>OU015639.1:10000000-12957500 GCA_907165235.1 Zeuzera pyrina | reverse complement strand
AAGTACATTTTTAACTATAAAAAATTATCCAATTAATATTTATCAAATCTAGTCCGCCAGACTGGCTTCTTACTTTAATTCCTATGTTTAAGTTAACAACTTATCCCTATATTTTGTAAAAATTAAGAAAAATTACAATTTTTGGAAATTGTGGGAAATTAACCTAAGTTAATGTCGTCATTTAAATGACAAAAAAAAAGGCAAAAATGAGGATTTTTTAAATTTTTATTGTAAAGATAAAAAAATAATAATCTGTGTTTCCACCATTGACACGAATTACACAATCACAACGATTTCGCATGCTTAAAATCAGTTCATCTAAATCACTTTGAGGAATGGTCGCCCACACTTTCTAGCAAGTCAAAAAGTTGTTGTGGGGTATGCACGGCATCCATACTCGGCAGAGCTCTTCTTTGAAGCATATCCCATGCGTGCTCAATTGGGTTGAGGTCTGGCGATTGAGCAGGCCTCGGTAGAACATTGATGCGAGCGTCGGCAAGAGCGCGTGTTACGACTGTAGCCGTGTGTGGACGTGCATTGTCGTGCATTAGTCGAAACGAATCATCCAACCGGCTTCGCAGAGGGATGATCACGTCTGAAACAATCCTCTCCGCATAAATCTGAGCATTGAGGTTGCCCCTGATCCAAATGAGATCGGTTCTTCCACCGATCCAAATACCGGCCCAAATCATTATTGTTCCCCCTCCATATGAATGAACTTCCTGACAAAATTTCAAACGTTCTTGACGTCCAGAGGTCCTCCAAACTCGAGTACGTCTTGTATCCGGCCTCATACCGAAACGAGATTCATCGGAAAAGCAATCACAACGCCAGTCTTCTTCCTCCCAATTTTTGTGTTCGTGAGCCCATTGTAAACGGGCCCTACGATTGCAGGGTGCTATAGGCAGAACTCTCAGCGGCCTTCGGGAACGCAGACTCACTTCACGTAAACGATTTCGGATGGTTTGGTCGCTTATCAGCAAGCCTAAAGAGCTGTGGAGCCTCGTAGCCAACATCATGGCGGCCATAGTACGATTCCGTCGAGCAATATTCTGGATGTACCGGTCCTGTCTGCGAGTGGTGATGCGAGATCGTCCTCTATGTCGCTTGGCCACGCTACCCGTGATACGATAGCGTGTTCAGATACGGCTTATGACGCTCTGTGTAGTGCCAAGAGCGACAGTCACAGTACGTTGCCTGGAACCAGCTTGCAACATTCCGACGGCTCTCATGATCTCTTCTCGTGTCAAATAATGTCGTCGCTCCATATCGATGCAATTTTTTTCAGTTCCGATGCCGAAATTGTAATGGTTTTGTAAAAACGCTATTACACACTTTTATAGGAATCCTGATTGACAGTTCATTTTTTATTTTTAATCAAAATTTAAATAAAATTCTTTATTCAAATACTGAAAATCACTAAAAAGAATCAATAACGATCCAAAAAAGTTAAAATAATAATCCCGAATTGCGGCGATACTCTAAAACGTACTTGATCCCTAGACACTTTTGACGAGTGTATATGATCTGGGGTATCTTCGCCTAACCACACTCACAAATGAAATGCTCCCTGATACGTAATTTAGCTAAATGAACCGGATTGCATGGTTGGGTGAATAATTTGTTATTAAAAATGTACAGGCGTAAATAGTGTTATCAGTTTATAACTTTCTCAATTCGTTGTTTACTTACTTAAATTACTAAAAGAAATCCCTGCCATTCATGTATTTGTGTGAACTCGTGTCTTTTATGGTGCCAGTATAGTTGTTTAAAATCGTCATAACCAGAACGATTCTAAATAGTTGTTTAAAATCGTCATAACCAGAACGATTCTAATATTTTTGTCATGTGAAAAAAATATACAGCAAAATAATAAATAGTACCTACCTATAACTTGGTGAAAAACAACCAAAAATCCAATTAGTTTCATAAATTGTCTTCTATGTGATTTATTAGTCAGAAAAATAGACATTCAATGAGTTAATAAGTTTTGTACACTGATTTATTGTCTTTTATGCAATTTACTAGTCGAATAATACACTAATCAGGCGTAGGTTTTAATGAAGCAATGAGTTGTTTTTTCAGTGGAAAGTTTAAACATTTTAGAATTTCTTTGCCGATTATTAAAGCTTGTATACACTTTAAATCCACAATGAACAACTTATTGCATTTTTTATTACAAATTAACTCACTTATGATGGAAATTGAAAAAAATGCTTATCACTCATTCACGGGCGCAAACAAATAAATATTAGGTATAAACAATGAAGTTTAATCGTATTGCGACCTATTCTCATTTCACTCTTACGTATTCAGTGCATTTCACTCACATTTCGCTTATATGAATCTGTACGAGATTCAGTATGAAAGCCGGGCTTTTTGCTTCACACTAATTGCTACATAAAACTTAATAAACAAGCTATAGCTATATCCAGTTTTGCCATTAGAAAGAAAGAGAGGTTGCAAGCCCCGTCTCAAGCCAAGGAGTGGAAGCGAGACGACTAATTAGCTTAATTATTTATGTCTTGAGAGATCGTTGCTGTCGATTGACTGACGCAATGATTGGTCGCAACTTGGGGTCGAAAACCTGTTCTATTCCTCTAAGTTTCCTCTACTGTTTTCATTTGACATGTCGTGGGAATTTTTGTCATAGTTTGAAGTTGATATTTATTACCTATTCTTGACTGAGCAATTTGGCAAGGCAACCCTGGCTTTTGGGCTTGTATGAAGGTACCGCCACTGGTAGCTAGGTAGATTATTTATGAAAGTCTAAAAGGCATCCATAAATACAATGTTTAGAATTTATATTGTTTATTTTAGGTACATATATATCTTCACGCTGTATTCCTAACGTAGTAACGTAACGGGTAGTCAGAGAGGTCAAGCAAAGGTCGTTGGTCGAGGCCCAGCTTCGCGGTAGTAAGTATGTACATATATATTATTTTCCATATATTCACTATCTCACTCACCTCAATGCTTGTCTGTGATGATAAACATGTTTGCCAAGGGAGAGTGGTGCCTCGTCATCACAGACACCTTGTTCGCTTTCTCTCTCTAACTTTATATCCCAAGATACAGCTTCCACTGCAAATAAAATGTACAGACAATTGCAATGACTTTAAAGTCCAAAATTATGGATCAATTTACATTACCGTAGAAGATAAGCGAAGTGAAGCAAATTTTTTTTGCATAACATTTTGAACCTTATCTCCGTAAAGTAGGTAACGAATAAATTAGATGTGCAAACAAAACTGACTAGCACGTCTTCCCGAGAATTCTCGACAATTTCCGCGTTTTTGATTTTGTATTCAATTTGTACGTGGAGATAAGGTTCAAAATATTATCTGCAAAAAAATTTTCTTTGCTTACTTTCCTTCTCTGGAAGTGTAGTAATTTACATTGTTTATAATACCCTAAGTACTATGAATGCCGGACAATGAACTGGGACAGTATATTTAGTTATATTCAGCCTTTAAGCCAATTATAAACGCTCATATGTAATTATCTCTCTTTCAGGGTGGATAGAGTAGAATTGCTAGCCCGTTTCCTACACATGTTCTTAGTAAGAATAAACCTTATCCCCGGCTGACCTTTTTATTTTAATTTTCTTTTTAGTTATACTTTTACGACATGTCTACGTGGGTAAGCTGGCACATTCTCTCATGTTCATTCTTTTTCATTAAGATAAGTACACTATGTACTTCCTAGATCGTAACAAAATCTCATGATATAACTCGACAGAACTACACTTACTGTGCGCAGGTGCATCAAGGCTGCAACTAGCCCAGTGGCCGAGCGTACATATCGGGATCATGTTAGCGTTGTACTCGCAGTTTGGATTCGTCAAGACGCCGCGCAGCAAGGGAATCAGCTCTGGTGATCGACCGCAATACGGACCTGCAAAAATCCATACTCTAAATCTGTTTTGTAAATATTTTGAACACAAAATTGCACTCAATAGTAAATAAATGAGAAAATAAAACAACTTTAAAAAAAGCATGTACTAAAAATCAAAAATAATTTATCCAGCAAACCAATCAACACTATATATGCACATAAAATTCAATGTTAGTCTGTGTCACTGGAACGATTGAACTTAAAATGGATTATGTTTGACGTAATATGGACATTTCATAAAACTTGGTCAACTACTTTTTAAGAAAATCTATAACATATTTTTAGTGCCAGAGTGTTTGCCGATGGAAATGTCAAAAGCACTCGCATATCTAGGCGAAAATGTGTGAAGATGTGATGTGTGAGGAGAATGATGCGATTTTAGGAAGCGAAAGAAGTATGTAAGGACCGCGAAACTTGACGCTCCGTCCTCAATGACTACTGATACATATTTATTTTATTTTTAACAAATATCGTCGCATGTTAATTTTTTTTAAACGATTTCTGAACACAGTCTACTATTGTTTACAAACGCAAACCGGTTTGATTCTGCATCGGCTGTCGTTATGTTGCCCTCCGTGGTTATTTTTTTCCCAAGTGAGTAAATACATTATATTATCGATTAATTTTAGGCATTTTCATTTTACTACAGTTACTTTTTCAGATACTTACAGTCCAGATATTTTGTTTAAGTCCATCCTTTAGTCTATACTCTATATGGTGGTACCAATAATTTCTTAATGATACCTGATTTTCCAAGGTACTCCTTGTTATTGATTTCGAGAATTTGTGATGGTTGTAGTCTAAATAAATTAATACTTACTTTAAAGTTGCAATGGGTTGTGTTTTCGGTTTTATATTGAAATTTACTTCAATAGTTTTACATCACGTGGGACTAATTTTCTTGCGATAAGGGTAACTTCTAAAAGCGGCAACCCTGCGATCGGCCGTTGGTGGACTTCTTTTAAAAAACATGAGACGGGAGGGGCTCGCGGTTCGGCTGCCTTCGTAGGAGCGCGAATGTACATCATTTTGAGAGGGAATTTAAAAAAGATATTTACGTTGGATGGTTGTGGTGGTTGGATTGTTATATCTGATTTGAAGGGCAGGCCCGATTGTGATATCGGTGTGGTTTTGTGCCGTGTGTATTGCAATAATATCGATGTATCCATCGAATTTACTTTGAATATCGAGCTGCGGCAGTATTTCGCCTGCTGATGCGAGGTGACGTGTAGTCGGAGTGGATACCACACGAAATATTGGTGGGCTGGTCGACTTTCCTCCAAAAGGAAACTTCCAGTGGGGGCTTGCTAGCCGCCTGACGTACTTCCTGCACCCGTCACAACGCCATCGAGTGCTGCGGTCTATTATCCCAGATAAGTTCCTGCTACGAACCGTATGTCGAATTTTGGATAATAACACTTTCATCGGTCTGGCTCCGTTATCGCCAGTGGCGCCTAACACTTTCCAATATAATATTTAAATAATAGCCTTTAATTATGTATAAATGTAAAGAAATTTATTAAATAATCGGGCTTGGCATACCTATCGTTACCTCATGCGACCCTCACCCACCAGAACTGAGTCTAGCTGGCACATAAGTAATAATAATAATAATAAAAAGCTGGCAATAGCTTAATAACCTAGTAAAGAATAAATCGTTTTAACACTAAATTACACATTGATTTTTATTTAATAATAATTTTTATTTGCAATAAGGCCTAAAGGCCTTATAATTAGACAAGAAAATAGATAACACTACCCGTTAGGGATACAGCGTGAAGATATGTATGTATATATTTTTCGGATATTTTATAAAGATACGAAAACGGGGTTACAGTGGGCTCCTAAATTACTCTCCACTCCAGGGCTTCAGACTTCGGAGCTGTAATACCAATGACATCCAGACTTCAAACCCGAAGAATTTGATAGTCTTATCTATCCTCGTTAACATTAGTCAGTAATACTAAAATGTATAGAATTTATGTATTGTGAGGATAAGTCATATGATACATTTTCGACAGATAACGTCAAATCCTTTCATCCTGCACTAGCAAATGAGAAAGTCATGGAGCAGTTAATCTATGGTGCCGAAATATCGGACCATCCTACTCGCTACTGCTCAGTTTTTGATACTGATAAAACTCTCTCTCGCATTAAAACAGTACACAACCAATACTGGACTTTGTATAGACTCAGGTGTTCTTTGCGGAAATCCATTTTATGTGATGAATTCCTAAAATCTTTAGCCATTTTCCGCTCAAACTCTGAAAACCACCAATCGACACGTGTTTCGCCTCTCAACGAAGCATCCTCAGGATATATCAGATAGGACTCGGTCAGCTAACCAGCACCGAATCCAATTCGGAAAATAGCTAAAGATTTTAGGAATTCATCATACAATACTGGACTTGTGTCTACATCCCTGTATATTATGACAGATATAAATTAATGGTGCAAAAAATCGAACTATTTACTGTTACTTACTGATGAAATGAGATTGCGTCTGTTTTATAGTTCGATTTTAGTATAATTGTCAAATTGAATAATTATATAATTGTCAAATAAAATCCATTTTATCATGGCTCAATTTAAACTGGACTAGAGTATCGTGTATCTATGCATCTCATTTTCACTTGGTACAACTTCTATTACGTTATCTCAGTCTATTCATAAGCACGTGTAACAGGTTTTGTTTGATTTTAGGCTGACGAATCCGCGCGCAACAACTGCGGCAATGTTTAGACGTAAATTGTTTTCGAACAAATTAAATGACATTTCCGCTCTATAGGTTAAGTGCTCCATGACGAAAGTATAGCTATTGTCTACCCAGCACGCTTATTACCTAACTTGCAGTAAGCATGCGACATAAATATCGCGCGATATCTTCTGTCAAAACGAGAGTTTGTATAATGTAATTTGTACAGCGGCACTCCTACCGCGTAAATTGTATTTTACGGTCATGGCGCAATAAGACACGCGATCGTCATACATGATATCAATTTTTTATTACAATTAGTCACCGGTAGCATAATGATCGCGTGGCTGTCGCTGTCCGCAAATATTTAGGTTAAGACCCCGCCAGTCTCACCTTAATAAGGAAATAAACGAACCTATGTTCTAAATTGAGTTTCAATGATATAATAATAATAATACTCCATACAATTACACAAATTATGTGACTATAAACTAGTACTAGCCCTGTGCTATAGGACACCACACAACGAGCTGAGAGCGCTCCCAATAACACCCAGACTCCAAGACAACTTAGAAAGGTTTGTATCCTAAATAGTCGGGCTTCTGGGGATCGAACCCAGGAGCACGACTTGGAAGACAGATGCTCCGCCACCGCTCCACCAGGCCAATCAATATTATAAATATAAAACAAAAAATAAAACCTAAATAACATATTGTATAGACTCAGGTGTTATTTTGCGGAAATCCATTACATGTGATAAATTCCTAAAATCTTTAGCTATTTTCCGCTCAAACTCCAAAAACCACCAATCGACACGTCTTTCGCTTCTCAACGAAGCATCCTCAGGATATACCAGGACCTCAGGACCAGAGATAGGATTCGGTCAGCTAACCAGCTAATGCAGCTGATTCAGTTGTTGATTCGGTGCTGGTTAGCTGACCGAATCCTATCTCTGGTATATCTTGAGGATGTTTTGTTGAGAAGCGAAACACGTGTCGATTGGTTGTTTTTGGAGTTTGAGTGGAAAATAGCTAAAGATTTTAGGAATTTATCACACTAACATAACATATCTTCAAGTTGTTTCCTTAACGGGGTGGTAAGGGAGGATAGAGCGTCAAGCATCGAAGTCCTTATATACTTCTTTCACCTTGAATCTCATAATTAAACAAAGAATAGTTTACCTAAAAAGATCCGTTTCTGATCATAGTCATTCGCATGCAAGTTATCCCAAATAACAGGTGGGCGTCTCAGTACTTGTGTAATTTCTTCTATGCACTCCGTTGTTAATGTCTTCGATATTACTTTAGGACCTGCAAAAACATACATTTATATGGTATAAGACATAAAATCACAGTATAAACATAACAGTAGTGTGCCTTCATAGAAATCCTGCGTACGCAGTTTATGTGTGCGTGCTAATACGCACGCGCCGTGGCACGCGCACAACGGCAATATTTAGGGTGAATATGGATAATTATTGTAGCGCCAGTCGGGGTCGCACGCGACGCGATATTCCGTTTGTCTTTAATTCGTTCTTCACGTCGTCACAAATACAAAAATATCAAAATCACATAAACGAACGTATTACGGTAGTAAACTAATTAATCTGTGGTATTATAATGTCCTTAAATGCCTAAATAATTTTAGTTATTCGAATCCAGAGTTATCATTCTTCAACACAACGACAAGAAATTGAATTAAACAAACATAAAAAACTTATCGGTATGCATTGTTTTTTATTATTATTTACTAAATGAATAACTAAACGGGATGCTCTCCGCATTTCACACGCAATGAAACAACCCTACATATCCGGCCGAGAGTAGGCACTAGGCAATTCGTTAAGCATGAGGCGGGAGTCGGCCTTCTTTTCTACACATTCTCTAATAAAATGTCCTCACCTCACTTCTCCCGTTCCCGGCAAAAAAGTCTCACGAACCTTAAGAAGATGTAATACACATATAGATATCATAGATAAGTTTAAGATGTCTACTCACTCATAAAAGTATACAAAGCCCTGAGTAATGGAAAAATCTATTGTATAAAATGACACTCAAGGCCAATGACCTTAGAGTTCATTACCACTTAAGTGTTTATGAATCACGTATGCGTATCGATTTTATATTCACTAAGACAATATTAGTTTTGTTTGAGCCTACATTCTACTACATTAATAACGATTGCGTATTGTCAATGAAAAATCTTGACTTTAGCATAACTAAAACAACATACATTTTAGCACCATTTTTCTTTTGGGGTGGACAAAATCAAAGTCAAATCAATTTATTCAAGTAAACACAATTGCAAACTATTTTCGTTCAAATTCAACTTTATTTATCTGTAACTAATTACAGGTTATATTTAGGTATAGGCAAATTTCGCTTCCTCAAATCTCATCATTTTCCTCACACATTTTCGCCTAGGTACGAGAGTGCTTTTCACACTTGCGTCAGCTAACACTGGCTATTTGATCTTCGTAAGTCTGCCTTGGTCTTTCTTGGCTTTTTTACTACTCGCTTTCGGTTTGTAGATTTTCTTTGTCTTTGTCTTTCATCACTCAATCTTTCTATGTGTCCGAACTATCTAAGCTTTCCTTTCTTCAATTTTACAATAACACTGTAGTGCCTGTCATACTGCGTATCTCTTTATTGCTTATCCTGTCAGCAAGGGTGAAACCGCACATATTTTTAAAAGATCGCATTTCTACTGCATTTATCATACTTTCACTTGATTTCGGGCATATCTAGGCCTCTCACTACCATACAATAAAGTTGGCATCAACGTCGCATTGTGGATGGTCATTTTGACTTTTTTAGACATATTCACACTGCCTACTAATACGGACTATTGCGGACAGACCACCGATCACTTTATTGCCAGCTGCAAGCTGCTACCAGTCTCTTCACATCCAACTCACATCTTCCATCCCTCGAAAACGCATTCTATAGATACACAATTTCAGTCACTTGTTCTATATTTTCCATGTACCCATATCTCACATTTCGTCTGTACTTCTTCCCTTTCAACCACCAGAACCTTAGTTTTGTTCACATTCACATTCAATCCTTTCACTTCATTCTTCTTTCATGCACGTGACTAGTGTTTGCAACTCTGCTTCTGATGTTGCTATAAGCACAGCCTCGTCAGCGTACAAAAGACCGTTTACCACTGTACCATTACATATCATACCCCTCACACTACCTTTCAATGTCTGGAGGCAACTGTCTAAAAACAGCACGAACAGCCATGCAGAAATCACGCAGCTATGTCTAACGCCTAAGAGACTTCGAATATGTGACATGACGACACAGTCAGAGAAAATAGTACTAAAATTATAAATAAAAAATACAATACAATACAATACAATACACTTTATTGCACCATAAATATACAAAAAAAACAAATGATCAAAAACATAAAAATATAGTACAAAAGGCGGCCTTATTGCTGAACAGCAATTTCTTCCAGGCAACCTTTGGGTTATAGGATATATATTATGAAAATAGGAAGGCGACTAAGAGGAATCAAACTATCATAGATACTTTAACTATGCTTTAAATACATATACATACATACATATAATTACATAGTATACCCATTGATACATACATATACAATACATACATACATATAAATACAATACACCTACTACATAAATATATTAACAATAAGTACATAGTGCACAGCACATTGTTATAAAAAGTATTAGGAAAACTAATTTGACAGAAAATGCTTCAAATTACATGATATTTAGTCCAACCATCAAGACCGGCTCACAATTCACGCACAGGAACGCGCTAGTGGAAGTTTTCTCTCATTCCACAATTTGTATGGTGAAGGAAAAAGAAAGGAGTCCAACCAAGCCCCAAAACTAACCCCAAATTGAGGATATTAGGATATGTTATACTTATTATATTTACGATAGGGCCTTACGTCCAAGTAATAAGGTGGATTTTTAAATGACACGAGACACGCAACTTAGTGCTTATATCTCAAGACCTCGGCTTTGCAGAACTATGACCTAAAAACGCAATGCTAAGTTTAAGATCTACTGTCGAATGGTTAAGCAAAACTTAGAAACAAGAACCACGTTGTACTTCGAAAATTCCGGAGCGATAACGTGTCATATGCAATTAGGGGGGATCGAGAACAAAGTCAATTATTGTTAGCGAGCATAAAGAACTAGAAGATTCTACCCTCTTTATTTCTATGCGTTATTATTACCAGCATTCGGGGATGCTCTAGAAGTTTCCACCCACGTTTCATCCGACTATAAATAGAGCTGTCTGCTGCTAAGTCGGTTTTTCGATTTTCGATCAAGCGAATATCAAGGCGAATTACGAAGACTACTATGACGACTACTGCGACGACCTTGGATAGAAGACTGCTGCGATTTGAGAACGTTGTTTGTGAGTGAAATGTGAAACCTTCGATGACTACTGCGCGAGTATCTACTGCGAGGGGCGACTACGAAAAATAGGAACCGACTTAATTAAGTTCGTGTGTTCTTGACATCTGTTTATACGAACGGAAATAAACTCTTTGCACTCTTAACCAGCATTTAATTACCCACAGTTCGTAACAACATTTTACAATCATTATGTACAATAAGGTATACTGCAATAATTAGACGTGCATCCATGATCTCTGTAGCAGGCCGAATGCGGTAGTAGTTGGTGGGCGGTGATGTAAATGGACGCCGCTCGCAATGTCCATATGCATTAATACATTGAGATATTCAATAGTGTTTCATTTTTCCGATTTTGGTATGAAATACTATTTTGGTATGAAATACTATTAAAGAATAAAGGATTTAAAACTTTATATTACCTGTCCACATTACATCGATCTGTTGCGACAACTTAGTGCCTAAAGTGTTCAAGTATTCGGAACTGTTTACGGTTGGTACAGCTCTGGTGGAGCAATACTGAGTTGGACACAGCAGGAAACGGGGACAGCCGAGGTGCTGATGGATCTCATTCGTTACTGACACCTGGAAATAAGAATATTTCAGTAAGGTGGTTACCCCAATTACCAGACTTGGTGTGTCTTGGGACATAAATTTCAATATCTCCCAAAAATAAATGAGAAACTATAGAAAGTAAGCTTAGATTATTATTTATATACATATATCGGTTCGTTGTAGCAAAGCTATATAGCTAATTTGGGGCCATTACTCAAATCAGAAAATACTTACTTGGGCATGAGCAAAACTCTGAAATATCTGTTTATCTGATTCACTCATCTCTGGTTCTATGTCATCAAACAGCAAAGCAAAACAAGTGCACCCAAACTGAGACACCTGTGAATACAGAAATTCTTTATAATATAGTCACCATCATACATACATACATATCTTCATGCTGTATCCCTAACGGGGTAGTCAGAGAAGACGGAGCGTTAAGCGTCGCGGTCTTTAATTCTTTCGCTTCCTCAAATCTCATCATTCTCCTCACACATTTTCGCCTAGGTATGCGAATGCTTTTGACATTTTCGCCGGCTAACACTCTGGCTATTTGATCTTCGTAAGTCAGTCTTGGTCTTCCTTGGCTTCTTTTACCATTCGCTTTCGCTCTGTATATTTTCTTCGTCAGTTTTACTCATTCTTTCTACGTGCCTAAACCATCTTAGCATTCCTTTCTTCATTATTATAATTACACTATCGTGCAACCTGTCATGCTGAGTATCTTTACATGACTTATCCTGTCCGCAAGGGTGACACCGCGCATATTTCTAAGAGATCGCATTTCTACTGAATTTATCATACTTTCACTCGATTTCGGGCATATCCAGGCCTCACTACTGTATAATAAAGTTGGAACCAACACTGCATTGTGGATAGCTATTTTGGCTGTATTAGACATATTCACACTGTCTACTAATGCGGACAGAGCACCGTTCACTTTATTGCCAGCTGCTACTCATCTCTCCACATCCAACTCACATTTTACATCCCTCGAAAATGCACTACCCAAATACAATTTCATTCAATTGTTCTAGACACCCGAATTTTTACTCGAATTATACACTTCGTCTGTACTGCTTCCCTTTCAAACGCCAGAACCTTCGTTTTCTTCACATTCATATTCAGTCCTTTCACTTCACATTCTACTTCCATGCACGTGACTAATGTCTGCAACTCTGCTTTTGATGGTGCTATAAGCACAGCATCGTCAGCGTACAATAGGCAGTTTACCACTGTATCATCACATATTATACTACTCATATTACCTTTCAATGTCTGAAGGCAACTTCCAAATACAACACGAAAAGCCAGGCTGACATCACGCAGCCCTGTCTGACGCCTGAACAGTAAGGGGCCATATTCAAGCAGAAGACTCCACAATTTATTTCGCACTACTCTATCGAATGCTTTTTCAAGATCCATGAAAGCGTAGAAAACTTTCTGACCTATAGCCAGAAACACACCCACAACAACGCGAAGCGAGAAAACCTGATCCATACAACCCCTATCGTTCCTAAAACCATCTTGCGCTTCCCACAAATATCTTTCAGAAACACCTTTCATTCATTCAGTCAATACCTTGGTATAGACTTCACTCGTTAAACTGACCAAGCTGATGGCTCTATGGCACGCGCAGTCTAAATCACAATCATTTCTTCATAAAACACGAACCACCCCGGCTTCGAATGGGCAGAAATTTTTATGAAAATAAAATAGAACCCATGTTACACACTGATAATGTAACTTTCTATAAGTGACAGAATTTTCGAAATTGATTGAGTAGTTTTTGAGTTTATCCATTACGTACAAACAAACAAAGTTTATCTCTTTATATATATAATGGGCAGAAATTTTTATGAAAATAAAATAGAACCCATGTTAAACACTGATAATGTAACTTTCTATAAGTGAAAGAATTTTCGAAATTGATTGAGTAGTTTTTGAGTTTATCCATTACGTACAAACAAACAAAGTTTATCTCTTTATAATATTAAATTATGTATAAGTATAAATTGATTTTAAAGTTTATATTTATAGGTCGCTAGTTGTACCCGACATTGGAATGCTGAAATTCACAAAACAGAAATCCTTCCTGGCATATTCTTTTCACTGCACCTTCGATCACAAATAAAGAACTAGATTCACAATCTCCTGTAAAATCTAAACAAATTATTTTCCGAATTGACGTATATATTTTTAATATCGTATAGTATTATCGGTAATTCTATGTTAATCTAAAGTAAACCTTACTGTCAAACCATAAGCACAGATTAATATTAGTTTACTACCGTAAACCATAACGTTATAAAAGCTCGAAAACAATTCTTGTATGACATGGATCCGAAGTTTGTTAAAAAAATTTTTTTAAATTCAATCTTAAGTCACGTGCGTAAAGCAGTGCCGGATTTAGGGGAGGGCAACCGGGGCGACTGCCCCGGGGCCTCCTAAAAAGAGGGGCCCCCCACAATAGAGACTTCGGAAAAAAAATCTTTCAAATTCCGACTAGTAAACACTAGTAAACATCTTTTCCTTTGATATTTTTTTTCGCGGTTTTACCTTTACCTACAGTACTTTGTACAAACATGATTAGGTATATTGTTCTTAAATATTAACAGAAATCATTGATCTCTCAAAAATGAATCTTTTCTAAAATGAAGATTATAAAAAATAGGCGTCGAACCACGACGGGACAAAACCGTCTATCAAACCTTTCTCTCCTGAGCATTGAAAGCGATTTACTTCGGGAACTGGATTTCAACGAACTCAACAACGATATTTCGGCGAAAAAAGCTCGGAAGGTTCCGTTCGTTAACACTAAAATTTAATTTCAGATAATTCTTGTTTCCGATAATATTTATATATGCTTGTTAAATACTAAAATAATCTACTTGGTTTCACAATAAATTATTTATTGAAAAACTCCACTGAAAAAAATTGGTCATTTTATTTGGTAAATAATTTGGGGCCAGGGGGCCTCCACTCCTTTGTTGCCCCGAGGCCTCCAGACTTCTAAATGCGGCCCTGGCGTAAAGTATCATTCACATAATCTATTTTAATTGCTATTTACGTCATTTTGATTTGTTACGTGAGAGTGACAAGGATAAGACATATCATCAGGTAATATCTTGGTAATATTTAAAAATATGATTACGAATTTAATAAAAAAGAGCTATTATAACGTAATTACTATAACGAAATAATGAACACGTAAATAATATTATTTAATTTATTAACCGAAAATAAGAATTTCCATCTTTTTTCAGCATTCTATATGTGTTGTTTTTTTCAATTTTTGAAGGAGCACTTTGTTATGTTCGCTATTAGGGTTTTCGAATACTACTAAAACAAGTGCACTCAAATACCCATTTGAGTACACATTTGGTTCGGTCATTTTTGGAGCGTTGATTGTGTATCTAGTTGTATTTGTGATCGAAGTATTGCACTCACCAATCCCTTTCATCTGATACCCATATGGGTCTTTCAACATCCGCCATATTGGACTTACGATGAAATCACATATACAGAAACCTTCTCCTGCGTATTCCCTCTCATTAGATACCCATATTGAAGGGGTCTCAATAAAAAATGTTATTTTTTAACTTGGAGTATTCGCCATATGCCATATCAGATTTATGATGACGTCGCATAATAGAAATATGCCTGGCATACGCTTTCAGTGCTATTGAATAAATGGTATAAGAACACATAAGGGACAAACAGAAAAATTCATTTATACATATAAATTACTAGGTACTGGTATTGTTTATGTATACCTATTGACACCAATAAATATTATTACTATGGCATTAATTTGTTCTATTCTATATTCTATATAAGGATCTATGATCCTTAAAAGAAACTAAATTTTGTGTGGTCAAAGTAAAAGTGATTTTAAGTTAATACAGTCAAGCTGAAAAAAGCTGTTTAAATCTCAATTTGTCGCAATCACAATATAACAAATAATATTCAAGTATCATTTCATGCAGTAGTTTTTTTACTATGTATATAGAAATATAACAACAGATACAACTTCTAAAAATAATAAAATTATTTTGGCTTGTGTTATTCACATTTCTAGTGTATTTTTCTTAAATTATTTCATTGTTATACAAACTTGGATCATCTAAGTACAGTTTTAATATATATACAAGCCATTACCCGCTTCCTTTGCTGGGCGTAAATGACAATTTTGTACCTACAGTAGATTTTTGTTTGAAAAATGGTGAAGAGTCTATGGAATTCAAAAAATAAATAGCCAAAAACCATTTACAAATGATTGTGCGTCGAATGGTCATAGTTCCATACCGACACATTCAGTAGTTTTTACGTGATTGGGTGATAAAGAAAACCATTTTCATAATACACAGTGTTTTTTTTAACTGGGACAGTATGGGGAAATCCGAATCCATAAGAGAGACAAGGCGGCTGCCTTGTCTCTCTTATCTCTTGGCTGACTTAGGAACCATTCGATCTTTTTTTGTTAAAACAATTTTGACATTACCCGTTTTTTTGTTAAACATGACCTGTCTATTAAATATTAATTAAATTGTTAAAACTTTTTTTAATGCCGATTGACTCAGTTTTATGTAAGCATCATTTCATTGTACTGAAAGAAAAAAATCTGGACAGCAGAAGTTGGACAAATTTAACAAACATTTTTTTTTTATGCAATACTGTATGGGGAAATTCGAATCCATAGGAGATATAGGAGAAACGTCTCAAGGACCATTTGGTCTCTTTTGTGAAAACAATTTTGGCATTATAAATTTTTTGGTCAAGTGTGTTGTCCATAAAAATGAGTAAAATTGAATATTTCTTTTTTTTAATGCAGATCGACTATGTTTCACGTAAGCTTCATTTCATTGTATCGGTTTATACTGAATTATCATCTAAACTTAATATTATACAGAGGTAAAATTCGTAATTTTGGATGTAGGAGGTAATCTCCGAAACTACTCATCCTATTTTAAAAATTCTTACACCAATATTTAGAATGGACTGTCAGAGTGGAGATAGGCTGTATATTATTCAATTTTTCACAAGGATGAAGTCGTAGGTAAAAGCTATTCTCTATGAATTACAAAACTGCTTAAAAATGAGACATCACATGATTTTTTTTCACTACTAATGTGTTATGCACCCATTTAAATAAAGAATGATGACGAAGATCTTGGATCGAACAATAATAGCATCTAACAACTTCAAATAATTAAATAAAATGCATTTAATTAATATTAAATACCTGTTCTAGTTTCCGTTTCAATGTTGTAATCTCTTTCTGACTACTGTAACTTATGTCCAATCCAGGGGATAATGCATAACAAAATGTAATGCCTTGAGTTCTAGCTGCTGATATCAACGACGTTAGATGTTCGGCCTCTTCTACAGTGTAGAGTTCTCTCCAATAAGCCCTGTGCTTGTAGTCATCTTTTGGTGCATATACATACATGTCCATACCCCATTTCTTCAGCCTATAAATATCAAATCAAATTAGTTTTTTTGATAAATCTCATTACAAAGTATATTTAAAAGTTTAGGAGACATCTGAACTGAAAAGAACCATGATATGTCGTATGATCTGATTGGGAATCAGGTTAGTAAATAAGTGGTACCCATAAGGCTACAAAACTATTTAGAATGTTTCCTTAATTAATCTGACTGGATATCTAACTCAGAAACCTTGGCCTTCATAAGTTACACAAGTACATATCTTCACACCGTATCCCTAACGGGGTAGTCAGAGAGGACAGAGCACAAGTCGTCACGATCCTTACATACTTCTTTTGTTTCCTCAAATACATTGTGGTTATAATTCTATAAAGTAGAGATAATTCTATTTCTACTCCTATTATAATGGCATAAAGAGCTACTCAGTTGAGTCAATTGATAACTGTAAATTATACATATTACTGATAATAATATCAAAACAACTTTGATAATTATAATTCAATATTTAAACTAATCAAATTTTATAACTATTTGCTGTACTATATGCGGTGCTGTTGCTTATTTGAAAATAATGCAGTCGAAACTTTGGGTTTCCTGGGGCCCCAAAGTCCATCGACTGGTATTTGATTTTTGTAAGACTTCAGGAGACCGCCGGGCTGGCAGTTTCTTCCGCCAACAAATTAGTTTGCCTATTCAAAGAGGTACCTAATGCTGCCAGTCTGCTGGGTACCCCAAGCAATAACAACTTTCTAAGCTGTAACTGTGAGGAAGTCTATTATTTGAGATAATGTTTAATTTTAAGTTTGCAATTATTAACATTAGGATATGTACCGACTTAAATAGACATAGGGTAAATAAAAAAAATGAAGACAAAGATAAAATTCCACAGAGAGCATTAGAAATGTACCGTTTATCAAATTTAAACTGTAGTCGTTACAATTATTGTGAATTATCAACAAAATATTGATTTCTATTCATTAAAGCAAATATTAATTATTGATATTCAGGATGATATATAGGAATATAAATACTGATTTAAAATAAATAATTTCAAGTGATTTTCAACTCTAAAAGGAATGTATAAACAAGAGTTATTGTTAATTAATAGCATTTTAAGTACATTTCTTCATTAAGGCATATTATTGTTTGTATTACAAGAAATTTGAAACATTTTAAGAGCATAAAAGTGTCCTTTTATAATAATATAAAGGGAAAATAACAAGGTGTTAAAGCTATTAAATATCGAAGCTATTAAATATAAAGGCACTTACTTTTGGAAGAGATCTTTTCTTTGTTCCGTGGTCCATGGGCGACCGTAAAAGCCTGTAACAGTAAAACCTAGGTCATTCACTTGTTACAAACTTAAGCATTACCTACATAACTAACAGAAATATTATATACATCATCACATGGTTTATTGCATACAAAAATAGCTTTTACCTTCTACAACCCCGCATATAAAATCGTTTCGTTTGGAACTTGTCTCATCAGGAGAGCTTTCAGTCATTTTTGTAATAAATTATCGAAATAATCACACAAAAATGAATGCGGAGACTAATGCGACAACTTGTGAGCAATGTGAGTAAATAGAAAAACTCACTACGACGCAGTAATATTCAAAAGCTTTACTAAATAAATGTATTAAGACGTGTAACGTTAAGAGCACCGGTTAACCCGTTTTATGCGTAAATTTCAGAATTTCTCAATCTTGATAGTAGATAGCAAAAACAATAAAAGGGAAATTGATATGATGTGTCAAAACCATGAAGAAAACTATTTTCTTTTTTTTTTTTTTAAATGGCATCGTACGTGAGTACATTGCCAACGTCAAGTAAAGCGAGAAAATCATTCAGTAGATGATTAGCGCATTTGCCAATGTCACGCATTAACACAAACTAGTTTAAAGACACAAAATAAGTAGAATCCATGTAGAATCACAAATAAATTAGTTCTTTCTTATCATAAAACTCCACCAGTAAAGTGATAGTAGGCTTTACTGAAGTTATAAAGGACTTCTTGGAAGAGCGCGAAAACTTCAGCTACACATGTTTATTTATACTTACTCCATTCTTTTCACTTATACAGAACTTTAAAACACAATATACTATCACTTTTGTACTTTAAAACTCCCAACAATGTAAAAAATAGAAAATCTAAATAAAATGACCTTACTTCTCCCGTTCCCGCCAAAAAGTCCTACGTATTACTTTTTTTTTAAATGGCACCGTACGTGAGTACATTGCCAACGTCAAGTTAAGCGAGAAAACAATTCAGTAGATAATTAGCGCATTTGCCAATATCACGCATTAACACAAACTAGTACACAGACACAGAATAAGTAGAATCTTCTCCCGTTCCCGCCAAAAAGTCCAAAAACTATTTTATTTGGGTATTTTATATGGTATGGCAATCTATGTACGATTAACCAAACAATCGATTTTCTGGTGCCGAGAAATCGATTTATAAATCCATAATCTATCTCAGGATCTCGGGCAACGAAACGATTCTGTAAATCGGTATCACATAAAAAAATTGAGTTTCAATTCTAGTTCAGGGGGCCTAAACAAGAGGCTGAATTGTCGTAAACGCTAGTAGAATAGTGGTAGAATAGAATGTCAAATACCAAGTGATCTAACGTAACGAATTTTGAATTGGTAGCCAAACGTAATTAACTTTCTATTTAATCAAACAAAAAGCAAAGTCGTGTAAAAATCACCGTATAAAACGTAGCCAAATGGCACTTTTGACCAGCAATAACGCTAGCAAGCGTTTTGATTGCAAGATGCGTTTGCAACTTATCTAGCCGCTCTGTCTTGGTAAGAACGCATCCAAAAATTAGCAGATATGTTTGTTCTAAAAGGTTTGCGATGTAAATTATTGTTTTTATTAAATTATGCATATAAATTATGTACACTAACATCGAATATTGCCCTTTCAGAATTTACAATTACTTCTAAATGTTGTAACAATTTAATTGATTATAAATTTATGAAAAATTTCTTACATATTTCTTAAAACCTTCATTTGCCGTCGGTGTCATCGGTCGTTGTAAGCTTTAGTGAAGTCTACAGCATAAATTGTCGCTGTGATTTTCCGGTATTCTTCATATATTTATTAATAGTACTAAGTTAGTCAACTAATTATTCTGTGGTACTTACTAATGTCTGTCTAGTGATTTTTAATAAATTATTTGTTAATTTCTAAAAATTCTAAAGTACAAAATTTTCAATGTACAAATAAGTAGGTCATTCGTAATATATCTGTACGTGGAGCAATCGTGAATTCTGCATTGTAAAGAGGACCACTCACATAGTTAACTATACATTAGTCTATACTTATTACTAATTTATTACGATTAAAAACAGATCGATAAATTTATCGGGCGTATTGTTTTCCATGTAAATGTAAATTCTCAAAAAAGTCGTATTTATCGATTTTTGAGGAATGGATCTTCAGAACATTGATTTTTATCAATCTAATCAAATAATTTATTCTAACCATTAAGTACCACATAAAACTATAAACAAACAAAATATCGTAATTAAAATTATTTTGAAAGTTCCTAAAACTTTCATTTTATGTATCATAGTATAAATATAAATATTTAAAAAATGTATTCTTCGTTCCATTTGCTCTATAAAAATACCTTGTATTGGAAATCAAAATAACGTTCAGAAATATGCCGTAACTCAAGTATTCTCTTTAATTATAAATTAATTAAATTCATTTTAAATTTTTCTTAATAATTCAGATTATTATAAAGAATAACTCATTCGCTCAATGTAACAACTTTCGCTATTTTGTTTAGAGTAGAGTTTAATAAAAATTATTTCACTGGTAGCACTTTTTGGCCTAGTAACAACATAACAAGTTAACAACGTCGGTTTTTGATGCGATTTTATATGGAGCGGTTGGGCGTTTGTTTTAATTATTCGCAAATTGTTTCCTTAAGAGAAAAGAAACAACAAGATGGGAAATATCTACGGGAAAACAACAAACATTTGGAGAATAAAATGCACGACTGTAGAACTGGGTACAGAAATTACCATTGGGTATTGTACCTCCATGTTGTTTCCAGTACATATTGTGATGTTAAACTGGCGTAGTTTTGCGTCCTAAGAGTGGCTTGCGCCAACTATTTAAATTCGATTTAAAGATTTGAGTTTTCTCTTGCACCAGTTATTAAATAAATATTAAATACACTCATCAAAAGTGTCTAGGGAGCAAGTACGTTTTAGAGTATCGCCGCAATTGAGGATTATTATTTTAACTTTTTTGGATCGTTATTGATTCTTTTTAGTGATTTTCAGTATTTGAATAAAGAAAATGAACTGTCAATCAGGATTCCTATAAAAGTGTGTAATAGTGTTTTTACAAAACCATTACAATTTCTGCATTGGAACTGAAAAAAATTGCATCGATATGGAGCGACGACATCATTTGACACGAGAAGAGATCATGAGAGCCGTCGGAATGTTGCAAGCTGATTCCGGGCAATGTACTGTGGCTGTCGCTCTTGGCACTACACAGAGCATCATAAGCCGTATCTGGACACGCTATCGTATCACGGACAGCGTGGCCGAGCGACATAGAGGACGATCTTGCATCACTACTCGCAAACGGGACCGGTACATCCAAAATATTGCTTGACGGAATCGTACTATGACCGCCATGATGTTAGCTACGAGGCTCCACAGCTCTTTAAGCTTGCTGATAAGCAACCACACCATCCGAAATCATTTACGTGAAGTGAGTCTGCGTTCCCGAAGGCCGCTGAGAGTTCTGCCTATAGCACCCTGCAATTGTAGGGCCCGTTTACAATGGGCTCGCGAACACAGAAAGTGGGAGGAAGAAGACTGGCGTTGTGTTTGCTTTTCCGATGAATCTCGTTTCGGTACGAGGCCGGATACAAGACGTACTCGAATTTGAAGGACCTCTGGACGTCAAGAACGTTTGAAATTTTGTTCATTCATATGGAGGGGGAACAATTATGCTTTGGGCCGGTATTTGGATTGGTGGAAGAACCGATCTCGTTTGGATCAGGGGCAACCTCAATGCTCAGATTTATGCGGAGAGGATCGTTTCAGACGTGATCATCCCTCTGCGAAGCCGGTTGGATGATTCGTTTCGACTAATGCACGACAATGCACGTCCACACACGGCTAGAGTCGTAACACGCGCTCTTGCCGACGCTCGCAACAACGTTCCGCCGTGGCCTGCTCAATCGCCAGACCTGAACCCAATTGAGCACGCATGGGATATGCTTCAAAGAAGAGCTCTGCTGAGTATGGATGCCGTGCATACCCCACGACAACTTTTTGACTTGTTACAAAGGATGTATGGGCGGCCATTTCTCGAAGTGATTTTGATGAACTCATTTTAAGCATGCCAAATCGCTGTGATTGTATAATTCGTGTCAATGGTGGAAACATTTGATTTGATTTGATAAATATTAATTGGATAATTTTTTATAGTTAAAAATGTACTTGATCCCTTAACACTTTTGATGTGTGTAGTTGGTGCAAGCAAGATATCAAATCCTTAAATCGAGTTTAAATAGTTGGTGCAAGTCACCCTAAGTGTCTACGCTGTGCATTATGTGAAATTGTTAAAATAAGTCGTGTGATGTTGACATTTTTTTAAATTGTCGGATATTCTGGCTAGTCTGGCTATTTTGGGCATTTTGGGTATTTATTTTGACATTTCGAAGTCTATTTAGCTGGGCATTTTGGGTATCTATTTTGACATTTCGAAGTCTATTTAGCTCTATGTTAGTCCCGAAAAAGAGTTTTTGGGGGACTTTTTGGCGGGAATGGGAGAAGTGAGGTTGTCATTTTATTTAGATTTTCTATTTTTTACATTTTTAGGAGTTTTTAAGTACAAAAGTGTTGTGTTTTAAAGTTCTTTGTAAGTGAAAAGAATGGAGGAGATCTAAGTCAGTGGTTCCCAAACTTATTTTGTCTACTGCCCACTTTGAGAATAAATTATTTTGTAGTGCCCCCATTTTTTCACCTACTGAAAAACCACTATAACTTCAAATTAAATTAATTAATTATTGTGAGCTATATTAGCGGAGATTAAACGTTATTTCCAAACGAGACTTTTACTATAACCCGCAAGAGTTAACTTGAAACCTGAGCGCAGTAGGTAATACGGCGCACAACGGCGCTCAGGTCTCAAGTTAACTCTTACGGGCTACACCTGCCAATGAGAATGATTATTGAAACGCAACTTTATAGTATTCAAACAGAGTATCTTTTATTCAAAATAAAACAAATATAATCGATCCTTATATAAAAACTAATGTGAAAGATGAATCTGATGCTGTTTAATAAGTTTGTTGATATCAGGTTCCAATTTACATAAGAACAGTCGCAAGTCGCCACGTTTGGTAACATGCAAACGATTTCTCTTTTTAGTAAGCAGTGTTGCCACAGCACTAAATCCACGTTCACTCAAATATGACGATGGGAATGCTATCAAGAATCGCTGAACGATTGACCACAATCCAGGGTGCAATTGCGGGATCGGTTTTTGTAGCCAAAATTCTTGGTAACCATTTTTGAACTTGATTTTTATTTCCTCGTTTGTTGAAATTGACATTCTATAAGTTCTTCTTCCAGCTGAGGTGACATTGCTGTGTTGACATTTGAAAACGGATCCAACACCCAGTCTGGTATTTCCAAGTTCAAAATGTCCTGGTATCGTTCGGTGAAGTCAATGTGGAGGTTTTCCAAATGTTGGCAGTAGGCAAACAATTCGTCGCTACTGCATGATACTGATAAATTCGGAAAATTGTGAAACTCACGTCTGCCCATATGCTTTTTGTGTAGAAGCAGTTTGGCTGCGAAAGCAGCAACGACGTTTTTTGTTTTAATTAAATTTAGTTCATCGCCTTGCAGTTGGAGATTCATGTCGTTGAACAATTTATACAGGTCTGTCATGTAAGCTATATAATTCTTTGATGTAATGAGCTTGTTGTGCAATTCTGTATCTTTAGTTTCCAAGAACTCTATAACAGAGTCAAACAGGTTGTAAAATCGAGTCAGACAATTGCCTCTTGATAGCCAACGAACTTCAGTGTGAAATAACAAACGGTTGAAATCCTCGTCATTAGTAATACAAAGCTGATGAAATAATCTATCATTCAAAGAGCTGTTGCGGATTTTATTGACTGCTTTGATGACATATTGCAGTGATTGAAATAGTCGTTCACTTAAGTTTCTAGCAACCAAATGTTGTCTATGAATAACGCAATGTACAGCAAGGACATCTGGAATTTTATTTTTTAAGTACGCTATGAAGCCTTTATGGCACCCTGTCATAGCCGGAGCGCCATCCGTAGCAACTGATATAATATTTTTCAAGGGAATCTCTTTCTCATCACAAAACTTTTCCAATGTATTGAATATGGTTTCGCCTTTTGTATCGGTCTCTAAATTTCTAGCAAAGAATAGTTCTTCACATATTTTCTCATCTTTAATAAACCTCACGTAAGACAGCAACAATGCTTCATTAGTTGGTAAAGTGGACTCATCGTGCTGAATTGAGAATTGACTTGTCCTCAGGTGATCACACAATGATCCTTCAATGTTTTCAGCCATTTCGTCAATTCGTCTTTGCACAGAATTATTACTCAAAGGAATTTTTCGGATAATATCTGCGGCTGGTTTATGAAGCACAGTAGTTATTACTTCCTTTACTGCTGGCAAAATTAACTCTTCTCCGATGTTATGTGGTTTGCCTTTTTGAGCAATTAACAAAAAGATATTGTACGAAGCTCGAAGTCTGTCGTCGTCTTGCTTAGCAGCCGCCGAAAATAGTTTTGCTACACTTGGCTGAGTATTATGCTTCTTCTCTAGGTCTCAAAAATATGCTACATTCTTGTCTTTCTTATCTGGATGCATTTTATTCAAATGATCTTGCAGTCTTGAAGGCTTCATTGCTTCATTCGAAAATGTTTTTAGACATAGAAGACACAAAGGCGACGATGGGTTTGTCGGATTTTCAATGAATCCGAATTTAATATATTCCGCACAGTATTGCCGTCTCTTCTTTTTTACTTCCGAAATTGTTTTGTTTTGAGAAATATGTAAGTAAGTGTTGAACTTAAGTACTGTTCATCTATTGCGCGCGAAACCGCAAATGAAAATAAAATAAATATTACGTTGTTTATATAGGATTGCATAAGCAGCACGCACCGACAGGAATAAAACAAACATGCATAAACTCGTTTATCTCATTCGATGCTCAATCGTACTCAACAAGTCAGAACAAGTATTCTATGAACCAGCCGATTGATACAGGAATGCACAATTCGGGTTATTTAACAAAAACTTGTTAAAACATGATTGCCCGCGGTCTATTATCTACGAAAATTACCTATCTGGGAGTACTAATAACTATTAAAATGCGAAAGTGTGTCTGTTGCCTTTTTATTTGTTTGTTTGTGTCTACTTTCATTTCGAAACGGAACGACCGATTGACATGATTTTTATTTTGTATATTCAATAAAACAGGACAGATATATGAACTACGTGGAGAGAAATATCGAACCGAGTTTGAGCAATCTTTTAATAAATATTAGTTGATGTTCACAAGTTGCAGTTGAGAGTCGAGAGCTCATGCAGTCGTTGTCTAAGATGCCTCCTAGTTAAATGAAATTACAAATCACCCCCCAGGCCTCTACACAATGCCCCCATTTTTTTTCTGGGTCTCTTACCGCCCCCCTTTAGGCCTGCAGCGCCCGCAAGAGGGCGTTATCGCCCACTTTGGGAAAGGCTGATCTAAGTAAACATGTGTAGCTGAAGTTTTCGCGCTCTTCCAAGAAGTGCTTTTTAACTTCAGTAAAGCCTACTATCACTTTACTGGAGGAGTGTTAGGGACAGTTAATATTTCTCCAGAAGTTACGTCATTACGCTGATACTCTTGTTACCAATGCCTTAAGAAATATAAAAAAAGAAGTTTTTGGCGGGATTTTATGGGGAGCGGTTGGGTGTTTATTATTTATTTGCCACTTATTTGCAAATGGTTTCTAGTGGATATTGTGATGTAAAATTAGCGTAGTTTTGTGTTTATAGTATCTACGCTGTTATGCTGTTTTTTATTTTATTTTATTTTTTTTAATTAAAAAAGAGGAAAACTAGCAAGCGGGTCACCTGATGGAGAAGTGACCTACCGCCATCCGCAACATGATGTATACACTTAAGGCAAGACACATGTATACACTTATAAGGCAAGTTTCAATTAGACTTGCTAGTTATCACGCAAAAAAATGTATGGACATTGTTGATGTAACAATAATAATGTTTTGTACTAGAGTTATTCAGGTATGACACTCCATCTTCGTAAGTGAATGTGTACGGTAATTCACTAAAGTAGTAAAATGTTAACAAAAATTTAATACCTTCTAAAAATTAGAAGATTGCAGCAACTTTGTAGTCATATTTTACGTAAATTATTGTCAAAAGCCTGTCTCATCAGTTTGACTGCAATTTGCAATCAAAGAAAAATTAAGAATGCAACTACTTCTATGCTTAGCTAATAAATAATTTAAGTTATTCGAATCCAAAGTTGTCATTCTTCTACATAACTGCAAAAAATAAACATAAAAAACTTATTCGTTTGCATTAATTTTCATTATTGTATACCAAATGTCTAAAATCCACTAATATCCACTGTTATATTTAACGAGCAATTCACTATTATATTAAACGAGCAATATTTGTATACTTGTACCTATAATATATGTGATATTGCTTTCTTTAAAACAGCTCTAGCGATTTTGATGAAATTTACAATATGGGGGTTGAGGGGGACGAGAAATCGATCTAGCTAGGTCTCAATTCTGGCAAAAATCGTTTTCTCCATTTTTCACATACTTAAAACTTCTAAACTCTAAAATTCTAAACTTTTTTCATTTCGTAGCAGAGTTTATCTTCTCAATAGCACAGTGTAGGTGTACCACGACGAAGTGTATGGGTTCGAATCCCCCAATATAGTCAGACCTTTTTTTATTTATTTTTAATAATTTGAAATAATATGTCTAAGTTCAGTTTGCAATAAGTACCTATTAAAACACATATCACTATAATGTACTTATAATAAAGAAATAAAACGAAAAATAATGATTACAGCATAGACTTCATAAGTTCATACAGCCTGTCCTGTACTACGAAGTGAGGCAAATAACATCAGATAAAATTATAGATGTGTGGGTGCTTTTTTCTAACGAAATGGAGACCGATCAGCTTATCTGATAATAAATGTGTATCGTATGTACAGGTGAGTCAAGTTATCTGATTTAGCTCACCGTTGCTGCTCGGATATAGCGTCTGGCTTTAGAGTTATTTATAAAGTCTATGGCTAAAAGTCTTGGAGAAAAATCGATTATTTATTTTCCTGAACAAGAATTTAATGTTGAATTTCATGGATTTCCTTTGTTTTAAGATACTATGTTATTTAAAAGAGTAGTATTACACATCAATATTTGTATATTTATAATCGCATTTTCGAAAACGGCTCTAACGATTTTGATGAATATATTTATTTTGATGGGATTTACGGGTTCGAGAAATCGATCTAGCAAGGTCTCAATTCTGGGATAATTCGTGTTATCTATGTTTTCACACACTTAAAACTTCTAAACTCTAAACACTTCTAATTTCGCAACAGAATTTATTTTCTCAATAGAATAGTGGCTAAAACAGTCCATCTATCAGGTTGAAATGCGTGGGTCGAATCCTGCAATGTGGTCAGATATTTTTGTTTTCTTTTTGTAAGACACTGAGTAAAGTTCGGTCGCCCAGGTACTGTTTGTATACATGTATATATACATATATTTGATAACGGTTGTAGTGATTTCGATTAAATTTACAATATAGGGGTAGAGAGGGGCGAAAAATCTATCTAGCTAGGTTTCAATTCTGGGAAAAATCGTTTACTCCATCTTTCACACACTTAGAACTTCTAAACTCCAAACTAAACTTTTTTAATTTCGCAGCAGTTTACCTTCTCAATAACTCAGTGGCTGTGTGTGTCTACCACGCCGAAGTGCGCGGGTTTGAATCCTGCAATGTGGTCAAACTTTTTTTGTTATTTTTTTTATAAGACATACTTTGTCATTCTCTGCATACATACTATAATTTCCCTATAGTCCTAAATCATTATGAAAATTATAAATACTCAATATTACAAGGGCAAAAAAACACCATCTATATATCATGTGTTAGTACATTTAATATTACATATGTGGAAGCACACTTTTACTACGAGGGCCACATTGTGAGACGTCACGCGACCGGCGCTCTGGGCTTCCCCCATATAAATAGTAAGTGTTTGGAAAACTCGGTCGCCCAAGTACTGTATACTAAATTGTATTGTATACATACTAAATGTAAAACTAAACGAGATGCACTCCGCATCTCACACCTTTTTTTTTTGGTTTCTAAGAGCTGAAAAAAATCCCCACTGTTAGCCCTAGTGGCTTTTACAGCGTCACTGTTCGCGTTGGGGCGAACGCTAAAGGCGTCCTGCCAGATAGTCAACCGCCTGTAGGTTCCTTCAGCCGATATCTCGTATGGAGGGCGGACCTCGGGCTCAAGGCGTCGCCTTGAGAGCTTTCCACACCTGCGTGTGTTGTAATGGGCTTCCTATTCGGGTGATCAAGCTTCTAAACGTGACACCCCATGTGTGTTGCGGGGGACGTCCTCGCCTCCGACGGTGGGGGCGGTGCGGTAATTTCACACCCAACGCAACAAGTCTATTAAAAGTAGGAAATTTACGCATGAGAGGGGAGTCGGCCTTCTTTTCTGTACGATATATTCTCTGCCCATGGCGCACGTGTTAGATAATGATGTATTATATAGATATATATTATTACATAGATATACTATATTACTTCATTGAAATGTATATTTGATTGATAATAATGAACTATAAATTGTTATTTTAATATTCTTACCTTGATATATCGATTTAATATTCGAATAATATTAATGAAACAATAAAGGGTCATTGTGATCATCGAAATTCATAATAACTCCCTATTTTCGTAACTCTGCAACTATGTGTTGCCTATGAAAATCAGTATAAATTATATTTATACATTAATAAATAGCTATTAATTATGGATCACATATACCTAGTATGGATATATTTGTAAAGTACAAAAGAAATATAACTTATACTGATACGAGTTATGATTAAAGTGGTGGGGAAGGTAGTTTCTAATAGTGTTTGTAACTACAGAATGACACATTGCTGTCGGGACACTAGAGCTAAGCAGATAAGTATGCAAATAGAATATTACTTATATTCATTTTTGTTATGTATAATACGATGTTAAAGTGTGTACCTAGTATTGTGATATTTATTGTGTATAATAATAAAATATAATATGATAATGGAATATAATGTGTTAGAGAGACAATTATTGTAAA
The DNA here is from genome assembly GCA_907165235.1 of Zeuzera pyrina. Taxonomy (NCBI): domain Eukaryota; kingdom Metazoa; phylum Arthropoda; class Insecta; order Lepidoptera; family Cossidae; genus Zeuzera; species Zeuzera pyrina. The sequence continues at coordinate 12,928,054 of OU015639.1, read as the reverse complement.
AATTACACCTGACTGAGTTTCTTGCCGGTTCTTCTCAGTGCAGATTCATTCTGAACCGTGGTAGATTTTGCTTGAATAAAAATGATTGGATTCAAGCTTAATGATGTGTTTCCTTCCATTTACCCCTTATTATTAATATTTCTATTCCTATTATTATTTAATTCTTTTGATTCATTGCCTATATTTTATAACTCTCTATGTTCCCTGTTTCTAACACACGCGTCACACATATAACGCACCTTTAGAATGAAACTAACCTAACTCAAAATTTTGAGATTATGTTCTGACAAGTTACGGCAATTAATTCTACAAAAATAATGTAATGGATTTTCCACAAATGCATGTTTAAATATTCTTACGACATACTACATATACACAGTAGGTAGGTTAACTCAAAATTTTGAATTAGCTCAGTTTCATTCTAAAGGTGGGATAATAGTACTTTGTGAGTTACATTAAAAGTACTTTCATGGTCTCAAAAATTCTTTGTAACTACAAAAGCCAATGACAAAATAATGTCTCTGTCTTCATCATTCATCGTCATCATTATGGGTTTCGACTCCGCGTGCGGTATTGAATCGTTTGAGTTATTGAGTCTAAAGTTACGATATTAGTAACAATCAACTGTTTATCACAATCAAAGCATAAATCATCATTTTTCAAGTAACAATTGATGTTGTCTGCTATTATAGGTAACTGATGGTTTCACAGTCTTTTCAAATTGGAAACATTATGTTTCATCTGGGGGGGTTATTCACAAACGTCGGAAGCTCAAGTTACCGTATCCGACAGAAAACTTTTCGATGATTTTGTCTATACGCGATTCACGAATCTGAAATATTATTATATTCACAAATCACAAATATGCTTTTCGACGATCAGCCTTTCCGCCACGGGAAGTTTCCGACGTTTGTGAATAACGCCCCTGTTGTGTCGCAACATTATTTTAGATCTTTCGGAGAAAGCGTGAAGGGAAGGGTAAAAATAAATAAAATATCTAATGTATCTCGATTCATCGGTATCATATGATATAATTTATTATGCATAGAATTCTTTTATTTCATATACCATTATGTTCTACATAACAATATTTGTATTTTTACAATTAAATCCATACAAAATACTCACTTAATAAATACCTGGGAGTGACTAGAATATTTAAAACGATATAATCTCAAAATGGTTATGATACAACACAATATTTACAAAAAAAATTCGCTAATATTTACAGATACAATTTTAATAACTACTTAATGTCTATATCTTATCATTTGGAAATGTTACTTAAATATTATAAATAAAAACAATATTACCTAATAATAAGTATGATGGGATATTCTACAGAATATTGCGATTAGTCCCGCCAGCTCGCCACATTCGACGACCTCCGTGACGTAACGACTAAGAGCGTTGGAAAGTAAACGGGGGTTGCGGGTTCGATTCCCCGCCCCGAGTCTGGGTGTTTATGTATAATATGTATTTATTTACAAAAAAAGAAAAGCATATAAGTAGTATATCAGTTGTCTAGTACCCATAACACAAGCGCTGTGCTGCTTACTTTGGGACTAGATGGCGCTGTGCGAAATGTCTGAGTATATTATTATTATTGTAACTCATGACTTTCAAACGAACGTTACGAACGTACCAAATAATAATATTAAATCAATTAATTAATAATGACCGCTTTCTAAGCGTCAATTTTGAAGAATTCTGTTATTTAAGATGTTTGGTTTTAATATATCTTCATGCTGTATCCCTAACGGGGTATAAACTTTTAAACTTTCGCGCTGCATTATAAAATATCTAAAAACACGGGAAATTAACGCGATTACCTTTTATTTTCCCTTGACGTTTAGGCCGAGTTTCATCGGCCGTGGTCTCAAGTAAACTGTCGCAGCAAAGATTCACTCCGTGTCCGAGGCAGATATTATTTCATCTACCCCCGATATTTGTAAATAATTATTAGGGTTCCTACACACAACACTCACGATGTCCATACACTTAACCGGATGTGAAAAACGAGATTTTGTCATTTGAATCACAGGATTCCACGCTGTTGATAAATTGTATCCGCTTTCCCGATTGAAATTTTTGTGTCTTGATTTCAATTGCTTCACGCACGATTCTTGGATAAAAGTGGCGATCGGTGGAAAGGACCTGTGGGCGTTAAAATTGTATCCAATGATTCGTATCCGATTGGAGAAGATGTTCCACTATCGCTGATTTGGTAGTTTGCTGGTTTTTTACAGCTGCAATGTGTTCCTTAATCCTTTCAGCAATAGTCCGCTTCGTTTGGCCAATGTATGAGCTACCGCAACTGTAATCTATTTTGTAGACCCCTGGTTTCTGCAACGGCAAAACATCCTTCGGTGTGCCCACTATTTTGTTTACCTTAGTTCCCGGTGTGTACCTACTTTTTTGTTATAAATAAATGGTCCAAAATTAATTATTAATATAATAAATAAGTAATTGTATAGTAATTTGATTATAACTGTACTGTACTGATAAAAATTACTATCACTTTCATTTATTCATGTACATTTTGACGCCTGCATCCACGGATGTGAAGTCTTAAATTATCAGCATCTTATTCCGCATACGCGGATGTAAAAATTCTGCATTCGAAACATCCCTACATATTCAAATGTATGTGGTATCTGCACACATAAACAAGTACATACATATTCTCACCCTGTATCCCTAACCGAGTAGACAGAGAGGATGGAGTGCCAAGCATCGCGGTACTTAAATATCTACTTCTTTCTCATTATTCTCCCCACATACTTATCCTAGGTATATTATACCTAGGTATGCGAGTGCTTATGACATTTCCATATGCTAATACTGAAGCAATTTAATCTTCTTGATTCAGCTCTGGTCCTTCTGGGCTTCTGCTACCACTCACTTTCGCTCTGTAGATTTGCTTTGTTAATCTTTCCTCTCTCATTCTTTCTATGTGCCCGAACTATCTAAGCATACTTTTCTTAATTTTTGCAATAACACTGTCATCCAACCTTTACGTATCTCTTCATTGCTTATCTATATACTAAGAATGATTGAATATATTAGGGGCGGCAAAGCGCAAGTCATGCATGCTTGCGCGCGTTCGTAGACTTCGGTAATCGTTTACCATGAGGCTCGCTGTATGCATAATTGCCGCCTTTGTGGTATAAAAAAAATTATGAGAAATATTTTAATTATTTGCACTTACTGTTTTATTGTATCCGTAATAAAATAATATGGTAAGAAAAGTCATAAAATGGCGGGACCAACCGCATTTCGTTGAACGATTCTGAGAGATGATAGATTTATTCACAAATAGGTACCTAATTACTAATGTACATAATATTAGAATTATTGGTCTCATCTCCATATTTATAAATTTTATTATGGTTAACTAATAAATAATACACTTGTGAAATGGAAATAACCATATTAATGTACTTATTAAGTATTTAATAGTTACATACATAGACATAACAAATGATAGACCCCGCCTTATGTAAAACAGCGTCACAAAAATTGTTGAAAGCACGTTTTGACAGCTTGGTGCGCTGTTTTCTTGGTAAATGCGGCCGATTAACTTATTTGATGTAAATATATACCTATCTTCTATGTATCGTATTTACAAGCGGGCCAGCTTATTTTGCTTGCTTTGTTTCATAAAAAGGCGATTTGGAGTCTATATTTCTATGACATTATAGGTGGGTATTAAAAATACACGTCCACATCAAACGTATTAAATGAAATAAGATTGCCGGTTGATGTAGTTTACCCAAGATTTTCCAATTTAGGAAGATCGCTCCAGACCTTGTCTAATAATAATTATACTTGAATCATATGGGAAAGAAAAGAATATCTACTGTTCGTCTGAAGTGTTTCTCTTTCTAAAAATATACGGTAGGAAGACCGCACCGTTGTAAATGTCAGCCGAGCATGCCTCCCGACATGTTTCCGTGTACGCGCATGTGACGGTTCAAATTGCCCGATTGAGAAAATCTGAAAAATAATTTTATTATTATAGTTTATAACACCCAAATGTACCTCCATTACGAATCTATTTGTCCTTTACGTATAAATTAGGGGCTAATTTATTTTTGTACGTAAATAATTTAATTTTTCAGGTCGAACTGTAACTGGAGTTAGGTTAGTATACTACAAAATACTTTGTAACTCCACTACATATACTACAAAGTATTTTGTAGTATATGTAGTGAATCAGTTATATAACATAAACTTTAATGGTCTGCAGTGTGATTCTCGAAAGTAAATTAGTCGAAATCACTTCTGAATCCGCGGCGAGATTGTGAACTGTGAATCTTTATAGTCATATGTCATTACACAAAAATACTCATCACAAGTTTACGTGAAATCGTGCATAGTGCGTGGAATCACCTACGTGTACTGTGATGCGTCAATACTCGATGTAATGTCTTACGAAGTTTTTTAATATTAAAAGTTCTGCTTGCACGGGCTACAGACGATCTGCTTACAGATTCGTTGTGGCTCGGTCTTATAAATCAATATTTGTGCGATGGTAATACGATACATCTAACTATTTTCTTTCAAATCAATTTAAGAAACAATGTTTTTTAAAGTTTTTTGAAGTCTGATTATGAGTTAGCAGTGTGTGTTAAATTTTTTTTTCATAATCGTTATTTTTTTTTCGATTATAATTATATTTTTTTAACCTAATCATTATTTTATTTCGTTTACTAAATGTCTTTATAAAAAAAATTACGCAACGTCCATTTATTCAGACCATTCTTACAAACCTTAAAGTTTATATTGTCATTTGCAGTCAAAGAGTTAACGTTTTGAAATCCACTTTTCGAAGTAAAAATAACTCTATAAATGAAACTTTCCAGAGTTTAATTGTACCTGAGTAAGCACAGTTTGCACTGGTAGGGTTTCTCTCCCGAGTGAATTCTTAAATGTTTTGTTAGAGTCGAACTGTCTGAAAAAGCCTTCTTACAGGACCGGCATCTGTTCAAAATAAACTTAGTTATAAAACGCAAAAAGTTTTCCTGTTTTTGATAATTCACGTGTTTTTATTAAAAAAATATATAAATAATAATAATAGTAACAATCGTAATTATACCATTAATACTAATTTTGTTATCTATATATTTTATATATTTTCTTGTTGCTTGGTGTGACAAATTACTCTGAACAATTTCTTCCAAGCAATCTTTACAAAGAAAGAAGATCGACATCAAAATATTAAAAATCTTTATGAAGTTGGCATATTTAATGAATATTAACAGCAACTTGTAACTTTAAAAGCAAAAAATTATACTATATTACATTAACACCAGTAAATACAAGAATTGTCATTAAATTATGGCGCCCAACATGGGGCTTAAATTGATGTATTTGTACTACTTACTGATAAGGTCGCTCTCCTGAATGAGTCCGCATATGCGTAGTTACGCTTGAACTTTGACTGAACCGCCGGTCACAAATGGGACATCTAAGTAAGTAAAACGAATAAGTTCCAGTTATAGCTATTAGTCATAATATTATAATTAAATTTTGCACAGGTGTATAGGATAAAGTAAATATAGGATAGATAGGAAAAAATATTATGTTCTTCATAGATTTTAAGTTTTTAAATACATTAATTTAATGCCTATGCCCAAGCCACGTCACAAGATGCTGAAAAAACACTTCTTGCGCACTGAAGTTACATATACGAAGTTAATGAACGCACTCATGTTACTTTATATTATAAAACCAAGCATCATCCGTTATTATGACGAGCAATAGAATTCATCGGAAGGCTTATGTGTACACCCTGATTAAATAACCAAAGAAAGATCGTTATCTCGGCGAATATTCGTAATCTGGGTGTCGAACGAAAATGCTCACACGAACAAAATAGTGCAGTTAAATACAGTTCGATTAATGTTTACTTCTAAACACTATTTAAATATTTCTTAGAAACCATGATGAGGCAAATTTTGTGAAGATAATTCTACTAATCGTAATTTATTGCGATATAAGTTGGATACCTGAAAGGTTTCTGCCCAGTGTGAGTTCTAACATGGGCCGTCAAGTTAGCTGCTTGCGAGAAGCTCTTGTTGCAGTCGCCGCAGCGGTACGGCCGCTCGCCCGAGTGCGTGCGTAGGTGTGTCTTCAACGTGCTAGGTCGCGCGTACGTCTTTCCACAAATACGACAGAGATTTGGCTTCTGTTCGTCGTCCTCTGAGCAGCCGCTTAATGACCCCACCTTATGGTGTTAAATATAGACAACAATTCACAACAGATAAACAAGGAAACTTACGGCTAAATAATATTATACAAAAGCTCTATTTAATTTTTTTTTTGTTATAATCTGGTGTTGGAATAACTAAAATAATATACGACAGGAAATAAAATGAACATGCCCCAGTCTGGGCGCCACTTGTTTGTAAATGCGTTGGAAATAAGGAAAATAAAGGAAACCATCTGTTTCATACACACACCAATTTTCAAGTTGTAAAATAAAACAACTAACCTGCACTTTACCAGATGCGTTGACACACGCTGTGTAGCCGTATTCTTGTGGATGCATCTGACCCTGATGATTCAATATCGTGTACCCATTGCCCATACTTTGATCTTTTTGCGTTTCTTGTACATATACTTTAGTCGGGGACCGTTTTAAGGTCTGGCCGATATTCTTCTGTCCGGGAAAATTTGGCTTTTGTTGAAATATCGAGTAGTTTGTGTTCGGTTTTTGGGTGTTTTGTAACTGGAGTGGTTTGAAAGTGGACGTAGCGGTTATTAGAGGATCAGATTGGTTAGGAGCTCTGAAGTCAGCTGTAAAAGAATACGTCGCCGATGGATATGAGTTAGGACTGATCACGTTTTGCGGTTGAGGGTACACCACGTTCACTGATGGCGTTGAGGCGTTTTGATTCCACTGTACCTGTAGAAGTTTTTTTTTACTTTTTTTACTTTAATGAAAATGAAGTTAATTGCAATTAGTTAAATAAGAATGGAGCGTTGGGGAGATTGTGAATATTTTGCAATTGCGCAGCATATGGATAACATTTGCAAAAAATTAAGGCCAGAAATTGTTTTTACGTTTTTATTTCTGAGTAAATAATTAAATATTTACTTTGTCGTAAATTTTTAAATCGCTTCATTTTTTTTATAATATTAACATTGCGTATTAGATAGGTAACTGTACGGGTACGTCCTCTGCAGAGGCATTGTTTCTTAATTTTCATACATGTCGTTTTAAAAAGTTATTATCAATGAGTTCGTTCTTAAATAACGAAAAAAAAATTTAAATACCTTCATTTTGTCACTTAATATGGATAAGATACAAAGACTATGAATATTGTCCCGTCCGTGATTTATTACTAAGTTTATAACAACGATAGCTTTGTTAAACTATTTTGTGCTTTTATGTTATGGATTTGACATATGATCGTTCTAATTCATTATGACATTCAAAATTGTGAACATCGAGTTGAGTACTTGTGTTATGTTATTAATTATTGTGGATCTCAATAATATGAATATGATGGATAATGATAAAACTTGACAGAATAGAATAATATTAATGTTATGATCTGAACCTCCTTCAAGTTCAAATCTAATATTTGCATGCTTTTAGTGAGCAGAGTGTGTAAAGTGTCTATTTAATTCTATGTACATATGATTTTACTCGCATTCTTGCAAATAAATAAATATTATTATTATTATTATTGAAATAATATAATTTCAAAAATATTTTAAAATATTATCGACTTCTCTGACATTTTTTATCTTATCTTAGTAATTCTTACATTTAAAATATTTATTTAGATAGCGGCAACTTTGAGGAAGTCTATTATTTAAGATAATACCTACTTAGTTGTAAGTTTGTGAATATTAACGGATTTATGTCAACAAATTTTATTTAGAATGTATGAGATTCTCAGCGTAGGTACTTTATAGTTTGGTTTGGTTTTTTAATGTAATCTAAAATTGAGCATAGGCATTTTAAACTCAAACCCGAGTATCGCCGGCAAAGATTATGTTTAGTATTATTTTATTCAGCTTCTGGCACTAAGGGTGCTTTGCATCAACTTTTTAAACTCGATTTAAGGAACTGACATCTCGCTTGCAAGAACTATTAAATAGTTGGTACAAGCCAGATGTCAAATCCTTAAATCGACTTTAAATAGTTGGTGCAAGCCTCCCTAAGACACTCGAGAGTCAATACAATTAACTAGACTTTTTGGCGGGAACGGGAGAAGTGAGGTTGTCATTTTATTTAGATTTTCTTTTTTTTACGTTTTTGGGAGTTTTAAAGTACAAAAGTGATAGTATATTGTGATTTAAAGTTCTGTGTAAGTGAAAAGAATAGAGTAGGTCTAAATAAACATGTGTAGCTGAAGTTCTCGCGCTCTTCCAAAGTCCTATAAAACTTCAGTAAAGTCTACTATCACTTTACTGGAGGAGTTTTTCGATGACTATTCTACTTATTAATACAATACGTGACGTTGGCAAATGCACTTATCTGTGCGCCATGCCATTAAGAAAGAAAAAAAAAATACAAATAACTAATATTTATTTACCTGTGAACATAGTTGATCCGGAGGACATCCGTGCATCGTCATATTCATGGAGACGTTAACGCTCATGGTGGGAAATAGCGGGGTACCACCATAATGCTCGTAGTATGGATAACCGCTTCCGCTGTTCACCATCACCTAATTTAGAAGTATTTCAAGTAGAAAATATTTATTACGTACGAGTATAATGTATCTATTACATAATTATAGCAAATTGCGTATGTAGATTAAAAATGCTGAAATCTTTTCACCATTCATGAGGGAATATTAATGTTTCAGTTGCAAAAATTAAAGCTCTGCTCAAACTGACGCGAATCCCGCGAGCGATGCGGGATGAGATTCGCTCACGCCGATTGTTTCGACTAACGGTGTTCACATTGGCGCGAATAGTCGCATGACTTGCAACGAAAATTGAGCGGGACGTTGGCGTTTAATCTTGCAAAGTCATTCGATATGAAACTATTTTTAGAAAAGTGAATGATGACTTAACTGGCCTAGTGTGTGTTGGACCACGTACAGTGGAGGGTTCTGTAGACGGGATACACAATATTTGTTTAAACGGCACAAAAAATAAATTTGTATTTCTCAGTGACACTTAAAGTGTAAAATAACATAATTTTTGCAGTCGTCGAGCGTGTAACTGAAAATAATCCAATTCTCAAAAACTACACATCTTATTCAAACTGATTTTCTACTATCTCTAACTCAATTTTTTTCAGAATTTCTACTGCATAGTTGAAAAGTGATAAGGTTACACTATGAATTTAGAAGCGTACTTATATCTCGGCTACTATTGACTTATATAAAAAAGTCTCTTTGAAACTTCTATATACATTTTGAAGACCTATCTAAAGTTACTCCATGCGCTTATGATGTGTACTACATTTTAATCTCTCTGTTAAATGTATGAAGTTCCACTACTAATTTTACTTTTTATTAAATTTCACTACATCATTGTGTAGCAGTTCAATGAATACCCTACCTTACAAATTTCGTCTAGGTATGCACAAATTACACATATATTGTAATAGTCTCCGAGAAAATGGCTGTGACATACGGACAGCCAGACAGCCAGATAAGGGTTCCGCTTTTTGCCATTTGTCTACGGAACCCTAAAAATAACGATTTTTTCTGTGACAATACTATAACAACTACATATTATACGGAATATAAGAAATAAATGATTAAGTCTGATCACGAATCAACATCAAATCCCCATAGAAAAAGTAGTTTTCTGTTAAGTTTTATTTTGTAGTAGAAAATGCAATTAATAAAAAACTTTGTATGTCGTACTTTGAATCTTGATAGTCTTTTTCTACTATCGCTAACAACGGCATGACTTCTTTAAAATCAAAAGACATGTTTCTTCATTGAAGAACCAAAAACAATGACTGGCGGGAAGTCGTGTCAATGTGATCGGCTAAGTGAGCGAGCGAGCGATTCGCGCAAACTGTCATCCCGCGTCTCGCACGGGAATTCGCCTCAGTTTGAGTACAGCTTAAAGCATGTTATAAAATTATTATTTATAAAGAAAGCTGCAATTAAAAGTTGAAATGTGCTTTTGTAAACGCTTGGTTCAATTGTTGGCTTGAAAGAATGAGACTTGAGTTTGAAACATACCATCTTTAACATACTTGTAAGATGCCTAGTTATTGTTCTTTCAAAACTCGCAATAGTTTGATTATTTTATTTTATTAGATAACTATTTTATATAAAAATCTCCAGGCAAACACTACATTAAGCTATGGTTATCTTCCTAAACGGGTAATAACATTATTGCCACATTCTTGATTGCCACCTAACATAAGTACTTACCAGGAAATATCAGTTTACAAAAATTCGCTTTCCGAAGTGATAATATCGGAGGACAAAATATTATTTTAATTCCAATAAAAATATATAAAATGTCGTAACATAACGACTACGTTACTTATTTTATTCTTTTTAGTACTTACCTATTATTTTTACATTCAAATCATTTCTTTTTTAACCGACTACAAAAAAAGGAGGAGATTCTACATTAGTATGTATGTTTTTTTTAATGTACAGGGTTCGGGCATAACTTCTTTGTTCATGAACCAAATTCAATCATTCTTTTTCCGTTAGGTTCAGTATAGTTTAATAAGCATTGATATTGAAAATTGAATTTCGAAGATACACCCAATAATTCTAAGTGTTTAATTTTAGAAATTCTTTAAAGTTCTTATAAAGTATTTTATTCTACGGTCAAGAAATTCAATATTATTGAATTATTGTGTATGTTTATTTTTAAAAGTTGACTGATTCTTTAAATCCTAACATTATATTCTTATATATTAATAAATTAATACCTAATTAAAAGTTTACAAGAAAGTTGTAAAAGCACTATAGATATGTAATCATTCATTACACAAACATCTGTATCTACATTTATTATGATTATAACTGAAGCCGAGATAATAATTACTTATATGGCTTTCTATTCGAAATCGAAGCTCAGCTTCAATATTAATTACAATATTTTCATAACTCACCCCTAGCATTTCCACGTATTTCCTATTACATCTCTATCCCGCCCTACAGGGTAAACAAAGATAGCAATACAAAGGTGTGGGGCTTGTACCAGTTTAAATTACAAACCAATAGCTGTCCTTGTCATACGTGTGGTGCGTGAGGTTGGGGTGAAAGAGACGCGTATACCTGAGGGTGGACGGTCTCAGCGGCACAGTCGCCGTGGACTACGGCGTGTTTCAATGAGAGGAGGACGTCTGCTGCCTCCCCGCCACCCCTCTCTCGACATTCGGTTGGGTTGTTCCTGCTGGAAGTGGGTAACGTTTTACTATAATTTCACATTCGTCGCACTTTTCGACGAACAATTAATAAATTAAGCAAAACTCTAGTTTCTGTTACCATCGGATATACAGCGTGTCCCCAGAAACCTTTCGCAAAATTTATTCCGATATTAGCTTATTCAGGCTCTATCTTGTATCAATACAATCGGCTAAAATTGTGACGAATAACATTAGGTTTATTTACAAATTCCGATCGAATTACATTCAACGTTTTTATTTCCGTTTTTGTGTCAATATCAATTCAATAGATGCAAATATACCTAATTGAAAATATAGATTGTATTATAATAGGTATAGGCTGCAGACAGATAGGCGGAGAGACAGATATTACGAAACTATAAGATCTCCGCTTTAACCACATTTATTGAGGTTTATCGAGGGTTTCAAAGTTTTGGCTTTGAAACCCTAACAACATCGGCAATAAATATTCACAGATTTCCTGATATGCTAGGCTCAGAATACAAAACCTATAAATATTTACATTTTTATGTCGTATCTTTTATAAGTAAATCTAACCTATATATTGTATCAGCTATTTTGATGCCTTGTCTACAAATAATATTTTTGAATCTCTTTTCTGGATAATGTCCCTGGAGAGTATAGCTATAAGTGTAAGTTATTCAATTTAGTATCTTTAATGTTTGTTTGCAATTAATGATATCGAGTAGCCTTATGAAAGAAATAAAAACGCGAACATCTGGAAATTCATGATTTTAAGGTTGTTTTTATATACGACAGATCATCAATAGAGCCAATTATGAGATTGAATTTGGCGAAAGTTTCTGACACACGCTGTCTCGTGCGTACACACTAGCTGTAACACTGTAGCTGTATTAACGCTGTATAGTGAGTGGTTGAGATTCTACATTGTGTTAACCTTTATTAATCCATTAATATTCGTTAATACCAATAAAAAATCAGATAATACATGTTAAAAACCTAAGAACTAGCGACTCGGCTTAGCACGGCTAGAATTTTTTTGAAAATACAGCCCATGTTACTCGCTGGTAATGTAGCTTTCTATAGGTGAAAGAATTTTTGAAATCAGTTGAATAGTTTTTGAGTTTATCCATTACATACAAACAGAAAAAGTTTACCTCTTTGCAATATTAGTATAGATTAAAAAAACCGTTATAAATTTGTGCTAATAGGAATCATGATAATTAAACAGATTCAAACTGGTTCAGAACTCTGTTTGATATATTCTACCCTGTGTTGACACGGCACCGTCAGGGATACCAGTGTGAAGCAACTCACTTGTATCCGGAGCAAGGTGAGAACGGGAACAGCGATGGCAGTGGGTCCAGTTCGAGCGGGGGTAGTGAAAAAGATCCCATGTCTTCGGTCCAGCTTTCGACGTTGTTCACATTGCCTTCGTCGATCACATCGCATGGAGCGATGGAATCGCTTAAAGCATTTAACTCTGTACCATTTTCTGGACAGCACGCCTCGTTCTCTTGCTGTTAAGGAAATGTTACATTAATATTTGATAGTTTAAGGTGCTAATGCATAGCGGTGCTTTGTCATGTTAGTTAAATAAAAGTACCAGTCCTGTAGCTCGGGCCAGAGAATAAAGCTACGGTGCTCCCGCCAATCGTAAGAGACAAAAGAAGCATAGTATAAACGGTAGTAAACTAATTAATCTGTGGTAGAAATATAACAGTAGAATATCTTCGATAGAAAGCTAGCATACGCGGTTTGTATATGTGTGCGCGCTAATATGCACGCGCCGTGTCACGAACACAACTGCAATATCTTGGGAGAATATAGGTAATTATTTTAGCGCCAATCAACATGCGACGGCTTCCGTTTATCTTTAATTCATTCTTCACATCATCACAAATACAAAAATGTCTAAATCGCATAAACGAACATATTATAATGTCCTTATATATAATCCAGTCATCGTCCTTCGACATAACTACGAGAAATTAAATTTACCAAACATGAAAGACTTATCCGTGTATTGTTTTTATTATTATACAAGCCGTTTCCCGCCCGCTTCGCTGGGCGTAAGTGAAAATTTTGTGCGTAATAATACATTTTTGTTTGAAAAATGGTGAAGGGTATATGGAGTTCAAAAAGTAAGTAGCCTATAACCATCTACAACTAATTTCGCATTGAATGGTCATGGTCCCATGCCGATCAGTCCAGTAGTTTTCAAGTTTATCGCGGTCAAAGAAAAAAAACTTTCATATACATATAGATAAACGTATGATTAAACGAGATGCTCTCCGCATCTCACACCCAACACAACAACAACGTATCCGACCGACGGGGTTATTACCTAAAAATTTGCAAACAGGGACAGCCACGCGATCATTGCGCGACCGGCGACTAATTGTAATAAAAAATTAGTATCATGTATGACGATTGCGTATCAATTATTGTATGCCCGTAAAATGCACTTTTCGCGGTAGATTTAGCGCCACTATACATTATTACATTACACAAATTCTCGTTTTGACAGCAGATATCGCGCGATATTGGCTGTCACATGCTGTCTGCAAGTTACGTAATAAGCGTGCGGGAGTATAGGCATTTCTATTGTGTACGGGGCGGGAGACGGTCTTCTTTTTTACATATTCTCTGACAGAGACGTCTTCAGGATCGCAAGCAATCGGAATGGGCGCTCCGGTAGACCTGTGTCGTTCGTGATTGATTCGGTCATTTGAGTGCAATTATTTCAGTGTTGATGTTGCAATTGAACGAACAATCGTTCATCGATTCAATCATTTCATTGATTCGATCTCAGTACTTGTTGATTTTAATTGATTGTCTATGCCGTTTAATGCGATAAAAGGTGAAATTCAAAAAAAATTACAAACTCACACACACATTATTTTTCAAAACGCAAACAATTAAATTACAAATGCGTCAGAGTTATAATAAAAAGTATAAAAAACATCGAAATCGTAAAAGATCGGTACATAGGTACAATCAATACAATCGTTCGATCTTACATTTCAATCAAAAATATATGTTTGTATTATTTGTATGTCTGCAATCAAATAAAGATTAGGCTAAATGATCCAATCAGCAACCAATTATTGATTGTCAATCAAATGATTGATTGGATACATACATACATATGTACATATCTTTACATTGTATCCCTAACGGAGTAGTCAGAGAGGACGGAGCGCCAAGCGTCGCGGTCCTTACATACCTCGTTCGCTTCCTCAAATGCCTCATCATGCTCCTCACACATTTTCGCCTAGGTATGCGAGTGCTTTTGACATTTCCGTCTGCTAACACTCTGGCTATTTGATCTTCATAAGTCAGTCTTAGTCTTCCTTAGCTTCTTTTACCTCTCACTTTCGCTCTGTAGATTTTCTTCGTCAATCTTTCATCACTCATTCATTCTAAGTGCCCGAACCATCTAAGCATTCCTTTCTTCATTTTAACAATAACACTGTCGTGCAATCGCGTCATACTGCATATCTCTTCACTGTTTATCCTGTCCGCAAGAGTGACACCGCATATATTTCTGAGAGATCGCATCTCCACTGCATTACTTTCACTCGATTTCAGGCATATCCAGGCTTCACTACCGTACAATAAAGTTGGCACCTACACCGCTTAGTGACCTTAGTGGATGGTCATTTTAGCAGTGTTATAGATATTCACACTGCCTACTAATGCGAACAGAACACCACAGCATTGATTGGGTCATTCGACCGAATCTTTTGTCATATCAATATTCGAACGACCGAATCTTTAAAAAAGGAAAATGGCTCTACTAAACATATTCTTGAGCGCTCTGAAAAACATTAAACTGACTTACAAATCCAAAAATAACTACTAATATATCCAGTGATACCTCTGGATTTCTATCTATATGTAACTTATTTATACCTAATGTTTATGTTTAGTTTAGTATAGTAATAAATACTACACATAATCACACTTATAAACAATTATTACATTCACTTCGAAAACATGACTACATCTCTACAAAATACGAAACTATATCTTTTTCTTTCACAAATATATGATAGTATTTAAAAGATAGGCGAGTTGGGTCAGCTAACCAGAAATATTACGTTTTGTTTTATAATAAGTGTAAACAACAATATTGTAATTCACTTTTAATCTGATTTTTCCTACAAATAAAAATGAATAGATGCTTAAAATTATTTAACTCGAACTAGATAATTTCAAAGTATCGCAATCTTATGTTTGTTTGTTGGGTGAACGTTTAAAATACATTAATGGACATAAGGACTACATCTTTCACATGAACATACGCAGTATTAACAAAAACTTCGATGTCTTCTATATCTAATATCGAGTACGACGTTCGTATTCTCTCGGAATGTTGTCTAAGTATAACGTCTACTCTTCCATTGCTTGACAACTAAGGTACCTGCGGGTATTAAGGCCTAGCTAAGGAAGATTTGAAATTAAATGAAAACTAATCAATATAATCAACAGACTTTAATAATAATTAGGTCTAAAAGTTCAATTACTATAAAATATAAAGGGAAAATGGCATTTTTTACCATAAACAAAAACAAAATTAAACATTATTGAAAACCTTGCCGATAGGCCTTATTTTACTATGGTAGTGTAATAAATAAAGCCTACAGCTCTAATATGCTCAAATAATCAAACTACGCGTTATACATTTAACACTTGAGATCAATAATTGCATAAACGCAGCAATTACATTAAAAATTATTAAAAAATCTGTAATTTTCTCCCCATAACAACCATTCATTTGGGTAAATACTCGTTCTATAGGCATCGTGGTCGTAGACACTAAAACTATCGATTGTTCAATTAGCATTAAATTAAACACACTTGTTTACATTCGTAAAACCTCGAAATTTATATAAAATACATTATGAAACAAATAAAATTTGATTCATGATGTAGGAGGAAAACAAAATCTAAGTTTAAATTAGGTAGGCCTTAATAGACGTTGACTATGTATGTAAGAGAAACTAAATTTAAAATATTTGAATCACAGTACGTTATTCAAGTATTTATTATAAAAAATCTTAAAATGATTAAGAACTTTACACTGCAAATTTATACAGATAAGTGAAACATGACGATCAATACTTGCCATTGATTCGGACCAATTTTTATTATACGTACCGCGCGGTCGTCTCTCGCAATGTATGATACAATCCTGGAGACACGAAGAAGGGTATTTCGCATTTGTAAACTCATAAAGATATCTTCGTATGTTAGGCGTCTGTGAGTGTTGCCTTGAGCGGGTGCGTTCATTGTAAATACGATTTTACTCACGTAGGCCTTATTAGACGACAAGCCTAATTACCCGCAGAGACCTTACACATAACACTACACGAAAAGATTCAAAAATCATAATGATGGTGTCATAATATATACTAGAACTGGTATTTGATGTACAGTATTTGAGTCTTTGTTTGGCTATGCCAACTGTTTAGGTTGTAAAATAAATAATAATAATACGATAACCGCAATATACAGATCACCTTGATATAAAAATATCTGTAATTTTATTAGCGTTTTAAATGATGTGTTATTTAATTTAAGAAATATTAAAAACATTATGGTTATAGGGGACATAAGTATAGATATAAAATTGAAGAGTAATGAATAATTAATGACACGAATTCAAACAAATATCTTAATATTTTAGCAGCCCATGGTTTACTGCCTGCGTACTTAATACCTACTAGCATAAACAACTGCCTTGATCATGTATTATAAAAACTAGTGATTATTCAGAGTCCACCTTGGTTATGGACTTTTATATAACAGATCACCAACTAGTGATGCTAAATTTATCAAAAAATAAATTTAAATATGACCCAAATACTTTCATTTCACGTACAAACTATCCAGCAGTCCTACAGGAAATTGAAACCACTGATTTCTCACTTGCAGTCATTGAAAATGTTAATATAGCTACAGACTATTTAATAAATATGCTATCGTCGATTATTAATAGGTATACAATCCCTATCAAGATTCTAAATAAAAATCAAATTATAAACTGTTAACAACTGCGTTGTATAAGAAATCGTGACAAAAAATATAACCAAAACTCGCACGACATTATATACACGCGATATCGTAATTTCTGTAATAATGTATTAAAAAATTGAAACAAGAATACGCAAAGGCTGAACTGACTAAGGCAAAAAACATGGGAAAATGGGAAGTAGTTAAAACTATCACCAATACGAAACCCAGATTGTCACATTATGCACACATGACACAAAATTACTTTCTAAAGTCATTGTTTTGTCCGTAATACGCTGTAAATATAGTAAAGTATTTCGTCAAATTGGCAGGCGAGCCGAACAGTCTGAATCAAAATACCTATTTCACAGAACCACGTCGATTACCTAACTCTCTGCTTATACTAGAAACCGATGAAACTGAAGTTGACAGTATAATAAAAAACCTCCGTTATGATTCGGCTGCTGGGTGGTATGGCATAACCCCTAAATTTATTAGATCGGCCCGACATATTCTGACACCACTTATTACATAGATTTGTGATCTCGCTATCACAACCGAAACATTTCCTAAAGCGCTAAAGAAAGCAGTCATTACATACTCCTGTACAAAGGGGAGGGAGACAGAAATGATGTCGCGTAATTACAGGCCTATATCAGTACTACCGCAGTATTATCGAAAATAAAAATAAAAATATGCAATAGCTTAACTAATTTTATAAACACAATTAACATAATTTCAGATAACCAATTCGGGTTTAGGATTGTTAAAGCTACAGAAGAGAAGATGCAGTAATTTCTTTAACAGTTAATAAAAACATCGATCAAAAATATAAAATATAGGCATTTTCTAGATCTTTCTAAAGCATCCCACGCCGTTTCTGTCCCTCTGTAAATTACTAAACTGAAGTGTGTAGATGTGAGGGGGTTGCATTGGATATATTTAGGAACTATCTTTCTGACAGAACATAATGTGTCAAGATTCAATCTTACATTAGTCAGGAAGAATTCTTGAGCTACGGGGTTCCTCAGGGAAGTATTTTGGCTCCAATACTGTTTCAAATTTATGTAAACGATCTATGTAACCTGAAATCTCCAAATTGCAAAAATTTCTCTTACGGAGACGACACAGCACTGGTCATACACGGTACAAACTGGTCGCGTGTGAGATCTCTGGCGGAAAAAGCTCTCGAAAAGGTCAAATAATAGTCAATCTTTAATTTACTAATGCTTAAATTTGACAAAACGATATATATATTACATTTTCTGCCAGGCCATCGACACAACCGAAAACAGATGTTGGTAGACGGGTTAATCAATGTTTGTCATTGGAAACTAATTGCAACTGCCAAATGTTATGTAGAACATCCGCTATCAAATATTTTGGAGTACAAATTGACGAATGTTTAAATTGGTATGATCATATTCACTAGATAGAAGTCAGAACTAGAAAATGATCTATACTTTAAAAAAATTGCGCACATCAGCTGACAAACAAAGTTTTTCGTGGCTTTCTCGGATTAGATTAGATTACATGTACATGGTAAACTAATCTAAATAAGCAAAGAAAAGTTTTCCGTGCAGACGAAGTCGCGGGTACAGCTAGTTTTATTATAAAACAGCAACATTTCGTAGCATTGAAGATCTTTTTAAAAATGATTTAACTAGGCATTTTAGGTTTTCTGATTCCAAAATAAATACTTACAGAGTTGTTGTATATGTGTTTGCATGTTTATTTCTTCAAAGCTAAGAAACTGCCATTGAATTTCTATACAAATCTCTCTAATTAATGAAGACAGCTGTACTCACGTTTAATCGCTATAGGTACCGACTAGTTTTGGACTTATTGGAGGTCCATCATCAGGGTGAGTGGGATGAGTTCACGGACGCGCCCCGTCTCGCACTGCGCGCTTGAGCTCGCAACGCGCGCCTTGACAGGGCGGGGGGCGCGGGGTGCGCCGGCGATGATGACGAGCTTGACGAGACCGAGGCGTTAACGTCACTGGTGGTGTTTATGGGCGCACAAAATTTACTCACGATGTCCAGTACATAATCGTCAGCACTATTGATCTTTTTCCGAATCGCGTTTAACAACAATTATATAGTGGACATCGTGAGTACATTTTGTGTCCCCGTAAATACCAACAGTGACGTACACGCCTCGATCACGCCGAGCTCGTCACCTTCGTCGGCGCGCCCCTCGCCCCGCGCTCTGTCAAGCCGCGCGTTGCGAGTTCAAGCGCGCAGTGCGAGACGGGGCACGTCCGCGAACTCATCCCAATCACCTTGATAAAGGACCTCCAATAGGTCCGAAATTAGTCGGTATCTTTACCGATTAAACGTGAGTACAGCCGTGTTCAATAATTAGTTTTATAATAATGTCTCATGAAAGTTTTAATAATTTAACAAATCTCTGTTTGAATAACTGGAATCTCACTTGCTTAATAAAGTGCATATCCTTACGTTCATCTTTATTAAAACGATGCGAAGTTATTTTTAATTAGTAAAGAATGTGTACTTGAGTTTTGATTAGAAAAAGATAATTATATCTAATCATGACTAAGTAACTAGTGATTTCTAGGTAACTTATCTTAATATTAGTAGTGCTAGACAAGTAAAGACTTAACTCTATTCAATCTTTACTTTAAAAATAGTACCTATATTAAACATAATAATATGTAACTTGTTATTGTATTTCCTTTACACGTACAAAGATTGTTTTTGAAAAAAATTTATTATATTTGGTTCAGCCGTTTTAGCATTTCCCATTCAAAGAAAAATCTACCCCTAAGAATGTAAAAAGGGGGACGGGGTGAAAATCTCCATGACAAATTTAATAATAATCGGTTCAGCGGTTTAGCATTTCCCATACAAAGTTTCATCCCCCTTTTCACCCCTTTAGGGGTAGACTTTCTAAAAAATAACTGCACAATCACATGCTCTTACTATGTATCAATTTTCATCAAGATCGGTCAAGCCGTTCTTTATTTGTAAAAGGATATACAGACAGGCACACGAACATTTTTAAAATGATAGAATCGAAGTCAGTAAGTCATAAATAAGTCATAAAACGACTATTTATCACAAAGTTTGACAAAAAAATTGAAATTACAGACAAACGCTAGAGATTTATATAGTAAATATAGGTGTAGATAGATATCTTTGCTATGCTTATGTATGTTTACGGTAAAAAATATAGGATCAACGAAAAAGTCACTATGAAATAAACACATATTACAGATACAACTTAACTAAAAAGAGCTCATTTTAGATCTCAGCTTCAAGACGGCGGATCATGATAAAACATACATAATGTGCAATCTGTCTTCAAATTCTTGCAGTACTTATTGTGAGATGCTTAAGTACATATATGTTGTATATCCAGACAGACAGACAGATAAAAATTCTAAAAAACTGTTTTGGTTCACATTAGTGTTATGCGTACTTCTCGGGTAATTTTTTAAATATATCTTTAATTAACAGGTGCGGATTAACTTACAGTTTAATTGTGTTTTTGTAAAGTTTTTCAATTTTTACATAGGAAGCTCAGATTATTATTAAAAAATTCTGTATCTTCCTGTGAATGTCATAACATGATCTTGATACTCGGCTTACAATACTTCTTGTAAGCTAGCATTACTTTAGAACTTTTTTATTTAGCTTTACTAGTAGTGATTATATTTAAAACACAATGTTTACGTGCTAACAAAAAATGCAGGGAATCAGAAAGTCATAATAGAGTGACTCATGGCTCATGGAACAGAGAAGTAAACACTGGATCAAAACAAGTCAGTCGACATATTCGACACGCTTATTAAGTAACTTGCAGACAGCATGCGACAGCCAATATCGCGAGATATCTGCTATCAAAATGAGAATTTGTGTAATGTCATTTTATATTGGCACTAAATCTACCGTGATAAGTGCTTTTTATGGTCATACAATAATAGATACGCAATCGTCATACATGAGACTAATTTTTTTATTACGATTAGTCACCGGTCGCGCAGTGACCGCGTGGCTGTCGCTGTCTACTTTTTAGGTAATAACCCCGCCGGTCGCTATTTAAGGCGACGCATTGGAAATTTTGACGGCAGGTATCTCAATTTTTCTAAGTGACTACAAAACGTATGAAAGTGATATTTCGTAATCTGATTTTTCATTTCATTGACTTCGTTTTGCCAGTTGCGTCACACGATTGGTTAACCTTTGTAACACAAAAAATCAAAGAAACCTTTTTTAAAATAGAGATTTATATTTTTCGAAGCATCGGGACCGGTTTATGTTTCTAAATTGTCTGCATAGTTTAATCTAAACATATTCTTTCAATAATCACAGTTGGATTTTTTAAAATCAATTATAGTTTTTAAAATAAACGAAAATAACCGTTTTTTTTCGTATTTTTCGTAAGATAGCGCGCGCACGTTTGCATAAGGTCTATTTTAGATTAAATTATTGTTTAACAATATTTCGCCTTAATGTTCTCGCTTGCGATCGCTCGTTATGGAGATTTCTTGGACGTGTGGCTATACAAGCGCTCGCGTGGGTCTGAGATACACGCGTCAACATATTACTGTAACATATAAACGCGTATTTTTTACTGATTTTGTTGTGTTTATTATATTTACACTGATTAATTTAAAAAAAATCTGTCATATATTGTACATTGAATGAAGTTTCATTTCATATCGTTTTTTTTTGTAAGTCATTGCTTTTTTGTAACGAAATCGACGTTTAATCAGGACATTTTATCCTGGAAATAAGCCTTTATAAATATTTCTTTCTGTAAAAAGAAAGAAATTTATGACATTTCCACAACACTAATATTCAATAAGAATATATATTTGATCTAAACATAAATTTAGAAATTGTTAGAACTCGTCGAAACAATGTTAATTAGGACATTAAATTAGCGCGTCTAAGGATTTTCCTTGTGAACCGACATCGTACAATGGTTATTGTAAGATTTAGATTATAAAATAAATATAAAAATATGCAACACCAATATCCAAGAAAAGAAATGGATCTATTATAAACTGCCAGCAGAATATTAAAAAATTTTAAGGTTTCTGAAAATTAGAGCGTACAAATATCAGTATTTCGCACAAAAATGTCTAGGGGCTCCTAACATATACAGGCATCAACATAAACACATATACGAATACATACCTATACGCGCGCTCGCGCACACACTAACATACACACACACTCACAAATAGACACACGCAAGCACGCACTTACTGACGCGCACAACCACATTATTACCTACACATTTATATACACCTAAATAGCAACCACATATGGTCATGGAAGAACACTGACCTCCATAATACAGGTACTTACGTAATTCGGAGGTCAGGACCCTCGTTTTGCTTGAATTATATAAGGGTTAACACAATTATAAGTTTGCATATACATTTACTGTTATTATTATTTTTTACATATGCTTTTATTCATAAGAAAAAAGTACATATATACGTTTTTATTTACAAACTTAAAACTTCACATTATCTCCAATAATAGACTTCCTCAAAGTTGCCGCTTAGAAAGCTGTCATCGCTAAAGGTACCCAACAGACTGGCAGCATTGCCTTTTTGAATAGCCAAACTGATTGGCGGAAGAAGCTGCCAGCCCGGCGGTCTCCCGAAGCCTCGACCAGTCTCTTACAAATATCAGAAACCAGTCGATGGGCTTCGGGGCCCCAGGGACCCAAAGTTTCGACTGCAAAGGGCGTAAATATGAAACTCTCAGAGAGAGTCGCATACTTACGCCGCTTCAAGTTCTCGGCAGTGCTGGCCGCGGCACCTGCTGACTTGGAAGTCGCCGGCACATGGGAAACAGCAAGTGTATCAACACAAGTGGCATCCCACACCAGCGATCTTCCAAGTTTCCAAGGAATGAGCGTCAAACCATCCGGTCTCCTGCCGTCGCTGCGCGCAATACCTACAGGCTCTAAGACTGCAGGAACGCCAGCGGCGACAAAAGCCCGCCGAATGACGTCATTCAAGGCAGCATGTCGTGACATGCTGTTTTTATTCGAAGACCAAAACTTTAACATTTTTTTCTAATACTGAACTAAAATAAAAATTATATTGTAAGAACAGTTTTCAAACAAAAGACCACATGAAAATCGGTTTATATTTCCAAGAGCTACAGAGAAATAAGAGAAATAGAGGTAGATTAAAAATACATTTTGTTTTTACGTTATTTTCTCAGATTAAGTTTACAAGCCATGTGAAGTGGGTCTGGTTTAATATGCCCAGTAGGTCTGCCGAAGCCTCGACCAGTCTCTTACAAATATCAGAAACCAGTCGATGGACTTCGGGCCCCCAGGAACCTAAAGCTTCGACTGCAAAGGACGCAAATATGAAACGTAAATATAAATTATTATTATTATTAAAAATTAACGATTGGTACAATCGGCGCTGTTGTGGCACTATGAGAGGGAGTTCTATGCAGGAGGGGTTCCGTAACCGTCCCTCCCCGAGAAATGTTTCGGCACAATGTGAGAGAGGTTCCGGCGCTTTTCGTAGGAGCCCTACAACGCGCGGAGGGCTATCGCCGTAGAAGTTTCGATGGGTAAAAAAATTTTTATAAAAAAATTAAACCGACTTCAGAAAAGAACACTGAAAAGTATGAAATAACTATCCTTTACTAATCAAAACTTAAGTACAAAAATAACTTTATAAATACGATACAAATACCCATATAATTAAATTTGACAGTCGCTGAATTCGGTGCCAAGCCTACTAAACTAATATACTTTCTGTTGTCGAACATTAATTTGGCACCGACTTCAATACATAAAAAAAACAAAACATAAAAAAAAACATATAACTGAATTGAGAACCTCCTCCTTTTTTGGAAGTCGGTTAAAAACCCCAGTCTAACCCCCAGAGCTACGTAACTGTGTGCAGGTTTCTCCTGCGTTACCAACGAAAAGTGAACAAGAATATAATAATCATAAAAAAACCGGTCAAGCGTAAGTTGTGCTTGTGCAATTAATGTTCCAGTACTGTCAGTTACCAGTGTTACCAGTGATCGGAACCATGGGTGTTATTACTATCAAAAGTATGGACATGACTCGAAATTCTGTTGTTATTATTATTTTTATTTGATTGTTTAGTAAAAGTTGTTAAATTTTGTGTATTTTAGAGAATAATATAGACTCCAAGAATCATAAAGATTGTTTTATTCATTTAATTTTATAACCAATTTCCTGTCGTTGTCTATATATGATATGACATGTAAAACGAAAATGGTTTTCCTTGTCACGCAATCACGTGAAAACTACTGAACCCGATACGTTCAGTAGTGTTCACGTGATTGCGACTATAACCATTTGACGAGGAATCGTTTGTAGATAGTTAAACTATTTATTTTTTGAATTTCATGGACCCTTCACCATGTTTTAAACAAAAATCTTCTACTGTTTTTTAATAATGAAGCTTTTATTGAAGGAAAATCTAACAATAACCAATCTCTTTAGCTACTTCAGTGACTGCCAAGGTGTTGGACAGTTTGCTTGACAAACATCTTGAAAAACATCTACACTTAAATGATGCACGGTTTGGGTTTCGCCATGAACTTTCAACTGAAAATACTGTCATGTGCCTTAAGCAGACTGCGCAATAGTATAAGACCAGAAACACACAGATATATGCTTGCTTCTTGGATCTCTCGAGAGCGTCTTGTGGAAAATTCTTAGGAGAGCGAAAGTATCCTTAGATGTGGTCTGTACTTTACAGTTTTGGTATATGCACCAGCTAAATGGGATAAAATGGGGAAATTCTTTGTCTGAGTCATACAAGCCAGAGCGTGGGGTAAGACAGGGGGTATTACCTCACCTAAGCTGTTTAACCTTTATATAAATGAACTTGTCGTGGGACTCAGCAGTAAGCCAGTAGGTTGTTGGATAGACGGTATCTGCGTCAACAATTTAAGCTACGCAGATGATATGGTGCTATTGGGCCCCACGGCGGGTTCATTAGGGAGTTACTTGATATATGCGAGACATGCGATGCATGATTACGGGTTGAAGTACAACATATACAAGAGCCATTACATGGTCTTTAAGGTTAAGGGCAAACAAATGGACTATGAACCTATATTAAAGTTAAATGGGGCACCTCTTAATAGAATGAATGTTTTTAAATATTTAGGCTATTATGTTTACGAAGACTTTAAAGACCAAGCAGACATTGAGCGTGAGCGTAGGACCTTAGCGGCTAGATGTTTAGCATAGTCATAACCATTACGGGTTGGCAATACAGTGTGAGGATATACACGTACCTATTAATAATAAAAAACCTGGACAGAAAAATTTCTATGTTGTCTCACCAGTTACGTGAGCCTACACTATTAAATTCTGTGAAGCCTTATTCCCTTGGCCAATTTTTACAGATGTTGGCCATTCCATTCATCATTTCATTTTGATGACCTCCGTGGCGGAACGGCTAAGCGCATCGGTAAGTAAACGGGGGTTGCGGGTTCGATTCCCGCCCCGAGTCTGGATGTTTACGTATAATATGTATTTATTTACTAAAAAAAAGTATATAATGAGTATATCAGTTGTCTCGTACCCATAACACAAGCGCTGTGCTACTTACTTTGTGACTAGATGGCGCTGTGTGAAATGTCAGAGTACATTATTATTATTGTTATTGTTATTTTTATTCCATATTATCTCCCTTTCCAGTCATTTTCAATCCAGTGCAGCGACTCGGGAAAACGTGATTTAAGACCCAGCTGCCAAAATTTTGAATGTTTTTAAATGAGTTTGCTGAGACAGGCACACGTTTAATGTGAGATTTAAATATTTCTTTATACATTTTTCTATCGACTACCTAAAACTATAACGCAATTTATGTATTTTCGTTCGATACTTTACTTTCTGCAATGTGATGCCTTTTTGAGAGATTTTTAAGTATTTCTTCTAAATTACTTGATTAAGTTATATAAAATTGCGGCTACAGTTTACTAAATACTGACTAAAGGATATGTCATTATATGAATTAATATTCCAGTTACAACGTTAAATGTCGCGTTCATGTGGCGGACTGTGATGGCGGAGCCTATGCAAGAAACTTTTTTGGGAGCTTGATCTTGAATGGTATCTCATTTATAGGGCGTATTTAGGAGGAACTCCATCATGCTGCAACCACGCATGCTTCTCCTGTTTCAGAGAAGAGAAGCCGGCCTCGTCGACCCACCCAGGTTATTTCGTAAAAAGAAGCTCGTCCTCACTACGTCCTGCAAGTGAGGCAGCATTTAAATCACGCTTTCCCAAGTCGCTGGATTGGAAGAGCTGGACAAATCCTGCAACCGCCAAATTCAACTGATTTGAATCCCATCGACTTTTATATTGGACCACGGCAAGGAGCGAATCTACCAAGAGGAAAGTGACACACTAGACGAATTGAAACAAGAATTTCGAGAGACAACAGATATTATTAAGAATTATGATCGAGTAGTCCTCTCTGAGTACCCCGTTAGGGATACAACGTGAAGATATGTATGCATGCATTTATGTATGTATGATCGAGTGTTCCTCACATTCAGGAGAAATATTTTAGTTGGCAAGATTATGTGGCTGAAATTTCAAACACATTTTATAACCTTCTTTGTTGAATTTTAAATTCAATTCATTGTTCTGTGATATTAATTTGGTGTTTTATTTAAGATTTCCTTAAACAATTTGAGCATTTGAAATTGCCTAATAGGATTATTTAGAGATTAAAAAATCATAGCTCCCACATTATGGCGAATTTGTGAAACGTTACTATCTCGTTTTTATTTGCATATAACGAGAAAGTTTTATCACAGCGAATTACTTCACCGCATAGAACGTTTTTTTTCACTAGCAGCATTCAAAGTTGTGGTAATCATATAAAAAGATGGTATCTGTAATTGTAAAAATGATTATTTGCGAAATCCGCATCCCTCTGGAACCTAGCCAAAAAAAAAATTGATGATATCTCATAAAATATTTTTTAGAACTTTTTGCTCATGTATTAGGCGATTTTTGAAAATTTTGATAAATTTGCAATAGATTTTTGATATTTCTTCGGTATTTCCTCGGGAAAAATGTATGAAATGAACTTCTCCTACTACCTGTTTCCTTTGATTCACACTTCCAGCGCAGCTTGTAACATTTATTATTCTTCGATTCAAGCAGATAAAGTCGCGAGCATAGGCAGTGAATGTATAGAACTGCGCAAATATCTTTTAGTTTATTTGAAAGGACTTTTAATTCTCTTAATATTAAAATATGTGATAATAACTTCCTACGCTCTTTGCTTTTACGTACCTAAAG
This sequence comes from Zeuzera pyrina, assembly GCA_907165235.1. Lineage (NCBI taxonomy): Eukaryota > Metazoa > Arthropoda > Insecta > Lepidoptera > Cossidae > Zeuzera > Zeuzera pyrina. The sequence continues at coordinate 12,900,396 of OU015639.1, read as the reverse complement.
CACTTTAACGCGCGTTGATATCTTTTCTATTATATTGATTAATTTACTTTTCTAACTGAAATTGTTGATTATACTCAAGACATGATCAAATCTAAGCATATAGTATGGACATGTAATTCCAGTTTATTATTAATTTTATAATAATTTTCTGTAGGTTATAAGGAATACGAGAAAAAATTACTTTTAAATCCGTCGCAGTACTACATAGGAGCAAGAAGAACAAAAGACATCGACCTGTCTCAAATTGTCCAAAGATGGCTTAAAACCTTTTTAGAACACTCTCATTTTAGCTAATTAGGAAAAAGTAGGAATGTTGTTTTTAAAACTCTGAATATTAATAAGAAAAATGGAACGTTTATGTAATCACTTAGGTACGCGTCCAGATGTCCATTCTTTAGTTACAGCCGATTTTCTCAGAAACTACGACGGAACGGACAACTTGTTACGTGACTTATTTCATGTTAGTGGTAACTTAAAATATTTATATGAAAAATAAAGAAGAAACATATTGCTCCATCTTGGCTCTGAAACCATAGGGTCTAAAATTTTAAAAACTTTAAGGAGCTTTTTGTTGTCATACAAAAAAAAATATAAGAAAAGTCCTAAATCTTATCAAAATCGGAACAATAAAATTTTATTATTATTTGAGAGTTGAGACATAGCTTAGTTTTAAGTTTGCAAATATAAGCATTTAGATATGTGCACCTATGTCATTATTAAAAAAAAATATATGTATAAAATTCTTGCGTTACGTTCAATTTAATTGTTATTAAGTTATTATTTTAAAAATATCGTTACCCTTTACTTGGAAATCGAAGATGCACGTGACCAAATAATAATAAAATATTAAAATTGTTGCAAAACATCTAACACAATGATGCAAAATAATATAATGAAGAGTTCGTCATTCATAAGTTAATTTAACATAAGTGTAAATAATAATAATATATCTTAATTACATGTTGTACCATTTTTTTCCCTATTCTACCTTTTTTTATGATGTTATATTTTTAGATTATAATGTTTGTTTAGTCAGAAAAATAAAATGTAGGACTCGCAAGTGACAAATTAGAATTTTTTTTTTTGGAGGAATGGAATAGAATTAAAAAAAAAGTTAAATAGAGCACTGAGTAAATAATACGTAGGACTTTTTGGCGGGAACGGGAGAAGTAAGGTCATTTTATTTAGATTTTCTATTTTTTACATTTTTGGGAGTTTTAAAGTACAACAATGATAGTATATTGTGTTTTGAAGTTCTGTGAAAGTGACAAGAATGGTGTAGGTCTAAATAAACATGTGTAGCTGAAGTTTTCGCGCTCTTCCAAGAAATCCTGTAAAACTTCAGTAAAGCCTACTATCACTATACTGGAGAAGTTTTAACGTTTTATATAACGATTCTACTTGTACTATTACAATGCATGACATTGGCAAATGCGCTAATCGCCATACCATGAAGAAAAAAAAAGTAATACGTAGTAATGTTACATTTTCTTTGTAAGTAATCACTACGTTAAATAGAGGAGAAGTGGTGTGATGGTAGAAGGACGATGTCTTTTTAAGAGAGGAAGAGAAAAATTTTGAGGAAAATCTTTATAATAATAATTTATACCTACCAAGTCCAAACAAAACCAAAAAATTAGTAAGGATAATGTAACAAGAGCTAACACATCAGAGGATTTTGAAATAATTAACAATAAAGAATGAATTACCTAAATAAACAGCTGATTATTCATAATTAACAAAAGGTATTTAGTAACTATTTATTTTGCCACCTTGCCTGGACACGACTAATATTCCAATTCAGAGTATTTAATGAAACAAGCAAAGAACTACAAGAAACTTAATGTTATTCACGAGTGAAATTCGTGTGTATAGAACAGTAATATCTAGCATGAGCTAGTTGATAAAGAGTCTTTATTATTATAACGTTAATTATAGTTTCAAGGATTGTTTAAAGGTAACCTCATACATTTACCCAAAACCACACCATCCCTCCCACCTTTTTCACATTTTTTGTTCATTTATAATTAATGTTTTTTTTAATATTAAACTTTGTTATTACATGTTTTTGATTTCAAACAGAGTTTTTTGTTTCAAAATTTCCAAATTCTATTAAAAATTAAATTTAATCATTCTCTTTTTGTGGCATCCCGGTGAGAATAGTGTAATTTGTATATGCTCTCCTTTGCCGTCTAATAATCCCACTACGAATAAAAAATGGCGTGACGTTGTATATATGATTAATAACTTACTGGAAATTATTTTACTGGTGAGTCGATGATGACGATTCTACCAAAAGGTATCTAAAATTTAAAATTCACCATTTTAATAGTTACGTAACGTCACTCGATATTCTACTCGTGATGTCGTGATGGACAAAGTATGGTATTCATGTATAAGTATTAAATAAAGTCTCACTTTGATACCACCATCGGGACTAATATTTATAGGCTTACAAAAGGTAAAACATAACCATTAAATGTGTAATAGGCAGTTATCATCGCCTTTACCAATAAGTCTATCTTTGGTAATAATTTTATTATGTCATCGGTATTCCGCGCAGCAATGGCAGGAGACCGGACGGTTTGACGCTCATTCCTTGGAAACTTATGGAAGATCGCTAGTATGGGACGCTCCTTGTGCCGCTGTTTCCTATGTACCGTTGACTTCTAGGTTAGCACGTGCCGCATCCAGCACTGCCGAGAACTTAAAGTGGCGTTAGTATGCAACTCTTCCTGAGAGTTTCATATTTACGCCTTTTGCAGTCGAAACTTTGGGACCCTGGGGCCCCAAAGCTCATCGATTGGTTTCTGATATTTGTAAGAAACTGGTCATGGCTTCGGCAGACCGTCGGGCTAGCCGTCCGGCCGCCAACGAAGCAGTTTTGCTATTCAAACAGATAATGCTGCCAGTCTGCTGTGCACCCTAAGCAATGAAAACTTTCAAGCCTATTCATTCAAGATAACGTTTAGTTTTAAATTTGTAAATATTATCGTTAAGATATGTACTTATGTACTGATTTTTTTTTCTCTTTATTTAAAGAAGGTTTGTTCTTAAAAAGAACATGCCACCTCCATTGTGGCTACATATAGTAATTTTTTCTATACATAGGTAATAATTGTTACGTTTTTTCTTTTTCTTTACATAGTATTAAACTAATAAGGTACAACATCCTCGCATTCACCGATAAGGGTGATGGAAGAATACTGTTCCACATACAGACATTAAATGTAGGATCACCAAACGATTTACGTCTTTCCTCTTCGCTCCGGACACACTCACCCATAAGATGCAGAGCGTGTTTAACTACACCACACACATCACAGTCAGGAACACTTGATCTTCCTATCATGTATTTAAATTTATTTAGAGGAATGTGACCAGAACGAAGTCTCAAAGCTATAACAATATATTGTCTTCTCATGTTGCAGTCCTCAAACCAAGTACCTCGTGCGAGATCTGGTTGGATAGTTCTGTACCATATACCTTTAGTCAATGATGTTTCATTAAAATATTCCGACCATATTTTGTGCCACTTCCTTAACTTTATAAATAATTTCCGCAAAAAAAGGTGCATGATCGAACACCAACCCTTCCTGTGCAGCCATGTACTGATTTATGTCAATAAAGAAACACTTACATCGTTAAAAATAAATTAATAAAATAAATATTTTTGATTAGTTTTCAGTTATATAATTTAAGGTTTGATGTGGGATCGATATAGCGTATAAGTAGTTCAAATTCGTCAAAGAATTTGTAAGATGGATACAGATTCGCTCAGTGTGCTAATTTAAAAAATATAGTAGAGTAGGTATATACCACCTGAACTTCAGACACGCCCAAGTTCAAAACCAAAACCCACATGGCTCTTTGTATTTTCTCCTATATCATTACGATTATGAAATAATTTGTAATAAATATAAGTTATTTTTCTACAATCTACGTTATGATATATGATATATGTCAAAGTGCGAGTCGAAATAGTCGAACTATATTTGTCGAAATTCCTCCAACTTTTATAACTTTTCGTTTTTAATGCGCCTAGATTCAAGATATTATTCCCATTATGAACTGTAGATGCGAACGCTTTTGCTCCTCTATTGTTTAAAATTACAATTTAGCAATTTCAAGTATAAAATGGTAAGTATGCTTAAGTACTAGAGATATTACGGCAAGGTTTTCACAATTTTCTGAGGAAATTTCCGAAAAGGAGGCAATAATTTGAATGTGTAACTGATAACATGAGATAAGCGATCAATAATTTTGTAGATAATATTACTACAATGTTTACAATTTTTACACAGTAAAGTTTTGGATGTCTTCTACATTTACTAATGTATAGATCGGCTATGGTCTTTCGCAAAATCAGAAAATTCTCTAGCAATATTCATTTGAAACCTGTAGGTATGGTTTGAACTAAAACAAAGCTATGTAACTTCTATTTCTTAAACAAAGGAAACCGTTCTGTAATGACGTTTGAAAATAATGTACCAGCAATGATATTGTAGCCAGAAAAGTAAATTCAGGGCAGAATACTAGTGCTGTATAAATCTAACGTACCTGACAACAGTCCTCCTCGGGGAACTCCCTGAGCTGCGTATCTATACAACTGCACGGTTCCAACGGATCGCAGCAGATCTGCCCCTGGCAGTAGTCCGCCAGCCCGTACTGCGGGTTGTTTGGTACGTAGCAGTCCATCGCCCCGCCTCTCAAATCCGCGCATGGTCACAGCACGGGCTACGCCTCTCGCATTCTCGGATGCTGCCTGCGGAGGTTCACGCGAACCTCTCAGTCGCTCGACGACGCTGAAACAGCAAATTATGATTATGTAATCAAGCGCTTTGTTTATAAGTTAATTAGTAATGTCCAGATATATTACTTATATTTAAGTGTTATATGTTTCATATACATTCACCAAATGCAATTATAATTTATGTGTATGTATTACTTGCAGAGCGAAATTTTACTCTGTATAAGGTAACTATCGATCTATAATCTCTAAATTTCTCTAAGGATGGATGTGGGCGGATATGGCCATAAAAAATATTAATTAAGTAGTTAGAAATATATAGAATAGATTTACAGAAATTAACACAGGCCTGAGTCGATGCCAATAATAATGATTGTACCAATTGCATGAAATTATAAAAAGCTTAAAGTTTTACTATGGATAACACACAACGCATGGAACTAGAAACTTCCCAGTGACATATAAAAATCAGTCCTAAAGTAACCTCATTTAAATAAATATAGTAAAATTGCTCACGATATTACCCGAATCTTCCAATTTTTCAGGCAACTATTTCAATCTTTTTTCTTAAAAACCTTGTTTGGACTATTACGAACATTAAAAAAAATTTGCTAAATCGGTGCTGCTGTTCCAACGAATGGCACTTTTATTTATGCATATAGAACATTTTAATTTACACATATAGAAATGTAAAACATCTTTATTTTTCTTATTTAATTGGATAATCGCAGGCAAGCATAGGCATGGAGTGATTATTTACAGATATTATCCTATTTTGCATCTTATAAGTTTCAAAATACAAAAGCGTAGCGACCAAAAGAAAATGTAAAAGCATAAGTATAACAAAAATCTCGTATTCTTTATTATTCTCATGATGATAAAGAATCCCAATCACTTAAATACTATACCATACAGACGTACACGACATCCCAGAAAACATTTAATAAATGAATGCTAAAAAAATCTTAAAAGGAAAATGAGTTAAATTTCAATATCTAATGTTTTGCTTTTCAATTCTGCTTTTGTGTTACGAACATCTCTGTGCCGAATCTGAGCTCAGCAGGTGTAAAGATTAAGGAATAAATCACTTGTGAGTGTGACATATAGACAAACAGACAGACAGATATGAGAAAACCATAAGGGTTTCATTTTTGCCATTCCGTTTACAGAATCCTAAAAGTAACATTAGTAAAAATATCACGGATTTCTAACTAACCACAGTTTTATTGATGTTTGATACCTTAAAGAAATATAATAAAAGAAATTATAATTTCATTCGATAGATGTACTTTGCAATGTTTTGCAAAGGAGATAAAAAATAATAGTATATTTGTGGCAATCAGGTTAGAGGTTACAAAATAAAACTTACAATCCGTGAAACTATATTTTTTTTATACGCATGATCTACTATGAACAGAATCCAGATTGAAATTACGTATAAATATGATATAATATGTACCTACGTACATACATACGTTAATACATATTAAATACATTGTACATACTGTACCATTTTTCCCCTATTCTGCCTCTTTTATGAACATAGAGGTTTAGTCAGAAAAATAAAATGGAGAACTGACAAGTGACAAATTTGAAAATATTTTTTTGGAAGAATGGAATAGAATTTTAAGAAAGGAAAGAAGAGGAGAAATCGTGTGATTGTGGCAGGACGATGAAGAGAGGAAGAAAAGTTTTATAAAAAATCATGGCGTATACCAATGATATTATAATATTATAACATCATTGACGTATACCTACCAAGTCTATAGAATAATAAAGATAACATAACAAGAGCTAACACATCAGAGGGTTTGAAGTAATTAACAAAAATGAAATAATTAAATAATGAAGCCTGCCTAAGCCTGATTCATAGACTTTATTTGAATACCTGAATAACTAGCTGATTGTTCAATAATTAACAAAAGGTATTTATTAACTGTTTATTTCTCTATCTTGTTTGGACATGACGGATAGTCCAATTCAGAGCATTGTATGAAACGAACAAGCAACTACAGGTAACTTGCCTTAATGTGAAGATACTAGTCACAAGTTAAATTCGAGTAAATAGAACAGTAATATTTAACATAAGCCAATTGATAAAGTCTTTTTATTGTAGCGTTAGTGATAGTTTCAAGGATTGTTTAAAGGTAACCATATCCAATCACACAACACCACACCATCACTCTCCATTTTCGCGTTTTTCTTTTTTTAACTGTTTTCTGTTTCTGATAAAAATAATCATGTAATTTATTATGTTTTTGTTATTATATGTCTTTGATTCCAAACAGAATGTTTTTATTAAAAATTTCCAAATTCGATTAAAAACTAAATTTATCCTTTCTCTTTTCGTAACATCCGGGGAGAATGGTATAATACATAGTAATAAAGCATACATTTTGGAATGGACAGAGCAATAAGAAACATTACACATTGACACTACCTATTTGCATCAAATCATCACGTAAATACCTACATAGATAGTTTTACAATAGACTTTTAGACTCGTAGTTTATATACCTAGCTATAATAATACCAATAGCGGAATAATACCTAGGATTATGTAAATGTTAACCTTGTGATGCCCCGACGGATAGGTCTTACTGTAATAGACAATACCATATTTTTTATTAAAAAGTAATTAGACTTAGGTTTGGTTTAAAATGTATATCGGGTGTTAATTTTTAATTACTTAGTTAAAGGCATCTAAGGTGGATGTTATATTGTGTAATGTATGAGACATAGATTACATATTTTATACAGGTTATAAATTTTTGAAATTTCGCATCAAAATAAAGACACCTTGGAGTCGCCTCATTTTTTTTCTCTTAAAGAAATCTTAAAGAAAAAAGAAAGAATTACATCCCATTCGATATCGTTGTTACAGTAGTCGACGATGATGATGACAATTCATCATCATCGTCGTCAGCCACTGTTGGACAACATAGGCTTCTTAAAATGCGCCTAATCTTCAGTTTTTCTCACCGAAAGATTGTCAGTTTCCTTGTACTTATCGTCACTCCATCTCACAGAAGAAGACTTTAACGCTTACATTTAATGATTCATTCATATCCTCACACTGTATTCCTAACGGGATAGACAGGACGGAGAGCCAAGCTTCGCTGTCCTTACATAATTCTTTCACCTCCTTAAATCTCATCATCCTCCCATTACGCTTTTACCAATGTTCATATTTACTGGCATTTGCTTTTAGCATCCTTACATTTATGTGACTTTAAATATGTATGTATTTTCTTATATTTTAACGAGATTCATAATACCGTTAAACGAAGCAAACTATTTTATTATCACCTTGATGACGGCTTAATTTTATCGACGTATGATTCTTTAGTGATTTTGTGCTGTTGTTTAGTTGTGTCTACCTTTCACGTCAAGGGACCCATGTGCGATTCCCGACTAGATGCGTTTAAAAAATAAACATTCCTGATTTAACAAAATGGAATGGATGGAATGAAGGACAAAATGGCCGTGACTCAATTTGGTAGTTGGCGAATCCACGACTACTGATTTTTTGTCACAGTTTACAGATAGGCAGTAGGAAACTAAACTGCTAGCTTTCCAGCCTATCGCTGTACAAGTTCTTTGTTTCATGGCGCTATTCCTAGACTAACTTTCGTGGGCTGTGTGGAAAGATAAGAATCGACACAGCATACATTTTTCTTTACCTCACAAACAAGCTAAAAGCATCATATCAAAATCAAATCTCGACTCGTTACAAAATTCTTAATAGGTATTTAGATAACTACATTATAGCATCAATCCAGTCTCGATAGTTGGCATTTCTACCAAAACGTTAATTTGGTAATCTGCAAAGCTCATGGCGAAAATTCCCAAAATTAGGTAATTTAAATGAAAAACTCCACTTTAAATTTCCACTTTTGATATCTTGTTGCTAAGAGTTTTCCTATTCACATATCAGTAGGTGCTCGTATCTTATTAGTGCTTCGGTGTATGATATTACGATATTTGAAATTAAGTAATATTAAGGTAATATTATGTCCTGTGGTCATTTATTAAATGGAAGACAACTATCACATCTTAGTAGCATCGCTGTCAAGCGCTTTCATTCTGAAAGCATTTCATTTCATTTGGAAAGCATATATAACGCCTGTTCTTCACGGCTATAATGGTTATATTACGGAATTAGTTTTAAATTTGACAGGGCACATCGGTTTCAATCCTACCTCCTCCAATCCACAATGGGTCTACAATGTACACTACATAGTAGAATTATATTTTGTAGTAATAATGTATTGAAATAAAACTAAATTTTTTTTTCTCGGAAAACTCTTTTATTTGTCAATAGTTACTGTTTTATTCCTATTCCTATTCCTAATAGTTACTATTTTATTTAGTCATCCATTTTATTATTAATTCAGTTTTCCAAATTATCAACATTGATTTACGTGTTCCTGGATAGTTTAATTCACATGATGTGTTTTGTATACATTTACCTACCTTATTACAGAATTTTCATATTTTTTCGTACTTATTTTTAGGTTCGAAATTTATTACATTTTTTATATACAAATTTATTTTTTAACATATATTTTTTAAATTTGATCAAGCACCTAAATTTATTACTTTCATTCAGTGCTTTGAACTCAATACGCCACAGATAAAACCTTTTTGTTAGGAAACTTATACAGAAGCTTATAAAATTATCGTATTGTATTTTACAGCAAGTTTTAGATGTTAAATGTAAGGTTTTATGTTCTAAAATAAAAACAAATATTAAAACGCGAATCTCACCTGTCATTTCTAATTAAATTATTGGCGCCCAACCGGAGACCACAACTCACTACTATTTGTACATTACAATGAGCACCAATTATTTTAAGAACTCACCCAATTAAAAGAAAACATCCAGAATCAATATTTATCCAAAAATTGCACTAAGAACAATATAAATTATGGAATATCCACAATAAAATTAGTTTCATTATAAAACATCACACACTACACTAATTAGATTAAACTCATCCGTCAATATGCGCTGCGCTATGGCAACATTGGATCGCGATCCAAAAGCTAATATTTATTTAATTAATCATAATAAGGGCAGAGGACAAACCCTTACAGCTTGTTGATGGTGACTAAATGGCTATCTTTCAAGTGTGCTAAGTGCACTCTCTACCCGCCCCCACGTAATTGGCTGTTTGTATCCAACCCCTCGACTGAAAAAAAACATGACATATTGTGCGCGGGAAAGTAGCTGTCAATGCGTATCGACTGTCGCGGCAGGAGGTGTCCGGAAGCTTTGTTTTTGTGGTGAGAAGCATTTAGCGTGATCTGATACTATTTAGATAAGAAATTACCACATTAATTAGGTGGTTATTATTACTCTAGAGTTGAGAGACATTGTATTGACAAAAAGGTTTGATTAATTATATTAACAAAGTGGTGATAGATTTGATGTTCACAAATAAAAGTTATGAACCTAAAACCCGACTATATTTATTTAATAAAAACTTGCAAGTAAGATTGCCATAATCGGAGGCCTACTATTATACTTTCTTTTGTTTATGGCCTCCGACTTCTGTAACTAATTCTTGAAATTAGAGTTATATCATCGTGTTTATAAGTTTTGTTAAATTTAAGTCGGGTTTTGATTTTACAACTTTTGTTTTAATTAATTTTTTTATTGAATTTAACTCTTACCTATCGCATTTTTGCCCATGTGTTGTATATATCTAAAATGGATTTCTCAAGCTTTTGAATTTGATACCCACCATAATGGGGTCCGATATAGGTCCGATTATATTTTTTTTAATACACGACGTTATGTTGTGATACAGACGCCATATTTAATTTTTCTAAAAAGTGAAAACAGCCTAAATATTTTGTAACACGCGTAATAATAGAATGATGCCATAATGATACCTAAATAGTTAAAATCGCTTAGTGTTATATTTTATTTATTACACATGTTGTATGGTGGTATGGAACCCTTGGTGCACCAGTTCGATTCGCACCTGACCGGTTTTTTCAATTTAAATTCGTAAATATGTACCTATATCGGAGTTTTTGGCGGGATTTTATGGGGAGCGGTTTATTTTAATTATTGCAAATGTTGAAATAAGTGCTTATTTAGTAGTGTGATGTTGAGATTTTTTTAGTGGCTTAGTCCGCCTCTGCGGATCCTACTAGCAAGACTGCCTCAATATATTTGGAGCCAGAATCTTCAAGAAACAATTAAAATGTATTACGCCAACATTTTAATGAAATAATATGGAGAGTTTATGTCTTTATCACTGAAGACATTGGTTCTATGGGCTAGTCCCTTTACCTTACCTCTATAGGGAGAATCTTACTAAAAAAAATGTACTTAGATCTAAAAATATTAAAATAATGTACCTGTACATACATTGCTTTCCAGTTATACAGTTATACTTTTTTATATCTTCTTCCCCCGACAGAGTCCTTATTCTATTCTTGTTCTATTCTATTCTATTCTTCCTCTTCTTCCTTCATTTATATCATCTATCTTACATCCGTCTTCCTTCGTACCTTTCTCATTTTATTGCCCTATTTTTTTAGTTTTCTTTATTTATTTACTCGTATTACATTTACTGTTCCTTATTTCCATATCATTACATTTTTATTTATAATATTCTACTACTTCCTAGAATTATCTTATTACAGTTTTCTACTTTAGGTTATACAGTTGTATTATAATAGTAATGTTAATCTAAGAACGAAATTTAAAGATACCTTGTCACTATATATACTTGTAATGAGTAGAGCTATAAAGGCTCAAACAGCGAACAGGAAATCCGTGGCTAACTTTGTACTAAATATCTTAGCCCTGTAGCCCAGGCCCGAGAATAAGGCTACGATGTTCCTCGCCTGTTGTAAGAAGCGAATAAGGAGTCTTCGGGGTCACACCCCGTCCGAAAGGGAGCTCCGATGGTCTTTCCATGTGACCCGAGGAAGACGACAGCGCATGTGGTCCGCGTTGCACTGCCTCCCCGAGAAGTATGCTTCGACTTAGCGCTAGAGGGGCTCCGGCTGCGTTCCGTAGAAGACCCCAGAGCCCCTTGACAACGTGCCGATGACGGCCACCGTCAGTAGGTATACTCAGCGTTGAGTAGGTATACTCAGTGTAGAGAAGGCCCACATACGCTCCCCGCCGCCCCCGAGCGGGAATGGGATGCGTAAAGCATTTCTTGACGTAAAAAAAAGGTAATAGATACCTATAACTACTTTGTTCATACATTAATATGTCCAGTCCATAACAGAATCTATTTTAATGTACAAAGACAACAAATCCAATTTATATTGTATATTTTTCCGGTATAAACGTTGCCTACATTATTCTTTGAAAAATCGTCTGCTTGCCAAAGAAAGGGCCGTCAAAATGAGTTCAGCCGTTTCAGAGATTAGCCCGGATAAACGAACAGATATATAAAAACTTTAAAAACGCATATTTCAGTTTTCATAACGTGAAATAACCATATGTAAGAAAGCTTTTATTTTGAAATCACAGTCAGACGTCGTTTTTTTTTGTTAGAAAGTAGATACTTTTTATTATAATTTTACAGCAGCCAAAATTCAAACTGTCCCACATTCTGGGGATGTACCTTACTACCGACTCATTTCGCATCTTATCGAATAGGGCAGAAAATGCTTATATACATTTTACTTCTAACCAATAAAATTGATTCGCTAGTAACATATATATCCCTTACGGGCTTGTCAGAGAGGATGAAGTGTCAAGCATCGTGCTCCTCCTTCTTTCGCCTAAAATCTACTCCTCTCACACCTTCGCCTAGGCATGTGAGTGCTTTTGACATTTGCATTTGTTAACACTCTGGATATTTCATATACATAATTCAGCCTGGTTTTCCTTGTTTCTGCTGCCACTTATTTTCTCTTCGTAACTTCGTAAGTTAGTCTACAAGTGTAGCTATAGCCCTCACATGCTGGGGGGCTGACTCCAATGGTAGGGTTAATTTAAAAGTATTAATAACCTCTTAGGTTATTAGTATTTTTAAATTAACCCTGTGTAGGATGCGGGCGTCTAAACACTTATAGGTAAGTATACTCCCATGTAAGTAATGTGTCGAATATAATAGAAAATAATCCAAAAGAGCTCGATTGATCGAGTGCTATTATATTCGATTCTTTAAGTGACAGACCAGTTTTGATAGTTTCAAAATTTTGAACTCGATCTGTATATCAATATCGATTAGTGTAAAATTTGCTATGAGCGAGTTAACGCGCCCACCCAGGTAGTGATATGTATTGTGCGATCAAGCGAGAGTCCATCCGAGTGGTGCCGACCAGTCTACTTGTATTATATTACTATACTTGAACAGATCACGGGTACGCTCGCTTAAAAGGAGTCTTTTTTCAATTGTCTTCTGTACTGATCTGGAAAATGTCCTTACTTGTAGGGGAGAAGAGATAAAATAGAATGTTGTACGTATATATATCTACAGGTGAGAAACGAGTAACCTATGTCATCTGGATCTGCTGTGCGATCTGGAAAGTCAAATAAGTAAAGTCAAATGTTGCTCCTTGTGCTTACGCGAAATGGTGTGAAGCTGTATATATAATACTCATGAGAAATACATTACCGATACCGCAGTTTTGGGTCACCAATTCATATCTCAATGCTAAATTTCAGCTAACTAGGTGTAAATATGACAGAATAAATTCACCGTGTCATACAGATTTAGATACATCAAATTTCTAAGGCTTCCGTTTTTGCTATTTCAAGTACATATCTCTAAAAGATTTAAAATGCACATTTTTTAATTCATTGCGCCACAAAGCCAATTAATCATCTTCCCGATAGCTCCACTGCACAGAAGCCAAATAATAACATTTCCAAAGGATGCTGCAATCTCACAAAAAACTCAAAATTTACGTGAGCGTTTACCGTGCGAATTTTTTAATGGAAAGTCATACCGTGTGAACCTGGTATAATGTGCTCGGCCTGACGTGCCTCCTGGCCATCCGAATCAATGAGCAGTGATGCCTGAGAACTGTGTTCATAGGTGGTCCTGGCCTCACACGAATACTGGGCATTACGGTTTTTAAATTAATCAACAGTTTTAATTATTAAGGGTGGCTTGAACCAAATATTTAAACTCGATTTAAGGATTTTACATCTCGCTTGCACCAAATAATTAATAGTTGGTGCAAGCGAGATGTCAAATCATTAAATCGAATTTAAATAGTTGGTGCAAGCCACTAAGAATAAGTAATTTCAAAGAATTGAGACGTATTCATAGAAAATCTGAAGGAAATGTACAGAAATTTCGCTTCTCCTGTACCCGCCAATTAGTAGGTACTCGCCCTGTCCTCTTCTCACTTCAACTTTGTGAAGAAGCCTGTGTCCACGATTCGGTGTTGTAAAGTTGTTGTTGTAAAAGTTAAAAATACATCAGGTACCTGTAGGAGTAGACAGAAAGGCCTAAATAAGGAGATTATTTTTCTTTTGTAATCTGAGACTGAATCTGACCTTATTTGAAGTGAATTGCGTTTGGTCGCTTTTTAACATATTTTAATAATTTTCATTAAGGCAACTTAATACTACCTAATTATTTTAATAAAAAAAAACACCAAGCAACACAGTCCCCACATACTTCTTTTGCTCTCTCAAACTTTATAATTATTCTAATTTTCAGCCAGGTAGGTATGAAAAGAACACTCGTCTTCTAACACTCGGCTTCAAAATAAAAGTCAAATTCAAATTAAGTTATTCAAGTAAGCCCAATTGCAAGGTATTTTTCAAGGTCAAATCTACTATATTTTGGTTCGAAAAGAAAACCTGGACACTAGAAAAACCGATAAGAAACAGTCAGGTATTATTTTTTCAACATCATGTTACAATAGTTATTTAAAATACAATATTCATAAAGCCGGTAAATGCCTATGCAGAGAGAATTATTTCTAGACTATTGCTTTTTCTTCAACGAAATCGCTAATTTTGTAGTATGCTTTTCCAATCAGCGTGCCTTTAATAACAAATTTAAATCTCATCCGTTAATTGAATAATTTCTTGAGGAATTTTATTACAAAAACGAACACAGTTGCCCAATAATGAACCATTTGACTTTTATAATTTAAATTTAGGAGTAACTAGCTAATTACGACCACGTGTTTCCATATCATTACCATACCATATATATAATGAGAGTAAGGCGAGTACATCGAAGTCTTTAAAACGATCTCTCAGAGACTCTGGTGCGTTCATAGACCATATGCGCCGCTGATCCCCACAGTAATAGGCCGTAAGAGATACGACTATGGAAATATACGAAGTACACCAGCCTAGCCGTGGCCACATCTGTCAACTGTCTAATGCTTATTTCTAATAGCTTTTTGATCTCAATACTTCGTCTTCCTGGACTACTATTACCACTTACTTTCGCTCCGTTTTTCTTTGTCAATCTCTCTGCACTCATTCTGCCTATTACTCATATTACCTGTTACTTGTAAATATAATTAGCTGCTAATTATATTAAAATTCAAATCGAGCTTGATCAATTCATCCTGCTTATCGACGGCCGATCGTGTGTTCACCTGTCGGGAAGTAAGTACTGTTCGGAAACGGAAGTGTCGGGTGACGGCGATTCGTAACCGGATACTGCGTACCCTCGGACACGACGCGCCGCAGCTTAGACGAACGGAAAGGGTTTTGAGGGAAAAATGTTTAAATTAACTTCTCAAATTTTAATTTCTATTTATTGCCATTACAAAAAACATTACATTTATAAAATATAGAATTTGATTAAAAATCAACCTTAATAACAAGAGGTTAAAAATTAAAATCCGGTTACAGATTTAACACAAACTTTCGAGTAACTAATATTACTTAAATTGCTTAAATTGCTTGAACTCATTGTTCGAAGTCGAGTCTATTTTTTTGCAATATTTTTCCTGTGATTGCGTGCTGGTAAGTACTGCGGAATATTTATTAGATATGTATATTGGTAGTTAATTTGGCGCGGAACACCACAGCGCTGTTCGTTCAGATCACATGTCTATTATTAATTAGTACGTGATATCATAATCATCTCATTGTAACGATATGGACATTTATTTTGCCGATATTTACGCCACTTCCTATTTCTTGTGAACTGAGCATTCAAATGAAACAAAGTCACGCCTTGACTCCAAATCATGCATACATTAGATGTTTTATAGACATCGTGTCTATAAAACATCTAATGTAGACATCTGATTTCCCAAGACACAGAATCGTTCTATTTAGTTTGGGAGGCGTAGTTTGTCTTCCGTATGCAATGCGATACCTACCGTCTACACTTTTTTACGTAAATACTTATTAATGATTAGCTGTGCTTCGCGGTTTCAACCGTTTTTGCTATCTCTCCGGCTCTCCGGTATATAAAGTAGCCTATATTACTCTCCGAAAAGTTCTCTACCTGACAATGAAAGCCCCGTCAAAATCAGTTCAGCTGTTTCGGAGATTAGTCCGGACATACAAACAAACAGGCAGACTGACAGACAATAATTTAAAAATAGCGTTTTTGTTTCGATTACAGGCGTATAACCATATTACTTTGCTTAAGAAAAAGTCTATTTCGAAATCACAGACACTTAATTTTTTTATAATATACTGAAATATATGTTAATACTATTGATGTACAGTACAGTACATAATATTATTATTTTATTTCGAAGCGACAGCAAAGCGGGGGGTTATTACCTAAAAATTTGCAGACAGCGACAGCCACGCGATCATTGCGCGACGGGCACGCTTATTACGTAACTTGCAGACAGCATACGACAGTCAATATCGCGCGACATCTGCTGTCAAAACGAGAATTTTTGTAATGTAATTTGTATTGTGGCGTATTATTGTAAATCTACCGCGAAAAGTGCATTTTACGGTCATACGAGTAGATATGCAATCGTCATACGTGATATTAATTTTTTATTACAATTAATCACCGGTCGCGCAGTGATCGCGTGGCTGTCGCTGTCTGCAAATTTTTAGGTAATAAATAACCCCACGGTGACTAATTGTAAAAAAAAAGATATCATGTATGACGGTTGCGTATCCATTGCGCTATGATCGCTAAATGCACTTTGCGCGGTAAATATAGCGCTACTATAAGTATTACATCAGACAAATTCACGTTTTGACAGCAGATAACGCACGATATTTGGCTGTCGCAAGCTGACTGCCTAAGTTAGATAATAAGCATGCGCAATTAGTGAAAGATTGCCAGCCCGTCGCCCATTCGAATTTCTTTAATTAACACTATAAACATTCCTATACCTTGACTCCTTGGTCGACTTTTATAACTTGCAGGGTAAGTTATGCAACTATAAGTGCACTCTGTATTTTACTTTCTCACACACACCGAAATAAAGCAACTTTTAAAACATTCATGGCTGTTCATCCGCTTTTTTTTTTCATTTATTGCTGCATCCCTGACGGAATAGTCAGAGGACGGGGTGCCAGGCGTCGTGATCCATACATCTTTCGCCTCCATAAAACATTCTGCTCACACGCTTTCGCCGGAGTATGTGAGTGCATTTGACATTTGTGTCGGCTAACACTCTGTTTAAGTTATGATAAAACAAAATTTAATATAATTTTGAAAATAATGTAGATTTTAACAAATATACATACATACGATACATAACTGACCAGTTCAAAGTTATAGGTTTTTACTATACGATACACACAAACATCTTCAAATACCTAGAATAAATATCCTGGGGTATTCTATTTCAGGTACCTATGCTGTTTTGTAGATTCAAACTAAGTACGAGTATAACTAGTGTTTCGGATAGAATTTTAGTTTTATCATTAGTTTCTTATAGCTTAAAATTTTAAAATGAATTATTAATTCATATAATACAATTTAAGTAATATAAATATTGATTCAAGAATATTTCCATTTATTCCATTCCAGGTAAGTATAACTACTGGACTAGACTGGCCCGTTGGCACAGTGGCATATGCATCTGCTTTCCAAGCTAGGGTCCCGGGTTCGATCCCCGGTCAGGTCAATTTAGGAAACGAACTTTTCTAAATTGGCTTGGAGTCTGGGTGTTACTGGGAGCTCCCCAGAGTTCGTTGTATGGTACCCACCGTACAAGCTTACTGCTTAGTTTAGGGTCATACAATCTGTGTAATTGTCTGGAGTATTATTATTATTAACTAACAATATCATACCATAATAATACGCAATAATAATCAAGACGAAATAACTGTAATTTTACAAAAATTAAATACAATAATTATGGCGAAGGCATTTTTGTAAAAATGTAGTCTGTAGTCAACAACAAATAAAAAAACATTTTACAATTGCTCAATGAAATAAATAAAAAGACATTTTTACAAGTGTTCTTCGTTTTATTTTTTTATTCAGTGTAATTATATTAACCCTAACTCACATTAATCTGATCAAACATTGCTTACTGAGCCGTTTCGTAATTGATAACAAAAGCGTCATTACATTACACCTGTGTTTGCCTTTAGGCTAAAGTGCAAGTATTGCTTGTAGTTGAGACCATTATTATTTGATTTTAGGGTTCCGTATTAAAATTGACAAACTGGATTTTTTGTAACAGACACCAGTGTCTGTCAAAAATGAAAAATATAACTAGGTGTGCAGTTATTTATTGTTGTGATATTATCTGATTATTAAAGTTATAAAATATCTTAAAAGCTTTAGTTATGATTTCATTCGGTAGGCAGTTTCGAATCGTGTATTGTTTTATAGGAATATTAAAACTACTAGTTACTACAGTTAAAAAATGCGTAACAGGAGCTGTATTCAAAGATAAGTTCGAAAATATAGGTATTATGAGTAAATAAAGGGGCATGTATAAAGAAATGTAATGTTTAATTTCTAATATTAAATATCACTTTTTAAATCTTATTCGAGACAATTTAATAAATCTCCAAAAATACCAGAAACATAAATACTTTTGAGATGACTAATCAGTAAGAAATATAATACAGATTATTGATCTTTTCAGAATCAAAACAGTAAAAAAAATAAAACAAGTAGTGATACCTGCGGAACACTATAAATACTTTACTTGATCCTTGACAAAATGTAGTGATTATATTATGTTCCTTGTCCTTGGCTAGTTTAGGTAGGTACTTATTACTTACTCACAATATGTATTTTTTTATACCACAGAGGTGGCAACAAGCGCACGTCCCGTCTGATATAGCCTATGGACCGGGCGCCTGTATACCAAGGCACAGATTAATTGAATACTAGGGTATCACTTGCGCGGCTTGACAAAATGTTTACTCTTACCTCTTACATGTTCAGGTACAATTACAAATAACGTTTTATTGTGTAAGTAACGAGGGGTGAGCATTTAAATAACAAAAAGACACTTATAAAACAAATAAAAATACAAAATGTATTTAATATGTCTGAAATGTAAGATCTATCATACTTAATTTTTTTTAAATCTTTTTAATTTTTATCTTGGAAAGTACAAACCAGCTTTGCAATTTTTCCGTACCTACTGAATCCCTTCCACATGTCGGGATGAAAAAAACTAAACGTCGAAAACGCTTTTTTTATTTTTCACTGAAAATATCGCCAATATCCCGTAAAATATCCCGCGTGCCCATGCATTTTTTACATCATTTTTAATTTTTTAAATTTTCCTTCCATTTTTATCTATTTTTGTCACGCTTTGAGATTATTCCCCTAATTTACGAATACTTACTTTAGTTTTTGTTACAACTAAGCTAAAGGAGACTCCCTGAAAATCTAGGAGCCCACGATTTGTTTTTCAACTTGTATAAAATAAGTTGATATGTTTAAATATGTAACCTATTCATGTTCAAACTAAACTAAACTCATGTTTAAATCAAACGAAAAAAATGTAATAATTAGGAGAATAAGTAGGTACTAGGTACATAATATTTAAATCCTAATAAGTCCTTGAAATAAACTGTACTAATAAATTTAACGAAATGAGCAAAGAAAACATATACAATATGACAAAATTGAACAGTGTTATTGTAAAAATGATGAAGGGAATGCCGAGATAATTGGACCATAAAGAAAGAATGAGCGATGAATTATGAACGATTGACGAAGAAAATCTATACAGAGCGTAAGTAGGTGGTAGCAAAAACCAAGGAAGACTAATGCCCAATTTCAACATTCTAATACTTAGTGAACCCCTAAAGAAGGATAGAGTATCGCTAACGCTGATTTTGCGTTTTAGGAAATGTTAGGAGCCCCTATGTAGTTAAAAAATCCCCTAAATTTAGGAATTCGATTTTCGAACTCATAATACTAGGTGACAGTTTTGTTTGTTAGTATTTGACAATATGGAGAATTGTATGTGTATATTATGAAAAGACAAAGTGATGTACCTATATTCTAGAAGTAAAACAATAATATCTGTTCTATCGATAACATTTTGGAAACGAATAGTCAAAATCAAAACATAAAACGTCACATATTTATGTCCGACTTTACTAGGATAGATTGGTGAATACAAATATTGTATAAGAACCGAAAAAATGTATGTTTAGGGGTCCGTTTAATTTAGGTGGTACATATGTATGTGACGACTTAGATAGCGTTGGTGAAATCGGGCATAAAGTCGACTTATGGAGATCAAAAATCCAGAAAGCTATTAACTGACGGAAATGGATTGAACCGCGATCCTTGGCACTCCATCCTCATCAGGATGGAGTGCCTCATCCCGTTAGAGTTATAGTGTAGAAGTGTGAAGATATGTATGTAATAAATTATAATAAAACGGATTTTTTTCCAACTCTTAGGTATGGTTTTTTATACCTTGGTATCAGCTTGTTCACCAGAATAACACATTCTAATGACATTGGTCCATTTGTAAGAATAACATTCTACCGAAGTGATTCCCATACCAAACATTAACATTTAATTTCACTCCGTGATCGACCACTGTAAAACGATATGATTCAATCGGAAATGTAAATAAAAGATAAAAGTGTGTAATTTAATACTTCATTGCGGATTCGCAAGTTATCTCTCAGATTGTTACGATTGATTTACATTTAATCGTAGTAAGGGGAAGGCGCGTGGCGAGCGCGTGCCTTGACAGATTGCCGACATGTTATTTTTACTTAACCGAAATTATCTCTATAATCTGCTAGTAATTATTGTCTTTTGAACGGTTTTAACTAACCTGTATTTTTAGACTTAACGTGACATAATCACAAGCTTCTGGTGTGATTTATTTTAAGTAGGTACATGTAAACCTGTTTCGTAATATTTAGGTACATTCTTATTCAGCAGGGAGCCACACTTTGAATGTCATCAATTTTCATAGAACACTAGCGCTACAGTACTGGTGATTAAAGAAGAAACTAAAATTTAAAAAAAAGTCATCTTGATCTGTCTGTCAAAGTCATGTTGTCAAATGACAAAAGTCAATTGCAGACATTCTTGAACTTTATTTTTTTATTATTCTATGAACTCTGCTCAACGAATCACTCAATAAGTTGTCCTCGTTTTCAGTTTCAGTAAAGTCAAAACAAAGTCAAGATACATTCATCGATGGCGATCAACGATTTGTCCGTACTAAGTTATTTTTGCATGGACAAACCGTTGGTAACAATCAATGAGTGTCTCGTCTTGAACGTGTAAGATATATGTATTTATATATTGACAAGTGAATCAATCATTTTAATGTAGCTATATTACCTACGTATTTGGCTATAATAATAGTTTAGTGTCGATATAAACTACCATAGCTAGGCTATATGGTCGTTTTCCTAAAAAATAGAATACGTATTAGTGCACCCCACACACGGGGTACCCTCGTGCATGGTGTCGACACATTCGTATGTAGTGGGGGGCCTCCTCTCTTGCTCCTCTCACACTGATGAAAATGCCATTTATACGAAATATAAACATTTATCGAGATCATAGATCAAAATTAAAGAAAACGGTAATAATTGTGTAATTGTTTTATAGCAGTTAAAAAAATTAACACGTCTCTTATAATTTTCTTTAAGCGTCCTTAAAGAAACCAATCAACATTCTTGAAATATAACTTCGGAAAAATAAATAGCAATAGAATTGTGTTACTACTAAATGAAATATTTCATCCAAATGTAACGAGATCGCGCCTATTTGCTGAAACTATAGGCCAAAATTTGCTTTTGGTTTTTCTCAGTCAATACCTTCGGCATGCTTAACATTGTGGATATCTCTAACTCATCAAATTCAATCTGCAGTGAATTCATATTTTATTAAAAGTTTTGTTGCTTGCACTAGTGTTTTCAGGTTTCTCTCTATCGCTCGTTATTGTCTATCTTTCTCGTCCTACTACCCTTTTTTTGTATGTTCGTGACACGATTGTGTAACAATAATATTCTTAGCGAACAAACTTTCTCAGCTCAAGCGGTGCAAATATATTCTTATAGTAGTACCACACTGTACAAATCTACTTGTCATAATTGTATGAAAGTTTCGCTAACGCAATCCTAAGAATCAATAAAATACTTCAAAATAAAATTAACCATTAACATTATCCCAAAAAGAATGTTTTCGTAATAATCTGAGACATCATTTTAAAAATCGTAATCAATTATTTTTTAAACGACTTCAAAAATAGGAGGAGGTTCTATGTTTGTCTGTATGTATTTTTTTATGTTTGTTCACCAATAACTTCGTCAATTGTGGACCGATATCGAATTTTTTTTTGTTTTAAAGGGTATACTTTTCAGATGGTCCCATTTAAATTTCATTGCTACCTATAGGAGCTTGGACTTCGAAGATACACCAAATAACACGACCTAGTTATAACCTTTACTTATATTGATGATCCTCGTGTATATCTTTGCGCTTCCAGAATTAGAAAGTAGTTAATTGTAGACCTGCCCTAGATATTTATTTAGGCCAAGGTCTCTCAAAACGAGAAATAAAAAAAAGTAGGAAAAAAAAATTAAACCGCCTTTAAAAAAACACTGAAAAGTACAAAATAACTATCCTTTACAATCAAAACTCAAGTACAATAAAAATAACTTTATAAATACGATAGGTACACATACTTACCCATATAATTAAATTTGTCAGTTACTGAAGACGGTGCCAAGCCTACCAAACTGATAAACTTTCTGTTGTTGCACGTTCATTTGGCACCGACTTCAATAACTGTCAAATTTAATTATATAGGATTAGTAAAGGATAGTTATTTTGTAGCTTTTCAGTGTTTTTTTTAAGACGGTTTAATTTATTTTTCTTAAAATTTTTTTTACTTATTGAGGAAAATTTATTTGAGCTAAACGCGTTCAAAGGTGACTCCAAAAATCATTTAAGCGAAAACATGTACCGACTCGTTCCAAAGAAGCTAGCAGCCGCACTAGTGCTCCACTTCACGTTCAGCCTATGCATATGAGCGGGGATCACACATACAGGCAGACATGAACGCGTCTAGCTGTTAGATTAGATCAGTGTAGATATGACCACTGACCGAATGTTCCCTCCCCTCAGTACTCAGTACGAATACCTGCTCTCCCTTATGTATAATATTACCTACAATGTTCTACATATGTAAGCTGCGACTTGGGGTTTCACTTTTCAGAGAGTAATTAAGTTAAAAGGTAGCATAATTACTCTCCGAAAAGTTCTCTACATGCCAATGAAAGTCCCGTCAAAATCGCTTCAGCCGTTTCAAAGATTAGCTCAACAAACAGACAGACAGGGAAAAATAATAAAAAAAACATCTTGGGTTTAGTTTGCGTTATTTCGAAATCACAGACAGATACTTTAATTTCATTTAAATGTATAGATTAGACTCAGTTTTTGACATAAATTAGTACCTAACCATAAAGTTATTTCGTAAAAAAAAATATTTCCTATTTTGCTTATTACTTTATGCCTTTTTATCTAAAGACTCAAGAAATTGATTACTTGTTGGAAAATTGGACTCTAAACGGTCGATATAAGCACATATAAGTAGGTAGATATTATTCAATATCTCATTTTTAAAAGTAAGATACGAATTGCCTTTAAATTTTTTAATATTCTACTGGTTGTTTATAATAGATCCATTTTCCTTCTTGAATAATTAGTATCGGATATTTTCATATTTATTTTATAATATCTTACAATTACCATTGTACGAAGTCAGTTTGCAAGGAAAACTCTACTCGCTACTTTGACGTCCTAATTAACATGGTTTCGACGAGTTGTTACAAAAAAAAAATTTTAAAAAGCTTATTTCAAGGATAAGGTATTGTGATTAAACGTCGATTCAGTTCCAAAAAAAGCAATGACTTATAAAAAAAACGATATGAAATGAAACTTTATTCAATGTACAACATATGACATTTTTTTTTTTAAATTAATGACTGTAATAAATGTAATAAACATAACAGTATAAAATACGCGATGGTGACGCGTGTGTCTCAGATCCGGGTCTGCACCCACGCGTTTTCAACCGGCTTGACAGACCTTAGCTCCGACGCCAGTACAAGAAACGTGGCGCAAAGGGTTCCCGCCCCAAGCACGTTCCAAGGCGCTGTCGTCTACAGCGCCGGCGTCCGTTCTTCGACATTAAAATGCTTGCCGATTTCGTTAAAGATATCAACATTCACGAGATACAATTAGTTGCGCGCAAAATTCGCAACTGTAGAGACGGGATGGGGCGGTTGATAATACTCGCCGAACACGCGTCCCTCCTAGATAGCCTAAGCCGCTTCACGACCCCTCGTAGGCTATAAAATCGGGCACCCACGAGACAACTCCCTCCGCGCGCATCAAACCGCGCGGGCTCTAAATTTCCTTTTTTAACGCGAACGGACTCCGCAGGCAACGCGACCTCCTTCACAAGTTTACGCGAAACCACCAAATAGATATAATGCTAGTGCATGAAACCTTTTTGAAACCTAAAGGACGCCACCCGGGCTCTCCGGCTTTAACATCATAGGATGCCCACAAAGGTGGCACTCTTACTCGTATCAACTACAGAAGGTCCCTGCACTGGATTCCCATAGATACGCCCGCCCTCACTAATATAGCGGTGTCAGTGTACCGGGTGGCCTTCACGGGCACGCACCTGTCACGCCGGCGTCTGTATATCTCCCTCCCGGTAAAGCTCTAATTAGTAGCGATTTAGAGGCCCTCCTAAGCCTAGACGACTCGCCGGCGACCTCATTGCTAAACATCGTCGCTGGAATTCGCACTCCACCTCGCGAAATGGCAGAGCTTTAGACCAACTGACTGATAACTTTAGCTTTGACGTTATCGTCCCCGTGACGCCTACCCACTATCCCAGAGTTACAACGCACAGACAGGACGTACTCGATATAGCGCTTCTAAAGGACGTAGCTCTAACTCTGCATTCTATAGAGGTGTTATACGAGTTAGACTCTGACCATAGGCTGGTATTACTCAAATTAGGACCTATGACAGACACACGGATGCTCACAAAAATCGTGACGGATTGGCAAAAATAGACGAATGCTAAACCGAGAATTCTCTGTGACTGAACGCGATAGCGGACGTCATCCGCTCCGTCGAGATCGCGAACGCGGCAATAGACGCGCTCACCGCCCACATCCGCCACTCGGTCTCTTCGTGCTCCCGGGAGGTACCGGCGGTGAACGCTCACCGCTGGGAACTCCCTGAAGACATCCGTCGGCTATAGAGCATAGAACGCCGCGACCCGCGCTTACGATTCGTTTCTCTCAGAGACGAATAGATGTAACTTATGCGCGTCCAACGCGAAGTCAAAGGCCGAATTTCCGAACTTAGGGAAAATAGGTGGAGTCTCGAGATTTAACTGGCGCAGCCGGTAGGATTTCCTGTTGTTACTAGGCACGATT
This sequence comes from Zeuzera pyrina, assembly GCA_907165235.1. Classification (NCBI taxonomy): domain Eukaryota; kingdom Metazoa; phylum Arthropoda; class Insecta; order Lepidoptera; family Cossidae; genus Zeuzera; species Zeuzera pyrina. Next base: position 12,874,834 of record OU015639.1, on the reverse strand, counting down.
CGCGAAAAGTACACCTAAAATTGTGAACTACCGTGAAAAGTCGTAGAAATTCTCAGAATAAACGCTAAAATTGCAGAAAAACTGTGAAAACGTCGCTTAGATTTATTTATTTATTTTATTTTATTTTGCTTTATTTAGGCACAAACGGTTACAAATTACAATCATACAATAATAATATTAAACATAATACAGAAACCAGCAAAGTTGCCACATATTATAAATTACAAATTAAATCGCGACTATTCTGGACAATCGCAAGTGGTACAGCTGCACATTTCAACGCGCGAAAAGGCAATCCTCGAACTAAAAAAATAAGAGAACCTTGGGCGCCGAAAGCTCCTATCTACAACACCAGCTATAAGAGAAGGCATGGGGTTGAGCGGACTGTAAGTAGACCTTTTTACTTTCCTGTCATTCCCCGGCTATTTCTTGTGGTTGTTAACGTATGACTTCATATTTATTTCGTAATCTGAAGTAAAAATCACTGAAGGTTATTTGATTGCTGCACAAAATAGACAGGTTTAAATATAAGAATTTACATTTACTTCGTAATCTAAAGTAAAATCACTGAAGGTTATTTGACTTCTGCACAAAATTGGCAGGCTTAATTATAAGTGTTTTAATTAATTAAATAGTAATTAAATAATTAAATAATGTAATTAAATTGTAAGTATTACGTAAGTGAAAGAAAATGGCACAAGCAGAGGGAACAACTGTTCAAATGATACCCAGAGAATTTTTAATACAAAATTTTATTTAATACAATAGTTTGACGGGGACCAAAATATTTTAAATTCATTTATAGTAATCGCAACAACGTACTTATGTGAATCATTTTATTCCACTTTAAAATTCGTGACAACCAAACACCGATCAGTATTAACTAACCAGCATCTCAAAGAATTACTGAGAAGTGCTGTCACCAATTATTCACCAAATTCTAAAGAATTATCAAGAGAAGTAAAATAAATGTGTTTAATTTTTAATATTTCAATTTAATACACATATTTTGTACTTTTATTTATATGTTTTCAATAAATATAATTTCTATAAAAAAATTTTTTTAATACCTTTTTTGCATACCTTTTAAATATGTATTTACTTGCGGCTCTAAAAATATATCAAATTTTAAAAAATGGCTCGGACTTTCAAGGAGCTTGGTCACCCCTACACTATACAGTCCTATGTTAGAAGTCATATTCATATTAGAACCCCGTACTGAAATGCGAGTCAAAGTACCCACTGGCTTAAGCAATGGTGAAGCAATAATTAATTTTTAAGATTTTGGAAACGGCGTACGTATGCCCAGTACTAAATAGTCACGTGTATAGATTCATTTGCAATGACGGTTGTTCAAAATGCTTCACAAAATAGTGTAATTCTTACCTACACTGAGCCGCTAATTGGAACAAAATAAACATATTTTACAAATAGTGATGGACCTTAATCAGTATGAAATTGATGAATTGCTTAAATATGCCAGTTTTTAATTTTTTTTTTTATGTTATTATCAATTGAGTATTCTAAATTCCAAATCTTGTCTTAACTCAATACCTCACTACTAGACCCTTTTTGCTTGGACGCCCACATAAAAAGCCACCCCGCTCGATTAAGTGAAAAAAAAATTACGTGAACTGTACTTTGTATGAGAGGTGGGGGAGAGGGTGTCCTGAATTTTGCGGTCGGACTCATAATTTTTCGACTTCCGGTGAATTTTTCTTCTCTCACTGAAATACGTTGAAGTTACGATATTGATTTTAATGGCAAAGGCCTTAGAAATACCTATATTCACCAGATTGTCTTTGATCATAATTTCATCACATTTTGTTCCAATATCTTGAAGACAAATAATTTAGGAATTATCTTTATGAGATCACTCAGATAGCAGGTAAACTTGCTGCATGCTTGATTTTTCTTTGATTTTTCATTTTTGAGTTAAATATGATGAAGCAAGTTTGCGCAGACAGACGTCGCTAAAATTTTCTTGCTGCCACCGCACGGTGGACGCGCGGTAATATTCTCGTGTATATATTAATAGCGAATGTATATCAATTCACTAGGTTCACTAATGACTTTTTCCAGTCCCTGACTCGAGTGTGGCGATTCATTAGGATCGCTTTCAGTGTCAAAGATGGTGTCGCTACTCTCATACAGTTCTCTATAATAATCACTACATCATTGCAAAACATCTTTTTTGTCTGTTATCAGATGATTTTGTAACGAACAAACTTTATTGTTTATTCATTCTGCAAAGTTCATGACCACTTCGGTGCTTACGTATTTCTTCCAAAATAATTTGTAGTTTTCCTCGAAGTTATCCGACATCTTGTTATCGTCTAACGCCCTAGATTTTTCGCGCTTCTCTTTCACTGGTGTTTTCGTTATTGCTTTCTGTAGCTTATATCTTTCTTTCACCAAATCTTTCGTACCACAGCATTTTTGATAGCAAGGTAGTATTGTCATACTTTCTTCTTCTTGTAGGCAGTTTTGTATTAAAAAATATGTGATAAACGAGAAATTAACGCGATTACCTTTCATTTTGTCTTGACATCGAAGCGAATCGAAAGCGAATGTAAACTGAACTTACTAGGTAACAACGTTCGAATTTCTGGGAACTGCCTAACTGTGAACCAGCACTCGAGGGGAGTTATTATTTATACTGGAAGTGATGGCGACCAGCTGGTATGAATAAAACGCAGAGTTACTTGATATATTATATGTATTATCTTTGGTTACTTGAATACTGAATTAACAGTTTATAATAACACACATATTACACACGAGGTTACAGCATCATAGACTAAAACACGCTACAGAGTATACCAATAACATAGAATATAACATAGGGTTACTCATCTAATACAATATTTCACACTAATCGCGCGGCGACGCGCGGCCTCCGTACGACAGGCGCGCGGTGTTACCTAGTGAATGGAGTTTAATTCGTTTTTAATAAGTACAAGCAGGTCTCCGCGGGGTAGTTCGAGGATACCGCGCGTTCTAAAACTATTCCACCTTCGCATTCCATTCCCTTCTGGGCACTCCAGACAGAGTGAAGTTACATGCGCTTGACGTGCGCTTAGATATGTAAATATACACAGTGTTTTTTTTTAACTGGGACAGTATGGAGAAATCCGAATCTATAAGAGATACAGGGTAACTGTCTTCGAAACCATTTGGTCTTTTTTTGTGATAACAATTTTAGCATTTTCAATTTACTGGTATTGTGAGGTTTCATAAAAATCTGATGGTCGCGCGGCGGCCCCACGGTCGCCGCGCGGTCATGCAGTTCCCAGAAATTCGAACGTTGTTACCTAGTAAATTGAGTTTACATTCGCTTTCGATACGCTTCGATGTCAAGACAAAATGAAAGGTAATCGCGTAAATTTCTCGTTTGTCATATATTTTTTAATTCAACTGCCTACAAGAAGAAGAAAGTATATCAATACTACCTTGCTATCAAAAATGCTGTGATATGAAAGATTTGGTGAAAGAAAGATATAAGCTACAGAAAGCAATAACGAAAACACCAGTGAAAGAGAAGAGCGAAAAATCTAGGGCGTTAGACGATAACAAGATGTCGGATAACTTCGAGGAAAACTACAAATTATTTTGGAAGAAATACGTAAGCACCGAAGTGGTCATGAACTTTGCAGAATGAATAAACAATAAAGTTTGTTCGTTAGAAAATCATCTTATAACAGACAAAAAAGATGTTTTGCAGTGATGGAGTGATTATTATAGAGAACTGTATAAGAGTAGCGACTCCGTCTTTGACACTGAAAGCGATCCTAATGAATCACCACACTCGCGTCAGGGACTGGTAAAAGTCATTAGTATAAAAGAGATTGAGAAAGCGATAAGTTAGTCTGAATGTTTGAGTGTGAATGTGGAATGTTTGCAAGAAAAGATGAGATAAGTGCTGAGATGATTGAGTACGGTGGTCCTACGGTCTCAGATGCCTTTATAAACTGTGCAATCTTTGCTAGCAGAAAGGAGAGGTTCCGACGGACTGGCACACCGCAGTCATAGTATCTTTCTATAAAGAGAAAGGTTTTTATCTAAACTGTGCATGCTATACAGCCATCATCAGCTTGGTCAGCTTAACAAGTAAAGTTCATACCAAGGTACTGACCAAACGTATAAAAATGCATTTCTGAAAGGTATTCGTCGGAGGCGCAAAGGTATCTAGAAAAAGCGTTTGTTAGAATAGAGAGAAATAATTTGTGGAATCTTCTGCCTGAATATGGTGTAAGAGACCCCTCACTGCGGTCTGTGTGGTTATATCGTGGCCACAGAGTCTGTGTAATGATAAATGGTTCAGTCTGTTTAGGCGTTAGACAGGGCTGCGTGATATCTGCCTAGCTATTCGTGCTGTATTCGGAGGGTATAACATGTGATGGCACAGTGGTAATTTGTCTTTTATATGCTGGCGAAGCTGTGCTTATAGCAACATCAGAAGCAGAGCTGCAGACGCTAGTCATGTGCATGAAAGAAAATGTCAAGTGAAAAAACTTATCATGAATGTGAACAAAACTAAGGTTCTGGTGTTTGTAAGAGAAGATGTACAGCCGACGTGTGAGATATGTCTAAATGGAAAATGTCCAGAACAAGTGAATGAAATGTGTGAATGAATTAAGTGAACGAAATGAAACCTGGGAAATACATTTTCTAGAGATGGAAGACGCAAGTTCTATGTGGAGAGACGTGTGATATGCATATCATCTAACTCAGTCAAAATAGCCACCTACGACGCGGTGTTGGCGCCAACTTTATTGTACGATAGTAAGGCTTGGATATGTCCCAAATCAGAAGAAAGTAAGATAAATGCAATAGAAATGCAATCTCTTAGAAATATGTGCGATGTCATCCTTCTGGACATAATAAGCAATGATGAGGTACGCAGTATGACAGGGTTGCACGACTGTTATTGTGAAAATGAAGAGAGGAATACTGAAATACTTCGGACACATATAGAGCGAGAATGAATGAGGAATGAGCGAGGAGAGGCTGACGAAGAAACTCTACAGAGCGAAAGTGAGTGGTAGCAGAAGCCAAGGAAAACCAAGGCTGACTTACGAAGATCAAATAATCAGAGTATTAGCTGGCGGAAATGTCAAAAGCATTCGTATACCTAGGCGAAAATGTGTGAGGAAATTATGAGATTTTAAGAGGCAGTCAGATAAAGATATGTATGTTTGTTATAATACAACGCGAAAGTTTAAAAGTTTATGTAACTCAGTTTGAAAGAAACTGTCGCGTGTTTGTTCGGCTCTGACTCGGCCGACTGTGTCTAGCGAACGAGCACCCGCGCCTGCGCAATGCACCGCGTTCGCTTAAAACTATCGTAGTATGTTTATTTATTATCCGATTTTAAAAATTCAAAATGTACATTACAAATGAAAAACGAAGCAAAGTTTTTTATTTGAATCATTTTTAATTTAATTGGCATTTTTATCGCGTTATTTAAACTATAAAAAATTAACACTTCAATTTTTGTTTTTTATTCAAATAACTTTTTAAATATTGAACCTACACTTATAATTTCCAATCGTTTTTTGTCATTAAAATACCTTTCATAGGACACCTCATTCGTCCAAATAGGTTATGTAGTTACTTAGTTATTCGACAACATTTAAACCAAGAATCGCCATCTTTGTAACGTCATAGGCTCCCCCTCTACCAATTGAGAAAATGAGAACACCGTTTTTCTTATTCCGGAAACACTACTGAATACGACGGTACCAGTTATCGGTATAATACTGCTCTCAATCCTACGAAAATCGTTATTTGACGACTTTATTCAAGTTACCTTCCCTACTACTTCTGGTACGACGGAGTGTCGTACCTAAAAAAACTTCAGCACAAAATACTCTATTTGTTAGGTCAAAGTTACCACGCGACAAAGATATAGTATCTTTGTTGCGTGGTATCGAGGAAGTCAAATTTAAACTTGCTCCAAGTGTTTACAGTCGCAGGACAAACTTGAAGCAAGCCTGTTTTAAGTTTAAATTTGTATCTGGGTAATAACCGAAACACGAAATCTAAAGAAAAATCAACCGGAGCCCAACAAACGTTTTCTCATCTCATCGATCTACATCATACGAATCCTGAATACGTACGGACTACTTACCTACTCATCGAAAAAATCGAATTACATAACATTATAATAAATTGTATCACTTATTATTCTTAATAAAACGTGTCTTCAACAAATTCTTAAAAGAAGTTTTATAAATCGAGAGATCAAATAAATGTTACACATTTTAATTAGCCAGACCACGAGATGCTAACTCCTACTATTTCCCATAAAGCTTTTAATAAAGCTCCTGCAATACCGTTATAGAATCGCTTTTAATTTACTTCTGAACCGCCGAAGCCATATCATACTGAAACCTTACAAATTCAAATCGATTCTAACGTAGATGCCAGACTTTTGAACTTAGATTCTATAGTGAAATAAAGGTAATTATTACAAAGATACGCATCGATTAATTTATTAACTTTATTTTTTAAAAGTAGTTCAGTAAATATGCACGTACACATGCACATCTTCACACTATAACCCTAATGGGGTAGTCAGAGAGGATGGAAAAAAGGATGGATGGACTTGTTAGTTACTGCGATACTCGATACATTTCTTTTATTATATAAATGGAGTAATATAAAGACCAGAAACTACAATAATATGTATAGGTTACATTAGGAAGAAAATAAATTGCAATTAGATTTAAACAATGAGATTTGAGGAAGCGAAAGAAATATGTAAGGACCGCGACTCGTGGCACTCCGTCTTCCCTGACTACCCCGATAGGGATACAGCGTGAAGATATGTATGTATGTATTTCCTCATTTTTAAAATTGTAATGTTTAATATTTTACGGAATCTACGAATTATTCAAACGTTCGAATGGCGGGTACAGTAAAGCGAAAGATGGTATTATTTATAATGGTTTGTTGACTGTGTTCCATATATTTTAGTATAGAAGTAGGTATGTATATATTGACACCATTTTAATATTTTTACGAATCATAAAACGTTCATGGTGAGTGCCACAGACTTCTGTGGTTAGGGTTCACGAACTGAAACAAATTATTTTTATTATTGCAACACAACAAACGAAATATTCAATCTGGCAAGTAACTACAAAGTGGCAACATCAAAATCTATATGTCATATTTTTATTGTCGCAAAAATTTTAGTCATTATTTTCTTATAACTATTACGTCTTTTTTAATAATTTAATAGATTATAAAGACACAAAATTCTTAAATAATCTATATTCTCATCACTCGCCGAGCCTTGTTCGTTTCGGCTGTGGTCACTAAATTGACAGTGTCAACGTGTGGATAACTAGCATAAATGAATAATGTCTCTGAGGTCGAAGGTTTTGGCACTAGTGGAGGTGCTCCTCAGAGTGCCACCGTTGTTTGTGGTGGATGAATTCCTCAAGATCAGCCTGGGCCTGCCAGTTACAAACGGTGACGAGGTGTCGCTGTTGTCTAACATAACTATTGATCACATTGATGTGGCTGACACAGACGCGAATTACTACGATGCTAACTTCTACAACGCCTTCTTGTTCACCCTGCTGAAATTCTTCGTTTGTTGTTTAGGTACGTACTTGACGCAATTATACTTTTAATTTTGCAATACTGGTGTGAAGGTCCTTTCATTTTTCTTTCCCAACTAAGTTTCGAAACCAATTTGCATTTGTTTGACACTTTGTGTAGGTGGTTAACTTTTTTCGTTAAATAAAACATTGAAATTTTTATTTACGTCAAAAAAGTTTACTACTCCTAAGTTATATTTCCTTGCTGGCCTGGATGAAATAGAAAAATAATACAGTGTGCCAGCTGCTTATTTTTGCACCTAGGTCTTTATAGTGGATCTAGAGACGGCTGCCTTTGTGGAATAGGTCTAAATGATGGGCTAATCTGTTGATATTGGTTCTGTTGTAACATCTAACATGTAACATTCTAAAATTGGCTTGGAGTCTGGGTGTTACTGGGAACTCCCCCAAAGTTTGTTGTGTGGTACCCATAGTACACTTAGTTTGGAGTCACACAATCTGTGTAATTGTCTGGAGTATTATTATTATTATTATATATATCATATCTGTCAAGTCTTTATTGCTTTAAGTAGATTCTGTGTTGTTTGATTTTCTGTATGGCGTGATGTTATGCATTTATATTTTATTATTGTGCTTTACTTAACAATGGAATGTACAATATTTATTTATTTAAACACACCAACAAATTATTCACAGTACGCTATTCTGAATAATGTACCAAATGGACAAAATGCTTGTTATGATGATTAAAAACATTGCAGTTTACACAAAATTATTGTCTTTTATAGTTAGTTTTAAGTAATTTTTTTAACACTTCTTGATTAAGTGATCAACCATTTAATTACTAAAATATTTTATTAGAAAAAACATCTTTATTGTTAAAGTACAGATCTTAGATCTTGAAAGAGTGTTAAAAGGACTTCGATATAGATTGTTCTCTTGAACATTAGGTCCAAACTGATTAATTCTTTAATCATTATTAAACTATCTTTACTAATAGATGGGTAGTGCCATTGAACTCTTTAAGTTAATGTTTATTGTGCTCTCCATCAAGATTTTCCCAAAAGACTACAGCATGGAGATCTTTAAAAGGGATATGAAAAGATTTTTATGGAATGGCAATGTGCTACCTTTTTGTCATAAAAAAATCTTAATGGACACAATGAAAGTTGCGAGCAAAATTTAGTTTTAAAGATATGAACTAATCCTTTGCTCTCTTACTAATAAAAGTAATAAGTAAGAACTCAACAAAAACTGCTTACCTGTCTCTGATAGTTTTTAGTTAATGTACTCATTCAGATTTTTCATTACAATTATAGATTAATTCCACCTAACACCAAAAAAAGAAAATATTTTAATATAAAGGAGAAAGCAATGAAAGTATTGTTATTATAAGAAAGTATTATTGATATTATTGATTGAAGTATTATTGATACCTACTAACGTATATTCATGCTGTATCCCTAACGGGGTAGTCAGAGAGGATGGAGCACCAAGTGTGGCGGTCCTTACATACTTCTTTTGCTTCCTCAAATCTCATCATTCTCCTCACACATTTTCGCCTAGGTATGCGAGTGTTTTTGACATTTCCGTCATCTAACAATCTGGCTATTTGATCTTCATAAGTCAGCCTTGGTCTTCCTTGGCTTCTTTTACCACTCACTTTCGCTCTGTAGATTTCCTTCCTCAGTCTTTCATCACTCATTCTTTCTATGTGCCCGTAGATCCTGCAATGTGGTCAGACTTTTTTACCCATAGTCTGACCTGTAATGTGGTCAGACTTTTTTAGTGCCCGAAGTATCATTGATTTTCTTGCCTATTCGTTCAATTAAACATAGAGGGCTTCATTTAAATTAATTCACAGTGTTCCATTGATAAGATTTGAACTCAGGTCACTACTCTGTCAAACAAATCAAAAAATCGCTAAGCTACAATAACTTTATTATTACACATGTCTTATCAATGTATATTACAGATAAATTTCTATATAATCATTGTTACAAGCACAATTTTATCATAAAGTTATTTTTATCATAAAGCATTTTTTTTACTTTATGTGTACAGCAGCACCTATGTTATTGTAAAATCATATAAAAATAGTGATAATGTTTATGTTAGCAATCATCTGATGAACTAGAGTCTAGGTTCCCAAACTTATTTTGTCTACTGAGTCGAGAGCTCATGCAGTCGTTGTCTAAGATGCCTCCTAGCTAAATGAAATTACAAATCACCCCCCAGGCCTCTACACAACGCCCCCATTTTTTTTCTGGGTCTCTTACCGCACCCCTTTAGGCCTGCAGCGCCCACAAGGGGGCGTTATCGCCCACTTTGAGAATGGGTGAACTAGAGTATTCCCTGTGCTATGAGACCCAGACGACAACTATTGGGGACCTCTCCCACTACACCTAGACCCGAGGCAATCTAGAAAAGTTCATTTTCTAAATTGACCCGACCGAAATTCGAACCTGGAACCTTCCGCACTTGGGTTAACGTCTAAACCACTGCGCCATCTAGGTCGTTGGAATGTTTCTTACATCTTGTTAACCCACTTAGTTTGGATTTTACACTTTTATTCATTATTTGTAGAATTAAATAGGTGATTTGGGTATTGAAATTCGTCTTGACCATTCTCCTATTTTCTCCGAAATTAGAATATGGAATTTTAAAACTTTCAAAGAGACAAGTACACTTAGTCTTGTTTAAAGTGTACTGGAAAAATTTAAGGAACATATTAGATTTATAGGTTTCCAAAAATTTATTTTACTACTCGGCAATTTTATAAATAGTAGTGGTGCCCAGTGTTTGAAATTCGACCGTAAATATAAAATTAACGATTTTTTCCCTTCACATATACTCCGCTGATTCGACACAACTTCTATCTCATAAACCACACAAAATTCACATCTGGAAACTAATTCACTCAATCTGTTAGTAATTATTCATTGCCAACATATTAGAAGTCTTTGGCGACAATCGCTATTCCTTGCGACGATTGATCCCCGGACCAAAAATCAAAATGGATGAATAGAAGTCATCTGATAGAAGCAAAAAAAAAATTTATGAAGTTTTTGCTCTAAGAGCTTGTCCATTTTTTCGTGACCTAGTTTCTAGACTATTACTAATGTTTGTGTCTCGGGAAGGGTCAAAGTACAACAATACACAGCTGAACATGACATATTTTTATTTTCGTGAATACTAGTAGCCAAAACTTTTTACTATTTACGAGTATTTTGCAAAAAACTATTTCATTATTGCACTATTTTGGACGTCAAGTTGTTCATGAGCTGACATGAATTACACTGACAGTGCGAGGTTACCACACTTACTAAAGCTAACTATTTTACTCGTGGTTACACTCAATGAGATAGAGAGACATGAAAATTCATTTGACATACGGTAATAAGAGTGGCGACTTATTATGACTTTGTCCATTGTCTTTCTTGCTCCGAGGTTTGACCACAAACTATAATGTGTTTGACATTGACAGTATGAATTTAAACAATGCATGCTTTATTTAATTTTATGTATTTGTAACACATTATTATAAATAAATTTTATCTTTCTGTACTCCTCCATATGGGCTACCTAACACCTAGATTCCAAGCCAATGTAGAAAAGTTGTTTTCCTAAGATGATCTGACCATGGATCGAACCTGTAACCTCAGCTTAAAAGGCAGATACTCTATCATCCCGCCAACGGGCCAGACATAGCTGTAGATATGTCTCATTTTCCTTAGGCAATGGTTTTAAATTACCATTCATGTTTTCATATTACAGGTTAAATTATAATATTTATGAACATATTCAACAGTGAAAGTGATGATATTGCAATATTAAGGTCAACTTTTACTTTATAATTTCGAAACCAGTATTACAAGTTATTGACTTGAACTCTGAATACTTTATTTTTTTTAAATTTTGTGCCATTGTTACAATATAATGTTTTTGATATTAAGATTTCTTATGTAATGAAACATACATACGTACATATCTTACACTGTACCCCTACAAGGATAGGCAGAAAGGATGGAATGGCAAGTGTCACGGTCCTTACATCCTTGGCTTCCTCAGATCAGAGATGCAGTTAATGATTACAAAAGCCAAACCTTATTATGTGTTGAATGTAGTATAAAGTTTTTCGTATTTTTCCATTACTTTGGTTTCGAGAAATATTAATTTTGTACACTGTCTTCTATCTATCCATTTGACCTGTTTTCACTAAATCAAAATTTTCCAAACTTGACCTACTAACCACTAGCAAAGCAAAAGTTGTCACAGATCAGTTTTTCTTCATACTGTTTGATATAAAAATTGGTAATGATTGAAATGTTACATTAGTAAGAGGTCCTATTGTAAAAATTAAAACACTGACTATCGTATTAATTTTTACAATAATCTTCTTATATAAAAAAATTAACTGCCTCGTGGTTAAACATAGGAATTAAACTGAGAAGCCAGTCTGGAAGACTAAATTTGATAAATATTTATTGGAAAAATTTTTATAGTTAAAAAAGTACTCTATCCCTAGACTCTTTTGATGTGTGTAGATATGTTTGAATATCGAGATTGCTTTTTAATACATCGATGAGTTCCGAAAAGAAGACCACATTCTAACGTAATTAAAAACGAACTGTCGCTTGATAACCTGACTATTTGTGGATAGTGCTGGTGTGAACTAGATGAGTGTAGTCTAAGATTAGACTCCGTGGTACATTTTTGAGCCACCCATATTCAATAATAGTCGAGTATTGGCTTTTGATAACATGTAAAATATTTATTTCCAATTAATAATAAAATCATCAATAAACATGTGTTTTAAGGTTCCGTACAAAAGAAAAAAGGAATCCTTATATTATCACTTCATTGTCCGTCAGTCTGTCCGTCTGTCTGTCAAGACCCTTCTTCTCAGGAATGCATGGAGGTATCAAGTTGAAATTAATATCGCGGAAAATTTGCGGTGCCTTGGAGCTGTAAAAAAATCGGGATTCTAAGTCAACGTAATGAAAAATACGGCCATTTATATCTTATATTTTGAGACTCACAAGTAAATCAAAGCCTAAAGGGTACTTGACATTGAACTTTGGCAAAAAAACTAAAGTTTCACAGCATAAAGAAAGGAAAAAATCCGAAAATCGTTAACCTCTACTTATATCACATGAACTGATGTTTTTTTTGAGATTACAAACACACTTGCGGTTGGAAAGTTGACTGTGACGTCAATATATCGAAATATGGGCGAACATTTTACGGAACCCTCACTGCGCGAGTCAAATTCGCACTCGTCTAGTTTTTAATATAATATTTTCAAACTGTGCTGTAATAAACCACATCCTACTTGTTATCTTTTGCGTACATTTCGACTGTTATTTCGGTGAGAAAGATAATCTAAATATTTTGTTTTGTCGGTATAACGGTATGCGATATGTTATTTTGTATTATTTATGGCATAATAAATTATGATAATAATGATGACTCATTTCACAATTTACATTTGACGTTGTTTTCTTCTTATTCTTTTTAGTGTTAGTGGCTTCTCGTGTACGAATTCTACCAGTGTCAAGTTGTTAATGAGATTCACGTAAAAGCAATCGTAAAGGACATATTGCGAACATGCCATCGACATATACTCGTACTTTATTTATGTCTTTCAGAAGTCTGAAAGAATGGAAACAAACATTTTCATCATCACATTATTATAAATGTTAAAATTATGGACTGCTAGTTGTTAACAACAGAATTCCATTATCATGTTTGTGTGGGTTATAAATATATAAAAATAATCCATAAATTACAATATTCTTAGTTCGTTTTCCCTTTCAAACTACTATTACTTTATGTACTAATATCGTTCCAAACATTACTCGTACCACTAACAGTTAGATCGCATTTGGCAACACGAGTATTTACTAGTCTTGATGTTGCATTTTTTGTCAGACCATGATTACGAGGTAAAGATTGAACGATGATTGAATTTTGGGCAACCAAAGTTTAGTCTTCATGTATTCTTTTTGCAATACAAAAACCTATTTTGGACATTACTAACCGTAACTTTTAAGCCACAAACTCCGACAAGTTTCATAAGATATCTGATTTCGAAAATCTTATTACTTACATTCATGTTAATGTAGTTTACATGTTAGATATATTCCTAATGCACTTAACATCTGGTTATTAATTTTATTTCATACCTCCCGTTAAGAATTTGTAATATTGACAGTTTTTATTAAAGTAAACAGTAATAATAAATCATTGTTTCATTTGTTGATTTCAGGATGTATGTCGGCGCTTTGCGTGTTCGTCTTGTACACGAAGCACCTGATCATCGTCTACTTCTACCTTATGTCAGTGGGTATTGTATTCGTCTCTTACTGGACAAACGTCTCAACCATCAAGCAAATACAGGCTCTTGCGGCGGCATCTTCGCAGGACTCCACGAGCATTATAGAAGACTTACTTAATCTCAACTTAAAGAATTTAATATATCTCGACGGATCCGGCATCCTGGTTATTCAGAATTTCGCCATACAATTTGTGCTGTCCCTCCTCTTCTCACACGTCCATTTCGGACCACGAAACTCTACTCTACAGGAACTGTTACCTATAAGCTTCATGGGACCTTCCTTCCTAGCGATGTTGCCAGGCCCGTCGAACCTCTTACACCATCTACCCGTTTTCTCAGCACTACTACCGCTTTACGTTGTTATACATGCTCTTTGGTCCTCAGCATACAGCGTTATCCAAGTTATTTATTCTGGATATCAACACGGAAGACTTTTCGTGAGCAATTATGGATTATCAGCATTAGTAGAAACAGAATGGATGCGATTAAACGTGCCATGTGTTTTGAGAGTTTTTTGGGTAATGCGTGTAGCAGAACATGCGATACTTTTGCTAATGGATAATTATGAAGATGAAGAAGATATGAAATTTTCTACATTACTTGCTGTACAGTCTCTGGCTTCGATGGCGAAGTCATTACTGGTAACTGGTTGCGAAACTATAACAGCGGTTCTCGGTATGACGTCAGTAATCTCATTTTTCTGCCACTACATCGGCAATTTCTTCCAATGGATTCTTTTAACAGATGAAGAAGATGATAAAAGCATAGGAACAGTGTCCGCAATACTCTTCTACATTTTAGCTTTGCAAACCGGTTTGACTTCCCTGAACCCAGAAAAGAGATTTGTTAGGTTATGCAGGAATTTCTGTCTGTTATTCACTGCTTTGCTACATTTCTTGCATAACATAGTTAATCCTATGTTAATGTCCCTCAGCGCATCCCATAATCCCAGCACTCATAGGCATGTTAGAGCATTAGGTGTCTGCGCTTTTCTTATAATATTCCCTATATCCTTATTAATATATTTATGGTCCCAACACTCAGTGTCAACGTGGCTGCTAGCCGTTAGCGCTTTCAGTATAGAAGTGATAGTGAAAGTGGTAGTCAGTTTGATGATCTATTCGCTATTTTTAATAGATGCATACAGAAGCACATTTTGGGAACAACTTGACGATTACGTGTATTACATTCGCGCTTTTGGCAATACCATAGAATTCTGCTTTGGCATATTCTTATTCTTTAACGGAGCTTGGATTTTGTTATTTGAATCCGGTGGTGCGATACGCGCTGTCATGATGTGCATACATGCATACTTCAATATCTGGTGTGAAGCCAGAGCCGGTTGGTCGGTGTTCATGAAGCGCCGTACCGCCGTCAACAAAATAAACTCCTTGAGAGAGGCATCGTCTGATCAACTTAACGTTCTAGACGACGTATGCGCAATATGCTATCAAGAAATGCATTCAGCAAAAATCACTCGCTGCAATCACTACTTCCATGGAGTCTGTTTACGTAAATGGCTGTATGTTCAAGATCGATGTCCGCTGTGTCATGACATATTATACAAAATAGACAATGATGCTAATAAGGATAATAATTCAGAAGCAGGGAATGAGGAGAATAGTAACAACCAAAATTTACTATTAGAAGAGGAACCAGACTTATTATTAGGAGAAGGGGTGAGGTGACTGCTTGATGAGGATGTGTATCACTTAGATTAAATCAGTATCCTAGATATCGAGTATGTAATTTGAGTGGTTTTTTTTAATTTGTACAGTAAGTTATTGTTTTTTTTAATTATGTATTAATCAGACGGATATACCTGTGATTTGAGGAAGGTTAAATTCAGTTGTTCTTGTGATAAATGGGTTTATTTTTGCGGAGTGATAAGTCGTAAGTTTAGTAGCTATCTGATGCTTAATTTTTGTCCATGCGTTGTTACTGTTTCCTAATGTAATTGTTACACGTTTTTTGAAATTGCAAGTACATCTCTTCATGTAATAAAAAGTAATTTCTTGAAATAAGTAATATGTAAAGCTATTTGTAAATATTGAGTCATTTAGAAATAGCTTTTAATATTTGAAACTTATCGTGTTGAAAAAAAATATAAAAATAGTAATTTCTCTCACTAAAATGATAAACTGTAAATAAACTATTATTTTATTAGTAAAGTATTTTGGCTGTCTTTTCATAATTTCGCATAGAAAAAAGAAGCACCGTTTGTGAGTTAACGATTTATTACTGTTTGGATTATGAGCTAATAAAAATTCCTACAAGTCACCATTATACATACAATTACAATACTTCCTCATTGTCAGGTTAACTGGGACGGAGGTACTTGAACTCTCAAGTATTACATTTCAACATAAATTGTATATTACTAATTTGTACTACATAATCTTTACATCTATCTGATAATGGTTTTATATTTTAACGAAAAAATTAATATGAGTTTTCTGAAACCTGTCTCAGGTTGGGCGCCAAAATTAAATTGTTTAATTAAATATCAGTTCCTTATAATTAGATAATAAGTAATAATTAGACACGCGGCAATTGGTTGAGGTCCTGACGACGGTGGTGCGATCAGCTCGTTCAAAATTAGCCTTCACGATTTCGTAGTACCGGCCATCACTGCAAAAAGAAATTGAATAAATCACTGATAATGCTAAGACTATATTAATAATTAAGAATTCTTTCCAATTCTACTTTAAATTACTTCCAATATTTATATTCACTCTTTGTCTTAATAACTGAAAAAATGGACGATAATTTACATAATACTAGCGACTCGTGCCGGCTTCGCTCGGGAACTTGATTAAGAAATGTCAATATTCTCATAAGTTTACAGTTTGTTTTGTCGCTTCAGATATCGAGAATATATTCTCCGTGTTCAAATATATATACGCATACTAATTTTCATGGCGATCGGTTGAACGATATAGATGATGAAATGTTGCAGCCCCACCTGGTGGCAAGTAACAATAAAGTGGATAGCGCGAAAATATTTTCCATACTCTCCAATACCTAATTGTATCAATTTTCATGGCGATGGGTTGAACGGTTTAGAAGTTTATATACTGCAGCGCCATGCGACTTACAACAAAGGGATAGCATAAAAACCTTCTCCATAAAAAATACATGAGACTTTGACGGGAACGGGGAACGTGAGGCTGACATTTTGTTTAGATTTTCTATTTTGTACATTTTTGGTAGTTTTAAAATATAAAAGTGATAGTATATTGTGTTTTAAAGTTCTGTATAAGTGAAAATAATGGAATAAGTCTAAATAAACATGCGTAACTGAAGTTTTCGCGCTCTTCCAAGAAGTCCTTTATAACTTCAGTAAAGCCTACTATCACTTTACTGCAGGAGTTTTACGATAAGAATAAACTAATTTACGTGACGTGACATTGGCAAATGCGCTACACTGTGCGCCATGCTATAAAAGAAAGAAAAAAAAATACGTGTATGTGCCAACTTTCATGGTAATCGGTCAAACGGTGTCGGAGTTTAGCGGTTACATACATACGAACATCTATTTTTATATATATATCTATACTACTATATAAATCTTTACCGTCTGTCTGTAATTTCAACTTTTTCAGACAAAAAAACTGAAATTGATGTCGTTTTGTGACTCACTGACTTCGATTCTACCTTTTTAAAATTTTTATCTGTCGGTCTGTCCGTACGTCCTTTTATAACTGAAGAACGGCTCGACTGATCTTGACAAAAGTCGGTACGTAGTAAAACCATGTGATTGCGCTCATGATAGGCTACTTATTTTTTAGAAAATCTATCCCTAAACTACATCGACAAAAGTGAAAATATACATAGATATTGTGCCACATAATAAACTGCTCTTAACGCGTGACGTAATTTGTGAATGGCTCACAATTTAAAACGAAATATTTTAATACCTGAGTACAAGGCACTTTAGCTTCAAACACTTAACACGAAGTACGTCGATAGCCTTTTGACTCTTATCACTGAAACGGAGGTTCTCAGGGTCCCATCGTAGTTCCAAGCGTTCCAGATTTGGACAGCTGTTAGCAATGCCATCCATTAGCTGAAAATTAATAATCAAATATTGGGTCCTTACATATGAAATTGGCGTTTTGTACGGGAGGAATATAAAGTCAATTTTTTTTTTGTAAAATATATTTAATTAATCAAAGTATGCACCGTTGTTATCTATGCACTTTTGCCATTTCATAGGTAGTTCATTGATCCCTTTACTAAAAAAACCATGGGGGCGTGAATCAATAAACTCTTTGAAGGCGGTTTGGACTGCCGCATCGGAGTTTAATTTTTTTCCTTGTAAGAAGTTGTCCAAATTCCGGAAAAAATGGTAATCTGTTGGAGCAAGGTCCGGGGAGTACGGTGGATGTCGCAGACATTCCAATTGTAGCTCATCTAACTCAGTGGTTGTTTGTTGTGCAGTGTGTGGTCTTGCGTTGTCGTGAAGCAGCAGTAGCCTAGAGCGATTGACCAATCTCGGTTGTTTAGCAGTTAGTTCTTCCTTCATGGTTTGCAGTTGTTGACAATAGATATCTGCCTTAATCGTTTGGCCAGATTTTAGAAAGCTGTAGTGAACGACACCGGCGCTAGTCCACCAAACACTCACAAGTAACTTTTTCTGACTCAATTTTCGTTTAGGGCAGGATTTGGCTGGGTCTCCAGGGTTCAGCCATTGCGACGAGCGCTTCCGATTATCATACAGTATCCACTTTTCATCACAAGTAATGATTCGATTTAAAATCCCTTCATTATTGTGTCGGTTGAGCAAAGTAACACAGCAGTCGACGCGTGTTTGCAAGTTCGATTCACTCAATTCATGAGGTACCCATCGTTCAAGTTTTTTTACTTTCCCGATTTGCTTCAAGTGGATTAATACAGTTTTGTCACTTACCCCGAAGCCTGCAGCTATCTCTGAAGTGCTTTGTGATGGATCCGCTTCCACAATAGCCTTTAATTCTTCATTTTCCACTTTGGTCTCCGGCCGTCCACGGGGTTGGTTCTGAAGGTCGAAATTTCCAGAACGAAAACGTTGAAACCAAAAACGTACCGTGCTTTCTTTTGCGACACCAGCGCCGTACTTATCATTAATCCTTCGAGCTGTTTCTGCAGCACTGGTGCCACGGTAGAACTCGTACTCGTAAATATACCGATATTTCATGTTTTCCATTGTGCGGTAATAAGCGACGCCAATGAAAAAAATAATCAGGAAAAAAACAAATGAATGACTGTTTTCAAAACTCAAATGTACCAGCTAAATGAATTTATAAATTTGAATTTGGAATTCTTAACCAAAGAGGAGATATTTCAGATCAAAGTGGTCAGTACGACAAAACGCTAATTTCATATGTAAGGACCCAATATATAGCAAGAAAAAGGTAAATATAAATTAAACTATCTGTATTTACTATATAGTTCGTCTAAAGAAGATTCTTTAGGCTGCATACATAAATCGTCCAGTAACTGTTTTTTTTTGTATTACATTCTAATTGAATCAAATTGTATAATACATATTATTTATTTATACAGGGTTTTTAAAAGTACTAATAACCTCTTAATATTTTATACTTAACATTAGCTTTTGTTTTACGAATTTTAAAAATTAATAAGTTTTTCTTCCATACAAAAATAAAAATACAAGTTTCTGAAAATGGCACCTACTGTACCCGGTCGCTAAAGCGGCACACGCACAGCGCGGCGGTGAGGTCCGGTGCGTTTGCACTGTACTATTGGAAATACGTACATAGTAATAACGTTTCAGACAGTACAACAAAACTTAACAAAGTAATAACGTTTCAGACAGTACAACAAAACAAACAAACTTTAGATTTTTTTGAAGAACGTATTAAGTTCAAAAAGTCGTAGAACAAAGGTTGTTAGGTATGATGACAGGAATTTTGCACTAAGAGGTTATTTAGTATTTTTCTATTAACCCTGTATACATTTCTTACCTTTCGAGCTGTTTTACTACGTATTGTCAACGTTTTCATCGACATCAGAGACTTCGAACTAATAACTAAGTTCCCAATACAGGTTAGATCAACATACTGAAACAAGCCTTTCAACGCTGTTTGTAGCCAATATGTATGTATTTTGCAGGAACAGGAATAAAGACGTATATTATGCAAACAGCGGTATAAAGTTGTATTTTAGAGGGAAAAGCAGAGTCAACAGACTTGCAACAATTCTAGCACCTCTCTTGTCTCATCTACCGTCATACAGTCTTATTACATAAACACAACCAAATTGATCAATTTACACACATATAGGGTGAAACCTCCCAACTTTGTTAACATCTCTTTCGTTAATCTTCTCATCCGTACTAAAAATAATATAAAAATCCTTACCTGGTCTACGTGAATATTTATTCCAAGCCGTTCTTGCGTCCCCATAATAAGAATCCTAAAAAAAAGTTTATTAAAGATAAAACAACAGAAACTTGCTGCAAATTCACTTGTCCAATTGCATAACTCATCAACTGGAAAGGGATATAATATTTCGTTCATATTATCTGAATTAGAATATTGAAATTCCAAATTGATATTAATATTCAGCCGACGAAGATTTCGCAAGTTTATAATATTTCAAAGCCCAAGATTTATTTTTAATGATGATTCCTTTTGAAGAAACAACGCGAGTCGAATATGCTCTAAAGTCATTTACATTGATGTCTGGTTTTTATTGGTCTGTATTATAGGGTACATAGATACATGTCTTCACGCTGTATCCCTAACGGGGTAGTCATAATTTAAAGCACAACATGTTCATTTTAAATATTGGTGTGTAGAGCAGAAATTTAATTACTCCTAAGTATACTAATAATTATATAACCCAAAATACCTAAAACTTGTTTTGTAATTGCTAATTAGTGGACTTCCACAGAACAGATCTTGACCTCCACGTAATTATTCACTGGCTTATTGGTGCAATTCTTAGTATATTTATTCTGTATCTATATCTGTCTTACAAGCCGAGAGCACTGAATTCAATTCACGCCCGAGTTAAGATGTGATAGTGACTTGTAATTCATGGGAATCTAGATGTTACTGCGAGCACCCTTTCGTTGTACCCATAGACCCAATCCTTAGTTTGGGATCCCACAATTGGTTTCATTGTTTAGATTATTAATTATTTATTAATATAAATCACAACAAAAACAATATTGAAGACAGTACTTGCATACATACATATCTTCACGCTGTATTCCTAACGGGGTAGTCAGAGAGCACGGAGCGCCAAGCGTCGCAGTACTTACACTTTTCGCTTCCTCAAATCTCATCATTTTCGCCTAGGTATGCGAGTGCTTTTGACATTTCCGTCGGCTATAACACGTGACTATTTGCTCTGAAGACAGTACTTACTTGGCATTATTTAATAACTGCAGTACACTTTGCCATAACTGGTCTGTGATATGAGGCATCCCACTCAGTACCAAGCCCCAGAGCTGAGAGCCGTGACGAGACAGGAACCGGTGTAAGGCATCATCGGTGAGATTGTCCGAGGAGTCCACATCCAACGCCACAAGGTTCCTCAAAATTATTTTTGAAATAAATTCTACAATCTACTTAGTAGTCATTTTTAGGGTTCCTTAGTACCAATGTACTAATAAAAGTACCTTTATGGCGCGACTTTAACTATCACAGCTGAAATTTGGAATTGACTTCGAAATACTTGTCCTTTATTTCAAATAAAAACATTTTAAAAATATTTTTATTGCTAAACGGGCCGAAATGTTGGGTCAAAAGTTTAAACTGGAATTATTAGATCAAGTGGGATATCATATGAAAGAGCCTTACTCGTAAATTATACAGTTTATTTTCATTTCCTTTTATGCCATATAGTTTTTGACTTATGATGCAAAATGTCTAAACAATACCCCCTTATCTCCGAAGTTTTCAAAACGCAAAATCTGAAATAATTCGAGTTTATAGAGGTTTATGTAAATATTACATGAACAATAAAATGACGTCTAACTAGCACAGTTTTTTAGATATCAAGAAAAATTCCTTCACAAACAAATTTGGTTATATGGTTGTTTTCAAGCCATTCTTAACTTTCTTGTGTTATATAAACTTTTTAAACTTTCGCGTTGCATTATGAAATATATAAAAAACGGGAAATTAACGCGATTACGCGTATTTTTTACATAGGCTTTGGCTTGGTCGAAACGTTAAGCTAGAATAAAAGGTAATCGCGTTAATATCTCGTCTTTTAGATTTTTTGTTCTGTTTCTCGAAATGAACATCAATTGAATAACGCCTCTGCACTTCTATAGGTGTACCTTATTTTTCTCTCATTCCAATTCAGCGTGAACGTAATATTTGTTTTAAATTTATGCTTCAGAGAGGCATTAAAAAGCTCACCTGGCTGTGCCAGCCTCCACCCAGGCCTTTAACACAGAGTCATTAAACCCGTTTATCTGGCCAGCGCTGAGGAATCTCAAGTTCGGAATTCTCGACAACATGTCTATCAAACACTCAGACGAAAGATCCGTCGCAGTAATATCAAGTTCCTGGATTGAGGATTTCTCCCACTCCACTTGCATCACGTGATCTGATTGCAGACCTAATATAACATAAGAATGAAACAGGTTCTAAATATAAATGTTTTCCGTTTCGGTAAATATCAAAGAGAATGTAAAATTACTACTTGTAAATATAGCTGCATAACTAATACGCGCGCTGCTTTCCATGGCGAGTGACAAACAGAGAAGTCGCCTCATATCATAGATATAATGTATATATTTTTTATAGCAACGAAAATCTATAACTGCTTCTGTGACCTATCTGCAGTGCACGATTATAAGACCTGCCATGCAATTCTGTAAAAACTCAAATCACCCAAAGAGAGACTCGCTCAACAATTCACCCCACTTCGCATTCGAACTCACTTGACCTTCAAATGGAATTCTCTAAACCAAACATTCTAGGAACGAAATAAGGTGATCTTAGATGCGAGTTTATCGGGGATTGCAGTCGACATTTCGTCTTAGAGTATTTTAACTTCTTCTGAGATAATTACGTTGAATAAAACTCGTTTATTTAGATTGGATTGTTATATTTAGCGAAACTTCATAAAATTCATTTACGATAGTACAACTCGCCGCCGCCACTCATCGAGGCGGCTTTAGTATCTCTGTCGACTTTAGAGAATACCAAATAACAGTTGACAATCTCACCGCGGATTCAGAAGTGAATTTGACTAATTTGCGTTAGAGAATCGCACTACTGAGTTAACATATTTTCCATTTAACTGTTTATGTATCAAGTCTGATTAGGAAGTACATACATATCGTACGTATCTAAAGCTGTATCCCTAATGGGGTAGTCAGAGAGTACCTACTTCAAATCCCATCGTTCTCCTCACACATTTTCGCGTACGTAGTATTAGTGATTAGGAAGTGTAATATTTATTGGGATATTCCCAGAGTTTGTCAATTAAAACATTCGAATAAATGTCGAATTCTCCCTGATTACATAAGTATTCCTAACGAGCTTAAAACATTTGTTTCTGTTATAAATCACACGTGAGTTTTATTAAAGGGAATCTCCAGCTAAAGAAATTCGTTCCTCACGGAGGTCGGTGGTCCTCCGACCGCACACATTGTTGATATTGTTTAGATCAGCCATTCCCAAAGTGGGCGATAACGCCCCCTTGTGGGCGCTGCAGCATTAAGGGGGGCGGTAAGAGACCCAGAAAAAAAATAAGGGCGTTGTGTAGAGGCCTAGGGGGTGATTTGTAATTTCATTTAGCTAGGAGGCATCTTAGACAACGACTGCATGAGCTCTCGACTCAGTAGACAAAATAAGTTTGGGAACCAGTGGTTTAGATAGATCCACGCTGAACGTTTCATTAAACGGTATGGCGGCATTATTAGTAATTTCAAAAAATGGAGGTGTTTCACGAAACAGCTAGGCACAGTGTTATCCACAGAACAGCGGGGTTATTCACAAAAGTCGGAAACTCAACTTTCCGTATCCGACAGGAAATTTTTCGATGATTTTGTCTACGCGATTCACAAATCTGAAATATTTATATTATATATATTATATGTATTCACAAATCTAAGCCGTCGGATTGAATTTATGCTTTCCGACGATCGGCCTTTCCGCCACGGAAAGTTTCCAACGTTTCTCAATAACCCCCAGTTCTATCATACGACGACACAATACATAAAAAGAAAATAATAATTATACTTAGGTAAGTATTGAATTACAAGCGATGAGGCAACTTACTACATCCATTCATTAGCAAACAGGTAAGTCGTCTCGACCTTTGAAACAACGTCTTCATAGTGGACCCAGTCACTTTATTGCAGTAATTCACCGCCAAGCATTCTAACTGAAAATATCCTTAAGGTCCATAATAGAGAAATTAATTAAAGACACCTAACCCATTGTTCTCTTAAATTGTTTATTGTTGTGGTCCAAATTTAGATATCGGTAGTTAGCTTACACAGCCATAATTAGAAAATACATAATATGGGTAATGTTAAAATATTTTGGAATATTACATATTGAATTGTTTTAAGCAATTGGTAAAGAATTCTAACGAACATTAACATTTTTATTTAAGTATATGGGTGTGTACTTTCATTGCATTGGCTGTGCCTACGGAAATTACAAAATGAGATCAATCACACAACTGAAAAAAGGACTAGGTACATAAGTACTTACCTACCAATATCTCGTTTTTTTAAACATATAATAATTACTTGATATGCAAATCACGTGATTTATCATTAAATTATGTCAATATATTGACATTACACAGGTGTTCACTTTTTTAAGGGCTAATTTCCTTTCTACGCCTAGCAGTTATACACATATATATATATAATCTGTCTTACTAATATTAGTATACAGTGGAGTAATATTCAAATCTCGTTTACCTGGATGCAGTTAGAGCTGAAAGCATCAATATGTGAATCATCCACAAAATTGATTCCGTAAAGATTGATCACGCGCAGGTTAGGCGTGGCAGACTTTAATTTATGAACATTTATCACCTCGTAGATTTCTTCTTCTTCCTCCTCTACTTTCTCATATGTTCCTATAAAACAATAAAATTGTGATTTAGCCATAGACTAAATCTCCAGACAGGCCGTCCCATACTAAGAATATAGTGAGGGCAAATAAAACAAAATGTAGATGTACGGGTGCTGTTTTATAACGAAATGGCGGCCGATCAGCTTATGTGATGATAAATGTGTGTTGTGTATAGGTACAGATGAGTCAGCTTATCTGATTTGCCGCACATAGTATCTTGACGTTGCTCCTATATTCTAACAATAAATATATTAAAGATTACAATAGCCTTTACTATTTCATTATAACAAACATTATTCCTTGGTCGATTTTTACAATCTGCATCGGAATATAACTGTCACATTTATCTATTTTTTTCTTCCAGACCATCATAATGGGTTCCACTTTATAGTTTTTGTGCTTATTTTATAGGTATAGTCGTTATTTTTTCCCTCGATTTTATTTCTACACTGATTGAAATATTTAAAATAATTGGTCCTTCAAGCCGGATTTTGTTAAATCCAAACAAAAACTAACATATAGTCCAAATAATCTTAAACTTTTTTCACTTAAAACCTCAAATAAATAACTGCAATCTGCATCTGAACAGTTTTTGTGATAATATAGTGACAGGATCGATAATATAATAAATTCAATTTTACCGATAAGATGTAGTATCTCGAGACCGTTAATAAAATTGTATATCTTCCGCATGAAACCCTCCATGAAAATTACTTCAGATAAGCAAATACACAAGTAACGAAGTTTAGTGGGAAAAGCTTGCATTTCGGAAAAGTCGTGCAACTGCATGGCTGAAACAGAATTATTTTTATTATGTTAAATACGCATATTATATTATCTATCTCACGTTTTTCTTATGACTTATTTATTTTTAAGTACATTTCACATAATCGTTCTTGTAATCCTAATATCTAAAATTTCAAAATTAGATACGAACTGACAGGAATATTTTACCTTGTTATATTTGTACATACATAACACATCTTCACGCTGTGTCCCTAACGGGGTAGTCTGAGAGGACGGAACGCCAAGCTTCGCGGTTCTAATACATACTTCTTTCCCCTCTTCGAATGTCATAATTCTCCTTACGCATTTTCGCTATACGGGTGCTGACATTTCGATCAGCTAACACTCTGGCTATTTGATCTTCATAAGTCAGCCTTGGTCTTCCTTGGCTGCTACTACTAACTTTCGTTCTGTAGAATTTCTTCGTCAGTCTTTCATCACTCATTCTTTCCATGTGCCCAAACCATCTAAGTATTCCTTTCTTTATTTTTACATTACTACACAACACTAGTGCAATCTTGTCATACTGCATATCTCTTCGTTGCTTATTTTGTCTGCAAGGGTGACACCGCACATATTTCTAAAAGATCGCACTTCTACTGGATTTATCTTACTTTCATTTGATTTGGAGATATCCAGGCCTCACTACCGTACAATAAAGTTGACACCAAAACCGCATTGTGGATGGCCATTTTGGCCGAGTTAGATATTCACAGAGCCTACCAATGCGGCATGAGCATCGTTTATTTTATTGCCAGCTGCTACCCGTCTCTCCATATACAACTCTCATCTTCCATCCCTAGAAAACGCGCTCCCCAGATTTTATAATTGTAATTATGACTATGTGCATATTATCTATACATATAGTGCCTATGTATAAAGACATATATTGTAATAAATATTTTACATTAATACACGTATTTTTGCTTACCAGTGCTAAAATCCAACAGCATATGCGTCAAATTGGGACATTTTGCCGCCAACTCATGTAAGACAGTATGTGTTATTAGTTCTATGGGTAACTCGATGTAGCGTAAAGAGGCACCGAATCTTACTGAAATTAACCCTAGGAGCGTTTCGAGGGATCCTAAAAATTAAAAATTGTTAATTAATACAAAATCGAGTCATAACCTACTAATCGTTATTCACTAAAATAGAAATAAATGAAAATAGATACGTATATATTTTTTAAAAACGTAAAATCTTACAATGTACTGTACGGGTTTACCCTTCGCCTCGAGTTCCAAAAAATAATACCTACCTAGTAGCCTACACTATATGTCTTTACTAATGATCAGGTTCTTTCTCTTCCAAGATCATAAGTACTTCTCTTTAGATTCCATCAAAGTACCGACATTCACTACAGAAAAACGTGTAGATATTTGTCATCTTCAGGTCAAATAAAATTAAATGATCCGAGTTAACGAAAAGAAACCGTATTTATAATACTCGTATGACTATGATAGTACTAACCTACATGCAAACCCGATATCTCGGGTCGAAGACTGACGTGGGTCCATAACCGCGTGTCGTACGCTATCAACCGCCATCTCTTGCATACTATAGCCATACGGCATATTTCTCGATGTGTTAAATATGAGAAAATATTTAATAACACTTTGTCAGGAAGCTTTTCTATTGTCTAAAAAGATAAAAGTATTATTTTTTATTATTATCGTTAGTGCTCGTGCTAGCCGGTCATATTTGTTTTAATAAAAGATAATATTTGTGAAAGTACGTAATGTAGACATACCAGTTAAACATAATATGCATGTCATAAAGCTAACAACCCGCTTTGGCATCGCTCAGGTGGCTATCAACGATAATTACATTATGTTCCGTCTTTACGGGCATGGACCCCGAAGTAGAGGGTCCCCAATCTAATAGGGTCTCGAAATTGCCCAAAATTAACTATTTTAAAAAACACTGCTTTCAGATTTCAACATAAATTCCATTTGCAAAAGACTAATTATATCACTTATTTTGTAACACTTATTTACGTCTTATTTGCTTTCTATAGGAACCCTCGACCATCGTAGTCAAGGGCCACTGTATGGTTAAAGATTGCCTTGATTACATTGATTTTGCTTCAAGCGCCATCTATTGTACCGTAATATGAAACTAATTTTTTACAAGCCTCCTTATCGTGTATTTTAAATATATAGAGATAATCACAATTTATTTGCAGTTTTAAATGTGTGTATTTGTGTTACATGTAGGCAACGAATTCGGAACATGTAGGTATTCGTTACTATATGTATAGAAAAATTTAAAAAATAAATACAGTAAAAAACCGTACAGTGTAAAGCCAACATTTCTTATTACATACATTTACATAGCATGTTTTAATTCATTTTGCCAATTTGTAACTTTCAATTTCATCATCCATAATAAAAAATTAGAATATACATTTGTATGTGATGGCGTTCCGTCGTTGTAATTAAGATATTTTATTTAATGCAGAGCTTATTTTATAGTAATCAAATTAGAAAATCCGTGAAATGATCCCTTTAGTTCTCTAATGATCTCTAACGACAAAACATTACGTGAATAATATTTACGGTTCGCCATATTTATTATTTACTAACGTGAATTGTAACGTTGCATTTAGTATACAATTTAAATTTACGTAATGTCATTTGCCCAATTTTGCTCATCTGTACGAAACACTGCCATTGTACTGCTACCTACTTATTTAATTAAAAAAGTTACCGTATTAGCAAATGGACTTCTGATCGCCCCGCCTTCAGTTAAATATACTTGACTGGCTTCGAGAGCTAACTGGCCCCACACATCTGTAGGTATATCCATGGCAAAAATACGTTATTTTCACCACAATAGCACTAAATAACCATTTAATGTGTAACTATAAGCTTCACTTATGCAAGTTTACTTCATACGCGTGGAAAGTACACGGCAACATGAGAATATAGAACGCTGTGGTTAATTTTGGAATCATCTGGGAGTCGAATAGAGACACGTATTGCGTCCGCTCGGGAAATATTTTAAGAACTAGTTTGATTACAAAGTTTGTATCCTAAATAGCGTATATTGAATTAAATATTTTCCTATTAACACTCGTATGATTTTTTAGAAAATTTAATGCAGAGAAATTAATGAGGTACTTGATATTTCACTTGTTAATAAACATTATGTTACTTCTAAGATTTCTAAACAAATTACTATTGCACTTAATAGCTATTTAGACAATTTCCATTCTAATTTCAGTTTTGTGGAAAGAATGTAGATGAATGCTTCATGGTTTGCGTAAGCATTGCGTCTGATCTCTGATCTTGAAATTAATAATTGGCAAACAAAGAGGTATTTCCTGGACCGATGAGTCATTGTAACAGTCTGAAATTTCACATTTTGTACTCGTTAAAACAGTCATATGCATATATACGAGTATATATTATATACACTATACGCGTATGTAGGTATATACGTATCACCTCTGGGATTTACGAGTGAAGTTGATTTATAGAATAAAGTGCCTTATCGCATTAGCGAAATTAACTAAACTATTTCGGAATATAGGGAGTATTAGCAGGATTCTGTGTTGACTACAACAAAATGCTTAGCAAAATGTCAATATTACATACATTTCTTCACGTTATATCTCTACAAGCGTAGTCAGAGAAAACGGAGAGTCAAACAACGCAATACTTACATACTGATTTCGTTCTTCTCATATCTACGATAAGTGAGGAAGCTTGCAAGGAATAATATAAATTCTATTTTTTTATTCCAGTTTTTCTATAAATCTTTTAGTGAATTTTGATATGACTACTGAGAGGCTTACGTAGGCTCAGAAACCAAAATTTTCTTTAAATATTTTTACAGACGATGTATATGCAGAAAAATGTAAAATTACTTATGCTCAGTATTCTAAGTAAGGCGGGCTCCGAGTGTTGGTTGCATTTACTGCCTACCAGCGACCCACTTCGCTCAATGTCTATCGATGTGCGTTTTAAATATTTTTATTATCATATTAATTAGAGATCGAGACACTAGTCAGACTCTGGCACTCTGAATTCACTTTTTGATTGGAGAAGTAATATTCCAGCTATTCTGATTACTAAACCATTTCTAAGAAGTTATTGAGAACTGTCGGCATTTAAAATAATTGTTCTCAGCTAGTAAACTAAAATATCTGTTCATTCTAACTCTACTTTTCTATGTTCTGTAATAAAAGTGTTGCGTATATCGAAATTAAAGTCAAATCTTAGATACTTAACTCGTAATCATTAGAGATCCCGTATTTAATAATCAGTTGAACATAATAACTAGGGTATCTAATTGCAATATTCGCTGCATTAGCCAAAATACCGGACCCTGACTAGTATAACGGAGGGTCTGTAATATTAAGAATTTTAATTTGCTTATGGTATAACGCCATCTGATGTAGCCCTTTATGAACAATTTTACGCCACTATAAAGCTTCATTCCCCTTATTCCGGTATCAAGATTTGAGCAGTTGTGATCCACTCACAGTCACAGTGCGATTTAGCCCTAGATCCTAAAAATGTGTTTATTGCATAAAAAAATTCGTAATTGTAAGTAGGAAATTAAATATTAAATTCTATCGACTCGTGCTGTTTTACAAAATTCATCTCGTATTGTTTACGTATAATATTATTAACATTTTATTATAGCAATATTCCGCCTAAATTTTAACTATTGTTTCGTTTCTCAATGAAGCATTCTCATTAAAGTTTAAACTGTTAATAATTATCAACCGAAACTAAGAATGTGGATCAGTCATCATTTAATTTACAAACAGTGGCGAGTGCTTCATGTACTTAATTCTTCTTTGTATTCGTTTCATAGGTGTTCGAAACTTCGAAACTATCGTTGTTCCACTCAACTGCGGCTCCGGAACCACACATAGCTCACTTTCTATTCGATGTTCGTGCAGTGAACAACGCAGCGTATTTTACTTCATTTCATATTTAAAGCACTTGTGAAATATATACTTTCAAAATGAATGATTAAAAAATTGATGCTCGATATAATATTAGACTGTGAAATATACATATAAAATGTATTGTTAATGAATTAAACTTATTTTATTATACGCAAAATTACAATGTTGTGACCACGGTTAATTGAGCACTGAGGCACTGAGTTCCCGCGTCCCGCTCTGCCAGTGCATAGCTAACCACGATTATTGTTTTGATGCATTATTCTAGTGATGGTAATACTCCGTATGAGGTAGCTGGTGTCAATGAAGAATTAACCCAGGAAAACTATCAGTCTGATAGTTTTCCTGAATTCATTGAGAAGTAAAACAGTGTCGAAATAGGTTTGAATTTTGGTGGAGTATAGATAAACAATATAGATATGAATAAAATAAACAGTAATCGCAAAGTTTTATATTGCGTGATGTGCCCCATGGTTTCGTCCGCGTTAATGTTATATTTCCGGAACAAAAAGTAGCCTGGATTATACCTATACTCCCTGATAAAGTCATTTACGTTCCATTAAAAGTCCTGTCAAAATCAGTTCAGCCGTTTTGAAGATTAACCCAGACAAACAAACAGACAGACACAAAACACGTGTTTATTTACAATTGCTTAAAAATAAGTAATTTCAGTTTTTTTTAATTTTTATAGATTCGCCGCAGGATCATTGGGTCGATCCCCCATACCCCCCATATTTATTGCCTATTACAAGTAGGCAACATGGTAGGTAATCTATATTTAATGACGCTACCAACGATTCATGAGGAAAGGTTAAAACGTTTATAATAACAAAGACATAAATTCAGACTATCGCAATAGTAGTATTTTCAATGGTCAACACGTAGGTATATACCGCATTTATGTATGTCAGTAATTTATGTGCCGACGGACTAAAAGTCCTAAGATTAGATTCGGCGACATAATCAGTAAGGAATTCATTTACTGCTATATAGTAAACTATGTATTTAAGTAGGTTATACCTATGCTGCTCCGAAAATGAGAATGTCTTGTCTATCTGTCTGGTCTATGAAGAAAAGACAAAACAAAGGCTAAGTACATCTTAAGGTTGGAAAAATGTAACGTAAGAATACTGGTAGGTATCATAACAGGTCACTGTACACTAAACAGACACCTATCACTACTAAGACTACAACAGATCCTCTATACCAGCCATTCCCAAAGTGGGCGATAACGCCCCCTTGTGGGCGCTGCAGGCCTAAAGGGGGGCGGTAAGAGACCCAGAAAAAAAATGGGGGCGTTGTGTAGAGGCCTGGGGGGTGATTTGTAATTTCATTTAGCTAGGAGGCATCTTAGACAACAACTGCATGAGCTCTCGACTCAGTAGACCAAATAAGTTTGGGAACCAGTGCTCTATACAAACACTGTAATGGGGAGGAAACTAGTTTACACTTTATAGCAAAATGCAATATGTATGCAGGTATTAGGTTCAATACCCTAGGGTCTGATACTGGATGAAAAAGAATTGAGGACAACTAAACTAAGGGATATCCTCATGTTTTGTAGGAAAACTGGAAGATTCACGGACGAAACCAGGGAGGGAAAACCATCAGGCCAAAAGTAACTGGTGCTCAACCGGGTAATAGGGCTGAATGGTGCCACTTGTGAGAATCCGACAGCCCGTCTGCAGCCTGACGGACGTCCCTACTGACAATCTACATCTGTCTGGTCGGCTTTCGCGCTCAATCCTCTAAGGAGGTTAAACAGTGATTCACAGTCACAGGACACATCCTGTGACAACTAAATCAGAGCGGATAGACAAGTGACAAACGCTTCGTACAATACAACAAAAGGCTTGCTGGCGTTGTACTCGTGAAAAGTACCAATTGGCTACGTTTTGACTTTACGACGTTACGGCTTTACCTTTTGCTTTGATATAAGAAAGTTAATAACGGTTGACTACCAATTTAAAATTCGTTACACTAGATTATATGGTATTTGTCATTATATTCTACTAGCATTTATGACAATTGAGCTACATGTCTAGGCCCCTAGCGGTTGTGGGTTCCTCTGCAACGATTGCTGAGTACTGACCTTTTTGTACTGCGCTTAACATTTTTATTAATATATTGTATAAAACAAATTTTCGAACAAATAAACGATATTATTATTATTAAAAAAGAGATTAAACTTTGTATGGAAAATGCTAAATCGCTGAACCGATTATGGTCAAAATTTGGTACAGAGATAGTGATGTAGGCTGTAGGCTATTTATCCCGAGAAAGCCATAGAAATATTTTTCACGTAGATGAAGTCGCGGGTACAGCTAGTACATTAAATGAATCGATATCTAGTTCAATTAACATGAAAAATCGGTTTTCAATGTATTGAAACTATATAATGACTTCACAATTTTGATCTTAATAATTACTGATCATTATGCAAATGTACATACAAACGTGTTGCGTTATATAGACACATATAGGCATTTAAAAAAAACCATGAGTTTATTCTGTGATATTTTTTTAAATGTGGTTAAAATGGCCAATCGTTACCTACCTCAACTTCATGATCAATTAATCAATCATTGAATGAAATTAATGATTACATTATATGCCATTTACGTAATAAACATTACAGTCAATATTAGGAAAGTATTCTTCAATTACAACAAAAATTTATTTACCATTGCTTGTTTTCGACGAAAACTAGATTGCATATCATCGTCTCTAGATATGGCTGCCGCCGCAGAGTCCACGTTCAAAATCCCCCAAGAATCCATTTTTGGTTTAATTAAATGTTAAAAATTGGGTCACACATCCAAATTGGCGCTTGGCGCTTCAGTTGCGCCTACGATGCGATGCACACGCGATGTTTGAAATCACTCACTGTCACATTTGGCGGGAAATTTTTATATTACAAATAATGAACACCGAAACATCTGCACCGTACTTCCGTCATGTCGCCTGTCTGTCCGAGTTTAATGTGTTACGAATACAAATGGGTACCAAAATGTGAGCTGAGTAAAGTTAGTTTATAATAGTTATATCTATATGATGTCGGATATTTAAATTGGCAAGCCGAAATAAGTACAGCATTTTGCTTCAACTGGGTTCTGGCTGCGGCTGCCAAGAAGATTCGTATTGCAATCGTGTCATAGTAACATTACACGCTTAAATAATGTGCGTAATTCAACCGTTACCAACTTAAATCTAAATTCGCTCACATTTCAGTTTAAATTAAATAATTGCGGATAAATTACTAATAATTTTTAGAAATATTAATTTTATTTTTGTAAAAACACGCTTCAGTTACAGGCAAAATGAAATCATAAAAATATTTTAGGTCAAAAATATAATAGGTACGTGGCACCAACGCCCGACACCTTAGGACTAATATAATATTTAGTAATATATATGGCTATTTCATGGCTATAATGTTCTTTTCAGTGTTTTCAGACAAATGTTATAGTTTTTAGATAGTTGTACTTCAAAATACGTAGGTAGGTAGGTAGGTAGGTAATAGGTACAGAGTTGCAAAAGTACATGTAACCTAGAAATGCAAAAATTAAAATAGGTACATAAGTTTGAAAAAAAGATAGAATGTTTTATTATCAGTGAATATGTTTGTGACGTTATAAACTGATACGTACAGTTTTTTGCATAGGCTGTTTATCTGAAGGTTTCATTGCAGATTGGAAAAACGTACACTGGGAAATTACTGGGAATCAGGCACCAATGGGTGCCTGTCTATCTCAAAGGCTATTACGAGTTACGACAATGATTACAACCTTTATGTTATTCTCATTTTCAAAGACAAAGACTATATATGAATAGTTCATAAAAATAGTTTTAGTAATTTATCAAGTATAGTGGCTTAGTGGCTCAATTACAGACGATAATTTTAAAATTGGTTGTTTTAGAGCGTGTGTGTGACTACAGTTAGTTTTATTTTTATATGAGGTTAAAGAAAATCAGACATAATTTCAATTTATATAGACTAGTAATACAGCACTGAAAATTTACTCACATGCTTGCGGCCAATTAGCATCAACTCACGTTCAGACCAAATCAAAAATAAAGACAGACAACGCCAACGCGAACAACGCAGTGAGGCCGGCAAAACTATGCCACGCCGTATATATACCACAAATACATACAACATATATACAAAGCAACAAGCACACACATATGCAACCAAATTTTGCCTTACAGTATTACGTTCATAAACATCTATAAATGATGTGTTCGATTCCTTCGAGAATTTTTTTTTTATTCCAATCATTTTTCTGGAGTGGCAAAAGGTTTAGAAAGAAACGTGGTTAGAATGCCTTCAAAATATTTAAAAAAAATGTTTTTTCGTTCAGGTGTTCACGCATGGGGCTCGTTGTAGGTTCATAAAGGCCTTACTCACGGTGCAATCTGACTAGCAATTCGTCGTGAACTATATAGAGCCTTACTCACGGTGCAATTTCATTAGCAATTTGTTGCTCCAATCTGTTCCAAGGCAACAAATTGTATTATAAGATAAGTTGCATGCGACCTACAACCTGCCTATTTACGATGCAATTAGTTGCCTTGCAACAGATTGCAGCAACAAATTGCTAATGAAATTGCACCGTGAGTAAGGCCTTATAGAGTTCACGACGCGTTTACGTTCAAAATTTTAATTTTTCGCTGGAAGGAAATATTTACATTTTTGCTCAAAATTACTTAAAAGTTAAAATATTGTTTTCTTTTATATCATCTTTACGAAAGATATTATTTTATTTTCTCATTTTTAGGGTCTTTAAATAAATAGGATATATTGAAGCTAATACGCTCATTGCTATGCCAATTTTTGAATTTTAAAAAGGCTCGGAGCGATGGCAAGTAAAGACGTTCGTCTAGTCTTTAAGGCCTAACTATTTCTGATAAACTGGAAGCAAATTGAAAGTTTGGAAGTGACTTTATGCATAGACAATTTGTTGCCTCCAACCACAGACCTCCAACATGTCTTAATAAGTAGTTGCCGACAAATTATAACGTCTATAGGGCGTTTTAAACTATACTGATGTTGATAACCCCGGACCAAGGATCAAAATGGACGGAGTTTTCGCTCTAAGAGCGTGTCCGTTTTTTATTGACATACTTTCTAGACTCACTAATATTCGGTCCGCACTACGACTTATGTCTACACAACGTGTTTGCATAGATTTTTTGTTATAAGATGCAAAGGTAAATCACTCATTGGCGCAAACTTCAAATTTGACGTCCACATGTTTCATTTGCATGAATTTTAAATCTGTACAAACACGCTGCGTAAACGTAAGTCGTAGAGTGTGTACCGACCTTAATGTGCGCAACTAGGGATGGAAGGGTCACGGTATAATAATAAACAACTGATCATGACATATTTTTATTATTGTGAATTTGTGAATACTACTCGTAGTAGCCAAAAAATTAAGATTTACGAGTGTTTTGCAAATAATTATTTCAATTTTGTAAGTGAACTCGGTCATGAGCTGACACGAATTACATCGACAGTGCGAGGTTGCCATACTTCCTATAGCTGTTTTACTCGTGGTCACGCTCAATGACACAGAAAGAGACACAAAAATTCGTTTGAGATGCGGTGATACAACCATAGTTAGCATATTACACCAGTATACTATGTTTATGCTTGTAAATTGGAAGGAAGTGAGTTTAGGTTATTATTCTAAGGGTGGCTTGCACCTACTATTTAAACTCGATTTAAGGCTTTGACATCCCGCTTGCATCAACAATTTAATAGTTGGTGCAAGAGTCACACTAAGGCTTGTAACATCCTTGCGCAGTCTACGTAGGGGATACTACGTATCATGCTTGTGACAAAGGGACAATGACAAATTCAAAACTCATTCATTCGCTTTTTTTGTCCTTAGCTTCGATCGACAATTCGACCACAGTTCAGTTCATGTCGAAGAGAAATGTAATTATCAGTGGTGAACCCTACGTGAATACCTGTATGACTTGGAATCTTTACAGTGGAAAACACGGGGAAGCCTGAAATTAAAGCGGCAAAGTGTTTTCGTATAGATTCTGGACGCGATTTCTTCCAATCGATCTTACCCAACCAAAATTCCTTAATTAGAATTTTCGCGTATTAACACAACGGGAGCCACCAGACCAAGCACATCAAATAAGCGAGCAACTAAAGAAAGAATGATGCGTTTTGTACATTTAGTGTCGAGGTCAACCGTACTTAATGAGAATATGTCATCAGCAGGTTCCCAAGACAATCCTAAAATTTTACAATTATGCTTACCCGTGTCAGAATAGTTTACAGGTAAGCGGTGCGAACCAGGAAGCGTACTTAGCAAAGCAGTTGATTTACCCATTTGACAAGATCAAAAGAACTCATTTTAAATAACTGAATAAGATCATGAGAAACACTCATAGCGGTTTGTTAATCGGGCGCGGAATAAATAAAATCGTCCTTATAAAATTGAGTTTCCACTAATTTAGAAGCTTCACGAAAGCGGTAACTGTAATCAGAGGCCAATTTGAGCAATGTACGCATAGCTAAAAAAGGACTTGATGTAAGACCAAAGGGAACAAACACTATTAAAATTATAAGTGAGAACTGGTTCATGACTATGAAATCGAAATAATATCCTTATATATTAGCGGTGATGCTCATTTACGAGTACTCCAATACTAAGAAACATTTGTTTCACGTCAGATGTCATTGCGATATACCGTTGGGGATACAGCTTGAGGATATGTATGTATGGCATTGCGATAGGAAAAAATTCTAGTCTAATAAAACTAAAAATAAATCGGTCTGTGGGTTAGGTCCGACATGAAGCACGTCATTTAGAGACAATCCGGAATGCGTTTTAGCACTAGCGTCCAAGACGATGCGAACATGAGTATTTTCCTTGTTCGATCTTATAACAGCGTGATGCGGTATATAGTAATCTTCATCTGTTCATTCAGAATCAGGAACTTGCGATAAGTAACCTTTTTCGAAATACTCATATATTGTTTTATTATAGTCCTTTTGTAAACCATGTACCTGTTTGAATTTACGTTCTACGGCGAGAAAGCGACGGTGAGCCACTGTACGAGAGTTACCTAACTCATACAAAAAGGTAAGTCAACAGAATATTTAATATTATTATAAGTAATAAAAGAATCGAAAATATTTTGGCATTCTAATTCGTCCGGACTATGACGCGCTTATAAGGCACTTCCTCTAACTAAATCAAAGAATTTATGTAAACTAGACTCAATGTCTTTATGCGTAAGAGCAGTGAAAAAAGATGAAACTTGCTGCGGTGAGCTGGCGCGGCACGGGACGTCCCCAATCGGAGCCTTACTTCACATTTTCGGGCGTAAGTCAGGGAAGTAATCTAGGACTTTTGGAGTTCATCATCATGGTTAACGACCTTCCACAGGTCGTAGAGGAGTCTAATTGTCTAATGTTCGCTGACGTCCTCAAATAATTTCGGTCGGTTACAGACTTGTCAGACTGTGAGAAACTTCAGCATGACATCAGTAGAGTAGTACAGTGGAGTTACAGAAATAAACTGTACTTTAATGTTGCAAAATGCGCTACGATGACGTACAGTCGCGCAAGATCACCGCTGACCTACCAGTATAAGATGGCAGGTGAGGAGGTGCCGCGGGTGTCGCGCGTACGAGATCTCGGTGTCGAGATGGTAGCCGAACTGAGATTTCGTAACCATATCATTGGCATTTGTAAGAAGTCCTTCCGAAATTTAGGTTTCATATTGAGACAATGCAAGGATTTCAACAATACAAATGTTATTAGAATTTTATATAATACACTCGTATGGAGCCGTTTCGAAACTAGTGCCATAATTTGGAATCCACATGAAGCTAAATATGCTATTATGGTGGAAAAAATACAAAATAAATTTACTCGGTACCTATATTTTAAAGAGTACGGTGTCTATCCATATTATTCGTTGATGTATCCGAGTCTATTCGTAATGGGTATGGTCGGGTACAACAAGTTGGGTGTGAGGAGGGATCTCACGCTACCTATGTCTAGGACTAAGATTCGTAGCTTCGCCCCATTGTCGCGTGCTATTCGATTAATTAACATCGTATCGCGGGATATTGATGTGTTTCACTACAGTCTGCCGAAATGCATAGAAATAACAAGAAAGCATCTTGAAAATGACAATTATATTTATTAATTAATTTAATTATATCAAATATTGTTACTCGTAGCATCGAATTGGTGTCTTCACTGTAATGATGTTATGTATGTATTTTTAAATAAATAAAAAATAAATAAATAAATAAATGACTAGTCTGACATTGGTCACCCTTGTAGTGCCTAGCAATTTACTACATTAACTTTCAAAAGATTTATTCAAAAGGCTGGTATGTTATGAATTTTCTACGCTAGACAATATAATAAACTATAATATTACTATTATTTCTTCACAATGTAAAGAAATAAAATTTGTTTGTTTGTATGTACGGAGTAACCTCTCGAAGTACTTAACTGAATTTGAGAATTCTTTGTCCAATAGAAGGCCACAGTCTTCTATTCCTAATTGAAATGTTATTTCCAATTACTGTGTGATAAAGCCAATAATTTTTAGTAAATTTAATTATTCTAGTATTTAGTTTATCAAAGTGCTACAGTACGCCATGGCTATAGATTTGGTCGGTCCGTATGTATGTTTCTCATAGCACTTATTTTAATTTCACCATCACCTTTAGAAGAAGTAACGTTATGCATGCATGTTATGTATAAGAAAAGAAAAGCATTAAAAGGACTGTGCTGTTCTTCAGCTACTTTGACCTATGTTCATTGATCTTCAACATTTATCAAAGCGTTTCATAAAAATATGGGTTTCCTTTAAAAAGCAATTTTATTTCTGTAGTAATCATGGACGTACTATTAAGTATTACAAAAAGAGGTACCTACATAATTTGTTTGTATGTAGGGTTCATTTAAACTTCCATACAAAAATGATCGAAGGACAGAAAGGGGCTATCCTTGAAGGCGCCTGTTGCTATCGTTGCTAATAACAGCTTAAAATCGCCTTAAGCGCAAATTCTAATTATATGCCGACAGCATCGAACTACGCTGACTGCTATTTTCAGTTTGAACAATATTTCAGTACTTTTGTATAAATCTATGACAAAAAAAAGCCCTCTTATCATACAAAATCGTTTTTATTTCAGTACTGATGCTGAAACAAAACTTATTTCAACAACTGACTTAACGACATCTACATAGTAGACATAAGATATTTGGGACATCACTAATCGGCAGCCATTATTTGCGACACTCGATGTTTAGGTGGCACGATTATTTTGTACTTGTTTCATGTCCTTTAGTTTCCTTAGTCATTGGTTCCAATATCCATTTAAAATGTAGCTTCGGTGACAACACTTGCCTAATATTGTATTACCATGGAACTGGTTTGATTTTGAAGCCCGAAGGTTGCCATAGAAACTCTTCAACTTACCAAGACAGTCTCGTCGTGTTTTTATGAAGTTGACTGCTGGACGTAGGTCTCACAAATAAAAGCTTGACACACAAATATGATTTTTATTATACGCCTATATACGATAATGTTGTTTGATTACCTTTCAGAAATAAATGTAACAGATAATAGAAATAACAACCATACATTATATAGCATACTAATTTATTACGGTATACATTTCTGCAATTAAAATACTATAAAGAGACAAATGTTAAAGTATTATTTTTACCCTTAGCGCCTATGAAACTTTTCAAGGTAAAAAACTATGTTGGCCGACAAATTTCAAAATAACGACTACAATATTTCTACTCGCATACCTAGGCGAAAATATGTGAGGAGAATGATGAGATTTGAGGAAGCGAAATAAGTATGTAAAAACCGCGACGCTTGGCGCTCCGTCCTCTCTGACTACCCTGTTAGGGATACACCGTGAGGATATGTATGTATGTACAGTATTTCTACTATTATTACTCTAAAATCAGAAATAAATTTTTTTGGCGCCGGGTCTGGGATAATTTTGGCGGATCCTTTTTGTCTAGATTACTTACACGCTCAAAATATGTTTAGATTTTTGAAGAAAAACGTCATAGATTATACACTGTTTACTTAAATGAGAACCGACATCTTGGTGATGCTAGTGCTCCAACACGGTATAAATTATTACCGTTATCCTTTCCTTATGATTTAAACGTAATCTAAGTAATAATCAACGATAATT
This sequence comes from Zeuzera pyrina, assembly GCA_907165235.1. Classification (NCBI taxonomy): domain Eukaryota; kingdom Metazoa; phylum Arthropoda; class Insecta; order Lepidoptera; family Cossidae; genus Zeuzera; species Zeuzera pyrina. The sequence goes on along the minus strand of OU015639.1, from coordinate 12,833,929 downwards.
ATTAGCCAAAATTTTATTTAGTCTCGAAAACGTTTCCGACACTAAAAAGTCGTCGGAAGCATCCGAAGGTTGCGTCCCGAAATAAACTGTCAAATCCTTAAGTAAAGGACTTCTTGGAAGAGCGCGAGAACTTCAGCTACAAATGTTTATTTAGATCTCCTCCATTCCTTTAGCTTACACAGAACTTTAAAGCACAATATATTGTCACTGTTGTACTTTAAAACTCCTAAAAATATAAAAAATAAAAAAAAATTAATGAAATGACAACTTCACTTCTCCCGTTCCCGCCAAAAAGTCAAAAATGTTTCGTATTTGTGAATAGCGTTTAAAGCGCATTTACACCTACCAATTTGTTGGAACAACTTTCCTAGGGATGGCGGTCTGAGATCGGTTAATGGAAGAATCGATTATTAGATCTCGAGCAGTGAATCGATCCAGTGAATAGACAGTCAAAAATGGTTCTACGGGTTTTTTTTTAATTTCGCATGAGATAGATCAAAGTTAGACGACTCAAAAAAGCGCTAAGGTGACGGCAGTGTTCGATGTATATCGATGTATATGTATAATTTGTTAAAAAATTCCGCGCTGGCTCATTATTTTATAGTTGCGTTCTTACCAATACAAATATAACGGAAACTCCATTTTTGGGTATCTGCAATCAATTCACTAAATTGATTCTCTACTCGAGATCGATCGATCAATTTTTCCATTAATCGATCTCAGATCGCCATCCCTTGCGCTTGCGCCCAAATGCGCTTTTAGACAAAACTATCGAAAAGTTCCCTGCCGGCGGAAAGACGAGTTATCAGCTGTAATAGTTCAATTTGTATATGTTCATTCATCGCAAGAAACAGTAATGTCCGTGCGCCGAACGTCAAAAACCGTCGTTGTCAATTCGACAGTTGGCATACGTGCTGCCGGCTTTTTCCTAACCTAGCCACTAAGTCAGTATATATAATTTTCTCTGTGCACTAAGTAATCACTACGTAACCTAGCAATCTGAGAGTACAATGTTTTTCAGTTGTATTGTAGGTATTTATTTTAATATTTTTAAGTAAAAAGTAAAACTATGTTGAGCAGGGATGAAAACACGCACGTTAAGTCGCCTGAGCGGAAAAAATTATGCATAGGACTAATAAAAAATTTTATAAACAAATCCGTGTACAAAGTCATGAACCCGGAGAAGATTGTTTTTGCAAACGATTAGTGCTTTAAAAATGTGTGCGAAACAGAAAAAAAGCTGTTACTTCGTCATTTTAATCAATTACAAACGATAAATGAACAAAATAGCCTTCTAGCATCCGTGATAACGGTGAATCTTGTAAAGCAACGACGCTCGAGAAAAGAAGACATCGAAGAAAGCTAACAACACGACTGTCACTATTCTTACATTATAAAAATTGTCAGAAACGATGATTGTCACGAGGTTCAAGTTTGTTTTAAAGCTTTCTGTTCATCATTTGGTATGACTAAAAGTAAAGTTCAATATATACAAACTCATCTAAAGTTGACTGGTGTGGCTCCTCAAAACAAGCGAGGCAAACATCAAAATCGGCCCAAAAAAATAAGTGATACCACATTGAGTGTAATAAAAGAACACCTAAAATCTTTCAAGGGAAGTTCTAGTCACTACAGTAATAAAAAGTCGTCCAAGATTATTTCCCTGAATCCCTGAATACAAAAGCTAAAGCTAAAAGCTAAAAAATATGTGTGTATAAACAGATGATTGTTTGAATACATGTTAATTATTTTTAAGTTAGTTTAAAAATTGACTGAATAATGAATGTCATTGCAATGCAAAAACCAGTAATGTCAATGACTTAGATTGTTTATGCTATGGAGTTTAGACACTAATTTCAGACTTTTTGTAATAATTACAAAAATATAAAATTAAAGCATATTTTTAAGTAAAGTCAAATAATATATTTATACAGTAATAACTTGTTTCAATATTTATATAAAAAGAGCATAAAAGAAATACACTTTCAAACTATAAAAAGTTGTTTTTCTCTTACTAATAATTTTTTGACATTCATTGTTTTTATTTTTGTAATAATAGCCAGTGTTAGCGGATGGAAATGTCAAAAGCTCTCGCATACCTAGGGGAAAATGTGTGAGGAGAATGATGAGATTTAAGGAAGCGAAAGAAGTATGTGAGAACCGCGGCGCTTGGCGCTCCGTCCTCTCTGACTACTCCGTTAGGGATACAGCGTGAGGATATGTATGTATAAAACTAATATAACTGCAAAATGTGTCCATTTTTTTTCATGTTCGAATATTTTAACAATTTTTTTAGATAATCGCGCCTTGGGGCAAAAATATCGATATATCGAAATATCGATATTTTTTGCTCTACATATATCGAAATTGTCTAAAAATATCGATACGATATATATCGATATATTTTTTCCATTTGCCCATCCCTAGCGTGAGATGTCCATAAAAATTAGTAAAATTGACTATTTTTTTTTCTTAATGCTAATTGACTGTTTCACGTAAGCGGTATTTCATCGTATTGGACGAAAAAAATGCGGACAGTAGAAGTTGGTCAAATTTAATGAAAAATTTTTCATGCAATAGAAGAATAATAAATGTACTAAATTACAGTCGATTTACTCGGAAACGGCATCCAGACGGTACTTAGAACAATAAATTCTGCTAGTTACGTTAGACCGCAAATCAATACCACAGTGTAAAAATACCAATTACGTATACCAACCTACCAACATAAAATTAGTGATGTCCACCTAATTATCGACAGTAGTGCTGTGCATTTCGACATTGTTATCGACATGTGGTATGTACCCACCCCCCAATGAATTTTAGGTTGACAAAACTAAAAAAAAATTGTGAATGTATTTTTATAGACAAACAGTAAGGAAAATAATCAATTAATAATTAAAAAAAGGAATTTAGAAGTTAGTACTGAAAGTATAACAAAAACTTTAGACGCAGTCTACATTAAAATTAACGTTACAGTAATAACATGATAAAAACGGTATTTGTCGGAAAAGACACAAGGATTCGTGCTCTTGCGACTCAGCAATAAGAAATAGGTACCTAATGTTACAAGAGGCGAACTACTCCATAAAATACGACGTTAAGATAACTTTGTCTTCTTTTTCTTCTTCTTTAGCTGAATGACGCTGTCGCGATTGCGCATATTGCCAATGTCACGTAATAATGAGGATAATAGAAAAAAGGAGAGGCCAATTAAGGTGATGTTTATAAAGATTCCAACAATTGAAGTAGGAATATATACGATGGGGATCTACATAAAATCTTCCTTTTGGTTTCAATTTGGAGACTGGAATGTTGAGTTGAAATCCACACCAAAAAAGGAATAGAACAAACAACATAGAGTAAATATAAACGGACATAAGACAACACATTTCACAGGGAAACTTGATAACAATGACACCCACATATAACATATAGTTACCCACATTGTTAAAAAAAAACAAAAGACTGTACACACAAGTAATAAGTATAAGGACGATATAACAATAATTACAAGCATATTACAGTTTAATGTTATTTACAGAGATAAAATTACAGAGGATGTTGACAAAAGGGGAATGGACTAGAGATAATAAGTATTTGAAATTTGTAGGCTGAGGAACATCAGAAGGAAGAATGTCATATAGGGAGAACAATAGGTTGGGACAGTTAAAAAATATGTGATCAGGAGTGCCCTCATCTAAACCACACTCACAGATAGAATGATCTCGTATATGAAGTTTAGCCAAGCGAACTGGTGCGCACGCATGGTTCAATATAATTCTGTTAACAGTAAAAAAGCTCTTCTCTAATTTTGATAATAATCGGGAACCTTGATTTGGAATGACAGGGATTGGACGAAATAGACTGGAGATAACTAGCGGAATCTGAAAATATGAGAGTATTACTAAAGTTATGAGCTATGGCATATTTGATTGCTTCTAAAATGGCTAACGCTTCTCCAGTAAAGACCGAAGATTGAGGAGGAAGTTTCCAATTGAGGACAATTCTAAATGATGGTAACCAAACAGCTGCACCAACACAACTGGAGTTCGACAATTTTGAGGTATCTGTGTACATCGTTGTCCAGCCTGACCATTCATTGGACATTTTTTCGTTAAAAATCGTAGGAGCATTGAACGATTTTTCCCAATATCAAAATTTAATAGTACTGAGGGGCGGAAAGTAAGGGCGTCATAGGGAACTAAGAAAAGAGGGTTACAAGGAAATTGAGACAGTCATACAGAAAGGCCAAGGAAATTAGAAAGACTTTTTACTAAACATGGCTAATCATCACTTGAACGGCGAAGATCACATAGAGAGCTTTTAAGAAAGTTAAGTTTAGTATGTAAAGGATGGGAGGAGTACTGCATTATATTGTAATAAAATCGATCACATAAATATTGGCTGCGAAGGGAAAGTGGAGGGTCCACGAATTCTACCTGAAGAGCGTTTACCGGGGAGGATTTCATTGCACCTAAAATTCGGCGTAAAGCTTTAAACTGAATACGATTCAATTTTTCCAGAAACGACTTATTACAGAGGAACATTAGAAATGGGCCATAGTCGAGATGGCTACGAATTAAGATATTATACAATAATTTTAGGGTATATGGGTAGGGTATATGACTACCCCACCAGGTGCCTGCAGGAGATCTAAGAATATTAATATTCTTTTCACATTTATCTATGAGAAAATTAATATAAGGAACCCCAGATAATCCAGAATAACACCCAAAAATTTTACAGTTTAACTGAGGGACTGTTTCACTATCAATATACAAAAGAAGGTTGGGAAAACCCTTTTTTTAGTGAAGACAACAGATTGACATTTAGAAGCAGCCAGTGAAAGACCATGATCTGACAGCCAGCTATTAAGGTAGAAATGGGCAGAATTTAAACGATAAGTAATGTTTGAAAGAAACAGAAGTATAATATATTACAATGTCATCAGCATATTTGCCATAATTTGACAAAAGGAATTAACGGAGCATTCTAACTCATATGTATAGAGACTATATAAAAGGGAACTGAGGACCAATCCTTGTGGAAGACCCTTCCATATGTGAGCGATGACCGAATAAATACTATTTGAGTATTAACTGTATATTTTCGACAACCTCTCTCGTTGCAATCACAGGAGAGACTAATCTAATTTCGGTTTACTTCTATTAAGAAACCTCTTATTGTTATTCACAATTTACGGATATTGTTTACGAACAATAGAAAGTCCATTAATATAAATTAAAAAATTACAGTCGATATTCAAACAACATCTTACAAGTAGGTAGTTAGAGAATAATTGACAATATGATATTAATGATCATTAATGATAACTCTGTTACATACAATAGTCGGCCTGACAAATATACCTAACAACTCGGCCAATCTCTTGTTGAGCGAGTCCCTCGCTCAAAGATTGACTTAATAAGTCTATTAACAGCGATTTTGCAATATATCGAATTCATAATTATATTAATTATACATAGCAACATCATGGTTTATTATTAACACTAACATAATTAATGAACATCATAAGTCTATTTTATAACAGTGAACTTTGAAGCAATTCATTTATAAGTTTATTGAAAGATAGTATAACTAATTCAATATAATCACTTTTAAACTATTTTTCATTTTAATCATAGTCCGAATCTGTCTTTTTCGGTACCTCTGACTGCTATCGCGTAGGCGCCGAACGTCCGTACTCGTGATTTCGTAACTTCGATTGCGATCCCGATGTCGGCTGCCTTCTCTCTGACGACGGGTACAATGACGGCGATAAGTTCTCTTAACTCGACTGCGGCTTCGGTTGCGACTGTCAAAGTCAAAGTCAAATCAATTTACTCAAGTAAACCCAATTACAAGATATTTTGAACGTCAAATCTACTTTAGTTCGGTTCAAATAGAAAACCTGAACACTGAAAAAAACCGACAAGAAAGTCGGTCATAATTTTTTTTTTCTTCATTTTACAAAACGTTTATTAAAATACAATATTTACATTAAGCCAGTAAATGCGTGTGCAGAGAACATCATTTCCAGACTATTGTTTTATCTTCAACGCAATCGTTTATTTTATAATATGATTGTCTAATCAATGTACGTTTTATAACCAATCTAAATTTATTCTCTGTTAATTGAGTAATTTTCTTAGGAATTTTGTTATAAAAAACGAATGAAGTTACCCTAAAATGAAACATTTGACTTATGTAACTTAACTTTTGGAATAACTGGTTACGGTTGCAACTTCGACTACGGTCGCCACCGTGACGCGTGCTACAGTCGCTGCCGCGACCTCGACGACGGCCGCTGCCGCAAATTCGACGACGACCGCTGCCGCGACCTCGACGACGGCAGTTGCTGCGACCTCGACGACGGCCGCTGCCGCGACCTCGACGACGGCCGCTGCCGCGACCTCGACGACGGCCGCTGCCGCGACCTCGACGACGGCCGCTGCCGCGACCTCGACGACGGCCGCTGCCGCGATCTCGACGACGGCCGCTGCCGCGATCTCGACGACGTCCGCTGCCGCGATCTCGACGACGTCCGCTGCCGCGATCTCGACGACGTCCGCTGCCGCGATCTCGACGACGGCCGTGGCCGCGACTTCTCCCACGGCCAACGTCACGACTCCGATCACGACCGTGGTCGTGCTCGCGGCTTAGACCAAGATTGAGTCTCTGCAGCTGAGCCGAAGTTATGACGATTTTTCGGTGTTCTTGATCTCGTTCGGCGTTCGGTTTGGTGATCAAGAATATGGTTTTCGTCGTTGATTTGTTATTACTCGTAGCACTGTAATCCTACTTCTGAGATGTAAGCGATGACCGAATAAATACTATTTGAGTATTAACTGTATATGTTCGACAACCTCTCTCGTTGCAATCACAGGATAGACTAATCTAATTTCGGCTTAATTCTATTAAGAAACCTCTTATTGCTATTCACAATTTACGGATATAATTTACGAACAATAGAAAGTCCATTAATATAAATTAAGAAATTACAGTCGATATTCAAACAACGTCTTACAAGTAGGTAGTTAGAGAATAATTGACAATACGATATTAATGATCATTAAGGTGGCATTAATCTCCTTTTCATAACATATAACTCACGCTAGATAGCGTTAGCTTATCGTATGCATTTGCTCTACTTAATTATACAAATTTCTCCCACACTCACACATATGCCAGTTCGTAGACAACACATACGCAATACGCTAATAATATTACGCTCGTGTCATTCAACCCTTCTCCATTGCGTTTAGGTTCTATAACATTTAGAAATATATACTTAATTTCCATTGCTATAAGTCTTAAATAATATAAAAGCATAGTAATATAATTAGAAAAATGTACACATGTAGGTATAGACAAGTATTATTATCGTTCCGAAAGTTGCGTTTCGTTATTTATGAACATTTTTTATTTATTATTCTATCTGAAACGTCGATACGATTGGTTACCAAGATCCGACGATGAAGTAGATGGTAAGTTATAAGAACTACTTGATGGCGCATAATAATCCCATCGAGATTGAGCTCATTCAATGCGCCTCGATGAGCTTTTTGGTAACAACGGATGGTTACCAACACTAGATGATGTGGTTGAGAGATAACTATAGAAAATGTGTGCTGTCATCACATAACAGACCCTTCGAAAATTTTTCATTTATGTTACCGGTCTTGATGAAAACTTTTGTTAATACTAAAATATCAGAATGCGATTATGGAGTCGATGGTAGGTAACGAGAATTACTTGATGACTCATAATAATCCTATCAAGTTTAGGTTACTTCGCTCTGTTTTTACAAGTTTTTTAATAAAATCGGTGGTCAGATGATGTTATTTGATGATGAAATTGAGAGATGATTACAGAAATCGCATGCTGTCTAATAACAGACCCTTCAAATTTGTACTCATTTCACTGAACTCAATGAGGTGCCTACTCTGATGAATGTCAACGTAGCAAGATCTGATGATGGAGTTGTTGGAATGTAATGAGATCTACATGATTCACAATAATATTATTGAACAGGACAGCATGGCAGTATCGAGAAGAATATCAGATTTAACATTTAAGCGTTTTTTAAATATTCTAAGTTTTTCCTTTTTCAAATGTTTGGGTATTTGGAGTATTTTGAAATAAATTTGCCCCAATTGGGGCAAATGCGGAAGGATTCTTGAAAACCCGAGAGCATTCACCATTTTCTCTTTTTTCTAATTTTATATAATTTAATTTACTAGAAAAGCAAAACCGTTTCGGGAAATAAGTTATACATTTTGCAATTTCCATGTAATTGAACCGCCAAAATTGTAATGAAAATGGAAATAATTACAAATAAAAGTTGTTACAAAATTTTAATACTGGGGTAATTCCGCAATAAGACGGGTAAAGACCAGATTACTGTTCAAGGTCTTCCTTATTCACTTAGGGGTTATGGTTCACAATAACGTTTAACTATAAAATGCATCCGAACAATGTATTATTTTATATTTAAATATTTATGTTTTACTCCATGAATCGTTTCAATAACGTTTCATGGAGTTTCATTATGATTCTCAAACATGTTTGGTACACATAAAAAAAATCATATTTAAACACCGTAATACTTGTTAATAAACCACGTAGTGAAGGATATTTAGAAACAAATCTTGTACATAAAAATGAATGTTTCTTTGTATGTTTGTCCTCTATGCGTTCTAAGCCATTCATCGAATTGTAATGAAAAATTGATAAATTGTCTGCGTACGCCTGCAAAGGTTTTTGCGTTATTTAATTTAGTAATTTGAAGACCACTCCAACGAAGTCGCGGGCAACAGCCAGTGTTACATAAACACGTATTAACGACGAAATGATAGTATCGCAAATAATAGTTATAAGGATTCGTATTTCGCTGTATGTAGAAAGTCGTTATAATTTTTGTTATAAATCTCACGCCGTTTATAATAAAATAAAACTGATAATTTGTACAAAGGTGCAACAATAAACAATTATATTAAAAAGAAAATTATAATTAACGGAAAATAGATTTAGAATGGTAATACAACATACATTAATTAAACAATCATACTATAAAATAAACGATTTCGTTGAAGATAACACAGTACTCTGGAAATGATCTTCTCTGTACATGCATTTGCTGGGTCTCTGAATATTGTATTCTAATAAACCTTTTGTAAAATGGTGTTAAAAAAATGATACCTGGCTGAGTTTCTTGTCGGTTTGTGTTTGTGTGTCGTGATTGGGTTTACTCGAATAAAGTGATTCAACTTTGACTTTGACTTTGACAATCAAACTATTCGAGTTATTATTTCTTCAATAGATATAAAGGCTTAATTGTAATAACTAAAAATATTATGAATTCATATTAAAAATTGTTAATAAATTAAGCACGTTTCTTCATGGTGTAACACATGGGAATAAAATGAAGCAATAAAGTTCGCTACACGCACACTCACACTTACGTTTAGAAGTTCGATCACGTCGTATTATACGAGCATACGTGGGCCTGAAACCACATTGCAAACTTGCCATGTAAAACACTAGGTACACGAATCGGCCTTCGTACATCACGCTGGCTGGACCTGCTAGAGACTGGCCCGCAGCCGAATAGCATGCACGTTAATGTGTACGTAGACGTGGATACTCAATCCTTCGGATTCGGTGCTGGTTAGGTATCCAAATTCTATCTCTGGTATATCCTGGGGATGCTTCGTTGAGAGGTGAAACACGTGTCGATTGGTGATTTTTGGAGTTTGAGCGGAAGATAGCTAGAGATTTAAGGAATTTACCACAAGTTAATAACGTTTGACAACCAATTTAAAATTGGTTACTACGCTAGATCAAGCGGTATTTGTCATTCTATTCTACTATCGTTTACGAAAATAGAGCTACTTGTCTAGGTCCCCCGTTTCGATTGTGTCACAAAGACGTGTATTATGGCGACTTTGAAGACAAAAAAAAATTGATTACATATTAACATTTACAATAACAAATATTTAACATATAAAAATAATTGTAATGCCAAAATTGTTTTCACGAAAAAGATGAAGTGGTTTATAAGAGGGTTCCCCCTTATCTCCCACAGATTCGAAGTTCACCCTTACTGTCCCAGTTTAAAAAACACTATTATTGCTACTACTAGTACTAAATATAAGTAGCGTAGAATCAGACGGTTCTGTGAAATCTTCTTGTATGATACACTATTACATATATTCCTCTCCATGACTCAAAAGTAAAGCGTTTATCTTTATATTCTATAGTTTTATCTCTTAATACGGGCCTTGAACCTTGATTGTATTAAAGATATTAGTAATTCCTTGTGTTATCTTTACGGTTTAGTCTTTATCAAAACGACACTAAGTTAAATAACTTACCGGGTCCTCTCCTTACGGTGGCGACCGAGTATAAGAAGGGAAACCAGGGAAGGGTATACACAGGATCGGGAAAATAAAATACTGAGCAAGGAAAATATGGACAACACGCACTCAAACTACACCGAAACACCCGAGAGAAGACCGACGCGTGTTAACGAGCGCAATGGTTTTTATCCACTGTTTTTTAAAAACGACCCGCGCGCCGCGTCATGCGATTTCATACGAACTTTATTATTTAACAAACCCCCGCCCCAGCCAGACAGAGACTGGATGTGGACATATCGGAAGCAGTAATTATGTTTATGCTGCTGACCTACTCGACTGGCAACCGGGAGAGAGTCGCGACAGCACGCTTCAGTACCGAGTCCCCAACTAAAACCTCTGCGATCCGCGGGATACCATCACAACCGGGGAACAATTTAACAATGCGACCCATACGCCACCGCAAAGGCGGTAAATTAGATTCCTTTAAGAGGACTAGATCACCTATACGCGGAGGGTTGGTTTTGTCCGTCCAACGAATGCGCTGTTGCAGTAGATGAAGATATTCCGAGGACCACCGGCGGTGGAACGATTGAGAAATCTGCTGGAGCAATTCGAATCGCGATAACCGATTTGCAGCCACATCGACGAAAGGGTACTCCGGTAAAGAGGTTAAAGGACTACCGATTAAGAAATGTCCCGGGGTTAAGGCTTCCAGGTCATTTGGGTCCGAGGAGATCGGACAAAGTGGTCGCGAGTTCAAAACCGCTTCCACCTTGCAAAAGACTGTTTGTAATTCCTCAAACGTGAGAACCGTTTCACCAATCACACGACGGAGATGAGTTTTGGCAACTTTGACAGCTGCTTCAAATATTCCTCCCCAGGATGGATACCCAGGAGGATCAAAAATCCAGGTAACGCCCCGCCTGGACAGCTCCGATCCAATGTACGCGTGATTATCTTCCAAAAACTGAAGTACCTCATTTAGATACCGATCTGCGCCCTTAAAGTTCGTACCGCAATCTGAACGTATCAAGTGAGGGAGCCCACGTCTACTGACGAATCGGGACAAACAAGCAATAAAGGCCTCTGTGGATAAGGATGACACGAGTTCCAGGTGTACAGCCTTTGAGAATAAGCACACGAAAACACAAAGGTATGCTTTCACTTTCCGAGCATTACGAACACTTGAAGTTTTCACTAAAAACGGTCCAGCAAAATCTAAACCAACCTTCGAAAAAGGCCTAGCTGGCCGAACACGATCAGGCGGCAGATCACCCATTTGTGGTTGAGTCAAAGTCCCCTTTAAACGGTAACAAGGAATACATTTAAAGATCACACTCCGAGCTGCTCGTCTGGCGGACAAAATCCAGAAGTCTCGCTGCAGACAAGCTAGCAATCCATTGAGACCAGCATGACAGTTTTTAACATGACGGTCTGTGATCAACAGTTCAACAAAATGTCCGCCCTTGGGCAATAGGAGAGGATGTCGAGCCTCATAAGGCAATTCTGCGTGGCGCAGTCTACCTCCTACTCGCAAAAAACCAGATTCGTCTAGAAACAAATTAAGACGAGCGAGACTCCCACGTAACTTAGCGCGACCTGAGCGCAGGTGATCGATCTCATTTTCGAACGACTGAGCCTGTACCATTCGAACACAAGTCAGTAGAGCATCCTGACGTTCTCCAGGAGACAAAACCGAGGCCGACCTTCGTTGTGAAGGATTCCGTAGGTTGTGAATGAACCTCTTGATCCAGCAGGTAACACTAATCAGCTTGTCGAGAGCGCTAAACCGGTTGAGCAAGAAATTTGGTGACATGTCAAGTACTTCACCGACAGCAAAGACTTTCAAACCTGGAAGAGGGTCCACCGATTCAAAAACGGAGTTAGGCCACGAGCTTTCGGGCGATGCCAACCAGTCCGGTCCCCACCAGAGAGGGTGATTCAAGAGCTTCGAAGCGATTAACCCACGAGACGCACAATCAGCCGGATTCTGTACACCTGGAACATGACGCCAGAGCAGGGTTGCCGGCGAAGACTGAATCTGAGAAACTCGATTAGCAACGAAAGTTTCTAAGGCATGAACGGGCGCCTGTAGCCAACATAAAACAATTTGACTGTCCGTCCAGGCAGTCACAGTGTCAAACTGAACCCATTTACCCAACGTGGAGACGACATGGTTCAGAAGTCGGGTCAACAAAGTTGCTCCCGATAACTCCAGTTTAGGAATCGTCAATTTTGTTCGCAAGGGCGCGACCTTGCTCTTACCGACGACTAAGCTGACGCGGACACAACCGTTGCGGTCAACGGTGCGCAGATAGACTACTCCAGCGTATCCACATTCTGATGCATCACAAAACCCGTGAAGACTGGCGCGGTAGCGACCTGGCGGTAAGATAGCACGAGGCAAGGAGACGCGATGAATTTCCGGTAGCGTCGAAAAAAACCGTAACCAATCTGACAACAAGTTACCTGTCAAAGGCGCATCCCAATCGAGGCCAGACAGCCATAACTCCTGTAAGAAACATTTAGCCCAAAAAACCACAGGTGTTAACCAACCGTTTGGATCGAAGACCCGCGCCACTGTAGATAATACCAGCCGCTTAGTCCATTTTTTCATCGGGTTGGACTCCTCTACAGAAAATGTGAAGATATCCTGCACTGGCCGATACTGCACTCCAAGAACCGCAATGGAATCGGGATTGTCCGGATTCTGAAAGAGGTGAGGCTCCTGCTGATACTCTGTTGGAAGATCTTGCAAGAGAGTAGGGGAATTTGATATCCATTTGCGCAATTCATAACCACCTGCTCGAAGAATACCAATCAATTCATTCCTCAGGACCAGCGCCTCCTCTTCTGACGACGCACCTGTACAGATGTCATCGACATAAACATCTGAAGACAAGATGGCAGCGGCACGTGGGAAATTTAGCTGTTCACGATCCGCTAAATGGAGCAACGAGCGAATAGCAATAAATGGACTCGATTTCAACCCATATGTGTTCGTATTCAACTCATAAACCATCATTGGAGAATCTGGATTCTCTCTCCACAAAATGAGCTGGAAGCGGCGGTCTTCTGGGTGGATAACCACCTGACGGAACATCATTTTAATATCCGCGACAAATACGAACTGATGTCTACGGAATCCCGTTAAAATGTCCGAAATGTCGTTTTGAAGCTTTGGTCCTGACAACAAGCAATCATTCAACGAGACGCCTGTAGAAGTAGGCGCCGAACCGTCAAACACGACACGAATTTTACCGTTTTTGAAAACCGCATGATGAGGAATAAAGTAATGTTCCTCCTTTCTCCAATCTAGCTGCGACATTGACATATGACCTAGTGCTTCATATTCACGTAAAAAATCAACTTATTTTGTACGGAATTCCATGTCGCGACGCATGCGACGCTCCATAGATAATAACCGGTTCTCGGCTATTATCCTGGAGTCCCCCAAACGCTGGCGCGGGGCTAGGAACGGTAGACGAGTGAAGAACCGACCAGAAGCGAAACGTCCGGTGTTGGCAAGAAAGAAAGCCTCACACTCATCGTTCTCTGGCGGTGAACGTGTCACGGGGGGCTCCTCAACTTCCCAAAAACGTTGTAAAGATTGAGCGAGTGAGAGCGATACCTGTATCACGGACTCTGACGACGCCTGAGTCGCGAAATGGAATGCTGGGTCCATAATAACATTTCCAAGGTCCGTTGGCACCGCGACCAACCCACCTGGTTGCAGTAACTTCGCTTTATCCAGATTGAGCAACCCAAGAACATCGGATCCAATCAACAAGTCAACTGGTCCAGGTAAGTGGAAGTTAAAATCCGCCAGTGGCAGTCCGGAGGTAAGGCGCACGACGTCCGGAGGCAGCGTTACCTGAGGATGATGACCCAATATATTCCTCAGAACCATAGCTTCAATCCTGTATGACAGTCCGAGATGGAGACGTGAGGAAAAAGACAACGAAACTGAACCTAAGACGTTGTCAACCCGAACCCCTCCGACTCCACAGATATTATTTCTCCGCAGCTCGATGTCCAAACGGAGACGCTTCACCAACCACGAAGACACAAGGCACCCCTGAGCGCCGGAATCCAAAACGGCGCGCACGACACATCCCAATCCGCGCGGTGAGTCAGCCACAACCTGCGCTGTGGGCAACATAACGGTGAGAGGTGGTGAAGGGGATGATGAAGCGGTGGGCACGAGTCAATATTGAGATGCATGGTCTTGACTGGAACGCAAACGAGGTTCTCGACGCTCCTGACGCGTATCCCGAGCGGCCCAATCGTTCGTCGGCAGTGCGTCGTAGTTAGGTGACGGTGTCGTTTGATATGCATACTGCATAGACGGTACGCGGTAGCTAGCCCAATGCGCGCTTCGAAGATCGCGTTCTAAGCGCGGATGTTCAACGATCGGCGGTGACGGCTGCCTATAGTCCCGCTCGCCTGCTCTGCAATACTTACCTGAGCATGAGTAGAGGGAGGGGGAGATGGAAATGTGACGACATCATCCGCCCACCTCAACCGCCGTTGTCGCGGCGGGGAAGAACCTTGACGCACCTGAGCCGGGGGCGAAGGGGTGCGATCCCGTTCCTGTAGTGACCCCCCGCCCGTGCTAGGAGAGGATCCAAAGTTTGAAAGGGACTGAGGCCCGGTTGTCGTAATACCATCCCTATGCCGATCTACTGTGCATAATATGGGGTGGTGCGACCCACCACAATTCGAGCAAGGTCGTGGGTCTAAACATTTGTCCGCGCGATGTGGCTGTAAGCAATAAAAACAAAGTCCCAAGCGGAGAGTCAGGAAACGCTTCCTGGATAACCCGCTGCGAAGAAACCGCTCGCAATTTAATACGAAGTGATCCGCATTTTGACATACGCGACACTGGTCTGACTGTTCAACCGACAGAACGCGAGGTGGACAAGAAGGTCCGGAAACTCCTTGAGCGTTCCTGACTACGCGAGGCGCATAATTGTCCGACAGGACCGAGCGAGCACGAGACGGACCCGGTTGTGGATCAGCTGGCACATTGTCACAGTGTCTGCTTTCACCTTCCAAAAATCCCACTAAGACATCGAAGGTGGGGACATCCGCGGCAGCATCTCCGCCATGTAACTGCTCGAAACGAGTCCTAACGTCGTTCGGTAATTTATTTAGTGTAATGTGCAATAATATAAATGACCACTGATCAACAGAAAACTTTAACCCCTTCAGAGCATTTGTGGCCACCAATACTGGGTTCAGTAATTCCGTACGCAATTGACCGAGCGACGTCAACCGTGGAATATTTAAAATCGCTGCGACGTGCAAATCGGCTATTCTACGAACGTTTTGGAAACGTCGAATCAATAAGTCGCGCGCGATTGCATAATTGACATCGCTTAAATCCAGATGTCTGACCAGGGAGAGGGCCTCGTCCTGGAGTGATGTGAACAAATACCCAAGCTTTTGTGCATCCGATAAATCCCGCCTACGATGCACAATGCTATCAAAAAGAGTAACGAAGCCCTGCCACTGGTCAAGAGAACCCTCAAAATTAGGGATGACTAACGCCGGCAACCGATCGACTAAAGTCGGTTCAGCCATCTTCGCCGTAGGAGTAACGGCCAAATTCGCAACAGCCTCAGTTATTTCGTCCACGGCTGCCATAGCAAAATCATAATCGGAGATAGCAGCCTGTATGGTTGCTGGATCCTGAGAAACCGACAGGATCCCTTGGAATACTTTTCCAATTCCGACACTCTGTCCTGCAGCTGTTCAGCCCTACGCTGCAAGGCTAACGATCTATCAGGCCTTTTTATCAAGGCCACAGCTGAGCTAAGCCAACGAACTAAGTTGGCTAAGTTCGCCTTCAATTCAGTTATATTAGTAGCCGGCATTTTACTAAGACCGTAAGTAACAAACGTAGAATTAAATAAACCGAACGATTACTAGTGAAAGCAGAACCCTAATCGTAACGACACGAGTACGATCGCAATATAAGCCTAGCGTATCAATACAACATTAAAATATAAAAAATCCTTAACTAAAATCCACGGATTACTGAAATATCTAAAATAATTCAGGGAACCCTAAAAACAACCCGACACAATTACAAAAAAAGACGATTACTATTAAGGTAAGACTATTTATTTTATTCTATATTTATTTATATCTACCTACGTCACCGTAACATTTGAAACCCGGACCGAAAGCATTAAACTATACGTGAGCTAAATCAATTATTATTTATTATAAATTCGAGACGCGGCACACAAGACCAGAGGAACGCAACCACGCGAGCTGGTTACCACTTGTTATCTTTACGGTTTAGTCTTTATCAAAACGACACTAAGTTTAATAACTTACCGGGTCCTCTCCTTACGGTGGCGACCGAGTATAAGAAGGGAAACCAGGGAAGGGTATACACAGGATCGGGAAAATAAAATACTGAGCAAGGAAAATATGGACAACACTCACTCAAACTACACCGAAACACCCGAGAGAAGACCGACGCGTGTTAACGAGCGCAATGGTTTTTATCCACTGTTTTCTAAAAACAACCCGCGCGCCGCGTCATGCGATTTCATACGAACTTTATTATTTAACACCTTGTCAATATCCACATTTTCGTAGGATTTTTTAGGGCGTAGCATGTCGCGTATTTGGACGAACGTCCGCCGTCATGGACACACTCCGATAGATTGTCATAGATGACCGCATGTAATTGTGATGAAACTAGATCCGGCAATCCGGCGAACGTAAGATTTATCTTACGAGGATCCGTCGTGTAGACAAAGAAACATGAAAACCATTACTAAAACCTAAACCAAAACAGGAAATACCAGTCAAAGTCAAATCAATTTATTTAAGTAAACCCAATTACAAGGTATTTTTGAACGTCAAATCTACTTTAGTTCGGTTCAAATAGAAAACCTGGACTCTGAGAAGAACCGACAAGAAACTCAATATCGAAACAGTAATATCGAATGTAAACCAAAAAGTGAAAAATTTTGAGGAACAGATTGAGAACGACTGGTATTTTCTATGAAAGCTAAAAGCGGGATGCCCGGAAAGTCGGTATTCCGAACAAACCCCTTAGATTCATCTAATGGGTAAGATGACGAAAACACATATCTATGTATAACGACTTTCGAGTATTTTCATCGAATTGACGTTTACCTTGTAGCAATGAATGCTATTGTGTAGAGTTTAGTACTTTAGTACATTGGATTCTTCTAGCGTGTGACCAACTTCTGTCATCTAGATTCTTTTCTTCCGATGTAATGAAATGATTCTTAAATAAAATTGAAATCTACATTAAAAAAAATAGTTGATTTTACTCATTTTTAAGGACAACTCATACTTGACCAAAAAATTTGTAATTCCAAATTTGTTTCGCAAAAGAGATCGAATGGTCCTAACGACGTTTCCCCTATATCTTCCAAGGGTTCAGATTTTCCCATACTGCATTTATTAAATTTTATTAAATTTGACCAATTTCTGTTGTCCAGATTTTTTGTTCTGGTACAATTAAATAAAAAATTCTTTTCCAATTTAATTTGTATGGACAACTCACACTTGACCGTAAAATCGGTAATGCTAAATCTTTTTCACAGAAGAGATTGAATTGTCCTAAAGAAGTTTCCCCTATAACTTCTATGGATTCGGATTTTCCCATACTGTGTTTTATGGAAAAAAAATTTTTAAATTTGCCCAACTTCTATTGTCCAGAATTTTTTTTTTCTGGTACAGTGAAATAAAAATATTTTTGTCAATTTAATTAATTTTTATGTACAACTCACGCTAGACCGTAAAATAGGTAATGCCGAAATTGTTTTCACAAAAAAAGACCGAATGGTTCCTAAGACACGTTCTTTATATCTCTTACGGATTTAGATTTCCCCATACTGTCGCAATTAAAATAAACATTCTGAATAGGTACTACTTACCTATTTCTTTAGAATTGTTTAAAAATTATGTGACGCTTAGAATATTATTCGTAGTTAATAGTAATTTTACATTATCTTTGATAACATTCAGAAAATGACCTAACCTAGGGTCGGTATGAAATAAAAAACATTAGACACTTTCGCATAGTTATATTTATAATTTTATAATGTTTCGTACTCCACTCCTGTCCTAATATCACATTACTTTCAATACATACCGACCTACATATATTTTGATAAATATGCATATTATGTACTATGTTAGTATTAGTAATAGCATTTTTACTGATTAGAGAATAGGAATATTATTACAATTCAAAATATTGACAGATACCAATACTAGTCTCCTTTCAAAAATTTGTAATTGCTGATCAATGATTTATGTTATCTATATGGTGTTTTGGGTGTTATTGCATTTAGAGAAGCGTGCATAATAAAGAGCACATAGAAAATAATAATATCACTCGAATTCGAAATACTGACAGATACCTCCTATAGTCTTTTTTCAAAATGTTATAATTGCATGTATCTACTTAATTCAACATGATTTATGATATTATATATAGGTATATTATGATGTTTTGAGTGTTATTCAAATTTGATAAATAAAATATTCATGAAATACTGCCAAATATTACACATCACCATTCAGTTACATAATTGATTCGACAAATAGCAATAATAAGTAATATTTGTAATTAATTAGTAAATGATGAATAAGCAATAATCACAATTTATTTGCATATCTTTTATGAAGAATTATTTTTTCTTCTTTTTTTATTTGTATGATTAATACAAGACAAACATGTAATAGAGTCATGAACACAAGGAGAACACAAAGCGTATTTAAAAAAATATTAAACAGGACTTTTCCATAAAATATTACCCTAATTAAGTAAATTTCATGCAAATGAATTATTATTTATTAAAATCCTTGTTTTACTAACATTCCCATATTTTTTTATTTACATACAAGACTAATATAAAATCATCTCCTTTGACTACCCCGTTAGGGATACAGCGTGAAGGTATATACGTATGTATGTACTATTACAAAACACAAAAATACAGAAGCATGTAATAGAAAAATGAACTCGGGCATAGCTTATTCATAAATTTTTAAATATTATTTGTGATGAATGCATAAAAACTAAGTTGGATCTAAGCAAGAAGTAAACAAACAGACCCTGTAAGTAAAACCAATATTATAAATATCATGTAAATAATAACTCAATGATTCCAGTGCAAGAATGTATTAAAATTGAAATAAACACTAGTTATTAATTTTTCCTCATTCTATTGTTGTTAGCAGTTAACACAAACATAGGCTTTATAATATATTTTCTCTTCGCACCCTTTGTTTCTCACTGTTAAATTTAGTCTAACAACATCATCTTCAGGTCTTCTTCATTTTTCCTTATATGTTCTTATTTTTGCATCTGAAATTAAAATTTACAGTTTATAGAAAATTTGCTTTTTATTTTTATTCGAAGATGATAAAGTATTATGCTTTTTGTTTATTGACGAGACATTATTCTTCTTAGTTGGTTTATTTTGTTATACTTATATCTGGATTATTTACTACTTTTGACCTGCACCAGTTACATATGGAGACTTGTTAATGAAAAATCAATATAAATTATCTATAAACTTAATTTACAATACTAAGCTTCTTTAATCTAAATGTGAATGTGGTGTACATGTAAACCTTCCTTATCGAATATTGTAAATAACAGAGAAAATTTCATTGTAATCTACTTAGAAATTAAGAAGTTATGTGCAAATACACAAACACATGAGGAATGCGACTGTTTATTTACTGTCTAGAGGTGTAAGCAAAATATAACTTTCAGGTACATCATGTTATACATTTTAAAAGAACTAAAATTAAAATCAATAAACAGAATACTTAGTAATAAATACCCGATAAAACAGAAAATTTGTTATGAAAATATCTTATAAGATAATTAATTGTAATTGTAAGTTAAAAGACAATTAATTGACATTTGGTATAAATAATTTTTCACCTCTACATAGTCATAATTTGTCAAAGATTGTCAGTATCCCTTTCCAAATTTCCAAATCACAAGTTGTCTAAAATCTTTTGTTTTAGCTTCCGACATTAGTCTTTACAAAAGGTGTTTCATGGAATTTTAAAAATATTTTCTATAGGTACAACATAGTTATCATAGTTTGTTGCACCTTATACCATAAAGTAACAATTCATGAAAAAAATACTCTAGGCTTGTTAGTGTTATAATAAATCAGTGATGTTATATTGCCTGGTATTACATCTGTTTAGGGTTATTTGCATTTTATGTACAGATCAAATGTTTTTCTCTATGGTTTTATAGTAATGAAGAATTAATAATTATGCACCCTTTTATGCACCTTCATGCGTTCATAAGTGTCTAAATAAAAATTACGCTACCAACATCTACGTAATATTATTAATAGTAATAAGGTAATAAGAACCTACTTTCTATATAACCTAAACGTATTTTGATAAATTACGACGTGTTCATTGCAATGAATTACGTCTTATAAACATAATATACCTTCCACCATGTATATTAACTTCATGGTACCTACACATAAAATGAGAGGTGTAATTTGAAAACATTACTTACTACTTTGCTTGCGAAGACCATTCAGTAAGTTGATTTTTCTTTCACTTCTGTTATTCTTCTTTTATATTTGAATTGTGCCTTTGTGATTTACGAAATTGCCAATATCACATAGTAATAAGTAAAACCACCAGATCGATAGTTTTAATAGTTACAGCAGTTTTTGATCCCAACAACTGAAGTATGTATTTTTAATAAAGACTTCTACTACAGGATATATTCTAATTATTTTACAACAAATTTTTTTTATAAATTATAATTTTTATAACATTTGACAACTGACAAGCAAGTGACAACTGAACTGACTGCTAATTACAGTGTTGTCAGTAAACTAATTTCAGTTATCTTTCGTTTTTAAACTTGTCATACATTAAATTGTTGCAGTAATTATTTCTGATTCTGTACTAATGAATAATGATGTTTTATTGCAAAAATAAATATAATTGTAGATGGCAAAAAAAAGTAGAAACATTACTTATTTTTAAAGTTAAGTTTCCTAGTACGTATTATCTTTATGATGGCGAAAAGTTACGATAATGGCAACACATAAAAATGAAAAAAAGTTGTACAATACTATCTCCCAGGGCCTGTGAGCCCGACTAACGCGCGTTTCGATATGTCGATGTATTTATACAAAATGGTAGACGTGCTTTTCGAGTGAGCAAGACTTTTTCAAATCCTGTTTTTTTTCACTTTACTGATTTAATGTAAACAATATTTTAAATAATATTTTTTTGGAAGAGTGAACTTATTATTTGCGGAAATACGAAAGTTCTGTGTTTTTTTATTATAGAAATCTTGCCCGCCAAAGTAAGTAGAAAAATTACCACATAGCCAGTGGATTTGTCCCGGAAAAAAATTGTTTCATTCAGTTCCTGTATGTATTTTGGAAATTCCAAAGGTGTTGTGTTAAAGTAAAAATAATGAACTAATTATTGCGAGTTAAATTCGGTACGTAGTTTTCTTAGTTCACCCTGGGTGATGTCCCAAAAATCCGCAAAATTGCTCGTTTTTAAGTGACTCTTCTCAAAAAAAAAAGTTTTTCGATATATTGTAGTAAGAAATTTTGAAAATAAAAGGTGTTGTATTGTAGTCGAAAGAATGAAGTATTTATTATAAACTACAGTTTGTATATCTTTTGCTTCGTTAGCCCTGGACGGTGTTCCAAAAATCAGCAAATTTCCGTATATCGTGTAATCCCACCTTAATGGTAACTCTGTTACATACAATAGTCGGCCTGACAAATATACCTAACACATACATACCTAGAAGGGAGAAGGAAATTATGGTATCTAATTACTATCGACCTGTTAGACAAAAGATTAAATATGAAGCGTACCATCCTGACAGGGATACTCAGCTGTAGCAACTTGTGCCTGAGAGCCGGAAGAAAAACGTTATCATATGCTGAGGCGATGTCAAGAAAAACACTTGCTAGGTAAGACCTATTAATGAAAGCCAGACGAATATCAGTAGTCAGTATAGACATACTGTCTAATGTACTCATCCCCTTCCTGAAGCCAAATTGTGTATTAGCTAAAATGCCTTTAGTTTCAACCAACCATTCAAGACGATTTCTGATCATGTGCTCAGTTATCTTAACCCACACGGAAGATAGAGCGATGGGTCTACGGGAATTAGGGTCAAGTGGGTCCTTACTATGTTTTGATGGGATGAATGGGATAACGATTTGGTAATTCCAAGTTTCGGGAACGTAACCATTTACAAAGAAATGATTAATTAAACGTAAATAAAGAAGTTTACACTGATCACTGGATTTTGATATGAAAGAATATGAAATGCCATCAATTCCAGGAGATGAATCTAATAAACCATGTATAGAGGATTCAAGTTCGTCAAAGGAGAAAAGAGTCTAAAGCGTTAGATGAATGAAGCAAGGATGGAGGTGACGGAAGGAACTCGGCACATGGGACAAATGGGGGAGCCAGTTTATCAGCTAAAAAGAATCTAGCCAAACAGAGGAATCATTTGAAGACAAATCTTCGAAATTAAGTGAACCACGATATTTTCTAATATTTCTCTAAACCAGAGATGAAGGTGTTCTAGGGGAAAGACTTACACAAAAAGAAATCCATCCTGCTTTTTTCTTCTTGGACAAAAGTCTTTTTTTTTATTATTTTCTTTATTGGGGAAAAAAACAGGTACAGACGCAAATATTACAAAATACATGAGAACATAATGCTGTATACATAGTCTACACCCTAAACCAATTCCCACTTAGAGTTATTGGTAGACGTGGCAATTAATTCATAACATGTTTCAGCAACTAGCTACCTAAAACTAACAGACACAACAATTACAATCTTAAGCACATGCGGACTCTACAAAAGAATGCCCAAAATATATCAATCAACGCAAACATCAGGGCACACTACTAAAAAATAAATAAATTACAAATACAGTTTCTAGGCTACATTTTTTTTATTTAACAATAGGGTTACTCGACGCTTATACTTATCGTACGAACTACCGAACATGTCAACCGAGGTTAGTTGCTTGTTGTATGAGTCGCAAAGTCTACTGAGCGGCGCACGGACACCTGCCATAGTTCTACTCGTCGGGACAGCGAACAAAGTCGCTGATCTAGTTCTGTACGACGGAGCCCAAAACCTGATACCTTCGAGAAGGTCATGGCAGTCATAGCCGCCGTTGCATATATTGTACAGAACAGCAGCGTCCCGCACCGCACGTCTGTCCGTCAAGGAAGCAAGTTCGTACTGTATTAAGAGTTCTACATACGACCGGTGGGGCTGACGAAATCTATAATTAACGGCTCTTAAAATTTTTTTTGGATAGATTCAACTTGATTTATGTAGATCTTATAGTAAGGATTCCAAACCTCAGATGAGTACTCAAGGAGAGGGTGCCCCAGCGATTTGTACAAGAGCATGTAGGACTTGTTTTGGCTGATATCTGTTGGAAATTTAAAAAGTTTTCCGTAGTCATAGAGTTGTTATAGAGGCGTTCTGCTAATTTACGTTGGTGAATTAAATCTGAACATTCAGAATCCCACCAGGGAGGAGAAATTTTGTGCCTACCAGAAAATCTTTTCTTTTTGGGGATAGATTCATCAGCATTATTTTTAGGGTCAGAAGGATTGATTAATTTACTGTATAGAGATGAAGAAAATTTTGACCAGTCAGCTGCTGAGAGTCTAAAATTTAATAAAGGGGGAAGAGGATCTGAAGATTGAGAGTTTGATGGAAAGGAAATAATAATAGGGAAATGATCACTGCCAAACGATTCGAGTAGGGCTCTCCAAGAAATAACTGAGGCAAGATCAGGGGAACATAAAGTTAGATCAAATACGCGGTTAGGATTTTGGTAGGGACGTACTCTCCTAGTTGGGGAGCCATCATTGAGAAAACATAGATCAGAATCATCTGATATATCTAATAGGTATGTCGAGAAACTGTCACAAAAATGAGATCCCCCTCATACATGGTGGGTATTAAAGTTTCCCATAACAACAATGGGGGAAGGAAGGGGAGAAAAAATAGAAGAAATTTCAGGAACTAAAAAGATATGGGGATGGAGAATATAGATACATAAAAAGGATATATTCAAAACTCTCATAGCAACAGCATTAATATCTTAGCAGTGAGAGGGGAGAGAAATCTGAGAATAACGAAGGGAACGTTTAATAAAAATAGCACAAGCCACGTAACCAACAACCCTGTCATCCTGGAGGCATGAAAAGCCGGGGATTCTGAACCGAGATCCAGAGACAAGCCAGGTCTCCGAAACGGCGAGGAGGATGGGATTAAATTTATTGATTAAATTAAATATTTCCGATTTTTTACGACGAATACTCTGTGCATTCCATTGGATTGCTACTAGATCCATTAATGTCAATGGTAGAGATGATTTTGGAAAGTCTGGAGGCAACGTTGGACGGTAAACAATCGTGGGTTATCATTTGGAGTCACTGAGTTAGAGGAAGACATAAGTACAGCACTACCATTAGGTAGGGAGAAGGGGGGGTTACTAATGATAGCCTGATGAGTTGCTTCATCATATTCTTTACCATTGTAAAAAAAACGGTGTAGAAGGCCGAGAACGAATAACTGTTTTAATGTGGGATCTATTGTAAGAGGTATGTTGTAGTTTTTTAGGAGAAGGAGTTGCAAAAGAATTTGTAGTAGAGGACTTGATAACTTCAACGAAACTTTTAACAATTATTACGTAGGTAATTGGAAATTTAATAATGACAAACGATCCGTCGGAGAAATGCTATCGCACGAAGTCGCGCTTTGCCATAGTATAGTCAAATGTATAGTATAGTGCCTTTTATTATTTCCACCGACATATTTATACTAACTGGAGACACAACTGTAGACATAAACACTAAAATAAAAAAGTCCCAAATGCGTAAGACTAAAAGCGGTCGTGAAACACGATAGCGCTCGGATTCTATGGTATATATAAATTACTTAAACACCATGAACAAAAAATAGTCTAAAACATGCATAAAAATCAAACTAAAACACGTGTGAATCAAATTCAATTGCCGAAATGTTTAAGTAGGCACCATCCGAAATGTTTAAGTAGGGTAGATCACAGAGTACTATGTAATATATGGAAACAGAACAGTAAATTGACTTCAGTATGTTCTCAATATAGCCAACATGAAAAATTAATTTATATACTTTGTGCAATTGGCTTTAAAATGAGGTTCCAACCCATTATTATGATTAGCAGCTGTGTTGACCTGTATTACTAAGATTTAAAATCGTTTTTATTTTGTGTTCGGTTTAAAAAATTTTATCTTTTCATTACGAGGCAGTGTCCGTCCCTCCATATTAGTATTCTGTGGTCCGCTTTTAAATAATTAGCTTACTCTTTGGTGGTCCGTCCACTGTTCATGATGTTCTCGTGTTTTGTCGTTTCACGTAGCATCCGCTAGTAGTCTGTGGTCTTTTTTTTGTTATTGTATTTTATTGTCTTCAATTGTCTTGGCGCGTTACCTGTCGTGTTACTAACAATAGTTTGTCGTGTTAATTTTCTGCGCAAATAAAAATACTAGAGGGACTACACTTAAAAAGTTTTGGATATTTCTGTACATATTTATAAAGTGCAACTACAAAGATAAAAATACGTCTGAAAATTGTACTCGACCGACTAAAGATTAGTTCATCCCTACTGCATCTTTTTTATCTCAAATAAAATGTTCGACTATTACCTCATATTGGTGTTGATTTACTGATTCAAATTCAGTACCAATTCAGTACGTCGCGCGAAATGCTAGTGAACACTATATAAATTAGAAATGATACTGTGTGTGTCGTAGAGATCAAAACAGTGTCAAGAGAACTGCGACCATACTGCAACTGGCTGGCGTAGTATTAGTTTAAAAAAAAATAATATTACGTAAATTCTTAAATCACAATGGAGACTTCCGCTGGGGGCTCCGTTTTGGCGGGCTATTTCCCTGAATATTTTTTCACATTTATTGAAGAATTGGACGAACATCCATGGTTATTTTCTGCGCTTGCCTCAATGCTGGTTGGTCTCAGTGGAATCCTGCCGCTGCTCATAATTCCAATAGACGAAACCGCATCGTTTAAGGACGGAGGTAAGTTGTATTTTTAAACTTCATAATATTCATAATGTTATTTTGCCAGACATTATGTACATATCTGTTTATTTTTAGTTTTCCCACAGTCATTATTTACGTAGATGTCACTCAGTCATGCCGGTTTCGTTAACTACGTCTTTCTCTAAAAACGGGTATTATGCTTTCAAACTAAATAAAAACTTGCTAAAAAATGTGTTAAAAAAGATTTTGAACACTTCAAATTCGAAGTACATAGGTACCTATCTAAATTGCTAGAGTTATTATGAATCTGTGTATCCCGTTATGAATATAGCATGAAGATATTTATAATTGATTGAAACTTGAATTTTACAGTTTTTTAATGGATTATTTATTATAACTTGAAATTCCAAAATGTGTCAGTTCAATTTCATTCTGAGAATGCAATACAGGTACAACAGTACAGTATGTTAAATTCAATGTCATGAGACACATTGTTTTTGTTTTGTATTGTGAAAAGAGTTTTTATAAGATTTCATTCATTATTATGAGCTATCATCATACAAAATGTTAAAACAATATTTCTATAAATGGGCCAATTTTTTTGTTTATCAATAACTGCACAGTAGGTGATAGGAACAAAGTATAAAAATATCTAAATAGATTTGTTTTGTATTGTGAAAAGAGTTTTTATAAGATTTCGTTCATTATTATGAGCTATCATCATACAAAATGTTAAAACAATATTTCTATAAATGGGCCCATTTTTTTGTTTATCAATAACTGCACAGTAGGTGATAGGAACAAAGTATAAAAATATCTAAATAGAGACCTCGTTTTATCACTTGTAAACAGACTTATATAAACAAAAAATTATAGTGTAGAGAAGTTCTTCATCACTGAATTTTAGTAATAAAATGTATATTAGCTTTGGCTATAGCTTCTAAAGGGATTCGAGCAGCCATTTGGTTTAGATCTTGCACCTAGGCGTGGAAGGTTCCGGACTTGATTGGACTCGATTTCCGGCTAGGTCAATTTAGGAAACGAGCTCTTTTAAATTGTCTCAGGCCTGTGTGTACTGGGAGACCCCCTCAGTAGTCATCTTCTGGTTCTCATAGCACAGGGAATACCTTAATTTGAGACCAGATGATCGGTGTGCATTTGAAATCATATTACTGTCCAAAAACAATTGGTATAAAATGTTTAATTTTTTTTCATAGCATTACAAGCAAACCTCGTCTCCCATACCCGCTTGACGTTGAGTTTCGGGACACCCTATGTAATGTCTAAACATTCTTTCAAAAGTCGTCCCATACACATATACTAGTACATACTATACTGACAATAAATACTGCTGATACTGTTATCATATTCAAAGCCCTAAAATAGTATAAGAATTTACAGAAATTTCCTTGAATTTTTTCTATATTATGTTTGATGTGTTGCTTAACGCATTGCCTGTTTATTTTTGTTTGATATAAGTCACTA
Source organism: Zeuzera pyrina (assembly GCA_907165235.1). Taxonomy (NCBI): domain Eukaryota; kingdom Metazoa; phylum Arthropoda; class Insecta; order Lepidoptera; family Cossidae; genus Zeuzera; species Zeuzera pyrina. The sequence continues at coordinate 12,805,962 of OU015639.1, read as the reverse complement.
TGCAGGTCACACCAAACTAGTATCACTGCAACCAAAAATTACAAATGTTACAAAGCACCACCAAGTCTCATTACAGTCAAAAACCACAGAGTTCCTTGGAGTGATTTTAGACTCCTCCGGACTCACCATAATACATGTGAAGGTAGAATCGACAAGTGCACATCAATGGTCCAAAGTCGCAAAAAATGTACATAGGTAGGCTTTTTCTTCGCTTCTTCTTGGCACTATTGCGAGCACCATCACATTCTTGTGTCTAAGAATCCCATGAGCTTATATAAGTAACAACACCCAGTAATTGTTCTTACCAAGATATCCAAGTAACTCTGGGTCATTGTCATTAGGCTAAAAGCCACCTTGCAATTATATGCCTTGATTAGAGCTTAGAGAGGCTCCTGACCAGGAATATTCTCCCAATACTCGGAAATCCATTGCCTATAAGTTTCTTATAAATAAGTCTTATTCTTAAACTTAGAATGGCAAGCAAAAGCAGTCAAATTATTCTATATTTTTCTTTCTCTCCTAAATCATACTGATTTTAAATCAAAAATAATTATTTTGCTCTTAAATTTCCTGTTGCCCAGAAATTGTTGTCTTTTTGCTTGATTCATGTTTCTAATCAAGCCTATTGTCTCTAGTAACACAGTACTACATAATGTACATGAGGTCAGTGACTGTTATTATGTCAGTACATGAGAATTCATTGTTCAATCTTCAAATGTTTGTATCAGAAATGAGTTGCTTGTGATTATTCTTCCCAGTTTACATTTAATTTTTATATATTTTTAGAAACTATATTGTCTTGAACATAAGGTCAAGTTGTGGATAAGTTTCCTTTGCCTTTAAATAGTAAATAATGTTAAAAAATATGTTTGTAAACCTAAGTATTACATTTTTAAATGCAAGAACTTTTAAATATGAAAAAAATTAGTAATTGTTAATAGTTCAAGTGAAATTGAATATTTGGAATAAACAAATATAAAAGTTAAATAATAAGTGATGAAAAATAAAAGCATTATTAAGAGTATAATAGTGTGCTTATTATGCTCTCTATTTGAACTCTTAAGGATTTCATATGTACTGATAGTAACTAAGAACCTTTGAAAAAATTTAAGTATTCAACGTAATAACAATCTAAAAAGCCTCAAATTTAAAAATTACTGACAGAGAGTAATTCTATGAATGTATGTACTATTTTATCAGACATGTATAATATGTATGTATGTGTATGGATTGCACATATATATGCATATACAGGATGTCCCGTAAATAATGGATCAACCTTAAGGGAAAGGTAGAACACCTAATTACTTAAAACCTATTTGACTAGTTTTAAAAAAAACCCTAGGGTTACCGAGAATTTTTTTTTCATTATTTTGACCATTTTCTCCGCCAGACTTCAGTTTTTTTAATGCTGTCATTCCAAATGATAACATTTTTTAAATCTAATTTTTGTAAAATATTGCTGAATAGTTAGCTTATGTAGCTTAATAACGATTTGGTTAGCTTATCTTTATTTCTAAAAAAAAGAAGACCACACACTAAGAAATTATTTTTTTCAAATTATGATAACTCAAATTGGATAAATTCTCGATTTCCCGGAAGAAATGAGAGAAACGATGTGGCTACAAAACGACGGATGTCCCGCACACTATTCAACGACAGTAAGGCGACACCTAAACGCAGCCTATCCTGACAGATGGATCGGCCGCTTAGGACCGATTTTGTAGCCACCAATGTCTCCCGACCTAAATCCCTTAGATTTTTTTTATTGGGGATGCCTTAAAAATTTGGTTTACGAACACTCAATCGCGTCAATAGACCAATTGCGCCAGTGTATAAGCGCTGCCGTGGAGTCCATTAACCGTAGAAATTTTATACGCCGTGTAAGGGCTTCATTCATAAAAAGAGGCAGGGTGTGTATTTTAGCAAGGGGAAAACAATTCGAACACCTATTGTAAGTTTTTAGTAATAAATAATTTTTTTATAATTTTATTTTTCTTTCCAAAGTAACTTTTTAGTAATAAATCCTTTTTTGTATTTTTTTGTTTTTCTTTCCAAAGTTTTTTTTTTGTTTTAAATCCTATAGCAATTTTATCACGCAGATAAAGGATTATAAAACATACAATAATAAACCTGATAAAAACAAGGACCATTTTCTTTAAATTAAAAGTTTTGGTGATGTAGCCCCTTCATCAGATTAATAGCAATAACTTTGTAATGAGAAGGACTAGACGAAAGTTTTATACTATTTTAGAAACCTTAATAATGGTACAAGTTTTTAAAATAATGGGCCACTTCAGTGTAGTACATTTTTTACAGGGGAATTTATCCAATTTGGGTTATCATAATCTGAAAAAAATAATTTCTTCGTTTGTGGTCTTCTTTTTTTTAGAAATGAAGATAAGCTAACCAAATCGTTATTAAACTACATAAGCTAACTATTCAGCAATATTTTACAAAAATCAGATTTAAAAAATGTTATCATTTGGAACGACAGCATTAAAAAAACTGAAGCCTGGCGGAGAAAACGGTCAAAATAATGAAAAAAAAAAAATTCTCAGTAACCCTAAGGTTTTTTTTTAAAACTAATCAAATAGGTTTTAGGTAATTACATGTTCTACCTTTCCCTTAAGGTTGATACATTATTTATGGGACACCTGTATATGTATTGTATTGTAGTTATTATCAAAGTCTGACTGAGTACTTCAATATTGTGCAACAGTGATATCTCTGATATATTTTTATGTAAAAATAATATCAATAATTTTAACTTTAGATGCCATGGTACAAATACTTACTTATCTTGTATCTTAAGAGGATACCAGAGGTAAAACCCAATCGCGTTGGAACCTAAGATTGTTTGACATTTGTTAGAAATCTGAATTGATTTGATAACATTCATATGACCTCATAATCACTGATTAAACTTGAAGTTGACTTGAAGTTAATGATTGGCTATATTAAATAAATTTCCAATGCTCATTTAACTGCAATTTTTATGTCATAAGTGGTAGAAATTATAAGACTAAAAACCATATTTTTTGTACAAAATCGCTATTCCCACCTAAGTCGACTTTACCTTTGCAGATATTTTCACTTCAAAGAGCATTTCTGTGGGAACTATCAAATGCTCAATACTCTTTATATGTATGTATATCATCAATTTCAAAATGTATAAAAGTTTGTTTTTGCTATCGTTTAAATACATTCTTGAAAGAATGTTTAAAATATCTGTTCTCCGATCTCTCAACCACTCTACCTTATCTCCAAAAGTATTACTAGTATAAATCTTATAAAAAAAACAATAAAAATTGAAACTATGCTAAGGTGTAGAAGAAAAAAAAAAACAACAAAATGAGTCGCATCATTTATTTAACACTAATTATGATGACATCACGAAAAATAGATTAATTTTTTTTTATAAAAGGGAGGCTCTAAGAAAAACAATTTGTTTTTCGGTTGCTAATTACTGACAGTAAAGGACAGTAATTGCGTACACACAACTTACAGTTGCCTGGTTTTTATAGTTAACTATGGATTATTAAAAGCGAAATCCTCTTTAACTATAGATACTACCTATTTAGTAAAGTTGCAACGAATATTCGACTTCCATTCAGTAAGTATATAGGGTATTCGTCTACTATTCGATATTTAGCGTATTTGGTCTTTTCCGTTCGGCCGAATACTAAAATACTAATCAACTAATTAGAGAATACCTGCAATTTATTTTGAAAACAGGATATTTTGATTGAATAAACACGTTTTTATAATCATTTATTTGAAATAAATTATTATTTATTCGAAATTGTTTTTTTTCCTATATGTATGTATAAGTCACAATAAACTATTAATAACAAAAAAGTACATACATATGTTAATATTTACAAACTTAAAACTACACATTACCTTAAATAATAGACTTCCTCAAAGTTCCTGCTTAGAAAGCTGTCATTGCTTAAGGTACCCAGCATTCTGGCAGCATTGCCTCTTTGAATAGCCAAATTGATTCTTTGGCGGAAGGCGGTCTCCTGAAGCCTCGACCAGTCTCTTACAAATATCAGAAACCAGTCGATGGGCGTCGGGCGCCCAGGGACCCAAAGTTTCGACTGTAAAGGACAGTTTAGTTCGATATTGTTAAAATTAGAATTTTATCAAAATTATTTATTTATAATGTCAAAGTAAATGTCAAAAGCACTCGCATATCTAGGCGAAAATGTGTGAGGAGATGATGAGATTTGAGGAAACGAAAGAGGTATGTAAGGACCACGACTCCTGGCGTTCCGTCTGACTATTAGGGATACAGCGTGAAGATATGTATGTATGTATGTATTTATTTATAATAAAATTATCTTTAATTTCTAAATGATTTATTATCGTTATTACAATGAAATCTGACAAAGAGGATGGATTCATGTGATAAAACAAAAAATAATAATTATTCATCATTTTCTATTCACTACTAGGTACTAGTTGATGCCCGCGATTTCGTTCGCGGTTTTCATTTTTAAAATAGCCTATGTCTTTCCTCGGGATTCAAGTTATCTCCATACCTCGCAATAGGATGAACGGTATGGCAGTCCATAAAACACGAGCAAACAAACAATCATTGAGTTTCATACTTTATTCAAATTATTCAATATATTCATTCATTTATTCAATATATATAAAATATTATTCAAATTTAAAAGTGGTAAGTTGTGAATTTGTGAAGCAAAGATATTAATTTTTCTGCGTTACGGGTAAGAAGTCTATTCTTTCCCGTACTAATCACAGGATAGGATTTCGACCACCGCGACTAGACAAATTGGCGAGAAATACTGCCAAATTATTAATTATTCGATCAAATATCTAGCCGAATATTCGATATTCGACTTTTTGCGATTATAGTTTTCGTTGAAAGTCTACTAATATTTAGTTTCATGAGTTCATGACACTTATCTATTTAGTTAACACATAGTTTAAAGTTGCGTCGATGATGTCGCCGGCAACTTGTGCAACTGATTGTCGAACGTTAGGCAATGTTCCGGATCGAGGAGTGATTACTATACAAATTTATAAAAAAAAATGTGTTGGCTTTTGTTACGAGTTTTATTACGAGAGCAATTACAAAATTGGGAACTAATCTTGGGGTTCCGCTATGTTGTTTTTTAACCAATGTTGAATTCGTTTAATTTTTGTTACATTAAAGTTCACAGGTTAATTATCGGTAATTTTTCACTTATTAGTAATTTTTTGAAGAAAATATTTGAGGATGCGAAAAAAATGTATATTGAGGCATCTTATAACGCTGTCCTCTCGTGTTATTTATACAAATGTACAAGCAGAAATTATGTTTCTCAAGTGACCTGAAAAATTGGAAATTGGCAGTAATAGTCCAGAATCCACCGTCCATTTTTGCACTTGATTACTATCAAGCTAATTTTCCATGAGTAGCTTCATTCTGATGAGACGCCCAACAATTTCCTGTACGAAAACTCTCGATTGTGGTAGGTAATAGGGGTAGCAGGGATAAAATATGTTGATTTGATGATTCTCAAAAATTTATTACTAACTGGGTTTTTTTTTGTTATATCCGATGATAATTATCTAAAATATTCGCAAAAATATTTGTCCTACAAAATGTACGGTTTGATCAAAGAGTCCCCTCCTTTCAATATGTATCAATAACGAAGTCATTAAAAATGATTACTAACAAGCTGATTTTTTTTTTTACTTAGTTAATATTTATATAATTTAACAGTCACATTGTCCTATAAATTGCATGGTACGTTATCGCGGTGCCCCAATTGAATACATATTTGAAATAGCTTTAATTGGTACAGAAATGTCAGATCACAAGCAAGTGTTTCTCGAACTAAAAAAATACAATCAGTTTTCATACAAAAATGAAATATACAGCTGTTGATTATACTATGCTTTATAAAAAAATGTTAGAAGCAGATTTTAATAAGAAAAATAAAAAATACGAGAACTTGGAGAAATTTATTAATAGACATGTAAATATGAGCAAAATTACAAAATATAAAATTTTAAATCCACCAAAAAAAGATTGGATAAATAAAAACATCATGAATAGTATAAATAGAAGAAATAAAATGTGGAGAGATTTGAAGAGAGACTCGGGAAATGAAAGATTAAAAGAAGAATTTACAAGAGAAAGAAATAAAGTAAACGAAATTATAAAGGTAGCAAAGAAACACTATTATGTTAATGCTATTGGTAAATGTAAAAATAATCCTAAAATATTGTGGAACCTAATTAATAGTATAGCAAATAACAGATTTAAAAATAGTTGTACTCCCCCAAAACTTATAATAAACTCTAGAATTATTTCTGATGGATTGGAAGTCTGTGAATGCTTCAATGAATATTTTTCATCTATTGGCTGATAAAATATCACAATCGTTGCACAAACACACTTGTATCACACCAACACACACTCAAACCCATTTACAGAAAACTACGCTTTCGAATTTTAAACCGTGAACTATTGACGAAGTAAATAAAATTATTGATGACTTAAAATTAAATACTAGTGCTGGGATTGATTGTATAAATACAAAAACTATTAAATGTATAAAACCACTTGTTATTGACAACTTAGCAAATTGTATAAATAATTGTTTAAAATTTGGCATTTTTCCGGATAGCCTTAAGGTTGCCAAGGTTAGTCCTATTTATAAATCAGGTACAAGAACCGATCCTGGCAATTACCGACCCATTTCAGTGTTGCCATTTATTTGCAAAGTATTTGAAAGAATAATACATACACGTCTGAAAGAATATATTGACAGTAACAGATTATTAAATGATAAACAGTATGGTTTTAGAGCTAAATCAAGTACACTGTCTGCGACTATTGATTTAATTACTGAAATTAAAAACAACATAGAAAAAAAAATGTTGCTGTTGGTGTATTTATTGATTTAAAAAAAGCTTCGGATACAGTTAGTCATAATCTAATGTTACAAAAACTTAATAATATAGGAGTGACAGAATCAGCATATAAGATTTTAGAATCTTATCTCACAAACAGACATCAAGTAGTCAAGATTGATAATCACGAAAGTAAGCCAATAAAAGTTACTTGTGGAATACCTCAAGGTTCAATACTGGGACCTTTGCTATTTTTAATTTACGTTAATAATATATTTAACATCGAGCTTTCTGGGAAAATTACATTGTATGCTGATGACACTTGCCTCTTTTATTTTGGTCATTCCATACATGATGCACAACGAAATTTAAATAAACTACACAAATGGTTTCAGATTAATTTATTAACCATCAATATTTCGAAAACATCTTATATGATCTTCGCTCCTAAAAATAAGAAAATTCCTCAACATAATTGTCTCACCATTAATAACGAAACCATTCGCAAGTCAGAACAAGAAAAATACTTGGGTCTAATACTTGATACTAAATTGACATGGAAGGCTCACATACAACTTTTACAAACGAAAATATCTTCTCTTGTTGGTATGATTCGTAGTTTGGCCATTTGTATCCCACGAAATTTAAGTCTCACCATATATAATACTTTAGTAAAACCTCACCTGGAATATTTAATAGAAATCTGGGGCTCTGCATCAAAAACAAATATAAAAGAACTGCAAACACTCCAAAATAAAATAATAAAGACACTATATCATTATAATTACCTCACACCTACACGCATACTTTATAAAAACACAAGACTATTTAACATAAAGCAAATGTACACGTACAACACGTGCATACTTATTAGAAAAATTCTCACTAATTCAATTCACACACAGATACACTTTACCATTGAAGACACTAAATACACTTTCAGAAATAAAAACAGCCTTAGGTTGAACACACCAAGAACAGAATATGGTAAAAAAAAACATCATGTTTGAGGGAGTACAATTATATAACGCCTTGCCCGAAGTTATTAAGGATTCGGTAACTTTAGCCACATTTAAACACCAACTTAAGAAGCATTTAGAAAAATCACACTGATGCTATTAATTGGGTATGTTTAGACTGCGTCTGCCATTGTCATCACTCTGGTCAAATGCATATTTGTAAAATCATGCTGTAAATTAAATTTTCTCATTTTAAGTGAATGTAACATATTCTTATGAGAAATAAAAATATCTTTAATCCGATTTTACAAAAAAAAAACCCAGTTAGTAATAAATTTTTGAGAATCATCAAATCGACATATTTTATCCTTACTACCTCTGTTAGCTACCACAATCGAGAATTTTCGCACACGAAATTGTTGGGCGTCTCATCGAAACGAAGTTATTCACGAAGATTCAGCTTGATAGTAATTATTTTTACATCAAGGATCTGTACTAGTACTTTTGAGCGTAGGACCGGGATAACGTACCACGCAATTTGTAGGACAATATGACTGTTAAATTATATAAATATTAACTAAGTGAAAAAAAAAATCAGCTGGTTAGTAATCATTTTTTATGACCTCATTATCGATACATGTTGGAAGGAGGGGATTCTTTGATCAAACCGTACATTTTGTAGGACAAATATTTTTTCGAATACTTTAGATAATTACCATTAGATATAACAAAAAAAACCCAGTTAGTAATAAATTTTTGAGAATCATCAAATCAACATATTTTATCCCTGCTGCCCCCATTACCTACCACAATCGAGAGTTTTCGTACAGGAAATTGTTGGGCGTCTCATCAAAATGAAGCTACTCACGGAAAATTAGCTTGATAATAATCAAGTGTAAAAATGGACGGTGGATCCTGGACTATAAGTAGCGTAAGGTAGCGTCTATTTTGAATTTAAATAAAAAATAAGTTATTTCATCCATCATAAAAGTTAGTAAAAAATTCATTGTTACCTTTGTCTCTATTGTAACAGAATAAAGAAACACTAGAGGCTGATTGATTGAAGGTTGCATCAATAACTGGACCAGCCGGATGTTCGGTAGGTATTTAAATATTTATCAAAAATATTATTTTGCTTTTGTAAAATACATCAAATGAGTGAAAATAATTTAAAAAACTATAGCAATAAAATGTAGTACTATTTTGCAATGTTTTATAGTTTTAACCCAACGAGATGATAAATAATGAAATATATCCTTTTATTTTAAACATACATTTATGTTAACTTTAGCCCGTAACTTCGTATGCTTGGATTACGAAAAAATGCTAAATATTTCTTAAGATCACTTTTATATTTTCAGTTCTACGACACTATCTTTCCTCTTCATAAAGATAGCACTATGATACATAGGCACCCTTTAAAGTGGATAAAGTTTTTATACTAACCTGAAATAGGTACTAACAATTCCTAGTGAAGGTCAAACCCAAACCGGCAAGCGGAAACACATACTGACAAAAATTCGCAAAATGTTTGTTTTGGATTTAGGGAATCCTAAAAATCCTATTTGATAATAGGATATTAATATTTTTTTCAAAAATAACTACTTTTGAAAAATGTTAGAATAAAGAAAAAAAAATTTCAATTTATATAAAAATAATTGATAAAAAGACAATATTCACCAGTCAACTTACAAATTGACTTTTGTATTATTAAAACCAGTACAGAAACTGAATTATATGTGGTACAGATTTAAATTGAGAGCATAATTGCTAATAGGCTTCATATGGCGAAGTAATTACGAAGCATTATTATATTTCTATTCTCTATAAAGTAAATGTAAATGTGACGCTACCCGATGCCACAATATATAAACCTTCGTCGTTAAATGTCCTAAATAATGGTAAAGGGGATTCAAATTCACGTAGACGTTTAGGAGTTTTAAACGAAGCGTTTGTCTACAACACGGATTGCAAGTTTATTTTATATTGTTTTGTTTTTTTTTAAATTAGATTAGAGCCTTGATATCACATTGGAATCAACCCACGCATGCCAGAAATATTTGTGAACATGTATAAACAAAACAAAGATTCTTTACCAAGAATCTTTGTTTCAAAGAATTTAGTATTTTTACATTTTTGATTAACGATGTGATATACGTAGGGAGAACTACAGAAAACGTTAATTTCACAGCTCAATGCATGAACCATTTATAGCCTTGCACAGCTGGTACCACGAGATAAAAGGAACTATAAGAATGAACATTCAATTTATATTTAAAGATTGGTAAGATTTTTTACCTAACTTCGACGACTCGGTGAGTAAAGGACAGAGGGCTGATTTTATCAGTATGTTTGTGTGTACGTTTGTTCAACATGATGGTTATCAAATTCAAGAGCTTGAGGCCTTGAATTGGACTACTGAAGAAATCGTAAAAATGTATAATGTAATACAGAAACACAAATGTGTTACAGAGCAATGTTCTTCATATTAAAAGTATATAAGTAAAAGTTGCAGAGGGAAGAATAATAAGCCTACGACTCCGGCAATGAACCCTACAGCCTTCAGCCTTCACGCTGACCGGGTCCACTATAGAGGCCCGACTTTCACCCGAATAGGGAGCTCATTAAAATGCACGCAGGTGCGGAAAACTACTCTGATGACGTCCTGAGCCCGAGGTTCGCTATCCTTTGGCTGGAGGAATCCTCCGGCGGTCGACCATAATATGGCGGGCGCTTTCTGCGCTCGCCCTTACACGACCGATGACTGTAAAAGCCATTGGGACTAACACCAAAGAAGAGGGTTTTTTAGTGGGCTCGAGTCTGACACTACTCAATAGAGTCCGCTTAAGTGTCCGTGGGGATTTTTTCCCTTCATTACAGTTGTTTCATCTTTCATCGGGTGTTATTTTTATAACTTTTTTACTATTTTATTATCTAAATAAATAAATACATCAGACAGTCATACCAATTGTGTAACCCCAAACTAATATAGGTTACTGTAGGTAGGTACTACAAAACGAAATGCAGAAGCACCTATAGCAACATCCAGACTCTAACAATAAGACCATTTAGAAAAGAACCAAACACTCTTGGTTTGGAAAGCAGACTATACGCTAACCATCACACCAATGGGTTGTTAAAAACTTCCTCAAAGTACCCAAATTTTTTTTTAAAGGCAAACGAGCTAGCGTGTCACCTGACGGAAAGTGATCACCGCCGCCCATGGGTACCCGCAATGTCCAGGGAATCACGGATGCGTTGCCGACCTTTAAGGAAAGAGTAGGCTCGTTTCTTGGAGGTCCCTAAGTCGTAACGGACCGGGAACACCGCCGCTATAAGTTGGTTCCACAAAATTGCCGTAATTGGTAGAAAATGTCGTAAAAAACGCACAGTCGCAGACCGCCATCCATCAAGGTGGTGGGGATGGAAGGACAGTCGATCGCGTGACGTACGGTAATGGAATTCAGCAGCAGGCAGTACTCCGAACAATTCCTCAGAATATTCCCCATGATAGATCATTGAATTACAAAACATCATTTATTTGTTTGTCTTTTACACATTCGTGTATTAAGACTATTGAAACGAACCTCTTTGAATATGGTCGGAGGCTGTATCTACGGCCAATATGTATAGGTTAATTCGCTAGTTCCACATAAACGAAAACACAATGGCAAAATTTTAATGAGACAGACTTATTAAAATAAAAAGCTAATAAATAAATTATAACATTATTTTTCTTTGTTTACGTAATATCTATTACAACGTAGGCTGTGTATCGGACAATGTCACGGTCTGTTTCATTTGCACAACTATTGTTCTTTTTACATATAGACTGGTCGGCGGTCGCGTGGGATCCAAAAATAATGAAAAAGTCACATCTAACGTTTCTGTGTTGTTTCAATGACCTTTATAAAATACAGATTTAATAAAGGGATAACAAAAAAGAGAGCGTTGTAGGTTTTTGAACTTTTTTTAAGCATTCAAAACTAGCAATTGCAACTAGGAAAACTACTTCAATAGCATATGAAAGACATTTAACATTATCACCAAGTACTTATCCGTTAAAATTTGCAAAACTTATATCCGTCCTCTATTGAAATATGCCAGTATGCGTTCCAAATATGGAATCTATACTTCAAGAAAGATATAGAAATCCTCGAAAAAGTACAACGTAGGTCTACAAAAATGATAATCTTATTAAGAAATAAATAATATGTATATGAAAAACGCTTTTCTAAACTTAATTTGACTTATTTGACATTAGAACAACGTAGGAGATCCAATTTAAGCATTCAAAATGTTAAAATGGATACTACAATGTTAGAAATATCAAAGACCTATGATGATGATGAATCCCAATACACATTTGAGAGAACAATCATAGGAACTTACCAGGCCTTCATGTACTAGCAACCCTAGAACCAATTTTCTGTCAAAACACTTAGTGAACTACATTACCAGTATTAGTGATTGCCATCGAAGTCAAAGTCAAGTCAATTTATTAAAATAAACTCAATTGCAAGGTGTTTTTGAACTTCAAATCGACTAGTTTGGTTCGAAAAGAAAACCTGAACATTGAGAAGAACCGACAAAAAACTGAGTCAGGTATCATTTTTCAACATCATTCTACAACAGTTATTAAAATACAATATTCATAAAGCCATGCATTGGCTTGGCAGCTTGGCATTGTTTTCGACAGTGAATTGCGTTTTGAAACACATACTACAGTTGGTTCGGAATTGTTTCTACCGCCTAAAAATTCTATACAACATACAACATCTGCTCACTGAAGAGGTGCGGACCACTTTATGTGAGTCATTAGTGTTATCCGTGCTTAATTATGGTAACCTTGTATATGACCCTCGCCTATATGTTAAAACACAACGTCTTATTCAACGAGTGCAAAACGCATGTTGTCGTTTTTGCTACAAAATACCTCCTCGCACTCACTTAACACCATATCTGAATAATGCTTCCACTTTAAATATGGCGTACCGAAGACACCAACATCTTGCGGGTTTGGTGTTTGATGTGATGAAAAAACCGAAATACTTATACGCAAAGATTAGTTTTTCCCGATTCCATAACCGATACGTAACAAGACCCTCACAATTTCTTTTATCAGTGCATCCTCATAAAACAGTTGCATTTAAGGGCAGTTTTCTCTACCAAGCTACGCGCTGCTGGAACAACATCCCTCCACCCCTTGGGCTCCTTAATTCCAGCTTTACTTTCAGAAAGAATTTTAAAGCTTTTCTCCTTGAGCAACAAAAAAGTGGAGTACCTGTTAGCTCCATAGCAGCAGCGACTTTCATATCCTAATTTAATTTATTAACCGTGATATAAACTGCTTTATTTCAATTGTTGTAAAATGTTAATTAAAGTCTATCATTTTCTCATCGTTTATTTTAATTTAATTATATAATTTAATTGTATTATATATACATTACAATAGTAATGAACGTAGATCAGTGACTTTTCATTCTAGTAATTATTATTGTTGGACAAATTGAATTCAATCCAATTTTGCGCGTTGCTGCGTTTCCGTTTTGTTATTATTTAACGTGTCTTTTAAATAAAATTGTACTGATATTATATTATCATATTATTACATTACATTATATTATATTAATTATATTCGCACACATTCTCACACACACACTTACTCGCCATTCTATTCCACACTTGCTCGCGTAAGCCCCTGGGGCATAGCAGAATATCAGAGTTTTCCTCCATACTTAGAGTAATGCTATACTCTGAGCTATGGCCCATTTACAACGCTGCAGCGCCCTTAGGTACATGTTGCATAGTTTTGTCTTTACTCCTAATCTATGTCTGTATTATTGTCTTGTATTTTGTTCAACTGTTCTGTTCCCTTAATCACGCACGTCATGTGTGTGATAGTAACTATGTACACGCTTTGTAGAATGTACCTCTATTCTGTTGCAGTGATGCAAATAAAGATTTTATCTGTCTATCTATCTAGCCAATAAATGCGTGTGCAGAGATGATTATTTCCCGACTATTGCTTTTTCTTCAATGAAATCGCTAATTTTATAGTATACTTTTCCAATCAGTGTGCGTTTCATAACAAGTTTAAATTGCTTTTCCGTTAATTTAGTAATTTCGTGAGGAATTTTATTATAAAAACGAACACAGTTGCCCAAAAATGACCCACTTGACATAAGTGAGCAGTTTTAAATGCAAACTAGAAGAATATTCCAAATCCAAATAGAAAAATAAAAAATATTTAACACAGGTGCAGTGATGCACGTATGAGCTTAATGAGCTTCGTGTGCAGTATTCAGTAAGAATGATAACCCCAAAAGATAAGACTAAACTTTTGAAGTTCACGTCTGTTCTTGTACCACCGCTTACTGTAACTGTGCCAATAGCTATTTACATCAGAAATAGTCTGAGAAAAATGGCTGCGACGCACAGACAGCAGTCAGACGCAGAGGGTATTGCGTATGTGCTTGACTTTCCAATTTTAGCACAAAATGCCAAAAAGTTGATGTAGGTACATCACTGAATTAATTCTATATTTATTCTTCACAAAAAGTTATTGAACTGACTTGAATATGTTGCTCACATCAATTCACTGTCTGTCCGTTTATCAGTGTACGTGAGACATCACCGCCACTGATAACAGCATACATGTCGATTGTAATGAACCCTGTGGCATTGTAATAGAGAAGAAAACATGATAACAGCATGTTACTGATGACCGATTGTGTATAGAGACGTTTTTACTCTTATTTTGATAAATACAAGAAACTTAAAATTACAATAGAACAACGTACTTCTGAATGTGTAAGGTAACATTATGTACCATTATCTTGACATTGATGAAGGCCCCAGATAAAGTAACATCATCTTTCCAACTTCGTAGTTGTATATTGAAATAATATTATAAACGTCATAATTGAGTTTCTGACAAGAATTGTATAGAAAATATTCATTTCATACGTAAATATTGTATTTATCATAAAGCTAATACACACATCAAAAAAGTCTAAGCAACATGTACGATTTTGAACTTTTGAACGATTTTTACTATTGTAATATATTTATATTTCTTTTATAAATAATAACTAAGCATTTTTTGACACATTAGTGACTAAAGCAACAAAATCCTTCATTCAATTATTCATTTAATCACAGTAATTAACAATATATATACCGTAACATACGTAGTATAAAATAAAAAAGGCAATTAAACTTTTACAAAATTAAATAACGACATTTATTTAATTATTTGGTAATTCAATACAAAGTGTGACCGCCTCTGTCGTTTATAACTTGTCGGCAGTGATTTATCATTGAATTTATAAGATTGTTTATCTGATCCTGCGGCAATCGGTCCAAGTTCTCTAGAACACGTCTCTGGAACACGTCCCATGCGTGCTCGATGGGATTGAGGATGAGATTGAGGTTACCAAGTACTCTCTGGTCACCCGAGCTGTGTGCGAACGCGCATTGTCATGCATCAGCGTGAAATTTGAGCAAAAACTTTGTGCAAATGGGTGAACATAAGGCCCGAGGATATCTTCAACGTAACTTTCAGCGTTCATATTGCTATCTACAAAAACGAGCTCAGTTCGTCTGTTCTTCATAATACCCGCCCATAGCATCACTGTGGAGCCACTGTAAGGGTGCACTTCCTGGACGAATCTCAGCCGTTCTACATTTCCGGGACGACGATACACTCTTACCCTTCTCGTATCAGGCCTAAATCCAAACCGGGACTCATCACAAAATAAAATTTTATCCCATTGCTCCTGGGTCCATGACAATTGTTCCCTACACTATTCGTTTCGACGGGCGCGATTCCCATGACGTATATGTGGGCACCTAATTGGGCGTCGTGCTCGTAGGCCGTTTTCATGCAGCCTATTTCTCACTCAATTGTAGCTTTAAACCTATCTCTCGGGCGGTTAACATCGGCTGACGTCTTGCAGTCAGTTATATGTATCGGTCCTGTCGAGCAGTTGTACTCCTTCCACGTCCTGGGTGCTGCTTAGCAGGATCCCCTGTATTAACGTAACGCTGCCAAAGACGATAAATCACGCTCCTATTGACACCAAAATGCCGAGACACCTGGGACTGATCTCTTCCCGCTTGTAGCATTCCTACAGCTCTCTGCATTTCATCAGCAGTCAAATGGCGTCGCTCCATAACATAAAAAATGACTTACCACTCACTTTTTTCAAAAACTGCATATCTCTAAATGATAAAAGTGCGATAAATACCAAATTTATCAAGCAACGAAAACACATGAAATCGGGAAAAAATAATTAGCTTTTATTTTAATGAAATCAAAACATAACCGAAAAGGTTCTATTTTTAAAATCAGCCAGTATATGTTTCCGAGAATAAAAAACAGTGTATATCGATCTACTTTTCTAAGAAAAAAATAAAGTATCAATTAATAAAACATGCAGTTTCTGTTAATGATGCGTGTTGCTTAGACTTTTTTGATGTGTGTATCTATATCATCAATATATTAAATTAACTTTTGACAATATTTTGATACTTTTAACTGCTTTAGTGGTTGTCCAGGAGACAAAGCACTTTCAGTTGTCCAGGAGAGAATTTTACTATAAATTGAAGTTTTTTTCGATATTATAATAATTCGTGTTTATAAAAATACGTTCTTCAGCACGAATTTATTTTGAAAATTATTATTTCACAATATTTTAGCAGCATGTATGTTCATCTACTCGCAGAGTCGTAACCACTCGATCGATTTTAGCTTATGATGTATCACTAGATTCGTCATAATCACGCGCAGGCGTAATTTGAAAAAAACGAATGTGGTGTCTATGGGCTATGGTATCAGTATCACATACGAGATATAAGTTAGAAGACTATAGGCATCAGATTCCATCATAATGGAATAGATATCAAATTCGAGTTTAAAAATGACATTTAAAAAATAATATACCTTTAAGATACCTCTTTCACAAAAATATAGCTTAGTCACTCTTTGATAGCTAGCGCCTTGCACAAACCATCACTGATGCCGGATAATGCCCACGTTGCACCCAACTGACTAATTGGAAGCTTCTCTAGAGCTTTGAGCATGAACTCGGTCATTCTGCTTATTAAATGTTGCTCGATAGTAGAAATTTTCTCGTCAATAAATAAAATGTTTCTGTGACCTCCCTTTGCGTACCGTCTCAAGAAGTTGTTGTGATTTTACCACTCTATTTATTTTTAAATTATCGGTCGGACATGGTTCTGGGTGCTATATTAATTTCCCTAGATCTTTTGAAAATCTTTTACTTTCGGACAGGATTTCTTCGGATTCTTTCCTTCACTGATTTGATCGCCTTTTCGGTACAAATACTACGTGGACGGTCAGATCTTGTTCTGTAACAAACAAAGGACGTTTCGTTATACCTATCAAAAGCCCGGTATACAAACATTCGACTAATACCAAGCAGCAGGTGGAGAGCTTCAAAAATTGCATTTGGTTCCATACCTACTTTGTGTAATGCTATCACAGCAATTTTAATATCACAATAATATTTAACAAAGATTGTCGCGAAAATGAGAAAACACTATGAATATTCTTATGAGAATGACAGGTTCCAAATTCAAATGTAATTCTATTGTTTTTTTATTGTAACAGTATTTATGGCCAGACTAAGTATAATACATTGGCAAAAGTATAACGTAGAACAGTATTTTTCATAATTAGTTAAAATTTACATTACAAAAATAAAAGTTATAAATAAAACTTCATCTCAACTGCGTATATATGTAACAAAAAGTTGCAAACAGGAATTAATTACCGGAGTCGGAGGCCTATACTGTGATAATTTTTATAATTTGTAGCTATACTCTGCTCAAAATTCTAAAAGTACTAAACTTTAAGGTTTTCTTAATTATAGTTATAATTGTATACAAATGCGAAATATCTTTGATCCTTATAATTTACGTTACGTTTTTAAAATAATGTTTCTACCGTGCTTTCTTTTTTTTTATTAAGGAAATCTTTATTTACATTAACAAAAAAGTACATACATACGTTAATATTTACAAACTTAAAACTACACATTATCTTAAATAATAGACTTCTTCAAAGTTGCCGCTTAGAAAGCTGTCATTGCTTAAGGTACCCAGCAGACTGGCAGCATTGCCTCTTTGAAAAGCCAAACTGATTCGTTGGCGGAAGAAGCTGCCAGCCCGGTGGTTCCCGAAGCCTCGACCTCGACCACTTAGTTCATATAATTCTCGACTGAACTCTACTAAAATTAATTGCTAGACCGAAGTTCCAAAACAAAACTTGCATTTAATTCTTTTGTAAATTTCTTATTCTGTTCACTTTAGCTAATTGCAAGCTATTTGAAACCGCAAGGTATTTCATAAATTAAGAGTTTTGTGGATGGTAGGATTCTTACCACCGTCTTACTCGCCAATCCTGTCGTCAAGCAACAGTGCTTATACAGTTGTGTTCCAGCGTGGAGGGTATGACAACCGCAGGTTATTATCTAAAAATTTGCAGACAGCGACAGCCACGCGATCACTGCGCGACCGGTGATTAATTGTAATAAAAAAACAGTATCATGCATGACGATTACGTATCTATTATTCTATAACCGTAAAATGCACTTTTTGCGGTAGATTAAGTGCTACTATACAAATTACTTTATACAAATTCTCGTTTTGACAGCAGATATCGCGCGATATTGTCTGTCGCATGCTGTCTGCAAGTTACGTAATAGGCGTGCCGGTGTTTCTGGCACAAGAGGAACATCTTAAGAGCGCCCATGCATTGCAGACCTTGTTATGTTTGGTGACCTGGATCTCGATATCTAAGGAGACTGAGAGTTAGATATTTGGATACGTACAACTTTAACTCTTTATCTTGCAATCTATAAACGTGGAAATTTGATTGGATAAAAAAATATCGAGAAAAAAATCCAGGAAAAATCCTGTTTTGCACAGATTCAGTTGCATCTTCGAAATTCTACAAAATTTTAAAATGGTTTTTACTAAAATGGACATGTAATTATATCTCAAATCTCTGAAACCAGTTTTCTAATTGGTAATGTAGTTATCTTGCAAATTACAATTATTGCAAAAACAAATGTTGAGATTCCTCCGCGCTAAAATATGATCAAACCACAACTGCGAAAATCAACTTTATTGTTATCGGCGTAGGGCGCGGGGCTAATGAACGATTTCGGTTACGCTGGACTGCATAGGCAGACTTAATATTTTTCTTTGTCTCTTAAATGAGCAAGGAAGTGAAGAACTCTATTTCATAAGAAAAAATACATTATTGAACACGGCAAATGAACACAACATAGCACAGCATTACTGAACACGGTAATCCCATGAATCATATAACGATTATACATATATGAAGTGGTTCTGATAACTCACTTGATAAAAGCAATCGATGTTATCAAAGTAGTTCAAACAAGCAATTAATAAATAATCAGTGTAAACCTTAAGGCGATTTCATGTAAATATCATATACTTGATATCATATCATATCTTCACGCCGTATCCCTAACGGAGTAGTCAGAGAGGACGGAGCGCCAAGCGTCGCGGTCCTTACATACTTCTTTCGCTTCCTCAAATCTCATCATCCATATACTTGATACTTATGATAAAAAGCATTACAGCACGTGTTTTGATAAGTGTATCTTCTTATATAAAAAACGAATGTTTCTTTGTATATTTGCTCTCTATACGTTTCTACACCTTTCATTCGATTGTGATGAAACTTTGGTGAGTTGTTCGGTGTACGCCCTCGAAGTTTTGAAGACCACGCAAACGAAGACGCGAATAACAGCTAGTTTTAATAGTACATTGTTACCCTAGGGCTGAAAGTAACTCATATAGGCCCGAGACTGCGCTCGGGCGCTAATAGTTCGAGGGACTAAATAAGTCTTTCACCCGAGGTAAACACTGCTTTTCATTACGAATACGAGGAAAATAAAAATAAAAACATTAATTACCTAAAGAAAAGATTAGTGAATTTTATTTTACATAAATCAACAACTTTGATGAGATATTTATTTAAAGTTTATGGTAAAATTAGAGCAATTAGTTATAGTTAGTGAAAGGTTTTTTCCGGGTATGTTGATATTTGATATTTTCTGGGAAACTTGAGTTTCTGCAGTATCCAGGGATTTTTGGGTCTATGTTGGGGACATCGGTATTTGTCTATTTTTTTCAGCTGTTACAGCAATGTTTTTGGATTGCACCGGATAATCCTTTGAAGTGCTTGGTTGTGGAGTCAGAGGAATGCAGATTTATCATTTCTGTTACTCTATGCGATATCTTAGTTTTATTTTCCACTGACTCTTCTATGTAGCCTTCAGCTACTTTAGTCGATTTCCAACATCCATGCCTTTTGATGACAGTTAAATCGGCACCAGAATCGGCTAGCAAAGTCGCTGATGTTCTGCGAAAGCAGTGACCCGAATATAGATTTGAGTTTGGCAAATTGAGGTAGGTGGCTATCTCTTTAGGAATACTCGAAATCTAGTTTTTGCTAATTACTTGCCGCAGATACTTCCCTTTACGATAATTTATGAAAAAACGGTTCGTTTCCATACCACTTGGTCGAAGTTTTTGGTATTTTTCTATTATATTTACAAATTCTTTTGTAACAACGAAGGTTTGGTCAACTTTGGTTGTAGCGTAACTTCACCAGTATTATATAACTTTGTTTCTCAATATCATCAACCTTCATATTTACTAGTTCGATACTTCTGCAAGCGCCACTTACTGCCAATATCAACACTACCTGAAAAGTAGATATATCTCTTTAATATGTGTATAAAATATAGAACGTTACAATTTAAAGAAGAAGCTACAATTAACAATCAAAAGATTTGCTTACCTTCATTGCTAGGTATATTTCATCAGGCGCTTGGTTTAAGGTGTCTACCTCTTGTTAAGTGAAAACTGAATTTTTTCGATTTAAATCCATCTGATTGCCTTTTGAGAAACGATGTTAGTCTCTCGAAATCCTTTATATGTACATTATGTTTAGTATTTAATGTTGTCTTTAACATAGAATACACGCTCCATAATGTTGAAGGTTTGTAAGTCTGATAATTTGTTGAAATATATTAACAAAATGTTTTCTGATAACGATTTCACTTTTTTTTTCAGTGCGCCATTTCATAAAATCGTCGTAAGATTTT
The DNA here is from genome assembly GCA_907165235.1 of Zeuzera pyrina. Taxonomy (NCBI): domain Eukaryota; kingdom Metazoa; phylum Arthropoda; class Insecta; order Lepidoptera; family Cossidae; genus Zeuzera; species Zeuzera pyrina. Next base: position 12,784,952 of record OU015639.1, on the reverse strand, counting down.
AGGTATCTTTAATTTGATTTAGGCGGTAAAAGGTTTTCCACTACTGCTTTAGCCTCTTCTTTTATGAAATCAGGCGTTAAATCCATATCTGAATCTGATGAACTCATCGTGTTAATACAAATCTCTGCTATACGGAAGTATAAACAAAACTCTACAACTCGAAAAAACGAATGAAGACAGGATTATCACTTTCCCGCCTATTTTGTTTTTTTTTCTGTGGCCGGCCATTGTTATTAATTACTAACTATTTGCCCAAATCTATGTTATTTTAAAAAGTAGTTGAAAGTAAATTATAATAATAGTCATTTAAAAAAATATACTTCTCATCAAAAAAATCGAAATGAATGAATGTTATGAATTTTTTACGCTAAAACAAAAAAAAGAAATAGTGCTAGTTGATTGCGGATATTATAAGGTAACGTTTAATAAACATTGATGTTTCAAATTAAAATGAAATTTCTTTAGCTAGCGTGTATTGTTCAACAGGTATAGTTTTACATTTTGAAAAATTTGTAAAATGTAAGAAACAAAGACGTAAGACAAAAAAATGTTAAAAAAAGTTTATTCAGTATCTCATATTTCCTCCCCGGGCTCTAATGACTGCTTCCATGCGGTTCGTCATGGAACGGATGAGAGTCACAATCTTGTGTCGTGGGATGTTATCCCATTCTTCTCCTATAGCTGTTTTAAGCTGGCCAAGCGTCTCCGGAGCAGGATCTCTCGCTCTTACTCGTCTCTTCAACTCATCCCATAGGTGTTCTATGGGATTCATATCCGGGCTTTTTGCTGGCCAGCCCATAACCGTAATACCGACTTCGTTAAGTATTCATTTACAATGCCTCCGGTATGAGCCCTGGCATTGTCCGGCATAAAAATGAACTCTTCGCCAATAAAATATGTGTAAGGTACCACATGAGGCTCCAGACACTCTTCGATGTAACGTGATCCATTTAATGATGGTAAGCGAGGTCCAGATACAAAAGCCAGTTTGGTTTTTCCATCGGCGCTTATGCCTCCCCAAACCGTCCATGAACCGCCACCGTAACTGACTCTTTCTTCAATGCAGCACTGTGCAAAGCGCTCCCTCTCTTCGATACACCTTCTCTCTTCCGTCGTTACCATACAGCATGATTTTACATTCGTCGGAAAAGAGAACTTTACTACATTGAAGGTATGACCAATTTAAGTGCTCACATGCAAAGTTAAAGGCGCGCTCTTCGGTGGTCTACCGTCAATTTTGGGCCATTAGCTGGTTTATGAGGTTTCAGGCCACGCTCCGCCAATCTTCTTCTAATGGTAGAATCGCTCATAGTCAATCCTCGAATCTCATGGAGCCGCTGCTGCACTTGAATAAAGTTAAATCGACGATTTCTTAGAGAAACTGACACAATATACCATCTTGTTCAGACGTGACTCGATGTCTACCAGATCCTGCTATTGACAGCAGAGAGGCTAAGATGCAATTGTACAGCCACAACACGTTGACTAAGCCCTGAATTCAGCAACGCCACGACTTGGGCGGCTTCCGTGGGCGAGGTATCCATATTTGTTAGGAAAATTGGTGAGATGTTACAAAGATTTGTTAACGATCTCTTAAAAAAATGTGAATAAATGCAGGAATTCCAACGGAATACACATTGAAAACAGTCTCCACATTGAGCTCCACATTCATTCATTCGATGAAAATTCGAAAATTTAAATTCAAATTTGGAATTGTGGTACATCATTGTGTAGACTAAATTGCCAATTATTTAATGGAGTATTTTTTTGAATGATATCAAACCTCTTTTTTATTTAAATGCCGCCTGCATAGCACTTGCAGTAATGTTTCGATTTTTTTGATGACAAGTGTATATTCTTTAATTAATACTTATCTTTACGTTATTTCAATTTCACATAGCGCTGTAATTGAGTGGCTGTATATGTATAGAAAGTTGGGACATGTGAAAATAGAACTACTTACTTTTTTTATAATTTGACAGCTGTCAGTTAAAAACGATTCTCCCTAGGGCTGAAAAGTACTATTTTCCACTCGCTTCTCAGGCAACTTCAGGCCCACTTTCCGAGTATAAGTAATGAAAATAAAGTTGACAATACCATAAAAAATAAAAATTGGCTATCTGTTTGCGATTTGGAAATATTTACGTTCTTAACTCATATACTTAAATATAACATGATATACACATGTAGATACATTATTTACACCATATTATAACGATATCAAAATTCAAACATTACTTGTCATCTGTTTGTTATTCACTATTCTTGAGAACGATTGAATCGATTTTGATAATACTATTTTCATGCATTAGTCTATTCTGTGAAGGGTAACAGGTTATTCTTGCGGGAGTATAGATAAAATAAAAATACCTATGTAAGCTCCGCAACACAAACATACATACGACACACATTTATTATCAGATAAGCTGATCACCCGCCATTTTTTAAGATAAGAGCATTCACACATCTACATTTTATTTGCCTCACTTTGTAGTAGGCACGGGACAGGATGTCTAGAATTATAAAGTCTACACAATGTTTAATATCAACCGCCAACTGTAATAGAAAGTTTTTCACTCGGAGTAAAAATCAAAATGGACGAAGTGTTTACTCTAAGAGCATATTCGTTTTTTGTTGACAGACTTTATGGGACTTTTACTAATATACGTGCCTAGGGAAGAGTCACAGTACAACAATACACAGCTGAACATGACATATTTTTATTTATTTGAATACCAGTAGCCAAAACACTTCCGATTTACGAGTATTACGCAAATAATTATTTCAGTAATGTACGTAAAGTCGGTCATGAGCTGACACGAATTACTCACAATGTAAGATTGCCATACTTACTATAGCTAACTGTTTTACTCGTGGTTATGCTCAATGAGATAGAAAGAGACACGAAAATTCGTTTTACACACGGCAATAAAAGCGGCAACTTATTATGGATCCGTCCATTCTGTTTCTTGGTCAGAGGTTTTTCACATAGTCTATCTTTTTATTAATTTAATATTATAATTATATTATAATATTAATTATAATATTAAGTATAATTATATTATAATATTAATTTAATTTTGACGCGTGTAACTAAAAACTATTTTGATGCGTATATCTCGAAGTAATGTAATGTGGTTCAAAACCCCACACGTTAACTAACCCCACTCATTTGATACCCCACACGATAACTTGAAAAATAATTTTTTCCGCTAAAGGCGACGGGTAATCTTTAAACATCTCTGTATCCTTCCATCTCCTTTTATCTTTTGCTGTTGGTATATGTATATATAGCAATCTTATATATATTAGTAGGTGTATTTCCGAGTTTTTTTTTATGAGTTAGGAAGAGACATAGCGCAATTGCACCAACTCCGTTCACTGCGCCGGATGTGTCCGCATTGTCAGGGTGACAGCTTGTCAAGTTTATTTATTTAGTTTATATACATTGTTATTTTTCATAGCACAATCTATTATTTTTTTAAATGATTGCTTATTATTTTTTTATTGGGATAATTATTTTATAGCGTCTTAAAATTTTTTAAAGCTAATATCTTTTTAATGTAAATAACATTATATTTTTTATTAGCAATTCATAGTAATTTTGAGTATATTTTCACAAATTTTGAAGTGCCGTTAAAATGCATCCCTTTAAAAATGTAAGTAAAGGCATATGCTGACGTTTTATTCACATCACCCAATAACGTGTAATTAATTAGGATGATGCTGTTATGTGATTTTTACTTATTAAAATATAAATTTTAAATCTTGTGAGACTTGTGACATTACATATCATCACATTATAGACATTATCTAATCGATAGTACAACTAGCTTCTGAATCAAGTACTATTAGAATTCCATTGAGTTCCAATTACACAATAAATGTTGCTAAGAGAACTTAGTCATATTATCGAAACTGCTGATATCTCGACTGATGAAAATCTTAGATAAATTCTTCTCGTATCATACTTTTAGTTCAGTTGATAGATAAGTAACACTTTTATTATAATTTCAGGAAATTATTAAAAGGCTATTTTTTTAGTTTTTTTCGTCTTTATAATAATTGTTGTTTAGAAAAATATCTTGCTCAGCACAGATTTATAATTATGTAAATTATCTGCTATCCCTTTCGGTTATTAAGAGAGTAAATAAACAAAAGTGCGGTGTTGGTGCCAACTTTGTTGTACGATAGTGAGGCCTGGATATGCCCGAATTCGAGTGAAAGTATGATAAATGCTGTGGAGATGCGGTCTCTCAGAAATATGTGCGGTGTCACCCTTGCGGGCAAGATAAGCAATGAAGAGATACGCAGTATGACAGAGTCGCACGAAAGTGTTATTGTAAAAATGAAGAAAGGAATGCTTAGATAGTTCGGACACATAGAAAGAATGAGTGATGAAAGACTGAAAAAGAAAATATACAGAGCGAAAGTGAGTGGTAAAAGAAGCAAAGGAAGACCAAGGCTGACTTATGAAGATGAAATAGCTAGTGTTAGCGGATGGAAATGTCAAAAGCTCTCGCATACCAAGGCCAAAATGTGTGAGGAGAATGATGAGATTTGAGGAAGCGAAAGAAGTATGTAAGAACCACGACGCTCGGCGCTCCGTCCTCTCTGACTACCCCGTTAGGGATACAGCGTGAGGATAAGTATGTATGTATAAATAAAATTTTCACCAAATTAACCGCAAACAAAAATCAAGTATTACTAAATTTTCATTACAGTCAAAGTTTACAGTAAAAATGACAGTCCTAAGTGTTATAGACCTTCACAAATTAAAATGAACTGTTGGTCACTAAACCAATTTTTTTGTAAATCGATTTCACTGGGAATCGACCTCTGTATTATGTTTATTTTTATTTAATTTTGTTTTTTTTTTTTGTTTATTTCCAGCTGGTGCCGCCACCTTGAGGATATTGCTGAGCTTCGCAGTGGGGGGTCTGCTCGGGGATGTGTTCCTACATCTGCTGCCGGAGGCATGGCAGCATGATCTGGCTAGTACTAAGGGTAAGGGTATTGTGTGTATATTCTCGATAAAAAAGGGGACTCAGTTAATTATTATTTGCAAGTTAAATATGTAAATGCATTAATAAAATAAATAATCAGCTGTATACACACTTATATACTTACATGAACTTGTTCAAAATAGAATTATCTGATTAGGTGGTATAAATATATAACCGAGTTTATTGTTGTTGTGTATTTTTTGAATGTGAGTGATAAAAGAAACCAAGGAGACCAAGGCTAACTTATGCATATGGATAGCTTGCGTGCCAGAAGTTCCAGTGACGATAAAGAGTTAATAAGTGAGTATAAATATAATAAAAATAAGGAATTAAGAGATAGGCAGTATGATAGGGTTGCACGACAGTGTTATTGTAAAAATGAAGAAAGGAATGCTAAGATGGTTCGGACACATGGAAAGAATGAGTGATGAAAGACTGACGAAGAAAATCTACAGCGCGAAAGTGAGTGGTAAAAGCCAAGGAAGACCAAGGCTGACTTATGAAGATTAAACAGCCAGAATTTTAGCTGACGGAAATGTCAAAAGCACTCCATACCTAGGCGAAAGTGTGTGAGGAGAGTGATGAGATTTGAAGAAGCGAAAGAAGTATGAAAGGACCGCGACGCTTGGCGCTCCGTCCTCTCTGACTACCCCGTTGGGGATACCGCGTGAGGATATGTATGTAATTTTTGTTCATAATTAAAAAAAATTTTTTTAGCGATATTTTTAATTTTTTTAATTTTTTTTTTTTAATTTTTAAATGGCACCGTACGTGAGTACATTGCCAACGTCAAGTAAAGCGAGAAAACAATTCAGTAGATGATTAGCGCGTTTGCCAATGTTACGCATTAACACAAACTAGTATACAGTCACAGAATATGTAGAATCACAAGTAAATTAGTTCTTTCTTATAGTGAAACTCCTCCAGTAAAGTGATAGTAGGCTTTACTGAAGTTATAAAGGACTTCTTGGAAGAGCGCGAAAACTTCAGCTACACATGTTTATTTAGATCTCCATTCTTGTCACTTACACAGAACTTTAAAACACAATATACTATCACTGTTGTACTTTAAAACTCCTAAAAATGTAAAAAATAGAAAATATAAATGAAATGACAACCTCACTTCTCCCGTTCCCGCCAAAAAATCCTAGCGATATTTTTGGCGATAAAGTGAGGGCACAATATTTTTTTGTCGCGTATTTTAGAAAAAAGAGTTAGTAAATCAAGCATGATCTGGCTAACACTAAGAGTAAGCCTTATAGTACTGAGTGTATACTCCTTCGTTGACTTTTGTTGGGTTCGGCTCATCTTGGAACACCCAAACCGTTGATTGTTGTTTAGTTTCAGGATCATACGCATATATCCAAGATTCATCACCTGTGTAGATATTATAGACAGCTTTTGACGCACCCTGATTGTACTTTTGTAACATTTTTTCACTTCAATCGACACGAGCCTGTTTTTGGCCAATTCTCAAGTTGTGCGGAATCCAACGTGAACAAATTTTTTTTACAGCTAAATGTTCGTGTAATATTTTATATATACTCGTCATACTTATGCCCAGAGACGCCTCTATCTCGCGATATGTAACATGACGATCTTGCATTATTGGTTCCCGCACAGCATCAATATTTTGAGGTACAACAACCGATTTAGGGCGACCTTCTTTAACTTCGTCCGTGAGCACAGACCGCCCACGATTAAACTCACTAAACCAGTGATACACAGTAGTTTTCGATGGTGCTTCGTCCCCAAAAGTCGAAGTGAGTTGATCGATGCACTGTTTTTGAGTTAGCCCTCGCCGAAAATCGTAATAAATCATAGCACGAAAATTTTCACGACTTAAATCCATGGTGATAAAGACTCGCAATTTTCAAAATGACGCCACAAAGGATAAATAAATGACAGCTGCATGATTTTTTTATTTATTTATATTTCTTAAGGCATTGGTAACAAGACCATCAGCCTAATGACGAAACTTCTGGAGAAACATTAACTGTCCCTAACACTCCTTCAGTAAAATGATAGTAGGCTTTACTGAAGTTAAAAAAGGACTTCTTGGAAGAGCAAGAAAACTTTAGAAATCGGTCCACAATTGACGAAGTTATGGGTGAACATACATAAAAAGAAATTGCGTACGTACAAACGAACATAGAAACTTCCTTTTTTGAAATCGATTAAAAAATAAATGATCGACTCATATACATATTATGTAAACGTAATATTATGAAAGTAAGCTCTACAATTCCTAAGACTTAACCAATATCTGTTATCGACGAACAGGAATGTTATTTACATTAATCATATACAGTAAACTGATAGTCAAGTCCATTGTCACAAATGTTTTTTTTCCTCATATAGTCACAACACGCACTACTTGCCTATATTTAAAACGGCTGAGGTTTTGTGTCGGGGGCACTCATAGCAACGACAAACAACAAACAAGTGATAATGGACTCTAATGCATGCCCGTAGGGTGCGTTGTTTGCCGTTCGAGTGACTCACTATGTTTTGTGTTGCAAACACATGTTTATGTATCAACGTATAATTTATTAATCACAATATTACTTGTACTAGACGCCAATGATTTGTAATTTGTTAAAGCTATTATCGTCTGTCATCTGTTTTCCTCGTTTTTCATATCTTTTGTTGTAACATCAAATGGAGTGAACGAACTTTTGTTTGTGACAATTGTTTCTCATTATTTGATCGCGGAAATAATACTTCCGACTTCGTAGTCAAGTTTGTACGTATCTATAAAATTACAAATTGAATAATGAAAGAATGACGAAGAAAATCTATAGAGCAAGTGAGTGGTAAAAGAAGTCAAGGAAGATCAAGGCTGACTTATGAAGATCAGATAGCTAGAGTGTTAGCCGACGAAAATGTCAAAAGCACTCGCATACCTAGGCGAAAATGTGTGAGGAGGATGATGAGATTTGAGGAAGCGAAAGAAGTATGTGAGGACCGCGACGCTTGGCGCTCCGTCCTCTCTGACTACCCCGTTAGGGATACGGCGTGAAGATATGTATGTATAAAATTATAAATAGGTTTTAAGCATTAAATATCTATACTAAAATTATAAAGAGAGACAGCGATTTCTGTAAACTTGTTAATATGCGTAGGATAATCTTCACAACTATTACACCTATTTCAATATCTTTTTCGCCATAATGAAGGTACTACTAGTACTATATAAGGTACTACCTTCATTATGGTGCAAGAATTAGACATAGGATATATATTATTGTATTCAACCCGGGCGAAGTCGGGTCGGGCCGTTACTATATAATAAATTTATGTTTTGGACAATATTAGAAACACAATAAAAAACCCATTATAAAAGATATTGTTTCTTTGTCTTAAAATATTTATAATGTCAATGCTTATTGTAGTTAAATTATTTCTCAAATTAATCACAATGAATAGACAAATGAAACGACTAAAAATCAATTAGTGGATCGGCCTGACTTCACACGAGTAGGTACCTACATAATGAATAGCCTAAAATCTTACCGAATTACAATATGTATACTAATATTACAAAGAGATAAATTTTGTTCGTATGTAATGGATGAACTCAAAAAATACTCAACCTATTTCAAAAATTCTTTCACCTATGTAAAGCTACATTATCAGCATGTAACATAGGCTGTATTTCATTATCAAAAAAATTTCTACCCATGCGAAGCTCGAAGGTCGCTAGTAGTCTATATAAATAAAAATTAAATGTTGTTCGTTGCTATACGCAAAACTTGAAAATGGCGGGACCGATTTAGCAAATTTTTCTTACTGTACATAATAGTTTCGATTTTTATGGAATTTTTTTTTTGTTTTTGTGGAAAGAAAAATTAGAAGTTGCCCGGAAAATTAAAAAATATTAGGAGAAACTGGAAGTGCTTTTTTGTATGTGATTTTTGTATGAACTCAAAACCATAACTCACGAATAATGTTGTAGTTATCTACTGAGCTACAGTAACGCGTGGCCTGTATACAATATACATATAAGAGTCAATAAAAATACAATCGCGACTTCATTTGTGTGGAATTTAGATACACAATTATATTTAAATATATTCAAAATATCTCCACACTAAATGTTATCAAAATTGGTTCAGCAGTTTAGCCGTAAAAGACACTGGCATTTATAATATGTCCTATAGATAAAGGCAATTGCTGGTCTGAGAAAGAAGGAAATAAATACAGTGTACCAGTTACTTATCTTCCCGCGAAAATCATAAAAGTCAGCCATGGGCTTAGCGCAAGGAACTCCTATTGGTGATGGTCCAGCCAATAGGCATACCTGTCCTATGCTTACATTTTCGTTTTGTTATGTCCAGAAAAATATGATTTTATTGTCCCTTGATACTTTGTCTTTTTATCTTATCAAGTAACTTTCTAACTTGTCTTGGAATCTGGTTGTTATTCCCAGTTACTGGGTACATTCCAGCTTATTGCATGGCACTCGTAGTGGCGTTAGTAAACGTTTGAATAATACAATTGGTGTGATTGGCTGGAGGTTAAACCTATTTCTTTTGTCATTTCCAGAGGGTGAACACGTCTCTTTAAAATGTGGCCTCTGGTGCTTATTCGGGATGCTAGTATTTATTATCGTGGAGAAGTTATTCGCCGCCAACGAGGCAGGGGAACACGAGCACAACGGCTCAATCAAACAGATAGAGATCGAGGAGATCGACAAACTCCTGGCGGCGGAGAGGAAGTCGCGGCGGAAGAGTAAAGGCGAAGGCATTTGTGGTGGCAACGGATCAGTGACTGCCAAACAGTTATATGATTCTTGTGTTTTCAATAATAACACCAAAGGTAATTGTTTTCCGGTATAACAAAAAATATGACAGTGTAGACTGTAGTGTAGTTCATCTCCGTCTATATTACATAAATATATCTATTTGTAATGGTTCCAAAAAAAATTCTAAATCTTATACGCCTTCTCTCAAATGTGTTTTTAATACTTGTGTGGTTAAGAAAATTTGGGAAAATTGAATTAAATAAGAAAATATTTTATACTAAAGGTCGCTCGGTGGTCGAAATTCGACCGTAAACATAAATATGAACTTATAAAATCTTTGGCGACAATCTCTATTACTCTGTACTGTTTGATCCGAGGAGGTTACATATATGTGATCATTGATCACAATCTATTATGAGTTTGACATTGACAGTATTTTTGATAGCAGCAGTATGAACGTAAAACTATGCCATTCACGCTCCTTCGTGCACGTGATATTCCTAAAAAGGGATCCAAAGTTTTCGCTTCACGTATCACTGTTTCCTAAATTTTTTTATTGATAACACTAAAGCTCGTCATTAACTACTAAACGGAAAAAAAAGAAAATCGGTTGATAAACAGGAGAAAAAGGTACTAAACTGTTTTGTCTTTATTTATTTATGTATAGATTTCGTTACGCAGATGAGTCAGTCTCTTAAGGTTGCCAATTTAATTTTAATCTCTTCGTAGCAGAATTTATAGTAAAAACTACAAGTTCTGCTGGAAGCCTTCTTTTAGTTTTAATTACTAATGTTATGCTTGTTATGGTAGAACATTTTATAACCTTACTAGCTGTTCCTGCGGTTTCGCTCGCGTGAACTACGTATTTATTGCTATTTTTTTACATTAAGCTTTTATTCTGTTATCCGTCTATCCATCTATCTATACGTATTATAAAACACAACGTCTCTCTGTCTGCCTGTCTGACAGTTTGTGCGTAATAACTCGAGAACCAAATATGTACTAAAACCTGGCCAACGTATTTCCATAATAAAAAAACATTCACATAAATCGGACTGGTGGTTCTCGAGTTAAAGCTCACAAACGGACAGACAAAAACAGAGACAAAACGTCATGCCCTCATTGGCTATGTCATTCTAAATTGTATGTGGTTGTTTCTTTATTTAGAAAGTATGCACAATTTTTTTCATTAACAGCCCTCATGCAGCTAAATTGCCAAACAACTTATCATATTTTATTAATAGATTTCTTGAAATGAAAGATTTATTCAACTTTTATATTTATTCCAGGTGAAGGCGCTTGCTGCAATGGGGTGGTGAACTCTAACGGCAGCGTCCGATGTGGGAAGAGTAATAGGTGGATGGGCCGCTGTCTTCTAAGAGAGGCGAGAGAGAAGGCTCTCAAGGCTAGCAAGGAGAAGACTGATAAGAAAGATGTAGGTTGTTTTTAAATCCAACAGAAATGAGGGATTTTGTAAAGCTTATGTCGTTAACTGTCTGTATGCTTCTTTATGACATACTAGCTCTTGCATGGATGAACCAATTCGTATGCGTTTTCTTTTGTTAATAACTGTCGTTCGACAATGTTTTAGCTTTTAGCTATGTTTATTGATAATCTGTTTGGATTATCTATATACTATGTAAAAGGCTATGTATGTATGTTCCTTATGGACTCCGAAACGGCTGGACCGATTTCGATGAAATTTTCAGGGAATCTTCAGATTAGCCTAGCGGATGTTCCTGTAAAGTTTGGTAGCAATCGGATCAGTAGAATTTTTTTTTGTTTTTTTTTTGCGGTATCAAAATAGTTATAAAAACTGTTTCATTTGTTTTAACTTCAACTAACGCCCAGTGAAACGGGCCGGGTTTGCTAGTTTTATAATAATAAATCATAATAATAATGCGTCAGACAATATACACCAATCGTCTCATCTGAAACTAGGGTATTTCCTGTGCAATGAGAACCAGACGACGACTACTGGGGCGTCTCTCACTACACCCAGACCCGAGATAATCTAGAAAAATTCATTTCCTAAATTGACCCAACCGGGAACCGAACCGGACCCTTCCGCGCTTGGATGCAACGTCTAAACCACTGCGCCATCAAGGTCATCATCGTTCATCGTCGTTTGTGTGTGAAGTTTTAAAATCGTTACTTTTAGTCATTTTAAACTAACTTAACTAACTTTTTAACTAAACATTATATTCTAAGAACTGGCAACCACCTCGACTAACATGTGAGATACGAAATACAAGGCTAGAATTTTATGTATATTTTATTTAATAATAGTAAAGTAAGAAAATCATGACCAGTCAGGGTTAGCGTGGTAACAATATTACCCCCCAGATTAAAATTAATGTCTTTCTATAAAGCTAGCATTGGAATATATTCCAGTTTATACATTTTCATGCATATAAAAAGATTGCCAGGTAATTTTGCCAGATAAAAGTACCTAAGTCAGTAAATAACGCTCTCATATTTATTTTTGTCAGTTCTATGTTTTGGACAGTAGTTTGGTAGCTTGGTCTGTATTTTCTTATTTTTATTTTCTCATTTTTTTGTATTTAATTCTTTATACACTAATCCTTGTAACCATTTACAATTGCTTCACCAATACAGGGACGTTACCATTGCTTATTTACATTCCATAGTAAATTACCTATTCTTGTTTTGTTACATCTTATGATCTAATTAATTCTATATGTTGTGATACTTAATGTATACATCTCAATATATACTAAATATGCCTTTATTTATCTACTAATATCTAAAACTTGTCTATTAGTTTTCCTTACCGTAATTTCTCAATCATTCTATTTATAATTACTGTGCCACTACACTATTCACTATAGAGATATATAGTATATATCTATTAGTATATATTATATACTATTATTAAATGAAGTAAAAATGGGTAAATGAGTAATTACTAGATTCTAATCTATTCAATAACAATAGTTAGGAATCGTTGTGAAAATTATTAATATTAAGTTAATCAAATCAGTATGAATATAATTGTTTATTAAGATCATGTTCATTGTTTTAACAAGGATAATAACAATAATGTTTTAAACAACGATACAGCACCATTGAAGATGTTAATGAGGCTACAAGAATACAATAAAATAACAATTTGAAAGAACCGACAGAACCAGATCTCGTCACATTGAACCTGTTTTTGTAATTAAGTACCCAGAACCGGTTTTACTTGTACTTTTTGAAACCGGAAAAAGTCTAGCTCTAATACATAAACTAATCACTGCGCCGACAGACGTTTGGTTAACGTTTTTTGAAACCAGAAAACGGTTCCTGCCTATAGCACATACACAAACCCAGCGCCAACAGATGTTTGGTGAAGGACGCAGTGTGAGTTGTGGCCGTTCCCCGTTCGCAGGTGGCGGGCTACCTCAACCTGATGGCCAATTCCATCGACAACTTCACGCACGGGCTGGCCGTGGGCGGCTCCTTCCTCGTGGGCTTCAGGGTGGGCCTGCTCACCACCTTCGCCATACTGGGTATGTCTTGTCTGCCGCTCGATCTTACCTGTACCCATACATTTCTTCAATTTCAAAATGTATAGACCACACCCTATCGGCGTTAGTTAGTAACCAGGCATCTTCTCTTCTTTCTAAGTGAACTACTTTAATCCGTCATCAAAAAGTCAAAAGTAAAATCAATTTATTCAAGTAAATCCAATCACAAGGTGTTTTTGAACGTCAAATCTACTTTAGTTTGGTTCAAAAAGAAAATCTTAACACTGAGATGAACCGATAAGAAACTCAGTCAGGTATCATTTTTTCAACATCATTTTACAATACATTTATTAGAATACAATGTTCAAAAAGCCAGTAGATACATTTGCAGAGAAGATAATTTCCAGGCTTTTGTCTTCAACGAAATCTTTTATTTTATAGTATGATTGTCTAATCAATCTACGTTTTATAATCGTGATCAACGAAGTATTTCTGGTAAAACAAAAAGAATGAATTTCTAGGCGTATACGGGGTCGCAAAGCGCACAGACGACACAGTTCAACATAGCACAGCCCTGTAGCCTGGATTAGAAACTAAATAAGGCCTATCGCACGAGGTGACTAAAGGAAGCCTTTTGGGCCGTGGCCGATCTGTGCGGAATCTCCGGTCTCCTATGCGACCCCAAAAAAACAATAGCGAGTGTGGTCTGTAATGTTGTAGCATTGCGAGGGTACAAAGTAGTCTTTGCCCCCGAGATGGCTTTAACAAAAGACAAGAGAGGCTCCGATGCGTTCTATAAATCTGATACCCCTCGATAATTTATGAAGTATTACCAACACAGTGATTTTAGTTGGTAAATTCCAGTAAATTCATACTCAGTGTAGTCTTGGGAAGTTAGATGAGGAAAAGTCTTACATAACCCAGTTTCTCCCTCCACGAGCTGGGCATCTGTGTGCAGATTTTTCCTGTGTAAAAAAAATGCTTTGTAAAAAAAGGTTTTTATATACAATGCATTACTGTCCGTGATCTTAAATAGATGCAAAAATCTGAAGTCTGCTAAAGTCACTTGTACGATCTGCGTTTCCACATAAGTCTAATATTAAAGTTTCAAAATTTTCATCCATATCTTGCAACCCTCTATAACCATATACCTATAATCGAAAGACAACAATTTTGGTAGTCTATTGTTATGCCACACCTTTTGCCTAAGCTGCTAACACTAGATGATAAAATTTTGAAGCATAATATAGTCTTGATTAAAGTTTATAGGAAAAATATATATATATATAGTTTATAGGAAATATATATATAGTTTCCAAAAATTTTTTTTTAATTTTCAAGCATAATAATATAGCCCTGATTGAAGTTTATAGGAAAAATATATCGAGTCTCCAAAACTTTATCTTTTACAGTTTTAAAAATAAATTTGCACCAGAATCATTTCCCACTTGACCAATTTTTCATATTTATTTATAGTGCACGAAATACCACATGAAGTCGGTGACTTCGCTATATTACTGAAGAGCGGATTTTCGAGGTGGGAAGCGGCTAAAGCACAGATTGTAAGTTTTAAGATAATTATTTACTGTAGTAGTAATTTTTTTATATAATAATGCACGAGGTAGATGCGCAGTCGAATCACAAACATTCACACAGTCTGGCCATAAATACTGTTACAATGAAAAAAAACAATAATTTTAAATTTGAATTTGGAACTTGTTATTCTCATAATAATATTCATAGCGTTTTCTCATTTTCTAATATTGTCGTGATATTAAGTGGAGTGAGGTGATAAAGAGAACTGATTTGCTGTGATAGCATTACACAAAGTAAGTAGTCGAATGCAATTTTCGAAACTCTTCATCCGCTTGGTATTAGTCGAATATTTGTGTATCGGGCTATTAATAGGTGTAATGAAACGTCCTCTGTTATCAAACTATTCGAGAGCGAATGAGACCAGAGACAATTATTGTAGTCTTTTGTATGCTTCATTTTCGGCGCGATGGTAATGTATCTACGACTTATGTATATTATCCACTATTATATATATTAAACATATAATATTTGTATTATATTTGATATCGCTTTCTCGAAAACGTCTTTAGCGATTTCGAGGAAATTTACAATATAGGGGTTTAGGGGGACGAGAAATCGATCTAGCTAGGTCTCAATTCTGCGAAAATTAGTTTTCTCAATGTTTTCACATACTTAAAACTTCTAAACTCTTCTAATTTCACAACACAATTTACCTTCTCAATAGCACAGTGGCTAGAGCGAATGACCACCACGCAGAAATGCGCGGGTTCGAATCCTGCAATGTGGGTCAGACTTTTTTTGTTTTTTTTTATAAGACACAGAGCAAAGCTCGGTCGGCCAGGTACTGTAAATTATAATCTTTGAGTAGAACCATTTGAGGATATAACTAAGATGTTTTTTATTGCTTTTGTTCCATTATTAAGGGATCCTTAGCGCCATAGTAGAAACTTTTAGGGGTCCAACATTGAGAAACATTGGTACAGGCTCTTCCACAGTATTGTTTAATTAAAGCGAATGTACAATATTTCAGGCGACTGCCTCTGCCGGCCTCATTGGCGCCATGACAGCTGTGGTATTTAGTGGTGCGAGAAACGCTATTGGTATGTTATTTAAATACAAAAAACTCAAAATAACTTATCTAAGCAATATTTTATACATACAAATATATCATCACGCAATAGTAATGTAACATATATTATTCACATGCTTTTTATATACATATTTGTATAAATTATGTGAATATATTGTAAAATTACAATGCAACTATGGAGAAAATTAATATTTATGGATATTTGAATAAATTAGTTTTAATTAATGAACAGCTTTGATTTTATTGGCTTTAAATTACTGACTGGTGTCATTAGATACATTCTTATCAGCCCTGGCTGCTTATAGACTTCCGAGATTTATTAGGGTGTTTAAAGAAGAGAGGTCATTGGCATTTTACAAGTAGTTCATACAAATAGAAGTGTATACGTGTAATAAAGAATAATTTCTATAATTTTTGAGTAACTATCTAATTTCTTTTGGCGTTTTAAAGCATTGGCAACCAGGCTCGGCCTAATCACATAACTGGAATAACACCGTATTGTTATAACTCATGTTGAATACAAGCACATGTCTGATGTGAGACTCGTTCTTTCTTAAAACCTAGTCCCTAAGTCTGGAGACTAATATGATAGTAGGCTTTACTGAAGTTAAAAAGGACTTCGTGGAAGAACGCGATAACTTCAGCTGTGTATGTTTATTTAAACCTATTTAATTTTTTTATTACACTCGCACAGAACTTTTACGCACTTTTATCATCATTTTTGTAATTCAAAACTCCCAAAAATGTGAAAATAGAAAATCTAAACAAAATGTCAACTTCACTCCTTTCGTTCTCACCAAAAAGTCTCATATTATGTTCACATCATACATATTATATTATATATTTCAAAACATCACAGCTTAATCAATTTCTTAATTAATAAAAATATCTATCTCTTAACTGACTTTTACTGCTTGCGAGCAGACAAGCCGTCTTATTTTATTTATATTATTTATTTATTTAACAATTTATTGCACACACAAAAACAAATATAAAGAAGAAAATGATACATACAGAAAGAAAACCAAAAGGTACCGCTTCTTTCCATAAGAAATTTCTTCATGCGGACCCGCGATAAAGATATTTTAATTTATTTTTGTATTATTTCTCTTTCTCTGAGACGAGCATAGATTTCTGTTTTAGTGTAAAATTATTCGTTTATTATATATATTGTATTTATATTCGTATATTTATATTCGTATTTTGTTTCAGAGGCCAAAACCTCGTGGATAGTCCCGTTCACAGCGGGCGGGTTCTTACACATAGCCCTAGTCACGGTCCTCCCGGACCTGTTGAGGGAAGAGGACAAGAAGGAGTCGCTCAAACATCTCGCTGCTTTGATATCCGGTATCGCGGTCATGGCTGTCATGACTCATTACTGCGGTTAATTCGACTGCCACATATTACCTAATTTTAAGCTATATCATCACTGAATGTTTTAAGCCGGATGCTTACACCTTCAAGAATTGAGGCGCCGGTGCACAAGAAGTAATTTATTTCTTTTTTTTATTTAAATAAGTACAGTAATTGATTAACAGTCGAGGCGGAATTAACGCGCCGCCATTTGTTATACCCTCGGACCAAGAATCGTAACGAACGGAGTCATAATGAGTTGCCGCTCTTATCACTATGTCAAACGAATTTTCATGTCTCTTTGTTAGTGTCCGACCGAAACTAATGTTTACGGCCAAACCGAAACCGAATTTCGGCTTCGGTCTCAGTTTCGGCCGAAACCGAAATTTCCATATAGGTCACGTTTTTGTGGGAAGAGAAATAATAGTCAATCTTAACCAGTCGATCTTTATTTAGTCTCTGGTATTTGAACTAATCATTAATATAACATATTGTCACACCTTATTTCAAATAAATTATTTGTACTTTTTGAAATAAAGAGTTGATTTGGACCTACTACCTACTATTTCTTTTTAATATTATTTACGAATAACATCAAATAAAAGACACAAAACAAAATTACTTTTTACCTAGTATGTTTAGGTACAGAATACAAAAAATATCTTTCATCTTAAGAACAGAATTACTTTTTCTAAACTTTGGTCAGTTTATATGGCACTCTTGTTAATACATGCATATCTTCACGCCGTATCCCTAACAGGGTAGTCAGAGAGGACGGAGCGCCAAGCGTTAATTACGTTTACTCTTGTTAATCAACTACAATAAAGTTAAAAAGTACCGACCCACTAAGTACAACAACTAAGTATTCTTAATGCAAATAATACTTGATGTATGAAAATAAAGAGTTTTCTCTCAAACTAAAAAAAACTGTGAAGAGCTTCATTGAGCTACAACTATTAATAACTTAAATGGACTGATAATTATTAGTATTCATAATTAAACAATCTAATATTATAAGTGAGAAACAATAATTTAAAACGGTGCCATATTACCGCATGGACGCGGCAATATAACACCGAAACTAAACCAAAACCCGTTTTTTTGCCGAAACTAGGTCGAAACCGAAACCGAAAGTTCGGTGGGACACTACTCTTTGTCTATCTCATTAAGCATAAACACGTGTAAAACTTGTAGCTCTAGTAAGTTTCGCAACCTCACACTGTCGGTGTAATTTGTGTCGGCTCATGACTTCAGCAGTGAATTGTTGTACTTTGACCCTTCCCTTATAACGCACATCTCACTAATATCTCACACTAACAAAAAACGAACATGCTCTTAAAGCAAAAGCTCTGTCCAATTGATTTTTGGTCCGAGGTTGTACTCGTTATTTCATTATATTCTTTTTCTAGTTATAACGTCAAAAGGAAGAATTTAATCCTTTTGTCGAGTTTCTCAGTAACCATGCAACATATTGAACTTATTTCCCACATTAAGGCACATGATCAAGTGTACTTGATTGAATCCATTCAATGTGCATGAAACGGAATTTGGATAAAACTAAATCGTGTGGGCGGATCGTTTCTGTGCTTTAAGAGCGTCATGCAAAACTAACGCTTCATGCAAAGTGAACGGACTTGATCAAGTATACTTGATCGTCAGTAGTCGGCCTAATACATATTGGTAACCTTGGAATAATCATTAGAGAGCTAAGAACCAAACGCCTTTCTTGAAGTTTGCAGGAGAGATATACCTAATGAGAGACCTAGATTTTGTAGACTTATTAGATGTTTATATCATTTTGTAATAAATACGAAACTCTATGCGCAATTTAAACTCGCACTATACTTAATTAAATGCAGAAATAACGCGCTCGTACCTCAACGCCGCCTCTTCTTGACAGTGAGCATCCGGGCTCATATTGCGGTTCCTTTTTAAAAATATTTATATACATGCATTCTTAAAAAATGTTCATAATTTCAAGGTCAAGTATTATAGTAGACGATGAAGAAATATGAATAAGAAAGGTGAAAACTGTCAATACGTACGTATGTTTTTAAAAAACAATCACAAAAATTGCTTTAAAATATTATGGGAGATGATAAAGAAATAAGAATAAAGGTCAACACTCATAAAACACCTCAATACCCAGCTGGTTCTGCTTCACTGCGCGGCATTCACTCATTATCAACGGGTAGCCGCCTAGTAGTAATAGACGATGCCTCGTGGTCAACGAACTGTCAATTATATGATATGTCTATGACAACGAAATGTCAAACCTCACGTGATTGGTTTTAACTAACGAGTGAGACCCTTATACACACACTCTATTGGAAAATTTCAGGATTGTCACTTTAAAACACACGGTTTACGCGGTTTTATGAAAATTTACCGGTTTTTCGGCTATAACTCGGATGATGATTTTAATCCGATATAAATAAATCGATATTTAATCCGATTTCAAAAATTCTTTCAGTGCTAAGTAGCTTTTAACATATCACTCTACGTTAGTAACTAATTAATCTGTGATATCACACTCAATATTTATCAACACTACATTTTTGCGGAATTAATTCTAAATAAGCGCAGGAAATTTGCTCCTTATACCTCGGCGGTTGGCTAGCCCATAAATACCTGTTACTCAATGAGATTCTAGTTGGGTGTCGGGTTGGAATATGCGTGACGGCCTTTAAGGAATACGCACTCGGCACACTTTAAAACATTTTGTTTATAAATAAACCTGTATTTCAGTATTCAAAGGGAGGGACACAAAAACAGTTAATATTAAATGGAAATTATTGTCCGTCGGTATGCACGAAATTAAACATACGAGATTCTGGGATAACCCTTTTCCTCCGAAGATATAAATCACAACACAAGTAGGACGACCCAATTCCAAGGGTTCAAATTTTGGTTTAAAGGATATCGATAACGCGCAGAATATACCACCCTTCTGTCCCCCCAACGTCACAACGAAATTACAGTTAAGGGGAGAGGTGCAATCACTGTGTGATCCCATTACAGCGTGTTATATTATACATACATTTTACACATATACCCTTAACTGAATAATTTGTAAGCTATGAAAAAAATAGGTCGTCTTTTATATTCATCAAATTGTACTTGCATAGATATTTTTAAAGTGTGTTGTTAACGCGGTTGGTTGCATAAATCTCTATATGGTAGTAAGAGCTCGTTATTGGCAATAAAACTGCTCAACCTTTTTTTTAATAATTTTTAAATGCTCGAATTGGATATTTCGATTAGAATGGTGGCAGGATGTATCCTAATTTACTGTCATTATTTTTATTAGTACAAAAATGGTTTATGAATTCGTGACGTCACCAGGCCAGGTTTTTTTATAAGTTGTCATGATATACGAGACACTGTCTTGTCAAATAAGTAGGAATCATAGACCACAAGATGCTATTTTTTATAATTTTGACTTCACTTTACGTGGTTCTCATATAAAAGCATAGGTTTTTTTTCATTGGATTTGATGTCTAAGACCAAGTTGTATAGAGCACATTAGGAAAATAGTTAAACTAAGTGTTGCCAGAGGAAAAACGTGGCATTCTGTCAAGTCGGTGTGGGTCATTAAGGATTTTATGGCTGGTCTATTCTAATTTCCGTTGGCATGGCAGTCTACAATAGAAAGTACAAATATTTAAAGTATTTTACATGAAATTTTAAAACAGAATTTGATATTGATTGGCGCAGTAGCTTTCGTGTAAAAAAACGAAGAAAAAACAGAACAATTATACTCAAAATGTCTTTTGTAGCAAAAATAGAATCTTAATTTCGTCATTTCTATCTGTTTTATTTATTTATTTAACTATTTATGTACACAAAATACAAAAAAAAGAAAACAAGACAAGAAAAAAGAAGAATTTGTACAAAAGGCACTGCTTATTTCATGATGAAACTTCTTCCAGCAGACCTGCGATGGGAAACATAATATAGTTAAAAGCAAATTTAGTGTGTACAACTTATAATATTTATACTTATATACTTATTATATATATATATATATACACACACACACACACACACACACACATATATATATATCCACTGTTTGTAGGTTGTACATCTACTTGGTTAAAACTTAACACAATCACACAAAGTGAAATTAGCTTAAATGTATTAGCGTTCCGACTTTTCCAGAGGATTTTCCCAAAATTTTAACATAAACCTTACAATTACGAACATAACAAAAAAAATTAACCAAATCGGTCGAGGCGTTCTTAAGCGATGATCTTTCATACATGCGGCAATTTATTAGTATTTATATATAGATTCGTACTTTTATATCAGTGGCTGTGCCCACGAAAATAAGAAAACGTAGGACCAACCGTACCATCGAAAAGAATGAATTTGCCACTCCGTAAGTTGAACGAAACTAATATTAAGATTCTATTACAAATTAATCATTTAATATGACAAAAATATTTTACAAAACGTCTATTATCTCGGTTTAAAGTATAAATAAGCATTTTGCAGTATTGAGTAATTCGTTCACAGAACCAAAAAATAAACAAATATATTATAAAAAAGTGTAGTTGTTAGCAAGGAATTGTTATGATGCTGAAATATTTTTGGTATGTAATAATACTCGTAAGTTATATGCACATAAGTATCTTGTTATAATCATTCTTAGCAGAAAAACTTGTTTATACTATTTAAAATGTATTATTGCTTAATAAAAAATATAGTATAGGTATTGTTTGATTATGATATTGTACTTATTTGTTTATAAACAAATATTCAAATATTGTAAATACGTAAAACTTAACAAGTATTTCTGTACTTTGTCTAAACTTACTTGAACTAGGCCACTCATAACTAATATATTACTATTATGTAGTAGAATAAAATTCTTTTTTTTAAAAATGAAAAAGATAAAAATATTTTTCTAAAAAAATTAAATAGAATAATTGGCACAAAGTGGCATACTTAGTTAGTTTCGTATTATAATAATTGAAATGAGATTATTCAAATCGAAATAATATTTTGTTAAACTACAAAATAGATGTAACTCAATTCGCAATTAATTTAAATGTAAGCATCACGACTAACACTAGTAAAAATTAAGGATGAGGGATATTAGAAAAACAGTGTATCTATGTAAAATAATTTTTATTCCTTGAAGACTTTCTTAGCTCAATACGATTTTTACAACAAACAAATGTGGATACGTCGATTTTCAGTATTTTTGTTCACAATCAATTGATCAATTTTTTAGAGGACTTAATCGATATTAAAACATCGATGTTTCGATAAGATCGATGAATATCTATCATCCCTATTAAAATGTCATCTGAAAAATCGCTACTGTATGAGATTTTTAACTTTACTAAGGTATATTAAAGAATCCACACCCAATTGAATAGACTGTATTGTGACATTTTTGGCTAGAATTGTAACTTGTATGATAACATATTTTTGTTAGAACTTGTATATTTAGTTTTTAGGAACAATGCATATATACATAGTTCATTTTTACATTATAATCGAAAAATCATTTAAGTACTTGTAAATTTGATCTCCACTTATTCACTTTCACATATTCCGTTTTATTATAAAAAAATTGTAAATACTTAATTTTGAATCTAAGCTAAAATGTGTACATGGTAAATAAACAGTAATATGACAGTAAAAATGTTTTTGAATTATTTTAAGTAAATACTAAACATTTTAATTAAAAATTTAATTATTTTTTTAAACGAGACAGTTATTTGAGAACAATACATATTAGTACATAAATAACAGATATTTATGTATTAAAAAGATTATGTAAACATTGTGCTTATTTTTGCTTGGATTCAATTATAAATCATTCATTCAATCAGTCCTAGTACAAACTCCACTATTTTTTGTGATATAATTTTTTGTAAATAGTATAATAATACTAATACCAGTAAATCTGGTTATTTCAATCACAATTTGTCTGCATTTCGTTATTTTCATTAACTTAGATTATGTTATTGCGTTATAGTGATTAAAAATGTAATGTGATAATAATTGCCATTTTATGAGTATTCTAAGTCGTTAGTAACGATATATAAATATTTTAAGTGTTTAAAATAAAAATTATCTATACTCAATTATGTCTAATTATTTATGCACCCTTTATTTAAAAAATATATGACAATTTATTATTTGTTATATAGTTAATGACAAACCTGTAGGTTTTTATCTATACACCCAATATATTACAAACACAATCGAGTTAAAAAAACGTAAAGCAATCGTTATGTTTCTGCAAATTATCCGTAGTGAAGTTTTACGTTGATACGAAAGATGTTTAGGGGTAATTGGATGACAATTTTCCTAGCTTGGACACTGACCAGTAAACTCTAAAGAGTCTAGACGATGCCTATGGCACATGCTACTGCCAAGTTTAGTAATATAAAAGACGGCCCGCCCACAACTCTCCACCTATCCGCTTTCGAATATTCAACGTTCGATATTCGAAAATTCTCCCGCAAGTTTTCGATACGATTGTTTTTTTTATAAAATTTGACAGTTATTTTTTATTTTTTTTATTTCAATAGGTTTCAATGTAAAGCAGTATGTCACTAATGCCAGCCAAGAGAGTTTGTAATCCCCCGTTCCTTACTCCAGAATTCATTATGCTCGGTCCCTATCTTTACATGCTAGGTCATCTATTGTTGATATATTCTTATACAAAAAGATTATACATTTTTCAATATATGTACATACTCGTATTATATTGGACGAGGATGTCGAGAATAATCTCGTGTTTAATTAAAAAAACCATAATGAGTAGTTTAAAATCCTTTAATAAGGTTAATAATAGGCTCTGTCAGATCTTAACATCTACATAAACGCGTTTATATATACATAAATAAAATACGAATGTGCAATGTGGTAAAAATACGTTCACATCACGTAGACTTTCTCGACGCGTTTCATACAGAACACCTCCTTCGTCTTCGGGCAGATTATCGAGCCGTGTTCCTTCATCATCTCCTTCAAGGCCTGTTAAATATATATATTTCATGTCAGAGAGTTTCAAAATGAATGAAATGTCAATGTTACAATTTGTTTATTGGTTGAACTTCCAAACATCAATTTATTTTGTTTCATTCTACCACTACCGGTTTAGCCTTTGTGACAGCATCATGTTCATGGGTCACGGCAGTACCTACCTCCTTCCCTATACCTAATAGCCTATACGATAGATCCATAATATCAATCAACATCTAAAACAGTTGAACCTCAAATGGTGACATGTTCATAAGAAACTTACATATTTTGTTCTAAATATATGACAAATTGAAAATGTTTTGAAGTAATTAAAGTGATTCGTTTCAAGAAACCACTTATTCCAAAAAGTGACTTGAGATAATTATTATGTTTTAAATGTATACTGAAATAACATGCGCTGGTTTAAAAATAACACGTGATAGCGCAAACTAAGCATTTCATTACAAAAACAAAATTTTCTCGACGAGTTTCGTAAAAAAAATCAGTATTTTTTTTAACATATCTTAAAAATATAATAAATAAAATAATGATATGGATAAATTATGGAGTTACAGATTTTATTGCAGGACTGGGCACAAACACAATTTTCTACTAAATGAATGCCACGCCATGTGTCATGATGATAAAATGAGCTTTTGTTGAAGTAGTGATGCTCGCAGTAAGTTACATCACTGATTTGCTCGACAGAGGTAGCACTAGCGATTTGTGATACCACGAGATACTGTTGCTGAGATTCCGCTATTGCATACTGGCACAGTTAAGTAACAAGCTATCCGGTTAATACATACATACATATCTTCATGCTGTATCCCTATCGGGGTAGTCAGTGGACGGAGCGCCTAGTATCGCGGTCCCTTGCATACTTCCTTCGTCTCCTCAAATCTCTTCATTCTTCTCACACATTTTCGCCTAAGTATACGAGTGCGTTTGATATTTCTGTCAGCTGACATTGGCTATTTGATCTTCATAAGTCAGCCTTGGCCTTTCTTGGTTCTTGCTACAACTCACTTTCGCTCTGTAGATTTTCTTCGTCACTCTTTCATCACTCACATCTATGTGCCCGAACCATACCCATTTTTACCATTATTAACCATTTGGTTAATAATATCATAACCGTACCATAACCAGATGGTTAATAATGGTAGAATTGAATTTTTTATTTTACCATTATTTTTAATTAAATGTTGATGAAATCAAACGATAGATTTACTTTTTACACTGTCATTTAATATGATTAATCAGATATAAAATGGTATTACAACTTGAGATAACTATGCGAACACGAATACGCCTCAGAAAACGCACAGAGTATATACAATAGAAAGAAACGTTTTATATATAGAAGGCGCTAAATTTAAAATATACTTCAACAAATGTAATGTATGTACAATGTAAAAATGATTATGGTTCGAATTAATAATGGTAAAAATTGTTATGGCTCGAAAAATCTGCTATTAACCGGTTTGCGTTAAGGCTACTAAAACGAGTTCGTGTCACGTACCTTCTCCCCGTAGACCTGTCCGTTGGGCAGCACCATGGGCAGGTTGTGCTCGTTGAGCGGCGCGCGCGAGATGCGGCACACGAGCCGCGAGTGGCTGCAGTGCGCGTGCGGCAGCGTGCGCGCCAGCGCGTTCAGCGGCGGCTGGCACGCCGGGCAGCCCGACGCCTTCGTGGCCTCCTTGTAGCACTGCGTGCGCCGAGTTAAGGACGCCACGTCGCGCGCGCCGGACGTGACGTGACATGACGCGTGACCATCGACATTCATGTCACACGAACGACCATCGACACCGAGACCGCTCATACAACCATCGACACTCATACCGCTCTCACACAACAATCGACACCCACGCCGCTCACACAACCATCGACACTCATACCGTTCACAGAACCATTGAAACCCACGTCATTCACACAACCATCGATATCCACAGTGCTCACACACAACCATCGACACCTACACACAATCATCGACACCCACACCCATTGTTTACATTCGTCATTTATCGAGTATAGTACGTGTAACTCGCTCTCTCCTGACTGCTTACATATGTTATTTATTTATTTATATTTAGGAACATACAGTCATAATAACACAAATGAATAATATTAGTTAGGTTTACTTAAAGACCCAGAGTTCCCTTAATATAATAATGATGCAACATTATAAATGAGCGCAAACGGTACTATGTACAAACAGATAGCTTCTCTGTACATAATTTTTAAACACTAGTAAAGAACAGTTAAAAATATCTACATCACTAAATTTTTCGTCATAAAGTTTAGAAGCACGTCTGATAAAACTGTTATTGACATAACATGTTTTTGCACGGTTATTGGAAAAGAGGTTCTTCTTACAGCCAGTTCGTTCCCTTCTACGGGGAATTCGAAATGAGATATACTGTAATTAGGTAGGCACGTTTGTGGTATTATTCTCTATTTTATACAAAAATACTACGTCAGCAGTCACGACGAGACTCCAGCGAAAGCAGTTTATGTCTTTGGAGGGAGGTTTCGTAATCCAAGTAGCAGTGTCCGGTTCTATAAACTAACGTTTTGATAAATTTTCTTTGTAACTGCTCAATCTTTTCACTGTGAGCATTATAGAGGGGCTGCCAGACTACACATGCGAAATCAAGTCTACTACGAACATAACTGTTATATAATAATTTATAAGTGAAAGCATTCTTAAAATGCATTCCTACTCTAAATATAAAACCCATTTGTTTATAGGCCTTACTCACAATGGCATCAATATGGGGTATGAAGGTTAACTTAGAATAAATGATAACACCTATTATAATCTAATATAATCCCGAATTTGGGACACTACGCAGTTCATTACCACAAAGTGTAAAAGAATATTGAATTGGATTTATTTTTCTACTGTAAATTATCAAGCAACACTTGTTCGGGTTAAGAAATAAATAATTATTTTTACAGAAATTTTCAAAATTGCCAAATCTTGCTGTAACAAGTAGCAGTCGTTTGAGTTACGTATGAAAACTAAAAATTTTTGTATCATCCGCATAAACATAAAGCAACACATTTGAGTGATTTATATCATTCGCAATATCATTGACATAGAGAATATATAGCAAAGGACCTAGATGTGATCCTTGAGGAACTCCGGATGTAATGTCCTTGAATCGCGAAGAGAAAGCTCCCAGAACAACTGCCTGGCATCTGTTCTCGACATACGATTTGATCCAGCGCAGTAGATCACCGTGAACTCGGAGTCGACAAAGCTTTAAAAATAGGGTATTGTGTGAAATTTTATCAAAAGCTTTGGCAAAATCGGCATACACGGGATCCACTTGGAAGCCATCATCGGTCATAAATTCTCCTAAAATATTAACCACAGTATTACCACTCGGTAGCAGTGACGAACAAGAACAGCCCTGTGCGGAAATCGAGTCCACCCAACCAGCTTCATTTATATTAAAGTATCGGTAAGAAAATATCGGTAGGGTTGTTACTTATTAATTGGCTAGCTATATCAAAAAAAGAAGTTATTGATTGATAGCTCGGTCCACGAGGAAAATACACGCTTGCAATATTTAAATATGAGCTCATAGATGTAGGGACACCATTGGCGATATAGTGGCCACAAGGCGCGCCGGTCAATGCGGGCACGGCCGGTGTCCGCCGACCGCCGCCCGCGATGCACGACGTACCTACCGTCGAAATATTTCCCGTCTTAAAAATCTGACGTCAACCAACTTTCGCTGATAGCTATAAAATCATAGTCGGAATGTGCAACCTGTGAGAAAAATTCATAAGATTTTGTACGTAACCCCAAGTACGTTCTGGTAATAGCCTTTAAGCGGCCTATATGTCCTAGCCCTTATAAAACTTTGTGTATGAAGAAAATAATAGACATGAAATAGGAACATTGTTTTTATTCCACATACAAAAACTGAAAAGCTGCAATACCTTGACTTGTAATATTATTTGAACTGTAAATTAAAAGGAAATATGTATATACAACGAGAAGCAATGACTGGGATAAATAAAAGTATGTAGTGAAATTGTGTACCCGTATAGATTAAGATCAGACGCACTTCTAACCCTACGAACTTTTGTAAACATACAAATATAAAACCCCACCAAATAAACAGTGATTAATATTTAAAATAATATGTCATTTCATTTTTGTCAAGTCATTTTCATTAGCTATACGTATAACTTTGGATTTATCAGTTTTACGCACAAATAACTTACAGTCCCTAAACCACAGATACGCGTAGTTAAGTTCGATTTTCAGAGCTCTTGCACGTTTCAGAAGCAGTTTATTAGTAGGGGTCAGATGACACGAACAGGTTTTCGGTAGGCCCCGAGAGACCGATATCGGTAGTCGTAAGGCCACGCCGCGCGCGAACTGCTGCCAACAGCTGGTCTTTGCAAACTCGCCTGGTGAACCTCAACACGACAGCCGGCGCACGGGTGTCGCGCCGTGGACTCGCTTCCTCTCTAGTGTCATTATGTGAACCAGCTCCAACAAACCTACGAACACGATGAACCGAGCCGATGTCGGTATCTTGCAATTTGCAACCAACTTTTAAGCAGATGCTGTTCAGAATTGTCATAAGGTTTTCATTATTACGCTGAGGTACGTCTGAAATCTCCAGATTGTTTAAACGCGAAAACTGGTCACGTTGGTTATTGATTTTCGTTAAATCAGCAATGGTATTCTGGGCGTTGGTTGGGAAGCAAGTTGCTTCTCAACCAACGTTATACGATGGTCTATTTCGTCGAAGCGCGTAGACAACGCGTTTAATTTGACATCAAAATCCATTACAGCCTTCGTATTGGAGTTTATGTCGTCCCTGATGATAACCAAGTCACTCCTTAGCGCTTTGATCTCCATGAGCACGGCAGACATATCGGACACAGGCTGGAGCGACGACGGGCTGCAACCAAGTGAACACCGCCAAGACGACTTCTTTTCGATCTTCATCCTTCTGTATCCCGACTCAGTAAGTCCCGCGCAATAAAAATGCAAGACACGGTTACAATTGGTACAGGTCACACCATCAGTGACCGCCTCACGACACTGGACGGTCCATAATGAACAGTGTTCAAGATTTATGATAAAAATAAATAAATATGTACTTATAATTTAATTTTTTGCAATACGAAAACAAAAGGTAGGTAGAACGCTCGTAAGTAGATTGGTAACACGCACAGCGACCGGTTTCGCGCGGCGCACAAATCGTACTGTTATCAAGCAATCGTTATCCAGCAGTCACCTTCGCATGTTGTCGACTGTTCACCTATACACGTTTTTGACCGGTCATCTACACACATCGTCGATCGGTCATCTACACACATCGTCGACCGGTCATCTACACACATCGTTGACCGGTTATCTACATATATCTTCGATCGGTCATGTACACACATCCTCGATCGGTCATCTACACACATCCTCGACCGGTTATCTACACACACCCCTCGACCGGTCATGTACACACATCCTGGATCGGTCATCTACACACATCCTCGACCGGTCATCTACACACATCCTCTACCGGTCATCTACACACATCCTCTACCAGTCATCTACACACATCCTCGACCGGTCATCTACACACATCGTCGACCGGTCATCTACACACATCCTCTACCGGTCATCTACGCACATTATCGGCTGGTCACCTATACATGTTGTCAACCGGTCACCTCCATAGGTTGTTGACCGGTCATTACACACGTTGGCGACGACTAGTCATCTACACACAATGTCGATCGGTCAGTATGTATGTTGTCAACCGGTGAACTACACATTTTATAAATATACTAGGTACCCGCTGTGGCTTCGCACGGGTAGAAATTTTTTTGAAAATAAAAATAATCAAATCGCTGGAATCGGTTTAGCAGTTTTTGAGTTTATCCATTAAAAACAAACAAACAAAGTTTATCTCTTTATAATATTAGTATAGACTAAGGAATTGAGTATTTATTCGGTGAAAGATCGATTTATTAAACAGTATAACATTATTATGTATAATATTACTGTATTTCGCGATAAGTCTGCATGTATTTTGTATGTATATGCTTGTATATATTCGCAATGTGTACGCGTATTGTAAAGGATATGGAGTGTTGAGCGCAGCGAGCCCCAGCTGTAGAGTGACCGGCAGCGGCGGCAGGCGCGCCGGGTGCAGCAGGCGAGCGTGCTCCCAGCGGAACTGGGCCACCAGCTCGGCCCAGCGGGCCGCGGCCAGCAGCGAGCGGTACGGCTCCACCTCTGCACACGTACACACACACACACACACATACAGCGTGCTCCCAGCGGAACTGGGCCACCAGCTCGGCCCAGCGGGCCGCGGCCAGCAGCGAGCGGTACGGCTCCACCTCTGCACACGTACACACACACACACACACATACAGCGTGCTCCCAGCGGAACTGGGCCACCAGCTCGGCCCAGCGGGCCGCGGCCAGCAGCGAGCGGTACGGCTCCACCTCTGCACACGTACACACACACACACACACATACAGCGTGCTCCCAGCGGAACTGGGCCACCAGCTCGGCCCAGCGGGCCGCGGCCAGCAGCGAGCGGTACGGCTCCACCTCTGCACACGTACACACACACACACACACATACAGCGTGCTCCCAGCGGAACTGGGCCACCAGCTCGGCCCAGCGGGCCGCGGCCAGCAGCGAGCGGTACGGCTCCACCTCTGCACACGTACACACACACACACACACATACAGCGTGCTCCCAGCGGAACTGGGCCACCAGCTCGGCCCAGCGGGCCGCGGCCAGCAGCGAGCGGTACGGCTCCACCTCTGCACACGTACACACACACACACACACATACAGCGTGCTCCCAGCGGAACTGGGCCACCAGAAACCAGCACTACAAATAGAGCTCCGTGTCCGCCGCCGAGTCAGTGTTTCTCAACTATCGATCGAAGCGATATATCGAGGTGACATCAAGGCGAATTACATAGACCACTACGACGACTACTGCGACGACCGTGGATAGAAGAACTCTGCGATTCGGGAACATTGTTATTGAGTGAAACGTGTACCTTCGGTGACTACTACGCGAGTACCTACTTCGAGGGCGACTACGAACACTAGGGACCGCCGTAATTAAGTTCGCGTGTTCTTGACACCTGCTTGTACGAAGGAAAATAAACTCTTTGCACCCTTAACCGGCATCTTATTACCCTCAGCTCGTAACAATATTATACAGTACAACACTAATTTCACATAAATTTCGTGCATATTTAATAAATACGGGTTCAAAAGTAGAAAAACATACCAGTGTCCTTGGGAAATGCGAGCATTCCCATACAATGCTGGATGTCCGTCAACTGGCCCTCCTCGTAGTTTGAGAAGTGTTTCTTCGCATAACGCACGGCCTCTAGACGTTTATCTTCGCGCACTAATTCTATGAATTCCTGTAATATTATTCAGCATGTTAGCTATTGTCAATATTCGTGATAATCGTTAACAAATGGCACTATTATTTCTGGGGTGTTGCTACTTAATAATAATTAGGTATTTTTAAATGACAAAAAATAAGCCTGTGGAGAAATAGATAGCGAAAGCAGGTTTTTTAATTATATCTCAATATACCCTACGTTTCCATCCATGTCGACATCGTAGAAGAATTAATAGCTTTCAAGCAACATAAAATATTTTTATACCAGTGCCAAATAGTTAGGTATTTATGTTTGAGATATCTTTTTTGACTACAATGGGCAAACATCTGATTTCAGTTTTGTGCAATGAAAAGGAATGACTAGGTTCAAAAATTAATCACGCTTATTCATAAGATGTCTATTCACTCTAGGCTGAAAATACTCAAATTGTACGATTGAGGAGACACTGCGACTGTCATGTACAAATAAATTCTTTCTAATAGGATTCCGTATCATAAAAGGAAAAAGGAACCTCTATCTTTAGGGTTACTTCGTTGTCCGTCTGTCTGTCCGTCAAGAACCTTCTTCTTAAGAACGCGTGAAGGAATCAAGTTCAAATTAATATTACATACTTATGTCTGTGGTCCCTTAGAGCTGTTAAAAATCGAGATTCTAAGTCAACGCAATCGAAAAATATGGCCATTTGTGCTTTATATTTTGAAACTCGCAAATGAATCAAAACCTATAGGATACTTCCTATTGACGCAGAATTATGAAATTTAGCAAGAAGCAAGGTCTCAAAGCACAATAAAAGAGAAAAATCCAAAAATTGCGAATCTGCAAGTAAATCACAATTTTTGGCCATTACAAATTTACAACTGGAATTGTAAATTACAATTGCAGTTGAAGAATATGGGAGAATGTCTTTCAACTGGAGTTTTTTTTTTCTTTTTTTATGGCATGGCGCGCACAGATTAGAGCATTTGCCAATGTCACGTAATTTATTATTATTTATGCAGAATCGTTGTCGTAAAACTCCTCCAGTAAAGTGATAGTAGAGTTTTTCTTGGAAGAGCGCGAGAACTTCAGCTACACGTGTTTATTTAGACCTACTCCATCCTTTTCACTTACGCAAAACTTTAAAACACAATATACTATCACTTTTGTACTTTGAAACTCCCAAAAATGTAAAAAATAGAATATCTAAATAAAATGACAATCCTACTTCTCCCGTTCCCGCCAAAAAGTCCCACTGCAAAGTTAAGTTCGTTTTTGAATCAGACGTATTTTTTGGTAATATTTGCCATTTGCGGAAGGTCAGCGCCCTGTTACCTGTATGCGTATCTTGAACTCCATGTTGGAGTTGAGTTTCCTGAGCTTGGACTTGTTGTCCGCGCACCACTGCAGGCAGCGCGCCGTGCGCCGCTGCTGCAGCTCCGCCTCCACTTCCGCCGCAGCCGCGTAAATATCTGCACAGCGCATGCGCGATGGTCCGTTGAGATACACCCATATGGGAAAATCTTAAGGTCGGTCCACACAATAACGACTTATGTCTGCGCAGCATGTTTGCATAGTTTTAACTTCGTGCAAATGAAACATGTGGACGTCAAGTTTGAAGTTTATGGCAATGTCTGTACTTTTGCATCTTATAACAAAAAATCTGTGCTGTTGTGCAAACACGCTGCGCAGACATAAATCGTTAATGTGTGGACCGGCCTTTAAGGCGAGCGTTCTCGAAAATTCTCTGGTAGAGGAATTTTTAGGAATGCATTCGCAAATCATAGAGATTTCAAATCTATAATAAATATATGCTGTTGAATAATCTTTCTTCGGCTATTTGATACATGAAAGCGACCGCCGAATCTTACGCGACCGATCGCGATATGTTAAATCGAGCACTATTCACTATATAATGTCGCAAATCGCTACTGCTGCCTCTGTTGATTAATCAGTAAACTAAAAACTACTGCTAGCAACCCTATTTATGCTACAAAAAGTTATTTTACTTCATGACATCGTAATTATCAATTTCAAGCTTCGATCACAAATAATAAACTAGATACACAATCAACGCTCCAAAAATGTCCGAACCAAATGTGCGCTCAAATGAGTATTTGAGCGCACTTCTGTTTTAATGGTATTCGAAAACGCTATCAGGGAGCATGTCAAAGTGCTCCTTCAAAAATTGCAAAAATAACACATCTAGAACGCTAAAAAAAGACGCGAGTTCTTATTTTCGATTAATAAATAAATAATATTATTTACGTGTTCATTATTTCATTATAGTAATAACGTTACATAGCTCTTTTTTATTGAATTCGTAATCATATTTTTAAATATCGCCTCACAATATTTGTCTTATCCTTGTCACTTTCACGTAACAAATCAAAATGACATACATAGCAACGCAAATAGATTATTTGAATTATACTTTATGCACGAGACGTAAGATTGCATTTTAAATATTTTATTTAACAAACTTCGTTTCAATGTCATGCAAGAATCGTTTACGAGCGTTTATAACCTTATGGTTTGACAGTAAGGTCTACTTTAGATTAACACAATATTGCCGATAATACTTTACGATATTAAAAATATATACGTCAATTCGGACAATAATTCGTTTAAATTTTATAGGAGAATGTGAATCTAGTTCTTTATTTGTGATCGAAGATTTCAAGCAATCGTCGCGTAACCGCAGCGCAGCTATCATTCTTTACGTGGTGATAACCCAGCTGATTTAATTTAATACATAAAATCTCGTACAGTCGTCTAATTTGTAATTTAAAATATCATACTATTCGAGTTATACTAGGTCATGGATATTAAAAAATATATCCAAATAATTGTCATAGAAATGGGCGAGACGTTACGGCAATTATAATATTATTAATTGAAAATTTGTTCTTTCAATTCTATAATATCTACAATCGCCGCTCCTAGTAACTTTAGACTTTAAATAAATTCTATTTTCAACACGCCGCACCGTCATGACAAACCCGCTGTACACGGTGAGACGCATGCCCCCGCGCGGAGGGGAATACTTCGCCCCGCCTTCACCCCCTCAAAAGTACAGTTCGGACGCTGGTACCGCGTCTTAACGATATTTTTCGTTCATTTTAAAATGTTCAAGTTTGGGAAAAAAGTTTACTAAATCGTAATTTCGTTAGAAATTTCAGATAATAGAAATATTTTTTACTTAAAAAAAATGTCTTACAAAACGAAAACAATAATATAATCTTTGAGACGATAACAAGATCATTTTCTTAACAATAAAAAGACAGCTTCTTCTATAAAACTTCAGATATTCTTCCGTTAAAATAACTTAAAAAGTTATAATGTAAAAAAAACATTAATTCATACTATATGCACACAATTTCATAACTATTCCTATGTATAACGTTACACATTGTTACATAGACGAACGACATTTCGTTGCGTCAAAACAAGTTCACACAAATTACAGAAAAATCTCAGTGGAATGATCTAATTTCACTCGTATTATGACGTCATTTCCGCAAGAAGTGGAGGGGTGTTGCTAACACGGCTTCCCCTGACAAAGCAGCGTCCTCGATGCCCTCTGGTACGATCAGCAGCCTCATCGGCGGCAGCAGCGGAGGCAGTAGCGGATGCCCCGACTAGGCAGTTCGGCCAATCCTAAAAACTTCTCAACTGCCCGACGACCGTACCTTGAAACAGTTTGAAAAACATATCCCAATAAAACTACTCAGACAGCAAGCTGTTCGAATGAATGATTGTTGAATGTATTCAACTTATATACCATTTTCCTTTAGTCATCATTTGACGATATTCACTTCATTTCTTCAACTTTATCTAGTAATTTGTATCTCACACAAAATAACCTCGTGTTAAATGACAACGTGTAAGATTATTAAAAATAACCTCACATTCATCACTTTTAAATAAAGCACAGACTTCTCTTTTAAAAGCTAAACCATTTACACATAATGAGTAACAATAACATCTCTCCTTTTTTTTCAAAAATTTTAAATTGCGATTACACAAGCATGACCCAATTATTGCTCGTAAAACATGTTGTAGTTAACATTAAGATTAGATTTACTTGACAGAGGCGCCCAGTTAGCTTGTCCTTCAGCAAGAACAATAAATGTCGTTGCTGGCATTACATGACAGAGGCGCCCAGTAAGTTCGTCCTTCAGCAAGAACAATAAATGTCGTTGCTGGCATTATATGACAGAGGCGCCCAGTAAGCTCGTCCTTTAGCAAGAATAATAAATGTCGTTGCTGGCATTATGTGACAGAAACGCCCAGTTATTTTGTACTTCAGAAAGAACAAATATATGTCGTTGCTGGATGACAGAGGCGCCCAGTTAGCTTGTCCTTCAGCAAGAACAATAAATGTCGTTGCTGGCATTATACGAGGGCTGCTATTTATGTACCCGGAATAACAAAGTGAAACAAACATATAGTATTTATTATAGTTTTATTGCTTTTCAAAATATTCACCATGATGATTGATGCACTTTTGCATGCCTTGGAACCAATTTTCGTAGCACTTTTTCCATTCGGATTGAGGTATCTCCAAAACGTGCCTTTTGAACGCATCAACAGCCTCTTCACGGCTCGAAATACGTTGACCACGTAATTTATTCTTCACGGTTGGGAATAAATAGAAGTCATTGGGGGCCAAGTCGGGGCTGTACGGCGGATGACCCCTTAATTCGATCTTTTGATCTTCCAAATACCGAGTTGTTTCGGCCGATGTGTGGCAGCTAGCATTATCATGATGAAGAAGGATTCTGAGTTGTCGGTTGTTCTTTCTTATTTCTTCAAAGACTTCTGGCAAACAAATGGTCATGTACAATACAATGTACTCTAGTGGCACTGTAGCTACATGTCCATTTATACCAAAAAAACAAGGGACCATTTGCTTCAAAGTGCTTTTTGAACGAATGACTTTTGTTGGATTCGGTTCATCTTGGAACACCCAAACCGTTGATTGTTGTTTAGTTTCAGGATAATACACATATATCCAAGATTCATCACCTGTGTAGATATTATAGACAGCTTTTGACGCACCCTGATTGTACTTTTGTAACATTTTTTCACACCAATCGACACGAGCCCGTTCTTGGTCAATTCTCAAGTTGTGCGGAATCCAACATGAACAAATTTTTTTACAGCTAAATGTTCCTGTAATATATATACTCGTCATACTTATGCCCAGAGACGCCTCTATCTCACGATATGTAACATGACGATCTTGCATTATTAGTTCCCGCACAGCATCAATATTTTGAAGTACAACCACCGATTTAGGGCGACCTTCTTAACTTCGTCCGTGACTACAGACCGCCCACGATTAAACTCACTAAACCAGTGATACACAGTAGTTTTCGATGGTGCTTCGTCCCCAAAAGTCGAAGTGAGTTGATCGATGCACTGTTTTTGAGTTAGCCCTCGCCGAAAATCGTAATAAATTATAGCACGAAAATTTTCACGACTTAAATCCATGGTGATAAAGACTCGCAATTTTCAAAATGACGCCACAAAGGATAAACAAATGACAGCTACATGAAACAAATTGTATTCTTCAGCCAAAGAGTTCCATTTTTAAATGTTATAATTACTTTTTTAATATTGTTCAGTAACTGGCCAGTTCCGGATACATAAATAGCAGCCTTCGTATGACAGAGGCGCCCAGTTAGCTTGTCCTTCAGCAAGAACAAATAAATGTCGTTGCTGGCATTACATGACAGAGGCGCCCAGTTAGCTTGTCCTTCAGCAAGAACAAATAAATGTCGTTGCTGGCATTACATGACAGAGGCACCCAGTTAGCTTGTCCTTCAGCAACAACAAATAAATGTCGTTGCTGGCATTACATGACAGAGGCGCCCAGTTAGCTTGTCCTTCAGCAAGAACAAATAAATGTCGTTGCTGGCATTACATGACAGAGGCGCCCAGTTAGCTTGTCCTTCAGCAAGAACAAATAAATGTCGTTGCTGGCATTACATGACAGAGGCACCCAGTTAGCTTGTCCTTCAGCAACAACAAATAAATGTCGTTGCTGGCATTACATGACAGAGGCGCCCAGTTAGCTTGTCCTTCAGCAAGAACAAATAAATGTCGTTGCTGGCATTACATGACAGAGGCACCCAGTTAGCTTGTCCTTCAGCAAGAACAAATAAATGTCGCTGCTGGCATTACATGACAGAGGCACCCAGTTAGCTTGTCCTTCAGCAAGAACAAATAAATGTCGCTGCTGGCATTACATGACAGAGGCACCCAGTTAGCTTGTCCTTCGGCAAGAACAAATAAATGTCGTTGCTGGCATTACATGACAGAGGCACCCAGTTAGCTTATCCTTCAGCAAGAACAAATAAATATCGCTGCTGGCATTATATGGCAGAGGCACCCAGTTAGCTTGTCCTTCAGCAATAAATGTCGTTACTGGCACATGACAGAGGCACCTAGATAGCTTGTCCTTCAGCAGTAAAAGGTTGACGGTTACATACTCGCTCGTCTATACCTTTGAACGATCGACTTTACAGGTAACTTCAAACAGTTGATCCCACAGCCAACCTCAAACGGTTGATCTTACAGCCACCTTCAAACAGCTGGCTTTAAACAGTATCGAGGCTACTCACATGGTCTACTCAACATCAACCTTATTTATTATCAGTCGAAATTAGAAACAATTGTTCGACCTTACCGGTTTCATGAAAGATTTGGAGATTCATCATGTGAAAGACAACCACCTGACCAGGTTCTTTGTCGCTCTTTCCGGTACGGATCCTCTCCTCGAAACGATGGTAAATTAGATACCCAAAAGCACCTCGCGACTGGTATCAGTTGAAGACCGCTTGGCAGACGTTGACACCCCAATTTCAACATATTGGATCTGTAGTCGCAACAAAGACCAACGCGCAT
Organism: Zeuzera pyrina; assembly: GCA_907165235.1. Classification (NCBI taxonomy): domain Eukaryota; kingdom Metazoa; phylum Arthropoda; class Insecta; order Lepidoptera; family Cossidae; genus Zeuzera; species Zeuzera pyrina. The sequence continues at coordinate 12,746,444 of OU015639.1, read as the reverse complement.
GGAACACGTATGGAGATTATTGCTCGTATTTGTTGGAGTAGTACACGATCAGTTAAAATTTGGATCGATTTCACCCGCTTTGAAGTCCATCGATAAACTGCTTCGTAGTGTTACGAAATGCCATTGAACATCATGATCCGACGCGTAAAAGGTGTCTGCACGCCTAACAGCGCTTCGACGAATGAACGTTGCTTCATGACGGCCAGCAGGTTCAGGATAATTTCAGCAAAATTCGCCATCACAGCAAAATTACATTACAGCAAGTTTTCTAGAAATCAGAATCATAAATTAGATAGACAGTGGTGCCTATCCCACTTCTGATATTAGCAAACTCTATAAGATTTTATTTAAAAAAATAATACGAGACACTGAATAACAAATTACTTACTAATCACAATTATAATTCAAGGTCATTACAAATCAATACAGATCGCAAAAACTACTATCGAAGACATGCTCTTAGCAACAACCGACAATAAATAAGTGCCTCGATATTCGGCTTGTAGCGACTTATATAAACACGTCGTCTTGATGACGTCATTTCCGCAAGAAGTGGCGGGGTGTTGCTAACACTATAATATAAGTAGAATCCAAGTACTGAGGGTTTGGATTTCCAGGTTCAATTATATACAATGTCAAAAACGAAACAAACTCATGACACCAACAACAAGTTCTTCACATTACTACATTTTTTGGCGAAGACAAACATTGTGAGTGTAATGTATCTATATCTTTTTTGAAAATGACTATAATATGTATAACACATTAACTTTTATCCTATAGAAGTAGAGAAATATTGACGTTTGGTTAATACCAAACGTCCGGACATCCAGACTTTAATAAGTCTGGATGCGAAACCGTAGATGTCGAAAACAAAGTCGCTATTTCTGTCTGTTTGCATGTTTAGATCTTTTAAACTACACAATGGATTTAATGAAGTAAGTATTTATATTTCGTCATCATTTAGATAATTTCTTTTGGAAGGTTCGTGTGAGGTATAACAGAACCCAGCGAAGCCGGGGTGGGTAGCGAGCTCATTATTAAATGTAAAAAGATTCAAACATTTCGAGACAAAAGAGTCCAATTCGATTTCGCAAATAGGAAATTATATAAAATATCCTCAAGATTGGAAACTTCGAGACTGAAAGTTCCAGAATGGAGGTCATATCATAGTGGGTACTCACCAACATTCGTGAAGTCCCTCAATCCCCGCGCGTCGGCTAACTTGTTAGCGGAGTCATAATAGCCATTCCTTAAGAAATAGTCGACTAACATTCGATCGAGGCGCGTTTTACGCCATTGATTTATCTGAGTCTGGAAATTACAAATATTTGTTTCATTAGTTACGGTAGCAAAAAAGTAAATTGCATGAACATCAGAAAATTTCTAAGAGAGATTGATTTGCCCAAGCCCAAAGTCTCTAGTTTATTCCCACTCTTAACTTATTTAAATTGTATTATGGTTCGAGTATTATTGGGTGATCGTACTCTGCCAATTCGTTGAATATTAGCCATATTACAATCCTAGTGCTTATTTGAGGGTCAGACATTTAGTGTATTTATCTAAAATATCTTTTAATTATTGTAATTCACTTTGACATATTGCTCCTACGAGTTCTGTACATCTTTAAAAATATTTATGTGCCACATAATGTATAAGTTTTTTAGGAATGCAGTTGTTACAGATTAGATACTTCCTTTAAATCATTTAATTAATCATTGCAACTTTCAGATAATAGCTGTTAAAAAACCAATATTATTAATAATATCAGTTCAGAGTTCAACTATATCCATTACCTATGAGTTGTTTTCATACACATTTTTACTCTCAAAAATGACTGAACTGTCTTCGAATGCGATTTCAATAGAGTTAAGTTCTTCCGCAACACTGGCTAGTATACAATACATACACATTATTACATTACGACATCAAGGAACTGACCTCATATCTACAATCAAACTAGCATACTCATATGTTTTTTTTAATAAAAAAACAGGTGTTTATACTAGGACTCTGGGCAAAATTGAATATTAAAATTCTTGGCAACTGTGTTCGTTTTATAATAAAATTCCTCAAGAAATTACTTAATTCACGGAAAAGAGATTTAAAATTGTTATTAAAAGCACACTGATTGGAAAAGTATACTACAAAATTTGCAATTTCATTGAAGACAAAACAATAGTCTGAGAATAATCCTCTCTGTACATCCATTTACTAGCTTTATGAATATTGTATTTTAAATAACTATTGTAGAATGATCTTGAAAAATTATACCTGACTGAATTTCTTGTCGGTACTTCTCAGTGTCTAAATTTTCTTTTCGAATCGAACTAAAGTAGATTGACATTCAAAAATACAATTGGGTTTACTTGAATAAATTGATTTGACTTCGACTTTCATAGAAAATGCTCCATATATTAATAGTGACACATACATATGTGCGGCACGGTAGTTACTGAACCCAAAGCTTATCAAGGTCGCCTTCCTGAGGGATTGACACTCAGTGGCGTGCACAGAGATTTCAGACAGGGTAAGCACGGCTAAAAACTTATCAATTACAGCATTGTTCAGATGGCCAACGCCAGTAGGTGGGTACCTGACTGCCTCCTACTTACCGCACGGCAACGACACGGCGATATAAGCCCAAACATTATTTTTATCTTGGGTCGAAAATAATATTATTATGCAAAGAAGACAATATAATTTGTTTGTGTGTACACAACCATTTAGCCAGTTATAAGTATTATAAAACTTTTTATGAAAAGAACGAGTAGTATTACCTTTTTTTTGAGTTAAATCTAACTCGGGTACACACCTTCCCTTTATAATCAATTTAACTTTATCCTCAAAAGATAACGTCGAAAAAGCGACAGATTTTAATTTATTTAAACACACTTCACCAGCACAGGTCTCACAGTTATATTTTTCCATTTTTTACAGTAAATTAACTAAATAATTAATTAATTACAGCCAAACACTTGCGCCAAGAAAAGCAATCAAAACAAAATGGCAACAAAACTTTGCAATTAGTAAGAACAAATAAAAAGTCGATCGTTTCAATCCGACTAAAACAAGTCGACCCTCTGCAATCAACAACTATGCAATGCTTTGACCGTTTCTCAATTCGGATGGGTTGCATTTGGATATTGCATTAAACGCACTACCTCCTAAAGGTAAACACGCGCATACATTTTCACGCACACACACACATTTTTGCTGTGTAGTACACGGGTCAACACGAGATGTATTGTATGAAAAATAAGCTTGGCGTAGTACTGCTTCTACGCACGGAACCGCGGAGCGCTGCGGTCAATCAAATTGACGCTCTTGTTCGTCGCTCGCCGCTAAATAAGTTCCAAAAAGCACATAAGAGATGCCGCGCACGTATATCGCGTAATAAACACGGAAATCCAAAGCGCTGTGCGGTGAGATGACGCGCAAGTAAATCGCGTAGTAAACACGGGAAGCCAAAGCGCTGTGCGGTGAGATGGCGAACAAGTTAGATTAATTAATACCATGACTTTTAACAAATTATAGTTATCATTTAGGGACCTGTATTTATGGGACTACAGGGTATGCAGAGCTTATTTGCATATATGAAGTGCACGTCACTGTTGACACTCTTTCTTACCTACCTACAACTATTATACTCATCACTTCAAGTATACAGACTATAAAAATTACACTTTAAGAAACAAAAGAATCGTGTAAATGTTACCTTTAATTGTGGAGAGCTTGTATCTCCTAGTGCAGTGGCCTGTTCCTTCAAATGTTCGAGACGTTTCTTACAAACATATGCCGCTTGTAATTCCTCATTGATTGCTTCGGACGCTTTGCGTTTCATTGTTGTTAATTTTTCTACCTGTAATCATGTACATAAAATATTTGGCACATAGGGGTCAAGTAGGATTCAGACTAATGTTCAATATTCATAACTTAATCCCGACTGATACATAAAACCGAAATGTTGTATGTTTGTGACTCAACTGCGCAAGAAAGAGGGTAATGTTCTTTGTTTTCTTGTATGTGAATACTGCTGAACCAATCAATATGAAGTTTTGCACACGGAAATGAACAGAATGAATAGAAACAGATTTCCTGGAAACATTCCCAAAAATCAAGAATTATCTCAATAAATTCTCACGTAAGAATTCAGTTATTCAAAGATTAAAAAAAAAATATGGACATATTCTGCAGTGGTTTTAATATACAATTTTGATATACTTTTTTTATTTTTATTTGACAACTGATTTTTTTAAATACTTTTTTGCATTTTGCCATCATTATATGACATATAAAAACATTAAAGCTTAAAACTTACACAATATCAAACAATAGAAATAGATGGCATAAATGATATATTATGAGGAATAATCATTAATTAAATAAAATTACAATTTAAGAAACCACTGACACAAAAAATAAACCAAACTAATTTTCACCAAACATGGCTAAGAACATCTTAAGAACCAAGGCTTTCAAATAAAAAAAAACGCATGTAAATTGGTTTATCTATTCCAAAGCCGCACACAAACACAGACAGATAACAGCTTTAAACTTTTGTCTTTCACATAGATGTTAAAAAAAGATAGGTATTAATAAACTTATGACATGGAACATGCTTAGAAAAACAGTGTCAGTTTCATTTACATTTTAAAATAACCTACATTCTCTGACCTACTTTTATATTGTATCAAACACAAGATGTTATCATTATGGTTTAGCATGTACCTAGTAAATAGTTATATTGTAATAGTTGTTACAAAAATTGATTAGATTCCGTAGGTACTATATTTTACTATTACAGTAATGACTTAAATGAATATGACCTCTGTGGATCAATCTTTAACAATCCAAAGCACATATTCAATTCTCAGTCAACAAAAATTAAATTTATGAATTTGCATAACAGTTAAAACATGTTACTCAACATTACCCTCATTTTTTTATTCAGGGAAAAAAAGAAAACTTTTTAAAGATTATTCAGTGTATGCAAACATATGTATATATATATATATATATAGTACATCCTAAGTTGGCAATAGATGCATCTACTCATTTGTTAGGACTTAGGATAAGTCAATATACAATTATACATACATACATACAAACATACATATCCTCACATTCCTCACGCTGTATCCCTAACGGGGTAGTCAGAGAGGACGGAGCGCCAAGCATCTCGATTATTACATATACAATTATAACAGCAACATATACATATATAACTGATTAGCACAATATTCTTATTGCAATTGAGGTCAGAAGGGTCTATTCCAGGCTTGGATCCAATTTGTATTTCTATCATAGCATTTTGTCTATTAATTTTACGACCTCTTACAACTACCACTATTCAATGACAGAACCAGAAGATTAATGTGCCTTTTCAAACATGGATTCCTGATATTAATGACACTAGATCATCCATATAATAATAATTGATCTCAATCGACATAATTTGAGATATGTAAGTGATATTATCAAATATTGAAGCCCTAATATGCTACATATATGTCTGAGATAACTTTTACAATACCTTTACCCCATCTTTTGTGGCATCCTATTAAAAATAAACTACCAATTGAAAACATGTCATACAGCTTGTACATAGCTTATTGTTTTGTATGTAGTGCCAGTGTCAAAATTTACACAACAATTTTTGTCAACAAATTGCGAGAAATAGTGCAGGTCATCTATCACAGTTTTATAGCCATTGGATTTCAAAACACATTATTGCCTCACCATTCCACCCAACAGTGTATCAATCTCTCCAGTGGTGGCATCCTGATTAGCCATTGCTGTGTCGACATCACAACTGGCACTGGACACTTGACGTGCTTCCACATCAAGAACTCGTTGGGCATTGCGATAGCGCTTGTTAAATACTTCATATGGCACCTAAAACAACAATGTTATGTTGACTATGCTATAATTTCTTTAATTTACTGATCTCCTTGATACATATTACGTATATTTTATGAAGAAATAACATTATAATTTAACCTAGATATCAAACTAATTTATGTTACTTAGAAATGTTTCTGATTATAGATGCCACTTTTTGGCTGTGGTTCTGCTCAAAATTGTACAGGCAATCGCTGACCTATGTTTTACCCATTCTAGGGGTCTTGACTAGACTACTTTGTGTGGAAAGATGGAAGTTGATTAAACAGACATTTTTTAAATATTAGTAGGTAGAATAGTATAAAATAGGGATTTATATTAGGTACCTAAGTAGGTACATTATCGTCTCTAATTTTATTGGAATATACGTAATTGATTGTATAATATTTACAATAAATGAAAACTAGTATAACCATTTTTCTTCATAAAATTTAAATCTAAGGTCGAACGTATGAATAACTATTAAAGTTATGTAGTGGTAAATATGTGCGTTACGTACACACAGGTATTGTAATATATAGGTATATACATAATATATCTCAGCACAATAGATGGAAAATATCACTTACCTTCAAAGTAGCATGTTCTAATGACTTTATCTCATTCATCTTGAGTTGATCCTTCGTTTCTATGACAAAATAATCGTACTTCTACGTTTTTTAGACTACAGATGGAAACCCTAGAAGATGAAAACAAAACTCAGCTGATTGTGAAAGACAATAAACACGACGACGAAATAGTAAATAACTTACGTCGCACGGTTCGTTATAACGACACTAGCTTATATTTCAATAAAAGTAATAATAAATGTAATTTTTTGAGAAAAAAATGTCTATAAATTATAGTAAGATAGATGAAATTTTTGATAGAAACCATGCAATCACGCAGAATACCACAATGGCATATGTATTATCAAAGTAAAATCAATTTCGTTCAGAACATAAGCTTAATAGATGCAGAGATTTTTGTTGTGATATACGCATTTCTACGTTATGACACTCATTTGTTGTACTTACAAGTTTCATATAGTAAACTAAATGTTATAACAACATAAACGTACATAATTACTAATTAATAAATATCGATATTTTTTTAAGGATTATTTAAAAAAAATACCGTGACTAAGGTGGTCCGCGTCCTGTGAAGTAAGTTTTTGAACAACGTCAGAGTTCAGATCTATCTTTTTACAATTTTTAAAGAGTAACTACTCGATATTTCACGTAAAATATCGATAGCAGCCGAACTATCGTTGGCTTATGATTCTTTTGGAGTTCCGTAGCCAAATTAGAAAAAACGTAAGGTTAAGCTATTATTTTTTTACATCCGGTACCATTAGTACTACAAAATATTCGTTCCATATTATTATTTTAGTCTTCTATTTTAATGTACCAAATGTGTTTTCCTCCTCTTTTTCAATCCAACTATTACTTGATCGGGTTTTAGAGTATATTTAGAACAACAGTTAAGTGTCAATTTGATTAAAAACCGTTTGTTTTTTGTAATGCTTACCTATATTTTTTAAATATGAAAGCCTTTACTTCCAAGCTCTCTTATTAGAAATGACTACTGTGCTGTGAGTTATTGCAAACATGTATCGTTTTCTGAAACCTGAAAGAATCGAAGTAGATTTTATCTCATCACATAACTTCCCATCACACTGAAAGCGTTAGAAGCGAATATTTGAATGTTTTTACAAAAATTAAAAGGTTCATTTGGCATCCTTGAACACATGGATGCAGTAAAATTAAAGCTACTTATAAATTGTATACCTCCAGCGGTTTTGAAAACACATCCTGTAACACAAATAATTTGGTTATACCAATCAGTATTAAAATTAATTTGTGCGAAACCGAAAAATGATGTCTATGCTTAACAGAAACAACTCGAACTCAACACCATGGGGGATGATTGATTAATATGTACAAGCTCTTAAATTGATAGCTAAATATTGCCTTGTTAAACCTGTTTCTGCGGAAGATAATGAAAAAGATACTGACTTTAGCGCGCGGTCCACGCGGAACCTGTGCGTTGGCAGTAGGTGGTTACCAAGCAGTTTACTCGCTGTTCACGTGTGGACAGCTTGCGAGCGAAGCAATCCAGTTGCTTTACGGAGTTGATAAGCGAACGCATGTCTACAGTAGTCCATATAACAAATACTAACCACAAGAGGAGGCGAGGTACGCTGGTCGCACACCGGATGGCTCTAATGAGCTATGATCTTAAATCTTGATGTTTATGCTCAACCGAATGTAGAGGAAGTGTTGTATCTGAAGTATCAAATTATAATGTATTTTCTAAGATAGATCTGAAATAAACTTTTAATCATAGACCTCATGGAGTCCAATAAGCTTTTTAATACATTTGATCTTGTAAAAACCTGTACCAATTCTGCCACGTACCTTAAAGGGTCCCTAATGGAGTAGCTTGCTTTCAGTGGACAGTTGATACTATCACTAAAAAACGAGGAATGTTTCCTTACTTAGATGATATCAGTCTGCGGTCACATCATGGTGTATTTGATTAGTCAATCAAACACACCATGATGTGAAGCTAAAAATATTTACGGGGGTAGCTGAATAGCATTCACTTATTGATTGAGTAAATGAAGAGTTAATTTTCCATGTAGAAGATTCACATACCTGTTTGCGGAAGCAGCGGTACAATTAAATCAAATCCAGGTTGACCCAAAACCACTTCTAGACATGCCAATTCCGCAAAACTCTGCCTCTCGTACATGAGCCATCGGCCAATTTGCGCAATGTTCTAAATGGGCGCTTAATTTTTAAGAAGACCTGCACCTTACCGTAGCTATAGAAAGATCTACTCTAAACGACATTCAAAAAGCAATATAAAAAGAAATAAAGCTAGTCAGGTACATTAAAATCCTCTCTGTCCACGAGTATTTGATCTCACGAAAGAACCTCTTACACTTAAAACTGATGTTTTCGCTTTCTGCCGTCAGATTTTGCCTTTTATCAAATCTCTGCAGCTGACATGATGCAAAATCATGGTAGTAACATTAAAAACGATAAAATACGGAGGTGGATACTAATATTGTCGAATTATAACTTCGACATAAATTGTAAGCCAGGCACCAAAAATGTAGTATGTAGTTAATGCTTTAACCAGGCAAACACTTGTTGCGATAACTGTCAATATGTAATTGTAATTGTTAAGTTATAAATAATATGTAATGTTAGTTCCATATTAATTTTAATCACATCAATTACCCACATGTGATATTATAACACATTTTAGTAACAAGAAAGAGGGTAGAATGGATTTCCTGCGTGTAGTGGGGCTGCATAAAAGCCTGATTTTGGTCTTGTAAGAGTTCAGTTGTTGAGAAGTCGTCGAATAATCAAGTATATAATAGTTGTGATGAAGAATTGATAACGTGTTCATAGTGATCAGTGCTCCCGTTACATTTCATATTTAACATATCAGAAGTGTGATTTTACCACGTGCCTAATGAGCGGTTATTCTGCTTGTCTTCACATTGTTTAAAGTGACAATGGTGACGAACGTTTATCAGTGTAAGAAAAAAAATAAGTGTTCTAGTTGATGACCAGGGTGACCACGGCCTTGAAATACGGTGCCGAATTGAACAAGCTCGCTCTGCTTTCTTTAAAATGAAACAACTACTTTGCGACAAGAAGCTCAACATTGAAATTCGTGTCCGCCTCGTGCACTGTTACATTTTCTCTATTCTCTTATATGGCGTTGAAGCATGGACACTCACAGATACTTTGTGTAAAAAACTTGAAGCATTGGAGATGTGATGAATGATGTGAGAATGTTAAGAATATCGTGGAGGGATAAAGTGCGCAGCGAAATAGTGTTGGAGCAGATTGGAAGAAAGCGTGAGGTTCTTTGTACCGTCAAAAAGAGGAAATTAGAATAACTTGGGGACATTATGAGAAATCCTAAGTACGAACTGCTACAGCTAATAATACAAGGAAAGATACAAGGGAAAAGAAGTGTTGGTCGTAGAAGGATATCGTGGCTTAAGAACCTGCGCCAATGGTACAACAGAAGCATAAGATCCCTGTTCAGAACTGCCGTCTCCAAAGTCCAAATCGTTTTGATGATCGCCGACCTTCGATAGAAGATGGCACCAAAAGATGTGTCCCGCAAATAAAAGTGTGTCCCGCTAACAAAAGGGGGTGTCCCGCTAACAAAAGGGGGTGTCCCGATAACAAAAGGGGGTGTCCCGCTAACAAAAGGGGGTGTTCCGCTAACAAAAGGGGGTGTCCCGCTAACAAAAGGGGGTGTCCCGCTAACAAAAGGGGGTGTCCCGCTAACAAAAGGGTGTGCCCCGCTAACAAAAGGGTGTGTCCCGCTAACAAAAGGGTGTGTCCCACTAACAAAAGGGTGTGTCCCCGCACACAAAAGGGTGTGTCCCCGCACACAAAACTGTGTCCCGCACACAAAACTGTGTCCCGCACACAAAACAGTGTCCTGCAAACAAAAGGGTATGTCCCGCAAATAAAAGGGTATGTCCCGTAGATAAAAGGGTGTGTCCACAAAATAAAAGGGTATGTCCCGCAAAGAAAATAAGTGTCTTACAGCGACAATAAAAGGGTTTGTATCACAGTTGAAATAAAAGGTGACTGTGAAACTCACCTTTTATTTCAACTAAAGTGCGCAGCGAAATAGTGTTGGAGCAGATTGGAAGAAAGCGTGAGGTTCTTTGTACCGTCAAAAAGAGGAAATTAGAATAACTTGGGGACATTATGAGAAATCCTAAGTACGAACTGCTACAGCTAATAATACAAGGAAAGATACAAGGGAAAAGAAGTGTTGGTCGTAGAAGGATATCGTGGCTTAAGAACCTGCGCCAATGGTACAACAGAAGCATAAGATCCCTGTTCAGAACTGCCGTCTCCAAAGTCCAAATCGTTTTGATGATCGCCGACCTTCGATAGAAGATGGCACCAAAAGATGTGTCCCGCAAATAAAAGTGTGTCCCGCTAACAAAAGGGGGTGTCCCGCTAACAAAAGGGGGTGTCCCGATAACAAAAGGGGGTGTCCCGCTAACAAAAGGGGGTGTTCCGCTAACAAAAGGGGGTGTCCCGCTAACAAAAGGGGGTGTCCCGCTAACAAAAGGGGGTGTCCCGCTAACAAAAGGGTGTGCCCCGCTAACAAAAGGGTGTGTCCCGCTAACAAAAGGGTGTGTCCCACTAACAAAAGGGTGTGTCCCCGCACACAAAAGGGTGTGTCCCCGCACACAAAACTGTGTCCCGCACACAAAACTGTGTCCCGCACACAAAACAGTGTCCTGCAAACAAAAGGGTATGTCCCGCAAATAAAAGGGTATGTCCCGTAGATAAAAGGGTGTGTCCACAAAATAAAAGGGTATGTCCCGCAAAGAAAATAAGTGTCTTACAGCGACAATAAAAGGGTTTGTATCACAGTTGAAATAAAAGGTGAGTTTCACAGCTATATCAACCTAAATTAATAATTGTTTGAAAATGATACTTGTCTGAATTTCTCGTCAGTTCTTCTTAAATTAACTGTCCACAATATTGGTGAATTGGCTGACGTTCAGAATATTTTGGAACTGGGTTTCTCGAAATAATTTATTTGATTTTTTTTATTTTTTTTATTTTATTTTATTTGGATTTCCAACAAAGGATACACGTAACTTACATCTAAAAACTTAAGATAATTCCCACAGCTAGGTGCTCCCTCACATATAGGAAACCACATCGTGCATTTTTTTCAGACAGACACTACATTAATTATACTATGGAGTAAAAAATTCAAAGTATTATTGACTAATCAACGGAATTACTTAAAATTAAAAAGAAAAAACATAAGAAACGAGTCTAAACATAAATTATTTTTAGTTCGTGTTCTTGGATAAAAACATTCATTCTAATTCAAATATTTTATTTAAGTATTTGCGAAATTTGTACAGCGACCAGGTAATGTCCAGCTCGCTATTACGAGACAAAAGATTATATAAACGGCAAATACGAGGCAGAGCGACGTTAGAAGCCATAACTGTTGTAGCAAAGGGTATTCGAAATAAGGTGTATTTATTTGGTCTTGTTAATCTACCGGGAACGCTTAATTGCACGGAGCTCAACGAGGTGGGACAGTCGATTTCACCAGAGATAAGTTTGTGCAGAAAAATTAAATCTAGTTGTTTTCTGCGGGTCGAGAGAGTTTTTATTTGAAAATATTTCAATCTGCTATCTTAATTAGGTAATTTTTTGCCAGACCCTTAGAGTATGACAGATGATAGAGGATTTTTTTTTTGTACAGTTTCCAAACGTAACTTATATACCTCGTAATGGGGACTCCACGTCACATTACAGTACTCCAGGTTAGAGCTTACAAGAGAAAAAAAGTTTTATTTTAGTAGATGGATTCTTAAAGTCTTTTGAGTTTCTTAAAACAAATACCAGCATTTTAAGACTCTTTTTAGTAATGCTAGATATATGTTCATCAGATTTGAGTCGGTAATCCATTATAATTCCAAGCTCTCATGGTCCTCACTTGGTTCAACATCTGACTCTCGATTGAGTAATCATAGTGTTGCATGATCTTGTTACAACCGAACGTCATGGCATAGCATTTCTTTATATTGAGAGTCATTCCATTATGATTGCACCACGAGACAAGTCCATCGAGGTCATCTTGCAGCAGTATCGAATCCGAGTGAGATGAAATTTTCTTAGCTATTTTTAAGTCATCAGCAAACAAATAGCAATCTGAGTTTACAAAGCAGTTACTAATATCATTGATGAATACATTAAACAGTACGGGTACCAGATATGAGCCCTGAGGCACCCCAGAAGTAGCCTTAAAAGGCAAAGAAGAATAACCAGCGACAACCACACGTGAAAACCTCTCCTCGAGGTAAGACTCGAACCAAACCAACAGAGATCCGGATATACCGAGCTGAAACAATTTGCGAATTAGGATATTATGCTGAACCTTGTCAAACGCTTTACTAAAGTCAGTATATATTACATCCACAGGTATACATTTATCCAAGGAATTAGTAAGGAAGGACAAAAACGAGACCAAATTTGTAGAAGTGTTGATGTATCAATATATGCTGTTTTAAGTGCCATGTTAATCGGCGACATAACAACTTTTCAAAAATCTTCCCAAATAGGTGAAGAATGGATATTGGTCTGTAATTTTCTATCATGGCCTTATCCCCGGACTTATAAACAGGCACAATAAGTGCCTCTTTCCAAGCGTAAGGGAAGCTCCCGGCTAGAAGAGAAGAGTTATGAATAAGCATAAGTGGATGTACTAATGCATTGGCGCACCTTTTGATAAAAATCGGAGGGACATGCACCTGCACCCTTGTAGATGTCCAGGTGATTCAGAGCAACTTTTACTTCATCTGTTGAGAAAGAGAGTTTACTTAAAACCTCCGATGTTGAACATGGGTAATGTACTGGTTGGTTTGTCACGGCATTCAAATTGTATGCTTGTTTAAAGTTGGATGCAAATAAATTACAAATTGACTCCCGGCGTTTGCCGCGGTCATATCAAGTCGCATTTTCGAAGGATAAGTACTACTGTTTTTGCGTTTTATCTTTATGTGAGACCAGAATAACTTAGGATTATTTGATATAGCTTTCTCTGTTTTTACCAAGTATTGATTGTAGTATTCCAGCTGCAGTTTCGAACAGCGGTCTCGCAACAGTTCATAAGATAGCTTGTCCATGGGATTGTTAAATTTTTTCACCAATTTGTGGTATTTGTGCTTTTCTCGTAACAATCGGATTAGGTCTTTCGAGAACCATTCTGGGTACTTAGTAGAGAGAGATTTCTTTTTTGGTACATTCTCGACAACTATAGTTTTTATTTTATCGTAAAGAGCACAAACCATGTCATCCACTGTTATTAAGTGACTAAACTCATCCTCTCAAGAAATGGCTCAAGAAATTTTGATAATTTATTGTAATCGGCTTTGTGATAATTAAAATAAGAATGCTGAGTGTCGTTACTGGGTGGTAACTTTGGATCTGAATCAAAGGAGATCGTATATTGCAGTGGAGGATGCAGAGGGTCTATTATAGATAGGGGTGAATCGCTCTGCCTTAGACCGGTAACCGAAGTATTGCAAAGTATTAAATCGAGAATATTTGCTTTATGGTTATAAACAGAGTTATATTGATCAAGATCATTAACAATATTAAAATCCAAGAGCGCATCAAATATCCGCGATTCAGGGGACACAGGAGTCATACAATGAGTGTTAGTATCCAAATTCCATAGTATGCCACTCATGTTTAAATCATCAACCATTAGAATGGGGACTGTTGGAATTTGATCGAGATTGCACTGTGCCTTAGAAATGAAATGATCCAAAATGTGATACTGAATGGAGGCGGTAAGTACACTGCACATATATATAGCGTTTTCCGGTTTTTAACATTGCCATTTAATTCTATGCTAACCCAAAGGTCTTCGCAAAGACTATCAAACTTCACCAGTTTACATGACAAAATGTTTTTTTTAACTGCAATTAGTACTCCTCCTCCCGCCTTGCGACCATGGAACCCCATTATCCCGATCACGTCTATAGACCACACAGTGGTCATCGAAAAGTTCTCCATCAAACACACCACCATTCAGCCACGTCTCTGTTAGTATTATTACGTCGAAATTACACAGAGACATGTTTCTAAAAAGTACATTTGTTTTGGTGTTTAATCCACGAACGTTCTGGTAATAAATATTGATTATGGAATTGAATTTTGATGTTTAGAGTACAAAAATTAGACGCAAAAGACTATAAATGTACAACAATACAAAAAGGTACCAACATTTAGTTAGTACTTAGTTTTTTCAGACATTCAAGATTGCGCACATGTATACATTCGGATACCTCAGATTTTCTGATAAATATTCGTCCGTTGCGTACCCAAACAAACTTAAAGTCCATTTGTTTGGCGACCCTTCTTGCTTCTGCATGGATGATTTCATTTTCCGGAGAAAGATGTTCCACCACGTATAGCGCTCGAGCTGAGTCACTGGCCATTCCAAGGTGACTTGAATTTAATTTATCCTTGGGGTTGGTTTTATTGAACTTGATTGCACAGGCCAGAAAATTATCTTTCTGCCGGGGTGCATTGAATCTGTTATAGATCTTGCCCTTGGATTACCGGTATTCAATTTTGCTAATCTTGAACAATGCGCAATATCAGTATCTTGTACATCGCACTTTATAATACTACCGAGCTGCTTAACTGTAGTTATCAAGTTTTCAGACCTATGTTCACGAAAGTTTTGTAGTTCTAAATTAGAAGATCGCATGAATTGTTCCATAGAGTTAATACGCTGGTTAAGATTAACCATCGATGATTTTAATGTTTCGTTCTCTAATTTGAGTGCTTTAACCATTTTGGAATTCTCCTCAAGGTGAGCCTTAAAGTTTTCATATTCTGTGTTAAAAATGTGATAGAGTTTTCGAATCCCGTGATAATATCACTCATTGGTTTAAGTTGTTCCCTAACAATGCGCCCCACGTTGTCCCTAATTCCCGCTTGAACTTCCTGTTTAATGATTTCCCGAACTTCTTCAACCGTGAGCATACCCACTTCCTTCTTGTTTTCAGGTTTAGAGGTATTTCCTGCGGAATTAGTTGGTTTAGAGTGCTTCCTTGTAGTAACATTACTGTTTTCGGCCTTTGAAATGTACTTCAACTCCTCTTCCTGCTTATCGTGATGACGCAGCGGAGTATTAGTGTTAATCCCCTTAGGAACACTGCTCAGACATTTTGGGCACCGCCATGCAGTTTTTTCCTTAGCCGACATGCTTCGAAATCTATTTTTACTTATACTGGAACACGAGATCATATGTCATATCACATATGTGACACTGCAAATATTCTTCATCCTCCATAAAACTAAAGCATCCAGCACATTTGATTTTATTAGTCTCCATTGTGCGTAAGTACTACATAAGTAATCAAATATATAAAGCTTGATATACTTCAAAAGCAAAAACAATAAAATAAAATTTAAAAAAAAGTTGTGTCCACAGCTGGGTTGCGATCCTAGAGCCTTTCGGCGACCTTATACTACCATCGACGCAGCACTTATGTACCGTGCTAAGCGGTTATGAATGGATATGGCGAACAACTGCTTCTGATTTATTGTGTAAGCAAGTATTAGTCATCGCGCACGGTAGCAATCTACAAATAACTTCCCAGGTAGAAATCTATTAAAACTATTGTCCTTCACACCTTATAAACTTTGTTCACTGATGAGATTTATACACCAATACACAACACGCTTCTTCACGATTACGTAAATATAACTTTATTGATCATGAAAATAAAACCGTATTTCTTAAAAGAGAAAACTAGTGTTCCGTTACTTAAATCTGAGGGTATGCTGATCCATTAGAAAGAAATTTTTTTATTAGTGGGTAAAAAAAAAATGCATAGCCAAACTTACCTTCTCAGAAGCATATGATTAAAAATAGGTGAACGCTGCATATAAAAAATTTCAAGATCTTACACTGTTAATTTATAACCTTTACTTCCCAAAAATCAGAGTTAGAAGAGACAACGCAACTGCAAAAAAAAATTACTGGATAACAAAAGGTCTTAGAATCAGCTGTAAAATTAAAAGATTACTGCGCTCTATAAATATCACTCAGAAAAATATATAACATAATATAAAACTATTCAATAAAAATAATTACAAAAAATACTCTCAAATTCTAATAAGAAATAAGAAATAAGAAAATAAGAAAATAAGAAAAATAAATAAAAAAAAATAAGAAAAAAAAGAAATAATAACGAAAAAATATTAAGAAATTGTAAAAATAAATGATAAAGAAAGAATCTTTAGGAACATCTAATACGAAGTTCATTACTTAAATACGTAAAGATAAAAAAAAATGTACAAAACCCTACAGAAATAGTTGAAATATTTAATAATTATCTGATTAATTTAACATATAGACAAAACAGCATCCGAAGTACCCATGGAAAAATTAATTGTAATAGTTTATTTTTGAAGCCTTGTGATAATAATGAAATTCAACAAATCATAATTTCTCTTAATAATACGAGTACAGAAGGGTGTGATGAATTAGCCACAAAAATTCTTAAAGAATGCTCAAACGAGATTGCGCCAGTCCTAGCATTTTTGACAAGCCTCTCTATCGATCAGGGATGTTTTCCCCAAATGCTCAAGTCATCCATTGTGAAACCATTGTACAAGAAAGGAGAAAAGTCTGAACTGTGTAATTACAGGCTTATAGCTTTGATTCCTGTTATTTCAAAAATATTCGAAGCGGTCATGCATAAACGCATAACTAACTTCATAGAAATTCATAATATTTTAATCCGAGAACGATATGGATTTCGAAAACGTAAATCAACCACTTTGGCCGGTAAAATAATGACTGTCATATTTTTTGATATGACCAAAGCTTTCGACTATGTATGCCAAAAATTATTATTGAATAAGGACATATTTGGAAAATACACAACAAAGTGTTGAAATTACGAATGTAAATGAAGAACATGAACTAAGGACATATAGATCTCCTTTTAGAATAAATAGCTCGGGTGTACCTCAGGAAAGCGTTCTTGGCCCACTTTTATCTTTATTATATATTAATGACCTTATAACAGTTACAAAACACCCATGTATTCCATTTGCAGACGATATTTCTTCAATCATATCATCAACAACAAAAGATATGCATGATTATACACAGACGATAAATTCCACAATTGAATTTATAGTAAATTGGCTTGATGAAAACAATTTACAAGTAAATTTAATAAAGACAAATTATATACGATTTCAAGCACATTATAGGAGTAAACAAAAACCATTGAATATTAACCACAGAGGTCAACAAATATTAGAGGTTGTTGAAACAAAATTTTTTAGGTGTTATTCTGGATAGAAACTATACCTGGAAAGCACATATTGATATGGTATGTGGCAAAATAAATAAATTCATCTATGTGCTACTTAGATTGAGGAAAACGTGTACAATAGAAACAGTTCTTACAACGTATCATGGCTACGTAGCTTCAGACATCAGATACGGTCTTGTGTTCTGGGGAAATTCTATAGATGCACAAAGAACTTTATTGCACAAAAGAAATGCATTAGAGCTATCAGTGGTCTTGCTCCATTGGAATCGTGTAAGTCTCTATTCATCAGATTGAAATTACTTACTTTACCCTGTATGTATATATTAATATTAGCCTAGTTACGAAGGCTACTGACATATTTCCTAGACATATTGGAAATCCGGATTGAAAGTTTGTATCAAAAAAGCTGTTACGCCATATATGGAAAAATGTATAATGCCATACCTAATGATGAACATGAACACTACCACAAAAACATTTCAAAAGAAAATTAGAATCATGGCTACAAGAAAAATGTTTTTATTCAGTAAAAGAGTTTATATAGAATTGAAAATTTAAGTATTTATGACAGCTGGAATGCTGGTGACATGTTATTAAAATTTGAATATGCATTAGAGTTTGATTATGTAATTAATAATAATTTGTAAATATAATGTAAAGTTAATTTGCATGCTAAACTTTTGGCGAAATATGTGAAACTAATTTATTTCATTGTACATCTTTTTACCATATTTCTGGCAAATAAACATTATTATTAAAAAAAAAAAATTTTTTTACCAATCTAAATTTTATTCATCTGTAAATATATTAGTATATTTTTATTAGTGTTTTATTGTTATTTGCTAGCCATTGTATTACGAGGGCGTAATTAGTAATCAGGAAGGCCGATGCTAAAAGGGTTAATTGTTTTAACGGGAAATTTCATATTTTTATACATCGTGCACTGACATTTATTCTCAATAGTTTTCATCCTAAGAGTTTAGGACGATTGTTGCATATCCGGTATCGACAAAACAGTTTATGATAAACATATTGTTACCTTTATTAATTTTAATCGTTTAATATTTTGATTCGAATCTTATAAATCTCTTGGGCATAGAAATTATATTATTGTACGAGATTGTACGCAAGAAAAACTATTACGAGGACGTAATTTGTATTGTCAGGAAAAGCCGAGTGTTAGTTCCACATTAATTTTAATCACATAAATTACCCACATGTGATATTATAATACATTTTTGTAACAAGAAAGAGGGTAGAATGGATTTCCTGTGTGTAGTGGGGGTGCATAAAAGCCTGATTTTGGTCTTGTAAGAGTTCAGTTGTTGAGAAGTCGTCGAATAGTCAAGTATATAATAGTTGTGATGAAGAATTGATAACGTGTAAACTTAAATAATGCAGTATGAAAAATGGTTCGTACTGTTACAGAAATAGGAAAGTAATTTTAGACTGCAACCGATTACATTATAGGCATTATTTATTGGCTCTGCTTTCGGCAGGTAGTTATATTAAGTAGTGGCCTAAACCTATAGAACTTCCTAAATCCTTGCCGAAGTATCAAACTACCCAAGAGTGAAATCTGCATTCAAATCAGTCAAGAGTTTTGGATGAGAAAATTATTAATGTAAAAGCAATGCTCATTTTTATGTAGTACCTTTCCATCTAACTTTTTGTGTACTACCTTTTTTTAATCAAAATATATTTAAGTACATATTTCAATTTTAATTCGATGAAACAGTATCAGCTTCAAAAGATACCAGAGGATACGATAGCGTCTTCGGCAAGTCGAATAAGCACGGTTGTACATCCTTTCCCGTTTTTTTTTGTTAATATCTCGTTAGGTAGTCAATTCTTAATAACCCTATTAGCGTATTATAGGCAAGCGCAAGTGATCAGTGCTCCCGTTACATTTCATATTTAACAGTAAATAAATGTGTAATTGTAACTGGTAATTTATTGTATAATTCATTGTATCGAAAATCTATCGCATTCAACAGAAGACGTAAAACGAGTTGTATTGTCTTGCTTGGAGTTGCTGAGATTAAACTCGGACCCAGACACACGGGGACACTTATAAGAGTAACCACCCCATGTTAGAGGTTAACACTCGATTTCAAAGGGTGTGGGCTATCGGTAATTGACGATAAATATTTATTACAATTATTTGATTAATAATAAAAAAGATTTTCATTTGCCAATACCTGTCCAAGTTTGAGCACTCAGTCAACAATGAGATTTGAATTGTTTTCAATTTTTGGAATGTGTTCATATCCGTACAGATCAAGTTACCTACTTTTTTTATATCTTCAGAACTAGGAGAATTTTTAAATCTTAAAAGTAGTCATATCAGTATCTCACTAAATTGCTTGTAGTTCTGGAGTGAGTGGTCAAATATAATATCTTTATTTCACGACTTGTACACATCTTACAATACTCTTTCATGGATCTGTGTCGCGTTTATCCGGAGCCGGAAAACCGGATGTTACCAGTGTGTAGATGTCGTTAGGGTACTGTGTCGAAGTACCGACAGTAACATTAATAAAAATTAAAAAATGTGAGGAATGAGTGCGGGTAGTTACCAGTTACCACACACTAAGACCAATGAAAGAGTATTCTAAGAAACGTAGTGCTGTAGTTAAATCAAATACTATCCACTAATTGAAGAACTAAAGTTATTAGATTCACTGTTATAAATAGATTAGTACACCTCGCTGATGGTCGAGGAATGACCGTGCCAAATCCCCATCTGTCTTCGAATGAAAGAATGATGTTATCTCTCGCAGAATGCAACAGCAGATCATATTCTACCTGCTCTGCTGTATCCTAATCTATACTTTACAGGGGATTAAGCGAGACAAATGGCCGCCTGGCTACTCGAAAGGCTACGTTTATTAGCGAGGAAGAATATGATAGAAAATACTACAGGCCACATTGTTCTTTTCACATTTAGAATATATTTAAAAAAATTACAGTCACGTGTTCATATGATTTCTAATGTTTTATAGCGCAGTATTTCTATGTAAAGCGTATCTATTACCTGTAATTTTTACAGTCTAAATTAGCCTTTTTTTTGGGCTCCCTTATAACAGTTATACAAGCCCTTAATCTCGTGTTAAAAATGTAAATGTGATCTTCCTCCTTGAGACAATTTTTTAATAGACGGTTAATTGTATTTAATCTTTTTTTCACTATGAAAATGATTTATTCGAAGCGATAAGTAAATAATCGATAACTAAATGGAGCATTAGATTCCACGTTGTACATAGATTCATTCTTGGCTCCATGCGTTTTGTTGGCGCGTCACTTTCGTTACGCAAATCCGCCATTTTGTACGTCGCTGGCGGTGGCTCATCCTATACTTTCTCGGTCTGTGTTTATTTCCACGAGAAATTGAAAAATCTAGTTAAATTTGACTTTGTATACTAATTCTGGACGGTATTAAACTATATTGTGAAATAAATTTACTGCAATTCTTTGTGCTATCGTGATTTGTGAGTGTCCTTTAATTGGAGCGCGTGGCTGTTAGGTCTTTGTTGTTGGATTCGACGTATTTACGGTGAGTTTTCTTTCTATTTACTGCCTAAGACAGTTTTTATGATGTTTCGTAATTGGTTTATATATTTATTATGATTGATAAGGCGTATATAGCGTAAATTGTAAGTGAATGTGATAGCGTCACGGACGCGGGGTGATGGCGCGGCACGACGATTGCCGTGGTGAGGCGATGGCCGACGACCGACATTGTGTTGTTCTCGGTGACGCCGACGCGTCACTAGTTGGACGCGTAAAAAACGTTTCTCTCTTATTTACTTTCTAGAACTCTCTGACCATACGAAAGATTTTGAGAGTCACTTGGTGACATATGGAACTCATAATCACGTGTGACTTAATCGTTAAACTATAAAGTGCAAGTATAGAAAGAACTATTGCTGTGTAAAGTTTGCTAGTGCTCTGACTAATTCTTATAGAAAATTACTGTGTAAATTTTGTGTTATTATTTCATCACAGAGGGATCATTTAAACTGAGGTAAGCTTACTCCTATCTGTGAAATAATATTAATTAAATATCAAATATCTTATATATTAAACTATACGGGTATTGCTTTGAATTGGATTGACTCTGTAACAGAATAGGCTTAATAATTTAAATTAATAAATTAAATGGCTAATATTAATTAAAAACTATTTTATAAAATGTATTCTAGATAAGAAATAAAATTAAAAAGTAAAACTATCTTATCCTAATAAACTAAATTAAAATATTAAGGAGTGATATTTAACTGGAAGTTGTTGCCAAAGACTGCCCCAATCTAAATAAAAACATAACATAACATAACTTCACGCTGTATCCCCAATGGGGTAGTCAGAGAGGACGGAGCGCCAGGAGTCGCAATCTAAATGTACCCAATATATTGCATTGCAGTGTTGGACTGCAATTAACAATTATGGCACCAGGAAAGTCTCGTAGTGAGGATCATTTCCTTTTATTCTCAATATCTGGTCAAAGATTACACCAAAATTTCAAGTCTCATAGCACCAGGGTCCAGTTATTTTTAGGTCAATGGGGGAGTCATATACATAGGTATTTGATTGTCCTGGTAGGCATAAGTTGTAAATATACAATGTTAATAAATATATAATATTAATGAAATATAATAAATTATAAGAGATAGATGATCTGTGGTCCTTAGACTCAAAATTGTGATTCTGACTGAAATCAAAATTTAAAATTTTTATCTATTTAAAATACTACCTTGTTTAGTAATAATCATATCAATCATTTACTTATGTACATTCACTTGTGTATATTTGTTTATGTACATATTTACTTAATAAAATATTTTATTATTTTTAGATAGATTTAATAAAACAACTTTGAAGCTCTAATATTCAGCCGAGGTCACTTTTTAATGAATACAAGTTGTTACCCGCCTGCTTCACGATTTTCGTTTGAAAAATGGTGAAAGGACCATGGAATTCAAAAAATGAATAGCCTAAAACCATCTACAAACGATTCCGCATTGTATGGTCATAGTCCCATACAGTTATTTACATGTGATCGTGTGACAAAGAAAACCATTTTCATTTTATATATGTAGAGTATAATATACTACTATACAATTATATAGGTATGCATTACACAACTTAAAAACAATTATTGTAGGATCCCAGTTTGTCAAATACTATTTGCAAAGAGATGAATTTTTGCTTACAAATGTTAGGGCCCCTGTAGCTTGGGGGCCCCCTATCATTGATACGGCTGATACGACGGTAGCTACGCCTACTATTAGCTATACTTATTAAGTACATAATTGTAGTAATAAGTTCAATTTTTGGAGTTGTAGAAGATATTGACCAATGAGTTCCATTTTATGCAATAAGAATTAAGGTAAATGTTAAACAGTTTATTGTTCACATCTTAGTAAAGTTAAATTAGTATTGAGTGATTTCTCACTCAACTTAGTTTGAATTGAGTAAAAACTTTGTGTGGATTCCATTTTAAAGTTTCACCTTTCATTATTTACTTATTTAGCTTTAACATTTGTTTTAGCTGAAGTTTTAAGTCTTGTTCAGAGTTCTTTACAAAGTTTCATTATTTTTGTTGATTGATATTTGTAAAGGCTTTTTCATGAGTTGATGAATGCCTTTAATTTTCTTAAAGTTTACTTCTTGGTAAACAGTAATTCAAATTTTATTGCATTGTTTTATGTTC
Organism: Zeuzera pyrina; assembly: GCA_907165235.1. NCBI lineage: Eukaryota > Metazoa > Arthropoda > Insecta > Lepidoptera > Cossidae > Zeuzera > Zeuzera pyrina. Next base: position 12,722,946 of record OU015639.1, on the reverse strand, counting down.
ATTTTAATCATGATATGTTTTCTTTTGATTCAAAGGCATTCAAAGGGTTTCAACTTTTTTTTTCGAAATAATTACAAGTTCTATAAAAAAAACTTGGTTTAAGTAATTGTAACAGGTTATAGATTTCATGGTAACATTTTTTCATTGTAATAAATTTTCTTCATATAAATTGTACCTAGTTTTTACTATTGAAAACAATTATTGCAGTTTCTTTTACTCTAGTTTTTTTGTGTTTAATGTGTTCATTTTACTCTTTTCATATTAAATTTTTGGCAATAAACAGAAACACCTCTAATATATCTCTGTGTGTGACATCTCACATACAATATCCAATAGTCCTTCCATTTACTGCACACATTGCAATTTACATTCAGTGTGGTCCAGCATTATAATTTTTTCCTAGGTTGACTGTACCATAATCATATTACAGACTGTGACATTTTTTATAATAATAATAATTACGCCAGACAGTACACACCAATAACTTGGCTTCAAACTAGGGCATTCCCTGTGCTATGAGAATCGGACGATTCCTACTATAATACACTCAGGCCCCATACAGTCAAAAGTTCATTTCCTAAATTGAACTGACCGGGAATCGAACCTGGAACATTCCATATTTGGATGCAATACACTTAAACCTTGCCCTGAAATCGTCATATCATAATAATTGTATCAATATGTTCCTTTATCTTTTTATTTCACTAAAACATACTATAAAGTCTGTCATTTTAGTATTTAGTAAGGAATACAAAATATCTAATTATTATATCTTATACTAGCGACCCGCCTTGGCTTCGCACTGGTAGAAATTTTTTTGAAAGCAAAATACAGCCCATGTTACTGTATAATGTAGATTTCTATAGGTGAAAAAATTTTTGAAATTGGTTGAGTAGATTTGAACTTATCAATTACATACAAACAATGAAATTTTTTTCTGTATGATATTAGTATAGATTTACATATGTATTAGGTTCTGGAAGTAACTTGTACTATGTTTGTTTCATTTTCAGTTTCTTTTTCAGTAGTTTTAATATATTAATACATTTATATTTTCACATTTTGTTTATAGTAGTTATTGCTTCTTTTACTACTAAATAAATTAATCAAACTCGAACTATCTAGTCTTTACTGTGAAACCATACAATGAATGGGAGAAGCATCCAGTGACATCTAGACTTTAAAACAATTCAGTAAAGTTCATTTCATAAATTGACCTAGTCTTGAATTGAACCTGGGACTGTGGTCTTTGAACATTAAGGCGCTACCAATCGTACCAATTTACAATTATCCCAAAGTTTTACATGTTACATTCTACATTCTTATTTAATATTTGTTAATTACACACATGTGGTCATGTAGTTCAAATATTCATTACAATTATTTCAGTAAATCTTTGATATTGTCCCAAGAATTAATTCATCATTGTGAATTAGCTGATATTTTGAAGTAACATAATAATTTTAAATCTTTCAATGTAATTACATTACATTCACAAACATGATAAATGACATGGCATAACTTATATATCACTGATCAACTTGTCTCTTCCATATTTCCAACTTATGAATAATAAATAATGTGTATAGAGAACTTTATGTGCACAATACCTTATGTATGAAATACGCATAGCAACGTCGCATGTCGTAAACAAAGAGACGAGGATCTGCGCATCGCTTCGCCTCGACCTATCTTTGTATAACATAGTGATGTCAAGATGTGCGTATCTATAACAGACTTGTTGCGAGACGTATAGATACACGTATGTATGTACTTTGATAGATAGTAGTGGCGTAACGCGGATCAAGTTGGCGTTACTTATACGCTAGATTATGCTGCAAACTTTTCATTAGTATTCTCAGATGATTCACGTTTTTTGCTGTTCTAACGTTGGTAATATGCATGAGAAATTCAATTTTGCTTATTTAACATAGAAAATTATTGAGTAATCCTTCATGATGACTAACTAATGTTAGACTTGAAATCATACGATATATATTTGTATATTGTATAATTTTAAAACGGTTATGCGATATTGAATTTCAAGATATTATGAATTTTATTAAAAATGTTTTAACAACCTCGAAACAAAACGCTTCTTTTAAAATTAAAAAGAAAAGATTTTACGGAATTATCAATTTAACTCCAAATTGTTGTTTCTAGACAAAGCTATAAACAAGGTTGGTGTAAATACTAAATGCCATTCTACAAATTCTTTATTTCGAACGAACTCGATAACTATTGTATTTGTAACTATTCGCTCACATTAAACAGTCGTACGGTATTTGCAGACCACATCCGTTCATACAGGCGCACACATTCACGTGTGGACAACTCACCCACACACGGACACTCATACAACCGGCTCGTTCGCCCGTTTGATCGACTATCGATTCCGACCCTTTACGCGCCTGCCATTAACACAGCACACATTCATTTTTTATTCAGTTTAATATCTGAACTAATTCTTGATGATTACTTCATGGGTCACGCTTTGAAATGCTCATACGTTTTAACGACTATTTTTATAAGTTCCTGGGAATTTAATTAGAAAACAAAAGTTTATTTACTTTAAATTATCTGTTATTAGTAAATTTAATATAAATTATCATTGCTTCATAGTATAAAATGCCAATTGTCTGTACCACACATTTGTAAGAAGGAGAAACCAGATAACGACTGTTTGTGACGTGACTTGCGGCGTAAATTAAATCATTTTTGGAGGATTTTCGAATATGATGTACGTTACCCTTGTGGACAAAACAAGCAAAGAGGTAAGCAGAACGACAGGACCGCACGACAGTGTTATTGTAAAAATGAATGAATGAATATGATTCGGGCACATAGAAAGAATGAGTGATGAAAGACTGACGAGGTTCTACAGGCCGAGTGAGTGGTAGCAGAAGCCAAGGAAGTCAAGGCTGATTTACGAAAATCAAATAGCCAGTGTTAGTAGCTGACGGAAATGTCAAAAGCACTCGTATATCGAGGAGAAAATGTCTGAGGAGAATGATGAGATTTGAGGAGGCGAAGGAAGTATTTAAGCACTGCGAAGCTTGGTGCTACGTCCTCTCTACGCCGTTAGGGATACAGCGTGAAGATATGTATGTACGTTACACGCATAAGAATAGCTTCTTTGTTGTTGTTGTTTGTTCTTAATTTGTTGTGCGTATGTGTGTGGGTAAATAAACAACGCGCAATTGTTTTCAGTGTAGATATCAAGGCTCGTAGATATAATTGCTTTCTGTTGTCGTTTCCATTAGTAGAAAATTATAAGAATGTAGATGTGATCACGTGACGTTACTTGTCGACATGTTTTTATTTTAGCGTTTCAACGTCTGAGCTGTTGGTTTTGAATTAAAGAGATCCCTGCGGCTCAAATGATGGTGACATAAGCAGAGTAGATGAAAGAGTAAACATCCTTTATAAAAAAATATCGTTAATAGTAAGTACTTTGTATAATGTATGCGCATAAATAACGGCGCTCGGTTTGTGACACCGGCGCGGCACGTTATTTTTTGATGGCGGTTCACTTAATCGCAAATTGGTCTCGTCTGTCGAGTAAATGACACGGGTTTTCCCTGGACGACTCATAACGACTAGATTTGAAGTTTTTTACTTTGTCTACACAATTTTTGGTAGGTAGTGCTTATCATTAGGTCAAAGCCTCGAAAGTGGTATGAATTCAATTCGTAATTGATATATTGATGTTCATCCATCACATGCAGACCTCTCGGGAATTGCTCAATAAAGTTGATAAAGTTGTAGCAACTACTTAGTTTTAACTTCTCAAGTACTAAAGTTATTTTAACTTTTACTTTGTTCACTACATGTCCTAACATAGAGCAACATGTTAATAGGTATCCGACACACTAAGCCGGTTTTTTGAGAGTTTATTATGAACTTAATGCTGGTTATATAATTATTGATTTTTTCGTTTTTAATGTATTAGTGTACGAAAGGGAAGCGGTACATACGAAATGTTAGATTTGGGTACATGGAAAATGTTTAGAACAAGTGAATGAAATTGTGTATCTGGAGAGTGCGTTTTCGAGGGATGGAAGATGTGAGTAGGATGTGGAGAATGGGGTAGTAGCTGGCAATAAAGTGAGCGGCTCTGTTCGCATTAGTAGGCAGTGTGAATATATCTAACACTGCCAAAATGGGTATCCGCAATGCGGTGTTGGTGCCAACTTTATTGTACGGTACTGAGACCTGGATATGTCCGAAATAGTGTGAAAGTCAGAAAAATGCAGTGAAAACGCGATCTCTTAAAAATGTGTGCGGTGTCACCCTTGTGACAGGTGACAGGGTAAGCAATGAAGAGATAGGCAGTATGACAGGGTTGCACGAGTGTTATTCTAAAAATGAAGAAAGGAATGCTTAAATGGTTCGGGCACATAGAAGGAATGTGTGATGAAAGACTGACGAAGAAAATCTACAGAGCGAAAGTGAGTGGGAAAAGAAGCCAAGGAAGACCAAGGCCGACTTATGAAAATCAAATAGCCAGTGTTGACCTGTGTAAATGTGTAGATCTAGAGTAGATTGATGAGATTTGAGGAAGCGAAAGAAGTATGTAATGACCGCGAAGCTTGGCGCTCCGTCCTCTGACTACCCCGTTAAGGATACAGCGTGAAGATATGTATGTATTAAAAAAAAGTTAAATACATATAAAAATTATAACATTAGAATCTCGCCGTTAAGCTATTGTTCTGAAGTCTTAATGACTTATACTATGGAAATTAAAAAAAATAACTCCAAAATACCCATTTTTCTATATTTATTTTTTTCTTTTCTTGTTTTGGGCTACCGATTTACGTCTCTATACAACAGTTCATGAGATTTAATGGTGACTAAATAAATCTTCTGGGTAGAGATAATGAAACTGTTCTGTTTCTTCATTTTCTGGTTTCTGTCTTAACCATGTTAGCTCTGGAACCAGAAAGAGCTGTCATCAAGTGACTATTTTATTACCTATATTTGTATGTTGTTGCTAATTATACAAACTGCTATGTTATTCATTTTGAAAGCGGTATTAATTATTATAAAAACAAAATTCTGGAATTTATAAATTGATAATTTCCGAGTTCGATCGATTAGGCTATTTCATAGGACGGAGTTTTCTAAATGGGTGCATTAAGTCAGTGTTACTAAGAGCAATCGTAGTTCTTCATGCGACGGCATCCATAATCTAAGCTTAGAACCTTATTTTTGCGACATAATAAATTCGTCAGTGTGCTTATCTGGAATTTATTATTGTCTGTTCTCTATTACATAAATACAAGGTAAGTGCTTGTCTCTCGTCTGATATAATTGTATATGAACCAGTTATTAGCCAATATCACTTACTGTCTACATGATTTATTGTAGCAGTATTAATAAAATTAATGTATAATATCTTCCCTTATCTGCTAGTTATGTTCCTTTTATAATATATCATTTCATTAAAGTTTATTACTTTGTCATATTTTTATTTTATTTATGTTTAAATCTGTTTGTTTGATTCTGTAATCATTTTTAAAACAAAGCCTACAAGGAGGCTTGGTTTTTTTGGGGTATCCTCCCTCGTAATGTAATTCTGTTTTTTAATTGTAAAAAGCTGCCTTTTACTTTGTGTCCTGAGCAGTTACAACTTATTGGTGGTGATCGTTTGAAATCTCGGGTGTATACAACGAGAACGTGGGCATTGGTGAGGTACTGGTTTTTAAGGTGTTTCGTTATTAACATAGGATACTTAGCTTTTGGTATAGTGTTGATATCACCATCAACACTCGCCCTAGACAAAAGCTTCGATTTTACATCCCAAATTGCAAACGTGGCTATCATAAACACTTGCTGACGTACCATCATCGCTGAGGCTGTAACTTACATAAATAGAACTGGCTTTTGCCACCACTAGAGGATGTAGGATAGAAGACATGTCTCATGTGACATTTTACCCTATTGAGTCGTGTAGAAACTGTTCAATTATATGAGCACTTTTTCACAAAATTACAAATCGCGGTGATACGGCAAAACTTGCTTTTAATTTGTAATCCGCAGGCAATTACACCTATTGTGTGTGACCTTAATGTAAACAATGAAACGAACTGGGGAGATCCTGGTAACAACTATTTAAATATTTAATATAAAATCATTTAGAAAAGTTTATTTTGTTGATGTTTAGTACTCCATTCTTTCTGACTACCTCGTTAAGAATACAGCGTAAGGATGTGTGGGTATGATCTGGCCAGTAATCAAATCCAAAACCCTTGACTTGGAAGGAAGATACACTAGCCATTGCACCAATTGGTCGGATATAATTATTTGTCAGTACTTCTATCAATTTTTTGGTGACCTTGATCCATTCATGTAAAAAAAAAATAACATTTGTTTTTGTTATTTTAATACTTACTTTTACTAGTTATTATTCATAAGGAACGTTCACACTTGTCCAAGAATTTAACTATCATTATAGTAAATATATAGTATAGTATCAGTCTATGAAATGATTATATCCGTCCCGCAATCATTAAAATAATATGATTTCAGATTCTCATTGCACATTTTTGATAATTCTCTTTTGTAAACATACATACCTGTGATACAAGAGTAATATAATAATTCGTTATTAGGTTATATTACGTAATTAAGCGCCTTTGCTAGTAAACTGAATAAATAAAGCCAACAAACTAATAAACTAATCCAGGCTTACTGAATGACGAAATTGGAAAAAAGTAATTAAAAGCAAATCCAAATGGCTTACAAATATTTTCTATTAAATATTAAAATGAAACTGATTTTAAAACTACGCATCATTTACACAATAACACTATTAAAAGCAACATAATTCGTGTTACATAAAGCTCTATTGTACCACAGACCGCTATAAGCCAGCCCCTCCTCTAACGTCCCCGTTAGGTGGTTGGAACTGACTCCCCTTGTCACTGCGCTGACCTACCTATTAAAATCGTAATTGCCAATTTATGTATCTGGAAATCATGTCATTTGTGAAACAGCTATTGACTTAAAAGTTTTCACCAATAGTATTAAATTAGTATTGGTCACATTCTGTCTATAAAATATTTTCTTATCCAGTTTTATTTACTATAAGATGTCCCTTGCGGGTTATTTATACTTGCGTTTAGTTTGTTATTGTTCCGGAATAAGAAGTAGCCTAGATTACTCTCTGAAAAGTACTCTACATGCCAATAAAAGTCCCGTCAAAATTAGTTCAGCCGTTTAGAAGATTAGTTCGGACAAATAGACAGTGAAAAATACTACATGAGTTGTAAGAAAAAGCTTTCACATCGGATTCACAGAGAGATACTACAGTTTTATTTATTTGTATAAATACACTCTTGTATAGGGTAGGGTATCATGTCTTTACGTGGGTGTAGTTTTTCTAGAAGGAAAATTTTTATTAGCAGAAATTAACAGATTAGTCACGAATTAACGAAAACACTAGTCTTTTTTTTTTAATATTAGCAAACGTGAACAAAATATTGAATTGGTATAGTCAAAGTCAAATCAATTTATTCAAGTAAACCCAATTGCAAGGTATTTTTGAACGTCAAATCTACTTTAGTTTGCTTCGAAAAGAAAACTTGGACACAGAGGAACCGACAAGAAACTCAATCAGGTAACATTTTTTCAACATCATTCTACAATAGTTATTTAAAATACAATATTCATAAAGCCAGTAAATGCGTGTGCAGAAAGAATTATTTCCAGACTATTGTTTATTCTTCAATAAAATCGCTAATTTTGTAGTATGCTTTTCCAATCAGTGTGCGTTTAATAACAAGTTCTTGAGGAATTTTATTATAAAAACGAACACAGTTGCCCAAAAATGACCCACTATACTTTTGTAATTTAAATTTAGGAATAATCATCTGATCACGACCACGAGATTCCATACCATTAATTACAACCTTTCTTTTGAAATGCTCGTAGATCTATATTTTTTCTAGTGTACATTAAGTCTTCAAAGATGTGTAACGAGAGTAAGGTGAGTATAGCAATGTCTTTAAAGCGATCTCTCAGCGACTCGTGCATTCATACCGTAGATGGTACGTATTGCCCTCTTTTGTAAAATAAAGATAAAATTCATATGCGCCGCTGATCCCCACAGTAGTAGGCCATAAGACATAAGGCTATGGAAATATGCGAAGTATACCAGCATAGCCGTGGCCACATTTGTTAACTGTCTAATGCGTCTAATTGCATTATAATTTGCCGATCTGTTAGCTAAAATCCCCGATATTACTTAGAGTCAGCGACAATAATCGTGATAGTGTTCGCAACGTCAGATGAAGCGCCTGTAGGTAGTATCAGTCTGTCTCTACAACTTTTTCCTCTGACGTTTCTCTCCAAACCTTCGGCGGAGCGCGCTAGAGCGCGTTTCAATCGATATGAGATTGATATTCATCAAGTGTTCGCGATGTCAGAAAATCATTTTATTCCATTGAGGAGGGTCCAATAACCACAAAAATCACATTTTCGGACAAATTCCCCCGATCAAAAACTTACGGGAGAGCGCCGAAAATTCGTAAAAAAGGGGTATTATTCGAGCACTAGTAAAAAAAGCTAATTTTGAGCTGAAATTCTGTAGAATGATGCTATGAATGTACAAGAGCCAGTAAAAAAAATGTTGACCCCCCTAAGTTCGACCATTTTTTAATAATAATTTTTTTTTATTAAAAAAATGAAAATTCGCAAACAGTTTTCGCGATGTCAGAAATTGATATCCTGGCTTCCTTGACGTTCAAACATTGAGAAAAAAAGGTTTTCTGACAAATTTATCCTCGTCCGCTCAATTCCTAACAATATCAAAACTGGAAAATCAGAAGTCATTTTAGGGAGAAAAAACTAACTTGAGTCAACTCTGCACGGTTGCATCTTTAAACATTTTTACATACTGTCCGGATTGAAGAATACGCTACTACACGGAATCTGGGAGCCCCCACACTTTACATGGAAAATGCCAAAGTTGATGAAATCTGATTTGTCAGAAAATTATTTTCCTGGGATTTTTAAATGAATACAAATCGATTGAGCCTAATTTTATCCGTTGCAAAAACTTTTTATGAATTTTTGCCCTGCGAATTTTCGGCGTTGTCGGCATTGTCGGCCTCCTCAGTTGTTGTCATTCGCCTCGCCCTACCAGGCGAGGGTCAATTGGGTGACCGTCGCAGCAGTCCTTGGACTTATTTCTTCTTCTTCTTTGTGAATTCGATTGGTAGCTGGCTGCTACTGGTTAACGTCAGCTGACCAGTGCCCGGTGCGGCAATTGTTTTCCGTGCCTTAGAGCAATCCCTCTAATGTGAGAGAAGCCAGATCTGTAAAATGCAATTTCATCGTTAGCGACTTCTATTTTTTTAGGTGTTCACTAAGTATTAGGGGATTTTGGTGAAATCGGGCATAATATCTTTGTCGTAGTTTTACGCATGCTAAATAAATTCATAGGTGTTAATGAGGTTTTGTAAATAATACGGTGGTATGATCTGTTTTAGCGGTTCGGGTTTTATATAAATAAAAATTGTAGCGTCTGTTTCATACTTTATTATCTTTATCATAAACAAATGTATGAATGCTTACCACAAGCAACTATTACAACAAAAAAAGACAAATTAGTACTTTTATACATGTAAATACATACGCTCCCTCACGCTGTATCCCTAACGGGTTAAGTTAGACAGGACGGTGCGCCAAGTATCGCGGTGTATGTATTGGTAATATACAGGGTGTATATGAAAACGGGATAGTTACTTTAATGGATGAAAGGTCATAACTTTAGTATGTAGTTACAAAAAGAATTATCGAAAAAAACGTATCCGTTTAAGAGTTATGACCGTTTTAATTTTCAAGTGTTATCCCCACCATTTGTCGTAAAATTGGGTTGATCGTGTACAGTTACAGATTTTAAATCTTATGTTTTTTTTTATTTTGTAATAATTTCATCCGTTACTGAAATACAGCCTGAAAACCCCCATTGGGGTATACGCATTATTTTCGAAAATGGTTTTCAGGCTGTATTTCAGTAACGGATGAAATTATTACAAAATAAAAAAAAAACGTAAGATTTAAAATCTGTAACTGTACACGATCAACCCAACTGTCCCGTTTTCATATACACCCTGTATATTAATTACTTTTATGTATTTTCCAAACTATAGCTTTACGCAAATACTGCTTTATGTTCAAGATTGTTCAGTTCAAAAATACACAAATGTTGCTATCGCCTTTTTATATAAGTTAATTTAAAATGGCTAGTGTATTTTCAGTGTGTTTCAATCATCACGGGGGCGTTCGCGTTACGCTTTTGATCTTTTAAAAATAAATATGTTGTCCATTCCGTAGATACAGATCTCTTTAAATACTAATTTTGGTTGTTGAGTGTAGACACTTGTTTTTGGATTCGTCGTCTGTGTACGATAGAACCGGGTTATTGTTAATTGTTTTATTTGCAATGCAAAACATTTTTTCCTTCATATTTTTTTCACTTATTTTGGAAAACTTCTTTAAACGTGCTTAAATATTGAAAATATTATGCTAGTTGACTTCCCTTAAAACTGGTGTGTTCTATACATTATATTAAAATAATCAAAAATGTTTAATGCAATAATTGTAAAAAAAAACTATTGAAGATTCATTAAAAAATTAGTGGGTTTTAAACGACGATAGTGGGTATTGCATAGACTCAGGTGTTACTTTGCGGAAATCCATTTCATGTGATGAATTCCTAAATCTTGAGCTATTTTCCGCTCAAACTCCAAAAAAATCGACACGTGTTTCGCCTAAGACACCTGATTTTTTCGGTGCTGGTTAGCTGACCGAGTCTGCTCTCTGGTATACCAGATATATCCTGAGGATGCTTCGTTAAGAGGCGAAACACGTGTCCATTGGTGGTTTTTGGAGTTTGAGCGGAAAATAGCTAAAGATTTAAGAATTCATCAAACTATAGTGGGAAAAGAGTGGAGATAAGCTAGAGGGTGATGACGTTACAGAACTTTGATGTCACAAACTCGCATTGTCATTGCCCAGCGTTAGGAGTGACAGAGATGGAATTTATACCTGCTCTGTTCCCATTACTTGAGTTCAAGAGCGAATAAGTTTTACTTTTAATTGTATTTCGAAATTTTTTTCGCAATTTGTTCATAATTACTAAAATTTTTTAATTCAGGTTGACATGAAATAATGCCTATTCTTTTCAACGTATGAATTATAGTTATGATGTTATCGTAAAAACGAAGAAAGGAATGCTTAGATGGTTCGGACACATAGAATGAATGAGTGATGGAAAATTGATGAAGAAAATCTAAAGAGTGAACGCAAGTGGTAGTAGAAGCCAAGTAGATTAAGGATATCTTATGAAGACCAAATAGCCAGTGTTAACTGACGAAAGGTCAAAAGCACTTGCAAAAGTGTATAAGAATAACGATGAGGACTGAGGACCAGGGGCCGAAAGAAATAAGGACCGCGATATTTGGCGCTCTTATCTCCCAACTACTCCATTAGGGATACAGCGCGAAGATATGTATGTACTACGAGATTAGTTATTATAATATAAATCGCAGAACATAATAAGAGAAAAATTAAACGTGTTATAAAGTGTAATTGAGAATTAGACTTTTTGCATAGGAATGAATCAATAAGCACGGCCATGGTGATCATTATATGTAGAAAAACTATGACAAGATATAAGTTGTTCGAGTATTCGTTCTGATCGCTTTCTTGTTTTTTTTCTAACATGTATTAGATTTATTTCGCTCCCAATGGATCGTTGCTCCGTACAACTCCGTCATCGTCAAAACGCAGTAGAAGTTGCGTGACAACTTTCAATCAAACGACATTGTAACGTTACTTTGAAATCGTGCCAATACACTTGAGTGCTTCTATGTAAGGGCCGGTATTTAATTCTGTATTTGAATGCATTATCTATTTTAAAATGTTGCTAGATTTCTTTCGCAAAATAGTAATGATTAAATAACGCATTTTCTTCTCATGTATAAAGTTTTTTTTTTGATATATTTATTATTTATTGCCAGGAAATATCATTTGCCTTAAAAGTTTTAACCGTTTATATTGAAATTTATTGGTCAGTTTTACTTATTTTTTTGTCATAAATTACTCATTTACTAATTTTAATTTAGGAATACCGCCTGACAGTTTTTCTAACTTCACTAGGTAATAAAATATTCTAATGTTACTGACGTCGATGGAATTTTTAAATCGCGCAGCACTGATGGTGGTTTCTGTCCAAACTTGCTGTGTAGGTATTTTATCGGACGTAACGTAATTAAATACTCGTTTTATTACTCGAAGTCCACTAAAAGTATTTAATGGCATCTTGTGTAAGCTGTTTTCGCGAAGCTCGTATTCCCGACTACGTTTTTTTAGGGTTTCTGCTTGTTCGATCGGTTAATGAAAGCCGGCGAGATGGGTAGGCTAATTGGATCCCATTTTGTATCGGAAATCGGCGTCTCGGCCGTGTTTCCTGTCGCGCTATTTCATTTTTCGTGAGACGTTTGTATCAACGACGAAACTTACGTTCTTAAAATTTTCAATGTGCTATGAATTTTCTTTGAAACAATGTATTGTTTCATAGCAAATGGCCCTGTAAGCAAAAGTTCTGCAGTGAAGTACGTATCTTGTTGGGGTTTTTGAAATTGTTTACGACATTTAATTCCGAGCTTTATTGCACCACCGCACCTTGGTAAAGAACCATTTGTTATTTCTATTCCTTTAGTACGACTCGAAGCAGAAGAAGCGATGTATAAGCTTGCGAATTGAAGAAACTCGAATATCTCTCGAGAACCTCAGGAAAGTTTTACGTTCATAACCTTGCGAAGTGGAGAAACTCTAATAGCTCTCGAGAACCTCAGGAAAGTGTTTCGTACTCGAGATTCCGTACAGTTTTGCCGGAACTTTTATTAAAAGGACAAAAGAAAACTTTCTTCGTCTTATAATTCATTCTCTGTAGTAACTCACCTTTATCGTGGCAATAGAGCTATAACTGAATGTTTTATTGTCGAAAAAAGTGATTGTTGCAAGAAAAACAAGCCACTAACGTCGCGCTACGTCGAATTTGATCTAAAGCTTGGTGCTGAGTCACATAAGTGGCGATGGTTGGGGTGGTGAGGAGTGGTGAGGCGGGCGCGGGGGGGGGGGAAACCGCTCAGCTCAGCCACCTATTGTACGTATTGTGGAGGCATGTTGTTTTTGCGGAGAGTGGTGTGTCAGCGACAGGACGTAAAGCCGACGTGGACGCTTCGTGCTAGGCTTTAAATGCGACTCGTTTCAAAAGGTCTATAGACGTTATGCGGCTTTGTTGTTATTTATTATTTCTGCAAGTGAATTCTAAAATGTTTAATCATCTTCTCTTAAACGTTCGTCTGTTTGAAATTTATAACTTTAGTAAATTCTAAATTATGTTGTCATTTTGTCTCCAAACGAGATTGTCTTCATTAAAATTGAAATTATAAATATGTCGTTTTTAAAGCAACAAGAAATTCTATTTAGGGTTAATAAAGTAATTCCTTTTCTTGTACAAATTACAAGCAACTAAATTACTGGTCTTAAAGATCAAGTTACAATATTTAAATATTCTATCTGTGTTAGTGTATATTATAGAAATGTTATCTTTTCGTGTAACGTTTCTTAGATGAGTCAGCTGGGAAGTTAGCTGACGACAAACTATAAAAGGCAATTACTGAGTCGACACAAAGTTGGCCACGACGCTTCTGGGAGCGGTTCAAACTGTTAGAGATTTTATTTTGTTAGACTACTCGCAAGTTGTTGATTTTTTAGAAAAACTTAAAAAGAAAACCTTATATTGGTAATTAAAAACGATTTTAATTTTAGTATTTCATGAATCATGACATTGTTATGATGTCAAGTCGTACTTTATTGTCGTTTTTAGTTTTGAATTAATTGTGTTTTATACTTTTTTTAACACGATGATAAAATAAAGGTGATTTATCGCAGGTTACACCCATCGAGTTACACAGTACAGATTGACGTTGGTTCAGGTCAATTGATGATTAGTATGATCAACACGTAATCAGTTTAAGCGTCAGTTTGAGATGAGTCAAGATCGTGACATTGACAGTGTAAGGTCGGCCGGTGTGACAAGTAAACCCGTGATTTCCCAGACGTTGTGGTTGTCTATGGGTTGCGGTGATCACTTGCCATTAGGTGACTCGTTTGCTCGTTTGCCTCCGCCATAAAAAAAAATACAAATAAAAAACCTCATCATATTATGTACAATTGTTACATATTTTGATTCGTGTTGACTACACGTATGTGTAGTTACTTTTATTTTAATGAATAGTCATTGACGATAGATACCTATGGTACGCTTTAATAACAGTTACACCTAATTTATTAGCCAGTACCTACTACCAATAAGTAGTGCTATGAAACCTGTACCATTATTATAAAATTGTACCAATAGCAGCCCTCATGTTTGTAAATCCGGATCGATCAACTATTCCTGACACAAATTACTACGAACTTTTATCAGAATATACAGTTACAGTTGCGTTTTAGACAGATAAATAGTTCGTTTCTTACATAAATATGTGGGCGTCCAAGCAAAAAGGATCCAGTGGTCAGCATTTAGTTTCCGAGATATACGCAGTTTTGTAGTGGGGTGAAAAAATGGCATTTCGCGATGTTAATTGATTTATTAATTGATGCTCAATTATCTACAAGTTCATATAGTAAATTACTTTATATAATGTTTCTAAGTAAGAACAAACAAGTAGAAGTGTTTTTTTTTTTCAATCAAACTAAAAATGCTTTTTCAGAGTTTCAACTTTAAATGTCTGATAAAAAAAATATATGCCAGTTTTTTTATATTTTTTTGAATCCTTATTATCAATTGACTATTCTAAATTTCGAATCTAGTCCTAACTCAATACCCCACTACTGGACCTTTTTTGCTTGGACACCCACATATTTATATTATGTACTTACATACACACATATTCTCAGGCTGTATCTCTGACGGGGTAACCAGAGAAGGCGAGTCTCATCATCCTTACACTTTCGCCGAGGTACGAGATTGCCTTTGACATTGCCGTCAGCTAATACTGACATATAGTATGTATTTTTATAACGTTAATGTCTCAGCCGTCAATATATTAAATTAACTTTTTAATTAAATGTTAATTCATTAAAAAAATTTTTCTATATTGTTTTCTTGTTTTAATGATTGTCCAGGAGCCAATAGCACTTTCGGTTGTCCAAGTGAACCATTTTATTTTTCCGAATTTGTAGATTTTACTATTCTTTGAGATTTTTATCGACTTTTTAATACTTCCTGTTATAAAAGTTGTCTTTTTCAGTATCTTTTTCAATTAATTGAAAAAAAAAAAAAAAATTTTACGTACTAAACGAAGCATTTGATTAACCCATCTATCCTAATATTATAAATGCGAAATTTGTCTGTCGGTTAAGTTTTGATTTTGATGAAATTTTCTGACACAATACCCTACGAAATGACTAACTCCCAGCGCGCATCGGTGCTGCTCGGTACTAATCGGCGCTTAATATCGCTCGTTCGGCATAATGTATGTAGAATACCTACGCCAACTGCCTGCGAGGGTCGGTACCAATAAGCGTTGGTAAATCGCATGGTCGTAAGATGACAGACTAAATCGGCCATGACCTGTGTGACATATTGACAGACATGAAGAAAGCTACGGAATTCTAAAAAAGGTGTTACAGCTACTTGTTACATCCTGTTAAATGTTTATGCTAATATCGTAAAATTTTCGATAATGAATTAAGTTTATATAATTTACAACATATTATTCATTAAAAATGTAATGATCTAAGGACGTACCAGTTACTGAAGTCAGAGGGTTATCTGTCGAACGGGATAAAAATAACAGAACTGAATCCGATAAAACGGCCTTCAATAATAATATCAAATATGGGTATGTCTTTGTTGTGAAACTAAGTGTTCTATTTTATCTCACATTGCCTTTTCATTAAACAAGTAGTAGACCGTTAAAAATTATCCATATTACCTATTACCATTGATTTTAACGAAAAAATTTGATAAAAAAATTAAACCGACTTCAAAAAAATCACTGAAAAGTATGAAATATCTCCTTTACTAATCAAAACTTAAGTACAAAAATAACTTTATAAATACGATACAAATAGACATATAATTTGACGGACTGGAATCGACTAAAAAGACCACTCTTTGCTGTAAGTCCTAGTGGCTTTTACAGCGTCACCGGTCTCGTTGGAGCGAGCGCTAAAGGCAGCACCCTGCCAGATGGTCGACCGCCTGAGGGTTCCTCCAGCCGAGGTATAACTCGTATGGAGAGCGGACCTCGACCTCAAAACGTCGCCGGGGAGCTTTTCGCACCTTCGTACATTTTAACGGGCACTGACTGAATTTATTATATCACAGATAATTTATGCCTTCTCCCTACTATCATTATACCATGTAGGCATAACGATATTTAACAAATGACATACAAGAGAATCATCAATATAAATAAATAAAGGTTATAACCAGGTCTCGTTATTTGGTGTGTCTTCGAAACCAAAGCTTCAATGTCAATGACATTTCAATGGGACCAATCTGGAAGTTATATCCTTTCAAACAAAAAAAAAAATTTTCCAATTCAGTTCATAAATGACGGAGTTATGAGCTAACAAAAAAAACATAACCGAATTGAGAATCTCCTCCTTTTTTGGAAGTCGGTTAAAAAATAAGGTATGGCACGATCGAAAAGAATGGACAAGACTCAAGTCCGTATAATTTTTGGCTCATCTTTTTACGATAAATTAAAAAAAGTAATCAGTAAATACTTGTGCAGAGAAGACTACGTTCCAGAATATGGTTTTTTCTTCAAGGAAATAGTTTATTTTATAGTATGATTAGCCGTGCCTCGCGGTTTCACTCGCATTAAATTTGGTGTTTTTACGGTATGACTAAGAGAGCAGAGATGAAAAGTAGCCTCTTAGATTACTCTCTAAAAAGTTTTTTATGTAAAAGTATGTCAAAATGGGCTCATCCGTTTCGGGGATAAGTCCCGGACAAACAAACAGACAGACAGAGAAATGTTATAAAAGCACGTTTGGGTTTCGGTTACTTGAGACTAAGCTTAAGAAAAAGCTTTCATTTCGAAATCACACACATACTTAGCTGTACAGTTTAATAACAAGTTTAAAATTTCTTTTCCGTTGAGTTACTTCATGAGGAACTTGACAGAAATAACCTTTTAAACTATGCTTTTGTAATTTAAATTTAGGAATAACTAGTTTATCATGACCTAGATCGGTCATTTTTATTGATGACTCAATGAGGTATAATATGGTTTTAGAAAATTTTACGATTAGGTAGGTATATTTTATCCTACTAGATATCAGATTAAGTGGTTAGATCCAAAATTTCAGAATTTTGAGTTGTAATAATAATCCAGTCATTGCTTGTTTTCTCGTGTGTAATGTCAAGCTATACTTACGGGACTCGCTAAGAAAGGATTTTTGGATATTTACGTTATAAGGGAGAAAATGAGGTGGTCGAACGCCGTATGAAACTTTTATACGGAACCGATTATAGCTATGAAATTGAGTACAAACATTAATGATAATGAGAATCGTTTTTCACAGCTAGTAATAATATAATAATAAACAGCTGACGTTGCGGGTGTCCATGGGCGGTGGTGATTACTTTCTATCAGGTGACTCGCCCGCTCGTTTGTCCCCTCCGCCATTTAAAAAAATACATAATAAACTTGTAATTATTTAAATTGCTTAGAAAAGTTTGTTTCTCTAATCGACAACGGGGATTGAACCTGGTTCTCGACTTGGAAAGCAGAAGCTCTGCCACCGCGTCAACGCCAAACGGACCAGTCATAATCTCAAATACTCATTGCTAGAAGTTAAGGAGAAATTACACAAGAGGTGTTAATAAAATTAATAGCAATTTTTGATGTCTGTTTTGCACACCCATCGTGCAAGAATTACTTCACAAAATTGAGTAAAACCTAAAAATAAAGTTCACATGTTATGTACTCCATCTATAAGCTAAGATGGTAAGGTGAGCTCTAAGTTGAACTCTCATTAGTTAAGCCTCGCCTTTAAAGCGGGTTCAATTTATACCGACTATCCGTTGATGTTGGACGTTATGTAGTTCTTTTTTTAAAGTTGCTTGCGTGATATGATACGACTGGTTTCATATATCTATGCTACTATATTAATATCTATTATATTAATGTCGATATAACCTTGATGTAGATACGTTTTAGCATAGGTTACATATACGCACATTAAGCGATAAAGAATGAATTGTGATTTCTCTTACCTTTTTATTTTAGATACTTTCATGTTATCTAAGAGGACGCTACCGACATTTTTCCACTGTCGCCCGCTGACGCAAGCAAAACGTTCGCGATCCAGTTTCACGGAATTGTTTTCCGAAGCGATTCGAGTGATCGGACGGTCGCATTGGAAATACCATTTTTTGCTCGTAAATTTCCGTTGCTATAATAGATATTTTTTAGACATTTCATTTTGTGTGTACATTTATCAATCGGTTTGGGTTCAGCGAACTTTGCAAGTTGCGTTGCAAAGTTCATAGTCAAGAATTAGTTTGATTATTTTTTTTGAATTTGTTCTTGTTGTAATTGTAGATACATATATCTTCACGCTGTGTCCCTAACGGGATAGTCAAGAGAGGACGGAGCGCCAAGCTTCGCTGTTCTTACATCTTTCGCCTCCTCGAATATCATCATTCTCCTCACACTTCACACATTTTCGGTATAAAATAATAATAATTTTAGATTTTTAGTTTTTTAATAGAATTTTAATTTTGTAAAATAAAAATGGTTCTGCGATGGTTTCGGAGAGTTGGAAAAATATGAAATGTGCCTGTTATGTATTATATGTACTGTCTTATTCTAAATAAGCTTCATCTATTCGCGCGTCTTTACAATGCCAATTGTTTATCTTGCCATTCAAGCCGTAGTAGACGGGAAAGGGTTTAGGGGCTTAACGTTTATTATAAGAATTTGGGTACCTATAGGCGATGGGTTAGCTAACTTCCGCTGTTGTTGAGGGCAACTAAAAAGTGAATTGTACCGCAAATCTAAAGCCGGGAACACGGCACTCCACAAATCGGACTCTTGTTCAAGCCATCCATAAATCCAAATTGTGTCAGGGTATAATTTTGTAGTGCCTTGATGTTTTTACCCCGGACGGGGAAACTGTGTATTTAAATTATAAATAAAAATAACCAAAATTTAGTATGTGTAACTTGTAACACCTTTTTATATTGTTCACTAAATGGATGTGGTCACGGTTATTGCTAACGAGATGTATCAACAGAAAATTGAAACTAACAATTTAATAAAGGATGTCATGCGATCTCAGCAGAAATCACGCCACCTCGACGCTCCCTTTATGTGGGAGATCGTGCCTGTGGCTTGTTAAGTAAAAAGTAGCTGACGCTACCGATCCGGTTTTAGAAGATATCTAATGCTGTTCAACGCGTAAATTACCAGTCGATGTCGCGCTAATTAACGTGAGACTTCGTCAGCAATATCGGTGACTTTAGTTTAATCGGTGGGTGTGTTCGTAATTAAGAAAAAAAATGTTTAATATTTTGTTTAAATCCGTCTTCATACCTTCAGAAAAATACCAGGGCTCTACCTCCTCTAATAATAAAGATATCTTGATCATGTATATCCTATTAACTGAAACTGTATTTAGTTTTGCAAACGACGCAGTTTAACATTAAAATCTATTTACTAATTTTTAGTGCAATTTGAACATTTAAATACGCAATCAAACAAAAACCTCTAAAAAGGTTTGTTATGGATTTGGGAAAGCCTATCAATTAGGAATGCAAGCACATTACGGGCACAACTAATCATTATTTATCGCGAAAGTACACAGACCGGGTCTCACACTGGAGCGAAATAAAGCGTACCACATGTGATAGAACCGGCTGGAGTGAAGCTGTGTTTGCCCTTTGCCCCTACTGGTGGATGCAGGATAGAAGAAGATTTATTACCATAACCGATGCACTACGATTCTTTAAAAATAACGTGTCATAATTTTGGGAACGAGTTTTTAAAAAGTTTCATTTCATTTCGTCGTAAGAGTGAGTAAAAAAATATTACTCAATTAAATCTTTACCTATTTTGTTTCTTAATAATATTTTACGTTTAATCAGTCTGGGTATTTTTTATTACTAGTATATATTACCTTCTATTAGAGGTAAGTCTTGGTTCATCATGTTTTTATTAACGTGATAAACTTCCAAAATCTTTATCTATTTTCCGCTCAAACTCCAAAAACCACCAATCGACACATGTTTCGCTTCTCAACGAAGCATCCTCAGGATATAACAGAGATAGAATTCGGTCAGCAACACGTGTCGTGACACACGGTGTCGATTGGTGGTTTTTGAAGTTTGAGTGAAAAATAGCTAAAGATATTGGGAATTTATCACGTGAAATGGAATTCCGCAAGGTAACCTAAGTCTATACAATATGTTTTTATTAAGTACAATCGCAGTGTAAGTACAATTATTAAAAAGCACTCACATATCTAGGCGAAAATGTGTGAGGGGAATGATTAGATTTGAGGAAGCGAAAGAATTAAGTAAGGACCGCGACTTTTGGCGCTCCGTCCCTCTGACTATCCCGTTAAGGATCCAGCGTGAAGATATGTATTAAAGTACACAATGCAATACACTTTGTCGCACCAAGAATGTACAAACAAAAAATTTCTTTGTTGCGGTTTCAATGTTTGGTGTTCACGTAGTTAACACGTGTACTAAAGCGGAATAAACCGGTGACACGATATGAAATAAAAAAACGTTTTGATGAAAATAAAAACTATTATGACGCCGTCTATTACTGAACCAACTACATACCACTGTTTTTAAATGTAATGATTGTCTATTGAATTTGATTTAATATTATTTTTTATTCGTTTGCAAATAGTTTATATTTACAGTTTCTAATAAGAGAAATCTGAGAAATTCGGAATATGAAATATTAATTATACCTAATTTATTAATATAAATTGAATATACGTAATATAAATCAAATCGAATATTCCTAATTGCTAGTAAATCAAGAGACGGCGGATATATAAAATTTCTACGCTAATAATTACGTATTTAACTTTTTACTGTCACTAGCAAAAATAACTGTGGCTGGTCATTGTGTGGCCACCTGGCGTTTGAAAACCTATTTAAAAGCGATTGCAATAAAAACGTTTTTTTTACTAACTTCTGAAAAAAAATTTTTTCTCTACATTTAGTTTTTGAGCTTTTAGCAGTGATAAAACGTAAGAATACTTGAATGAAGTATTTGGTTACATTTCTATTTTTACAACGCCTTTAATTATCTATTGAATGCACAAAGAAATTATTTATTTTGATACCTTTGTGGTTCATACAAACATGGCATAATTAAAGGCACAAAATAACGTTATCTAAAAAATATATTTAGGAAGTATATGTTGCAGAAGTACTTAATCAGATATTTATAATTATTGATTAGTGTTAATGTGATTTTATTAATATATTTAACTTAACAATACCTACTTATTCATAGCTCGTTATTTAATTACCTTGTTATTCAAAGCTAATAACGAAATTAAATTTAATCGTTCTAACGCTCTGATTACGTTTATTGTAATAGTTTCTTAAAGGACTTTGTATTAATCGTTAAAGCAGAAACCCGGCGACATAGCTAGGCCGCAGTTAGGTTACGTAGACAAGGGCGGTGACCTTGGATCCACCCTCGAAACACCCATTCGGCATCCCTCTCCGACCTCCACCCCTTCGGGACGAGATGTGAGCTGACTTTTGAGAACGTACTCCTTTGATGCTATACATCTATGCCACTTATCTATAGTTGCTATTTAGGGGCTATGCGACGAATTTCAGAATACATCCTTTGCGAGTTCAATTTTTATGTGTACTTTATATTTTACACATACTTGTGTGGTTTGTATGAATACGTAATTTAAAATTGTTTCCATATTGTTACAGGTACGAATTTTCAACCAGATAAAATCTTCGCTCATTGCATAAAATTCGCCTGTCATACAAACTGAGTGAGTCATTTTCGGCTTTTACACTAATGAAACCATCACTCCCTTGTCTTGTGTTCGTTTTCTTTTTCCTTGAATATATTTATTATGTTATTTGCTTTTATAAACATAACATTCATAAGTGCTAATACCCGAAGTCCCTTGTGTAAAACTTATGTTCGTACTTAAAATGCAAATATTCCTGCTTCGGTACAGCCCAGATATAATTAGGTAATAATTCTAAAAGTTCGCTTATAAGCATTGGAAAGTTTGTCGGTTGCATTTAAATGGATATCCTTAATCATACTTTAATTTTAACTGTGGTTTCTAACATTATATTTGTTTAACGTTATCGAAAATGTCACTAAATAGAAAATTAGAGTAGATATAATTTCTGCAAAGCCTTTACTTTATTTCTTCGTTGTCATTGAATAGTAGGCTTTTTTATTTAACCTTTTTACAAAATATGAGTAATTAAATTACATTAAACTTTCCACTGTATGTTTGTTATCTATTCCAGTTGTTTGGTTAGTATTACATACTTTGAACTACATTTTAGTGCACACTTTGGCGAACTCCGGAAAGTTGTCGCAACTACATCCCTTCTCACCCTACTGCGAGAAAGTACTCATAACACATCTCGTACCCTGCTACCTACTGTTACCTGCCTGCTTTAGATATGTATGATCATAAAACACAAGTTCGCGTTTAGCGCGCACGAACTCGCATGTGTTATGTAATCTTGTACACTTTCCCAACTTCCTAACTTCGTTCACCGAGTCTCAGTCATTGTCATGTGTGGTAATAACACTCTAAACTCCTGTAATGTTACTTTGAGCTGTTACTAATGTGGCTCTAATTTGCGTTACGTTTTCCTTTTGAATCCGTTCACATTTCTGTTCATAAAAGAAAATTTTGTTTGCGATTTTCTTTAACTTAATATTTCATCGCGTTTTACGAGTCGTTCACCCTGTACGCTCTGAAGCGCTTTATGTATTTTTTCTTTTACACAGTTACTTCCACATCATTTGTGGAAACAGTGAATGTTATTGTTGAACATGAACAATGTGAATGTTTTCTATCGCACGTCGCTGCAGAACCATCTCTGTGCATAGTGTTTGTTCCGGACGCCGAGTGTCTATTATTATTAGTAGTCGTAGGTATTATTACTAGGAGGAAAACGTATCTCGAAATAGCGCGATTGTGGGACGTTGAGTCGGCGGCCGACGTCCGCCATTATTCACTTTTTGCAATGAACGCTAACGTTCGACAGACTGCTCGTTCTGTTGACGTCGACGTTTTTGTGCCTCGTTTTGATACGGACAGACGCTTTGTCATTTTTGGACGACCACTCCGATTTCCGGGCTATAACCTGCGGCGCAAATTATAAAAAGTACAAATCGCCTTGTAATTGTAACAATCGTGTATTTGAGTTTGTATTCTCTGGCTGCTATTATTATACTGTTGATAAGTCACACTGATAAGGACATGATTTAACTCTCATGAATTTCTTAGCTGTGTAAAAAACGAAACTAGTGAACATTCAGAG
This sequence comes from Zeuzera pyrina, assembly GCA_907165235.1. Lineage (NCBI taxonomy): Eukaryota > Metazoa > Arthropoda > Insecta > Lepidoptera > Cossidae > Zeuzera > Zeuzera pyrina. The sequence continues at coordinate 12,699,335 of OU015639.1, read as the reverse complement.
GCGGGTCATACGTGCGTCGCTAGATCGCTCTACATACGTTGTTTGCTCGCGTTACAGTTTATTGCCTCGCCTATTCATGCGCCGCGCGAGATGACAGCTTACTCTTCACTCATCAGAGGAACCAATTTAGACAACTCGCTCCAAAGCCACGTTAATAATGGACGACTAGTGAGAAGTTTCCGTTCGCTCATCGCTGTTCGTAAATCATTTGTTATTGTTTCTCATAAGCAATTGGCATGTGACTCATTTCGACGGACTACCTCGATCGTTTGTGATTACTCGTTTTATTATTTTTGTTGAGTACATAATAGTTGCCCTTAGTGAAGCTATTCGAAAATATATTTAGTCCGAAAGTAATTGGTAGTCGGGCGTTCTTCAATTAGAACTATTAGAAATGTTATAGCCAACAGCAAATTGGATTACATGCTCCAATACGATGGCCCCTCGACAAAAGCCATATATACCTTCTTATCATATTATTTACAGGTATTAGATACATACAGCAATAGAGAGAAGCGCAAGCGTAACTTTATCAGTATATTATTGTTGCGCAATTTCCGCAGTTAATACACGTGTTATCTCGTCACTGGCGTTCGAGAAGTTTCGCCCGGTCGCATTAGTGTCCGCGTTTTGCGATACCTACAAACTATTCGCTGTAGCTATGAATGCTTTCATCTCTGTGTTTGTATCGTTTTACACGACCATAACGATATCAGGAGCCTACAAAGCCAAAGCGCACCGATCATAAATTGCGTTTTCGCCGCCGTGAAAGGCGACTACTACTGGCAGCAGCGGTGCATTCACCGCTCACCGTATCGAATTTATCGCGAGATCGATACGCGCCTAACCGCCAACGCTCTCTGTACATTTACCTGCGCCTAGCTGGCGACGTCAACACACGTGGCGCGGCGGGGACAGCTGTGCATGTGTGCGTGCGCCGCGATTATGTGGAATTCAGCGATTACGCCACCTATCTACGTGTAGTTTATATACGCTAGCGAGCGAATGTGTGTCCGCCGAGCAGTAATAATAATAATTAGCCTCATTATTGTTATTCGAGGCGACGGCGCGCGCTGTCACCGGCAGATAAACGCTCCGCGCGACCAGATACCGTCGTGCGCGACCCTACCACCACGTTCAACGTGACCATTGTTGTTGTCGCTAGAAAAGAAGACCCCATTGTGTTGTGCATACTTGACAATTATATTGTGAGTGGATTGTTTGACTAACTTCAAGGATTTTATCAGGTAACTTGGCGAGTAAAATGCATGTATGCCGCAAAACAATGGCTCTATTGATGTTGATTATCGTCAATAGTGCTGAACCAGACTGAATTGTTGGTATCCTTTGAGAATGTGTAGGGTGTAAACTCTAAACACGTTCAGTGACCTTGTGACGATATACCTCTCGCTAGTTTGATGATAGCGTAGTTCCCGATACGCTCGCTCACGTGGTCAGTGGCCGAAGTTTTTTTTTATGTTAGCATGTCACACAGCGGGAGACTATTAACTACACCTACAAGTTGTTACATGGTTAACGAGCCGGTCAGCCATTTTTGTGATGTCAATTGATTTTGTTAGTCATACAAGGGATTGATTTTATTAACTCAAATAATACTTTGCGGTAACTTAGGTTTATTTTGAATAGTTTTGTTTCACATGTTTTGTTATGCACGTGAATGTTATTAATACATAACGTTTACAGACTCGTTTATTATAATATCGTGCCAGTTTTAATTACATAATTTTCGCGTTTATTTGACAGTTTATTTTGCAATTATTACGATGCAGATAAAATTACTTATCGATGTCAAATCAACATCTTATTTGATATTTGATATCTAACATAACTGCCAATATAATTCTGTAAATGCATTTTTAACGTTTTTTCGCACGACTGTTCCGACTGGTATAATATACATATATACCTATTTATGTATATACATTTCATTGTTTTGGATTGGAGCCGATCTTTTTCTTATTTTTTGTCGTTTTGCGTTTGCGTTCGTTTAGGTGATTTCTGATGAACAGTCAAATATTACGTATAATCATTAAATATTATAAGTATCTGTGTTTGTGAGCTGTGAATACGTTATAGACTAAATATAATTATAGTAAATGTTCATTTGTTTATATTTCTGTTTTTCTTTTATTTTGTTTAAATTAACATTAGAAAAAGTTATCGTTACACCTACAATATTAATTTTGGCGTTTCTAATTTTATAGTACTTTATATTTCGCGACTGTTAGCAAGGTTTTTTAATCATATAATGCACGTGTATGCAATACTCGGTTGTGTGTAATGTTATGAGTTATGACACACGGAAGGAGAACTTGATTATTCCGTGTGAATTGGAAATACATGAAACGTGGCTCCTGTTACAATTTATAATGCAACTATACGTGATAATGCGAGCAAGCATAAATACTTTACATATGATGTCACTATCTTTGTTTGTGTCCTTTAAGCGGCGGCATTTCATGTGATAATATGCTCTTTGTAGGTAAATAACATGCATGGTAACAAGATATTTATATTAAACACACTATCGATACAAGTTGTTTTATATTAGACACACGAGAAGACGGCTCGCGATTTCTTTCGCATCAAAAATCGAGAGTTCATATCCCGGGGGATATCTTAAACATTGTTAAACATTTTCATAGAAATTCACTTCATAACGCCAACCCAAAAATGGGGTGTTATTAGTTTAATGTGTGTATGCGTCTGTCTGAGGCATCATAGTTCCTAAACGGATAAACCTATTTTAATTTAGTTTTATTAGTTTGAAAGGTGACTTGAACAAGAGTGTTCCTAGCTATGACTTAAGAAAATCTATTTAACCGTATGAAGATTATCAGGTCTTTTCTAGTTATTGAAAGGATGCGAGCCGCTGCTACTACTCTGATCGATTCGAAATTTGGTATCCTGTGATTTCAATGATATTGCAATGGCATAGTAACCTTGACCTGATGCTGCAACATCAACTGGAATCAGCACGATACTCAATTCTTCACCAACTTACAGCAGAGGTACCGTATTCGGGCTCATTGGAATGTTCTCAATAGATAGATAGATGGTGATTAGAGTCTGATGACGGCGCAGAGAACTATTTTCAGAATACGTAGAGTTCGGCGAGGCAAGATCTCGTGTCACAATTTTGTGTATCATCCCGGAAAATATGTGTGCATGTGGGAATAGTGTCGTTCGTAGAGTGTTTAAAAAGCATGAAATAAACCTTAATTAAAAATTAAAGGAACCCCGGACTAAAAAAATTTCTAAAAAGTAAAAAAAGAAATATGTGCCTATTGGCCTTTTGATTTTATGATAAGTTGCAATACCCCGAAGTAAATTACTTGTAATTAGTTGCATTCTGTTTTTACTTTATTTACTTAGGGGTCCCCCGACTTGATGACGCTTGTTTATATTTCTACTACTATTTATATTACAACTTATCATAAACTCATAGCGCCAATAGGTACATATTATTATATCACTTTTATTTATATTATTTTATTTCTTTTTAGAGATTTTTCTTCGAGTCGAGGGTTTCTAATTTTTTAATTTAAGGAATTATACTTTTTCGACTATATTATTTGTGATTAGAACACATTTCTATTTTTTTTTTTTAATATTTCCAAGCTTAAAATTAATTATCGATGAAATTTCAATACAACTGTTAAGATCTTTATTGCTCTGGACTCTGAAAAGAGAGAAATTTAAAATGTACTGGCTGCTTTTCTTCCCACGTAGGTGGTTAAATTTGATCAAAGGTTTGGTGTTAGGGCTTATTATAACTTGTATAGGCAAAACGATATAGCGTTAAGTTATGTATAATATATTATTTTTCTGTGAAGGATCTCTATTTAAAGGTACACTTTCAAGCTAATTTGAAACTCCGTGAGTATACTTTATGGTGATACAAGTTGGACGTGTCGGTCGTTTAGCAAAAACGTATCAAAATGATATTTCTGAAACAGTTAATTTGGTCATTATGATGTAAATACTAATTTAAAAAGATCATTTAATGGTATTACATTTGTGCTATATGAAAGGCAAAGCAAGCTTTCATGAAGAATTAAAGAAAAAAAAAATTAAACCGACTTCAAAAAAGAACGCTGAAAAGTATGAAATCACTATCCTTTACTAATCAAAACTTAAGTACAAAAATATCTTTATAAATACGATACAAATACTCATATAATTAAATTTGACAGTTACTGAAGTCGATGGCAAGCCTATTAAACTAATATACTTTCTGTTGTCGAACATTGATTTGGCACCGACTTCAATAACTGTCAAATTTAATTATATGGGTATCTGTATCATATTTATAAAGTTATTTTTGTACTTAAGTTTTTATTAGTAAAGGATAGTTATTTCATACTTTTCAGTGTTTTTTTTTCAGTCGGTTTAATTTTTTTATAAACAATTTTTATTTTGGCCTTTGAGTGACCTTGGCCTAAATAAATATCTACGGCAGGTCAACAATTAGTTTATTTTCTAATTCTGGAGCACAATGTGTTAACTTCCATTCTATTGAAGAGCATAAACCGTGGGCTTTCACAATAAAAAATGCGAACAGATTGAACATGAGATATTATCGCCCATTATGGCCATTATCAATATCATCCATATTATATCATATCAATATCAATCAGCTATAAAAGAACAATGTAAAGATTGCATCATAATTACACCTTAGCAGTATTCTTACAATCCGAAGACGACAGCCACCAGCCGTATTCTCTGTCCGCCACAAGACTGACTACTGACTGAATTTATTATATCACAGGCAATTTATATCTTCTCCCTACTACCATTATACCATTTGGGGACAACGATAGTTAACAAATGACATACAAGAGAATCATCAATATTAAATGAATAAAGTTTTTAACCAGGTCGCGTTATTTGGTGTATCTTCGAAACCAAAGCTTCAAAATCAATGAAATTTCAAAGGGACCAATCCAGAAGTGTATCCTTTCAAACAAAAAAAGAATTTTCCAAATCGGTTCATAAATCACGGAGTTATGAGGTAACTAACATAAAAAAAAACATACAACCGAATTGGGAACCTCCTCCTTTTTTGGAAGTCGGTTGAAAAGAAAATGTAGATTGTAACGTCTTTGTTAAACATTATTAAAGTTTTTTGGAATAAATAAAACTATTATTTATTTTCTTGTCCATTGTTGTATTTTTCAGTTCCCAGAGAGGGGTAAATATTACGCGTATTATTATTGTAGAATTTGTCTAGACGAAGTTATCGTGAGTCTTGTATTAGGTAATGTGCTCTTTAGTCAAAATAATTGTCCAAAATTTGAGCTTCCTACCTTAAACGGTTTGAACTGTACTTCGATGAATCACTCAATGACACTTTTATATGTTTATGTACACACGTCACTTACATCAGGATGTCAGAAAATCCATTTGAATTGGAGAGATTATACAGGTTTCAGTATAATGTGGGGATTACGTTCGGTTCTAAGGTTGTTAAACTTGACAAAAAAAAGTGATCATCTTTTTGCTTACTCTCTCTTTTGATAACTACTGACCTCGCTGAAAGTTTTAGCTTCATTTAATCACCAGAAATACTTAATGAAATTGTTTCATAATATTTAATACTTGGCCGTTTCATTTCGGTTTATTGAAGTGAAAATTTCTTTAGGCGCATCCTGCACCCTTTCTGGATAGTGAACGAAACTGAACCGTCATGCTCGGGTCGGTGACGCTGAATCGGGTATACTCGGCTCCAGTCGACATCAAGCACTCTCGTATATATATTTTAAAATTACAATTAAGCACACCGATTTTTTTATGGTGCTATCTGTTGTTGAGTATCTAATAAAATTTGTCTTTTGGTACCTTAATATTCTATGAAATGGCGATCGAAACGAAATTTTTTATTTTTGAATAATTTTATATACCTAAATATCCCAGAAATAATTTATATCTAAATACCCTAGAAATAATTTTTTTATGTGAAAACGGTTTTGTATATTTTGGCTATTTTTGCACATTTTTGCTATTTTTCCGCGATAAAAAGTAACTCGAGTGTGCTCTCTGAAAAGTCCTCTACCTACCTGTCGATGAACGCTCCGTCAAAGCCGGTTGAGTCATTTCGGAGATTAACCCGAACAAATAAACAAACAAACAAAAGTTTTCAAAACGTGTTCGAGTTTTGTTTTCGTGCAAATAACCATAAAAGCTTAGGAAAAAGCTTTTATTTTGAAATGCATTAGACACTTCAGTTTTATTTATTCGTATACATAATGTTTTTTATTTGTGTACGTATGTATATGTTAATATTTCTTCTTTAATAACTCACAAAACGTTTTGACAGAAAATTATTATTTTTGTAGGGTCATTTCGGTAATATATTTAGGGATGCAACGACATACCGGATAACCGATAAATATCGATATATCAACGTATATCGATATTTATCGGTATGGAAGATCCGCCGATATCGATAACGTAAAACACTCAAAATATGGAAACGAAATACCGAAAGAGCCCGCCCAAAATCGAATGTAATATACCGGGGCTTAAAGTTTTTTTTTCAATAAATTTATGATAAGTACAACAATATTTCATAATTTTATTTATTGATTGTTCACAGATGGGAAATTACATAATCGAAGTACGCTTGATACAACTAAAAGGACTTTTGGATTTATTTAAGCTTTTTTAAAAGAAAAGGAAAAATATCGATATATCGGCGTCCTACACCAATACATCCATATTTTCTAAACAGCTTGCATCCCTAAATATATTTATGTTATATAAATTTAAAAAATAGAAGCATAGTCTCCCATTTTTGTTTAATATTCATAGTCATGAGTGTCTCTTCGTTTGGGTGGACTGGACACCTGACAACCCTATTTACATAAGCCGATTAGGTCGTGAATTAGCTGTAGATTTATATCCCCCAAAGCTTATTTTTTGTCATTGTTTAACGTAATCGGCTCCAAAACTGTGCCAAGTTTTTTTTTTGTTGGAGAGGGTCTTCTTGTTAATGTATTTTAGTACCCCGAGCGGAAATATTTTTGTAAGCAGTCCTTAATTTTTGTAAATATTTTTACTACGCGTTATTCAGTATCAGTATAAAAATATATTTTTTATGATTGCGACAGATAGTTGTAAATTGCTTATTTATTCTTTTTAAATGTATGAAACATGGATTTTATTTTGATGTAATTTGATTTTGTTCTGGGTGAGAAAGAAAAACTAGCATGTTCGGTGAGTTAGCCCATTAGACAAGTGTAATTCTGGATTCAATGACTCAAATGATTTGATACCTCACGCGGAGTCGAAATCATAAATTATTTCTTTAAACTATTATCAACTCCGAGCAATTCTTGATTCTGAATGTTAGTGTGAGTCCGGCAGGATTCAAATTGAGGTCAGCGGTCCAGTGACGCTGCGTAACTGTCCCGTGATGTCGTAGGAAATCGATTCAGTTACTGAGCCAGAACGGTATGTACGAAGAAAGAAGTAAGAGCGTAATTAATTCTTTAATTAATTCTTCGGTACTAATGCGTATCGAGATTCATAAAAGTGCTTTTAGTATAGTCTTATGCCATAATAAATGCTAATTTTTATTAGTAGGGTTGCTACCTTTGTTGTTTATATTTCGAATGTAAAATAAAGTACGAACTTTAAAAATAAAGTACCACTGCTATTTTTTTTTCATAAGTATAGTATTTTTGTTGCTACTTTAAAATAATATTTGCGTTTTTAGTGATTTGAATTGCACTGGTTTTAGGTAGCGTTCAAAAACAAAATCAGTGCTCATTGTCATTTATCGATGCGATCTGTACCGAACGCATAAATCGCTTAACGTTTTTGTTTCTTATAGTGAATAATGAAGTAAAAACTTAAAAATTCAAAATGAGTAAATATGAATTACTTTCACGTACTTTATTGCTTTCACAAAATATAAAGTACGTTTGTCCGAAATAACGTACAATACTTCATTATAAAGTACGGGTGGCAATCCTAGTCGTCAGTCCTAAACTTGACAATTCTAAGCGTCATTATAATAATTGCGAGAAAATTGTACGCAAGACTTACCTGAGTTATATCGACCTACAATTATAACATATAACATAACATCATAACTTCACGCTGTATCCCCAACGGGGTAGTCAGAGAGGACGGAGCGCCAGGAGTCGCGGTCCTTACACACCTCTTTCGTTTCCTCAAATCTCATCATTCTCCTCAACTACTAATAAACACGACTTAACTATACTGCGACCTATGTAGATTTAACAAATCATTTAAAAAAAAAAATAGGTAATTGATTTAGAAGAATCAAGGAATTATTAAGCCGACTCAATCAGTCACTTGTTTTTTTCCTAGATAAGGAGTAAGGGATTCAAAGGAGAGGGATCCGCGAGGGGATTCGGATTGAGCGATTCGAACCATTCTCTGGAGTCGAGAACACCCATGGCTACTAGCAATATTTTCCCGCGGAGATTGTAAAAGTCTGCTAAGGTTTATTGTTTATTACATTAAGAAACAGAGATGACAATATTTGAGGAAGAGAAAGAACTATGCAGGGATGCATTGCTTGGAACTTCGTCGTCTCCGACCGCCCCGTCGGGAATGTAGCGTAAGGATATGTATATTAAGAAACTGGTACAGCCCATAGACTAGTTCTTTCACTAGTGTTCTGCCACCTTTCAAATACTTATTGCTGGAGCTGGCCTCAGGGTGTGATTTTGTTGTGCCTTGATGCTTTGTCTAAATCGACGGGAAAATGGCGTAGAGGCATGCATATGCATACGCAATTTTTTCTAAGCGTATGTTTAGCTTAATATGTACCTAAGGCGCTACCGCACATGTGAGTGCCACGGTACATGGTATATATTTTGTATGGAACGTATGTACTTATAAACAGGTTGCTGCAGGTACTGATTTGTACTGTGACGCAATTTCTACGTAGGCTTTAGATAAGGATCGCGAATTACAATTTTAATGACCTGCCTTATTATATGGTTATTATTGTTTTTTAATCTTAGTAAAATTACGAGAAGTTACTGCTGCGATTCAGTATCGATTGCGTCTTTAAAATGAGCGAGAACAAGACAAAACTGCGGAAAGTTGTGTTACGTTGTTACGTTTAGAATAAGGTGAAGATCGAAAGAAAATTATAGTATTGCATTGGTTTTATACACTTTTTTTTAGTAAGAAAAAAAATTATGACGAATCTTATATTTGCGGTTAGAAGGTAACAAGTAACAACTTACAGAAGGGAACACCAGTTTTGCGAATTCGATTTCTGCTCTAGTTTTCTGTAATAAATCAGCCAAAAGCGTGTCGGTCACGCAATAACTTAAGGTTTCGTTAAAATTTCGGAAAAAGATTTTTTTAATCCACAACTGAGAAAAAAGAATTATTTAATTTTTTTTCTCATTTATGGATTTGTGGGTTACCATTCTCAGTGATTAATTTTAGCTCGTTGAATGAGATGATAATGTAAATCGTCTGTAACATATTATTATATAAACAGACATACATAGCGATTCGATATTATAAGAATTCCATATTTACCATTTTGTCTAGGGAACCCTAACATACAATTTGTGAAATTGCTTTATCAGCTTTTAATATTTTTTCTTAGATAATGTTGTGTTCTGTCCTCCAAACATATCAACAAAGTAATTATGTGGAAGAACGCTGTTTGCTTGATTCTTTCTGCGAAATGAAAGTGGCATTAATCTTATAGATTGTTTTATAGATTGCTTCGTACAAGGCAGATGTAGTTAACCTGTGACTCTATAACATTTCCGTCTAGAAAGTCTGTTTTTGCTCGAACTTTAGAATTTCTACAAGATTCTCAAATCCATATCAGCCAAAGTTTTTCCTTGATTCCAAAACTATATTATAACATAACATATCTTCACGCTATATCCCCAACGGGGTAGTCAGAGAGGACGGAGCGCCAGGAGTCGCGGTCCTTACACACCTCTTTCGCTTCCTCAAAACTCATCATTCTCTTCACACATTTTCGCCTAGATATGCGAGTGCTTTTGACATTTCCATCTGCTAACACTCTGGTTATTTGATCTTCATAAGTCAGCCTTGGTCTTCCTTGGCTTCTTTTACCACTCACTTTCGCTCTGTAGATTTTCTTCGTCAGTCTTTCATCACTCATTCTTCCCAAGTGCCCGAACCATCTAAGCATTCCTTTCTTCATTTTTACAATAACACTGTTGTGCAACCCTGTCATACTGCGTATCTCATCATTGCTTATCCTGTCCGCAAGCGTGACACCGCACATATTTCTGAGAGACCGCATCTCCACAGCATTTATCATACTTTCACTCGATTTCGTGCATATCCAGACCTCACTACCGTACAACAAAGTTGGCACCAACACCGCATTGTGGATGGTCATTTTAACAGTGTTAGATATATTCACACTACCCACTAATGCGGACAGAGCACCGTTCACTTTATTGCCAGCTGCTACCCGTCTCTCCACATCCAACTCACATCTTCCGTCTCTCGAAAACGCACTCCCCAGACACACAATTTCATTCACTTGTTCTAGACATTTTCCATTTACACAAATCACACATTTCGTTCCGCTTCTCTTTCAAACACCAGAACCTTAGTTTTGTTCACATTCATTTTCAATCCTTTTACTTCACAATCTTCTTTCATACACGTGACTAGTGTCTGCAACTCTGCTTCTGATGGTGCTATTAGCACAGCATCGTCAGCGTACAATAGGCAGTTTCTAAAACTATTTTACTGCAATATATATTTTTAATACAAGATAACATTTTACTTCTTGTATAACAGATAAATGATACGAACAATTAATGTATACGTACTTACCATACAAAGACTATGTATATTATCATTTATTTTATCAGTTTAACCTTGGTACGCAATAATTAAAAATGGAACTACTAATGGCCCTATATCTGAGGAAACATAATTCTTTTTTTGTCATTGATATGAAGATAGGTCGATTTTTTAGGTGCAAACGGGCCCCGGGCGCTGCGACGCCGACCGAGGGTGTTGGGTGTCGGCTGTACGAACGAAATGGACAATGCGCATAAAAAATCAATAAATGTCGGGCACGGCCTTCGTGGAGGTCGAGTGACGCCTTACGGATCACCAGCCGACCATTCCGCTGTTTATGTTGGCCACAAAATGTCTTGAGTAATTTTCAACACGCATATAGCTCCTAGTGTATCGGTATGTTAATAAAAATAGGAATTATAAAACTGAAACCCATTGACATTAAAATTTAACAAAAGTTAGCAAACAAGTAAAGACTTTTTTTTCGGTGTCGGAAAGAGACTGTATACTTTCTCTTGTTCCGCTTCCGACTCCGATGCAGACGATGAATTCAAGGAATTAGAGTTATTTCAAATAATGTATAATGTTTTTAATTTTTAATCTTCTGTAGGCGATGGGTATTTTGGGAATAGAATGTCTTGTACAATTTTTAACTTGCATAGTTTTCGTTTTACCGCAACTTTAAAAACGAACAAATACTTAATGATTCTGATGCCACAAATATCTTTATACTTATTATGTTTAAGCAATTGTCTGTTGTAAGGATTTGTGTAGACGATGGGCTATCTTTATCTAGGTCCGTTTTTCCATTTGTTCCAAAGCCCAAATCCTTGTTGCTGAGTTGCGTTTCTTTTCTGAAAGGTAAATGGCATGAAGATATATATGTACATCGGTATGTGTTTAGATACAGAAATAAGGATGTGAGAAACACTTTGAAATACAAAAAAAAATCATAAATGCGACGATTATAAAACGTCCGTTTATTTGTTCGAACAAAACACGACATCTCCACTTTATAAAATTATTCATCTAAAATACATAATGATACTGCAATTTTGTATTCGAAAAGGATATTTGAGATGAATGGAAATATCAACATAGTGATAACAGTGCCGTTACAAAAAATACCTTGGCCATAGTTCAAAAAGTTAACGCCATTTCATTCAGTGCCAAGTGCAATATTTTTAGAAGTGACACGACAGCTTTGTGACGGTATACACACACAATCTCTGCACGTAAACAAAAACAATAAGACATTTCTTTGTCAGTGCAATCAATTTAATGGCTTTTTTACTTTATACTGTTACAGGTTGGGTTACCAAATCCGTAAAACAGATTTCATGACAAAATTCTCGACTTTTCAATCGATTTCCTAACGTTCTGTTTTAATTGTTTTATAATCTGGATGTAGCGAGATTTTCAAAAGGCGCACTGCCGCACGCTTTATTTTAATACCTTGTTCTTTTTTTTATTTTTCTCACAATCTTTTTAAAAATTCCTGATGATTACAAATATGTATTTTAAAAACAATTCTTGGCCTTTTGGTAACCATAGTAACAGCTAATATCAGCCACATTAAATATGTATTTCGTTATCACCATTTGCTTGTTTCAATTACATTTATAAATACCTAAATAAAATTAACATTATGAATAAAACTTTCTAGAAAATTAACGTTGCGAATAACAATCTCTAGATAAATATACCAGTGTTGGGCAAAATGTAATGCCCCTAACTGATCATTAGGCTGGTGCTATTGGTGGTTCACAACACCCAGATTCTTAGTTCAGCAAGATTCGTTTCTTAAGTTAATCTTGGCGAGAATCGAATTTGGAACCTCGACTTCGAAGGCAGACGCACTACCGAGCTAGTCATAGTAGTGTAACGTTTATGACGGATTGGCAAAACCTTTTTATAGCATTTATCTACATGCGAGTATGTTAATATATCTTAATTTTCTACCAATATTGTGTTTTGTATAATATGTATGCCGTCGTTTTCATAACTGCAATATATATATATATGAATAGATTATAGTTTTTCTTTGTAGGTAATCAGATTATCATATTTTTGATCAAAATATTTCTGTTACATTTCAATTTAATTGCCTTATAATTTATTGTGTTCTCTTTTGTTTTAGGTTGTGGACGACGACGGTTTAATTACTTGAAGTATAAAGTAAGTTCATTTTTGTTAGCTTTAAATATATTTCTTTTTGAATTAATTAATCATTACATTCCTTATTAATGAAATTAACACGTGATTTTAAAAGAAATTTATCGATTTCATCAGCACAAAGTCCTTCAATGTTCATGAACTTTGGGCCAACAATTTATTTAAGATTTTAATATTATGTGCATTTCTATATTATTCCACCATTAGCATATTATATACAATTTATTTGCATATTGAGTAAATGAGATTTTATAATCTGTTTTTAGAAAAACTACTTTATTTCGTGTTACTGACGTAAACATGCTGAAATTATAAGAATGCGTAGCGCTATCTACTTACATCCTGAAAGTGCACAAAAATGTAAATCTAATTCTGGACGCCTCAGCATGTTCGCGAAATTTGGCTCAGGAATTTAAATCATTCAACTTTGGACGACAGATAATGGGTTTACATGAACACCGGCTGCTCATCTGGAACAACAATATTGACTGGTATATGTCGCATCATTTTCTGGCGCCGCATTGCCTTCATGTCGCATAGTTTAGCTATTTGTCTTCGTTCCAATGAATTATATTCTATGTCCCAGCAGAGTCCGCTAGATGAACGTTAACCGCGCTACAAATCATCAGTCTTCAACCTAACTCACTCCGCAAGAACGCCTCCCCGCCGCACTTTGTGCGATCCCGGCGTCGTCTAACCGTTAATTCTCACCCCGTAACGATACATTCACCACCTAACTTTAAGCGATTTTCACACGAAGACAGGCAATACGCAAACATTACAATCGCTCGAGCCTCTATATCACTTTGAATTACATCGGACTGAAGCGCGCACACACGATCATTAAACGTATATCTGTTAATAATAATTACGATTGTCTGGTTGTACGTGCGCGGCAAGTTATGGCGCAGTTGCCGGGCGGCCGTTACCTCCCGCACCCACCTACCCTCACCCCCCGCTGATCTGTGGCGAGCGGCGCATCTTGTGATGAGATGGCATTCAGTTTCGTTTTGTGACGGCTGAATGGATGCCCAGTTTATTCGCGCATGTTTAAATAACCTCGCAGTAAGTAGGTATTGCAAATAATCTTCGTGCAAGATTTGCACTGCCCAAATTCAAAATTATATTTCCTAAAACACGATAGATATATAATAGCCGGCACATGTTGGCGGTAGAGTACATTACAGCGTTTTCCGTTAGCTTGCACATTTTATGATCGGCGAGCACTCCGTATGGCGGTAATTTAACACAGACCGTGGCGGAGGCGGGCTCTTACGACGACCGGTCCCCTACGTGATCTCCGGCGACGTTTGCCGACTCGCTAATAACTATAAACCCTCTCCGTTCGTCCACGTTCGCGAGAACCCGAAACGTGCATTGGCGTCGGTATGCGATAGTCGATAACGCTGAGCAAAGCTCCGAAATCAGCTTCCACTATAATAATATGTTGGCGTAAGTATGCAGTCGGCTACAAAAACCCAGTTACATGCACTGCAAAGCTACTTATTAATTTTATATTAGGTAGGTATGCCTTGCTTACGTATAATAATGAAACCGTTGTATTTATATCGACTAGCACTTATTGATTGACGCTTCATCAATCAATCAGTCTTCCAAGTTGACGGCCCGGGTTCTGTCCCTGATTCCCAGCAAGTTCAATTAAAGAAACGAAATTGCCCCTAATTTTCTTAGAGTTCGGGAGTTACTGGGTGCAGCCTACCCCAGTTTCTTGTTTGATATCTATATTACAAGCCTAGTGCTGGGTTTGGGATAACACAGTTAATGTAATCGTCTAGAGAGTTTGTTATTATTGTACATAGCAGTTGTTGATTCAATTCTGTAAGGGAAATATAAATAAATGAGCAAAAGAATTTGTAAGTTATTGATAACAAGCGGTCCGTCCCGACTTCGCCCAGATTGAATACTGAATATAGCCTATGTCCATCTGGAATAATGTACCTTTCAAATGATGAAGGAATTTTTCAAATAGGTACAGTGGTTGAGGAAATTACCCTTCACATATAAACTAACTTACAAAATTCGCTGTCTCTTTGTAATATTATTATACTGGATTTAAAATATAACTTATAATTTTTAAATTAATCGTTTACACTATAAATTCACTATTTCTATATGATTATAACGTCATTATATTTTTTCGACTCATTATGTTTTTAATGAAGTGGTAACATTCTATTGTGGATTATATTTTTTATGTCGATTAATGGCAATTTTATTTTTATTTTTACAAATTATACAGTCTTTTAAATGCATCCCATTCTGTAATATTTTTGATCTGGGGATGTATTGAAAAATTAAGTTTTACCATTTATCTTGCAATGTTGTTTATACTGCTTTCGTCTTAAATATAGTATAATGTTATAAATATAGGAGGATGGGAGCGAGATCCGTTGCACCCTTATGCCTCGATTCACGCAGTGTAGTGTTACCAGAGACCCTTTGTGTCGAGGGAAATGTGATAAACAGGAAAACGCTCGCGGCATAGCCACTAGCATAGATATAAATCAAACAATCTTTAGTAACATCTGGCTGATGATTTTGCGGTTTACATACAAAGCTCAGTACTTCAGGTTTTTGAAATCGTAGAAAAATATTTCGAAAATATTAATTTTATTTCTTCCTTATTTCTAAAAACGCTCTACCGCGTTTTCGAGATTCGGTACTCATTTTTGATTTAAACACGTAATAATAATGAGAAATAAGTAAACTACATTGAAACACTAAATACAAGCAACTGGGGAACCAATTAAAGACTCTCTGAAGTTTTGTCGCTTTAGTTCTGATTTACGGGGCTAGGTGCAGTTAACTGCCTCGTTTTATGGACTATTCCACTATAATTGTTGTTTGTACTTGTTTGGTAATGTGTATAAGATACTTGAAACACCTACACTGCTACTTTGTTTTTACAAATACTTGAAACAACACATCTCTCTAATTTCATTGAATGCAGAATCATTTCTATTTAGCTGTTATTGTACATATTTCTTTCTTTAGTTTCTTTTATTCGTTCATGTATTTATACTAATAGTGGTCGAAATTCCACCGTAAATATAAAATAAACGTTTTTTCCCTTGACATACACTATCCAGACTCGAAACAGCTCACAACTCTCAAATCACACAAAATTCACAGCTCGAAACTCATTCACTCACTTAATCTGTCATTAAATATTTGTTGGCAATATTTTAAAATTCTTTGACGACAATATCTACTCTGTGCAACTGTTTGGCCACAAGCTGTTATGTGTTGACATTGGCAGTATGAACGTAAACTATTAACGTTTCATTGAATTTAATTTAATGTATTCGTAACACAATTATAGAATTTAGCTTACTGCATTATTTACTCCTCTTTATAAACTTTAACTATGTGCCAAATCTCAAGCTCCTCTGTGCGGACATTATGCTTAAAAAGGAGTACAAAGTTTGCTCCTCACGTATTATAAGTATATAGATAAAAAATGTACCGTTTTGTAGTTGTTCTATTAAATTATTCACTTCTCACAAGGTCCTTAAATGGAGTTAGCTGCTGCTGTCTGGACTCGTTTAATTTATTTGCTTACCACATTATGATATCGTACCTGTAAAAAAAGTAAACTCGGATCACTTGTTTGACTAGTGATATTATTTTCTTTGTCTGCTTGGTTTCAAATTAATTATATATGTGCAGGTGTTATTGATAAATACAGTTCAGTGTTACTTGAGCGTTTCTATATGTATGGTATGGTTGCCATTATTTTAAATGCAATAGACGCCTTTTGTTATAAATATTTTTTTATTGTTCTGTGAAATCGATGAGTTGTATTTAAGAATTTGACACTAAATTGATTTTGTTAGTATTTTTTTTTAAATAATTTCGAGTATTTACTGTTAAACGCAAGATTTTTTTCATTTGTGAAAATTCACGAGTCGAATAAATTCTTTAATTTACAGTTAACACGCAGATGTGTTTTTTTAAATATCGATTACCACTAAAGAGATTCGTTTCTCCGCCATCGGCGCGTTATGTAGTTCATATTTAACAAGTATTACGCTTCGTTCGATGTTAAATGAGGCTCTATTGACCGGCGCTGCGGTGTAGCGCGATTCACGCCGGCCGCTTCGTGCAATGTGAATGACCGTGTTCCCGCGTCGTGAACGCATGCAAATGAACACTCGACCGCTGAGTAGACGCTCGTGGATGTACCTTCACTGTTGGCGGAGTGGGTGTGAGTGGTACTGTCTCATGTCTACGTATAATATCAGACAAGTGGAACGCAGTCTATGCATTTAGATGTTTTTGAGATGACTACTGATCGTTTTCGGCGGCTTACAAATTTGTGAATCTTTTGTTTAAATTTTTGTATGTTCATATTTTTTACAATATAGTATTTCTAGTATTATAAGAATTTTGTCTAAGTTGTAATTGTGTAATCAGGTTATTCCTAAAAAAAATTAAGAAAATGGTGGGTAGGTAGTTTCAATCATATTGATATTATCTGAAGGATGATAATCTCGAACCGGTTTTCGTGTATTTTATATACAACCTTGAACTGTTTCGAGGAAAAAAGCTAAAGCGCTAATCACGAATGTAGATTTTACATGATGGTTGTGTGTTGTGTTTCAATTTGCTTTTATCAATATTCTTTTACGTAAGAATTGGTGTAGTTTAAAATATCTTTAGGCAAAGCAATTGACTCTAAATTACTACAGATTAATTTTAAATTTTCTTAATTATCTGTTGAAACTTTAACGGCTGGATACCGTGTGGTGCCATCCACAGACGGTGACTTACATTCAAATGAGTAAATATATATGTATACATATTATCTGTCTGTTGTTAAGCGTAGTGTTTAGTCTAACGAGCCGGATCGTTATCACCCTTCATATTGCTGTGTTATTTACATCGTTTCTCTTTGTGGATATCATAAGAGTCACATAAACGTGCGTGTGGGTACGGTTGAGGAAGTTTTCGCTTGATGTTTTTCTGTATTCGTCATCTTTTCATGGAAGAGCACATGAATATTGATGCTGTTTGGACATGTATTACATGTTAATACGCGTATCTGATGCTTTCATGTTATTGTTACTGTATCGTTAATATTACTTGCAATTTGCACACTAGAATGTTAAAAATTTTTGTTTTTTTTTTGTTCAAAAATAACAATGTTTATTTTATTCTATGGATATCATAATTCTAGTTAGTCTCATTTTTTACATTTAGATATAATGTACACAGGACATATTATTTTCTATACTAATATTATAAAGAGGAATAATTTAATTGTTTTTTTTTGTAATGGATAAACTCAAAAATTACTCAACCAATTTCAAAAATAATTTCACCGATAGAAAGCTACATTATCAGCGACTAACATGGGCTGTTTTATTAAAAAAAAAATTATCTACTCGTGCGAAGCCGTGGCGGGTCGCTAGTAGTTAGTACATAAGAAAAGAAAATGTATTTGGATATCAAAAAAGTTTGTTTACAGAAATAATCATAAGTACTTGTCGAAAGAAAGACAAAAACAATGTTAGTCCAATTTATGTTTACAAAGTACTAATAAATCTTGTCTGGAACTCCCAAGCACAGTATGAGGTCTTCTTCTGTCGAACTGTTATGGGGTCGTGATAATAAATTCCAGTTTCGGCCATTCGATCTGACTTTTACGAATGGGCACGTGTGCGAGTTGTGAATCTATTTTGAAACCCAAAAAACACTACGATATTCTCAGCGGCATCATTTCAAGGCACGAAATGAATGTGCAAATAAAACGCATGCACACGTAATCCAACGCGGAATTCCGAAGCGAGGCACGTACTTGAATAGGGCTGAAGGGGGCCCGCTAGAGTATGTAAAATAATGCAGAGAGCCGGCTTTAGGAGCGTTTACCTTTGCAACGTTTACGAAAGTGACCTGGCTCACCGTCAGCGGGGTCGGATTCACCGTTTAACTTGTTTTTATTTCACTTACTGCATGCCAAGATAAATTTTGTAGAATCGGGAACAAAATACGAGTTAATTTTAATAATTTGGATTGTTATTTTTGCTTTTGCGCTCCTTTTGAAGAGAAGAATGAAATATGACATAAGACGAAGACTTGAAAATGTTCGAAAGCATTGAAATGCAGTGATCAAATCTTGCTCTGGACTGAGTTTAGCATACACGTAGCTCTCTAATAACACTGCTTTTCTGTTATATACACGAAACTATAAAATATGCACATATAACACTAACATTATCCAATATAGTACAGCATTGAAATAATTGACGTTATTCATGAAGCATTTTGTTTTTTATTTGTAGTGTTACCTAAAGGTTGCCTACGTTCCTAAATCAAATTAGTATCATAAATCAGTTCACTCTAATACGTGAGTGACACAACTTATTCGAAATGTAAGGCCGATTAATGACAGAAGAATATTATTGTTTGCGATGTGCAAACAATAATAATCTCCTGTTCTTTAATGTTTTTAGTGTTTTTTTAAATAATAATTTTTACACTTATTATGACGTTTATTATTCTTTTAATAATTGGTAGTTTTTATTGAAGCACAAACACACAAACGGACAAAAATTCTAAAGATGTTTGTTTTACTATTAACTAATAAGTATGACATTTGAATCAATCACTTGCGACCATTGACATCTCTAGTTATTGTTATAAATGTCATAGTCGTTATATTGAAACTTAAAACTGCTACCACATGCCCACATGCGAGTATTTTTTATTTTATCAAAACTAAATGTAAACGGTAAATATTTAATAATTAATGAGGTAATTTAATATTATATAGTGCGTAATACTTATACATGTATATAATTTTAATAATGTAGTACAAGCGTTTATTTATATTTATTTATGTATATACAATATACATATTATTTTACAAACGATAAACAAATCTGCAATTAGTAATGAATACTTCGTTTACGAGCGTTTGGCATACGAGTTTAATTTAATGATAAAAGAAATGTTATCGTTATAGTGGAATTTTTAAAAGAATTAAATAATTTACAGTTATTAAATAACTCAGGTCCAAAATGTGTTTAAGTGATTTTCCATTGCTATTTTAACCTTCAACTCGTCTAAACAAAGTCACTTCTTGCAATTGTTTTTGTTAATAGAACGTATTAAAACAATCTATGACATATAAGTTATCAATAAGTTAAATAATGACCTTTATACAACTCTTGAATTATGCAAATATTTGTAATAAGTTTATGATATTTTAATTTATTTTAAATTTTATTAAAATTTATTTTAAAGAATAAAACCACAGTGGGAAAGTGCTTTTGTTGACAAGGACTGTTTTCTATGTTATTATTGTTTTGTGGCAATTTGTTTCACATTATTTATATTGAAACTATCATAATTTATTTACGACCTTAATGTCTTTATAATAAGATCTATTTTGTTTATATTCATTAAATTCACGCGGTTCTGCCGCCAATAGACAATGTGGTTGGTAGTTAATACATTATTTCTTTAGCATTTGCCCATTTTCTTTTATATTATATTGATATTGATTATTTTTATAATATAGGTAGCATTACATGAAACTTTTTATTACTTTATTAATAAAAAGTACATACATATGTTAATATTTACAAACTTAAAACTACACATTATCTTAAATAATAAACTTCCTCAAAGTTGCCGCTTAGAAAGCTGTCATTGCTCAAGGTACCTAGCAGACTATTTTAGATTACATTAGAATATCCTCTATTGCCAAAGGTATATGCGTAACATTTTGGGTGTTAATAATGGTATTCCTTTATGTTTTTAGTCGTATAATCGATTTATTTATAAAATATATTATAAATGTGCAGACAGTTGATAATTCGCTGCGTATCAATTGTTAAATAACCCTCGCCTTTATCGGCGTTTCTTAAACTATGTTTTTATGAACGATAATTTTGATTAATTTCTCGTAACCCAATTAAACGTTTACCGTTTACATTTTTATATTATTATTATTTTTGTACAGATCTATATTGTATATACAACATCGATGTGAAATGTAAAGAATTGTTTATTATTGACAAAAAATTGAATAGTTTTCTAAGTATACTGTGAGTCAAGTTTTATTGTAATTCAATAACAGGTAGTCATTTAAAATTTGATTGAGAAACCATATAGTCGTCTATACATATTATGTATATTTATATTTGCTTGTGATTATGTAGCATACACCTATTTTTTAATAAGAATTTGTATATAAAAGGCACCTATTTTGATAAAATACTTCACGTAATATTACAAAATGTTATTTCCGCACTTAATAAATAGTATCAATGTTAGTTAGCTAATCTGTCAAACTGTTATGTTAAAATTAGGTACTTCCTTTTATTTTGTATCATCTGTTGGGCCACCGACTTCAAATAGAAGAAAAATAATTTTTGGAAACGTATAAATTTTTAAATATCTCTGTTTTAATATTGTTTGTCACACTCGATTGCGGTCAACACCTACTCATGTGAATAAATCAACAAACAACTCGCTAACAAAAATCAATAATGAGCGATGCTTGTATTCGGCGGTGTGTACGGGCATGTCGTAATTCAACGCCCGGGGAAAGCTATCCGCTTTCATTTGCTTTCTCGTCGGTCACTGACGAATCGAAGCGCGCTTAGTAACAAACGAACAAATCGTTCTTTGTTAGTTTCGATGGTTTAACGGTTGCGCAGACCGGCCAGAAAAAATACAGGTTCACGACGCGGAAAGGAACCTCGACTAGACAGACTAACTGTCATCGTTTGATGAATATTCAAACACAAGCCCGTTTATATAAAACTCATATCGATTAAATGTTATTATGAATACATGATAATTTGTTGCTTCGACTGTAAGAGCCTTTAGTCCACCGGCTTAAATGTCGAACACAAAAACCTCAGTTTAAAATCAATCGACAATTAAAAAGGTCCGTATTCAACTCGCCAAAGTTAAATCCAATTACAATCTACTCAAAAGTTTTGTATTTGATTTAAAATATAGGTATATCATTGAAATGTCTTTTATCATTTTATAAGTTCTTAATGCAGTTTTTACGACATCAAAACCTAATCAACCTCATTGAAAACTTGGAATTGATTTTTTTAGTCTACATTAAAATTGCCATCAGAAAAATGGAGACTAGAAATTAGATCGAAAAATATAATTTCGTGTGAAATTGCAAACGACTGTTTTTATGATGTAATTGATAGGACTTGTTTTAAAACAATTCCTAGTATGAATTTTTAGTCGACTTTTGATATTAACACTTTGTTACGCTTTTGCATATCATGTGTTTTACAATTGAAAGTTCATAATATATAATAACGTTCTTTAACAAATGACCCTGTTATATAAGTAAGTGCTAATTAGACACTGTGCAAGCATAAGCACTTTTTCATTGCTGTTACAAAGCATTATGGTTGCGGTGTCAAATAGCGGCCAGTGTGCAAAATCGTCTGTTGCTACGATAGGATATTGACAACGTTCAGTGACCGTCGGGGTTATTACCTAAAAATTAGCAGACAGCCACGCTATCACTGCGCGACCGGTGATTATTGTAATAAAAAATTGGTATCCTGTATGACGATTGCGTATCTATTATTCTATGACCGTAAAATGCACTTTCCGCGGTATGTTTAGCGCCACTATACAAATTACATTACACAAGTTCTCGTTTTGACAGCATATATCGCGCGATATTGGCTGTCGCATGCTGTCTGCAAATTATGTAATAATCATGCGTGTTCATCTGTTGTCCTGTACACTCTTATCATACAATTTATATGGGAATTTTGTGTCTTCGTTTAATGGCTAGTTATTTACACTGAGCACTTCATGATCGACGATCGATGTGTGCCCAGAGGAACAAACTGCACGCCACAAATGTGTATACATACATCTGTGCATGGAATTGATCACTAAATCGATATATTTTAATTTTACCAAAGTTAAATTACTCACTGCTAAATTCCAATTGCCTGTTACATACATTTAAACGAGTATAGTATTCCACATGAGTCACTAAATGTATCTATATTTACATAGAGCCAAATATAAAGTTAGGAATGACCAATAACTTAAAATTAGTGTTGTAACGAAATTATATTTGGCCTAAGGCCGAATACCGAATATTCGGCTAGGAGCGTGGCCGAATAGCCAAATATTCGTCCAAACGCTTCGGCCTAATTAACGCAACTACGAAAATTGGCGAGCAAACCGCATTGTTGCAAGGATCGCACGCACGGATCAATGATTGGTCTGTTGTCATTACGCTTCGCTGATCGGCACGCTTAATACGTAACTTGTAGTCAGCATGCGACAGCTAAATATCGCGCGATATCTGCTGTCAAAACTAGAATTTGTGTAATGTAATTTGTATAGAGGCGCTAAATTTACCGCGAAATGTGCATTTTACGGTCATAGAATAATAGACTCGCAATCGTCGTACATGATACCAATTTTTTATTACAATTAGTCATCGGTTGCGCATTGATAGCGTGGCTGTCGCTGTTTACAAATTTTTAGGTAATAACCCGCGGGTTAATTCTTGACAGTTTTGTTTTGTACAACTTTGGAACAGTATGAATTATAAATTAAATTTACGACATCATAATGAAGAAAGGAATTGTTTATTTCATTTAAGTTTGATTAACTTTTAAAAACTTAATTTCATTTTGGTTATCAAATATTAAGTAGGCACAGTATCAAATATCAAATAGCAAAATCACCTAGTAAGGTGATTTTGTTAGCTTTAACTTAATAATGACTAAACTGCATAATAAATAGACGAAGGTTTCATTTCAACTGTTACCTTTTTTGACCTCTTAGAAAAATAACTTTATTATGTTATTCTTTGATCTTTTTGAAAAATAAGCGAAAATAGCGTTTTCTCGAACTTAGAAATACGTGTTCAGTATTAATAAAAGTTACATGATTAATTTACTGTGTTTTATGTTACTATTTGCTCTTGTTTTTAGGTATTTGGTATTCGGCCGAATAGTGATTCGATATTCGGTATTAGTAAAAATAGGCCGAATACTGAATAGTAACTGAATATTCGTTGCAACTCTACTTAAAATTGTGTATGGCCGAGTCTCTTGCACCTATTGCTACTAATAATGTATATGTATTTTTCCATCGAAATATTGTGTAATAATTTCTCTTGTGCTTATATAATACTGGGAAAAAAGTATAAAAAAGAGAGAGTAAACGTATGCAAAGAGCTTTATGACTTACTCGATAACCGGTTGTAATGTGTTTGAGAACTTAAAATGGGAGTGAGTAAACGCAGCTATTCTATGCCAAGAGTATAACTCTTCCTCGAACACTAGTTGTTCGTCCGGTTGAAATGTGTCTAAAAAAAAAAGAGAGACATACTAAACGTAATATGCCAAGAGCTTTATGACTCTTCCTTGAACACCGGTTATCCGTCCAGTTAAAAGGTATCTAAAAAAGTAAAGAGAGATAGTATATGGTACGTAGAGCAATTCTATGCCAAGAGCCTTATCATTTCCTCGAATTCAGGTTGTTCGTTCGGTTGAATCGTATCTGAAAAAGCAAAAAGAGAGGTTGTAAACGAAGAGCTGTTCTATGACAAGAGCCTTTTTTATGACTCTACCTCAAACATTGGTTGAAGTAAACGAGTTTATCCACTTAATATGGGTAGGTACAGTAGTGATTTTAATTACGTATATATACAAAATTAACGCTCTGATAGTGTAGACATACATGTAAATGTGGCGTGTTGTTTGTCCGACACAGACTCGAATTAGCTGACATATGTGAAGTTTCACACGCAACAGAATTCCTATGTGACACGTTAAACTCGCCAGTGTAATCAACTTTTTTAAATTAACATTGCTCTATTGATTCATCGACGTGTGTATTACGTCTGCTACCCATAGTTTAAGAATTGGTTCAATCAAAACGATATTATTTTGATATGAAACTCTCGACGATATTCTTGTTATTCTTGTTCTTAAAAACAATATAATTCTATAACTGGAGGTTTCTATTAACTCGCTTTCTTGTCTGATTGTTCTTTACAAATTTTTCAATTGATTTTAAACTAACTTCCGATGTACTAGGGATTTCAAAATGTTCGACATAGTTTAGAATTGGCGCCAATTTTTTTAAATGGACCTAAAATGCTCTAAGCTTCATGAAGATATAAAATCCCATACATGTTTCTAACCTCTTACAAATCGTTCTGAAAATTTATGAATGTGAATTTTTAATAACTATGAAAATAAAATACTAAGGTTTAAAACAGAAACGGTTTCTGCAAAAAGGTATCTAACAAACGTTCGTACACATAAACACGTCAAAGTAACAGTAAAAATAACTTTATTAAGTCAATATTGTCAATATTTTTGCTACATTACTTGCTTTACTTTACAGTGTACATTTATCTCCTTTTGTGTAGCAAATAGCTGAAGTGAATGACCGAATAAACGAGGAAATGACTCTATAGAAATGTAAATATAGAAGACATTCGTCGTCTAAAATACTGTTGAGTATCTAATATATACATGGAAACGAATAACTTGCACATGTTGCGCGCAATTTGTGTAGATATTATCCGTTTATTCAAAAATAATTAGTGTTGTTCCACCTACGAGGAGTTTACATTGAAATTATACGTTAAATAGCGACTGGCCCGACTGCTCAGGTGACACATTACATTTAGTAATTATAATGAAATTGTTTTATAACTTTTTAAATGTCTACCTGCAGTCTAATGTGATATGTGTAGTTTAATCCCCAGTGTTTGGCAGAAACGAATATGTATAAATAACTGTTTCTGCAAAATCTATTTCGGGAAAGTTTTTCATGATAGCTTCTTTAAATTATGGTAAAATCCAATCGGTAGCTTAGCTCTTGTTTTTATTTTTTGAGAACCTGGAATCAGAAACAGGAATTGCGTTTTATATAGTGATTAGTGATACATGTATATAAAACCACTTATTTTCAGCTTTTTATCTTTAAACATTATCTTTTAGTCAATATAAACTTTCGTAGTCTTACTCAATGCGCATGCAACACCAGTACCGTGTAGTGTTTGTGACCTGGGTTGACCCTCATGACCCCGCTCCATGCTCACTAGACAATTCGTGATAGGGCTACCACCTTTGAACTTAATAAATTCTACGAAATTTTTAATACATTTATTATTATTATTATTATTTATTAATTATCTAATACATTCAATATAATTGCGCTCCGTTGTTTCTTCCCGTTATATTAGGAATTTATCCTAGATAAAAATGAGTATAAATTACTGTCTGAACAGTCCTCTACTTCTCAATAAAATTCCTGTCAAAATCGAGTCAGTGGTTTCAGAGATGTAACCCACAAACAAACAGACAAAAATTTAAAAAACACTGGTTCGAATTTAGGTAATGTAAGAAAAAGCCTTCGTTTCAAAATCACAGACATTTCAATTTTATAGTTGATAACGTTTAGTAACCACGCTTAAAAATTGGTTGACGTAAGGATGTAATTATCGCACAGAAGAATTTAGGACAATAATGTGATAGAGTAATATAAAATTCACTAAATGCATTCGCAATACAATTGTTAGATGATTACTCGTGTGCGACAGTTTAAGAAAAGTGGATCATGGACTTTGGTCCTTTCCATACGGTACTCGCCAAATTACACTATTGTGAACGCTGAATGTTATATTGGTATTACTGAATTGAACACATTCTCTTGACAGCAACGCGAGGAAGTTGATTGTTGAAATTAATACGATATAGGTTTGATTATTAATTGTAGTGGTTGTACTGAATCTTCTTAGCTTCATTTCTTAGTTTTTAGGTTAGGTTTTGTTCCTCTGAATGTCTAGGATCTGTTAGTTCGGTTTCCCACCAATTTAGTTTAAGCACGGAACTTTTTAAAATTATTTGAAAGCCTCCGGAGTTACTGGATACTCACACAGACGATTCTGCGTTTTCTATAGTAAAAAGCCAGTGATTAGTTTAGGGTTAAACAATTGATGAGATTGTTTGACCTTTTGTAAAATAACGAATGTCCAGTTTTCAATTATGAATTTTAAAAATATTAATATCAAAATTGACTCAGAAGTTGTTTTTAGAGGTAATTTGTCATTGCATATATTCTATTTACATATATTTTGAAGTCTTTAAAATTTAAATATTACGTATTATAATTCTTTGGAATTGATATTAAAGTCACATTCCCAAGCGTCCATTGATGCATGTACTTGATGGGTACATTCGCTACGACAGTGAATATACAATGTTGTATGTCAACAACATGTAGAATTGCTAACGCAAGTTTCCTAGCAATAATAATATCGAAAGACAGCTCGCTCGCTTCCGCTTAGTGCGCTGAAAAGGAATGCCGACTCAGGCGGGGATATAACCAGCCTTGCACAACCGTTTTAGCCGTAACTGCTTACGCCAAGCTGAGTAAGCAAACGCAGCCAATCTGACGCCTTTACTATAACAATGTGCTTTAGTTATAGAAAAACAAATACCGATCACGTATACATACCAGTCTAACATGGAACACTTGCCTACGTCTTATATAGAATGTAGTTATACTTTTTGGATATTTTATAATTTAAAGGGAATTGATATGCAATAGTGTTGCAAAATTGATTTCTGAATATCTATTAGACTAATTTTTTCATTATAATCGTTCTCAATAATTCAAGATTCCTTGAATTTTTTTATGATGTCGGAAACAAAATTTTGGCTTTTCTATCTGTGCCCGGCCACGCGTTGTTGTGGTTTTAGTAGTAATATTGATATGCAAAGAAAAACAGCTTTTTTGGTCAAATTAAACTTTATGGGAAAATAAATATTACTCATCGAAATTTTTGTCATTGCTATCTATAGTCCTTTGCCATTTATCGGGTAGATCATGAATACCTTCGCGATAGAAACTTGGTGGTTTCGAAGCAAAATAATCATTAAGCCATTTTCGCACATCTTTAACTTTCATAAACCGCTGGTCTTTCTAATATGACGTCATCGATCAGAGGTAATCAGAAGGAGCCAAGTCTGGAGAATACGCCGCATGCTGGACAACTTCCCAGCCTAAAGAGTAGATTAGTTCTAGAAGTAATAAAATTATATTTACGCTTACACCTATATTCATTATATTAACAACATAAATCATGTAGGTTTGTTTTTCACAATATTTCTCAAAGAAATAATTGTGAAAAACAGTTGTTTCTGCAGTCGCGAAACTGTAAAAAGCATAAAATACTCGTAATTGCAACATTGCAAACAATTACACAAACCGTGTGACTTGGTTTTGCTGTATGTGAACGAGCATCGTCACGCAGCAACATCACTTTGTACCTTCCTTGGTCCGTGGTCTTTGATATGGTCTTTTTTTTCTTCTATAGCATCACTTAATTTAATCAATTCTGCCTGATAACGTTTAGCTGTAACAGTTAGACCAAGTACCAGAAGCTCGTAGTAAATGACTCCTTTCCTATCCCACCAGATACAGAGGAACACTTTCTTGGCATTAATATTCGGCAAAAAATTCTTTATTTTGTATCGAGAAAGCAAATTCATGGAGATGTCAAGTCTTCGTTTTTTGTTTTCTGCCGTTTAGTTTACTAGGAACCCATTTACCTTCTTTCTGTATCATCCCCCTTGCATGCAATCGAAGTGATATTGCTTGGTGAGAAACTCCTAACTGTTCTGCAAGCTCTTCTTGAGTTGACATGAATTTTCATCCAGTAAAACATAAAGTTCTTCGTCTTCAAATTTTTTTATTGCACCTGGACGTGGAACGTCCTCAAGGCTAAAATTTCCTTCACGAAATCTTACATACCACTTTTATACTGTTGAATGACTCACATAATATGTAGCTCGAGCACCATTTTTTTCATTCGAAAACAAAAGACTGCAATGGCGTAAATGTTCCTTCAGAGCAGTTTCTATTTTATACTTGTACACAATATTATTATTCGTGAGTTATGAGTTCATACAAAAATCCCATAGAAAAAAGTACTCTGTTTTTCCTCAATTTTCCAATTTTCTGAGCAAGGTCTCAGGTTTTCTAAAGCAAACCGAACTAAAGCAGATTTGACGTCCAAAAACTCCTTGTAAATTGGGTTTACTTGAATAAATTGACTTGACTTTGACATTAATACGTTCCACCCACTATTTTCTGATATTCTAAATATTATTCAGTCCAGATTTTTATATGCTATAGCGTGCAATACATGTATTTATAGTAGAAACAAGAATATAACGCTCATTCTTATATTATTTTCATTTTATTCATATTGTTTGAATTGAACGCAATGAATTTTAATATAACTGTCGCAGTATCTACAATACAACAACACCCATTAATGTAGTAATTCTCCTCTTCAGTAAAGGAGTACTGTAACTTAAAGATGTAATCAACTCTGAAGTAAACTTGTTTTCGTCGAGCAAGCCACGTTTGGCTTCCTTTTAAAGATAAAAACTGGTCAAGAGCGTGTCCCGACATAATAATTTGAGGTTCAGTACAGCAGTATCGAATAAAGTAATATTTTTAAGTAATTTTTTTAATAAAATAATATTTACGCTCACACAATATTCATTATATTAACAGCATAAATAAAGTAGGTTGTTATTTCACAATATTTCTCAAAGAAATTGTGAAAAACAGTTGTTTCTGCAGTCGCGAAACTCTAAAAAGCATGTAATAATAATAATATTGCAAACAATTACACAAACCGTGTGATCCCAAATTAAGTACTAGGTTTGTAGTATGAGTACCATACAACGACCTGGGGGAGATCCCAGTAATAACACTCAAACTATAGACGAATTTAGAATAGATCGTTTCCTAAATTACCAGGTCAGGATCCAGCCTTGGATGGCAGAACTTCTGTCACCGCGCCAATAGCCACTCGCCAGGTCATAAGCCAATGGGCCAGTCAGTGTAACCAAAGATGTCCCTATATCTCAAAAACCAATGTTGGTTAAAAGTATTTTAAGTTAATATCTTAATTTTTTCTGAATTTCGTACCCCATAGTAAAAAGAGGGTTGGCTTACGGCTTTCTAAAATACCCCACACTCTTATGTACACCGAATTTTTTTTCATCCCTCAGTGACATCTGTATAGATGTACGTAGTGGCAAGTAAAATCGCTGTGACATACGGAACGACAGACGATAGGACGATATATTTACTTACGGAACCCTAAAAATAAAGTATCTACCTTTTGCACGTTGGTTTTTAAAATGGATCGTTACTATAAACAAACTTCATATTAATTACTTTTAATTAATTGGTTTTCTGTGTGTTTTTGCGGAATACGTTTCGTAAACGCAATTTTTTATTATTTGGAGGGTTCGCTCAAAACTTTACTTCGATTTTCGATTCAAGTACACTTTAAAATAATTGTTTCGTAACTTAACCCTTCATGAGGGAGTGCCCCAATTACCCAAATAGTAAGTTTGCGTTACGGCATTCGTAGTATGTCGTTTACATTGTAGACGTCCAGCCCGCTTTCGCGACAAATGAACTTTTTCCCTAGTTACTATACCTTTCACAAAAGAAATAAGAACCGAAAGTTGTAAGAAGATGTCACTAAAGTAAATATATATTTCTAACTCAGAAATAAATTTTTACTAGCTCCTTGAACTTAGGGGGCAGATAATTTTGCAAGGACGTTTAAGTATATGATTTACATTGATATCTCGAGCATATATTACGAAAGTATAATATAAAAGTTATACTTTCATCATAAATTACACTATTATCTATCTATTGATACCAAAATTACATATAAAACACTTAAATGATAAGCGAACGTTTTGTATCATTATTTTACTTTGTGTTGGACAACTCGCAATCTGCAATTTCGTTCTTATGGAAATGATTTTCAGAAAAGTGATAAAATCTTAGATCGTTTATTACCAAGAGTCCAAATACAATTTGTTACGCTTGTGACCTCACAAGTTTTGGATTTACCTGTACTAGTTTTACCCTCATCCTTTTATGAGACGATTTTCCTTAGTGAATGGTGACGTGAATGAGGAAAGGTACATACTGTCCTTTCACGTTCTAGTTTTAATGAAGATTTTGGCTTAGCGATGGTGAATCACTCACATCGTTATATGTGACCGGCTCGTTGCGTTGGTGCGGTGACAGAGCATTCGCCTTCCAAGCAGGGGTCCCGGGTTCGATCCCCGATTAGGTAAATTTAGGACACGAACTTGTCTGAATTGTAATAGAGTCTGGATATTACTGGGAGCTCTCTCAGTTTGTTGTGTGCTAATCATAGTACAAACCACCTAGTGCTTAGTTTGTCGGTACACAATTTGTGTAATTTTTTGAAGTAGGTATTGTTATTATTACGTAAAATACACTTTATTATATGTATGAGCACAGAAATTGCGTGCAGTAATCTATATGAAAATGTTCGAACGAATTTTGAAGCAAATTCATGCATATTACTTTCTTCGATGAGACAGTTGGATACGGAGTTGTTTGTACGTAATATACGTAGATGTTAAATGGGGCGTCATATTCACGATGCACGTGGTCCTCGTAATAAGATCGATTGAGGCAGTTTCCTCGCCCACCTGCTTACCCGGTTACAAACGAGTGATCCACTTTCCAATTTAATTTGCTTACAATTATGAACAAAATTTAATTCGATTTCTTAATATTATATTTGATATTTGGTATATTATGTGTATGGTATTAGGCCATATTTTGTCGACAGTTCGTGAGCAGTTTCCGTTTTTCACTTATGATTTATTAATACATAGATATTTTCACGGTAAATCCTTAATTTAGTGGACAGAGAAAGATATTAATGTGGCCGACACACTTTCGCCTCGAACCTTATTCTCTTCACACTTCAAGGGACGTGCGAATAGTTTTGACATTTTATGCTGATTTTATATTTCTTTTTAAATGAGTGCTATTATTTGGAGGTGTGTGTATCATCCAAATGTTAGTAAAGAGTCGCTTCATTATGTGATTTTTGTCAATTTGGGAAATGTGAACATAAAGTTAAGTAAAGCTAAAAAAATTTACCCTGTTGTAAAAGTTTATCTGAAAAAAACCATCCTTTCATGCATATTTTCTATACAAAATAGTTTTGATGTTTGACATATGCCAGGCGTCCCGCGACACGGCTCATTTTTTTATACTTAGTATATCGCAAAACGTACTTGTATGTAAATATATATACATATATGTAATAACAAATCCTTTTAAACCACGTTCTTCCAGTGAAATAATTTCGAAGATGTTGAGTTTTTCCATATCACTGCAGTCGATATTCAGTTCCATCGAAGCGTAAATTATTTCGAACGCTTGTTTGGTTTGCCTTTAAGTTGTACCCGTTAAATGCTACCTTAATGTTATACGTATAACGTATATAAATTTTACCTTCGATAATTTACATTTACTTAAACAGAATGTAAGGGCAATATGGAGTGAGAGATAATCCAACATCAAACCGTATGTAATTAATTATGAAGTGAAAGAATTGAGTAAAAAGAAATAACAACTTGCAAACACAAGTAGGTTACGCCATTTATTTTGAATGAACATCAAAACGAAACAAAATCGCAGCTATGTATATCTGGCAATAGTGTTATTGGATTTACAGTTGAAAAATAGAACTAGATATTGAGAGACTGCAAGTTGCAAGTTCCTTCGGTAATAATAAGTCCTATCCTTTCTCTGGCTTTCACTATTTGCGCGGGAGGATACGCATTCTATAATATTATTATTTTCCTCGCAGACCAGCATAAAAGTAGCACGTTTGGAATATCATTTGGAATGTCCATATCCTCCTCGCCTTTGTAAGTGAACGCGTGTAGTTTACTCTTACATTACGTCAAATAGCAACATTTGTTATAGCATCACGTATAGGCAGTATAAACTCCTTGTGCGTAAACGACCTAATTTGATCGATAGTTAAAATTCAAATATAATTATTTTAAACAAAATTCGTAAAGTGCGTGAAATAGCTAGTCCGTCGTAGTAATACGATTTATGTTTTCCAACAACGTACACAAGTTACACAACGTCTATTTATACAGCAGCGGCGACAATTGTAAAATCAAAAAATCGTCGCATTGCTAAGTAACGAGCCGTGCGGTGGTGTCGGTCCGGCGCGGGGTGAACGACCGGCGCGCGTCCCCGCGATCGAACGCTTGCCGCTCGCCGCGCGCCCGCAGCCCCTGGCCCACTTTACACCGACAAATTACGTACCGGACTAGCGATTGTGACTACAGCGCGTTACCGCTGTTATAAGCATCGACCAGCACACGACATTGAAACGAACGTTCGAGAAGTGCAATCACATTTAAAAACTTATTTACATAATAACTTATCGATGTCTGCTTCAATTATATCATCGGCGAATCTAAACACTGTAAAAGTAATGTCCGGGTGTGGTTTCGTTGTACCTCGATAGGCTATCCACCCCGAATAGGAAATGGGGTTACGTTATGTATGTAATCAACATAATTTTCGTACATTACAAATAACATTCGAACCTTTAAAAGATTGCTCATACGTCCGTCTATCATCACAATTTATTTTCTCAGACACTGAAACATACGAACTAAAGTTTTGGCATAATGATGTATAGCATTAACCCACATACTTGGGCGGCTGAGCTTTGTACGGTGTCTTTTAGATTTAATTGTATAAAGTTTATAGGAGAAATACAAGTCTTAAGTCTTATAGGCTTCCATAAATTAAATTCCGTTTACCAATTTGTAAATACTCGCTGATCTGTGCGAATTTTTTGTATAATACAAATATAAATTTTAAACTATTTGTATATTTTTCGTTATTAGTGCCACGTAATTTTCAAAATGATGCCTCAGTCATTAATTTTCATGAAGTTATAACTAAAACTACAATAAAATTATAAGTAAGTTAGCATTAAGGAAGATATGGCGTACCGGCAAAAAGATCCATTGAGAAAGAAATAATATACATATGTGATCGTACAGAACCCTCTGTGCGCGAATCGAATTTTGATAAGACCAATTTTTTTATAAATAGTACTTAATACAAAATTTTTCTTTTATCTTCAATTATCAATAGTAGAAGTGATGTGCGAGACAGATATTTAAAAAATAAATAAAATTTTATTTAATTTTTTGTGTTCTTATGTATATACTTATCTAAGGCTATCAATATCGCTAATCAGTCCTAGTTAAATAGATTTAAGAAAATATTTTTTCTATTCATGACAAAAATGTAAAAGCTGTACAAAAATAATTTGGATTGATTGATATTTTTAACAGTACGTTATTTATATACTAAGTAACATGAAACGGATAAATTTATCAGCGTATGTAATTAATATAATTTTCTACTTAGAAATGACTTGATAATAAGTTTAACATATTCATAAACGCTTTGATTATAATTCTTATGTAAAATATGAGAAAACGGGAATCCATAAAAGCAATAAAACGAAGTTGCGACCGAATTTCCAGTTTTTAGAACGTAAGTAATTACATCCCATTCATAACAATTTTTCCTGAGAGGAATAAAGTAATTCTATACTCTGTTCCATGTTATAAATCACCATGACGATAAGCGGTGGGTGGTTTAATTTGCAAACACTGCGCAAAAATTGTTTTATTTGTAATTATGTATACAATAAAACGACTCGTATGGTAACTGTTGTTGTTAGGATCGATGTTGTTAATACAATGTAATCTTGAAAAAGCCCATTACACAAATAATTTGGATGGATTTCATCAACATATTAAACAATATCCTTTCTGCCTCTTTCTGAAAAATAAAAAGGACAAACAAATCGGTTTAAGATCCATTCAAGACATTTCAGAGAAGTCAGTGTTCCGACACAGTGGTAAATATTGTTTCATATATTCACAATGAACGCGTCCGCACTATTCAGTGTCAGATACTGTCACAGTGCTCTCAGAGAATGTACCGTTAGTTAGAATTGTATGATCTTTGTAACAGACGACGATGTCATACTTATTATAACACCTCTCTTTTTCGTCGAGAGTGAACAATGCTATTGTAAGTTTTTGCTACCAATGACAAATATTGTGTACTCTACCTGATGCATATTGATCTAGACTACCCGAATATTATGTGATCTTTAGAATAGATAGAATTAGAATGAGATATGATTTGGTCTTTAGAAAATGAATTTTGTGAATTAACATGAAAGATTTTTAGAATGTTTGTTTGTTTATATTTGTTTGTATACTGCAAACATACAGAATGTATTTCTATATTTAGAAAATAAGGGTCCAATTTCATTATAAACAATTAGATAATTGCGCTGTTTTTAATAAAAGGAGAGCTACGTACTACTATTGGATCGACTAATTAGTATTTTATTGAAATCCACATAATATTTTGTTGTGGGCAAAATGACGGTTTATTTATAAATACTTAGCACATTTCATTGTATAAAGCAATAATAACATTAAAATTTCTTATTAGGAGTGGATAGACTATCCAGACGGAACACAGTCACTCCTCGACGCTCGCACACATTTCTTTTGCGGTAGGACCTTGGCGTGTTTGTACGAATCGCTACCATCGTCTTGTCGCAAATCCTGCCTCCAAACACCATTGCTCGTACTGTTGTGGTGTGGAGAGTAAGACAGCCAGCGAAATTTCTGACACAAGAGGCATAAGGATAGTCCTCAAGTTTGCTAACGCATTTTCAATCTGTAATGCTCTCTTATCCTTCATACATGGAGCATTCAACCTATAAAGACGAAATATCGGACCATCTTGTTCACCACTGCTCGGTTTATTTACATTAACAAATATCAACTCTCGCTCGCATTAAGTACGTAATAACCAATACTGGACGTGACTGACCCAATATAATATTTTGTGATCTTTAACTATGTATTTATTTATTAATTCGAATGGTCAACAAATATTTTTCATAACTTTAAAATAAATTGATATCAAGAATAAAAATGAGGAAATTAATATAATAATAATTAGCCATCTTATTATCTATAGCTGTTTCGTAACATTACTTGGCTATTATAAATATAAATAATGTCTCTTTTTGAAGTGTAAATGTGTTGTTACATACAACTTTCATTTAAATTTTCTATTTAATTACAAAAGTATTATATGCTTATTTTTTAACAATAAGGTTGAAGTGTCCTGTTATATAGGGACCAATAACTGGTGTTTCTCCTACTTGGAACTTGATTACTTATTGCTAGTCCATTCTATATTTTTCTTACTTTTCTATGCTATCATGGAAGCAATGGTTTATTTACTAAATGTAAATAACCCGATCGTGTACGACGTTTCTCGTAAATATAGTATATACGTATATAGAGTATAAGTGTAGTGTTTATCCATGTCTTCAGTGAGCCCGGTAGGTGGGCCGAATTGTTTGTTATGTGGAAGTTTCTCCCGCCCCGTCCGCGTCGTCCGCCCCGTGTTATGATAAATAATCGTGCCAACGACTGTTTACTGTTGCTTTGTGGAAAACAAGTCGTGTGTTGTCATAGCTAATTGTGCTCATACACACATTTACTTTTAAGAACTTTCTATTGAAAGGAACGAATAATATCTTCTTTATGTATAAAATTAGTATTGCACGCATATAGCACACGTGATTCCCCGGACGTTGCGAGTGCCCATGGGCGGCGATCACTACTTTCCATCAGGTGAAGAACTATCTCGCTAGTTTGCCCTCCGCCTTAAAAAAACCTGTGTGCATTTATTCGTAATTCTTCTCCTCCTAAACAGTTTGACCGATTTTAATGATTTTTTTTATACTTATGGAGTTACCTGGATGGTTTTTAGCTATAAATGAACTCAGTCGAGATCCAGAATTATTTTTTATATTTTCCGATCAGATTTTTTAAAAAAATTTTTCGGGTTTAATTGCTAGATTACTTACAGACACTAGACACTTATTAGACAGACAGAAATAGCAACTTTGTAAATAGTAAATTAAACTGAAGTAACTGTTTCTGTCAAGCACATGTTAGTTTGAGCGAGAAAGTAACATGTAGAACGTGCCGATTGCTTGGCTTGCACTTGGCCAAGAAATAGAACTCTATTAATAAGGAATTGCTATAAATGCCAGCGATCAGTTACCTAGTTTCGCCTTTTATTGGTAGATATGGCGTTAAGAGGTGATTTTGTTTCTCATTGATGTTCTACTCACGTGGGCTGAGATATGGCGTGGAAATGTGCAGATAATTATCTATTCGAGTAAAAATTAGTATCATGCACTTTCTATGAAAATTTTATGTTGAAACCTACCCTTCTATACATTAAACTATATATATTTCTGTTTGTTTGTCTCATTCATACATTCTTATATCAAACTATTAAATTACCCGCCATATCTGTTATAGTACGTATTAGTTATAACATGTGTTGGCAGTTTCGTGTTAAAGTTTTGTGGGTAGTTTGGCGGCTTACATGAAACTCCGACGTACAACTAATCCGTCAAAAACATGCTACACTGATCCGCAATTTTAACTAACTTAAGTAGTTAAGTCGCTTCAAATTTCTCCCATTACCGTTACGAGTATTTGCAGCGGGCAATATTTATTTTATACATAAATTTTGTTTTTCCGCTTTCATTAAAAACAACTTTGTTATTGATACGATACTTTCGCTGTAGTGGTGGTCTTTGTAATTATTTTACGTACAGATCTTAGAATCGACAATCACAAGGAACTATTGTGGAAACTAATTATATATACTATTTAACTGTCTGTACATGTGTATGTATAACAGTATTCAAGGAAGGGTGGCTGTCCTCCTTAA
This sequence comes from Zeuzera pyrina, assembly GCA_907165235.1. NCBI lineage: Eukaryota > Metazoa > Arthropoda > Insecta > Lepidoptera > Cossidae > Zeuzera > Zeuzera pyrina. Next base: position 12,661,571 of record OU015639.1, on the reverse strand, counting down.
AGTTTCTTAGTAGAATACACGAATGATTACGAAGAAGAATGAAACGAAGAGTACGAATTAGTGTTTTTGTGAGAGAATTCAGTACGGGTAAGGTAATTGACCGACTTTTTATATTTCAGAAGATACTCCAAATTTAACTACGTTGAGATTCGAAACACGTGTCGGGTAATAAGTTCAAATTTTGACAGAATATAACTTAAAATAATGTAAATTAGTTCTAATTTAATTAATATTACCTGTTGCCAAAGAGTTCATCGGCGTGGAAAAGGAGATAATATACAGCGTGTGTGGACATATTTAGAATGGACCACTTCAGTGTGGCCTAAAGGTCCATTCTAAATATAGGTGAAAGAATTTTTGAAATCAAATGAGTACGGAAATTATCTCCTACATCCAAACTTACAAACTTTACCTCTTTATAATATTAGTTTACATATAGAATAGATTTCTACACAATAAGACCTAAGTCAATTCAATACATGTATATCTATACTACTATATAAATCTCTAGCGTCTGTAATTACCATTTTACTGTCAAATTTTGTGATAGATAGTTATTTTATGACACACTGACTTCAATTCTACCATTTCTAAAATTGTTGTCTGTGTGTCTTATGTCCCTTTATAACTGAAGAACGGCTTGACCAATCTTGAAAAAAGTTACTATGTAAGAACATGTGATTGTGCAAAAGATGCCTATCTTTTGCACAATCACTTTTTACTTTTTTTTAAATCTACCCCTAAAGGGGTGAAAAGGGGGATGAAACTTAGTACGGGAAATGTTAAACCTCGGTAATGATAAAAGTGGGTGCAGCGATAAACTTTTTTTATCAATAAGACATAGGTTATTTTTTTTTGTAAAAATCTACCCCTAATGGGGTGAAAGTGAGAATGAAACTTTATGGGAAATGCTAAACCACTGAAGTGATTATGATGTGGGATGGAGATAGTTTGACACCTGGAAACGGACATAAGCTACTTTTTTTTATCAAAAACCTATCCCGCACGAGGTGAAAAGGGACTCGAAACTTCGAATGGGAACTACTAAACCGCTGAACCAATCATGATGAAATTTGGTACAGAGATTGTCACATCTGATTATGATATATGTATATACATATAATATATATACATGTAATATATATACATATAATGTATATACATATATCTATACTACAAGCTACTTGTTATATAACATACATGATTAGTATACGTACTACTTACGCAGTAGAATAGAAAAATAAAAATGTCAAAGCGTCGTTAACTTATAATAAAGAAAAAGAAAGTTCTAGTTTTGACGTTTAATGCTATTAAAACAAACCAATTTTTGGGATGATAAGAAAATTGATAATAACACGCCAAAACTACTCAGGTATACTCAGATCATAACGGAATTTACATAACGAATAATGCTCTTTTGCTGCAATATGACATTAAATCCCAAAAAATTTATTTTTGATGGGATTATTTTTTAAATATTGTCACGTCAAACTTTCGGATTGCTTTCTCCTGTTAAATTGCCTTTTTTGAGTAATGTTATCGTTGTCGCAAATGAAATATACAAATTCAGTAAGTTATAAAATGTAATTCATATTTCTACAAAATTAGCGCCTTAGTACTTCTAGTTGTAATTATTTTAGTTTCCTCGGATATCTAACATCTTCCGAAGTTTGTATAATTATGTTTGTAACTATTTGATATTAAACTACACACAAATGCTGAAATTACTATTTATTAATATTAACATTACATTATCTAAGTTTTCCGAGAAACGTAATTGAATACCGTTGAGGTTAGTACTGGGAACCTACTACGTATAATTTTAAAGCTGTTATGTTAAAACGATAACAACTAAAGTGTAAGTAGTGGAATATTGAAATTGCGTAATATTATCATATTGAATTGTGGCTTGCGGCCTGCCACATCATTTATTTATGGCTCACACAAAATCACTAAACGATAATTTATTTCATTATTTGTATTTGTCCGAAGAGTACACTGTTTCGCACAATAACGTTAACAGGGCTTCATAACCACATTTTTATTAACGATAATGCGTCCAACTGAATATTCAATGTGAATAAAATTGTGAAATTATAATGAAACACTATTCAAACTACACTGCAAAGTGAAATAACATCTGTTGTTACTAGTTACAAACTATGAAGTTAGCAAGTAGCAACAGACTCTTGTTGAACAGACTAAGAAAAATGTTAAGATAAATCTATATGTATAGGTAAAGTACTGGTTACTGGAGTCAGCAGCCGGGAGAAACTTAGTTGCAAAAGATTTAATGGAAGTTAGTCCCAGTATTTTCTCTTTGTCTAAGTTTGGCACTCGTCCGGCCGGCGCTCGCTCATAACTCGACGCGAGAATGTATATCTGGGGGTTAGTCAAAAGGGAAGTTTTATTGCTCGTGAATTTCATTATAACTTTGCGAGCCCCTCTCTCTCTCTCTTAATGTCTTTAAACGGGGATTGTTGTCTATTTTGTACGAATTATGTCGAGTTTCGCTCTCGGGACGCGAGATTACTATGTTTGTCGAATATCCAGAATAATAAGCTCGCTGTCTTATAGCTCTCGGATATTCGTATAATTGTGAAAGTTTTTCTCAGATAATAATTTTTAAAGTACTTAATATTGTTAAATCCCTCTTTGATTGTTATTTTACGTAATATTCGTTACCAAGAATCATCCAATTTGTTCTATATTTGGTCGTATGATCAGCATTGATGGAAAGCAAAAAAGAATTGCCGCCACATCTGAATATGACGTCAATTATTTTAATGTCTTTAGTCTTTACATATTATATATAACAGGTTTTATTTAACGAGTTATTCCTTGAAAATAAATCACTTGCAGCTTGTACCAGAAACCCGCTATGTTAATATTATTAAGTAGACAATGAACAACGGGATGTTATAATTAAATTTGATTTGTGCGTGGAATGATACTGATTTCCGCTGTAAGTAGGTAGCGGCGGTAAGATTATGACACGTCACAAGTTACCCGTTGGCCTCGAGGAGAAAGTTTACTGAGGCGAGTTTGCCGCCCCCCAGTCTGCGCAGTTTACAAGTTCGACCGACCCGCTCTGGGGAAACTAAAGTACGATATTCACGACTACATAATTTGCTGGATACACCACGCGAATATTGTTATGTAAGCAACTTCCTTGACATTCCTATTGCAAATATAATGTCGTCGGTATATAAATGTCGTATTTGCAATTTTATGTAACACATAGGCATGTGTTTAAATTTTGCCTATTGTGTTTTCTGAGGTTTATATTAAATAACCGGCTAAGTGCTAGTCGTACTCGCGCACCGAGGGTTCTGTACTACCATACAATGTATTTATATTATGTATTTACCAGTGGCGTGCATTCCATAGAAACAAATAAACACTGTCTACCCTGACGATTTGTTAATTAAATAAAGTAAAAAAATACTTCGCAACCAAAAACATGACTTCAAAATTCCCGCGCTGGCCTTATCTTTATCCAAACGCCACAAGAAAGCGTCACGGCATTCGCTCGAGAGAAATTCAAATCCCGGCTCGATTTACACACATTCAAAACTTTTCTGACACTGCGTTTCGCATAATTACACGCGTGCATCTGTTGTAGTTGCGAATGTTTACTTAGCACAAAACACGCACACAATTAATAAAGAGACGGAGTCTCTAGCCAATAACAGCACGGGAAAAGAATGTCAACGGTTTAAATGTTTGAATCTTATTAGTTATACATTAATTTAACCTGTTTGAAAAAATAACATATATAACTTCATAAAAAATATTAACGTTTTCGTTAAATGTTACAACTATTTCGAATTAATAATACGAATAATTTTATTTGTTATTATATTTTTTTTTGTTATTTTAGCGCCTTCTGAATGTTTTTAGTGATGTTCTCTTCCTTACTTATGGATTTTTTAATAGATTCGTATGAAACAACTGATGGCGGTTACCGGTATTCAATTTTAAACAAAATTATATTTAATTATTTTTTGGTATTGTAGCTTTTTAAGGTAGCAAGTAGCAATTTTTCTACCGTTGAAATATTTTCAAAGTAGTTCCAGTGATAAAGAATGTAAAATTAAATCACATTAACATTATTTATTACACACGAATCGTATGATGTGGCGATTTTGGTGAGTTTTCTTTTCGTCTACCTTACTGAAAATGTTTGTGCACGTCACTGGTATTTACCGATAAAATATACATAGGATTCACAAACAAATTTAACTTTACAGTCGACAGACACGTCCTCTCTTACTCTTCGACTGCAAATGTAAGTTTGTATTGGCAAATAATTACAAATTAACGATTTATGGATTTTTCCTTTACTTGTACTGTGAGTCCTAGCTTGCCAAATTTCATGATTCTTGATCAATGGATAGGTTTTGAATTACTTGCGAGTATCAACATGGCTTTAATTATCGTACTTTTCGATTGCGTTAACTTAGAAGCTTGATTTTTTTACAGCTCCTGGGGACCGCAGATATTTAATTCAAATGGAATGGTCTTGACTGACAGATGACAGGACAGACAGACGGACAACGAAATGATTCTATGTGTTCTTATTTTCATTTTTAGATACGAAACCCTAATAATGTTTGGATATAATTTAATTTTGCCCTTTATTGTATCATAATAGAATATAGATTATGAATTTTATTTAAGTAGCTATTGTTCAATCGTTTAGTGTTTTAGTTTTTTTTTAATTTAATTACTGCTCGAATTTTAAGTGAAACTCTTCCAGTAATTTACTTCATTTTGGTCTAAAAGTTACGGCGTTCACTGACTGTGTAACTACCCAACTGCGAAACTTGCGAGGGGACGGATAGTGGAAGGGAAATAATGTTATCGCTCGGGGTGTCGACTTTCAGACTGGTCCAAGTTTGTGCGCGGACCCCATGTATACAACTTCGCAAACAAGACTTTTCTTTCTTTTATCATATCGGATGTATAAAAAGTTAGAAGTGTTTATTATACTTTTGTGAACAAATATCAGGAAACCACTAGGAAATCTTTGAACAGATCAATATATAAAAGTTTGTAAAGTGATACATAAAACTCGTAGGTATTTTATGGAATTATGACTGCGTGACAGTTTCCATTGTGACCTCATTTCATGTTCACGATTACACGTCGCCATTTACCCTGTGGAACACGCGAATATTGCAAGACTTGTTTTACAATTTAAACCCAAAGTTCGTCCACTATCCACGTCAACTAATTTTGTATGAGCAGTTGAAAGCTTTTGCATGTCAACAATTTTTAGTTTCTATTGATTCGAATACAATCATTTCAACCAATCATATTACCAATTCATAAATAGGTAAAGACAAAAACTGTTCAGTACCTTTTTACCCTATTTGTCAACAGATTTTTTTTTTTAGAATCTATTGATGAGCTCAAAAAAAACATTTTGGAAACAGATAAATTAACACGTGAAGCGAAGACTTCGGTTCCATTTTTAAAAACATCGGGCGCACGAAGGAGTGTGAGATTTAGCATATTTTTACGTTCATACTGCCAATGTCCAAAATACTGTCAATGTATGTAGCTTAGATAGGACGTGTTCTGATTTAATACTAACACTTTTATTTTGCTATGTAAAGCGAAGTTCTGAAAGACGCTACTGTTCTTCGCAATTCGATTCGATTAAATCACATCTTTACATAAAGTTATGCAGATTACAGTCTAACAGCGGGATTACTGAAGCAATCAATTTTCTTAAAAACAGATCGCTTGTCAGTCAAGATTATCGGCTCGTAAATTACTGTGTTTGCCTAATGTCGGCAACGTGAAAGAGGGACAGCTATATATCTGATGTGTAATTAGATGTATTTTTCCAATAAACGTATAACTACAATAACTTAGCGAGTACGCCGACGCAGTACGGCGTCGCTGTGTCATTCTATGTTACGCTTAGCCTAGAACGTTCTTGCGGTTAGATAAAGTGACATCGTATCTCGCATATATTGGTGTTGAAAGGGATTAGTATTCGCAGGGACTAGTTGGATTGGATGGAAATTGACAATTGCTCTTAGAATAATGACTGCTGTCTATATTGGCTCAGGTGTTGTTTTGCGGGAACCTATTTGAGATATTAGGTATTTAATTTATCTTCATCGTTTATCGGAATCGGAAAATTCAGAGCTTAGATTAGAAAAGTTCTCAGAAGCTTTAAGTGTTGAAAAAGAAAAAGATGTGCCTGTTTAATGGTTGAAATTGGCAAAATATAGTAAAAAATATGTGTAAATAGTTTAGTTAATATCGTTTTATTTTATTTTTAATTGTCTACTTTTTTTTTAAAACACGAAGCAATGACAAAAATAACGATTTTGAAATGCGATAGTCTTTTAAGAGACAATAACACGCTTTTTTCTCGACGGTATCTCGTAATAAAGATCGTTTGGCTGCAGTCATCGCTGCTAACAGCCCTTTCGAGCAATCGATAGTTCAAAGACCCCGGGCAATAGCTGGTTATTGGTTTCCAAGTAACCCATTCGACGGATCGGCAACGGTCGTAGATAAGAAAACGTTTTGAACGTTAATTAAACTGATAGCATACCGAATTGCACAGATCTATCTATGGAGTCGGCAGTTTACGCGCTGGGACATCTTAGCGATGAATTGACAAATTCAGATATCTATTTTAAATGTTAGCCGACGTAAATTACATACATTTAAATAAATAGAATATTGTGAGACTTGAATTAGTAGTTACGAAACGCCAAAATGTCATAGTCAAGAAACGTACATATTTTAATTGCTCATAATTCTTAATATTTAACATAACTTACATATTTTGCCCTACTTAACACTTAAATATTTCAATATCATATTTTAAAATATTCAATATAAGGTCAAGTTATAAGTCCTTATTCCAAAACGGTACGCAAGCATGAATCTCTACTTGAGTATAAATAATTAGAAAGCTGCTACGTGCGATAAATAGCGGTATTTCTTTCTAAGTATTCTCAAGCAGAGATTCACAAGTAAGTATTCTGGAATACGGACCTTAGTTTTATAGATCTTACCAAATTCTCGAACTATTTACGCTTAAGCCGTAGGTACTCCCACTTGATTAAATATTAAAGTCACGACACTTGTTTAATTAAAAGATTAAAAACTCCGGAGAAACCAGAGTAATAGAAAATATATAGATTTTTATCCTACACTTGATTGTTGTAAACGTTTCTATCGGCTTAATTTACCGACACGGTTATCAATTGTATCGCATTAACAACTGTACATATCGTTGGTTTCGAGTGCGGCGGCGTTCCACGGCCGACGCCTGCCGACGTTCCGGACGCGATCAATGGGCCTTTCAATTAAAAGTTTCCCCGTAGCTCGCGTTTGTGGGCCGCTTCGCCGCATTGTTCGACAGAGTTAGTCGAGGCTTTTACGGATTTTAAAATTATTTAATTACGTACTCTTATACTCCTCACTGTGCTACATCTGTCTCTAAAAGTTTTGGCGATTTTTCAATGTGCGTACTGTCTACATTATAGCAAAAGTTACATTTACTCATTTTGTTTAAAAATAACATTATGGTTGATTTTATATTGTTTGGACTTATTTTATTTTTTGTTTTTCGCAGTATTTTTTGTGTTTTAACGTTTTAACGTAATTTGCAGATCAGTGTGCAACTGAAGTTTATTTTTTTTGGATAAGATCTAGGTAGACCTAGGTATCCTAAGTTAGGACACTAAAAACTAAGATAGTGATAGGAAGCTATGATGTAGGGGATTAGAAATTAAATAGGTAGGATGGGCGAGCGCGAATAGATGCGTGACGTCCGTGCCTATCATTTTATTGGAGAGCATAGAGAAAAAAGAAAGCTTGGAGCTTTTGTAAATATGATGAATGATGATATTAAAATTATATACTAAATGATAAAAAATACGTGTAAATCACTTGTATGTACATATCTTTCTTTGCCTTTCAAGAAAGAATTGGAGAATTAAAAAAAAATATATAAAGTCGAAAAATAAGAAACAAAAGCGTAGTTTGACAGACAACAATGGAATAGAGAACCTTGAGAATATTGTAAATGGTTGTAAGAGACATTTTATTAGAATACTTTGTACGATAATTTTGTATGTAGCGTTATGTATAACTGAAGAGTTTACTAAGTAATGTACGTACAATACAACGTACATACTTAAGTACATATACATACATATAACCCGTATATTATACAACTCATAACATTTTTACGACTTAAATCAAAATTTAATACAGTTGTCACGTCTGTTTCGTATAGGGAAACAATACAGGTAATGGTTCTGCAATAAGATTACATTGTTGTTTAGTTCGTAAACTCTGCGCCGTAGTTTTATGAGCCGTAAAATATTACGCCCGTCTCGTATTATAATAGTGCACAGATTTACCGTATTGTGTATGCATGTAGGGTGTACAGTACGGTCCGATTACGTAACCGCGTTAGTTGATAACGGCGGAGTGTTGTGTTTTAGTGTTCGATGTATTTATAGTGACTATAATTGTTTTTATTGGACCATTCATAAATTTTACTTAATCTAGTAAGGAGTAAAATACATACAGTACATTTCTATACGAACGAACGTATGACGTATGCTAGTATATGCTTATTACTAAGTAGTACCAGGGCGACAGAGCTTTGTTAGATGTCTCGAGTTTCATAGTGCCCCATGATGGCACAAATGTGTCATGTGAAAGAAATAAATAAAAATCAAAACGTGCTCCTAGAACCTACAGAAATAAAATTAAACTGATAAGTGATAACAGATAGCACTGCCATCTATTGTTGAGTAGCTAATATAACGTACATACATACATATCTTCACACTGTACCCTAACGGGGTAGTCAGAGAGGACGGAGCGCCAAGCGTCGCGGTCCTAATATAAATAGTAGCTAATAATATAAATTTACGAATATTTCAGTTTTGCGTGAAATCGAATTTTCTCAGGGATGACACCTAATCTAGATAAACCTCGAAATTAGGACATTATCTGAATATAAAATTTCATCCAAATCGTTAGAGCCGTTTTAGGAAAACCAATACATAACTACAAATATGTGTACATACAAGAATTGCTTGCTTAAAGTAATGGGATTATAAGAAACTGGTATAGGCGACTGCATCCTGTTACTTTCTCATTCTGCTTTTCTCTATCAGTACTTATTGTTAGAATTGGCGTCCATATGTGTTTTGCTGTCCCTTGAAACTGTTCTCCCTGTAGGGAAATAATGTCGAGTTATGTAAACGTATGTGTGTCTACGTTAATAATCTCAGATAGCACATTACTAAGATGAGATTTTACATTATTATATTATTTTGTTTTGTATTCTAAAAATATAAGAGGTTACGTACATACGTACGTCATACTTTAAGTCAGCGAAATCATGGTACACATATAAGTGTAATGTAATGTGATTTAGTTATTTCTAATTTCTAAACGTATTTCTCAGTGATATAGTTTGAATAAAAATACAAAATATACTGAGAACTGAGAAGTCTCGTCTGTTATCATATTTACTAAATTATTGCAATATTTATTATCACAAGAGCATTTATTATCACTTAAATTTTATGTATTTTTATATTTCTGTATACCGGAGGTATACCATCCTAAGTCCATTTTTTTAAATTTTCACTTTGTGATGTCATTGAAATCAGCGTTTTATGATCTCTTTAGTAGTATACTATTTTAAGTCCAATAAAAAAAAAATAAAAAACTTATATACTGTTATTACATAGCAATAACAATAGCAATAGCAGACGGAAATGTCAAAAGCACTCGCATACCTAGGCGAAAATGTGTGAAGAGAATGATGAGTTTTGAGGAAGCGAAAGAGGTGTGTAAGGACCGCGACTCCTGGCGCTCCGTCCTCTCTGACTACCCCGTTGGGAATACAGCGTGAAGATATGTTATGTTAAAAATACCAATCTAAATCATTTAGACGTAACATATTCCAAGTCCATTATTTTATTAATTTATAATATTTTTAATAATATCTTTTTGTAATAAAAAACTACCCATTACCCTATTCTCGAACAACAAAAATTTTGCTTGGAAATTCACACAATTGTTTAGTCTAGTGACATTCGTGAATAATGTTCTATCTGAGACTTTAAACTTGTATACTGAATAATTAGCTAAATGTGACTTGAGGTTGTTTGCCTCCGGTATACAGATTTATATTTTAATTCTAATATGGATGTGATGTTTTAGGTATAATGGCAATAACTACATATGATTGATTTTATAATTCTGTTGTTTAATTTTTAAAGCGCTAATAAGTTTGATGGTGGAAATTTAAACAATGTTTATAAGAAATTTTTACACTAGGATATTTAACAAACAGTTAATGACATTTCATTATCGATAGGTATTTCTAGATTCTGTGAAAAAAATGCTAAGTACTTTAAAGAATTAATTTAAATAAATCATGTCTGTTATACTTTGTTAATTGAAGCAATGTCAAAATTAGGGATTATAGGGACATTAAATTAAATTAAAATTAGAAAAATTCACGTGGAAAATATTCTATTTGCCACAATGAAAAATGGTGACCCCTTCATTAAAAATATATTAATTTCAAACGATATCTATAGGTTATTTCGAAAGGATGTGTAAATACGGAAGGGTATAAAAGTACCCATGACTACGGAAAACTTGCGTTCTACAACTTCGCTAAAAGTCAATAGTTCTAGTGTAAAACCTCAGTTTAAATAAAAATAAAGGTGAGGCAACCCTAATATCAGGCATTTCCCATCGCTAGCAAACATTTGGAATATAGGGCATAATGGTAGGGTTGTACATTTTTTTTTTCTATTAAATGAATGTTTTTTTTGTATGGAAAATAAAATAAACGTATCCCGTAATTATTACATCTGTAATATAACAGTCAACAGTGACGCGTTGGGACCCCAGCGGATTTATACCCCCTTTCACAATAATTTTGTATATGTATATGGTCTGAATAAAAGCACCTTGGAGCCCTGTTTACCCTGAATAAAAAAGGCCGTAAAATTATGTAATTATATATTGTCAGCTGTCAGCTAATGGAATATTTCTTTGTTGCAGGTGATAAGTGACAGTGCAGTATAGCGGACGACATCGCCGCGCCCTGTGTTCAGTGTGTTTAGTGCAGTGTCAGTGCGTTTCATTCGCTGTGCTTGTGTGTGTGTCTGTGTGACGACAAGTGTGCTTCCGGTGGTGGACGTGGCGCCGACCAGGGCGTCAAGTCAATGCCGGTGTGCCGATGGAGCGGTGATCGCGGACTGACTACGTCACAAGAGCAGCGCTGGTGAGTTGTCATTCTGGATTAGGGTCTTTCACTGTCTCAGGGTTGAAACCAACATTCCGTTAGTGCATATGGCTTCCAAATCGAGGGTCCAGGGTTTGATGCCGGACCTGATCAAATATACCTTGCACTCTCACTGTTTACCCCTCACATTTATTGGCAATAATTGTCGGTAGATGTATTTAAATGGAAGTTTCTTGTTCGATTTCCAATCACGTAAATTTAATATCTGTTTTATTGATCGTCTGGATGTGTGTGTATTAACTTTTTTTTCTCCACCATTTTCCACCTCAATACTGCTATTGCACTTTCTCAGGGTGGTTGTCTACTTAAGTAATTCCTCCTTACACATTACCCTCATTTCCCTCCCGTGTTCATATTCTTTCTAAGTATGTCCGTGATCCTGTCCTAGTTTTCTATACTATCTAGCCTCAGGTCCACCATAGTTTTAATTTGGCGACATTCGTTTGTCCTGCACATTGTATGTAATACTGAGAGGAAAGATGTGGCTATTGTTGTATATATATATACTAGCTGAACCCGGCACACTGCTGTGGCTCAATCAGTTTTTGAGTTTTGTGGACACAAACATACGGAAGCTAAATGTTTATATATATATAAATATAGATATGATATATGTGGTAATCCAGATTCCTATGGCCACTCCTGTGTAACCTTATACACATATACCTTTTATTAATAGTGTTTACGAGATATAAATAGGACTCGTTTTGGGTTGTTTTGTTCTAATTATTTGATGTTTACTTACAGAATTGTTCATTTATTGAATCATCCAATAATAGGATTAAACTGATACAAGTAAATATAAATACATATTCGATATTTTGATTCGATACAAAGTATTTGTTGTCGCAAAGTAGGATGGTGCAACTTTTTTTTTTATTAGTTGTCGAAATTTGGCTCGATCATTGGTTGAATTATCGAAAATTTGTTGAGATAATATGTGAACAAATCCCTGATATCGACCCATTCGCTGCAACTAGATATTAATACCTCTTTCGTTACCAAGCAGGTATCGCCACTTTTAATAATACAAGTACTAGAAGTATCGATATTGTGATATTCATCAACATAGGTTCATCATTAGAGAACCCACAATGGCATGAAGACAAACTCGTATGGCGGATGCATACTTGTCAACACCACATGCACCATATTCACTACACGCATCCATGTTTATTATTCTTCGTATGCTAACTAATACAATCTCTCATACCAGTGTGCAGCGTATGTATCACTCGACAAACCCGGGATATAAATGCGGCGTGATGCGTAGCTTATAGCATTTGTACTGACAAATATGCAATGTTTGCCTTCTAATTATACTTATTTAGGTTACCACCTTACATGAGGAATATATAGTCTAATATTCTCCTAAGAAATATGTATGGAAAACAAAAATGTTTATTGTTCTTGCCGATTCGCCACTGACTCACTCACTCCTGCGGCGAACTCATTCATACGTTTCACTTGCGCTCGGCAACAAGCATTCATCTACCATCCGCCGCCTGGACGTCTGTAGTAATTGTAATTATTGGAAATATATCTGTGCGCGCCAGCGGCGGCTGAGCAATACAGCCGGTAACACCGACGCGCTTGGCGGGGTGAGGTGCTGGTTATAGTTATGACAAGAAAAGCGTACCTTCAAAAGTGCTGCACCCGACAATTACGACCGTTACCTCAGATGTTCGGAGGTGTGGATGACGCGTCCTGTCGTAATCCTGCGCCTGGCAGCGCTTCTTCTCAGCATTTCTTGTGCAACGGTCTTCTTATTAAGTGGACTGTTATTTAGCGTAATTAAATAAAGTGGAGCGGCGCGGAACCCAAAAAATGTGGGTGTGGTCATAGGTGACCAGAGCGGTGGGGACGGTACTACGAGCAACACGCGGCGACGCCAGAGGTCGATCGTAGACTACTAATAACAATTAGCAGGAGAGATGCAGCGGGCAGAATGACATAACAATATTATTATGGGTAGGACAAAATAAGATATATATTATATTTGGCGTTAACAATAACTGATAATGAAAACCCTTCTTTTGTAATTGTAATTTGTAATTATTGGAAATATAACTGATAATTAAAACCCGGTTCATTGACGGGATAAATAAATAATCGTCACAATAAACTGTACCGAATATTTTGCGTAGTTTGAGATCGATAAACTCCCTGGATGTTACCGGAATTTTTTTAATGTAGGTATAAGGCTGACCGCACATTGGCTACTATCGCTTGAGCAACCGGTAGTTTGCGCGATTCAGTAGTGGTAAATGCGACATGCGATCGCTTCTCGACAGTTGCTCGACTTCTACATAGTAGTTAGTTAACGCGTCTATAGAGACACGTGTGCGATTGACCGCGTCACTTCAGCAGTTGATTTTTCTATAGAAACCAAACATTGTAGTAAGTGAGAGGCAGAAGTTGATAAAAGAAATGCGCGATTTGTGTAATGGAGCAATTAGATAAACTAGAGGTCACCTTGTGGTCGAAATTAGACCGTAAATATAAACTTATAATATGAACTCTTTGACGACAATCTCTACTCTGTGCGACTGTTTTATGACACATGTCGCTCCGTTCTCTCTGATTACCTCGTTAGGTATATGGCGTGAGGATATGTATGTATGTAATAATAATATGCAGACAACTTGTAAAACACATTGGCAGATGTCTAAACTATTAAGGAAGCATTATCATTATTTGTATAACGAAAATAATACTTATCAGTGCGGTGTTGTTATCAACTGCCAACTTTGATGTATCGTAATGAGGCCTTAATATGCCCCAAATGCAGTGTAAATGCGATCTCTCAGGAATATGTTGTACCACCCTCGCAGACGAAATAAGCTAAGTAATGAAGAGATAAAGTATGGCAGGATTGGATGAGTGTTATTGCAGAAATGCAGATAGGAGTGCTCAGAAGAGAATCCACAAAGCGAGAGTGATAGCAGAAGCCAAAGAAGACCAGGGCTGTTATACCCCTATTGTTAGTTGACGGAATTATCAAAAACAACCGCATACCTCGCCGAAAGTGTGAGAAGAATGATGAGACTTAAGGAACGAAAGAAGTATGATGTATGAACATTTGGGCAATATTGAGCGAGTTTAATGTATTTATTTATATTTCCATATAAGACAATCTTATGTAACCATATAAGACAATAATATCAAAATACAATCTTATATAATGAAAATCAATTGCCGCATGTATAAAAGATCATTACTTTGGAACGGTTCTACCGATTTGGCTGATTTTTTTTTATTGTGGTCGTAATTGTCAGGGTAAGGTTTGTATGAAAGAAAATTTTGGGAAAATCCACCGGAAAAGTAGGTAATTTGAATGATATTTTTGTATGAAAATCTCAATTAAAAGAATTCGTTGTGTTTCAAACGTTTAATATCCCACCCGGGCGATGCCGGGCTAGTCGCTAGTTACATTATAAATATAAATTCACAGACGTCTAAACTATAAAGGGTGTATTATTCTTTTAACGATAATTATTTATTTATCTATATTTTATATTGTGATTCCTGTGTATATAATTGACGGCAACAATTTCCGATAACACTTAGAAAACAAGTTTTCCTAACTTGAGTCGGATCTGAATTTCTGCTCTAGTTCGGAAAACGTAATTTTCGGTCAGTATTTCGGCGAATTTAAAGTAGGTACTAATTTATATTCCCGTTATTGACGGTTCGAAACAATCTGTAACATCTAGAGGCGATCGTTGATTAAACGTACTAATTAACAAAGCTTAATTTATTTCTCAAAGAAACGAATTTAATTATTATACGTTACAAATTATTAGATTATGTATTCGTGGATGAAGTGTATATATTTGGAAAAAAATTATCTGAGCGCCTAGACATGTGGCTCAATTGTCGTAAACCTAGTAGAATAGAATGACATACCGTGTGATCTAGCGTAACGAATGTTAAGACGTTATTAACTTTCTATTAAATCAAACGAAAAGTAAAGTGTGTAAACCGCCGTATAAAACTTAGACAAATGGCACTTTTGACGCGCAATAACGCCAACAAACGTTTCGTTTTACAAAACTTTTGCCACTTGTCTAGTCTCTCTGTTATATATTATAGTTGCGTTTCACTGACGCTAAAAATGACAATGTCATCGACCTACCTCTGGCAACATCCTATGTATTATTTATATTATAGTATACTAGCGATCCGCTCCGGCTTCGCACGGGTGGAATTTTTTTTATTATAAAATATAGCCCATGTTACTCGCTGATAATGTGTGTAGCTTTTTATAAATGAAAGAATTTTTGAAATCGGTTGAGTAGTTTTTGAGTTTATCCATTACATACAGACAAACAAAGTTTACCTCTTTATATTGTTATAACGACCCGCCCCGGCTTCGTACGCGTACGTAGAAATTTTTTTGAAAATAAAATACAGCCCGTGTTACTCACTGATAATGTAGCTTTCTACAGGTGAAAGATTTTTGAAATCGTTTGAGTAGTTTTTGATTTTATCCATTACATACAAACAAATTATATAATTATTAAGTATAGTATAGATATTATGTGTAGGTGTTATCTCATATATAAGATGATAATGTTGGAATGTTGTGGGATTCTGGTTATAGTCCACGCGAACCCTATTCGGATTAGTGGATGCTGGCTTGTGGTCATGGTTCCGTATTATAGGCTTGTATACGAAAAAGACGTGTTTTTTTTAGTCTGTGCGATGTAGACATTTTTTTTTATCTGTTATCTGTGATGATGAATGTTTTATTACTCACACTAAATACCTAGCGTCTAGTCTACTGGCAGTTCTCAAGAAATAGATACCGTAAATTTATTTATTTGAATCGATGTTTCGACCTTTTCAAAAATAGATCCTCTTGTTTGTATTAATTGATCACGATTTTCTTGAATGACTAATAAGTGATAACTGAGCTAAATGTTACAATGATCATTCCAATGTGATAATTGTAAGGGAAATCATGATAAGATCAACTACACCTATCTAACCTACTTATTTTTCTCAAAAACAATAAGTAAATAACCGTTTGTAAAACTGATTTTAAAGCGTGGAGATATTTATAAACATTAGAATTATTTTTGTCTTATATTATTGTTCATAATGAAATCATGTTGAAATTCAATTTTATTGATTTTATCTAATGAGCCGAGGAACGTTTTTACAAACCTTTCGATGTCATCATAACAAAGTGTTTGTTGATAAACATCGTGCTAGACGATATAATCAGGTAATAATGATGATTATCTCCTTTTTATGTCTGTACTTGAAATATTAATGTATGGATTATTATTACAATTTTAACATAATAAAGAGCTTTCCACAGTTTGATTACATTTCCACGTTATTCTTTTAAAGGTCCCATCGTTCTCGTAGATATAACATAATGATATAAAACTGTATTAAGTAATTGAGACCTTAATCTTTCAACATACATATATACATAGCTTCAAGCTGTATCCCCAACAGGGTAGTCGGAGAGGACGGAGCGCCAGGCTTCGCTGTTCTTAAATACTTTTTTCGCCTCCGCAAATTTTATCATTCTCTTTACACATTTTCGCTTAGGTATACGAGGGCTTTTGACATTTCCGTCAGCTAACACTGGCTATTTGATCTTCATAAGTTAGCCCTTGGTCTTCCTTGTTATGCTTCATTCACATGTGCCCCAACCATCTAAGTATTCCTTTCTTCGTTTTTACAATAACACTGACGTGCAATCCCGTCATACTGCATATCTCTTCATTGTTTGTTTTGTCCACAATAGTGACACCGCACATATTTCTAAGAGATCGTATTTCTACTGCATTTATCTTACTTACATCTAATTTCAGGAATATTCAATCTTTCAAATTGCAGAATATACAATGGAATCAATAGATAATTTCCCGCTGGAGCTCATACAATCTTACGAACATACAGAACAAGCCTAAAAGGAATTCTTCCATTTTGTAATATCTTCATATTGCAGGCTTTGTTACTATTGATAGTATGGATTACTGTTGTCTAGTATAGTTGCGATTGGAATTAAAACTATACTGGAAAAATAGGTCGACTGATCCATTGGAGCATTGGTGTAAAAGTCTATTTTCTAAGCCAAGGTTCTTGAATTCGATCTTCGACCAGGCCAGTTTAGGAAGTTTTTTAAATTGGCTTGGAGTCTGAATGTTACTAGATACCATCTAAGACTATTTTATGTGTTCCATTATGCTTAGCTTGAAACTTTAATTGATTAAGTTAGATGATATTTATTTAAAAAGGTTTTTTAAATTCGTAACAATTATTACTAGTTTAATATTTAAGTTTTTGATACTGAATCTAAATTATACGATTATATAAATATCTAGCGTCAATTAAAGCTTAGTAAACAGATTTAATGTTAAAACTTACAAAAAATTAAACCGACTTTTACAGTAATTATCCTATAGTAGTAATCAAAACATAAGTACAAACAAACTTTATAAATACGATATAAATACCTAGATATACACCCTCCATTCCAAAAGTAACCGAACTTTTTGAAAATCGAAACAACCAGTATTAATTTTGATACAAATCTTGTTTATTAATCAATTTATTCGCCTTCTGCATTGATACACAAATTTGCACGCGCCAACATTCGTCCATCATTCAGGGTCTCTCTACCCGATTCGAATCGCTTGAACCACTCGTACACTTGCGTACGGGATAGACAATCATCACCATATGCAGTTTGTAGCATTTGGTGCGTTTCGGTAAAAGATTTACCAAGTTTAACACAAAATTCAATTGCAGCTCTTTGTTTAAAACTCATTTTTCGACCGATGTACTAAACGCACTAACAAACATGACACAATAACTCAAGTTGTTTACATACAAATGTCATGAAATTTTTAACAGCTGTCAATGAAGTACCGAGTTATCGACGGGTACAATATTACAACAGATGGCACTAGTAGTACTGTTTTTTAAAACAGTTCGGTTACTTTTGGAATGAAGGGTATATAATTAAATTCGAAAGTTACTGGAGTCGGTGCCAAGCCTACCGAGCTGCTGACTTTCTGTTGTTGCTTTTTGTTTTGGCACCGATTTCAGTGTTCAGTGTTTTTATTTTAAAGTCGGTTTGGTTTCTTTTCTTTAAAATTTATTTATTTTTCACTTTTTGTCTTGTTTTAAATAAATTTTGGGTCTACAACTAATGTCCAGTTTTAAAACCGAACATCAAATAAAAGAATTGTTAAAAATATAAGGAGTTGAGGAGTACTTTTGTTTAAGCGTGTGTGAATGTTTTTGTTTAATATTTTACAAATCTTTAGAAGATCTTCAATGCCATGGGAAAAGAGGTGGAATGTTCAGCTGTTGATGAAAAATTATGAGTATGATCTTTGTTGGATAATAACATTACTGATTGAACCTTTTTTTGCCACTATGCTACTTCACGAATTAATTACTTTTTAACAAAGGTTTGTAATGTCTGAGAATATAAATATTTAAAAATCGAATCTTATACTGAGACAAATAGGATATATCAGGGATTTTTTTTAAATTGCAGTCAGCTCGTCAATTACAGAATTTATTCATGTCAAGCTTCCTATAAACGATAATTGACTTTGACCGTAAAATACTACTTTATTTAGAGGCACACATAGTTTGTGATATTGTAATGTCGATTTAAGATTCACATTACATATAACATATTATATACTATGTAAATAACCTTTTGAGATAGTCGATGCAAGGTGCAACAAAATCACATTTGACACAGATTGCAAGTGGGTTGTATCATCTAATTTTTACGGAGACGTAAACGTCAAATATCGTTCATGTTCGTTAAAAAGTTGCGATCACGTTAATCAGTGATCGAGGCACTGGTTAACGTCTTCATGTTGTGTATCTTTTAATGAAATTGCTTTTATTTAGTTCATTTTCGAGATTCACGCTCTTCGTAAGTTGAAATAGGTATCTAATAATCAGAAAAAAAACATTTCGGAATCATTTCCTGAAGCGATTCCTCGACATATTGCTGACAATAAAGCGATCATCTCGAGCTGATGTTCATCGATGTCGGACTTGACCAGGCCTACGCTGGTAGGAACCTGTATCCCGAAAGCGTCTGATAGTATTACCCGCACAGTAGTTCGAGGAACGCAGTGTCTTAGCTACGGGACGTTGGCTGTACCTAGCATGAGCTAAAGCTACAGCTCTAGCTGCTCCAGTTGCGTCTAATGGCATTGTTTTTGTTTTAGACGAATTACTGATCATCAGAAACTTTAGTTAAACAGTTTTGAAAAGCCAGAAACAAAGTGAACGGTTTAAAATCGGAATAATGAAATCGCTAAGAACGTCAAATCACGACTAAATCAATAAAATGCATACGTAACAATAGTTAAAGAAAAGGAACAATGGTACAACTGTTTCATTTATTGCTGAAGTATCTATTTTACAAAAATAAACATATTAATAAGTATTACTTGTATGTATGTATTATGTAAACAAACGTGGTGACACGAAACAAGGATGAGTGGGTTAATTGTGACTGTGAGTACATATCATTTTAACTTGTTTCATGAAGAAGAATATATCGACAGATTACACGTGATGGAAGAATTTACAAAAAGAAACTGAAATAAATATGTAAATAACAGAGGATTGTTTAATGTGTAGAAGCGGATAAATTACACAATTTGAATACATTGTGTAACAACATACTAGTAAATAACACTTTATTGTATGTGATGAATTCCTAAAATTCATCACATACATTTACACAATTTTCCGCTCAAAGTTTAAAAACGACCAATTGACACGTGTTTCGCCTCTCAACGAAGCATCCTCAGGATGTACCAGAGATTGGACTTGCCCAGCTAAACCAGCACCGAAATAGCTGGACGAGTCTGAGCGGAAAATAGCTAAAGATTTTAGGAATTCATGACATGAAATGGATTTCCGCAAAGTAACACCTGAGTCTATACATCACTTTATTTTATTGATTAATATTTGAAAACTGTTTATAACATACCGACATGATGCACTAATTTTTACAGCATGTCTTCTGAAATTGAAGCCATTTGTTTGTAGTTATCTGCAAACAGAATCCTATACGTATTTTAGGGTAATTTAGATATTTTGAAAAAAGTACAATATATAAAAGTAAAATCGAATTTGCCAACCACGTGGCGGCATCGTGACAGTCGTTGTGAATGTAAGAATAAAGTTTAGAGTGACTAACTGATGTTCCATAAAAATCCCTGCAAGAAGTATGAATAAAAACCTTTTTATCTGGCATTCCGAATAACAATGACGAACTGTTTTTTTTGACAATGAAACAACGCTTTCAAATCAACGATTGCTAAATATCATACGCAACTATTAGATTTTAACAAACGTAAGTTACGCTAACCAATGCTTTGAATCAACCCACCCTAACTGTTCGGTATACAGATGGCAAAGCGAAACTAGATAGAGGCATCTTATATCGGTTTCTTATGATAAGCCCTACCTGTCTTTTGGCCGATTTTTATGGCCTACGGAGGAAAATAAATGCACGTTCTATAGTCTCTCTCTCTCTCAAATCAGCGTGGAAGCTAAAAACTCATTTTTTTTTTATCAAAATTTTTAGAATACTTGTTATAATAAATAATCTAAAATGTAAAGTTTTGTAGAACAGATATTAACGGGACTTTCATTGGTAGGTAGATGACTTATCAGAGAGTAATCTAAGCTACTCTTTATATTGGAAAAACATCAAATTTAACGTGGGCGAAACCGCAAAGCACAACTAGTATAAGATAAAAAACGGAAAAAATGCCGCCTTTGTAGTATCGCATATTTACTAATATTGCAACTTGCTTACAATATAGTGTATATACAAAGTTCTGATGGTATAATAACAATACAATCATGTTTTGTACCCGATTGGAGCGGTGGCTAGGGGATCATACTAGCACGAAGTGCTGACTTTGAAATAGCCTTCGTTTTAGCCTTGGTCAGTAATAGTAGTGCCTTTTTTTGTACTATAATACTCTGCTCAATCCTATCTACATATTATACCCAAAAAATACAGTTATGATTTTAAAATGGCGATGTCATTCAGCAAAAATTCTTTAATTGTGGACAGACTTTATTTAGCGTTTTCTTAAAATGACAACTTTTGTATCACTTCTATATTATCTATATCAGGGGTTCCCAGACGTTCGACTGAAGCCAGACATGATCTGCTTTTCGTAGTCTTTATCGCCTAAAATTGTAGATGTCAGGCTTTTTCTGTATTCTTTCCTTCGATCACACATAAAAGTCTTTTTTTTTTTAAATGTATTACTTCTTTATTATCTATTCGTCTGGGGCTGCCAGACGTTTAACTAAAGCCGGACATTCTGTTTTTCGCAATCTTTTTCGCCTAAAATTGTAGATGTTAGGCTTTTCGTGCAGGATTTCGTAGCTATTGGAAATTGGAATTGGAAAATTCGTAATCCGTGAATCCATAGAGCCAGTGAGCAAAGAGACATTGAACCGTGAATTTATGTTAAAATATGTAAAAGTCCTTGATAAATAATCACGAGTGCCTAACGTTGCTTTTTTTGTTTTAGGAATAAAATCATGCAAACATACTTATCCTCACGCTCCACGATGGAGCGCCAAACATCGCACTCTTTATTTACCCATAAAGTCATATAGTCTAAAAAGACGAAATATTCGCCATTTAAAGTAAAATTTTTTTCAGATTTCGTATAGACATTTATGACCCTATTGACATTATTCAATGTAATTCTAATCTTTCAGGCAATTTTAAAATTCTACTCGTACTAAATTTTGCTCTTTAGATTTGCCAGTAAAATATGGTTTACATATAATCTATATGCATACATTATATGAACAAAGTTACTCGTTTAAGCCGATATTGTTTCTGCTAATCATTCTATTATAAAGTTAGCGATTGTTTATCAGATAAATCATAATTATTATAATGCGCTTGCATGTAACGACATATTGATGTAGTTAGTAACAGAGATAAAAACAAAATTGTACTAATATATGTACTGTTATTAAAAGCATTAATGTAAAACGCTGACTAAACGGCATCTTATGATATGGTTACGTACGATAAAAGTCATTTTATAGCTTATTGTTAATTTTGTGAAAGTAGTTTAAAATTATCTTTGATCATGCCCTAGTTTATAACTTTCATTGAAAGATTTCACTAACAGCTATGTTCTTGAAGTTTTTCGATTTCATATTGGTATAAAAACGTTAGCTATGTGGTTTCCGGCAGAATATATGGGCTTACTCCATGTCTTCCTTTAAATGTTATCACATAAGGCAATTAACGAGATTCGTTTAAACAAAATGTGATCATAACCAGGCCTCTAAAATCATTTTGGCCAGTATGGGATGTGTAGGTTACATTATCTTATTAATTCAGACAGATCAGAGAAGAATATGTAGAAAAAAAACCGATTCACGTGTCATGTGTAACGCATTCGCCTACTCTCGGCCGGATACGTAGGGTTGGTGCGTTGGGTGTGAGATACGTAGAGTTTTTTCAATTTTAAATTTAGCAATTACTTCTTCATCTGTTGGAGGAAATGCATCTATAGATATTCATAAATTAATTATAATTTATAGAAATATTGGGTCCTTACATATGAAATTGGCGTTTTGTACGGTAGGAATATAAAGTCAATTTTCTTTTTGTAAAATATATTTAATTAATCAAAGTATGCACCGTTGTTATCTATGCACTTTTGCCATCTCATAGGTAGTTCATTGATCCCTTTACTAAAAAAACCATGGGGGCGAGAATCAATAAACTCTTTGAAGGCGGTTTGGACTGCCGCATCGGAGTTGAATTTTTTTCCTTGTAAGAAGTTGTCCAAATTCCGGAAAAAATGGTAATCTGTTGGAGCAAGGTTCGGGGAGTACGGTGGATGTCGCAGACATTCCAATTGTAGCTTATCTAACTTAGTGGTTGTTTGTTGTACAGTGTGTGGTCTTGCGTTGTCGTGAAGCAGTAGTGGCCTAGAGCGATTGACCAATCTCGGTTGTTTAGCAGCTAGTTCTTCCTTCATGGTTTGCAGTTGCTGACAATAGATATCTGCCGTAATCGTTTGGCCAGATTTTAGAAAGCTGTAGTGAACTACACCGGCGCTAGTCCACCAAACACTCACAAGTAACTTTTTCTGAGTCAATTTTCGTATCACTTCTATATTTCTAGATTTGGCTGGGTCTCCAGGGTTCAGCCATTGCGACGAGCGCTTCCGATTATCGTACAGTATCCACTTTTCATCACAAGTAATGATTCGATTTAAAATCCATTAATGTGTCGGTTGAGCAAAGTAACTCAGCAGTCGACCGTGTTTTCAAGTTCGATTCACTCAATTCATGAGGTACCCATTGTTCAAGTTTTTTTACTTTCCCGATTTGCTTCAAGTGGATTAATACAGTTTTGTCACTTACCCCGAAGCCTGCAGCTATCTCTGAAGTGCTTTCTGATGGATCCGCTTCCACAATAGCCTTTAATTCTTCATTTTCCACTTTGGTCTCCGGCCGTCTACGGGGTTGGTTCTGAAGGTCGAAATTTCCAGAACGAAAACTTTGAAACCAAAAACGTACCGTGCTTTCTTTTGCGACACCAGCGCCGTACACATCATTAATCCTTCGAGCTGTTTCTGCAACACTGGTGCCACGGTAAAACTCGTACTCGTAAATATACCGATATTTCATGTTTTCCATTGTGCGGTAATAAGCGACGAAAAGAAAAAAATTATGAGGAAAAAAACTCAAATGTACCAGCTAAATGAATTTATAAATTTGAATTTGGAATTCTTAACCAAAGAGGAGATATTTCAGATCAAAGTGGTCAGTACGACAAAACGCTAATTTCATATGTAAGGACCCAATATATTTCGACGTTTACTCTTTGTGACTTAGGCTGAACTGTGCTTCTTTATAATATCTACGCAATGTGTAGATATTTTGAAAACACACGCAGCAGAAAATGTCATTTTCCATTAGGTAAGAGTGAACAGAGCATCGATGTATAACAAAACTGCACCTTACGTTACTTCTGGTAGTCATTATTTGAGTTTAAAGATAGTAAAACTGAGCCTAGTAATTTCGCTACAATAAGCTTTATGGTAGATTCTGCCAGCGCGGGGAGATAAGCTGGCACACTCTGTCTCTTTTCTCAATTAGCACGGAAACTAATATGGAGGTAATATTGTATTCCAATACAATACAATTAGTTAAATTATAACAAAGATTTGCAAATATAATGTTTTAACTTCGTTTTGTGATGTTGTCTTAGTCAGTAATATATGCCAAGAAAAATTCAATTTTCTAATTTTTCTTTTAATTGATTACTTTTTGCAATATGTTACGTTAGTTAGAATTCGTTTATAAATTTTGAATAATAATTTGGTAAATTATATAAAAATGAACTAATTTCTTGTTAAGTTTTTGAATATATTTTAGGGAAAGTTTAAAGTGGCTTAAGCACAGAAATGAAATACTTATATTGCTTGAAACGGTTCGTGTAAGTGTACCCTATATATATATATATATAAATACATTTGTGCTTACATTTTTGTCTCCCGTTTCTCGTTCAACGAACTCTCGTATATGGAACTTCATTTTAATTAAAACGCTAGTCGTGTTCTTTGAAGAACACGCGAGCTATTCTTGTTAAGTCTTAGTTTTAACTTATTATACTTTAAATTAAATCTACGATCTTCAAATGTGTGTCTAGTCTAGTAGCGTAAACGTACGCACTACGACGTGACTTTTAATATGTATTTGCATACTTCACTGAAAAAATGCTATTCTTTGAAGTATAACGCATCCTGACGCATGTACTATTTAAAATCTTTAAGCAGTCGAATGTACTGATATTTTTTAATTATTATAGCATGCAGTGTATTTTGCAATTGCAATGCAATGTCTTCTGTATTGAAAAAATAAATTCCTAGTTTCTATAAAAAAACATCACTATTGAGAATATTCGTAGTAAAAACACTATTGAGGATATCCCTTCTGCTTTTAATAACATGAAAATGTATAGTCAAACTCAAGTTATGTTTTTGCCCTAGGTAAAATATGCGTCGCAAGATCGACACGAGCTGTTCGACAACATCCCTAATGACAATACAATTGTGAGTAGCCATTCATAATGGTTCTTCAATACTTCATACATAATTTATATAATACTTATCTTCGATGTAATCGCCATCAATTCTCTTGTGTAGGGTCAAAACTAATACTGACTAACTATATCAACACAAGCTAAAATATTGGTGGCACAGTAGTTTCAAAATGGAAATTACGTGATGATGACTCCATTGTGGAATCTTATCACTGGACTACTAACGTACATTTTTTTTAATACAGGTCTGTGTTTAGTAGGAAGAACAGCTTATAAATTATTCGTGTTTAAACATGGCCATTTTTAAATATGGAAAGTATTTTTTATCTATCTTATACTTTTTTAACTGTTATTAACAGAACAGAATGCATTATTAAATGTTGTTTTTCTATCTACCAAAAATATGTAACAAGTAATTTCGTTTAACACATTGATCTTTTTCCTTTCAGACTATTTATAAGTGTAGAAAAAATTCCATGTCCTAATGATCTGTTTCGAAGTATGATTTTAGTACACACCTACGTAAAAGTAAACATATCTTGTGATGATTATTAACTACGAATATACGCAGATAATAATACTATATTACTGTATCTGGAATTCGTTTTATATTTCTCAATGTAACAGTTCTCAAAATATAATAATTTTATAAAGGTTATCGATCGGCTTTACACGTGTGTTAAAAATATTGTTGGTTTTGTTCATACCAAAATGTATTATTATTAAAATATTTTATTTCTTTAATGTTTCTCACATCGTGGAGAAATAAAATATAGATTTTGTAATTTTTACTTAACCAGACATGCATGCAAATGATCATCTGCATAGAACGTTCTTTTACAACTGCCTCTTTGTAATTTAAAATATGCCCTGAATATTGTTAATTGTGTGCGTGTGTGCTCGACAGTTCTTAACCTTAGATTCCTCAACACTTGATGCTATTGACTTATATTACTGACTTTATGCCATAAAGATGCGGCTCGTCTATTGGTAAGCGGTTACCGCCATATATGGACATCTGCAAGATCTAAGGTCCCGGAGGAAGGGACTGTTTATCGTCGTTAAAGTTTGTTGAAAACGTTAAAATGTATGTCATTGACGTCATTTGACGATAAGTCACGTGATACATTTTTGACAGCTAACGTCAAATCCCATACATTCTTGCATTTTCTACTTATGTTAACGACCATAGATTGTGATTTTCTCTAAGGGAGCAGGGGCGTTATTTGCACTTGTTAAACTGCTGTTTAAATTTGTAATTATTTTAATTGAATACAAATACTATAATTCTTATATAGTTTGGACATCTCCCAATGATAATGAATGTGAATCAATAGCTGTTCTACAGGACAAAATGTGATTGAAACTCTCCTTTGTTGTTTTCCATCAAGCAAGGCCATGCAAAAATAATTAGGACTAAACGCCTATTGTTGTGTTGTTCCAGGTGACGCGCTGCGGAGCGGTGGACAAAGCGGCTCTGCCGCTTTAAATGGACAAACGCAAGATGCTGCCAAAGAGAGCGCGTATGGATAGTATGCGGGGTCCTATAGCCAATGGACCCCTGCAATCTAGGTGAGATTATTGTCATTATCGAATATCTCATCTCTAAATATTACAAAAAATAATCGTTTAATCATTCGAGTTGACAGATCGTCCAACACATTCTTCGAATTCCCAAGATAAACATTGTATTATTTTGCTTATTGTTTTAATGAAGAATAATGTAAGTTATTTTGAGGAATTCCAAGAATATTAATTAAATGGATGTTATTTTTATTGTAGAGAAAATGATACCTATTTCCTCCTATTAATGACAATATGGAAACTCAGTCCTAATATAACCACAAGAGATGTTCAAACTCAAAGTCAAATCAATTTATTCAAGTAAACCCAGTTGCACAGTATTTTTTAACGTCAAATGTGCTTTCGTTCGGTCTGAAAAGAAAACTTGTCAACTGAGAAGAACCGACAAGAAACTCAAAGTTGGGTGGTTTATTTGTTTATCATAAACTCATACGTATAGACAATCATCTGAAATCATTTTGTCATAGACAATGCAATTGAACTTTGATCAAAAAGCTTTGGTTTCGTTTATCATATGTCAACGTTATAGCATTGTTACTAACGACACGTACGATGGTCGAGATTTTTTCTTTCCCTGAAGAATATGCGTGTTCGTTTACTAATAAATGATTTTATTTCAGTAATCGCAACATATTGAGTGCTACTGAAATACTCACGATTTGTGTTGCGATTTAATCGTGTATCCAGTATAACTCCTTTGCTGGTAATTTATATTGTCCAATTTTTACGGTAGGTAATAAACAAATTTGAACTCTTAACCAGTTGACCAAAGACGTGGCAATAGATCCAAATCGTATAATTCGCATTCCCTCCGCAGAGGAGCCCCTGACGTGGGTGGCAAGTTAACAAAGCTCGGCCGTCGACTATTGGGTTCACTCAACTTTATTCTTTTCCCGCGCTAATCCTATTTGGTTTCCATCAAAACTTGCCGGAAGGGGTTGTGTCCCTAGTCACCCCTCCCGCCGCGCCGCCCGCCGGCCTTCTCTTTGTTTGCCACCAAATCTGTTTTCGTCTGGCCCGGGAAAGTTTGTTGGAACTCTGGAAAACTCCTGAGCGCTCGGAATTACTTTCTCGTTTCGCCTGCCGAAACTTTCCCCCTGCAATAATAATAATTTTGCTTCGCTATGACGAAAGTTTAAATTATTAGTTTAATCGCAATGGCTTGCTTTAATTATTCGAGAGGTGAGGGGCCGGGGGATTGATCGGCGCGTCCTCAATGATTAGCTAAGTTGTCCGTTCGGGATTCACCGACAAGTTCGCAGTATTTGCTTTGAAATTTGTTTTGCTGGTCAATTTAGTTCCGTTGTCTGCTTCTAATAGATTGACCGTCTGCTATTGGTCTTGTAAGTTTTATTTATGCTAGCAATTTACGGTACAATTACGTTAGATATATTTAACCTACAAAATTGTGTTCAGAATGAACCACCACTTTATGATAAATCCTATAATTGTTGTTGTAAAATTGTTGCTGTTAAATTAATATACCAATAAAGTATCTTGTGTATTTTTCTTATGTCGGCTGATAAATTTGACGTAATATATTATATATATATTGCTCACACAGTAACACATTTATCAACACGCCAACCTTGGCTCCGAATCGCGGTCGCTGACACTGAAAAATAAAGTATATTGTATTTAAACCTAATTTCCAGTACAAGCGAACAAAATTAACGGGACAGTTGCTAAACTCACTTAGAATATTACACAAACTATATCACAACACGTGCATTTATGCAGAGCGTGATTCATACAGCTATTTTTAAACTGGGCAATAAAGATTGGCTGGTTTTATATAAGTTTTTTTGCTTATACATAAACTCATTATGGCGCTACGATACAAGCAAATGGTCCAATGTTAGGCTACTGTAGACTGGCTATGTTGTTATTTAATAACAGTTTTATAGACGCTCGAACGCCGTTTATGTAATTAAATAAGTGATTAGGAATTGAGTTCAATAAAAAATATTGTATGTACAAATGGCTTTTATAATTAGTTGCGATATAAACATTGTAATTAAGTAAAGAGACGAGTTGAGATAAGAGAAATCAGACTTTGTGCTCATTTTCATTTAGAAAACATTTATTTTATCTTTTATCTCTGGCTTGTATATTTACTAAGTCGATGGCAATTTGACTACTTGTCAAATAGAAGGGATAACGTATGTATTTTAAAATTCATAATTATCTAACGGTACTTACTGATGTCCTCTATACAATCTCTTTTTTCTTTCTATATTTCAAGGTTTTTCTTTTTATACAGTCTCTTGTATCTCTATAAGATAAAACATAATTAATTTAATTTCTTGAATTTGCCATAATTATGTAAATATGTATACGCTTTACGACCTATGTAAAAACTCAGTCAGTCTTAATGTGATTCATCTAGAGCAGGGGTTCCCAAACTTATTTTGTCTACTGCCCACTTTGAGAATAAATTATTTTTTAGCGCCCCTATTTTTTCACCTACTGAAAAACCACTATAACTTCAAATTAAATTAATTAATTATTGTGAGCTATATTAGCGGAGATTAAACATTAATTCCAAACGAGACTTTTACTATAACCCGCAAGAGTTAACTTGAAACCTGAGCGCAGTAGGTAATACACAACGGCGCTCAGGTCTCAAGTTAACTCTTACGGGCTACACCTGCCAATGAGAATGATTATTGAAACGCAACTTTATAGTATTCAAACAGAGTATCTTTTATTCAAAATAAAACAAATATAATCGTTCCTTATATAAAAACTAATGTGAAGGATGAATCTGATGCTGTTTAATAAGTTTGTTGATATCAGGTTCCAATTTACTCAAGAACAGTCGCAAGTCGCCACGTTTGGTAACATGCAAACGATTTCTCTTTTTTGTAAGCAGTGTTGCCACAGCACTAAATCCACGTTCACACAAATATGACGATGGGAATGCTATCAAGAATCGCTGAACGATTGACCACAATCCAGGGTACAATTGCGGGATCGGTTTTTGTAGCCAAAATACTTGGTAACCATTTTTGAACCTGATTTTTATTTCCTCGTTTGTTGTCAATTCTATAAGTTCTTCTTCCAGCTGAGGTGACATTGCTGTGTTGACATTTGAAAACAGATCCAACACCCAGTCTGGTATTTCCAAGTTCAAAATGTCCTGGTATCGTTCGGTGAAGTCAATGTGTAGTATATATACTAAGTCGATGGCAATTTGACTATTTGTCATACTTTCGTTTTAATCAACTGAGGAAGCGCGCTCGCCGCGACCCCTGCCAGCCCTTTTCAGGGCTGCAATTCCCCTCCTGTGCACACCATGCTGCACAACGATTATGGTATATTTAGGGCGTCCCCCGAAAGCGATTAACACCGGTTTGTTCTCGCTGGTGTGTGCAGAGTGCAGTTCGGCGTTGGGGGTTGGGTTCGGCCAACGAACACGCTATGCACCTCGCGGCGGGAAGTGGAGGGAGGAGTGCACAATAACTGCGTGGAATGTCAGAGGTGGGATTGAAGAGAAGATGAATGAAGTGATTGTTATTATGGATTGGATGTGTTTGAGTGAAACCAAGCGAAAAGGCAGTGAACTTGCCGATTTGCCTGGAGGGGGCATCGCTTTGTGGTCAGGGATACCACATGAAGACAGGGAATGACAAGAGGTAGGCGTTTTACTGTCCTCTCGTTTGGTTAATTGTATGACTGAGTATAAATGAATCTCAGACTGCTCTAGGTGCGACTCAAGACGGGGTTGACGAGAATTTTTTTTTTGGCGGTGTATGCACCAGTGTCCTCTATCGGTTTGGGTGAACTAGAGCAGTTTTGTGAGAATGTTAGAGAAGTTCTAGCGACGGTTGCAGAGAATGAGATAATTTTTGTGTGTGGAGACATGAATGCATGGGTCGGATAACTCGAACAGGATTTGAGACTGTCCTAGGCAAATATGGATATGTGAGAGTGAATTATGCTGGTAGGTTTCTGTTAGGAGTGTGTATGGAAAAGGATTTTTTTGTAGCTAATACCATATTAAAGCACAAAAGGATACATCAGTACACGTGCGAAAGAAAGGGCGAGAGAAGTATGATTGATTAATTCCTGGTGAATAGCCGGCTCAAGGACCAGGTTATGGACACGAGAGCACATAGAGGAGCCGATCTGGGAATGGATCACTTTCTGGTGATAACCAGAATAAGGGATCTGTTTGCAGCATGGTGCCCCCGCACGTGTCCAAACCTGTAGCGGTCTGTCGCATCAACAGCTGGAAACTGCAAGATGCGACCACCAGGAATGAATATGAAAGGGTAGTATCCGGTAAGCTTGATAATAGATTGAAAGTGATGAGGAAGGATGTTGAAGAATGTTGGCACAACCTTAGGCTTAGTATGATCGAGGCTACGAAAGAAGTGTGTGGAACGAATAACGGGAACAAACGTGATGTGTGGTGGGACAAAGAGGGGAAAGAATCTGTGTACAAGAAGAAGAAAGCATGGCGAGACTACCTTGCTACTAAAAATGACTGCGGTATGAACAATTTGATGAAAGAGAGATATAAGCTGCGGAAAGCAGAAACGAAAGTACTAGGTGAGAGGGAAGCGTGAAAGGTGTAAGGCGTTAGACGAAAACAAGATGTCGGACAACTTCGAGGAAAATTCCAAATTATTTTGGAAAGAAGTACGTAAGTACCAAAATGGTCCGGCACCTTGCAGAATGAATAAAGTGTGTTTGAAAATACATCATCTGCTAACAGACAAAAAGGATGTTCTGCAGCTGTGTATGGAGTGATTATTATAGAGAATTGTATGAGAGTGGCGACTCCGTCCCTGATACTGAGAGCGATTCTAATGAATTGCCAGACTCGGGTCAGGGACTAGAGGATGCCATTAGTATAAAAGAGATTGAGACAGTGATAAGAAGTTTGAAATGTGGAAAAGCTGCGGAAATCGATGAGGTGACTGCTGAGATGATCAAGTATGGTGGTCCTAGGGTCTGGGATACCTTCTGTGCATTGTGCAACCTTTGTTTGCAGAAGGGGGAGGTTCCAGAGGACTGGCGCACCGCAGTCATAATACCTATATATAAAGGGATAAGTTCCTATCTAGACTGTGCGTGCTATAGGGCCATCAGCTTGGTCAGCTTAGCAAATAAAGTCTATACTAAGGTATTGACTGACCGTATAAAAGGCGTCTCTGAAACGCTCGCTTCACGTTATCATAAACAAATCATCCATTCCCGATACTTTCTTGACTGAATGTATGTATGTAATAATCTTATTATCGTCCTCGTTTGGGAATGAAACTATTACGGAGCGGGTGCATCGTTTTCCATTTGTATCGTATTAATTATGATTTTTAATTGTGTGATTCTCAGTAGTCAGTAAGAATCGTGAATTATAATTAAAAATGTCAAATCAGTAAAATGAAACGGTACGCACACTTGGTCACATAGATTGAAATGTACTAAATTCCTGAGCCTATAAACAACTTTGAGAAAGATCAAAACTACCGCTACCGACATTGACGTTCCTCAATATCTATAGTCTCGTCATGTCTGTCTATCTGTCGTAACTCTGAGGCTATTGGTATTACAAAGCTTAAATTTAGCATGGTAATATAAGTTTTAAAGTGGCCATTATTGTTACGGTTACGTACCCACTCAACAGCTAAACCGTTGGTTTAACTGAAAAGTATTGACGATAATCATAGGTACACATATAACGAAATTAAAAGGAAATTGTTTACAGCTGAGAGTAGGCTTTACTAGTTTAAGAGTAATAGTCGACCAACTTATAAAATTTATTTGAGTAAATAAAAACTTCATAGGAACGCCATTAAAATGGCTTAAATCAACTGCATTACTGAGTATTTTGTATTGAAGACATCATAGGTCATTTACATTTATCATTTAACCTTTAGAAGACTGTATCAGATGCGTTATCATAGAATAAATATCCTAACAGATTTCTAATATGAAATCTCGTCCAAAACAAGATGTAGAAATAATATAGGACCGCCATGCTTGGCGCTACGTCTTCTGACTACTTCTTTAGAGATACAGCGCGAAGATATGTGTGTGTATATATAATATTGGTAGAAGGTATGTAAGTTATGATGGATCACTACGGTGGTACCTTACATACGTTTAGAATAACATGTGTGACAATCGCTTGTAAAATAATGTTTTCGGATAATCTATTTTGATCCATTATTTTTAATGCTGACTGTACAATGCACGATACAAGATTTACTTAAATGGGGCATGCGCTTAATTCACATAAATGCTAAATCCGTAGTACTTAACGATGTTTACGTAAATGTAAAGTTACCGCACTGACCGCTTTATTGTGTATGGTATGTAATGAAATCACAAAATGACTAAATTAATAAATAATAGTGAGTTAGTGAGTTCAACATTGTGTTCTTATTGAAAGGAGTTAGATTTATCTGCAGTTATGAATAATATTTTACTCTACGTCATTGTTTGCACGAAATTTTACATTTCATTTCGCCTCCAGGGGAAAATGTATAATAAATAACACGCGAGAGAAAACTTTGCACCCTTTTTTAAACATATTGCACGCATGGAGAAGTTTATTAAGGAGGAGAGCTACAATTAATATAAATAAAAAATACGAATAAATGAGTTACAAATATATATATATATGAATTAAACAAAATAAAACATTGATTGTTTATGTTCATATTACCAAATAGTTTGTGGTCAAACAGT
Organism: Zeuzera pyrina; assembly: GCA_907165235.1. Taxonomy (NCBI): domain Eukaryota; kingdom Metazoa; phylum Arthropoda; class Insecta; order Lepidoptera; family Cossidae; genus Zeuzera; species Zeuzera pyrina. Next base: position 12,627,840 of record OU015639.1, on the reverse strand, counting down.
CGCACAGATTAGAGATTGTCGCTAAAGTATTTTAAAATGTTGCCAACAAAATTTACTAACAGATAGACTAAAAGACTTTCGAATTGTGAATTTCGTGTGATTTGTGAGTTGTGTGAGTAGTTTCGAGTCTGTAGAGTGTATATCAAGGAGAGAAAAAGTTTATAATTATGGTTAAATTTCGACCACTGGGCGATCTCTAATAACCTGACCCCTAATAAAAGTTACTTCAGCTGTAGTTTCTTGTCTGTCGTCTAAACTGGTTTGATGTTTTTTGGACACCCCCGGTCACCCATGGCTTAACCTTTGGAGCCTATACAATCGACGTGAATTTACAGATTTATTCACTAATATATTATGCATTCGAAATAAACTGTACTGATCGGATCTAGGAGTACTTAAGATGAAAGATCCGATCGAGATCTCGGTCATTCGTCGAGATTGATCGCCACTTCAAGGAAACAGTTTAATTAATTCTTTTTTATTCGATTTTGTAATATAGAATTCTAATAAATGAAATTAAACAATGTAAATAGGCGATTTTTTAACAATTTATCTTTTTTATTCGAATTTGGAAATGTTATTTTTAGTAATTTTTTTCCGTTATTTTTAATGCAATCTCATGTAAAACTCTCAGCCGAGATTTATTTTGTTCTCGCATCCGACCGAGACTAACACCACCTTCGCTTGGACCTCTTCCTCTTCCGCCACCCATAGGGATTTAATATGGTCGAAAAAGCTTTTGAAGTCCAAGGAATATTGTCGAGGTTGTAAACTAGGTCTGAGATTGTTTGAAAAACTACTGTAAATGATGCTGAGAAATTGAATATTGTAGTGCGTCGAATAAAAGTATTTCTTCCGTAATAATAAATATGATTAATTGTGTTTGCAGGCCCCTAGTGGCGCTGTTGGATGGACGGGACTGCACCGTCGAAATGCCGATACTCAAAGACGTAGCTACAGTCGCGTTTTGTGACGCGCAGTCCACGTCTGAGATACACGAGAAGGTCCTGAACGAGGCCGTCGGGGCGCTCATGTGGCACACTATCATACTCACCAAGGAGGACCTGGAGAAGTTTAAGGCGTTGAGGATCATTGTGCGCATTGGATCAGGCGTAGATAATATTGACGTTAAAGCCGCTGGTGAATTAGGTAAGTCATGGCGTTTTTGTAATTATATAATATTATAACATTGACGACCCACCTCGATTTCGGACTGGGTTACATTTTTTTAAGCAATTTCCTTCAGTATACCTTTACATAGAAGTAAAGGTATAAAATAAGTGCCTATATTTTATATGTATGTATAAACATGAATGCGTTATACATATTATTAATACGTGAAGCGAAAACTTCGGATCCCTTTTTAAGAAGCGCGCACGGAGGAGTGTGAGATTTGGCATGGTTAAAGTTTATGTGGAGAATAAGCGCAGAAAGCAAAAATTCTTTTGTAAAGTGTATTACAAATATTATATATATTATATTACATTAAATAAAACACGGAACCTTAACTTTAGTTTTTAAATAATGGCTTCTAATGCGACAAACACATATTGTTTACGTTCATACTGCCAATGTCAAAAGACTGTTAATGTCAAACTCAGTGACGTGCACAGACATTTTCAGTAAGGTAGACAAAAAGAAAGCTCACCAATATCGCCACTTATAATTCGTATGTAATAAATAATGTTAATGTGATTTAATTTTACATTATTTATTCACTGGAACTACTTTAAAAAATATTTCAACGGTAGCAAAATTGCTATCTTATGAAGCTACAACAACAAAGAAAGCTCAATTAAAGTTAACACATACCTATATTAACGTTACTCATTAAATAAATATAATTTTGTACAAAATTGATTGCCGGTAAACGCCACCTGTTGTTTTTATACGTATCTATTAAAAATTCCATGAGTAAGGAAGAGATTGTTACTAAAAAACGTTCAGAGGACGCTAAAATGAGAAAAAAGTATAATAAGAAATAAGGTCATTCGTATTATTGTACGGTTGTAACTAATTAATCTGTGGTATTATTAATTCAAAACGTTATAACTATTAACGAACATTTTAATATTTTTTTATGAAGTTAATATGTTATTTTTTCTAATAGGTTAAATTAATCTATAGCTATGATAATAAGATTCAAACCGTTAACAATTTCTTTTTCCGGTGCTGTTATTGGCTAGAGACTGTCTCTTTATTAACTTGTGTGCGTGTTTTGAGTTCAGTTACACCGAACGAAATTTAAACCGCACGGAGATTCGGTGCTGGTTAACTGACCGAGTCCTATGTGGTATGTCCTGGGGATGTTTCGTTGAGTGGCGAAACACGTGTCGATTGGTGGTTTTTGGAGTTTGAGCGGAAAATAGCTAAAGATTTTGGGAATTTATCACATGAAATGGATTTCCGCAAAGTAACACCTGAGTCTATACAATATCTTATAAATTTATATGTACGGTCGATTTTCAACTACCGGGCGCTCTAGTACATATTATAAACCATCCTCGTTAAATTTTCCAAATAATGGTGAAAATTGTATATAAATCCATTTGGAAATTAGGAAGTTATAAACGAATACAGTAAAGAAATTACGACTGCTTTTTATTATTTCGAAATTATAAACTTCTCATCATTTCACATTTGAGTTGGACAGAGTATCAACGTGCAATAAGAGCATACTTTGATGTCACTGGAAATGAGCATATTGAGGCTTATACCTGATTCACACGTTGGTGAGTCGATAAGTAGCGAGTCAGTTTTTCCATCTGTAAACAGCTTCGTTAAGTAGAGAATTAAATGAACGATTCAAGCTGCAATTTATGACTTGCGACTATTATATTATTCTTCTTTTATGGCGATCCTACTGTTTCCATCTGTAACAAAGTGAGTAACGTAAATAAGTTAACAAAGCTTAGAGATATTTGAGTATAAAGATTGCAATGAAACTGGTGTAATGAAAATACAAGAGAAGATTTGAGATGAGCGATTATTAGAAAAACTTTGATGTTGACATTGACATCAATATCCGTAAGTAGACATTGATGTACAATAAATATCGAAATAAATACATACATTGACATATTGGTCCTAAAATCTATAATTATATGTCGGAAAAGACACGGGGCAATTCGTGCTCTTGCGACTCAGCCATGAGACATAGGTACCTAATCTTACAAGAGGCGAACTACTCCATAAAATACAACGCTAAGGCAAAGTTAATGTGCAAACGATAGAAAACTCTTTGTAACAATCATTACGTAGGTAAATGGAAATTTAATAATAGCAGACGATCTGTCGGAGAAATGCTATCGCACCGGCCGCCGTAGTGTAACAGACCCTCAGTGCCGGTTCCGACGTTGCGTTAGAGCGTTATCCCTTCCAAATCGGAAGTCGCGCTTTGCCATAGTATAGTCAAATGAGTGCCTTTTATTATTTCCACCGACATATAAAGTTATATATTGAAGACCTCGAGCATAAAAACTAAGAACTACTTCGTTTCTCAGTTCGAAATTTGCATTAATAAATTGATATTTTGAAAGTAATTTAGAAATATCAGATATTTGCAAAATAAATATTCCTTGAAGGCTTGCATTACTTAGTTCAATTTGATTTTTATAACAAACACACATGTGATTATACATTATACACATTGATTGTCGATGCCTTTGTTCACAACATCGATGTTTTAGGAGACCTAATATTGATGTTAAACCATCGCTGTTTTCACGTTCAACGTCTATGTTTCGATAAATAGATGAATATTGAACATCTGTTTACTCGCTGAAATGCAGTTGACTTCCCAACTTACCGACTTATCAACCAATGACGTTTAAATCGCACATTATAATGTCAAAGCGGAACCAGATAGTGACAGTTTCTGCTTTGTCAGCCAAAAAAATATCATCGGTATCGACAAATTTCAATGGAAACTTGAGAGTTTGACTTAGTTTTTTCTGTGGCAAACCTTAAAACTATGACTGAAAACGAAATTATGATCGGTAGTTTTCACGCTGCCTACAGCGTTGAACACCATGCTTAAAAGTAACCTCATCCCTTACCAGGCTTAACTCGTATAGTAGAATATAGTTTTTATAATTTATTAAACAATTGCTTCTATGAACCTTTAGTAATAGCTTAAATGGATAGGAACTCAAAAAATGAAACAAAATACCTTAAAAGATATTTTGGCGTCGTTTTTGGGCGTATTGAGAGTTATTCGAAATTCGGTTTCGGTTGTTAAAATTGGTTTTGATTATTAACCAGTGAAACGGCTTGTGTACTTACAAATTATTACTAAAAAAAAATTTAAGTTAAATTACCAGCACCATTTACCAGCACCAATTACTGCGAGACAAATCACAAAGGCTTAGCATTGATTGCCGTACATTTTTATAAAAATCTTGAACCGACGAAGGGCATGAGTCGCAATCGATTTAAAAGCAATATAAAATAAAACACTAAATCTACATAAATATGCGAAAAACTATTTGAAAATCAAATTAATCCGCTTTAATCTGCTTCATTTAGCCTCTTCATTCCACACGTGTGCGGACTCGATAATCGCCTGAGCATGTCCCGCCGAGAGTCGAATCACGTGTTGTCTAAAGTTAGTTGTAGGTATGGTGAAATATTGACACTAATTATTACGTTTATTTTCAATTGAAATTTTTTGCACATTCTTTGTTAGGTGGATGGCTAATGACAAGTACAATACAATACTTACTATAAAATACAGCTTCGAGCGTAATTTGGAACCAAATAATTTACACAAATTTCCCGAGATTTATATCGACTAAAATTTGTTTTATAAGTTTCGTAGCTCAAGGTTAAATTAATGGTCTAATTTTTTTTTAAGCATAAACATTAATTTCATGCATAAATTTAATAAAAGACTAACAAGTTTATAAAACCTGCGCGGGTAGATATAGTTGCTTACTAGCGATTATTGTTATTCTATATTTTTTTAAGTATCGCTTCCTTCAATGGACGATGGAATCGAAAAATACCAATGTATCTATAATACGAGTTACCATACACACATTTTAACGTAAATACTTGTTCCTTTGATTCGTTCATTAAAAACCAATACGCTCGTGTAGCGTAACCTGCACTGTTTACTCTTTTCGTGTCGCAATTCATGAGTATGTAAACACTGTTAAATCTATTACTATTAAAAAACAAGTTTTTAAACTGCCAGTTTAAGTTTAAATTGCCAAATCAATAAATATGGAACAACAGTAACTCAAATTTAATTACATAGGTATTTGTATCGTATTTGTAAAGTTATTTTTGTACTTGAGTTTTGACTAGTAAAGGATAGTTATTTCGTACTTTTCAGTGATTTTTTTTGAAGTCGGTTTTATTTTTGTCATACTGTTTAACGTAAAACGGAGAATTATTTTAGTAACTAGTGTTGACCCGAATACTGCCGTTAACTACGAAAGTGGTGTTTTGGGTCTTTAAATAAAAATTTTGTAAAAAGTTTGTCATCGCGTGGGGTAGTCAGTGAAAGCACTTATTAATATATATATATATACATATATAGTAAATGCAAAATGTATAACAAGTTATTTTGAATTAAGTAGGTAAACGGTTTTATTTAGCTTACTTTATTTGTGTCTTGTGTGGGTCAAATCTAGTAATTGAAATTTTACTCCATTCCGGTTGACCGATTGGTCTGAAATTTTGTACATATCTTTAGTTCTGATGACGATACAATGATGTATATTCAGTATCATTGTAAATCCAAAATGGCTGCCGCCACAAAAGGCGGATTACATTTTTTTTTTTAACCACCAAATGAAAGATCTTGACTAGTAGAACACAGTACTCTTTAGAAAAAATTCCTAATCTAAAATGGCGTCTGAAACAAAACAACGAAACATAGAGTTTAGACAGTCAATACATTGCAACCGCCAGGAAAAAACCTTGTATTAATGAGCCACTAAATGAACTAAATAGAATGAGAAATATTAAGTAACTAAATAAAAAACTAAAAACTTGAAAATAAAATAAGGTAAAAAAGTTTTTTTTAAGTTAAACGGTTTTATTGTAAAGAAACATAATAATGATGCACATAATGTACTAAAAGCTGAAAAATAATTGTGTAGGTACCAGATACCAGTCATCACACCACTCTCACACTTATAGAGCATTGATCAGATTAAAATTAAATCGTGGGGCGTAGCGTAACCTGGCTAAATATGTAAATGATCCTTCTGTGATGTGGCACGAAGATAGTGACGGATTTACTTTTACACACATTTTGCATAAGTTGTCTATTAAGAAGATGCATTCAAAGCGTATAATGATATGAGCCGTTGACTGTAGATCAGCCATTCCCAAAGTGGGCGATAACGCCCCCTTGTGGGCGCTGCAGGCCTAAAGGGGGGCGGTAAGAGACCCAGAAAAAAAATGGGGGCGTTGTGTAGAGGCCTGGGGGGTGATTTGTAATTTCATTTAGCTAGGAGGCATCTTAGACAACGACTGCATGCATGAGCTCTCGACTCAGTAGACAAAATGAGTTTGGGAACCAGTGCTGTAGATGATAGAAATTCGACGCGCCCGAAGATTTTATTTTAGTCTGATCAATGTTCTACATTAATGAGGAGGGTAGTGTGATGACTGGTATGTGCATTTATATTGTTTCTTTATAATAAAACCGTTTTATATATAAACCATCATTATAACCATCTTAAAACTTTTTTTTCAGTTTTTTTTTTTAACATTCTTTAGCCAGCGTTAGTTTTTGGAAATATCTTAAGTACACTAGCATATCTAGGCGAAAATGTGTGAAAGGAAAGTTATGAGTTTTGGGGAGGCGAAAAAAGTATGTAAGAACCACGCTGCTTGGCACTCCATCCTCGCTATCTACTCCGCTAGTGATACAGCGTTAGAATGTGTATGTACATTTTTTTTGAGACGGATTTCCACAAAGTAACACCTGAATATATAAAATATAGTCGAATAAACAGGTTAACATTTTCTAACAACTTTGTCAACGTTAACGAATGAAACGATCAACGACGTATTCGTTTCGTTTCACTGAATTTTGTCGGTATTACGTTTAATTAAATAAAACTACGCGTGTAGTTATATCCGATAACAGGTTTGACCAATGATCAATATTTGATTTAACTAGTACGTTGAATTATCGCTCACCTTTGTATAACTGGTATTATTAGGATATTAGATATTTTCATAATTAACGTCGAACAGTCGTGAGCGAGAGCTATTGTATGCGTCGCCTTATTGTATTAAGGCGACGCATTGGAAATTTTGAGGGCAGGGATCTCAATTTTTCTAAGTGACTACAAAACGTATGAAAGTGACTTTATGTTGACAGTTGCGATACACGATTGGTTAACTTTTGTAACACAAAAAAAATATCGAAGAAACCTCTTTTAAAACAGAGATTTACATGTTTAGGAGTAACGTGACTGATTTATGTTTCTAAATTTTTTATACAGTTTTAATCTAAACATATTCTTCAAAATAACAGTTCGATTTTTTAAAATTAATTATAGTTTTTAAAATAAACGAAAATAACTACTTTTTCGTATTTTTCGTAAGCTAGGCGAGCGCACTTTTGCATAGACCAGAAGATCTATTGTGGATTAGATTATTGTTTATCAATGCGTCGCCCTAACTTAAATGGACTTCAGTTTGCTTTCTGTCTCGCCTGGACGTGAAAGCAATTATGTGGCCTGATGGAAACGCGTGACGATTGTTTCTTATTCACTCTTCTGAAAGTGCCGAAAATGGTGACGAAAAACTGACGTCTGAGGGCTGTACTCGGCTTTAACAAATCTTATTAGATAGATTAGACACATATCGCTTCGTTAAGATAAAATTTAATAACCTCGACACAAATAATTTTAAATTACAGTCGACGAACAAAAAACCACGTGACAATTGGTTCGTCCAATCAAGAGCTACGGTACCACAGGCAAACAGACATTACGACGGCATCAAACTTATAACATTAGTCTTTTTCGTCGGGGGTTAATGAAAGGAATGTCAATAACGTATCTAAGGAAGAGACTCTTGCATCTGGTTGTTATAAGGCAGAACAGTTAGATCTATTTATACATCTATATACATAAATATATTAAATACAATTGAAGTGTCAATGATTTTGATGTAAAGGCTTTTTCATAAGCTTATGTGGTTATTTGCACGTAACTAAAACCCTAACATGTTTTTTTTAAATGACTGTTCATTTGTTCAGGCAAAACTCGGAAATGACTTACCCGATTTTGAGATGATTTTCATTGGCATGTAGAAAGATTATAAGAAGAAGTCCTCTGACTTCTCAAAGAGTAATCTAGGCTACTTTTATACTGGAAAATTACCAAAACACGAGTGAATCCGCGAGGCACAGCTTGTATTAAATAATAACGCACTGTCACGTGATGTGTTGTGTTTATTTCAGGCATAGCTGTATGTAATGTTCCCGGCTACGGTGTGGAGGAGGTAGCGGACACGACGATGTGTCTCATACTCAACTTGTATCGGCGGACGTACTGGCTCGCGAACATGGTGCGGGAAGGGAAGAAATTCACAGGTACGGAACTGTAACTTGGAGCAATATAATTGAGATGCTCTCATAAAAGCCTCTCAACTTAATTCTTTTAATATGGCTTACTAGAAATAGATTCTTCAAGGGTTCTCTATATTCGTCATTGCATGATGTACTAATCGTTAATTAGGTTGTTGGTTTTTTAGATTTTAGTTTAGGCAATGTTCAGAATAAGTTGTGCCATATATTAATAATATCTGTAATAGTCAAAGGTGGGCATTAACTTCTTGATCCTTTAATCGTTAATTAGCGAAGTTAACAATTTGCTTAACAGATTAACTTTTAGGTTAGGTTAGGTTAGTAAATACTTCAAAAAATGTTAACACCCTTGTTAACTTCCGTTAAACTGAGCTTTCGATAAATTAAACCCGTTCGTTATATTAGTTGTTTGTTGACATGTTGTTATTTTTTTTGTTTGAATTACGCGCCATGCCACATTCGTACGTTCGGCGAGTCGAATGGTCAAAGATATATTATGCAGAGCGTGTGAGTGTGATGCATTTAAAACTTATTTTTGCTAGGCATTGCGTGGGTGTGAGCAGAGTTGTTGTGGAGTTGTTGAGAAGGCTTATGAAGGGCAACACATGCATTTAATGCAAAATTATGATCAATAATAGCTGTTTATGCATATTACTTTATTCCTTATAATGTCAGACCCGAATACCGAGGAATATAAGTCATACGTCGCAAATCATTCGCAAGACTTCGAACATATGAACACATGAGTTCTCTGCCAATGGACGACGTAAATTAGCACCTAACAAAAGTAATGATCGAAGTATTGAGTAGAGTGACACCTGCCGATATACATTTGAAGCACAAGAAATTAACAGACCTAAACTCGTAGAGAAACGTTATCAGATGAGGCCTGAGGATAATCAGTCCGATACTCCGGAATATCGGGCTCTACTTAATGATATTCGTCAAAAGCTGAAAAAGGATTTGCAGCAATACCAGGAAGGCTGAATTTCAATGGCAATCGAAATGAAAACCAGCAAACGATTACTGCGTGCGTAATTATGTAACGGTAGAAAAGCGATATTCCAATTATTCGATATTCTCACGAATAGAGAGCAAATCTGTTACAAGTAGCGAAATTTTTTTACGAGACACTTGTACAAAAGTACACTCTGGACCGCAGAGCGAGAGCTGTAGGCCACATGTTACTAATTTCGCTTCTAAGAAAATTCCTTACGTGTCTGTAGAAGGGATACAGCTAGCACTGAGCCAAATACAAAACAGAAGATCTACAGACCAAGGTAACATCGTACCCGAGATGTTGAAGCTAGAGTCAGAGGCGCTATGGAGAGCTCAAGCGCTACTGTTTAGAAACTGCATATTAAACTGCAAGGTACCTAAAGCTTGGCACAACGGAGTGATAATTCTGCTCCACAAGGAAGGGGACATTCGAAAGCTGCATAACTATCGTCCTATTAGACTCTTGTCCCATATTTCTAAATTATTTGCCAGAGTTATCCTAAATAGACTAGCTAATAAACTCCATGATTACCACCCGAAGGAGCTGGCCGGTTTCCGATCTGGGTACGACACAAATGACCGCCTGCAAACGTTGAAGACACTAATTAAAAAGTGCCATATATACTGAAAGCCAATCAGCATCACCTTCGTTGACTATAAGAATGCGTTTGACTCGGTGGAGGCTTGGGCGGTCGAGAGGGTTCTAATAGCTGCAGAGTTAACAAAAGGTACATTCAGATTATGAAACATCACAGCAACACGGGACGTCATCGTTCAGTTTACATAAACTTATAGAGCCGTTCAAACTGGAGTGGTGGTGGTGGAGTGGCCGATAAAACGAGGAGTGCGCTAAAGCGACACGATTTTGCCAAAATTGTTCAATGTCGCCCTCGAGAAATCTTGCGAGAACTCGATTGGAGGACGGAGGCATTATTATCGACGGAGAGAGACTGAATAACTTGCGGTCTGAGGATGATATCGCACTCGTGGATAGCGTTGAGGATATGCTCAACAGTTGCCTGTAGGCGTCATCGACTATTATATATACTTGGTCCTTAAACCATCCTTGGCATGGAAGACCAAGTGGCGAAAGCCGAAAGACGTAACGCACAAGCATGGCCGACCTGTGGAGCAAACAGCTCGATCCTCCGATCTAAAAACATTCACCAACACCTAAAATAAAAGTGTTTAATCAGTGTGTCTTGGCAGTTTTCACTAATGGAATTGAGACAGCAATTCTCACCGAAAGATCTGCTGAGAAAATCCGAATTATACAGAGGCCGATGGAGCTACTGATGCTCGGGATAACGCTCATACATCATAAAAGGAATGAGTGGATCAGCAGAAGATGAAAGTTAGAGACGTGGTAGAGGACATTGAGCGCCGGAAGTGGAGATGGGCAGCGCGCATTGCTAGGATGGACTGCGGTCGATGGGCGAAAAAGACTAGAGAGTGGAGACCCCGCACTAACACCTGCGGAAGAGGTAGACCATCTCGAAAATGAGTGGATGGTATTTGACAACAGGCGGTCACAAATTGGATGAAAGTGGCGAGAGATAGACAAGTGTGGAAAGACATAAAGGAAAGAAAGAACGGTGTCCCATGTCCAAAGACGGGCGCATCAAGGGCTGATATAGATAGAGATTCATACTACTTTAATGTTATCTATCTAGAGCTAAATAAATGTGTATTTAATTGTTCATTCTACATTACCTATAATAAATAATTAATGTACCCACTTATTTTTGTCCTATCTACCTCTATATTACAGCCCAAAAGCAGTATTAGTTTTGGATGGTTAACTTTTAACGGATAACTTTAACGCCTTAAATTTTAGAAATTTTAACGCTTTAACGATTATCGAAGTTAAGTTGTTAATTAACGAATTAACGATTAACGAAGTTAGCTTTTGGGTTAACTGTGCCCACCTATGATAATAGTTCAGATCTCAGTTCCTTAAGTGAATTGTATGTTTTAAACTAGTAATATTTCCCTTTTTGTCGATGTTTAGGAGTGATAGAGTTCATCCATATTAAGCGTATTCATAATAAAATATGATATGTTATAGGGCTTGGTGTTACTCATGACTTCTAAAATATCAAAGCAGTTAACAAAGGTTTTAAAATTATAACACATTGTTTTGTTCAAAATTAACTTTAAGTACATATTAAAATTAGCAAAAAATATGACATCACAAAATCACAATAGACCAGTGGCGTGTGCATTCCATAGAGACAAATAGACATAACATAAGTTATATAATATAGCTCCAAAGTAATAATTGATCGATTTATTTTTGTACTTTAATTAGCGTATAATCAGGGTAGACAGTGTCCGTCTCTATGAAATGCACGCTATTGCAATAGACCTGTGACAAAGAGAGTTAAAAATCGTGAAATATTTAATTACTGCATGGTTGATGAACCTCTTTCGTGTGACCATTTCGTGCATGTAAAGTGTGTGTGGCGCAGGTCCGGAGCAGGTGCGCGAGGCAGCCACTGGCTGCGCGCGCATACGCGGCGACACGCTGGGCATTGTGGGGCTGGGCCGCATCGGCTCGGCCGTGGCGCTGCGCGCCAAGGCGTTCGGCTTCAACGTCATCTTCTACGACCCCTACCTGCCCGACGGCATCGAGAAGTCGCTCGGCCTCACCAGGGTCTACACGCTACAGGTAACGACCGCTTGTATTTACTTATACAAGTCAAGTACAAAATAATATTGCAATTGTAATTTCACAAATGAAATAATTGAATTTTACAATCATTAAAAAAGGTTTATATTTGATATTTTAAAGTCACTGATATGATCTTGTTTTTGAACTAAAATATTTTTCTTATCGTTTTCACATTGTGTTTCTAATGGTATAGAAAGAGAAAATGAAGCACCAATGATCGTGTTCCTTACATAAAATATGTAATATGAATAAAAAATATGTAACAACAATAAAATTTTTATCAAATAAAGTAATGGCTTTATCGAGCGACACAATACAGTAGATTATAGACTTAGAACCAGTTGAAAAAAATGTGTGCACAAAAATAAAGATTAAGAATTAAATTATAATATGTAATCTGTTTAAAAAATTACTAATTAAATTTTTTTTTGTTAATACTAAGATAATATTAAGATTCGTAACAAGCTTGATCAAGTTTGATCGCTTTAATAAGGAATACGTACTCTCTGTTTGCGTGGAACCAGTTTTTGTAGTTATAAACATGCCAGTTATGGCAGTTTACTTACTTTACTTTTTACATTAGGGATAATAGAGCATGAAGATATATGTATTGAATTATTATGTTTCCTAAAAGTTATTTACACATAATACAGAGACTTATTTTTAACAGAGAACATTTTAACAGAGAATTATTTATATTTAACATATATTTCTTTCTGTACCACATGTAAGACAAATGGACAAACAGTCCAGCTGAGTGTAAGTGGACTGAAGCACATGGATATAATTTACAATATCAAGACCGAGAAATCGCTTTATATTACAAATGCATTGGCAACACTCAAATAAGTTGAGCCTATGTCAGAAATTTTACTGACTATCTTACCCTCCACATTGGAACACGTTTGGTGACAAGATTAACAAGTGAGACAGTGGTAACTATCTAGACAGACACTGCACATGGGCCTACCACCCGCAAACCTTAATTTATAACAGCATAGAATTGTAACATGTTTTATAATTAAACTTTAGGACATTATCAATAATAGTATCATGTAACAATCTAAACATATTAAACATTCATTGTCTATTTCAGGACCTATTATTCCAGAGTGATTGTGTCTCATTGCACTGCAGCTTAAATGAGCACAATCACCACCTTATCAATGAGTTCACTATCAAACAAATGCGTCCAGGTGAGTCGTGATTAGAGGGTTCGATCCCGGGATCCGGTAAACCGGAATCTTGGGATCCCGATCGCATTTCAGTCCTGAAATTTTCGAGATTAAATTTTCTGATCCCGAGATTTTCGGGATTGACATAATTTAAAAAAAAGTGCGTCTAATGAGCTTGCATGCTTGTCACTTTAATGTAACAATGCTCACTGCGTTAATTGGCGATGATTGCTTGAAATAAAACTTCTTGTATATTGAACTAAAATAATAGGCAAGTAATTCTCACTGGGCTACTTGGGGATGCCTTTTTATGATGAAAATACTTGTAGTTTCAATTAAAATGATACGTAAGCAAGCTCTATGGGTTACTCGGTGATGCTTGTTTGTGATAAAAATTCTTGTAACTATTATAAATTAGAATCATAGCCGAACAAGCGCATGGGTAATGCTTGTTCGATATTAAATTATTTTTACTTCTAATGAAATGGTAGGCAAGTCAGTGGTGCGAAGTTAGCTAGACGTATCCTGTTAAATAGTTACGTTGATTTTGGTTTAAATTTTGATTTGTTGTTTAAAAAACTGATGTCTGTAAGATTTTTCTATCGTTTATTTGTAACCCTCAATACCGAAATTATGCCGGGATCCTGGGATTAACTAAGTATAAATCCCTAAATCCCGGGATGAGAAATAAGGACCGGGATTGAATTCCCTAGTGATATTTGTATTGATAAAATCATAAGTTTTTCATGTTTGTTAAATTAATTTGTTGTAGTTATGTTGAACAACGATAACTCTGGATTCGAGCAACTAAGGACATTATAATACAGTAATACCCCGAACTTACGCCATAGGTGGGACTGAGCGATTACCGCGTAAGTCGAATTCGCGTAAGTCGGGATATAATTTCGTATATAATTACATGTAAATGATGTTTAATTGGGACCGAAAGAAGAAAAAAAAGATAATTTTGACAAAAAAATGTTTAATAAAATCTTAGATTACGTTAAGTTAACATTCGAAAGATTTCTTGTCTTGTTTGAAGCAGAAGAATCAGTTTTACTTCTCTTGGATGACATTAGTAGTCTATAAAAATGTAATAACAAACAGGCACTCCGTAGATAAAAAATAAATATTATGTACATAAAATAAATTGTAGCTATGCGTTGATTACGCGCGACAAGTCCGAACATGTACATTAACTGAGCAATAGTGTGGGGGCAGTAAGTCTATAATCGAGTTATATGACGCTCAAACAAATAACGAATCGACGAGATTTGAAACTCGTCGAGGTAATCTTCAAATCCTCGTCGAGGTCGAGGATTTGAAGTCGTCGAAGTCGAGGTATTACTGTACACTCGTTTAAAGGATTTAAACATTTTTGTATTTGTGACGATGCGAAGAACGAATTAACGACAAACGGAAGCGATTGCATGTTCGCATCGCGCGCGAGTTCGACTGGCGCTACAATAATTACCTATATTCGCCCAAGATATTGCCGTTGTGTGCGTGCCACCACGTGTGTGTGTATTAACGCGCACACATTCGAACCGCGCGTGCTGGCTTTCTGTGAAGGCATGCTAGTGTTATGTTTGTACTGTAATAACGGTATGGTGTGTGCCGGCAGGCGCGTTTCTGGTGAACACGGCCCGCGGGGGGCTGGTCGACGACGAGGGGCTGGCGGCGGCGCTGAAGCAGGGCCGCATCCGCGCCGCCGCGCTCGACGTGCACGAGAACGAGCCCTTCAACGTGTTCCAGGTGCGCGCCGAGCCGCACACCACCGCATGCGCACATACCACTACATACACCGTCACCACACACACGCACAAACACACCACCACACACACACATACACTACCACCACCACACACACACCACCACCACACACACACCACCACCACACACACACCACCACCACACACACCACCACCACACACACCGCACACACTACCACCACCTTTTATACACTGGCAACTCGCTTAGAAACACTCCTGCCATTCTCATGTAAACAAGTAGTACAGGCATCCGAGTAATTTTAAAAAAAATTGTGCATAACAAAGAAACACAGTGGAGTACAAACATTTCGCTATACAAAGAACTATAATGTTAAACAACAGATTTTATAAAGGACAATTCATATTAATGTTCTGTTCATATTAAAATGCTTAAGTTTAGAAAAAAACAAAAGATTACTATTAATTTTATTAGAAATTTCAGAAAATAGTATGACTATTGTTTACTTAAATAAATTTAAAAAAAAAGACACTAAATATATATATGGATGTAAAATGTCTGTCCCTCGGACGCAAAATAATGGACTAAGCTATAATGAGTTGCTGCCTTTAGTGTCGTGTGTCAAACAAATTTTCGTGTTTCTCTGTCTATCTCA
Organism: Zeuzera pyrina; assembly: GCA_907165235.1. Taxonomy (NCBI): domain Eukaryota; kingdom Metazoa; phylum Arthropoda; class Insecta; order Lepidoptera; family Cossidae; genus Zeuzera; species Zeuzera pyrina. The sequence goes on along the minus strand of OU015639.1, from coordinate 12,612,046 downwards.
TTGAGCGTAACCACAAGTAAAACAGTTAGCTATAGGAAGTTCGGCAACCTCGCATTGTCAGTGTAATTAAAGTACTTAATTGCTTTATTTCTGATGTCCATGTGTTATAATATATTTTTCTTTATATCCTATTTCTTCCATTAATGTAAACAAACAAGGAACTAACTAAATTTCACTAAGTTTTCACCGTTCACTGGTCCGGCGTATTACACATAGTGTTGTAATGACACTGGTTCTCTGTTACATACATGAAACTATGAAATATGCGCAAATGACACTAATATAATCCAATAGCATTAAAAAAATGGATGTTTTGTCAAGCGTTTTGTTTTTAATTTGTAGTGTTTCCTAAAGGTTGCCTACATTCCTGGATCAACTTAGTGTCATAAATCAGTCCAATTTAATATTATATGCGTTACACAATTCATTCGAAATATAAGACAGAATAATAACAAGAATATCCTATTCTTTACTTCTAAGTGTTCTTTAAAAATACACATTTTTACATTATTATGATGTTTATTATTCTTTTAATTCTTGGTGGTGTTTAGCACAACACACAGACCAACGAATTCGGAAATATTATGGAACTCGCATTTATTTAAAAATATGACACAACACAAACCCCAATCAAGTGGGCGGAGCTAAAAACCACAATCAACGCGCTAATTAGTCTACCGTGCGCTCGGTGATAGTCAGCCGTCACCTTCGATCACATATAACTAGATACACAATCAGCGCTCCAAAAATGTTCGAACCAAATGTGCGCTAAATGAGTATTTAAGCGCACTTCTGTTTTAGTGGTATTCGAAAACGATAACAGCGAACATGTCAAAGTGCTCCTTCAAAAATTGCAAAAATAACACATCTAGAACGCTAAAAAAAGACGCGAGTTCTTATTTTCGGTTAATAAATAAATAATATTATTTAAATGTTCATTATTTCATTATAATAATAACGTTACATAGCTCTTTTTTATTAAATTCGTAATCATATTTTTAAATATTGCCTGACAACATTTGTCTTATCCGTGTCACATTCACGTAACAAATCAACGTAGCAACGCAAATAGATTATTTGAATTATATTTTATGCACGAGACGTAAGATTGCATTTTAAATATTTTATTTAACAAACTTCGTTTAAATGTCATGCAAGAATCGTTTCCGAGCGTTTATAACCTTATGGTTTGACAGTAAGGTCTACTTTAGATTAACACAATATTGCCGATAATACTTTACGATATTAAAAATATATACGTCAATTCGGACAATAATTTGTTTAAATTTTATAGGAGATTGTGAATCTTGTTATATGTGATCGAAGGCCGTCGCAGATAAAATTGATAAAATTGGTTTGTTGACGTGAAAACTAGCCAAATATAAATTAAAAATGACCTCCTGTGTGGTTAAGTGGTGTAGAAGACAGACAGAAGTAATTATATGATAACTTATCATATACAAATAAAATAATTTCACGTCTACAAGAAATTAAATAAAAATGTTGTAATCTGTGTGATACCAGCTAGTTTATATATTACGTGTTATTTTTATTGTATTTTTATATTGGTATGTGAATTCTTTTTTTTGAATTGGGTCTTATGAATGTATACTTTTAGTTTTACCAAAAACGAATTTCGGTGATTACGGTGGGTTAAAGCAGTTCGCTTAGAAAGGAGAGAAGATGATTGCTACCAACTAATGCCAACAGGACTTGCTCTATACATGACTTTTGTCATAGAGGCATCGCATGTCATCGAATTGAAGATTGAAATCATGCAGTGATTCTAAATCGATATTACTCAAAAACTGTAGAATGAATAGACATAATTACAGCTATTAAAAATAAACAAGCAGGAAAATAGATAACAACACTATTTTAATAAAAAGTATTATAAAAAATATTACAATAATTACGAGCTCCTTTGTACTGTTTGGTAAAAAAAAGATTCTCTAAATTAAATTCCACAAGACACAGACTAAATAAATTAACTACATTCTAAGGTAAGATAGCATATCAAAAACTTCTAAATAAAATGCAAACGATCTCGTAAATACGCTTTCTTATCTTTTAAACTGATTTTTAAATTTTTTCTCACTTGAAAAAATCAAAATAAACTATTTAATTTCACATAAATAGGATAAATAAGGTAAATGAATGTTACCAATAAGTTGCGTTGCGATGCGTAGTAATGTATAAAGACATCCTCGCTTGCTAGGAATTTCCCGCGCGATCACATGATCCAGTGATCCCGTGTGTTGGGCATCCAGTCACCGTTGACTTTGGAATGTATTACGAAACGTTTTAAACGCCCAGCTATAGTTGAATAAAGTTAGTACGGGTTTAGAGTTGATTTTAAAATTTAATCGTTAACTTTGCGACCTTTCATGTTTCGGAGTATTTGTATCAGACGCGTGGTACCGTGTTTTTTGGCTATAGTTGTTGTCAATTACAATTCCATAGCATTACCGAATTCGTTGACATACAATAATTGTAGAAATGTTTGTTTGACTACTAACTAATAATCATGGCAACAGAGTGAATCATTTACGAACTCAGACGTTTACATTAAGAACAAAAATGAAGAAAATAGGATATAAAAAATATTTGTTATTCTAGATCTTTTCGGATTTACATATCGTAGTTCTGTATTATTATAACTGTTATATTAAAGCAGCAGCAGTATAATATAATGTGCGTGTGGTGTGTGTGTGTGTGTGTCGGCGGCAGGGCCCGCTGAAGGACGCGCCGAACCTGCTGTGCACGCCGCACGCGGCCTTCTACTCGGACGCGTCGGCGCAGGAGCTGCGCGAGATGGCCGCCTCGGAGATACGGCGCGCCATCGTGGGCCGCATCCCGGACTGCCTGCGCAACTGCGTCAACAAGGACTACTTCCTGCCCGGCGCCGCGCCCGTGCTGCAGCCGCCGCCGCAGCCGCAACCGCTGCCGCAGCCGCAGCCGCCGCCCAGCACCTACAGCGAAGGTATTACTGATGCATACCTCCGGTAACATGGACCACTCACCCACTCCACTCCACCTCTACAGGGGAAATTACATTTATTTCATTTGAAATTTACATCTAAAGAAGCGAAGGAAGACCAAGGCTGACTTATGAAGATCAAATAGCCAGAGTGTTAGCAGATGGAATTGTTAAAAGCAACTCGCATACTTAGGCGAAAGTGTGTGAGGAGAATGAGATTTAAGGAAGCGAAAGAGGTATGTAAGGACTGCGACGCTTGGCACTCCGTCCTCTCTGACTACCCTGTTAGGGATACAGCGTGAAGATATGTATGTATGTATGTGAAATTGACATCTAAATACTGCTGCGGTTACTTCACTCCCATTGGTAGAATACACACACACTTACAAGACCTAAAGGTGCGTATGAATGGACTGAGATAACTTATGATAATATGAACATCAATTTGGAAATTGTATATTCATTGTTACTTAGAGATGAAATGAGATTGTGTCCATTCTATAGTTCGACTTTTGCTGTAAATGTCTAAATATTTTTCGGAATATACAAAGATGTAGACACAGATCCAGTATTGGTTATGTGCTGTTTTAATACGCGCGAAAGTTGATATTTGTTAGTGTCAAAAAACTGAGCAGTGGTGAGTAGGTAATCTGATATTTCGCCTCTATAGGTTGAGTGTTCCATGGATACGGATTTTATTAGTGTCTAAATGCGTGAATACGGATACGGATCTCAACTTCCGTACTTCGTTTGTTCATTTGAATACAATTATTAAATTAATCCTATTTTTGTCTTTTCTAATAAAATGTGCCAAAACTATAATTTTAAGAAGTAAAAAGTAATTTGATGTTATTATATTTCATTGCTATTTATTTTTAAAATTCCGTTTAATGAAATTCATTAATATAAAAGATCTGCTAAAAAGTTACAAATGCGGATACGAATACAGATCTTTTTTTCCCCTCGAATATCCACGGATACAGATATAGATCGGATATCTATATCCTTATCAGCATCCGCGGATGGCACATGACTTACACGACGCTTATGAGGGCATACTTTACTAACAATATAAATGAATGGCATGATTATTATCTAACTTGCAGTCAGCATGCGACAGACAAATGTCGCGCGATATCTGTTATTAAAACGAGAATTTGTGTAACATAATTTCTATAGTATATACACTGTCAAGAAAGTACCGGGAAAAGATCAATAATACACGAAATGTTAGTTATTAATCCAAATTTATTTTATCACCTTCAAAGTATGCTCCTTCAGAAATGATACACTTACACCAACGAATAATCCAATCATCAAAACATTTTTTAAACGCTTTTTCCGGAATTGAGTTCAGTGCTCGCCACGAATTCTCCTTCATGTCTTCTACCGAATGAAAACGGGTGCCACGAAGTGGTAATTTGAGTTTAGGAAGAAGAAAGAAGTCGGCCGGTAAAAAATCTGGTGAATAAGATGGTTGCTCGATGGTATTTGTTGAGTTTTTCTTCAAAAATTTTCTTTCCACAAATCTGGCCTTTTTCGTCGAATTTGCTCTCTTAAACGCTGCATAACGCCCAAATAATATTCTTTATTTACCGTTTGACCTTCCGGCAAGAATTCCGAGTGCACAACACCGCGATAGTTAAAAAAACAGTCAACATGACTTTGACTATTGATCGACTTTGGCGTGGTTTTTTCGGTTTCGGTTCAGTTGGAAGGCGCCACTCCGAAGCTTGTTGACTAATTTGCATGTCAAACTCGTAAACCCACGTCTCGTCACCAGTAACAATGCGTTTCATGAATGTTGGATCGGAATTGACTCGTTCAAGCATGTCCTCAGCGACTCTTATGCAATTGAGTTTTTGGAGAAAATTCAGGTCTTTTGGGACTAGCCGAGCGGCAACATGTTTCATACCCAAGTGTCAAAGTCAAAGTTAAATCAATTTATTCAAGTAAACCGAATTACATGGTATTTTTGAACGTCAAATCTACTTTAGTTCGGTTCGAATAGAAAACCTGGACACTGAGAAGAACCGACAAGAAACTCAGTCAGGTATCATTTTTTCAACTTCATTTTACAAAAGGTTTATTAAAATACAATATTTTCATTAAGCCAGTAAACGCATGTGCAGAGAAAATCATTTCCAGACTATTGTTTTATCTTCAATGAAATCGTTTATTTTATAGTATGATTGTCTAGTCAATGTACGTTTTATAACCAATCTAAATTTATTCTCTGTTAATTGAGTAATTTCTTGAGAAACTTTATTATAAAAACGAATGCAGTTACCTAAAAATGAAACATTTGACTTATGTAATTTAAATTTTAGAATAACCAATTTATCACGACCTCGGGTTTCCATACCATTCATATCGCCATTCTTTTTAAACTGATCTATATTTTTTCTCGTATACATAATAATTTCAAAGATGTATAAGAGGAGGGCAAGGTGAGGACGTTAATGTCTTTAAAACGATCTTTAAGCGATTCTCGTGCATTCATCCTGTAGATGGCACGTATTGCTCTTTTTTGTAAAATGAAAATGGAGTTAATATGATTATTTAAAATGGTACGGATCGACTCGTGAGACACAGAAAGTTCGGCGGCTATTTCTCTCAAACTTGAATGAGCATTTTCAGTCACTATTTCCTTCACTTTTGCGATGTTAACTTCAGTTGCAGACGTTGATGGTCTACCAGAGCAGGCAAATCTTCCATCACATCTCGACTGCTTTTCAACGCTTTGTACCACTCATAAGCACATGTTTTTGATAAACTCGATTCACCGTAAGCCTTCTGTAACATTTTCAGTGACTCCGAACACGAAATTCCATTGGCGATGCAAAATTTAAGACAAACTCTTTGTTTGATGTTTTTGTCCATTTTGAAATTCGCAATATACACTAGAATGATATAACTAAACACAGCACTGTATTTAATCTAAATAACAGATGCAACTTAAACTCCGCGCCAAAATGGAAAACAGTTGTGCTAATCTAACAACAACAAAAAAAAAAACAAAAAATTTTATTCGGAACCATAAACAAATCATCCATTCCCGATACTTTCTTGACTGAATGTATATATACCGCGAAAAATGTATTTTACGATCATGGCGCAATAGACACGCAATCGTCATACATGATACCAAATATTAATTACAATTAGTCACCGGTCACGCAATGATCGCATGGTTGTCGCTGACTGGAAATTTTTAAGTAATAACCCCGCGGGTTCTTACCGCGATATTAGTATATTTGAGTTTACTGCTAACTCATTGTTACTGTTAACCCGGTTAACCGCGATCATGGTGCTTGCAACAGTATCGAAATATTTACCAGAAAACTCAAATATATTAATACTGTAGTAAGAACCCATTCATTTTTGTTGTTATAATGGATACAAACTGTGAAACTCAAAAAATGGTGGTATAGTTTACTAATTCTAATATATTCAAGTCAACATTTGTTTGTTTGTTCGTACTTTATGGGCTGCCATACTATTCATCCAATTGTGATGAAATTTGATATGGAGATAGATTAAAGCCCAGGAAAAGACAAGCTATTTTAAAAATAAAAAACGCGGACAACGTCGCGGGCACCAGCTAATATTGTAATATAAAAAATGCAATGTCAAAAGCATTCATATACTTGGGGCTGCAATGCTTGGCACACTATCTTCTTTGACTACCTCGGTAGGAATACAGCTTGAGGATATATATATGCATGTTACTAAAAATGGCTACCATGTTCACAGCTCTGTACCTCTGTTCTTGAATGTTCAAAATCCGATCTCGAAGTTACCAATCAGATCATAGCACTCCATCTCATGCTCTGCAAGAGTCTGACATGTTTGCTTTAATTATAAAATTACTTGAAACGTCATCAACGGGTTACTGGTGTGTGAATATGTTACAAATGCAATCTTTACATGTCTGGTGCTGGTATTTACGAACACTTGGGTTAAAAAATGGAAATCCATGTACAGATAGTCCTTATTACGTAAAAAAAAACGCTGGAAGACTGTGGTGAAGATAATTCTGCACATCTATACAACAAAAGCAACTGACAAAGCAATAGTGTAATGGCACAGGCATATGATGCGTGATCCTCCCACCAGTCCCACCATGCTTCACATCATCAGCATGAATATTAATAAATCGTATACCTCGCAAAAAGAACGCCAACGGTCGTTGGCGTTCTTTTTGCATATGTACTTATAAAGGATCCAATTTACTTATGTATGTATATTCTGTCGCTTGGCGCGCCGACCTCTCTGACTACCCCGTTAGGGATACAGCGTGAAGATATGTATGTATGTATATTCCCTTTGAGGTGCATAGAGTGCATCAAGATACCTCCATGTTTCATATTTACATTTTTATAAACTCATTACGTATATTTTATGCGTAATTAATTTCACTAAATGGGAATATCACAGACCACTGCTCATTTCTTTTGACTGGTGCATAGATAGTTACGTAATACATATGTCTAAATTTCTTCTTATTTTTTCTGGAATGTCAATGGCATATAATAATAAATAACAAAATAAATGAACAAATAGTTGTTTGTTCCGGGTTCTCCTTATTGTTATAGAAATTATATTACAAATTATCCATTTGCGCGTGCAGGCATGAACGGCGGTGGGTACTACGGTGGCGGCGGGGGCGGGGCGCAGGCGGCGCACTCGACGACGGCAGTACACGAGCCGCCGGCGCTGCCGCCGCAGCCCGCGCCGCCGCCACAGCCCGCGCAGCCGCCCATCACCCTGGTGCGTGCAGTGGCCCACACACCGACCGACAGCACACGCACCGACCGACATCACACGGTCCGACCGACAACACACGCAACGGCCGACATCACACGCACCTGTCGACAGCACACGCATCGACCGACATCACACGCACCGACCGACAGTACACGCACCGACCGACATCTCACGCACCGACCGACAGTATACTCACCGACGGACATGACAAGTATCGATCGACATTACACGCACCTCAAACACACCGTGTAACCGTGTCGGTCGTGCGTATATATCTGTACAACAATATGACTATGCATTTACCGACATAAGCACAGAGTGTTATTTTATTATGACACAACATCACACACGTCAACGTTATACGCACACCAATGTTACACGCTCACCAACATTACGCACACTAGACCGACATTACACGTTACACGCATCAACCGACGCGACGTTAAGGTGGCACTTCACATGGCTATTTGTATTTGCGTATTTGGCATATTTGGCAAACAATTACCACGTGTGGACAATATATTTAACAAAGTATTGGCCTTATTTGCCTACTTGACAAATATGGCCAATACCAAATACGCATTACCGTGCGCTTGTCGGTTTCTCGACGCACATCAAAGGGGTCAAAGGCAAATACGCAAATAAACCGTCTACACAATGGCCATATTCAGAGGCGCACGCGCCGTGGATCTGTATGGACGTGCAGTATTTTGTGTCTGTGTTGTGAGCGCGAACTGGAACAATTATTGAAAATGCAAATTTTTATGCATAGTCAGCATACATCAGCGCCTTGCTCTCCATGATTTTTTCACTACTTTGTATTTTTTCACGCACTTCATGTAATAGTTACATGCATTTAAATAATAAAATCCTGCTGCAAGTTGAAACACGTCCATAGTTTTGGTGAACACATTTTCTTCTGCTGCCAAATATTTGTGTGTTTGTTATTTGGCTGCCATGTATGGATGGTCGTATTTGCATGTTTGCGAGAACGTCATATATTTTTCCAAATACAACAAACACCCAATAGCAAACACAAATAGCCATGTGAAGTGCCACCATTATATGCAACAACAAATACGCACACCGACTGACATTACACTCAATGATAAATACACCAATAAGGTATATAGCAGAAATTGTACCATCATTTATTATAAACGAACCTTAAACGTCGAGTCCCATTTCTAATAATTTGTATTCACATAAAATATAGCTAGACATCACAGTATATTTTCCATTCGACAATGGACCAATAACCATGTATATTAAGCTAATGCAGCGTTTCCAAAAGTGGGTTCTGTCACAAGTCACAAGGGTTCCGCTAATGTTTATCATTAAAATTATTTATTCCAACACGGCCGCTTTTAATCTGTAGTAGAGCTTATAGAGTAAAAATGCTCGATTTTAGCCTATTAATCGCATATTTAAAACATTTGTAGGTATGCAATTTATTTTTATTCAAATTGCAGTATCTTCTATTTGTTATCATTTTGTATGGGGTTTAATAAAATAAAAGAGATTTATTAAGGTTCTGTGGCCTTAAAAATTTGGGAACAGCTGTGCTAATGTATGATACATATTTTTATTTAGTACTGAATTACAACTAGGTTTTAGCAAATTTATAAACTATATTGTAGTCTATGCATGTCTGGCTTTATGCATCACAATAATCAAGCTTTTTTATAACTTTATGCCTTCAGAAATATTACAGAAATATGTAAATTATGTGTTCCGAGAAATTAAGACTTGAAAAATATTTTTTATGTGTAAGAAGTGCGACCTCTGAGAAGGTTTTAATCATAAACTTAGTATAAACTGGCGTATATACAAACATAGAGCTTGTTGACGCGTGACGAATATGATTATAATGATTTCCTTGATTATTGCGATATGTAATATCACAATCACATACAGAACACATAACCATTATTGAAAAATACAGTACTTCTTTGAAATAAAACAGGAATAACGCAAAATAATATAATAAGTCAACAGCGTTCTCCACAGCGTGACGAATTGTGACGACCTGTCATTCAAAAAGTGTTACAATATGCTCTTCCTTTCCTAATCGTGCCACTATCATAAAAGATTACATTCTCACTCTTTGTACGTCTATATGCCAGTATATATCAAACTTATGATTTTAATTACCTGTTTTATTTTTTCTAAACGTCCAATGAGATTGGACCATTCCACGGGGTTAAGTCATGTCTAAAGCCATACTGACGCGAGTGTGATGTGTGTTGCAGCCAATCAACACTTCGGACCCGGCGAACCACCAGCTGAAGCAGGACAGCTCGGACGTGCACTAGGCGAGGTGACCGTGACCGACTACGACTACGCTACGTTACAGTACCGTACGCGCCGGGGCACACACATACAAACAATAGTTTTATCGATTCCATCGCAAATATGTCATAAGTACCTACGTCGTAAGCCAACGAGTGATATAATAATTGTGTCGCGTCGCGTTTGCGCGGAGACTCGGAACTGCCTCAGCGACAGGTTTTCATGTAGTTTCTGTATGTACGAGACCCTCATGCTACGAGTTTTCAGTGCTTATTGATTCATCGCTCTGGCAGTGGACTCATGTCTCGAGTACTCGTAGTGTGGTGCGGTACACTGCTTCGTCAACCCTTGTCGCCAGATACTGTATCACCTGTAGTGAGGATAAGGAACGGTTGAAGCTCGCAGTGTATACTATGTGGAAACAAACTATTGAGATGCTTGATAAATTGATGATTTCATTATTACTTGATATGGGATGTAAACAGTAGCAAGTGCTATAAGTTCGCTTCGCTAATGATAAACTTAGTTTTATGTGGTGTTTGTGCGTAATTAAAAGTGTTGATGACGTGTGATTATTCCAAAATCGAAGCATGAGCACAGGGTATGTTGGGAGTACTCGATTTAGTTTCTCATTTGAATGAATTCCAATATAAAATATATTTCATGGAAGTTATTGACATGTCATTTGCAATATAAATTGCATCGTATATAACATAATAAAAAAAAATTATAAATAGTGACACTACTAAGTTGTGTAAATGATTGTACTTAGTGAAAGTACGTATATTTCATAGGTGTGGAGAAATTTATGTTTGTAATAATAAGTCAATGTATGTGTTGTAAATGGCAGCAGTTCCTACGCGTCTCAACGCAAACCCGACGTAACCGAGCGAATAGTTGATTCTGTGTTTGTAAGTTGGGACAGCTATATTGTAACACTGTTATGTTAAATGCGTGTTTATATCGCGGGCCGATTGAGTGCGAGGGTCGGCGGGAAGGGAAGTGGGTGTGGCCGAAGGACTTGTGGAGAATGTGACCGTTACAGCGAGGTACACACTATGTCACGTGCTAGCATAGATCAGTTGTAGTGTCTCCAGTGTTTGTTATAACTATGGCCGCAAGAAGATCGCGGGACGCTGGCCTTGCACTGTGCGAGATACGTTCAATGTGCGGTCTCAGCCGGTGTTATAAGCATTTGATCGCATTTCTACCGCCCCCGGTCCGAGGTCGCATGCATTCGAACTGTTTAATTTAAGTATCAACAATGGACTGTAGAATTTTATCATCACACTTTATAAAACGAGAAAACAGGAGGTCTTTGTGTTTTTTTTTAATGTACAAAAATCATACATGAATTTGATTTTTTTCTAAATAGACGTTTAAGTGACCGATTTGTACATGACGCGAACAATGATGTAGACGCAAGCGGTGTACGTATTTTCTGATCATCCACCTGTTTGAAAATCAACCGAGAATTGGTATTTAAAATTAGTATTTACTTACATTTTAGTTTAATGAAATGTGTATATTTTATGAGAAAGTGAAAAGTTCTTAAATAAAACTATTGTTTTCGGATTAATTAATATGGTGTTTTATTTATTTCTGGATTAATCCTGGATTATTAAGAAACAATTTTACATTAAGTATATAAAAATTCATGATGATTATGTACATAGTCAAATTCCTCATTCTATTAAAATATGTATAAATATAAAAATTTATATTCTACTGAGATCAAAGAAACAATTTTACATAAAAACCCTATTTCATATTTCAGACTATTCAATTCGCTTTATATTGTACAAATAGAAACTAGAACTAAATAAAAAATAGATTGGCACGATTGTGTATTAAATCAAGAAGCCAATGTATGCAAGTATATTAAAATATAAAAGCTGTTCTAACAAACAGCCAACGAATGCAGAAATACTATGTAAATGTAATTCAGAACAATAGGCATGATGACATTTTGAAATCCCCTTATAATGTAGGTACACGTCTGCTATTTCCGAAGAAAATATTATTTTAGCAATAAACCAAGTTTAAACGCCAATTATTGCATTTTTTTCTACGGAAATTGAATTAAGCGCGAAAACGCTAGTAGTCATGGCGTCCGCTTGCGACGTCACGCCTAGGTAAATATTGTTCTACATTATTAGGGTTACATTCACAAATTAGATAGAATACGAAAGTTATATTTGCCTAGGCGTGACGTCATTCGCTCTGATTGGTGTTTCATTTAACATGGCCGATTATTAAAAATATTTATAATATTTAAAATATTTTATTAAAAATATTATTAATCTCAATGTCTAAATTAATAATAATAATAATCCAGCAGACAATACACACCAATCGTCTAATCTCAAACTATTTCCTGTGCTATGAGAACCAGACGACGACTACTGGTACTCCCAGTACACCCAGAACCGAGACAATCTAGAAAAGTTCATTTTCTAAATTGGCCCGACCGAGAATCGAACCCGGAACCTTCCGAACTTTGATAAACGTTTAAACCACTGCGCCATCTAGATCGTCGTAGAAATTAAAACTGAGTCGTTATTTAAAATTGTTTCAACATATATTTTTCTCTAGAACAATCACGAAAGGTCGCAAACTCAATTGTCAACTTTTAGACTGCTCAAACTGAGGCGAATCCCGCCCGGCGGGCTTATTATCTAAAAATTTGCAGACAGCGATAGCCACGCGATCACTGCGCGACCGGTGATTAATTGTAATAAAAAAATTGGTATCACATGTGACGATTGCGTATCTATTATTTTATGACCGTAAAATGCACTTCGGCGGTAGATTTAGCGCCACTATACAAATTATATTACACAAATTCTCGTTTTGACAGCAGATATCGCGCGATATTGGCTGTCGCATTCTGTCTGCAAGTTACGTAATAAGCATGCCGGTTACCGGATGCGATTCGCTCGCACCGTTTGCTTCAACTAACAACTTGTATTGACGTGTTCACATTGGTGCGAATAGTCGCATGACTTGCAGCGAGAATTGAGCGGGACGCGGCGTTTAATCTTGCAATCTCATTCGATATGGAATTATTTTTAGAAAAAGTGAATGATGACTTAACCGGCCTAGTGTTGGACCACGTACAGTGAAGTTATTGAATCCGTAGACGGAATACACAATATTTATTTAATGGGCAGCAAAAATAAATTTGTATTTCTCAGTGGCACTATGTAAAATAAAATAATTTCTGCAGTCGCTGAGCGTGTAACTGAAAATAACGCAATTCTCAAAAACTACACATCTTATTCAAACTGATTTTCGTTGTCATTTTTAAGGTTACTATCTCTAACTCAAATATTATCAGAATTTCTACTGCATACTTGAAAACTTATAAGGAAAATGTGGGGGACACTCAATTTAGAAGCGTATATCTCGGCAACTATATTGACATATAAAAAAATCTCTAAAACCTCTATATAATTTTTGAAGACCTATCTAAAGTTACCCTACGTGCTTATGTGTACTAGATTTTGTATCTCTCTGTTATATGTATGAAGTTCCACCACTAATTTTACTTTTTTTGAAATCTTTTTTCGAAATAAAATAGTATTGTGATCTGTCTTTCCTGGGTGTTTGTTTTTAATAGCAGTAATTTTGTCCATTCATTCTAGTTTTTGAGAAATATCGATTTAGAATCACTGCAAGATTGCAGTCTTCAATTAGATAACATGCGATGCCTCTATGACAAGAATAGATTTCATTTTCAAAATGTATATATTTCAAAATATAATAGAACACATTCTATTGGCATTAGTTCGTAACCACTCATCTTCTCTTCTTTCTAAGCGAACTGCTTTAATCCACCGTAATCACCAAAGCATTTTTTTGGAAAAACTAAAAGAATAAATTTACAAGATCCAATTCAAAAAGAGAATTCTTATTCTCAATATAAAAATACAATAAAAATAACTTACGTACTAGAAACTAGGGCTGGCTACTAGTGGCATAATATAGATCACAATATTTTTATTTAATTTCTTGTAGACTTAAAATTATTTTATATACAAATGGCAAGTTAAATATGACTTCTTTCTGTCTTCTACACTACGTAACCACGCAGGAGGTCATTTTTTATTTATATTTCGCTAGTTTTCACGTTAACAAATCAATTTTATTGGCGTCGTCTGACTCATCGCACGCACGGTAGACTAGCGCGTTGATTGTAGTTTTTAACCCCGCCCACTTGATTGTAATTTGCGTTGTGTGATATTTTTAAATGAATGCGAGTTCCATAGTATTTCCGAATTCGTTGCAAACAGCATAGCCTTATATTATTTATCTACGTGTGTTATGCAGAAGCGTAGAATTTTATCACACAGAGTTATTTCGTTATTATAGACATCAATATGAGAAGCGAGAAATTGTGTATGTAATTGTAAATAAACTATTATTTCCTTCTTTACGCAGCTATAGTACCAATGTTTTTTTACCTAATTTTTTTCCAAGCAAATCCGAGAGGTTAAGATGTTAAAAATTTACACGCATGTTGATAACACATTTATGAACGTCATAAAAAAATCAGCCTAAAGGTGAACGCACACTTATCCCAGCTGAACGCGTCGAACGAATCGAAGTTTAGGAGGCCTCGCACAAATATCCGCACAGATTCGGACGATACGATGTGGGCAGCTTTCATAGGACTTCATATAAAGAATTTTAAAATTCGTTTCGTTCGACTCGTTCTATCTGTTCGACTGGTAAGTGTGCGTTCACCTTTATTCGTGCCCGAAATATCGATTTCATCTGTTATTTGATTTAACTGCAAGTGGTGTGGTACAGGAAGGCTATCAACGCTTGGCTTGTCAATGAGGCTCTTTATTTTGGACGTACCCATACTGCATTGCAATGTGTTTGAAGAGTTTGTTTTTTGGTTTTATAAATCATAATTAAAAATATATCTCACTCAAGAAATCAAACGCATGTAAAAAACCATAAACATCAGAAAAAAAATGTACTTGCAATGTCTTGCAAAAAAAATGTTGCAAGCACTCATTTAACATCATCTCTTAGCTTCTTTTGACTGCGACTACAGTCCATGGTATAAGTGGCGATTATAATCCCGAGTTGCCACTAATGCAAATAAATATGACGATCACTGATGAGTGAGTGGTGCTTATCGTAACATGAGAAACATGTATTGATGTGTCAATGGAAAAAGTTAGAATGGGAATAAAAAGCAAGAGCGACAATTTATAGGCTAAATTTATGATTATTTCCCGTATACATCTAGAAGTATGTATAAAACCATAGACGTGTTATGTATAGAATGGCAACGAAATAATGATTACGGCCAAACCAAATACACCAGTGTGCGTGTAATGTAAGTGCATATGTGTGTGAAGTGATGGGACTAGTACCGATACATATTAACTAGTCCCTATCAAAGTGAGGTTATGAATAGCAGAATAACACGTATTTGTTATCATTTTAAAATGAACTCTTAAGTATTCGGAGCAGTAGTGTCGTTAATTGCGATAATTTTCCTACCTATTTAAGTCCAAAACTTGTCATAGTTCTAAAACATTGCAGTTAGACAAAACAATTTTTTAATAGTACTTGCATGTGAAATGTATGATTTTTTTCTGTGACGAGTTACATTCGGGCACAGTACACGTTTAATCATAATTAACCCCCTTTAACGAGCATAAAATTACGATGTAACAACTGAGATTTTGCAAATATAAGAGGGATAAATTTCGTTCGTACCTGACGCTGACCTAGCTATTTTGTATTACAGCATGTACGTGAATGGTCTCGTCTATTTCGCTCTAACATACCCAATACTATGCTCTGTCTCTTTCGTATTGCCCATCTATGACAATGAACTATATGTATAAAAAATGTCCGTCCGTATGTGCGTGCAAGTGTGAGCGTGCATCACGCATCAAGCGGGGCCTGAGGCGGGGCCGAAGCCGGGGGGGAGGCGAGTCGCAGCCGCCGCGCCTCGTCCACGTCCAGCGCTCTCTTCATCTCATAGTACTTGTGCTTGAATGACGTCAGCTCGCTGCCCACTCGCTCCAGCTCCAGCCGCATGTCCGTCACTTGGCGCTCGCGCATACTCACCTCTGGGAATATACAGCTATTAATAATAATAATACTCCAGACAATTACACAGATTGTGTGACCCCAAACTAAGCAGTAAGCTTGTACTATGGGTACCACACAACGAACCCTGGGGGAGTCCCAGTAACACCCAGACTCCAAGCCAATTTAGAAAAGTTGGTTTCCTAAATTGACCTAACCGGGGATCGAACCCGGGACCCTAGCTTAGAAAGCAGATGCATATGCCACTGCGCCAACGGGCCAGTCGATATAGACAATAATAGACAAGGTGACTACGAAAATGTTAAAGTTACAATTGTTTTTTATACTATAGCGAAGGTAAACCAACAAGCAGTGATCCTAATGGTAATTGTGCCAGCTTATGCTGACACAACATTTCCGTAATCTCAATACACGACCTTTGATAATATGTAAGCATCGGCTTTCAATGTCTGCGTTGTTGCAAAGAGATTGAAATTATATCACGAGGATAATTAGTATAGTTTGTAATTACACTAACAATATGAGATATGAACGTAAGTTGTCCACCATAGTAAAGCTTCAGAAGAGCGAACAGTAATTGAACCAAGTGACCCCAGGACATTTACAATATAAGGCTAAGAACGCGCTTGAAATTGTAAATGCGGTGGAAAACCTTGTGACTAAGATGTCCCTTTTATGCCAGAACACTGGCTGTCTTGTCCTCCACACCAGAACAACAATGCAGCACTGCTGTTTGGCGGTAGGTTTAAACAGATGGTAGTGTTAGAAACGATAGTTATTTTAGTATTCGTTTACGGAAGTAAACTAATTAATCTGTGGTATTAGGTAATATCTGGCAATACTGCCTGTGATTCCTATTCCGGCTATTCCATAAAAAATAGTTGTAGTCTGTGGAATTATTCTGTGTTAAGAAATGAAACGGTTTAATGGTGTTATATTGTAATCCCGATTAATCTCATCTCTAATAAGCAAGAACCTGTACAAAACTATAATACATATAAGCGTACTACAACGCTACAGGTAGCATAGATCCAGACGGACCACACAATAGGGTCCTACCTGCAAAAGACAGATTTCGAAACTCATTTCCATAAATGAAATCTGTGGCAATATACACATTTTATCACCAGTAAACAGCTTTATTATCTCATATAGCATAGAAGGTGGCTGTATACTGGATTTTTCTTTTATTATAAATTGCCAAGTCAAATATGAAACAAGTTTTTGGTAATGAATAAAAACTAGTAAATCAAATATGACAACAAAGTTTTTGACATTGTTGCTGTAATCCCATTATTTTTAGAAGGTATTAAGTTTTTGTTTATATCTTGGTACCTACTTTTGTGTATTACCACACGTTTGTCTTCTGGTACGAAGGCGGGGAATGTCATACCTGAATAACTCCAGCACAAAACACTGATTGTTATATCAACATTATATCTTTCTCGCATGGTGAAAATCTAATTTAAACTTGCTTCAAGGTTATACAGTTGCATGCAAACTTAACGCACGCTTAAATGTGATATTAGCATAAGTAGGTGTAAGGATAGAGTGAGGCTTAAATGAATGTAATATTGGAAAAAAAAAATTGTATTGGAAGCAAGAATGTTATAGACAAGTAAGACAAATGTATTAAATTGTTAAATAATAAAATAAAATGAGGTGGATAGGAAGTAAAGATTCAATCTCACTCTTTATTAGTATTCCCAGAGGAAGAATAATAATAATTGAATGAAGAAGGACAAAAGAAATAGAATAATAACGACCCTCACCTTACACATGTCAGGGAAAGCAGTAAAAACAGGGCACGCCTGGTTCAAGTTTAAATTGCTATCTGAGATGGCACTAGAGCTCGAAGGGATGGTTTTTTTCATAAAAATCGAGTATTCTAAAGCCACTTACCAGCGATAAGACATTTCATCTTCGT
This sequence comes from Zeuzera pyrina, assembly GCA_907165235.1. Classification (NCBI taxonomy): domain Eukaryota; kingdom Metazoa; phylum Arthropoda; class Insecta; order Lepidoptera; family Cossidae; genus Zeuzera; species Zeuzera pyrina. The sequence continues at coordinate 12,593,996 of OU015639.1, read as the reverse complement.
CGTCCTCTGCGCCAGTGCCCTCTGCGTTCTGTTCAATGTTTGCTGTACAATACAAGACAATGTTAATATGGCGTTACACTACTGACTACTGGTTATTACAGTTCAAGAGCGCATCTAGGATTTTAATTTTACACATTACAAGAGACTACAGCTTAACCTTTGAGAACTTCCTTCGTGAGGAGACCTAGTACCGAATCATGACTTATGGTTAAATATGTTTTGTTATCAAATATGAATGTTTATAAATGGCAAGCGGTGCTATTAACCGTTGAAGAGTTCCCTCGTATGGAGTCAGGTCTTGGCTGCAGCAATAGGCCGTGGTTAAATTGTGTTTTTATGTTAGAAATTTAACACTTATACAAAATTATAAGTCAGTAGGTACTATTTAATCGTTGAGGAGTCCCTTCATAACCATAGGTTGCTGTTGCCATATTGCATTATCATCGTCTTTCCGTAAGTACCTAAGTTAGTTACTTAAACCAAATTTCAGCTTGATTAAATGTCGAATAGAATTAACTTGCAGAATTTCAACCAAAGGTACAAATAGTACAGGGCATATTAAAAGAATATAAACATTATAAATATTGAGGTAAGTATATTTATTCCACTAATAAGACGGCCATGACTCATATTGTTATTAACATTACCATAAGTTTTTTACTATGCTGATTGATGGAGTATTTTTCCTCACTTGCTTTGCATACATATTGATTTGTATTTGTTTACGTAAAAAACTATTTGTCAACACAATTAACTACGGTCACAATAACGTCATCTAATAACTCCGTGGCGAAGAGGCAAAAATCCGGGTTCGATTTCTCCTTAGTTAGCGTGGTTGACACTACGATACGAGTATTGTTACACAGTACCTAATCATATAGACGTCTGTATCACCAGATAATTTCAGCAAATGGTGGTATTATAGTCACAGTTACACATTACAGCAATACTATAGTCGTATAACAGTCGCATTACAGTACGGTTACGGAAACACTACTGTATAACAGTTTAAGGTTGTGTTTTATCGATATATAACGTTTTTACTTGTTTGGTGTGCCAGGTATTGACACTGACATAGCAATTCTTGATCTCTATGCAAAATTGTAATTTTCCGTAACTGGAAATTAAATATCTGCATCGTTGCAATGACATGACAAATATGTCACATAGAGATACCTAAGTATGATTTGTATATATTGAGCGCCGTAAAGCCGTAATAATAATACCGTATTATAAATACCAATACATATGTAATATTATTCTATCATCGTCAATAACAAAAAAATACTACAACAATATTAGGTTATTCGATTTATCAATACATATAGTAAGATATAGAGATATAGTCCTATAGAGTATATAAGAAGCTTTGATTGATATGAAAAAAGATTTCTTCGACGGCGGTACAATTAGATTATGCTCTAGTGCTGTAAGTAGGTACAGTTTATGTATGTTCAAGAGGCATGCAAAGTGGATGTAATATAAATATAATATAGTAACTGACCAATTTGTTTCGGTTTCGGCAGATTCCGGTATAAAATTAGAGTTTCTTTGTCTTAGTTTCGAATTCTTCAGCAAACTTTTTTTTGGTTGGATTTATCAAAACTGATACCGAAACTATACTTTCGTGAGTTTTCGCGCTGACTTCGGTGACGATTGGTATAATGGACTTTTATCATATACCACGTACCTAGAGTTGAAAGTTTTACTAAAAGGTTATCACGTAAAGGACGATAGCTCCGCTGCAGTCGCGCGACGATTGTTTTCAATTGGTAATTACGGTGTCATAAATGTTTTGCAGCATAAATAGGGTCCTTAGCAGTAGTATTTAGTTCACTGATTACTCAACAGACAGGGCAATAGGGCTTCGCAGCATTATATCGTGCTCGATTTAACAATATGTCGTCGCAATTGATTGTGTAAAATTCGGCTATCGCTTACTGGTTGCAGTTACGTAAAAAGGTAGCCAGACTCCAAGATAGGTAATTTAGTCCGTCTAGTCCTGGAAGTTAGATGCCCTAGCCACAACACCAACGGATTAATCAGTTCGTCTGCACGCTTACTATCTTCACTTACCTTTATTTCTGGACTCGGTTGCAAAGCCAGCATATCTTTAATGGCGTTGTATAAATTTTTCGTTTCCTTTAACTCCCGGTCTTTCAGTACCAACATCTCGCTTTGCGCAAGGACTTTTCTGGAATAAGATTTAATGTTGTTATTTATGGTACCTTTATAATTTACTATAACCTATTATATATTCATACATCCGTATATCCATGCTGTATCCGTAACCCGATACTCAGAGAGGACAGAGCATAAAGTTTATCCTTACCTACATACTTCTTTCGCCTCCTCGATTCTCATCATTCTCCTCACGCATTTTCACCAAGATATGTGGATGCTTTTGACATTTCCTTCAGTTAACACTCTGGCTATTTGATCTTCATAAGTCAGCCTAGACTAGATCTTCCTTGGCTACTGCTACTAACACTTATGAATTCGAAATAACAGCGATTTACACGAATCAGTTTTATATCCGACATGACAAGGTTACCGACCACTGATCAAGCTAACCTATCGATCATGTGAAACCGACCTTAAAAAGTTAACAAACCACATAATGAAATAGATTTATTTCATATGAACCTACCTAGGTATTATTTTCAAACAAATAAATAATTGCAAAAAATTTGTGTAATTATAGCGAAGTAGCCATTATCTATTATTGTTATTAAGTGCATTAAAGACTATTTATCAGTACTGACTCTATAAACTTCCCTAATTGTTACTTTAATTTACAAGCAATTAATTTTCTGAAATGTCGCAATAAATGACACTTATTATTTTCTCATTAAAGATAACAAACAACGGAAATGTATTATGTAAGCACCTAATACAATAATAACTATAAATTAATTATTGATTTACTAACTTTTGCCCGCGACGTTGTCCGGGTGAATTTCGGAAAGAATCATCGCAACCCATCACAACAGTTTTGTTGCAGGCAATGATGTTATAATACAAAAGAGGAAGATAGGTTACGTTAATACTAATCCAAGTAAAATACTGTCCCGGTTACAACGTTACAAAGTGAGACAAATATACATTGCAGTGCGTCGCTATGAAATGTAAAACTTAATTGCATTTCAAACTAACAAATCACATAGCTCTCTAAATCATGGTGATTGCTCAATTTCAATTTATGACTACATTTTAAGCGAATCCGTGACTAATTCATAGAATATTAGTAATTAATGCCACAGAACAGACATTTAAAATAATATGATTGATACCTAATGGAATTAGACAGTAAAAAATGATGTTTGCTTTTTTCGAATTTCGTTTTTCTTGAATCATGTAAGTAGAACAGATTTATTTAAAAAGATCGTCAACATTTTTTAATTATAAATTTGAAAATGATGAAAATGAAACTACTTTCATATAAAATGGATATTATTTTTTATTATGCATAAACTATGAAATAAAAATGTAGCAATTATTATTTCTAATTACCTTCAGATAAATTTAATTCATTTCTTTTCCCTTTTTGATATTTTTTCCATTTTGGGTTATTTTTATGCATAGAATGAAGTCGGACATTGAATTGTATTTTTATATTATTGCTTTTAATAAATGTAAACGACGATTAAAACTGGGTGGCTGCGTCATCATATGATCATGTACATTATAAAAAACGTTTGAATTATTAAAAGATTTTAGAATTTTGAATGCACAATAGGCATTGCATGACATTGTTGGTTATGTAACATTACTTTTCATATTCTTTGACCAAGTCCGAGTTGGCTAATTAGCAAAGTTTTGGGGTGCCACTTTTCGAGTGCATGTAACTCATCTACCTCTTTTGTAAATATAACATCATTGGTTGCAGGGATTTTTTATATACTTTACTACATTACACAGCGATTTTATCTAAAACCCAGTGTAGAGATGAGAGTCAACATCGTAAATGCGAAAGCCATACGCCAACCCAACAGTTCTTAGCCTTTCCGTTCTTAGTTCTTAGTTTGTGACTTTTGAAAGTCCGATACATTCATTTATCATCAGATTCACTTTCAGAAAAGTTCATTAGGTTTTCCATGTATTTCTGCCAAATTGTAAATCTTTTATAATGACCTTGCCTTGCGGCGCGGCGTGAAGTGGCCAGTATCATTATGACTACGCGCGCCGGTCTGTGGACCGGTGCTAATAAAGTGGCCAGTATCGTTCTGCCAACTACGAGATAAATTTGAGTGTCTGGAGAAGCTTAAAAAATGAAAACTTAACTGAGTACGAAATGAAGTTTCATACAATATTTCGTACTGACCTTTGATGTGAATTATTTCACACCGGAGGCCGGAAAGTTCGATTTTCGAAACTAATTTCGAGTATAAAATGGAACTTTTTACTCTAGGTAGTAGAAAAATATATTTTCAGTTCTTTTATTATTACGGTTTCTCCAGATATTCTGTGCTGTCAATGATACCACTAGAGTTTCCATCCAGTCGTGATCTTATTTACGCTAGTAACTAATTAATCTGCGATCTATCAACTATTAGGTATATCCTATTTTTTTAATTTTTGATTTTAATTTAAACAAACAAGAGACTAACCCAAATACTTATCGCTAAATTTTCACCGTTCGCTGGGCCGACGTATCACAAGTAGCGGTCTAATACACTGCTTGTCTATTATATACACGAAACTATGAAATATTCACAAATAACACTAATAGCACAGGCGAATTAGTTACTAGCGACTAATATTATCCAATATTGTGCAGCATTGAAAAAATTGAGGTTATTTGTCAAGCGTTTTAATTTGTAATGTTACCCAAAGGTTGCCTATTTTCCTAGATCAAATTAGTATTATACTTAAATCAGTTCACTCTAATATGTGAGTCACACAATTCATTCGAAATGCAAGTCAGAATAATAACAGAAAAAATATTATTGCTTGCGACGTGTGAACAAATAATCTGCTATTCTTTATTTTTAAGTGTTTTTTAAAAATGTACATGAAAAATACAAATTTTTACACTTGTAATGATGTTCTTTTAATTCTTGATGATTATTATTAAAGCACAAACACACAAACAGACAAAAATTCTAAAAATGTTTGTTTTACTAATAACTAATAAATATGCTGTATCCCTAACGGGGCAGTCAGACAGGACGGAACGCCAAGCTTCGCGGTCCTTACATATTTCGCCTCTTCGAATCTGCTCATTCTCCTCACGCATTTTCGCCTAAGTATGCAGGTGCTTTTGTCATTTCCGTCAGCTAACACTCTGGCCATTTGATCTTCGTAAGTCAGATAAATAACAACTGAGTCAATCGTTTGCGAACTAGCCCATCTCTAGTTATGTTATCTATATAAGGTCATAGTTGCCACAAATAGGATATAAAGCATTAACTATATTATTGTGTATACAAGCTTCATAAGAGAATGAAAACCCATTTATTCCGTTTAGTTATTCTACAGAATTTTGCAGTGGATCTCGCCATTTTGTAAGTTTTGCGGGCACAATTTTATTGAAAATAAAAATTTAAATACTTTAAAAAAAGAAAAATATTTTCGTTACTGATAAATTCCATTCCACCCATCCACAACGCGGTGATGGTGCTAACTTTATTGTACTTTAGTGAGGCCTGGATATGCTCCTAATCAAATAAAAGAAAGATAAATGCAGTGCAATCTCTTGGAAACATGTGGGGTATCCCTTGCGGACAAAATAAGCAATGAAGAGTATGCGGCGTGACAGAGTTGCAGGACAGTGTTATTGCAAAAATTAAAAAAGGAATGCTTATAGATGGTTCGGGCACATAGAAAGAATGAGTGATAAAAGACTGGTGAAGAAAATCTATACAGAGCGAAAATTGAGCGAAAGACTAAGGCTGACAGAGTGTTAGCTGACGAAAAGTCAAAAGCACTCGCATATCTAGAAGAGAATGATGAGATTTAAGGAGGCGAAGGAAATATGTAAGGGCCGTGAAGCTTGGCACTCCGTTTTCCTTGATTACTTCGTTAGGGATACGCGTAAAGATACATAAACTGTAATGCGAAATTTTCAACTGTTTTTACTTTTATTCCAATGGTCGTGTCCGCGGAAGTCGTAAACTAGTAAAAAAAAATATTTCAATTTATAAGTTTAGTGCGATGTTAACATTATTTTTAAAATATTTAAGAAGAAACATTTACGAATATTGCATGTACGTGTGGCATATTTCGCGTGTTCGCCACTTACTTCTGAGTGAGTCGTAGTTTCTGGGAGAGTCTCACGCTGTCCGGATCAGTCCCTTGCAACTTGCGCCAGCGGTGTACGTTCAGTGGTGTCTCCAAAGCCTGCTCTAACGCGCGCACTCGCAGCCTCTCGCGACCCAACTCGCGTTCAAGATTGAACACCTAACGTGATGAAACTATTGTTATTACAATTAAATTACTTCAACGCGTAGAGAGAGATCAAAGAAAAAGTAAACGTTTGAAAATCCTTGACCGAAATAAAAATAGTTTAAATCGATGTCCACTATACTTATTCTCGAAAATTGTAACCATCAAACAAAAAAAAAATACATGCAAGTGGGTTCATTCGCTCAAGAACCACGACCTCACAATAAACTAATAAACACATGTAATTACATCAAACATATAACACCTCTCATACATAACAGTTTTAAAAAGAGAAGATTGAGTCGCGTACTTTAAAACTTAATTAGCCGAAATCAGCTGTTCCGCCTGCAATTACGAGTTACGACACATATTACATTCAAAACCAATCAATTAAAATTAATTTATTTAAGTAAATCAAGGCTTTTGAACGTCGATCTTCATAATAAGAAAAAACTACATTGAGAAAATCCGACAAGAAACTCAGGCATTATTTTTTCAACAAACAAATTACAAACAACCATTGAATAAGCTGATAAGCCGCAAAAGCGGCTTGCTTTGCGGCTGACTTTGACTTTGACTAATAAAATACTAATCAAAGTCAAATCAATTTATTCAAGTAAACCCAATTACACGGTATTTTTTAACGTCAAATCTACATTAGTTCGATTCAAAGAGAAGAGAAAGAAAACCTGGACACTGAGAAGAACCGACAAGAAACAGGTACAGGTATCATTTTTTCAACATCATTTTACAAAAGGTTTATTAAAATACAATATTCAGAGAACCAGTAAATGCATGTGCAGAGATGATAATTTCCAGACTATTGTTTTATCTTCAATGTAATCGTTTATTTTATAGTATGATTATCTAATCAATGTACATTTTATAACTAATCTAAATATATTTTCCGTTAATTGAGTGACTTCTTGAGGAACTTTATTATAAAAACGAATGCAGTTACCCAAAAATGAAACATTTGACTTATGTAATTTAAATTTTGGAATAACCAATTTATCACGACCTCAGGTTTCCATACCACCAATATCGCCTTTCTTTATAAATAGATCTATATTTTTCCTCGTATACATAATAATTTCAAAGATGTATAAGGACGGCAAGGTGAGTACATCAATGTCTTTAAAATGATCTCTTAGTGATTCTCGTGCATTCATACTGGACAGACTTAACTAATTCTAATTGTTTCCCACCCAGTTCTATTTAATCATGGATTCTGAGTACATTAGAAAGGGAAAATTTAATACATTTGGTTTTTTGTGCATTCAGTAGTAAATTATTAACAGCGAAGCACCTCGAGACGTCTGCTAGAGTCTCGTTCACCCAAGTAATATCTAGGTTCTTTCCATCCAGTTTAAATAGCAATGCAGTGTCATTAGCAAATAATACTATTTCGCATAAGTCCCTGAGCAAACGGCAGGCTGCTAGTAAGCAGCAACCAGTATTGAAATCACTCCTTGGTGCAACGTTTTGAAGCGTAATGACATCGTCATTTCGCTACAATGGCGGTGGTGGCGGAAAGCTGCTCATACTCGTCTCATTTTGAAAAATTAATAAAATGTATCAGAAGTTGATTTTCCTGAAATTAAGTATTATCTCATGGTAATTAGGAATGCATTTCAACAGTATCTTGAGTGACGGTCTTATTAGGAAGGCGTGTAGACAGATAAATGTTTAATAAAGCATTACATCAATGTGTATACTTTTGTGTGTATCCTTTTTCAACGTGAGAAGACAAAATAATTCAGCTAGGTCATTGATAAATCAAGGTTACCTCTAGTCTCAAATCAGTCATGTTCTCGATGCCCTTAGACAGCAAATTCTTTTCTTTCCTCAATCTAATAATCTCCAATCGCAGCAGTCTGATGTCCTCTATACGTTGCTCGTATTGACGTTCGCCTGGGTTCGTTTGTAAATTGGAATAAGTACATTATTTGAACACGCGGTACACACATTCGCAATTGCAACCTGTCCTGGGGGCTAGACAAGTGGCTCAATTGTGGTAAATGGTAGTAGAATAGAATGACAAATACCACTTGAGTGTAACGAATTTTAAATTGGTAATCAAACGTTATTAACTTTCTATTAAATCAAACGAAAAGTAAAGTCGTGTGAAAACCGTTGTTTAAAATGTAGACAAATGGCACTTTTGACGAGCAGTGACGCCATCAAGCGTTTTGATTTTACGCAGCGTTTGCCACTTGTATAGCCGCTCTGGTATTTTATGACTTCCATGGATACAATTATCACACAAACACATACTCACACGCACACATGCACACAAACACACACGCACACGCACACACATACACACCCCCCCCCCCCCCACACACACATTAAGTTAATGTAAGTTTAAAATTATGTACCTAATGTTAGAAATATTTTTTATTACCACTGGGGAAGTTGCAAGTCACTCCCAACACAAGTGTTTTAAACTACTTACCTACTGGGAGGTCTCCACAAATATTTTGTAAAGAACATTTTCGGAAATAAAGAATTATTGTTATTGTTGTTGTTAATTATCGGAATAAAATTTAACATAATAAACTAATAAATCTGTGATAATATTTGAAAAATACAGCTCAGTAATATTATAAATTTTTTTTTTGTGATTAATGTGACTTGTTTGCGAAATTTTGTAGAATGATTTAAATTCATAGATTTCATTCGTAACGCGCATGTAACATTGATTCCTAAAATACAATTTTATGAATAATGAATGAATTTTATTGAATAAATGGTTTGTTAACAATTAGTTACAATAGGAACATACTTAATAAGATTGTACATATTACAACTAATACAATGAGACCCAGACTCCCAAACTAGACTTATATAAAACCTGTGACTTGGGTGTCAGTGTTCTACTATGGGAAGGAAACAAAAAAATTACAATCTTTGGGACCAGTGAACGGAAATTCTTGATTGTGTGTACATGCATGCGTGTGTGTGAGTATGAGTCTGTGCGCGTGCAGTCGCGCGTGCGTGCGCGCGAGAGTGTGTGTGTGTGTGTGCGTGTGTGTATGTGTGTATGAGTCTGTGAGTAAGCGTAAGTGAGCGATAGCCAATTCGCTATTGTCTGCTAAGAAGGGTTTCTGTCAACACAATTAAGTTTTAGAAGCCAATTTTGTAATTTAGTTTTTACTTCCTGTTTATTGTTTATTATTTTGTTTTATATTCAGTACTTTGTCGATTTTATTGTAAAGGTATGAACTTGAAACGTAATAGTGTTGATATGCGAACTTTGTTCTATACTTTACACTTCGCCAGATTGGTCTATTTTGTCTTACATTTGGATCTAAATACGAAGGAACTTCTGGATGTTTGCGAAGAATGGAACGTAGGACAAAGAGTTGGACAGTCAGAACCTTAGCCGAATCATATAGTTGAGTAGTCGGAAATCTGTAAGATTTAGATAACATTACTTTTAGGACGGCTCTTTAAGCCCTTTCAAGTTTTTTAAATGATCTTTTATCCGCACCGAAGAGTGGGGATATGAACAGTGTTGAACGCCTTAGATCAGCCATTCCCAAAGTGGGCGATAACACCCCCTTGTGGGCGCTGCAGGCCTAAAGGGGGGCGGTAAGAGACCCAGAAAAAAAATGGGGGCGTTGTGTAGAGGCCTGGGGGGTGATTTGTAATTTCATTTAGCTAGGAGGCATCTTAGACAACGACTGCATGAGCTCTCGACTCAGTAGACAAAATAAGTTTGGGAACCAGTGCCTTAGATAGATCCAAAAAATGGCTATACATTTCTGTTTACTGTCAGTTTTCTTAACTGCGGATTTCACCAAGCCAGCGACCGCTTTCTCGGTGACACCAGATCTAAAACCGTATTGATAGTCTGAGATTAAATGGTTGTGGCTAAGAAACCTGACAAGACCACCATTATGAATCCTTTCCAAGATTTTAGACAAGGCTGGCAAGACAGAAATAGGCCTGTAATTATCTATATTGTTCACGTCCCCTACCTTATGAACTGGATGGATAATGGGCTTTTTATATGCCTTAGGGAAAATTCCAGACATAATCGAGATGTTGCACAGGTGAGCAATAATTAGCAGCAATACATTACGATATGATTTAAGGATTTTATTGGAAATATCATCACAGCGAACAGCGCAATTGGAGCGCATTTGCATAATAATGTGTTCAATTTCCCTATAGGTAAAAAATCCAGAGAATCTTTAGAGAGACCGGATTTGCACGAATGGTTCAAAAGAACGTTGGTGATTCGCAACAATGTTCGACGCCAAATTTTTACCTAGGTCAACAAAATGTTTGTTTATGTTATCGAGATCTCTATACTGATTGCCAGAAACTTTTATGAAGATTGTCAGGAGGTACTCTTTCTTATCATAGTTAGTGATTTTTTTAATAACGTCCCAAGTAGCTTTACGGTTGTTTTTTGCTTTAGAGAATTCATTTTATGCTCTGAGTTTACGTAGTAGACGGTTACAGAAATTTCGATATCGGGTGTTACTCAGTGCTAAAACGGCATTATTAGGATTCTTATTAGTCTTTTTTATGAAGTCTATCTCTATTACGACTACATCTAATACATCATATTAGGTAAAGTAGAGTACGGTTACCAACTGGATGGGTGATCTAGTCGCATCAACGACAGCGCATAGGTTATCTGGAGAAAATATAGCGTAACGATGAGATTTCATGTAACAGAGACGGTGAATTTGTTAGAAAACAAAATATAGCTAATAAACGCTTATTAAAAGGCCCAACGTTACTTATATTTTTATTTAATTTAGTCATGATCGGATAACTTAAAAATGAATTCACACGTGTATCGTTTCGAAGCGACGACGCAACAAAGCATCTCCCTTCAATATGAAGTAACTGATCGAGCTTAAAAGCTTTCTTGAAGAGCTTCGTCGAGAAATGTTAAATGTATAGTCGGCCAAGCAATTGGTTGAACACCTTAAGATTGACTATCGTTTACGCGTCATAAAACTACAAGGACTATTTTCGCTTGCCATCACATTATGACATCTGTGCCGTGTTGGTTTCAATTTGAGTGCAGAATGGTAAATTACAAAATTTACAAACAAAATCAGCTTTTCATTTTGACAGAATTGACATTGACATTTTAAGGGTGAATGAGATAGAAGCAAAGAAGGAAGCAAGAGATGGAAGTAGTGACGCCACTGTCAACAAAAAGCCACTCAAAATTTAGGCGTTTGATAGAGTATCATTCATGTAGGCGTGCCACATCGCTACGCATTACATTGCTAAAATGCTGTTAGATCTCTTTGATACATATTGTATAGATTGTACACTACAGAAAAGTCGTGATAACTGCAGCACAGCGCACGCAATTGTAATGCACTGCGGCCCGGTACGCCTCTAACATGGGCTGTTACAATTTTGCAGTGCGTTGCTATACGCCTCACCAAGCTTGTGGTGTTTAATCTTAAATTTAAATTACTTTAAAATATATTAAATGAATATCGAGTAGATCCACCATTAGCTTGAATAACTTCTGACAGTCATCAGCGCCTCATGGATCCAAGTTGTGAACAAATATCTGTACCCCGCATGGTATCCCATACCTCTATGCAATGACTTTCAATTGCTTTGTATTCTTTAATTTCGGTTAGACCATTGTTGCACAATGGTGCAACAGTTCGTTTTATTTAGTCCCCAGAGGTTTTCTATGGGGTTCAAATAAGGATATCTTGAAGGCTATGGAATTAATCGAATACATTGATGAAACCAATTGCGGGTCACCCTAGCAGTATGTAACCTACAGTTGTCATGTAAAAAATTAAATTCAGGCAGCTCATTTTCCGGGTAAACAATCCGGACAGATGCTAACATTAAGTTTTCCAGGTTGTCAATATAATTTTGAGCGGTTGCTCGTGGAGGTAATATTAAGAGTTCACCGACTCTGTCAGCCGACATCTACCCCCATATGTTAAGACAAATTTACCAGATTCCATATTTGGAACTAAATTAGTTTCATTATATCTTGTATTATTGTAACGCCACAGACTTAACCGGCCATGTTGGCGGGATTTGAACGACTTCTCATCAATAAATATTGTAGTTGACCAATGAAAATTTAAAAATTCTCTAGCAAAATTCAAACGAGCTGCTTTATGGGTATTCGTCAAATGAACCTTTTTGTAATGACGTCTGTAGTGCAATCCTATACCGTGCAGGTGCTGCTGTATAGTTTCAGTGCTCAACTACTTCCTTCGCCGAGTGTACGTGTCGATTTATAGTTCGAATTTTGGCGGAATATACTATATTATGTTAATTTTGTACTGTACCTACTATATAACATCAGAGTAAAAATTAAGGCATTATGCGGAATACAGTGTAAGTAGATCGAAAGTGTAACTCCCAGTTAAAGTTCCAGTGAAAAAAATGTATCCGAGGCACCTCTCTGCAATGTGATCTCCAGTATTCGTATCTTCTCGTACAGAAGCGATATCTCGTCGTTCCTCCTCACCAGCTGCGCCCCGACCACGTCCCTCTCGTTCATCATACCTTCGAGCTCCTTCGCCAGCTTGGCTCGGGCTGTGTCCCCTTCCTACATTTCATAATATTTTAATTATAGCTGTAGCAAATATATAGAAATGTGAATATACATACATATGTATTTTCTATTCTTTCACAATAACTAAAATTATGTAGGTATGAAGTTACAATATTTAATAGATTAATAGATGGCAATACCACAATTTCTTCATCGTTTAATGTTAATTCATTTTTAATTTGACTGCTATTTTTGTACGTTAACTTCTGTAAAGTTCAAATAAAAAGCGTAGAGGATTCACTTACGTTTTCAGAGATGAAAATCTAATACAAATTAAAACATGTGGATTTAATATCGAACTGGCACTTGTTTTAAAAGTTAGTTTCTTACAAATCAAGTTTTATATAACATAACATAACTTCACGCTGTATCCCCAACGGGGTAGTCTTTCGCTTCCTCAAATCTCATCATTCTCCTCACACATTTTCGCCTAGGTATGCGAGTGCTTTTGACATTTCCGTCTGCTAACACTCTGGCTATTTGATCTTCATAAGTCAGCCTTGGTCTTCCTTGGCTTCTTTTACCACTCACTTTCGCTCTGTATATTTTCTTCGTCAGTCTTTCATCACTCATTCTTTCCATGTGCCCGAACCATCTAAGCATTCCTTTCTTCATTTTTACAATAACACTGTTGTGCAACCCTGTCATACTGCGTATCTCATCATTGCTTATCCTGTCAGCAAGCGTGACACCGCACATATTTCTGAGAGACCGCATCTCCACAGCATTTAACATACTTTCACTCGATTTTGGGCATATCCAGGCTTTTATATAGATTTCTTGTATTGTCTTATGAGACTGATATACCTTTACGATTAAAAGAAAGCACGTATATCTACTACGTTTCTATTCACAAAGATATCCTAGAAGGGAAATTATATTCAGAATCAAAATTTCCTTCAAATAAAAATGTTGATAGATGATCTACTCGTTAAGATATCTTCCACCTGTAATTTTAAATTTGTTAATCTACACGTTTCGCCTCTCAATGAAGCTCTTCAGGGAATTCTAGAGATCAAATTCGGTCAGGTACTCAGCATCAAACCATTGGGTTCTGGATAGTCGTCTGACTGCAGAAATTTCCTGAAGATGCTTCGATTAGAAGCAAAACACGTTTCGATCGACAAATATGGAACTTTGGGCTGAAGGCAGCTAAGAAATATACGCAAATTGATTACTTGAAACAGAATTTCAGATGAATTTTAGAAAAGTAACACCTGATTCGATACAGTAAATATTTATGGGTTGGTTCGCTCGTTATTTTTATAGTCATTTATACAAAATACATTTAAAATTAAAATAAAAAATCAATTTAAAAAGCTGTCGCACATTGGTATTACCACTTCAAACCATTTGCTTTTTATATTTCAATGAGGTTTAAGAAACTTTATTCTCATAAAGACCTAAAATTAACTTACTCGAGAAGAAATACATGATATATTCAGAAATAAAATACGACATTGGACGAACGTACAAATGTAGTTTTTTTTATTTTATTATTTTTAATTTTGTGTTTGTTCATCACTTTCGTCTCCAAAGCCATTTTGAACATTCGCCCTGTTGCTTAGATCGGAGTTTACAGTTTGATAACCTTAAAACAATTAAAATTCCTTACCAGAACGATCCTATTGAGTCTGGCCTCTTCCTGTTTGAGGGCCGCTATATCCGCTCTTGCTTCAGACAACTTCACCTGTCCCACCTGTATCTCTGTGCGGAGTTGCTCGATCTTCTTGTGGCATTTCACTAAGTTGCTTTCGCACGACTTCAATCCAGTTTCCTTCCCAGATATATCTTCTTTGAGCTGCTCTATTTGGTAGGCTAACATCTGTTAGAGTTGGATAACAATGAAGAAGTGTGTAGTTATCAAAATAATTACAACTCATATCATGATATCAGTATCTGCAAGCGCGACACTTAGATTAAAAACGGCTCACTCACTTTTAATTGCCATTATTTAAAGAGTGTTTAGTAGTGCATTCTACCACAGTTAATTTTGATCATATAATACTGTGAAATTAAAGAGAACTTTTTCTTGTATGTCATATGTCATGTAAATACTGTCAGATGAAATGTGAATAAAACACATAAGTGGCGCCGTCATGATAGTTCTCATTTACCAATCTTGTTCGGCTTTACTCACGCAATTGTATATTAATTAATAACCTTTAGGTTACATACGAGGATAAACCACCACTTGTTATATTCTAATGTATTTCATACATAGCGATCGGTCTAAGGATCTTTTATTCTTTTATTTAACTTATTTATATACCTTTATTTATATACCTTCACTTTACCTAAATGATTATAATCCAATAACGTCTGCAAAACTTAACAAACATATTAACAACAAACAACCTATTAAATTAAGTAGTCCAACTACATTGTTCTTGAATTTGAAATTAAAGTGATTTTCTAAACTCTTCGGCTCAACATATACGAAATTCATTTAAATAATACTATTCCCACACAACTGCAATTGTATGATGTCGTTTGAATTACAGATCGATGGATTTTCAGCGGAGGGTTTAGTTAATCCCCAACTACCTTCAGTTTCTGCTTCAAGTCCTGTATCTCGTCCAGCGACTCCGTATAGTTCTTATGCAACATGTTCCGCTCGGCCCTAGTCGCGTCTAGGCTCACGGACAGTTTACGAGACTTGACCGTCTCCTCGCGCAACGCCTTCTTCAGGTCAACGATGTCCGCAGTACGGAGACGGACCTCCTCTGAGGGTAACATTAGCGTAGTCAGCATTATATTCTAGACATAAGTCGCCATACTATGTAGATGTTAGAATTTTGACCCCGGTTAGCCAGCTTTGAACTTTATCGTATTTGTATGTAAATGTAAATGTTCAGAATTACTCGTTTAGTATTCACTATTCACACACATCAGCCATGACTAACTTCTATCTCGTACACTGTTAGCAATGACAATGAAAAGTAATGTAACGAATTTGGGTGACACAAGTTAAATGACAGACACATCCTCACACTGTATTACTGACGGTGAAGTCATGAAAGCTGGAGTACCAAGCGTCGTTGTTCTAGCATACTTCTTTCACCTCCTCGAATTTCATCATTCTCCTTACACACTTCCGCTCCAGTATGCGAGGGCTTTCTTGATTT
Source organism: Zeuzera pyrina (assembly GCA_907165235.1). Taxonomy (NCBI): domain Eukaryota; kingdom Metazoa; phylum Arthropoda; class Insecta; order Lepidoptera; family Cossidae; genus Zeuzera; species Zeuzera pyrina. The sequence continues at coordinate 12,577,907 of OU015639.1, read as the reverse complement.
CCGTTACTTAACACTGGCTATTTGGTTCTCTTCATTCGAACTTTCATCACCCATTTCTTCTATCTGTCCGAACCATCCAAGCATTCTCTTCTTCATTTTTACAATAACACTGTCGTGCAATCTAGTAACATTATTATCCAACCTTGTCATACTGCGTATTCTTTCGTTATTTACATTATCCGCGACACTGCGATACCGCACATTTTTCTAAGAGACCGCATTTCTACTGTATTTATCTCATTTTCACTTGGTTTCACTCATATCCAGGCTTCCCTACCGTACAACCACAGATTAATTAGTTACTAGTACAACAAAGTTAGCATCAAAAGCTCATTGTGGATGGCCATTTTATTGGATTTAGAGTAAAATTAGATACATATTATACGAGTTTAATGTTGTTTTGATACGTACCGGATATATCGTCGATTTTCTCATTAAGAGCAATAGCCTCTTCGAGCATTCTGAAATGAAAAATATTCCTTAGAGGTTTTGATAAACAATTGCGTATTATTGACGTTGCTAATAATAGCCTACTTCTCTGTTCTTGGACGGATACGTGGTAACTTTAGTAATGGGGATAAATTAATTAGAAGAGGCCGCTATCGGAGCGACTATGACGTCACTTACTCGTAATATCATTGTGCTGGTGTGGAGTGACAAAGACAGTCCTCATTACTTGAACTTTAAAGCCAACAACTTATAATATTCTTCAAAGAAATTAAAATATTTTTGCAATTGTGTTCCTGATTAATAAACGTATTTTTAATAAATATTGTGTATATCGACGACCTCCTCCTCCTCCTCGTGGTTCGATTCCCGTCCCGAGTCTGGGTGTATATGTATAATATGTATATATTTACAAAAGAAAAGTATATAAGTAGTATATCAGTTGTCTAGTACCCACAACACAAGCGCTATGCAGCTTATGATGGGACTAGATGGCGCTGTGTGAAATGTCTGAGTATATTATATATTATTATATAAACTCAAACAGGCAAATAGGCTATTCAAATGAATTTTCTTTACGCGGTACATTATACATATACAAGATCGAGATAGAGAAAGAAAGGGATAAAAGAAATTGAGAGAGAACAAGAGAGTGGCGACCTGTCCTTGTCCTTCTCTAGCTGCCGTATGGCGAGACGCTGCTTGTTGGCGAGTTGCGTGCTCACGTCCAGCTCGTGCTCCAGCTGCTGCCGCCGCTGCTCCTGCAACTGCAGCATCTGCAGGTTCTCCAGCGCCTCGCCTGGACACAAGCAAACACGTGTCATCAGGAGTAGAAACCGTGCGAATATTTTTAATATTCGCGAATGTAATTGCGAAATTAAGCGAATAATTTTACGTATATATTTGGTAATGAAAAAGGTATACAAATATTTATTCGCATGAAAATTCAATTGCTAAGATCTAAAATACGCTAAAATGTTAATTATATCGGAAAACATGCAAATACTCACATGCACATGCGTATGCGAATAGGAATATTGGGAAATGGGAAAAACGAAAATGCGAATAGGAAAATATATTCAAGAACCTAATATTCTAACTCGCATACGCATGTGCGAATATTTGCAAACATTCGTATTGGCGAATGAGGGAAATCCAATTTTCTCACATCACTAATATGTATACGTGAACTTCGAAGACAAGAGTAGAATTATCGAATCGAGTTCTAATTTGTGTCTTTTTGAATTTTTATACGAAACAAGGGACCAGACCCGGCTTCGCCCGGAGAGGAAGTTGACTGTCTGCAATACGCTGAATTATTTTATTGAGGTTTTCATACAAAAATACCATCCAAATTTTCGACTTTTCAGAGGGATTTTCCCAAAATTTTCATTCATACAAACCTTTTCCTAACAAATTTTGAGCACAAATCTGCCAAATCGGTTGCTTGTAGAGGACCTTTGCAGAGCTGCATGTATTTACATCTGACCCGTATCGTACCCACCTATCACTTGTACGTCTATAATAACAATTCGTACTTACTCTGTATCTTTTGCATGTTCTTGTTGAGGATGTCCTTCTCTCTATTCAAGTTCTCGATCTCCCTGCGGTCAGCCTCCGCTTGTTTCTTACTCAACATTATTTCTCGCTCCATCACGCTCACTTGCTGACGGAGGCGATCACTAAACCAAAAAACCAGTGAAGAATGTGTGAACACGCATTAACTTAAGTTCTGTTCCTTTCGATCAAAGTACATAAGGAACATTACATTTAAAAATCAAATAGAAACTGGGACCTACCCTCTTTTTTTTTGGGTCAAAATTAGTCAATATTTAATTTTTGGCTTCTTTAAAGCTTTGTAGATTTTTGTTTGAAGTCTGTCATACTCAACGGCCGCCATTTTCCTTTCTTTTTTGGAATTACGGCGCACTTTAAAACTTAAACCTATATTAGAAATCGATCGGGGACGCTTAACAACAAATACTTACATTATATAATAATACTTAACTTAACAAAAAATTACCTGGGCTGTTATATGCTAAAGTTTCACGTTACAGTGTTATTTGCAAGAAAATGTCGATGTATGAACATTTCAAACCATGAAAAAAATTGCCAGAATTAATGAAATTAAAATAGTTATTTTTGGTTCTTAAAATTACACCAATAAAAAAATTTAAATGACTGATGAGTATGTTACAATTTTCAAACCCTTTTCAGATTAGTAAGTGTAAAAATGGCAGAATAAAGGAGCATTTATGTGTATCTGCATGGATCACAAACACTTAACTTGCAGCATGTCCAGCACGCACAACAATACGCCTCTTAAAAATGAACTCAGTTACCTATCGCCCTTAACGCGATGATTCCGTCATCACGAGACATTTGTATGCGAATTTGTTAAGTCTTATTATTTAGCTAAAACCATAGTCTTTAAGTTTTGTTCTTTAAAATTTAAACGCTCACCGTTCAGACTCCACACCCGCTTTAGCTTGCTCAAGTAACTGATATTTCTTCGTTTGCTGAACATACTGCTTATGCAATTTGGATATCTCGTTTCGAAGCTTGTTGCCATCGTCTATCATGTTCTAGGAAAGTATTAAATAATAAATAAATAATAATAATACTCCAAACAAATACACAAATTTGTGACCCAAACTAAACAGTAGGCTTAGCGGCGTTAACTAATTAATCTGTGCTATGGGTATGTGATGAACACAAACAAACAGCACAAGCGGCCCCAATGCTTAAGAAGCCCTGGCAGGGCAGCGACGTTATATCGGGGGCGTGTCCCTAAGAAGAAACTCACTATTTTCGCGAAAAATTTGTAAAAACACTTTCCTGTACCCTCTCAGAGAATAAACACCGTGTTGTCTGCGAACCGATTATTTTCACTAACGAGTAGTTAGAGATTACATGTATTATACAACGAACTAGGAGAGCTCCTAGTAACATCCAGATTTCCAGCCCAATATCGAAAAGTTCATTTGATAAATAGGCCTGCCCGGGGATCGAGCAAGGGACCCCGACTTGGAAGGTAGATGTTTTGCCATCGCGCCAAAGAGCTAGTCAAATTCGTGCACACTGAACATACACTGAGTTCTGTAGGTATATTTTGTTTAAAATTATGATAATTGCATAGAAACCTTTAGACAATTATTTATAATATTTCTATGCAAGTAAGATCGCTAAGGCCTAGTAAGTATGGTGGACGATCGGTTACTGTAACTGTCAAAAACACGTAAGTATATCAGAAGAATGGAATCGAAACCATGAGTTCTAATTGGCTAGTCTAAATGTAGAGTAAGGAAAAGGATAAATATAATTAATTGCTTTAGGTGTTGGGAGGCTGGACATATAGCTCCCAAATGTAAGGGACCAAATAGAAGAGAGTTGTGCAGAAGATATGGTGGAAGTGATCATAAACAAGTCCACTGCAAAGAGGCTGTGCTTTGTCCAATATGCAAAGAGGAAGGTCACAGAGCGGCAACAACCGGTTGTCCAAGATTTAGAAACGCTATCAAGGACGTAGAAAAAAGACAACAGATGGAGAGTGGTGAAAAATTGTACCAAAATGACCCTTAGAATACTACAAATAAATGCAGATCGGATCAGGGCTGCCCACGACCTTCTCCCGATGACTGCTCATAAGTTAAATATAGATTTGGCATTGATAAATGATCCCCTGGCTGGGTGAAAGATGAAAGAGTTGACGCGGTAGTGATCTTTTATGATAGTAATTGTAGTGGTCAAGCAAACTATAGCAGGAAATAGGTTTGTAGGGGTGCGACTATCTGAAACTACATTATATAGCTGTTATATAGCACCAAACTGTACAATGGAAGAATTCAAAAGATATCTTGATGAATTACGGGAAAGTATACGAGACCAGAAGGGAAATATTCAATGCGGGATCAAAGGCACTACATGATAGAGATGCTAGCAGACCTGAATTTACGTTGAGAATAACCTTTGAGACAGGGGAGAAAACGTCTAGGCCAGATATAATACTAGCCAGCACGGGTTCGGCGGAAAAGGTGAGGACATATGCGAGTGCTTTTTACATTTCCGTCAGCTAACACTGGCTATTTGATCTTCGTAAGTCTTCGTGGTCTTTCTTTGCTCTTTTACCACTCGCTTTCGCTCTGTAGATTTCCTTCGTCAGTCTTTCGTATCACTCATTCTTTCCATGTGCCCGAACCATCAGAGCATTCCTTTCTTCATTTTTACAATAACACTGTCGTGGAACCCTGTCATACTGCCTATCTCTTGTGTCTACTAAATAAAAATAAATATGGTAAAAATAAGTAATAATGTAGTGAGCAAAATAAATGTAATAAGTTAATTGTCAATAAGTGATTAAGGATGGCATAGCCCTTAGAGAGTAGGAGAAGAAAGTGTAAAGCAGAATCTAATAGAAATAAGAAGGTTCAAAGTAGAAATAAAGTAAGGAAACGATGTAATAGAAGTAAGAGTAGACATAAGTTATAATCTAGATAATAAAGGTAAGAACGTTAATAAAGACCCTGCTAGATTTCGTTATGGGAACGAGAATAAAAAAAAATGAATATAAGTAGCGGAGTTCGACAAGGATCTATTTTGAGCCCTACTCATAGAGTCCGCCGTAAAGAATGTTCCATAGAACATTCTTTACGGCGGAGTCTTTGAGATAGATCTTGGAGAAGAAAAAGAACTCATGGGCTTTGTGGATGACCTTGCACTGGTAATTACAACCCGTATTAAAAACAATGTAATCGGGGGACACTTCGCTCAGTAGAATCGGTTAATGGATGAAGCAAACGCATCTAAGATTTACGCCAGAGAAAACAGAAGTCATTATGCTGAGTGGAAGGAAAAGACATGGACCCGTTTCTTTTACGAATGATGGAGTGAAAATAACACCAAAGGTAAATATTAATAGTTGGGAGTTGGGCTGGATAAGTGTCTTACCGTCGGAAAGTACATCGAAGAACTAGCGGCAAAAGCCGAAAGACGGTTGCAGCATCTGATGCCCAGGAGACGAGAGCCACAAGCAAGTAGAAGTGCTGACCGTCTCGAATTCTGTCATGCTTTATGCGGCACTCTCATGGGAGGAGGCGTTAAAATTCGCTAAGCACAGACAAATGCTACAAAGAGCACAAATACAAATGGCCATACGTGTATGTGGTGCATACAGTACACTGTCGACGGAGGTCGTACTTGTCATTGCTTGTATGATTCTTATTGAGAGACTGGCTAAAGAAACGCAAGGTTATATTATAATGAGGAAAAGAAGTCAGAGTCAGAGGCAGAGGAGGAAAGAAGTATGACGATGCAGGAGTGGAAAAGTGAGTGGAAAGAGAAAGGAAAGGGGCAGTGGACAAAAGACGTCATACCAGATTTAAGGAAATAGGTGGGAAAAAGATACAGAGAGGTGGATGCCAGAATGACCCAGGCCCTGAGTGGACACGGTGTGTTTAACATTTATTTAAGTACCATCGGGAAGGTGGATAGCAACGAATGCTGGTACTGTGGTGAAATAGATACTCCCAGACATGATGTGTTTGAGTTTTTGAGACAGAGCGAGCAGCCGCAAATAAGACTTTTACGGCATTGGCTCCAGAAAGTCTCATTACTAACATGCTGTCATGCCGTGAAGGATGTAACGTGGGTGCGGCGATGCTGAGAAACGTTGTTGGCAGAAGGGAAAGGAATGTAATGGAAAGGCAGAGAACTATGCGACAATAGTCAGATCGCCGTCTTCCTGAAGTGATGCTTTAGGCGGTTCCGGGAAGGAAGGCTGGGGCAACAAAGAAAATGCCGTCAATACAATTTTATTAGCATTCTCTAATCAGTTTCTATATTGTTTTCAAAGTATGGCTGTTATTGCGTTTTTTTCGCGTTACCTTCAATTCCTTGGAAGTGTTCGTCAGTGCCTGTTTCGTCTTCTCGAAGTCAATGTTGAGTTGGTCAAGTGTTTCCCGCAGATACGTCGCCTTCGCCGTGGCCGCTTCCTGCTCTTGCTGGGACAGCTGTAGCTTTGAGTTCAAGTCGCGCAGTTGTCTGTCGCGTCGTTCGATTGTCTTCTCCGCTTTTGCCAACTAAAAACAACATATGTGTGACTGCTAAGAGAGGCCTCATCTCACAAATGAGGTGAGATCATGAGAAGGAATGAATCATGCTGTATAACGTGGCCGCAGGACGGATCGGTAAATGTAATTGGCTATTGGTTAAATGAATCGATCCGACATCGTAAAAGGTACGAATTTGCACGTACTTATACCCTGCTTCGCAAATCTACATACAGGTTCTCCACATCCAAAAACCCATACAGGTTTGCGGCTATGGAAACTGTTACAGATTACTTTATCACGTCTTCCGAAACCGACGCGCGTAACGTCAAGCCTTCCTTAACACATATTCCATTGCAATGTATCGGCATAACACTCATATCAAAGGCTACGTGTCCAGTTTGCACATGTACATCCGTTAGTACTGGAAGGGAAAGGGTTCGCACATACGTATCCATATTACACATCTCTATTGCTTAATCTACTGTTAAACTGTTTAAGTAGTTAAAATGCTTATGAAGAAGTCATAGATTTTATAAATAACTCCTTATTACGCCGTGTCCCAGCAGCCACCCTTAAAGGAAATCAGATAAGCTGTGTGTGTTTAATGTGTATATACGACACACATTAAACAGTACCTACACATCTATATTATATTTTATTTTATTTGCTTCACTTCGCAGTACGGGACGGGCTGTCTGGAATTACAGTCTGTGGAAGAAGTATAATATATACTGCTTGGTAATTATATCAAATCAAAAATGTTTTATTTCTGCTGGATTGACATGTTTAAGGCATTGATTAAGGAAAGATTTCACAACTGCAAATTATGACTTGCATCACAGGAAAAAGCAATCCTTTCTTCCTAATCTTCAAATGGTGTCGTAGTTTACTCAAGCAATCGGTAAAAGTAACAATAAAAATGTTATGTCAAATCAATTCATTCAAGTAAACCTAGAAAATTAAATAAACAAGTAAATTAAAGTAAAGTTAATTGCAAGACGTTTTTGAGCGTCATCTTCGGTTTGAAAAGGAAACACGCTTATAAAGAAAAACCAACGAGACAGTCGGGCATCAATTTTTCAACACCATTTTACAATTAAAATGGCGTTACACGGCATTAAAAGTACAATTAAAATAAGAAGTAAAAAAATGGTATAAAAACAAGCTTTTATTAAATTAAATAAAATGCGCAAAAAAGAAAAATGTATAAACCCCAAAATCATAGAACAGTTGATTATGGCTGCTCTATAGAAGTGTCATCGGTAAAAGTATGATAAAAAGACACTCGAGATTGTTCATGTTCTTATGCGATTTAAAAGCTCGTCACGTATTTTTATTTTAAGACAATTACACGAGCACATGGAGTTTCATACATTATAATTCCTTTTACGTGCTGCGCGCACTCAGTGCACACACGCATTGTACCTGCAATCAGCGAGGTCCATTTAGTATTATATGTAAATATACATATTACGTATAATGTATATATATTATACGTATAATATGTATAACATATATATATATAATACAATACTAAATAACTGAGCGTTTTAATTCTACGATGAATTTCTAAAATTCTACAGATTCGGTGAGCTTTTTCAGCTATAATAAGGATATTTGAATTCTATGGGGGTTATTCAAATCTCACATAATAGATTGAAGGTTAAAGAGACAATATCTTATTAAATATTAATGATATTCTTTATCGTTTTTTACAAATCCGGACTTACCACACACAAATAATGCCTCGCAAATGGAAATTCTCTGCATAAGTATCCAGGAAAACGAATTGTATGTTACTCGTAGGTAAACCAATCACATTAAAAGAAAAACGATTTAATTATTTTATACCACGAAACATTCTTGTCCTCATAATAATTACGGATTTACTGGAGTTTATTAGAATTTATAAATTGAAATTTATGATTTCACCGAAAATTAAAATCTCTTAGAAACTGCTAAAGAATAATATAGAATCCTTAACTAACTGATTATATTATATTAGCAATGAAGAAACTTTCACGACATAACAGCTTCTGACTCTACCTTAGCTCAGGAATTATAGAAGCATCAACAAATCGTAACTCAATGGTCGTAACGTTTTATTCTGAATAGAAGACTGGTTGAGAAGCGTTAATTTTTCTTTTTTGAACTACTCAGCGTCAACGAATCAACTCGTTGACAAACTAAACGGTCAACGGAATATTCATATCATTTTCTTGCAGGATAGGCTGTTTAGTGGTAGCAGTTTTGAAACAGTTCGATTCATCGACCAATGATCTACTGTTAATTTACGTGGTTCGTTGAACCAACTCTCACCTGTCCGTCTGTAACTCGTAACAGGAAACAAAACAGATACATAAAAAAAAATCTTTTTCTAAAAGAAAAAACTAAAAAAGTTGCGATTATTGTAAGTATTCACTTTTCTTTAATTATAGTGTACTACCTAATAACACAAAAAATATATATTTGCCAATATAAGTAAGTACCTATACTGAATGAACAGACATTGCAAACTTCTTTACTATGCAGTGACAAAAAAATCTAAAATGATAAACATGAAGGTTGCTAGACACATAATTACTTACCTGATCATTGAGATTTCCGATAGTAATCCCTCTCTGTTCCACCTCAGACTTCAACGTAGCGCTCTCTCCTTTCAAATGGTCCACCAGACGGTTTTGTCTCACTGCATTATTATCGGCTTCCTACAAGGAAATTATTCGATTGCATTCGTTAATATCTAAAAGAACTTAAGTTGCGCAACCAAGGACACTCCAAAGTCACACAAAAAATCGCTTTCTTTCTTCAAAAGTATTGCATATCCTTAGAACAAACGATCTGTTTAATTGTTTAATTAAATGTTAAATATAAAACAGTATGAAAATTAATTATTTATTTGAAGTTACAAATTCAAGTAAATCTTTTATTTTTTTTTATTGTCAATGCGGGACACTACGCTGAATAATGTTATTATGACACTGTAGTTTGGATATTCGGTCGCCTGTTGAAATCACAGGACACGAGCAACTGCTCGGTGATTGTCTCGTGTAGGGACCAATAGGAATAGATTTTTGTAGCTTGCATTGAATTATACATAGGTAACTTCGGATTCAGTTAGTCATTAGATAGAAAACCGCGTGCGAAATATAAACCCAAATTAAATGATATCGATTTGGAGGAGACAAATCGGGATTCAAAAGCAAACTGCAGTTATCTACTAACTACAAAAAATGATAGATTAATAAAGTATGTGTATAGACTTAAATTATTCACTGCTACTCGTAATTAGTGTCTGATATAATCAATACACAGAGTCTACATTTAGATTTAGACAGTACCTATTATAGCCTTAGATAATTGTATCAGTTTTTTTCATAATACATTTTTTTCGAAATGGAAAAGTTATTTAAACTTATAATTACACATAACTAAAGTTCTATTTTGACAGCAAATGGCTTTCTCAGTGACGTCACCTCAAGATGTTCTTCGAGTTTGGCGATGTTGTCCTCTGCCGTGGTGTTCTTTTGTTCGAGTTCCTCTTGGTAGCTAAGAGCATTCGACAGTCGTAGTTTCAAGGCGTCCAGTTCACCTTGAAGTCGAGCCTTTTCTTTTTCGAATTTCTCCTTTTCTTTCGCTGCTGTTGTTGCTCCACTAGCAAATTACAAGCGATCTTTATTGGAAGTTACACATTCTCGCTATCACTACAAAAAGTTGTATGTAAAGAACCATTTTTTATCTTTCTGAGACCTCAAGTACTTTAAAATATTTTATTAACAGAAGGTTTATTTTTATTGTATCTAGCAACAAAAGCTTCTCCCATTAAAATATAAAAGTACCTGCCATAGAATTTATAACTACTTATTTAAATAAAATGTAGATGTGAGGGTGCTACTTTTCTAACGAAAATTAATACACGTCACATGAGGCACATCCTAGGTATGTTTTTCATACTCTGTACTTTGAACGAATGTGAATGAATAAGGCAATAAATCAATAATACGGATGAACCTAAACCTAAAATCTAAAGGATCATTTATACCTAGAGACACATAACGTGTCTGTAGATACCTCCTTTACTTTCACGACCAGTGCCTGTGTTGTTGTTTCGAGCGACATAAACTTACGCGTCGTCATCCCCGGCACGTTTAATGGCCATTAATTCTTTCTCCAATCTAAAGACGGTCTTCTTAATAGTCTCCAAGCTCTCGACGCTTGCTAGCTCGCGTGCATGCATCGCGTCCGCTAGTGCTCGAGCTTCCTCTAGGAACAAAATTAACTCTTATAATACTCAACCTCTGTTTTGACATTATATTGTTACGGTTGCACCTTATGCGTAAGGAATAAGGTCGATTTTTAATGGAGCTCGAAACGTAACATTTTGTGCTTATATCTCGAGACCTAGGCTTTATCGAGTTATGACCTAAAAACGCATTGCTAAGTTTAAGGCCTACTATCGAATGGTATAAGTCAAATTAAGAAAGAAGAACCAAGTTGCACCTCGAATATTCCCGAGCGATGACGTGTCATGTATCTATGACTCATGCAAACAGGCGGCGTCGAGAACAATGTCGAATTACCGTTAAAGAGCGTAATTAGCTAGAAAGTTCCACCCTCGTTTTATCCGACTATAAATAGAGCTCCGTGTCCGCCGCCGAGTCAGTGTTTCTCAACTATCGTTCGAGGCGACATCAAGGCGAATTACGAAGACGACTACGACGACTACTGCGACGACCTTGGATAAAAGAACTCTGCGATTCGGGAACGTTGTTATTGAGTGAAGCGTGTACCTTCGGTGACTACTACGCGAGTACATACTTCGAGGGCGACTACGAAGACTAGGGACCGCTGTAATTAAGTTCGCGTGTTCTTGTCGTCTGCTTGTACGAAGGAAAATAAACTTTGCACCCTTAACCGGCATCTTATTACCCTCAGCTCGTAACAATATGTAATTAGTGAAAAAGTCAGTTTTAATCTTGTAGAAATTGCAAGACCAATTTCGGACATCATTAGTGATGATCTGATGAACTATATTATAATTAGTATCGCAAATGGGACATCAAAATCGGTTTTTGTGCTTCATCATTGTTCATTACCCTCAGCCGTGCCGAGTTAGTTACAGTTTTACAGATAATAAGAACCACAAGATAAAAAGATTTAGTGTATCATCGGTGATACCCAAAATCAATCTTGAGCTTGCAATATTACTTATGGTTATGGGCATAGATTAGGAAGGTATGGTATTATAGAAAAGGCAAGCCCAAGCCCAGCCTTGGGCATCATCTGTGATACTCAAAATTAGTCTTACGCTGGATTTCACCAAAACCCCTTACGATTTAGGTAACCCGTAAAAAGGCAGAGGGGATCCCTAACGCTCTTTACTTTTTACCAAACGCCCTCAACACATATTATTTAAGAAGCGATTTAGAGATTTTCTTATTCTAGTCGACACATAGCTAGTTAACAAGTTAGGAAGCGTTGGTGAAATTCTCCAACAAACTGACGCTTGCGGTGCGAATAGTCATTAAATTGTAATTATTATGCTTTGAAATCTTATTACCTACTCGATTACTATCGTGAGCACCATGAGAGCTACCATGCGCCTACTTTTTACTCTGCAGAGGATAAAATATTTTACCAATATCAGCTCGCAGTTTTTCTATAGTTTTGTTGGCTTCGCTGATGTCGGCGATGTAGTCGGAGACGGTTTCATCGAAACGGCCAAGTTTTCCCTGTAAAAGTAAACGATATATGTAGCTGAGGTTTTAGTTGTTTTTCTTGGCTGTATGTGTAACTAGTTTTGCGCCCTAAAATAAATCCCACTGATAAGCACAATGTGGGGAGAAGATTGCTGCACGCAAAACTACATCGCGCTGGTTCAATGCGGAATTGTTGAAATAGGCTAGTTTGGGACCATTAGACTAGGGCCGGTGTATAACCTAGCGACGTATGAGCTTTTGCGCCCAAAGCCCTCTTACTTTAAGCGACCCCGAGTGAACGCGACAGCGTGTGGCTCGCGCTGTCATAGTACTGCGAGGATGCCAGAGATGACCGCTTAACTCTTACCAAGACGTATTGCAATATAAGATGACTGCGTGGTATATTGCTTAGCGATCACATCGGACGATGCAGCAAACGTGCATATATGAAGATATAAAAATAGTTATAAAACACTATATTCAAATGGCAATGCATATCTCTTTAATAAAATGTCAAGACCGACACACGAATAATTATTTGATTACATTGCACCTGCATATAAGTTAACGTTTGATTATTTGTTTATGAAGTCATTGACACTGAGGATACTGCCAGCAAGATAAATTATGAATTCGTTTAACGGTATTAAGTAAAATTGCAAAAGTTTATAGGGTTATTTGAACGTAACCAAAATCCAAACACACTTTTTTAAATTTTTACCTATCTGTGTTTGTCCGGACGCTTTTGACGGGGCTTTCTTTGGCAAGTGGAGAACTTTTCACATAGTAATCTAGGCTACTTTATATACATACTAGAAAAATACCAAATTTAACGGGCATGAAACTATGCTAGTATTGCAATATATTATATATTAGCGAAACGCCCCGTCTTCTCACAGGGACTTGATAACGAAACGTCAATATTTTATTAGATACTTGTATAGCAAATAGTTACGCCCCGCAGTTTTACAGCATAGCAGATACTCTGATTTAAAACGTAGGCCAAGCGAAGTAAGTACTGCTAGCCTTTTTATATCCATACCAATATTATAAATGCAAAAGTCTGTCTGTCCGTTTGCTTGGTTTTCACGACCGAAATTTGGCGCGTAGATAGTTTGACATCGGGAAACGTACATAAGCTACATTTTTTCAAAAGTAACCCCTAAAGGAGTGAATAGAGGGATGAAACTTTGTATGGAAATGCTAAACCACTGAAACGATTAAGATGAAACTTGGTAGAGATAGACTTTTTCTATTAAAAAAGCATAGGCTACTTTTTTGTCAAAAATCCAATCCTAAAAGGGGAATGAAATTTTATATGGGAAATGCTTGGTACAGAGATAATATGCGCCTGAATACAAATGTGATGTTTTTTTTTCAAAACAAGCCATGTTTTTGTATATGTAACATCATCATAAATCCAATATGGCAGATGCTCCGTAATAGAAAATAACTTTTTTCAAGAATTCCAACAATATGGATATCAAATGAAATGAGATACATTGGAGAAGGTTTCTATATATGTGACGTCACCATAAATTCATCATGGCAGATGCTCCGCGATAGAAAGTAACTTTTTTCAAGACCTTCAACAATATATGTATCTAGGGTAACCTGGGTAACCCGGATAATTCACGGAAAAATTTTCCACGCGGACGATGTCGCGGGTACAGCTTGTAATAACATAATTACATTGTACGTAATCCTTTATTTTCCGCAAGATAATGATATTTATTATTTAAATAAGTCACTTACCTTAAGAGAGTCGATTTCCTCAAGATTTTTCGTGTTTTCCTCTTTCATTTTATAGTATGAGTCATACAATTTGGTGTAGACATCGGAATACAACTTTAGGCCTTCTGCTTCTCTCATTTGCTCCAGTACCTGGTTGAAAAAAGGGAAACATAAGAATCTACCACAGTACATAGTTTCACCTTTGGTTAATTAAAAATACAGAAATATGTAGGTGTAGCTAGAAATATAATATTTAAAAAAGTATCATACTATGTCCTCTTTATTTTTAAGACCCATGCGCAAGCGCTCGTACTCATATCTACCTTTTTACTTACACCAATGAACTTCATGCTTTCCGTAACGGGCACTGTGTCTCGTGCTTAAACAACTTAACAAGCTATTAATAATTACTAATAATACACATTGTTCGAATTATTACCGAACACTCGAATTACGGCAATAAATTTTTTCTTTAATCAATAATGTGATTGTTTATTATGTTAACAAACTGTTTTAAACAAATTCTCACTACCACTATATTCTTTTTCTAAAACTAAAAAAAAATACAAAAACAACCATATGTAACAAAATAGCAAAAAACATTTTTATCCATTTTTTGTAACAATTTCTATAACAAAAGTTTTTTCGGTTTGTTACATATGGTTGTTTTCGTAATTTTTCTTTGAAGTGTTCTGATGACACCATAATTTTTTTAAATTTTAATATTGATATTTAATACGAGTACAGTAGAACGCCGATTATCCGAACGCCGATTAACCGAATCGCCAATTATCCGAATCGGTCCTAAGCGTAATATAAAAAATTAAAACCAAGTAATTTTTCAATAAAAACAAGTTTTGTGGGGACGCAAGAATACAAACATATACGTACACTATGTACATACATGTTCAAGTGAGCGTTATTGTAGAACTGTGCTTGTTAAACTTAATAAAGTTTATTCTATGTGTGACAGTTCGTTTTTCTTCATTACCAGTCTAAGTCCGATTATCCGAATTTTCGATTATCCGAATCGACCCCGGTCCCAATTAATTCGGATAATCGGCGTTCTACTGTACTATAAAAAAAATATTTTACGTGATATACTCTCTTCAGCGGCGGTGCGCCTATGCCGTACCGGCCGCGCGGAGTCCTATTTTCAGCGTTAAATTAAAATTATAAATAATGGAGGTAGCGTTCCGACAGATGGGACTTTTTGTTAGAAAATTTCCTCCTCTATAAGAATCTTTTTTTGAATTTTTCAAATATTAATAGTTTTTGAATTATAGGCGAAAAACTAAAGACCTCTTTTTTTCATCTTTTAATAACTTGCAATATTTTATGGGTCGTTGGCCATTCCGAATCCAATAAGCTATCGCATATATTTTTAGGACCTTTATCAATAATTAACACCATTTTGAACTTGCAATTTTGACAGTGCAATTTTGACCGTAAAAGCCGGCGAATGCGCTCACTAACATTGTCATAACATTAACATTTTAAACACTAACCGTCTTACTACAAAAAAGATAGACACGGCGTAGACTATGTTTATATGTAAACACAAGCTGGAGCTAGTTTAACGTGTGACTAAAAGCACTGAAACGCTGTAATATATTGACACTAACGTAATTTTTTACATGTTTTTAAACTATGTCTATATAAATATGCATAACGTTACGATATTCTTATTCTAATCACGAAGCACAGGGTGTCAAAGCACAACAAGAATAGATCTCGAAATTACTTGGCAATGTCTGGGTTAATAGATGGTAAGCAGAATCTTTAACAGATTTTATCCTCCGGTTATCATATTGGCTTTATAAAATCGTTGTAAATCGAGCATGGAAGAATTTAATTCATTGCTATTACTTTTTCAAATTCCTTTTCGGCTTCTGTTGTTTCTGAGCCAATAGCCATGGCGGGTCCGAAAGTTTCTTCCTCTTCATCCATTTTGTAAATAAAGTCTAAAACTAGCTAAAACAACACTACAAACTAGGCAAACTAATAGCTTGAAGCGAAAAAATAATAAAAACTGTAGAAGGGCGTGTGAGCTCGGCGCGATGTTTATGATAGTTGCCATGGAAGCGGCGTCAGGACAAGATTGAAAAAAAATAGAACGAAGAAAGCAGGTTATATGTTTAAGGTGATATGTGCATTTTTATAATCATCTATAATATATTAATACGCAAAGCAAAAACTTTGATGCCTTTTTTAAGAAAATTGCGCGAATGGAGGAAATTGGAAAAGGACAGGAGATAGCTAATATTTTGATATAATATGCATTAGAAATACATTAAATAAAGTAAATCACTCATTGTTTACGTTCATCCTGCCAATGTCAAAAACACTGTCAATTTCAAACTCATAATAGCTTGTGATCATCACATATACGTAACCTCCTCGGATCAAATAGTCGCACAGAGTAGAGATTGTCGCCAGTGTTTATAAGTTTATATTTACGGTCGAATTTCGACCACAGAGCGACCTCTAGTTTTTAGTTGTTATACATACTTATGCAGTGGCGTAACAATAATAATAGCTAGGCATAGTGGCTTAAAAGCTATGGCCCGCGGCTAGAGGGGGCCCACGACCCAAGATGGCCGCAAGTACGGGAGGACCCTCACATTTATTTTTATAAAATTTAATATGAAACAGTTTTATTTTCAATTAATTTAAGTTACCTACTAAAGTCTATATACATATGTCAAGGTATTAATGCATTTGTAAGAGAACGAATTAATTGAGGGAGGACCCAATCCTATGCCACGGGCCTTAGCGGTACAGTTACGCCACTCTACTTATGCAGGTACCACTTATAACGAGTAAAATAATCTGGATAATTTACCATTATTGGTTTGATGGAATCTTGTTGGGTGCTGTAAATATGTTTAATTTTAGAATTTTTGAAACTAAAATCTATGGGATAATGAATTACATCTTGCATTTTTTACAACATTCTAACACTAAGACCAAGGCTGCTGGCTCAGAGCAAAAATATAAATATCCACTTCTGAGAGGAGTTCTTCCCCGACAGAATACCAACAATCGAAAGAAAAAAAAAAATACAAAGCATTTTTCCAGTTAAACATTTCTGAATTTCTTTAATTTTAGTTTCTTTAGTTTAGTGTCTGCAACTCCGACTCTACTCTAATGGTACTATTAGAGTAGAGTCGGAGTTGCAGACACTAAACTTCACACACTTCTTTTATGCACTTCACGTGCATAAAAGAAGAATGTGAAGTGCAAGGATTGAATATGAATGTGAACAAAACTAAGGTTCTGGTGTTTGAAAGGGAAGCGGTTCAGACGAAATGTGAGATTTGGGTACATGGAAAATGTCTAGAACGAGTTAATGAAATTGTGTATCTGGGGAGTGCGTTTTCGAGGGATGGAAGATGTGAGTGGGATGTGGAGAGACGGATAGCAGCTGGCAATAAAGCGAACTGTGCTCTGTCCGCATTAGTAGCCAGTGTGAATATATCTAACACAGCCAAATTGGCCATCCACAATTTGGTGTTGGTTCTAACTTTATTGTACGGTAATGAGGTCTGGATATGCCAAAAAATCAAGTGAAAGTATGATAAATGCAGTAGAAATGCGATCTCTTAGAAATATGTGCGGTGTCACCCTTGTGGACAAAATAAGCAATGAAGAAATACGTAGTGTAACAGGGTTGCATGACAGTGTTATTGTAAAAATGAAGAAAGGAATGCTTAGATGGTTCGGGCACATTGAAAGAATGAGTGATGAAAGACTGACGAAGAATATCTACAGAGCGAAAGCGAGTGGTAAAAGACGCCAGGGAAGACCAAGACTGAAGACTTATGATGATCAAATAGCCAGAATGTTAGTTTGTCTATCTATATATATACTTACAATAAAGAGTAAAAATTGTTTGTAATGGATAATCTCAAAAACTACTCAACCGATTTCAAAAATCTTTTTACCTATGGAAAGCTACATTATCAACGAGTAAAATGGACTGTATTTTATTTTCAAAAAAAAGTCTACCCGTAGGAAGCCGCGGCGGGTCGCTAGTCAATTACAAAGTGATTTTAAGTAATGTCTCCCCTACTAAATTGAGAAGGAGCAGCGCACGGCGCCGCCGCCAAATCGTGTTGCAACAATTCGAAATTATGCGCTTATTCGCACAATTTATCTCACTGTGGTCTCACTCTTGCTGCAGGGTGTATACCCTCAGAACACACCATCTGGTATGGTACTGTGAGTCATATCAGTGTCATTGTGTTCCTGATCTTATGTATTATTGACGACCTCCGTGCCGCAACGGCTAAGCGCGTCGGAAAGTAAACGGGGGTTGCGTGTTCGATTCCCGCCCCGAGTCTGGGTGTTTATGTATAATATATATGTATTTACAAAAGAAAAATATATAAGTAGTATATCAGTTGTCTAGTACCCATAACACAAGCGTTGTGCTGCTCACTTTGGGACTAGATGGCGCTGTGTGAAATGTCTGTGAATATTATATTATTATTATTATGTTTTAGCAAGCCATATAGTACATATTTCATTTAGTCAAGGTTTTAGATAATCTGAAGTTTGTTATTTATTATATACGTTTAACAAGGTCATTGCAATAGATTTATAACCAAGAGAGATAGATGTCTAAACATTGAATTTTTTAATCTCTCTTGGTTATAAATCTGTCAATTATTATTGATTGTGTTAATTTGTCTTGTTACATAAATTGCTGTAATTTTAAAAAACACATAATACAAAGTTAGAGGATCGGATCCGAACAGCCCTATCAATATCTCAAATTCTGGTATTTCAAGAAATGAGTAGAGAATTGAACTATATCAACAACTACTACCAAGAAAACACCCGGTACATAAAAATTAAAAAAACCCCGACACAAAAACATGTAAAAAGTAAAAAAATAGTTCCCGTTTTTTTAATTAAAGGTTTCGGGGATTGGTTTCGTTGTTTTGTTACAAGGGTGGGTTAGCCTCTACCTACACTTTATACACTATTCTGTGTTGAGTTTTATTTTAACGGAACCCCGTCTTTAAGTAAAAAAAACGGAAATCGTTATTTTTTTACTTCTTACGGGTTTTTTATGAGTCGGAGATTTTGAAATTTCTAAGTTAACTTTTATATCAAGGTTTTTATCAGTAATAATTTGAACTTGTAAAAATGTTGTTTTATTGCTTTGGTCGATGATGCTTTCCATTACATTGTACTTTATTTAAAGTCGATCAAACAAGTGAAAGAGTGTTAATAAATTTTTCAGCTCAGTTCCCAGAACAAGCGAAAGTAGCTTAGAATCCTTTACCAATTTATCCTTGTTTGTCTTTCCTGCTCCGTCATTAAAACCTTTTCACTGTCATCTATCTATAACCTATTCATTGAGATAATTTCAATGAGCCTGAACACAATAACCCCTGCTGTAAGTTGGTAAAAAGTTGACGGGTATGCTGCAGATTCTAGATGATACTGCAGCATCAGGTTAAGGTCATGTTCTTGCAATATCGTTGAAGTAACAGGTTACCAAATTTAAAATAAATCGGACCTGCAGACATTGCTCACATCCCTTCATCAATTAGAAAAGCAAAAGGCTAAGCTTTTCCTGAATCATAGCTAAGAACACTCGATTAATCTTTCAAACAAAAGAAACTAAATAGCTATGATGCTACAGACATTAATACACACATTAAACTAATAGCACCCCTCTGTTTCCGTCAAGAGTTAAAAACTAAAGAAAAAAATAACGCATCGCGAATACAAATAGTGTCGTAAGAAAATCAATTTGAAAAATGGAAACTATTCTCTGTTGGACAAATGATGACTACAGATTGTTACCATAGCCTAATAAAATAAAACTATGTCTGACTACTTTAAAGATAGGATGTGATTAAACATAGAGCATAAATTATATATATTATGTTTCATCATTCTTCATTCATAATAGTTTAAAATTTGAAAAACCTTCAGTTCAAAAAATTACAAACTCTACACTCGAACTATGTAAGTATATAACTTTAACCGTACCCAGCGCCGGCCCGAGATTTCCTGGCGCCTTAAGCGAAAGACTGGACCGGCACCACAGACAAATAGTTTGTCTGTGACCGGCACTCTTTTAAGAAAATTCGTGGCAAAATAAAACGATAACGTAACCAGATTAAGTGTGTAATTTTTAACAAAACATTAGTTCTTATTTATTACATAATGAAAAGTGTATTTGGACATTTGCCTCCAAACATTGAAAGGGAGTATGATTGGTATGATATGTGATGGTACAGTGGTAAACTGCCTTTTGTACGCTGACGATGCTGTGCTTATGGCACCATCAGAAGCGGAGTTGCAGACACTAGTTACGTGCATAAAAATGAAGAAAGGAACACTTAATCTACCATTTTCGAGACCGCTAAACAACAATAACAATATTTTAAAATGTCAAGGAAATGACATAATTCAATAAAACGTATATATTAACTTTCGGGAATCAGCGCAACAAAATGTAGTAAAAAGTTGTTTTCTTTAGAAATCATTATTCCTCGTTAATTTAATCAAAATGTTATGATAAAATTGACAAAAACTATTCCTTGCTTATTAATTTCAAAGTTCTGAGGATAACTACCCACAGTTATCAATAAAATAATAGTAACAATAAAATTGGTTCTTTGCTTAGGTGGCCGTTTTTTTTTGCAAAAGAGTTTATAATGAAAACCCTAACTTAGAAATTAGTTACGAAATTTTTCATTTCACAAATATCACCTCCCTCACCACCCTCTGAGCGCAAACTCGCATCTAACCAATTTTTTTTTATACTTTTGTTATACAGACGAGGGTTATTTACGCCAAATAAAATAAACGTTTACGGGTTTCACCTAACTACTCATGAAGGAAGTATGCCTGTTTCTTTGTGACATCCTGCAGGAGTGCAGTCTAAACGGTTTGATAGATTTCGAAGTGCAAGGTATCGTTGGATTGGTCTTCATCTAAGGATTGTCATAGGTTATATTTTAACCTGTGATCTTCAAGTTCTGAAAACTAAAAGTTTGGTAATAAAAAAGTTAATTATGTTACTTACTTACTATACTTACTTATTTTTATACCGCGAGGAGCACGTAGTAGAAAAATCTACATAGGCTTTAAAAATTCATGCTATTAATCTTAATGTGAATCTTAACATGCAGTCAGAGACTACGAAGATTTTTAGTCACTATGAATAAGGTAAGAACATATCAAGATAGCTGGTGTAGCCTCCGACTGCATGTTAATAATAATAATAATAATTTATTTATTTGCGAAAATGCGCGTATTTAGATAGATGTACATGAAAATTACACAATCTTTACGCACTCTGCTTATTGAAAGCATGCAAATATTCAAAATGTCTTTTACAGATTTCACAACATCATCCATCAATACAGAAAAATAAACGTAAATACCCAACTCAATGTCCATGATTTTGTATGTCATAACAGATTCAAATAATCATATGTAAAAAAAGCAAAAAAATGAAAAGAATACACAAAAAAACATCTCGAAATAATAATAAATAAAAATAAATGTCAAAATATACAAAAAATTAAAATTAATAATAAAATGAAACAAATTAATAATATAATCGATTGAGTACAAGATAGTAAATGAAATTTTATACTGAGAAATTGTCATTGATAAACTCCTTTACACTATAATAACATTTTTATTTTAAAAATTTAAAGATTATTTTTTTGAAAAGTGGCAGGCCATCAGTTTTATAGTGATCAGGTAATTTATTGTACAGAGTTATTGCCATACAATAAGAGTTATTGCAAAATAATTCTAATTTTTTAGCGGGTATACAGAATTTGTCTCTGCTGCGGCAATTTGTTTTTGTCTCACCTTGTTTCAAAAATAGGCCCGTATTTTTTTTTTAAATTGCAGCATTTCATATATATACAAGCACAGTAGTGGCAAGATATTACTATTTACAAAAAGGGGTTTGCGGCCATCAAGCCTGTGAGCCCCGTAAATTGATCTCACACATTTTTTTTTATGATAAACACTTTATTTGCTGCATTTGAGTTGCTCTATATAACTAAGCCATACCTGAGAGTTGAGGATACATATGCGTGATATGCAATAAGCGCAGCTTCTTTATTGACTCCTATTTTTAAACGGCGTAATACGTACATAAATCTAATTTGTTAAGATTTAATAGCACGAATTTTTGAAAGCCTACGTAGATTTTTAATACCTTACAGATGAACCAAAAACAATTGGTGCGTCAGTTCGCCGTGCATATGAAGCGTCCATATGTAGGTAGCTTCGTATTTATTTTAGAGATTTGTGTTTGAAAATATTATTATTATTAAAAGTAATTTGAGTACTTATGACTTATATCAATTAAAATATTCAATTCGCTGAAATTCAATATCATGTTTCAATTAGGGAAGTCCAGCGGCCAGAGCTCTTCCCTCTTGAAACTATTATCCGCTACTATGAAACACGCTACGCTTGTAGTAGTGTTATTTATATTTCGGAGTTTGATCGTTGAGGATAACTAGGATAAGTAAAGATAAGTAACTAGGGATGAGTAGGGTCATTGCGCTAGTTTTCAACCAATTAGCAAGGTTGCTAAGTTTGGGCAACAAAAATAAAATAGTCTTGCGTATTTAAAATGTATTTAAAAATGCCATATGGTTGCAAATATAGTTTAGATTATTTTTAATTATGAATTAAGTGAATCTGTTTATACGTTATTTATATAAAAAATTAAGCTATTTCGCCAGTTTTCGACCACAAAATTTAGTTTTCGACCGGTATTAAATCAGTTTTAGACCATACCACTTCTCAGTCTAAGTTGAAAGTGGTACAAAATCATGCTTAGAGTTAGATGATATTTATTGGTTTATGTGAAATGATATCGGTCTACTTTATCGCGCACATTGAGAAGCTTTCCCTCATATGAAGAGGTCTTATCTTCCTTTTTATTAATATTGAATATAACACGAGTACATAAGTTTTTAAATGAAAGAGTTTCTGTCGATTGTCGGTATGTGGTAAGGGGTTGGTAATTGTCCTACAATGAGCGAGGGTCAATAATTGCACGGCAGTAATGAGGAAGGCGGTCGTTATAATGCGGTTGGTTAACAATCACAGCGGTTTACAGCAGATACGATGATTTGTTTATCGAATGAGATTGATAGGAGTAACAATAAGCCTAAGCGTATACGACGCAGACCGCACAGCGTAAGGTAGAGCAGCATAGCTTTTTGAACATACACTTTGTATTTCTATATACGTATGAGTTGCTCTATACAGCAACAGGCACATGTGGCGCAGCTATTAGTAATAATAATCTGTACTGTGCTGCTCTGTGCTAGGTTTAAAGGTAGAATAAGAAACAATAATTATAACATACCTACATATCTTCACGATGTATTCCTTAAGGGGTAGTTGGAGAGGTCGGAACGCCAAGCTTCGAGGTCCTTACATACTTCTTTCTAGGGATGGGTCGGTCCGGCTTTTTTAAGGATACGAGTCCGAATGTAAATTCTGCTCTGCGGTCCAGGTTCCGTGTCCGCGGACCTGTATTGGTCATTTGGTACCAACTCTCGAATCGGACTTACGGAGTGTGCGGAACTGGGTCTAATGTAGTACTGGGTAATAGAATCGTACCGTGTTCAGCGTATGTTTCTGTTCCAAAGGATACGTGTCCGATTTTCGTTTGAATGTACATCCAACAGTACCACTAGGGATACGGGTCCGCGGACACGTTTCCATCCGGACCTACCTATCTCTACTTCTTTCGCTTTTTCAAATCTCCAAACCGAAAAATTATAAATGAACGGTTTATTTTATGTTGGTCTGTGAGAGAAAAGAACTACAGAATTTTACAACTGCTTTATTTCCCATGCAAATCGTAAAAAAAAAGGTTTAGTGTTGCTCTATAGACTTCTACTCCTATTATAAGCCTTGTTGGTATCAGTGACGTGACGACGACGACGACGATGGACAGAGTTCGGGAAATGGCACGACGTTATTTCATACTCATAAGAATATGTTCATAAGAAACAAGATTCGATTGTTTTTTTTAGCTGTACCAGTCAATATCAATATTCATAGTTGTAATTCTATTCTTCTCAGTTCCCAGGTAAAAGTTCAATGTTTTGTTTGGTTTGTCTGGGAACATCTCATACCATTTATTGTTGGTCTAAGGGGAATATAAAATTCTATAAAATGTGTTAGGTAGGAGTGCTTGCACTGTTGTGTTCCTATGTCACAAAAGGCACAACATCCAGTATTCGGGATTGTCATTTAACGTTTTCTGTCGTTTCGTTTACTACATAATGGTACAGCACAACACGCTAAAAGGACGCCACTCTCTCTGTAATGCATTGTTCTCGACTTAGGGGTAAACTTTTTGCATGGAAACATTGCTCCGGGGTTTTGTAGATGAAAAAAATATTCAGACGTTTTTTTAGTATATATTAAAGTATTCTATTAAAAATGTTTTTTATGGTGGAGGGGCAAACGAGCAAGCGAGTCACCTGATGGAAAGTGATCACTGCAGCCCATGGATACTTGCGACGTCCGAGGAATCGCGGGTGAGTTGCCGGCTTTAAAGAAAGAGTAGGCTCATAATGTCTTCATGCAGTAGAGTGCAAAAGCGTCCCTGCTGCCCCGGCATGAGGCGCCTCGGAGGAACACCGTCAGGTTTTAGTGGGCAGCCCGGCATTGCACCTTACAGCCGTGCAGTCCCACATGTCCACCCGCCGCCCCCAGGCGGGACCGGAATGCATAAAGCATTTCCTGACGCAAAAAAAAAGGCTCATAATGTCTTAAAAATATTTGGTTTAGGTAATTTCGGTCCGACTTCAGGGGTTGTTGGTAATTTTTGTGGGGCAACAATTTTCTTGTTAACAACACAGCTGTAATGATTAACCGCTCAGTGTAGCAGAGTTATGGTGTAGGTGTTCCGCGCTGTAGAAAGTTGTGTATTGTAACATCACAAATCACAATGGAGGACTCTAGAGGGTTAAATTCATTGTCTGAGTAACTGTAGGACATCAACATAATATTTTTAGTACCGTATTTTTTATTTTCATTTATGTACACTGTAATTAAAAAATCTAAGAGTTATCTTTTGTCTTTTCGTTATTGTTTTCCTTTGTTGTGTTTTTCTGAACATTATTCAATCTTTCCTGAAACAATGTATGGAGATAGTTATAATGTCAAGAAAGATTTAATGGTCTAGGTATCATGATGACGTACCAAGCTTTGTAGCCGATAAAGTCCCGTAAATGGTCATTTAAACATCTAAGGTTAATTCCCATGTCCATTGAAACACGCAGAAATTAATCATGCAGTATAGCTGTCACAAGTTAATCTTATACCAGTACTAATTGAGAATTAGTCTAACTTATTATTTATAACTCAGCTGTTACATTTATTTATAAAGTATGCGACGCAGGTTTGTAAGCAATTTTGTAATTCTAAAGCCGATTTTTTTTTTATATAATGGCGTAGCGCAAGTTGAGCGCATTTGCCAACTAAAGCCGATTTTCATTTGCTAACGTTAGATTTTAAAAAAGAATTTCAATTGCAAAATAGGAATGTTTTATATGTATAAAATTATAATCATTTTATGGTAATTTACGAAATCAAATAAACAACTAATGGCGTTCTCTTTTAAACTATTATTCATTATCTATAATTATGTGTATTATAAATAGCAACATTGGCTATAAAATCTATATGAATAAAAATTAAATGCTATTCGTGCTAATTCTTTTTAAATGTTTGTAATAGTCCGTTTTTAGGGAAAGAAAAAATTGGAAAAGTTGCCCGGAAAATTGGAATATTCGGAAAAAATCACAAAATGTACCCAATCGAAGAGATTTTTTAACTTTGATTTATACCTAAAAAATCTGTTGCAATGGTTGTAATAATAATCTAAATAATAAAATTGGATAAAATTGGTTCGTTTTACAGATTGATTGTACATTCTCAAACAAGAAAAAAATCTGGTGCAACCGCTGCCTTATAAGGTTCACCTAATACTTACATACACCTATGTATTAAAAATGTATTGATGTTGTGGCATTAACGTAATAAATGATTAAATTACTTATATAATAAATACTAATTAGACTTACATCAATAATATTATGTTATTATCTTGTTTGAATTATAACGCTTTGTATGAGATCGTTTTCCTGTATAGCGGGTTATTCACAAACGTCGGAAACTCAACTTTCCGTATCCGACAGGAAACTTTTCGATGATTTTGTCTATACGCGATTCACAAATCTGAAATTGTATTATATTTATATTCTATATATATCATATTATATGTAGTCGTATTAACAAATTCAAGCTGTCGGATTGAATTTATGCTTTTCGACGATCGGTCTTTCCGCCACGGAAAGTTTCCGACATTTCTGAATAACCTCCAGTTCTCTTGTCATTGTTTTTGTGTCAATGATGTTTAAATATGTATCTATTTATTATATTATTGTATAATATGACGACTTTGTTGGAAAACAACTTAACTTCATATCACAAATAAAGTGTGTAAAAATGTTGATAAAAATATCGTCTTAAATAATATCGATTTAATAATTTAATTACGGTTTTACCATTCTTTGCAGTTTCTGTTTGTGCACGGATTATTTTATGAAAAACTGTTAAATGTTGTCGAATAGTACACTATTATTATTTTAACCATACATTTTAATAAAATCAATATTAAGAAATAAATAAAGGCTGACTTACGAAGATAGTCAAAGTGTTAGCTGATGGAAATGTCAAAAGCACTCGCATACCGAGGCGAGAATGTGTAAGGTGAATGATAAGATTCGAGGAAGCGAAAGGAATATGTATGGTCTAAGGACCGGGACGCTTGGCGCTCCGTCCTCTCTAACTGACCCGTTAGGTATACAGCGTGAAGAAGATATGAAATGCAATGAAATGTAAATAAAGGTTTTTCTAAAGTGCGTTGGACAAACCTTGCATTTAAATTATAGATTGCAAAAAATTATATTTAAATAATTCGATAACATTTTTTTTCAATGAAGGCCCACACGATATTTAAAGAAAAATAGTGGCCAGGAGAGCAGGGAGCTGTGAACGACACGTGTCGTACTCTAGGACGCCAAACCAAGCGGATCATTACACAACGGCTATATAAATTGGTAGTGACCGTGCGCCTTGGCAGTTCGCAAACCACTTGTACCCGTGCACAGCCTAGCAAATTAAAAACAAAAAGTTCTTGATAGTGTTTTGAATATCGAACGCTGCGTGCGCGGAAAGATTTCGTGATAGTGTGTAAGAGAAGTGGTTGTTTATTTTCGTCGGCGTTATAACAGGATTAATTAACGGTATGTACCAATTTATTTTCAATTAAAATAGAACAAAAATTGACTTTGGATATTTCTGTAGGAATAATCTAGAATAAATTCTCTTCTATTTATTACAGAAAATTGACTAATTTAGTCGAGTAATTCTTGATACAATTTATAAACTAATCTCAAAATTTTTGTAAAAGTTACAGAAATGACTAACGTTGTTGTATCTATTTTGCGGTTTGGTAAAATGTTTTTGATACAGAAATCAATAAGAAAGCATTAAATTAATTAAAAATAATTTCAAAAGTTACGCATATTTATCACAGACGTAAAATTAATGTAGCTATATATTACGTTACGTGTATATTAAAATAAGCGAATTCAGTTTGTCATACCTACTTAAAACTAACTGAAATATTTTTTATAAATAATTTAACCTAAAATTTAACTAATTTTTGAAGTTATATTTCTTTTAGCGCGTTTGGAAAAACGAAAGTGCATTTTGTAGTGACTAAATTGCGCGCGCAACGTAACACATACCTAAGTTTTTATTTTTTATTTCATTAATTTCAAGCAGCCAGTTTTATTTTTTTATATATGTGGCCAGTTTTCTCTCGCTTGCACCAATTATTGAATAATTGGTGCAAGCGAGATGTCAAATCCTTAAATCGAGTTTAAATAGTTGGTGCAAGCCCTAAGCGTTCGGTTTCGGCCGAAGAAGCCTTCGCCTTCGGCCTAAAACTAATCTTCGGTCAGACAAGAGCATCTTTTAAAAATAATAGTTTAGATTTTTAAAAATAATAAAATATAGAATATACACAGGCCTATCCTGTATAACATCACGATTTATGATAGAGCCCACGGCTACGATGTATGATAGATACAGATAAACGCTGAGCTAAGTCGAAAACCAAAAAGAACAAACACGTTTTGTGTAGATACTAAATTGTGAATTAATTGGCCTGCTGGCGCGGTGACTAAACTTCTGTCTTCCAAGCCGGGTCCCGGGTTCAATGTCTGGTCAGGTCAATTTAGGAAACATTTTTTTTTAATTGTCTTGTGGTCTGTGTTTCACTGGAAGCTCCCCCAGTTCGTCATGTAGTACCCATAGTACAAGTCCAGTGTTAGTTTGGGGTCACACAATTTGTTAAAGGACATAATTGTCTTGACTATTATTATTATTATTTGTATTTCTATCCTGATATTATAAAGAGGTAAAATTTGTTTGTTTGTATGTCATGGATATACACAAAAACTACTCAACCGATTTCAACAATTTTGTCACCCATAGTTACATTATCAGCGAGTAACACGAGCTGTATTTTGTTTTCAAAAATTTTTAACCCTTCGAACCCGGGCGAAAACTTTGTTTAAGGAACAGGTAGCAATTATTAAATAAACACGTACTAGATTTTTAGTTGATTTTGAAAGAGTGCATCCAAAGTGAGTAAAAAGGAGTTGCAAAGTAACTGCGAATTATCCATTAAATTCAATGAAAATTCCAAAAAACTTTGGACTTATGTATCCTCCTGTGCGAATCCAGGGCAGTCCGCTAGTATAATATACTTAATACAAAATATGTATAAAGATATAGTTCTCACATATTTGCAAATGTCAGAAAATACCGAAACACGTGAACATCGCAATAAATTCAAGTTTCCAGTAGCTCTACATAAACAATGTTGTCAGTATCTTGTGAGCCTACTACCAGTACGTGTTCAAAATGGATATAGGTATGTCTTTTATAATAATATTTAATATTTTATATTTATGTGACTCATTTTATCTAGTGTCAATGTACAATGTCAGAATTTACATAAATATTCGTTAGTTAAGTTGTCTTTTGTGTTACGTTTCACATAATAGTGACTAAGTTCTGTTATTAAAATGACTTACTTGAGTATTTATCTTTGGTACTTACCGAAATGTATACGAATAATGTTTGAAGAAGTGAAAAAACTAGTTATAGCGCTATCCGTACCTTCGGGAAAACTGAATTGTATCTACTATAATCATATCGTCATGAAATGAACATTTTGTTCACATAAGGGTTTTGATTTTTCCTAGGTATATATAGTCCCAACTTTTTAAAAGTGGCGTGGCATCTTGATGTTTTTATTATAATTAAAATTAAAAGCAGAGAAGAAAATATTTTTTTAAAAAGTAATACATATATTCTCTAACATTTTTAAATTACCAATGCAAATATTTTTATTATCTTGATTGTTATAGATTTAGATAGACGAATTTAATTTTCCAGTTCTATTAGACGTTGCGGGTGCCCATAGCCGGCGGTGATTATGTTCCATCAGGTAACTCGCTTGCTCGTTTGCCCCCTCCGCCATAAAAAAAAGCAGATATTTTGGAACATATACCAGTCACAATATTACACACAATTATTGGCAACTAAACAAATAATCTTACGTAAAAAATATGCACAATAATTTTGAATCATGCCTATTATACATAAATATTATACATAAACTGATAATAATAAATAACTCAGCGGTTTCGAAACCTGCTATAATATTGGGGATATTCTTATAGGGATTTTCCAGTAGATTTTTCTGAGTACTTATTTTGTATTTTTGTCATTTCGACCTCGCAAAAATAAGACCTAAAGATACTTCAATGACGTGTTCGGTTCGAATCGAGTGGGGGCTCCGATCATTCATCTACGTGACATAGAGGAAGATCATAGCGTATGCGGTCTGCGCTATCGTAGCATAGCAAGAACGCTAAAAGGTGGTTTTTGTCCGCGCTCCGGCTTTGCCACAGCGCGGAAGAACTCTGGTGCGTTCCGTAGGAAGTCCCGGTTCCCGTCGAGGACGTGCCGAGGATAACCACAGCAGGGATCAATGGGCAAAAACCTGAACGCTGGTCATGGTATCTGCGTTCAGGTTTCTCTTGTGTTACGGAGAAAAAGTTTATAAGTTTGGTCTGGAAGAGAAAGAAAAATGTGCTAGCCGTTTGTATTGTACTGTTTGTACATACTGGAGACTTACTTACTTACTGTATACTTACTTATAAATACTATATAAAACGCGTATAGAGGTGACGAGTTATTGAGCTACATAACTTTGTTTGTCTATCCTACCTAACTTTGTACTACCTAACTTTGTAAGTTGATTTTTAAATTTCCACTAAGAAAATTCGTTCAAAAGATATTGTTTAAAAATTTCCAACAAAATGTTTTTTAACACAACGTTTTTTTTAAGTTCTTTTTAGTTTTAGTGTCTCTATCGTAACGCCATCTCGCATCATTTTTTTTGTAGGTACCATTTTTGAATGCATTCAATTTAAAGATATGTGTAATAATTATTATCGATTAAAAGTTTTTAAGAAATCTTGAAAAATAAATTATATTTCACATTACTATTTTTAAAAATAAACTTTTTGTGATTATTTAAATACTGTTCACACACGACAACTATCTGTACCTACGTCGTAGTGAAAGCTTATCTGCTTTTATTGCCAGTAGTGAAATCTTCGCGCCTTTCTTGCTGAGATCATAATATAAAGGAACATTGGAAGTCATTGGAATAACATTGGAATCACCAACTCATTCAACGTGACAATCGTCAGTGTATTGTTAACTTAAGGCACTTTCAGGTCTGAGACAGTTTAAAAAAAATCTTAATCTAAATCGACTTGACCAGGAAATGAACTCCAGAATGTTTAATTAGCGCCTTCGTTTTTATAGACAACCTTGAAAATATAAGTTTCTAAATTATGACTATTAAGTTTGGTATAGTTAATCATTAAAATTAAGCATTCAATGAATCGGGTTCAATATGAATCCAGTCGAGTTTTTTTGGCGAGACGAGTATTATTTGACATATGACGTAGGAATGCAAAAAAATATTAATAGTAGTGAACTTTTGTGATGATAAAACAGTTAGACGTACAGTCACGACGAAAACAGTTAATAAATCATGAGGCGCAGCTAGTCTCTTTACTATTATTATAAAGAGGTAATTGTTTGTAAAAATAATTGTTTGTTTGTATGTAATGGATAAACTCGAAAGCTAAACCGATTTCAAAAATTCTTCCGCCTATAGAAAGCTACATTATTTAATTTTTACCCAGGTGAATGTGTTTTTTCTTTGATATGATTGATATGTTTTTTCTTTTTATGGTAATCTATGAAAATAGATACTGGACCGATTTCGAAGTTTATTTCACTGTTCGATAACTTAAGTATTCCATAATAATAGTACATATTATAGTGTATGTTAAAAAGACAAATTGAAATTGCAATATTTGTTCGTCTATGATCGTAAAAAATGAGTTTAGATATAGTAAGTACAGTTTCTGAAAGCGCTGAAATTAAAAAAAAGTATTTTTTTTAATAATCCCATTTGTAGAGTAGCTATACGTTCTTCGTGATAAATTTTAATATACTCTTTTGCAAATTAGTTATGGTTTTTGCGTTCTTCTGCAAAGCGCAGCCTGTTATTGTCTTATCGCTTTACTAGAGGAATGTCTCACGAATCACGATAGTACACACAGTAATAGAAGATAATAATAAGAAGAAAATATACAGTCTTTGTGAATTACTAAATATTGTGCTAATATATATATTTACTTACAAAATGATATAAAAATACTGTTGTTATCTTAAATAGCCTCAATCGCTTCTGCCAAAAACGAGCCGGGAAGTTACGAAAACAATTGTTATGGATTTGATATCGATTGTACAATCGATACCAAATCCATACCAATTTTACATAATTATACATAATGAGACAGTAGGTAGGTACAGGTTCATACACATTTGAAGCTGGGTTTCCCCGGTATTATCGCACGTGTTTACAACTTTACACATTGTCACTATATATTTTAATTTAAGAATGAAATGAGTCATTTTTATAAACTCCCCTTATTCGACACTCACTCGGACAACACTAATACTGGAAATGCAATGGGAAAATCCCTCGCGACAATACGTCAATCAATCGTTCATTAGAATTCAAAATTAAATATTTTTTTATTTTGTGAGTACATAATGAAACCATGATGATTTATTTGTCTATGAGTGAGTGTGAGTCAGATTCGTATATTTTGTCATTTCTAGTACATAGTTCCTTGAATATTTTAGCAGAGAAATAGACTAAGGATGAAGGTGAAGGTCCATAACGTAAGGAGAAATATATAGGGTGTTTGATAAGTCGCAAAGGTGAATGGTGATGAAAAGATTCTCTACCGTCTCAAAACTTAGATAATGGTTGATTTCCAACACGACATTTGGATTGTCCTGAACTTCCCTATGGATCATTCATCTTTGTACCTCTTACTGGACGTTTTATATAAAGTCCACTAATAATTTGTTAGACGTTAAAATAGGCTATCTTCTAAAGTAACCAGCAGATAGGCTATCGTAGGTTTAATAATTACGCGACTGACATTGATTTACTTCAGCAATGCACTAGCGGTGTCATACAATCACAGACTTCTGAAAAATAATAATTCTTCTTCTTGACGTATAGCGTAACTAAGCCTTTGTACCTTCTTAGTACACTAAATAATATTTGATTAAAAAAAAATAACTTTATACATTTTTTATTTACAGGTAACTAGTAAACCCGGCCCGTTTCACTGGGCGTTAGTTGAAGTTAAAATAAATTAAACAGTTTTTATAATTATTTTGATACTTCAAAAATAAAAAAAACAAAAAAAATTCTACTGATCCGATCGCTACCAAACTTTACAGGATCACCCGCTAGGCCAATCTGAAGATTCTCGGAAAATTTCATCGAAATCGGTCCAGCCGTTTCGGAGTCCATAAGGAACATACATATACATCGCCTTTTATATATATAGATACTTATGTTTTATTGCTTTTATCACAAAGAATTTTACATAGTAATATTTAGTCACTCATGACTATACTCGTTACACTAGGAATGCATTTATAAATACATGCTAGACACCAAAAACAACGTTTTTGTAATATTTTTAAAATATTACCCTCCTTGGCTTGTATGATTCGGTAAAAAACCAACAAAATGTAGGTACAGTTTTGGCATTGTAACGTGCTGTTTGTAATTTATTTTGTATGAACTTGTGCGAATTTTGTAATCGAATTCAATGTTACGAGTAAGAGACCGTCGTACTATGTTGACCGCAAAACAACAGGGTCTAGGACAAACTGATATCAACAATGCTCATAATTAAATATTTCGTAATGCGTTTACAGAGAAAATTTTAAAATTTGTATTTTATAATTACCTGATGCTGATCGACTGGTCGTAATACTTTTCGGTTGCTTCGGTAAAATATATTTTTTAAATTTATTTATAAAAGTATAGATAATAATTTACATATTTATAAATCCGTGCTTATGTGCAAGAACTATTATAAAATTGAAAAAAATCTCAAAGAACAGTAAAACTGACTGAAATTGAAAAGAGCTCTGTCACCTGCATAACCATTGAAAGAAGAAAAAATGTCGAAATATTGTGTTAGTTACACATTAATTTTAATCACATAAAGTACCCACGTGTGATATTTTGTAACATTTTAGTAACAAGAACGAGGGTAGAATGGATTTCCTGCGTGTAGTGGGGCTGCATAAAAGCCTGATTTTGGTCTTGTAAGAGTTCAGTTGTTGAGAAGTCTTCAAATAGTCAAGTACATAATAGTTGTGATGAAGAATTGATAACGTGTTCATAGTGATCAGTGCTCCCGTTACATTTCATATTTAACATATCAGAAGTGTGATTTTACCACGTGCCTAATGAGCGGTTATTCTGCTTGTCATCACAATGTTTAAAGTGACAATGATGACGAAGGTTTTTCAGTGTAAGAAAAAAAAAACTAAAAAAACGCGCTTTAATGGCAAACCGAACTAAAAAGTAGAAAATAATTTTTAAGTATCAAGAGCTTGTGTTACAGCAATAAAAAATTCCAACAATCAATTACGACTATGTAATTAATTTGGAATAAGATTAAAATAAAAATTAAATTATTAATAAAATAATTCCATTAGAAAGCAAATATTATGATTAATGGGTAAAAAAAAATGTTTGACCAATCTAAACTTTATGCATCTGTAAGTGTTTAATCGTTGCTTGCCAATCATTGTATTACGAGGGCGTAATCAGTAATCAGGAAGGCCGAAGCTAAAAGGGTTAATATTGTTTTAAGGCGACGCATTGATAAACAATAATTTAATCTAAAATAGACCTTCTCTTCTATGCAAACGTGCGCGCGCTAGCTTACGAAAAATACGAAAAAACAATTATTTGCGTTTAAATTACAAACTATAATTAATTTTGAAAAATCATATTGTCATTTTGAAGTGTGTGTTTAGATTCATCTACATAAAAAATTTAGATCCTTTAATCGGTCCCATTTGTCCGTAAAAAGCAAATCTCTGTTTTAAAAGAGGTTTCTTCAATATTTTTTTTATGTTATAAAAGTTAACCAACCGTGTAATGCTACTGTCAAAATAAAGTCAGTGAATTGAAGATTGTGGTTACCAAATATCACTTTCATATGTTTTGTAATTGCTTAGAAAAATTGAAACATCAAAATTTCCAATGCGTCGTCTTAACGGGAATTTTTAACCGACTTCAAAAAAAGGAGGAAGTTCTCAATTCGTCTGTATGTTGTTTTTTTTTTTGTATGTTTGTTACCTCATAACTCAAGCACAATTAAAATATCTTTATAAATACGAAACGCATACCTATACAATTAAATATGACAGTTATTGAAGTCGGTGCCAAATCACTGTGCAACAACAGAAAGTCTTTAGTTTGGTAGGCTTGGCATCGACTTCAGTAACTGTCAAATTTAATTATATAGGTATGCGTTTCGTATTTATAAAGTTATTTTAATTGTACTTGAGTTTTGATTAGTAAAGGATAGTTATTTTATACTTTTCAGTGTTTTTTTTGAAGGTGGTTTAATTTTTTTTAATAATCATATTTTTATACATCGTGTGCTGACATTTATTCTCAATAGTTTTCATCTTAACAGTTTCGATTGTTGCATATTATCCGGTATCGACGAAACGGTTTATGATAAACATATTGTTATTTTTTATTAATTTTAATCGTTTAATATTTTGATTCGAATCTCCTAAATCTCTCTTTGGGAATAGAAATTATAATATTGTACGAGATTGTACGCAAGAAAAACTATTACGAGGACGTATTTTGTATTGTCAGGAAAGGCCGAGTGTTAGTTCCACATTAATTTTAATCACATAAAGTGCTCACATGTGATATTTTGTAACATTTTAGTAACAAGAACGAGGGTAGAATGGATTTCCTGCGTGTAGTGGGGCTGCATAAAAGCCTGATTTTGGTCTTGTAAGAGTTCAGTTGTTGAGAAGTCTTCGAATAGTCAAGTACATAATAGTTGTGATGAAGAATTGATAACGTGTTCATAGTGATCAGTGCTCCCGTAACATTTCATATTTAACAATTGTTAAAACTTAAAAGTTAATTTAATAGGTTGATGGGATAGATAGCTTTATTATAGCTACAAAATATTTATGTCTTGAATTGAAAACATACATTACAATTTCCCAGTAATTGTTATCAGAAATTCAGGCCCAGCAGCCAAACGAAAAATAATTGCTCGACCCACCTATATTTCAGTCCTATAATATCTATACTGTATCCCTGTAATAAAATGAGATTAAAACTTCAGATAATTTCACCAATCGTATGATCCCAAATTAAGCCTCAGGCGTGTACGGTTCCTACCACAAAACAAACTAGGACCAGTAGCTCCCAGTAACAACCAGATTCCAAGCTAATTAAAAAAAGTTCTGCATTGACCTGACCGGACTGGTGACGTACCAGATACTCAGGCTTGGAAAGTAGATGCCCTACCACCGCGACGGAGGTAGAGGGGAGATGATTTTCGAATATTATTAAATCCCAAAGAATCTTCTTTTTGTGACGCTGGAAAGACTGAAAAAAATGCTACCTACTGTAGACAAGGCATAACGTCTTAAACCTTGTATAAACAAAGTTAAGCTTAGTGTTGCTAATTTTTTTTTCATTCTGAGCTAAGTATCTTATTATAAATAATAAAAAGTATATTTCGATCAGTTAAAGACATCATAAAGGGTAATAAATTTTAGGGTTGCAGCACGCGACAAGGCATTCATTTGTCTACCACATGGCAAGTAATGGTCTTCTACGAAAGTGTTAAAATCTGTAGAAATAACTTCCTCTACGCTCTTGTTCTGATCCATACTTTTAGAGTCATACTCTATGTTACTATAATTCTGCGGATCTTATGAATAATTCAATAATTAAGTTTGGGTTAGTAACTCAATGTCATTCAATACACGTGCCTGAATAACTTATCGAAATAAAAAGCGCAACTTATATTTTTAAGTAAATAAGTAACATTTAAAAGCTTAACTTGTGTAATTACGATATACGAATACAATGCGGAAATGGAAGTTAATCGTAATTTGAAAATATATAAAATATTATCATAAAAACTATATTAAATGGGCTACAACTGATTTCTCCTTATTTTTAACCGACTTCAAAAAAAGGAGGAGGCTCTCAATTCGACTGTATGTTTTTTCTTTTTTTTTGTATGTTTGTTACTGCATAACTCCGTCATTTATGAACCGATTTTGAAAATTATTTTTGGGTTTGTAGATAATTCTTCAGATTTAAATTTCACCGGTATTGGAGCTTGAACTTCGAAGATACACCAAATAACGCGACCTGGTTACAACCTTTATTTATATAAGAATTATGTAACATTATTCAACAGTATAATTAATAAAGGTTATCATAAACTGTTATCATAAACAGTTTCGTCGATACCGGATATGCAACAATCGAAACTGTTAAGATGAAAACCTTTAATTTCTTAATAATTAAGGTATTAATTGCAGACCTGCCCTAGATATTTATTTAGGTCAAGATCACTCAAAAGGGAAAAATAAAATTTATGAAAAAAAATTAAACCGCCTTTAAAAAAACACTGAAAAGTGCAAAATAACTATCCTTTACTAATCGAAACTTAAGTACAATTAAATTAATATGATGCACATACCTATATAATTAAATTTGACAGTTATTGAAGTCGGTGCCAAATCAATGTGCAACAACAGAAAGTCTATTAGTTTGGTTGGCTTGGCACCGACTTCAATAACTGTCAAATTTAATTATATAGGTATGTGCATCATATTAATTTATTTGTACTTAAGTTTCGATTAGTAAAGGATAGTTATTTTGTACTTTTCAGTGTTTTTTTAAAGGCGGTTTAATTTTTTTTTTTCCATTATGTTTTTTATATTTCTGAGACAATAAAAATGTTTAAGTGTATAATGATATTACAAAGCATATTACATACTTAATAATAAATTTTTTTTTGCTATTAAACCTCAAGTAAAATCTTTTTGACTTCAACGCAAACACACGTGAGGTGACATTGTACAAGAAATAACCAATAGGAGAATTTCTTATTTATGTTCTTTTATATATTTATGTAGGTACTAGGTAGACCTTGGACATTCAAGGGTTGATGTGCTGTAGCAAGGCTAAACTGGTTTCGCAATCCAGAAGGGGTCAACGGACTTGGATTATTTTCTTTGTGTCGTTAGAAGTACTACAAAACCTATATTTAGAATTTTATGCTTCATTACTTCTGATATTTCATTAACAACTTTTTTTTATGCCATAGCCTGGTCACTCAGTAAAATACAGTACCTATGTATAAATATTACAGTCATTGATACAAAAGATCTTTTGGCTCGAATAATAACAATTCTTATTGTAGTGGCCAATTTCAACGTCTTAGAAACTAAAGATTTCTTTAGCTTTTTGATGGCAAGTAATGTATTTTATGCCTTTTTTTCATTTTTTGAAGTTTTCAGTAGACGTTATGCGTTGGTTTTATGCCTGCCTTAAGGTAAGAAAACTTAAATAACCTGTAAACTTCTGTAGAAAATAGTAATATGAATTTTTAAGAAAAATAGTATATGGACTTTTTTCGTGAAATGTTGAATTTAATTTCCAATGAAATCCAATAATTTTCGATTTCCAATTAATTGTACTTAATGAATTTTATGAAGTTATGCATAGTTAAGCCTATGGCGCATATTCGTAATTTTATATATTTATTCACTTCTGACTGTATCACTTTAGATAGGGTTCGCGCACATAGAAAGAATTAGTGATGAAAGACGAACGAAGAAAATGTACAGAGCGAAAGTGAATGGTAGCAAAAGCCAAGGAAGATCAAGGCTGGCTTACGAAGATCAAATAGCAAGAGTATAAGCTAACGGAAACGTCAAAAGCATTCACATAGTCGATAGTGTGTTAGGAGAATGATGAGATTTGAGGAGACGAAAGAAGAGAAAGAAGTATGTAAGGATTGTTATGTGCTTAAAACTAATAATATTTACAATTAGTAATTATAAAAATATTTTCCACAACAGTCTATGACGATAGAAAATCATTTGTGTCAAACACAGACTAGCGATACATTGCAGATTCTGGTGATACTGACTAGTGATACATTGCATAGATTCAGATGTTATTTTGTGCAAATACATCTTATATGATGAATACCCAAAATTTTTAGCCGACTGATATATTTCGCGGTGCAGGTGGCAGATCATCTACCTTCCAAGCTGGACTTGACCCCGCTCCCCGGTCAGATCCACTTAGGACTAAACTTTTCCAAATTGTATTGGAGTCTAGCAGGGTTGTCATGTAAAGGAACGATAGCTACGCGGCAGTCGCGCAACGGTTATTTTGAATTGGTAATTACGGTGCAATGCGGTAAAATGACTTCTTGTAGCATAAATAGGGTCGGTAGCAGTAATTTTTAGCTCACAGATTAATTAACAGAGGCAGCAATAGCGATTCGCGACATTATACCGTGTTCGATTTAACAGGCTATCGATTACTGGCTGCAGTTACGTAATAAGGGGGTGAGTGTTACTGGGAGTTCCCCTAGTTTGTTGCGTGGTACCCATACTACAACCCTAGCGCTTAGTTTAGGGGGCACATGACATACTTGTACATATTACAATACATTGACTGGCCCGTTGGCGCAGTGGCATATGCATCTGCATTCCAAGCTAGGGTCCCGGGTTCGATCCTCGGTCAGGTCAATTTAGGAAATGAACTTTTCTAAATTGGCTTGGAGTCGGGGTGTGACTGGAACCCTCAGAGTTCGTTGTGTGGTACCCATAATACAAGCTTACTGCTTAGTTTGGGGTCACACAATCTGTGTAATTGTTTGGAGTATTATTATTATATATATACTGTCTGGAGTATTATTAGTATTATTAGCCATATTCCACTAAAAATATCTAACTTATTATTCGACATGAAGTGTCCGCTTCTTAAGGAAGCATCCTCAGGATATTCCAAAGTTCAGACTCGGTTAGCTATTATAGTAACGCATCAAAGAATGATATGATATGAGATTTTGGGCGGAAGATAGCTAAAGAGGAAGTATGGATCACAAACTAGTTATGCCAAAGTACAACCGTATTTATTTTTTATTCAATATGTGAACTATACGTATGTTGTTGTTATAGTTTAGGTGTAGGTATCTATAAGTATGTATATTACGTATTATATACATCGCGCCTTTAGAATTTTTTTTTAAATTTACTAATAAATTATTTTAAAATATTACTTTAAAATTGGCCTAGTAATTGAAAATTCAGAATTTTGAGTTATAATAATCTAGATAAGGGATTGTCAACCATTGTGCCACGGCATTTTTGTGTGCTGCCAAATTCTTAGTGTGCTGCCAAATTTTAGATATGTATGTAGTAAAAATTATAATGCTTTTTTTATTACTTGTAATTAACCCCTTAATAAACGTACTGTTGTTTTTGTAGTACATATTATTTTATTTTACGTTCAAAATTATTATCATGAACTGTTTTACACAGCGTAATGAAACAATTTATAAACTTATCTTTTTCTTTGTGTGCCGCCAAATTTTGAAATCGTTAAAAGTGTGCCGCGACAAAAAGGGGTTGAGAATCACTGATCTAGATATAGTACGAATTTACCTATCTGTCCGCGGTCCGCGCCATTAGCTACATATAGAGAGAATATTTAAACATATATGCGTGAAAAATCCGTTACATTATTTTAGTTAATTCATTGTCACAACTTATCAAAACAAAATCTCAAAATTATGAATTAGGTTAGTTTTATTCTAAAGATGTGACATGTAATTTGACCATCCGTATGTGTAAATATTAAATCAGCGCAAAATGACCGCGGCTAAACTAGGCAAGAGGTCATTCTCCTCTGCATGAACCATATAAAACAATTTCATGACTGTTATATTAAAGAATAGCGGCCCTTTAATTAAATTAATATGCATACATATAACTAAATACTGAGCTAATTAAGTGCTCACTTAGACATATGGCTTAGTTGTTTAAGCTATTTAAAATGCAGTTAGCCTTAATGAGGTTAAGTTCGTGTAAGCATTTGACACCTTAATACTATAACCTGTCAATTATGTACGATTGTTTTTTTTATGAATGGAATGAGTATATACAGACTGTTGGTTGGAGGCTTGCTGGAGGTCAGTGCACTGTTGCGTTCAGAAACGCCCCATAGAAGTATGTAAAAGTTCATCGGAAATTTTATTGTAGGAGTAAAAATTGCCTTTTTGGTAGCATCTTCAGAAATTGTAGACCTAAGCGCTGCATTGCTAAACGCAACTCTGCGATGTTGCTCTTCCTTTAGTGTCAGATAGTTCTTTATTGAAATTTATAGAGGGATTGGGATTTGGGCCATCAGTTTAAAAAAATTCAATCAACGGTTATTATTATAAAGTTAGTCCTCCCATAGCTCATAGACTACGAAGAAAATTATGTCTATGCATAAAGATTATAGATTATGCGCCTATAATAGATACTTTGTTCATCTTTTATTCATCTCGAATAGGAATAGTACGTGAAGTTTATATATCTAAAGTAATACGGGTGAATGTTGTTCCCTGTACTGCAATTTGGTTTTAGGATAATTCTTAGATGAATATTGTTATTATAATTTTAAAGATACGTGAAAGAAAAGTAGGTGCTACAATTTACTACAAATGTGGATGTAGCTTTAACTATACTTATACACTTAACCTTGTAAAAACGATCGAAGTGATTAAGTGATTAAATCAATATTTGATTGATCTCATATTATTTTTTTACGCTATAGGTTACGTAGTAGGAAATTTTCCTTGGTCCTTTTTTATTTATTGAGTGGTTCATGACAAAGGTCAATAATTTGTGGACACACGATGCAAGTACGAGATTACGACCCAAATGAGTTGCCGAAACCTTGCAATACCCGCTCACTTTCGGAAGTGATTATGTGTTTTCAAGGCGATGTATATTGTTGTCTGGAAATCCTTATGGCCATCAACTAAGTGGGGGTTTATTTTTATTTACTTATCATTTTTTACCATATTCGTTACTACTGTAAACGAATTGGCGGTCTTTATAGCGTAGGTACCTATTAGTTTAGACACAGGTAGGACTTTAGGAAACTTAATACAGTTTATATTTGATGCGATAATATTCCAATTAGATACAGAATGACCATTTACACTGTTGAAGATTTAAGCACGAATTGGTTAGAAGTACGTGAGAACTTAAGAAAAGCGCTTATTATTATAAAGTTAGCATTGTTTAACTTAATTTTTCCAAATGAAATTTTAGAAAGTTCGATGATTCCATGAATTGTATTACACATTTTATTTTGAATGATTGTATTTATTTACCTACATATTTCATACTATTTCACATCCTCCTTTTTGAGTGAATGGATCATCAAGGCACAACAAAACAATATATACACACAATTTCTATTAATAACTATTTGGGCTCATGAACAAAGATTTCTCCAACTCTGCGTTCCAAATTTTGAACGTCAAACAGGAGCTAATTAGCACCATTGTGGTTAGTTCACACGGAAACGCTGTCATGAGACATCACGTGATCTTACAAACAGTATTAAATTATTAACATACGCGTTCATTAAAGTTCAATAATTATTATTTACAACTACTACTAATTGATTTCATAAGAATCTAAAATTAATAAGTAAATCCTGTTTTCATTAATTTCGTAAATATTAATTTCACTACATATTATATCATAAAATTATATATGCCTGAGTGTCTACTTGTTTAATTAATAGGCAGTCTTCGTTCTTTGGCAGGCTAATACTTGACGAACGACGAATCAAAGGAAATTTCGTATCACGTGGTGTCCTCACTGGCCGTTATGCTCTCTCTTTCACCCTTGTAATCTTCGTATATTTTGCTTTCTAATTACATGTACGTAAATATTGTTTGTATGTGTGTGTACTCGTAATAAGGTCAAAGTTTTAGTTCGAGGATTACATAAAAATGTTCGTCTAAAGAGTACAGCGGGTCTACCTCAATTTAATATACCTAGAAGTCTTTGCTAAGAGTAAAATGGAGCCACCTATGTAAAAACTAACCATTCGGCTTAGTTCCTATAGAAAATTCTGTCTCTTGACCAACTTATAATACGTGACATTGGCAAATGCGCTAATCTGTGCGCCATGTCATAATGAAAGAAAAAAAAGTGAAGATCGCTAATGGATAGGACTTTTTACGAGGGACTTGCATAGGCTACATTTCGTCATTGTCTAGTTCTGTTGTTCCGATGTGTGGAAGTGATACCGAGATGTAATTTTGTTGCACCTTGATGGTCTGCTGTCCACCACGAAAGTGAGATAACATGAAGATATCTATGTATTCGATATATTCTTTTCGTGTATTCGAAAACAGATTAAACCGCTCAACGCTACCGCTATCCGCGACTAATGCGATATCAACCGCAAACCGCAAGTTATTCAGTCTCTCTCCGTCGATAATAATGTCTCTGTCACTCCAATCGAGTCCTCGAAAGATGTTCTCGAGGGCCACATTGAACAATTTTGACGAAATTGTGTCGTGTCGCCTTGGCGAACTCCTCGCTCCAGTTTGAACGGCTCTATAAGTTTATATAGACTGATCGATGACGTCCTATGTTGCTGTAGATGTTTCATAAGCTGAATGTACCTTTCGTCTACTCTGTAGCTATTAGGCTTAAGCAGTTGAGAGGTTTTGGCACTTTTCAATTAGTGTCTTCAATGTTTACAGGTGGTCATTTCTGACGTATCCAGATCGGAAACCGGCCTGCTTCCTCGGCTGGTAATCGTCGAGTTTATTCTGCTAAATTCTGCTAAATAATTTATAAATATGGGACAAAAGACTAATAGGGCGATAGTTATGCAGCTTTCGAATGTCCCCTTTCTTGTAGAGCAGGATTATCACTCCGTTGTGCCAAGCTTTCAGGTACCTTGCGGCTTAATGTGCAATTTGTAAACTGTAGGGCTAGAGTTCTCCATTGCACCTCTGACTCTAGCTTCAACATCTGGGTTACGATGTTACTTTGGTCTGTAGATCCTCCGTTTTTTATTTGGATCAGTACTAACTGTATCTCTTCTACAGACACATAAGGAATTTTCTTAGAACCGACATTAGTAACATGCGGCCTGCATCTCTCGCTCTGCGTTCCAGAGAATGTTACTTTACTTTTGTACAGCGTCTCGAAAAAATCTTTCTCTCTATTCATGATAATATCGCCTTTTTATCGAATTACTGGAAAATCACCTTTCTACCATTCCATAATTCTGCACGCAGTATTCGTTTTCTGGTGTTCATTTTGTTGCCTTTGAAATTATGTCTTCCTGGTATTGCTGCAAATCCTTTTTCAGCTTTTGGCGAATATCATTACGTAAAATATATAAAATATCGGTTTGATTATCCAGCCTCATTTGATGGCGTTTCTCTACGAGTTTAGATGTGTCATCTGTTAATTTCTCGTGCTTGAAATATATATCCGGCAGGTGTCACTCTATTCAATCCTTCGATCATTACTTTTGTTAGGTGCTTATTTAGGTCGTCCATTGGTAGAGATCTCATATGTTCGAAATCTTGCAGATGATTTGCGACGTATGAGTTGTATTCCTCGGTATTCGGTCTGATAAAATATAAGGAATAAAATAGTATGAATAAGTAGCTATTATTGATCATAATTTTGCATTAGGTGTATGTCGCCCTTCATAAACATTCTCAACAACTCCACAACAACTCTAGTGTTTCTGCTCACACCCACGCAATGCCTAGCATAAATAACAGTTTTAAATGCATCACACTCGCACGCGCACTTCGCAAAATATAATTTTGAATATTCGACTTGCCGAACGCACCAGTGTGGTACAGCACGTAATTCAAACAAAAAAAAATAACAACATTTCAACAAACAAGCAATGTAACGGACTAAAGTTAACGGAAGTTCAATTTAACGGAGGTTAAAAAAAGCGTTAACATTATTTGAAGTTAACTTAAAAGTTAATCCGTTAAGCACAATGTTAACTTCGTTAATTAACGATTAACGGACTAACGAGTTAATGCCCACCTTTGTATATATGCATATAATATATACGCTTGAAATGTTCCGTAATATCAAACATAAGAATTTAGAATA
This sequence comes from Zeuzera pyrina, assembly GCA_907165235.1. Taxonomy (NCBI): domain Eukaryota; kingdom Metazoa; phylum Arthropoda; class Insecta; order Lepidoptera; family Cossidae; genus Zeuzera; species Zeuzera pyrina. The sequence goes on along the minus strand of OU015639.1, from coordinate 12,533,146 downwards.
ATGCTTAATGATTCAATTTCGCATGTTAATTTATGATGTTATGTATTTGCACGTGCTGAAATTTTGTAGATAACGTTATTGCGTTGTCAATGTCTTTGTAAAACTTTATGCATATTATTTTTGCAGTGCTAACAATGGGTAGTCATGTAATGATAATTACTCGTTTGTGTTACTTTATCTCATAATCGACGCGACCTAAATAAGTCTAATAAAAATACAAAACATTTAAAATTAAATGATAAAATTGAGATACCTTGAGCGAGTAATTAGGGTTAAACAATGAAACAAAAGTGAACGGAAGTGGGCGCAAGGTTTCCGAATTGCACCTGCCATGCCGTAAAGGATATATTATTATGAGTGGCAAATAGTGAGGATCAACGACCTGCTATTTTTAGTCTGTGGGTCAGAGCTCAGAACGGAGGGACGAAAGTACGGTGTACAGTGAGGTGCGGAGTAGCCTAGTAATGTAGTATAATAACACTAGTTATACTATTTTCTTTCTCACATTATGTATTATGTATGTAGCAACTTTTCCTAACACATTTTCTTCACTTCACTAATTATATAGATTATATTGGCTCAATTTGTCATCACAAGGGCACTGAGTAGAACAGTCATTTTAAAATGAATTCAGAAAACGCACGTTCAACTATTGGGTGCTGGGAGAATACCAGCGTTGTAGCCAGTCTGTAACATAATGCTGAGCCAGGACCTCTTCGTGGTCACGTACACGTACGGTACACGTTAGGCACAATTTTTTTTGTTCATTATTATTCTTTATTTTTTTTCGCTTTTTTTTCTTTTTTATTGTTTTATGTATTTTTTTTATTGCTTTTACATTTCCTGTATTGTGTGCTGTGCTCCGAATAAATATTTATCTATCTATCTATCTTAGACGTTAGGTAACGGTTTTAGCAGTTTATTTTTATTCGTCAACTAGTTGCAAAATACGTCAATTCTTTCAACTACTTTGTCAATATTAATGTATCAACACGTTGGCATATGAAGCTTTCAAAGCTGTTCGTATCGTTTTGTTAAAAGAGATTATTATTTGTTTCGTTATTATTTTCGTTTAGTTAAATAAAACCAGTCGAATTTTTAACTAATGCTCGGCTCTAGTGTGGACGTTTATGTCATGTACGAAACCAGGGAGGAATTGAGTATGGGTTTTGAAGGTTCCTCGTTAAATTTCCTTGTGAGGACTTTACATGTCGTCATTATCGTTTTTAACTAGCTATTTTTTAGTAACTAGCTGCACTAGGCCCTGCGTACTATATTAATAATCGTAAGTTATGGTCTTGAGTTCATACAAGAATCCTATAGATAAAAGGCTTTCAGTTTTTCACCAATTTTCCAGTTTTCCGGGTGACTGTTCCAATTTTTCTTTCTATAAAGCCACAAATTACTCAAACTATTACGAACATGTAAAAAAAATTTGGCAAATCGGTCCAGCCGTTCTCAACTTTTGCGTTGAATAACATTTCATTTTTATTTATACAGAATAGATTAATCACGATCTTTGATTTTAAAAAACTCATTACATTACATTTTTACCATTTTACTTTGTTTTACAATAATCTAGAGGTCTGAGTTTCATTTAGGAAAAATAAAATTTTAGCTGTTAGTGTGACGACGTCTTGGTGCAGTGGTTTAGGCGTTATTTCTAAGCGCGGAAGGTTCCAGGTTCGATTCCCAGCCGGGTCAATTTAGGAAACGAACTTTTCGTATCTGGTGTGGGTGTACTGGGCTGGGAGACGTCCCCAGTAGTCGTCGTCTGATTCTCATAGGACAGGGAATACCCTAGTTTGAAAACAGATGATCGGTATGTATTGTTTGGTGCATTTATCATTTATTATTATAATAATACGACTGGTACGTACTTCATTATTTCAATTTCTTTGAACTACCATAGTTCAGTACTTTGTTTTTGTTTGGTAAATTGAATAAAGAAAATCCGACCAAGTTCAAAAGGTACTTGCGCAACGAGTGTTACTTACTATTGTTTTACGCTAGTAACTAATAATTCAATAAGTGTCCAAAAAGTAATACGAAGTAAAGTATTAGGCAATTTTAATTTTGGGAATCAATTTCATTACAAGGCTTCCATTTCATATGCGACATGAAGATAAGACAAAAGTAAACTTAATCATCCGAAACGAACTTAATTCATCTGCTTTTGGTCTATTAGTGCCATTATCATAACTTTTACATGTAGGTAATTATAATACGCCTAAATAATGTTTCCCAAACTAATATGATCAGGAACCACGCCAACGGGTCAGTCAATAGTTACAAATATCCGCTGTTTCTATCAAATAATCACTGACAAAAACGTCTACAACAGACAGACAGACACTGAAGCCAACAGGTCTGAGTCGCTTCGTTCTGCATACCAATTTTGATTTTTAGAGTATTGCAAATGAAAGACTTATCCATATTAATGCTTTATATCTCTAAACGACGCTATTTAGATATAAAATTATTATAAGCTTATAAATATTCAAAAACATGTTATTTAATCTTACATAACATTATTTATGTAGATAATGTCATCATTTTCTTGTTTAATCTGTCAGCAATACATACGACTACATGTGTTTGTGCAGAAACTTATGAAACTATTATGATGCTAAAAAAAGAGTACACATTATTATATATTGTCACGTATTTAATTCTCATATCGTGATGGGGATTTGAAGGCGTCCGGTCCGAATGTACATTCAATTTCGTAGACCTATAACAGGATTCCATATTGGATCTGTATGGGATCGATTTTCAAACTGAGTAGACGCTTGTTCCAGCTCTTCTTCGCTTCGTTTCTACCCGCTTGCGCATTTAAAATATATGCCGGCAACCTGCATATTACATCTTGTACCAAAAGATAATTTTGCGATGTGTAGTTCAATGTGCTCCGTTTTTCTCAGATTTCTTTTAAAAACGCTTTGTAATAAAACTTCATTAAATTCATAGACTATGAATAATTCATTTGAATTTGTTATTACCTAATCAATCATTCCTCTCACATAAAATCGTTATTAGATGTCAAAAACTCATCATATTAAAAATCAGTGCTACTAGAATAGAGATGGTTAAGTATGAATGGATTCCAAAGTATTCTGCGATTTATATTCAGATCTGACATTTGCAGATCTGAATGGGACTTTGCAGATCCGCGGAGGATACATCCGGATCTGAGTGCTTCAAAATATCGGAACGTCCACCACTGTACACAATATCATTGTGCAATGTACAGAGTACGTAGATTAATTCAAGTTCACAATGATTTTGCAACGCTATTGTCATTACTTATTGATCCATAGAACCTATTAAATAAAAAAATTAATTGAGGAAATCTATGTATGTACATAGTAGGTAACTTAAAGCAGTATTTACGTTGTTCACGTCAAAGAACTTTAAATAAAATAAAAATAAAAAGCATATGTAATAAAAATAGTATATACATACATACATATCTTCACGCTGTATCCCTAACGGGGTAGTTCTATGAGGACGGAACGCCAAGCGTCACGGTTCTTACATACTTCTTTCGCTTCCTCAAATCTCATCATTCTCCTCACACATTTTCGCCTAGGTATGCAAGAACTTTTGACATTTCCATCCACTAAGACTCTAGCTATTTGATCTTCACAAGTCAGCCTTGGTCTTCCTTGGCTTCTTTTACCACTCACTTTCGCTCTGTAGATTTTCTTCGTCAGTCTTTCATCACTCATTCTTTGTATATGTTCGAACCATCTCGGCATTCTTTTCTTCATTTTTACAATAGCACTGTCGTGCAACTTTGTCATACTGCGTATCTCTTCCTTGCTTATACTGTCCGCAAGGGTGACACCGCATATATTTCTAAAAGATCCCATTTCTACTGCTGTCCGAGCATTGTTATGTTTCACGGGTAGCAATATAACTGCCTTGTTTTAAAAATTGCCGCCATCTACGCTTAACAAAATCTGTTTAGGCGCATGATAAAACAGCGCAAGGGAGAACTTTTTTACTCTTAACTTCGGTCGGTCGTTTTTAAATGGCGTCGGTGCTCTGTGCCTCTTATTAAATAAAATACAAAATTAAAATACGTAGTCTGTTAAGAACGTTAATATTGTGTATACGAGTGTGTGTTTGTGTGTGTATTCCGTCTTTATCCCTAAAACCCATCCAGGATCCAGGACAAACGGCGGCGAACTTGTCTGGCCAGACACAGTCATAACAATAAAATTAAAGTAAGTGTATTGTTGTTTGTGGGATAGACCAATGCTCGGACCATTATCGGATTTAATAATATTACCCAAAGGGCGAAAATTAATACAGTCCCCTGAAATATCGAACAACTGCATTTATCTTATTTTCACTCGATTTCGGGCATATTAGGCCTTACTACCGTACAATAAAGTTGGAACCAACATCGCAGTGTGTATGGCCATTTTGGCCGAGTTTGATATATTCACACTGCCAACTAATGCGGACAGAGCACCAGATAGACAATATTATTCACTTGTTCTAGACATTTTCCATTTACCCATATTTCCCACTTATATACCTATATATAGTATATAGCAAGTACATTTAATAGTATATTTCATTACTGATTAACGGTTAGTAGTTTACAATATATTTGCGAAACCATTACGAAATAAAAGCGTACTTTTAGCAGGGGATTACAAAATCCCTCGATTAAAAACAGCAAATCTGACTCAGAAGCTGATTACAGCTTCTGAGTCAGTCCACATAACCAACGATAATTCGTTGGTTATGTGGACACAGTTTATTCTACTCGTGCAGTATTGTATTGGTTTTAAACTAAATAGTTGTGGAATTCCTGTTTTTGTGCTTACCGAAATGAAGTGATCGCAATCTTAGTGCAAAACAAATTTTTAGAGTTCCGTAAAATTTCTTGAAAAACTGCCCATCTCTCACAGTAAATTTTCTTAGAAATTAAATATTCACATGCGACTTAAAGACAGGGTATTCAAACCAAACTTGAACATTTTCCCGTCTACCCTCCTCCTTATCCCCGAAACTAGATCTAGACTTCTGAAAATTTTAGAGAATATAACTTATGTAAAGTTTACAAGAAACTGTAGAAAAATAGGTCTTTACAAAACTTTCCGATTTTACGTTTAGTTTATTATCTAAAATCGTCCAGAATTCGTTCTCTAACTAATGGAACTCGCGCTTAAAATTGATTTTTTGGTGTTGTGGTTAGACTCCACCCTACTCTAAGAAACGAACATATTTTTCGAACTAAAATATTGACATAATTACACACAGAAACGAACAATATTGAAGTAAGTTTAATTATTATAGAAAACAGTATGTATAGAGACAACGACAGTAAAGGAGAAAATAATTGAAATTTTTTGTAATTTTAATGAAAACTTTCTGTGAGATCGCGTGACGTACAACCAGACACAATGTCTACAAGTCTAGATAAACTGAGGAAGACATGCTTTCTCTAAGAAATGAACATTTTTTCGCGGTCTTCGAACTAAAACATTGACACTATTACACACGCACACTAACAATATTACTTAAGTGTAATTAAAAAGCAATATATAGGAAGACAACAAGAGTAAAAGAGAGAGTAGTTTAAGCTTTTTCTAATTTTAAACAACGCTTTTTGTAAGAAAGCGCGCGATGTGCGTTTCGCACGCACTGCTGTTAATTGACTCTTATTTAACGGTGCAGAATTGGTACGTAGAGCACGTCTCCTTGACTTTATATTTTTATGTTTAGCGCTTCGAAATTCGCGTCTTTGAATTTAATCCTTAACTTAATAGCTTCGGCAATTATTGCGTCTTGATGACCCGTGGAAACGACGTCGGTAGTCCTGCCTTGAACTTTACGGTAGGTTTCTGCGTCTGTGGTTTATTTTTAATTATATTTTTCTAATATACCTTTTCACATATTGTACTAGCAAATTGTGGCCTATATTTGACCCAAATAACAGCCTCTTTGTGCATAATTTTGCTTAAAGCAACCCTCTTACTCGGGGTACACTTTACGGGGTTTTCGACCGTTGAATTGTCCCCTATTCATGGCAAGAAAATGAATACAAGCAAAACAAAGGAACTAAACCATTGGATACAACAACGCCAAGAAATGACGGTTAGAAAAGGAAAAACAAAAGTGTGAAGAAAAATAGCGAAACTGACTGACACTAATTAATATAAATGGCGACCTATATTTTGAACCAAGTGACACCTACTTTGTGCAAAATTTGATGTGTAGTTCAGTGGTAGTAGTATTTGATGTAAATATTTGGTACAGTAAAGAAATAATATTGTAAGATGTGAAGAAACACTTGAATTTCTGCTGATTTTCCTCAATATAAGTTTTTAGGGTTCATATATACTACAATAATTATAATTTAATTATGTCTGTCCGTTTGTATGTCACATTTGATTTAATACGTCATCTTTCATCTGATGTGTTTGGCATGAAGACGTACCTATAGTCCTATACTGACAACCTAAAATGAGAAATATGGAAAAAAATTAAATAATAAGGTTTAAGCCTACGTTTTTTTAATTTGCTGCGGAACCCTAATGCGCATTTTTTAATTTGCTGCGGAACTGCATTTTCGACCGGTTGTTAAAATATTTGAATGTGTGTAAAATACAGACTAGTAACAATTAATTATAATATAAAAAAATAATTCAATGTACAACTTTCCCGTTAAGTACTATATTATGCATTATTATTTAATACTAATTTAAAAATGTTAGTACCTAAAAAAAAACAAAAAAATTCTAACCACATTGCAGCATTTGAACCCGCACATTTCAGCGTGGTAGACATACGCTTTAGCCACTGCTCTATGGACAAAGTATATTCCGTTGCGAAATTGAAAGAGTTTAGAAGTTTTAAGTGTGTAAAAACACAGAGCAAACGAATTTTCCCATAATTGAGACCTTGCTAGATCGATTACTCTCCCCGCAAATCCTTATATTGTAAATTTCATCGAAATCGTTAGAGCCGTTTTCGAGAATACAATTACAAATATACAAACATTGCTCGTATAATACTATTCTTAATAATATTATTCTTTTAAATAACATAGCATCTAAAATTTTAATTTAAGATACTATGTTATTCCTTTAGGAAACGCATGAAATTTACTATTCAATTGGTAAAAATAAATAATAGACTTTTCTCCGTGACTTTTAGCCATATACTTTTCTTAGAGCTAGACGCCGTGCCCGAGAAGCAACGGTGAGCTAAATCAGATAACCTGACTCACCTGTACATACGACACACATTTATTATCAGATAAGCTGATCGGTCGCCATTTCGTTAGAAAACAACACCCACACATCTATATTTTATCTGATGTTATTTGCCTCACTTCGTAGTACGGGACAGGCAGTCTGAAGTTATGAAGTCAATGCTTTTATCATCATTTTTAATTTTATTTCTTTATTATAAGTACATTATTAAAGTGATATATGTGTTTTAATAGGTACTTGTTGCAAACTGAACTTAGACATATTATTTCAAAATATTAAAAAAAGAAACAAAAAAGGTCTGACCACACTGGAGGATTAGAACCCGCGCACTACGGCGTGGTAAACCTACACTCAGCCACTGTGCTGTTGAGAAGATAAACTCTGCTGCGAAATTAAAAAAGTTTAGAAGTTCAGAGTTTAGAAGTTTTAAGTGTGTGAACGATGGAGAAAACGATTTTTCCCGGAATTGAGACCTAGCTAGATCGATTTTTCGCCCCCCTTCAACCCCTATATTGTAAATTTCATCGAAATCGCTAGAACCGTTTTCGAGAAAGCGAAATCAAATATATATATACAAATATTGCTCGTTTAATATAATAGTGGATATAATTTTTAATTTCGTGCTCGTCGCCTGTACGTCGAATTATGTCTGTCAAGGACAATAAATTGTAAGGCTTGAATTGTGCTGTCGAATGACCGTTAACAAAGACCGTTTTATTGATCGTAAAAGTAAATAGATATAATCACATATAAAATATTTTATGCTGCTATAAACCTTTGAAAAACGGAACAATGTAACTCCTATCTTCCGTTCACAAGTGCATTTACTTATGATTGTATTTTAAATTGACTGACCCGTGAGTTAAACATCTATCTTTCAAGCTGTGGCTCCAGGTTCGATTCGCAGTAACCAGGCATTGGCCACTCTGGGCAAATGCCCCGAGCCCCGCGATCGATGGGAGGCCCTGCCAAATCAGCAACCGATAACCAATATCACCGATAAGTATAATCATTTTGCGGAAATTAAACGATAAATATCTACTTATTAAATTATTTAAGAGAATGACCACTTTGTCACTGTTGTCCACAGAAAATGATGTGCTCAAAGACAATAAGACTTTGAAGAAGTTATTGGCGATTTCGTCTATCTCGAAACTAGAAACGTATCTCTTTAATCGACATAGGTTTTTAAGTACCTATTGTATTTCAAAATAAATAATTTTGTTTCGATTATAATAATTTTTCTTTTCTTTTAAGAGATACATGAAAATAATTGTTGTACGTAAGAATTATCGATATATACACCTACAGTATCGATACATACATGCGTAATCTCTTTTTCTTATAGTACCTACGCGACGTTAACTGTGCCGCCCGCTAAAGATTCATTCCTTTGACCTTGACAGAATAGTTCGCTTAGAAATTTGTAAACATTTCAGGTCTCGTAGGCTAGGTTGTCTGTGTGAATACATAACTCAAATCTTTTCAGAGTAATCTTTATCGAGAATTCGAGGACAGCAGCGAGACAAATAATTGTAGATCGACCCACTTATTTAATTTATTAAATTTACTTGACGACTTCGATGGCGCAGTGGTTTAGGTATTACATCCAAGCAAGGAAGGTTGCGGGTTCAAATCCCGGTCGGCACGCTTATTACGTAACTTGAAGCATGCTACAGTCAGCTGCGACAGCGGTATCGATATCTGCTGTCAAAACGACAATTTGTGTAATATAATTTGTACAGAGGCGGTAAACCTACCTCGAAAAGTGCATTTTACGGTCGCAGAATAATAGATACGTAACCGGTGTTTAATTGTAATAAAAAATTGGTAACATGTATGAAGATAGCGTGTCTATTGCGTCATGACCGTAAAATGCACTTTTCGCGGTAAATTTAGCGCCACTGTACAAATTACATTACACAAATTCTCGTTTTGTCAGCAGATATCGCGCGATATTTGGCTGTCGCTTACTAGTCACTGTCTGCAAGAGGTAATAAGCGTGCTGGTATTGTCACAGGAGAGAGCGAGTACACAAACTTTTTCATTTAATATTTAGTGTTTTGTATTGAAATGGAAAACCGGTACGGTACATCAGATATGCCTTCCTGTTTGACTGTCTGTCATTCTATGTCGTACATATCTTGTCGTCGTTACTGTACGTACTACACAGGTAATCATTTATCTTTATACGTAATAAATACACAAAAAGTAGTAGGTAGGTATATTATTTTCATGTAGATATATTCAACCGTTATTAATCAATGCACGCCTATAAGGCAGCCAAGTAGCGCTTTTCTTTCCGATTTAGTTTGCGACTGTACTGACATTTTGAACTAAAAACTTATTTATATCAAAATATAATATAGCCTATATTACTCAGAAATAGTGTAGGTTTCTATTAGTGAAAGCATTTTTAGAATTGGTTCAGTAATTAATAAGTTTCCTCCCTACAAGCAAATTTATTTATTTAATTTAATTTTAAAAGGCGATCTCGAGGAAATGTAATATTTATTTAAGATAACATTTAGTTTTGAGTTTGTAAATATTAACCTTTACATTGTAATTATTTGTAACTTTGTAATTATTATAATGTTGATATGGATTAGATTCTACAAAGGATGAACAAAGAGACTCTGAACGACAATTGGAGCAACAGCTCCTGATCAAGCTATTTTCAGTCTGATCCGATTTGACCCTGACCCATGACTCGACTTTAGTGGTCTCTCCGTAATTCCTCAATTACGCAAATCTATACATATGCATGTAGAAGACGATGTTCTGACTGACTTATCAACGCCTAATCAAAATCGTTGGGTAAAGAAACTTGAAATTTTGTACAAAGGTTCTTTTTAACAAATATTTTTTGGAAATCCATAAAGAGTTGAATCAAAGTACTAGGAAAAGATAAAAATGTGTTTAATATCCCATACACTGTTTAAAAAAGTTGGCACATGAATGATGACAGATGACATATGTATTTGAACTATTACGATCTCGAATGTTGGTAAAGGAATGTCTAACCCATTCCCAAAGTGGGCGATAACGCCCCCCTGTGGGCGCTGCAGGCCTAAAGGGGGGCGGTAAGAGACCCAGAAAAAAAATGGGGGCGTTGTGTAGAGGCCTGGGGGGTGATTTGTAATTTCATTTAGCTAGGAGGCATCTTAGACAACGACTGCATGAGCTCTCGACTCAGTAGACAAAATAAGTTTGGGAACCTAGAGTCTAAGTACTCGTAACTATGGAAAAAAAATTAATCCCACGCCGACGAAGTACTGCTCGTATGGTCAAATACCACCCTCTCACAGAATATCGGCATGAAATGACAGCATCTATTGCCGTCGTGTTTCGTTCGGTGAGTGCGAGAGCCGGAAGCCCATTTCCCCCTCCCCTCATTTCCTTAAAGGCCGGAAATGCACCCGTGATTCTCCAGACGTTGTGGGTGTCCATGGGCAACGGTGGTCACTTTCGATCAGGTGGACTCACTTACTCGTTCCTCTTTCAATAAAAAAAAAAATGTAAGTTACACACCCGTGTGAAGCCGGGCTAGTCGCTGAATATTATCCCCTAATATGAAACAAAACCTGTCACTGTCTAGTTCCGTTTGTCCATTTCTAAGCTCAAATGCTTGTAAAGTGCGTATATCGTGACAAGGTAATATAATTTTGAAACACGTATATCTGTCATTATTCACACAGTTTTTTCTTTCTCGTTTGAATATTTTTTCGTAGAATTGGACGTAAATCTAACAACGCAGTCAAAATACAAATAGGCGGCATTAAAAACCGACTAAGAGCGTGTCGAACACCCGTTAACGTAGGGTTCTGTAGTAATTTTGTACAAAGCAAGATGTTTAATTTACAAAATAATAATAAAAATAAAAATACATACAAATTATTTAATTTTTTGTTTAGGATATAATCCAAGTGTCTGTGCCAAATTGTTGCTTTGTAAATGAACAGAACTCGGTGGTGCAGTGGTTTGGTTTAGGTAATATATCCAAGCGCAGAAGGTTCCAAGTTCGATTTCCGATTGGGTCAATTTAAGAAACTGATTTTTCTTTTTAGTCTTGTGTCTTCGTGTACCAAGAGACGTTCCAAATAATTGTCGTCTGGTTCTTATAGCGTAGGGGGAATGCCCTAGTTCCAGTGTGTGTTTTCTGGCAAAGAAAGAGGGTAGAATAAATTGGTTGTGAGTGTGTGAAATACGGACAGACGAATCTATAATGCGTATTTGTCATTTTGGTAACAAGATCCTAAATTAAAAGTAGGCTTAGCGAAACGGAATAGGGACCGCCCCGTACGGAAAATTTGGATAAACAACAATAAAATGTCCAAAACGATTTTTTCCCTCACACATAGGCCGTAAGTATCTACTTTAATTTATCCGTAACAATTCCACCGGTATTGGGCAAACGGTCTGGAGGCCATTCGTGCGAGGCTTATAAAATGTTCAGTTGCGAAATCTTCACGGAGAGTGATACTAGCTGTTATACGTAGTTTGACTTCGGTTAAAATTAATTGTACGTCTCAATCCATTTACATAAATTAGATAAGGCTAGCGGTAATAACAATACCGATTTGGAATAGTGCAATTATAGGAACGTAATTAGATAAATTCTTTAGCACTATTTTGCTCAACTTTTGGAAACCTTTGGAAAATAATATCTACAAAAAAGTAAGTTATATTAAAATTATATTTAAATTAGTATTTTATTAATCAGCGTCATCTATTTATAGTCAATGTTTATTAGGTAAATTTTCCTATAAAAGCAAACATATAAACAAGGAGAAACAACTATTGATCACTAATTTAGATTGAACTCTGCTTTTAATGATAAGTACTGTCGTACTGATCTACTGATACTATGTATTACAATACCGTTCAGTTATTCTCATTTTTGAAATAGTTACTAACATTATAAATACATACATACATATCTGCACGCTGTATCCCTAACGAGGTAGTCAGAGGACGGAGCGCCAAGAGTCGCGGTCCTTACATACCTCTGTCGCTTCCTCAAATCTCTTCATTCTCCTCACACATTTTCACCTAGGTATGCGAGTGCTTTTGATATTTCCATCTGCTAATACTGGCTATTTGATCTTCATAACATTAACGTTGTCTTAATTGAAAAGGACTGATTACTAAATTATGAATACAAAAGTGACGGTATATTGTCCGATAAAGTTCTGTGCAAATGAAAAGAATTGGAAGATTTGAACAAATATGCAGAGCAGCTGAAGTTTTCGCGTTCTTCCAAGAAATCCAATTTTAAGTCCAACAAAGCATACGATTATTTTACTGGAGGAGTGTTAGGCACTTAATGACAACGTTATAAGAACCTACGAACGTGAACATAATAAAGCGATAGGAACAAATTCTACGTTAAACATATGCTTTATAGTGAAATATTAAGAACTTTTACATCACAAGTGCTATTGGAATCTGAATAATGAACATGGAAGACATGGCTGTATGGGCATGGTTCCCTTTGTCTCCTAAGAATTGAGAAATATACTCCTGGAAGTGGAAATCTGAGCTGTAATGCCTTGCGTCCTACAATGGGTGCCGTTTTAACCAATAAAAATATTAGTACTTACCTATATTTACCTACAATTCTGTCTGCATGTGATCGAAGGCAAGAAGCTCCCCAAATTCTTTGATACTTGTATCTAGTAACCAATTAATTTGTGCTTGTATTATGAGTTCCTATACAACAGACTTTGATATCGGTATGTCTTAATAATAAATAGAAAATTTTAAGAAGTAAGAATGCTTAACCAAAATTTAGTTTTTATATGAAAATCAATAGGTAGCTTGTAAAAGATAATAATTTTTCTCATTTGTACAAATTTGAATAGGACGCATCGATTGTCCGAAGCAAGCACAATTTCTTACGACGGTGAATCACGATAAATAAAAACTAATAAAATAAATGTAATAAAATTTAAAATAAATGCAATAACGTAGTGCTGTGTAAAATATTAGGTGCGTCTTAATGTTTGTTTATCATTTAAAGATTTGTAATTGCAATCAAGTGTTGAATAAATCTTATAAAATTTGCAATTTATATTCAGTCGCAATCAGTTATCTGATTGCGGTTACTGACCATAGCAAAGCAATTAGAACATAAAGGTCGTAGAGTCGATTTCTTTAAATTTTTTTTACATAAGTCTTTAAATTAATTTATTGCAATAAATCTCATTAAAATAGTCCTATTATGATCACTTACGTCATTGTCACTCCATTTTCTGTTTAGGGTGAACTGGCACCAAAGTGTTACAAAATTATCAGTGAAGTGCAATGAAACCAGATAATCTGCATTCATATGTTTGCAGTCTCCAACATAGAATAATACTCATCACATACATACATACATACATACATATACATACATGTATGTCACAACACATATATACAAGGTCACACCACACATTTATACGCACATAAAACTCATGCTCTCTCACACACAGGTGACCTACATGTAGTATATCTATCCTCACTGATTTACTTACCCCTTCTATCCCTTTAATTACCCTTTTACCCTAATTAATAACAAAAAGTACATACACACGTCAATATTTATAAACTTAAAACTACTCATTATCCTAAAAATAGACTTCCTCAAAGTTGCCACTTAGAAAAATAATTAATTAAAAACAAAAAGAAAAAAAAAGAAAACATTTTTATTGTAATTTACTTGATTACTTTGATTTTGTTTTGTTATTTTTGCTCTGTTTCGTACACATAGTACTGTTAGTACTGATTCTCTATAACTTCTTCTACTACTCACTTTCGCTTTGTATATTTTCTTCGTCAGTCGTTCATAACTCTAAAAATTGTAACAATATTTTTATTTCTCTTCCACTCCAAGCGTAGTTTTGTTCTAAAATTAGTTGAGATTCTCATAATAAGACCATTCAGTTTTGTCAACTTTTTTTGTTTATGAACTATGTGGGTCAGGTTCAAACTTCAACCTACACTTTTTATATTTAATGAGGCGAAGGTCGTGTTTAAACGGTAACGATTTGACAGTCGATTGAACATTTTATGGAGTGGATTAAGTTCTTGTAATTAGATAAGCTTGTAACCTGAAAGGGTTTACTGACGTACGGGTCAATCTATATAACTACAGAAGTGATCTGTGTATAATATTATATTACATCGATGTATTACATTGTTCGAAAGACTATATTCTTATTTAAACAGCCTACATTTTTAGGGTGTCTTCATTAGATGAGGATGTGAAAAAAAATGTTTCAGTGTTCAATTTACATGCATTTTCTTTAAATCACTTTTTTTTCTTTATTTATCAATTACGAAAGCGAAATAAAATAAAAGCATATGACGACGCTAAACCACATTGTGGTTTGTCTTCTGTTTGTTGTCAATGTTCTCGGCATCCGTAGGTAGATCATAATTTAACAATTTTACTGTATTTATTATACAGGAGATGTTACACAACAGTTGAGATCTATCTAATAATAAAATTATTATGTAAGGCATCGTGTATAGTACACACATGTTATGTACATTCTATTAAATATAATTTTCTATGTAAATATTTATTCATTTCCTATTAATAACATACTATTCACTCAGGTTATTTAACAACATGTTTCTTAGCTCGCGAGATATGGTTACCGACTTTAATTTATCTTTTATCTTAGGTGGTATGTTGTTGATTAAATCTGGTTTAATGTATTCAGAATTATTTTACCGTAGCAATTATTGTGTCTAGGTTTCATTACTATTTCGTTAGTAACTTTACTCGTCATTATTGAGTGCGATGGAACATGTTGGATTGCAGTTCGAAAGTATTGTTCTTTTAGTATATCTAACTTCATATTTTCATGTATGAGTAGAATTTCGACGTATTTAAAAATGTCTACCTCTGACTCAAATGTTTTACGAACTTTTGGCGGTATAATAAGTTAATATTATTTTTTGTAAGCTGTTAATTTGATCTAAATATGTTTTAAAAGGGCGTCCACAGCTACTGCGTCCATAAGATATGCTATTTTCTGCTAGTGCTACATACGAACTTAATAATACAGGAAAAGATATTCTGTTTCTTTAGATATATAATTTAGCCATTATGAATCTAAGTTTTTTGCAAATCATGTGCTTCCAATGAGACGGTTGTCATTAATGAGACCCAAGTATTTTTATTGATTTAGCTGTTGTAATGATTCGCAGTTACAATCAAAGCAATCGTGAGTATGTGCAATAATTTTAATCATATGAACTGTTTTGTTTTGACTAGAATGCACATGGACCAGTTTGGTTTCAAAAGCATTTAATACCAGACCTGCATCGTGGGACTATGGACTAACGCTATTAAAATCATTTTGAAGGTTCGTTCCAGCAAGTCGAAGATTTTTATTGGTTGATACGAGGCATGTACATCTGCATATTGATACATTTTACAGAACTTTGTCACATTATTGATATCACTAATGTACGCTAAGTAATATAAAGGTCCAAGTACGGATCCTTGAGCTGTGCCTTCGGTTATATATACCTTATCACTATATTTAGATTCTATTTTTACACTGTACACTGTTTTTTTTAAATAATTATCGCACAATTTCAACAATTGGGTTTTTGAAAATTTTTTTTTTATGATAAATGGAAAGGTCATATAGTATATGTTTTATAACAAAACTATTGTTATTTCAAAATAATTAATTTTTGAATCCAGTACTGAAGACCCGCCGATCGCTCCCGAACAAATCCGAGCGCGTGTGACGTCATAATGTTAGTTTTCACTCATTGCAGTTTACAGAGATAATAAATACAGTGTTTTGATCTATTTAATTCTGTTGTCGTTAAATACTCAAATATGTATTGAAAATGTCGAACCTCAAAATTATCGTTCTCGTTTTGTACCATTATGTACGAATACTACAAAAACAACTTCTGACAAAATGTTTTTAAATGTTCCGCAAGATGAAAAACGTCGAAACAAATGGTTTCAAGCAGTGCACCGAGATAATCCCAAAACAAAATCGAATTTTTTTTGTTGTGAAGATCATTTCGATGCAAGTATTTCATAACACCATTGTTATTAATTGTTATTTATCTAAGTCTACAAATCAAATAGAGTTCAGTCAATAAATTTTTTTAACTGGACTCCAAATCATAACCTTTAAAATCATAGCATTAAAAAAATTCTTATTGATAATTTAAAGTGCTTAAATAATAAATTCATGTACCTTTATCTAATGATTGGGATTCAATTTGATAGTTTTATAATTTTATAACGTTCTAGGTTATGTATTAGACTAGATTAACTAGATTAGACTAGATTATTATTATTAATTGCCCAATTTGAGAATTTATTTGTTGATTTTTGGCAAATTGAATCACTTCTTGTAAAAATGTACTATTATCCGGTAAATTGTCATCAGGAGTAGCAGAGGTTTTTTTTGTCAGTTTTTTTGCTTCAATATATTTTATAACTGTACCAATGCCTGATAATCGAGATTTTTTCCAATAGCAAGCTACTTCTGTTGGTGTCGGATCTTCACTTCTGCGATGGGTCCACATAAGTAATGCTAATGCATGTTGCAACCACCTGTACACACAATATAGAAGATTATTATAGTTTATAACATCAATCAACTTGAGTTTAACAGAAGTATAAATTACCTGCTGAAGCTGCACAGTCATGGCATTGAACATCTTGAATTTTTCTTGACTTTTCATTAATAGTTAAAGTAACTGAATAAGCTTTACTCCGATCTCGATGTTCTGGACATACCCGTCCTTTTACGATACAAATACCATTCTTACGACTAAGTTGAACATAACCTATAGCTTTGTCGCCGTTACTCTCACGTGATGCTCTACAATTAATGCAATAAATTATATTTCATATAATGGAGAATGAATACTTAAATATTTTCATTTATAATATTATTTTTTTACAGACTTACCTTGATGCCTTGGCACCTCGTACTTCAGCAGAATTGAACCGAACGTCATTTAAAAAAAAATTAGTTACCATAAATATATCAACATCAGGAATATTATCAGACTTTGCCTTTATAAATTCTTTATCACACATAGCTAATCGGAATTAACTAACAAATCGTTTTTTAGCAGTAAATTATCAATATTTTTGTCAAGTCACGTGTAATAGCCGTAAACGCCGTACTGTTATAAAATAGCTTTAACATTATGACGTCACAACTATGGTGACAAATCGTGGCGCGTTCATAGTCACGTGATTTTTTTTAATTTTATCAATTTTTAATTGTTTATAATTAATTGAAAAAAAATTTTTTTTAAGTTTTTCGCATTAAATATCAATATTATTAATAATAAAGTTTTAAAATACATAAAAAAACATAATTTTTTATTCAACATCCCAATTGTGCTTGTATGCCAGTATCACTTAATTTGTTTAATACTATATCATGTCTGAGTGTATCAAAAGTTGCTATAATCAATGAATAATAATAATACGTGTAATTTACTATCAAGGTATGCATTTATCTCATCGGTGTACTTTGAAAGTAAAAGAGTTGTACTTCTATTCGGCTGAAATCCATATTGGTTCATCGACAAATTGTCACGAGTTTTATAGAAGGTATGAATTTGGTCCATAAAGAATTTTTTTATAATTTTATCTACAGTGGGAAGTAGTGGTACAGATCGATTTGTATTTATGTCTTTATGATCACCACTACTCTTAGAAATCTAAAAAACCCTCTACCCTTAAAAGTCTCTCTATGCCAAGTTTTAGTTTATCTAGTTGTAAGGCAAGTATTGATAAGGTGAGCTACGGTATTTGAGATTTTATCCGCAAAGTTTTACTGTTCTTATTTCATCCATTCCTATGTGCTTTATTTGGCTTAATTTTTTTTATAATGATCTGAATCTGAAGTGCATTTGCTATTTTACAATATATTGATTTATTAACGGAATGTCTATACATCGATGCATCAAGTAATTGATTTCTATAATTTAGTATTTTATCTTTTACACTGGTTTGAAAAGTAGTAGTAAATTTGTCAGCTATCCATTTTTCGTTTCCACAACTTTTAAAAACTCAATATAATAGACGTAGCAATTTTTCCGGATATTCTATTTATTAGCTTCTGTGGTTAACTTCTAGACGCGCTTAATTTTAATATTGACTACAATCCTCGTCGCCCAAAGACCTTTAAAGTTCCGCTCTATCGCAACAACATCTCTTTCCACCAACCCTTAGCTAGAATGTGTAGACAATATGAAGACCTCAGTAGAAGTCATCCCCAACTTGATTTATTTCACTCAAATTTCTTTTCATTTAAGAAAAAGGTTATAGATATCCTCGGGAGGGTGGATTAAATCATTTTAATTTTGTCTCGTATATATTTAGATATTTAATATGTAACTGTGTCTTTCTTCTGAATTGTTTTCTTACTTTTTAATTGTTTGTTTATGTAAGCTATTTTTACTCAATGTTGTTATTGTCATGTCGTGGAAATGTATTTAGGGTTCCGATCTTGTACATACCTATGATTTGTCAGTTACTGCCATAATTATTATGATTGTAACCTGTTGTATTTCCCAAATAAAAAAAAATAAAAAAATTAGCGCCATAAATTTTTTAGGTTGTATTTAAACTCATTTATTTGATTTTTATTGTAAATGTTTTTAACTTTCACTATGATTTCATGTGTTTTATTTCTTTGCTTTTTAAATACTACTTGTAGAATCGAATACGATTCTGCAACTACAATTTAAAAAAATAAATTAGATCTTATTTCCATTTAAGGAATAACTTGTCTCTCAATTCACATGCATTAATCACTTTTTTATTTATCCAACCATTTTTGTTACGACTAGATTTATTTAATTTATGTACATACTGTGAATTCTTATAACTTGTTATTAGATTTAATTCTATTAAATTAAATATATCATTAAGGCAGAACATACTATAACATTTATTCAAATTTATTTTATTTAATTCCCGGTGTAATTTACTTCTATCGATTTTTACAACATGTTGTGCAACACCTGTACATGTGGCAGAACATCCTATACATGCGGCAGGCCATGGCAAATGAGACAGCAATCACTCTGTGATTGACCAGTACTGTTGCGATCGCGCCCGAGTACACATTTTGTACGCCTGATCTTATGAAATTATTAGCAATACAACTTTACCATATTGTTAGAAACTTCCATCCTGGTGTAATCAGAAATCCCGCATACAAAACCATAACCGTACATCACGTCTAAATAAGATCGTTGCACTGTGTCATTACTTTTTAGATTTAAATTTTCATATCTCCTATCGTTATGAAATCATCATTAGGATATTTTGGAATAACATGTTTAAGTTCTTTTACAAATAAGCGTTTTATTTGTGCACGGCGGTACATGGCACTCAAGATCAGGGAGTACTTTGATGGCGTTGTTAGCCTACCCCGATTATAAATATACTAAAATATCGAATGTATAATACTACTCTTTTAAATAACATAGTACCTTAAAATAAAACAAGTCCATGAAATTTAACATTAAATTCATGGTTCAGGAACATAAATAATAATTTTTCTCCATGACTTTTAGCCATAGAGTTTATAAAGAACTCCAAAGCCAGATGCCGTGTCCGAACAGCTATGGTGAGCTAAATCAGATCACCCGACTCGCCTGTACATACGACACACATTTATTATTATATAAGTTGATCGATCGCCACTTCGTTAGAAAACAGCACCCACACATCTATATTTTATATGGTGTTATTTGCCTCACTTCGTAGTACGGGACAGGTTGTCTGAAATTATGAAATTTATGGTTTTATCATTATTTTTCATTTGATTTCCTTATTATAAGTACATTATTAAAGTGATAAGTGTTTTAATAGGTACTTGTTGCAAACTAAACTTAGATATATTATTTCAACTTATTAAAAAAAAACAAAAAAAGGTCTGTACACTTTGCAGGATTCAAACCCGCGCACTTCGGCGTGGTAGACCTGCGCTCCAGCCATTGTACTTTTGAGAATGTAAACTGCTGCAAAATTAAAAAAGTTTAGAAGTTAAGTTTGGAAGTTTTAAGTGAGTGGAAGACAAAGAAAACGATTTTTACCAGAATTGAGACCTAGTTAAATCGATTTTTCGCCCCCCTCAACCCCTATATCATAAATTTCATTGAAATCGCTAGAGTCGTTTTCGAGAAAGCGATATCAAATATGTATATACAAATATTGCTCGTTTAATATAATCTTTAAAATATAGTCAATAATACCGCCTCCTTTTTTTTTCTTTCAATTTTGTGTGCATTGTATAGCCGTCAATATTATATAGTGTAGATAAATTAGCAGAGCAGATACATTTACTTCCGTCAATATAATCACATCAATAGATAGATTGCTTGACTGACTGCAATTTCAAGTTTACAGTTTTTTTTTACAATTGACCTTATATTAACATGTACACAAGTAAAGGCATGTTGCTTATTTCTAAGTAACTGTTTATGATAATGTGTTAAAGTCATACAATCATTTAGTTCTGTAACACTATGATCAAAATTAGTTATTTTTGTTTAAAATAATACATAATATATATGAACTAACTGACTTACAGGATAATCGCAGTAGTTATGCATTAAGTAAGCATTCAACGTCCTGTTCTGTCCTAATAATTTTAACCTTTTGGCCTTCATCTCTGCGTACAAGAATTTTACCGTTTTTGAACCAGATGTACCTACATGAAGATTTGAGATCGTGTTATGCGTTCGCTAAAAGATACTTATTACGACGTGTCAATGGTTCAGGCATATAATATATTTTTTCTGGTGAAAACTTCATTTCTGTACCCTGAAACATATCTGATGTAGTTAACGAAAGCTTTCTTCCAGCATTAATCTAGGATGTTCTAATAGATTCTTCTTTGAGTTCTACAATTATAGTGCCCGATTTCCCTGTACGATTAGATAAACTTCTTGTAGATTTAGGTCCGTCATGTTCATTTTTAGTAATTTTCCGATACCTTCAACAATTTTATTCAAGTTTTCATTTTCCGTGTACGGTACACCAGCTATTTCAATGTATTTTCTGAGTTGTGTTTGGTCGAATTATTGTAAACGTTGTTCAAGGGCTAATATTTTAGTGGTTAGGTGGATATTTTGATCTCACAAAGCTGTATGTTTTTTTCTAAATCTTTAATTTTTTCCGCTGTAACTTCCAACAACTCCACAAATTCATCAATCTTGTTACTGCTAAAATTTACTGAGTCCATAATAGATGTTAATTGCTTCTCCACCACTTTGTTGACCTCTTTAGTAATATCATGCAACAGTTTCTTTATGTCGATGCCTGATGCAGCCTGTTTCGATGAAAAAATGTTGTCGCCGTCCTCTTCGTCATTATCGGGTGTAAGGATGTTCTTCTTGCTCCTGGATGGTGGAATTCACTACAGGTCCACTCAAATGTCTTAGCGGCACGCAGCGATGAGAGTCGTTTACTAGTCAACCCACAACATTCTTGGCTAATATGTGTGGCCATTACACAGTTGCTGTACTCCAGCCACGAGCACTTTTTGGTGATGTTCTTCTTACATACTTTACACTTTTGCATTTTGAAAGTAAATATGAGAACTACCGAAACAATTCAGTATCACGTGTGTTCGTGAAAACGGACTACCGAGAATTTAACTGCTTCCTCTGAAGTATTTTCAAGAACCTTATTTTCTTATTTTCCTAAAATAATTTATCTACTTCTGTTATACTCCTATTCACGTATGTAATGTAATCCTTTCTTATTGTTAATGACATTACTTATCTATCTTAAATTGCCTTACACATCTTTTTTTAAACTATTTTAACATTCATTTAATATTTTAACACATTGACCTCAAGACTAATTTGCATAAATCACTTTTAAAAAAAGATTAGTTTGTAGTCGATTGGTGGATTAGGACTAAAATCCAGTCACTAAAAAGCACATTAATTCAGCTATAAAGCAATAAACTATGGTAATCAGATATAATTGAACAATTAATGCACCAGTGCCAGCCTACTAATTTGTTTAATTGGCTATTAAGACATACCTATATGTATATATTTACTATAACTACAGGCAAATTATAATACTTAATTGAATGAATTCGGTTATTATGATATGTAAATAGAGTTTTTGGTAACGCAGGAGAAATCTGTACGCACTGATACCTAGCCAGCAACGGTGAGGCAAATCAGATAAGCTGACTGACCTGTACGTTACATACGATACACATTTATTATCAGATAAGCCACCATTTTATTAGAAAACATCACCGACGCATCTACACACATTTTATTTTATTTTATTTGCTTCAATTCGTAAGATCGTACGACGTAGTACGGGATAGGCTGTCTGGCGCTATAAAGTCTATGACATCATACTGTCCAGTAGGAACGTTTGATTGTACTGTAGGTACATTGAATCGGGAGCGTAATGTCAAGGACTTCATCGGATCGCATGAGGAAACACTAACTTTAACGCTAATCAGGTGCTTATTAACTATCTGTTTCTAATTTTCACTATTAAATTAATAATTTGATGCTTATTTTTACGAGCTATTGTAAAAGTTATTAACTGTGAGAATTGTTCTAACCAGTCATGGTTATTCTGTCCTATAAGTTATAAGTTATAACATAACAATATAATTTTCATTTGGAATTATTCAGTTAACTAACATTCTTGTATCTGATATTTCATTTTTATTTAAATTATAATTAAAATATATCCGATCACATTAAGAACATGAAAAAAGTGAACATTTAAATGGGTATAAACATGAAATTATTTTATATCGTGTTATAGCCAATGAAAAGGTACGAGTGGAAGTACGTATCCACTAATGACACCGAAATTTTGTCGAAATTTAAGTAGTTACATCTATTACATTATATATCACTGATCTCATTGATTTGTTCTAGATTTCGTGATAATATAGGTACTTTTATGGCGTTTTAGAATCCTATAAATTGGAGTTTATATTCTTCCCTTTATTTTTAATCTGTGTAAAATTTGATTGGCACTACACTTTTGTTAACCATTATTCATTAACGATTGACATTAATTACTTATTATTTAACAACTTACAACAACAAATTAATAAAAACTAGACACGAAAATTTAAAAATGTTTTTTGGGAGGTTTATTTAATTACTTATCCTACAAAAATAATATACTAAGAACTATTTGTTTGTAAATTGTTACGCAAATTAATCCCAACATGTTTTAGACGGCTACTACACTCTTGGTTGGTTATCAGATAAACCACGGTTCAACTTAGGTTCAACGCTTTTAATTAACGTTTAATGCAGTGAGTGTTGTTTGGATGACGAATGTTTAGCAAACTATCATGCAACCGTCATTCATTTTCAATGATACTTGCATAAGTGTGCAATGGCTACCTTAAGTGTCTAAAAATGTATGCATATTATTAATTTTTAGTGTTAACTTTTAGGAAATCAAAATAAAGAAATAAATTGTATTAAAACGTTATATTCTATGGGAAGTAAGTAGGTACTTATCGACTGTCATATATCCAACGTGTTACAGTGAAGTAAACATGACTTCATGACTAATCCGAGAGGCATCTGTGATAGACAAACATTAGTATTTAAATGTAAGAACGTAATGTAACTCTAATACGTAGAAGTTATTCTAAAATTCTGTTAAAAATAACGGTTAAGTTTCGGTTTTTTAATTTAAAATAACATTAAATTTAAATAATCTAACTCAAATACAATGGAAACATAAAATCTAAAAACACACCTACATTGTGATGAATGCGCAGTTAGTAGTTTGATTAAATAAAAGTTAATTATGCAAAAATAGCATTTGTCGGATTTTTCCGCACCAAAAAACTGCATCAAGGTCTGCGCAGAATATTAGGCTCTCTCAAAACACAGGTGCTTGTGGTAACACCCGTGAACTGCTCACTCCTTTGTTTTGAGGTTTATTTATGTATTATACATTTGAATTAGTTTTTGTATTTTTAAACCGTTCCGGCATATTGTTTTTAACTAGAAATAATCATTTATTGCACGACTTAATTATTTGCGAAGGTCGATATCTACTACCAAAGCAATATTTATAATGGATTAAATAAATAGACAATTGAGAATCTCGTAAGATCCCTGTGTTTTTATGAGCGTTTTTTATGCACGCGGGCGATCCACATTTCATAGAGTGGGCGCAGCAGGCATGTTTTCGCGATGTGAAATAATTTTACTAAATACATTTAAAAAAATGTATACGCATACATACATATCTTCACGCTGTATCCCTAACGGAGTAGTCAGAGAGGACGGAGCGCCGAGTCTCGGTCCTTACATACCGCTTCCGCTTCCTCAAATCTCATCATTCTCCTCACACATTTTCGCCTAGCTATGCGAGTGCTTTTGACATTTCCGTCTGCTAACACTCTGGCTATTTGATCTTCATAAGTCAGCCTTGATCTTCCGTGGCTTCTTTTACCTCTCACTTTTGCTCTGTAGATTTTCTTCGTCAGTCTTTCATCACTCATAAAAAATGTAGCAATATGTGTGGTGTGGTATCAAGTCCATCCTGGAAGAGAGATTAGCTCGAAATATGGCTTACCCGACGAAATATATCGACATAAAGTATATATGTTTAAAATACGTATTTCTTTGTCGCGATCAATTATTATTAACTTACTAAACCACTGAGCAAGATACCATAAATAAATTAATTCTATTTGCGCATTTGCCGCCCGTACAATAATAAATTCAAGCATGAATTAAGTTTATAATCAATTGACGCCAGGAACATTAAGTATCACTCACAGTTTTTTTTTTCAACATAATTAACGATATTAATAGCTGTAGTCAAATATCAGAACTTTATTTTGGTTATGAAAATACTAATTATAAAGAAACGAACAATCGTGTGTTAAAAACTTGTATATTTTTTTATATACATACATACATATCTTCGCAGTGTAGCCCCAACAGGGTAGTCAGAGAGGACGGAGCGCCAAGCGTCGCGGTCCTTACGTACTTCTTTCGCTTCCTCAAATCTCATCATTCTCCTCACATATTTTCATCTAGGTATGCGATTGCTTTTGACATTTCCGTCGGCTATCACTCTGGCTATTTGATTTTCAGAAGTCAGCCTTGGTTTTCTTTAATATACTCTACTTATTTCGCTCATGCAATATTATTTGTACGCTAGCTGACTCGACAGACGTTGTCTTGTCTATTAAATAAATAAAAATGTCATAGAAAAAAGCATTTTCAGTTTGTTCCGAAATTTTCAATTTTACTGGCAACTTTTCCAATTTTTCTTTCCATAAAAACCTTACTCGAACTGTTACGAACATGTAGCAAAATTGACAGAGACTTTTTGGCGGGAACGGGAGAAGTGAGGTTGTCATTTTATTTAGATTTCCTATTTTTTACATTTTTAGGAGTTTTAAAGTACAAAAATGATATTGTGTCTGAGATCTAAATAAACATGTGTAGCTGAAGTTTTCGCGCTCTTCCAAGAAGTCCTTTTTAACTTCAGTAAAGACTACTATCACTTTACTGGAGGAGTGGTAGCTTTCTCCAGAAGTTACGTCATTAGGCTGATGGTCTTGTTACCAATGCTTTAAGAAATATAAATAAATAAATACAAAATTGACATATTGGTCCAGCCATTCTCAAGCTTTGCGATTAAGAATGAACAACACTTCGTTTCTATTTATATAGACCCAAAGACTTATAGACTACTTCCTGATGCCCGCGACATTGTCCGCGTTTTTTATATTTAAAATAGCCTATGTCCTTCATCAGAATTCAAACTATCTCCATACCAAATTTCATCGCAATCGCAGGAACGGTATGACAGCCCACAACATACGAACAAACAAACAAATTTTGACTTACATGTATATTAGATTGCTGATAGAGACACCACAAATAATAGCACCACACACAACGGTTTTATAGTCAGGATGAACAATATTCGTTTAATCGGCAGTAAAAATAAGTTAGTATTTCTCAGTAACAGTGTAAAAACGCAGTTATTTCCGCGGTTGCTGAGCGTGTTACCGAAAA
Organism: Zeuzera pyrina; assembly: GCA_907165235.1. NCBI lineage: Eukaryota > Metazoa > Arthropoda > Insecta > Lepidoptera > Cossidae > Zeuzera > Zeuzera pyrina. The sequence goes on along the minus strand of OU015639.1, from coordinate 12,506,846 downwards.
TACTTCATGTCTCAAAAACTGCATTACATTTTCTATTTGAGTCTATTATCGTTGAAAGTACTTTTTTTAGTTCTACTACCTTCCAGAATTTTCCGCTCCACAGTTGAAAAGTTAAAGGGAGACACACTTTTCATTACAGTAAAGGGTATAACTTTCAATTTGAAACCTCTATAATATTTTGAAGACATATCAAAGATGTCCCACAAGCTTATGTGCACTTGATTTGTTTTCGTCCTTCAGTTACGTAAATATAGACTTAAATATAGACAACCACCAACAAATTTTTTTACGTAATTATACATACATATCTTCACGCCGTATCCCTAACGGAATAGTCAGAGAGGACGGAACGCCAAGCGTCGCGGTCCTTACATACTTCTTTCGCTTCCTCAAATCTCATCATTCTCCTCACACATTTTCGCGTAGGTATTTCGTAATTATACTACATCTTATTACATTAAGTTTGTATCTCATAACGTTTTTCATAAGCACTGTAAAAAATAAAAGTTGTTTGTGCGTCTCTGAGCGTGTAACAGAAAACACCCCATATCTCAAAAACTACGGAACGCGTGTTATTCAAACCAATTTTTGCTGAAAGTGTTTTTTAAGTTCTATTCTTATGATATAATATTTTTGCAACTCTCCTCTCCTTATGAAACATTGTAACTTTTCAAATCTGGAGTTAGTATTGAGACCTAGTTTGAAATAGGCCTACATAGTTTTTTTTTTCGAGGTCATCACGTGTGTTAGTAAAAGTTCTTTACATCACTAATCTAAAAATGTATAAGCATACTTTAAGATAGTACTCTTTTTAACTTTTCCTTGAAAATATGTTACAAATTGCTATTTCTTCAAAAGTGTAACTTAGAAAAAGCGAAGTAAAATAGTAAACTCGGCCATTGTCTTCTGTGGAAATGGCGACCGAATGAATAATGTGATCTAGGTTCCCGCTATATAGGGTCAAAGAACTCACCCATACACACGTGCCAAAATAGTCTTTGAGTAACATTGCTGTCACATACGGACAGATAGACGGACAAAAAGGACCGAAGATAAAGGTTCGGTTTTTTGCCATTTAGCTTCGGAATCCTAAAACTGAATTATTTTTTACGTTAGAATCTGGAATCTGTTGAATTTTAATAACGAAACGTAATTACGTATGCATATTGCATATGTAAAATATTCTGTGTAATTGTTATTTATTAATTAATGACGACCTAGATGGCGAAGTGGTTTAGACGTTAACCCAAGCGCGGAAGATTCCGGATTCGATTCCCGGTCGGGTCAAATTAGAAAATGAACTTTTCTAGATTATCTCGGGTCTGGGTGTACTGGGAGACCCCTCTAGTATTTGTCATCTGGTTCTCATAGTACAGGGAATACCCTAGTTTGAGATTAGATGATCGGTGTCTGTTCTCCGGCGTATTATTATTATTATTAATTTTTCTTAACTTGAAATTTGTCAATATTCTGATGGACACATATTATACGTTTGAATTACTATTTTTAGTGATATCATTTTGATCAAATTCATACTGACAACAAGGAATGTCATAGGTTTTTATATATTACGTTTCCTACATTCCACGCATGTAAGATAATGTCAGTAATAATTTGTTTATTGTATGTTATATTTATTCGGTTTTGTCCATTTGTGACACGAATCACGAACATAATAAACAACCTTGCCAACATTTCCTATATATTAGATTATTATATTTTTAGGGTTCCGTAATAATAAAACGTTTTATTTTTATTTAAATCGAAAACCACAACTTAAATATTTATATAATCGATCTATATCTACATAAATAAAATACAATTGCCACATGTATGACGGAGCATCACTTGAGAACAGCTCTATCGATTTGGCTGACATTTTTTAGTTGTGAAAGACAATTTTGGAAAAATCTACCGAAAAAATTGGAAATTTTGATGACATTCTTATAAACTTTAAACTTTCGCGTCGACAATATTTTACTTGGATTAGTACTAACGTAACCTATCTCTTCTCGCATTATATTGGTATTGCATTATAAAATCATTGTCTAAAACAGGAAATTTAAAGCATTATTATTTTGGCTTGACGTTTCGACCAAGTTGCATCGGCCGTGGTCTCGAGCAAATGGTCAAAGCAAATCTTGATGACATTCTTGTATGAAAACCTATAAAAAAATTGTGTTCCAAACATTCAATATACCACCGGGGCGAAACCGGGGCGGGTCGCTAGTGTTAGATTAAAAAGAAAATATACAACAAGTTTGTATAGAGTTCAGTACATATTCAGTATTTTTAACTTGAAATAATAAAATATGAAATTTTCATTTACTAAATAGAAAGTGTAATAATCTCCTTTTAAATTTTTTATAGAGAAATATAATTTACTATCAAGACACAGATCTTAGACTATAATATTTCTTTCTCTTTTATAATAAAAACATAGTGTATTTACAAGTATAATATATAAAAAGTCTAAATTTACAAAATAATAATTTCAATATTATCACTATTAATATTTTGGTAACAGCCGTAGGGTATAGAGTACATATATACTTTTTTAAATTTATATTTTCAAAATAATTTTGATAACAGCCATAGAGTGTAGAAGATATTAATTTCTTTCTTTTTTTTTTAAAAAAGTATAAAATTTACATTAACAGATAATAATATGAACATTCCCCCTTCAGGTGTAAAGTTTATTTTTAGTGTTTCGTATTAAATTAGTTAAAACTGAACGCTAATGAATTAGCGCATAGTTTGCATATTTTTTGTACAAAATTAGTCATAAGTCATAGCATAAATAGATTAAATAGTTAAAAAGGCAATATGATAATATATGTTCTTATGCAAACTACTGTCGGGTATAACGTCTCTATCATGAGTTAATAACATCGATATTCGCAGAGGATCGATATATCGTTATATCGTCAATAATGTGTGTTTTAAAACCGTAAGAACTTATAAGCTCTACTTTTGGGTAAGGCGTCTCTACCATAGGTTAATAACATCTATATTACTCAGAGAAGATGGATATATCAATGGATATATCGATATATAGTCGATAATGTGAACTTTAATTAAATTTTACCACTCAACAATAAAGTTAATAATAGAAAACTTGAGACCACGACACCACTACCGATGCAACTCGGCTGAAACGTCAAGCCAAATAAAAGGCAATCGCCTTAATTTCTCGTGTTTTAAATATTTTATAGTTGTTGTCATACATTAAATTTGTATTTCATGACGTTTTTCGTAAACACTATAAAAAATAAAAGTTGTTTGTGTAGTCTTTAAGCATGTAACAGAAACGCATGTAACAGCAACGCGTGTTATTCAAACCACTTTTTGTTGAGTGTTTTTTAAGTTCTATTCTTATGGCATAATATTTTTTACATCTCCTCCCCTTAAGAAACATTGCGACTTTTTAAATCTGTGGTTAGTATTGGGGTTTAGTTTAAAATAGGCTTGCACATAGCTTATTTTCGAGGTCATCACGTGTGTTAGTAAAAGCTCTTTATATCACTAATTTAAAAATGTATAACGCATTCTTTGAATTACTCTTTTTATCTCTTCCTTGAAAATATACTGAAAATTGCTCTCTTGGAAAGCTTAACTTAGAAAAAGCGAAGTAAAATAGTAAGCACAGCCATTGTCTTCTATCAAAATAGTTAATTTGATCTAGGTACAGTGAAATCAGTTTATTATGACTGCCTATATTAATATGAACTAATTGCAGTGCGATGTTTGATTACATATAAAATTCTTTACAACAAAGTTCGGATATAATGACCAGTTATAGTAACATGGTGCTTATATAATGACTTCAGTTATACAATAGTAACATCTTGCTTATTATGACCTATTTTTAAGATATTATGTCCAGTTATAGTGACCGACATGATTCCTAACACCTCCACTCGTTTCGTGATCCTCCCTACCCCTTTCCCTGCGACGACGTTTTGGTTAGATACATACAATTTGTAGTTTTTCTCTCTATTTAACTAAATACCTACCAAAAATATGAAGTCGTTTATTTTCTAAGACTATGCCTTGTATGACGTCCGCTTAGTATGACGTGTTTGTCACTTCCCTTCGATGTCATTATAAGCGGATTCTACTGTGTGTCATATTTATAGATGGATCGGCTTATTAATTTTTAACCGACTTCAAAAAAAGGAGGAGGTTCTCAATTCGGTTGTATTACTCATAACTCCGTCATTTATGAACCGATTTGGAAAATTCTTTTATTTGAAAGTATACACTTTCAGATCGGTCCCATTTTAATTTCACTGGTATGGGAGCTTGGATTTCGAAGACCAAATAACACCAAATAACGCGAACTGGTTATAACCTTTGTTTATAATATTGATGATTCTCTTGTATGTCAATTTTTAACTATCGTTATCCCCACAAGGTATAATGGTAGATATATATTACCTGTGATATAATAAATTCGAGTCAGTCTTATGGCGGACAGAGAATACGGCTGTTGGCTGTCGTCATCGGATTGTAAGAATACTGCTAGGGTGTAATTATGATGTAATCTTTTCACTGCTCTTTTATAACTGGTGGATATTGATATGATATTAAATATATTGATATTGATAACATGTTCGACCTGTTCGCAACTTTTATTGTGAGAGCCCACGGTTCGTGCTCTTCAATAGAATGGCAGTCAACACATTGCGCTCCAGAATTAGAAAAGAAAATTAATTGTAGACTTGCCCTAAATATTTACTTAAGCCAAGGTCACTCAAAAGGGAGAAATAAAAAAAAAATGTATTAAAATTAAACAAAAAAGCACTGAAAAGTACGAGATCACTATCCTTTACTAATCAAAACTTAAGTACAAAAATAACTTTATAAATATGATACAAATACCTATATAATTAAATTTGACAGTTATTGAAGTCTGTACCAAATCAATGTGCAACAACAGAGTCTATTAGTTTATGAGGCTTGGTACCGATTTCAGTAATTGTCAAATTTAATTCTATGGGTGTTTGTATCGATTTATAAAGTTATTTTTGTACTTAAGTTTTTTAAACTTCAGTTTCATGTCATTATGTCAACTATATTTAACTAGTTGTACTCAGCCACGCGTTGGTGTGGCTTAGTAAGTTTTATATTGTTATTCGTGAGTTATGGTCTTACGTTCATACAATAATCACATATAAAAAGTACTTTCAGCTTTTCCTCAAATTTCCAAATTTCTGGGAACTTTTCCAATTTTTCTTTCCATAAAAACCTAATTCGAACTATTACGAACATTTTGAAACAAAAAATAGCTAAATCTGTCCAGCCGTTATCAAGTGATGCGCTTATCAACGAACAGCTTTTTATTTATATTTATATAGATAACAATTTATAACACAGAACACTAACCGAGCGAGCCTAAGCTAACTCTTTCTAATCCTTGTACGACTATATACGCACTTCCTAGTAAAGTATTGCAAATTATATAATATAAAACGTGATTTTATTATTGAATTCGCGACCCACCCCGGCTTTGCTCGGGTGAGATTTATTACAATGTGAAAAACCTTCTGGAAGAAATTCTCTAAATGACGGTATAAACACGCATGAAAATCTGTTGCGTAGTTTTAAAAAACTTAACGCAGAAACAGATAGACAGAAATATAAAAAAAGGTCGAAAAATTAAGGTCTTGATGTCGAAAACAACGCCACCTACCTGGTCTAACTATTTCTAAGAATCATCCAGCTGACACTATAAGTACAATTAAGTACAATTTTTTTTTATCAAGCCGTTTAGGAGTAGAATTACGAACACCACATCGGTACATCGAAATTTTATATTGGTATAAATATTATAACAATGCCATAAAAGCCTAAGGTATGTATATTAAGAATTGCAAATAGTTTTTTTATATGCTTTGGAGTTTCATTATTCATACAGTAATTATGTGTAATATGTATGTACTTATTGTATTACTGCGCATCTGCGAAGCATAAAATAGGTATGTTAATAAAAAACGATTTAAAAAATTTATTACAATTATGTAGTTCGATATTGTTCTAGTAAATAATATATTTTACTGTAGTTTTTGTTAATAGAAAGTAGATTAGTTAAGAAAAAGTAAAAATTTACCTGGTTATTTTAATAAACTTAAATAGGTGAGAATAACTTAAAAATTACTTAAACTTAACTTAAAAAAATTTAAAAACTTAAACTAAACTTTAAAATAACTAAACTTTAAATTAACTTAAAAAATAACTAAAAAATTCGGCAGATTGAGATCCTATCAAACATATCAAGCTGAAAGCAAATGTTTTTTAGGGATAATACCAAATCTGGTAATCTTGGAAATAAAATATTGTCGGAATAAAAATGTTTAGCCAAATAATCGAAGCTGTTTGCGAGAAATAGGTATATGTATATACAGATATACAAAAGAATTGCTTGCATTGATATTTAGTATTAGAAGTAACCCTAGAGTAAAAACTATCTATTACTGCTGGGTTATGAAACAAAATTTCCACTCATCAAAAGATTATACTCTTTAGCACGCATTGTACTCGTAAGTAAATGATAAAAATTATCTGATGGTACATCAATTATATACATATTGAGATTTTTATTTTGTCTTTAACAGGAAACATTTATAAAACGAGACTACATAAAAGAGCAAAAAAATTGTTTTAATTAATGATGTATATTGTCTAGGGCAATACACAGGTTTTATTACATCATAAGCAGGCATGGTGTTTGGTTTGGGTCGATGGACTATTTTTTGAGTCACTGCTGTCCTCGAATTCCCAAAAAAAATTACTTTGAGAATATAGTTCCATATTCATTTCATACATACGTATTATATTAAATATATATATAAAAACAAAACGTTCGTCGTTAAGCCCAAAACTTAAGAACAACTGGACCGATTTGGCAATTTTTTTTTAATGTTTGTAATAGCCCAAATAGGGTTGTTATGGAAAAAAAAATTGGGAAAGTTGTCCAGAAAATTGGAAAACTGGGGAAAAACTGAAATCGCTTTTTTCTATGTGACTTTTGTATGAACTCAAGTCCATAACTTACGAATAATAATATAATACCTACTGACAAAGAATATGTACTACTAAATTACAGCAACGCGTAGCAGTGCATAGCTAGTTTAATATAACATATAGCTGATGCCCGCGACTTAGTCCGCGTATTTTATTTTTAAAATAGCCTTATGTCTTTACTCAGGAGTCAAGCTAACTCCATATCAAATTTTGTCTGTGTGAAAATTAATCGCAATCGAATACGGTATGGCAGCCAACAACAGCAACAAACATTGAATTAACTAGACTAGTAACCCACCCGCTTCGTTCGGGTAGAAATTAAAAAAAAATACAGCCCAAATTACTTGCTGATAATGTAGCTTTCTATAGATGTAAGAATTTTTGAAATTGGTTGAGTAGTTTTTTAAATTCATCCATTACATACAGACAAACAAAGTTACCTCTTTATAATATTAATTGTAGATGTATGAGAAGCCATACCTATAGCTAATATCTACACAATATATATTAATATATTAATAAAACAATAAAGCTAATACCTATTCTATCCAAAGTATCAATTTATTATAAACGATTGTATAAACAGCCATATAATATCAGTTTGTATTTTTTTTTAAATATATTGTTATAACTTTATGTATATTATGGTAAATAATATGTAAATAATAATAATTATTAGTATAAGTTAACTATTAATATTTCTTACGCCACGCCATTAATAAAAAAAAAAAATATTATCTTTATTTTTTTTAACTAATAATGACCAAGGAGACAGCACTTTCAATTGTCTATGGGAACTTTATGTTATTGTTTGAGGGTTTATGATTTTATATTCAGCAAGGATTTATACATAGGTAGTTACATACATACATTACTATAAATAAATAGAAAGAAATATTTAAAAAACTTAATGACCAGAACAAAAAATAGTTGATCACCCATTTGTTATTTTGAAGAGGAAGTGATGAACATTACCTGTTTATTGCGTCAGACTCATAAGTGTCAATATTCGAATAAATAATGAATTTATAACATATTTTGTGATATTATTATGGTGTTAATGTCTCCGCTAAGTTTCCTGGTGATGAGTTTTTGTCGTGAAATTCCTTTTAAATTATCATAGTCTTCTTTTTCTTCTTTAATTGAGTGGCACCATCGCGATTGCGAATATTGCCAACGTCCCGTAAAAATATAGTCTTTCATTGATATTCTGATATGACATATATTGAAGTTAATATAAAATGATACATACATTAGTTGCCAACATTTTAATAACTTTGTCAATAAAATATAGTGTGACACGACGATCTGGTAAAACAATTTTTTCGACTGCGTTAATTATTTTTTCGGTAATTGCTGTCACAGGGCGTCCCGAGCGAGGTTTTCAAAGTTTGAGACGTTTGAATTCGGAGCATTTACCACTGATATATCCCGTAAATCTTAATTGACTTGCTCTGTAGTAAAAATTTTCAGGCAGATATTTACCGTGTAGTAAATATTATAATACTTTATACGAAAAAGACTATTTAGCATAAAACACCTGTAGTGTATACAGCACGCGCATCCTTATTATAAAAATACTCACAACTCAATCCACACTCAGATTCACTTTACCACAGTACACAGTAAATTTATACAGTTTCAAAAATAAAAACAACCTTAGATTAACTACACCAAAAACAGAATATGGTAATATTTGAGGGAGTACAATTGTATAACGCCTTGCCCGAAATTATTAAGGATTCAAAAAATTTAGACAAAAAAAATCAACTTAAAAAGCAATTAAAGAAATCAATTGAATAGTATTAGTGTGGTATGTTTGGAGTCCACGTCTGTCATTTTCGTCAGGTCATAACTCTGGTCAAAGTATAAATGTATAAATACTGTTGTAAATTAAATTTCTCAAATCAAATTTCGCAAAGAAATATCTTTAATCCGAAATATTTCCTATTTTCGTCAGAACGCAAAAAAAGCAACAATCAAACGTGTCCTATCTTTAAAAAACAAAATTCACTTATAATTCAGCCATGCCAGCCACAGCCCTGTAGTCGAAAGCCAGTGCTCTAAAGTGCAGTACAGTGCGGTAGAGTTTGTACCGCATTCTCATTTTTTATTGAACGGCCCTCGTATCATATACTTTTTTAATTCTAATTGAGTAAAAACATTGAGAGTAATGTGTAAGTTGAACAAATATTAGATTGCATTTACTAGTAGGTACTCAAAGTAGGTACTTAAGTAATTTTTCCTCATGCATAAAAAAGCCGTACGACAGTTTTATGCTTGGAAATATTTTTTAATACGGAAAACGGGACCTCATTGCGCTAAAATAATTTACACTTGGTCGGTATTTATTACTCGTATATGTGGTACAAAAACAACAAAAACACAATAATCGTTTATTAAATGACACGGTAACCATTTAAGCGTTCACTGTTACATAAATAGATGCCTATGTATCTATTTATAACATATTTAATAGAAACCATGTATCTATTTATGTATCTATATACTTTTAATGGTTTATGTTGAATATATGTACATTGTATATATTACGACAATGTTGTGTGTTGTTTTACAAGGAGCTAAGCTACCAGCTATGCAATAATAGACCAAGTGTACCTAATGTGACAAACAGATTTTGATAATAATTGAAGAATATAAGTCTCCCATAAAAGTAAAAATAAAATAATTTTTATTAGATACGTCTAGTCTGTTTTGTAATTACTTTGTTTGTTCGAGTTTCACTTACAAATTACTATATGAATTTCAGTCTAAATTGCTTTGTTTGAAATATTAGATTTTTATTATACAGTGGTATACAGGTATCATTACGCCGTCTTTATAAAAAGGTGAGGTAATCTGATTTACTTATTTCCTTCGTCTCACCGTTGTTGTACGAGACGCAATGTCTGGGAGTTTAACGTCTATGTATGCAATCATCAATTAATAATGACTTATTTGAGCTACCATTTATTGCAATTAATTAATCCGAATAGCTGTAAATTGAGAAAAACTTCTGTACAGATAAACCGACAGAAATCCATAGAATATGTAGCCTTTTTCCAATTTTGTTATGAAACATTAAGAATTACAAAATGTTTTCAAAAGCAAAATGTTCATGCCAACAGAATATCAAAGATAGACTTCTGCGAACAGAGATATCAGTACTAGTAGAATATCAAATTGCTATTATGTCTTCAAAGGATTTAGACGCTTATAACGCTTTATTGCATTTAATCCGCAAAATGGCACGTAATTGATGATCAATTCAGACAAATTACTCAATCAATGTACATACGGTCGCTACGTATTGAGGACGGGACAATTTATTGCCCTCGAATGTGAAGATCCATCTGTTAATAATAGCTAGTTTATTCTGTGCAACACTTTGATTCAAGGAAATATGATCATGAATTTAATGGGTTTATAGTATTTCAAGCTAAAATAAATATTTTGCATTTAAAATCCCTTCAAGAATATTTTTATCGATATCTGTATTATTTACATAAATTGATAAAAGAACTTCAATAGAACAATAGGAGGAATGTTCTGTAAATTCTGGATAAATCGGACACGAATTAACTTTTGGTTCTATCTTACAGTTTCAGTTAATGTAGAAGCTGAAATAAAAAAGAAATTAAATTGAGTCCAGAACATTTATTATAATCTTTTATTTTTATTTCTGGGGTTAGGTTACCGATTTGTCTGTGGTGTAAATATGACGGAATAATTTGACTGTGACATGACAGATAAACAAGCAAACAGACAGACAGACGGACAGACAGACTTGACGATTCCGTTATATATACATTTAATGATTCCGTTACATAGGAATCAAAATTATGGGTGCGTGTTGCTGTTATACAATGAGATAAGCTACCAGCTATACAGTAAAAAACCTATATTGTAATAAAGCAGTTTTTTATATATTTTTATAATTATACGACTATAACAATTATAAGGAGTCATAAAAAGGATTTTAAGTAGCAAACAAGTTGGCCTTTGAAGTGAAATCGAATGAAGAATTGCCAAGATTAAATTGTTGTTTTGAACTTCGACGATTTCATTTAAACTTTATTGAGTAAAGAGGGTAAAACTTTGTCGTGGATGTAAATCAATTGGCCCATTGGTATTACGGTAATTGGTAATGGTGGTACATTATATATGGGTAGTTAGTTCATCTGTATCAAATCTAGTCCCAGGTTCAACAAAAGAGAACGAATTTGTTTAAATTGTGATAAACTCTCGCGCGTTCACGATACACGCTACTGACGTATATAAATTGGCAACAGAGTAATTAGTACGAAACCAAAAAAGATACTCGTACATTAGCGTGCGTGTAAACACGAGTTTTCTTTTTTAGATAAGTTACATACGGGCATTACGCACGGAGAGATATAACCACTTGTCATAAACGCGAAATTATTATTACACATTAAGGCGACGTATTGATAAACAATAATTTTGCCTAAAATAGACCTTCTGGTTTATGCAAAATTGCACGCGCTAGTCGTTTATTTTAAAAACTATAATTAATTAACAAAAATCCAACTACATATTGAAGAATATGTTTAGATTAAAACTATACAGAAAATTTAGAAACATTAATCGGTCCCGTTACTCCTAAAAATGTAAATCTGTTTTAAAATAGATTTCTTTGAGATTTCTTTTTTCTGCAGAATAAAGTCAATGAAATGAAGAATCTCGTTACCAAATATCACATTCGTACATTTTGTAGTCACTTAGAAAAATTGAGATCCTTGTCGTCAAAATTTTTAATGCATTTGTTCGTTCATAACTGGCGCCGGTCTATACTGGGCCATAGCATTGTTTACCTACGTCCAAGTGGAAATGTAAAATTTTTGACGAATTGACATGAGAATCTCTTGTTATGACAAAGATTAGTTCTACGTAGTAATTAAGCAAATCAAAATCATAGTCATACGTGCACCTAACATCATAACATGATCGCAAAAATTATATTAAACCTAGCTGGTGCTCGCGACTTCATCCACGTCAAATTTAAAAAAAGTTGCCTATGTCCTTCCCTAGGGTATAATCTATCTCCATTCTAAATTACATCATAATCAGTTCAGCGGTTTAGCCGTGAAAGTCGACCAGACAGAAGAGTTTCTCATTTATAATATTAGTATGGTTGTTCCAAATTTAAAAATACATGTGCTGAAAAAAATATCTCAAATATCAAAATATCATACTAATGTCGTTCAAGGTTACAAAAAATTATACTGCAAGAAAATTAAAATCGGGTCAGCATTGTCATACTTATGTGAACTACCCACATGATTCTGTCGATTGAATTCAATCATCCGTATAGGTACTCAATATAAATATACAACTGATATTCTCGATATTATTATGTCATATAAACTAATATACATACATACATAACTTCACGCTGTATCCCTAACGGGGTCGTCAGAGAGGACTGAGCGCCAAGCTTCGCGCTCCTTACATACCTCTTTCACTTCCTCAAATCTCATAATTCTCCTCACTCATTTTCGTCTAGGTATGCGAAAATATAAGCCGTTATATTTTATTATAAACAATATTATTAAATATTGTTTCTTTGTTTCAGTAATAATGGGTTCTCTGCCGCGGGTGTCTGTTCTGACTGGTGTTCGTCGATCAGTTCCTACAGCGCCTTTAACTGAACATATGAAACATCTTGCGAGCAGCGAAAACACCGCACTTATTTATTCTGGTGTGTATTGTTTTCTATTATAATCTTTACAAATAAATGTTTAGAATTCAAATACAAAATCTATTACTTTATTCGGAAATACTACAGAACTCTATTATAGAATCGTCTTAAATACGCGAATAACATAAAAGTTGTTATTTGATAAATTCAATATGGCATCTGTAGTATCGTAGTATGGTACGAGTATAAGGACGGCAAGGTGAGGACATCAATTAATTTAAAACGATCTATAAAAATTTTTATGAAAAAAAGTTAAACCGCCTTCAAAAAAAAACACTGAAAAGTATAAAATAACTATCCTTTACTAATCAAAACTCAAGTACAATAAAATAACTTTATAAATACGATACACATACCTACATAATTAAATTTGACAGTTACTGAAGTCGGTGCCAAGCCCACCAAACTAATAGACTTTATGTTGTTGCACATTGATTAGGCACCGACTTCAATAACTGGCAAATTTAATTATGTAGGTACGTGTATCGTATTTATAAAGTTATTTTATTGTACTTGAGTTTTGATTAGTAAAGGATAGTTATTTCATACTTTTCAGTGTTTTTTTTGAAGGCGGTTTAATTTTTTTTAATAAAATTTTTTTATTTCTCCCTTTTGAGTGTTCTTCACCTAAATAAATATCTAGAGCAGGTCTGCAATTAACTTCATTCTAATTCCGGAGCGCAACGATATACAAGAGAATCGTCAATATAGATAAAGGTTATAACCAGGTCGTGTTATATAGTGTATCTTCGAAGCCCAAGTTCCAATATCGTTAAAATTTAAATGGGACCACCTCTGAAGTATTACCTACCAAACGAAAAAAGAATTTTCGAAATCGGTTCATAAATGACGGAGTTATGAGGTAACAAACATACAAAAAAAAAAAACAACATACAGACGAATTGAGAACCTCCTTCTTTTTTTGAAGTCGGTTAAAAATGGCTCTAATTACTAAGGCTCTACAAGTTAACGAGTACTAATCGACCTACTTGTGAATGTACTTGGATAAGTAAAAATTTCATAAAAGTTTCATCGTAGAAAATGCCTTAAATGGCGTTTAGCCATTAAGTTAAAACTAGGTGCATATAAAACTTTGTCATGTCATGTAATGTAATTTGCCATTAGAAATTCACATATTTTGTAGTCCGGGAGTATGAGAGAATATGTCTCTCAAATGTGGACTTTAGTTTGTTTTTGATTCTTTATAACTTATACTTTATTTATAGATGAAACCTGTCAAATTCGCGTCAGCTATGCAGAACTAGAGGCAAGAACCAACGCTTTAGCGAGGGCCATAGCTACACGGGCGAGAGCCACTGGAGCGAACAGAGATGGGGATTACGTGGTGGCAGTCTGCATGCAGCCAACGCATAAGTATGTTTGCTTATCCTTAAACTGAATACCTACGATTAACGATTTAAAATTCCATATCTACACATTAAATGAATGCGCGGGGAAAACTCAATATCAGCTTTACATTTATCCTATTCATCACATTTTCCTGTTAGATGAGTAATGGTACAGTTCAGGCAAAAAATACACTTACAGGCAGTTTAAATAGAGTCGGCTAAGGTCTATCAAAGGGCTTTGAGTAAATGACGTACTAACATCCTGTCCAGTATGTTTCGCTCTACCATTCGTAAATTTAATTGTAATTTTATTTTATTTTATTGTATGTAATAACTTCCTCGAATCCCAAAGGCTATCTCTGATAAATTCATTTTTTCAGAAAAAGCTTCATAGGAAGTGGACTTAGCGAAGCCCCGATGGGGTGACAAAAAATGAGATTGACTTTATCATGACGAATAGGAGGTATATATTCAAAGATGTCTCAGTGATTAACAGGTTTAACACCAGAAGTGATCACCGACCTGTCCGAGCTACTTTGAATATAAACTTCCGACTTGAGAGAAATTGCCTGATAAAATCTACGCTCCGTCCGTCACCGTGCCATATCGCTGCATGATCCAAAGAATTCCAGCTGGAATTGCGAAACAGATTCAGTCTGCTGGAAACCACTGAGGACGTTGAACAGTATGTCAACAAGTTCATGACTGTTGCCTGAGAGGTGGGAGAGGAGTTCTGCCAACGGAGGCGAGGGAGTAAATTGTTCAAGTTCTCGGCAGAAACAGTAGATCTCATGAGACAGAGACGGGAGATGTCGACGGATGCGTCGGACTATCGCCTTCTCAATATGCGTGTAAAGAAGCAAATACGATTCGACATACGACAAAGCAGTACTCGAGCAATTGAAAATGCGATTAGTCGAAATAAAGGTTCGAAGGTATTTGCTAAGCAATGTGGAAGGAGTCATCTAACGACCTTACGATATCCGATGGTCGAGTTCTCACAGCCAAGCCAGATTTACTTGTAGAAGCCGAGACGTTCTACGGACAACTATACTCCTCACACGCACCGAAGCCCACAGCTCAAGTTACGGACAACAAACGTGCTAAACTAACCCGCCACTTTACGGACGAGCTACCGGATATAGAGATTCCCAAAATCGAGATGGCTCTTGTGCATCTTAAAAACGACAAGGACCCTGGGGATGACGGCATTACTTTTGAGCTTTTAAGAGCTGGTGGATATCCAGTCCTGGAACAGCTTCGGAAGCTATTTAATGCTGTCAACGAAAAAGGTAAAACGCCCGAGGCGTGGTCTAGGAGTGTGGTCACTTTGTTCTTCAAGAAAGAATCCATAACGAGGATATCCGACGGAGAACTAAAGTAACCGACATACCCTTGAGAATATGCAAGCTGAAGTGGCAGTGGGCGGGAAACATATGTCGCAGAGCCGATGGACGTTGGGGTAGACGGGTTCTGGAGTGGAGACCACGTTCAAGACGTCCCGTAGGACGGCCTCCCGCTAGGTAGACCGACGACCTGAAGAGAGTGGCGGGAAGCGGATGGATGCGGAGAGCCGAGGACCGGATATGGTGGCACAATATTGGAAAGGCTTATGTCCAGCAGTGGACGAACACGGGCTGACGATGATGATGATGAACTCAAGCTCATTGATGACATTGATTGAAATTAATTAACTTTAATGTACATTCGCATATGCATTTCCTTTGTCCCAATCAGTGGAAGTTGCGGTATACTATATCCCTATGTAAGAAACATACTTTTCTAAATTGGCTTAAAGTCTGGGTGCTATTGGGTGCTACTTCGTGCTACCGCGTGCCAATGTTGGGCAAAAGTAATTATAAAAACAATTCAATTACTTTTTGTAATTGTAAATGTTTACCTAACAAAATATGTTCGCAATTACAATTCTTTACTGTAATTATTTTCACAATTACGTTTTGCCCGATACTGCCTGGGTGATACTGATACTGGGTGCTCCCTAGTTTATTGTAAATACGGTACCTATAGTGCGAGATTTGAACTTGGTTTGGAGTATTTGTCTAAATTATTATCAAAGGTAGAGCTAGCAGTAATCAATCGTAATGTAACTGATAGTTTCCAACGAAATATAACATGTTGTAAAATATTATTTACTTAATCTTTAGTCTCACATGAAATACACTAATAACAACACATTCACGAATATATGATATGTATCAACTTCCAGTACTGTGATGGCACTCCTCGCTATATGGAAGGCAGGAGCGGCTTACGTCCCTATGGAGCCCAGTTTCCCACAAGCTAGGATTACGCATATTTTAAAAGACGCCGAACCGGCTCTCGTTATATATGACGACAGCGGTAAGTAATTGCTTAAGGAAAAAGCAGACGTAAACTATTTAAGGAAATATCAAACGGGCTTTACATGTCGTCAAATCTTTTTTTACACTCAAATTTGCACACGTTTGGCTCCAGTCTCTCTAATATCTATGCTTTAAATCTGGTTTGGGAGAGAAAGAACAATATATAATGTGCCGCTTGCTTGTCTTTCCGCACAAAACGCACAAATTAGCCAAGCGATAAGGCTTTTGGAACTTATATGGGCAAAGAGCTAAGTAACCTGTCACTACGTGATTCGGCTTTGTCACATATTCTTGCTAGAAAGTCTTGGTGTGACTGTTGTGCTTTCATGCTCTGTTAATCCCGAATGCGAATGCTTATTTATCACGGAAGCTCACTCAAAATAAGTCATTGTCTAATAAAAAACGTTTTTTATAACTTTTACTACATTGAATTGTCACCAACCCTAAAAATATGTGCAAAATTTCAGTGCGATCGGTTAAGTGAAACTTCATTCCTAAATTACATAGATTCACACGTATCTATCATACTAAAAAGAGTTCAATAAAGGTTTTAATAATAATAATAAAAAGATCAAGTACGTATACAGTTGTAGCCTACAGATATTTTTAACTCTGACTGGAACGAACATGGACAATGTGTTAGGGTTTGAGGTGATGTGTGTAAAATGTTTGAAAATGGGTACATAGGTACCGCTT
The DNA here is from genome assembly GCA_907165235.1 of Zeuzera pyrina. Classification (NCBI taxonomy): domain Eukaryota; kingdom Metazoa; phylum Arthropoda; class Insecta; order Lepidoptera; family Cossidae; genus Zeuzera; species Zeuzera pyrina. The sequence continues at coordinate 12,489,690 of OU015639.1, read as the reverse complement.
TGCTGTACAATACCCTACAGCAGGTTTTTAACGTGTAACAACAGAAATAATATTTTCACAATACCATAGATTTTTTAGACATGGATGCTTACGAGTTCCTACACTGAATTTGAAATTGTTCGACAAATTGAAATAAATAGATTCTCTTGTATACTGACTGTATTTGCAATTATGAGCTATTTGTCGTACTCATATACTTCTTATTATTTACGTTATATATAATAATTTACAAGAACAATACATTACAATATATATTTATTATTTAAATAAGTATATGCAAATTATTTTAACAGACTTCAAAATTTATTTTGATATTCGATTTTAGCAAACCATGCTATGTTCTCTGGAAGTGGAACTACAGCGGTATCATTTGAGGAATTGGCTCTTGAATCTAGCGCTTTGGCAGCTGATGTGCTGAGTGATTTGGAACTACTTGCCCTACAAAGTAAAGAAAGTATTGGCATCGTACTATACACTTCAGGAAGCACTGGCATACCTAAAGGTAGGTGGAATTTTAGGAAGAAATAAAATTATTACATGATTGAACATATAGACGTTGAATTAAGAAAGATGGATGAAGATTTATAAAGAGTAGCAGGAGAGAACGGTGGGTAGCAAATACTGACTTAAGATCAGATAGCCAGCATTTGATAATAAAGGGATGCCAATAGTAACTTGGTGTAAGTAGGTATATAAGTAAAGAGAATGAATTTTCACACATTAGATAAGATAAGATAATCGTTTATTTGGTATCACAATTAGTAACAGAAATACCCCGTACTAGGGTCCCCGTACTAGGCTTCGCGTGTATCGCGAGGAAACAGTTAAAAATTACACAGCAGAATTTACAAAGTTACGTAGGTACATTACAATAAAGAGAGTAAAGACACTTAATAATACAGAAAACAAAATAGAACAAAAAAAACCCTAAACAAAACGTTATACAAATGAAATTTAAAATTGATCTTATTTTTTATTTAACAACTTGTGGCGCACACAGCGACTTATATGTATATAATTAGATAGAATATAGATACCTCATACAGAAAGAAGAGCAAAAGGCACCACTTAATCACATTTTATGAGAAAGGTAGACATTGTGTGACTATAATATTATTATATTAAATAAAAATAATGAATACTAATACAAGTTTAGTACATGTATAATTACGCTTGCAACAGTATCGAATTATCGGGAAAATATATTAATGTCGCAGTTACAATCCGTTGGTTTGCATTGTGTTAATGGATATTTTGATTGGATAATAAATTAAATGGCTATAACCGCGCAACTCTAAAAAATATATTAAGTATATAGTATAGTAGACATGCAAATTACATATATACATAAATACATACAATATCAATATACACCTACATCCTCAAGTAAAAATACTAATTATAATGCTCCTCAACCGCTTAGCTCCTAGAAAGAAAGAAACCTTAAAAAAAAAAATTTAGAGTACTAAAACTTGGCCAAGCCTCGAACATCTGCCTCCACAACTCAGTTTATTGTCACCGTACATAATACAAGCTTTCTTTTTGAGATCATCCAATTAATGTGATCATGTTCTTTGAAGAAAGTGTAATGATATACATATTACATCTCATAATTTGAATTGTTTTTGAAACAGCGCAGTTCAGATTAATATTTATTCAGCATTTTCACACTAATATTGTGCAAATTTAAACAACGCGAGCAAACAGACGAATCTTCCCAAAATAATGGTTATAGATTTAGAGAAGTTCATGTCAATAATTTTTCACACAGTGTTTTTATATTGCAGGAGTTCGCCTTTGCTATTCAGCGATATGCAACCGCCTTTGGTGGCAGTTCCGAACGTTTCCGTACTCGGAGACAGAATTGACTTGTGTATGGAAGACAGCTCTCACATTTGTCGATGCAGTTTGCGAGATTTGGGGTCCACTACTGAATGGCAGATCTCTTCTTATACTGTCGAAAGAAACCACGAGAGATCCACAGAAGCTAGTGCATGTTTTATCTGAAAATAAGGTAAGATTAATAATGTTGTTCCTATTAATTTCAGGACCGCAGTTACAACCAGTGTTGTTCACTTTTATTTTCTTTTCGAAATCATTTCGATCATTTAAGCTACATGATATAAATATAATACCATAAATAACCAAAACTTTACACACACACAGAAAACAACAATCTTCTATTCGTTCAAGGGAGTGACAGTAAATATGCTCCTTAGTGAGAAGATGTCCATTAATAGCATGTTTATATTGTTGCATTTACTTAAATTTAAGTATTTCTTGGTTGCAGATTCAACGACTGGTGCTTGTACCGACTCTTCTTCGATCCATCCTCATGTATCTGTCATTGAATCCATCTGAAAGACTACTCCAGCATCTCAAATTCTGGGTGTGTTCAGGAGAAACATTGAGCATAGAGTTAGCCACAAAGTTCTTCAAATATTTTGGAGATAAAGATGGATATAAATTGGCTAATTTCTATGGAAGCACTGAAGTGATGGGAGACGTGACTTACTATATGTTAGAAAAAACTGAGCAGTTGGACATGTATCCTACGATTCCTATTGGTAAGTTAAATTATTATACTCACTGAACTTTACTTGATTCCAATTTATCACGAATAACTGTTAGATGGTGCGACGATCAGTACAGTAGGCTGGATAGAACTGGATGTGTCAAGGCCACAAAATACGCAAGAATTCGTTGACATATCTTAAAAAAATGATTCAAGCTCCAGACTAGAACAAGCATATTATTGGCTTATTTGTTCGTGTAATTATCTGTGAGTTTAAATACAATATAATATATTATGTTCACGTGTTCAGGTGCACCGATAGACAACTGCGCTATATACCTATTGGATAGCGAATTAAGCGCGTCGCGGGAAGGTGAGCCTGGTGAAGTGTGGGCGGCGGGTGCAAACCTTGCTTCAGGATATATCGGCGCACGCGCACCTGACAGATTCTGCGACAATCCTCATGCAGCACATCCAGGTTTGTTGATTTCCTTTTCTCTTTTCCTTATAATTCCTTATAGATTAACCCAGATAGCATATAAGGTTGCTGCAGGCTTGATTTTTCTTTGATTGTAAATTACAAAGTCAAATATGATGAGGCAAGTTTTTGACATTTAATGATTAAAAATTTTTAGAATTTTTAGTAGGTATCAAATTTTATTTCCAGCTTGTTATTTACAAAATCTTTTACATACCCAACTTTCACATAGGTATAAACATTTGTTATTAAATGAATATGCATATCCATTAACATCCTCACTGCCTATAGTGAGGAAGTCAAAGGATATGCAAAGCCTGTATCGAGAAAGCCCAAACCAAAATGTCACAGCCACGATAGTCTGTCGATAGAGACATCTCTAATCGCTTGGTAGCAGTCATTAAAAATATATTCTTGTTTGATTAATCAAAATCGTAACCGTATTTCAGGAATAAGGGATTTGTGTCAGCATCTTCTTATCGCTAGATTCGATTAAACAATTTAACTGAAAGTTTTGCTTAAAATAAAATTTGAATAACATTTAAAATAATTTGATTAGATTTTAGCCGTATATACCGGACCGGTGACTTTGGTGTGCTTCAAAAAGGAGTGATTTTGTTCGCCGGCCGCACTGACTCGCAGGTCAAAATCAGAGGTCACAGGGTCGACCTTCAAGAAATAGAACGAGCTGTCTCTGCTGTCCAAGGAATTGACAAGTGTAAGTATATCAATAGCTTCTTGTAACTAGATTTTTTGTTTAACTTATTTTGTAAATTGCAATCGATCACGGGTTTTAAGTATTTATAATTTTCATTGTATCATAGTAAGTTACAAACCGAATTTTACTTACAGGTGTCGTGCTGTGCTACGGTCTGGACCGTGGTAACCCCGAAATTCTGGCCTTTGTAACAATAGAATCTGAAGCAAGACTGTCTGCTCAACATATTGAAGCAGCATTGAAGAATTCTCTTACTCATTACATGATACCTCAGGTAAATAAAATCAAACTATTTTCTAATTATGACACTAATTGTCCCTGATAGATGTAAAAATTATTATTAAACTTCATATTATTGTCCAAAGTAATAATACAAAATAATAGTATAAAGTAGAATAGGTATTTTTAAAAGCAAATTTTATATACCTAACGTAGAGACGAATAGTATGAAATTCAATCAGATATCATTTTCTCTACCTTTATTTTTGTGCTTGTCTCGAGATAGACTAAAGGACTTCATACAATATGCGCCATAATTCATAATGATGAGCCTATACTGATTCTAAAAACTAAAAGTTTTATAGATTATCCTCATTCAACAAACGTTTTTTTACAGGTAACAGTGATAGAGAACATTCCTCTGCTCGTAAACGGAAAAGTAGATAGACAAGCGTTGCTGAAGATGTATGAGAATACAAATAACAATGGTATGTTTGATTTCTAAATACATCATTGTTGTAATAAATTATTTAAAAAGGTTTCTGTTGAATTTCATGAACTTCGAAATAGATTTTATAATTTTTAGATCTCGTTTTAATATCCATCATGCAAAAGTCGTGTCGTTTCTGCCCTCAAACAGCTGCACATTGTAAGTTCTCAAACTCTTAGATTTAGAATAAATTTTCTTATAAACATTGTAGATGATGCTGAAATTCCTCTGGAGATAGACTACACAGGTGTTGACCACGAAGATATGGACAAAGCTAAAGTACTCTTCGAAACCGTTGGAGAAGTTCTAGGAAGAGCAGTGAGAGGAATTCTGTCAGTCAGAGCTGGGTTTTATGAGCTGGGAGGAAATTCTTTGAATTCTATCTACACAATCACGAGGTTGAAGGATAAAGGATATTATATTCGTGAGTAAATAACGATGTTTTTACTGATTTTTATTTAAAAAAAGGAGACCTGAGAGCTAAAAATCTTGGTAGAAATAGTAGGATTGTGAAGTAATTTATTTTATTCATAATTCTACAGAAATCAGCGATTTTCTTGGTGCTGCTAATCTTGGAGAGGTTTTATCAAACTTATCAACAAACCCCGACTGCTGCTGCGATAATAACGAGGCCAAATTCACCTTTGAACTAATGAGGGATGAACACAAACAACAAGTTATCGAGTGAGTATCATAGGTCGTAAAGAAGTTTCTTTGATCAACGTTTGATAACTTTGGAACTTCTATTCGTTCCTTTCATTTTTTCGACTTTTATAAAAGTCATAATTCTTTTGCTAGAATAATAATCACTGTATTAACTTCAAGTTAGTCTTCAAGTAGATATTTACTTACAAATTTTTCTACGCATCAAAAATATTGAACTGGATTATCGTAAAATAATTAAGTATTTAGAATTATTAGGTAATCTTTGTATTACACATTTTATACATGAATTAAAATCGAGACTGAACAATAAGTACCTATTTATTTTTTATGTTGGCAATATCGACAAAAATTATTCGGTGTTACCAACATAGATCGACGCCATTATAAATGATTGCAGTATGATCGTATCGTCGTTCTATGAAAAAGCGGAATTGGAACAATTCCTGAAACATGAGATAGAAACACAGGACTACGCACACTGTATACAAGCATGTTGGGATGCATTGCTTCAAGCCAGATTAAGCGTGGTTCTCAAAGACGGTAAGGAACAAAACACTATAATTTGTAATTATTCTTTAGATTATATGTAAAATAAAATATAGCGAAATAAAGTTTACTAGCATTGTCTGGACTTCTGGAGAATAAAAAAATCCACCAATATTAAAAGAAAAATTGGAAAAGAGTTGTCAATTTCGAATTTTAGACTAAACGTTCCTAAATTAAGCACTAACATTGTACTATCAACATAAAATACATAAAGAAGATCGATTAAACTAACGTGATTTTATGGACAAATTTTGTAATATGTGCTACAACCTGCTACCTTATTATGTAATTGCAGCCAGTAAGCGATAGCCGAATTTTGTACGATCAATCGCGATATTGTTGTTAAATCTCAAGCACGATATAATGTGGCCAATCGCTACTCGCTGCTGCTGCCTCTGTTGATTAATTATTGAACTAAAAACTACTGCTTACGACAATACTCATGCTACCAAAAGTCATTTTACCGCGTGGTACCGTAATCGCGCTAATAAGTGACAGTGATATCTATTTAAGACAACCGTAGCACGACTATCTCTGTCTAAATGTTGTCCTCTTTGCCAGAAGTCTCACCTACTTATTATAATTACTGCACTTAGTTACAAAATGATGTACGAGCGATGAAATCGTATAACATATTTTTAGCTAACTAAAGTTCCAAACTTGTTGACCGACACGTCTTTCGCTTCCGCAAGAAGTACTGTCAGGAAATTATTGCAGAGATACTCAGCACAAAATTTCGATGTTGAGTAACTGACCGGATTAACATTACTTGAGACGGACTTTCGCAAAGTAATTAACATCTGAGCAAATAACATTATTCAAATATAAGATGTATATTAACTAATAGGTAAGTAGGTACCTATAGGTAAAGTCAAAGTCAAAATCAAATCAATTTATTCAAGTAAACCCAAATGCAAGGTATTTCTAAACGTCAAATCTACTTTAGTTCGGTTCGAAAAGAAAACTTGGACACTGAATAGAACCGACAAGAAACTCAGTCAAGGTAGCTAAATTAAAGCTACTTAATAGTACTTGACATCATAATGTCATTAAATATTTTAACCTACATATCCATACGTATCAATAAATTACAGGTGTGTCAGGCGTCCCTGTGGCAGTGGCCTTAAATTTCGATGCTCGCGACGAACCCGAAATTGAGTTGTCGGGTGGTCTGGCCAAAATCATGGCATTCCTAGAGTTTGTCGAAGGTTCTGTTCGAGATACAATGCTGCCTGAGGGCAAAGGTGAGTTTATTCAGTGCTTTCATAACATTATTCAGTGCTTTTTTGAAGTACTCGTAGCGCAGTAGTAAATACTGTTACATGAAGTCACGTAGTGAATAAGTGATCTAGTGGTATTCATTTAGCTAAGCGTTACTCTGTTTCTATGTCTCGACTCTGAATTATCGCCATGTAGCAGTATCCGTTAAATCAGTCGTTTAATTGTGCACTTCTCGTTACTGGAAATTGACCTAATTATTCGTTAACTCCAGCCTCTGTATATAAAAAGATAAGGAGTCTAAAATGTGAAATTGATGTTAAGTTTCAATCAATGAAATTGCGCATTTACGCTGTCAATCAACGAATAAAACTGACATATCGTTGGAAATAACTATTGACTTATCTTCTTCTCACCTATCGTTACTATTTTCGTTAGCGACAAAGAAAAACAGAGTTCTCTTTTAATTGTCTCTCATAAATGATGTTGGTCCTTCGAGCCAGATATTTGTTATCAGGTAATTAAAATTTAAATTTCTTTACCAGGAGCGATCCTCCATTCGTTCATGATGGCGACAGTAGAAACGTTGAGTCCACGAGATAATGTAGCAGCTATCAAAGCGCTGGAACATGCGACGATGAGAGTCGCCCGTGACAGAAGATTCAAGGGTGTATTCACAACTAACACTAGTCCACTGACACAGGTAATTGGACTGATTATTACTTTTGAATCAATTAAAGCAAGACTCCGTAGAGGTCACTAGATGATTCATTATTTTTTTAATAATTGTTATTAATAATGAATTTCTTCAAGCCAGATCTTTCGTCACATAATTATCATTTGTACGGCTTCAAAGTAACATTTTACTTGTATTTAGACACAAGTACTACGGAATACCTACTTAATAATAATTTAGATTCCAAATCAATGTAGAAGATATTGTGTTCAAAATCAATTTCGTACATAAAATAATTTGAACCCAGTTAAAGAAGTTAAAAAGCAGATTAATCTTTACTCTAATTAATTATTGTGATTTAATCCGTTAAAAGTTTTAAACTATTTTTTAATCTCCGCGGGAAAAGGGATGTTATAAGATTGATGTCATTGGCTATTTGTATATTTCTCTATGGCATCGTAGCTCTTAATTGGATGAGTTGATTGTTTTTATTTATACCACGGGAAAGCCAAACGAGCAAACGATCAACCTGATAACAAGTTTCCGAGAATGTTCTACGCTATGTTTGGTGAAAATGTGTCCAAATAATTTTTCTTTTCGGACGATTTTAAATTTTTCTTTTCTTTGACAGCAATTGGGCATAGACGTGCTGGGTTTTCAAACGTTACTTGACTACCAAATCAACCAATATGTGGATGCTAATGGCGACAGGGTCTTCGGTAAAGCACCTGACGACATGCGAGCTGTAGTTTGCTGGAAATCTATAGACTAGATTTAATTCTATCGATAAGTTTAACATTAGTTAGGTATACATATATCTCGACGATGAACTACCAAGACCAGTCTAGTTTTATTAGCTATATTTGCATACATATATATTTTCACGTTGTATCCATAATGAGGAAGTCATGCAGAGAGGATGGAGCGCCCAGCCTCGTGGGCCTTGCATACATTTCTCACCTCCTCGAATCTCATCATTCTCCTCACACACTTCCGCCTATGTACGCGTATGTGCGTTTGAAATTTGATCTTTTGGCTACTGCTACCACTCCAATTCGCTCTGTAAATTTTTTTCATCAATCCTTCATCACTCATTCGTAAATAAATATATTATAGAAAACTTTACCAATATGAAATGAATTGACTATCTCCTTTTTTTTTCTTGATCTTGGTTCGAGGGTTCTAGACACGCTCTAATCAGAGTCTGACACACTGAATTTATTATTTGATTGGAGAAGCTCTATTCTGTTGAATAAAACAATCATAACAAATACCTAATTAAAGAGCGTCAGTATTTAAAACAGTTGTTCTTAGCTTATAAACTATAGTCTATTTACCCTAACTCTACTTTTTCTATGAATGTTCTACTCAATAGCTGAAATATAGCGGAACGTGCCAATCTAATTATAAGTAAAAATATTAATTAAAGTTAATATTTAGTACATTCTAAATTTTTCCTTTCCTCCCAATTTATATTATGTATTATATAAATTACTTATATCATCATTATATAAAATAGTCAATGTCAAATCAATTTATTCAAGTAAACAAGGTGTTTACATACATACATACATATCCTCACGCTGCATCCCTAACGGACTAGTCAGAAAGGGCGGAGCGCCAAGCGTCGCGGTTCTTACATACTTCTTTCGCTTCCTCAAATCTCATCATTCTCCTCACACATTTTCGCCTAGGTATGCGAGAGCGTTTGACATTTCCATCTGTTAACACTCTGGCTATTTGATTTTCATAAGTCAGCCTTGGTCTTCCTTGGCTTCTCTTCCTTTGAAAAAAAAAAAATTTTATTTTTAAGAAACACAGTCAAAGTCAAAGTCAAATCAATTTATTCAAGTAACCCCAATTACAAGGTATTTTTGAAAGTCAAATCTACTTTAGTTCGGTTCAAAAGGACACTGAGAAGAACCGACAAGAAATTCAGACAGGTATCATTTTTTCAAGATCCATTTTACAAAAGGTTTTTTAAATTACAATATTCATAAAGCCATAAATACATGTGCAGAGAAGATTTTTTCCAGACTATTGTTTTGTCTTCAAACGAAATCATCAACTTCATAAAAGAATAACAGGCATATAGTTAATTATGTATGTAAAAAATATTATAATATGAAATGGAATTAGTTTCCAGACACACAAAAAAGTAAATTTTAAAATTTTTTCGAAAAAATGTTAAGGCTTAGCAGTTCATCGTCAGTGTTATTTATTAGACATATTAAAATAATGGAATTAGAACTATTGTGATAAAATATTTGTAGTTAAATAAAGGTCCTAATTCTATAATTACTCTTAGCATTTGAAATCAAATAATTAGAGGCTCTAATTATGACTAAAAAGTACCTATTCTTGAAGTTATAGATGGTATTCTATGTATTAGCTAGCATTATAAAGTTGTATCCATGATTTATCTTTTATTTATTTTTCTTGTAGACCAATGCACTAGGTTTTAATTCTTAAGTCTGAGACCAATGCTCTCTTTTTTTTTAATCACAGAATACATACATCTTACCATGTTTTGTATGATGGATCTAACAATACAATGAGTGCGTCCGGCTGTACTCGTTGACTAAACTCCTCATAATAAGCCACTAAAAAATTGTAATAACAATTTTAAATGTTTTTGTTCATTATATATTATCGAACTTACAACCAAAGAGAATGTAAAATTACTACGTAACTTACAACGGTCAATGTAATGTTGTACTATTCTAACTTTCATTATTTGACTGACGTGGAAAAACTACCATACATTTTTTTGTTTGTCATTGCAAGAAATATGTATTATTCGGTTTGTACAGTCAGGATCAAAAAGTAGTTGATACATACATACATTTATCTTCACGCTGTAGCCATAACGGGGTAGGCAGGGAGGACAGAGCGCCAAGAGTCGCGGTCCCTACATACATCTTTCGCTTCCTCAAATCTCATCATTCTCCTTACACATTTTCGTTTAGGTATGCGAGTGTTTTGACATTTCCGTCTGCTAACACTCTGGCTAAGTAGATGAAGTTTCAAAAAGTATTTTCACCGTTTATTTGGAATATTTTGACATTTTTAGTCTGAAAAGATTATTGTAAAGTGAATGTCGTCAATTATTTAGAAAAATATGTACTTATGAATGAACCACAATCATGACGCATTTTTTGAAAATTGTTTTACATGCATTATATTTAATGCTGATGATACCTTTTAAATATTGATATACGTAGACATCATACGTATATACACACATACTCATTACACATATGCTCGCGCTGTTAAGTATATCTAGCGGAGTAGTCAGACAGTACGGAGTGCCAAGCATCGCAGCCGTTGCATATTGCTCTTTCGCCTCCTCATCATTCTCCTCACACACTTTCACCGAGGCATGCACTTTTGAAATTTTCGTCAGCTAACAATCTGGCTACTTGATTATTATTATTATTACCTTATTAATATGAGATATTTTAATCTAACATTAGATCTCTGTTATTATCAATTAAGGTCACTAGTATTTTTCAATTCTATATAAGTAATTACTTATAAATAATACCTCGTTATTAAATCTCAAGAAAATACGAGTTACTTCAAAATGAAGTAAGTGTTGAACTAACCTAAAATGTTACACGATACGTTGCCTATTGGAATAGAACATGTTTCTTCTATTACGTTATACCCTTTAATAATAAAACGATGAATTACTCTCTCTCTCTCTCTCTATTTGCACTAAAATACAATTTATGCAATATACCAATAAGGGGACTTTAAGATTGTTTACTGTTTTTCCTTTAATTTTAATAAGCATTTAATTAAAAAGAATTGATAGTTTTAATGATAGCAAATACTGCACGGTAGCTACTGAATGGATTTGCCTCCTCTTTGTTCTTTATTGTAATTTGGTTGTATGATTTTCAAATGTATTGAATAAAAGTATGTTCATGTAGTGTAATGTGTATAAATAAATTATATATAAACACTTAATGCGTTATTATTTTCGTAGATAGTTCTAAACTTAGTTGTGCGTCGCTAATTAAAAGTTCAAAATATGTTGCAATTATAAAATATTGCGAGTTTGTTAGTTTAATAATGAGGTGGAAACAAGAAATCAAAATACATATTTACATAATTGACATAATTAAAACCTATGTACATACATATTTATTAATAACAAAAAAGTACATACATATGTTAATATTTACAAACTTAAAACTACACATTATCTTAAATAATAAACTTCCTCAAAGTTGCCGCTTAGAAAGCTGTCATTGCTTAAGGTACCCAGCAGACTGGCAGTATTGCCTCTTTGAAAAGCCAAAATGATTCGTTAGCATACATATTATACATACATACATACGTATATGCACGCTGCCCAACGGGGTAGTCAGAGGACCGAGCGCTAAGCGTCGCGGTCCTTATATACTTCCTTCGCTTCTTTAAATTACATTACTCTTCTCACACAATTGCACCCAGCTATGCGAGAACTTTTGACAATCCCTAAGTGAATTATTATAATTGTCCTCATTAAAAACTAGGTTTAGGTGCCAGTTAGCTGACAGAGTCTGATTTCTGGAATATCCTGAGGATGCTTCGTTACGAAGCGGAACACGTGTCGATTGGTCGGTTTCAATTTAGAGCGGAGGCTAGCTGAAAATTATAAAAATTCATCATATGAAACTCCCATGAATTTAAACTTGAACACACTTCAAGCAAGTTTAAATTAGACGTCCTAGTTACCACGCGACAAAGATACAATGTTAAAACAAACAGTGTTTTGTACTGGAGCTATTCAGGTACTATACTCCGTCGTCGTATTTGAAGGCAATTTTTTGAAGGCAATTGAAGGAAAAAAGGCAATTAAACGTAAATGGTAATAGACAAGTGTACCATCGGGACTTTTTGACGGGAACGGTAGAAGTGAAATTGACATTTTGTTTGAATTTTCTATTTTTTACATTTTTGAAAGAAAAAAGTAAAGTATACCATCTCTTGAACAAAAACTTGACAACTACTAAAAATAATAAGTTTCCAGCAATATTGTCAAACTTTACTTGTCATATTGGATTTGACAACATATAATCACAGAAAAAACAAACATGTAGCAACCTTATACGCTATATGAACTAGGTTTTATCCGGGGCTTCGCTCGCATGGTAATAGCAAATGGTAGCCTACATTTTGATCAGTCACTCCCTGTGTACTTGAAGTTGATTGATTTTAGTAGTTTTCGCGCGATAATTAATAGCTGTATCCGCGATTCCTTTGCGCGAAAATTTTTTTCGTGGCTTTCCCGGACTAAGTTATATGTACATGTCTAAACTCTACGTCTAGCCTACGTCTTTCTCCAGGCACATACTATCTCTGTACCAAACGTAATTGGTTCGGCAGTTCAGCATTTCCCATTCAAAGTTTTATTCCCCTTTTCACCACTTTAGGGGTAGTTTTCAATAAAAAAGTAGCCTATGTCCGTTCTCGATTGTCAAACTATATCCATACTACATTATAATCAGTTCAGCGGTTTAGTATTTCCCGTACAAAGTTTCATCCACCTCCCCTTTTCACAGATTTTTGATAAAAAAAGAAGCCTATGTATTTTTGATAAAAAAAAAGTCTTATCATCGCCTCAATGTTTATCATTAGCAAGATTTAGCGTTTCCCATGCAGTTTCATACCCCTTTTTACCCTCTTAGGAGTAAATTTCGAGTTTTTGAGTTTAATGAGGTGGAAACAAGAAATCAAAATACATAATTACATAACTGACATAATTAAAATTTAGGTACATACATACATATATTCACGCTGCCCAACGGGGTAGTCAGAGAGGACAGAGCGCCAAGCGTCGCGGTCCTTACATACTTCTTTCGCTTCCTCAAATTACATTATTCTTCTCACACATTTTCGCCTAGGTATGCGAAATCCCTCATAACAAACCTCTTATATTTTACTCTTTCTCCCGAACCAGCATGGAAAACTTTTATATGCTATATATTTCATTATTTGATGTAAATAAAACGTATCGGTCTACATTATTATTTATTATAAGATTACAACACTATTGCACACTACTGACTGATATAAAAGTGAGATATGTTCTGAGAAAAATTTACCTAACAATCTATGTAAATAAGACTACCTATATCGCCATGTGGCACATAAATATCTTATAAATAATTTATATTATATATTGCATATAGTTATATATGCAACTGTCGTATAATGTCGTTAAAACACGACTGAATGAGCCGAGCAAAGCGAAGGCGATTTCCATAATAGTATCACATGAATGTTTGTACAGTTGCATAGACAACCTTATCTACACGCAATCACCCACATGCAGAAAGTATGTAAACAAAAGAAAACAGGAAAATGGAATTATTTATTAATGTAATAATTATTTAAATTTTGAATAGTACAATTATAGCCTCCGCGCATGCGTGCATATTTTTTAACGTTATTTTTTAAAAACATAGACAAATTGCAGTGCGAACAGAGACTATTACACAGATTTACTAATAGATATCATCGCTTTTCACACGTCACAGATTGTTAGACTGAGAAAAATATATGGCGCAAGCCTATAATAGATAGAGATGGGAATACACATAGTTTCTATCGGTATGCTCAATATTGTAAGATTGTTATGCTCTTGGTAAGAGGTTATGCTGTTACATTGGACAGACACAAAACAAATCAATGTTCAGTATACTTTTAACTTTTTTAATTATTTTTGAACTTTACAAGTAAAAAATTAATGTAACATTTTTAGTAAATTTATGTGTGATAGACTTTTGGGCAGGGCGTGATGGTATCCATAGAATGCAGTTTTTTAGGCTACAAACCAGCATGGGCCGGTTTGACAATTATAGGACGTCAGAGAGAAAGACTATAATGGCCCAATAGTGGCGACATAGCAATATCTAAATACAATATCTGTGTAATTGTAATTGTGTAATTGTCTGTGCTATACTAAAAAAAAATTATTAAATTGTTGAGTTGTAAAATGAAATTTAGTATTACATTTTTTTTAGTATTTGATTATCATTATATTTGATTACAAAAAAGAGGATTTACGGCATTGGTGTAGATAAAAACGATATGACGAGTTTAAAATACATATACTCATAGTGAGATAATCTTGTTTATGTAGCAAACAAGCTACTTACTACTATAGATACCGGCAAACTTCTTGGCACATTTTAGGCGTAGTGGGAGAACGGTTTGCGTAGGTACACTGGCAGCAGCATAAATGTACTCGTAGATTATTTTAATTTCTTACTTTAGTAACAAAGTGTTTCATATGATACTAAAGAGCACTGTCGACTTTTTATGGGGGTTTAGGCCGGAAATGGACAGTTTCTAAAGTAAAAAAATTTTTACATTTCGATTAGATTTTTAGGAATATATTTACGGCATTTTTTTTGTATCAAAAATTCGTGAAATAATATTTTGTTACAAATATTGTGATAGACTTATGCGAATGTATTCAGTGACTTATGCGATCTATTTTAATGCACGGGTACTTTTATTACAAATAATTATCACAAATAAAAGAGGTCATAAACAAAACGCAAATAATGCGACAACGTAAAGAGTACAAAATTTTGGTAGCTTCTGCAGTACGTTTCACCACGTGTTTAGTCCACTGATTTTTCTTATAATACTTATACGTCGTAAATTATTTTCGTGGATTGGCTTTTTAATGTTTTGTTAGGCATTGTAATAGGTAAAATAACGAAAACAAACAATTTACAAATAAACAACAATAACGGTAATAAATCAACAAATAATACCAATCGAAATTAACGATACAACAAAATAACATTAACAAGTAACAAATGGAGCAAATTATTTTGCACGCAAGTGTACATGGGAGCTAACGAAAACAGTGTGAAACGCACGGCACGTTTATTACGTAGCTTGCAGATAGCAAGGGACAGCCAATATCGCGCGATATCTGCTGTCAAAACGAGAATTTGTGTAATGTAATTTGTATAGTGGCGCTAAATCAACCGCGAAAAGTGCATTTTACGGTCATAGAATAATAGATATGCAATCGTCATATATGATATCAATTTTTTATTATAATTAGTCACCGGTAGCAAAGTGGTAATAACCCCGAGGGTCGACTGATGAACCAATCGCGCGGAGCTCCAAGTGAAGCGCGCTCGCCCGGTCCCCGCTCCCCACTACCAAAGAGACCCAAAATTTGACTTCTGCGCAGTTTAAGTTTTGTGCCAAAAAGTTTGGCGGTATTTGTAACTAAATAAATTGACTAGATTATAGAATAATTTCACTATTTCGATTACAATATTAACGTTTCATATCAATATTATCTATGAATCTCGGCGCGTATCATCTCTCACACTTCACGCCACACTTTGGACATGTTTTAACATCATTGTCAAAGCAAACACTATATTATGACGTCACTTGAAATATCTACAAATATTTCACAATACATATATTTTTGAATACTTCGCTAATATTATTTAAATGTGCACTACAATACAATTTCTTGTAATAACAAATGATGATGGCCGTAAGTGAAAACTTCGTAAAAGCCTAAAAAAATTTCACAAGAGAATACAAAATTGTCTTCCGAAAAATTTTGTACTGGGCTGTACTGGACATTTATGTTTTGTTACATCAAATTTTGCGTTCAAATTGAATTGGGGCAATTCAGACGTCTGTTGAGAAGCTTCTTGACAAAGACATGACAAAACATATTCCCTCATCGCCAACGATATACGAGTATACTATGGATTTAAAAAGAAATCTACTTATACCTTAGTATTAAGATGACTAGAATATCTAAACTACCACTGTGTAATAGTATAAAGTCGAATAAAACAGGGTTTTGGAAACTATTTTTGACCAAATTGTGAAAAATTCGATCTCAACAAATGAGATAAAAGAAAGAGTTCTTGTTCTGGTTGGAAGGGAACTCTTATTGGTAACAAATAGAGCATATTAAATATTCAAAAAACAGTTAACAAAACCAAGTTTTCACGGGCACATCGCCATCCACCATCACCTCATGTCAAATGGCGCCAATGTTGCCAACACCGCCAATACCGTATTTGGCCAACTCCGGGACATCGATATCGTCCAAATCCGCTTTCATCGAAACGTAACCGACCGAATCCGCTTTTATTGGAGCGTATCCAGTCGTATTCGTTATCGGCACGTAATCGTCTGCACCGTCGTTTAAGTCGACTATTGGATCTTTTAAAATTGGAACAGTCAAATTATCGAATTCTGAATTAGAAATGTTGGCTTCATTCAACAGTTTTAAGGACTCTTCCAAGGCTAACCGTCCATGGGTATGTTCAGGTGTATGGCCATTAGTTGAGGGCGTGGTTTTATCGGTGTTGCCAGATTTTCTATGGTGCAAAGAGTTCGTTGCTGATCCCATGTATGGAGGCGGTTGTGGCCTGTTATAATTACCAGCGAGGTTGCTTGATTTTGGGCTTTGTGACCGTACAAGACTGTTGTTCGGACTGAAAGTAGATATTTTTTATGTAAGAACATTATTCTAAAGATACTAACCACTAAAATTAAATTTTAAACTCACTAAAATACTAAACTGGCTAAATTTATAACATTCCTTCGAAATACCAAAAATGATTCTTTAAACGAGCTCTAGCACGAGCCCGTGTAATTCTCGACTAACTAATTTTTAAAAACGAATATACAAAAACTGTCAGTCATGAATAAATTATTTACTGCTAGGTAGCAACACACTCAAATGACAGTGCTGCTATCTATTAATGATGATAATTTTCCACGAATATTAACAATAGTTTCCAGACAGACGGACTAACCTCTAAAACGCAATCAGCAGTACATAATTATTTTACATTGCGTTCGGATATTGTGCGACTTGAAAATCTCTAGCTATTTCTGATCACAACTACACTAAAATGCACTATTCTCAACAATAACCTACTTTACTATATTTTTTTTTATGATATTCAATTTGTTTTGGTATAACCATCTTGTACGTAAAGCAATCACAGAGCGTGGAGACTATGACGTGGCGAAATTTTAGTCAGACTTCAAAACAGTGGACGGAGACTGCCCTTTAATGAAAAAATACAAATTTTTAGAAACTGAATGTAAAATAAAAACGACTTTAAGACTTAGCAATACAGGTCATAACAGCTGCTAATCATAATTTGGTTGGGACCTCATTTCAATATCAATTGCAGATAGGATAATTTAATTACGTTTTCATGTTGGCTGTATTGCGCATGTGCAGAACTTAATCATATATTTACCATATATTACATAGTATTCTGTGATCATAACGAATATGGTATCTACTTTTACATTTCGTATTCATGAAAGTGTTTTAGTTTGATTTTTATGCATGTTTTAGACTATTTTTATTCATGGTGTATATCCATAGAATCCCAGTGCTATCGTGTTTCGCGACCGCTCTTAGTCTTTACGCATTTGGAACTTCTTTATTTTAGTGTTTATTATGAGTGGTGATTTGTCTTTTACTGTTTTTACGGTAACGTTAATTTTAATGTAGACTGCATCTAAAGTTTTTGTTATACTTTCAATAGTAACTTAAATATTTTTAACTTTTTAATTTATTGTTTTGTTTACTGTTTGTCTATTTGTTTTAAATGAATAAAAATACATCGACAGTTTCTCCATTTATTTTTATTAATAATCTGAAATTAATTGGGAGTGGGTACATACCAAATATCGATAACGATGTCGAATTGTACAGCACTACTACTATCGATAATTAGGTGGACATCACTAATTTTATGTTGGTAGGTTGGTACACGTAAAAGCAATTTTTTTTCCGTTGTGGTATTGATTTGTGTTCTAATATAACTAGCAGAAATTGTTGTTCTAAGTGCCGTCTCTTAAAACGTAGTGATTACATACTCTTTGCTTCAGACTATCGACGAACGTAGGTATTGCTCTCATAGATTCAGCCGATTTTTTATCAGACAATCATATTCTGGCGGCTAAATCAAAAATATAAAGACGGCGTTTCACGAAATCCCAGGCATATCATAATCAGCCTAATTCTACGAACTGACGCCTACATGTTATTTGAGTGACTTACCTTACTCCAAGACTTTTAGTGCTAGTATTGTCAGCTACTTGAGTTTGATCAGTGTTGCCAGTCCCGTATCGACAGATTTCAACGTTTGTTGATTTGTGGGCTCTGCATAAGATAATGTTCATATTATTAACTTATTTAAGTTCATAGCTCCGATTGCATAAAATGCGTTTCTATAGCCATTTTTCTGCCCAAATTCTTTTCTTTTAAGTGTTTTTACTCATGCAAAAAAAGATCGTCAATTATTTTTATTAAATACTTTTCACTACCAGTATAATATCGTTAACTTTGGAGCATTCATATAGATATATACACATGTATATTATTTGTTTTGTTAGTTTTTTTTTTCAATACTTTCCTCTCACCTCCCTCTCTCAGCCTGTGTCTATACTAAAAAAAAAGTTAAAAAAAGAAAAAGTTGTTATTAATTCATTAACGCCTATTTATTAATGCAAAAAAATGACCACGAAATTATCTGCGAAGCCAATCCTGTTTTTAATTACGAGCGCATCTGAGGTGAGATCATAATGAAAATCGAGCACGTTTAATACCAACGCTCATCGAACTCAATTGAAACAATAATAATTAGAGGATATGCGAACTAAAATAAATTAATGTTATTAGTATGCAAATTATTAAGTTACAAGTTATTTGGTTTGGTTAGTAAATAATAGAATATTCCAAACCTTTTTCGTTGTCTATATTCAATACAAATATGAAAAATATTTTCTAAAAAATAATCAGACTCGGGATTTCGCCTGAAATAAAAATTACAACAAAAATATTACGTAGGTACATAAAAAGAATTTAAACACATTCATTTGAAAACGCTATTAACAAAATTAACATTCGAAAAACGGTGGTAGAAATAATTTGACGTGTTTTCAAACCATTTTTTGGGAATTGGCACGCTAAATTTAGATGCGTTCAAATTTTGAAGATATCGTTATTACCTACCTAGTCCCTTCTAACTATAAACTAGAAGTACTACAGTCACGTTGTCGCGAAGTCTTATAAAACTATAACTACTGTAATTTGAACTTTATCTCAACTGCATAATGTACAAAATGTGAGAGAAACGAATGGGTGAATTCATTTTTTTACATTTTCATCCGACTTCGAAAAATGTGTTATTTCTTTTACACAAATTTGTATCTTATACCGTGAAGATACAATTCAAAATATAATGTGAAGCTTTGCACCAAAATTGCGCGAACACTAAGTGAAAATATTTTTAAAATTCATAAAAGGAATACTTACATAGTAGCATAATGGAAACAAAGTATAGCAGTCAAAGCAGTCACAGATAACAGCATTAATAATAAGGGCACGGCCACAGTAGCCGTCAATTGCTTCGCGTAGCTGCGTGAAGGTAACGAATATTTACTCGGCGCCGTCCACACGTCTCGTGAATTAAGAGCCTTAGAGTTTTTAGCGGCTTTGCTTGTATTGGGTATTTCCGCTAAATATTCCAAGTGTTCTGTTGTCCGGTCTTTATAAATTGTATTATACTGAAAAAATGAACCTTGGAATGTAGGCCATAAAGGACTAAAGTTTTAACTCCAAAACTAATATTAATAAAAACAATTCATAAAAAAATTTAACCGACTTAAAAAAAAAAAACAATGGAAAATACGAATACTATCTTTTACTAAACAAAACTTAAGTACAAAAATAATTTTATAAATACGATACAAATACCCATATAATTAAATTCGACAATTATTGAAATTTAACACCCACCAGGATTGGACCCGGTGGCCTTCTCGTATAGTCTTTGCCTATATTGCCCATTGTACCTCATAATCACATATTAATTAGTTACTACCGTAAATCATAATGTTAAATCTTAAAAATGTTCAAGTACATTCGGTTCTGTGAGTGAACAAAAGAATATACATTTAGCGCCGGCCCAGGGGTACAGAGAGAGAAGTCGCTCTAGGCGCTAAGTGGCAAGAGGCGCCAAAATGCCAAATGCTAGAAATAATTTTGAGCGAAAAATAGGTGTTGATTCAATAAGTGCTGATTTTTGCAATTAGAGTCTATTTAAAAAAAGCAGTAATTATTATTTATTTAATGTAAACCGAAAATCTATTTATGTGATTTAAAAGACTACCAAAGGGCGCCGAAAGACATCTCACTCTACTTTGATCAAGGGCTTGGACTGGCGTTGCATACATTCAAATAATAAGTCTCTTTATGTAGGCCGTAACACCAAATAACTATTTCAAAAGAAACGATATCAAACAATATCATTTCTCAACCATTTTTACCAATAAATAAATAAATGTCCATTAAAGTATGTATGTAAAGTATATAACGTATCGAAAACTAACCAATTCAAAACTGCACCAATCCAAAGTTAAGCCGGCATCTCGAAATAGCCTCTCGACTGTGGTACGTTTATATTCTCTAGGACAGCTAGTGCGGCGGGCCAGAGGCCTCACTTCTTCACGGAGTCGTTTGAGTTCCGTAGAGAAAGGCATAGAACTTCCCAGTCTTATAACAAGCCTGTGAAATACATATTTGAGGTTTTATACCTGGCTTTAAGCATTACGAATCATACCAATGAAGAATGTTAATAGATACATAAAATATAAAATTGTAAATTTTATCACAATTGAGTTTATTTCGCCAACGCTACCTAACTCCTCACCTATTTGACATCAAGATAAAAGGACTCACAAACCCACCATATATAGTTGACCCACGTGTCAACTATATATGGACACGTTTTAGGTTCTGTTGTTTAGTGCAACGCAAAAATAGCGTTTGATAAGCTCTAAAAATACCCCTAAAAATGTGTTCATCTACAAAGTTATTTCGAAAGGATGGGTAAATGAGTAATAGAAAGTGTTAGACTCGGGTAAATGGACAATGTCTAGAACAAGTGAATGAAATTGTGTATTTGGGGAGTGTGTTTTCGAGGGATGGAAGATGTGAGTTGGATGTAGAGAGACGGGTAGCAGCTAGCAATAAAGTCAACGGTGCTCTGTCCGCATTAGTAGATAGTGTGAATATATCTAACACTGCCAAAATGGTCATCCACAATGCGGTGTTGGTGCCAACTTTATTGTACGGTAGTGAGGCCTGGATATGCCCGAAATCCAGTGAAAGTATGATAAATGCAGTAGAAATGCGATATCTTTGAAATATGTGCGGTGTCACCCTTGCGGACAGGATAAGCAATGAAGAGATACGCAGTATGACAGGGTTGCGCGACAGTTTTATTGTAAAAATGAAGAAAGGAATGCTTAGATTGTTCGGGCACATAGAAAGAATGAGTGATGAAAGACTGACGAAGAAAATACACAAAGCGAAAGTGCGTGGTAAAAGAAGCCTAGGAAGACCAAGACTGACTTATGAAGATCAAATAGCCAGAGTGTTAGCAGATGTAAATGTCAAAAGCTCTCGCATACCTTGAGGAAGCGAAAGAAGTATGTAAGAACCGCGACGCTTGGGGCTCCGTCATCTCTAACTACCCCGTTAGGGATACAGCGTGAGGATATGTATGTTTCTTTAGTGGTTCACTAGTAGGGTATTTCTTTTCTCACAAATTGTGAGCGCGATAAAGCGATTATCGTGCTCACAGTATGTGTGTAGGAGCTGGGAGCGTACGACGGATTGCAAATGTATAGTATCCCTATACCCTATTTAGTCAGTGATCTATGTGGTTGTGACATGTCGTAGTATTACTTATTTCTATAGTAGTACTAAACATACACCACAAAGCCACAAAGTAAGTTAATTACCACAGCTAATAAACACAATATCCAGTAAAGTCTATTTGATGCTCGGACCAAGAAAAAAAACAGACAGAGCTATAGTAAAATGTCAAACGAATTTTTAACCGACTTCAAAAAAAGAAGGAGGTTCTCAATTCGTCTGTATGTTTTTTTTGTATGTTTGTTACCTCATAACTCCGTCATTTATAAACCGATTTCGAAAATTCTTTTTTCGTTTGGTAGGTAATACTTCAGAGGTGGTCCCACTTAAATTTCACCGATATTGGAGCTTGGACTTAGAAGATACACTAGATCACACGACCTGGTTATAACCTTTATCTATATTGACGATTCTCTTGTATATCGTTACGCTCCGGAATTAGAATGAAGTTAATTAAATTTGACAGTTACTGAAGTCGGTGCCAAATCAATGTGCAACAACATAAAGTCTATTAGTTTGGTGGGCTTGGCACCGACTTCAGTAACTGTCAAATTTAATTATATATGTAGGTATGTGTATCGTATTTATAAAGTTATTTTAATTGTACTTGAGTTTTGATTAGTAAAGGATAGTTATTTTATACTTTTCAGTGTTTTTTTTGAAGGCGGTTTAATTTTTTTATCGTATCTGTCTTCTATCTCATTACGTGTGACCAAGAGTAAAACAGCTATAGTAAAAATGACAACCTTGCACTTGGTGGATTTCGTGCTCAGCTCACAACCGACTTCACGTACATTGCACTATGCGAGACGGGGCGCGTCCGCGAACTCATCCCACTCACCCTGACGGAGGACCTCCAATAGGTTCGAAACTAGTCGGTACCTATACCGATTAAACGTGAGTACAGCCGTGTTCAATAATTAGTTTATTAATAATGTCTCACGAAAGTTTTAATAATTACTCGTAAAGTTGTTGTACAGTGACCCTTCCCTACTCACGCAGATTAGTAAAAGTCTAGAAACGGTCAACAAAAAACGAACACGCTCTCAGGGCAAATGGTTTGTCTATTTAGATTCTCGGTCAGAGAATTGATGTTGAGCTACATAAAATTGTAGAATAGCATTTTTTTTATTTTCTCTGAAATATGTCACTGAAGGCAAAAATCTAAAATTGTAGTTATTCTTCATTGTTACATTTAAATTATAATATTATACTAATTAACCTTACCCCTCTCCATCGCTGGGTTTTAGCGGGAGCCTGGCTCCCAAATCAATAGCCGATGCTAGAAACGTAGTGTACAAATCTTGGCTGCTTTCTGTCCATAATTTCGTTTTGAGTATGTCCTTTAGACGTGTCATTCTGTAAGCAACATGAATCTATTGACAAGACTGTAGTAAGTAGTTTATTTTGTCCTTTTCACACAAATTTTCACGTTACGCTCATATGAAACTACTCGTACCACATATTTTTTAATTTTCCGTTACAATCTTGACATATTACAAAAACCCATCAGTAAAGAAACATTGCTTTATCTATGTAATCTATGTTTCGTAAATTTTTAGTATATTAATAAAATCTTCAGGCTTTTGTGCTTTATCCACAATGAACATGTATTGACAGTTAAGGCATTGATGTTGAGTTTAAATTCATAGCAAAAGTACTGAGATGCTAAAAATGTATTGTTAAATATGGTTAAATATTTATATTTTAATTAAGATGTCTGTGGCTATACAGTGTTTTTTTAACTGGGACAGTATGGAGAATTTCGTGCCGATACGTCTTACGCGCAATTCAAATATGGAACACCTTTTTAGCATACAAAAGTTTTTGTCACTTTTGATGAATTGCTTCAGAATAAATCGATTGTAATTTAGTACATTGAATATATTTCCATTGCATGAAAAATTTTTCATTAAATTTGACCAACTTCTGCTGTCCGGATTTTTTTCGTCCGGTACAATGAGATGACTCTTACGCAAAACTGAGTCGATCTGTATTAAGAAAAAGAAATAGTCAATTTTACTTATTTTTATGGACTACTCACGCTTGACAAAAAAATTGATTACAAAATTGTTTTCACAAAAGGGACCGAATAGTACTTAAGTCAGTTCCTTTATATAACCTATAGATTCGGATTTCCCTATACTGTATTGCATGATAAAATATTTTATTAAAGATCAACTTCTGCTGTCCAGATTTTTTTCCACCAATACGATGAAATAATGCTTAGATGAAACTGAGTCGATCCGCATTAAAAAAAATTTTGGCAATTTCACTAATTTTTATGGACATCTCACGATTGACCAAAAAAATGATAATACTAAAATTGTTATCACAAAAAAAGATCAAATGGTTCCTAAGACAGTTTTCCTGTATCTCTTATAGATTCGGATTTCCCCATACTGTCCCAGTTAAAAAAAACACTGTATGTGCATATTTCATAGATTCTTGTCTATAACAGAAAACATATAGGTAAATTATTACGAAATGATACCAATTACAAAATTTTGCAAAACGATTTTAAAATAACTTATTTAGAAGTGATATTCCAATATTTAAATAATGTAAAAACATATTTACCTATGCTCATCAAGCAAATCTTCAACATTCAGATTATCAACCTTTAATTCAACTTCATGCCGAGCCATCTTATCTTTCGGTTTTATTTTTAACGTTAGCAACACACGACGAGTTTCAAAATCTTGGCGATTCAATCCTATCACCTCCAACTGAAATATAACAGGGGCAACTAGCTAGATGATGAAGACCAAAATAGTGAAGTATGATAATCATGTGTTATAAATATAATCTGTATATTATTTAAATGCCCTACACACCTTCCAATTTGTTGATACAACTTTTCTAGGGATGGCGATCTGAGAACGATTAATGGAAGAATCGATCATGCTATCACGAGCAGTGAATCGATCCAGTGAATAGATCAAAAATCGATCTACGGGTTTTTTAAATTTTGCATGGGATAGATAAAAGTTAGACGACTCAAAAAAGCGCTAAATCGGGCTCCGAGAGCGCTAAGGTAACGGCAGTGTTCGATAGGTGTATGTGTAATTTATTAAAAAATTCCACGCTAGCTCATTATTTTATAGTTCTTACCAATACAAATATAATGGAAATTTCATTTTTGGGTGTCCACAATCAATTCACAACATCGATTCTCTACACGAGATCGATCAATCAATTTTTCCATTAATCGATCTCGTATCGCCATCCCTAGAAAAGTTGTTCAAACAAATCAAAAAATTGGTAGTGAGAAAAATGTCGTCAGGATTGATTTTGCAATACCACAGTTTTTATTAACAAAGTGTGAACAAATGTTTAAAGATCATGGTTGTTAAACAATAAGGTACTTTGATCATATATAAAAACAAGATACATAATCAACGCTCCAAAAATGTCAGAACCAAATGTGCGCTCAAACGAGTATTTGAGTTTTATCTGTGATTTGAGTGCACTTTTATTTTAGTAGTATTTGAAAACGCTGACAGTAAACATGACAAAGTACTCATTTAAAAATTGTAAAAACAACATGTTTAGAACGCTAAAAGAGATGTGGATTCTCATTTTCGGTAAATAATTTTATTTACGTGTTCGTTATTTCGTTATAATAATATTGTTACATAGCTCTTTTTTATTAAATTCGTAATCATATTTTTCAAAAATGGTTGACAATATATGTCTCATGTCACCTTCACGTAACAAATCAAAATGACGTAAATAGCGATGAAAATATATTATATGAAATTTCACTTTCACTTTAGGCATGAAACGTAAGATTGCGTTTTAAATATTTTTTTAACAAACTTCGTTTCAATGTCATGCAAGGATCTTTTAGCAGCTTTTACAACCTTTAGGTTGTAAGGTCTACTTTAAATTAGCACAATATTACGGATAATACTATACGATATTAGAAATGTATATGTCAATTGTGTGAGGAGAATGATGAGATTTGAGGAAGCGAAAGAAGTATGTAAGAACCACGACGCTTGGCGCTCCGTCCTCTCTGACTAGCCCGTTAGGGATACAGCGTGAGGATATGTATGTATGTATGTATATGACAATTCGGACAATAATGTTTAGATTTTATAGAAGATTGTGCATCTAGTTTTTTATTTGTGATCGAAGGCTGAGTATATTAAAATATTACTGTGACTGGTGATTTAGTCCCACGTGGTGGTGTGCCAAATATAAATCCAGAATGATGTCTTCCACTATATATGTATCGAAGCCATGAGGGTAGTTCAGGTTTACCCATAAGCGAAGCATGGAAACGATATTGTTGGTCAAACTCTAAAATACAGATTAAAATAGCTAATTTCATTTTTAATAATTAAGGCACTCTATTAATATTTTTATATTATTTGTTTATGACATTATTTGGGTATGAAGAAATGAGTAGGTATCTAGCACCTACCAATAGTATATATACCAATGGAAACCAATAAAGAAATTGTTTGTCAGCAACTAAATTGAATTTCTATTTGCTCTTTAAAAATTTAATTTGAGAACTTTATTTATAAAAGTAATGAAACCTTTTGAAGCTTTGACAAATAATATAGTTTAAAATTGATTAGGTATTAAAAAAATAAATATTATAAATAAGCATACCTTGAAAAGTCCAATTAAATAAGTTGGGACTTATTGGTATTGAAAACATTTCCGTTTCATTCACAACATTGTGATTATGTGCTGAGGATGTTGTTATTGTTGTCACAAGTGTTATAAACATTAAAAGCAACTCCATTGTAACCTGTAATTTATAAATAATCTTATTACTTAATGGCCGTACCCTGTGGATTCACCACAATAAATTTGTTTTTTTTTTCTAGGATAAAAAGTAGCCTTGATTATTTTCTGAAAATCCTCTGCTAAAGAAATTCCCGTTAAAATCGGTTCGAAATCGGAAACTGATCTATTCAATACGAAATTTCAGAATTTTGAATTGTAATAATAAACTTAAAAATACTAATTAGGTACACTATGAATTTACATATCTATCCACACCATTAGCTACATAGAGTGAGGATGTTTATGCATGTATTTGTGAAAAACACATTTTATTTTTTTATAATATTACTCATTGTCGAAATCTCAAAATTAATTAGGTCACTTGCTTACCGAGGGTGTGATATGGGCATAAGCAGAAGCCTGTAATTCAAGTTCACAGACAGACACTTTCATTTTATTTTTTTATATATATGTACATAATATTCATAAACATTAAAATTGCATAGAAATCATTTTTTGGACTACCTAATATTTGTTCATTTGCTTAACATATTATGGGTTGTGAACTACGAAAATTGATTTAATGATTAAACCACAAAAAAATTCTTGATAATCCAGTCGCCATGAAAAGGTCTATGTTAATTACATTAAAAAATACAAAAATCGCACGATTCCCCCAAATAGAAACACAATCGATTAATAGGTATTGCTTAAAAAAGGATATGTGGAGTACACACTGAATATGTATCACACAAGTGCTTGTGATGTACCTACCATCAACTTACCATAGGATACCGCTAGCCGCTAGGTTGCACATGTGCAATTTTTATGCAATGAAAGAAAGTTACGCCCTATGGTAGGTGGCTGTTGCTTGCTGGGTGTTAAGGTGGGTGGGTGCTATTTGCTATACCTTTCAAAACAGAGACGAATGCAGATTAGGAAAAACATAACAAATATTTGCCAAGTAGAATAAATGATATTGTAATATATTTTTTGCAAAATACTAGTTATTAATTTTTTTAATTCCGAAGATTATTTTTTTCTTCTGTCTTTTTCACTTAGCAGTTAGCATATAAATGCAGAAATATAGCGCAGAAAATAAGACAGAAATATATATTACCTACATCAATATTCACATTGTATTGTATTTTATATTATCTTGATTCCTTCTTTTAACTCCTTCCTCGTTATTATATTTACGTTAACAACAAAAATAAGCAAGTACGTCCCTGAAAATGGGCTATGACGTACACTTAAGCAAACGTCATTAGTCATATCCGTCCAAATTAAAATGTCATGCACATGAAAATTGTACATTCCATTTCATGTTTTCAATGATGTGTACGTATTTCTTAAACTCATTTATAATTTAAATTTTTTTGTTATTTAGCATTAAGTATATGTTTTTTCTGAAGAGCAATACTTTTAAAGTAATATTTTTAATTAATTTCAAAGAAAATGAATTAAAATGCTAAGGTTATTATTGTATTTCAAAACTATATTTTATCGAGACAGGGCATTTACATTTAGTCGTTTAGTATGGTGTTTATGGGTGTAAAATGTCATTCATTCGTATTCATTACAAACGTCAGAAACCCACAAAGAGTCAGGGTGAATTGAATTTGCGAATATATAAATATTTTAAGAACGATATTTCACAATATGAAAACGTTATCAAGAGTATACAGATAGATTAAGTGCCCGCCAAATACAAAAGTTTTTAGTTATTTTATTAGCGATAATAGTTTACGTTGGCGTTTTCATCACAGTAAACGAAGTGTTTTTTTTTGCCACCCTTCTCACCCTTGTTTTTAGTGAAGGAATTATATCGAAATGTTTCCTTCACCAAAAAGAAAACTGTTTTTAATCAATACCGTTTTATCTGTAGATTTTGTTAGAACTATCTCCTAAATCCTATAACAACATGTTTGGATGTAAAATATAGGCCTTCGCAACATGTTAAAATTTAAAAAAATGGGTTCTGACAAAGTGCCGTTGCTGCTTGTGACCGCCAACGTCGGATCTATATTTGAAGATGTAAGTACCTATTTAATCATAAAATATCTAGTTTACAGTGGGTTATTTAATTTGACGTACCTAGTAGTTACATGTCATACTATACTATCTACCAACCTTACTTATATGAACACGAACACTCAAGTATATTTAATTTAATTAAAATGTTCACTGACCATGCTAAGATAGCTGTTCCAATTTTGAATGTGGATTATGAATGATTTATCAATTTCAGCATGGTAGATTACAGATTATGAAATGATAATAGTTGTTATGTAGGTAAATTACTTACTTTTAGTTTCTTTTTCCTTTCATTTTTACTTTTACCCACATTATTTTATTAACTATACTAATACCATTATTAGTATCATAATTTTGGAAAAATAACTAAAATATTGTTGTTATTTGTATTTCAAAAACATTGAGTAACTGACCTAAATATTATGTGGGAACTAGATCTTGCATGGCAAAGTTATTTATATAAAGTGGGTACTTTGTGTACTTCTACATCATCAATGAATATCAATATGAGTATGAATCAATAACATGTAAATTTAGAACATTCCTTTTTTGAGACCAATTTTTTATGATAAAAATTGGTACCTATGTACCGCACAGACTTCCCATTTTCCTTACTTTATTTATTTAAATTTCATAATTTAATGCTAATATTGTTTTAAGGAAATTACTAGTTTTTAATTATTTTTACAGAAATAGAAATTATGGTCATCAAACAACCATTAAAATTATTTTTGATAGGATTTAGAATGTTTAATATTTATATTATTACCAATATTGGTCAACTCCAACATTATCTATTTTTTTAAGGAACATCTTTAAATAGATATTACTGGCTATTAAAAATTAAAAAAGAATTATTTTTGTATTTAAATTTAAAGTTTTTACTTTTGTTTTTTTCCATGTTATAGCCAACAGTGATGCTTCCAATATGGACATCAGAGTTTCTTCAAGCGGTATCCAGAATGGACCCAAAGTTTATAGCTCTTCATTTACAAGAAGTTGGTGGCAAGGCATATGAAAAATCAATGCAATATGTACAAGATTTCGTCCAAAGACTATGTGACTGCCCAGAGCTACGCTTGTATGACAAGATTAGGATTTACTTAGACGAGGACTTCAGCTCGCCTGAGAAATTTACTGTAAGAATTATTTAAAATTATTAATACACAGATCAAATAATATAAACAACTCACACCAATATTTTAAAATGTTTGATTCGAGTATTTATATTCATTTATGCTTCATGTAAATGGCACCACAGCCATAGCATTGTGTAACTATGTAGTCTAGATGAGTCGGGCATCAGTGCGGTGGCATTATAACTTCGTCATCCCTTGCTTTTGCTGGAAGTAATATGCTTGCTACTTTCACTTTGCCATTTCCTGTCATCTCTACACAAGTCCTAAGTCTTACTGCTGAGCATGGGTTCCTTATCTAGGTCTAGATATAATTTCGCATCCTCATGACCTCTGACTTATCAAATAAATTCAATAAATTACATTTATTTCATTTCTATTAGTTATATTAGAAGTGAATGATTTAGTTGCAAAGTATCACATACAGTGGTATCAGTACCTATCACGCAAATTACGTCACTGGCTTGAGACCACGATGCAGTGTCTTAATACATAGGTACTTGAAATAGTGTATGTCAGTTAAGCACATTGTATTTTTTTCTACTTGGAAACCATTTTTTCCTTTTTTTAAATAGACTGAAAAAGTAATACTAGGTGCTATTAACGCTGCTGGAGGTATTTTAGACGTATTAACGGTATCCATGACTCGAAAGACTAGATTTTGTTGGAGATAAAAATCAGTGTGTGTATCGATGTTGAAACTAAAAGAAATAACTGCAGACTGATCTCAGATATTATATCTGATACAAATCTTTGTGTGTATAGCGGTGTGTATAAGGAACAACGGAACCCTTATAATGAACCCTCATAGGTCTGTCTATTCACCTTTCATTTGCTCAGAAAACATGTGAAAACAAATTCTAATAATGATAATATATCTAGTCTACCCATATATTTCAAATAACTCAACATTTTAAAACAAAATAATTAAAGTAAAGGCAAATAGGCTACTCAAACTTGTCTATTGCCCTTTGCTTATCTCAGGGACTTACTGAACCTACAAGTGTAAATTTCAAGAAATGTAAGCCTTACCTAAAATACAAGAACATATAACGAGTGCTACTGGGTCTTATATCTTCACAAATATGTTTAGAAATTATCATTTTAGTATTATACATACTACTGTCGAATACTGTCGAACTTTCTTTTCGAAGTCATCATCATTTCAGTGTTGAAGTATTACAATTAAACTAAATAGTATAGTATAAGACGTATAGCTTTATCATTTTTTTTTGTTATTAGTAGCTATGGAGTAAAAGCAGAAATGTATAACTGCAATCAATTTGTATCTTGTTGTAATCATCAACTACCCTTTTTTAACGCGGATATTATGATCTTTGCTGAAGTATTTTCTAGCCTTAATATTGCAAATATCCATGAGCTTCAATGCATTTGTCATTAGGTGGACTGTATTACTGGCTTTCCCTTTGTAGAAAAGAAACCATCAAATAAACCGACCTGTCTCCTTTTGCTAAACATGTGCCGCAAGTATTGAAATTATTAATTATTGCATAAAAGACATTTTTCACCGCGGTGGCGGCCGATCGTGTTGCTAAAACAATGTTCAGTATATTTTCTGTGCTTCACTTTGCTTTTTTTATTATAAAGTGGATTTGTTGAGTAGGTTGTAACATACGATATCAACCTATTTTTTAGTGCTCATTAAAACAAGTTATTATAAAATGTACATACTATATAGCATAGGCGTAGTTAGGAGATAAAGAGATCCAGCCCCTCACCCCCCCTCACCCCTCACGCTCCTTTTAAAAATGGTTAACAATTGCTTAAATAGACTCAATGATTCCAATGAAAATGAATTATAATGTATAACATATACGATTGTTTAAAAAAAAAATAAAAGAAATGATTGACCGATTCGTCACCATAAAAATAGTGGAATTAAAATATAATATTAAAATACGCTTTAGAGTTTAATTTTTGGATTATAATATAATCTAACTAAGAACCCTTATAATTTTTGTTTAACTGTCCTCCCATCAACTCTATATGTATCTGTATATATATATAGAAAAGAAGGCCGACTCCCGCCTCGTGCGTAACGGAATTGCGAATGGCTAAAATTATTTAGGCATCTAAGGAGTAAAGACATTATAATACGTTCGTTTATGCGATTTATACTTTTTCTTAATTGCGACCATGTGAAGATCGAACTAAAGACAAACGGAAGCGGTCGCATGTTTGCGTCGTTCGCGACCCCGACTGGTGCTCCGATAATTACCCATAATCGCCTAAAATATAGCCGTTGTGTGCGTGCCACGGCGCGTGCGTATTAGCGCGCACACATGTAAACCGCGTCCGCTAGCTCTCTGTGAAGACATCCTACTGTTATGTTTATACTGTGCCCATACTGTCATTGATATATACCTACTAGCTGTGTCCGTTCACGCGTTGTTTGTGGCTCTGTAAGTATTATATTATTATTCGTGAATTATTGGATAGAATGAGTGACGAAATACAGACGTAAGTAAAACGTAAGAAAATGTATAGAGCGAAAGCGAGTGGTAAAAGAAGCCAAGGAAGACCAAGGCTGACTTATGAATATCAAATAGCCAGAGTGTTAGCTGACGGAAATGTCAAAAACACTCGCATACATGGGCGAAAATGTGAAAATGTGTGAGTAGTGATGAGATTCGAGGAAGCAAAACAAGTATGTAAGGGCCGCGACGCTTCGATCTCTCTGACTACCCCTATAGGGATATAACGTGAAGATATGTATGTGAGTTCCATAACTCTTAACTTAAAACCATACTTATGTTCACACAAAAATCTCATAGAAAAAAATGCTCTCAAGTTTTTTCCCAATTTTCAAATTTTTCACTTTTCCAAGTTTTCTTTTCATAAAAACTTTACTTGGACTATTACTAACATTTAAAAAATAGCCAAATCGGTCAGCCGTTCTCAAGTTTTGCGTTTAGCAACGAACAACAATTCATTTTTATAAAAGAAGCGACGCGCCCCGACTTATTTATTTATTTATTTATTTATTCTTTCTGCACTAAAGATTTAGTACACATGGCGGACTTAATGCCAAGTGGCATTCTCTACCAGTCAACCATTGGGTGTAATGAGAATATATTCGGGCAGGAAAACTACTAAAAATATAACTACATATTGATACATAGGTATATGGTATATAATAAATACTATACACACAATAATAATATACAAATAATACAATAATACACAAATACAAATGATATACAAAATAATACATAATAATTAAATAAATATGAATACTAATGAGGCATTAATGCTACTTAATTATATTCATTTAAATAAAATTTCTGTAACGTTTTCTTGAAAACAAATTTGGAGGTACACTTCCGAATGTACAGAGGCAAGTTGTTCCAGAGTCGAATAGCCGTGACAGTGAAGGATTTAGAGGTAAAACTAGTATGGTGAGAAGGAATAGCTAGTCGGACATCATTTACAGAACGAAGGTTGGAAGAATGAAAGTCACTTAGGTACTGAAATTGTCTTTTAAGATAAAGGGGAGTGTTAGGTTCAAAAAGAATAGAAAATAGAGTGCACAATATGCGGACGTTTCTACGTTGTTGAATAGTAAGCCATTTAAGTTGAACACGATATTGAGATATGTGATCAAACTTTCGAAGACCAAATATAAATCGAATGCAGTTGTTCAGCAAACGTTCCAGTTTGTTAAGAAGCTCTTGGGAGATGTCAGAGTAACATACATCAGCATAGTCAATAATAGGAAGCACAAGCGACTGCACAAGGATAAGTTTAGTATTGGACGGAAGGAAAAACTTGAAGCGGTAGAGAGAGCGAAGAGTATAAGTCACTTTCTGACTGACTGCAGCGACATGTGCATTCTAGCTAAGACTGCTATCGATTACCAGTCCCAAATCCTTTACGCTAGATGAGAAAGGTATTGTACAACTATTGTAGCACAAAGGGATAACACTTGGTAAACGGATTCTCGACAGGAGTCGAGAGCTTCCAACGACAATAGCCTGGCACTTGCTTGGATTTACTGCAATGCCAAATCGAGCGGACCAATCAGCAATGCACTTTAAATCTACATTAAGGTTACAAATGGCAGTATCTATGTTGGTAATATCAGTTTGCGTATACAACTGTAGGTCATCTGCATAGAGGTGGTAAGAGCATTGAAGATGGGCAGTCAGGAAATTGATAAAAATAGAAAAAAGCAGAGGTGAAAGAATTCCGCCCTGTGGAACACCAGCAACCAAATCACACCATTCGGAGGTATTCTGATCGACGCGTATGGCCTGCTGGCGTCCACGAAGATAAGAAGAGAACCACTCCAGTGCTAACGGAGACAGGTTTAGGCGAGAAAGCATAGCAAGGAGAATGTCATGATCTACGCAATTAAAAGCATTGGAAAAATCTATTAATACCAGTACTGTTAGTTGGGTATTTTCCATGTTATTACGGATGTCCTCTGTAACTTTCAGGAGAGCTGTAGAAGTACTATACCCAGGACGGAACCCAGATTGAAAAGGACTTAAGAAGTCAGACTCGGCTATAAATGATGATAATTGTCTATGGACAACAGATTCGAGAATTTTAGACAGAAAGGGAAGAATAGAAATTGGTCTGAAATTATTAGGAGCAGTGGGATTAGAAATTTTCGGAAGAGGTATTACGAATGCTTTAAGCCAGGTACTGGGAAATTCACCATTTGTAAGAGAAAAGTTAATAATAAAAGTAAACGCAGGTAGAATTGCATCCAGGATGTAAATGATCATAGCGCGGCTTATTTCGTCCTGGCCCATAGCATTGGATTTTATAGATTTAATAGCTTTCCTAACTTCCCCCTCCGTCACTGGAGAAAATGAGAATGAAGAGGGACAAAGTACTGTTAATGTGTTAAGCTCTTGCAGAGTTTTAGCCTTAATAGAGTTATCGAGACTCGTAACAGAGGAAAAATGCATATTAAGGTCACTGATAGAAACAGCGTTATTAAAGGAGAACTGTGGTTTCCCAAATCCTAGGGAATTGAGAAACTTCCAGATATCAGAAGAAGTAGATGATACGATGCTGGCATGAATATAACGGCGTTTAGCTGCCCTTACCACCTGGTTACACCGATTTCGGGCTCGTTTGAAGAGGTCAAAATTTCCTTCATATTTTTTCCTTTTATACTTGCGAAAGGCACGATCACGCTTCTGCATCGCTTGTATTACCTCAGTAGTTATCCAGGGCGCTGGAGGACGTTTCAATTTGACTGCGCGAACAGGTGCATGCTTATCAAACAAACCAACAATAACAGTATTGAGATTAGTAACCATCAAGTCAATCGACGCCATAGCTTTCAGTGGTGACCAATCGATAAGAAAAGCATCTTGGACTAAACTATTTACATCGAGCCTGGCAAAGCATCGAGTGTACACAACCCTCGGCTTAAGTTTAGGAGGCTTTATTCTCAGCGAAATAAAAAGAAGGTCGTGATGAGAGAATGCAGGTGCAGGAAGTTGACCGTAATTAGCGACGTAATCAGGAGACGTAGTAGCAACTATGTCCAACCACGAATCATTCGTGTTGAGGTTGTGATGAGTAGGTTGAAGAGGAAGAACAGTAATGTTACAAGAATGAAAGATAGAACGAAGTTTGTAGGACTGAGAAGAATTAACTATAAGATTAGTGTTGAAATCACCCATGATAATAAGATGCTTATATTCCAAACATATAGGATCCAAGACAGATTCTAAATGTGAAAGATAATCAGCAGAAGGGGGACAATACACGACTCCTAGAACAACCTTATTGCCTCCGACATTCACCTCAACAAATAAATATTCGGCTGAACCATGGTACTCAGGCACAGAGCTTGAGATAACTTTATAAGGAAAGTCTCGTCGAATATACATGGCAACACCGCCACCACCCTTACCTATGCGATCATTTCGTAAAAGTATAAATTCAGGTAGAGAATATGAACTAGAGTGTAATGAGGGTTTTAACCAGCTCTCCGAAATTAACACCGCATGTAGTAACTTAGACGAAAAAGTATCTAGAATATCAGTATAATGGGCTGGAATGCTTTGTGCATTGATATGGCATACATTAAAATATAAAGGACTTTCACAAAATTTATTATGGATAACGTTACTAAGAGTAACACTACCAAAAGAATCATTATTGGGCAAAAAGGATGAACTTTCATCAGCCACAGTAAAAAACGATGCCTCATCATCGGAACCATACATTTAAACTTAATAAATTAATAAAATTTAAATATAATAGTAATATGGTAAATAAAAAGTAATACCTAGTAAATTACAATATTTTTTTGTTTCAATTTAAAACAAAAAAAATTTGCAAATTGTATGATTATTTAGTGTTTAACTACCATCTATCACACCCGCCGGTCAACCGTTCACAAAATGAACTTACTAAAGTAAACTTTAAAAGTTTTTCACAACAACAATGAAAGACACAATAATAACACTACTAAAACAAAACAAAAAAAAAAACACAACACTTACAATGTTATACATTTGACAATTAAGGTAACAGTAAAAAACTAATAGCAATACATTTCAGTTTTCAAAAGCATCACAAAAAAAAAAAGATGCGAATTGTATAATTTGTGTGAAATTGTAAATAATAATTAACTTGGGGTAGATATTCGAAATATTTAAATATACTAACAGAAATGTGCGGTAATTATATTCCTACCGCTTAAATAAACAATACACTGTTATCAATGAAAACACATCCACAATGAAAAGAGAGAACTGTAAAATGCGTCAATACTAACACAAAGTGGATATGCGCTTATTTAAGATAATCTTCGGACTGACTGCGACGAGAGAAACAATCAAAAAATAAATACAATTAAAAAGTTTAAAAAATAAAAATATATCACTTTTTTGTAATTCCACGACGTGTCAGTTTGCTGGAGAACCCCGGCTTCGATGTAACAGTCGAGACTCCGGTTTTCAGCTGCGGAGCTTCCCCCACATCCTTATGCTCCTCAATAAGTGAATCAAGTTCCTCAGAACTATATACCTTGACACGCGAGCCGTCCGACAGCTTGACATTTATTACACCGTCCAACGACCAAACACAGCTAGTGCCAAAGTGCTTCCTGGCCTGAAGAAATATCTGTTGTCGAGCACGCGTCAGATATTCTGACAACACATATGGGCTGCCCTTAAGAAGGGTTTTACTACTCCAAACCTGCCGTCGAATATTGAGGTCATTAAATTTAATTAGAATAAGCCGCTGTCGTCCAGTCTCGCTAGTAGTAGCACCAAGGCGATGACATACAGGAAGCGAATTAGCGGTACAATTCTGTATCTTCAAATGTTTTACCAGTATGTCAACAGCAACGCTGCGGACATCTTCTTTTGGTTTCTCCTCAACACCTCCAAGCAGTAAAAACTTCCGACGGTACCTTGTGTCGATAGTATCCACAGTTGCTGCAAGTTGGGCTATCTGTTGACGGAGTAAATTTAACATAGTGCACACGAATTCCTTGAAGGTATAGAACTCAGTAGTGAGCTGTTTTGTGTTGACATCTTTCTGTGTAGACTTGATTTTAGCCTCAAACTCGCTCATGCGCTGATTGAACACAGCCTCAAATTCCGCTTGGGTTTTCTTTATATCGATGATGTTTGACATTTTGTGATGCGTATGTTTCTTGTTATTGTAAAAAAAATTGAGTTGTGGTGTCGGTTGATAGGCAGGTAACGATAATCAGTTAATTTTCATATTTTCATATAACACTCGCTACAGTAATAAATTACTCAAATAAACAATGTATGACTAAAATTGTAGAACGTAATACTCAATTCCTTAAAAACAAGAACACGTAAGTATTTTTAATAATTAAAAGATTACGGAATAAAAATATTAATGACTGAGCTATATTGCTGCCTACCCGCAAAAAAAAAGCGCGACTTCCCACGGGTAAAAATTTGTTTGGAAATAAAATACAGTCCATGTTACTCGCTGATAATGATAAGCTTTCTACAGATGAAAGAATATTTGAAAGCGGTTGAGTAGCTTTTGAGTTTATCCATTACATACAAACAAACAAAGTTTACCTCTTTATAATATTAGTATAGACGAGAGGATCCGTGTTGCTCAGCAGCATTGTGTCGGTGATATAATTGAAAAATAACGCTCTGAAGTGATGAGTAATTGTCACCTAACCTAAGTTGAATACAAAAATTGAAAGTCAAGTTGAATGTTCACACCTAGCTTCCCTCCGACTCAACCAATTTATTTGGGCATAAGCTCAAATGAAAGATATTGTTCCAGCGAGTGTTTTTAGGCCAAAGGTAGGACCGCGTACCTCAATTAGAACCGGAGGTATACAGCCAGAAAGCTATGAAAACGCATGTAATGTACAGGAATAATTCGCGTTTGAGTACAACTTGAGAAAGATGAAAGTTAGGTGAAATCAGTGCATCAATATCTTTCATAAAAAAAAATTAAGCAAATCGTTTGGATAGAAGCCGTCGGCCGGACGGACTCTTAATAAATTTCATAAATGTTTTTAATATATAGAATATGGACGTCATGACCTGATTACCCTTCATTAGAAATAGCAAAACAAACAAAAATTCTTACTTAATTATTTATTCAATCAATCCAATTATAATTTTTTCGTACCCCCCTCATAAATAATGAAAAGCGTACCTAATTAAAAAAAATTTCTACTTCCATCCCAAGATATTCAGATACGTCTTCTAAAATGGACTAAAAAAGTATTTACAATGGTAACTCCTCAGTCACGCAACATTCGCTTTCACTCATTGTCAGAACTTCTGTTATCGAACCCCTCCAGAACTAAGTCCTAGGTACGTCCATGACATAGCAGGCTGTTAGTGCTTTTATATGTTTTAAACAGCTGTAATGAATACGGGAAATCTTTTTTGTAATCAACAAACGCATTTTAAAGAGATTTACCTGTGTTTTTTCCTCGTTATATCGCTTGTTTGCGCAATAATTTTGCTCACTTTTTTCAATTTTACGAGTTGGTACGTAAGCATAGCTTGTTTTTATATCATCATACCATATTGATTACATATTTGATAATATAATATCGCAATAGTCACGTACTTCGTATAACTAAAAGTACACACACTGCGTTATGAACTTGTCACTGATTTCATTGTCAATTTTACTAAGCAATGACCCTTCGCGGCTATAATTAAAATTATACTAATTCCGATTGCATTAGACTACTTCTGTCTGACAGTACATGATAGCAGTGGAAATAAACTATTATTGACTATCTTCAACCGATTACACCATTTAACATAACATAACATAACATAACTTCACGCTGTATCCCCAACGGGGTAGCCAGAGAGGACGGAGCGCCAGGAGTCGCGGTCCTTACACACCTCTTTCGCTTCCTCAAATCTCATCATTCTCCTCACACATTTTCGCCTAGGTATGCGAGTGCTTTTGACATTTCCGCCTGCTAACACTCTGGCTATTTGATCTTCATAAGTCAGCCTTGGTCTTCCTTGGCTTCTTTTACCACTCACTTTCGCTCTGTATATTTTCTTCGTCAGTCTTTCATCACTCATTCTTTCCATGTGCCCGAACCATCTAAGCATTCCTTTCTTCATTTTTACAATAACACTGTTGTGCAACCCTGTCATACTGCGTATCTCGTCATTGCATATCCTGTCCGCAAGCGTGACACCGCACATATTTCTGAGAGACCGCATCTCCACAGCATTTATCATACTTTCACTCGATTTCGGGCATATCCAGGCCTCACTGCCGTACAACAAAGTTGGCACCAACACCGCATTGTGGATGGCCATTTTAGCAGTGTTAGATATATTCACACTACCCACTAATGCGGACAGAGCACCGTTCACTTTATTGCCAGCTGCTACCCGTCTCTCCACATCCAACTCACATCTTCCATCCCTCGAAAACGCACTCCCCAGGTACACAATTTCATTCACCTGTTCTAGACATTTTCCATTTACACTAATCACACATTTCGTTTGTACCGCTTCTCTTTCAAACACCAGAACCTTAGTTTTGTTCACATTCATTTTCAATCCTTTTACTTCACAATCTTCTTTCATACACGTGACTAGTGTCTGCAACTTTGCTTCTGATGGTGCTATTAGCACAGCATCGTCAGCGTACAATAGGCAGTTTACCATTGTGTCACCACATCCCATACCACTCATATTACCTTTCAATCTCTGGAGGCAACTGTCCAAATACAGCACGAATAGCCAGGCAGACATCACGCAGCCCTGTCTGACACCAGAACAGACTTCAAACCAGGGCGACATGTTACCGTCTATCCTTACACAGGCTCTGTGGTCTCGATATAATGACCTCACAGCCTGCAGTAAGGAGCCCTCCACGCCATATTCAGGCAGAAGACTCCACAATTTCTTCCGCACTACTCTATCGAATGCTTTCTCTAGATCCACGAAAGCGCAGAAAACTTTCTGACCTAAAGCCAGAAACCTTCCCACGATAACGCGAAGCGAGAAAATCTGATTCATACAACCTCTACCGTTCCTGAATCCACCTTGCGCCTCCCACAAATATCTTTCTGAAACGCCTTTCATACGTTCAGTCAATACTTTAGTATAGACTTTACTCGCTAAGCTGACCAAGCTGATGGCCCTATAGCACGCACAGTCTAGGTAGGAACCTTTCCCTTTATATAGAGGTACTATGACTGCCGTGCGCCAGTCCTCTGGAACCTCCCCCTTCTGCCAACAAAGGTTGCAGAGTGCACAGAAGGCATCCCAGACCCTAGGACCACCATACTTGATCATCTCAGCAGTCACCTCATCAATTCCCGCAGCCTTTCCACATTTCAAACTTCTTATCACTTTCTCAATCTCTTTCATACTAATGGCATCCTCCAGTCCCTGGCCTGAGTGTGGCAATTCATTAGAATCGCTCTCAGTATCAGAGATGGAGTCGCCACTCTCATACAGTTCTCCATAGTATTCACTCCATCGCTACACCATTTAAATCATCGTTATTAGCCAGAAGACGTCCACTGCTGGACATAAGCTTCCCCCATTTGTCACCAAAACATACGGATCTGTGCCATTTGGTACCACCGACTTCTTGCGACTTTGACAAGATCATCAAACTATCTTGTATGGGGCCGTCGAACACTATGTCTTCCGGTTTGCGGTAGCCACGAAAGAACCTTATTTATTCAACGGCTATCGGTTATACATTGACAGCTACTTGGCAACTATTTAATACAATTAGGCTAAAGTCAGACTTATATATACAGCCTGAATAATGCGTAGGCAACTTTCTTTTTGGTTACGTAGGAGAAACCTGTTCAAAGGTACCCAGCCCTCTAAGAGCGTTGGCGTTGTCGAGGGGCTCCCGGATCTCCTACGGAATGCACCGGAGCTCCCCTCGTCCTGTATCTAAGCACTTATCGTTGGGGCAGTGACAGAGTCCCCTTCACCCTCAGCGCGAACCGCACGCGCTGTTGTCATCCTCGGAGTCACATGGATGGACGATAAGAGCCCATACTCCGATCAGCCACGATCCTGATGACCCTTTTAGTCACCTCTTTCGACTGGCGGGGAACACCGTAACCTTTTTCTTGGGCCCGGGCAACAGGACCGACGGTCCAGGGGATCGGTTAGCCACCGCCGGGCATCGTCGTCATTTCTGAGCAGGAATTTTATCGCCGCTCTTGTTATCGAAATATTACAATATTATCACAGGCGACTAATAAAGATTTTCTAAACCTAACATAAGTGTAATTTTAACCGTTTTCCAAACATCAAGATACAGCAAAACCTCGTAGTCACTTCTGAGTGTTTGGCGGCTAACAGATGGCAAGCGGTACCAGATAGTGAAAAGTTACTAGTCGGTAGTCCGTACCAGTTCCACAAAATAAGCTCTTACCCTTGCTTTTACGACCGCGGGAACATGAGCGACTGGCACCTTCATTTTTATTCCTCTCCCAAACCAGCAATATTTCATACATACGTACATGTCCTCACACTGTATCCCTGACGGGGTAGTCAGCGAGGTCGGAGAGCAAGCATATCAAATTTCATATAGTTTTATATCAAATATTTCATAAAGTTGCTAAGTTTTTTGTTATTTTCAAAAGAAAGTTATATTTTCTATTTGTCATGGATTAGATGTTCATCTACATCTACAAGGATGATCTATACTTGATTCTGTTCGATACGAAATATGATACTAATTACGAGTATCGTTCGTGTCCTTGTTTAAACATGAGTCTGTTGTTTTACATAATACGTGAATGGATGATAGTAAAATATTTTTTTGCTGCAAAGCTACCATTAATATATACACCTCATAAATCTTCATCTTTCAGTCTTTTGCTTTTCTTTAATGACTATGTTTTTTTAACATTTTTTAATGCTACTTTTGAAAACAGACATACAAAGTAATATGTTAATTGTTATTCGTATACAGAATTTTTTTTTACTTTTAATTTCAGTCTCCAATACTAACCCTAGTCATATCTAACTCTAATTTTAAGTTCACGTGTATTTGAGCCATTATTAGTTACAAATGACACAGACAAACCTAAAGTGATTCCCTAAAAGTGGTTTGTTTTTCTAATTTTGGACGTAAGAATGGACGTGAAAAAATTGCTTGAAAAAGCTTGAGACTAAAAGACAACTCATTTTTAGTCCTAAATATAAAGAATTTGACCGTCCTTCGATAAAAATTACCATTTCAACTTTTTATGCTCTTGATGACGCTGGCAATTATATTTGAAGTAAAAAATATAATTACTTTTTGCATCAACATTACCTTGACAACTAAGCATATTTACGCTGCATTTCTGCTATTATTTTGATTCGATTTAATATAGGTTTAGATTTCAATATGCAATTCAGAATCGCTATGTTAGGTTAAGTGGACTATAGGATTCGCGTCGAGCGTTCTATACAAGGCACATATTTACATGATAATTGACAAGACATAATATTCATATTCTAACTTTTTCCTCGAATAGAGCGAAACAAAAAGAAAGTCATGATTTTAGCAACACTTAAATATATTGTATATATTATACCCGTACATACATATAAAAACGTAAATTTTTACAGACCTCAAATTAAGTATTATCTTTAATAATAGGCTTCCTCAAAATAGCCGCTTAGAAAGGTGTCAATACTTAGGGTGTCCAGCAGGCTGGCAGCATTACTTCTTTGAATAGTCTAAACGGATTCATTGGCGAAAGGAGCAGCTAGCCCGACGGTCTCCCAAAGTCACAACCAGTCGTTTACAAATATCATAAAACAGTTGATGGGCTTTGAGACCCTAGGGTTTCACAGTTTCGACTATAAATGGCGTAAATATGAAACTCTTGGAGTATTCACTGGTTGTATGTTTTTTTCACTGCTTCCCTCGCACAGCAGGAACCATTTAACGGTTGTATAGATTTAGGTGGTACCTTGCGGAAATCCATTTCATGTGGTGAATCCTTACAATTGCCAACTGCCAACGGTCAGCTGACCAGCACCTAATCTCATTCCGAATCGATTCGTTACTGGATAGCCGACCAAATCTAATCTCTGGAATATCCTGAGGATACTTTGTTAAGAAGCGAAACACGCATCGATTAGTAGTTTTGGAATTTTGGGCGAAAGATAATTGGAAATTGTAAGAATTCATCACACCGTTTTAACGGACTTAAACGTATGAGATATCGTTTTATTAGTCTCTATTACGCGCATGTCGTAGGCTAGGTTAGTTTTTGAAAAACCCAAGTGGTCTATGATGCGACATAAATTGAAAGGTTTATAAAACAAACAGACGTCATCGCGATGACTGTCAAAGTCAAGAACTCGTTTTAAAAATATATAACACATGGATCAACGATGTACGATATTTTTTCGTAATTAATTGCCCAAAAATAAAGAAACGAAGAGATAAAAATAAAAGAACTTCACTACGAAAACTTTCATTTTTTTCTTAAGATACTTGCAATTGTAGCAAATAGCAATGCAGTAATCGATGGTTTAT
This sequence comes from Zeuzera pyrina, assembly GCA_907165235.1. NCBI lineage: Eukaryota > Metazoa > Arthropoda > Insecta > Lepidoptera > Cossidae > Zeuzera > Zeuzera pyrina. Next base: position 12,445,498 of record OU015639.1, on the reverse strand, counting down.
GCTGAAATCTCAAACGTATACTAAAATGGATTCACAATATTTGATTCCTCTAAGCGCAAAGCATCTTGCAAACCTTGATCATTCCGTTAGTATTTGAACTTAGATGACATTTATCTGAATGCCATCCTTATTCTCCTGATTATAATTTAAATGATGTCTGTCTTCTATACATCTGTATCATCTCATTAACGTGTCTTATGCCATTGTTTTGATGGGATTCATGTAAAGTATATCTGCCTTTCCAAGGGGCTACCATAAGTCATAAGTCTTACTATTGCTTAAATACATTGTATTGCATGAGTCATATTATGTTACCTATTGATAAATTCATTACAAAACAACTTAGTAGGTGTCATGACTAATTGTTCATAAGCTATTATTGGAATTAGTTCGAAGCTAAATTATTTGGTTTATACGTTGGTTAACTCTGCCTTAAGCATGTGGTAATGAATTGAATTAACGACGATTGTGCTCTTAATTTATATAGAGGGATTGGCAGTTCAAAGCGCCCTTGAAATTATTTCATAAGATCTTTTAAGAAAAACTAGTCTTTTTGGAGATTTGTTGTCACTCGTTCCTATTCTATTTTCCAATTTAATTTTTTTGACAACGGAAGCAAATAAACAACATCTTATTAAACCTAACAAACTAGTAGTCTTTTTGTTGTTGTTTATTACTTTCAACCGACTTACACTGACTTCAAGGAAGTAACTTTCTTTCATTATATAACTTAGTTATATAGGTATTCGTTGTATCGTATCGTGTTGTATCGTATCGTATTTCGAAGTTGTTTTTATACTCGAGTTTTGATTAGTAAAGGTTAATTATTTTGTAGTTCTCAGTGTATTTATTTTGAAATCGGTTTAATTTTTTTCTTAAGAAGATATTTATTTTCATATTTGAGAGGCCTTATCCTAAATCAATATCTAGGGTACGTTTACAACTAACTCTTTCCAATTCTGGAACAGAACCTTAAAGACGATGATCATCAAAACTTAGAAACCGTTGAGGTCTTTTGTTTAAGCAGTACTCCGTCATAACATTTTAACTACATTTTTGTGAAACCACTCTGGACATATACCTTACCTTTTCCAATAAAAGAAATATCATCAAAATCGATTTACAAATTGCGAAAAATCGGTGAACATACTACTTAAAAAAAGATTCCGTCGAATTTAGAACCCTTATAGTCCATTAAAAATAGTAAATTAGATATTATTGCAAAAAAAAATGCAAAAATAGTTAAAACATTTTGCATAATTTTCCAATGTCATACATTAAACGTATAGCAATAGGAATTATAAAAGAAACAGTAAATAGAAATTTGTGCTTAGAACACTTTCAATATCTTAATACCGAATCTTAACAACAAAAAACTAAAAATCTTAAACAGCAATGAATTAAATAAATAATTCATAATCTAATTAGCTATTTTAGAATTACGAGGCTATGTGCAAATATACACATAAACATATATTAATATCTATCAAATACTTGAAATACATACATACATACATATCCTCACGCTGTATCCCTAACGGGCTAGAAATACACTTCCTTGTAATCGACGTTTAAAAGAACTATGACCCCCTCCTAACGGTGACACTGAGTAGGGATCTGTGCACTGCCAAATTTAGGAATTAGGACGCGGTTTAACTAATTGGATAACCAGGTTGAACTAGATGAATATATTTGTGTGCATTTGTCAATCAACTAAGTGTAGCACACATTCACACAATTACGGCATTATCAATTTTCTGAAACGTTTTTACCGTGTATGTACGGTTAGTTGCTGTTCATATTAAATGATTTTTTGAATCAGTTCGCTAGTGTATTTCCTGAAATATTGAAGACCAAATTACAGCTACGGTTATACGACCCGCCATGCTAATTACGATCATACCAAAGATTAGATGTCTGAACAAAGTTAACGTGTTTGACTTTGGTTCATATTTTGATTATGATTAAACTGAATGATGGTTAAATGTTAAGTGAGATCATCATTCCATCATCTAACGCATTACATAGTCTGACGTCAGTCCAGATTCTGACCACACTTGCATTGGACTGACGCCAAACTGTATATGTAACCTCGTCTTATCTTTAGATGCAATGACCACTGTCACCGTTTATGTGTTTAGTGTTCCGTTTTAAAACTGTAAAAAAAAACGTAATGTGGAATTATTTTGTGATTGTTCTTCTGTCACATGCTTTTTATTTCGAATTTTGGCAAAATTGTAATGAGTAGTGGCCCAAAGCAAGAACCAGTGGCGTCGCTAGGGGTGGGCTGCGGGGGCGGCCCGCACCAGGTATCACCTGATTGGAGGTATTACTTGAAACACTTACAAAAAATCAAATAACTGCTAAAAATGGATAATTTTTTTCTATCATAATTTTTTTTTGTTGATTTTAATTAAATAGCGTTTATTATTTTAAAAACATGTCGGTCTCTAGTGATTTTTAGTTCCAACACATTAATCGTTTTAGATAATGTTGGTTTTAACCATTTTCATAGTGTAACACCATCGATTTCCGTACCAGAACTTTTAAAGCTAAATTTTGTCTTAGTTTTTTTTTACATTTTTAAAAAAAACTTAAAAATCCGCAAAGATCACCAATATTGAGAATAAGACACTTGGATATTTACGATCTTCAGTGAAAGGACTCGACAGCAAAATAATTCGGTTTTTCCCCGTGTTCGGTTTCATCGTATCGTGAGAAAACACATAATAAATAATACGGAAGTTGCATGAAAACTTTTCAGTGAATCGCAACGTGTGAACGCAGCATTACAATTCAAATCCTACAAGTAAACAAGCACCCACATGCATAATCACTGAACGTTATCGCTATTGTTGTAATAATGGGTAGGTATACATTATTTCATTAAAACTTCCGTTGTGTCTCAATTAATCCTGGAATGAAGTTTAAATTTATTTATTTATTACTTGGATGCGACTGTAGTAAGTTTAGATGGATATATTCATACATATTAATATTTTTTAGCGAAATCATTACCCTCCTCATTTTGTCTTATAGTCAGTTGAGAATAGGCTAGTTAACTTATTCTTAAAGACCTAGTTTAGAATAATCATGAACAAACCTGTGAAAAAATATTCGAAATACAATGATGATTAAGAGTTATTCGCTTTTAAACTGCTACTTCCGCTACTTATAGCGGAAACAGAGTGAGTTCCATCTCCATCACTTCTAGTGCTGGGCAATGTCATTGAGAGTTTGTAACGCTATATCCCTCTAGCTTACCTCCACTTTATTGCCACTACTAGAGTTTAAAACCCAATAACTCGACTTCTGTCAATGAATTTCAAATAGTTTTTTCACATTTTTTTTGAAAATTTTGAATTATTTTGACACAATTTATAAAATATAACAGTTTTAAAAGCAGTCATCTAGGCTATTATTAGAATAAAGTATTACATTATGTTCATTTGATTTGTGTTATCCTTTGTAGGATATCCTCTGCTAAAAATAGATTTTAAATATTATATTTTACAAACTATCTGTTTTGATTACTAAACTAAATGAAACATATTTGACTTAATATAATAATAATAATAGTAGAATAATGTACTCAGACATTTCGCACAGCGCCATCTAGTCCGAAAGTGAGCAGCACAACGCTTGTGTTATGGGTACTAGACAACTGATATACTACTTATATATTTTTCTTTTGTAAATAAATACATATACAGAAACACCCAGACTCGGGTGTTATATATACTTACTAATATTATAAAGAGGTAAACTTTGTTTGTATGTAATGGATAATCCTAAAAGCTACTCAACCGGATTAAAAAATTCTTTACCTAGAGTCTAGGTTCCCAAACTTATTTTGTCTACTGAGTCGAGAGCTCATGCAGTCGTTGTCTAAGATGCCTCCTAGCTAAATGAAATTACAAATCACCCCCCAAGCCTCTACACAACGCCCCCATTTTTTTTCTGGGTCTCTTACCGCCCCCCTTTAGGCCTGCAGTGCCCACAGGGGGGCGTTATCGCCCACTTTGGGAATGGGTGACTAGAGGAAGTTACATTATCAGCGAGTAACTTGGGCAGTATTTTATTTTCAAAAAACTTCAACCCGTGCGACGGCGGAGCGAGTCGCCAGTTTAAAATAAAATCAGCAATTACCTACGTAATTGCTTGATTATTAACACCACTTCACTTTGGTTATTTTTCTAAATTGTAAATTGCTCAGACTCCTTTCTAAATCTTTCCATTAAAGAGTGTAATCACAAATGATTGCGTGGTATTCGAATCTATGTGGCACATACATTACATTGATTTTCATATAAATATACCCTATAGATTATGCTACAAAGATAATGTTTAGTAATCTGTATGAATATATAAAATGGAAATTTGTGTAGTATGTATACGTGTAATCGCTGAACTACAACACTGTTTGCCCACAATATAAACATAACAATAGAATGATTTCGTAGAAAGCCAGCATACGCGGTTTGTATGTGTACGGGCTAATTCGCACGCGCCGCGGCACGCACACAATGCCAATATTTTGGGTGAATATGGATAATTATTGTAGCGCATTCGTTTGTTTTTAATTCGTTCTTCACATCGTCACAAATACAATAATGTCTAACGTAGTGTAATGTCCTTAGATGCCTAAATAATTTTAATTATTCGAATTCAGAGTTATCATTCTTAAACAAGACTACAAGAAATTAAATTTAACAAAATGAAAAACTTATCCGTATGCATTGTTTTTATTATTATTATTATTAACTAAACAAGATGCTCTCCGCATCTCACATCCAATGCAACAACGTTACGTATCCGAACGGCAATGCCGTTACGCATGCGGCGGCAGTCGGCCTTCATTTTTACATATTCTCTGGTTCAACCGATCACCATGAAAGTTGGCACGTATATGTATTTTTTCATGTAGAAGGTTTTTATGCTATCCCCTTTGTTGTAAGTCGCCACCACGCGGACGAAGTCGTGAGCAAAAGCTAGTTATCTACAAGGTTGACTGTTATATTGCAGATGTATTAATTATGGGATACGTTTATTTTGTTTTCCATACAAAAAAAATCATTTAATGGAAAAAAAATGTACAACCCTACCATTATGTTCTATATTCCAAATGTTTGCTAGCGACGGGAAAACGTTATATTAGGGTTGCCTCACCTTTATTTTTCTTTAAACTTTGAGGTTTTACACTATAAACAATTGACTTTTGGCGAAGTTGTAGAAGTTTTCCATTGTCATGGGTACTTTTATACCCTTCTGTACTTACTCATCCTTTTGAAATAACCTTGTATATAGCTGTAATGTTAAATATTAAATTTGTTATTTATATGAAGATATGTGTGCCAAAATCAAGAAATAACCGAGCGTCAGCGAAATAAATCAAATCGGCAGATGTTTATTTACGGTGGTTAAAATAAATTACAATTTTAGGCTTGATTCGCATTGTTGTATAACACGATCTGCTCTTACTCATCGCCGCAGTAAAGAAGTGTTATTATTATCCACAGACAACTACACCGGTAGGCTATTTTACAATTTTTAAAATTGGTATGTTTCATACATTCGGTTATTTTTGAGTGTAAGATTTGATGGGTTGATCGATCATCTATCTTTTGTAGTACCTATTCCGATAATTTGGTAAAATATTTTTTTTTTTATTTATTGAATAAGACTGACTGAGTGGTAGAGCCATGCTGCGTTGCAGCACGAATAGGGCCGGCTCGCCCGGTTAAATACCACCCTCTCACAGAATATCGGCGTGAAATAACAGCATCTATTGCTGTTGTGTTCCGTTCGGTGAGTGAGAGTGCCGGTGGCCCATCACCCCCTCCCCGTCCTTTCCCTCTTTTCCCTATTTCCCTAAAGGCCGACAACACACCCGTGACTCTCCGGACGCTGCAGGTGTCCATGGGCGGCGGCGGTCACTCTCCATCAAGTGACCCGCTTGCTCGTGTGCTTGATCGTAAAAACCTCAAATAATTTAGCTAAATCGGTCCAGCCGTTCTTAAATGATGCGCTTACCAACGAACATCATAGACACTAGGTTGATGCCCGCGACTTCGTCCGCGTTTTTTATTTTAAAAATAGCCTATGTCCTTCCTCGGGAAGCCATCCATACCACATCGCAATCGCAATCGCAAACGGTATGGCAGCCCATAAAATACGAAGAATCAAACATTGATTGTATAGTATATTAGGTAGTATGTATTTAAACATTTTAAGTTAAGTAATGGGGATGAAGTAAAGGTTAAACTAGAGAGATGTCGCTATTAGACTATGACGTCAAAAACTCAGTGTCATTGCCCAGCAGTACGTAGCTGATAATCGAGTTTTTAATTTATTTCGAACATTTTTTCAATTGCATTCATAATTTGTTAAATCTATTGGTGATACGTCTGTTAGCTATCGTGTAACTTCTTACAGACTTATCCGATTGAGGTCGTATTTTCATAATATATTTGCTTTGGAGATTATGATTCACAAAGCTAATTAGCATAAAGTTTGCGAAAATCGAGTCCACTTGTATAGTTATACTATAATGTGTATAATTGAAGATAGCTTACCCTGAAATACATTCCACAGGCATTAGGCAACATGTACTTCGCACATTCAAGCCTGACTGATCTCAAGATGTGGGACTTCGATCTGAAACAGTACGTCGATGTGATTGGCAAGGAGATATACAGTGGCAACATTGAAAAAGCTACGACCAAAGAGAAGGCTAAGTTTCCACAGCATTTCTTCCCGGAGGTATGTTTGTTAAAGTTAGGCGGTATTTTTAAACGAAAAACTATACTGCTGATTATCGGCAAGAAACAGAATTCAATCAAGTATAATTTTCTCATCATTTTGCAACAGAATTTCATTAAAATATTTTTGGAAGTATATTGAATACCCAAGAGACTGATTCTGGCGAAGTAAATAGGAGGATTATAATTTTAGTAGTGTATGTCTGATAAATGCAGTGGAGATGCGATCTCTCAAAAATATCTGCGGCGTTAGTCTTGCAGACAGGATAAACAGTGAAGAGACACGCAGCATGACAGGGTTGCACGACAGTGTTATTGTAAAAATAAAGAAAGGAATGCTTATATGGTTCGGGCACTTAGAAAGAATGAGCGATGAAAGACTGACGAAAAAAATCTACAGAGCGAAAGTGAGAGGTAAAAGAAGCCAAGGAAGACCAACGCTGACTTATGAAGATCAAATAGCCAGAGTGTTAGCAGACGGAAATGTCAAAAGCACTCGCATACCTAGGCGAAAATGTGTGAGGAGAATGATGGGTTTTGAGGAAGCGAAAGAGGTATGTAAGGACCGCGACTCTTGGCGCCCTGTCCTCTCTGACTATCCCGTTAGGGATACAGCGTGAAGATATGTAGGTATGTATGCATGCTTAATGCTCGTATGTGTATTTGTTCCCTCAAAGAGGCCAAAGCACTTAACCGATGTCAAGTTATGCGATATCATTTGATTCTTCTTAATCATGCTTGTGACTAGGCTGGCTTGATTTGAAAAATTTAATATAGTGTCTATGTAGAATGACAAAATCAAAGACCAAAACGAAAATATCGTCACCATGACGGAGCGTATCCAATTCAATAGTTTCAAAAGCCATTTCAAAAACATATAATACGTGGGACAACTAAGTAAGACTTGGAAACAAGTTTTTAAGCGGTAGGCACTGGATATTAGATAACATCTTCCCAGTGCTTATAAAATACTATGTTTTTTGATAAATACTCCCGACACGGGATACATTACACGAGTTGAGTGACATTGGGATACCTCATAATGAATCAAGGCAGCTCCCAACAACATACACTCCGACCCCAGCTCAAAAAAGTTTGTCTCCTAATTGACTTGAACGGAAATCTGAACTCGGGGCCCTGGCTTGGAAGGTAGATGCCCTAATGCACTTAATAATGTCGTTATTCCAGTGCAAATGGTCTCGCAAAGGTTTCCTGCGCACACGCTGGTTGATCCGCGGCACAGCGGTCGAATTCGTTAACATCCATCTTTTCCACGACGCAAGCAACCTCCTCGCGATGGAACCCTTCCCTTCAGTTGGTATATTTTTGGACACCCGTCATACTTCGTTAAGAACCTATAGTACTGTACCTACGTTAATACATAACAGCAAGAACAATTAGAGGTACTCGTAGTAATTGTTTAATCTCTTTTAAAATCTATTTAGAACTTTTTATAGAACTTCTTTTCTAGAAAGAAAATCTTGACAGGGAGCTCATTGTATATCCAGTGTTAGAGACAAAAGTTCCTATGAAACCATACCGTTTGTGATCATTTCGGTTCGAAACTGTATAGACGAGCTTCCGATGGCCAAGCGGTGCGACTATTTGTCGAAAATGGCCAAAGGCATTATATCAAACGATTTCTGGGAATTCCCATTATATAATGTCGTTTATATAATGGGAATACCCATTATATAAACGGCAAATCACACAGATAGATGAAGTCTCTACTCAAGAAGTCTGGTGTAAAGTGTAATGTAACCTTGGGATCATCACCAAGATTATTTGATGACTATTTGACTGTTTCTTGTGTTATACGATAATATGAAACTGAAAGTCAACAACATCGAAAAAATGTTTGAACTTCATTGAAAAACGTAGTTATTGGCATTGCCTTTAAACTCATTAGTCCAGTCAGCGGTATATTTTGTTTCACAAAAGGTGGAGTAGATATCATTATGGGATATATTGTTCAACAAATGAGGCTAATGAAAAATGTTTTCGACATTGAGTATTAAAAATAGAAAATTAATTATTTTAAAAGTAATTTTTTTATTCTCTACAGTCACTACGGGGTATAAAAAAATACTAAATTTTTTACCTATTTGGTAGTCTATGACATAATGTATTCTTGATTACTATCCTTTTTTTATTGATCTGCACAGAACTCTGACTATACTCTGTCGTATAAAGAAAGCGAGATAAAACTGCATTTTAGCGGTTTTGGTCCTTATTCCATAAGTTCTCAGGTGTGAATTAATCTAAGATTGAGCGCAGGTAGAAAGGGATGCCGCTACATGCAAGGAATAACGGCATTTCTTTCTAACTATTCGCAAGCAGAGGATTTACACTTGAGAATCATTCTGAAATACGTCCCCCGTCCTCTATTTCAAACGAATAGCAGCAAATATCTCTGACGTTATTTAGGGTCATTTTTCACGTTTTGTGTAATTCGTAGTGCAAACTCCATACTGTTGCTTATTTTCCTGGTAAAACCAAAGGATAAGAAGCATTTATTGTATCTAACTCGCAGGTATACTGCAGGAGTCGACGCCGCGCCCTTCGGCACACGCTGCGACACCTGCATTCAGACGTAAATGCGGCGCCATACTTCATGTTCGGAGACTTCAACTTCAGGACCGACACCGCCGGTGTTGTTAAGGTGAGATAGAGCACCCGGCGCCGGTGAGTGGAGCCTCGTCTATGAAGGACTTATTAAACCTCCGACGGTATTTAACATATTGTTACGGTTGGACCTTATGAAATATGTAATAAGATCGACTATCCAATGACACGTCGCACGCAACTTTTATTGCTTATATTTCGAGACCTAGCCCTACTATCGATTGGTATACGTGAAATTAAGAAACAAAAATGAAGTTGTAATTCGAACATTCTGGAACGATGACATGTCATGTACTTATTCAAACTAGCGGCGCCGTCGAGAATAATGTATTATTTTAAGCGATCAAAATAATCTAGAAGGTTTCACTCTATGTTACCTATTATGCAGTATTTTTTTTTTATTCCGATTCCCTTGGCTTATAAATTATCTTAGGGCTCTTCTTTACAATTATTTTATATAAATTAATTCTCTTCTTTCCATATCACATCTCTTGTTAACATCTATCATGGTTCATTCCTCTTGTTTCGCATTCTACCTATCCGTTCCTTGATTAAATTCATCACTTATCTTTATTAGATCGGTTCTTATATCTATACATACATTTATTCTTGTTTCATATCATATTTACAATTCTGATTTTATTATATATCAGCATAGGATCTATATTTATTTTATTTACATATCCAATCTTAAAATTTAAGTCTTAATTTCATAACTTAACTCTATTTCTAAGTTTATTGCTTATTACTATAACAACAAGAGAACAATGTATTATTTTTAGCGATCAAAATAATCTACCGTAGAAGGTTTCACCCTCTCTGTTAGTGTGCACTATCATTATTAGGGAATGCTCTAGAAGTTTCCATGCTCGTGTTATTGGGCTGTAAATCAATATTAAAGTGAAATATTAAGGCGATATCGAGGCGAATTATGAATGATGATTACTACGACCACAGCGACGACTCTGGATAGAATATTTCTGCGATTTGGGAACGTTGTATGTGAGTGTAGCGTATACCTTCGGTGACTACTACGCGGGTGCTTCAATGGACGACTATGAAGATTACCATATAACCTGTAATACATCTACCTCAGGAAACAAGTATCATTCAAAACAAAAAACAACGAAGAAGAAATGGACAGAAGAATTAACATTTCTAGGAAGAAATATTGGGCGCAGAAGGAGATTCTTAAAGGAGACTACCAGCTAAAATTGATGCGCATGATAATGGACATCTGTATCCTATAATATATCCTACCAAGTTTAACGTATGGTAGCTAAACCTGAACTTACACAAACAAAATAAAAAACGAAATTGTGGTATGCGAACACTTTATGGAAACAGGCTTATTAAATCTTAAAAAAATCCAGAAAACTAGAAATGAAGAGGTAAGAAGAAGAACCAAACTTACCGATGCACTACAACATGCGCTTCGTGTCGCGTGTTCTTGACTCCTGTGTGAACGAGCGATAATAAACTCTTTTCACCTTTAACCGGCATTTGATTACAGCTCGTAACAATATTTCATTGTTTTTATTCAGGATGAGATTGGTGTCATTTTGACGCCGTTGTCTGTTTCTCTGTGCCTCTTATTTATAAAGGAAGAAGTGGATGAAATGATTTGTTTGCTTTTATAAAGCTGCAGTTTTCAAGAATGTTCTTAGCTATGTTATATGAAAATCACTCCAGGCACATATCGCACCTGTAGTGCAAAATTAACCTAATTCAAAACTTCAAAATTGTATTATTAAACTTAAAAATGCTATCTTGATGTAGTATTAATATACCTTCTACCATCTTACCACTCCATTAGCTGCATAGCGTTGTTTAAGCATGTATTTTTGGAAAATCCATTGTATTATTTTATAGTTGGATTAATTATCACAACTTCTCAAATAAAACTTTCTAAACGATGAATTAGATTACTTTCGTACTGAGGATGAGATATACATACAACTAAAAACAGAACCTCCTTTTTTAAGTCGTTTAAAACCATCATTCCAGATGTATAATCTGAAATTAACGTGTAAATAGAATATGGCTACCAAACAAACTGTTGGGAGTGCTCAGTGTCACCTAAACTAATATCAAATTAGATTTGTTTCCTAAATATATCTAAGTGAGAATCACGTTTTCGGTTATTCAGACACACACACACATACACACATGTGCATGTGATGCACACGCTTGTGCTCATATTTTAGAATTATTCCTCACAAAAATATCAAAAATATGTGACGCTCTCTATTCACATGATGAGGTTTTATCCGACGAGAGAGGTATATAAAGATACACATGCTTTTGGTCACGTGTTTTGTGTCTATCCCGAATATCAACTTCAATATTTTTTATTTTTTTTTATCAGTACCCTACTCTTCAGCCTTACATAGATTAAAAGTAAAAAATCTTAATAATTCTACCTTTTTCAGAAAGTAACAGAAGAATTGTCTACATGCCGACTTCAAAACGGTGCGAATATCGACTCTAGCCGTTTGCAATACCGTTCAAAATCGGATGACCGCATTGTGCTTACCATCGGAAAGAAGGAGTTTGCTCACGTTGATCACCAGAAAATATTCAGAGAGCCATGGGTAAGTTAATGTTTTTAAACTTTCACGACTTGTATCTTATAATATTTAATTACGGGTCTATGTCGCGTTTATACTTTAAGGCTAATTACCTACTTTATCCCGACGTTTCGACCGGATTGCACCGATCGTGGTCATGGGCAGACTGATGAAGATGAATGTCATCTTCGTAGTGTGCGGTTTCTTGCAACTACCCACACTCATTCAACGCATTTTTTAACATCATAGAATCCTGTCATCAGTGAGTGTGTCCGGAGTCGGAAAACCGGACGTCGCCAGTGTCTAGATGTCGTTAGTGTGGTGTGTCGAAGTACGAAGTACCGACAGTGACAATAATAAAAATTAAAGACACCATAGAGTACACTTAGAAAAACGAAACCTTGGAAATGAAACAAAGACATGTTCACATAATTTAATATACTTTTACTTAAAATTAGCTTTTCACAATATTTCAATTCGACATATTGCGATAAGTTAATTTAATACATTGATGAGATAGATATTAGTTTTGTGATAACTAGTTTATGCCCGTGACTGCGTTCGCGTATAAATTATAGCCTGTGTGCTATTCTGATTTTTCTGCTGAGTTTTTGCGTGAAAGAGTAACATACATCCATACAGCCATCCTCGCAAACTTTAGCATCTATAGTGTTAGTAGAATACTTACTTATTAAATATATACTGACGATGTTTTCCTAGTAATTAAGATGTAAAAAAATCAAGACTAAATTATTTAAAAAAAAACAAAAAATCCGACTGCATTTCATAATTTTATTAGTTATTATGTATTTGGAATTGGCTATTTATTACCTTTCATTCGACACCCATATTGTTATAGTTTTCGCCCTCTACTTTATTTTTCTCGGGCGCCATATTGAAATTGTATACCTCATGTCCCTTCCACAATTAAGACGTATTTAATGACACCTCATGTCTTAAAATCCATCAAGCCGTTTAGGGCACAGAGCGTGCCAAAGAAATGAACATACTACCATACTCACACATACACTCGAAAAACATAACCTTCTTTCGCGTCGGGAAAAAGGGACAGCACCGACAATAGTCAATCGACCCATAAGCTGTTAGAAAAACAAAAAGTATTATTTTTCCATAATCGACTTCATCTCATTGTGATACCAATAGATGGTGCTCCTGAGAACTTTCAATGTTTTCGGTTTTAAAAATATTCTGGATACTGATATTTTTATTCATAATTGAACTTAATGGCCTTGGTATAAGGTCTTTCAACACATTATCATCATTATTGTTTTCAGTTGCAACGTTTCGACCGAGAGTTGGAAGCGCTGCGACCCCATCTCTACGAATTCCCCGTAAAATTCCCGCCGACATACCCATTTGAGGAGGATGTTCAACTACCCACACATTATATGAAGACCAGGTACTTACTATTCCATACATGTGTAATTAAAGAAAAGCTCCTTAACTCTAACGAGCTGGCCATTCGCCTACCTTGGACCAGTGTCACCAAATTTTATTATTTAGTAACGAAATTGTTTAAACTCAGTGATTTCCAATTATTTGTGAGGAAAAATAAAATATACAGCTCTTTAGGGAAGCGGATTGTTGTGTAGCATACAAATTCTTATAATTGTTTCAAAAGTATTCTGTAGCTGCAGACCTCTATAATGTTACAGAAAAAAAAATAAACCTCTAACACAGATTAATTAATTACTCACGTCTAATATTAAAGATTGTAGTTAATGGAAGCTTCGATTAATAAGTATCAATTTTTTTTTATTAATCTAAAATATCTCGCGCTATACTTATATTACATTTAATACTTAATTCTTTATGCCAATTTAAGAGATATCATAAAATATTATATAATATAATAGGAGAATAAGAAAACGAAAGAAAAAATAGTTTGATACAAATAAGTTAACGTTTTTCTTCCAATTGTTTTCTTTGTGCTTTTATGTATGTTGTTTAGCGTGTGTGTGTGAATTATATGGCGAGTGTATGTGCGCATGTGTGTAATAATGTGTATGTATTTTATAGACTCAGGTGTTACTTAGCGGAAATCAATTTCATGTGATGAATTCCTAAAATCTTTAGCTATTTTCCTCTCAAACTCCAAAAACCACCAATCGACACGTGTTTCGCCTCGCAACGAAACATCTTCAGGATACTCGTATTACCAGAGATCGGGCTATGCTAGCTAACCAGCCGAGTCCGATCCGAAACCGAATGTGTATGTGTCTGTACGTGTGTACATTTGCGTGAGTGTGTACAGACGAATGCATGTCATGTATGTGTGCGACACTTATGATTTTCAAAAAGCTTTCAATCGGTGTAAAAGAGTGTCTTTTTATATGGGAATAGTCTGTTCAGTTATTTATTTCTCGTCCCTGTAGCTTACTCGCCAATTTATTACCATTTGTATGCCATTTCTAAGGTAGAGCACAGTGATACTAATATTTAAAATAATAAATATGCGCGGTGTCACATTTGCGACAGTATAAGCAATGAAGAGATACGCAGTATGACAGGGTTACACGACAGTGTTATTGTAAAAATGAAGACAGGAATGCTTAGATAGTTCGGGCACATAGAAAGAATGAGTGATGAAAGACTGACGAAGAAAATCTACAGAGCAAAAGTGAGTGGTAAAAGAAGCAAGGACGATCAAGGCTGACTTATAAAGATCACATAGCCAGAGTGTTAGCCGACGGAAATGTCAAAAGCACTCGTAAACCTAGGCGAAAATGTGTGAGGAGAGTGATAAGATTTGATGAAGCGAAAGAAGTATGTGAGGACTAAAAGATTACTGGCTCAATCCTTGTAGCCCTGGGCAACAGTGTAGATACACATACTGGTGTAAAAATGAGCGCTTGTTGCAAAAAATTACAATGGAATTATTCTAATGACACAGATTAATTGTGATGTATTCCTAAAATCTTTAACTATTTTCCGCTCAAACTCCAAAAACCAACAATCGACACGTGTTTCGTCTCTCAACGAAGCATCCTCAGGATATACCAGAGATCGGACTCGGCCAGCTAACCAGCACCAAATCCAATGGATTCGGTGCTTAGTTACTAGCATTAACTAATAACTTCCTAATTAGGTATCAATCGATCATTTTAAAAAATTCGAATTTTCAGTATTCAAATGTTATTTATTCAAATGATCAGTTACTATCACTTGAATGAATCAGCCTCGTTCTAATAATAGTAACTGATATTCGGATAAACGATTCTAACGTTGATTCAAATAATAACAGGATTATTTAGGCAGTGCAATATTGTGTTTTTGTTTTAAGTATACAGTCTGTTGCCGCTACCAAAGAGGCAGTGATAAATCCGCGGTATGGATAATTAAAACATAACATAATTTTAATTTTTAACTCGTTATAAGTACATTATATGCGACGTACACGCTGAGCTTCAGTAAGCTCGTCATAAGTTTTTAACACGCCTTCAAATTCACTGATACTAAGAATATCGCTGTCGGTTACCTTTGTTAAAGTAATAGAATTAGACAGCTTTGGAAAGAGTTCAAATTTTGACCAAAAATTGATGCCTAGAAATAATAATGTTTTCACAGAAGGTATGACATAAGCTTTCAGAAGATGAAACTGATTTTCAAAAGAAATAGGCAAGTTAATGTAACCTAACACGGCCAGTTGTTGACCACCAGCGGCAACAAATACTTTAGGTCTATCGCAGCTCAATAATAGACCAAATTCCAATAAAAGATGTAAGTTGTTTCCTATTATTGTAACTGCTGAACTGCTGAATTACTTTTATTTTATATGCATTTGCTTTCCAAAGCCAGGGTCCCGGGTTTGATCCTCGTCAGGTCAATTTAGGAAACGAACTTTTTTAAATTGGCTTGGAGTCTGGGTGTTACTGGGAAGTCCCCCAGAGTTCGTTGTGTGGTACCATAATACAAGCTTGCCGCTTAGTTTGGGGTCACACAATCTGTGAAATTGTCTGGAGTATTTATTTTATTTATTTACTTTACCTGCTGTATTCAGGTGCCCCGCATGGTGCGACCGCGTATTGCTATCGGCGGGGGCCCGCTCGCTGGTGCAGGCGCGCGGGGAGCACGAGGGCAGCCCGGCGCGCGCGTCCCCCGCCGGGGCCCCCGGCGCCCCCGGGGCCCCCGCCGGGCCCGTCGGGGCCCCCGCCCCGCCGCACACCCCGCCCTCTGCGAGGAACGCTGACGCACGGGTGAGATACACTAGTTTATTAATCTTAATGTTTTGTACATGCATGCATACATGCAAACAGTGGCCTAGCTGGCTGTGGGCGAAGTGGCCCTTCGCCCACGACCTCGCACTTAAAGGGACCTCCCGCGAAGCCCCCTTGTGAGTAACTTAATGTTTTGTACATGCATGCATACATGCAAACAGTGGCCTAACTGGCCGTGGGCGAAGTGGCCCTTCGCCCACGACCTCGCACTTAAAGGGACCTCCCGCGAAGCCCCCTTGTGAGTAACTTAATGTTTTGTACATGCATGCATACATGCAAACAGTGGCCTAACTGGCCGTGGGCAAAGTGGCCCTTCGCCCACGGCCTCGCACTTAAAGGGACCTCCCGCGAGACCCCCTTGTGGATGACTTAATGTTTTGTACATGCATGCATACATGCAAACAGTGGCCTAGCTGGCCATGGGCGAAGTGGCCCTTCGCCCACGGCCTCGCACTTAAAGGAACCTCGCTCGAGGCCCCCTTGTGGGTGACCTAAGGCCATGAACTTTAAATATTACGATTAGTACCTTTAACGACTACTAAGTATAAGCTTTACCGAAGTATTTTACTACACATTAATTAATTTTATTGATTTTACATTCAGAAATTCAGAACAGAATGTGTACGTGACCTGTAATTTAAAAAAAAATGGCAACACAAAAACAAGAAACGATTCCAAAAATTAACTACAGATACTTATTACTTGACTTCAGCAAAGCAGAGAGCCGAAGGGCATTATTTTAATAAAAGATTAGATTACGCAGGTTACAAGATAAAAACTTGTTAAATATGCATTTCAATATTCTCCGCACACTTACATGTCACTATCATGAATGAGTCCTGGGTTTGCTTTTGTATTCACAAAAATATGATAGGATTTAAGCCTCAAGTCCCTTAGCCCCTTAAATCCGCCAGTGCATATCTATATAATTAAATTTGACTGTTACTGAAGTCGGTGCCGAGCCTACCAAACTAATAGACTTTTTGTTGTTGCACATTGATTTGTCAAAAATTATATAGATATGTGTGTCGTACTTAAAAAGTAATTTTTATATATTATATTTTAAGTATATATTACAGGATAATTGTTTATTTTAAATTTACTCAGTTTTTAATAATAATTATCATTAATTGAATAATGAAGCCAGTATTGATAATGTTTTTCAGTCGAGTCCCAGTAAAATGTTGGAAAAGAAAGGCAGTGTGTTGGATATGGACGCACTATCCATACCTGGTATCAACGTCAGCAGGAAGAGTATAGCTGACCCGACAAGCTTACAGCACGCTATAAATGCTAGGTATGTATTGTATACTTTTTATTAATGTAGAAAAAGACTGCCATCTGCAAAAAAAAACTTATCGTAGAGAACAACTATTCATGTATAAAAAAAGTTTCTAACATAATATTGATAATAATATTTATCTTAATGTTCATGACGTTCTGAAGGTTTTTGAATATTTTTGAAGATAACATGACCATATATTTTTCAATTCGTCATTTAAGCTTTTATTTCTTACCTCACAAGATGACATCAACATTTTTTTAAATTTCTATTTCAGCCTTCAATTGTTAAAGCAAAAAAATAGTAAAATAATTGTTGACACTATTATTTCAATCAGAAACAAAATGGAAACTAATGATAATTTAAAATATCCGTATTTCCATACTAATATTACAAATGCGAAAGTCTGTCTGTCTGTTGTGTTTTCAGGGCTAAACCGCTAGACCGATTTTGATGAAATTTGTCACGAAGATAGTTTGATATCAGGGTACGGATATAGGCTCCTTTTTTATCCAAAATCTACCCCTAAGCGTACGAGAAATGAAATTTTGTATGAAATACTGAACAGCTGAACCTGTTATGATGAAATTTGGTACAGAGGTAGTATGCGCCCGGAAATAGGCTTCAGCTTCTTTTTTTCAAAAGAACTGCCTTTGAGCCGGGAAAGCTACGGAAAAATTTTACACGCAGACAAAGTCGCGGGTAGAGCTAGTATATTATAATTTGAAATGTTACTCATTTACGACACCTGCAAAGAACAACATTGTAGGTAAATCATTTTGAATATTTTTTTAATCTGTTTTTTTTTTATGTATGTATATGTTGTCCTAGTCAAATTGTGTACTGTGTATTTATTGTAGGGCCGGTGTTTTGCAGGTTAAAAATTGAAAATATCGGCCTTGCATTATACTGCATTACACAACTTTATGAGGATACAGTAGGCAGAACAATTAAGTAGGCTCCATAATTCAAAATCGTTAAAAATTTAGTTACTTACTACTTATATTGTTCGACGACCTCCGTGGCGCAACGGCTAAGAGCCTCGGAAAGTAAACGGGGGTTGCGGGTTCGATTCCCGCCCCAAGTCTGGGTGTTTATGTATAATATGTATTTATTTACAAAAGAAAAGTATATAAGTAGTATATCAGTTGTCTAGTACCCATAACACAAGCGCTATGCTGCTTTCTTTGGGACTAGATGGCGCTGTGTGAAATGTCTGAGTATATTATTATTATTGTTGATATTAAACAAAAAAGTTATTTTCTATTATAGAACATCCGCCACATTGGATTTATGATGACGTCACACATACAGAAACCTTGCCATGCCTATTCCATTTCATTTGATACCCATATTGTTGGTGTCGAACGGAAACTTATTTCCTGTTATGGAAAATCCGCCATTTTGGATTTATGATGACGTCACATACATAGAAACCTTCCCCTGCGTATTCCATTTCATTTGATTCCCATATTGTTGGTGTCGAACAAAAACGTTATTTCCTATAACGGAACATCCGCCATATTGGATTTATGGTGACGTCACATATGTATCTACCTTCCCCTACGTATTCCATTTTATTTGATACCCATATTGTTAGGATTTAGCATTAGAAAGTTCCCCTGTAAAGTTTCATCCCCTTTTTAACCCTTTTAGGGGTAGATTTTTGATAACAAAGAAAACTATTTTTTTAATAGAAAAGGTGTATCCATGTACCAAATTACATCTTAATCGGTTGAGCGGTTAAAAATTTCCCATACAAAGTTTCATCCCCCCTTTTCACCTCTATAAGGGTAGATTTTTGAAAAATAAAGTGGCCTATGTTCATCCCCTGGTGTCACATTATCTCCATGCCAAATTTTATCAGACTCGGTCTGGCGGTTTATCCGTGAAAACCAAGCAGACAGATAAACAGAGAGACTCGCATTTATAATATTAGTATGGATCCCCTATAAAGTTTCATCCCCCTTTTCACTCCTTTAGGGGTAGATTGTTGGAAAAAAAAGAAGTATGTTTTTTAATACAAAAGGTTTTATCTATATACTAAATTTCGTCTTAATCGGTTCAGCGGTTAAAAATTTCCCATTCAAAGTTTCATCCCCCTTTTCACCCCTTTAGGGGTAGATTTTTGAAAAATAAAGTAGCCTATGTTCACGCCCTGGTGTCAAACTATCTACATGGGAAATTTTATTAAAATTGGTCCGGCAGTTTAGCCGTGAAAACCAAGCAGACAGACAGACAGACTTTCGCATTTATTATATTAGTATGGATTTGCCTATCGGTCCGTTCCGTTAGCTACGTATCGTGACAATATTTATGCATGTAATTTGTTGAGAATCTATTTTAATATCTTAGGTTAATTTACAATTATAACTTACCAAAATAAAGTCAAAATTTTGAATTAGGTTAGTATTTTTCTCAAGGTGGGATATATCTATACTCTATACCAATCTTATCTTACTAATACTACATTGAGGGAAACTATGTTTGTTTGTATGTAATGAATAAAATCAATAACTACTCAACCGATTTCAAATATTCTTTCACCTATAGAAAGCTACTTTATCAGCAAGTAACATGGCCCGTATTTTATTCTCAAAAAAATTTTTACCCGTGCGAAGTCGGGTCAGTCGCTAGTCTACACTAATATTATAAAGAGGTAAACTTTGTATGTAATGGATAAACTCAAAAACTACTAAACCGATTTCAAAAATTCTTCCCCACCTATAGAAAGCTACATTATCAACGAGTAACATGGACTGTATTTTACTTTAAAAAAAAGTTGTACTCGTGCGAAGCCGGGCGGGTTGCTAGTTCATTATATCGTCTCGCGTGTAGGGCGACCGACAGCGAGACTTCGCCAATCCGCCGCAAGCTGGTGCGCAATCAGTCGGAGGGGTCTCCGAAGGGTGGAGCGGGGGCGGGAGGGGGAGGGGGCGGGGCCGCGGGGGATGTTTCGGCGGAACTGCGGCGGTTAGTAGAGGCGCCGGCGCGCCGCCGTACCGACTACGGAGTCATCGGGGACACCGCTTGCATGGGCGACCATAAGGTGAGGACGTGGAACACTCAACCAATAGAGTGGCAATATCATTTATTTTGTATGAAAACATTTTACGTCCAAACGCTGCTGCGGTTACTGCGTTCTGTTTTATAGTGTCAATTAAATAGTAAGTTAGATACTTATAGCAATGGAACACCCCAAACTTTACTTAAATTATCGATTAAAGCCAATATTTAATATTAATTAATAATTAGTTAATTTATATTCGAACACTTCGTGCTGCAGTCGTGAAGGTAAAAAGCAATAGAGAGACGTGGAGCGCTCGAGTTTTGATTTATAATCTCGAGCGGTAGTGGGGAACAAGCCGACAGTCGTTCTTTTCTATGACGTCACGAACACCGTCGCGCTCTTCTAGAGGGCGCCAGTGTTCCCCTTTATTTTTATTCGTAGGTGTTGCTAACAATAGTTTGATTTTTTGCTCTTTTTACCACAACACCGAATAGAACAATCAGCCATTACATAAATATTTAAATATCTGTCGGAATATACAGAGATGTACACACAGATCCAGTATTGGTTATGTACTGCTTAATGCGAGCGAGAGTTGAGTCCCCTACTTTCCCTTGACTATGCCCGTGGATATCAATATCGGTAAATAAACATCGATGTTTGATATACAAGATTATTTAGAAAGGATGGGTAAATGCAACAGGGTCAGTAAAAAGGCGAAGTACACATGACAACGGAAAACTTATATTCTACTTCGTCAAAAATCAATAGTTCTAGTGTAACAACCTCGCACCAAGTATCACAATGCATTTGCTCTAAGAACGTGTCCTTAAGGCGTCCTTTTTTTTGTTGACCGAGAAACTTTTACTAATGTGCGTGACTAGGGAAGGTCACAGTACAACGATATACAGCTGAACATAACATTTTTATTTTTATGAATACTACTTCGATCACAAATAAAGAACTAGATGCACAATCTCCTGTAAAATCTAAACAAATTATTGTCCGAATTGACGTATAACTTTTTAATACCGTATAGTATTATCGGTAACATTGTGTTAATCTAAAGTAGACCTTACTGGCAAACCGTAAGGTTATAAAAGCTTGTAAACGATTCTTGCATGACATTGAAACGATGTTTGTAAAAAAATATTTAAAATGCAATATTACGTCTCGTGTGTAAAGTATAATTCACATAATCTCTGAGTCACTTAATGTGCACTCAAATACTTATGTGAGCGCACATTTGGTTGGGACTTTTTTGGAGCGTTGATTGTATATCTAGTTTTTTATTCGTGATCGAACACTTAAGATTTACGAGTATTTGGCAAATAATTATTTCATTACCGACTCATAAGCTGACACGAAATACGCCGACAGTGCGAGGTTGCCATACTTACTATAGCTAACTGTTTTACTCGAGGTTACAATCAATGAGTCTGAAAGTGACACGAATATTCGTTTGACACACGATGGTAAGAGCGGCAACTTATTATGACTCCGTCCATTATGTTTCTTAGTCTTTTTACGTCGCTAGCAATCCTTTGGAATATAGCCCATAATTATGGGGTTGTATAATTTTTTTTCTATTAGTTTTTTTTTGTATGGAAAATAAAAAGAACGTATCCCGTAATTATTACATCTGCATTATAACAGTAAATATATATTATGGACTATAGGTAGGCAACGTAGTGATTACGGCGAGAACAAAAAGCAAATACACCAGTGTGCGTGTAAGAGCATATGTGTGTATGGAGTGATGATAGCGGCATCTATACATATCAACAAGTCCCTATCAAAATGAGGTTTTATGAATAGCAGAATTGACGTATTTTTTATCATTTTAAACTGAACTCGTAAGTATTCGAAGCATTAATGTCGTTAATTGCGATAATTTTTCCAATCCTTTTAAGTCCAAAACTTTCGTGGTACTTCTAAAAAATTGCAGTTATACAACGAAATATTTGAATAGTATTTGCATATGAAATGTATAATACAGTGAGTTTTTTCTGTGAGTAGTTACATCCGGGCACTGCACACATTTAAGCATTATTAATTCTCTCTAATGAACACAATTACGCTGTCTCACCTGAGATTTTGCAAATATAGGCGGGATAAATTTCGTACATAACTGACGTCATTTTGGATTATGGCGTGTACTTGAATAGTCTTATCTATCTCGCTTTAACGTACCCAATACTTTGCTCTGTCTCTTTTGTATTGCCTATATATGATATTATATTAAATCTATGCAGTCAACAGTGACACTAAAACCCTGGTGGATTAATACCCCCTTTCACAATAACCTTGTATAAGCGCGGGGAGCGCATTAGAATCTTCCATGTCGCGCGTGGATTATCGGGAGATGAGGTTTTATTAGAAATAGCTGTGCCTGGCCACGCGTTGCTGTAGCTCAGTATCTTATAAAAATCACATAGAAATAAGTACTTTCGGTTTTACCCCAATTTTTAGGACAACTTTTCCCAATTTCCTTTCCATAAAAACCTTACTCGGCCTATTATGAACATGTAAAAAAATTGCCAAATCGATCCAGCCGTCCTTATGTTTTGCCCTTAGAAACATTTCAACAACATTTCATTTTTGTATTCATGTAGAAGACAGGGTATTGTCTACACTTCACGTCAATTAGCAGGAGCAGTTGTAATAACAAAGCACATGAAATAATTAGGATCAATTAAAACCCTTCCACCAATACCAAACAATTAGAATACATTCCACTAAATACGCGTAAAAATCGTGTGAAAAGGAAATATCAGATAATTTTATACCTCGAAGATTTGCTCATGCTCAATTTGATTTTTACACCATACAAATACCGATTATCGATATTTTTGTTCAAAACATCGATGTTTTCGCGCTCAACATCGATTATTTGATAATATTGATGAATGAAGATGGGCCACGCACACTGTTACAATGTGTAGAACATTTGAAAATTACTGCAAAATATCAATCACACACCACAATTATTGACCGTTTAAGCTACGTTGACCAACTATTTACTTAATAGCAAGGTTAAATATAAATTGAGGTAAACAAAAATACTATTAGGAAATCTTTAAAGATGTAAAAATAAATGTTTTCGTTAAAAAAAATTTTTTTTCTTCGATCTACGGTCAGCGTCATCTATTGGCAATTTGTTTAACTAACATGCATGACAGCTGTTGGTTGGTGACTGATCACGTTACCACAATCGGGGAATCCATACAGTCGTCCAACGAAGACGTCTAGACAGGGCAATCAGGCGGGGTGGGAAGGATGAGATGCAAGAAGGGCAAGCCCGAGCTGCCCACGTCGCTCTTTTAGTAGCTCGAGACTTATCTTACAGCGTTAACGCGTGTTTGTTGTACATGATTGACCTACTATCTACATTATATAATTTTTTTCCACAGCCAATCTACCTCCGGGTGATGCTGCAGAGCGACCGAGGTATCGTACAATGTTGCGACCCCAAACTGCCCTGTACGCTGTGCTCTTGCGTGACTCGCCTCCCCTCTACCCTGTCCCTACGCTACCCCCTCACTAGACTACCCACCGACCCCGATCTATTCGCTAGTACAAAAATAAACGACCACTTGGATTTCTCTGGGAGTTACCCAGACAAATTACTATCCGACGACCATAGACATATGAAACTGAAACGTACTAGAACCGGCAGTTTGAACGATAAAATATTCAGGATACCAGATGTTGAAATAACTAGCGCGGACTATTGCAGCTATGACGGTATCTTTGTTAACGACATAGACACAACTTTACTCAGTGCTAGGCAATGCTTATATCCTTACACGCCAGAGAGCGTCGATTCCCACACCCCGAACATAGAGGGCGCTTCGACCGGTTCCGACGATTTGACGGAAAATGCCGATGACGTTTTACGAGATACAAATACAGAGAAATTAAAACTGAATAAAGATCGTAGTGTGTCGCCTACGCAATTAAAGAGTAGGTTGGATATGTTGTTAGACAAAGGGAAAATCGTTAAAGTTCCTGAATTAGAGAGATTGGACAGTCGCGAGTCTTGCAAATCGGATAGTAGTGGTAAATTAGGGTTGTGCTGTCTCGCTTTGAAATGCTACGGGTTTTGTAGGAGGCGAGCGCGCAAAGTTAATTGTAACTGTAGAGGCTTGAGTGATTGTTGCACATCGTGATAATAAACGAGACGTTTCAGAATTTCGCAGCGACTATCACTAATGTCGTTATAATAATTTTGATTAACAATTTCTCTATGATTTTCTTATTTGAATGTTATCCGTGGAGAACTAAAACGCTTGCTAAAGACTGAAATCCAAATCACGCAATTTGTTGCTCCATAGAGCTTTAGATTGTCGTATACCTCGATTTTAAAAATTTTGAATTCGTAACTGCTGGTTGATTTGCCCTTGAAATTTATTTGACATAAACAATCGTATTTTGTTTAATCTACAGAGTTACTGAACTTTTTATATGGACTACAGATTTCAAGGACGAAGCCAACGTTACTGCATTTTTACATAGACTTAATAAAAAATAGACATCGCATCGCGTATTGTAAAAGTAAACCTACCAAGTTAGCCGGTCTGCATTTAGATATGGCATGCATTTAAGTGTATCGAAGAAACCTCTTGGATGCCATTTCTCTGGAACAGCACGCCAATTATTCCAATCTCTGCCAAAAATGGCCGACCCGGTTCTGTTATGTAAATAGTGTGTCATATTTATTAGCGGGCTTTTGAAGTGTGCGACGCGTAGTCTAATCTTTTATAACGTCTATGCATTTTTAGTTAAAAATGTTTAATTGAAAATTATTTTAATTTTATTAATGATGATCAACCATATATGGTTGTGAAACCAAATGGTATTATTTACCATTGTTACGTTACCATACCTGTTGACGATGTGCATGAATTATTGGATTATTATTTTAATAACGCATGCATTTGAATAACAGTAATTATATACATTTAGTGAAATCTATACCTACCGTATCTGTATAGTAGTTAAGCATAGACAATATGTATAAACATTATAGATAAGTCATAACGATGTGTTTGCAACTAGTCGATAGCACAGTAAGATAATTTTTCTCCATTTTAATGGTGAGATAAGCTGTGCTGTTATTAAAAAAATATACCAAATGTTTTTATTGTCTAGTCTAGACCTGCTCAAGGACTTACAAAAATACAATAATGTTCAATGTAGTTGCCGTACTTAATAATGATACCGGCAACACCAATCGTATAGAAATAATAGTTTTGAAACACTGGTTTTATGGAAATTATTTATTGTTGGATTGTTTGAAATATTTTGTGATTTTTCTTTTAAATCTAACATATTTATTCTTGATTTGTTGTTTGTTTAATTTGAATTGTGTTTTGTCATTGTGACGCTAATTTTTTGTGTAAAAATTATCGAATAGGATAATAAGTTACCTAACAATGCAATTACTACCTTATATATTATACGGCACCGTATTTTTGGTAATAAAGACTAAGTTTAACCAAACCCTAGTCCCTATAAGTACAAGTTTGTAATTATCACTCAATTTTATACGTAATTCGCACAAAAGTATTTAATTTTAATCCACTTACTGTATTGTGGTGCTAGTTAGATAATAAACATTCCACACTGAACAATTGTATTCGTTTTCTTTATATTTTCGCTATACGTGTAGCATTTATAATAGAACCTTACCTTATTTGGGGACCTTAGTCGAATAATGTGAGTCACTCCGCTCTGAGCAGTATGCATTAGTCGAATATTGCAGTAATAGTATGCACATGACGTTATTTGACGGGTCCTCAGATATTTTCTGCAGATTGTACGTACTTATATCAGCATTATGCTAATGACACATGTATTTAATTTTGTGCTTCGATATTAATAGAAATTTTTGTATTTTTTAATGTAGTTGCACCTCTAAAATATTATTATTCGATACAAAACTTTAGTTTGGTGTTAATAAAATCGACATAGATTCAACTTCGTTACCTTCGTGTTGTGTCTGTGTGTGCGTGTTTCAAATACAGTATTACCGTTTGCTTTAGTAGAATTTGTATACTGCTTGATTGTAAGTATTTTTATTTATTCCTTTTTGCCAGTTTCACTCTAATTTGCACGTAAATTTGTGTGCTCTGATATAATAGTTAATATCATTTCAATTGTGACAATTTTGAAAATATTACCAGATCGATGTATCTAGAATTGCCATAAATATTGTTACAAGGATAACATCGTTTTTTTTCTATTACATAAAACGTTTAACGCAGCGTGCATTAGTTTATACATTAATATAATAGCATTTTAAAATTTGGAGCTCATTCAAAATGGTCTCCATTGGCCTTAATATATTCCTTTTAACGTTGTGGTCAGTGATCGATTGAAACACGCACTTTCTCCATGGGAAAATTTGCCACTGCCATTCTTATGGAATGTTTTAGGGATTCCAAATTATTATGGCGTTTAAAGCATGCCATATTCTCTAAAAGAGACCATAAATCATAATCAAGTGGATTAAGATCGAGACTAGATGACGGCCGGTCTTCAGCTCTAATGAAGTCAGACCCGTTCCTATCCAGCCACGCTTGTGTGGATTGAGCTTTATGAGCCAGTGCTTGCTGAAAAAACTATTCTTGGTTATGGAACATGGTGGTGTTAAGAGGCTCAACTACCTACTTAATTATTATATCATGATACACCTGGGCCGATGTTTTAATACCCTTTTCTCAAAAATATGGCTCAGTCACTCCTTGATAGCTAGCACCACACCAAACCATCACTGAAGCCGGATAGTGCCTACGTTGTACCCTACTGTATAATTGAAAAGCTTCTCTAGAGCTTTGAGCATATACTCGGTCATTCTGCTTTCAAAATGTTGCTCTATAGTACAAATTTTCTGGTCAATAAATAAAATTTTTCTGCAACCTCCCTTTGCGTACCGCCTTAGAAATTGTTCTGATTTTATTTTACCACCCTATTCATTTTTAAATTATCGGTTAAGTAATGACTAGTGCGTCTCTTAGAAGCTGCAAGTCCTAATCTTTTAAAATACGCGACATTTTTTTGGTTACTATATTCATTTCCCTAGATAAAATCTTTTGCTTTCGGACACGATTTCTTTGGATTCTTTCCTTCACTGCTTTGATTGCCTTTTTAGTACGAATACTACGTGGACGGCCAGATCTTTTTCTGTCACAAACAGAGGACGTTTCATTATACCTATCAACAGCCCGGTAAACAAACATTCGATTAATACCAAACGGATAGAGTTGCAAAAATTGCATTTGCCTCCATACCTACTTTGTGTAATGTTATCACAGCGATTCGGTTCTCTTTATCACCCCACTCCATTTTAATATCACAAGAATATTTAACAAAGATTGGCGCAAAAGTAAGAAAACACATATTCATATTTAGTTATTCATTCAGAATAACAGGTTCCAAATTCAAATGTAATATTATTGTTTTTTTATTGTAACAGTATTTATGGCCAGACTGTGTATACAGTCGGCATTAAAAGTAGTTGATGAAAATATTCTCAAAAATGTGACATGATTGTCACATATGGTTCACAAAATAGTCTCTTGTAGAAATATTTTTCTAAATATTTAACGTTGATAAAGATAATTTTTTTTTTAAATGTATTTAAAAATATACTTATGTTTTGATCAACTACCAATTTTTAACGCTGACTGTACACTATCTTTCATTCACAATAAAACTATATGTCTCCAAATATATTTCCAATTTTAAAGAGGATATAACTCAATAATTTTTGTTTCTAAACAAAATTCGCTTTCAGGAAACTATCGTCATGATTGCCATTCTGAAACGTCACCGAAACATGGGAAATTTGAAGAACAAGACCGTGCTGACTGCGTGGCAGAATCGCCCACATCACGCTATATACACTACAATATGGACACTCCGTCGGCTGTGTTCAAGGAGACCGACATATAATCAGAACGTACATTGACAACTACAATCATCATTAAAAAGGTAAATACTCTAACGGGCTACTTTAGTAGAAAGAGTGTCGTAGTGTAATTTTAGAGAACACCATGTATATGAGTTAATTATGAATTAATATATTCGTAAATACTTTATAGCATAGTGTTGCGTATCGATAGTAATATATCGAGTACTCTATATCGATATGCAACATAATACGTCTTATTATTAATATTGTTGACTTGAAAAACAGTAACAATGTTATGAATTATTAAAATCTTTAGCTATTTTCCGCTCAAACTCCAAAAACCACCAATCGACACGTGTTTCGCCTCTCAACGAAGCATTCTCAGAATATACCAGAGATAGGATTCGGTCAGCTAACCAGCACCGAATCCAATAGCTCATATGAATATTCAATAGCCAATAGCAATGGCTGACCGAATCCTATCTCTGGTATATCCTGAGGATGCTTCGTTGAGAGGCGAAACACGTGTCAATTGGTGGTTTTTGGAGTTTGAGCAGAAAATAGCTAAAGATTTTAGTAATTCATCACATGAAATGGATTTCCGCAAAGTAACACCTGAGTCTATACAATAGTAACAATGTTGATAGTACAATTGATAGTATCATCTCTTGTCCATTACATTGAAAATATCGACATGTAATATACTTTCACCAAGGTCTGGAAAAGAAAGAAAAATGTGGAGTATTGCAGTTACTTATACATACATATCTTCACACTATCCCCAACGGGGTAGTCAGAGAGGACGGAGCGCCAAGCATCGCGATCCTTACATACTTCTATTGCTTCCTCTAATCTCATCATTCTCCTTACACATAATAATTACTTATAATTTGTGTAATAAATAAAGTATCGGATAATCGGGTGTACATTTACCACACGGTATAAAGTATGGAAGCGGCTTCTTAAAATAATTTATTCGAAAGCCGAAATCTCGGGACCTCACAGGTCACAGCTAATAATACTAAACGAAAATAGATTTTTGCTGCAATTTATAAAATCGATTGTAACACCTGCAGTTTATGGATTGAGTTTCCCATTTCCCGCTTTTAGCAATAGACAATCCAAAAACTACAAAAAGGTATTTTTCGAACCCTGGGTTGCAGGATTCAACGATGTAAAAGTTTGAAACACAAATCATTAAAACACCTCAACTTTAGGTGAATATACAATGCCCGATCAAGTTTTACAACTTTACAACTTAACAAATAATAGTCGACCAACTTATAAAATGTACTTGGAAAAGTAAATGCTCATAGTATCGAAAAGGCTCCTCCCTAAGTACGCATAGTGTGACGGGGAACTGCGGAACCCCATACTGCCCTTGACCCGACACGCACTTGGCTGCTTTTTTATTAATAAAATGTTATTTTGCGGGTTACAACTTACGTGGGAAGCAACGATATTTATGTGCACCAAGGGTTTTTCAATTTCCTTGAAAATAACAAATACATTAATTTGTGAACAGTCTATATCTTACCGCGCAGGCCGTAAAAGTTAACCAAGACATAGGGTTTGTTGCAATGAACTAATAAAAACGATTAACTAGCAACCTATCAATCTCTAATCTAGTCCCGTTTGACCATTCGTAAGCCTAAATATTGAAATGCGAAGTTATGTAGGAATTTGTCATTACAATCTTACAATATTTACTTCGGGTCTATGTCGCATTTACACTTTAAGGCTAATTACCTATTTTATCCCGACGTTTCGAGTGGATTGCACCGATTGTGGTCACAGGCAGACTGATGAGGATGAATGTCGTCTTCGTAGCGTGCTTCGTATTCAATACATTTTTAATTTTTGATAGAAGTGTGGGTAGTTGCAAGAAACCGCACGCTACGAAGACGACATTCATCCTCATCAGTCTGCCCGTGACCGCGGTCGGTGCAATCCGGTCGAAACGGGATAAAATAGGTAATTAGCCTTAAAGTATAAACGCGACATAGACCCATGAATAAATATTGTAAGATGTGTACCAGTCCTGAAAGTTTAAAAACATTAATATGTACAATATTTGATACTATATATATTATCGCTATTACTAATTGTATTCTCTATTTTATCGATATATCGATTTATTTCACATGAGATGAAACTATACGATAGTACTATTGATATTGTCACTATTTTCTGAACCATCATTAGTCAAACTATCGAACTATCAATGTTGAATATTTATATTGCTGAACTGCGGTAGTTTGTCTGTCGACAGCTCCGTAAAACTATTTCCTACAAAACATAAAAATTATAAACGTTTAAGCTTATGAATAACCGTGTATTCAAAATGTCAAATGACATTCCAAATGGAATATAATTTAGATATAGAATAACATAATAACCGAAATTATTATAATTTAGTTTTATGTATAAAAATTATGAGATAAATGAGTGCAGGTATTCGTTACGAATGTATCTGTTGGTAACTCTTCAAGAATATCAGTGGATCTATTACACAATTA
This sequence comes from Zeuzera pyrina, assembly GCA_907165235.1. Taxonomy (NCBI): domain Eukaryota; kingdom Metazoa; phylum Arthropoda; class Insecta; order Lepidoptera; family Cossidae; genus Zeuzera; species Zeuzera pyrina. Next base: position 12,414,575 of record OU015639.1, on the reverse strand, counting down.
AAAAATAAATAAAACACTCGCGCCCTCTCTTTACACTAATACTCAAGTTAATGTAACCATTGTGTTCTAAAACTGTTTTAAATATTCTATTTTGTCTATTCTAGTTTCGAGAAAATGCTGTCAGATAGTCAAGTTATTTTATAATTCATATTGTTGATTATAGGAGTAACTATTAAAAAACGAAAAAAGAACTATTTCAATACAGGATAAATAAAACTAGAATAAATGTACATGATAACTAAGAAATCACGTGCGTCCTTTTACAGAAAGTTTCTATTCACGAATAAGATAATATTGCGACTAAAATTACGTAAAACGAAATAAAAATGAAATATATTATTTCTCAAAACCTTAGAGTCGTCGTGTAATGGGAAAGGCCCCACAATCTGAATTTGTATTGCAATACATAATTATACCTGAAGCCGAAATGATTTCAAATTATTTAAATTATACAATAAATAATTTCTACACTATATTATGTAACTTTATGTAATGTATTTTTAAATTATAGATATAAATGCTATTTATTCACATTGGTGTCGATAGAAATTTAACTAGTATATAATTAATATATAAAATATATTAAAGTTTTAAATTAAATATGTATGTCTATAGAAATATCTTGATTTCTCAATTGTTATTATTAAGGCAGTTATACTCAATAGTAATTTCCTTTAAACAATATGAATATAAGAATTTTAATGTTGTATGCACCGTATATTGTTCACGTTTCTCTAGTCTTATTATACGGGTAATATTTATAATCGTGTGGTAAGTAAATTCAGTAATAAATCTTTTGTAGCTAGATATATGTAACTTTAAAATGTAGTCTATTATAATTGTTAAGATCTGTAATATTTTTTAGGCAGTTGCGTGGTGTAATATGATAGCATTTATCGTCACATGCAAAATACAACTTATATTACAACAAATACAATGTACATCTCATTCCATAGATAGGTAAAGAAAACCGTCGCCATTTGCTCACTAACTAACCTCTTACAAATGTTCAAAGTAATAATATTTCATCTTAAAAATTAAAAAAAAAAACTTGCCAAGAAAATGATGTAGGTAAATTATTGCTATTTTTTACCGACTTCAAAAAAAGGAGGTTTTATGTTCGTTCGTTGTTTTTTTTTTTGCTTTTTTTTATGTATGTTCACTGATAACTTCGTCAATTGCGGACCAATTTCAAATTTTTTTTTTATTTGAAAAGGTATACTTCCGAGGTGGTCCCATTTAAATTTCACCGTGATTGGAGTTTAAACTTCGAAAATACACCAAATAATGCTAAATACACACATCAAAAGTGTCTAGGGATCAAGTACATTTTTAACTATAAAAAATTATCCAATTAATATTTATCAAATCTAGTCTTCCAGACTGGCTTCTTACTTTAATTCCTATGTTTAAGTTAACAACTTATCCTTATATTTTGTAAAAATTAAGAAAAATTACAATTTTTGGAAATTGTGGGAAATTAACCTAACTTAATGTCGTCAATTAAATGGCTAAAAAAAGGCAACAATGAGGATTTTTTAAATTTTTATTGTAAAAATAAAAATAATAATAATCTGTGTTTCCACCGTTGACACGAATTACACAATCACAGCGATTTGGCATGCTTAAAATCAGTTCATCAAAATCACTTTGAGGAATGGCCGCCCACATTCTTTCTAACAAGTCAAAAAGTTGTTGTGGGGTATGCACGGCATCCATACTCGGCAGAGCTCTTCTTTGAAGCATATCCCATGCGTGCTCAATGAGGTCTGGCGATTGAGCAGGCCACAGCAGAACATTAATGCGAGCGTCGGCAAGAGCGCGTGTTACGACTGTAGCCGTGTGTGCACGTGCATTGTCGTGCATTAGTCGAAACGAATCATCCAACCGGCTTCGCAGAGGGACGATCACGTCTGAAACAATCCTCTCCGCATAAATCTGAGCATTGAGGTTGCCCCTGATCCAAACGAGATCGGTTCTTCCACCGATCCAAATATCGGCCCAAACCATTATTGTTCCCCCTCAATATGAATGAACTTCCCTACGTTCCCTACGCCCGTGATACGATAGCGTGTCCAGATACGGCTTATGACACTGTGTAGTGCCAAGAGCGACACCCACAGTACGTTGCCTGGAACCAGCTTGCAACATTCCGACGGCTCTTATGATCTCTTCTCGTGTCAAATGATGTCGTCGCTCCATATCGATGCAATTTTTTTCAGTTCCGAAGCAGAAATTGTAATGGTTTTGTAAAATCGCTATTACACACTTTTATAGGAATCCTGATTGACAGCTCATTTTCTATTTTTAATCAAAATTTAAAGAAAATTCTTTATTCAAATAGTGAATATCACTAAAAAGAATCAATAACGATCCAAAAAAGTTAAAATAATAATCCTCAATTGCGGCTATAATCTAAAACGTACTTGATCACTAGACACTTTTGATGAGTGTAGCTCGAACTGGTTATAACCTTTATTTATGTTGATGATTCTCTTATATATCGTTGCGCTCCAGAATTAGAAAGAAGTTAATTATAGACCTGCCCTAAATATTTATTTAGGCCAAGGTCACTCAAAAGAGAGTTGTCTGAAAGAATGACTTTTTTAATTGTTTTAACATGGAGATTTCGCGGTTTGGGAAATTAATTTTTTTTCATTACGTACGTAATTGTAATCCTATTTCATACAAACTATGTTGTGTCGCAGTTCAATGTTAATGAGTTAGTAGCCGCATCGCATTCTTCAATAATGAAGTAGAGACTGGCTCATTGGCGTTGGCGTGTTGGCAGCACATATGCCTTCCGAGTCAGGAGCCAGAGTACGGTTCCCGATCAGAACAATTAAGAAACAAGTTTCAAAAACTAGCTTGGAGTCTAGGTGTTATCTGGAGCTCCCCAGTTCGTTGTGTGATATCCATAATAAAAGCCTAGTACTTTCGGTCACACAATGTGTGTAATTATCAAGTGACAAAAATAATAACCAGCCTGTAAATACGACACATATAATATAACTAACGTGACTATTTTTTTTTGCCTAAATCCGGGACGTCCTACCCTATATCCATATTTATAAAGGATGATGATGTCATCTATTATGTACAATACATACATGAAAATATTTTTTTACAGAAGATATTTTTTATTGAGTAATTAAGTTTACAAAGAAAATTAGAAAAAAACTTAAATATTTAGCTGGCCTCGACTGGTTTTTAATATTTACCACAAGAGCTAATTTTTCTTAAAATGTCGGGTCTGTTTTTAAGATAAGTATGCAGTTGAATCCACGGTTTATTAATGTTGGTTTTTGTAATTAAAATTGCCTTAAGTACGGCGATTCCTAGTAACATTTTTTTGCTAGTCCATATTTATTCATCAGTGAGAACACTTTTTCTACTGACGCGTTACTACCCGGCAAACATAAAATATACTCTGCTATTATTCGAAAATTCGAATAAGACAGACAAGTATGACAATGTTAAAAAAAAATTGAAATTTAAAACTAATTTAACTCTATGTTTTTATTTTTCCAATTCGGGACATTTTTCTCAATCCGTGACATTTTCTATTTTGCTCGGGACACCGCGACTGGCAATCGATCCTAGTCCCAGATAATCCGGGATGTATGGTCACGTTACATATAACCAATAAACAAATTGGCTACCATTTGACTGGAAAACAGCGCATCGAACAATGTTTCAAAACTTGCAGCACTGTATTCGAGTAGAATAGCGGCTGATCTACTTATTTTTTGGTGTAGCTTTATAGTGTTAACAAGCGGGTGACGCGGAATCTGTCTTTTTATTGCATTTATGGGTCTATGATTATGAATTAAAAAAAGTATACTGCATTGTTGATGTATTTATTAAAAACCAGCCGTTTTCCGCCCGATTCACTTGGCGTAAATGGAAATTATGTGCCTATAATAAAAAATTTTTTGTTTGAAAAATGGTGAAGGGTCTATGGAATTCAAAAAATAAATAGCCTAAAACAGTCTACAAATGATTGCGCATCGAATTTTCATAGTCTCATACCGATACTTTTTCACGCGATCACGTGATAAATAAGAATAATAATAATGCGCCAGACAATACACACCAGTCATCTGATCTCAAACTAGGGTATTTCCTGTGCTATGAGATGACTACTGGGGGCGTCTCGCAGTACACCCAGACCCGAGACAATCTAGAAAAGTTGTCTCCTAAATTGACCCGATCGGGAATCGAACCTGGAACTTTTCGCGCTTGGGTGCAACATCTAAACCACTGCGCCATCGAGGTCGTTAAGATGAAGAAAACCATTTTCATTATAATGTATACATAATTTTGTGTCTACTGACTATGCTAGTCTATGATAACTGTGACCTCGTTACTTAACTATAAATATAAAAGAATATATTTATTAAATATAGGTTAGATACAAAATGTTCCATGAATATCAGCAGTACCTGCCTTAGTGAATATTTCCTATATATAAGTTACCAATACCATAATAAAGTAATATTATCTAGTTGTATTTAGATTTCAGTTTCATTCCATAATCGTTAACACGTCTGTTCTTACTTCTTAGTATCAAGTAGTTTCTAACTATAGTATTGATACCAAGAAGCTTTGAATTTAGTTAGATACCGTACTCTGAAGAGGTAGTTGAAGACCTCGAGTAACCTTTGATCACTAACCTTTCATTTCTGTCTCTTTCTAACTCCTGGAAATAACTCGAAAATACACCTACTACCATATATAAGATTGTTATATATAGATATACCAACAGCAAAAGATAAAAAGAGATGGAGGCCATGGAGGGGAAAAGAGATGGGAGGCCATGGAGGGTAATAGAGATGTGTCAAGGTTAAATTTTTCGACTTCAACCACCAATTCAAAATTGTTTTAATTATAATAATCTAAATATGAATGAGTATTAAGAATCTCTAATTACAAAGAAATAAGGCAAATATATCGTTAATTGTGATTAACTTTTGTCTGCAGCTTATCTGATGATAATTGATTGCCTAGTTTTCGAATGGATGAAAAATAAACTTATAACATTTTCTTATTAAATTTTTCAATAATTTATAATACATAGGTCAATATTCTATCTCGTTACTCTTCTCTCACTTGTCCTCTCCACAAGAACTAACACAGAGAAATAGATTGATATTTTCCTGTAATTTTTTGAGTGCCCCTTATAGTGTAACATACAATTTAAGGAAAATATTCTTGTAGATTTATTAATTTTAACTTCTTAACACTTAATCTACAAAAAACACTGGCTTTTAAAGTCTATACAATTTTTTTTTGGTATTGCTAGTCTTAAATGTTATTTTCAACGTCGTCATGATATATTTAAGGACTAATTTTATTATTATTTATTCTTGTACGTAATAATATGAATATATTATTAATATATAAGAAATATATTGGACTTTTTGGCGGGAACGGGAGAAGTGAGGTTGTCATTCCATTTAGATTTTCTATTTTTTACATTCTTATGAGTTATAAAGTACAAAAGTGACAGTTTCTGTATTAGTGAAAAGAATGGAGTAGGTCTAAATAAACATGCGTAGCTGAAGTTCTCGCGCTCTTCCAAGAAGTCCTTTATAAATTCAGTAAAGCCTACTATCACTTTACTGGAGGAGTTTTACGAATTTGTAATACTTCGAACGTGTTTAATGTGCTCGTCATGAATTATAGCAATACTGTGACATTAGTGTGCTTATACTGTGTCCATTGCATTGCCTGTTTAACTCATCAGCTATTCTACTAATTATCACGTGACATTGGCAAATGCGCTAATCTGTGCGCCATGTTAGGAAGAAAGAAAGAAATATACTAAAAATATCTATATCATATATCTTAAATAATGATTGTAATCGCATATTATAAAAACAAATTTAAAAATATTAGAAGCGTAGCCTTAGCTTAAGAATTTAAAAACAACTTTGAAATATAAAAAATATAAATTAGCATAGTGGCCAGTAATAAAATTGAGAAAAATACTTATTTTATACGGTGTCTACCGCGATATTGTATTAAAGAAAAATACTCTAATTTTAAAAAATCCAGATAAATACCGACGCGACGCAAAGTATTTTAATTTCTTCAATAGGTACGATACTAGTAAAAAAAATAAAATTTACTTGCGTTATGTACATATCTTTTCTTTAATGCGATTTCTAACAATTTTAAAAATAGAAAACTCATTATTTTTTTAAATATTATTTATGAAGGATATTTTTCTTGATCTTATTACTTGCCATTAATAAAAATATTATAATATGAAATAATTATTTTATTCCATTAAATGGTGTTCTCAATAAATAATAATGTTTATGCCAAATTGTAACATTAAAATTTTTATCATTAAACAATGAAATTGTTTGTGCAAATGCGTAATTTTGTATATTTATATTAATTATTGTATGGATGAATATATTTACTTATTTAAAACTGACCGAGAAAAAGTTTCAGAAGAAATTAAAATTACGTTTTTTAATTTCATCCTTTTTATCATAATTATTATTGTTGTAATTATTTCGATTTCATTGTTGTAGTTACTTCAATGTAAGTGCGTTCGTTATCGTATCGCAAATGTTTGACTTTTTAAATATGCTATCGCTTTTAATCTATTTGACTTAACAATCTCTACTGTCCCGCTTCCTTCGATTTCCGGATTTAAAGTTCAATTTCTAGGTCAATTTACGAAATAAAACCAAATTGTTTTGAAGTGTAGATATTACTAGTCTTTGTTGAGTCTAATATTTACAGATCGCACAACATTGGCGTACCTTATTGCCTGGACATTACAAAAATCGCGTATCTAATTATAAAATACCTTAGAATAGTAACGCTTAAATACTAATTAGGCGCGCAAAACTGAAGCAATTTACTAGAAACCATAACAGCCAAAGACTTCTACATAAACTGAGGTAACTATGCTCTACGCATCAAATTCTGTACCGTTAAATAGGAGTTAATTAACACCAGTGCATGCGAAACGCACGTCACACGTTCTGGCTGTGTTGTTTAAAATTAGAAAAAGCTTAAGTTACTCTAGTTATATTCATATATATTGCATTTTAGTAATACTTAAATGTTTTAGTTCCGGGAAAAAATTAGGGCGTCTCTCAGTTCATAATAGAGGTCTTTGATAAAAGCCTTTATACACGATTTGCGAGCGCGTACCCTTCCAAGCGATGCGACTCGTGAACGTGCACGCAGCGAAGACGCTGCGTGTGCGCAACGAGCTTGCCGCAATAACGCGACGACAACCCTGCACAGTATTAACCAAAGAGTACCCTCTTACCAACGCTATCGTACATCATTTATAGGCAACGAGCGCTTGCGCACACGCGGTGCCCCAGATAGCATATAAGGTTGCTCCATGCTTCATTTTTCTTTGTCACATCGTACTACACGCACACACGCGGGCCTTAAGCCACACTGTAAATTGCTACGCAGAACAATAGGCACACTAATCGGCCTTCAGCCGTCTCACCGGCAGGGTCCGCTAGAGGCCCAGTCCTCACCCGAATAGGAAGCCCGTTAAAATGCACGCAGGTGCGGAAAACTTCCCTGGCGACCGGTGACGTTGTAAAAGCCACTAGGGCTAACAGCAGAAAGGGGTTTTTAGTCGGTTCGAGTCCGACACTACTGAGTCAGCGTAGAGTCCGGCTGAGTGTCTGTGGGGATTTATTGAAATTTTTTCTTTGATTGTAAATTGCCAAGTGACGAGGCAAGTTTTTGACATTTAATGATTAAAAACTGCTATGTCAAATACGACAACAAAGCTTTTTACAGTAAGAATGGAGATTCTTATTATTTTTAGTAGGTATCAAGATTTTTCTTATAGTTTGGTACCTACTTTGTGTATTACAGGTAGGTAGCGGAACGAAAGCAAAGAATATGTAACGAAAGTCTAACGGTGGACGAAATGTGGAGGGAGTGGAGGGGATATCTGCGCATGGCTGCTGTCCCACACGTATCAGTGTGGAGGACACAGTACAACTGGAGAGCCAATAACTTCCCTAAGATACACTATACTACTTCTGCGCAATAACAGTTACCGCTAGACTTTCGTGCCTCTACCTGTACAACACAATTGCCTTTAATTACGACACTCCACCGCTGTATAAGTCCAGCATAAAACAGTGTTATGTCAACATCGTACCTTCGTTGCGAAGCAACAAAGAAATCTAATTTAAACTTGCCTCAAGGGTGGGTATACAGTTGCATGGGAAACTTGTTGCATACCTAGTCCAAGTTTAAATTTCTGGATGTACTCGAATAGTTACAAATCGCATACTTAAACCCGCTCACCTACCGCCAGTGTGAAGACCCTTAATGGAACCATTTGGTGAGAGACACTTGTTAGTCGCATGTTCCTGAAATATGATATTGGTCAGTGCGGATTCGACTGTGGTTATGCACATAAACGTAACTTGTTTGCGTTTACTTATACATTTTCTGTACACATGTATCGCTTATTATTAAACACCCAAGCGTTATTATTCTAAAATAAAAACAAAAAATGGCTTTATTTTGGTCAATGATTCAGGGCCGCAAGATCAATGGTAGTTTAAACGACGCAAGAGAGTTTACTCTTCTCTCTCGATTATTTCGTGACATAAATGGCAGTCAATCAATTACGAGTAGATTAAATTATCGAATATTGACAAAAAATTTTAAAAAGAACGAACGAAATGTGAATAAAACGAATAATATTACCATGTGTAAGACTTTTCCAGGTTTTACTAATCCGTTCACTATTTCCATTTGCTATTAGGACAGTGGATTTAACTGTCGTAGAATTTTATCGTAGATTACAATATCCATAGTTTTAACTGGTCTTGATCTTGCGGCCCTTACTAACCTACTGTTCCTTTATCCATATTCCATAAATAAATAGCGATATAGCGATAAACAAGCGATAACGAAAGAGCTCCAACTCTTATCTAAATTGTTATTATCTACGTATATAATTAATACTCTAGAGCAATTTCGGCTGTTATGTAGTATCTGTCTAGTCATTTCGTGTATATTGTGATTGGTGTGAAAAATAAAATAAAGAAACCAAACCAGTTTTTCTTTGTATTTTAAACCCCATGGTCAAAACAACGATGTCAAACTCATTAAGTTTGACATCGTTGTTTGGGCATCGTGATTTACATGCGGTTTTATTTTTGTTTGAATTACAGTAGTCGAAAATTTTGTTGTTATAGTTTTTTAATTTAAATTGATTTTTTTTTATATCAGAGGCGACAAACGAGCGAACGTCACCCGATGGAAAATGATCACCGCCGCCATGGACACACGTATCGTCCAGGGAATCACGGGTGCGTTGCCGGCCTTTAAGGAGAGTAATAGGCTCGTTTCTTGAAGGTCCCTAAGTCGTAACGGTCCGGGAATACAGCCGCTATGAGTTGGTTCCACAAAATTGCCGTACCTGGTAAAAAAGTGTCGTAAAAATCGCACAGTTGTAGACCTCCATCCATCAAGGTGGTGGGGATGAAAGGTGTGTCCACCTGACTACTTGATTAGCACCGCATGTGGTGGTCCAGCTGACTACTTGAATTTGAACTTCATCTTTAAGGGAACTTAGGGGCTATTACAGGTTACATCGTACCTGAATAATTGCAGCATGAAAGACTATTTGTTATGTCAACATTGAATTTTTGTCGCGTGGTAACTTGGGAATCTAATTTAAACTTTCCTTGAATTTATACAATTGCATGGCAAGATTGGCCTACACCTGGTTCTTTAAATTCTATTATTCTGGGTTCTATTTTAAACATTTTTTGAGTCTTGTACGTCTACGCTAACGCTGTCACGACTGCTACACACCTTTGTGTATCTGTATGTTTGGCTATGGCATCGTACCTCCCAAACTGATAGACCGAATTGAATGTGGTTTTTTTGTTTAAAAACTGCAGTTATCAAGTTTTTTAGCTGTTTGGTAGAAACCGGTCCAGGCCTTCTCTGAATATTTAGCTCTGATTCTTATACATTTATGTATGAAGAATACGTATGAGATCTTAGGCACTTTGAAGCTAAAAACTTCAATTTTGGTCTCATGATGTCAAAGTAGGTCTGATGATGGCCAATATAAGGTGTAATTAAAAGTAGGTAGGTATTTATTTTATTTATTTATATAGGTATTTATTTATTTATATTTTTAGTTTATTTATTTCTATTTCAGTTTATTTATTTATTTATCTAACTTTAAAAAGTTTAAAATAAAGGTTGAAAACTTAAAAATTCCTGGATACAAAACTATATAATAATTAACAGGTATGTACCCTTAAAAAGGAATGAATAATGAGGTATATTTCACTATATCTCACCACTTTATCTCTCTGCAAGACTCAGTTTAGTAGCGAACTTCGTAAATTAATAAATATGTCTGGAACCGCTATAAAAACAGAAAAAAACAATAGTATAAGAAATGTTAGCGTTTAAATTTTTATTATTGGTCTATAGACACTTCAGATCTCAACAGCCCTTTAATGTATAAGGCTACATACATTTTATAAATTATAACATTTATAGATTTTGCTTATATAAACATTACTTCAGTACGAGAATAATATTTTATTATCTAATAATTAAGAGCTATCCTCAACAATTATCACAAGTCAAATGAAGCTATAACAGGCTTATATAGATTTGTTCTTATAAAATATAAACATTGTTTGTCAATAAACTTTATATAAAAATATATGAAAAATATACAAAGTACAAAACAAGTTCCTTTTCTAGTCTTGACAATTGCAATACAGATGACATCAAAAATTGTTGAATTCTAACTAAGGGTGGTGTGAAAATATTATAAATATGCATTACTGACATTTTGTAATGTAATTTCTTTTACTTATTAATATATAAATAAAAATTAAAAATAACAATCAAGGAAAGTGAATATTAATATAAAGTACATATTATAATCACCCAATTTTGGCTTATCTGCATTTGGGTAAAAAGTGATAGCCTAATAAAGAAACAATTAATTAATATAAATTTATTCAAATGGCTTTGAATTCACCTGTATTATAGACCAGTAAAAAGACTTGAAGATTTTGCTGAAAGTTAAATTTTGTATGAACAATGATATTGTATAAACAAAATGTTAAATCCCATCGATATGAGTTACACAACTACTTATTAATTTCCAAATTATGTACTTTTTAATTAATATTTTTTCTCTTATGTAACAATCACTGAAACATTTGTGGACAAAAACTTTTGATGACTTTTGACTCCACATAACTTTACAATGATTTATAGCAGCTACATTAATCAGAAATTTGGTATTTGGTTTAACACCACAATATCAATGTTAACACAAAAAATTGGACTTTCAATCAGATATAATTTATCTGGATTAAATGTACTTATCTTTACAAAATTATATTACATTTAAAATAAGTATTTCAAACTTGACACTGAAAGATCATATTAATAATCCTTGCTTAATAAAATTATTATCAAAAATAAATGGCACAAGATTTGAGCAAGAAATGACATTATTAATTACTGCAATCACAGTCACAATCACCATCGCACCCGCCATCACCTTCACAGCACCCATCATCACCTTCGCAGCATCCCCCATCGCCATCACAGCAACCCCCATCACCATCACCCCCACTGTCATCATTCTGTTTCGATTCACAACATGCATGTAAACAAGTCGCGCAACCCTCGCAACAATCATCTGTACACTCTCCAATACATTTCACACACTCTCCACAAGGCTTACAGAAAAGTCTACATATTAAATACAGGCAATACCCATCGTCGTCGTCAAAATTACAGTCGCCGCAGCAATCATCGCGTCGTGTTCTTCGCTCCTCCTCTTCAGGGTTTTCAGGATTTTGATCTGCATTTGCAGCAACTTCCTCAAAAACATAATGGTTTGATTCAAAAGGCTGACTCGTTATAACCTCTGGATTGTAAGGGGGCGGATTTATTGCATTATTCACGACTTCTGTATATGAAGGCGGCGGTGTGGTCGGTTGCGTTGTTACTACATTAGTCATTTTTATTAACTGAAAAGAGTAACTATTTGACTGATTGTAGGATACAGCAAGGCAGAACTTTAACTGGGTATCTACTATGAAGAAACGCAGGTCAATTAAATTTGATTGGTTTAAATGTACTAATTAATACTGGCTGGCTGCAGGTTGCCTGCTAATAATTATTAATTATAGTTGTAGTAGGGAAAGAGTGTCATTCATTAGTTACCTAATAACAAATAATGAGAAAACTTTAATCTGTCACAACTCACAAAAGCAAATAACGAAATCAAAACTTATGTACTAAAGAAAATTGTAAAATAACTAAGAATTAAGAGAGAGAAGAGGGGTGGTTGTTGTTTACATTGTAACCACAGATTAAATTCTGTGATTGTAACCAAAGAGTCCAAAGAGAATGTAATCTGTGACAGTAACAGCATCTGAGGACTACCAACTCCCAAAAATTTTTCTCACCAAACCTTCGATAACGATTAAAGAACTAGATTCACAATCTCCTGTAAAATCTAAACTTATTGTCCGAATTGACATATATTTTTAATATCGTATAGTATTACCGGAATATTGTGTTAATCTAAAGTACCTAGACCTTACTGTCAAACCATAAGGTTATAAACTTATAAAAGCTCGTAAACGATTCTTGCATGACATTAAAATGAAGATTGTTAAAAAAAAAAATTTAAAATCCAATCTTACGTCTCGTGCGTAAAGTATAATTTACGTAATCTATTTGCATTGCTATTTACATCGTTTTTGATTTGTTACGTGAAAGTGACAAGGATAAGACATATGTCGTCAGGCAATATTTAATAATGCGATTACGAATTTCATAAAAAAGAGCTATGTAACGTTATTATTATAACGGAACAGAATAATGGACACGAAATAATATTATTTAATTATTAACCAAAAAAAGTTTCTCCGTCTTTTTTTAGCGTTCTAGATGTGTTGTTTTTACAATTCTTGAAGGAGCACTTTGACATGTTCGCTCTTAGCGTTTTCGGGTACTACTAAAGCCGAAGTACACTCAAATGCTCATTTGAGTGCACATTTTGGAGCTTCCATTGTGTATGTAGTTTTTTATTTGTGATCGAAGCAGCAAACACAAGTTGATATAATACCCCTAAAAGTAACTTTTTCTTTATTTCTATTAATTTATATTATTATAATATTAGCTATATAGGCGCTCCGTCCTCTGACCACCTCTTTGGGGAAACAACGTATAGATAATAATAGTTATTACCATTTTTTTTAATACATAAACACAATTGAAAACTTACTACTTACCATTATCAGAAATTAATATATTTATTTGCTTTTAAATTATCATTCAACTAATTGTAGAGTATTTAAAATTTCAGAAACAGTTTTAAGAAATTCAGCTAAACAAGTAGTTGACATATAAAAATAAGATTAATTATATTAATCGATACTAATTAGCAAAGGCGGGTTTTGTGATTCATCTAATGGAAGCTTTTATAATTTACCGTTGAACGATTTTACTGTCTACGATACAATAGGGAAGCAAAATGTAATAATCAGTTTTATGAAGACGCTTAACGTCCACCGTATGACGTCATCGTGGACGGAAATTTAAAAGCATGAAATCATGACGTTCAACTGTAAAAGCTGCCTTTGTTTACCTTTGCTGCATTGTCCGAGATTTTTTTTTAAGTATTATTGCACCCCTAAAATTTTATCTAAAAATATTAGGCTCCTAAAAATACCCTTCTACATTTTTTGTCCCTTTAGGGGAAAATCCCCCAAGTTGGGAACCCCGGTTTGTGATTCTCTCTCCCTCGAGATATAGGCAAAGAGATCTTTGCTCATATAGTCTACGTTTTCAGTAATGAATACATACATATCCTCACGCTGTATCCCTAACGCGGTAGTCAGAGAGGACGGAGCGCCAAGCGTCGCCATCCTTACATACTTCTTTCGCTTCCTGAAATCTCATAATTCTCCTCAGTAATAAATAATAATAATAAAGTACATGATGTCTGATATGTATGGTCTTTTCTCTTATCAATAAATTTTTAATACTCTTTTAAATTCCAATGAAGTGATTGTTGGTTTTACTGGGCTTAAAAAGGACTTCTTGAAAGAACGCGAAAACTTCAGCTGTACATGTTTATTTCGATCTCATCTAATTTTTTTACTTGCACACAGTGCCGGCTTCTGCAGGGTGTGCAGCGCACACGGTGGCAGGCTCTTAGGGGAGGTCGAGCGCTGCGCTCGTGACGCCACTTACTCTTTGATTTTCTGTAACCTGTAGAGATCGTGAAGCTATGTAAAAAGTAATTATGGATATTGTGCATCTCTTTAGGAGAAGACCTCATTCAATCTTATGTAAGCTACGTACCTGTGGTAATCTAACAAAGGTTTCAATGTATACATTTTATATTCACTAAAATAACCAATTTGGACTCTGTGTCGCATGTTTCTGCGAAACTTTATCCATACCTACTTCGTCCCGTAATTTACATGATGTAAATTTGTCGTAGTTTTGCGTCCCAAGTATCTACGCTGTTGTACTGTTATGTGAAATTGTTGAATTAACTGCTTATTGTAGTCATGTTGAGTTTTTTTTTGTGGCTTAGTCTGCCTCAGCGTATCCTATTAGAAAGACTGCCTTAATATATTTGTCGCCATAAACTCCGAGAAACATCTAAAATGTATTACGTCGACATTTTGATGAAATAATAGTAAGAATTTATGTATTACTGAAGATGTCGGTTGTATGGGCTAAGATCCCTTTACCTTCTCTCCTAAGGGAGAGATTAGTTGTACTACGCCAAGTTGGCGTCTTTGTTTTGTTGTTGTGTTTGACAAATAACCAAATTGACATTGACATTTGAATTTAAGTTGGGTATGGATTAGTTTTTATTTATATTTTTTTTTAACTTACAATTTGTTGGCATTTTAACAACAAGAAAAAATCTTTTAAGTTTTATAACGCACATTAAAAACGATTAAGATCAATATTAGCGTACATAGTAAGAAATACAGTTAATGAATTATATAATGTATGTAAATATATAACAGCAAGCATCGTCTTCCGTAAACAATGAATGTATAAAACGTCATCGCTCTAAATAACATAAATTGTGTGATTATAAATATAATGCGTAGCTACTAGCTAGGTACTCCTTTAATTAGGTATTTAAAAACATATAGTATCAGTAAGAATAATATGAGTTAATTTGTAGTTTTTAAACTGACGTAAACGCGCCCTACGCACCAAATTCTGAAACATAAAATAGGCGCTAATTAACACCAGTTCCAGCAAAGCACCAAAGCACTGTACACGTCACACAATCTTAGTGTTGTTTAAATTTAACCAAGCTTTCTATTTAAATGCAAATTATAATTATTTTTGTATATATCTCATCATTACATCACCTAATTAATAATTATATGTGCTTGAGTATCTAACTCAGCCAATGTATTAGGCAAACTTTGTTCTTTAGCAGCATACTTACATAAATAATGTTTGTGTAATATTGTCAATATTTTAGTTACCGAGGATTGCATAAAAATGTTTGTTTTGGAGTGGGGCAGGTCTACCTCAGTTTATGTCTTTGGTTTTTAATTCTGTTCTTTTTTTATTAAATAAGACATCATTTTTGCTACAGAAAGGTGTTCAATTGTTAAAGTTGTTGCTCAAAATGTGCCTTTAAAATGCCTGACGAAACTGATTTTGAAGCTGATAATTTAATGGGTACTCCAGATGCTGAAAAAATGAATTTAGAAACAGAAAAGGGCGATTTTGTCATAACTGTGCAGCCACAGACAAAGGTGGAAGATTTAAAAAATGTACCAGAGAAAACAGAGAAGAAATCTGGAGATGTTTCTGATTGTGCTACCTGTGTAACATTATGTTGTGATGCTTTAACCCAATGTTGGGTGGGTTTTGCCGCCTGTTTAATAGGATGTTTTGATGAACAGTGCTGCCTCGAGTGCATAAATGGAACCTGTGATGGATTTGTCGAGTGCCTTCAGGGATGCGGAGAATGTTGTTTTAGTTGCATGGAATGTTGTAAGTTATAATCAATAATCCTAGTTGGAAGAGAATCCAATTTGTAACAGCCATTAAGTACCTAGTTATATTTTTTCAAGAACTTTATTCTTGAAAGTTAATGTTCACAACATTAGTTAATTTAGATGTTGTTTGTCTAATGGCATAAGTAACAAAGCTGAAACCCTGAGTAAATACTTATTTGTATTATCTGTATACTAACATTCTAATATTTGTGTATTCTAAAAGCTCAATTTAATACTGACTTGTTTTATATGCTTCCATATTTACAGAATCTAGTGTAATATTATAGATAAGAGTATCTTCCCACTGATTTATATGTAGTGGAATCTAAGATTCATTATTGTACCTGATATTATAACATAATGTGCCAATTATGTACAGTCAGCATCAAAAGTAGGTAAATAGTTGATGGTTCTAACTATAAAGAACTAAAAGTTACATTTTATGGTAAACAAATCATACATATTTTTTAAATATGTTGCTATGACAATCTCCCACTCTCCTCGCACATTTAAAGAGACAAAATAAGTACCTACGTGAGGAGAGTGATGCTTGGCCTTGCATCCTATCTGACTACCCCATTAAGGATACAGTATGAGGATATGTATTTACAACACTAAAAAAAATATTTAAAAATGCACAAATACAAATAATTTATATATATAAAAATACATAATATATGTATATATATAAAAATACACTAAAAAAAATTATAATACATATATACAAAAATACATAATATAAATATATAAAAAATGTACTTTAAAAAAATTATAAAATGTTCATATTGTCATTGTTTAACTATTTTTTTTTAGTGTGAACATAATATCAGAAACATTTTGAAACTTATTGTTGTTATTTGTTAAGAAAATAAATCGATCGGAAGTAATGTGAACCATAAACATGTCACCTTTTTTTCTCATTTAATCAACTAACTATTTTTGATGCTACCTGTAAAATATTTAACTATTTGTAAGTATTATTCTTCTGCTCACGCCTATTGCTCTCTAAACTTGTAAGTACCTGGTTATTAAATATTACATGCTTAATAATATGTGATGGTAAATTAAAATTATAACTATTTTTTATTTGAAAAATACTAGGTTATTAGTTTTGTGGTATTAAAAAACCGTCACAATATTATTAAGTATATAATCTTTATTTTGTAAGACTTATTAACTTTGTATCATTATTTAACATAATGGAATAAATGTGATTTTATACCTGCAGTGTTTTGTAATGATTATTGATTACATATACAAAATAAAGTATAACTATAAAATGGAATAAGAAAAAAGATATATTTGATAATGTTTAATACAAATCAACTACCTAATTGACTATATACATTGGACACTTTTACATAGCCAAGACCATAAGGCTAAACAAAAATGACAACATGAATGATACATATCACAAAATAAATAGATTAAATGCAGTATTAAAATAGTGAATCATTGATATAAAAAACGGAGATTACAGAATAATACCCGAAGAGAGTGAACATGTCTTTGAACGTTTTAATTTGACACTGACCTGTGACTGACTTGCTCATGTGTGAGAGTTAAGGTCGACGCTCATTTAGTCCAGCATGCATTGGAACGAATCACGGCCATTTCACTCAATATTTCTTATGAATTTTTGACCTTCGTAGTGCAGTCTAGCATTGTTAGATGTCACCACTAGTTTTTTATGTTAAATATTGGACTTTGTCCTCTTTATTAAAATAGTGATAGCTCAGTTACATTCAATGTTGCCTTGTTCTTTGAACTTTGTGTACTATCAAACTATGTTCAAACTTTGATATTAACCATTGAATTTTGTAATATATTTATTGTCATTTTTTCTTCATTATTAAAATTCATATTAATCAAGTAATAACATTTTTATGTAGTTTTCTTGTATATATGAAGATTACTTGATAGTTTTGGTTGAGTTTTACTAGATGGCACTAGATTGAGAATTTCAACTGATACCTCTATTTTCCTATAATGTACTCTGTAGAATAACGCCTCGGCGACGCGGTGTTAGCAGCGTTGCCGGGTTGGAAGATGAGCATTGACCTTTGTACTTGTCAGGCACAATCACAGTATCAAAACATGCCTTTAGGATCAGCTAAAGCTATAGCTAATGTCATAGCTAAAGGGGGAGAAGCGGGTACATCCCCCAATCCAGAATGCCCGCTCCGCAACAGAAAACCTAATTAAAATATGCATAATTATTATACATGTATATAACAGCACTGTTTGTATTATAACTATGCATTTATTATTGTTATTTGTGTTGACCGCTCAACCTTCCCCCGGAATAATGGTTACGTCGATGAGCTTCATAATACTAATATCGTAAGTTTAAATTGAACCTACAGAGTATGCGGTTGATAATATTGTACCATGATGCATAATATGCTAAGCCAGTCCCAGATCTGAGCATAGGTCTCTTCTCATAAAAGAGGTGAGAAAGAGATGGTATTATTCTTCGTGGAACTAGTCTTGTGGTAGTTATCAAGAATATAAGATCTCTCTGACCTTTTTTGGTGACATGGGAAAAAAGGCAACCAGATCTCTGGAAGTGAAACCGACTTTCATCCACAAAAAACTGTCGCGTTAATAGTCCTCGGCTCATCATGTCGAGGGGCTTTGGATTTTAGACTTAACAACAACTGCTATATAGATACAGCTGGGCCAAAGGTTTAACATCCCTTTTAAAGTATGAAGACCTCAGTACAGAGGCCACTAGATGCCAATTAACAGGTAACCATGCGTAACAGTGTTAATTATGATCATTATCAATGATTGCATCTAATTAGAAGCACCACTATGCTACGATCGCTTCGTAAATGGTGAATACAGACTGGCAGATACTGTTTTATAACTATAATAATGACAAATAATTGATTTTGTCCAAATAATTGCCAATTCACGTACAATAGATGTAATAATTTTTATAATGTCTATGGTATTCATTTTGAATTTTTATGACAATTGATTTTTATATCAATGTAGCAAATACTAATGCATAAAAGTTTTGCTATTGAATCATAATCAGCCTTTTTTCTTATAAAGAGTAGGGTTATTTATAGGGTTTATAGCGTTATTTCAGATTACCATAAAATGTTAAAAATAACCCGTTTGATAACCTTGACATATTGTGGGTATTGCAATTTTTGTTCTTTACAGATTCATAAGAATTATTAAAATAACTATCTTATTCCTTTAAAATATACTGTTAAAACCTGCTTGTATATATTGTTCTTATTTACATTGTGACAACCCGAACATTTATTCTATTTTAAGGGGTTACAGCACTCTAAGACAATTAAGAGTTACTAAATTCCCGTTTTTTTCGAACATTTAAGTAGTATAACCCCTTAAATGAGTAGAAACACCATATTTGAGCTCAACATGTTTTGTAATAGACAATTTTTTTTTCATTCCTTTTTCTAATCTCCAAAGTGGTGTAATACCTTATTATAAGGAAATGTTTTTTCAACATTATACAAGGTATAATCATTGCCAAATATAGCCAATATTAACTCACCCCCATTACTTAAAATTCTATTGAATAGTTCGAAAGTAAAAAAAAAAAACAAATATCCACATTTAAGAATTCAATAGAATGTTGTCTCATTTCAACATGTCACAATATTGTTCGAGTTTCAAACAAAATAATGATTGCAGTCTTTCAAAGAAAGTTAAATTGCTTAGACTGACAGATTTGCCCCCATTTGCATACTTAGTATATAGTCTAAGGGCTGTCAGTCTAGATTTAATCTACCGTCATTCTTTAGGCGTAGAAGGCGCACTATCTTCTGCTTTCCTCTTACTGCCAGCCTGCTGTGACCTGTTCTTATCAGGTTTATATTTCTCCCACTTTTTGTGGTTCAACAAATCAAAATCGTCGCAGTATTGGGCTATATCACGCAGGTAAGTCGAAAGGTGCAGTAATTCTCTATCTCTTTCCCTGTTTAAATGTGCTTGTCTAAATGGTCTAATTTTGAGTCCACTCTTTGGATTCATTATGAAGTTTCTCCGTATATCATCAAACATTATTGTGTTTTTTGAACTATATTGAGGGAATTTGCCCCAAATAACACCAAGTGGTTTCACCTGTAATAATGTTAATTAATAACTCATTATCAATTATCTACGAATTTTCTATAAATATACATATTAAAATAGATTTTGTAATTCTCATATTCTGTTGAAAGAATATTGTCTCCTTTATTTTTGTTTATCAAATTCAATTCAAGAATTTAATAGATTTTGATAAAGTATCTAAACACATTAAATTTTAAAATTATATATATATGTTTTCTGTAAGGCTTCACAGGGTCGACGAAAGCAAGAATATTGTGCCAGCACAACCACGGCAGTACAATTAAACTATCCTTATGAATATAACTGCATAAGGAGTTTGCTACAGACTCATGACACTTCAAAAGTAAACACAAAATGTGTTGCACAAAGTCGAATTTTTTATTGGAATTGTTAATAAAGCTGATAGTGAGGAGTACCCCATTTTCATATTGATGTGAGATATCCACGTCTTTGTTAAAGGTTTAATTTTACTATTTCTCCAAATAAACATTCTAAACAAGAATCAATTTTTATCTTATAATTGCCATAGAAAAAATGGAAATAAAACTTACATCAATAGTACCATATTTAGCTGTATGAACCGTAATCATAGCTAAATAATCTAAATAGAACATAATTTTATAGCTTTGATGAGTTGATACACCTAATAATCTCATTTTCTCTTCAATCCATTTCATTCCAGTTGCAGACCATATTACTATATCATAGTCTTCATATGCAGACGTGAGGAATTCATGGAGGTATGGTCGCATTAGTTCATAACCTTGAAAATAAATAAAACTGTATTTAAGTCACATTTAGGTTTAGATAAATTGAAAGAGAAGAAGAATTGAGTTACTCATAATTCACAGATATTCTCATATTCAAGGGCAAATCTGCCCTTGAATATCTATCTGACAAAGGGGTCTGGTTATAAAACATGGGTAAAAACGATCATCAGAAAAAACCCAAAAAATTCAGAGAAAACTCACTGCTTGACTTTGGTCCATGGGGTTTTAAAGTCAATACCTGCCCTAGATCCACCCTTGCTTATATTTTGTTGGAAAACAATGACTCGATAAATATAGAAGAGGGAAGATCATCAAGTATTGACTTGATGGTCTTCAAATCTACTTGATGGTCCCACCATCAAGTCAATAATAACCAGATCACTAAGCCAAGGAATGATGGCTTTTGGGAGAAGCTGTCAATCCATCTAAATTGTATACAAAAAATGTAATTGATTACTTATCTACGATATATTATCACACTAATTACAGCCTAAATATACTACATACTCACCAGTTTCAGCAACAGATCTATGGTCAAACAGAGTGTAGTCTATATCTAATACAAGTAATTTCTTCCCAGGTCGAGGTTCATTGAGCATATTGATTTTGTAATCGCGAACTCTCTTATTTATTTTTGCTAGATAAATCTAAAAATGAAAAAATGTATATTAACCTCTAGAGTGCATTTCATAGAGACAAATAGACACTGTCTGTCCTGACAATATGTTAATTAATAAATAAAATAAAATAATAAATCAAACATAAAAATAAGTAGATACAATGTAAATGCATGATTGGTTTAACTATATACTTTCTAGTTCAACTACTTTCTAAGCTGAGTTAGCGCTCAGCTTAGAAAGTAGTTGAATGATGAAACAATGAAAGTTTTGATTCTTGGTCAGATCAACATATAAAAGTAACTTTTCAAAATTATCATGGAATATTGAATCTTCACCCAGCTCATTGTGTGGTACTCCTATCACAAGCCTAGTATATATTTTGGGATCACACAATTAATGCAAATAGCTGATTATTACATATCACTATATATATCCTGTTAGGGATACAGCATGAAGATATGTATGTATATATATACTATATATATTTAAATCGCAGTCTGAGTGTGCAACTTAAATATACTAAGTATGTATTAATAAAAATATTAAAGCAATGTATATCTTCTATAAGAGATAAAAGATTTTTCATTTTTATTTATTGACTAGCAAATCTGGCCCGTTTCACTGGGCGTTAGTTTCACTGGGCGTAAAAAAAATCTACTGATCCGATCGCTACCAAACTATACATGAACACCCGCTAGGCCAATCTGAAGATTCCCTGAAAATTTCATCAAAATTGGTCCAGTCGTTTCGGAGTCCATAAGGAACATACAGACATACATACACACTTCGCCTTTTATATATATAGATTACATAATTAAATGTCTTACCTCTTGGTTTTCTACATCAACTTCTTCTTCTTCAATGTCTAAATCATTCACCACATCATCACCCACATCAGGTTTAGTACGAGCACCTTCGATTGCCTCCTCAAGGGATCCCATCATCATTATTTTGAGATTAGGCTTAAGATTTAATTCTGACAACGTACAATTATCTGTTGCAACTTTGCCTGTCAATAACAATGTAGTGTATGGGGATTTGACTATGAGACATAGATTTTTCTGTACTTCTGTACACTAAATGTGAATGTGTTATACATATTGTTCTTTGCTAAATGTTCTAAATAGTGAAAATCACATTGAAATTCAGTTCGAAGGTTAAAAGTTATAAACAAATATGTCGGAAGAAATTCAAAATATAAGCTATTTTTAGAAAAAAATATAAAATGTAGTAATTATGTTTTAGATTTAGTGCCATTTGGTAAAATAATGATGAATTATGATAAAAAAACTTCGATTCAAATATTCTTCTACACTTAGCATTGAACACAGAACACCGAACCTAACATTAAAGTTGAAATTTCTAACCTAATAGCCCAAAGTCGTCTTTGGGTAGAAAAGACTTCATGAAGTGAAATCTTGGATACATATAGTGAGTTTCGGAAGTACTTTGGATTAACTACTGCTTATGTGTTTTTATACATAATGAGGTGTAATTGAGGTGTTGGTGATACAATTCGAGTTTAGTGATTTCTTGCGATTGACTAGTCAAATTTAATGAGCTGATTCCATATTGGCACTTTGCTGGCAGCTGCCGCGGCACGCTCACGCGTTGTGGTCAACATACTAAACTAACCTAGGCAAAAACAGTGTTATTATGGAGCCGATTCTGTTCTGGCATTTGATTCTCAACTCACAAAGTGTCTTTGAGGTTATTTCACATAGTTCATCTAAAGCTTAGCCCTTGTAATTAAACGATATTTTAACTAGTTTTCTTTTACAGCAATTATAAGAATAAACAAAAATTATAGATGATTTTTAATTTGTATCATTACAGCATTTTAAGGCCATGGGATATGTTATTTTCTTGCCATACAAGTCTATTGAATAGCAGTTATTTGAATAATAGCTAAAATAAACAAAAATGTGATGAATAAAAATATGTAAACAGGTTACAACAAGTTCATGAAATGTAGGGCATGAACCTAATGCGTAATTCTGAGAATTTATAAGCGAAACTGTAATGAAAGACTGTCAAGAAGTATTCGATACTTGCATAAAAAATATAGCCCATTTAGTAGAAAAAGATGAACGTACATTTTAAAAACAAGTACAATGAAAAATAATTGTATTTACCTTGAAATTTTACATTGAGTAACTTTTGCCTTTCTGGCTTTACACCCGTTGCATTTTCGATGGCGATTTTAAGCATTGCCACTGAGTCTGAGGGTGAAAATTCTGGTATATTGTACTCCTTACCATTCCATTTAACACTTAATTTTATAGGATTATCGTTTATATCGCACATTTTTCCATAAAAATGTAAAAAATATTAGGATTAAATAACGGACTTACACAAATGACACAATGACACATAAACAAACTGCATGTGTATTTTTCGATTTCGACGGTTACAATATAGACTAAGGAATCACGCCATACAGCCTACGGTCGACATTATGTTTTACGAAATTGCACATAATGAATTAAACCATTTGAAAGACAAAAAACCTCCAAAAAGTAAAAAAAATAATATGTACCTCATAGCCCTTTAAATTTGTGATAAGTTTCAATATAAATAGTAGTAGTAATATATCTCTTTTTATTATCCATTACTTTATTTACTTAGCGGTTCAAAATTCTCGTTTTGACAGCAGATATCACGCGATATTCGCTGTCGCATACTGTTTGCAAGTTATGTAATAAGCGTGTGGGACAATACACGAAATTGCCACACGAGATCGTGCCTCGCCAAAATCTGAGTATTCTGACAATAGTTGTCTGTTCCATCATCAGACACTGATCACCATCTATCTATAACCTTCTCATAGAGACCATTTCAATGAGCCTAAACATGATACCTCTACTGTAAGTGGCGAGGAGTTGGATATCCTGCTGACTTCAGATGATGCTGCAGCATCTGGTCAAGGTTACTATGTTATTGTGACATTATTGAAGTCACAGTATACTAAATTTCGCATCGATTAGACTAATAGATGCTCGCGTCCCTTTAAAAACTAAAAAAGAGCTGATATTCTTCAAATGGCTGAACCAATTTTGATAAAACATGTCTAAGAACCACCGCTGGAAAACCTGCTTTCAAACAAAAAAAACCGCTCATAATTGGTGCATTCGTTTAGGAGCTACGATGCCACAGACAGACACAGACACGTCAAACTTATAACACCCCTTCTTTTGCGTCGGGGTTAAAAAGAGGTTTATACATTTTTTTGTTCACAACATTTAAGTCGCTTATGTATTTTTAAATTCTAATTCAAATATTTCCAGTCTACCTACTTTCAAGTGAGTTCGATTTGAACATAAAATAGACATTGCAGAGACAATAAACAGACATTTGGCGTTTGAAAAAATAAAATTGACTAGTCATTATGTAATAAATCCAGTGTTCACAGTTACTGTTACTTTTTGTCACAGTTTTTCAGCAATTTTTTTTATGTTTATGGGAGTATTCCCATAAACATAATATACCAGCATTAAAAGTGTAATAACATAATGGATACTCCCGATTTTCCTTCTGCGCATGCGCAAACTTTTTCAATTTTTCTGTTTATTTTCTGCCTCTTCGATTTATCATGCAGTTGTCCTATATCTTTTCATGCTTTAAAAACCTATAGCGGCAATGATTTAAAGACATATCTGGGAAACGTGTGTTTGACAGATTGGCTGCTTTCATAATTTATCGTCGAACGTTTTTATCGTCACAGCTTTACTGTCCACGGCACAATAGGTAATCAAAATACTTCGTTATTGTGTCGTAGAAAAAACGGCTTTTTCAACGTCCACGGAAAGATGTTATCGTGGACGGAAATTTAAAAGCGTCTTCATAGAACTACATACATTTTGTTTCCCTATTGTATAGTGGACGGTAAAATCGTGGCGATAAAAACGTTCAACGGTAAATTATAAAAACGACTATATCACCTTTCAACGGCTGTATATCTTTTTAACACTCACTCCTGAGTTACACACATCTGTTATTATTTTATTTTCAGTCTTTATGTCACCTACTTTCACGAAATATTCGCTACGAAAGGTTTTAATAAAAGAATATAGTTATTTATAACACCATTTATTAATTATTATTAGGCAATATATGCTAATACTCAATTAGTACACATATATAAGTATTTTTATTGAATATTAAATTCATCGTCATTTTTTGATTTTTCTTGACTCTCCGGTGATTCTACGATATAATGTTCTGGTTCAAAATTAGGGTCTAGTTGTTTTGATCTGATGATTTCCTTATAAATGAAAGCGGATTTCCTCGGCGTTCGTACACGTTCTACAGTTGAAAAATCTACTTCGTATAGGCCGAATTTTTCCCTATGAAAATATAAAATTGCAATGTATAAGTATATATAAAATAATATCTATTATATGTTCGCCTATAATTATACTTACGTGTAACCTTGCATCCACTCCAAATTATCTATAAGGCTCCAAGCGGTATAGCCTTTGATATCACATCCTTCATCAATAGCATCTAAGAGAGAATTTAAATAATTTCGATAGTAACTTATCCTGTCATCATCCAACAGTCCGCCGGAGGTCGACCACCCGTTCTCAGTGATGTAAACTGGTGGATTATCGTAAAGCTTTTTAACTTCGTTTAGTAACTTAGATAAACCCCAGGGAACTTCCTAAAAATACGTTTCGTAAGTAAGTGGGTACATAATTATGTAGTAATAAAATAAAACAAGGTTTATTATGGTAACAGGGGAGAAATCTGCAAAACTAGTTTCCAAGACCCCTAGGGACGACATTATGTGAGGCAGAATTCGATGTATCCAATCCCATATGGCAATTTAAACTTTAACTTTGAAGTTTGCCGTGCCGAGTACACTTGACACAAGTTTGGATTAAACTTTCTATATGCCACATAACAAAGATATAATGTCGATATAACAATCAGAGTGATTTGTGCTGGAGTTATTCAGGTATGACACTCCACCAGAAGGTAATTGTGGGGTAATACACAAAATGTAAATACCTACTGAAAATTATAAGATTGCAGCATAATTGTCAAAAACTTTGTTTTCATATTTAACATAATTGTTTTTCATAATTAAATGATAAAAACTTGCCACGTCAACTAGGGTTGGCAATTTACGATCAAAGAAAAAACATCATGACTGACTTACTCGGGAACAATTCATTCAATGTTCCATAACTGAACTTCGTTCTACACGAAATTCAAATATGGAATACTTTTTACACACGAAAGTTAGTTATTATAAGTTCACTATGAATTGTTTTTAAGTAAATCGACTATAATTTAGTCAACGTACGTTCAGTGTTGGATTAAGCAAGCCCGGGGCCCGTAGCAAATTCTATCAAGGAGCTCGTGATCAGCTATGGGTTCTTAAGTATAAAGTGGTAAAAAAATTCAATTCTCAATACGTTTATTTGCCATGTATAGGTTACAATTTTGTTGGTGTTTAATAGTACAATAGATCACTATAGGGCCTATAGTGATCTATAGGCCTATAGATAGCCGACAAGTACAAAAAGCTAGAGATGAAGTTGCCCCGACAATTTAGAATAATTTTGATAAGAAACTAACAATTTAAAACTGACGATAAATACACAAAAAATATTATAAAACTCTCTTGATACATATTTCAAAGTCTGTATTTATTACAGTATATTATATTTTTAAAAATAGTGTTATATTTTATCAATGGTGTATGTACTTTACATTTAAAAGTACACCGAGGCCCCCTTTTGCGCGGGGCCCGTAGCAATTGCTACTCCTGCTACGTGGTTAATCCGGCACTGCGTGCGTTGCATTCTTCTGTTGCATGAAAAAATAAAGACCGAATTCGGCTGTCCATTTTTTTTCTTTCAATACAATGAAATTATGCTTCCATGAAACTGAGTCGATTCGCATTAATAAAAATGTCAATTTTACTAATTTTTATGGACACCTCACACTTGACCAAGAAGTTTGTAATGCCAAAATTATTTTCACAAAAAAGACAGTTCTGTATCTCTTACAGATTCGGATTTCCCCATACTGTCCCAGTTAAAAAAAACACTGTATATTTACATTTTAAGGAATTAATAGATCATTACTTAGAAATAAAAATATTAGTAGAGAATATGTTAATATTGTTAAATTACATAATTATGTATTTATATAAATAGTTATAGAACAGAAACAGGACTAGCAATATAGTGGTAATTTTAATGATAGTAAGTAGGTATAGTTTGATAAATATGTCTTATAGGATAGCTTTAGTAATACAACACAGAATAGTTCATAGTATAGTTTAGGAATAGGAAAAAATGTAAGAGTTGTAGATGTACATATATCTTAATATATACATTATTATTATTACTATATATACTATATCATTATTAATTACTACTATATATATTATTATAATTATATACACATTTAAGTTAATGTGTGTAGTCTACACACATTAACACATTACTCCAGTCAGTAATCACACCCGTGCGCTGGCCCATTCAGAGGCGTCATCGGTAAACGGTATAGAATAGAGATAGGATTAGTTTCGAGTAGCTAGGCGCCCCGAATCGATATAGCTACAATAATCACTAGTTGCGAACATTTCGATGTGCGCCTAAGTGTGTCGGGAAACAGGGTACGGGCGGCGAGCTCGACCCAGCCTACCTTTTGTGTAATATAGTAATTTTATATTCTCTTTGCTGTCTTACTTGAAGATACCTGACAAAATAGTATTTTGATATTTTGGCTTCATTAAGATTGAAACTCTTTAGTCATTGTTTGGCGCCGAATAAAATAATAAATTGCTATTATGACCTAATATTACTTGATGGACCTAGTTTCTGTATTGTAATTATTAACTTATCTAATCGTAAATACATAAGTTATAAGGTTAGCTACCTGAAGCCAAGACGACTGCGCCTGTGGCCAAGACGAATCTTTAATGAGCACCACTCCCATATCGTCCATGTAAGACGGTGATGGATACATGCCGTCCAGCGAAGCATCTCGATACGCTAACTTCGTGGTGTATGTGTTAATTCCAAAAAAGTCTGATGAACCTCGTATCATAGCCACCTCTGTCGCAGTTAGCTCTGGAAGACGTGATTTGGAGTAACCTTGTTCTGCACTTTTCAAGCCGACGTTTCTTTTTAACTCTATCGGAAAATCTCCAGCTTTGGAAAATACAGGATGCGCGTATTGACCCCACTGTAATAAATATATTTTTGTTATGTATTGTTCTCCTGGATTTACACTTATCGTGTATATTTTGGCCAAGAAATATTTAAAGTCATGATAATATTATATCCATGTTTCTTACTCAAATATTTAAAATTAAAAACGAATTTATTGAAGTAAAAATGAATTTTTAAATTAGGAGTCCTTCTGGAGCCTGGACAAATACTTCTTAATCTTATGCTTAATCTTATACTTTCGATCTTGTTCATCACTCAACTACAGCAAAAAAAAAATTTTAGTTGAAGGTATTTTACTGAAACATTAAAATTAAAAAATAATTTTTTTTTTATACCACCGTTAAACCTACATTCGAGTGAAAATATCGAAAAACAGTGAAAGAATTCAACTTACATCAAACATTCTAGCGTCCATAGCTGCGTTATGGTCGTCAATAGTGTCCGATGCTGGTTCAAACCATGTACAGCTAATTGATATTCCAATAGTACCTTTCTGATTTGCTCTAAAGTGTTCGTCGTATAAATGATACGCTTGAGCATGTGCCATCAAAACGTTCTTTGCACACATGTACTCAGCAATGCCACTCATGTTCAACATAGGAGCTTTCGCTTCGGATCCGTATCCTTCATAACAAATCTGTTTAGGTTCATTTATGGTGATCCAATTCTTGACTCTGTCGCCAAATTTTTCGAAAAGAATTTTTACGTAATTTATATACCAGTCGACAACATTTGGATTAGCCCATCCCCCTAATTTTTGAAGATTGTGCGGCAAATCCCAGTGATATGTCGTCAGGAAGGGTGTGATGCCATTTTTAAGCATTTCATTTATTAGATTGTTGTAGTAATCGATACCAGCTTTGTTGATGCGATCGTTGAATCCGTTAGGAAGGATCCTAGGCCATGATACGGAGAAACGATAGAAGTTCAGACCAAGTTCTTTCATTATCTCGACGTCTTTTTCGTAAAGGTGGTAGGAATCAGCGGCGATGTCGCCGGTGCTTCCATCTTTAATTGGCGATGGCTCTGTGTGGGTAGCCACGTCCCATATTGATAGCCCCTTGCCTATAAAATGAACGAAAAAATAGATGACCACCAGGCAGATAGGTACACGAAAGGTTTTAGCAAGGGTAACGCAGGGTCTTTATTATTGGGTCATCCTTTAGAATTTTGCAGTTAGTGCTGTCATTTTGTGACTTGCGGTTTTATTTCTGGATCATTACACTTACAAAAATTCACTGGACAGTTTCGGTAATAAGAATAGTATCCAGAAGATTATCCCATCACCATCGCATCGCGCTATATTTTAATATTTTAAGACATATTTTTGTGAGATCATAATGACGAAAATACAAAACCCAGAGAAATACAACCGTAATTTTTATATGATAGTGGTACGTAGTTGTTAAGTCAATCTTATCAATAATTTCTTTATAAAATTGGCATCTGATGAGGTATAAAAGCTAAAAACATAATCCACGTACTATACTATAATACTATAATATACCCTACCTACCTTACCCTACCCTACCTACCCTAATGTACTATAATATACCCTATTATTAAATGACATTGTACTACCGAGATTGACATTTAGTTACGAAGCTTTGTGGGGAAAACATTGTTATTTTAATTTTTTAAGTTGTAATTGTAAGTAGATTTGACGTTAAAAAATACTTTGCATTTGGGTTTACTTGAATAAATTGATTTGACTTTTGACTTTGACTTTATTTTATGTAAAAGTTGCACATTTACAAGCTATCATAAAATCGGCACCACTACGAGTACCAGAGCGGCTAGACAAGCGGCAAATGCTTCGTAGAGTCGAAACTCTTGCTGGTGTTATCGGTCGTCTAAAGCGCCATTTACGTACGTTTTATACGGCGTTTTTCACACGACTTTACTTTTCGTTCGATTTAAGGGTCGGCACACGTAAATCGCGCCCGACGAAGTTTGGCATTTCGAGTTTAGATGTTACTAAATATATAAATTTCTAAACAAAATAAATACCACTCGCTGCTCTGTGAAATGGAGCATAACATAAATAAAAATAATTACAATAATATTTTATAATAACAACAGAAAAAAATCGTGAATTTCATGCAAAAGTCTAGAATAGCATTGTCGTGTTCCAAGTACTGTGATCTAATAAGTCATAAAAACAACAAAACGTATATCTAATTCATAGTAAAGTATCAAGCAACGACATAATTTAATCTGTTTTTCAATACAATTTGCAGTTAAGATAGATACCACATTTTTAGGCATTCTTTTTAATACAAATTAGTATGGGCACGCAGCCGCCAAACGTCTTCCTGTGCTATAGTGAACGCTAGGCTGATCTGGGTTCTGGGGCTAATCCTTCAATCGTCCGCGGGCTGTCAAGCTGATAGGTTGCGTCTCTTCGTCAATGATGTTATATTTAAAAAAGAGGTAAATGAGTTATTGCGCTCGAAAACTGGCACCCCAAAACTTTGCTAATTAGCCAACCTGGAGCTCATTCGTGTAACAACGTGACAATGACAACTCGTATGTACGTTCCTCATATTAATATTAAAATGCCGTCCTGTGTTATTAGATACTGCAGGAACTATACTAGCAAGACTTCCAAAGGTTCACGAATCACGTATGCGTAAATATACTTATTTAATTCATTTATGTCACAATTTTTTCCAAAATCTAAAATATCAGTAAAATATTAAATCATAAAAAAATGAATGCGAT
Organism: Zeuzera pyrina; assembly: GCA_907165235.1. Classification (NCBI taxonomy): domain Eukaryota; kingdom Metazoa; phylum Arthropoda; class Insecta; order Lepidoptera; family Cossidae; genus Zeuzera; species Zeuzera pyrina. Next base: position 12,383,100 of record OU015639.1, on the reverse strand, counting down.
AGGTAATACCCCAATTACCAAGTGCGACAGAGAGCAATATATTATATTTGGTCAAAGAATATAAAAAGTTATGTTACAGAACCGTCAAGGTCATGCAGTGCCTAAACATTTGATTACGTGTATTTTGTTGGTATATAAGTTATAATATACGTATTTTTTTAAATGAATCAGAAGCTTTAGCAGTGTCTAATAATTCAAAAATCCCACACAGTAAAAAATATTTTACATGAAAATACTTAGTGTTTTATTTTTGTCATTTTCAAATTTATAACAAAATTGTTTTATAAATGTATGTACTTAAATAATTCTGTTTCCAAATGTACATGACTCAAAAAAAATTAAATTTAAAAATCAAACATAAATCATTTTTTACTGTCTTACCGTTAGGCATCAATCATATTTTTCGAAAATGTCTGTTCTGTGACATTAATTACTAATATTCTATGAATTAGTCACGGATTCGCTTAAAATGCAGTAAGAAAGTGAAATTGACCAATCACAATGGTTTTAGAGAGCCGTGTGATTTGTTAGTTTTAAATGATTCAAGTCTTACATTGTATAGCGACGCAGTGCGATGTATATTTGTCTCACTTTGATTATGGTAATTGTCATGCTATCTTATTTACTCTTCATCATTTTATTAGTGTGTATAAACAAAGCGTATGGCTTATGTGTGTGCGTAACCGGGACAATATTTTACAAGCATTAGTACTAACGTAACCTACCCAAGTAACACAAAACAGCTGCTCTAGGCCTTTGGAGCCTATTCTATTATTCCCTAAGGTGCTAGATGTAAGCGATAGAGCGTGCTCTACAGACTTAGTGCAGCAGCTTTAGCACCATTTTGGGCACAATTTTATACAGCTCTCGGTTCGATTTCAAAAAAGTGCCACAACAGCTGCAACTAATGATTAACTCCCTACTACAGTTGTTGTGCCACTTCATCTGGAATGAGTTTGAACGAGTGAATGAACTAAACACGTTAAATTTTCTTTACATTTTATTAAATCTTTTTTTCGTTACAAAAATGAAAGTGAAGTGCTACATGATCGCCATATTTTATAAATTAATATACACTGTTAATGTTTATGTACTTGATAATATTTTATATTCAAGCTGCTTAAAACGCACTCAAGTTTACTGTGCACAAACTTGAATTTATTTGTGTAACTTTAAAGCGCTTTCAAAATTAAATCAAAATATTAAAAAAATATGTAACAATTTTATATGATATTCAAATTAAATATTCTCTTTTATTTTTTTACGTACTATAAGCTTTACTATCTACAAAACGCCATTTGTGTGTTCGTTAATTAAAAGAAATGTTAGTAAAAGTCGTCTAATTTTGCTTAAAAATCATCGAATAACCTTTAAATTTTGTAAGTAAATAAATACTTTGCTAAAATAATCATGGCGTCTGTGGAAACAGCTTTAACCCGCAGTTTCGGCTCAAATACTTCTCCTATGCAGGTGGAAGCGTTAATTTTAACTCTTCGAAAGCTTTAAGTGAATTTTATTTCTCTAATGCAGTTTAGATGCTCAAAAGAGTTGCTATTACATATTTTTTGCAAGTATAAGAACTAATGTGATGTGGTTTGCAGGTTTATGCTTTCGACTGTGTTATTTTAGGGATCAGTGAACTAATAAACTTATAGCGACCTAACAAAAATGTCCAGAAAAAGTACAAGATTAAGGTAACTTCTACTTATTTTTTAAAGGTTAATGTGGTCTTTTGCAACATTGTGTTTGATTTTACAACTAAAGTCGGCATAAGAGTATATAATTACTTCTGATAAGAAACTTTTAGAGCATAAATAGTAACTATTCTAACTCTTATACAGCTGCATTAAACGCTCTGTAATTAACTCTTTTACGTAGGTGTGCAGCTTGTAATAGCGGCAATAGAAGCCCGTATACAGCTCAAAGTTCCAATATAAGTTTTGTAACTCTCATTTAAAGGTATAAGCGGCGGCGGGTTCTAGAATGAACCGATATGAAGGTTAGGGTGGTATTTGTTTCGGGTTATGGCACTTACAGTAATTTTTGCAGTTAGAGACAACTGCAGAAGCAGTTATACAACTTCAAGCTGTTTTTGAACTCTTACACGGCTATTATACAACCTAAAGTTACAAAACTAGCTGCTATTTCCACCAATGTGTTAGTTGGGCTATCTACCTTTTTTTTAAATATAACATCATTGCTCTTCGTCGTGAAAATTTCGCGATCACTGCTTGTGTACAAATACAAAAATTCTCTGTAGTGGTGTAGTACTGGTTTTAGTAGATAGTTCCTATGAAAAGTGATAAGATGATCAAAAACGTTCCAACCATTACAAACAAGATAGGTACCCTTTGATAGTAACCCGAGAAACCTAGAAAATGACACCCATATCTTTTTATCCAAAAAAGTAATATTTGCCATCTTGAATTTGAAAATAATTGTCTTTTTCGTAATCAGCACCCTGAGAAACCTATAATGTGACACCCAAAATCGATTTATCCAAAAAAATAACATTTGCAGTATTGGAATCTAAAATGAACGTCGTTTTCGTAATCATAACCCTGAAAAATCTATAATATAATACCTGCGTCAATTTACTAAAAAAAATAACAACACTGCATAGATGTATACGAGCTCAGTCCAAGCACGTGGCGAGCGATCAGCTAACGGTGACGTCAGCGTCGCCACGCCGACAGCCCGTCTGACCCCCCGCAAAAGACGTTTCACCTCAAAAACACATAAGTTCATACTATACTTAAATGACACATTGTTATATTCCATACATTGTATGTAGGCAGTGCTGCCATGTATGAAAATCACCTGGCTGAAAACTCGCTGTTTAATAACTTTAAACTTCTAACTTTAGCGAAATATGCTTACGAATTCATGAAATCTAATTAGAAATCTATTAATTTAACATCCAATTACAGAGTTGTTATTGATGGAATCGAAAATGATTATGACAGGAAAAATGACTTGCGTGACGTCACGTATGATTTTAAGTCCGATTTTACCGAAATCCCCTAATAACGAACTCCTAAAACCGAAACTACTATGGAAATTTCGTCGTTAGCGTATCCCTATCCGGTTTTAGGGATTCGTTAAAGTATTAGGGGACGTCTTGCGTGTGTTCGTCTGGGACTGTATGCGTAGCGTCTTGTGCGGAATTGTGGCTACTTCTGGCTACGGCCCGTGGGGACTCCGACCCTTAATAGAAAGTGAATAATGTTTGACTACCAATTTAAAATTCGTTATGCTAGATCATGTGGTTTTGTCGTTCTATTCTACTAGAGTTTATGACAATTGAGCTACTTGCCTCCAGAGCCTCTACACGTAGTGCACCACTAGTGCGCTAACGCAATGATGCGACCGATACATACAAGTAGGTACGCATAGATTATATAGGTATGTACCATTATATTCTCTTTGGTACGTACGTTTGGATGGTTAATATCGTAGGCATAGATTATAGTATTATAATTGTTGTCTACTAGGCTACTGGATTGTTCCAATAGACTAGTAGACTACAATATAATGACATTGGAAATATTGCGGTCTGGGTAAGGAAGACTTGTTTTCGTTTGTACCAACTTCTGCGACCACGATTTATATTAAATCAAATGGAATTATTAAAAAATATGATACACCTACTTATATCTATTAAAAATAGTTGAAATCGATTCAGCTAATGATTTTGATTTTTCTTTAACTCTGGTATACGTTGCACAATTTGTTAAAACTTCGCAAAAACAGTTAGACAAAACTTTGAAACTCTCGTAAAAGGTAATGAAAGAGGGGTTCGGCGGCCGTGGCCGATCAGAGTGGCTGCTTCGGTTGTCCATCTATGCGACCCCGAGGACGACGACAGTGCGTGTGATCGCGTTGTTTTGAAACTGCAAGGATGCTGGATAGTAGCGAGGCTAACTTGAATAAAGTCGTCAAATAACGATTTTTGTGGGACTGAGCGGTATTATACCGGCAACTGGTATCGTCGTATTCAGTAGTGAATTCCCGAGTTTAAAAAACGGTGTAGTCACCTTCTCAATTGGTGGTGGGGGGAGCTATGACGTTAAAAAGATGGCGATTCCTGGCTTAAATTTTGTCGAATAACTCAATAACTATTTAACCTATTTGGACGCGTGAGGTGTCATATGAAAGGTATTGAAAAGCCTAAAAAAAACGTTTGATAGTCATAAGTACAAGTTCAATATTTAAAAAGTTATTTGAATAAAAATCAAAAATTTAAAACTTAATTGTTTATAGTTTAAATAACGCAAATAAAAATAAAAATAGTTTAAATAAAAAATCTTGCTTCGTTTTTCATCTGTGATGTACTTTTTGAACTTTTAAAATCAGATAATAAATAAACAAACTACGACAGTTTTAAACCCAACAAACATTTTGGTCATGTAACGAAACATTTACATAACTATTGAGTTTATAAAAATTATATTACAGTAATTTTTGTTACTGTTCGTCATGTACTGGTGCACTATGCGTGTGATTTGTTATATAAATTTCTTGTGCTATAATAATGTCATATAGACGATCTTTCAACTATTTTATAAAACAGTTATATAGTGGTGTTCACGGCGATGTTTATATAACTAGCTCATATAACTTTTTAGTCGTATAAGAGTTATTGTCGTATTTAAGTCACATTTGTGTCAATTTTGTTATGTAATTACCTTCTAAATAACTATTAAACGTACAGTGGTTGTTTAAACGTCGTAATAGAAATCATTATATAATAATCGAATAAATGTTACGAGTGCAACCTATATACGTTCTCAGGAAACACACATATAGTAATACGACCGCTAATTGATGAATAATCATATAGACGTTTTGAAATAAACTTGTATATAACTTTCCCACTTTTATAATAACTGTATTGTCATTTCACATTTTTTATTATTCGTAAAATGGATCCAAACAAGTGGAAGAAGACCGAAAGAAGTAGTGCCTTTAAAAGGAAGTATAAATACTTATCATGCGCTTCAAGCACCAGCTTTTATTGATACACATAGTAATAAAGCACGCAGTGAAGCTGATATTGACGTAAAAAAGAATGGTTCCGTAACGCGTTTCAAATATGCAAATGCCACGCATGTAGTTAGTCCTTCCAGTAATACATATAGCTGTTCTGCAGTTTCATAATTGGAAATAGGTATTTGCTTTGCTTCTTGATGCATTGCATTATTTTCCAATTATTTTCTGGCACAGAATATTCAGATATTTTCAAATTGGACTCGTTCTTTTGCGGCCGATACAATGTTCCATGTTTTTTCCATTGCGCTGGTATAGTCGTTAATAGATGTTTACTAACTTCTGCGGTCTCTACTATCTCAAAGGGCATTTTGCTAAAAAAACGAGCAATTAGGTTATTACGGAACTAAATTTAACAGTTCAATACGTAGACATATAATTATCATAAAATTCAAATTCATGTAGTAGCTAATATTATTATAGCATACTATTTTGGTTGTAACTTTGGGTTTCTACAAAATTTGATTGAAAACTGAGAGCTGCGCAATAGCTGAGCGATCGAGCTGATTGACCAAATGTGGGCGAGCGAGAAGCTACGATACAAATATATACAGTACTACGCATTTAGTGAGTAGGGGAATTCCCGCAATCGACATCGGCCCGAAGCCTTGACTGGACGCGAGCGAACGGCGGCGACAGCGACGTGGGCGGACAGCGAGACATGAGCGTCGTGTTCCAGTCGAGCGGTGTGTGGGCATTACACCGCTCGACTGGAGCACCTTCACTGTTGGCGCTCCGCCGCCCACTTGCGTCCAATCTGAGTCAGAGTTCAATATTTACTAACAATTTAAATTTTCTCTGCACAACATAGAAAGTAAAAACATAAACGCAAATTTGTGATATGAATACAATAATTTATTTTTATTTAACAAATAAGTAATTTAATAATAATTAAACAATCACACCACAAATTGAGTACTAGGCTAAATTTGTGGCGTGATGAGGCCAGCGTATATTGTTGTTTGCCACTTCTGTGGTATAAAAAAAGCGGCATACATGAACAGTATATCGAATGTTCCATACATTCGACATTCAGTATATCCCCGTAACATATTTATCTATTTATATAAGTATTGATATAAAATATTGCTAAAGGAATAGAATTACGATACGTAATACCTATTAAATTTAAATAAATATACAGATCGTAATATCAGCATTAAGTGAAATACTGGTATTGCGATAATTACAATATTCACATTCGTCTTCTGGATAATGATTGTAGATAGCTTAAAATAGGCAGTATGAGCACCAGAACAAACTATAATATTATAATAAATTCTTCACATTCTTGTCACTTATAACAAAATGTGATGGTCTACTTCCATGTACAATCAGGAAACCACATCCATAACAATGAGAAGAAAGGATGAAATGGGTAAATGACCATGGCCATTTTAAATGTAGGTACGTGAATCATTCCGATGATATCCGCCTTTCCATATAATAATTAATCATTTTATTGTACTTTCGTGAGTTACCTTCAAAACGTAAAAATATTAGACATAACTGAGAGAAATTAAATAAATGAACCTATTACAAATGTGGTGCAAGTGAAGTGAAATAGTAATGACTAAAATTATATCGCTTTTTTTTTATGAAACCTAATTCTGTTACGGCGAATCAGTTTCGAACAGACTATAAGTCGGGAAGTTATATAAAAATCATATAATACAGTTACCGAATAAAATATGTAATCAAAATGGAATAATACTTAATTTTTTGGAAGCGCATAAAAAATTAGTTATAAACTACCCCACATTAATCAATAAACTTAAATTCCCAATTGACTTCAGCTGACTAATATGCTATTGTTTGGTTATTTTAAAATCAAACTAAAAATTAAGAAAAAGGCTGTCGCTTCTTGTGATAATTTTTTGTTTCACTTCATCACTGTTAAGTAAAAATACTATGTGAAATTTTAACGAAGATTATACAACAGTCATTACTTTATATGACATATATGCGACGATAACATAACCACCATATGTTATATAAATATAACATTGTGCACCACTACTAGACATGAAGCCGAATACATATTGCAGCGTCTATTATTACACGACGAGTAATCAAACCGGCAACGTTTATACAATTACTAAGCGACCAAATAGGTCTTTATATGACTGTTACACGAGACTCTTACGACGTTAAGTTATATTAAATGGGCCCTAATGCCGTCGAGTAAACGTTCTTACAGCACTTACACGATTATATTATATAACATACAGTTGTCACTATAACGTCGTCTCGACCAAAAAATGTTTGTTGGGAACGAACGCGGCGTATTGCGCGTGTGCGCCGGGCGCTCGTTCGCTAGACACGGTCGGCCGAGTCGACCCAACACGCGACAGTTTCTTGCAAACTGAGTTACATAAACTTTTGAAATTTCACGTCGTATTATAACAAACATACATATCTTTACGCTGTATCCCTAACTGGGTAGTCATCAAATATATAGCAGAGAACCAAGCGTCGCGGTCCTTACATACTTCTTTAGCTTCCTAAAATCTCATGGTTTCCTCACACATTTTCGGCTAGGTAGCCGAATGCTTTTGACATTTCCACCAGCTAACTCTTTGGCTATTTGATCTTCGTAAGTCAGCTTTGGTTTTCCTTGTCTTCTGCTACCATTCAATTTTGCTCTGTACATTTTCTTCATCAGCCCACTCTACACTCTTCGTCACACCACTCATTCTTTCTATGTGTCCGAAACATTTAAGTATTCCTTTCTTCATTTTCACAATAACACTGTCATGCAACCCTGTCATACTGCGTATCTCATCATTGCTTATTTTGATCGCATTGAGATTGCATTTCTACTGCATTTATCTTACTTTCGTTTCATTTCGGACATATCAAGGCAAGCAAGGCAAGACAGGCAAGCAAGTAAGGCCTAGATATGCCCGAAATCAGATGAAACGGAACTGAGAAAGTGACAACACCGTTTTTCTTATTCAGGAAACATTACTGAATACGACGTACCAGTCGTCGGTATAATACTGCTCAATCCCACGAAAATATATTTTTATTCGATTAGCCTCTCTACTAGGAGGGTCTCTATCATCACTCTTCCGATGCTTTGGTGCAGCGCGAGAGGTGCTCTGGTGCATTTCATAGAAGATCCTGGAGCCTCTCGATATCGCTCCGAGTTTTATTATGTATAATCCAGACATAACCGAGTCTCCCCGAAAGGGGACTGGTATCTCTAGCGTAACATGACCATATGTCCCGCTTTCAGCGGGAACGTTCTGTTTTCAGGCTGCCTGTTCCGTTGTCCCCAGCTAAAGCAAAGTTGTCCCGCTTTTGCAAACAGATTAAACGATAATAATACGTACCGTACGGGTACTTCTACCTACCTATATTCAAATCATGTGATAAGCTCTATTCCTACTTGAAAACTAGTTTCGACATTTTTAAACAGATTTGCTTCGCTGACAAATATAAAACAAAAGGGTCTGCAACTGAATCTAATATTGATTATTTAAAATTACATAATTATTAATACATTATTCTCATTTTTTTTATTTAAATAAATAGTAAAGTAAACTTTTTTTTTCTAAATTTCGCAAGCGCCCCGCTCTGACAAAAAAGATAAATGGTCACTTTACTCTAGCGGGTCTAGCGTCACAAGTCGTCACAAGTCAAGTCTATTAAACTTTCGGACCAGGAAACATAATGAACGGAGTCATAATAAGTTGCTGCTATTACCACCGTGTCGAAGGAATTTTTGTCTCTTTCTATCTCATTGAGCGTAACCACGAGTGAAACAGTTAGCTATAGTAAAAATGGCAACCTCGCACTGTCAGTGTAATTCGTGTCAGCTTATGAGTCGGTCATGAAATAATTATTTGCAAAATATCGTAAATCTTGTGTTTTAGCTACTAGTAAGGCGCCATTCATTTATTACGTAAGACGATTTTTGCCAGTTTTTGACCCCCTCCCACTCCTATGTAAGAAAAAATAAGAATAGGCCGACCCCCTCCCCCCTGTTGAATATCTATTACGTAAGAATTTAAAGGAATAAATGAATACACGTTCGGTTTGTTTTATTTTTCAAAGAAACAAGTTTTAGAAACGTTTATTTGTACCTACGAAGGTACTACGAGTAGTATTTTTAATTTTTGATATTAATCAACTTTGGTTTTATTTCTCGTAAGGAACTGTCTTGAATGGGGACTCAACTTCCATGTTTAAAAACTGTCACACAACTAAAGGTGCAAAGTGATCGGATGCTTTAACATCCTCTGGGGCGGGAAACATGAGCGAAGTTTCACACCGTAATGGGCGTGGTGGAGGTAGAACCCTTGCGGAAGGATTTAATGAATGTCACTCCTTATATCACCACAGCATTCCTTATCAATGCTTTTTACAATTTGTAAAAAGTATTGGGACTCTTGCACATGTCTTGTATACCAATGTTGATCATATACTAGTACATAAGAGGGGAGTTACCGGGAAGTGCAGTGCGGGCGGCGCGGGTCCGTTGCCATAAAAATCTACACGTATTCGAACGCACGCCTCGGCACTCGCGCTGATGCCCGCGCTTTTTCAATGTATAATCTTAACTTTGCACATTTTTGTCATCTTACGTAAGAACTATCAAGACTCCCTCCCACCCCTTTGTAAGAAAAAATAAGAAATGGTCGACCCCCCCTCCCCCCTAAATCGTCTTACGTAATAAATGAATGGCCCCTAATCACAAAAATAGAAATATGTCATGTTCAGCTGTATGTCGCTGTACTGCGACCTTCCCTAGTCACGAACATTAGTAAAAATCTAGAAACTCGTTAACAAAAAAGGACAATTTAAGGACACGCCGTGGACACGCTCTTAGAGCAAACGCCTCGTCCATTGAGATACTTGGTCTGAGGTTAAACTTGTATAATGTAAATCTCAAATTTGTACTTGGAGGTTTATGGGTCACTGAACTGATTACGAATCGAAAGTTCTGAAAGAGTTGCAAAATTTAACCCCTAATAATGTTTTAGCATTTTAGCATATTATACTTGAATAATAATTTTTTTAATGAAATGTTACTTTGTTTTTTATTTTTAATAAGTACTTAAATAATTTCTTTCTCGAACTCCAAGTGTATGTAAGTTAAATAATAATATTAATAAATACATTCGCAAGTGCTTCGTCGTACCTTTAAAAATAATAACAGTTACATAGCTTTTCAATAGTAAGTAAGTCTTACCATCCTCGTACCATGCTCCTTCTATTTGGTAAGCAGCTGTCGAGGCTCCGAATATGAAATGTTCTGGGAATTTACGTACTTTACTCTTACAATACACATAATTATCACTGATAACAATAAGTAAAAATAATGATGTGATCACTTTATTAAACATTTCAAAAATTTTTAAACTGAGCACTAATTTTGGTCACCTTCGAAGCGAAATAGTTAAAAAAACTAAAACATCTTCAAACTGGAAGTGTACTAAAATAATAATTTAATCTATTTCGCTTGTTCGCTTGTAATAAAGAATCTATCACGTTTTTTGCCATTGAGTTCTATCGATTTCATCCAATCGATTCGTAACAATCAACCAAGGTTTATTCTTTAAAAAATATTAATATTTTTCCTACAAGTATTTTCTTTAAAGGTTTCATGTAGAAGTAACTACTTTTAAGACCCGGCTGCCAAAATTTTGAGCGTTTTTAAATTAATAAGTTTGCTGAGGCGGGCACACGTTTATTGAACGTGAAATTGAAATGTATGTTTCTTTATACATTTTTCTATCGACTGCCTAAAACCATAACGCAATTTATGTATTTGCGTTCGATACTTTATTTTCTGCTATGTGATGGCTTTTTGAGAGATATTTAAGTATTTCTTCTAAATTAATTGAATAAGTTACATAAAATTGCGGCTAACAGGGAGACAATACAGTTTACTAAATACTCGCTGAAGGATATTTTATTATATAAATTATATTCCAGTTATAACGATATAATAGGTCGCGTTCGGGCAACGGGTGTGAGGGCGGAGCCTACGCTAGAAATTTTTTTTGAGAGCTTGCTCTTAATATAATTCTTATATCTAATTATCAAGAATATTTTACAGACACTCATAAATGTATATTTGTCTGGTTAGTTTTTTTTTAATATTATTTTTAAATGACAACCTCACTTCTCCCGTTCCCGCCAAAAAGTCCGTTATTTTTTTTTAATTTTTTTATTATTATTATTTTTTTTTATTTTTTTATTTTTTTTAAATGGCACCGTACGTGAGTACATTGCCAACGTCAAGTAAAGCGAGAAAACAATTCAGTAGATGATTAGCGCATTTGCCAATGTCACGCATTAACACAAACTAGTATACAACACAGAATAAGTAGAATCACAAGTAAATCAGTTCTTTCTTATCGTAAAACTCCTCCAGTAAAGTGATAATAGGCTTTACTGAAGTTATAAAGGACTTCTTGGAAGAGCGCGAAAACTCAGCTACCCATGTATATTGATCTCCATTCTTGTCACTTACACAGAACTTTAAAACACAATATACTATCACTGTTGTACTTTAAAACTCGTAAAAATGTGAAAAATAGAAAATCTAAATAAAATGACAACCTCACTTCTCCCCTTCCCGCCAAAAAGTCCCCATCGATGACAGTTTGCAATTCTATTACCTGTTTGTATAATCTGTTTGCAATGTCTGCTCGAATATTATTTTGTAGCTACAAAAAAATATTCAGAATATTTGGGCAGGTAACTACAATTTATTTATTCACCCCCCCACCGTAAGTCATGCATGATATAACAAACGTATCATATATATTCTTCTATAATTATTCTATAATATTATATAAATACTCATAAAATAATAGAAATAGATATAAAGATGAATGATGAAGTGAGAATGGTATCATGTTTAGTTGCAACGACTTAGAAATTTTGCAAGATGTTTGAACAGGTTTTACCTAAAGATGGGCAGTGACTTGGAATGACGGACATGAGAAGGAAGGTCATTCCACAAGTTCAATGTTACTTGCATATGAGCAAATACACGAACAACCGACATTTGCAATCATAATCGAGTGTATGCACCGTTGTTATCAATAACAGCCTGGAGTCGCGTACGCATAGACTTGCCTAAGCGAGGCCAAATGTTACTCCCTCGCAAATTTTCTCATATGTCTCTACAATGTTGCACGAGATCGTCCGATTTCTTTTCATCGCGGTGATCCCATCTCTGCACTATTAAACCCTATAAATTTTCCATGGGGTTAAGATCAGACGATTTAGCTGGCCATGGAATCACTGTAATGTCAGGGTGTTGGAAGAACCAGACATTGGTCCTTGCAGTGTGTGTTCTACTGTTATGGTGCACGTAGAACCGTCTGGATATTTCTTGCTACGGATACACAACTCGCAAAGTTGGCAGCATACTCTCCTTCATGTTGATATAATTGATAGCATTTGCTCTAGGAGATAGCTTAACGAGATCTCCCACTTCATCAAAAGTCATCTAGCTCCACAAGTTACCCGAGTTACGGTCCGACTATTACGACTATTAACTTTTTTTTCTTGGCAGTGTATGGTTATACCGCCATACATTCAGTCGACCGTGATCACTTGATTTAAACGAAAAAATGGTATACGACCAATCAAAATTCAAGTATTGCCGCGCAAAATTAACACGTGAAATTTTATGAGCTTCGGTTAGATCTACTTTGTAGGCAAGATATCTGTGGGTAAATTCATTGAATGTAAATGATTTCTTAGAGTCTTGATATGCACATCGAAACGCTCCGCAAAATGTTTAGTTGGTATAAACCCACCTATTTCGTAATCTCGTACCATTTCCAAGTGTTGTTCATTTGATAACGCCGCATAGCCACGATTTCTTTGATGATGGTCTAGCACATCGCCTTCTTCCGCGTACCTTCTGACAAATATTTGAAACATTTTGTTGGAAAGTTTTAAGAATAACCCACCCACTCATCTACGTACATATGTATGGTCCATGTGATCATTAGTCAAAACAATACGTATGATATTATTGATAACAATGTACATATATACTCATGTATGATATTGTTTTCAAATGTTGTGAAAATATTCAGTGGTTTATAAACGTATCTACGGTTACAGTGTATGTAGATAACGGTTGCAAGCTGAGTGAAATTACTCCTTGAATTTTTTAACGTAGGTAACCGATATCATTGTCACGTGCTCTTTCCTCTTCCTTCTCTTCCTCTCGAAATCTAATAGTAGATGAGAAATGGCGCCGTTAAAACAAATGCAAAAAATTTGATTTGAACTTTGAGCCATTTTTCATCTAGGGTGGTCGAAACAACATTGCTGGCGCAATAAAATTGTGGAGCAGTAAGAATTAGTCTACCTAAGGGAAAATGAAAGGAGGTAGTGACAGGTAGCCATTTGCAATGGGTGCACCGGTCGTCCATACAAGAAATAGATGTCCGGTATTTTTAAGGACTGGTTCGGATGTACATTCAGCTCTGCGCACCTACATCCAGCTGCCGTGGCCGCGGACCTGTATTGGTAGCAACTCCCGAGCCGGACATACGGTGTTTACTAAGCTGGAAGTCAGCTACTACTACTAGCTAGCTACTTATCTATGTCACTTTTGCTGAAAACGTACGGAATATCTAGTATCTTCAAAGATAATAACTTATTGACATTTTTATGAAAGGGGATAAGGAAATACTTATACTTACGCACACTCGTTACATAATGATATAATATACTATTGTACCTATGTAAGTGTTTTATATGGGTATGTTCAAATCTCAATATCAAGTGGTTCAATTTCGATATGACTTGTTTATATTTTCTTGAGTGTTCCGTATAAGGACTAAAAGGCATAGAGTAATAGAATAGCATTTTTATTGACTAGATATAGCCCGAGACTTTATCCAAGTGAAATTAAAAAAACAGGTTTTATGTTCTTCCTCATGGTTAAAGGTATTTTTTATACATACCTACCAAATTTCATCAAAAGTTGTGCGATTTAGTCATGTAAATGTAACGGGACGGACAGATAAAGTTTCATATTTATTTTTAAATTATTACCAACTACGGAAGTATGGATCGAGACAATCTTGTAAAATAAACATTAAAGAAAGTTTTCCTGCTCTCCTGAAATGTTAAATTATTAGATCTTGATTTAGTCGGCGATAGAACCTCATCGGCCATATTGTGCAGAGTTGAGAATCTACAAAGTTAAGGCCGGTACCGTAAACTGCTGCAACTTTGCACGAAATTTCGTGTTTTTTATTAACAGCGCCTGAAATATTTATTATCTGTGCTCTTATTTACATTAGCAAGCAAATCAGAGATGTATTCTACATATCTTTGGGTTCATAATGCTAAAACTGCTGTTAGATTAATGTTTAGAAACTGTCAAAGTTATAGGCAAAGTTGTAGTAAAATAACGTAACTTTGCCTAGAAGATTATCAGAAAGAGTATTTGTCGCATTTAAAAAGTGGTCTTAATTTTAAATGATAGCAACTGTGTTATCGTCGAGACATCTATGGATTGCAGCAAACAACCATACATTTTTTTTAACAGCAAGCAGGCAAAGGTGAGCTGTGTCCGTAAATATTCGTATAGTAACTTGTAAGCATAATTAGGGCTGCTCCAAATAGAAAAATACAAAAAACATTGATTACTGTGTATTAAATAAAAAACAAAATTACAAAATAAAAGTTCTGAAACTTTTTTAACTAAATTTTTCCTTTTAAGTATTCAATAATTTTAAAATTATATTCCTTATTTTATTTTGTTTATTTACAACCCTATTTTATTTTGTTTATTTACAACCCTATTTTATTTATTTTAACCTCAATTATTTATTTTATTAAAAAAAATTAAAAAAAAATGTAACTATAGCTTAAACTGTTGAGACACACAGGACAAGATAATACTGATAATACCATTCCATTTGTTGACACAGTTAAATAGTTCGCAAGTTAAGAGCAGACGTCCATACGGATTGTTTATATGTGTAAACATACACATACATACATACATATCCTCACGCCATATCCCCAACGGGGTAGTCAGAGAGGACAGAGCGCTAAGCGGCGCGGTCTTTACATCTTTCGCTTCCTCAAATCTCATCATTCTCCTCACACATTTTCGCCTAGGTATACGAGTGCTTTTGACTTTTCCGTCGGCTAACACTAGCTATTTGATCTTCATAAGTCAGCCTTGGTGTCTTCCTTGGCTTCTTTTGCTCTATACACTTTTGCTCTATAGATTTCATTCGTCAGTCTTTCATCACACATTCATTCCATGTGCCCGAACCATCTTAACATTCCTTTCTTCATTTTTACAATAACACTGTCGTGCAACCCTGTCATACTGCGTATCTCTTCATTGTTTATTTTGTCTGCAAGTGTGACACCGCACATACTTCTAAGATATCGCATTTCTACTGCATTTATCTTACTTTCACTCGATTTCGGGCATATCCAGGCCTCACTGCCGTACAATAATGTTGGTACCAACACCGCATTATGTATGGCCATTTTGGCTGAGTTAGATATATTTACACTGCCTACCAATAAGGACAGATCACCGTTCACTTTATTGCCGTCTGCTACCCGTCTCTCCACATCCAGCTTACATCTTCCATCTCTCGAAAACGCACTACCCAGATATACATATATACACAACTATATATAAACATATATACGTAACTGCAAAAATCATAACCTTCCACACGATTTAATTTACTTGGGTAACTAGTGACAGCCCTAGCCCAAGGCAAACTTGTGTCATTAGTTTTGGACTGACCTATTGCAACATTGCCTTCCATCGTTTAGGTCGTAAATTATTAGACTTATAGGAAAATAATTTATAATCAGTAGAAAAAGCATATTTTCTTACCTTACAAGTACTTGCAAAGCTGCAAATCTAAATTTTTCCAAGGAAAAAACAAAAGTTTTGGGCATAGCAAAAAAACATGCACTTTAAAAAATATTAAAATGTGTTGTTACAATAACGACAGTGTTTCTCCTATTATTAGAAGTAGAAAATAGATAGCATTTTCAAGTAATGTTAGATTTAATAGATTAGGCAAACTTGAAGCTAGTTGGCAAAGTTGCAGCAGTTTACGGTACTTATATGAGTTTGGATTTTCCGAGGCAATTTTAATGGATGTAATAGAATGCGAATAAAATGAGAATAATATCGTACCTACTGAGTGCCGAAGGGATGATTGTTTCCGATTTGAACATTTAAAAAATATTTTTCAATATCTACATTTTTATGCTACATGTCTAATAGCGACGGGGAGATGGATTGTATTTTTATTATGAACTGGTTATGATAATAAATAATATTTCATAAATTATCCTTTTTTTTTTAAATATTATTTAAAATATACTCAGACATTTCACACAGCGCCATCTAGTCCCAAAGTAAGCTGCATAGCGCTTGTGTTATGGGTACTAGACAACTGATATACCTACTGCTTATATACTTTTCATTTGTAAATATATACATATTATACATAAACACCCAGACTCGGGACGGGAATCGAACCCGCAATCCCCGTTTATTTTCCGACGCGCTAAGCCGTTGCGTCACGGAGGTCGTTTTTTATTATATACACGTACACAATGATGTTATATTTACAAAAGCACGTACGTCAAAAAACAAAAAACATATAGTACGTAGTGATTACTTATTCAGTGCATATAGTGATTACTTACTCAGTGCAACTAACTATAAAAAAGGGTGCAACTGTCAAAAAGAATAATATAAAATATTATAAAATATAAACGTTACTATCAAAAAGGTCTGTCGCCAACAATGTCCTCTGTCCACGCCGTTAGCAGGTGCATACGGCGTGGCCAAAGGTAATAGTGAACCAAAATAATTAGTTTATTGTGTAGATGATTGTCATAGACTTTATAAATCCAGACACATACATACCTATATCCACGATGTATAACTTCAGATAATCTCTACATTACTTCTTTCTACATTCTCATTTTATTTGCCTCTACGAAGTGAGGCAAATACAAATACCTCTACAAATAAATTGTAGATGCGTGGGTGCAATTTTCTAATGAAATGGCAGACGATTACCATATATGATAATTATAAATGTGTGGTGTATGTACAGATGAGTCAGCTTATCTGATTTGTCTCACTGTTATTGTACGGAAGACGAGACATGGCGTCTGGCGTTATAAAGTTGTCGATAAATTTCTCTACCCTTCTCATTTAGAGATACTCCACATTTTCAAGTAGGTACCTAACAGCTTTTCTAAAGACTAATTACGTTGTATATTAGGTAATATTTATATCGATATCATTATGTTAGGTTTATTTTTAGACGTCGAAAAAATACGCAATCTTTACACAATAGATATTTAAAACCATAAAACGAGTGCAGTAGACGTTCATCACTGCGGTAGACGCCGCTTGGCTTTATTTAGGCTCATCGATTATTTTGTATTACAAGGCAATAGTTCTACATAGAACATGTCCCTCGTGCTCGCGTCACGATTTAGTTCGAGTACAGTCAGCATTAAAAGTAGCTACTCAAAACGAATTATAAGTGACAATTATTTGTTATTCGTTAGTTCACAGGTGACTCCTGTAATGCTTATTAATAAATTTTCATCAATTATTTTCACTGCTGACTGTACATTGCTTTCAAAAGTAAATGCACTATTAAATAAAGGAAAACCGAACTCAAAAGTAAAAAGTAATGTTTATCTATTAAGATTTTTTTTAATAGTGATAAAAATAGTTTAAAATAAGATAAAGCGATTGGCAAAAAAATGATTTTACTGTAAAAAGCGTGGGGTGCTTTTTACTATACTTTTTTAATAACTCCACATTTATCAATAGCTACCAATAAAATATTTTTAACAATATGGATATCATGCACTCTAGCGTGTTTTTTTAGTTTTTTTAAACTATAATTTTTGTTATTTCGTCGACTAAAATTTACCAAAATTGTGAGACTGAATACAATAGGAAGCTTCCACAGGATAGGAACATTTTTTTCAATTAATCAAATGAAATCAAATTTTTTTTTTCAAAATTTTTCATTTCAATATGAAATTATTGTATTGTTATCGGTCCTTGTTAAGCACATTGTTAAGTGTGCAAAGTTTCAGTTTAATCTGACGTTTTGAAGTGGGTGAAAATCTCGTTCAAATATTCCGGTACAAACATACATGCAGATGAAACTCATAAAAGCGTGTTAAAAAAGAGAAGTCAACAAGTACAAAAGTTTAATCTAAATAAAATGTTACAATTCCATACAGATATTAAGACAAAAACATAAAAAAATATAACGAGAAACAAAATTAATTATGTACAATTCTGTTTACAATTTTATTTTTTCTTTGAAACTAAAACATTATCTGTAATTCACGAAACAAAAACAATACACAATTTTACAGTGTTAAAACTAGTCGTAGAGTTAAGTGACAATCCAAACTCGTGTAGTATCTGGGAAACAAAAGAAGTACATTACTAATTACGTATATAAAATATAATAATTATTAAAAAATAATAATACTGTTATTAAAAACACAATTGCGGAAAAAGGTGGGTATAAATTTAATTCTCCAGTTTTCTGAAAGTAGGAGACGTGGGATCATAATGGGTTAGGGGGGCATAGTGGAGAAGGCATTGTATATCGTGAAGTTGCAGCCACATTCCGATTCAAACGGCACGTTGTGATTGGTGGTTAGGCGACACGTGACCTTCGCCCATGTTACTCACTGTCGAAACAATTGTTTATGGGCTACAAACAAGTAGTAGTAATACATATTTTACGTTAGTTACTAATTAATCTGTGGTAATACTTAAATCTGTGAATTTGTTAAAGTTTTTGCAGATATTAATTTTAAGTTCATTGCGTAACTTGATACCGTGTTACTGGTGGTAATACATTAATATTTGCAGTTGATCTTAATGAATTCTTCCTTATAACTAAGTGTTGTTTGTAAACAAAGGTAAGATAGCAGCGTCCGTATTTTAATACTTATTTAGCTTGGGGCAAAGTGGGGTCTCATGAATGGGGCATAATGGGTTATAGGCATTTCATACACCACTTTACCCCATACAATATCTGGTATTACAGTAACCATCGTCTAAGATATATGTGTAAATGTTTTGAATTGTTTTAGCTAAAATGGTTCGTACATACAAAACAAAAGGAAATCAATATTTCTGATCACTGGAAGCTATGGAAAAAGCGGTCGCCCTACAAAAATGAACTCGTTGCTCAAATAGATATAGCCAAAGCAAAAAACGAACTTAAAAGGTAGATGGACCAAGACTATTGAATTTGATTTTAAGGAAAAACAAAAAAAAACTAAACTCGAAGAAAAAATCACAGAAAAATTTACAAAACATTTCTTCGATAAAGAATGTGATGAAGATTGAGATTAATGTAGTTATTTATGATTTTAATTAACTGAGGAGTGGACAAAATAAATAAAGCACACTCATAGGGCACGCAATTCTTGCGCAGGAGGAGAGAGTGAAGATGATGAAGCCATTCACTTATGCAGACATCGTGCTAATGATTAAATGTGGTTTGGAGTTGATGTTATTAATTAAATATAATGGTTTAGCTAATTTCTTTAATTATATTCAAATTAAATTAAATTAAAGACGCTTTAATTTGTAATAGCTGACGTGTTAGTTTACAAAAAATACTCCACAATCAATACTCCTTATGGTATCCCACTTTACCTCAGTATATGGGGCAAAGTGAAGCAAACGTGTCTCTTAATGTATGTTTGTGCTAAAGCTAAAGTTATAAAATAATAATAAAAATTATTGTACCAAATCTTGCATCATATATCGAACTACCAATTAAAGTTCAAACAATAAAGAAAATGTATTTCTTATCCGAACTAAAACATTTCAAACCTTAGATACCCCACTATACCCCCCTCCCCCTTACTACTAGAGGTAGATAAAAGGTACGTATTGTAAGTTGTAACTGCTAAGGCGATGCCTTGGAAATTTCGACACAGGAATCTCAATTTTTCTAAGTGGTTATAAAATGTATGAAAGTGATATTTGATAACTTGATTCTTCATTTCATTGACTTCGTTTTTAACCTCCGACGGAAAAGAAGGGGTGTTATAAGCTTGACGTATCTGTGTGTCTGTCTGTGGCATTGTAGCTCCTAAACGAATGGACCGATTATAATGCGGTTTTTTTTGTTTGAAAGCAGGTTTTCTAGTGGTAGTTCTTAGACATGTTTTATCAAAATCGATTTAGCCGTTTGAAGAATATCAGCTCTTTTTTTAGTTTTTAAAAGGACGCGAGCATCTTCTATTAGTCTAATGGATGCGAAATTTAGTATACTGTGACATCAATAATGTCACAATAACATAGTAACCTTGACCAGATGCTGCAGCATCATCTGAAGTCAGCAGGATATCCAACTCCTCGCCACTTACAGTAGAGGTATCATGTTTAGGCTCATTGAAATGGTCTCTATGAATAGGTTATAGATAGATAGATGGTGATCAGGATCTGATGATGGATCAGACAACTATTTCATCAGAATACTCAGATTTCGGCGAGGCACGATCTCGTGTCGCAATTTTGTGTGTAGTGTATCGAAAGTATTTATGTGAATGTGGGGATGAAGTGTAGATCGTAGAGTATTTAAAAAGCATGAAATAAAACAAATTGAAAATTTAAAAACCCCCGACTCAAAAAGAACCCCTAAAAAGTAAAAAAATAATATCTACTTCATAGCCCTATAAATTTGTAATAAGTTTCAATATAAATAGTAGTAGTAATATATCCAAGCGTCGTCACGTCGGGGGACCGTTTAGTAAATAAAGTAATAAAAAGAGAATACAACTAAAAATGTATGTATGAAATTTAATACAAGTAAACTTAGCGGTCCCTCGACGTGACGACGCTTGGATATATTACTACTACTATTTATATTGAAACTTATCAAAAGGGCTATGAGTTACATATATTTTTTTTACTTTTTGGAGGTTTTTTTGAGTCGGGGGTTTTTTGCCAGTTGCGTTACACGATTGGTTAACTTTTGTAACACAAAAAAATACTAAAGAAACCTTTCTCGAAACAGATTTACATTTTTCGGAGTAACAAGACCGATTAATGTTTCTTTATTTTTTGTATGGTTAATTTAAACATATTCTTCAAAATGCCAGTTAATTTTTCTAAAATTAATTATAGTTTTTAAAATAAACGAAAACAACTGCTTTTTCGTATTTTCGTAAACACGCGCGCACGTTTGCATAAAGCAGAAGTTCTATTTTAGATTAAATTATTGTGCATCAATGCGTCGCCTTAATATAAATTTTGTTCAACGGTTTTCTAAAAAAATATGTAAGTATTAAGTATGTAAGTTTTGCACTCGTAAGATTGTTAGTAGATGACAATACTACTATTTCTCGTCGGTTGGGGCACAGTTAATACACGATTTGAGGATATCGACAGGTATCGACGAACGTAAACTTATTTTTGTACGTTAATATTTAAGAATAATTTTATTATATATACTTCTATATTAATGTTACAAAGAGGTAAACTTTGTTCGTTTGTATATAATGGATAAAGTCAAAAACTATTTAACCGATTTCAAATATTCTTTCACCTATAGAAAGCTTCATTATCAGCGAGTAACATGGGGTGTATTTTATTTTCAAAAAACTTCTAGCCGTGCGAAGCCGGGGCAGGTCGCTATTATTTTATATTTTAATACTTTTTAAATTTGAGAATTGTCCCAGCTACAGAAAGCATATTTTTTCATTTTATTCTTTTATCATGTCTAGGACGTAAAACGATTTTCACAACCCATATCCATACTATCCATACTAATAATATTATAAATGCGAAAGTCTCTGTCTGTCTGTCTGTCTGTCTGTTCGGTTTTCACGGCTAAACCGCCGGACAGATTTTAATAAAATTTGGCATGGAGATAGTTTGACACCAGGGGGTGAACATAGGCTACTTTATTTTTCAAAAATCTACCCCTAAAGGAGTGAAAAGGGGGATGAAACTTTGTATGGGAAATTTTTAACCGCTGAACCGATTAAGATGTAATTTGGTACAGAGATACACCTTTACTATAAAAAAAAAATAGTTTTCTTTTTTCATCAAAAATCTACCCCTAAAGAGGTGAAAAGGGGGATGAAACTTTATAGAGGAAATGGTAAACAGCTGAACCGATTAAGACGAAATTTGGTACATAGATAAAACCTTACCTGTTAAAACACTTCTTTTTTCCAAAAGTCTACCCCTAAAGCGGTGAAAACGGGGATGAAACTTTGCATGGGAAATTTTTAACCACTGTGCCGATTAAGATGTAATTTGGTACAGAGATACACCTTTTCCATTAAAAAACATAAGTTTTCTTTTTTATCAAAAATCTACCCTTAAAGGGGTGAAAAAGGGGATGAAACTTTATAGGAGAACTTTATAATGCTAAACCCTAACAATATGGGTATCAAATGAAATGGAATACGCAGGGGAAGGTAGATACATATGTGACGTCATCATAAATCCAATATGGCGATGTCATGATATTCATTTTCAAATCCAAGATGGCGAATATTACTTTTTTGGATAAATCGATACGGGTATCAAATTCTAGGTTTCTCGGGGTGTTAATTACGAAAATGTCTCATTTTCAAATCCAAGATGGCGAATATTACTTTTTTGGATAAATCAATATGGGTGTCACATTATAGGTTTCTCGGGGTGCTAATTACGATAATTATGTTTATTTTCGAATCCAAGATGACGATTATTATTTTTTTGGATAAATCGACATAGGTATTATATTCTAGGTTTCTCGGGGTGCTAATTACGAAAATGATATTCATTTCAAATCCAAGATGGCGAATATTACTTTTTATTGGGTAAATCGATATGGGTATCAAATTCTAGGTTTTTCGGGGTGCTGATTACGAAAATGACGTTCATTTTGTAATCCAAGATGGCGAAAAATATTTTTTTTGATAGATCTACATGAGTGTAATTTTCTAGGTTTCTCGGAGTATTGTTCAATACCAAACAATATTGGTATGAAATGAAATGCAATACGCAGAGGAAGATTTTTGTATATGTGGATTTGAAAATGAAAGTCATTTTCGTAATCAGCACCCCGAAAAACCTAGAATTTGATACCCATATCGATTTATTAAAAAAAAAAGTAATATTCGCCATTCGCGAATATTACTTTTTTGGATAAATCGATATGGCTGTCAAATTCTAAGTACCTCGGGGTGCTGATTACGAAAATGACGTTCATTTTGTAATCCAAGATGGCGAATAATATTTTTTTTGATAGATCTACATGAGTGTAATATTCTAGGTTTCTCGGGGTATTATTCAATACCAAACAATATTGGTATGAAATGAAATGGAATACGCAGAGGAAGATTTTTGTATATGTGACGTTATCATAAATCCAATATGGCGGACGTTCCATGATAGGAAATAACTTTTTCGTTCAACACCAATATGGGTATCAAATGAAATGGAATACGCAGGGGAAGGTTCCCGGACATGTGACGTCATCATAAGTCCAATATGGCGGATGTTTCATTATAGGAAATAAGTTTTTCGTTCGACACCAACAAACAATATGGGTATCAAATGAAATGAAATACACAGGGGAACGTTTCTGGACATGCGACGTCATCATAAATCCAATATGCCGGATGTTCCATAATAGTAAATAATTTTTTTGTTCATTACCAACAATATGGGTATCAAATGAAATGGAATACGGAGGGGAAGGTTTTTGTATATGTGACGTCATCATAAATCCAATATGGCGGATGTTCCATAGCAGGAAATAACTTTTTCGTTTAACATCATCAATATGGGTATCAAATAAAATGGAATACGCAGGGGAAGGTTTCTGTATATATGACGTCATCATACACCAATATGGCAGATGTTCCATAATAGGAAATATTTTTTTTTATTCAGCACCAACAATATGGATGTCAAATGAAATGAAATGTGCATGGGAAGGTTTTTGTATATGTGACGTCATCATAAACCTAATATGGCAGATGTTCCATTATAGAGAATAACTTTTTTTTAACACCAACAATATGAGTACCTCGGGTAACCTCAGTAACCTAAAGAGGTCAAGGAACATTTTTCCACGCGGACGAAGTCTCGGGTACAGCTAGTAATATATAAATGTCTTTTCAACATCGATCAGATTTTAAGCACCTTTTTAGTGGTGTATATTGTGATCAAAATTGACAAAGGTAGTAATTAATTATGGATTTTCACCACTAACATTGTTCGATAAAGAATATCATGTTCTGTTTATTAGTTTTTAATGACATATCTCTCCATTATTTTGGGATACAATTTAAAATTTTAGGTTACTATGTAATAGGTACGGGTTACTGTGTTATCTTTGTTGAGTTCTGAGGAATATGAATGGCATAAAACTTAGATTCTAAATAAGGAACCTTACCTTTTGATCTCCTTTTTCTTACCTATTTATGACAATTTCGAGATTTCTTCGGATTATGAAATTTTGGAGTAGTTCTATAAGAAAATAGAATTTGAATTTTAAATTGAAATAATAAAATAATGAAATATAGTTATTTGCTCTATGTTAACTTTACGGTTCAAAAGCTGTATGAAATAGTTTTCATATTTCACATATTTTCGTACTTTTCAAATTTACCAATCTCACCTAGGGGACTTATCTTTTGTAAACTCGGACTGAATCTTAAGCTTTTTTGCCTCACTTTTGCATAATTGTTCCTTTGTTTGGCGTCGTGTCTGTAAATAATTTTGTCATTGCTGCGGCGTAATTAAGGTGATGAGATAAACATAATAAAACAACACTTAGTGGTGAATAGCATGGAGTATATGAGTATTACGAAGAATAACTAGTGGGATAAGATCTATTTATTTCATACTTGTTTCTTTTACCTTTTTACGTGGCGAATGACATTCTTCTAGTTTTTTACTCAAGTGACCTGAAACAAATATTGAATAAAATATTACTTCTAACAAGTTTCTAACATTGAGAATGCTACTCATATTCGATAAATTCGGTCGACATTTTGAATACCTTTGCACCTACAATTATCAATAAAAGTTAGTTTATAAATAAAAATAAACTTTCGTAGGTGAAAAATAAACCATAATCCTGTGATTATTATGGTTCTCATACCTTTAAAACTTACGTTAAGGTTTTATAATAACAATTATTGTGACAACGATAAAATTTAAAATTTTTGTTAACAAAAGTCAAAAGTCAGAAAACCATGAAATGTACAGAAAGAATATACGGTGACGCACCATCAAGATGCCATGATCATGTTTTCCACGTGTGATATGACTTTTGTCACCTTTTTTGAGAGTTTATTTTGAGCAGTTACTTTCGATACTGACTGTACACCTCGTGCGTTGAATTGAATTGTAACGGTAATTAATAGTGAAGAAATCCTGTGATCCAAATTATAATAATTTCAGACTGTTCGAACTTACTTCTGCGTTGGCGATGGTGATTTACGTCCTCTTTCTTAACTTCTTGGCGATTCTTCTTGTAACAAAAATATTAAAAAACAATAAAAAATAATAAAACAAAATAATAGAAGAAAATATAATAAACAGAATAACAGAGAAAAAAGAGAAGTAAAATAAAGCACATAACATACTAGGTACGTGTAGCAAAAACAACTACTTATATTTACCTGAATAGGATAAATCTGATAATATTTCGACCCAAACAGTTCGTTATAATACCTTTGAGACTGAAAGACAAGATTTTTAAAACATTATTGGGTGCTTTCATAGCTTTTCAATTGTATTGATCTATTATTAATTATTATACAATAATTCATTAAAAAATTAGATGTGCGTTTTCTAAGAAAATTAACGGTTTTAATAAATATCTATAGGTATTTCGATTTAATATAAAAATACTCTAGGTAAATCAATAAAGTAAAATTTTACAAAAATGATTTTGCCTACCTCTAAAAGATATCGTGATGGAGATAAGATATCATCATTGCCTGAAAAAAAATAACACATGTGTTGTTATTGCGAGAGTAATCTACGAGAAGACATGATGTGAGAAAAAGATTTGTAATTGAGGAAAACAGAGCACGTATACATACATACATAACGCATTATATGCATAATATGTTACATAAAATACTTGAGGATATATTACCGGGGGGAATAATTTGAGCCTGACTTCTAAAAGTTACTATTCTTCCATCTGTACATATGGCTATATTTCTCATTTCTTTCCTTATTTTCTTATTAGCTATCAGATATCCTCCCGTTTTCTTTTCTAAACATATTTCTCTGTCTCTCGTCCGTTTTCTTTCAATCAACGGACTCCACCAGTCTTCTGTAATAGTGCTTATATCACATACTTTAGCTTTTTCGGTGATTGTTGCTTGGTTGTTTTTAGTGACAACTTTCATTCTTTTCTTTCCTCTTTCTTTCCTTTTTTGTCTTTCGTCTACGTAACCTATGGCGACGTGACTGCATATGGTAGTGTCCGTTTTAGTGCTTTTATTAGTAACGTTACTAGATAGAGAATCAGCGCTTGTCGTTTCGCTTGTACTGTAATCTAAATCGTAATTAAGAATTTTATTTTTCACTGCAAGTAAAATCATGTTTCAATTTGATTATTTACATATCATGTCGTTAGTATTTCTTTCTAGTATTACTTATTGTTCTATAATTTGGAATCAATAGATTCTCTCGCGATATGAATTAATCTTGTAGGTATATAACGGAAACTAATAATAAGTATAAATATTAAAAACAGCATCCATTATATAAGAATTCATGACAATTTAACATGTATTCTATTATTATTATTTCTTTTATAATCATTTATTAACTTTGTTTAAATTCACTTATCCTCTCTACTCTCGATTAAGTTTGGTTATGTATTAATTTACCTATGGGGCTTCTCTATAATTGTAATCTACATATATTTCTACTACTTCAGCAAAACGAAAACTAACTAGGTACTTCATTCATTTTTCTGAAGTTCGTAGTTTTAAACCTGTCACGTAGAATTTAATTTATCCCTATCGAAAGTATCTAAATTTTCCTTCCTAAAAGTTTTTAAATATGTGAAGCCATGGAACATTCAATAAATCATTTTTATTTTATGGAACGCCTTTTAGTGAACTACAACAAATAAAAGAAACCTACTGCTATTTAGAACAATAATAAAAATCCCTTATTACAAATATTCGAAATAGATATTATTGTGGTGAATGATTTTATTTCGCTGCTTTCTTAAAAAGCTATTAATAGGTCTTAAATCGGAGCATTTTTATTATGTAGGACCTTCCACAGTATGAAAATGTTTCAGTGATTATCAATGTGAGTGTATATATATATATGTTTAGATTAAGTTCTGCACAATAAATAACGTTGTCCCAGATAACGGTAGTTCAAATATTCTAACAATTCTACGACAAATGTGACACTCGCTGAACCCTAGCGTCTTTTACATGGAAGCATTGGGTTCCACGGAACCCACTTTAGCAATCGCTGCTATAACGGATCAATGTTAGATAGAGCACGAGACACTAACGATAGTGTTAGTACACTCATTGTATCATGTGTAAGAGAATTATCGAATACTTAGTGAAATTGGATTGCTGGCCGAGAACGAAGCAATGCCAGAAGCGTCAACAGTTAAAAATATTATTTACCTTCCAAGTCTTGTGACTTTTGTCTAGATATGTGCAGAGATTCAGAACCTGTAAAAAAATGTAGTAAGTAATAGATATGAAATTATTGAGGACATTCACCCAACTCAAGGACATCATCAGCCAATTGGCACCAAGATAAGGGCCAAGATGAGAGAGAGGATGGGAGAAATATGAATGGTAGGTACATAATATATATAATGATTTAAATTTAAGAATCGGGATTCTTCTATGCAGTCGCAAGACACTGCAGGAGGAGCTAATTCACACCATTTGAAAGTTTAATCCAACATTGTCTAAACGCACATAGTCTACACTTTATTGTAGATATAAATTATATTATATTATGTTCCATTATTACTTCAAATAATTTTTATTAAAAATTAATAACAGCTTGCTAAATAGAATCGGTCCTGTATTCTTTAATTAATTACAGTTAATAACATAAAAATAAAGTACCTGGTGTAGTAATGTTCAAAATTAAAATTTATAAGCAAATAAATAAATTATTTTTATGGAAATTTGAAATCTAATTTATTCTTGGCTTAAAACTTTTTCTACATCTTTTTGAATCTCTAGGGAAGGGGGACGACTGCCAAGGAACGACGCCCACCATGCCCCAAGGATTTCGAAGCTAGGAATTTTTTAGATTTTTTTTAAACTTCATGGCATCTTTATTTTAAATTGAATTGACATTGACTTGGTACCGACTTCGTAACTATCAAATTTAACTAAATATACGTAGACAGGTACTTGTATAGTATTTATAAATTACTTTTGAACTCGAATTTTAATTAGTAAAGTTACTTCGTACTTTTCAGTGATTTTTTTAAGTCGGTTTAATTTTTTTTAATATTTATTTCTCCCTTTTGAGTGTCCTTGGCCTAAATAAATCTCCAAGGGAAGGTCTACAATTAACTTTTTTTCTAATTCTGGAGCGCAACGATATATAAGAGAACCATCAATATAAATAAATAAAGCTTATAAGCAGTTCGCATTATTTGCTGTATCTTCGAAGTCCAAGCTCCAATACCAGTGAAATTTTATTTGGACTAATCTGGAAGTATATCCTTTCAAATACAACAAGAATTTTATAAATCGATTTATAAACGACGGAGTTCTGAGGTAAAAAACATACAAAAATACAAAAAATAACACAATCGAATTTAGAACCTCCTCGTTCTTTTTTTGAAAGCGGTTAAAAATATCTCAAACAGTCGTTTCATTTAGAGTCTAAATATTAATACTATTTGAATACTAGAGATACCAAAATAATTGTCACAGAGAGAGGGCGAGATATTACGACGATAATAATTTTGTCAATTGAAAATACATTCCCTCAAATCTATAATGACTGCAACCGATCCTTGTGTCCATAGTCTTGAGACCAAGCAAATTCATGCCTTATTTTATGCTAATTCTACGTCCGCGGCAGTCTCATTGTCAGATCGTCACGCTTATTACGTAACTTGCAGACAGAATGCGACAGCCAATATCGCGCGATATCTGCTGTCAAAACGAGAATTTGTGTAATGTAATTTATATAGTGGCGCTAAATCTACCGCGAAAAGTGCATTTTACGGTCATACACTAATAGATACGCAATCGTCGTACATGATACTAATTTTTTATTACAATGAATCACCGTTCGCGCAGTGATCGCGTGGCTGTCGCTGTCTGCAAATTTTTAGGTAATATCTATGCTTGGAATGGTCGCTTTGATAGGACTATAACTATATAATATTCCATTTGTCATAAGTGTAAATGGAAATGCATTAAACAATATGAAAATATATCAGCATTTATGTATTTGAGTCTTCGATCACAAATAAAGAACTAAACAAATAAAGAATCTCCTGTAAAATTTCAGCAAATTATTGTCCGAATTGACGTTTATATTTTTAATATCGTATAGTATTATCGGTAATATTGTGTTAATCTAAAGTAGACCTTACTGTCAAACCATAAGGTTATAAACGCTCGTAAACGATTCTTGCATGACACTGTAACGAAGTTTGTTAAATAAAATATTTGAAATGCAATCTTACGTCTCGTGCATAAAGTATAATTCAAATAATCTATTTGTGTTGCTATTTATGTCATTTTGATTTGTTACGTGAAAGCGACAAGGATAAGACATATATTGTCAGGCAATATTTAAAAATATGATTACGAATTTAATAAAAAAGAGCTTGGTAACGTTATTACTATACTAAAATAACGAACACGTAAATAATATTATTTATTTATTAACCGAAAATAAGAACTTGCGTCTTTTTTTAGCGTTTTAGATGTGTCATTTTTGCAATTTTTGAAGGAGCACTTTGACATGTTCGCTGTTAGCGTTTTCGAATACGATTAAAACAGAAGTGCGCTCAAATACTAATTTGAGCGCACATTTGGTTCGGACATTTTTGGAACGTTGATTGTGTATCTAGTTTTTTATTTGTGATCGAAGATTTGAGTTGATTAAAATATTACGTTTCCATTTGTCGAAATCCCGTATCCTTGATTTGCGCGCGTCATTCCTTTTATTTTTTGTGTGGGAAGAGACTCCTGGAACGAAACCAAGTTTATTAAAAATCGTTATTGCAAACTGATTTATTAAATGTATCTACACTATTGAAATATCTATGGTATACTAACTTTTGATTTTGCTAAGGTACTGCGTATCACAACCTTGTGATTCTGAAAAATATTAAAGGAATTAACTTCAGACCAGACACGAATTCTAATTATCTACCTATACAAGGTTAATTTAAAAATACTAATAACCTCTTATTATTTTGTACTAAACATTATCCCCAACAACTTTTGTTCTACGACTAAAAAATTCATAAGTTTTTTCTTTCATACAAAAATAAGAATACATTAAATGTTTCTGAAAATGGCTCCTACTCTACCCAGTCGCTAAAGCGGCACACGCGCAGCGCGGCGATGAGGTCCGGTGCGCTTGCACTGCACCATTGGAAGGAAATACGTGCAGAGTAATTACGTTTCAGAGAGTACAACAAAACTTAAATATTTTTTAAGGAACGTATTGAGTTTTAAAAAAAGTAACATAAAAGTTGTTAAGTATGTTCACAAGGATTTTGCACTAAGAGCTTATTAGTATTTTTAAATTAACCCTGTATACATATACGTGTGTGAGATCGATTGTACTCCGTGGATTTGCGAACGAGTACTGCGTCTGTGTATTGAAACTTTTGGAACACGTCTAGAAAGAAACTACCTTCTTTATATAATACGAGTATGTATATGTAATTCCTTTATACGCCTTTGTCACTGAACTCTTCTTAAACGACTGGATCGATTTTGATGAATCTTTTTGCGTGTGTTTGAGTGGGTATCTGGATAGTTTTGATTCACAATTGGAACCGGTAGGTGGCGTTGCAATCGGGTTCTAGGGTATTTTTTCGTTTATTTCGAGAATTCCTCCTAAACGGCTTGACCAATTTTGATGAAATTGTTTGTGTGTTAGAGTGGGTCCCTGGATAGTTTAGATTCACAATTGCACCCGTTAGGCGGCACTGCATTCGGAATCTAGAATTTTTTTTCGTGCAACACAATGTCTGTCGGGTCCCCTAGTAATACCTAATATATTTTAGAGATTGAATAGGATAATGTAATTACTGGTGAACGATGAAAGTTGAGGTTTCAATGTACTAAATAAGCAACGGTTAATCATTATTCAACGATTCAATTATTCCCTCCTTGTAATATTGTTATAATTATATTATATCCTTGTAATAATACGTGGTAAAAAAAATTAACATATTTTTAAACCGATTGAAAATAAACGGCTGTTACGTTGACGCGAAAACTTCAACGACCAACCTGCTTTAATTGAAATATAATACCACAGAACATTTAAATTTTTCTTGAAGTTTCGAGTCGCTTTTTCTTCTCGAAAATGAGCTTTTTCAACTCGAGAGATTTCAAGTAGAAATCCTATATTTATATAATTCATAAAGACATTATCTTACGTATTACAGAATGTACTCATCGTATATTATAGAACATAGACTATTACCAATGTGAATCTTACTTTTACGCGCCTTGCTTTTACGAATCTCCCAAAGTTTGGTCGTGGTCCCGACCTCTTCGTCTACTTGGGCATCGACGCATTGTGCTGCGCAAGTACACAGTTTTGTAGCACTGCTGTCTACATCTGTATTAACAAAAAAAAAGTTCAATTTAAAATGTATACGTAGTTCTAACCTATACCAATATTATGGGCTGTATTTTATTTAAAAAAAATCTACCCATATATACCCAATCAACTACAAGTCCGATTGACTGAAATTTAGCATAGTTACTCCTTTCGTGGTGTAGATGCTCACTAAGAACATTTTACGAGAGTCCTGTCCAAAATAGCTCTGCTACCCATGCGAAGCCGGGGCGGATCGCTAATGTTATAATTAAATTGCTAAAGATTTTCACAATAAATGGCAAAAAAGTAATCTGAGTAATTATATGCACTCAATATCAATATTATCAATTACATTAAATATTATTTATATAAAAAATCAAGTTTCGCCTTTTTGTGATCGCGAAACTTGAAAAGTATCGATGGATTGATTTAAAATTTTGGCACAACGTTGCTTCAAACGGGCTTGTTTTTATATATCAATACTAATTTGTTTGACCCGCCCCGGCTTTGCACGGGTAGCAGAGCCATTTTGGACTTTGTAATATCCATTCTCAGTGAGCATCTGCGAGTACACCGCGAAAAGAGTAACTATATGCTAGATTTCAAGTCAATCGGACCTGTAGTTTCGGAAATCTCGTGATGAATCAGTTAGTGAGTGGTATTTTTCTTATGGTATACCAGGTTATTTCGTAACGATGGGTAAATGCGAAAGGGTATTAAAGTACTCATGACAATGGAAAACTTGCGAATTACAACTTCGGCAAAAGTCAATAGTTGTAGAGTAACACCTCAGTTTAAAAAAAAATAAAGGTAAGGCAACCCTAATATCAGCGTTTTTACGTTGCTACTTGCTAGTAATCATTTTATGTTTGGAATGTAGGGCATAATGATAGGGTTGTACAGTTTTTTTTTGTATTAAATGAATGTTCATTTTTGTATGGAAAACAAAATAAATGTATTCCGTAATTATATCTGTAATATAACGTTCAACAGTGATACGTTAAAACCGCGGCGGATTTATACCCCCTATCACAATAACCTTAGATGATAACAGGAATGGGGATAAAGTTACCAGGTCCTTAGGTGGGCCTGAATAGAAGTAGTTTGTCTCTAACCTTCGTTATGAGAAGTCGGATAGAAATAATTACCTAGTCTAACCATCCGATGACGTCCCTCACCGTGAACTGTCAGGTCGAAGTAGTGTTCAATTACACGATAGTATATTAGTATTCAGTGGTTCATTTGAACTTCAATTGTAACCGCGAACGGTAATTGTTTGTAGTGTAATTACAGTGGAAAATTAAGTAAACTTACGATGAAATCTTTCGATAAAAATGACAAACGCACAGTGTACTAATTTACCTGTTTTAGATGCTTCAAATTAATGTTTATTAATTGTTCTCTTGGCTATTGTGCGACAGAATTACATTGTACGTATTGTACAAAAGTGAATTACCTTTGCATCTTTCGAGACTGCGTTCCTCATCTGACATAGAAGTGTAGGTGTTTATTTTTGTAGCACTAACGTTACGAACAGATCCGTCTGAAATAAAATAAATCGAAATGAATGAGGTGCGGATATTGTTGGAGTTTTCCGAAGAATTTGTGTTCCAGAATCTTTTAAACCTGAAAATTATAAAAATATTAAGCAATAACTTTATGTCAGACCATAATGTGTCTGGGACTGGGCATTTTGTAAAACGCAACTATTTTATGAAATGACCATTTTATAATTTTCCGTTGAACGTTTTTATCGCCACGTCTTTACCGTCCACGGTGCAATGGGGAAGCAAAATGTATGCAGTTGTATGGAGACGCTTTTATATTTTCGTGCACGATAACGTCATTCCGTGGACGTTGAAAAAGTGTCTTTATCACCGACATTATAGGGACGCATTTTGCTTACCTATTGTATTTTGGACGGTAAAAACGTTCAACGGAAAATTATAAAAGCGTCAAATAATAGCTATCTAATATCGCCTAAGACTCGCCCACGTTCATCCAGTAACTGTAATTCAGTTATCGACATTACACGATATTGTAACAATACAGTACAGTATCTAATATGAAATATAGAATGTTCGTTTGTTCGTATTTTATGGGCTGCTGGGGTCATCCGATTGCGATGAAATTTGGTATAGAGATAGCTGTAGTTTGAATCCTGAGGAAAGACATAGGCTATTTTAAAAATAAAAATGCGGACGAAGTTACAAGCATCAACTATTAGTTTATAAATTATAATAGTATGTTATAGTAGCATAGGCACATGTACATAGTCTTCAAATTATAATTATAAAGTCTTAATATCGCCGGCTTGAGATATTAGAGTGCCAGTGCCAACCTCTTTGTATGTATCGAAGTATTGTGTGGCACAATTGCATGTTTCCAGAGAAGTGTTAATTTTAGCATTTGCATCTGACGAGAACAATAGTATCTAAGTATACAATACTACATAGAATAAGTTGATTTCTTTAAAAAAATCATAAAAATATATAAATTCTAACCATTTGAAAAATATCGCTTAAATAGTTCTGTATTTTCAGTTATATTTTTCCGTACATAAGCATAAGCGGTAAAATAAGTAGAACTAAGTTATCTCATTAGCCAGTTTCAACTTTTCCTAGCGTATAAATACCTATTAAAGATTTTATAAATTTTTATAGGAGATTGAAAGTTCACTCGAAATCGAAATCCAATTATTGACGGCTAATAGGGCAAGTACAAAAAATGATGGTACCGTCCATAGCAGTGGTAAACGAATTGTTATTACCATTATTTCAATACTACAATAGTCCCTACTCTCATGTAGATTAAAGGACTCTACCCACTACATCGTACCGTACCATGGACCGTAACCGTACAGGCACATGCAAAGTAATATTCTTTGTATGAATTAATATGAAACAACGCCCACTGGACCGTTCCGTCACCGACCATGCACGTAGCGTACCATGCACGGACCGTCACTTGTCAACTTGCCTTTACCTACTCGTTTCTTGGAAGATTCAATCTAATATGTTTTTTTTATCTGAGTACCTACTTATATTAGAAATTACAATTTAAGGATGTTGGGAACTTGGGATACAAGCTTATTAAACTGTGACCAATAAATAATACAAGTGAATTCTTACTGTTATGAGTCTCATGAGTCCGAACTTCTCGAACAGCATCGAAATATTGTGTAGCGCAAGTACAAGTTTTCAAAGTGGTGTTGACTTCCGCATCTAAGACGTAGAATATGGATAAATAAATAATCGTTCAAAATAGGCTCCAATTTTTTAAAATATTTTATCGCAGATTACATAAACTAGCAATTCCAAGTGATACGATCTTTTTTTATGATCTAAAAAATATCAAATTATACACAAATGTATAAGTTTAGCAACAAAAATTCTAAAAAATAACTGATTCGGCTTCAGAAAAACCCGAAAAGGATACAGGCCTATTTACGAGTACAAACATATAAACCAGTACAATTTGTAAGTATATTTAGTAAGTGCGTATTATATAAGTACTACATATATTAGGTGACGAATTTCTAAAATCTTTAGCTATTTTCGGCTCAAACTCCAAAAACCATCAATCGACACGTGTTTCGCCTATCAACGAAGCATCCTCAGGATATTCGTGATACCAAACTAAAAATATTTGTCTTCCGTTTCGGTCTCTCCGTTCATTTATATACCACTAGGTATACACAAGTCACAAGCACATATAGGGTCATAGGCGTACAGTGCTTTTTACTTCTTCACAGACCTATGCTCTCATCTCATCTACACAATTGTATTCTACTTATAAAATGTCATATAAAATATACAGAAACATATTGTAGATTCGATGACGAAAATACAAATGACGTAATTTTTGCAGATATATTTGTTTCATCCCCCTGACGTGAAGTGAAGAATTTTTTTACTCATTCCTGACTTAATTTCCCACGTGGGCATTTTTTACGGTGCAGCTGAAAACCGTATTAAAAAGTAGGTATTTGACTAGCCATAAAATATTTTTTGTGCTTAAATATAAGTTAGTCTGCATATGTAGCAATAAATTATATGTGTGATTTCCATGTATTTTAACACATTCTTTGGAAGCCTAAAATCAATTTTGGCGGGGTGTCCACGATACATTTTTTTTGACTAAATCCGATTATGGATTTAATGGGCATTATTCTGAAAATTGAACTTAATAAGTCAGTACCTATTGAATTATAGTGATCGAAACTGGTCTGAATTTTACTTTGACTTCTTTGTACTACTCGCATCGTGATAGACCAAAGAAGATCCACGAAGATATTATAATTTTGGTTTTTTGTTTTCTTTCGGTTTGCAGAACTACTCGTGGAATACTTCGATACGTACCCGTTCAATGTTTTAGCACCACTTAGCCATGCGCTAGCACTTATTACTTAACATTTGAACTCGCATCGTTTTCCAGCCATTCACGAAACTATGTGTTTCAGTGGCGCTGGGGTCCAAAATTTGCAATTTTGGTGGTTAATTTACTTACTTCATTTTTAAATATTTTCTCATCGCGACACATGTTTCAGATACTATTTGTGTGTGTGTACTATTTGTGTGTGTGTAATATGATTAAATTATGCAAACATTATTGTAAATTGACGAATTTATGTTTAATTAATTTTTTTCTTCACGTTTCTAATTTTGGTGGTTTTGGTCGGGAATTTATGTTTACCTACATTGAAGTGCCATTAAAATAATTTTGTAATCTTAAGGAATGTAGTGTATTCGCAGTAAGCATATTAAATTCTCTGAGACATCGATTTTTTATTACACTTCGCCCTGTTGAGCACGCCGAGTTCTTTGTACGCCAGCCTGACCTTGTCTTCTAAATGACCTCGGAATTGAACGTCACGATAGATTGGTGTCGACCAAGCATCCCAATACTCTCAGAATTGGTAAAGGACGTGTCTTGGAACTGTATGATCAAATGGGGTTTTTTAGCGGTGAATGTACAAACCCGTGTCTTGGTGAAGTTAAACTGGACTAAATCCCATCGTCCCCAATCGGCGGAGGCTCTGACCACAATGCTCTAGATGCTAGATACTCGTCGTGGTCTTCCTCCACATCAGAACGAGAAAGCATTTGTTCTACATGTTTAAATAACGTCCCCAGTGCTGTCATCCGCATAGCAATATACATCATTAATACACAATATATCATTGACATGCAGCAGGAACTGCGTCGGGGATAGTACAAAGCCTTGTGGGACGCTGGCATTATTATTCATGTTATCGGAGGAACTACCATATTCTATTGCTCTAATACATCTGTTGGATAAAAAACCGTGGATCTATGTACACAAATCACAAATTCTCGGGTAGTAAGTACGATGGGAAGTTCGAGACATCCGATCGAACGCCTTTATCACGTCTAAGTGACAATCAACGCCTCACCCTGGCTTTCAAGGGTAAGAGCCCATCGGTGTGTGAGGTACGCTAGAAAATCAACCGTAGAGCGATTGTGGCAAAAGCCGTAATGTCGGTAGCTCATTAGGTTATGTTCTTCTTATGGTCTGTTTCTTCTTGACCTTAGGAGCTGCGAGTTTATCTCACGCTCCATAATCCTAGGTTGAAGGCAGGTTTATAATTTAACGGCCTAAAATTTAAAGGCCTCAAATTTGACGGCCTATAACGGCTACAGGCCTATAATTTAACGGGTTTGATAAAATTTAATTATTGTCGCTACACGACAGCCCACAGTCACCTTCTATCATCGTACTGCTCGCTGTTGGCGGACAATCGGTCACTTTGGTCCGAAATGGTAACGTGCAGTACGATTTCAAAGGAGCTTTCTTCTTCGAATGCTGAAGTCGTGGAATAAATTCCCTGTCAAGATTATAATTTGCAAAAATTAATAAAAATCGTTGAAAAATGATCGTCTCGTTGACCGTTTCACATTCTAGTTTATGTTTATATATTTCTCTTATTACGTAGTTCATAGTGAATTAGATTTTAATATAGATTCATTCTCCAGAAAGAATACCAGATATAGAGGACCATACAAGTCCTTTGTTGGATTTTCTGCTGACCACAAGTCCAGATGAAAATCCATCTCAGTGGGTGCGCCATTTGGCTCGTCAGACCTCTGTCTCGTCTGGACTCGAGTAGCCTGCTATCAGCCCAACTCGCCTCGACGAACCGGGTGGCGTCGGGTATGACGCGACCCGACGATATGCCTTGATGACACGATTGACACTGATAAGCGCTAAGCGGTAATGGCGTTACAGCCGGTATTTTTTTCGACGCGTCTCGGATCACTACGTTCAATCTAGAGATCATAATCAAAGAGAGAATAATCAAAGAGAATAAATATGTATTTTGAAATTGTACAAATTAAGTTTTATAAAAAAATTAATATATTTAATATTATTACTGGTTGTGATGTTGTCTGGATAATCCCGAATTGAAAGCAGCTTGAACTACTAGGGTACCACGATAATAGGTATATAACGTTGGACTCCTCGCGATGATCTTTGTTTTTGTTTTTATTGATATCTCCATGGAGGAGTTCTTCAATTATATATCTATATCTTCATTTTCGATCACAAATAAAGAACTAGATTCACAGTTTTCTATAAAACCTAAGCGAATATTGTTCGAATTGACATATACAGGGTTAATTTAAAAACACTAATAACCTCTTAGTGCAAAATTCCCGTAAACCTAACAACTTTTATTCTACGACTTTTTTTCAAAACTCAATACGTTCCTCAAAAAATATTTGTTAAGTTTTGTTGTACTGTCTGAAACGTATTTACTCTGTACGTATTTCCAATGATGCAGTGCAAGCGCACCGGGCCTCAGCGCTGCGCTGCGCGTGCCGCTTTCGACTGGGTAGAATAGGAGCCATTTTCAAAAACATTTAATATATTTTTATTTTTGTAGGAAAGAAAAAACTTATGACTTTTCAAAATCGTAATACAAAAGTTATTGGGGATAATGTTTAGTACAAAATACTAAGAGGTTATTAGTATTTTTAAATTAACGTAGTATATTTTTAATATAGTATAGTACTATCGCTAATATTGTATTAATCTAAAGTAGACCTTACCATCAAAGCATAAGGTTTGTTTTTTTTATTACATATAAGTCGCTAGGCAGGTCCTACCAGATCTATATCACTGCGACCAAAATTGATCTATTGTAATCACCACTTTGGTACAAAACACTACCAAGTCCCACTGTAGTCAAAAATTGCGAGGTAATCCTTGGAGTGATATGCTGAACCTCCTCCGGACTCAGAAAATACTGGCCGAGGCAGGATCGACGAGTGCGCATCAGTGGTCCGCCGTCACACAAAAATAGGCGTTTAATCCGCTTCCTGACAGTATCGGCACATTCTTGTGTCGGAGAGCCCCATATTAAACATGTGCTTATTTAAGCAACAATGCCCAGTAAGTGCTCTAACCAAGATACGCAAGTTGCTCTGGCTCATTGCCGTGACACTAGAAGCCACCCTGTGATTATATCACTTTATTAGGGCTTTGGAATGCTCCTGGCCCGGAAGCACAAGGTTGCAAAAGCTCGTAAAAGACACTTGCATGACATAGAAACGACGTTTAAAATCAATCTGACGCTTCGCGTTTAAAGCATATTTCACGTAATACATTTGAATCGCTATTTAAGTAATTTTGATTTTTTACGTGAACGTGACAAGGATAAGACATAATATACAGATTATAATGCTAGACAAAGAACAAAATGTTGCACGTCAGGCAATGACGTATTCGGATGCAATTTAGTAACACAGAAAACTTGGGAGTTTCCTTATATGCAATTATTAATATAAGTATATTTTTTTCAAGTGGGAAATTATATTCGAGTTACTATTGTATTTAAATTGAATTTTTTATTTGCAAAACCAACAGCTACATTAAAAAGAAAGTAGGTAAATAAATTAATGCATATACAAACAAAATAAGCCAATAACAGGTTTCATAATTGATCATCATGATGATCATGATTGTCTAGAAATTATAACTTTAACTAAAATCATTGTTAAAAAAGGTTTTGGTTTTAGTTTATTAATTATTTAAATAATAGAAAGACTCAGACGATCGAGGTACAACCCATTCGCGTACGTTTAGTATTTATAAAAATCCTTGACTGAAGAGTTAAACAAATAAATATATAAATGTAATAAGACACACGAATAAATAAACATAATGAAGAATAACATTGAATCGTATTGTGCGCTATTAACATTTCATTCTTATATACTATGTGTATTTTACTATGAATCTCTACGAAGCGCAGTAGCAAAGCCGGATTTTTAAATAAACTTACGAAGCTTGGTCGCAAGCCAGCATGTGAGAGCGAGACAACTGATTACTCTGATTATGTCTTGATCTCTCGAGACATAATCATTGGTCGCAACTTGGGGTTAAGAACCTGTTTTTTCTGCTATTTTCGTTTGACAATTCACGGAAATTTCTAAAACCGTTTGATTTGCTTTAAAGTTGATATCTATTCACCATTTATTCTTCACTGAGCATTTTAGTGAGGCGAGCCGGGCTTTTGGGCTTGTATGGAGGTACAGCCAGTAGAGAAAAGCTATTTTTTTTTTTTATGAGAAAAATGTTATTATAGTCAATTTGCAGTGTTTATAAGCTCATAATTTGGTACAGCAAAAGCGTTTCACAATCTTTAATTTTCAGTGCCGAAAATATATTTAAAAAATAAGTACCTACAAGATTAACAATTCGACTATATTATTCAAAATAGAAATAAAAGTATAACCCGAGTAAATTAGACGTAAATGCGGTTGTATGGTTTTAAGCTTCTTATTCATAATTTTATATTTATTGGTGTTAAGGTCATGTCATTTGGAAAATATAATTACGAATTTAATAAAAAAAAGAGCTATTTGACGTATACATTCAGTCAAGAAAGTATCGGGAATGGATGATTTGTTTATGGTACCAAATTCAATTTTTGTTTTTTTTTTGTTGTTGTTAAATTGGCACAACTGTTTTCTATTTTGGCGCGGAGTTTGAGCTGCATCTGTTATTTAGATTAAATACAGTGCTGTTTTTAGTTATATCATTCAGTGTATATTGCGAATTTCATAATGGACAATAACATCGAACAAAGAGTGTCTTAAATTTTGCATCGCCAATGGAATTTCGTGTTCGGAGTCACTGAAAATGTTACAGAAGGCTTACGGTGAATCGACTTTATCAAAAACACGTGCTTATGAGTGGTACAAAGCGTTGAAAAGTGGTCGAGATGTGATGAAGGATTTGCCTCGCTCTGGTAGGCTATCAACGTCTGCAACTGAAGTTAACATCGCAAAAGTGAAGGAAATAGTGACTGATAATCCTCATTCGAGTTTGAGAGAGATAGCCGCCGAACCTTCTGTGTCTCACGAGTCGATCCGTACCATTTTAAATAATCACTTGGGTATGAAACATATTACCGCTCGGCTAGTCTGAAAAGACCTGAATTTTCTCCAAAAACTCAATCGCATAAGAGTCGCTGAGGACATACTAGAAGGAGTCAATTCCGATCTAACATTCATGAAATGCATTGTTACTGGTAACGAGATGTGGGTTTACGAGTTTGACATGCAGACTAGTCAACAAGCTTCGGAGTGGCGCCTTCCTACTGAACCGAAACCGAAAAAATCACGCCAAAGTCGATCAAAAATCAAAGTCATGTTGACTGTTTTCTTTAACTATCGCGGTGTTGTGCACTCGAAATTCTTGCCGGAAGGTCAAACGGTAAATAAAGAATGTTATTTCGGCGTTATGCGGCGTTTAAGAGAGCAAATTCGACGAAAAAGGCCAGATTTGTGGAAAGAAAATTCTTAGATTTTGCACCACGATAATGCGCCGTCGCACAAGGCCATCATTGTGAACGAATTTTTGACCAAAAACTTAACAAATACCATCGAGCAACCACCTTATTCACAAGATATGGCTCCAGCCGACTTCTTTCTTTTTCCTAAACTCAAATTACCACTTCGTGGCACCCGTTATCATTCGGTAGAAGACATAAAGGAGAATTCGCGGCGAGCACTGAATTTAATTTCGGAAAAAGCGTTTAAAAAATGTTTTGATGATTGGATTATTCGTTGGCGTAAGTGTATCGTTTCTGAAGGAGCATACTTTGAAGGTGATAAAACAAATTTGGATGAATAACTAACATTTCGTGTATTATTGATCTTTTCCC
The DNA here is from genome assembly GCA_907165235.1 of Zeuzera pyrina. NCBI lineage: Eukaryota > Metazoa > Arthropoda > Insecta > Lepidoptera > Cossidae > Zeuzera > Zeuzera pyrina. The sequence continues at coordinate 12,341,023 of OU015639.1, read as the reverse complement.
AGTACTTTCTTGACAGAGTAGTATTATTACGAAATAATGAATATGTCAATAAAAGGATATTAATTATTTGCCAAAAATAAGAATCTCCGGGTTTTTTTAGCATTCTAGATGTGTTGTTTTTACAAATTTGAAGGAGTAATTTAATATGTTTGCTGTTAGCTTTTTTCATAAATTATTTTTTTTGTTCATGAAAACAAAATGCTTAGTATCACCTTAATTATTTTAGAAGTTACCAAAAATTTAGGAATTTTTTGTGAAAAAGAGCATGAGCATCTAGCATAAGGTTATTAAAACTTACCACGTATCAGTTTTTCAGAGACAGATTGTTCTATGCCTATATCCCTCTCTTCTTTTGGTCTTCTGAAATAAAAAAAATAACTTAATTTTTTCTTATAAAAGAGGGGGCAAACGAGCAAGCGGGTCTCACCTGACGGAAAGTGATCACCACCGCCCATGGACACCCGTAACGTCCGGGGAATCACGGGTGCGTTACCGGCCTTTAGGGAAATAGGGAAAGGAGGGGGAGGGGGTGATGGGACACTGGCTCTCTCACTCACCGATCGGAACACAACAGCAATAGATGCTGTTATTTCACACCGATATTCTGCGAGAGGGTGGTAATTCACCGGGCGAGCGGGCCTAATTCGTCCTGCAATGCAGCATGGCTCTACTTCTCTCATACTTCTAACTTCATAAATAGGGTTGTCAATTATTGACCTAAATAATGCAATTTCCAGGTTCATTAAAATGTATACCAAGTAGATAGGGAGAAAATTAAAAAATACTTAAAAAATACTTTGTATTAATTGGAATCGTTGCTCTGGAAGGACTTACTATGATTAGGTACAGAAAAGTTTAGTGGCGATACCTAGTGAGCCTACTGATGAATCTTGCCAGTTTTTATACTGTTCTAGTGATCGTTAATTTTTTGGAATCATAACGCGTCTCTGAGCGGTGTTGCTTAGTGAAACAATCGATCGCATGCGGGCGCAGGACCCTACACACAGCTTATAAATAGTTACCAAAAGTAGGTACACCTATCCTTTAAACTATATCGATACTTCATTCTAAAAATCGGTTTCTAGATTAGTTTGAAGATTTTAAAGATTTATTTTAAATTTTTTCTTTTCAATTTTAAAGATGTAAGTAATCGTAGGTATCTTCAGAACATAATTAGATTTATGGCGGAATGTATTAGAGCAGGTCAGCAGATCTTCGAATCGGTTGATTTTTATTTAGAATTCATTCCAGTAACTTGATATTCTATTTTAAATAGACATATGCCGTTTTTTGTTCTAAAGTTATGATTTATGCTTCCTAATACTTACGTTTCAATAGCTGACTTTGACCGTCCTGTAACCATAGAATTAATAATTTAGTCGAGTCACGAAATTAATACTGAAAATAACGGAAAAAGCTTGGTATTTTCATTCTTACTACATTTCTGATTCAAATTTCGAGATGTTTTAGAACGAAATTCTTGACTGTATTGAGTAGCACAAGAGCACAAAGTATCTTCTTCCACTCGATATGCAGTTTCAGCGGCGACATCTGCAAGATATCCTTGTATTGTTTTTACCCCAGGTACATTTGAAGCATTTGACTGAGATCGTGATGACTTTGAATTCTATAATTCAAAGTCATCACGAGGTGTCTATACGCCTTCGTATGTGTTACAATATGCAATAATAAGCTGTGTTACAATAATAATCTGGACCAATTTTTCTGCCAAACATAGCTTCGAACACTCTCGAAACGGCAGCTCTCAGATAAGATTAGTTCAAAGTGACAATCGATACATCAGGAACAGACACACAGAAATCGGCGTCAAACTTATACGAGTACGTTTTCTGGGAGTTAAAAAGATTCGTCATACGAGGCATGCCTTTTAAGTTTTGTCGTTTGAAGAAAAAAACACAACTAGAACCTTATAGTACTTTTTATTGTTTTTCAAAGTATTCACCACGTAGCTTAATACACTTTTCCATTCGCTCAAACCAGTTATTATAACATTTATTCCACTCTAAAGTGGGGGTGTTCAAAATGGCTGACTTGAAAGCGTCAACTGCTTCTTCACCGGACTGGAACCTTTTACCACGAAGACTTTTCTTAATTTTAGGAAATGTAAAGAAATCGTTAGGGCTTAGGTCAGGACTGTATGGAGGATGGTCAAGAATTTCTACTTTTTCCTGCTTCAAATACTCAATCGTTTGACGAGCGCTGTGTGAGCTTGCGTTGTCGTGGTGCAGGATGATGCGTCGCTTTGAGTTAGATTTTCGAAGTTCGGCGATGACTTGTGGTAAACAAACTGTGGTATACCACTCTGCGTTAACCGTTCTACGATCTTCAAGTGCAATAGTCACAACATGGCCGGCCGGTTCACCATCTTCTTTGAAGTGCTTCGAGAACGAACAACTTTAGTCGGCTTTGGCTCGTCTTGAAAGACCCAGATTGTAGATTGTTGTTTGGAATCAGGATCGCAGGCATAGATCCAAGATTCGTCACCACTGATGATGTCGTAAACGTGATTTGACCCTCCTCGGTTGAACCTTTGCAGAGTTTTCTCACACCATCTGACGCGGGCCGCCTTGTGATCGTCGGAAAGCAGATGCGGTATCCAACGGCAAACTAGCTTTCTGACACCAAGCGCTTCATGCAAGATTTTCTGAATGGTTGTCCCTGAGATGCCTAATAGAGCCTCTATCTCTCGATACGTCACATGACGATCTTCGAGAATTAGTTGTCTCACAGCAATGATGTTATCTTCAGTGAAGGCGGATTTTGGGCGTCCTTCGCGAGATTTGTCACTAACACTAGTATGTCCACGCTGGAATTCTAAATACCAGCGTTCGACAGTCCGCAGACATGGGGCTTCATCACTGAACACAGATGTTAGCTCTTCAAAACACTGAAGCCGTGTCAGGCCTCTTCTAAAGTTGTAGAAAATCATTGCACGAACATTTTCCTTAGAAAGATTCATTTTCGTACGTAACCTGACAGATATCAATCGACGCTGTGTGTGTGTGTGTAATCCTAATACTTTCAACTGTTTTGAGATTCAAAATTTAAACACATTCGAATATAGAACAGTTCCAAATTCAAAATTGCCGGGAAATATGGAAACGACAGAACTTAAAAGGCATGCCTAGTAACGTTTCTGTGAGAGCTACTGTTTTCCAACTGAATGCCATAATTAATTCAGTGTGTGAAATAGCCACGATTATTAAATGTCTTTTAACAGTTTACAGCCACGATTATTGTTTTAATGTAGGTACTATTCCAGTGTAACATATATTATTCAATGACAAATATCATACAAATTATAGTATACATATTACATTTTTCGGTCCATGGTGTCTGTATTTTAAACTATTTTAAACATTCTAAGAAAATGCGTTCACAATTTTGTTATCCATCTTACCGCATTGTCCTAAGGCGATAACCTGGACAGCGATTGATTGCTGTAAGTATTGTTTTACAGATTGATTTTCGTCATGTAATGCTTGGACTGCAGAAGACTGCGTTTCTTTTGGTGTTTGAGTAGTTCTGTCCAATATTGGTGTGTTTTGAGGACCACAATCTCTGTTTATCAAAATTTACACATATGTAAATAGTTTTCGTTAAAAATTTATACATAAAAGTTTAATAAACACTAACTGAGTAACGACCGATGGTTTAACAAACACTTGTTTTTCGACTGAAAGAGAAAGTTATAATAAATTCACATGTTAATATGTTAATAAAATAATAGATCGAGAAATATAGGAATACTGCTATCAAACTATCTTAAAATATACACTATGTTGCGTTGAACACAAGTCAAAGAATTGCGTGTCCAGAGTTTTAATAATTAATATTGGACACAAGGCATAATAGTAGTCAGATTTGTTTTAAGTGGAATTGAACCTCAAAATCCAGATAGGTATCTATTTTTTCATATCTGTCATCGTAACTCAATAGACCGTATAAATGGAATTAGGGCAAATCGCAAATACCTGGGCATTTCATGAAACATTACCGTTGCATGAAGTGACCTAACATCTAGCCGTCAAAAAGTATGTAAAAGTCGAAAATATTTTTTTAATACATTTGCTCAAAAAGTAGACTTTTCCATGTGTATTTAGCGTGCGGAAAGTTATTCTTTTCCGCACTAGTGCTTTTTGTTTTGCTCCTACATATAACATCCAAATGCGAAGGAGGTTGTAGACATCTCACGGTCACAAATTTACATATTAATATTTTACTTTTCTAAATATTATATTTTATATACACACAAACCTTTTATATAAATATTTTGTATTAAAGTCAGTGTAAAACTTTTTGTTGAAAGAATAGGTAAAAATGAAACAACTGTCATTGTTTTGTAATTTGTTAATTTTTGATGGATAATTATTTAGCAAATATATATCAAATAACCAATTGCTATTGATTATTATTCATTTATACCTAAACTGGTGACCCCGTACTGAACCAATAATTTGGAAATTGGAAATTTGGTTCGCCCAAGTGGAAGGGCAATTTGCAATTTCGGGTATTACAAATGACTTCACGAAATTAAATTATGCCATTGGCCAACTAGAACATCAGTTCTCCAAGGAAGTTAAATATATTATTATTTCCCCGCCCACAAATGGCAAATACGAAAAGCTGAAGTCAGAGCTTATTAAACGGTTGAGCGCTTCTCATGAAAAAAAGTTAAACAGCTCTTGATGCATGAGGAATTGGGTGACCGCAAACCATCGCAATTTTTACGGCACCTACAAAGTCTCGCCGGCCCACAGATACCAGACGATTTTTTTAAAACTTTTTGGACCAGCCAGTTGCCTAGGAATATACAAACAGTTCTAGCAGCACAGCCGTCGGGTTCTCTCGAGATATTAGCTGATCTTGCGGACTAAATTCAAGATATAGCACCACCTACACCAATAGTGGCATCAACCAGCACTAATCATAATTTATATGGCTGCAATATGGAAACAATGGTTAAAGTGATTGCAGAATTGAATAGTCAGGTTGAAGCGTTATCAGCACAACTGAATCGCAATTCTCGTCCAACGTCAAGGAGACTCCAGCAACGCCGATCATCATCGACGCGCTCGCAATCTAACTACAGAAAATTCCCACTTTGCTGGTACCATTCGAAGTTCGGCGGTAAAGCGAATAAGTGCGTGCGACCTTGCGACTTCAAGTCGGAAAACTAAAACGGCAATCGGTAATGGCGACTGACGATTGCCATGTTTCGACTGGTCGCCTGTTTGTCGTAGATCGAATATCGAAGACACAGTTTTTGGTCGATACTGGAAGTGACCTCTGCGTCTTCCCTCGCCACCGCCACAAGACCGTCGTGCGCGGACCAGTTACCAATTGTGTGCGGCTAATGGGACTATTATCGACACGTATGGCTATGTACATTTTAATTTAGATTTAGGTTTACGTAGAGATTTCCGCTGGCGATTCGTAGTGGCAAATGTTAACAAAGCTATAATTGGCGTTGATTTTCTCTCATATTTTAATTTAATTGTAGATTGTCGTAATAAACGCTTAATTGATGCTTTAACTAATGTTTCTGCGAAAGCTACTGTTGTACGCCCAGCTGATACAGTTCATTCAGTGAAAGTAATAACTGGTGATTCTAAGTTTCATAAAATTCTTGATGATTTTCCAGAACTAACACGTCCAGCAGGTGCACACCACATAGTCAAACACAACACTGTACATTACATTCGCACAACATCAGGCCCCCCAGTTTCTTGTTCTCCCAGGCGTTTCGCTCCAGACAAGCTCAAGATAGCGCGGCAAGAGTTTGAAGCCATGTTAGCTAACGAGACAGCCAGGCCATCCGAAAGTCCGTGGTCTTCACCACTGCATTTAGTTCCCAAAAAGGACAATGGTTGGCGTCCTTGCGGCGACTACAGAATACTTAATTCACGGACCATTCCTGACAGGTATCCAATTAGGCATATTCATGACTTCGCTCATAGCATATCTGGTTGTAAAATCTTCAGCACGATAGATTTGGTGAAGGCTTAGAACCAGATACCTGTCAATGCTGAGGACATAACTAAGACAGCCATCACTACACTCGACTTTTCGAATTTCCATTTATGACCTTTGGCCTTCAAAATGCAGGTCAAACTTTTCAAAGGTTTGTGGATGAAATGACTCGAGGACTGGACTTTTGTTATTGTTATTTAGACGATTTCTTGATATTTTCACAAAGTGAAGCCCAGCACATTGACCATCTTCAACAGCTTTTCACGAGAATGAAAGAATACGGCGTCCTGATCAACACGTCCAAGTGTGTTTTCGGTATCTCTGAGGTAACCTTTTTGGGATACCGTATTTCAGAACACGGCACCAAACCACTGGACACTAAAGTGCAGGCTCTCAAGGAATACCCACTTCCGAAAGACATCCCTCAACTCCGTCGGTTTTTGGGTATGATAAATTTTTATAGGCGATTTTTACCGAAAGCAGCTGAGATTCAAGCACCACTCAATGCGCTGCTGATAGGAGCTGCCAAAGGTTCAACACCTATTGACTTAACGGGTGACGCCCTTAAATCATTTCAGGACTGCAAGTTCAGTCTTTCTAACGCCGCATTACTAGCCCATCCAGAGTGTCAGGCCAAACTGGCGTTGGTCACAGATGCGTCAGAAAAGGCGATAAGTGCAGTTTTACAACAGCTTAAGAATGAAACTTGGCAGCCTTTAGCATTCTTTTCTCGCAAACTAAGCCCTTCACAGCAGAAGTACTCACCTTACGACAGGGAGTTGCTCGCCATTTATGAGTCTATTAAATATTTCAGACACATGCTAGAGGCAAGGCATTTTATAATCTATACTGACCATAAGCGAATCACTTTTGCTTTTCATGAGCGAAAAAACAATTGTTCCCCAAGGCAGTATAGGTACTTAGACTTTATCTCCCAGTTCACGACCGATATAAGGCACATTTCAGGAAAAGACAATGTTGTTGCTGACCCCTTATCTGGAATTAGTGAACTTGAGACACCAGTTAGCCTGAACTCAATAGCCTTAGCACAGACTTCAGACCTCGAGTTGGCTCAGCTCCTTGTCGAGGGTTCTTCACTTCGCTTAGAGAAATTACAATTACCTGAAAGTCGTTTACTTCTGTACTGCGACATCAGTACACCGACTCCCAGACCTTTTGTACCTAAATCATTGCGAAAACAAGTCTTTGACAGTCTACATTCACTGAGTCACCCTGGCGCCAACGCATCTGCCCAGCTTGTAGCTGAACGTTTTATCTGGCCTGGAATTAGGAAGGACTGCAGAAACTGGGCTAAATCTTGCTTAGCCTGCCAGCGTGCTAAAGTAAGCAGGCACGTTTCCGCTCCACTAGGCACTTTTAACTTACCACGTGCAAGGTTCAAGCAGGTACACATAGATCTGGTAGGACCACTCCCGGTGTCACAGGGATACGGCTACTGTCTTACGGCTGTCGATCGCTTCACGAGATGGCCGGAAGTTATTCCAATTGTCGATATTACCGCAGAAACGGTAGCTAAGGCATTGCTGTCGGGGTGGATCGCTAGATTCGGTTGTCCGTCAGAAATTGTTACAGATCGTGGCCGTCAATTTGAGTCGGCACTGTTTCAATTTTTGTCTAAATTTACTGGCTTTCAGCACAATAAAACGACTGCTTTCCACCCTGCGTCCAATGGCTTGGTAGAACGTTTTCACAGACAACTTAAAGCATCTATAATGTGCCATGCTAATAACCACTGGACCGAATCTTTACCATGGGTTCTATTAGGTATACGGAGTGCCTTTAAAGACGATTTGCAGGCCTCTTCTGCAGAACTTGTGTACGGGGAACCTCTAAGACTTCCAGGTGAATTCTTTGAGTCCAACGTATCAACTACCACCGACGTCACTGATTTCACCGCACGTCTGCGCTCTTTCGCTGAAATTTTACAGCCAACACCAACCACGCGGCACGGCAAGAAAAAAATATTTGTTTTTGAAGATCTAGCATCCAGTCATCATGTTTTTCTTCATGAGGACATCTTACGTGGATCATTACAACCTGCTTATTCTGGTCCACATAAGGTCCTAGCGAGAGGTGACAAGGTTTTCAAACTGCTTATTAAAGGTAAAGAAGTCACAGTATCAATAGACCGACTCAAACCGGCCTACATACTCGCTGACACTTTCAATAACCCTGAGCACATCACTCCTTTACCACCGGTGAGTGACAAAAGTAGTTCTACGCCCCCGACATTTGACGATTCTGGAGGGAATTTAAAGACAACACGTTTTGGACGTCATGTTAGATTTCCAGATTTTTATCGCCCTTAGCCTGGTCTCTGGAGGGGAGTGATGTAGACATCTCACGGTCACAAATTTGCATATTAATATTTTATTTTCTAAATATTATATTTTATATACACACAAACCTTTTATATAAATATTTTGTATTAGTCAGTATAAAACTTTTTGTTGAAAGAATAGGTAAAAATGAAACAACTGTCATTGTTTGTAATTTGTTAATTTTTGATGGATACGTTTCTGTGACATAAAAAATAGGTATAATTTTATTTAGCAAATATATATCAAATAACCAATTGCTATTGATTATTATTCATTTATACCTAAAGAGGTTTTTAATCAAAAAGTTTTATGTACAAAATTTTTGTATGAAATGACTATTTTACAGTGTAAATACTATTAATATGTGATTTTTTTTTAAATTATTAATAACAAAAAAGTACATACATATGTTAATATTTACAAATTTAAAACTACACATTATCTTAAATAATAAACTTCCTCAAAGTTGCCGCTTAGAAAGCTGTCATTGCTTAAGGTACCCAGCAGACTGGCAGCATTGCCTCTTTGAATAGCCAAACTGATTCGTTGGCGGAAGAAGCTGCTAGCCCGGCGGTCTCCCGAAGCCTCGACCAGTCTCTTATAAATATCAGAAACCAGTCGATGGGCTTCGGGGCCCCAAGGACCCAAAGTTTCGACTGCAAAGGGCGTAAATATGAAACTCTCAGAGAGAGTCGCATACTTACGCCGCTTCAAGTTCTCGGCATTGCTGGCCGCGGCACCTGCTGACTTGGAAGTCGCCGGCACATGGGAAACAGCAAGTGTATCAACACAAGTGGCATCCCACACCAGCGATCTTCCAAGTTTCCAAGGAATGAGCGTCAAACCATCCGGTCTCCTGCCGTCGCTGCGCGCAATACCTACAGGCTCTAAGACTGTAAGAACGCCAGCGGCGACAAGACCCGCCGAATGACGTCATTCAAGGCAGCAAGAAGGCAGAAAGAACATGAATTAAATTTAAAATAAATTTATTTTTTTAATATATATACGTATAATGTAAATAAATAAATAACGCAACTACAATTATTTTGAATTTAGATAAATTATTGTCATTGAATTGGCTGAATGCGTAGAAACCGTTGCCCTGCCATATTTCCTAAGAAAAAAAAGAAACTTACTCCCGCGAAATTACATTTCTGCATTTTTTTAATTAATTTATATTTTTTTCGCAAATGTATTAAAAAACGTCGTTCGATTCACGTGCGGAATTGTCATTTCCACTCGTCCCTATTGTTGACCCGCGCCTTCGGCTTGGGTCAACAGACCGGGACTCATGAAGAAATGACATACTTTCCACACTTGTATCGAAATGTACTATTATTTATTTTGAACAAGATGTGCTGCAGGGCGAGTCGTCAAACGATTTGTATTGAACTTTATAGTGGGTATGGGTTCGCCGTTTCATGAAATGCCATGGCACGTAATTGTCTCAACTATATAATTTTCGACAACATTATCTATAGCGACTCGACATTATCTCTAATGAACGTCATGTCGTCGTCTAACGACCTCTAGATCTGGTCATTTAGGCTTTTTATCAAAAATTTGTTGAGAATAGGGCGCGCCATATCTCAACATGCGGGCTAAGTGCAGGCTAGCGACTTCTCTCTTTACGAGTATTTTGATGAAAAGCTATTCTTTTTAGAAAAGAATATTGAGATCAAGGACGTCATACAGTCTGTTCTATTCCTTTAAAACGATAATATTATGTGAAAAATTATTACAGCCGTATAAAATTTTAAATTAGGATTAAGTATTTTCTTAAATTTCGTAAGTTTTTGTAAAAAATCTTTATATATATTATGTAGGTTTATTTCTTATACACAGTATTCCATGACATGAGTGCCCTATGAAATGAGTAAACCATACTAACCAGTACATCTGTTTGTTAAATTTTTCTTTTTCATACAAAAAGCACTGAAAACGTAGGTCTTAGCTGTAGACATGTATCTCGAAACTCTGAATGACAATAAAAAATCCAAATCAGTCAGAACTACAGTAATAATACTTTGGAATAAGCACGTAAAGTTATGTTAAGAACATAATTATGAAAAAGAAAATACCTTTTCCAAACTAATTTATCTGATTTTCTTGGTATACATGACTTAGTTCCAAAGATCTCATCTATTTCCATTTGAACATTGTAATCTATATAGGCTGGCTTTGCAGGACCTGTTGTTTAAATTGTTATAATCTTGCAATATAATATACTCTTTAGAGACAGTAATTTACCTGTTAAGTCACATCCGGAACAATTCTCACCATTTTTATCTGAAGTTGTATCATTACATTTCAGCGGTGGAATAATATTCTGAAAATTAATGAAGATGAATAATCGCAGCTAAGAAATGTTACTTCAAGATGATATTAAAAGTTCACTTATCATATCGATCACAGAAACTACTATACACTGTAACTTATTCGTCGGCGTTCGTCGTTACTATATTATTTTATTACCAAAAGTGCTTACCAAACTGCTTTCAGTGATTTTCTTTGAAGTGGCTTTGTTGTTTATTTTATCTGAGATTTTGTACGTTTGCTTTCTTATATGCTCTTTAGTTTTGGAATTTGTAATAGTATCTAGTTTGTGCACTCTTTTCAGCCATTCTAGTTCAGCCAAATATGCAGAAATTCTATACCTTCTCGCATTCTCGTTCTCTTTCAATCTTAATTCTTCGACATTCATATCATCCATTTCAACATTTTTGTGTTTTTTTCTACGTTTGTGATTTTTATTTTCTTTAGTAAACACTTCATTTAAATTTATTACAAATCGAACTATTTTAGTACATCCTCCTAAACATTTACAATATGTCGAATATAAGGAATAGATAGCGAACTTTTTTCTTCCTGAATAACAGCTAGAACTTTCGATATTGCTTGTAATGTTGTCTTTCTCTATATTATTTTTTTTATTAGTTTTCTTATTTTTTTTATCTTTAACTTTACCTTTGTTAGTGTTAGTTTTTCTCTTGTTTTCCAGGGCACATTTTATGATATTATGGAATTTCATTTGATTATATTGAGAGGTTATTCGAAAGTTATCATCTTCAGAGAGGGTTATGTCGTTTATGATATAATTAGATATCCTATTACGAACGTTAGTTAATGATTTATTAGCTCTAAGTTTTCGTTTTATGTTTCCGATTTTCCTAAATTTAACTATACTTTTCCAATTTCTTCGTAATTTTCTTGTATTTACTTCTCTCTCAAATGAATGCATATGTAAATTAGAAAACACTTTATTAACATACAAACTGGATTGTCTAATATTTCCTAAACACATGACGGCTTGTTTTGAGCTATGAAATATAGCAAAAACCATATTGTGTAACTTTTTACTAAAAATTTGAACGTTTTCGAAGAAATTACATTTATTCGCATTTATTATGATAGGCACTTTACGTTTTTTAATACTTTGTAAGTTTTTTAACGGCTTCCAGTGATTTTTAAAATTGTAGCTTCGTGTTAGATAAGAATTAATCTTTCGTTTTTGATGTGAGTTCATAAACACTACTGTCGCTGGTCTTTTTTTGTTAATTTTTCTATTTCGTATTTTTTCGTTTTTATTTCGTTGGTTCTTATGGCTTTTCGTATGGAGAGGTAAATCTGTTTCACAAAAGTATTTAATAATATTATGTTCAGTATGTGGTACAAATAGAGTTTCATTATTGTTATCGCAATGATCACATTTACTATCACTCAATTTATTATGACGAACTATTGAAACTTTTTTGAACAAATAACAGCCATGAGTTGGATAACAAGATACGGGTCCTTTTTTTGACACCATTGATACATTATCTAAAAGTAAATTACTAAGCATTTCTTTTGCACCTACTTCATTTGTTTTATCGTATTGCTTGTAATTGTTAGGAGAATATTGATTTAAGTATTTCACTACCCGAGTTTGGCATTTTAGCCGCTTATCTTGCATATAATTCAATAGAGGCATTTCTTCATCTACACGCTTAATTTTTTCTTTTGCAAACTTAAACTGAAAATTATAACTTTTTAAAGTTTCTTTTCTTTGAAATGTTTTATTTAAAAAATTGGGCTGATTTTCTTTGTCGGATTCGTCATCCGTGTAACACAGAAGAGCTCTGTTTTCATCATTTTTTCCTTTTTCTTTGAAGAAGAGTCGCCGATTATCTCTTTTAACTGGTCTTTTCTGATAATAACCACTTTCATTGGATGAAGATTCCTCTTGGTAATTGACCTGCAACAAATCAGTTTTCGGCAAATGTTCCTTTTTAACTATACTACCTAAACTCCTACTTACGATATTGTTGAAATTAGTTGCACTGTGTCCTCCACAGTTGCCATCAGGATCATGTTCACTCTCGTCACTGTCTTCGGATGAGCCCCTGAAGACATAAATTTTATTAAAAATATTGTACTTTATAATGACATAATAACCATATCTCGTTCATCACATTTTAAAAATGAATTTACTTTTCTAAACTGTTATCACTTAAATCTCCATAGTCTGCAGGTGACAAACAAATAGTGCACAGTTGTCCAATATCAGAAAAACAATTACTACAGAAAATACCTGGACAAGTGGCAGTCTGACATCTGAAAATAATATTAAAGCTTTTGTAGAATTAAACCTGTTGCGTAAATAAAGAACATCTATGAAGTACAATATTTAGATCCATCACCGAGTCATTAACTTTTTAAAATTCAAATGAAAAAGCAAAACTAACCTTACAAGGCGAGTATCAGAATCATTCAGTTTCTCTGTTATACGACATAACAGACAACTGGGTCCTTTGGGATTCGTACCCATCAAATATTGGAACCATGCACAGCTAACAAAAGAAATAAAATAATTAAGAAAGAATATTTGTCAATTGTTATAAAATATGTATCTAAATTAATGACTTACGATATATGAGTGTTCAGCCAATGTCGAATGGTTAATCTTTCATCTGAAGAATATTTGTATTCTCTATGCAATTTCCTTCTAGCGTACTTCATGAAACCACCTTATGACGAGATTAAGTTACTAAAGTCTTAAAGTTATTCGACTTTGATATATTTTGGTTATTTTAGTATTATAAAATATCCCCAAAATAAACGCTGTAGGCACATGTTTCACGAAATATAAGGAAATGAAGGAATATTCAATGGCATTGAAACTTTAATGCTAATTAATAAAATAATTTTTGTTTAATTGATCTCCATGAACCGAGGAGCTTTGATTTGTGAAATTAATATATTAAGTTCCATAACGCTCAAGCAGTTAACGTGTTTACCTCTAGATCTAAGTATATGGTTGTAAAGCCATACGGCTCTTGCTTTTGCTCGTTCTGGACGATATTGTCCCATGATAATGTGACGTAGACGAAGACCATAAGGTTCGAACAGTGCGAAGAACCACAGTAGAAATATTAAAACGCCTGTATAGCCAAGATCAAATAAATTACAAATACTTCATTAAAAAATCGGAATTTTAACATTATAAATAACATCAAAGATTAACTAACCAATTTGATTGTAACGCTGGAAATCTGGTGGGTAAGGATCAGGAAGACAGGTTATTGGAGAAGAAGCAGGAGAAGATAGAGGAACAGTCAGAGATGTAATCAACAATCGGAACATTGCCCCCACTGGACCATCACCTGATATATGTACACCAGCATCAGGCGTACCCACTAGGTATAAAATAATTGCGTACAGTTAATAGACAAAAACAACATGCGTTTTCAGTGTTTCTAGAATACTCTGAAATCATTATGTGAGTACTAAAAATGTATCTGTAAAAAAAACTACAAAACTAAAATGCGAGTAGGTACGTAACGAGCTTACAGACAATACGAAATCGATAACTGTAATTTATTGAATTTGTCATCGAAGTCGTAGATCATAAGCAAGGGAAATTATATCTTAGCCTTTGACTCGGACAACGATTTCAAACAGTTACAGTTACCTATTTATTTTAGTCTTATTTAGAAGTTTTTATTAATAACATCTGGTTTTATTAATAACGTCGGGTTTTTTATCTTTCCTTACTATTTAATTTTTTTAACATGAAAAATGCTGCTCATCTTACATTTATGCTCCATAATGCGACATATTTTTGAAATAGCATTCTTAAGCTCTTGAATTTAATACCAATTATGATGGGGTCAAATAAATTATTTTTAGTCCTTGACTTCGTCCATACTACTTACACCATTTTGAATTTTTCAAAAAACAATTTAGCTTAAGTCACGCAGGAAAATGAAACTAATCCAATGTCATCTCATAATTTGTGTCAAAATCGATCAACTGGTACCGGTTCTGTCAGAGAACAGTTGAATATACACACACGCACACACGCTGTTGCACTCATAACCCTCCTTTTTGTAACAAGACGTTACCAGTTTTAGCAGTATTTTCTGTTAGTATTGATTTATAACAATTTTTTGAATTTCAAGTAGGTATTTATTAGAAAATAATATTTAAACAGTTTTTTTATAGTTTTTGTGTCAACCATGTAATATACTTTAAAAAATTGCCATAAATAATTGTTAAGTTAACGGTTGGATAACACATACTATTAAAGTGTTTATGGTTTGAAGCAGACTTACGTTGCGAGGGCGACTGGAGTCTTCCGTGATGTCGTATGGTTATTAAAACCCAATATAGACTGTAATCAGCCACTATATGTATCAAAAGTTTGAAAGTAGTTATAATCATAAACACAACAGATCGAGATAAATAGATCCTTTCTGACATTACTAGACGGAAGGAAGTTGTCTGAAAATTAAGATATCATCCGGATACATAAAAAAAAATTAAATCATATTTAAAGAAAGCTGAACTATATTTAACAAACTTATGAAATCTTACCGTAATATATTTAGCCCGTTCTCTTCTACTCAATGGCAGAACAGTTTCTCTATTTTCTCTTAACCGCTTCAAATCTAACTGTCGAAATTCTTTTGTAATGTAGCGATTGTCGAAACGAGATCTTGTTTCATACATGTGTTGATAATGTTTTGCTCTATAAACAGTAAGTTCTTAGCTATTTCTAAGCGTGTTTCTTTTAAATTTGAATTATGAATTACATTTATTAATATGAATTACATTTATTAATATGTTTTACAATTCCATTGTTCAGTGTAAAAAATGAAATGAATAAAATGTGACTACCTTATACGAAAGGATTTTGTGGTAGCCAGTGAAATTATGATATATCAGGATTAAATGACAGATGCAAAATTGAATTTGGAGTGTGGGTTATGACATTTCGCGCTTTGAACGAATTCGGGTATTATCTAAAATTAGCAGACTGATGAAAGAATAATCTATTCGGATCTCCTAAATTGTAAAGAATACCTGAAGATTATGACGACAAAGAATAAACTTGTAACACAAGAACTCCAAGATAGCCAAGTGAGTAGAGGATCAGCTCTGTTCCGAATTTCAGTGACAATACCAGCTGCAACTTGACTGGCGGAGCGACTACCGTTTGTACTGAATGAGTACGAGTGGTGAACATTGACTTCGACATAGAACATGTTTTTAATACGATCGGAAAACGTTCGGAGTTCTAGGAATTAAAATTTTACACATGAGACTGAGCTTCTAAATAAAATTTTTACTAAGCATTTGAATGAAATAAATGTGGGTATAAATGTGTATTAGATGCTACTTACTTTTCTTAACAGTAGCTTCGATAGAACCTTTTACAAATTCTACTACATTACACATAGCATTCAAAGGCTTAACAGACGAACAAGCCATATTCGCTAAATAAGTAACGTTATTAAGAAAATGCACTTTTGGGCTTTTAGACTTATATTCGGAAATTCCTTTTTTTAATGCGCATACACAGTGTTCATATGGTGTACCTAGTTTTTTATTGCAAATATCTGCTACAGATTTCACCCAAGATATAGATGATTGAAGAGATACCACTGAAAAATTGATAATTTATAACTATGCAACAAAATTATAAGTATCTTATATTTTAATTATCTTATTTAATGTCTAAAAGATATTGGTTTATAATGACATTGTTTTCTATCTCACCAGTGCTTATTATTAGTCGATGTATTCTTATGAATGTTTCCTTTAACTTTGTAGTGACTTTCTTTATTTTTTCAACCATAACTTTCATACTATCTTTCATCACATAGACAGGTTTGTTTATTAAGTCTGTTAATTGCTTCACGCTTGATTTTATTTGCTCCTACAACATTCAAACGGATATACGCATAAAATAAAAATATAAAAACCCTCTACCCAAAAAATAATATCTTATAAATAGCGATAAAAAAAAATTTTTTTGTCACTGTTTTATTTGTCCTTTAAAGGACTCCTATTTTAACAGTGAAATAAAATAGTTAGCAAAGTAATAATTGTTTTTATAACGCTAAGATTACCGCTAAGATATTATCTTACAATGTTATTTTAGTTGCAGTCCCGACACGGCATTTATTATCTTTCTAACATCTTCCAATAGGCAGATAAATAGTGAAATATAATTATTTATCGCTTTTCACTAGGTCTGACTTCGATCACAAATATATAACTAGATTCACAATCCTTTATAAAATTGGAACAAATTATTGACTGAATTGACATATACATTTCTAATATCGTATAGTATTATCTCAATATTGTGTTAATTTAAAGTAAACTTTACTGTCAATGCATATAAAGGTTGTAAAAGCTTGTAAAAGATTCTCCCATGGCATTGAAACGACGTTTGTTAACAAAAATATATTTAAAATTCAATCTTACGCTTCATGCTTAAAGTGTAATTCACGTAATTTATTTGTTTTCCTATTTACGTCATTATGATTTGTTAGATGAAAGTGACAAGGATAAGACACATAGAAATTATAATGTTAGACAAGGAATAAGATATTTTATTATTATGAATTTAATAAAAAAGAGCTATATAACGTTATTATTATAACGAAATAATGAACACGTAAATAAAATAATCCTAATTACTTACTGAAAATGAGAAACTCCATCTTTTTTTAACGTTCTAGACGTTTCATTTTTACAATTTTTGAAGGAGCACTTTGTCATGTTTCCTTTAGTATTCACAAATTACTACTAAGACTGAGTGCGCTAAAATTCTCATTTCAGCGCACATTTGGTTCGGACGTTTTTGGAACGTTGATTGTGTATCTTGTTATATATTTGTAATCGAAGAGGTCTGACTACTTATTATTTATTGTTCAGGGGTTTTTTAAATTCTTGATTCAAATTTTGGATCAGATTTTTTAATGTTAGTTATGAAAGATAGAATCCTGAGAATGCTCCATAGAATGCTTGGATCAATTTCCTCCTCACTAACCTCACGTTTATTGGTTTATCCTTTCAAGAGCTACAACGCCACAGACAGACAGATAATGTCGTAAAACTTTATATAACCTCTCTTTTCCGTGGTGAGTAAAAAATGAGGTTTTTAATTCCCTTGATATCTCTCTCCTCACCCTCCCCTCAAACCTCCATAAAACATACACTTTTTATGGAATATATTTTTAGATTGCATAGGAGATTAAATATATTCTGTGTTAGTATGATTATATTCGACTACGATACAATATTTATATACATATAGGTACACTTAACACATACATGTTATGTGAGATTGCATTGAACATATTTTGTTATGTAATGTATATCGCATTAAAACTCTATACAATTTTTCGTTCTTTGTTTTAGCTTCATGTAATAGAATCTACACGCAAATTAATAATGCCTTAGATATTTCAGGTCGCTATGAATAATCGAGCAGTAAAAGAAAAATAGGAAATGTCGAGGTCAATAACCCTATTCATAATTAATGAAGTAGAAACTACCTATTCATTTCTTTACTTAGAAAATACCATGGTTTACTCTAAAAAGATTTTATAATTGCTTTATTACTTTTGTATTTTAATACTAGTTGTGCCAGCCCACGCGTTGCTGTAGCTCAGTGGGTATTATGTTATAGTCTTGAGTTTATATGAAAATGCCATAGAATAAAGTAAAGTAGTAGTAAGTAAAGATTTTATGGGCTGCCATTTCGTTCATCCGATTGCAATGTTTGGTATGGAGATAGACGAAACCCCGGGGAAGGACATAGGCTATTTAAAAAAAAATGCGGACGAAGTCGCGGACATGAGCTAGTATAATATGGAAAAATCAATGTTTGTTCGTATTTTATGAGCTGCCATACTGTTGATCCGATTGCGATGAAATTTGGTTTGGAGGTAGCTTGAATCCTGAGGCTATAGAGGCTACATAGGCTATGTTAAAAATAAAAAACGTGGACGAAGTCGCGGGCATCAGCTATAATAACATATGGTGACTTCTTCGACACGAATTTTTAAATCTGGAACTGTAATTTTTGCTTGTTGATCAGGATATAACCAACGACAAAGCAAATGCCGGCGAATGATCTTGGCTAAACCTCGCTTTCAAGAGAATAATAACGACTCCAAGCAGGGTATACATGGCGAGTGGCGAAAATACTCGCTTAATGTAATGAAGCAGCTAAATGATTTGCCCTGTCCTGATTTGCACTTTTGGTGTTTATGTTATCTATGTGTCTTTGCTTACTTAAGCATAGACATATTAACTAGCTAAATATTTGAAAAAAAAGGAAGGGAAAGAGCCCAGAAGTGGCAGTCCAGGTCCAAGGGAGGGCAATTGCTCTTCCCTGCCACCCTTTGGGTACGCCCGTGAGTATATATATACAAATGAGTGGTGAGAAGATCAGGTTTCATTGACAATCAAATAAATGCTAGATATAACACATCTGGCTTGTGAAGTTTTAATGATAAAGGTTTAATATTTTATTAAAAATTATTAAATATTTATGTTACATAAATTTAATTATTACCTAAAAAAACCTTTTGATATGTTTATAAATAATATGAAGGAAACGTTCCTATAGTTTGTATATTTTCTTGTATACTATTATTTGCGACTCATCGACTGTCTAGCCGTAATACTGAGAAATTTTCACTTAGAGTAAAAGTTCAAAGTTCATTAACCGCTAATAGTCATAAATATTTATTGATGTAGTACACGGATTTATCACACCTATACAACAAACACAACAACCTGAATAACTTTAATTCCAGCTCCATTTTTTATCGGAGTGGAATCAGTCTGGGTATTAAAATACTATCAGTCTCTGTTGTGTTTTGTGTTTTCCTTATAGTAAATAATCAAACGTGGTTTGCAATTAAAAGATCGATCGAAAAGTTGCAGCGTTGAAATTAAACAAAGAACACCATTTTATATCTTAAGGATTGATAAACAATAACAACATTGATAAACAATAATTTAATCCAAAATAGATCTTCTGGCCTATGCAAAAATGCGCGCGCTAGCTTACGAAAAATACGAAAAAGCAGTTATTTTCAGTAAATGCGGCAACTTTCAGTAAATTGTTCAACATATATTAGTGTGACAATGGATTTTAAAGAAGCACCACTTATAATTTCATTACATCGCCGCTGACGACATCCATAACGACAACTAATTTCCGTAATCGACGGTTTTGGTTTCATCCTTATTTGCTAAATCGAACGCAATTCATTAATATGAATGAGCTCAGAAAATATGATGGAAAATTCCATCAATATTTTGGATGTCTGCGTTAACTTATTTGATGAATAAAATTTGATTGAGACAATAAGTACTTACTGTCTCAATAAAATTTTAACTAATTAATTTAAAACTCATTTGTTCGTTTTCTTCCATTTTACACTTGCGCGCAGGAAAGTCAAAAGTATGGTCACTGTATCGGTCGCTCGATGCGTTGCGAGTGTCGGTGGCGGAAACCAGTAATTTGAGACTACTGGTACTTTGTAAGTTGTTAGTTGCGTCGAATAAGAATTTATTTGGTCACCGAGTTTGGCGATGAAAACTGTTGTCAGTTTCCGAAACTCGCGATTAAATTTGCTATGTCTGCGGGGTCTCTTGAAATTATATGAAAAGCGTCATAAACAGCTAGTCGCGAGTTGCCAGTTGCCGAAACTGGCAACTGATCGAAATAGCTACGTCTGCGCAGCGCCTTAGGGAACAAATCAACGTCACCCGTATTTTATAATGAAGCATTGTACGTTATTTCGGACAAACATATCCTATGTGAGAGCAATATATTACGTGAAAATACTTTATTGTATTTATTTTGGCATTTCAAAGTTTTATTTTATTGTTTACTAGCTGACCCGGCGAACTTCGTATCGCCTTCTTTCCGTAAATATTTTCAAAATTTCTGAATTTCAGTCTATCTACTGTTTATACCCGCCTCAGCATCACATAGGTGGTGTACAGTCGTGGACTAAAGAAATGTAACACTTCCGGTAAATTCATATCGGTTATATTGCGTCAAACAATAAAGTATAGTATTTAAATATTTACAACATATCTATTGTAATGTTTTGTAATGTACAATATTTTTCGTTTTTCCTTCTGGAGAGAAAACAAATAGTGCCGATGGTTCCCGACTCTTGAGCACGCAACGTACAACTGCCCATGCGAAAACACGGCAATTCAAGATTTATTCCACACACTTCAAACAATTGGCCTTGGGATTTATTAATTGTCATTGCGAATGCAAGGCGCACTGGAAACTGGAGATGTTTAAATTCAAAAGGAAAGTCAGTTGGCATTAGTGGTATTCTTGGAATGAGCACAACTGTATGTATTGTGGAACATCAACTATATTGGATGTACGATGACGTCACATACACACAAACCTTCCCCTGCGTAATACATTTCATTTAATACCCATATTGTTGGTGTTAAACTAAAAAGTAATTTCCTATTCTGGAACATCCGCCATATTCGATTTATAATGACGGCACATATACACAAACCTTCCCCTTCGTATTCCACTAATCTGTCAATGTTTTGTCAATATATTCTCTCACAGTTTTCTGTCTCATTCACTCACTCACTTTTCATATTATGAGATTAAAAATTTTTTTTTTTCAATATTTTTTAAAATGTTCTGTCAATATATTGAAGATCTCTCACAGTCTTCTGTCTCATTCACTCACTCACTTCTCATATTGTAGATTTTAAAATTTTTCTTTTTTTTCTAATTTTTTTTTATATAAACCTTGTCCTGACAACAACGAACATAAAAAAAAAGAATTATCTAATTTGGTGCTGTCGTTTGGAAGTTATGCGCTTACATACATTTCGACGATTCATTTTTATTTATACATATAGATTAAGCTAAAATGTTAAGCGATTTTTACATCTAACGGTACCGACCGCATCGTTAAATAATAAAATTAACACTGATTTCGATTTTGAACGCTATCTAAAACGTTAGTGCCAATTCACATCACTAAAGTGACAAAAACTTTTTCAAAGTAGCAGCAAAAAGTAGGTACCTATAGGAAAAAAGTAGCAAGTCCAATAAAGTAATATTTTATTTGCAAGCGTTGTACTTTGTTCTTACTCTAGAAGAGTAAATATACATACTTTATTTCTTTAACAAAAAGGTGGTAACTTCAGTTATACATGAATATACGTTACATACATAGTCAGAGAATATGGAGCGCCAAGCTTTGCGGTCCTTACATACTGCCGTCGCCTCCTCAAATCTCATCTCTCTTACACATTTTCGCCTAGGTATAAGAGTAATTCTGACATTTTCGTCGGCTAACACTGGTTATTTGACCTTCCTTAGTCAGCCTTGGTCTTCCTTGGCTTCTGCTACCACTCACTTTCGCTTTGTAGATTTTCTTCCTCAATCTTTCATCACGTCATCACTCATTCTTTCTATGCGCTCGAACCGTCTAAGCAATCCTTTCTTCATTTTTACAATAACACTGTCTTTCAATCCTGTCACACTGCGTATCTCATTATTATTAAATTTGTTCACAAGGGTGACACCGCACATATTTCCAAGAGATAGAATTTCTACTGTATTTATCTTACTTTCATTTGATTTTGGGAATATCGAGGCCTTACTATCGTACAATAAAGTTGGCACCAACACCGCATTGTAAATGGCCATTTTGGCTGAGTTAGATATATATATATAAAACGCATTCTCGAGGTATACAATTTCATACTTATTCTAGACGTTTTCCGTTTATCCATATTTCACATTTGGTCTGTACATCTTCCCTTTTAAACATCAGAAACATAATTTTGTTCATATTCATATTCAATTCTTTCACTTCACATTCTTTTTTCATGCATGTGAGACGTGACTAATGTCTGCGACTCTGCTTCTTGTAGTGCTATAGGCAGAGCATCGTCAGCGTATAAAGACAGCTATGTAATATGAAAACAACAAGAGTAAAAGAGAATATAGGTTTATAACATCGCTTCGCATGCGCTCGTATTCATTAAATTCTATTTAACACTATAGAATTTGGGGCGCACCTATGGGCCCACCTAGGTGTACCTATATACTTACCGGTTACCGCAAAAATTCGAATTATTATCAGAGTTCTTCGGTGCTAGTTTGCGTGTATTTTGTTACAATGTTGCATTTATGACTACACAATAGCGTTTGTCCATGTATGCCCATATAATTATTTTTATGATTATATTATAAATTTCAATATGGCTTTAAAATGCTTAATGCATGCACGTCTATATTATTATATTATACACCATATATGGTCATATCTGTCTATATATTATTATCATTTTTAAAAATCGGCTTAAAGACAAAATTTAATATAAGCTGTTAAGATGACGAATTATGCAAAAGCTTTGGCAAAAGCGACGTGTTACTGGTTAGTT
Organism: Zeuzera pyrina; assembly: GCA_907165235.1. Lineage (NCBI taxonomy): Eukaryota > Metazoa > Arthropoda > Insecta > Lepidoptera > Cossidae > Zeuzera > Zeuzera pyrina. Next base: position 12,317,945 of record OU015639.1, on the reverse strand, counting down.
TTTTGTTATTATCTGTAAACTGCAAGCGTGAATTCGACAAAAAGTGGTGACAAGGTGTGATTTTGTTATACTATTTTCCTCCAAATGGGAAGTGGTATGATATTTTGAATCGCACTTGCTCGTAAGGTACCTACACTCTATTTATGAAAACGCTCAAATTCTAGGTGTCAGGAAGTTACGGTGTTGGAAGGATGTTCCTTTGTTCCAAACCATAGACGTACACATTATAAAAGAGAAAGCGAATCGCTTCGTATGTATGAAAGGGATGTCAAAAATGTAAGTTAGGAGTCTCCCCGTATTTTTAGTTATTGGCGACAATATGTCGGTGCTCAAAATAGAATTTAACGATTCATCGCTTAAAATGAGGTTCCTGGCCCGACTATCTATGGAGTTCATCGCATCTAACTGATACTTAACAGTACAATCCCAGCAGTGACACATAATGTAAATAATATGTTTAACTACATAAATAGGTTAACTACAGAAATACTAAATAGGTACATAAACAATAAAAAAACATATGATGTCCCCCTAAACCTAAATTCTGGAGTTCGTACCTGTTCAAGGGTTAAGTTTTCATGGGAAATTAAACACTTGCGTGTGAGGATTTAGTAGCTGGTTAAATTAATAGCACCCAAAGCTCAGTCTGTATCAGTAGCTCAAAATGTTAGTACGGAAATCATGGTTCTAAATATTCGAAGTGTTCAGTATTCCTGTTCTAAAGAAATTATCTGCGATGTACCTAATTCAAGGTAATATAATAGCCAATTGTTTGATTTTTTTTAGAAGGAAATGATTTCATGGAAATTTTTGTGATTAAACTTTTCTTAACTAAAATATGACATTTGTAGGTAATAAAGATATTTTTAACTGACTTCAAAAAAGGAGGAGGTTCTCAATTCGGTTGGATTTTTTGATTTTTTTTATCTTTATTTTATGTTTGTTACCTCAGAACTTCATCATTTATGAACCGATTTAGAAAATTCTTTTTTTATTTGAAAGGATATACATTAGTCCAATTTAAATTTCACTGGTATTGAAGCTTGGATTTCGAAGATACACCAAATAACACGAACTGCTTATAACCTTAATTTATTTATATTTATGATTCTCTTGTATGTCATTGCGATCCAGAATTAGAAAAGAAGTTCTGTAAATGTTTATTTAGGCTTTAGGCTAAGGCTACTCAAAAGAGAGAAATAAAAAAAAATTAAACCGACTTCAAAAAAGATTACTGAAAAGTACGAAAATAACTACCTATCTTTTACTAATCAGAACTCAAGTACTTACAAAAATAACTTTATAAATACGATACAAATACTTATATAATTAAATTTGACAGTTATTGAAGTCTGTGCCAAATCAATATGCATGTGCATGTACTGAAGTGCATCGACTTCAGTACCTGTTAAATTTAAGTATTAGGTATTTGTATCGTATTTATTGTATTTGAATTTTGATTAGTAAAGGATAGTTATTTCGTATTTTTCAGTGATTTTTTTTGAAGTTTGTTTAATTTTTTTATGCGACACAGAGATTAAAATTAATAACATAACATATCTTCACGCTGTATCCCCAACGGGGTAGTCCGAGAGGACGGAGCGCCAGGAGTCGCGGTCCTTACACACCACTTTCGCTTCCCCAAATCTCATCATTCTCTTCACACATTTTCGCCTAGGTATGCGAGAGTTTTTGACATGTCCGTCTGCTAACACTCTGGCTATTTGATCTTCATAAGTCAGCCTTGGTCCTGCTTGGCTTCTTTTACCACTCACTTTCACTCTGTAGATTTTCTTCGTCAGTCTTTCATCGCTCATTCTTTCCAAGTGCCCGAACCATCTAAGCATTCCTTTCTTAAAATTAATGTTACATACTATTGCAGTCGAACTGTTTTTCCATTTTGTTTTTATCATTTATCAATCTTTTTGTAATCTCATGTTATGTGAACCCTTTGCTCATGTTTTTATCTATTTTAATTACTGGTTTCGATTTTTGACGTAATTACGAAACAGATGTACCAGACCGGTCTCATAATCACACGTCTTATAAATTAGACCGATGTTATAAATAGACAGGTTCGTTACCCTTATACAATTTTAAAACAGAACTTATTATCATATACTTTATAAACAGCTAGAGCTTATTACTATAGTTACCAGACATGTTAGACAAGCCGTATTAGCCGCAAATCCGCAAATAACTTTGTTATTGATGTAACAAGGGCAAGGGCGATGCTTACAGCTATCTATATATATATAAAAAAGGCGATATATGTATGTATGTTCCTTATGGACTCCGAAACGGCTGGACCGATTTCGATGACATTTTCAGGGAATCTTCAGATTGGCCTAGCGGGTGTTACTGTAAAGTTTAGTAGCGATCGGATCAGTAGAATTTTTTTTTTGTTTTTTTTTTCCAGTATCAAAATAATTATAAAAACTGTTTAATTTATTTTAACTTCTAAATATATATATGTAGATATAATGCGCACTATGTTTTTTAAAGTTTTAATTAGGTAAAAGAAATGCGTTTGAATTGTAGATTCAGTATAAAATAAAACCTTTCTAGATAAATAGACATTTTCTAGATAGAGTGAGTCATATGTTTAATTACGATCAGTTTACTACCTAGTTTCTGAAAAAATGCTAATAATATAATTTGATTAATTCGGTTATAAAATAAGTACCTATGCACTTACTTACCTCCTGATTTACTGAAATCAATAAGATGCTTAGTTCTACATTAATTCGAAGATAATACTTAAGAAATATTTCACTAACTTGACCACAAGCCATTGATTCTGAGAGTACTTCTGAATTCTTAAGGGTATTAGTGGCTGGACCTGTTAGTATGAGGACTAGCGCGTAACACGTCAGAGTATACCTTCCGACACGAGAAAAGAACTGAGGAATAAGTAGGAACACTATGCACCTGTGGACAAAAGACATTGAATAATGAAGTTAGCCTAGGCGAATACAAAGTATCCCCACAGTCCGAAATAGGACACAAAATAAGGCTACGGTATCCGACATATGGCTTTATCGTACGAGGCGACTAAAGGGACTAGTCTAGACTAGACTAAAGGGGGCCTTCTAGGTCATAGTGGTACGGAGTAGGGACCCCGATTGTCTAAATTGCATAAACGAACGTATTATAATGTCCTTAAATGCCTAAATAATTAATAATAATTCGAATGCAGAGTTATCATTATTAAACATAACTACAAGAAATTAAAATTAATAAACGCGAAAAATTTAAACAAACGCGTATATTGTTTTTTTATTATGATGTATTAATTGTATAACTAAACGAGATGCTCTCCGCATCTCACACTCAACGCAACAACCCTACATAGATGGTTGAGAGCAAGCAATTCCTTTACGCGTGAGGAGGGAGTCGCCCTTCTTTTCTACACAATATTCTATGACGCGGCGCCCCTCTATTTCGGTGCTCTAAAGCAACACCTACTGTTAAAGTAATAATATGTGTTACCTCGGGCAATCGTTCGGGTTGCCCCCTCCTATAAAGCCAGCACTAACTATAGAGCTTCACTGAATTTCATCTTCGAATCACTGAGCAATGGAGAATCTTACTTTATTTAATTATTCGTATTGAAAAATATCAAGTAACTATACTATTTTCAAATCAAATTTCCATAAATTAAAAAACATTTAAAATAGCGAAATATTAATTAGCGAAATAAGTAATAATTAGCGAAATAGAGTACATACTTGTAGAAGTTTAGAAAATCCAAGGCTGACTTATGAAGATCAAATAGTCAGAGTGATAGTTTATTGAAATGATGAAAGCATTCACATTGATAAAAGTATTCTGCCTGCCAATCAGGGGATACCAAATTCGAATCTTGGCAGGATCGGCATAAAAATGTGGCTCGAGAGCACGAGAAATAATAACTAATACGACTGATGTTCTGTATAAAGGTACTATGTTTATTGCTAATTTCACACTACCTACATTTCGGCGAAAGTTTGTGAAGAGAAAGGTGATTGATGAGGTTAAGGACGCAGCCTAAAGAAATATATATTTGAATAATAATTATCAGAATTCTTACCTCACTCTGTAGCTAAATGCTAGACCTAATGTGAGTAGGATGCCAATAATAGAGCTCATGATTGTAGCGTGAATGAGCGAGATAGACAACTGAAAAACGAAGAACATAAACCAGAGATACGTCAGTACGATTCCGCCAACAAAACCTATTATGCTTTTCATAACAAAATTAGGAAACGTCTGGTCAGTTCTTAAGTAAATAAAGAAATTCGATGTGGCAGAATTTTCGGGACACCATTTGCGGTATCTTGCAGCCAATCGTTCCTTCATTTCAAATTTATAGTTCCTCCATTTGTGGAATAGGGTTCTTTTAGGTATTTCTACATTGGATGCTCTGATAGACTTAATTTTTTCATTTTCGTATCTTAGTTTGAACTTTTCGATAGTCCTAGCTTTCCATAGTAGAGCGAAATAGGCCATTCTGGTCTATACGTGTAAGAAGCTTTGTTTGGTATTTTTGCTTTTATTTAAAGTACGTATCTTTCGTAAATTTCGTCATAATTTTTCTGTAACTGAACAAAGCAATGAAAGCAAAATGTGGCAAAATCAAGTCATTTTTTATTTCTTGATTTTTAAAATTCTTAATTGACAGATTTAAAACAACTAAAGAAGGTGTTACCTATGCTGAGTAAGTTCCACATACTTTTTTAGTTAGTACTTTGTAAGTAAGTACCTACATATAACCCATAATAGAACCATAGGACGATTTAACTGTACTGTGTAAAAGTTGACGGTGTACGTATTCGTCCCACACAAACTTTTGGTTGAATAGGTGTATAGGAACCTATTCAAGCAAAAGGTTGAATATTATAGGTTCCTATACATTCACGAGTAAATTTTTTGTCCTTTGGTTAAATCATTCTAGATTCCTAGATAATATAACTACTACGTTACGTATATACTCTTTTTTTTTAAATGTTTCAGAATGGTATCAAAGGATGGAAAAGAGTGCCACGTCCGTGAAATATTTTTATTTATAAGCATTAGTTCTGAACGCGCGCATCACATACTCATGGTTGTCTTCAACACTGATCTTCAAAAAGATAGTTCTTTGTCCCGCAAATTCCAATCTTTGATTGATTCTATACATTTTTCAATTCTCCCTTTAGAGCCTACTCACCATAATTTCGATACTTCCGACACATGAATTGACCATATGCACGTTTCCTCTCCTGAGTACGTAATTAATCACGGTCCAGTAGGTACTTGCTCCTGGTTTTTCTCGACATGCCATTCTTTTCCTCTCTTATAAAATGAAATCCCCTAAGCTGCAACCAAAGATAATGTTCTTGCGGTGTTTTGCTAAACTTGATATCGATGAGTTGCTAACCGATGCGTCAAAGTTAAACTGGACGACAATTTGTGAGGCCTCCACTATCAATGAGAAGGTTTCTTTATTAAACATTGATCTTACAGCTTTTCGATGTTCATGCTCCGATTCGAGCAATAAGAGTAAATGGATCACACAGGTGGTAAGAACGGCAATGAGTAAACGGGATCGTGCGTTTCGGCGATTTAAAAGAGAACGTTGTGAAAGGTCTTGGCTTATCTATAAAAGTGCTCGGAATTGCTACAATCAGATCGTAAGAGCCGCTAAGCGCCATTTCATTCACGACAACATTCTGTCGTCTTCTTCGTCTAATATGTGGAAGTTTCTCAAATCCCTCGGTCTAGGCGGCTCTAACTCTAACTCTGATGTTGTTAACAACTCTTTCTTTACCTACGCTAAACGATTTAAATCAACATTTTTCGTCAGCACAAGTGTTTAATAGAGCGGTCAAGTCAAAGACTGTTAATAGTATTGCTTCCATACCCTCGCCTACTTGTAACACTTTCTCTTTTTCACCTGTGATTTCGGATATTATTCACAAAATTTTGAAGTCTGTCGGTCAGGACGAAGTGAGTCGAAGTATGATACTCTATCTAATTGATTATATTCTGCCAGTACTTACATCATAAATTACCCGTTAGCAGAAGGGGTTTTTCCCGTTATCTGGTGTAATGCTTTTGTCCTACCTCTTCCCAAAACTTCCAATCCCTGCATTCTCAAAGATTTCAGACCTATTTCCATTTTACCTTTCTTATCCAAAATTTTGGAAGCTGTAGTTCACAAACAAGTCTCTGAATTTATTTACCCAAATATTATACTAAATTGTTTCCAATCTGGCTTTCGACCTGGCCACAGCACAAGTACTGCACTGCTTAAAGTAATTGAAGACATTTGAAATGGGGATGGAAAACTCTTGTGTGACAGTTTTGGTTTTGATCGACTTTTCGAACTCGTTCAATACTGTTGATCATGACATTCTCATCGCTATGTTATATCATTTGGGATTTTCCTCTGAAGCTATGGCTTGGTTCAACTCCTATCTTCGCGGCCATCTGCAGGCTGTTTGTGCTGATCAGATCTTGTCTGACTGGTGTAAGGTGGATGTAGGTGTGCCACAAGGTGGCATACTTTCTCCACTTGTGTTCACTATTTGTATTAATTTCATTACGGCTGATCTGGGCTGCTCATACCATCTGTATGCTGATGACCTCCAACTATACGCCCAAGCCGAGGTGAGCAACATAAAGAGTGCCATAGATAAAATAAATAAAGATCTTGAAGTTGTTTGCGAATGGTCTGCCAATTTTGGAGTCTCAGTAAACCCAAGCAAATGCCAGGCCATCATAATTGGTTCTCCATATCAGCTTTCTAAACTGGATCACCCAACCACACCGCCCGTTCTTTTTAACAGAAGCTATATTCCCTACTGCTCCTGTGTAAAAGATTTGGGCCTGATTGTTGATGAAACCCTAAGTTGGAGGCCCTTGGTGGTTGAGATCAGCCGTAAAGTCACTGTCACTTTCAGAAACTTATATCGTTTTAAGAACTTTTTGCCCACGAAAACTAAGACTCTGCTTATTCAAACTCTAGTCTTACCACTAATCGACTATGCGGATATTTGTTGTACTAATATCAATCAAGATCTTCTCAACGGATTGGATCGCCTCCTTAATAACTGCATCCGGTTAGAGCTGATCACTTTAAGCAGATGCTCAAAGTGATCTATATTTGTTGTGTTGTTATATATTGGAACTCTATGTTGTATTCTAATCTTATTTATTATACTATCATTTTCTATTTTTTGGCACTTGGGTGTGTACTTGTAAGTATACATAATATGTATTGAGGGTCCGTTGTATATGTATATATATGTATGTGTATTTATTTGTATGTATGGTATATACATATTGTATTTAATTTTCGGTGACTTTATTGTATCGCCACTTGTTTCTCTGACAGTAAAGCTCAGATTGACTGGTAGAGAATACCATTAGACATTAAGTCCGCCTATTGTAAAGATTATGTACAATGAAGAATAAATAAATAAATAAAAATAAATATTCATAAGTACTTGTTCGTGAAATATTTATAACTGTTTTTTAAAATATAACAAAATTAAATATTTTGTTTCTTGTAGCTTTTACATTTTTTTAAATTGTAAGTTATGGGTACATAGGTACCGTAAAATGTTGCAACGAAGTGACATTGCATGGGTTTTTTATAAATATGCATATTTATCTTTCATCATTAACTTTTATCAGAAACATAAATGTTTTTTGCTATATTTAAAATTACAGGCGTTTTAAATACAAAATTATGAAGAAAACAGTATAAAACAAACAGTTACTGCAGAATATGCTAAAATTCGTTGTTCATTGTGTTACATTACGGTATGAATTATTCAGAATTATTACAGTATACAGTTTCAGCTGAATCATTCCTGTCTTGGCGTACAGAGTACAATCTGCCAGGCATTTCAATAAACTTCTAAAAGTGAACGCACCTTTGTCGTTAATAAGGATGTTGTCTATTTGGAGATCAATTCAGCGTCGCAAATAGTAGATTAGCGAATAAAACATTACAAAAGCGAAGTATTCAAAAGTAGTTTGGCAATCGCGCCATAGTTCATTGACACAAAAATTGTCAATACAATAACAAAATTAAAATGAACTCACCCTGTCGGCTTGCGGATCTGCGCAAGGTATTCATTCACGAAACATGCGCAGAAGACTGCATTGCTACAAAATCAACTTCACTTCGCACAGTTCTCGTCATCGTCGTGAAATTATACTCTAAAATATATGGAATAAACTCTACAAAATGCGGAATATGTTATATTAAACTGTGGCAATAAAAGTGCGATTTACACTGAAAATGTATAGATGGTTTATGTGCTTAAAAACAAATTTAATGTGGAGTGAATAAATCAATCGACATTTGTAAAAAAAGTGTAAGTATATTAATTATTTATTTATTTCTACTTTATTTGAAGACGTACTAAGCACACGTCATTTATTAAAAAAATTTAAAGTCCATCTGTTGTGCTAGCATAAGATATTCTATTGGCAATGGACCGGAGTTTTATAACGCTTGGAATAGACATTTATTCAAATAAATTATTTTGTAATACATTTTGTGCCTATTCTATTCAGAGTAACTCATATATTTCAGATTTGCTGAAAAGGTTATTCGTTACATACGTTATCCACGTTGCATTTAATTAAATCTTTGGAGAGAAAACGAATGCATCAATGCATAATTGATAACAATTTGCATTTGAATGCATTCATAATTGAGTTTGCATTTTGGCTTCATCTGAACTTTTTGGCGGGAACGATATGTGTAGTTGGCATTTAATTTAAATTTATTATTTTTTTGCGTTTTTAGGAACTTTGAACCACTAAAGTGATCGCATATTAAGTGGTAAAATTCTGTGAAAATGAGAAGGACATAAAAGTAAAGTATTTACGTACAGTTCAAGTTTTTGCGTTCTTCCAAGAAAGTAAAACTTAATATTACAAAACTGTGCTTATATTTTACTGGAGGCGTGTTGGGGACTTCGTTAATAGTTATAAGCAAAAAGAAAAACTTTACTTTAGACATGTCGTGCTTTACTTTATGCTGTTTTGGTAACGTAGATGAAATTTTTTTACATTTACACCACTGAATAAGTAATCACTACGTATTTAGATATGTATACCGTTGGAATCCAAATAATTAATATAGAAAACATAGGTTTAAAGTGCTATTGGAATCTAAGGGTGGCTTGCACCAACTACTTAAACTCGATTTAGGGAACTGACATTTTGCTTGCACCAACCAACTATTAAATAGTTAGTGCAAGCGAGATGTCAAATCCTTATAACGAGTTTAAATAGTTGGTGCAAGCCACCCTAATTAATTAACAAAGATAACATGGCTGCATGGATATAGTTCCCTATGACTCCCAAGAATATTAAGGAAAAATATTAATAAGTGGGAACGGCAGAAGTGCAGTTAGTATTTTGTTTAGATTTTATGTTTAATGCGCTTTTGGAAGTTTTTAATTACATACAAAAGTAATAGTATATCGTCAGGAGTCAAAATTCTATGCAAGTAAAAGAAATTGAGAGACATGAATAAACGTGTGTATAGCTGATTGCGGTCTTCCAAGAAGTCCTTTTTAACTACAGTAAAGCCCATATCACTATTCTGGAGGAGTGTTAGGGAATTAATGAATGATAAGAAAAAAGAATAAATTATACATTAGACGATTTTTACATTGGACTAGTGTTATTAAAATCTGAATAATGGATTAGGAGAGGAGGATGTATGGGCACAGTTTTCTTTGCCTCTCAAGAATTGGGGAATAATATTACAAAAAATAGAGTTATTGGCGGTATTTTATAGGGAGCAGTCGGGTGTCTTTATTTTAATTATTCGCGAATTGTTTTTAGTAAATATTGCGATGTAATATTGGCGTTGTTTTACATCGCAAGTATTTAAGCTATCGTACAATATGTGGAATTGTTAGAATAAGTGCATAATACTTACTATGTCATGTAGTGTGGTCTTGAGATTTTTTTGGTGGTTTAGTCTGTTTCAACGGATCATACTAGAAAGTCTGTCTCTGTATATATTTGTCGTGAAAAATTGCAAGAAACAATAAAATGTATTAAGTTGGCATTTTAATGAAATATGTATGGGTGTATGTCAAAAGCACTCGCATACCTAGGCGAAAATGTGTGAGGAGAATGATGAGATTTGAGGAAGCGAAAGAGGTGTGTAAGGACCGCGACTCCTGGCGCTCCGTCCTCTCTGACTACCCCGTTGGGGATACAGCGTGAAGTTATGTTATGTTATGTTATGTATGGGTGAAATATGTATGTCTGGGCTGTATGGGCTTCAATCCTTATGCCTTTTCTTGACACTGACACCATGACACAGATCACAGTCAAAATGTGGTCAAAATCACATGTATTTGTCAATTGTCAGTGTCAAGCACAGAATAGTGTCATGGTAGAATTGCTCAAAAAAAAGTTCAATAATTTGTTTTGGTATTTGAATTTTGAGAATGAAAACGAATAATGCTTACAAAGAAGTGTATGACGTATGAGAAAAATGTTAGGTAGGGTCTAGGGACGTAGGGACCACTGAGTAAGTAATCACTTGGTAGGGATCCATTACTATCCATCTAAATATACGTTTATATTTTGTGTATTTATTTTTGACAGTGGAATAAGGCGATACAGCTTTGATAATGGACTAAGCTTTACCTTAATAGCTTACCAAAGAGAATGTAAAATTACTACGTTGCTTACAGAAAACAAATGAAATGTGTTTTTAAAAATATTTTTTAGGGCATGTCTCGTGCCATTTATGTACCTACCTATTCTTCGTGACAAAACAAAATTATTACCTAAATATTTAGACAGTATCATGTTTAAGTTTTGAAAATTACATACATATCATACATACCCCAATGGGGTAGTCAGAGAGGACGGAGCGCCAAGCGTCGCGGTCCTTACACACCTCTTTCGATTCCTCAAATCTCATCATTCTCCTCAGACATTTTCGCCTAGGTATGCAAGTACTTTTGACATTTCCATCTGCTAAGACTGGCTATTTGATCTTCATTAGTCAGCCTTGGTCTTCCTTGGTTTCTTTTACCTCTCACTTTCGTTCTGCAGATTCTCTTCATCAGTCTTTCATCACTCATTCTTCCTAAGTACATTTAAATTACATACTAACAAAAATTCAAAGCGGTAGGTATGTTTAGGTTTATGTTTTAAGGGTTTATGTAAACGTTTTGACTTGTTACATATTATTAAATATAAGATTATTGTTAATCCAATAGATATTATCTTTTTACACAATATTACATACCAGATCCTACCAAATTTATGCTTATGCTTATCTGGGAAAGAAAGGAAAAAAAACCGGTTACGAGTGTGTCGGACATGCTCTAATTTAGAGTTCAATAGCAATTTCGAATGAAAAAGTTAAATAAAAGGATTCTAAAACTTAAAATTCTACTAACTTCAAATAAAAAAACTGAAAGTACAAAATAATCGTCGTTTACTAATCGAAACTCAAATACAAAAATAACTTTTTAAATAAGATACAAATGCCTATGTAATACTGGAGTCAGTGCCAAGCCCACCAAACTAGTAATTTTCTGTTGTTGCACATTGATTTGATTTGTGACTTTGGTCTTTATAAATATCTAGGGTAGGTCTGCAATTAACTTCTTTTCCAATTTAGAGCAGAATGATAAAATATATGAAAGAACCATCAATATAAATAACCTTTTAAAAACAGTTACTATTATTTAGTGTATCTTCGAAATCCAAGCTCCAATAGCAGTGAAATTTAAATTGAGACCACCTTGGAACTATGGTGTACCCAACGAAACAGGAATAATTGAAATCGATTCACAATTGATGAAGTTATATTGTTAAACATACACAAAAAAATACATATAGACCAACATAGAACCTCCTCCTTTTTTTGAAGTCGGTTAAAAATATCTATTGTTTTACATTTCAGGGTTTGGTTATCTATTTATGAAAGAATTTTATGGAAAAACATTAACAAGGGCTTTTTACGGAAGGATTGTAGTTTAAGCCTTTGTTTTTTTAATTTTATTATACTTTAATGTGAGTAAACTAGACTATTTAGATCAAGTACTGTTAGGTTATGCGATGATATAATAACATGACAATGATAAATTTCAATGACAATTTGTTTTTTTTTTATAGAAAAAACATCCAAATAGTTAAAAATTCCTAACTAGAAAATTCTATCCTAACTATAAGAGTTGTTTTGGGTAGAAGAGACTTCATAAATTAAAATTTTATATTTTGAGTAGTTATAGTGAGTGCTATATAAATATATCATCGAGCTATCAAACTGAAGCTCATTTTACATTTCTATACCAATTGTCAGTGCAATAGCTGTACACATAATGGAATAGACTGTGCCATATAGACAGATAGACAGTCGTGAGTTCTGTTTTAGTTATTTTGGCTATGAAACCCTAAAATTGTAATAATAATAAAATAATAATATAATGCAATCATTGCAATGTATTTGCCAAAACAATAGCTATTCCTATATATTATTATAGTGACCCCCACATTAGGCTCAGCCTGTGTTGTGGTTTCCTGGCATCCATATAACCTACTTTGCTCATTTTAATTTATTCTTCAGTAATCTGGCTGTTATATAATGTTAGTTATTAAGAAGCAAATTACCGTATTTTTTTAATATGATAATTACATTTTCATTATAATATATAATTAAATTAAAAATAAATCAAATATACCTAATGAAATAAAATATTACCATTTGTGTGTACACACAAATGGTATCATATTTATTTATTTTCTACCTGAATAAATATGTTAATAGTATTTATAATGATATGAGCGGTTGACTGTTGATAGAAATTTCACACGCCCTACGATTTTAGTCTGATCAATGCCCTTTTTTTTACGTCAGGACATGCGTTACGCATCCCGTCCCGCCTAGGGGGGTGGCAGGGGGGTATGTGGAACTCCTCGACATTAGGGTGCTAGGCCAAGTCTACCCACTAAAGCCTGACGGTGTTCCTCCACGGGGCAAAAATGCCGGGGCAACGGGTGCGCGTTTGAACTCTTCCGCGGCCCCGACGGCCATGCCCAGCCTAAGCCGGGCCCTCCTCCGTGTGCAGGCAGTTTGACCTGCCCGCTCTCCTGGGAGGCGCGCGGGAACACCGCGCGCACCATTCCGAGGCCATTGGGTGAGGCGCCTTCCCCCGAAGGACACGCCTGGCCTCCAAAGTTGCGGCATCCGCACCCCGCCTACACCACGGCAGCGGCGTCCACACGCCCACTTGATTTTTACGTGTTTACTCACGAGTTTTTACAAGTTTTACTTCTTCCCACCTCTGATTTTAACGTGTTGTCTGACGGGTTTCATTTCGAGTTTTCCTTCTCTCCACCTCTGATTTTTACATGTTTCCTCACGGGTTTTTAAAAGTTTTTCTTCTTTCCACCTCTTGACCCGAGTCCTCCGCAAAGGACGCCGGAATACAAAGCCGAACCATCAATATCCCTCTCAAAAGAGAGGAGTAAGTGGAAGAAACGTCCCAAAAGCCGGACCCCCGCCCTCACGCAGAGAACGGGGAACGCAAACCTATCCCCCCGGGTCCAGGCCGGGTCCTTTCGGCTCCACCTCCTACTCGGTCCCACCCCTGATTTTAACGTGTTTACTCACGGGTTTTAATAAGTTTTACATCTTACCACCTCGGGGCCTAAAGCCCTACCCGCCGGACCCCCACCCTTATTAAGAGGACGGGGAACACGAACCTCTCCCCCCGGTTCGGGCCGGGTCCTTTCGGCTCCACTACCTACTCGGTCTTAACCCGGTACTGAGGGCATCACCGAAGCGACACCTTCAGGAGTATTTATGAACTTGCCAGTCTAGATCCGCAGTGTTAAGTGCAAACAGGGTCACCTCGAGAAGGATGTAGACATGAAGTCTACGCACTGCGGTCTTGGAGTGGCAGGCTAAGGCTCCACTTAATGGGAGCTATAAGCGCCTGTTGGTCCACCCCCTGTGGCGGGTCATCCACACCACCCGGTCCCAGTCTGATCAATGCCCTAGATTGATGAGGAGAGTAGTGCGATGACTGGTACCTAGGACCTACCTAATTATTTTTAATTTTTTAGCTTTTAGTACATTATCTACATCATTATTATATTTCTTTTCAATAACCGTTTTACTTAAAAATTATTTTTACTTATTTTTAAGTTTTTCGTTTTTATTTCGTTACTTAATATTTCTCATTCTATTTAGTGTATAGACTGTCTAAACTCTATGATCCGCAATGCACTGTATTCTACTTGTAAAGGCCTTTCATTTAATACACATTACCCATATTAAGGGGATTGAAACAAATATGAGATCCGCCATTTTGTACCGGCGGCCATCTTAGATTTGAAATTTTTCATGGTATACTGCATTTTACTAGTAAAGCCCTTTCATTTGATACCTATATTGAAGGGTCGTGAAAAAATATGTAATTCGCCATTTTGTGGCGGCAGCCATCTTAGATTTACAATGTACTGAATATATTCAAATGTCATCAGAACTAAAGTTGTGTACCAAATATCAGATAAATATGTCAACAGGAAGGTAAAATTGCAATTACTAAATTTGTCCCAAAAAACAACAACAACAAAGAGGGCAAGCTAAATAAAACCCTTTAAAAAATAGTGTTAAACTACGACTTTGTTGTGCTTTGACACGCTGTTTATCCCGAATAGGAAATGGCGTAATTGTGGTCTATGTTCTTTATTAATTTGTTTCTTGTTTAAGATAATGGATAACGAACAGCCTCATCAGGAATTGGTGAAGTGTGTAGTGGTGGGAGATACGGCCGTGGGTAAAACGCGGCTGATATGCGCCCGGGCTTGCAACAAGCATGTGTCGTTGTCACAGTTGATGACAACACATGTCCCAACAGTCTGGGCTATAGACCAGTACAGGATTTATAAAGATGTTAGTATTCATGTTGATCAGTTTATACATGGATCTTCTTGATGAAATAAGTAGTTAAGTATCTACTGGTGCTAGGTTTGATTCCTAGCCAAAATAATTCAAATCATTCCAATAATTCTATCCAGCAATTCAATTAATTTGATTCCGCCATTTGATTAATTCGTTAATTCTAGTTGTTCATTTACTTATTTCAGTCCATCTGTTTAAAAAGTAATTAACTGCTTTTATAATTTAACGTTGAACATATTTATCGCCACGATTTTACCCACCTGCACCACGATAGAATAAGTAAGCAAAATGCTTCCCTGTTGTGTCGTCGACAAAGACGCTTTTTTAACGTCCCTGGCATGACTAAAGTGACCATCTATTTTTATTGTCAGAGCGGGACGCTTGCGAAATTTAGAAAAAAAAAGTTTACTATTTATTTAAATAAAAAAAATGAGAATAATATATTAATAATTATGTAATTTGAAATAATCAATATTAGATTCAATTGCAGACGCTTTTGTTTTATATTTGTCGGCGGAACAAATCTGTTTCAAAATGTCGAGTCTAGTTTTTAAATAGAAATAGAGCTTATCACATAATTTGAATATAGGTAGGTAGGAGTACCCGTACGGTACGTATTATTATCGTTTAATCTGTTTGCAAAAGCGGGACAACTTTGCTTTAGCTGAGGACAACGGGACAGGCAGCCTGAAAACGGGATAGTCCCACTGAAAGCGGGACGTATGGTCACGTTAGGCATGACGTTATCGTGGACAGAAATTTAAAAGCATCTTCATACAACTGCATGCATTTTGCTTCTCCATTGTACTGTGGACGGAAAAATCTTGGCAAAAAAAATTCAACTATAAATTAAAAGCGCGCTTTGTATACTTTACCTCATATAATATGATATACTGCTAATATTACACACAATAAAATGTTTATTTTCATCTTTAATGTTTTTATTGAGTTCTCCTTGAAATATTCCTTTAGATGGTATTGATGAGTAATTTAGTATTTCATATATTGTGTTTGTGTTTTTCTCATTCCTTACATTTAGAAAAGACCTCTAAAGCATTTACAAACTGTTGGTTAAAGGTATAATATGTAATTATACTGTAACCTTTGATCACAGATAAAAACAGTAGTCTGTTCGAGAAGTTAAAAACGGTGTTAATTCTTGAAAAAGGTCCGAAAAATATGTGCGATAGCTTATTGGATTCGGAATGACGTCTAGAAAAATGTATTTTAAGGATTTTACAGCACATAAAAAATTGCAAAAGTTATTAACAAATTTTTAGTTTTTCGCCTGTAATTCAAAAACTATTAATATTTAAGAAATTTAAAAAAGATTCTTAAGGAGGAGAAAATTTTGTAAAAAAATTTCCATCTCCAGGAACTCTACCTCCATTATTTATAACTTTAATTGAACGCTGAAAATAGGGTACCGCTGAATACAGTATAATAATAATATCGTTTATTTGTCCAAAAATTTGTCTTATACAGTGTATTAGCAAGAACTTAAACACAGGACAAAAAGGTCTGTGACTCAACAATGGTTTTGAGGAGCACGCAATCGCTGGTTTTCAGTTTCACTTCCTGTAATCGTTGTAATACCCCGTTAAATATTTTTTTTATAGTATTAAATATCAATATTAAATTTGAAAAAATTATTATGTCCTAAGAACACTTCAAAGAATAAATCCCCGTTGGAAAAAAAATTATATTGATCAAAAAGTTATGCAATTGTTAACTTAATTAATTTTTCGCGGACTTGCGTTTTCATAAAAAGCGACATAAAAATTGGCCTAAAAATTGTTTGCTTCTTGGAGCCTTTTGTATGTATATACTTAACAAGATCACTAGATAAAAGTTTTTAAAAGTTTTATATTTTGCCTATTATAATTTTTTAAAGTTAAGAAAAAATGAAATGTCAACAAAATGTCGTTAAAAAAATATTTCAATCAAATGTTATGTTATTGTTGTTTTTGCATCTAACAATGGCATTAGGTAACGTTGAGAAAAATTTTTTTACGTCATTTGTTGATAAATTTTCTTATGGCATCTGTTAATAAATATTTCTTTTGAATTTCTTAAATTTCAATAGTTTTTTAATTATAGGCTGAAAACGAAATACCTTTTTTTATGTTCATTTGTTAATAACTTTTGCGATTTTGTATGTGTTGCAAAATCTCTAAAATACATTTTTCTAGACGTCATTCCGAATCCAATGGTTATCGCACATATTTTTAGGACCTTTGTTAAGAATTAACACCATTTTGAAATTGTCGAACAGACTACAAGGTACACAATCAACATTCCAAAAATATCTAAACAAAATGTGCACTCAAGTATTTGGGTGCACTTTTGTCTCAACTAAGACCTACAAGAATGTTTTAGAATTATTTATGATATTCCAATATTCCACTGTTTTTTTTTTATTATAACTTTATTGATTATAAATAGGGAAAGTTTGCAGATGTTGTCATTGTAGTCTGCAGCTGTTGGATTCACCTTATTATAGTACTTGTTAAAATTGTATATTATATAATTTACCATATGTACCTGCATAACTATTATAAAAAGTTGATATAACAGAATAAGATTTACAAAAAAAAAGTAAGTTATAAGGAAAAATAATAAGTTTTATTATATAATTACATAAAAAAAGTTATAATCAAAAGTGGTAAATGGTAAAAGTGGAAAATTAAAATCAAAAGTACTTAAGTAGGTACACCAACAATTTTTTTTAAATTGGTGCCAGCACATTTGGAAGAAAGTACAAGAAAGTGTAGCCATGATAACAGCAACTTTGCAAGGCTGGCACCTAGACTTTAATTTGATCAAATATGTACTTTTGATGCCGACTCTACAAATACTGATATTTTTATGGCAACGTAGCCAATGGAATGGCAAATTCTGCCAATGTCATGTGTTACAAAGTATACAATCATTCAAGAAATGATGAAATTAAAAATGAATATATTGTGTACGTGCAAGACCAAATACATGTGGTAAAAATAAAAAAAAGTGCAGTTAATTTACCTGCTATATAAAGACTTAAGTATAAATAATCATTTTGAAGTAATGGTGAGGTACATAATTCCTGTTACTCCCACCCTTTACCTTTATAATTTATCTTTAATGTAAGAAATAAAACGTTGGTTCTTAATTTAACTATCTGACGGTAAATTAGCTTCGAGTGATGTAAAACGATCACCCGAGGGTCATTAGATTGTAGTCGTTTTTTTCCACTAGGTGCTGGAGCGGTCTTGGGAGGTGGTTGATGGTGTGAATGTGTCTTTGAGATTATGGGATACCTTTGGTGACCATGAAAAAGACAGAAGATTTGCTTACGGACGGTAAGCAAATTGATGAAGTTAATTTCTAGTTCCGACAGCATGAGTTACTCCTATTGGCTAGACGCTCACTGGCACCTACGTCAATGCGGCTTAAAAGACCGTAGTTTACTATCAGATATAGAAGTCGAGGCACTTGACTTGACTCTTATTTCTGTAAACAATGAGATAAAATTAAAAAATGGCGCACAATTGCGCCTTGAGACTATCTCAACGCTGCCGCGAAGCTATACTTTTGATCAGTGCGTTTGATTTTATGAAAAAACCAATAGGCGCGCTTCTCGAGTTTCATACATCAATTTTGCCTCGACGTGCCTGAAAGGTGTGACATACCCATTGGAAATATTTGTAGAATTTTTTTTGATAGAAATATTGAAGAGCAATCCAAGGTAGGGTGCAGAAAATTCCAGAATAATCTTTTGCCATTGAGGTGCATAGATAATTATAATTTCGATTGTTGTAAATTATTTTTATTTCATTTCAGTTCTGATGTTGTTCTTCTATGCTTCTCCATAACTAATCCTATTTCCTTGAGGAATTGTGGTGCGATGTGGTATCCAGAAATAAGGTAAATATAAAATACTTCTTGCATTTTGTATAAAGTTGTTCATGTTTTTGTATGTTTGAATAAATTGGATAACGATAATCTAAATCATTTTTTCTTTTAACTAACCTTTATAGAGTTGTTTCATGTTTTATAATTTACTGCACATTTTTAACTTGTTAATTATTTTTATCATTAAAAGTAAATACATATT
The DNA here is from genome assembly GCA_907165235.1 of Zeuzera pyrina. Taxonomy (NCBI): domain Eukaryota; kingdom Metazoa; phylum Arthropoda; class Insecta; order Lepidoptera; family Cossidae; genus Zeuzera; species Zeuzera pyrina. The sequence continues at coordinate 12,298,914 of OU015639.1, read as the reverse complement.
TAAATAAATTCGAAATTATATGTGCTATGCATAAAAGTTGATGTGGTGTATTTATTCCATTTACCAACCCAAGGTGTATATCTGTTATTACTTTATGATTTTTCAGACGATTCTGCCCAAACACTCCTATACTGTTGGTGGGCTGCAAGAATGATCTCCGGTACATGTACAGAGATGAAACTTATCTTAACTACTGTAAAGACCGCAGTCCCTTTATTAGGTTAGTTTTTTCATGAATTCAACAAATTCTTTGACATTGCCTATAATATCCTTCTAAGGAAGTGGAATCAACTCATTTCTTTTATCCAATATGATTGTAAAGTACTCACATATGCACATATGTTTACACATAATATGTTTGTGAAGTAAAGGGGCACAAATAGGTTCAAAATGTTTTTGTGTATTGTAAAAATTGTTCCAACTATTAGAATTTGTCTCCCAACCCCTATTGGTATGTTTGGGAGGCTTGAGTTAGTGTCGCAATAACTATTTGGATGTTTGCGAGATTTGAATTAATGTCCCAATACCTATTGAGATGTTTTTGAGGCTTTTCAATTGTCTATGAATTGCGTGTCTGTGTCAAAAACGCTTTGGAAAATCATGTACGAATATTTGCTCACATTTAGGTATTTGTGTACTTGTGCATGTTAATGTGGTCAACATGATATATATAATACCATATTTTCCTACATTGTGCACTCCATTTCGTTGTTTCGCACATTTCAAAGACTCTGTTTTAATAAAATTTCAATTTTGCAGAGCTCCACGAAAAAGCGACCTGGTTATGCCGGATCAAGGCAGAGCTTTAGCGCATGAGTTCGGTATATATTATTACGAGACTTCAGTATTTACTTACTACGGGATCAACGAGGTATTTGAGAACGCGATCAGAGCGGCCTTGATAGCGAGAAGACAGCAAAGGTTTTGGATGACAAATCTGAAGCGAGTACAGCGGCCGTTATTGCAGGTTTGTTAATCTTTAACGGAAAAAGTAAGAGTTATAAGTTTGACACTATTATGCAGTAGTACACGCGTCTGTAGCGTACACACGCGTGTGATGGTTTCATAGAAAGCTAACGTACGCGGTTTGTATGTGTGCGCGCTAATACGCACGCGCCATGCCACGCACACAATAACTATATTTAGGGTGATTATGGTAGCACCCATAGACTGAGTATATTATCATAGATGGTCAATACAAAAGAGATAGAGCATAGTATTGCGTATGTTATAGTGAGATAGACGAGACTTTCCACGTACACACCATAGCTCAAAATGACCCCATCATCAGTTACAAACGAAATTTATCTCTTTTGTATTTGCAATCATCAAATTCAAATTCGTTAATTTGCCATTGTGATGTTAGTTTTACATAGGTTTACATATATATCAATGATGAAAGTATCAAACAAAGTCACAGAATGACATGCAAATATTAATTTTAATAATTACCTATACATAAATATCGAGAGAATCACAATAATTTCTTAAATCGCAATGTCAATATAATGTCAGTACTCGCACATTTGTTTAGTAATATTTAAAAAAGCTAACAGCAAACATGTCAAGTTGCTTCTCCAAAATTTGTAAAAACAACACATCTAGAAAACTAATAAAAGCTGGAGTTTATTTTTACGCCAAATAACTAATATCATTTTATTAACGTTTTCATTATTTCGTAACAATATTCGTTAAGTAGCTCTTTTTTCTTAATTTCGTAATTATATTTTCCAAATGACATGACCTTAACGCTATTAAATATGAAATCAGGAATAAGAAATTTAAAAACATACTACCGCATTCACGTCTAATTTACTCGGGCTATACTTTTATTTCTGTTCTGAATAATAGAGTTGAATTTTTAATCTTACAGGTACTTATTTTTTAAATATATTTTCGGTACTGAAAATTAAAGACTGTGAATAAGATTTGCCGTACCTAATTATGAACTCATGAACACTGTAAATTGACCATAGTAACATTTTAATCATAATTAAAAAAATATAGCTTTCCTCCACTAGCTGTACCAAGCCCAAAAGCTCAGCTCGCCTTACTGAAATCAATCAATCAATCAATAATGACGATATACTGTACTAATTAAAACTATTATGATTGCCATAGATTTTCTTTATAGTATTTTTTTTTATTTCAGGCACCTTTCAGACCTCCGAGGCCCATAGAACCAGATGTTGCCGTCACAAATAGTGTTTATTTAGAAAATATGGCAACTTTACTACGACAACAGGTAATGACTTAAATAATTGGGTATTTCTATTTGATAGTATTATAAATAAAAATAAAAATGAATAAAAATAAAAATGAAAAAATGAAGAAAGGAATGCTTAGATGGTTCGGGCACTTGGAAAGAATGAGCGATGAAAGACTGACGAATAAAATATACAGAGCGAAAGTGAGTGGTAAAAGAAGCCAAGGAAGACCAAGGCTGACTTATGAAGATCAAATAGCCAGAGTGTTAGCAGACGGAAATGTCAAAAGCACTCGCATACCTAGGCGAAAATGTGTGAGGAGAATGATGAGATTTGATGAAGCGAAAGAGGTGTGTAAGGACCGCGACTCCTGGCGCTCAGTCCTCTCTGACTACCCCGTTGGGGATACAGCGTGAAGATATGTTATGTTATGTTTATAAATAAATTATAAAATGCTTAGCATAACGAAATAGACGTGTGTAAAATGATTGAATGAAGACTAATGAACGAGAAACTGTCCCTTTTTAATCATTAATTTTGTGAAAAAATAAATTGTCAGCGACAGAGAAAAACATATGACGTTACCGTGGAGTGAGACACAAACGAGGACCAAGTTGATCCCAGGATGTAACCGATGTTCCTTAGTCATTGGTTCCTAATCTCGATCTGTGTCTCGAACGCTTCATTGCGTTTTTGACTGATTATAAACTGATTTGACTAATACTCCATTGGAACTGTCATAAATATTATTACATTTTTTTTAATTTGTTATTATTTAATACTAGTTGTATCCGTAAAATTTTTCCATGGCTTTGTAGTGACAATACCTATACAAAATTACTTATTTCGATTTTATTGATTTTTCGGCTGTTCCTTTGGGTTTTTCCTAATTTTCTTTTTTCCTAAACCATCCCAGTATTGAGGCGAACGAAATAAAAATAAATATTTAAATCGGTCGAGCCATTTTCGACTTTTTGCGGGACTAACGCGACTAACCAGACTAATTTTGTAGATCAAGTACATTCATTAAATATTAATAATAATAATTGTAAATTTGATTACTTTCGTATGGCTAACTCCCCTAATTCGTTTTTTATGAAGCCAACTGATCCAGATGAAGTATGCACAACTATAGAAAATCTAAAGAATACAAGAAGTACTAGATTTGATGACATATCCACGAAAGTAATAAAGTACACCAGCAGTCTCATATCTCCTATACTAAGTCATATTTTTAATTTGTGTATTGAATAGGGTGTCTGTCTTTGAAAAAACGCACGACAATTGATTTATCTAATATATAAAATTCTCGTGTCACAGTTTTAGTTACCATACTCCTCCGAAACGGATTGACCGATTTTGATTAAATTTCATATGTATATTCGGTAGGTCTGCGAATAGGTTGTTATCTATTTTTTATACTCTTAAGTGATAAGGATGGTCCACCCCAAAATTCTTTTTTTTATTTTTTGCACAAATTTTTTTTTTTTTTTTTTTGATTCGGTATTGAAAAATACATACATCGGGCAAAACAACGTTTGCGGGGTCAGCTAGTATTTATATATAGAATGATTAGATCAACACGGTATTATTATTTTTTGTGTTTTATTCCAAGATTATTTATAGACAAAGACAAATAGACAAATAACAAAAAGAAGACAAACAAATATTTAACGAAGAAACACTTTTGTCTGTTGGTTCTGTCGGTTTGTCTGTCTGTAGAAGTCATTTTTCTTTGAGATTATTATAGTAGGTGAGCCTAATACGGGATTTTGGGATTTACTCAAGCGCGACAGATTAAGATATGGGGGATACCTTGCACCCTGTTGAATACTTCCACCATATCTAAGTTCTCTATATAGTGCCGCGCGTGTAGGGCAACCGATCAGAATAGTAAAAAAAAATCGATAGTTGGAAATACTCGAGCGTGTCAGATTAAGGTACGATGGATTAATTACAAGCTGAAAAGTGTGCATTTCAATGATCTGACGACTTGAGCGTGACGTAAGGGAGTGGGAGGGTCACGAACTTGCAAAAAAACAACTGCACCTCGACATTCTCGAGCGCGGTCGAATTTTTTTTTGTTTTGAAGGAAATAATTCAAGGATAACAGGAAAAAATAATTGCTCATTTCCACAAGCCGAAGTAACAAAAATCGACAAAGTTTAGCGCATGCAGTTGTAATGAATCATGTATTCCCCATTCCGCGCCTCTCTCTCTCCCTTTCACTCTTTCTCTATCTTTCACTCTCTCGCACCGTCCTCACACTATATTCCAATTCATAACTCAAGATTATACTTCCCGTTATCCATCACGTCATCACATGTGATCACAGCACTAGTGGTCAAAGAATGTAAAATTACTACGTAATAAGAGTGGGAACTTACTTAGAGCTAAAAAGACTACCAAATGTCAAGAAAAATACCCAAAATAGTTATCTGAAGACTTTAAAACGTTCTGCTTTAACAACATAAAGAAGACAATAGAGATGTGCCGCCTAATATTCAAATCAATCAATATCGATATTGAAATTGGGAAAAATGATTTAAACAATTTAAAATTTTGTTCAAACCGTCAGATTAAGAAGATCCCTCCATGTAATCGTCAGATTACGAATCAGCACGACCAGGACATCAAGGTGAACCGTCTGTATTAAAATGTAGATTTTGATGATGGAGATAGTTTGACACCAGGGGATGAACATAGGCTACTTTTTTTTAAATCTACCCCTAAAGGAGTGAATAGAGGGATGAAACTTTGTATGAGAAATGCTAAACCGCTGAACCGATTATGATGAAATTTGGTACAGACTACAGAGATAGTATGTGCCCAAAATTACATGTGGTTTTTTATACGTCATCATAAATCAAATATGGCGGATGTTCCATAATAGAAAATAACTTTATTGTTCAACACCAACAATGTGGGTATCAAATGAAATGGGATATATAGAAGACAATTTCGGTATATGTGACGTCGTCATAAATCCAATATGACGATTGCTCCATAATAGAAAATAAATTTTTTGTTCAACACCAACAATATAGGTTTCCAATGAAATGGAATACGCAGGAGAAGGTTTCTATATGTGTCACGTCATCATAAATCCATTATAGCGGATGTTCCATTACAGAAATTAACTTTTTTGTTCAACACCAACATTATGGGTATCAAATAAAATGGAATACGCAGTAGATGTTTTCTGTATAATATGTCACGTCATCATAAATCTAACATGCACATGATGCTCCGCGATAGGAAGTAACCTTTTTCTAGACCTCCAACAATATGGGTATCAAATGGAATGAGATACACAGAAGATTGTATGTGTGACGTCAACATAAATCCAATATGGTGGATGTTCCATTATTTCCTATTGAAAATAATTTTTTTGTTCAACACTAACAATACGGGATTCAAATGAAACGGAATACGCAAGGAAAGGTTACTGTATATGTGACATCATCGTAAATCCAATGTGATGGATGCTCCGCGATAGGAAGTACCTTTTTCAAAAGCTCTAACAATTTGGGTATCAAATGAAATCAATTACGCAGGGGAAGGTTTCTATGTATGTGACGTCATCATAAATCCATTATGTCGGATGTTCCATAATAGAAAATAACTTCATTTTTTCAACACCAACAATATGGGTATCAAATGAAATGGAATACGCAAAAAAAGTTTTATGTATATGTGATATCATAAATCCAATATAGCGTATACTCCGCAGTAGGAATTAACTTTTTCCGAGACCTCCAACATTATAGATATGAAATGAAATAAGATACACAGGAGAAGGTTTCTGCACATTTGACATCATAAATTTAATATGGCGCATGTTCTGCAATAGAAAGTAACTTTTTTCAAGATCTCCTCCAACAATATAGGTATCTTGGGTATCTTTGGTAATCCGGAGAAGTCACAAAAAAGATTTCCACGCGGATGAAGTCGCGGGTACAGCTAGTTACTAATAAACCTTTGAAGCGGAAAAGTATGACGTTGAGTTACTCACGTATGAGTTTCATCCAAGTGTCATCTGGCTCTATTGTTGAGATTCTTGGACATGACAGTATTGAATTACTTCCTTATTATCACACTATGTACTTCGTAAACCTTTTTCCTACCCATGAATAGTGACGTATTAATGGCCCTTTGTCGTTTAAATTAATTCACCGCTTTCCGCTGTGTTCCGTAGTATTTCTCGGACATGGTCATCATATGCGGCGCCAAAGGGTTCCCGGTACATCGTTTCATGATGGCAGCAGCTTGTGAAGCTTTCCATCGCCTCCTAACTTCCGATTGCGGGAACCTTTCTGCGGAACTCGCCAGAAGTTCCAGCGAGAGTAGTATGGTGAGTACACTTTAGTGTCATTTGCGGCTATATTTTTCTAATTGTTAATTGCCAGATTTGCAAAGAGACTTCGTTTTGGGTTGCTATTTGTAGATAAAAAATGATATTTGACACAATTTAAATGAATAAACCGTACCGACTACTGACAGCTGACCTTTTAGTGCACTCATGCGCTAAACTACCGTATCTTAAAATCCGTCAAAATATCCAATACCTATTTTATCATGTACAAACTAAACTTACAAATTAACAAGGAACCGACCATTTTGGATTTACGGTCGAATTTTGACTACTGGGCGATTGCCATCAGACGAGTTTTATAATTTTTTAACTAAAATCATTCGTGAAAGAGCCTTTAGGCGCGAGTAAAACTCACTCTGGACTAAATATGTTTCTTATTTTAAAACAGGTAAGCAGCATGGGCGAAGCAACAACAGGTGATTTTAACGAAGACACAGAATACCTCATCAGACAAGATCAAGCTAAACAAATAAGGTAAACATTCAAATAATCTTTGCTTTGAGACTTTGTAATAATAGTAGCTCTGCAACTTCACGGTTTGGAGAGGAAAGGAGACTTAACACTCTCCAGTAAAGTGATATCTAGTGAGTCAAAAATGACTTCTTAGAAAAAAGCGAAGACTCCAGTTGCCCATAATTATTCAACTTGACGACTTTAACGCATAATATACTGTCACTTTTGTAACTTAAAAATGCAGAAAAAAGAAAATTTAAACAAAAAATTGTCAACGTCACTTCTCCCGTTCCCGCCAAAAAGTCTCGACATAGTTTGCTTTGCGTATGTCCATAACGTTCCAACAATTTGCGATTATTAATAAAAAAAAACAGTTTTCTTTGTCATTCAAACAAACAATTTTGTAATTACGCTCACATTTTTAAATAAATAATCAAAGTTTGTTCATATGAGAAGTGTTAGAAATTATGAACGTCGACGTCATATTTATGAATGGTGATATAATTTTACATTCTCTTTGGCTGATGTAGACAATTTAATTATTTATTGTAGACGAATTATTTTCACAAAAACACTTCGATCACAAATAAAAAACTAGATTCGCAATCTTCTGTAAAATCTAAACAAATTATTGTCCGAATTGACGTATACATTTCTGATATCGTATAGTATTATCTGTAATATTCTGTTAATTTAAAGTAGACCTTACTAGTACAGCATAAGGTTATAAAAGTTGGTAAAAGATCCTTGAGTAGCATAGAAATGAAATTTGTTAAAAAATAAAATGTAATATGCAATCTTACGTTTCGTGGTTAAAGTATAATTCACATATGTAATATATTTGAATCGCGACTTACGTCCTTTTGATTTGTTACGTGAAAGTTACAAGGGTAAGACATATATCGTAAAGCAATATTTGAAAAATATGACTCCGAATTTAATAAAAAGGAGCTATGTATTATTATTATAACAAAATAATTAACAAATAAATAAAAATATTTAATTTATTTAGCGAAAATTAGAATCGCCGTTTTTTTTATCGTTCTAGACGTCTTGTTTTCACAATTTTTGAAGGAGCACTTTGACATGTTCTCTGTTAGTGGTTTCGAATACTATTAAAACAAAAGTGCACTCAAATACTCATTTGAGTGCACATTCGGTTGGGACATTTTTGGAACGTTGATTGTGTATCTTGTTTTTTACATGTGATCAAAGCAAAAATAATAACTTATGAACGGAGTACAGATGCTTATTTATTTTTTAATTCTGTCAGTTTATACATCCCTCTATTTCGTAATAAGGATATTATAGTTTATTTTTCATTACCGTCAAATATTCAATTATGTAGAGTATGGGACCAGATCAAACGTCGGTCGTCCTGCCAGATATTACCACTCAGTGACAGCTGTAAGAAGCCACCGGACCTGTACAGAGAGGTCAATCACCCTGCTATACATTCTATTAGAGTTGTCAAGGTATGAACCAGTATTACTTACGAAGTTCATTTTCCAAGGAATCTTATTTTAAGGGGTTAAGATTAAAATTTGCTTGGTTTTCAGTGCGAAAAGGTACAACATGGCACCTCTCAGACTCAGACCATAGTGAAGATGAGTAAAGTCATCTCTCAGAATGTTATGCAAGAAATAATCAACTTTATATACATGGGCGCTTTGGACAGTGGAGCTTTTAAACAACAGGTAACTGAAACTCATAATTTGACTCTACTACCTATTGTTTTGAAGTTTTATTGAATTGTAAATTTGGAGGCAAATATTTATTTAAATTTTGTTTTCGATTTAATAATATTTTAATGTACAAAACTTGTCATTTTCAAAAACAGTAAATTATCCTATCCAACTCTTCACTATTATTTTCCATATTTTGACCTCAATTATTGTTTATCCTATTTCAACTCCAATTTTTTTTTTGCATTTCAACCTCAATTATTTTCTTAATTAGAACCTATTGTATTTCCCATCGAGCTTGGTTATATTTTTCCTATTTGGAACTCAATTATTGTTTCTTATTTCAATTCAAATTTAATTGTTCTATTTTAACCCCAATTATTTAAATTTATTTCCTATTATTGTTTAAGCTTATGTTCTAGCTTTAAGCTTGATTGTTTTGTATTATATTCTGCAATAATTAAAAAGTATGATAACTTATATATTTATTTAAAGTCTTAGAATTAAAAGTCCCAGACTTGTTTGTATTTAAAGTTTAATTTATTCTTGTACCCTTAATGCTTCATACGTTTTAAAGTTAAAGTTAAAGTTTCATATTCATATTTATGTATTTCAGTCATACTTATAAATAAATAAAATATATAGAATAAAAATATTAATGTCGCTATCTCCTGCAGTCCGCTGTTATTGGATTATTACTGGTAAATTATAATAATAAATAACATAAAAATCATAATTTATTTTTTCAAAATTCATTGTTTTTGGTCATGGCATAATATAGTGAGACTTCCGTTTTTATTCATCATTTCTTATTCAATTTATTTATAGTTTTCTGTAATAGTATTCTATTGATTTATATGGGTAGTTGTTTCTTGAATTATTCAGGAGCGTAGCTACGCTAGAACTACGTTTCGAGGGCCCCAACATAGGGAGCTTTTCTTCCAAGTTTCTTTCAGCCCATTCAATTTCATAAAGTAATTGAAGAACTACAAAAATGAGATGAAAAGTTGTGTACGTTAAAAAATGTTAGACTTAACACAGTTATTTGTGTGCGTGCATCACATTTACTGTACTATTATCTAGTATGAATACTGCACATGCTATAAGAAATGTTTTACATGATTCATTAGCTTGACATACATCGGTGTATACAACCATATTTATAGTTTTGGTTTGTGACCGGCTTTACTAAATGAAAATGGGGAGATAAGGTGTCCTTTGTAGTCCCTAGCTACGACCCTGGAAATTCATGTGTTTTACACGATCGTGTTTCAATCACACTCGCTTAGCATGTAATTGTCAAGTGTTGCTCTTTCATTTATTATGTAATCTGCATTTGAAAATGAAACGTTAAAGAAAAGTTGTAAAAAACCTTTGTTATCTACAATGTACAATACAAAAGCAAACGTTCTTTCGAAGACACACACAACACAATGCGTTATCCAAAACATAATATCGTTGCTGGAAAGTACTAAAACGCTAATTATGTGTTTTAGTTGTTCATAAATCAACAAATCAAGAATCTTTTTAGGTAAGACTTTCTTTACTCAAACAAGAAACAAGATGATCCTGAAAAGATGATATGTGACTGAGTTTCTTGCTGGTTCTTCTCAGTACAGATTTTTTCTAATGATAGATTTTACCGTCAAAAACAGCTCATATTTGTTTTAGAATAAATTAATTTGAATTAGATTAGTTTATTATCTTTCTATCTAAAAAGGAAGATTAGAATTTATCAAAAAATCAGAGTATACTATCTTTGTTATCGTAGCTGAAATAGGATTTTTTATGGGATATATAGAGGTATAATAGAGCTATAAAATAAGTAATTTTATCTAAAGATTTCAATATTTAAAACCAATGGTCTTCTCTATAAGTTTGCTACTTTTGATAAAATCACATCTTTAAAATTAATAGTCTGCTATAAAAAAATTACATCGATTTCGATCAAAATTAACAATTTTTACAATAAAATTTTGGTTACAACTTAAGTTTAATGTGGTGTAATGGTGATAATAAATGCTTGGGAGAAAATCATGAGGACAAATGCAGGCTAAGGTTATTTAAGGTTATTTTGTAACTATACAAACGACGATATATTTATAACTTTTTTTGATTAGTAGATGTAATAGTAGAGGCAATGTAAACTGCCTTTATGAGAAGTTGGCTAAGATTATTTTTTAAATTTCAATTAACAGGAGATACGTCAAGCAGCTGAGTTGCTGGGCTTTCATGAGTTGACAAAATTAAGTCAGTTCATCCTGGATCAGCATCTTCTATTCGACAAAGGCTTTATGAACCAGTTTCATACTGTGAGTATCAACATTTTAGCGAAGGTGACTGAGAAAAGAAGAAACGGCCATCTTTATTCTATCGATATTTCTGACACTTACTTCTTACCGTTCCTTTTAAATTTCTTTTTATAATGAATACATTTTTAAAATCTTTATTTTGATAATAATTAGTCTTTTATTGATAAATACAATTTTAAGCCTTATTATTATATCTTATTAAGCAGATTAATCGAGCAAGTAGTAAGGCTAATTTGTACTTTCATTTACAACGTATAGATACATAAAATATTGTGAATACATTTTATTTAAATTTTACATCCTATTACATGAAGGTTAATTAAATAATTCATGTTTATTTTCAGCCATTACCCCAAAGGTTGAAAGAGATGTATGTGGAGCGAAATCTGTTTGCTGATGTCACGTTCGATCTTGACGACGGTATACATTTAGCGCACAGAGCCATTTTGATGGCTCGTTGTGATCCCATGAAGGCAATGTTTCAGGGACATTTTAGAGAGAGTACTTCTAGAGTAGTAAGTGTGAATTAATTTATTTTCTATTTTGTCAGACTACAATATTACTATACGTTAGTTCTATTCTAGTGCCTATAAAGCTGGAGTCACTCATTTGATATTAATTTGGTTCGCATTGACGTGCTGTTAACTATGACGTCGCTTGCGTAGAATTTGGAAAATAAGTAGCCTATGATCTTACTCAGGGATCAAGCTATTTTCAGACCAAATTAAAGGTGGTCATTAGCCATAGATTAATTAGTTATTAACGTAAAGTTTTGCTATAAAAACACACAAAGACACATTTTGCATTTAGGATATTGCTTGAATTAGTGTCCTACCAAGGTCCTACCAAATATAATTTTTACACCCGATATCTAAATATTAATTTTTTGTTTTAGTTTTAACGAAGTAACTTTGTTCTTTTGTATATATTTGTTTTTATTCATGACTTCGAACGGGTAGAATTTTGTATATAAAATACAGTCCATGTTACTCGCTGATAATGTAGCTTTCTGCAGGTGAAAGCATTTTTCAAACAAAATCAAATTTTTTCTCTTTATAATATTAGTATAGAATCTATACTAATATAGAAAACTAATTAATCTGTGCTAATATTAAGAGAAAAAATTTGATTTTCTATAGATGACATCTATACTATAGCTGAATATTAAAAAGACAATTGATCATTGGCTAACTTGTCGTATAAGTACGATATCAGGTTCCAGTTCACGGGACAGTGCTGTCAATTTCGAATTTCAGCCAAAAAATAAAATGTGTCTTAATCGATTCATTTAATATGCTAGATATTAATGAAATGAAATGAAATGAAATATTTATTTTATTCAGGTACAGATACAATGGATTTTACACAATATTACGACAGTAATTCTAGCTTCCACACTAGGATACCCACCCTGTGTTGTGGATAACTAGGTTCCTTTCTAGTAAAAATTAGTCATTAAGACAGTTTAGAAAAGCTACATAGCACAAAAAAATCGTTTCACTCAGCTTTAAAATAAAAATAAAAATAAAAAAAAAAAGTCTAATGACCACCATAGATAATATATATAACGTGTATATAATATAACTTACAACTACATTAAAATAATGTGTATGACGGCTTGCAAATGTAAATGCTAGCACATGCACGAATATGTGTATGAGAATGGGTGTGTACTTATGTGAGTATGTGTTGATGTGTATGAGGTTGTGGACGTGTATGTGTGCGTAAGTGTGTGCGTGCATGCGTGTGTGTGCGCGCGCGTGTGTGTGTTGTGTGTGTGAATTTGTAAGCTGGATGGATGTAATATGATCACACATCACATCCATCCATCTGCTTGCGGTTAAATAGGAATCTCTAGCAGTTTTTCGGTATCAATGTAATTAAGTGACAATAGCCACGTGCGAATTTCGTTTCTGCAAATGTAGCGGGAACAACAATTTAGTTTTAATTAGACATTATAATTTCATATTGCATATAGCGCAATATTAGTTTATTTAAATTATAGAACACAACTACGGTAACACAATATAACAGAAAAACAATGTAATGATTGCTTTCAGATCTCGTTCCCCGGCGTGAGGATGTATGCTTTTCACATTCTCCTGTGTTACATATATTGCGACAAAATACCAGCTGTAGAACCCATACGGTGTCTCGAGTTGTTGGAGCTAGCTAATAGACTGTGTATGAATCGGCTCGTTAACCTCGTAGAAGCAAGAGTTATCGACCATCTACATAATCAAGACAGGTAACTGAGAAATATGAGCAGTGTATTTAAAAGTATTATAAATTGATAAAGCTAACAAACAAAATGCTATTAATCCCTATAACATATACAATGCACTTAAATAAAATGTTACCTATCCCGTCATTAAAAATTTTAGTCGAAAAATTATAATGACTATGAAATAATTGTACTATCACGAGTTAAAGGTAAAACGTCCTGCCTTGGCTAGTATTTTCTGAGTCCGGAGGAGGTTTAGCATATCACTCCAAGGAATACCATGCGGTTTTTGATTGCAGTGGGACTTGGTGATGTTTTATAACATAGTGGCGATCAATATTGATCACAGTAACACAGGTCAGGCGCGACCTGCATAGCTACTTAGATCAAATAAAAAAAAGTGCAAGACGCAGTTAGTTCCCTATATAAAAAGTGCAAGAGAATAATTTTTTTTTTGTATTTTAGACTTTGCGGAGAAGATGATCAAGTTGTTGAAATAGCATTGTCGTTATTGGAACCTGTCAAGGTAACGATTTTTATATTTTAAATTCTTTTATTACTTATTGAATAGAGAAGATGCATTCTGGCTATTCTGTTGACTAAACCGTTACGATAACGTTTAATTGAACAACGCCAGTATTTAAAACAACGCTGTTCTTAGCTTATAAACTATTGTATATTCATGGTAACTGTACCTTTTCTTTGTTCTACAATAAAAGTAACTTTTCTATGGAAGTTAATGTTACATTTTAGATGATTAATAATCTAGTTAATTTAGTCGACGTAATAATGATGAGACTAAATAGGTAGTTGAAATATGGTGTCAGTCTGACTAGAAGGTCTCTAGTTTTGAGAATATTGTTAATTTAAGTCTTTTGAATGTTTTCGAAATGTAAATAAATGAAAATATCATGATGTCTTTTAAATATGTAAATCAAAACGATAGATCATATAATCACTATTCGTTTTTAATAATTATATTTTTTTGAACTATTTCATGTTGGTCTGTGAAAGAGAAAAAATACAATCTATTAACTGGTTATTCTCCGCGTTCATCGTAAAGATCTATCTAAGTATGTATATGCAAGTGTCCCAGAAACCTTTTGCAAAACGAAAGTTTATATAATATAAGCTTTACTCATTACAATAAATATATTTTTATTTTATTTTCTGGAGAATATTTGTAGATATTTCCGGATACATTGCACCATGACAAAACATAGTTAAAATGCAAGGTCGTCTATTATTTAAGTAATTAGATGAATTGTTTATTTATTATGGAATAACTTGTTGTTTATCATAATATGAGTTACAAATAAATGTAAACAATGAACAATGTTCAGTTTGGTTTAGTTTAATATTTTTATTTTTTAAAAGATTCAAGGATATGTATATATGTATTTCTTAAAAAAGAGTTCGATTTCAATATAGGTTTATTTTTTTGATAAAAAAAATGAAATTGTTAAATCTATACCACAATTCAAGTAGTTACTGGTTACACTTACATAATAAAGTTTTTACCTTATTATATGTATTTAGTAAAAATAACTTTACTACTTTGATTTGCTTATCGAAATCGATATATTTGTCGAATAAAATTATAACTTTTTTTGGTTTCAATTACTGACACAGAATAGTGTTAGCTAGGAATTTTGGTGTTATTTTTTATTATGATGGAGTATGAACACAATTATTATCAGATTCAATTTGGCGAATGGTTTCTGGGAGCCATTATACACGCCATATGTAGGGTCCTAAAGGACTTAAAATAAGAGTGGACTGTAATATGTGCTGGTTTGTATTGCTTTACAAAAGATAATAAATACAATAAATAATGAATCCAATGCACTGTGCGCGTGAGACTGTTTCGGAAGTTCAGACACAAATGCACTGACAGTGTATTTGTGTCTGTTACGGGTGTGTATATATTGTACAACGCGCAGCTACACAATGCGCACGCGCTGGCCGACTGGTGCGTGTGGCGCCTGTGCGGCGCCTACGACCGCGTGTGCCGCGCGCGCGCGCTGCGCCGCCTCAGCGTCGCCTCACGCGACTACCTCGCCGACAACCGCTGGCCGCCCGTCTGGTACTGCCACTGTACTCGACATTGCGCACGACACCACACACAACAGTACACACGGGACTACACACGAGACTACACATGGGACTACACACGAGACTTCACACAAGACCACACACGGGACTACACACAAGACCACACATGGGACTACACACGAGACTTCACACAAGACCACACATGGGACTACACACGAGACTTCACACGAGACCACACACGGGACTACACACAAGACCACACATGGGACTACACACGAGACTTCACACAAGACCACACATGGGACTACACACGAGACTTCACACAAAACCACACACGGGACTACACACAAGACGACATACACGAGACTACAGTTATAGTACAAGACTAGAGTTTAATTTGACGCTGTATAATTGGTGTGATTGCCTTGAAATATTGTTACTGTGATCTTGAGACTATCGAATTATTTTATGTTTTAGGTATGTAAAAGAATTCGATTACTATCAAAAATGTTTGATGGAACAGACCAAAGACCAAAAAGACATAAGACCAACAACGTCAGTGCAAGCAAATCAACAGACAGGATGCTTATGTTTCACTAGTGAGTATTCTTATTCTAGTTTCACAAATTTTTTTAATAGTTTAGACTAAAATAATTTTCTATACAGTAAATATTAAGTATTTAAAATATAAATAATATTTTTTTTCTAAATTTCATTTTAAAACTGCAAAAAATATTACCTTGATTAAAAACACAAATACAGCATGATTTCAAAATACTTCGTACGATGACACTTTCCATTAAATATATATTAAAGAGTATGATACGTTCGTTATTTATTATTTTTCTCAAAAACATAAGTTTTTTAACATTTTAATTTCAAAGTCACTTTTGGACAACATAGTTATGTCAGGAGAACAAATTTTGAATGATTTGAAATTTACGAGTAATTGGTCATAAGTCTCTCGCCGTTCGATTTTCCATTTGTGAAGATATATGTGTTTGCGTGTAAAAGCAGGTAAGGCGCGTCGCGAGAGCGAGCCCGGGCCAGACGTGACGACGGTGCTGTGCCGCAGCGGGGACGTGCCGCACCCGCACCCGCACCCGCCGCTCTGACACTTGCCTTACTGGAGGTGAGTACGTGCGCAACAGGTGCCGCACCCGCACCCGCCGCTCTGACACTTGCCTTACTGGAGGTGAGTACGTGCGCAACAGGTGCCGCACCCGCACCCGCCGCTCTGACACTTGCCTTACTGGAGGTGAGTACGTGCGCAACAGGTGCCGCACCCGCACCCGCCGCTCTGACACTTGCCTTACTGGAGGTGAGTACGTGCGCAACAGGTGCCGCACCCGCACCCGCCGCTCTGACACTTGCCTTACTGGAGGTGAGTACGTGCGCAACAGGTGCCGCACCCGCACCCGCCGCTCTGACACTTGCCTTACTGGAGGTGAGTACGTGCGCAACAGGTGCCGTACCCGCACCCGCCGCTCTGACACTTGCCTTACTGGAGGTGAGTACGTGCGCAACAGGTGCCGCACCCGCACCCGCCGCTCTGACACTTGCCTTACTGGAGGTGAGTACGTGCGCAACAGGTGCCGCACCCGCACCCGCCGCTCTGACACTTGCCTTACTGGAGGTGAGTACGTGCGCAACAGGTGCCGCACCCGCACCCGCCGCTCTGACACTTGCCTTACTGGAGGTGAGTACGTGCGCAACAGGTGCCGCACCCGCACCCGCCGCTCTGACACTTGCCTTACTGGAGGTGAGTACGTGTGCAACAGGTGCCGCACCCGCACCCACCGCTCTGACACTTGCCTTACTGGAGGTGAGTACGTGTGCAACAGGTGCCGCACCCGCACCCACCAAAAATACTATTTGTCTTTCCGTATGACCGCGACAACGACAAAAGAATGCTTGATATTTGCCAACCGTAAAACGTTTTACTGTGTACAAAAATACGTACTATACATTAAAATATATAAAATTGCATGCTATAAAGACGTAACGGCCCGCGAGCTGTCATCCTCTACTGTTATATGTATGTTATAGTTACCGTTGCACACGTACTCACCTCCAGTAAGGCAAGTGTCAGAGCGGTGGGTGCGGGTGCGGCATAGTTACAGATTAATTATTTAGTTATGCCTGTTGCATGGAGCACTCAACCTATAGAGACGAAATTTGGGACCCTCTTGTTCACCACTGCTCAGTTTATTTACACTAACAAATATCAACTCTCGCTCACATTAAGCATTACATAACCAATAGTGGACCTGTGTATACATCTCTGTATAATCAGATATTTAAATATTTATGTAACGGCATGTTCTATTTGGTGGTGTGGCAAAAACAGCAATAAATCAAACTAAAACAGAACGCAGTAACTGCAAGTGTTTAGACGTAAATTGTTTTCATACAAAATAAATGACATTGCCACTCTATAGGTTGAGTGCTCCGTGGCCTTTGGTAAAGAAAAGAGACGTATCTGCAATATTTTCAACACGTACAGTACGTGTTCACTTTAGAATTATTATTGCGTTGTACCTATAATTGTTGGTACTTTCAACACTACCGGCAGCGTTGTGACATAAAATTATTTCTATTTACAGATCACTCCGTTTCGCGGTGCTCCTGCCAGTGTCAATGTGTTTCATGACAACCATTCTGACTATACTTATACTTTTCCATGTTTACACTTAAAGTCATGACAATGACTTGTAACTAATTAATTAGGTAACGCACGGATAGTCTAGTGACACTCGACTGCTATATTAAATTCACCCTGTATAAAGTCGATTATACACCGTCGTTTCGTTTGGAGGGATAACTCCTTCTTTTTCACAAGTGAATCATTAGGCGAATTACCCGAGTCGATGTGATCTTACGTACCTATTTCGGATACGCGATTAGGGTGTGTTGGTTCTAATAATTTTTATTTATAGACACTGATGATATAGACTCTATTTCTATAGAATAATTATGAACGTGTTACACATATGAACCTTTCTCGTTAAATGTTCTGATTTGATGGTGACAAGCTCATTGAAACCTGCATATCTATGCTTGTAGCAATGATTAAAAGTATTAGTGATGTTGAATTTATTTATCGACATTATAATCCTTTACTAAAAAGTCATATGGAAAAGAATACATGTGGTGACGTCACGTCGACTCGGTGAATTTTCATCTAATTTTATTAGAGGTGATGGTAGAAGTTTTGTTTTATTTGATATTGATACCTAGATATTATCGATGTATTTACTATACTTTATCGTATATATTGACTTTTTTATTATAATAATGTGCACCATATTATCTTATATTTTATAAGGTCCTGATAGAAATACTCGCATTAAAGTATTCATTACAGCGAAGTAAAATTCGCTCTATTCTGATGTCTGAAGGTAGGTTTTGGCTTGGTGCTTGATTTTAGAAGTAATTCGTAAAGTAAGAACTGTGTGTCGGACTCTGTGTAACGGAAACTCATGTTTGAACTGTTTCTGTGTAAATAGAGATGAGTGTTTTCTATCTATTGACTTTTATCAGAGGTAAAGCACTGTTTTGTCAATTTCAGTATTATGAATGTATAGGGTGACTGGTGTTTTGAATTATTAACTTTAGGGTAGAGACTTTCTGGAAATAGACATGTTTTAAGGAAGAAATATTAATTATTATTATTGATTCGAATCTCATAGAAAGAATAGGCAGGATTTGTTTGGTTTATAGTAAGACATATGAGACAGTGAGCCCTTGTTTGCCACATAAGTTATTGAACAATGTCTGTAAGCGGCAAGGCCTCATACGATCTGAAACTTTCCAATCAGCCTAATACAATAACATTTTTAATTTTAAAGAGGCAGGAGAAATTAGTGATGATTTTCGCGGAATAAAGATTAAATATAGATAGTGTATGAACTTGCATTGGTGTATTGTCTATGTACCTAACTTCCGTCTTTATCACCCATGTACATTATACCTATCTGCTATCTCTTTCGTTAATTATTTCTCACCCTGTATGTTAAAGCCATATCATTAAAAATATTAATTGTAATTTCTAGACCGTGATATTTTTTATGTTTTTCAGTTGCTGATATTGACATTCTCCAATTATGTGTTTCTCACCTTATAATGGAAATAAATCGAACTATTCATCAATCACATTAAAAATATACAACTCGTCGGATAACCAAATGAAACTAAATAATGAAACCGAATGGAACTGAACTCAAAATTTTGAGATTTTGTTTTTGCAAGTTACAGCAATTATAAAATGAAGTTTTTACTGCCCTCCATACATGTGCATACGCATGTTTGTTATGTATATTAACATAACATATATACACGCTGTATCCCTAACAGGGTAGTCAGAGAGCTCCGTTCTCTCTGACTACCCCGTTAGTTTGTGTATTTATATATATAATATATTTATTTAGTGCCTCGCTCCCTAGTAGAGCTGGTTGCGTTATGTTGAGTCGTTTGCCTTTTTCACTGTCACAGACTATGCGGAGTGTTTAAACTATAAAGTTCAGTATACTTAGAGGAAACTATGATTTAAACTGTATGCTTTATACTGGGCAGTGAAATAAGTTGTTCTTTCTTTCTTTTCTTTAAAATAATAAAATGGATTATTTGCAAATACATGTATAAAAATATTCTCACGATATGCAGCTAATGAGGCAGACACATAGCTAAATTCATACATTATTTGGATAGTATGTATTTTTAAATTTACTATTTTACTCAAAATTCCGAAATTTTAAATTAGGTTAGTTCCATTTTTAAGGTGCGATTATTGTCCGCAGACTTGAATGTAATGTCGCCTCCGCACATGGTCTTATATTGTATATTAATATCGTTACTAATGCAATTACAAACATTCTATTGTAAGAAGGTTTGAGAAGTCCATAGATATTTCAAATGGCACGCTTATTATCTAACTTCCAGTCAGCATGTGACATTCAAATATCGCGCGATATCTGGCAAAACCGATATCTGCCAAAACGAGAATTTGTATAAGTAATGTATTTTGTATTGCGGCGTTAAATCGCTAAAAGTGAATTTTACGGTCATGGGGCAATAGACACGTAATCGTCATACGTGATATAGATTTTTTATTACAATTAGTCACCGGTCACGCAATGATCGCGTGGCTGTCGCTGCCTGCAAATTTTTAGGTAATAACTACGCTGGTTGTCAAAATATAAAATTCAGCGATATTTTAAATTTAATGTCATTGGTCAGTGGAGTTCTCGCTGTGTAATGGTTTTATTTTACAGATGTGTAAAGACTACAACAATTATAATTATATGTTAATATTTTTATTATAATCTTATTATAATATTCATTATTAATTATTATAATCTTTTAATGCAACTAATATATTGTTACGAGCCGAGGGTAATAAGATGCCGGTTAAGGGTAGGTACAAAGAGTTTATTTTCCTTCGTACAACCAGATGTGAAGAACACGCGAAATTAATTACGGTGGTCCCTAGTCTTCGTAGTCGCCCTCGAAGTAGGTACTCGCGTAGTAATCACCGAAGGTACACGCCTCACTCAATAACAACGTTCCCGAATCGCAGAGTTCTTCTATCCACGGTCGTCGCAGTAGTCGTCGTAGTCGTAATTCGCCTTGATGTCACCCGGCGGCGGACATGGAGCTCTATTTATAGTCGGATAAAAATGAGTCGAGTACAATTCGATATTGTACTTCTTTCTTAATTTTACTTATACCATTCGATAGTAGACCTTAAACCTAGCAATGCGTTTTTAGGTCATAACTCTGCAAAAGTTACGTTTTTAGTTCCATTAAAAATCGACCTTATTTCTTAAGCATAAGGTCCAACCCTAACAATATTTTAGGTTTTTTAAATTTTCGTGTTGTTGTTGAGTGACACTCAAGGAGTGGGAGTTGAGTACTCAAGACTCGTGTCGTGAAATACTACCGCTGAAATCTGATGTTGTTGAGTACTGCTTTATCTCGTGTTGTTGAGTTCTACTTAAAACTTGTGTTATTGGGCACTACTCAAGAATGGTATTGTTAATATACTCAAGACTCGTGTTGTTGAGTATTACTTAAGACTCACGTTGTCGAGTACTTTTCGAGTCTTGTATTGTTGAGTGTATGTTTAAAACGAATTTTTAAGAAAAATATACTTTTACCGTATAAGTAGTCTTGCCAGTCCTAACTGGGATATATCAGGAATTGCAATATTGTATAGGTATGTATGTCTTTGTGCTTATTCGAGATAGTGTTAGTCTGAACTCTATTTAAAAATCGTATTATTTCTAAGGATAGGTATAGGTATATATTATATAT
Organism: Zeuzera pyrina; assembly: GCA_907165235.1. Lineage (NCBI taxonomy): Eukaryota > Metazoa > Arthropoda > Insecta > Lepidoptera > Cossidae > Zeuzera > Zeuzera pyrina. Next base: position 12,277,288 of record OU015639.1, on the reverse strand, counting down.
ATCTTATTATTTTATTTACTAAATGTAATACAAGTATCAATGCTTCATACGCTCATAAAATATAGCTTAAACTGTAGTCTGTGATAGGTTTTAAAACAGAACTGTGATCTGTATGGTCAAACCAGGAAAGGACAGAATATTTAAAGTAGTCGTACATTTGGCAACGTAAGCGAACATACTTATATTTAGCATCGTAGAGCAGAGGTTCTTGTTGTGGGATGGTGTAAGACCTATGGAAAAGAAGTATTTATTTTATATACGGGGTGTTCCTGGAAGTATGAATGCAATAAAACAGGGTATTAGATAAGTTCATTTCCTACCTTTTCCCCAAGAAATACTAAAGCATTATTGTAAGAGCAAAAATGTATTACGGTTGCTGTTTGTTTCTAAGATTAACTTAAACAAACTGAACATTTTAAATTATTAAACAGGTTCATTTAAAGTTAAAAAAGAAAACATCTTCCATGTTATGTCAAATTATTATTCAAACATTACTACCGTTTTAATCTGCATATATAAAGAGAAAGTTTTCCCCGTAACGAATTAATTACGGGAATATATAATATTATTATATATAATATAATATAGCATATTTGCTTTGCTAGCAGCGTTGAAGTAGTGGTAAAATCTTCGGGCAAAATTTAGTTCAAGCAAAAAAATGTTTTAACATTGGAAACTGAGAGCTAAAAATATGATGGAATCTCTTCAAATTTTTTTTTAATTAATTTATTTGTTCATGTAGTAGGCGGGCGACTTTTTAATCTATATAGATTAAAATCAATTGCCACATGTATGACGGAGCACCGATTGAGAACGGCTCGACCGATTTGGCTGATTTCTTTTTATTGTGTTCGTAATTGCCAAGACAAGGTTTGTATGCAAGAAAATTTTTAGAAAATCCAGGGGAAAATTCGGAAATTTCGGAATACTACCTATCGTATTTTTGTATGAAAATCTCAATAAAAAAATTTGGTATCTTGCAAACATTCAACAATCCACTGGGCCGAGGCCGGGTCTTAAATTATAAAAACCACCATAACCACAGTACAAGTAAGCAAGCAGTATTCTATCTCTAGAGAGCAGTGTCCTAGAGATAATTACCTATGGTCGCTCGGTACGTAAACACGCAATAGGGCTACCGACTTGGACTGAATGTTTTTCTTGGGTTACGTATTTGATAATAGGTACTATATTAAATTGTCATATAATCTCTTCATTTTATATTATTGCAAATGTAATAAGTTTTTATTTATATAATTCTACTAGTATTTTATTTCTAGTTTCAAAAGTTTGTGAGTTAGTATGGTGGAAATGGACAAAAAAAATGCATTTTGTGTGCAGTATAATTAAAAATCAGCAATAAATTAACTAGATCATTATGATAATATATTTCCTACAAATTATCAACAGAGAAATATTTCCGGTTTCGACAATATAGATGTATTCAAACATCCATACACTGAACATTATGCTCGAAAACTTGGTTGACATAATATTTGGTCGCACTCGCGACTGCTGTATGCCGAAAAATGCCGAGATTTCGAGCCGCGTCCTTACTTGTACTGTGCCATAACTGTTTGCTCCTACAGTACTGCTTTGGTATTAAGGAAGTAAATGAACTTGTCTATCGTCCTATTTTGTCCTATCCATATTTCCAGGTACACCTGTATATATTCGATTTCAATAAATTAATTTTCATAATTGCATTACAATATATAATATATATATATTATATTTATTACGCTTATGTTGTCGACTGAACGTTGAGATAAGTTTGAAAATGGTGTATTTTATTGTCAGTTGGAAACGTTTTGTAGTGTAACGTTATTTTTTGCGGAGTTTGGCTATAATTTAAGGCGGTTAGATCGGTTAGGTGTAGGAAAATGTAGGTATGTTATCGACAGTCACAAATTCAAATTACAATATTTTATAGATGTTTTTCAAAGGAAGGAAGAGTTAAGTAAATATAAAAAATATTTACCATCTTTTAAAAAAATGTCAACATCTGACGCACAATTGCTGTTGTAAAATATATTCAAAATTTCTGAATTGTATTGTCGTCTTAGAATCGTGTGAAAACATTATTTCAAGATCTTGCAGTGAGTAAGGGGTGTGAGTATTTTACAGACCTAGTAAGTAATTCTTAATTATTATGCTATAATCACCTAAGTGCTTACTTCTGCAAGCAATTTTAGTCTAAGCGAACGAATTAAAGTCGAAGACCACCTTCACTATTACGATTCTAACACTTTGAAGTACAAATTACATTATCTATATGCCATTCGTGAATTCACATACATACTTTGTAATATGACTGGCGTGCATTGGCTATGCTATGCAAGAGATATACCAAAATATAACTTAACTATAATTTAATAACCCCCGACACAAATAATGACCACTTTCCATCAAACATTCTAAGAACATCCTTGAAAACCATATGCGAATCGGTTTATTATTTCAAAGGTTACAGACAAACGGGCAATGACATCTAAACAACCCTTTTATGTAAAAGAGGTTCCAAAATGCAGATTAAAAATAATATTCTAATCCAAAATTTCCTACATTTCGATTGAGATTGTATTATACATATTTATTGACTCTACACTAAACACTAGCCTCGTACTACAGGTACTACACCGAACTGGCGGAGTTCCAAACAAAAGTTTGTTTCCTTAATTATCCTGAGCGGGGAGGGGACCGAACTCAGGGTCCGAGCTTGGAAGGCAGATGTTCTGCTACCTTGCCTACGGGCCAGTCAATTTTCACGTTACCTTAATTGGTTACAAATGACGTTAAAGTTTCACTTGTATGTATGAAATCAATACTAATTTCAAGTAATTCATAATATACTTATGCAAACACAAATCATGATATACCGCACTTTCTTTTCGATTTACAACAAAGCTTAAATATTACAATTTTCTTATACATACATAGATACATATCTTCACGCTGTATCTCTAATGGGGTAGTCAGTGAGGACGGAGCGCCGAGCTTCGCGGTCCTTACATCTTTCGCTTCCTCAAATCTAATCATTCTCCTCACACATTTTTTTTTCAATTTTCTTACGTGTATATTATCTTGTCATAGTATAGCCAGTCAATAGTCAACTTAATTGCTTGTCCTACTCTAAGTGACCAAAACACGGTACCATGAAAACATGTACTACGTAAAGGAACGAAAATTTATCTTTCAATAAAGAAAGAGATACATGTACATATTATATAGTGAATAAAGCATTGTTGATATACCAGTATAACTGAATTGAACCAATATTTTCAATCTGATTACATGCATATATATTTCCATGCTATATCATATATACAATAGAACGATACATTATTTCAATAAATTGATAACATACTACCATTCTGTAACAAACAAACGTTATTCTGTCACCAAAAGTAGGACAAGCGCTCATATATTATAGGAATATTTTATTTTTCTAGTGCTGTCAATTTTCCACTAATTTTTAAAAGATCGGTATTTTCTTACTACGTTTTGAAATTATATTTAACCATGATCTCAGTATAATCAAGCACTCACTCAAAGCAGGGTTTATATCAGAAATATTTGCTTCAATTATTAGTGAAATATTAGGGGAATAGGTTTCAAACATTCAATATTTAATTTAGTTTGTAATATTAATTTATTAAATATATTTTTTATTTTGTTTTTTTCAGTGGTTTTTTTTACAAATAAAATTATTGAATATGCACACATTTTGACGAAACAGACCTAATTAAAATTTCCGAGTAAAATTATGAATTTACCTGTAAGGTAGTAGCAATTGCTACTTCACAGCTGAAAAGCATGAAATTTTAATATTAAAATTTTAGGTCAGTTTCATCTTGAGCATACAATCGATTGCTTTATAAGTTTTTAAAAATTTGATAAGGAAAGTACTTTGTTATATCGACTTAAAGAAATCTATTCCTACCAAATCTAGATCTAGCCTAGGCATTATAGAAGATACCTCGAGTAATTAAAATAACTGTATTTTGCCAATCTTCACTGTCAAATGACAATCTGCCATTTTTTACGTACCCATAGATTTTAAAATGTGTAATAAATGTATATGTACCACAATTTGTTTATTTTATTTGTATTATTCTAAGCCCCACAATAGAATATTTCATTAACATAAAATGAGGCTTATCCTTTTACTTTATTTTCTACTACCGTTTATGTTAATAAATAAGCAGTGACACTCCATTATGCATTTTTACATATTATTGCTTTAAAATACAGAAAATAGTTGTACAGACCTCACAGGTTAACCTTTTTAAAAGTAAAATATAGTAAGGGAATTATAGATATCAACTTGCAATGTTTGTCGCAACGATTGAGGAAAACCTAGGGACGGTTAGAAAGGGAGGGTTCTCACCCAATGACATGAGACACTTATTTTGAAAAACTATTTCAAGCAGTTTATAGTTTAAAAATCTGAGGCATATTTTATAAATTTAGTAGTGAGTATGTGAAATGTAACCAATATGGGTTGAACAAATTTATTTACTTTCAAATATTTATTAAAAGTATGTAAACAGTATGTAAAGTATGTAAAGTATGTAAACAAATTTAACTTATTCTAAACTTACAACATAATTTATGTTTTACTGAAGACTTTTCCAGTAAATTTAGAATTTTAACTTATGAAGTGGATGCTCCCATGACTGGGAGAGAAATAAGAAAAGTTAGGTGTTTGTCATTATAAGCTAATACGATCTTATATTTTTTAATGTAGATTAATATTGATATATTAATCTGCATTAAAAATTAATACGTTAATCTACATTAAAAAATTTAAGTTTACTGTCCATAAATCTGTTATGTCAATCATAACATAACATATCTTCACGCTGTATCCCCAACGGGGTAGTCAGAGGACGGAGCGCCAGGAGTCGCGGTCCTTACACACCACTTTCGCTTCCTCAAATCTCATCATTCTCTTCACACATTTCCGCCTAGGTATGCGAGTGCTTTTGACATTTCCGTCTGCTAACACTCTGGCTATTTGATCTTCATAAGTCAGCCTTGGTCTTCCTTGGCTTCTTTTACCACTCACTTTCGCTTTGTAGAGTTTCTTCGTCAGTCCTTCATCACTCATTCTTTCCAAGTGCCCGAACCATCTAAGCATTCCATTCTTCATTTTTACAATAACACTGTTGTGCAACCCTGTCATACTGCGTATCTCATCATTACTTATCCTGTCCGCAAGCGTGACACCGCACATATTTCTGAGAGACCGCATCTCCACAGCATTTATCATACTTTCACTCGATTTCGGGCATATCCACGCCTCACTACCGTACAACAAAGTTGGCACCAACACCGCATTGTGGATGGCCATTTTAGCAGTGTTAGATATATTCACACTACCCACTAATGGGGACAGAGCACCGTTAACTTTATTGCCAGCTGCTACCCGTCTATCCACATCCAACTCACATCTTCCATCCCTCGAAAATACACTCCCCAGATACACAATTTCATTCACCTGTTCTAGACATTTTTCATTTACAGAAATCACACATTTCGTTTGTACCGCTTCTCTTTCAAACACCAAAACCTTAGTTTTGTTCACATTCATTTTCAATCCTTTTACTTCACAATCTTCTTTCGTGCACATGACTAGTGTCTGCAACTTTGCTTCTGATGGTGCTATTAGCACAGCATCGTCAGCGTATAATAGGCAGTTTACCACTGTGTCATCACATCCCATACCACTCATATTACCTTTCAATCTCTGGAGGCAACTGTCCGAATACAGCACAAACAGCCAGGCAGACATCACGCAGCCCTGTCTGACACCAGAACAGACTTCAAACCAGGGCGACATGTCACCATCTATCCTTACACAGGCCTACAGCGTCTATCTGTGGCCACGATATAATGACCTCACAGCCCGTAGTAAGGAGCCCTCCACGCCATATTCAGGCAGAAGACTCCACAATTTCTTCCGCACTACTCAATATGTCAATGTTATGTCAATCAATTAATAATAAATAAAAATTCTATTCAGCCAGTGTCAACTCGGTTATGCTTTTTCTGTGCTGTACACCTGTACATACACATGTCACTTGAGGACCAATCTCAAAAATTAATACGAAACCGCAGTGCACGCCTCAAACAACATATGTACGATTTTGGAACGATTTTATTATATGTTTACTATCGGTGCGGCTCATCTATATAAATCAGTGTCTAGTCGTGTAATCCTTCAAGGCTAAATAGGTATCAAAGTACCAACAAATGTGAAGAATAAGTGTGAATAGTTACCAGGAACCGCCCATTACGAAGACTATGTCTGTCTTCATCAGTTTGCCCATGACCACGATTGATCGGTGCAATCCACTTGAAACATCAGTATAAAGAGGTATTAGCCTTGAAGTATTAACACAACATAGAACCATGTCATTTAAAATTGTAAGATGAACTCATTCCACCTGAAACTAAGTGAACCGAGATGCATAAGACATTTACAACATGCAACATCAGGTTCAGAAAGCACTCCAGATTGCGAATTCCTCTGTAATCTTGAGGACTAAAATGTGTATCCCTTGTGCCAGAAACTTCAATGGCAGTTTTATGCTTAACATTGGAGCACAATACTATTAGCAAATAAAATGGTGGTAGTGATCTGGACCGACCGAGGATAAGGTCATATTATATATGCAGATGTTGACTCTTGATGCTGTCCATCCGCAATGAAATATTGTGTGAAGTTATGTAAATGTCTATATTTATGTATATGTACATAATAATATTTGGATTACAGACTTAAAATGTTACATTACAGTATAAAAAAAAATTGTGGCGGGTGGGGGACCCCTCTCAGGAATGAAGTTCCTTAGCTGCAGTTTCCATTTCTCGAAATTTAATTGCAATAATAATCAATAAAACTCACATCCGATGGCCATGCAAACTGCTCATCTGCTCGAATCTTGATACTCGCATACACGCACACACTTGTACATAAAAGAAAGAGACAGAAAGATTATTTTGAACGTATGTATAGAGCTAATGAACCTAGCAATGCTAGAGCAAGAACCTCCCGCCTCATATTGCTCAAATAACTAGCATGTGTTAGGAAGACAGAGAGAGACTCAGTTGCTGAGAGTCCGATGGAGGGAGCATAACCCTTTTTGGTTGGTTGGTGGCAAGCCACGTTAAGGAACTTCCTTCCAAAAATACATATTCTTAGCTGGGTTTTGCAAATGCTTTGAAAATATTGGATGTATTGATCTCATTTGTTAAATATTTCTTCAGTATGCTAGAACTATGGAAATTACAGTCATAGGGGGTGTCCTAAAAACTTAATTTCACTTTTGATTTCATCATATAAATCTTTGTAATCTTCGTGTTCTTTTACGAGTACCATTATGCAGCCTCTCATAGTTCCCATTGCAGAACCAATGTCTTTCCGACTTGGAGTGTAACAGTATGGTATGTCTTTTTCTTCGCAGACAGCTGGGAGGTGGCACATAATCTCGATGGGAGAGATATCGCCAGCAAAGACGACAATTCTAAAATTAATATTAGCAAAATCAACATAATGATAAAAAAGTAAAGAAAACTTCATAAGAAATTAGGTAAGTACAGGAAATTACGTCGTTTCAAGTTAGAAAATTCCAACAACATTAATTTTTTACGTAAAATATTTTCTTGATATTTTGAAGATTTAAATCATAATAGTTTCAGAGATAGTGTTCATGATTAGTGTTTATACTGGTATTATGAATTTCATGTTATGGTACAACAATATACATAACCTCAAACACTACAGTTAAACTTGAATCACTCACCCTTTCTCTCCCAATCTTAGTTGTTTCTGTACAATTTTAAGCCCATTTCGGATGTAATTTTTGTGACTGCTAGACTTTTTGATTAATTTATAGATTTTTTTTGTTAGCTTTCTAGGTGCCATCGGCTTTGCGATCACACTACAGTGGCTAACTTTGTCTTCATAAGTTACTGGTTCGCTTTTGACGGTCACTTCAGTTTGTTCCTCTTGTTCCATTGGTTCTTGCTTGATTTTGCCCATGTTGTAAGATATATATTATAACAACAATATCTCAACAATGTACTATAAATAACAGTAAATTAATAGGAAAGAAAACAAGCGAACACGTGTGTTTTGTACAGATTTGGTAATGGGTAAAAATGTTCAGACAGATGTCAGTGGATGTCAATGTTGAATGGTGTTGTCAGCTCTTAATTTTAGTTTACCTTATCCTTGACCTCCATTTTGCTCTAAGCCTTTCCCAAAGTGGGCGATAACGCCCCCTTGTGGGCGCTGCAGGCCTAAAGGGGGGTGGTAAGAGATCCAGAAAAAAAATGGGGGCGTTGTGTAGAGGCCTGGGGGGTGATTTGTAATTTCATTTAGCTAGGAGGCATCTTAGACAACGACTGCATGAGCTCTCGACTCTCAACTACAACTTGTGAACATCAACTAATATTAATTAAAAGATTGCTCAAACTCGGTTCGATATTTCTCTCCGCGTAGTTCATATATCTGTCCCGTTTTAATGAATATACAAAATAAAAATCATGTCAATCGGTCGTTCCGTTTCGAAATGAAAGTAGACACAAACAAACAAATAAAAAGGCAACAGACACACTTTCGCATTTTAATAGTTATTAGTACTCCCAGATAGGTAATTTTCGTAGATAATAGACCGCGGGCAATCATGTTTTAACAAGTTTTTGTTAAATAACCCGAATTGTGCATTTCTGTATCAATCGGCTGGTTCATAGAATACTTGTTCTGATTTGTTGAGTACGATTGAGCGTCGAATGAGATAAACGAGTTTATGCAGTTTGTTTTATTCCTGTCGGTGCGTGCTGCTTATGCAATCCTATATAAATAACGTAATATTTATTTTATTTTCATTTGTGGTTTCGCGCGCAATAGATGAGCAGTACTTAAGTTCAACACTTACTTACGTATTTCTCAAAACAAAACAATGTCGGAAGTAAAAAAGAAGAGACGGCAATACTGTGCGGAATATATTAAATTCGGATTCATTGAAAATCCGACAAACCCATCGTCGCCTTTGTGTCTTCTATGTCTAAAAACATTTTCGAATGACGCAATGAAGCCTTCAAGACTGCAAGATCATTTGAATAAAATGCATCCAGATAAGAAAGACAAGAATGTAGCATATTTTCAAGACCTAGAGAAGAAGCATAATACTCAGCCAAGTGTAGCAAAACTATTTTCGGCGGCTGCTAAGCAAGATGACGACGGACTTCGAGCTTCGTACAATATCTCTTTGTTAATTGCTCAAAAAGGCAAACCACATAACATCGGAGAAGAGTTAATTTTGCCAGCAATAAAGGAAGTAATATCTACTGTGCTTCATAAACCAGCCGCAGATATTATCCGAAAAATTGCTTTGAGTAATAATTCTGTGCAAAGACGAATTGATGAAATGGCTGAAAACATTGAAGGATCATTGTGTGATCACCTGAGGACAAGTCAATTCTCAATTCAGCTCGATGAGTCCACTTTACCAACTAATGAAGCATTGTTGCTGTCTTACGTGAGGTTTATTAAAGATGAGAAAATATGTGAAGAACTATTCTTTGCTAGAAATTTAGAGACCGATACAAAAGGCGTTATCATATTCAATACAATGGAAAAGTTTTGTGATGAGAAAGAGATTTTCTTGAAAAATATTATATCAGTTGCTACGAATTGCGCTCCGGCTATGACAGGGTGCCATAAAGGCTTCATAGCGTACTTAAAAAATAAAATTCCAGATGTCCTTGCTGTACATTGCGTTATTCATAGACAACATTTGGTTGCTAGAAACTTAAGTGAACGACTATTTCAATCACTGCAATATGTCATCAAAGCAGTCAATAAAATCCGCAACAGCTCTTTGAATGATAGATTATCTCATCAGCTTTGTGTTACTAATGACGAGGATTTCAACCGTTTGTTGTTTTATACTGAAGTTCGTTGGCTATCAAGAGGCAATTGTCTGACTCGATTTTACAACCTGTTTGACTCTGTTATAGAGTTCTTGGAAACTAAAGATACAGAATTACATAATATGCTCATTACATCAAAGAATGATATAGCTTACATGACAGACCTGTATAAATTGTTCAACGACATGAATCTCCAACTGCAAGGCGATGAACTAAATTTAATTAAAACAAAAAACGTCGTTGTTGCTTTCGCAGCCAAACTGCTTCTACACAAAAGGAATATGGGCAGACGTGAATTTCACAATTTTCCGAATTTATCAGTATCATGCAATAACGACGAATTGTTTGCCTACTGCCAACATTTGGAAAACCTCCACATTGACTTCACCGAACGATACCAGGACATTTTGAACTTGGAAATACCAGACTGGGTGTTGGATCCGTTTTCAAATGTCAACACAGCAATGTTACCTCAGCTGGAAGAAGAACTTATAGAATTGACAACAAACGAGGAAATAAAAATCAAGTTCAAAAATGGTTACCAAGAATTTTGGCTACAAAAACTGATCCCGCAATTGTACCCTGGATTGTGGTCAATCGTTCAGCGATTCTTGATAGCATTCCCATCGTCATATTTGTGTGAACGTGGATTTAGTGCTGTGGCAACACTGCTAACTAAAAAGAGAAATCGTTTGCATGTTACCAAACGTGGCGACTTGCGACTGTTCTGGAGTAAATTGGAACCTGATATCAACAAACTTATTAAACAGCATCAGATTCAGCTTTCACTTTAGTTTTTATATAAGGAACGATTATATTTGTTTTATTTTGAATAAAAGATACTCTGTTTGAATACTATAAAGTTGCGTTTCAATAATCATTCTTATTGGTAGGTGTAGCCCGTAAGAGTTAACTTGAGACCTGAGCGCCGTTGTATATTACATACTGCGCTGAGGTTTCAAGTTAACTCTTACGGGTTATAGTAAAAGTCTCGTTTGGAATTAATGTTTAATCTCCGCTAATATAGCTCACAATAATTAATTAATTTAATTTGAATTTATAGTAGTTTTTCAGTAGGTGAAAAAATGGGGGCGCTAAAAAATAATTTATTCTCAAAGTGGGCAGTAGACAAAATAAGTTTGGGAACCCCTGCTCTAGAGCCTAGTTTCTCAACCTGGGGTCGCGTTTGTTATTAAAGGAATTGTGAACCAACGCTCGAGGGGAGTTATTATTTATCCTGGAGGTGATGGCGACCAGCTGGTATGAATAAAACGCAGAGTTACTTGAATACTGAATTAACAGTTAAGTACACATATTACACACGAGGTTACAGCGTCATAGACTAAAACAAACTACAGAGTATACCAATAACATAGAATATAACATAGGGTTACTCATCTATTACAATATTTCACAGGAATGAATTTTAGTGTAGTGTTATAAAAGTAAATATTAACTTAGCATATGTGATAACAACATGAAAAAATAAACTTACAGCTTACTTTGTTTATATAAACTAATTAATCATGAACAATAAATAATTAATGCGATGGTTGACTTTGTTTCTTACATATAAGTGAGAAACACTACACGTAGATCATCTTTGCAAACACTCATAAGTACTTAAATTAATTTCGAGTGATAAGGGACGATTTCCAAAACAAAATATATGACACACAAAAAGGTCACGCACGTAATATGCGTATTTTTAATAACTAGAAAATCTATTGATGCATCATTGAATGCATTTTTACCTTCTGTTATCAAATGAATCAAAAAATCAGTAAAGAGTTGTGACTGTCAATTTGTCAACGTAAGTCAAATAAAACAGCGAAGTCAAATAAAAAAATACTTAATGTTATCTACCCAAAATTAAAAGGTTTCACTTGAATTAAGAGGAATTTTTCAAATTAACTCAATCTCAAGATTCTAGAGCATTGTTTCTCAAACATTTTTATGTCGCGATCCACGAAAAAGCCAAAAATTTAAATATAAAGTCTTACAACTTCTTTGTTATAAAGTTATAATTGTAATAATATTTTAATTAAAAGTTCATTTATACGTTTAATTTAAATTTTCAAGGCTCCCTCAGGCGATAAAAACGCAAAACCGCGCATTATAAAAACAAATTATCGCACATGTAAATCGCGTTTGCGTGCCTGAGAGTCTAAAATAACTGTCTAGGCGCGGTTTTAACCTGCGTTGTACTTGCACGAACTTATCAAATAAGCCGACAGCGCATCGCGCGACACGTGCGCTAGACAGATTCACATATATTAAAAACCTTAGTTATAAAAACAAAAGAACCCGAGGCAGAGTTTCATTGTTATTGACATTTTTAGGGAAGTAGCACAAAGAAGCAAATACATACAATGATTTAATCTCACTTACCCAGTGTATAATTTTTATATAACATATATCAGTAAAAAAGTTAAATTAAAATAGACAAATTTGTGACAAAACGAAATCTGCCTTCTACGTCTGGTGAAACGGTAAAGAAAAAGACTAGGTTATACAACGACCCACGGGCGGAGGCGAGGACGTCCCTCGTTGCAAGCGTAGGGTGCACGTTTAGAAGCCCGATCACATATCTCTACACGCACACACGCAGGCCTTAAGCCACATTGTAAACTGCCACGCGGAACACAAGGCACACTTACTGGCCCTCAGCCGCCTCACCGGCCGGGTCCGCTAGAGGCCCGACCCTCACCCGAATAGGAAGCCCGTTAACATATACGCGGGTGCGGAAAACTCCTCTGTGGACGCCTTGAGCCCTAGGTCCGCCCTCCATACGAGGTATCCCTCGGCTGGAGGAAGCCTCAGGCGGTCGACCTCAGCGCTCGCCCCGACGCGACCTGTGACGCTGTAAAAGCCACTAGGGCTATCAGCAAAGGGGGGTTTTGTATAGTCGGTTCAAGCCCAACACTACTCAATCGGCGTAGAATCCGACTGAGTGTTCGTGAGGATTTCATTTTGCCTCTCAGAAAAAAAGAGAATTTATCAAAAAGTTTAATATTTGGTTTAATATTTGGATACGCCTTGAAAAACTAAATTTTGTTGCATTTACTGCAACTTCTGATTATATTGACTATAATACGAATTTAGAAAATTCAGTTATTGACTGCCTGTTAGAGAGCATAAAATCGCATTTAGGTGAATTAAACATTCAGTTACTAGAATATTTTCCAGATAACAACAATGATTTCACGAAAAGATGGGTTCTGAATCCGTTTAATGAAAATAAACTAAAACTAACTAAAAAGAATCAACTCATTGAACTATCGGCCGATAAACTTTACAACTGGAATTTTTATCTTAAGATTTACATAAATTTTGGTTTGCACGACGACGTGAGTACGGAAGCCTAGTAACGGAAGTTTTGAAAACATTGATACCTTTTGCTACTTCTTACCTGTGCGAAAAAGATTTCTCGTCTATGGTGAAATCGTCCCTTATCACTCGAAATTAATTTAAGTACTTATGAGTGTTTGCAAAGATGATCTACGTGTAGTGTTTCTCACTTATATGTAAGAAACAAAGTCAACCATCGCATTAATTATTTATTGTTCATGATTAATTAGTTTATATAAACAAAGTAAGCTGTAAGTTTATTTTTTCATGTTGTTATCACATATGCTAAGTTAATATTTACTTTTATAACACTACACTAAAATTCATTCCTGTGAAATATTGTAATAGATGAGTAACCCTATGTTATATTCTATGTTATTGGTATACTCTGTAGTTTGTTTTAGTCTATGACGCTGTAACCTCGTGTGTAATATGTGTACTTAACTGTTAATTCAGTATTCAAGTAACTCTGCGTTTTATTCATACCAGCTGGTCGCCATCACCTCCAGGATAAATAATAACTCCCCTCGAGCGTTGGTTCACAATTCCTTTAATAACAAACGCGACCCCAGGTTGAGAAACTAGGCTCTAGAGCAGGGGTTCCCAAACTTATTTTGTCTACTGCCCACTTTGAGAATAAATTATTTTTTAGCGCCCCCATTTTTTCACCTACTGAAAAACTACTATAAATTCAAATTAAATTAATTAATTATTGTGAGCTATATTAGCGGAGATTAAACATTAATTCCAAACGAGACTTTTACTATAACCCGTAAGAGTTAACTTGAGACCTGAGCGCCGTTGTATATTACATACTGCGCTCAGGTTTCAAGTTAACTCTTGCGGGTTATAGTAAAAGTCTCGTTTGGAATTAATGTTTAATCTCCGCTAATATAGCTCACAATAATTAATTAATTTAATTTGAATTTATAGTAGTTTTTCAGTAGGTGAAAAAATGGGGGCGCTAAAAAATAATTTATTCTCAAAGTGGGCAGTAGACAAAATAAGTTTGGGAACCCCTGCTCTAGAGCCTAGTTTCTCAACCTGGGGTCGCGTTTGTTATTAAAGGAATTGTGAACCAACGCTCGAGGGGAGTTATTATTTATCCTGGAGGTGATGGCGACCAGCTGGTATGAATAAAACGCAGAGTTACTTGAATACTGAATTAACAGTTAAGTACACATATTACACACGAGGTTACAGCGTCATAGACTAAAACAAACTACAGAGTATACCAATAACATAGAATATAACATAGGGTTACTCATCTATTACAATATTTCACAGGAATGAATTTTAGTGTAGTGTTATAAAAGTAAATATTAACTTAGCATATGTGATAACAACATGAAAAAATAAACTTACAGCTTACTTTGTTTATATAAACTAATTAATCATGAACAATAAATAATTAATGCGATGGTTGACTTTGTTTCTTACATATAAGTGAGAAACACTACACGTAGATCATCTTTGCAAACACTCATAAGTACTTAAATTAATTTCGAGTGATAAGGGACGATTTCACCATAGACGAGAAATCTTTTTCGCACAGGTAAGAAGTAGCAAAAGGTATCAATGTTTTCAAAACTTCCGTTACTAGGCTTCCGTACTCACGTCGTCGTGCAAACCAAAATTTATGTAAATCTTAAGATAAAAATTCCAGTTGTAAAGTTTATCGGCCGATAGTTCAATGAGTTGATTCTTTTTAGTTAGTTTTAGTTTATTTTCATTAAACGGATTCAGAACCCATCTTTTCGTGAAATCATTGTTGTTATCTGGAAAATATTCTAGTAACTGAATGTTTAATTCACCTAAATGCGATTTTATGCTCTCTAACAGGCAGTCAATAACTGAATTTTCTAAATTCGTATTATAGTCAATATAATCAGAAGTTGCAGTAAATGCAACAAAATTTAGTTTTTCAAGGCGTATCCAAATATTAAACCAAATATTAAACTTTTTGATAAATTCTCTTTTTTTCTGAGAGGCAAAATGAAATCCTCACGAACACTCAGTCGGATTCTACGCCGATTGAGTAGTGTTGGGCTTGAACCGACTATACAAAACCCCCCTTTGCTGATAGCCCTAGTGGCTTTTACAGCGTCACAGGTCGCGTCGGGGCGAGCGCTGAGGTCGACCGCCTGAGGCTTCCTCCAGCCGAGGGATACCTCGTATGGAGGGCGGACCTAGGGCTCAAGGCGTCCACAGAGGAGTTTTCCGCACCCGCGTATATGTTAACGGGCTTCCTATTCGGGTGAGGGTCGGGCCTCTAGCGGACCCGGCCGGTGAGGCGGCTGAGGGCCAGTAAGTGTGCCTTGTGTTCCGCGTGGCAGTTTACAATGTGGCTTAAGGCCTGCGTGTGTGCGTGTAGAGATATGTGATCGGGCTTCTAAACGTGCACCCTACGCTTGCAACGAGGGACGTCCTCGCCTCCGCCCGTGGGTCGTTGTATAACCTAGTCTTTTTCTTTACCGTTTCACCAGACGTAGAAGGCAGATTTCGTTTTGTCACAAATTTGTCTATTTTAATTTAACTTTTTTACTGATATATGTTATATAAAAATTATACACTGGGTAAGTGAGATTAAATCATTGTATGTATTTGCTTCTTTGTGCTACTTCCCTAAAAATGTCAATAACAATGAAACTCTGCCTCGGGTTCTTTTGTTTTTATAACTAAGGTTTTTAATATATGTGAATCTGTCTAGCGCACGTGTCGCGCGATGCGCTGTCGGCTTATTTGATAAGTTCGTGCAAGTACAACGCAGGTTAAAACCGCGCCTAGACAGTTATTTTAGACTCTCAGGCACGCAAACGCGATTTACATGTGCGATAATTTGTTTTTATAATGCGCGGTTTTGCGTTTTTATCGCCTGAGGGAGCCTTGAAAATTTAAATTAAACGTATAAATGAACTTTTAATTAAAATATTATTACAATTATAACTTTATAACAAAGAAGTTGTAAGACTTTATATTTAAATTTTTGGCTTTTTCGTGGATCGCGACATAAAAATGTTTGAGAAACAATGCTCTAGAATCTTGAGATTGAGTTAATTTGAAAAATTCCTCTTAATTCAAGTGAAACCTTTTAATTTTGGGTAGATAACATTAAGTATTTTTTTATTTGACTTCGCTGTTTTATTTGACTTACGTTGACAAATTGACAGTCACAACTCTTTACTGATTTTTTGATTCATTTGATAACAGAAGGTAAAAATGCATTCAATGATGCATCAATAGATTTTCTAGTTATTAAAAATACGCATATTACGTGCGTGACCTTTTTGTGTGTCATATATTTTAGATTATATATTTCTTGACTCATTCTTTTCTAGGGCTGCTACTTGTACTAAAACTTGTACTACTTATACTAAACTTTAGTCTCTTCGAGTTCCAGGTGAAGCAAAAAAAGTTGTTATTGCCATGTTAAAAGCCACGGGCCTCAAGTGCGTGAGCGAGCAAACGATTTCTTTATATCCGATTATAGAAAATACCAGTTGGTATATTAGTATCATTAATTTCTTTAACTAATATAATATGTGATTAGAATAAAAATAGCAGCACTATCATGAGAAAAGAGTGTTAATATGTAAGTTTGTCTATGTCTCTGAGATTTAAGCACAACATAGAATAATTCACGTGTCATTCAAAAATAATTCGCTTCAGTCTAGGGTAAAACATCTTGTACTGGCAACTTTTTCAAAATTTAAATTAAATGACATTTCATTTATTTATTTATTTTATTATTTATTTATATTTCTTAAGGCATTGGCAAGACCATCAGCCTAATGACGTAACTTCTAGAAACTAACTGTCCCTAACGCTCCTTCAGTAAAGTGACAGTAGGCTTTACTGAAGTTAAAAAAGACTTCTTGGAAGAGCGCGAAAACTTCAGCTACACATGTTTATTTAGATCTCCTCCATTCTTTTCACTTACACAGAACTTTAAAACACAATATACTATCACTGTTGTAGTTTAAAACTTCTAAAAATGTAAAAAACAGAAAATCTAAATAAAATGACAACCTCACTTCTCCCGTTCCCGCCAAAAAGTCCTGACATTTCAACGACACAAAAGTGACTTTAATTCTGAAATAGTATTTAAAAAGATTAAATGCGCATAAATATGAATAAATTCTTTATTTATTATGCGATGATTGTGCGTGTATAAGTCATAATGTGTTCTTGTTGGTTGTTGGAATATGGTCTTTTGTTTTCCGTGTGGTTTTATAATATACTTTCCTAGCCATTATCATTGTTCCTAGCACACTAAGAAAATTTTTAATAAATTTCATTAAACTCAAAGAACGAAAAAACTATAATATTTTTTACAATTAATGATTTCATTGATTTTTAAAAATCAATATAACATTATTTATTTCCAATTTATTTCCAAACGCAAACCTTAAAAATGTTATGGTATGCGTTGCTATGGAAACGGCATTACCAACAAGATGAAAATCGTGATAAGAGTATTTCATTTAATGATTCAACTTACAAGCAATTATCGCAGTGCTGTAATTTAATAATATGCTGCTGACGAGTATGCAAAAATTGCTGATGCCAGTCTTTTGAATCTACAACTGTATTAAAAATGGTAATTTTTTAAATATGCACTGTGTACACGTAGCAGTACTTATTGTTAGCTAATTTTTTTAGATAAATTTTTATGTAAAAAGCATATTTGAGGTATATCAACAGTTGATTAATGTGTAAAATATTATCCGTCAAATTCTCTCTTGTACATTCATTAGGCCAGTTTCATTGCTAATCTATGTACCTATCAATTGAAATAGCAACAAAGCTTTTTAAATGTATCTTACACCATTTACTGTCTCATTGGCGGAAACAGCAGGATCGCCACAAAAGAAGAATAATAATAATACATAAATTTAAAATTTTTCATTGTAGGGTCTTTTGAGTATATTGAAGAAATTACGTTCGAATCCAGATAAAGAACTACGCTTATTGCTTCTTGGTCTGGACAATGCGGGGAAAACAACACTTCTGAAACAGCTGGCTTCGGAGGACGTGACTCACGTCACGCCGACGGCCGGATTCAATATAAAATCTGTTTTATCGAGCGGATTCAAGCTAAACGTATGGGACATCGGCGGTCAGAGAAAGATTAGACCGTATTGGCGGAATTATTTCGAGAATACCGATATTCTGGTTAGTCTATGAAAAAAAGTTTATGAAAAGCCAGGTCTGATGAAACGTCAAAAGTACTTGCATACCTAGGCGAAAACGCATGAGGAGAATGATGAGATTCGAGGAGGCAAAAGAAGTATGTAGGGACTGCAATGCTTGGAGCTCTGTCCTCTGTGACTACCTCGTTAGGCATACAGCGTGAAGATATTATGATATTATGTATAAAAAAGTATTATAAAGGGCCACAAGATCTTGACTCATATCAATTTTTTTTTAAGCACTCCAAAAAGAGCAGTGTAAACCATAAACAATGCACAAGAATGTAGGTTTCAAAATTTTCCAAAAATGTAACAAAAAGTATAAATTTTTTTACTAGCCTCTCACCAGAGGGGGACTGACCATCTCCCCTCCTCTCCCTTCTGTTCTACCATCTCCCCATCTCTGCTTTTTTTCGACTCTCCATCCAGTAGAAATTAGTCTAGAGCTCAGACCAGTTAAGAGCACCTGTAGACTGGTGTCTTTGGTGACCTAGATTTCGATATCTTAGCAGACTGAGAGTTAGATATTTGGATACATACAAAATTTCAACGGTTTATCTTGAAATCTTGAAATGTGGAAAAATTATTAGATAAGAGTCTTGAAAAAAAAATCCAGAAAAAACCCTGTTTTGCCCAAAGATTCAGTTGCATCTCTGAAATTCTACAGAATTTTAAAATAATTTTTATTAAAATGGATGGGAATTATAATTTCTCATATCTTTTTAGTATTATCAATTTCATTGAAGTTGTGTATTAATTTAAAATTGGATTTACAGAGATCAAGGGCAGTTAAAAAAGAAGTAAAAACGATAACAGAATAGTTTATTTGTTCCATAAAGTAGCATGCCATCATTTGCAATAATGCTGATTTTCATTCACAGCCTGGGATTGAGGGATGAGACCCCCCATCAATAATTATTATAAATATGACAACATACAAATGTTACATGATGGAAACAGTAGAATAGACATTTACAAAAATGGACAGGCTCTGTGAGACTATTACTCCATCTGTTTCTGTTTTTATCTGAGAGATAGATTTTTCTGTTTAGAAATTCTACATGATAGATGATAGTTATACCTAGCAATTAATTAATCTGTATATACATGTGAGTTAGTGGGATTGTTCACTTTCCTTTTTATTAATCGTAACCAAGATTTTAGGTGTTTTCCATTTTGATACCTTATTTATCTATATTTATTCTTTAATAATGAAAATAAAATACAGACACATAAATACATATCTTCACGCTGTATCCCAGGGGCAGTCAGGGAGGATGGAGCGCCATGCGTCGCACTCCTTACATTTTTTCACTTCCTTTATCATTTTCCTCACACATTTTCGCCTAGATATGCGAGTGCTTTTGACATTTCCGTCAACTATCTAACTAACTATCTGGCTATTTGATCTTCATAAGTTAGCCTTAGTCTTCCTTGGCTTCTTTTACCACTCACTTTCGCTCTGTAGATTTTCTTCGTCAGTCTTTCATCATTCATTCTTTCTATGTGCCCGAACCATCTAAGCATTCCTTTCTTCATTTTACAATAAAATATACGTCGGCAATATACATTCATCTTCTAGCAAACCACTTTCCTTTTCTAAACAAGTTATTCGCAAATATTATCTACAGCTAGGTGCCAATAATTAAAAAAATTAATTACTGTGTGATACAAATTAATGTAGTTATTATTTCATATAAAATTTTTATTTCTATTAAATCGTAAATTAAATTTAATATTACAGATATATGTTGTCGATTGTTCGGATCACCAAAGACTAGAAGAAACAAGTCAAGAGCTGTCAGAACTCTGTGAAGATGACAAGTTACGCGGGGTACCATTGTTAGTGTATGCAAATAAGCAGGATCTAGCAACTGGTATGTATAGTGACATTATACTTATAAAAATATGAATTATATGAAACAACTAAACAACAATTCAAACATGGATACGATATGATGATGTTGAATATTATCTATATTTAGATAACAAAGTATATAAAAAAAATGAACAAGGTTTATGATAATTACAACAACTCATGCAAAACATAACATAAAATACACAATGTTGGGATTTGCAATGCAATAGTCGTGTCTCTTATCTATAATGAGGCGAAATGTTAGGCAATGTCGTTATATTATCGATTTATGTAAAAAGTACCTTTATGTAAAAGAATAATGATAATTTAACTTTTTCGTCATCATAATAATATTTTTGTTACATTTCTAACAATATTTATAGTTTGATTATGGATAAGGATGTCAGCTTTTTTCATATTTTACACTCATTTTACTAGGTACTCATTTTACAAAAAGAAGACAGAATTACCTCATGTTTTAACATCTATTAACACAAAGTAAGTACAATGACGAGTTGTCTTGTGCGTCAGTAATGCAGGTCGAGAGAGCATTTACCTTCCCCATGCACTTCAGGACACCGAATTCATTTAGGATCAATCTATAGTGCCGCAGGAGAGAAGAAAACGGAGGGGAAGAGAAGCGATTTTTTCGTACTCAACATTTTTAACCTTATATCCATGGAGTAACATACAGATTAGATATGAAACTCAAAACGAGTAGTGTCCTTGAGCATTCTCGATAACTCGTGCGGCTGCAGTCGGCTTTTGGTTTCATATCTAATTTGTATATTACTTCATGGCGATAAGGTTCGAAATGTTATGCACAAAATTATTTTTATTTTCTTACTTTACCCTTATTCTCGTCCCCATCTTATCAATTAGTAAAATTCTGCTGTGCGTTAATGTTGGTCTCCTAAACCAATCACCTTGGAATATAATTATGCTGGTGTTAACAGAGCATCTGGCTACAAACAGTAATATTATGATTCCAGCTCTACCGGCCAGCGAGGTAGCTCAACATCTCGGGCTTCATCTGATAAGGGATCGCACCTGGCAGATACAGGGATGTGTGGCCACTGATGGTACTGGTGTCAAGGTATGTTTTTTTTTATGTATAATATTTAGTTCATATATTCGAGTTTATTTGATAGCCTTAGAGCAAAAAAATTATGTTGGTTTCATGCTGTATTCACTTCTGGTAGCGCTCGGTAGCGTTCGCGGCTCCTTCGTGAACTAGTTTGTTTATTTTCATTGGTTTAGTGACACATAAGCTGCATTAGTTCATTTAAAACGGCTACTCATATGAGCCTGCCATAAGGGCAATCTAGGGTGCACGGTGGTCGGGACGATCAAATGAATGAATTAGTGACATAATAATAATGACCGAATGAGTGACTGATCTGAATTTGTGAATAATTCGGCTTCAAACGGATTTCAAAAATGAAAAGCTATGAGTCCCCCTACGAACTCTCTACACCCCTCTGGGACGTCTGGGCGCGCTCCTTTGATTGCGAAGTCCTGTGATTAACGGAATATGTATCAAGCGGTTGCCATTCTTGCATATAGGGTGGCATAGTGACATTAAAAATGAACAAGAGAGCAGAATGTGGTCGCCAGCTCGTTAGCTTAATTCATTCGAGAGCTCTTTTACACTAGATCGCTCACAATACTAAATGTTTCTATTGTATGTATTAATTAAAAGTCTAATGAGATTGTTTTTATTCTACAGGAAGGCATGGAATGGGTATGCAAAAATATACCCGTTAAGAAATAGGGTAACTTATACTATAGTTTATATTAGCGTATATTTTAAAGACACAAATATCAACCTTGAAAATAATTTAGAATTTGTATCACTTACTCAAGAAAGATAGGTAGTATTTTCACAGAAGAAATTAAAAAACCAGTTTTAGAACTAGGTTTTTAAAAGATGTTTTTTGATATACTACAGGTATCAGCACAGTCAGCTTCGATAATTTTTATATGTTGTCGGCCTAATTATAAAACTTTGTAATTCCACTTTTTCAAAAATTGTATTTAGTTTTATGTAATTAAAACAATGTCCGATCGAATGGAAGTGTTGCAGCACTATGATCGGAACGAAATACGACTGGTAACATTATGAACTAATGTTTTGATGCTAAATGAATCCTAATGCCTATATTATAGAGATTAGTTTTACTAAACTTGTCTTCATCAGAAATATGGTTTGTAAAGTGTAATTGTAGCAAAATATAGCAGAACTGTAAAAAGGTTGCTTTGATAAAAGAAAAATGTGACAAAAATGGAGTTAAATTTCATAATTAGGTCGACTTATTTCCTTCCAATAGTTATATTGCACTAAACAAAGTGGGCAGTGAAATAGAGATTTTTCATCTCTCGTCCCATAATGATTGAAGGATTGTATGATAATTGTTATTATAATAAATTATAACCGAGGGCGGATCTAGTCCAAAAGCGTGAGGAATAATAAATTTAAATCGCAATAAATCATAATTAAAAATTAATCATATTTATTTGATACATTAACTAGAAATATTTGCAAAAAAACAGATTAACCTGGAGGGGTCATGACATGACAGATCCGATCTTGATTATAGCAATAATAATTTGATGCTGACAGTACATTAAAAACTTATTTAGTCAATTCTCTAGTCATATTTAATTTTTAATTTAATTATTAACGTAATTTGTAATGGTTCCGTCCAAATATGAGTTTATTTAGATCGATAAAGTATTCTAAGATATATTGATTGTACACAGATCATTTAAAATTAAAGCAGTATTATGTTAATTTTATTTTAATATTTTTATTTGAATAAAATTGAAGTGTCTGAGTATCATAAAAGTATAGCATTGAATGCGCTATTCTTATCAGGTTTGGCGACAGGGGCGAACTAAGGATATGGTAGCGATAGTAAATCCTGGACTTTAATATTCATGGGGTTCATATAATACTCATCTATACTACTATATAAATCTCTTGCGTCTGTCTGTAATTTCAGATTTTTTGTGAAATTTTGCGATAGATAGTCGTTTTATTACTTATTGATTTGGATTCTACCATTTTTAAAATTTTTGTCTGTCTGTCTGTCTGTATGTCCTTTTATAACTAAAGAACGGCTTGACTGATCTTAATGGCAATCGGTACGTCGTAAGAACACGTGATTGCGCTCATGATAGGCTACTTATTTTTTAGAAAATCTACCCCTAAGGGGTGAAAAGGGGGATGAAACTTTGTATGGGAAATGGCAAACCCCTGAACCGATTATAATGAAATTTAGCACTGAGATAGTTTAACATCAGAGAACGGACATAGGCTACTTTTTTTTTATCAAAAAGTTATGCCTAAGATGGTGAAAACGGGGATGAAACTTTGTATGGGAAACGCTAAATCTTGATAGTGAGAGGTGCGGCGATAATACTCATTTTTATGACACAATGACTTCGATTCCACCATTTTGAAAATTTTTGACTGTCCGTCTATCTGTATGTCCTTTTATAACTGAAGAATGGCTTCACGGATCTTGATAAAAATCGGTGCGTAGTACGAAAATGTGAATGCGCTCATGATACTTATCTTTTTAGAAAATCTACCCCTAAAAGAGTGAAAAGGGAGATGAAACTTTGTATAAGAAATGGTAAACCGCTGAACCGATTACAATGAATTTTGGCAGGGATATAGTTTGACATCAGAAAACGGGCATGGGTTACTTTTTTTATCAAAAATTTACCCCAAAGAGGGTGAAAAGGGGGACAAAACTTTGTATGGGAAACACTAAATCTTGGTAATGACAAAGTTTGGTGCGGTAATAAGACTTTTTTTTATCAAAATCTGTGAAAAGGGGGACTGGAGAGAGGGGCATGAAACTATGTACGGGAAATGCTAAACCACTGAACTGATTGTGATGTAGCATGGATATAGTTTGACACATGGGAACGGACATAGGCTACTTTTTTATCAAAAAACTATCCCTAAGGGGGTGAAAAGGGGAATAAAACTTTGAATGGGAAACGCTGAACCGCCAAACTAATTATGATGTTTGGTACAGAGATAGTATGTGTCCGGAGACAGACGTAAGTTTAAACGTAGACTTTTTTCAGAAACAATGTTTAAACATGCTATGCATATTTACATATAACTGAACCTAATCCGGGAAAGCCACGAAAAAATTTTCCGCGCAGACGAAGTCGCGGGTACAGCTAGTTAACAATAAAGTATAATATTTGTTTTAAAATTACGCAGCGGAAACACCACAACTATTGGCCGTTTAAGCTACCTGACCAACTCTTCCTAATAGAAGGGTAAATGTAAATATATAAATGGAGATAAATAAAAATAATATTGAGTGAATCTTTGAAGATGTATTTATTTATTAATTTGAATGGACTACAAATATTTTCATTTTAAAATAAATTTATATCAAAATTGAAAATAATAAAATTATAGTAATTGAACATCTTTATTATGTACTAGCGACCCGCTCCGGCTTCGCACGGGTAGAATTAAAAAAAAATACAGCCATGTTACTCGCTGATAATGTAGCTTTCTATAGGTCAAATAATTTTTGAAATCAGTTGAGTAGTTTTTGAGTTTATCTATTACGTACAAACAAAAAAAGTTTAACTCTTTGTAATATTAGTACAGAGAGTATAGATATGACCGTTTCGCTATATTACACGGCCTCTGCTTATGACAGTTATTAGTCACAAACAGTACACATATACTTAAAATAATATCTCTTTTTGGAATAGAAATCTATTGTTGTACAATAATTTCAATTAACATTTTAAAATTAACTGCAAAAGTATTATAATGCTTATTTTTTAAAGATAACGTTGAAGTGTCGAATAACTATACAGAGTTAATTTAAAAATATTAATAACCTCTTAGTAATTTGTTGTTAACGTTATCCTCAATAGCTTTTGTTCTACGACTTTTAATGATTCGTAACTTTTTCTTTCATACCAAAATAAAAATACATTAAATGTTTCTGAAAATGGCACCTTCTCTACCCGGTCGCTAATGCACACGCACAGCGCGGCGTTGAGGTCCGGTGCGCTTGCACTGTACCATTGAAATACGTACACAGAGTAATTACGTTTCAGACAGTACAACAAAAGATAATAAATATTTTTTGAGGAACGTATTAAGTTTTGAGAAAAGTTAATGTCAGTTATGACGACAGGAATTTTGCACTAAGAGGTTATTAGTATTTTTCAATTTAATAATAACTGAGGTGTTTCCTATATAACTCAGTATCTATGCTGCTTTGTGACAAAAAAGAAGAGTATAGAATATGTCGTAATATTAACAATACTCCACACGATTACACAAATTGTGTGACCCCAAACTACTGTACCATGGGTACCGCACAACGAAAGGGAGTAGTACCATCTAGACTTCAAGTCAACTGACAAAAGTTGGATTCTTAAATGGATCTGACGGGGGATCGACCCCGAAGCCCTGGCCTGGAAAACAGATGCATTACTACGGCGTCAATGGGCCGATAAAATTATAATATATTATAGTTCTGCTATGGCTTTATAAATCCAAACATTTTCACTGCCAAAAGTGGTGTCATAATTTTGATGTAGAATGGTATTGCGCTATGTATGTATTATATAATGAGAAACCTACTCAAATACGTATTAAGAAGATTAGGCTACTATTACAGTCTAACTTGTAGACTAAGTTAGGGATCAAAAGGGCTCCCATTGAGGTCAAAGTAATGGATTCCAACGCTTTTGTCGCTAGGCCTGATTTTTATATTTTGTACGTAATTTTATTTGATTGGTTCTAATTGAGTGGTCATAAATTGAAAAGCAAATTAGAACATATTAGATATAGTAATTTAGCAGTAACGTATGCTGTTTGTGAGATGAGAAAACTATACATTAACAATAGAATGGGGCGCCGATATGTAAAGAACGTGCGGGCTTTGTAAAATTTTATTATGTATAATGAAATTGGGTGATAGTATTCAGAAGTGCTATTGTATGTATACCAATACTTTTATAGAGACAAATTGATAATTGCGTTCAATAGCGTTCTCTCTCTCAATACTTTCTCTATATAGTGCAAACGAATATTGTCACATGTTTAATTTAAATTCCGTCAATTCGAACTTATTATTCGACATGTATTTCGCCTCAACACAGCATCTTCTGAAATGTTCAGACTCAATCAGTTACCTCAGATATCATGATAAATGCGATAACGAAGAACATGTAAGTGTAAAATTGCGGTGTATATAATTACTTATAAGATCGTAAAAACGAAGAATAGAATATTGTATATACTCAGGTGTTACTTTGCGGAAATCCATTTCATGTGATGAATTTCTAAAATCTTTAGCTACTTTCCGCTCAAACTCTAAAAACCACCAATCGACACGTTTCGCCTCTCAACGAACCATCCTCGGGATATACCAGAGATCGGACTCGGTCAGCTTACCAGCACTGCTGGTAAGTCGCGAATCCAATTCGGTGCTGGTAAGCTGACCGAGTCCGAGTCCAAAGTCCAAAGAGTCCAAAGAGTCGAGTTGGTGGTTTTTGGAGTTTGAGCGGAAAATAGCTCAAGATTTTAGTAATTCATCACATGAAGAATAGAATGCTTAGGTTGTTCGAGCACATAGAAGAAATGAGTGATGAAAGATTGACGAAGAAAATGTACAGAGCGAAATTGAGTGGTAGTAGAAACCAAGGAAGACCAAGGCTGACTCACGAAGACCAAATAGCCCGAATGTTATCTGACGGAAATGTCAAAAGCACTCTCATACCTAGACTAAAATGTATGTGGAGAATGATGAGATTTGAGGAGGCGAAACATGTACGGACCACTTGCTTGGCGCTCCGTCCTCTCAGACGACCCCCTTAGGGATACAGCGTGAGGATATGTATATGTGTTTATGTATGTATAGGATGATATATTCAATGAACATTCTCAAAGTAACACCTAAATTGGGAAAAATCGCCTCAATTTTATTATATTCTACATATGATAATATTGTGATTAGTTTTGAAAATTGTACAGTATTGTGTGCTCTATTTTATTGTCCTATGATATTTTAATAGAATTTCTTCCAATAAAACCACGTTTTCAGTCTAATTATTTTATTTAAATATTAAAGTCACTACCTAGAGAAGTTAGGATATTTACAGTCACAACCAAATAGAATATTAAAATGTACGAAAAGTCGAGGAAACTTTCGAATCAGGAAGGGGTCACTGTAAATTAGTAACGAGAAAAATTAAAATATCGTTTAATACTACATTTATTTGATAAATAAACAGACGTATTGCGGAAAATCAGAGAAAAATTTCGATTGACCTGAACTTATGGGGGTTATGGCCCCCTCTTCCCGGACCGGCCTTATATAGGACATAGTTGTGGAAGATATGAGTATAGAGCAAGGAGAGACTGCTGAGGACGGAGATTCGATCAATTTTTGCATATTGAATGCAAAATCAGAAGTTATTAGCACCAATGTCCAGCAAAAATATTCTTTTAACTAAGTTTTTATCTACAAAATAATAATCACAATTTTACAAATAGTTTTCTAATAATTGATTTAAACAAGAGTGATACGGTATGTTAGAACTCGATTGAATCGTCTACATAAATCGGATACGACAAAGACACTATTTGTTAAGTAACATTACGTGTCATACGAGATAATTCATATATTCATTGGGATTTATGGAGTACTTAACCTATAGAGCCGAAATATCAGACCATCCTACTCATCACTGCTTACTTTTTTAACAATTATAAATATCAACTCTCGCTCACATTAAAACAGTATATAATCCATACTGTACCTGTACATCTCTGTATATTCCGACATATATTTAAATACCTATGTAATGGCTCACATGAAATTATAAAACAGACACACATCTCATTTCATTGGTAACAGTAAAAATACAATTTTGAAATTTACATTCAATTTATCATGGGTCAAGTTAAACTGGACCTCAATTGATGTGCTCGATGATATGTGTCTATGCGTCTCGCTTTTATCTTGGCGTAACCTCTATTACGGTATCTCAGTCTATTCATATGCACGTGTTTTGATTGACGTAAATTGCTTTCGAACAAAATAAACGACGTTTCCACTCTATAGGTTAAGCGCTCCATGTTGGTACTACAATCACAGTGTTAATTAGATTTCGTTTATAAGCTCCATACATAAGGGTGCTCGTATCGTATCGCTGGTATCGCTCTATTTTTGTTTTTATCAATGTTTCTAATTGTAAAAGCTTATGGGTCATTCTTCAGAATTTCGTTATTCTTCTAACGTCATCATTTTGTGACTTCTGTGGTCGCTATGTATAATCGAAATTACAACAATGTTAACAAAAATGTTTTTAGAGTAATTCAAGAGTTATAGATGGGTATTTAGATACATATAAAAACATAATGATTGTGCTTTGGGTATGTTTGTGTCCAAAATGGACCAATGGCGAAATTCTGTAGAATGACCAAATGTGATTTAAAACTTAATTTATTTACTCACTCTTTAACTAAGTACTTTAAACTATTTTATTTGTGGTAATTGTTTATAATATATATTATATTTCTTAACTTTTACACATAATTGCTACGTTTCTCTTTATAATTCGCTGTGATAGACTTCTGTGGTCACCTTCATTTCGTGTTCGTGGAATGCAGCGCAATCAGCTGGGTAAGCCGCCTGTGAACAATATAATGTTTAAATATTCATATAATTACTTGAGTATATAACAATTAGGATTTTACTATTATTTATTTATATTGGGTGATGTAATGGCATCCATGTCCAGCGTATCCGTGTTTCGGAAGGTTGTTAACACAGAGTACATTATATATAGGGAAATAGAAGTAAGTATCAGTCGAAGTTCTCAATCTAATGCCATCTAGTAAAACTAGACTAAAACCGTGAAGTAATCTTCATATATACAACAAAAGTACGTAATTATTAGTACGTAGTTATTACTTGATTACTAACAATTAATAATAATAATAATATGAAATTGAATAATAATGAAATAATGATATAAATTGTAAAATTTAATGGTTAAAATCATGGTTTGAACGTCACACAAAGTTACTTATACACTTGTATACACTTGACAATCCAATGCAACTAAGTTATCATTATCACTACCTTCAAGTTAAAGGACGAAATAACTTAACATAAAAGACTAGTGGTGACATCTTACTTTGCTAGACTACACAACTATAAAGGCCAAATATTCATATGAAAATATTTTGTATGAAGTGAAATGACCCTGGTTGTTAATTGCTACCGTCTCGGCTATTGCTATTTGGCGGTAGTCTAGTATAATATAAGTAATCCCAGCCCAGACAGAATACGAATGAAAAGATACGTGATCCAGTGTGGTAGAATGGTTTATCGAGTTTGATGTCACTTACCTCGCAGTTCACGTCGTTTTGTATAGCGTTGTATAAATCCCAGAAACCTTTCCCGTTTTGGAAACTGAGCGCTGCTGACGCGACCAAACTACTGAACTTCGTCAGCCCGGTTTTGAAGCCTGGTAAACCTGCAAAATAGGTTTTTTTTATAACAGCATTTATATACATCACATTGCTGCGCTCAGTTACCTCTTCATAGATGAGACGAGAAGGAAACGGCGAGTACTGCAAACGTAAATTCTGTGCTAATTGACGGAGGCAGATTAGTGGTCACCATTTTACTGTCAGTGTTTCCAAACAAACGGTTTATGATTTTTTTTTTGTTAAAGTGGTAGAAAAATTCAAAAGATAGCTAGTTCCCTAGGGATGATACTTTATGTGGGATTTTTTCCTAAAAATTCTAGCAGGGGTCGTTCTCGGTATATATCAAGGAGTTTGGAGTTTTCCTACGGAACACATCGGAAGACCTGAAGCGCTGTACAGCACTTCTCAGGGGGCAAAGGGGCGCTCTCAACACCTTAACAGTGATATTACAGCTAGAACCATATGTGTTGTCGATCTCATCTAGATTTTTTTTACAAAAGTAGGGGGCAAACGAACAAGCGAGTCACCTGATGGAAAGTGATCACCGACGCCCATTGACACCAGGGGGAGATGGGCCACCAGCACTCTCACCGAACGAAACACAACAGCAATAGATGCTGTTATTAAGCCGATATTCTGTCAGAGAGTGGTATTTTACTGTGCGAGGTGGGCCAATTAATGCTGCAATGCAGCATGGCTCTACCACTCCTTTATTATATTATATGGCATGAACACTTATGACCCCAAATATCCTCGTTTATTGGTCTCGTACGACCGGCAAGGATACCACAGCCTTTCTGGTCTGTGTTACAGTGATGAAGGTCTCTGACCTGGCCTCTCTACTACTGCCGTAAGAGTAATCGGAACCAGCGGAGGCAGGCTAGTGGCCATCAGCTTACTGTGTTCAATAAAAGATTTCTAGCCTGGCCTAACGGCTACTGCCATGTAAGAATAATTAGGACAAATGGCTTCCGAACTTGACTCATTTAATGAGTAAGTTCTATTAACTACAAATAAACATAATAGTTCATCCATTGTGGTGTTACCATTGTCAAAACTTAGTTAGATTTTGACAATCGTAACGCCTATTTATACGTAGTACATGTTAATAAACGGAGTCAGCCAGATGGTTGAGTGGGTTTATTAGCATGACATAAGTATAAGGTGTAAAAATTGATATTCGGTGCCCAATACAGATTCGATTGGTGCCAAATGCTCTTTGTAATATTAGTATACAGATAATATTTTTCCAAATGAATCTTCACTTACTTTGTTTGTTCTGATCAGGATGCCTGTTCACCAAGCACATAAGGTGTTCTTGGCAATGAGGGGCCTTCATTGAGTGTTTGTATGCTCTGTACACCCTCAGTACGGGTTCAATAACCTCCAAGTTCAGAGTGTCCGTGACACGGTCCGCTAATGCATTGTAATCGCTGCGGCTGGCCAACGATTGTGATGTAGACTGAGCCATTTTGAGGAGTTGCTAAAAAACAATATTTATTATTTACAATTTCAGAATTGAAAGTATCGATTTCTTCAAATATCCTAATAGAATTACGATTCTATTTAAAAAACCACTTGACTTTACTAAGAAATTTTTCTCTGTATCTCGTTAAGGATATGGAATGAAAATATGTAAGTATGTCTGTAGGTGTGTAGGTATCTGTTCATTAAAGAAAAAAAATCCGGTCAAGTAATGACGGACCACGCACAATGAAGGGTTCAGTAGTCGGGATGCATTACATTCATTTAATCCGCAGCAAAAATAAGTTTGTCTTTTATAGCAGCCATTCCCAAAGTGGGCGATAACGCCCCCTTGTGGGCGCTGCAGGCCTAAAGGGGGCGGTAAGAGTTCCAGAAAAAAAATGGGTGCGTTATGTAGAGGCCTGGGGGGTGATTTGTAATTTCATTTAGCTAGGAGGCATCTTAGACAACGACTGCATGAGCTCTCGACTCAGTAGACAAAATAAGTTTGGGAACCAGTGTTTTATAGCGTCTCATAATGGTACTAAAAACGACGTTATTTCCGCGGTCACTGAGCGTGTTACATACTTAAACCAATTTTCGTTGAAAGATCTTAGATTTTTCCATAATTTGTAAGTCTAGGTATAGTTAAAAATTTAGAGCGCGACACATGCTTGACGATTAGAAGCACATATCTCAGCAACTATTGATTTAAATAAAAAAGTCACATCGAAACCTCAATATAATGTTTGTTGACATATAAAGATAACCGACACGCTCAAGTGCATAGGAATTTTTCTTCATTCCTCGACCAACGTGTTGAGCGTCACCCCTAATTTTATTTTATTCAAAATTTCACTACACAGCGGTTCATGGCATACGCCTACCTTCCAGATTTCATTTATGTAGTGTCCGTAGTCTCTCAGTAAAATCGCTGTGACATGTGGACAGACAGACGTACAAGACGAAATTATAAGGGTTTTGTTTTTTACCATTAGGCTTGGAGCCCTAAATAGGATGTTTGTTACTTTTAAGTAGATATATTGCAAACATAGTGAAAGTTAGTCACGGGGCCAAGAGATAAGATTTATTACAAGGAGCTGACATTAAGGATACACTAGGATTCTGGTTGTATTCTACCTAATCTTGAGCAAAATTTTTGGTCTTGCTTCAAATAAGCAAACTTGATGATTTTGCTCATCACTCATCACTACTCTTGGTCCTACAATATTTATTCACGGGTTTATGTCGCGTAATATTGTAATGCGACATACCCGACAAATGTAATCAACAAATATACGAATACAACATATGCGAATGCGATTTATGCGACATATAAACGCGACATAGACCCGTGAATAAATATTGTAAGATGTGTACAAGTCGTGAAAGTTTAAAAACATTGTCTTGGTCCTGTTTATGTCAAAGTTTCCTCACCACCAAGACCAAAACTTTTGCTCATCACTAATTGTGCATTCTGTTGTCATACTAGAAGCGATGTAAAGGTGCGATTTTATCGTACTCTATCAGCCCTCAGGAAGTTGCGTAAAGTTATATGCTGTTTATTACAATTAAAAACCCAACAATTTTAGGTTAACAACGTTGAAGGCGTTACGTCGATATTGTTATTACCTACGAGTTGACGGTAGTTGACGACGGTTGATAATGGATATTGACGACGATTTAAGTTGACGGTAACTTTCACATAGTAAAGGGACTGAAACTGGTAAACTGGATAAGCTCCTATTTGGGTTTTATGGCTTCAGTACTAAGACCCTGCACGTAATGTTACTTTTATTGTCACTAAGACTATTTGGATCGCGCTCAGTTGGGTCGGGAACCTTGGAAGCGTCGAGTAATACTTCAAAAATTATTACAGACTTCTATAAAAAAGAAATAAGGTGTAGCGAAAGATGCGGATGGCTAGTAAGAAGAAATATGGTCGTATTTAATGTTTACTTGCAGAAGAGGAAGGTCAAAGTTACGATCAACCTCAGAATAAGACTTAGGATAGAATGGCCTAAGTACGCGATTTAACCGATTTTTGGGAATGTCACACGGACTAACAACACAAATTACACACGAACTTTAAAATGAAACAAAAAGTTTATTATTTCAACTAGAAACCCATATCACAGATTAATTAGTTACTAATGTACCCATAGGAAGAAGATAATTTATAAAATCATAGTAGAATAATATAATAAATTTATTTGTCTGAGAAGAATCGCTGAAGACAAATATTTGTTGATTATGTGTCGGGTAATCTATTCGAACTAAACAAATTATATACAAACGTTTAATTCAAAATTTATAATGCCCCAAAATTAAAACACGAATTCCCATATTTGTCCTACGCCCTTGAGGAAATAGAGTGAGACATAATACTTGTTTTATGTACTTATCTAAAAAGTAAACAATAGTTATTTTTTCTGAAGTTTTTTGTAATAATTTTGTTCTCATCACAAATAAAAGGGTAAAAAAAAAGAAAGTAAAATGGTTAAAAAATGCAGCGTATGCGATAAATTCCTAAAATCTCTAGCTATTTAGCTATAGCGGTGCTGGTTAGGTGACCGAATCCTATCTCTGGTGTTTCCTGAGGATGCTTCGTTGAGAGGTGAAACACGTGTCGATTGGTGGTTTTTAGAATTTGAGTAGAAAATTGCTAGAGATTTTAGGAATTTATCGCATGAGATGGATTTCCGCAGAGTAACACCTGAATCTATACAATGCAGCGTATATTTTGAGGTAAATATTCGATATTAGAAAGCTAATCTGAGAATAATCTTCTCTGTACTTTTGTATTCAATGGGCTTTGGTAAAGTATTGTATTTATAACCTTATTTATTGCGGAAATACATTAAAAAAATGATACCTCATTGAATTTTTTACAAGTTCTTTTCTGTGGAAGTTTATTCCGAACCAGTAGATAAAATACTTTTTGAGAAAGTTTAATAAAATTTTGAATATGGCTAAGCGTTAGATTACTGTTTCCCGTTTTGACACTTGATAATGGATATTGTTATCTAGTTTTTGGGATCCAAAACTATCACATTCCAAAAACAAAGTTTCAATTTATAAAATCTTTTCTACTTAAAAACACCTTAAAAACGACTTCTGCGATCGCAAAGCATGATCGCCTTAGACTTTAGTCTTAGGTTTTTTTTAACTAAGTATTCGAAAATCATCATCAAAAAACAAATTCTATCATTGATACTTCAACAATACACCTCATTAAGTGTAAGAACACCTAAGCAGTAGTTAATCTAACGTGCTCCCTAGAATGTCAGTAAAGCTACAGAAGGCGCGCGTTGAAGGAAAAATATAATTTAATGTAATCAATAGGTACCTTAATGTAATCGACAGCTTGCTTGACGTAACCGGAGACGTCAGTATCCATATCAAGTTGGTTTTTGAGGACATGATTGACTAACACTGTTATGGACTTTTCAGGCTTATTCACATTGAAGTGGGCGGTCTTTGGCAGACCTTGGGCATCCAAGAAGCTGTTTGTGATGTACTGAGTTGAGATTAAATACCTGGAAAATTAAGGGTAACAATCGTCAGAAAATTTAATATGTGTGTAGAGATTGCTTTTTTTGGCATGGGGTGGAAAATCTTAAAAAAATCTTAGTTCGCTGAAGGAGAAACTACGTTATGAAGAACTTTAAAACTGCGGCGGCGACCCTCGTCGCGGGAGGGAAGAGTTCCGAGGTCTGCTAAAGTATACTACTCCTTAGCGGTGCACAGTTTCCGCCCTCGAAGAGGGATTTGGAATGAGGTGATTATTTTTATACGAAATTAGATAAAAAAAAAATGTTCAGCATTATTTTTAACAGTGGTAACCTTGGTAACCTTTTAAAATACAATTTAGCTATACAGAAGTGGGGTAAAAGTACTTGCTACGAGAAATTTAGGCATCTTTTTGATGTTTGATTAATTTTATTACGTAACTTAATCGTTTTAGTAGGACAGAGATCAAATAAGCATGACTACCGTTCCTTCAATATTGCATTATTGAGAAAATGACTTTCCTTTATCGATCACTTCTTGAAGGTCACGAATATGTTTGTTGGAGACATTAATATTACCCACCTTTGTAAAGCGAATTAGCCCAGTAAAATTTATTAATGTATTTGACTGTGTTTAATATTGTGTTCAGTATTTCTTTTTGGTATTAAATAGTATTAAGTAAAAATACATTGGTGGCAACACTACTACGCAAACAAAAAACCTTCGGTTCGGTTGACGGTTGGCTCGTGCCCGCACGCTTATTACGTAACTTGCAGACAGCATGCGACAGTCAATATCGCGCGATATTTGCTGTCAAAACGAGAATTTGTGTAATGTAATTTATATACTGCCTTTAAATCAACCGCGAAAAGTACATTTCACAGACATAGAATAATAGACACGCAATAGTCATACATGATACCAATGTTTTATTACAATTAGTCACCGGTCGCGCAGTGATCGCGTGGCTGTCGCTGCCTGCAAATTTTTAGGTAATAACTCCGCCGTTTGGTTCGAATGCGCTCCCGTCGCAATTCCCGCACACTTATTACGTAACTTGCAGACAGCATGCGACAGCCAATATCGCGCGATATCTGCTGTTAAAACGAGAATTTGTGTAATATAATTTGTATAGTAGCGCTAAATCTACCGCGAAAAGTGCATTTTCCGGTCATAGAATAATAGATACGCAATCGTCATACATGATAGGTACTAATTTTTTACTGCAATTAGTCAGCGATCGTGTAGTGAACGCGTAGCTGTCTACAAATTTTTAGGTAATAACCCCGCCGATTTGTTCGGTCGTGCTCCCCGTATTATTCGGCTAATTAACGTAATATATATAATAAAATCGAAATATTATAAACAATTCTCAAGAATACAGAAGAACGAAGCTCCGCAACGTAGGAGTGTCACCTGCGACCTTTCGACATACCAGGTTTACTTTCAATATTATTAAATAAGTTTTGGAAATAATACTTAGCGCTGCGTATCGCGGACAACAATTTCAATATCAGATATACCTATTCGAGATATATAAAAGTATGAGAAAAAGAGAAGCGTTGCACGAACCTTTGATAGACCTCAGGTTTTGAAATGTGGACGACCATATCTGTCAAATACTTCGTCGCTGCTTTAATCCAATGTCTCCTGAACGAGTGATTTTCAAAATTCTTGAACATCAATTCAAAGCTAATCTTACCATCTGGGCCAGTAAAAGCTTTCAACGCTCTTTTGAATCCTGATTTCTCCCAAATCGTTTTTCCTAATTCAGAATTAATGAACAGATCCCAATAAAGATGCGCCTTTTCTATGAAAGGTGGTAAGAATGACGCGTGGTCTTTGTGTTCGTCAGCCCGCTTTTGAGCTTGATCGCTCGAAAATGAACTCAAAGTATTCATTATTATGGGTAAAAATCCCGCAACATTCTTATTTCCCATGAACCCTGATGCGAGACTTAAAATGCTTTCTACGTTGAGGTCATTCTCTTGTTGATTCTGTCGCTTTTGTCTTTGGGGTTTTGGTTGTTCAGTTGTCATCTGTTGAGCGACCATTGAAAGCATTGAACCTACTAACGACGGATCGATTTTTCCATCTTGCCCTCCGAGTAAACTGCCCAGTCCTGCAAATATCAAGTAAATCAGGTAATTGTACACATACATGTAAAGACGAATTTGCGCAAAAGGAAAAATGGCACAGAGATCTCAGGGTGTATTAAACGCAAGTATTCTAAGCATTACCGTTCTATCGAATACAAAAATTTCTTAGGTAGTCTAACAATAAGAATGATTTTATTTGTATCGACGTATTCACTGACCTTAAAAATAATCAGAATTTATTGTGAGATGATGTTGAAAATATCTCATATCTCAGAACCTACAGGCGTTTCTCGGATTAGAAGTATTTTTTATTTGCAACAGTTCGGTGTTAGATTAAATAAGATTTTATGTTGTTCGTTTGTTGAAGATGTCACGTCAGAACGTTATGTATTTGGATGATGGATAAGACGCGACACAGAAACACTACTCCTATTGTATACTTTTCATACAGCACCTTTGAAAAAGATATAATAATGCAATAGACGATAGCGAGAGCAAGACAGGAACATCGTTATGCGCTGCGATAAGGAAAGAATATATCATAATATTGTGTTCTTTAGACTTAATGTACGTCAATCATCATACATCATATCCTTACGCTGTATTCCTAAGAGGTTAGTGCGAGAAGATCGAGTGCCAAGTATCGAGGTCTACCCAAACAGCAATTTAAACTTGAACCAGGCATGTGGCAAGTTTGCTGTGCAACTGTATACACTTGAAGCATGTTGAAATGAGGCTTCCTAGTTAAAGATTGTAATACCAGGAGGCAATTATGTGGTTAATACACTAAAATAGGTACCAAATATAACAAAAACTTCATACCTACCGTCCTACTAAAAATAATAAGATTGTAGCAACATTGTCAAAAATTTTGTTGTCATATCTGACATTGCAATTTTCAAACATTGTCAAAAACTTGCATCATATTTGCTGTGGCAATTTGTAATCAAAGAAAAATCAAGCATGCAGCAATTTTACATGATATCTGGATATGTGCGTCTTTTACCTCCTCATGTAATGTATAATATATAGTATATACATAGGTACGCATATAATATCGCCTTGCTTGTATCTGTCATATATATATACTGATATTATTAA
Source organism: Zeuzera pyrina (assembly GCA_907165235.1). Lineage (NCBI taxonomy): Eukaryota > Metazoa > Arthropoda > Insecta > Lepidoptera > Cossidae > Zeuzera > Zeuzera pyrina. Next base: position 12,239,260 of record OU015639.1, on the reverse strand, counting down.
TAATAATAATACTCCAGATAATTACACCGATTGTGTGACCCCAAACTAACTATAAGTAGTAAGCTTGTACTATGAGTACCACACAATGAACTCTGGGGGAGTTCCCAGTAACACCCAGACTCCAAGCCAATTTAGAAAAGTTCGTTTCCTAAATTGACCTGACCGGGATCGAACCCGGGACCCTAGCTTGGAAAGCAGATGCATATGCCACTGCGCCAATGGGCCAGTCAAATATAATATATAATAATAAAATATATATAAAAATATTGTATCTGACATTGAAGTTCTCAACCATTGTCAAAAACTTGCATCGTAATATTTGACTTGAAAATACACACAGCTATATAATACGTTACCCGAATCTATTGTGACATCTTCAAGATTGCAAATTTTAAAAAAAGTTTAAAGGCACACATTATGGGAGAGTAATAAGTTTTATACATAGTTATGATAGATATCTGGTCATCATTGTCTACTGTTCAGTCCGGTCATTGAGCCGAATTTACTTAGTTATTATATTCTTATTTGTTTTCTCTTAAGCGAACTGTATTTTGTTCTTTGATAAATAAAGATCTTTAGAAATTTAGAATCAGAGAAAAATCAAGCATGCAGCAATCGTACATGCCATCTGGGGACGTGCATTTTTCACCTCCTCATGTAATGTATAATATTATACATACCCATACAATAAGTATGTAATGTCGCCTTGCTTGTATCGTATTTCCTTTTATGCAATATTAAAAAAGGATAAAATTATGATAGAATTCTTACCTGCAAGAACATCTCCTGTGCCTCCACCGTTATCTGATTGTTCAAAAAGTGAACCCAAACTCTTTGCATTATCTCCCTGCATTAGAGACCCAACAATGTTGCCTATAGCGGCCAAACCATTCAGATTATTTTCGCCTCCATTGCCCATATTCTGTAGAAATGAGGACGCAAGGCCTAATAAAGGATTGTCGTCGTCGGCGAGGCCTCCCGAAATTTGTAAAGTCATTATCTGGCATAACACGAACAGAATGTAGAGTTTCCCCATTTTGTTATAGTCTGAAATGAGTAAAGTTTTATATAAAACATGTGTATGCCTAAGTTTTATGGCTATTAATTGACGCTTTTATGACTCCATTAAATGTTATAAGAATATTTAACATTGTGGCTCGTAGCAAAAACATAATAAAATTTATAATTACAATAAACGAAAAAAAAAAATTTAAAACCATGTAATTATTTATTCACAAACTTCAAGTTCTGTTTCGATATTTGAAATTGATTTCCTTTTACGTTATTTACAGATAATATTGTAATAATTTTTTTAACATAAAACAATTTTTATATTTTACAAATATCAAAGAAGTCCGAGATTTCATATATCGTTCCTTAGGCATCATGTATATTAATAAAAAAAAAGAGCCGTCGCGGGACACCTGGGAGATGTGAAACATTGAAACTATTTTGTATAGAAAATATGAATGGAAGGATGGTTTAAAGGAAATAAATATGGCATAGTCAAAAACAAAATATTCAGATTAAAAAAAATTCGTTATTTGCAAACAAGTGACGTGTTCAGAAGTACATGACTATCAACACTGCATACGCTATAGGTGCACGCGCGATGCGCACGTGGCGACGCCACTCCAACAGCTGGTCTGACCCGCCGCATAAAATGTTTCACAACAAAAAAGTCAGTAAGTATTATAGCACCCCAATTTTCTCCACTTTTACATTACAACATGAATTTTATAGATAGGTACTTTGCGGTAATTGTAGTGCTGAGTTTCTATTCATATATTCACTTTGTGGAATTTGTTACCAAATGTAAGAACTATCTCGACGACATAAAGCTGCTCATCAGTTCAAGCAAATAGCGTCTATTATTGAAAATGAACATCAAGGCAATTGCCATCTAATCTTTGGAATTGAAAAGAGTTTATTAGAACTGAGTCGTCTTCAATATTGAAATCTCAAAGCCTTAAAGGAAAGCGAATTTCTCTTGGGTTTTCAAAGGCTTTGGTCCGTTCAAAGACTTTCCCCAAAGGCTGTAAAACCAAGTCCTTTCGACTTTACAATGAGTAATACACATTTAATGTAAAGTTCAATTTTCACTAAAGAGTTGTATTTAGATGTGATTTCGTTAAATAGAGGAACTACATGTTTTCGAATATCGTTTACGAAGCGTTTTCATTTTTTATATTAAAATTTGTAATTAATAATTAGTTTGTAACTACCGCTTCGAGGTCCAAATATCCTATGAATGGAGAAATATAACAGGCAAAGATTGTTTGGAAGAGATTAATTTTTTGAAGTATCTAATCAATGTAGGCTAGTTTAGTGTGATGGACTCTATTTGGCTTACATGGCTTACATACTGACTCCTGACTGACTATATAATCTGTGGACTTAACAAGAGATTTTTAAGTTTTTCTTGAGACTACGGCCGATGCAACTTGATAGAAACGTCAAGCCAAAATAAAAGATAATCGCGTTAATTTCCTGTTCTGTACATATTTTATACAAGAGATTATTTATAAAAGAGATAATTCGACTTGATGAGAATATACACACAGACATACATACATAAATACATATCCTCACGCTGTATCCCCAACGGGGTAGTCAGAGAGGACGGAGCGCTAAGTATCGCGGTCCTTAGATACTTCTTTCGCCTCTTCAAATCTCGTCATTGACATAATGGCAATCTCATTTAAATATAGAATTTAAAACACGTCAATAATTATCCTTCCATTCCTTGGTTCAATTGATATAATACATAATAAGTAATATGTAATACATAATAATCAAGCTCAATTATTAATTAGTATTAATAAATAATGTCAAACGTAAAAAACAAAACAGAAATCGACAACTGTACAGAAAAAAGAAAAAGAAATCAAAACAAAATAATGTTATATGTAGGTACCTACTGTTTTCAAAAACTCGTGTTTATATATTCAATGTGGACGGTCTTTACCATTCTATAACCCTATAGATATACTAAAAGATTACGTATATATGTTTACTGACAATATAACACATAATATAGTTTAAAACCATTTTCAAGTCGAGTTTGTATTGTTTTTCGAGTATCCCTAGTGAGTACAGACGAATTCAATAATTTTCTCCAACTTTTGTTGATTGCAAATTCTGCTATTGTTACAAGTCGGACCAAATTTACTCATCCGTAAAACCGCTGGTACTAAATTCGATTCTGTCGAGATAAAGTGAAATGTTACATAATGACAAAAAACACCGACATATACCTAACACAGAATAAAATAACGATTTACATCTTAAATACAAAAAGGTCAATACAAAAATGTTAAAATCTGTACATATTATGTAGATATAATATAGGATTGGTAAAATAAAGTTATTTGTGAAACGGTATACAATGATTTATACATTTTGAGTTTAAAATGGTGAAAAATTGCAGTACATATCGGTAAAAGAATTAAAAAAAAAAATTTCACGTCATAAATATTATACACTTTCTAATCGGCGATATATTGTAAGTATAGACTTAGGTGTTACTTAGCAGAAATCCATCTCAAGTCATCAATTTGTACCTATATTTTTTATCCAACTTCTGCTCTCCTTCCTCTTCATTTGAGGAGGCGAAAAAAGTAGTTATGTAAAGACCAAGATGCTTTGCTCTTTATCCTATATAACTACCCTATTAGGGATAAAGCATGCGAATATGGATGGATAGATCTTCCGTCCAAAGTTTAAAAACTTGTAGGGAAATCCGAGAGTTCAAACTGTCAGCTACGTAACACCAAGTTATACCGATACCCATAGGTACAGCACCGAATTTCGGTGCTGACCGAGTCTGATCTCTGGAATATCTTACAGGTAGATAGATACAGATAATTTTTTATTCCTTTTTTTATATTATATCATATTATAATATATCTTGATTTTGATGTTTTCGTTAAGAAGTGAAATACGTGTCGATAACGAGTTTCAAACTAAAAAATATGCTTATTGTAGAAAGCGATATTATCTAGTTTGAGATATCTGCAGTGTGATTCTGTAACGTAAATTAGTCGTATTCACTAATCCGCGGTGAGATTGAACTGTGAACTGTGAACTAGTAGTGTTCTCTAAAGTTGAGAGATACTAGCGAGCGACGCCTCCATGAATGCGTCGGCGAGTTGTACTATCTTAAACGAATTTTTTACGTGTCGCTAACTATAACAATCTAATGCAAAGAAATCTAAATAACACAAGTTTCATTTGACGTTATTATCTCAGAACAAGTTAAAATACACTAAGACGAAATATCGACTAAGATTAATACTTTACTCTTAATAAAGTAATCTCTGGCAAAGTCACTTCATTTAGCTCCTGGTATGTTTGGTTCAGCTTTAGAGAATTCCATTTGCAGGCCAAGTGAGTTCGAATGCGAAGTGAGGCAATTTGTCGAGCTAGTCTCGCTTGGGTGATTCGAGTTTTAATTGCATAGCTGGTAGAGAAAGAAAGATAGGTATAGACTATAGAATGTTCCAACTACTTATCTTGCCACGCAAGTCTTACAAGCCACTGGCCATAGAATAGGACTGAAACTATCTGTCTTAGCGTTGTCATTGTGGTCGCCAGATGCTTATTATACTCTTATTATTGGAACTAGTGTCAAGGTCAAATCCAAATTCTCTCCACCCCGAATGGGAAATTACATGAAATTATTTATTTATATGTGTATTTTTAGAAACGAGTTTTTAACTATTTTAATGAAGTAGTTATTCTTAATATTTTACATTGTTAAAGTATTTACTTTTGTATCGCATTGTAGTGTATCTACCCATATAAGGAATAACATAAAATCTACAATATTCTTTCAAAATAAATATATACTTAGGCTAAAATGGGTGAGGACAGTGTTGAGATTTGAGGAAGCGAAAGAAATATGTAAGGACTGCGATGCTCGGCCTTCCGTCCTCTCTGACTACCCCGTTAGGGGTACAGCGTGAAGATATGAATGTATGTAATATATATATATACCTACACATAAATGTAGACGACATTCTTTTAGACCATGTTACTAATTCATATATATGACCAAGTAATATTTTTTCCTTAAAATATACGTGGAAAACACCTTGTCTATTGCCTAAAATTGCGTTCAAATTCCAAGTATTAAAAAAAGACTGCTCCGTTTCCATCCACACGTGTACAAAATTATTGAAAGTGTATATGATGTTTATTGTGGTAAACGAAAATATGCGAGAAAATAACTAATAATAATCGTAAATTCTTTCTTCATTTTTTGCTACATTTTATTAGAGAGACAGCAAATATGCGATATGAATAAACATTAACTGGTTTTAATGCATTTTTGAATTTTGATTACATTTAGTTCGATTGTGGTTATGATCTATTTAATTTACAACCGATCAATAATTTCGATTTTTATGTTTGATGTAAGTTCAAACTTATTTAATCGATTAGATGGTGTACTTGGATTCCTTAACAGTATGTCGAAATGCTTCTGACTTCTGTGTACCTCTTAACAGAAATACTCGTATACGTTTAAGTTATTGAGACTGGTACGAAATATTATCCAAATAGCAAAATCGCAAGAAATGAATAACACGTAGGTAGGGGTTACGCATTTTCAAACTGTGAGAAGTTTACTAAGTTAGCATTTATACAGCGCATGTTATATTCAAATCCCCACGTAAATACCATCTTATTACCATAAAAACATGGTAAAGGCTGAGATGTTAAAAATTTTACTGCATGTAACAGGCGTTCCTATTATAATGAAAACACAATTTCTTTTTTTTACTGTAAGGCTGTATGTACATTGGATGTTGTTTCATTCGACGATATTTTTTGATGTTTTTTAATTAACATTTTATTTTTTTCGAATATTCTGGTCCTTTTAATAAAGCTTTTATATTAAAAACTACCTAAGTTGTACCTAAGTTACTTTATGGATAAGAAAATATTCCAAACAGTAATTATTTAACTTCACTCATACTATAATCACTATTAGACCTGTATTTCGTACTACACTACTAATTTCATTATTTATTAGTAGATAATTGTTTGTGTGGTAGAGCCATGCTGCATTGCAGCACTAATTGGGCCGGCTCGCCCTGTGAAATACCACCCCCTCACAGAATAATAACAGCATCTATTGCTGTTGTGTTTCGTTCTGATTGAGAGTGCCGGTGGCGGTGTCACATCTCCCCCTCCCCCTCCTTTCTTTAAAGACTGGCAACGCACCCGTTACTCCCCGGACGTTGCGAGAGTTCATGGGTGGCGGTGATCATGTTTCATCAGGTGGACACGCATGGTCGTATGCCCCTCTTTTATAAAAAAAAAAATTGGGAGACATATCAGTAACACTCAGACTTGAACCACTAGAATATAGTGAAAAAATACAGCCGCTAGTATTTTTAGAGTGAAAAACGAAAAATGTGAAAGTGTAAATCTTGTCTTTTTATATTCTTTTCGTATTGTATGTGAAAATAAAATACATATATTGCTTTGAAAGTAAAAATATTTACACTTCAGTTATACGTATTTGTAGTACCTAAAAAGATATTTGTTTTAACATTAACAAAAACCGATGACGTGGTTTCTGTTCTCCGCTGTAGACGCATTCCTTTTTCGAGATACCATTTTTAAGGTTCCGTGACCAAAGTAGCGAGAACGGAACGCTTACATAGTTTCGCGTTATCTAATGTCTGTCCACGTGTTACAACCGATTAATCAATCATTTTTAGAGGTATTAAGCTAGACTCCTTTTATTTTCTATTTGTTTTTTAAATTTAAAATTAATTTGTTAAATTTGTCCGAAATTGTTACGGAATCCTTTTTCGAAATTCTTGTTTTTTTGCTACTCTATTGTTTTTAAACAAAGCTAAGCATATCTTTTGTATGGCGTCCACAGCTTTGTAAAAAGTGTATTCGGTATTTCCTCATGACCCTATTTCATGCATTGTCCGATGTGCGTCACCGTTACGGCATGCGACGATGGCTTTCGCGCAATCAGCGAAAAGACATGTGTGTCATTAGAGACTACTCGACTGTTACATTTACATTCACTATATATATAAGTCTACGTTTTTATTTTTCTTACGAAGGGGGGGGGGGGGGGGGGCATCCATAAATTACTTCATACGTTATATTAAGGATCGGGAGGGGATCAACAAAGTGTGATAGTTATAATATAAAGGAATGGGTTCAAAGTCCATGGAAACATGATTAAATTTCATGGAGCACTTATCTATATAGTATAGAAATATGGGACCATCCTACTCATCATTGCTCAGTTTATTGACAGTAATAAATATCAACTCTCGATCGCATTAAAACAGCATATAACCAACATTGGACCTGTGTGTATATCGCTGTAAATTCCGACAGATGTTTAAATATTAATGTAATGAGCTGTTCTCTTCAGTCGTGTGGCAAAAACAGCAAAAAATCAAGCTATAAAACAGACACAATCTCATTACAACAGTAAATAACAGTACATATACAATTTAGAAATTTACATTCATTTTATCCTGGATCAAGTTAAAGTGGACTATCAATTGACATACTCGATGACGTGTATCTATGCATTTCGCTTTCACCTTAGTGCGACCTTTATACGTTATCTCAATCTATTTATATGCACGTGTACATAAGTTTTGTTTGATTTTGGGATAACCAATCGGAGCGCAGTAACCGCAGCAGTGTGTAGACGTAAATTTTTTTCAAACAACATTTCCACTCTATAAATTAAGTGCTACATGTTAAATTTTGTATCGTTCATTTGATTTGTTGTTTCATAAATTTTCTAAAATGTTTCATTTATTATTAATTTTATGAAAAAAGGTTTTAAATAGAAATATGTGAATATTTTTGAGTATTGTTTTAATTTAACAATTTCTAAGTTTCAAATTGGAAAATATCCGATGTCACATCAGGGGAGAGTGGTTACACGGAAAGGGGGAGGGGGAAGGACACCAGAAATCACGAAATTCGTATGATGTAACGTATGAATGGCCTCTGATTCTTATTAGGCTTTCTCATTATAAGAGCTTATATTACTTCCTATATTATAGTTAGGCGATGTGCTAACAACCTGTGATTCTGCTCGGGCACCTGGGGGGGTTATTCACAAACGTCGGAAACTTTCCGTGGCGGAAAGGACGATCGTCGAAAAGCATAAATTCAATCCGACGGCTTGGATTTGTGAATACGACTATTTATAATATGATATATATATAATATAAATATAATAATATTTCGGATTCGTGAATCGCATATAGACAAAATCATCGAAAAGTTTTCTGTCGGATACGGAAACTTGAGTTTCCGACGTTTGTGAATAATCCCGCTATAAACCCTAATAATTACTGCCAAAAACAAAGTCAAGGCTTGAAATTGTCGCGGTTTGATATTTTGTCCACAATGAATGGGAAATAGTACAAAATTACTATTTAATCAATATCGATTTCTCGAAGTCCCAAAATTAGTATAAACAGTTATGTGAAAGTGATGAACCCTATAAAAAATTCCTTCAAATCTACAAAATGTTGTAATTAAAATTGTTGTAAGGGCAACAATGGTGTAAAATTATTAGGTAAGTAATGTTTCGACTTTCCGACATCTAATCGATATCGATTTTGCTTATTCAATTCCAGTGGTCGGTTTAAGAGATCAATATCCCATAATCTCTGGATTAGTATAAATTATCATAAATCCCTAATTACGTTAGGATCATATTTTTCTTTTTGTTTTTCTAGATAATGATATTTGTTGCGTAGTTTCACATTATGTACATAATTGAGAATACACAGAAAATATGATTATTATGATATTGTAGGTCATTTAATGAAATGACAAAGTTCATAATATAAAAATGAGCGATTCTCTGAATCACGGAAATGTTTGATACAGATGCAACTAGATCACCCAATCAGTAGGTAACCGCGCAACATTGCTTAACTTCACTGATCGTATCAAACATCGAAGCAGTGTTGTCACTATCGTTTTTTCCCCTAAGAGTGGTCTAAAAATCTCCTAAAATAAATTGAAATAGTTGTAATCAAAATATTATGACCATATTTACATTTTGTAAAAATTGAGGTATTTTACAGGTTCGATCATTTCAAATTCCTGTAAAATAAATGTCGCATGAAAATGTAAATTTTTTGTGAATTTTTTAACCCCAGAAAACTAACCATTTTTTTTTCTGTCCTTATAATTAGTACACCTACCCTTCAATTTAGGAGCTACCCCTAATTTAGCTACACTGCACCGAAACAGCACTACCATATATCCTATTTTTTCAATGTTGTCTTTCATGTAAACAAATGTGGCGACTATGGCATTTATAACAAAACTAACTGGACTAGTTCGCAAATCCGACTCAGTTGTCATACTATAAGTTAATAGTAAAATAAAAATTTTTATAGAATTTTTGTCCGTTTGTGTGTTTGTACTTCAATAAAAACCACCAAGAATTAAAACGGCATGAGAAGTGTAAAAAATTGTATTTTTAAGAAACACTTAGTCAAAGTCAAAGTCAAATCAATTTATTCAAGTAAACCCAACCCCAACGTCAAGTCTACTTCAGTTCGGTTGAAAGAGAAAATTTGGACACTGAGAAGAACCGACAAGAAACTAAGTCAGGTTTCAACATCATTTTACAAAAGGTTTTTTATAATGCAATATTCAGAAAGCCAGTAAAGAAGTAATGTGCAGAGAAGATTATTTCCAGACTATTGTTTTGTCTTCAACGAAATGTTTCTTTTATAGTACGATTGTCTAATCAATGTACGTTTTATAACTAACCTAAATCTAATTTCTGAATGACTTCTTGAGGAACTTTTTTATAAAAACAAAATAGAAACGTTTGACTTATGTAATCTAAATTTTGGAATAACCAATTTATCACGACCTCGGGTTTCCATACCACCAATATCGCCTGTCTTTATAAACAGATCTATATTTTTTCTCTTATACATAAAAAAATCAAATATGTATTGTATAAGGACAGCAAGGTGAGTACATCAATGTCTTTAAAACGATCTCTTAGTGATTCTCGTGGATTCATACTGTAGATGGCACGTATCGCCTTTTTTTAATATAAAAATGTAATTAATATGCACCGCTGATTCCCACAGCAAAAGGCCATAAGACATTAGATAATGAAAATATGCAAAATACACCAACCTAGCCGTATTCACATCCGTCAATTGCCTAATGCGTCTAATAGCAAATATCGCGGAACCGAGTTTACTAGCCAATGTCCCGATATGGTCCGCCCACTGCAATTTATCATCTACTGTTAAACCAAGAAAACCGGCAGACTTAATTCTAATTGTTTCCCACCCAGTTCTATTTTATCATGGATTCTGGGTACATTAGAAAGGGAAAATTTTATATATTTGTTTTTTTGTCCATCAAGTAGTAAACTATTAACAGCGACCCGACTCGAGACGTCTGTTAGGATCCTGTTCACCCAGGTAATATCTAGGTCCTTTCTGTCCAGTTTAACGAACAATGAAGTGTCATCAGCAAATAATACTATTTCCCATAAATCTCTGAGTATAAATGGGACATCATTAACGTAGACCAGAAACAGGAAAGGTCCCAAAATAGATTTTTGAGGAACGCCCATTTGTAATTTCGAACCAACAGACAAAACTCCATTCACACTTACTTTTTAATCCCGGCCAGACAAATACGAGACCACGAGATCGAGAGCGTTACCACGAATTCCATAGTATTTAAGCTTGAAAATTAAAGTTTTGTGACTAACACAATCAAGAACCTTGGAAAGATCACAGTCTTGATCAAACTTGCTCCCACATGAGTTGTTGACCGCCCTCTCGTGAACCCGTACTGTTGACCGTGAAACACCCCGTGAATCTTAAAATGTGCCAGCATTTGATTAAGTATTATTTTTTCGAATATTTTTCTCAATGCTGGTAATATTGACACAGGGCGATAATTTGTTCGATTTTCATACAAGCTGATTTAAATAACGGATTAATTTTGCTGTTTCATTAAATTGGGAAATACCCAACATTTATTTTTAAACAACGAAACATTTATTAAATGTACCAACTAAATCTATTTATAAAACTAATCTAAAACTAACTAACTAATCTATAAAATTGGCGATAACATAGGTATTACATTAGTTATTACATGAACTGATAGTCCTCATAAATCTTCACTTTTCTTTTTATTTAATTGCTTGAAAATTTTTTCTATCTCACGTGAAGATGTGTACCTAAATTGAAAATTAGGGTACCAATTTCCAACATTTTTGCTTAAAAATATCTCTGTTATATGCGTAGACGATCTGTAACCATTAGTTATTTCTATAGGTGTAATCGACAAATCATTTTCAAGAGCATTAGCAACATAAAACTTAAAAATAAAGAATAGATTATTATTGTTTGCACATCGCAAACAATAGTATTTTTCTGTTATTATTCTGTCTTACATTTAGAATGAATTGTTCAAAGATCCTATATCAAATTAGTGTCATAAATCAGATCACTAAGGTTCATTCTCATATTTGAATGAACCTTAGTGGTCTGATTTATGACACTAATTTTATCTAGGAATATAAGCAACCTTAAGTGACATGCAAATTAAAAACAAAACGCTTGACAAATAACCAAAATTTTTTCAATGCTTGACTGTATTGGATAATATTTAGTGTTATTTGTTAATATTTCATAGTTTCGTGTATATAACGGAATAGCCGTGTTATTAGAGCGCTACGTGTAATACGCTGGACCAGCGAACGGTGAAAATTTAGCGAAATTTTGCTTAGTTTCTTGTTTGTTTGCATTAAAGAAAAAAATAGGATTTACAGATATTAACAAAATAGTCATCTACTCATATGTTACAATGAGCTATTAGCACAGAAGTTATTCAGGTCGTAAGTGTAACCTCCCCTTAACCGACATAGCGGTAAAACTCGTCAAATAGCCTCGTGACGTCATTTCACATTGTGGGTCGTTGACCCGCTAGCAGTACGACTTGAAACAAGATCATTATCTTTGACGATATAATATTACGCACTAGTTATCACACTCGGTTTTTCTTGTACGAAAGTGATGGTTACAAAATGCATGTTCTGAAAATAGTATTAACTATTGTCAGCGATTTTGTCGGCGTGGAAACGAAAAAAAAATAAATAGCCTATTTCTTTTCCAGGGCTTAATCAAGCTCCATTTTAACAAACTTTTCAGACGAAGTTGTCGTACATTGATTGTACTTAACTATTATCAGACCAAATTTCATTATCCTAATCCAAATGTCTGTATATTGAAGGCAATAAAAAAATGGTTTTGGTATGCTTTTTATGGTTCTTTGAATTCAAAACAGAGCCTGAGAATACATTTAAACTTTGTTATATCAACAACTCATAGCAACATCAAAGTTATTTTCATACAAAAAAATACAAGACGAATTGATAACCTTCTCCTTTTTTGAAGTCGTTTAAGACGAGATAAGTTTCCATTTCGCTAGTAATATTTAATAGTAATTATTGAAACCATTGTTTAAATGTAAATGTATGGGCCGTCTAGTCTCGTCTGCCTCATTTTCGAAGAACATAACGGGGATCTTTTGTTATGTCTGTAACGTTTGCGTTTAATATTATCGCTAAAGTTACGTAGTGTTTTGCTTGCGGTCAGCAACTGGATGAATATGTTAAGCGTTTTCACGCTTCAGAAGGCACGTTCGTTTGTAATCCTAATGAAAGCAGATTAAAGACTTTATGAAAGCGAAATATGTAAAAAGTGAGCAATAGAATTACTAATTCAAGCTACATCTTGTAATATTCAAATTTAATTGTTTCGACTGTCGTCGACAAACATCTATAATATTAATAATAATAATACTCCAAACAATTAAGCAAATTCTGTGACCCCACAATAAACACGAGGCGGACTGAGCCAATTATGAAAAGTTCTTTCCTAATTTTTTTTAAAATTAATGCGTAAGAAAATACACACCAATCATCTGGTGTCAAACTAGGGTATTCCCTGAGCTATGGGAACCAGACGACGACTACTAGGGACGTCTCCCAGTACACCCGTCGTTATACATCTTTGAAATTATTATACGAGGAAAAATATAGATCTGTTTAAAAAGAAAGGCGATAGTAATGGTATGGAAACGCGAGGTCGTGATATATTGGTTATTCCAAAATTTAAATTATATAAGTCAAATGTTTAATTTTTGGGTAACTGCATTCGTTTTTATAACAAAGTTCCTCAGGAAATTACTCAATTGACAGAAAATAAATTTAGATTGGTTATTAAACGTACATTGATTAGACATAGTACTATAAAATAAAAGATTTCATTGAAGATAAAACAATAGTCTGGAAATGATCTTATTTGCATATGCATTTACTGGCTTAATGAATATTGTATTTTAATAAACCTGTTGTAAAATGAAGTTAAAAAAAAGATGCCTAACTGAGTTTCTTGTCGGTTCTTCTCAGTGTCCAGGTTTTCTATTTGAACCGAACTAAAGTAAATTTGACGTTCAAAAATACCTCGTAATTGGGTTTACTTGAATAAATTGATTTCACTTTGAATTTGACCCAGATCCGAGACAATCAGGAAAATTTAACCTCACCGGGAGTCAAACCCGAGGCCCCGACTTGATAACTTGATAGGCAGATGCTCTGACACTGACCAATCGCGTCAGTCGTACATTCATACCTGCATACATCTGTATCCTCACGAGCTGTATTCCTAAAGGTGGACTTTCGATCCGAGCGTCAGCGTCAGTGTCGCGGCGTTAGTGACCCCGCGACACTGACGCTGCGACTGTGCGACAGTATAAGTTACTATGAAAATGTATGGACCGGCGTTCGAGCATCGCGACACTAACGTGCGCGTCAGTGCCGCTGTGTGTCGCGATGCTCGAACCGGTCCATACATTACTCGGATCGAAAGTCCACCTTAACGGAGTAGACAAGAAGGACGGAGAACCGAGAATCGGTTTGCATACTTTTTCGCCTCTTCAAATCTCTTCATTCTTTTCGCATACTTTCGAGGTATGCGAGTGCTTTTAATATTCCCGTCAGCTAACACTGGTTATTTGATCTTTATATTTACGTATAAGTTAACCTCGGTATTGATTTCTTTTTCCGCTATTTTATTAATACTGGTTTTAATAATATATTTCGATTGAAAATTAATAGTCTCAACGAAAATTTTCTACTTTTAACTATTAATTGTAAGCTTTAATTTAAAGTTTGCATTTTTTTTATAAATTAAACGTATAATCCACGGCCACATGCCATTAAATGACAGCAGAAATACATATATTGGAAAAAAATATATGCGGAATTACATATCAATAGTATAAATTATTTGTAAATTATATCGTTATAATTTCTTTATAGTCTGTAGTTATTTTATAGCATTATACCCATATTTTTCAAGTATATTTTGGAAGTGGTAACGTTTTATTGCAGTACATTACCCCATAACTTAACAAAAAAAAAGCAAAAATCTTTTAATAATAGAAAAGGCCACATAAAGGAATACACGCCATTTATTAAATATTTTAATTTTTTCAAGATACAAATTTGTTGACAAATTTGTCAATGACACTGACATATTTAACGGATTTTGATAAGTCAGCTTCCATATGAATGATGGCTATTCGAAATGCGACATCCCTCGCAACCTGCTACCATGGCTCTCATGGCCCTAGAGTAAATACGGCACTGGATAGAATGGTTCCATAAATAAATAGAATCTGACTTAATAGTTCTAAATCTACCTATTAAAAAAAATATGAAATCTATTACGAGTCCATCCGGCCGTTGTATACAACCGATTTGCTTAATTTTTTTTTATCAAAGATATTGATGCACAGATTTGTTATGAAGCATTGGAAATCACTTAACTTTCACCCTTCTTAAGTTATACTCAAACGCGATTTCCTCCTGTACATTTCTTATGTTTTCATAGCTTTCTTTATCTATATCTCCGGTTTTAATTGAGGTACGCGTTTTGGTCTAAGAACACTCGCTGGAACGAGCTCTTTTATTTGAGTTTTTGCTCACTTAAATTGGTTGAGTTGGAGGGAAACTAGGTGTGAATATATAACTTGACTTTCAATTTATGTATAAAACTTAGGTTAGGTTACAATTACTCATCATTTAAGAACGTTATTATTTTATTTTTGAATTATATTATCGACACAATGCTGCGTAGCAGCACGCGTCCTCTAGTTATTGAAATAAAACTTATTGAAAATTGTTTTTATGGTAATTCATGTGAATACATGTCTTTTAATTAACATAATAACTTGTAAACTATACTCGTACAATAGATCTTCCTTTGGTAAATTGTATTGAAATATATTTTAAGGTATCATATCGGTTCAGCCGGTACTGAATTTGTCATTTGTACAAATAAATTGTGCATTGTTATTTAAAGCAACGATTATTTATTTTGTCTGTTTTATTCATATCGGTTTTAGGGTTCAAAATCTTTAATTGTAATAAAAAATTGGTACCATGTGGAGACGATTGCATATCTATTACTTTATGACCATAAAATGCACTTTTCGCGGTAGATTTAGCCACTATACAAATTACATTACACAAATTCTCATTTTGACAGCAAATATCGCGCGATATTGGCTGTCGCATGCTGTCTGCAAGTTACGTAATAAGCGTGCCGGAACCTTCATTTGTGTTGCTGTTGTTGCTGTGTGTTGCTGAAAGCTCCTCCAGTCAATTGTGTGGTACCTATAATACCCATAATTTGTGTAATTCTCAAGACTATTATTATTGTTACTTTACTTAAACACATCCAGGTTTGCTACTAAATGGAATCCTCCTTCGGCAGAGAAATCAAACGGCCGAAGGTTAGAGCGATAGAGACTGAAACCGGCGAACAATTCTGGCTGTCTCTAGTAGCACCACTTTTTGTATATTTGGTAAGACTAAGCAATACCGATACCTATCCCAATCTCTCAACATATCCATTAAGACTGGTTGGAATTAACCCATTAGCAGATACTACACTACACTACGTCACACCCCACATTTCGATAACCTCATGTGCGAAATCGAGATACTTTGTCTTTTTATCGGCTTCAGTTTTTATTAGGTTCTCATCATACGGGATATTATTATCATTGTTATTATTATTATTTATTATCCCGTTTTTAATTTATAAAATCATTCCGTCACAATCGATTTTCTTAGAAACTGTGAGAACATAACTTGAAATTTGATATAATGAGACATCATATTAACCCACATTTGCCGCATTAGTTTATATTTCAAAAATTTTTTAGCAGAATTAAAGAAGAAATTCAGTTTAGAAATTTAATTGTAAATATCGTACGGAAGCCTCATGCAGGAGAAGCTGTCACACTTGACCTATATTTTTACTTTAAAAAAATTAAAAGACATGTAAATGAATCACTTGATAATACACCTCATTGTTTCCAGAGAAAATTAAAATATCTGAGTGTTTTTATTTTTGAGAATATCGAACACATTTTCGAAGGTGTTGGTTCATTTGATTTTCTTTCTTGTGAAAACTATGAAACAAATCAATGTCATATTTCGTATACAGATTGGGTGCACTTTTAGCCAAAATTAAGGCTATGCGAGCGAAGCAGCGGATAAAATATGTCAAATGTTTCCCTACAACTATAAAACTTATGAAATTAAAAAAGTAAGACAAGAAAGCGACTAATGAAAGATACGAACACAGTGTGCATATGTATCTAACAGATGTATAATCTGCACGATATATCCTACAGGGTAGACTAAGGACGCAGTTCCAAACAGTAAAAGGCTCCGTAATACGAAATTGTCGGGGTTTATTAAAAATCCAAAAGTAGGTGAATTATGAACATATTTCAATGCAATGTTCCATATCATCGATTTTAAGTTATTATGAAATGAATTAGCTAATCATATTTGTATGATTATCGCTATGTTTAACTAAAATATTATTAAGAACTATTCACGAAGACAAACTGTAGCCATATTTTATGATTTATTTTTTCCTTAGACTAGCATGGAACAATCTCATATTTCTGATGTTCCTAAGTCAGCTTTAGCCTCCCTCGGGTAGCGAATGTCTTCGTAATTTAATTCAGAACTCATTTGAACACGTCGCGCTAAAGTTTGTTGTTTTGATGGTTCATCAAAATATACTTTACTCACTATATTCCTGATGAAATTTCTCAGTAGCAAATATACATTTTTTTATATCACGGGGAAGGCAAACGAGCAAACAGGCCATCTGATTGTAAAGGAACTGAGACCACAGACATTTACGCTATACAGATAAGGAAAGAACTTAAGATGCATATTGAGATACACTTACAAAGTTTGGTATCTTTTCCAAGGTTAGGCGGTATTTCACGCCAGATCAGCTTTTAACATTATATAAACCTTAAGTTCGATCATGCATGGAAGACTGAAATGAAATGATGCCTATGTGAAACTGAGTCGACCCGCATTAAGAAAAAGAAATTCAAATTTACTAATATTTATGGACAACTCACGCGTGACCAAAAATTTATAATGCCACAAATTGTTTTCACAAAAGGGACCGAATGGTTCTTAAGATGGTTCCCTTGTATCTTTTATGGATTCGGATGTCCCCACACTGTATCGCATGAAAAAATATTTTATTAAATTTAACTTAAGATTTTTTCCTCCGTTATAATAAAATAAATCTTACATGAGACTAAGTCGATTCGCATTAAAAAATGTTTTGCCAATTTTACTAATTTTTATGGAAATCTCACGGTTGACCAAAAATATGATAATGCCAAAATTGTTACTACAAGAAAAGACTTAATGGTTCTTAAGACAGTTTCCCTATATCTCTTATGGATTCGGAGTTCCCCATACACACAGTTTCCCCATACACACCCTGTACAGTTAAAAAAATACTGTATATGTATATTGTATACATTATATACGTATAAGTAAGCAATACCGAAGTCCCAATCTCTCAACATGTCCCTTCAGACTGGTTAGAATTAACCCATTGGCAGATACTACACTACACTACGTCACACCCCACATATCGATAACCTCATGAGATACTTTGAGATCGAGATACTTTGTCTTTTTATCGGCCTCAGCTTTTATTAGGTTATCATCAGACGGGATATAATTATTATTATTATTATTTATTATCCCATAATTAATTTATAAAATTATTCCGACTTCCACAGTCTTACCTTATGGAAAGCAATGACGAGACCAAAAGTCAATTATGTTTGCCTAGGTACCCGTTCGATCTTGCTTTGAAAATAGCCAAGTTTTAAATGTGAGGCAACATTGACACTTGTAGTGTGTTTCAAACTTTAAACTGTCGGTGCTTCAGTTTAAGGTTACAGTTTAAGGTACTTCAGTACGGTCTGTTAGCACCGTTACACTGTTGTCTACACGTCCGTTCTCTTCGGTGGTCTGCACTTTTGCATCCAAGGAGGTAATTATTTCCTTCTTTATAGCCATCGCTGCGCGCTGTGGCGCTGTCACGTGTGTTGTTGAGAGGACAGAACGCTTCCTTCCATTTCGCACATATACACTACAGGTATCTAATGTAAAAGCAGTAGCAAATCGCTTTGTGTGATTGAAAGCGATGTCGACAATATGAGGGTGACCCTCATGGCACCTAGCTTGTCGATGGTAGAAAAGAGACGGTGGAATCAGATCATGCCATCCAAAAGCACACAATGTATTCTATAAAATACCGAAAGGCTTTAACTGTACATCGATGATCAAGACTCTGAAGCTTGGTTTCGACGAGTTTAATTATGCCTATGCAGCTCCTGGCACGAATTATTGTATTTTTGACTGACATTGACTTGTTCGACTTCTATTTCGATTAACTTTGATTTGCATCCTCCAAAATATAATCGTATTCGTAAACGAATCTCTTGGCTCGGCGGTATATGGAAGGTAGCCATAATTTCGCCGCTAGTTGGACTTATACATAAATGCGTATATGTAATCTTGTCATTTTCCTTGGAGCACAGAGTATTAAAACACAATAAAATTGCATCTTAACAACTACATCTGGTAGTCACTGGGCTAAGAGATTGTAAGTGTAGTCTTAAAGTGATGGTTGTTAGCCCATTACATACATTATCAGTTGGTAATCCCATTACATACATTATCAGTTCCTATTCTTTGGTCGACTTTCAGTACTTGCGTGATAAAATAGTAGTTCGTATATTTTACGTTGTGTTCTCTCATACTTGAGAGAAAATATTATACTAAATTAATGATGTCTGTAGTTGTACATACATATAAAAGACATCAACGACATCCTTAATTTTGTTGCATTTAAAAAATAATATTAAAATGACAGTTAGAGCCTCTATGCAAAAATGTTCATTTACAACATTTAGTTTCTTGTAGTACCGAAACAGATCGGTCTCGCCTCCTGGCTGTTTCTGAGAAGGAGTCAAGACACTGGTTGCACCCAATATGTTCAAAAAATTTAGGAATCTTAATTGCCAAAACACACTTTCTCTTATAGTATCCCTTCGTCTGGGGGTCAGAACTAACTTTCCTCACCGTTGCCGCTGTGGTGATCTCGTCGATATACTAGGTCACCATGGTTTTTCCTGTTTACGTAGTGCGGGCCGCATGTCACGACATGCTGCCTTGAATGACGTCTTCTGCGGGCTCGTGGGCTTTCTGCAGTCTTAGAGCTTGTAGCTATAGGGCGCAGCGACGGCAGGAGACCGGTTCGTTTGACGTTCTCTCCTTGGAAACTTGGAAGATCACTGGTGTGAGACGCCACTTGTGCCGATAAACTTGCTGTTTCCTATGTACCGGCGACTTACAAGTCAGCAGGTGCCGTGGCCAGCACTGCCGAGAACTCGAAGTGGCGTAAGTATGCGACTCTCTCTGAGAGTTTCATAATTACGCCCTTTGCAGTCGAAACTTTTGGTCCCTGGGGCCCCGAAGCCCATCGACTGGTTTTTGATATTTTTAATAGACAGGTCGAGGCTTCAGGAGACCGCCGGGTTGGCAGCTTCTTCCGGCAACGTATCAGATTGGCTATTCAAAGAGGTAATGCTGCCAATCTGCTGGGCGCTCTAAGCAATGACAGCTTTCTAAGCGGCAACTTTGAGGAAGTCTATTATTTAAGATAATGTTTAGTTTTATGTTTGTAAATATTACTGTTAGAGTAAATATAATTTATGGTCCATTTCAATCCAATTTCCCAAAAATTTAAACATTATTTTTAAGTCTTTATATAATAGATAAAATGGGTGTTATAAAGAAACGTAATAATTGTTCAAATAAATGAAATTGAAATTAATCATATGGTTATTTACATGTTACAAAAACCCAAAAATGCGTTTTAAAAATATTCTTCCGTCTGTTTGACGGCTGAACCGATATTAACGGAACGATCATTGGCAGGTAAAGGCCTTTTGTAGAGTAATCTAGTTTATTTTTTAACCCAAAAAAATGCCCAATTAACGCTGGTGAAACCGCGTGACATTGCTAGTACGAAATATAATTGATTGAAAAATATCTTTATTATATCATATGCAAAAACATGTGAGGAGAATGATGAGATTTGAGGAAGCGAAAAAGGTATGTAAGGACCGAGACGCTTGGCGCTCCGTCCTCTCTGACAATCCCGTTGGGCGTGAAGATATGTATGTATGTGTGTATATATATCATATGTTATTTACGTCAAAAACTATTTTATATATTTTAACACATCTTGTTTAAATGAAACGCTTGTACTAGTTCATCTTTTTAATAAATCGGATTATCATGAACTTTAGTATGTTTGGATAAAATTGGATATTATGTTATTTCCTCGGAATATGTATAAGTAGATATGTATTTGTATTTCAATGCTAGTCTGGCAAAGAAAGAAAAACAAAACGCTCAGCTACACTTATAATATTCCCGCGCGGGTCGCAAATCAACTAAGGGACAGGACTTTTAGAGAAATTGTATAGGAGAGATAAGTTAACAGCTGGTTGTTACTATCGTAAGTTCTATTGATAAAAGTCGAGTTGTGATTTGGTTGCGCATTAATGTTCTGTCTACCCTGAATAGGAAATGGCGTGACATTATTCATGTACACATGTATGTACCTACTTAAGTACATATGAATTTGACAATAACTTTAAAAATAAAAGACGTAGTGAATGAGTTATTATTTTTAGCTTCTATTGTAATTAAAATAATAAATGTTTTGCGCATTTTACCTTATTTAATTTTAGTTGTTTTATTTTTCTATACCTACGTTCATTTCTACTCATTTCTTTAAGCTTACATTTATATTAAAAGACCGCATTTTAAGCATTTTACTTAAACTGTGACTAATGATTCACTTACTAATTTAAATATGCGACTAATTTTTGTACGAATATCTATTTTTATTTGCTTGAAACTTTTTTAATACTCACATAGTTTCTCTTATTTTAATCATTATGACAAATACTTATTAATAACATTGTATTGTTAACAGTTGAAAAAATGAACTCACCTGAAAAAAATCTCTTCTATATTTATTATAAATATTTGTAAATCACGATTGTAAACACACCTTATAACAATCACTGCGTATATAGAAATATTAGTCTTATCTCTTAATATTTTTATCGGAAAAATTGCGATATAATTTTTTGATTTATCGTTTATTATTACACGCGTACCGGTATTAGAATCCAAAAGTACCACGTAGCCACTTTGAATTAAACTGCAGTGTTGCTATATAAAATAAAACAATTTTTATTACAATTGTTATAGCACTGGTTGGAAAATAAAATCCGCAATTTTAAATATAAAACAATAAAAATTTAAATATTGCAGCGCTTGCGCAACGTCGACTTGCGGTGGACTTCCTTTTTCGTCTAAGTAGCAGTAACTTGGCCGTCTCTGTCTTTCTTAAAACTTTGTCTCTGTTTTACTCATATGGAAAAGTGAGTGCATTCGTCCTTGACTGTGAACTCAGCTTCGATGTGAAAACTAGATACCGTTCATTGAACTTCTCTTTCTTAAAGAAAGCCTGCGTTGAAGTTGGAACGAGACAGTTATATAATTATGTGTTAGGTGGTATATAGTCATTGACCGAAAGCTTGAAGGATCAGAAAAAGAAAACCATTTATAATTTTACTGTTATCCGAGGTCCTTTAACCTCTTTATTTAGATTTGATTTTGTTTTGGAAGAACCGGTTTCGTGTTCTATTTTCGAAGTTGTTTATTTGAATCGTTAAGATTGATGGAGGTAACTGTCATTATTATTTAGAGGTGTTGGAAGTGTGGGTATGAAGCAAATTATTTACAGTTACTTCGTCGAAATAGTGTTACGTGAATTCATGTGACTGTGGCAAATAGAAATGATGAACGAAACAAAATTATTATTTATATTAGACAGTTTCATCACTTGGAAAGGTATTATTATCGTGTTTTTTTTTGTAGTGAATGAATCACATTCTTACTCAAATACATATTTATATGCTAATAAACTGGTCATTTTTTAGTGCTAGAAAAACAGACTGATCTGAAGGCCTAGACAAGTAGCTCAATTGTCGTAAACGTTAGTAGAATAGAATGACAAATACGTTATCTAGCAAAACGAATTTTAAATAATAATAATAATAATAATACTCCAGACAATTACACAGATTGTGTGACCCCAAACTAAGCAGTAAGCTTGTACTATGGGTATCACACAACGAACTCTGGGGTAGCTCCCAGTAACACCCAGACTCCAAGCCAATTTAGAAAAGTTCGTTTCCTAAATTGACCTGACCAGGGATCGACCCCGGGACCCTGGCTTGGAACGCAGATGCATATGCCACTGCGCCAACGGGCCAGTCTAAATAGGTAGTCAAATGTTATTAACTTTCTATTAAATCAAACGAAAAGTACAGTCGTGTGAAAACCGCCGTATTAAACGTAGCTGTGTGACGTTTCGATTGTACGAAGCGTTTACCATTTGTGTAGCCGCTCTGATCGACTTCTATAGGCAATGAGCCAGGAGTTCTATGTCTTCTTTCACTTTGTAATCTTTAAGCCTTATAGCTAGAAAAGGCGTCAAAGTGCAATTTTATTGTTTCTTAATGCTTTGTCAACGATGGGAAATAGTGTGGAATTGTCTAGTACAGCGGTTCTCAAACTTTTTTGACCACGGAACCCATTTTAAACCACTTAAATATTTTACGGAGCCTTAAAATAAAAAATCCTTGCTTCATGTTTATTATAAGTTTCATAGAAATCATGCAGAAGTACTATATTGATTTCCTTTTAATGTGAGGTGTGAAGTTGTTTTTTATTTCTCGCCTCATTTTCGGCTATTATGTCATACAGAGAATATAAAGCCTTATAGTTTATGGGAAAAGTGTAATGAAAATAGCTCTTATAGATTTCATGAAATTACGTTTAGAAATCGACGATGTGATTTTCTTATAATGATGTTCTTGTGGTATTATTGTGACGATATTAGAAATTTTTTTAATTTGTATAATATTATTTTGGCGGAGTCCTCGCAGAGGTCTTACGGAGCCCCGGGGCTCCGCGGAGCACACTTTGAGTATGGCTGGTCTAGTAGATTAACTTTTTTTTTCCTTTTTTGTGGCATGGCGCACAGTTTAGCGCATTTGCCAATTTCACGTATTAATAAGTAGAATCACAAGTATATTAGTTTTTTCTAATCGTAAAACTCCTTCAGTAAAGTGATAGTAGGCTTTACTGAAGTTATAAAGGACTACTTGGAAGAGCGTGAGAACTTAAACTACACATGTTTATTTAGACCTATTCCATTCTGTTCACTTATACAGAACTTTAAAACACAATATACTATCACTTTTATACTTTAATACTCCTAAAAATGTAAAAAATAGAAAACCTAAATATTCAACTTCACTTCTCTCGTTCCCGGCAAAAAGTCAGTAGATTAAATTATGTATTTCTTGAGTTGCCATAAAGTGCTAAGACAGAATAAACGAAAAATTATTCAACGAAAATCTCACTCGTCTATTTAAGGGTTTTATGCGAAGTCGTGATAGGATATATTTGTGTATTTTTTTTAAAGAAGACTGGCAATGTAGTATTTCAGAATTATAATTTTTTTTCCTAATTATTTCGTCATTTAATATTTTAAGTAATAGAAATCGTGTCATTTCCTAATTTTTGCACTTTTCTTGTTTCCTGCTCGCTTAGTATGATTATCTGTTATTTCGTTTGTATGATATAATAATACTTGTATACATTATAGTACATTATATTGGGTCCTTACATATGAAATTGGCGTTTTGTCGTACTGACTACTTTGATCTGAAATATCTCCTCTTTGTTTAAGAATTCCTTAAGAATTAAAGAATTACTTAAGGTTACAAAAGTTTATTTTTTCAATGTAATTAAAAAAAGTTGCGTTCTAACAGATAAGTTTCCTAGAATAATTTACTAATCGCAAAAATAACATAATTGATATTGTGTCCATTACAAAAAATTTGTTCTCCAAAATAACTTAGCTCTTAATCATAGACCAACCAGAGTTAGTAATATAGACATAAGAAAGTAATAGACAGAGATATTTAAGAATAAAATTAAAAACGTGTGTCTACCAAATAAAAAAAAATCAGTACAGTGAAAGCTACTCTTTTATGTAAAAAAAGAGAATTTAATATAAATGCAAATTTAAATACCTTAACTTCAAATGAATGTAATTAGATGGCCTAATTAAAACTTTGAATTTTCGTGACAATGATAGCGAAAAAAGGCTGATCTTTACCCACCTCCTTTGATAAACACATTTTTTTCATAAAACTACATATTCATTCGTCAAAGTCGAAACATAGATTAGAGAAGTATAAAATCAACGGTCTTAAACAAAATAAAATATGTACTTAGTTATTAATTTTAATATTAAATTTTTCCTTGTCACAATCTTGTCAAGATATTTTGCTATTGACTAAATATTTAGTTTTGACACAGAACTGTACCAGTCTACTATTTTAGTGTCACTATGGATAGCTGCGTGAGAAACATTGCATTGATGGCAATAGCCTGAACGAATGCTAGTGACAGGTGATGACAGGTTCCATTCATTTGCTGGTAAATAGTCTGTTTTCATATCCAGATATATGACGTAAATCAACAGCAATATTGTTTAGTCTCCTCTGAAAAACAAAC
This sequence comes from Zeuzera pyrina, assembly GCA_907165235.1. NCBI lineage: Eukaryota > Metazoa > Arthropoda > Insecta > Lepidoptera > Cossidae > Zeuzera > Zeuzera pyrina. Next base: position 12,214,104 of record OU015639.1, on the reverse strand, counting down.
ACAATAACGATATATATAACATTACGTCATCTCTCATTCGGGATGAACGCAGAGTGATGACGCAATAAAATGATAATTTAATGCCTCATTTACTAATAAGGGTTAGCGCAGACCGATAGTATAGTCACATACGCCAAAAAGAAGGATAAAGTTCGAGATGAAAAATAAGCTATAAACTTGTATAAAGCTTTGTTTTGACATTTTAAAAGTTGGCTCAAAAGTCTCATAAGATCTCGCGTCCGCGTCTAGTCTGTTCGACAAGTTCAAAATGGTGTTAATTCTTGATAAAGGTCCTAAAAATATGTGCGATAACTCATTGGATTCGGAATGACGTCAAGAAAAATGTATTTTAAGGATTTTACAGTTCTTAAAAAATCGCAAAAGTTATTAACAAATGAAGATGAAAAAAAAAGTATTAATTTTTAAACTATTAATATTTAAGAAATAAAAAAAAGATTCTCTTAAGAAAAAGAGAAAATTTCCTAAAAAATAGTCTCACGTTCCGGAACTCTATGTCCATTATTTGTAATTTTAATTTAACGCTGAAAATAGGGCGCCGCGCGGCCGGTACGGCATAGGCGCACCGCCGCTGAAGAGAGTATAACATGTAAAATAATTTTTTTATAGTATTAAATATCAATATTTAAATTTGATAAAATTATAGTGTCATCAGAACACTTCAAAGAATAAAGCCCCGTTGAAACAAAATTTCATGTTGATTTTTCAAAAAGTTATATAATTGTTAACTGAGTAATTTTTTGCAGACGTCCGTTTTCACGAAAGGCGACATAAAATTGAAATAATTGGCTTAAATTTGCTTCTTGTAGCCCTTCTTATGTAATATACTTAAGAAGATCACGAGATAAAAGTAAGTTTTATATTTTGTATATTATAATTTTTTAAAGTTAACCTAAAACTGAAATATCCACAAAATGTTGCTAAAAATTTTTTTTAATCGAATGTTATGTTATTGCTTTTTTGCATCTAACTATGACATTTACATAACGTTAAGAAAAAATTGTTTACGGCATTTGTTGATAATTTTTTTATGAAAAAATAGACAAGTTTAATATTAAAAACATTTTTTTTTACTATTTTGTTGAAATGGCAAAATAACGATTTAAAAAAAAGTTGTTCTAAAAAAATTTTTTTTATTGTTTAAAATTGTTTTTTTATAATTCCGTTGTTTAAATAATTAGTCAAGAAAGTTTTTTTCTTTAAAAATAATAATTAACATTTCTCAATAGGTAAGAAAAAAAAATTATTTTGTAATCAATAATTTGATTGTTTATTAAGTTAACAATTTGTTATAAACAAATTCTGACCACCATTATATTTTTTTATAAAACTAAAAAAAATATACAAAACAACCATATGTTACAAAACAGTGAAAAAAATTTTGTTATTAAAAGTGTTACAAAAATTCAAAAAGAAAAAATTATGTTGGGTATACATTTGTTATAAAAGTCGTAGAACATAAAATACTCTAAAAACTAGGTATGAAGCAAATCCTTATACAATTAACCGTTTTTGAGATAGAACGCGAAGAATGCAGAGCGCTCAGCCAATAAGTCATAATACAAGGTCAATTATGAATCCTAATGAACAGTTTGGTTTATTATATTAATTTTTACTTTCGTAACAACTATAACTTTTTCAACAAATGCGAATATCGTTTAAAGTTTAAATTTTAAACCATAGGAAACGAGATATTTCCAAAAAATGGTTTTTCGTGACATTTGACTGAATATCTTAATACACAGACGCGAGATCTTATCTTGTGAGACTTTTTAACCCAATTTTAAAAATGTTAAAACAAAGGCTTATACAAGTTTATAGCTTATTATCTTTAATTCCGAGGTGATAAATAATATTTATTATAAGGTGTGTACTTACATCTTTCGTGTACAAGTATAAATATCTATGTGTTATAGTACAATCACAAAATAGACATTATATAGTTTGTACATAGGATTCCATAGCCAAAGTGGTAAAACAATCCTCAGTTTCTAACTTTTGTCCGCATGTCACAGGTCAAAGCTGATTTATATCGTCATGTACTGAAAAAATGTAGGTAGAAACGTAAATTCGTAAATCAAACCCAGAAACGAAAAACCACGAAAAACAAAAAGCGAAATAACGGGTATTTAGGACCGGAGCTTTAATTTATTTTTTTATAATTTAACTTTATCCGAAGTATTGCGGAACCCTAGTAAATGCCTATCAGGCACACTCTCAGCCGGCTTTTCATTTTGCCATCTGTTAGTACCTACGCTTCAATTTTTTTTTTTATGAATAGGCAAAAGTCAGTGCAACTGTATTTCAAGTCACAATCGAATTCATAATTAAAAGCATCAAAATTGAGTAAAAGTAATCAGATAAATCCTATATAAGAAACATGTCTAGCAGTTTTCATTTCATACTCTTTCTATGCGATTCTAGGCATTATAATACATTTAGGTAACGTATATAAAGCCGTATTACCTACTATATTTTCTGTAACACAATTATGTGTATATTACAACATTGCTCCCAGTTCAGCTGTTATTTTATGCACAGACGAAATAAGTTTTTTGTCTCAGCTTTCATAAAGATATGTCATAAACTTCACTTAGTTTCTCCGTCATGTCATTAATAGTGATGGAGTTAAATTATCGACTTTATCAATATGCGAAAAAGTTAATATTTGAAAATTCGAAAATGGATGTCAAAATGAAATTTTTAAGCGATCCTTTAACTTCATCGTACAATCAATATCACGTGATGTCAAAATGAATAGAAATTGGGCCTTTCAGTCATATATTTAGTGCAGATCGATACTTTAAAACTTAATCAGTAGCTACTGTGAAGTATTTTAAGTTATTTTCAAATAGATTTAAATATTGTCGCCATTACTTAATATTAATAATTTGCAAACGCCTGTTAACTTAGTCAGGCTTTGCCTGTTGCCAGCTATTAGAATTTAATAAAATAATAACATTTCTAACATTTAAAACTCATTTTTCTTGTAGCGAATGCGAATAGTTTTCACTTTATATCTATATCAAAAACAAATGCGAAGAAAACGTTACATCACTACTTATGTTATAATATGAAGACATGAGTGTCATAAATACGGCGTAAAACATAATATCTTTCATGAAAATGTTATTTTGGATACACGCTATTACTGATATTAATGTCAATGGTAAATATAAAAGGCATGATATTTTTTACATTTTTCATTTCAGAAAAAATTCACTAGAATCCAGTACATAAAAGTGATGTTGTTACTTCATTGTTTGTCATTGGTCATTGGTCGGCATGTAATGTAACAATGTGTCCATCCATATGGTACATTATGTACGCAAATGTGTATATAGAAAAAAACAAAAAATAATTTTGATGACCATCCAAGAACTAATGTAGTTTCCGCGGCGGTATTAATATTTTTTTAAGACAAGAAATATGAACTCCTTTGACTTTTTCTGATAATCTTTAAATTATCAAATTTTCTATTTGTGTATAAAAGATAGTAGCAAAGACCGTTGATGTCATTTTTTCATTCTTCAATTTGTACTTCATAACATAACTCTATATCTGATCAAATCTTCTTGTGACCAGCCAGCTACCACTTCAAGGGGATTATTCACAAACGTCGGAAACTTTCTGTGGACAAAATCATCGAAAAGTTTCCTGTCGGATACGTAAAGTTGATTTTCTAATGTTTGTGAATAACCTCAGTTATGAACTATAAATTGATGCCCGCAACTTCGTTAGTGACGAATTTAAAAAACTACCCATTGTCCTCCCTCGTTCCAAGCTATCTTCTCAATTTGATCACAATCAGTTTAGCGGTTAAGCTTTGAAAACGTAACAGACAGACAGATAGAGACACTTTCGCATTTATAAAGTTAGTACAAATAGCATACAGTATAGATACTAGTATATATACTATTACAGAATATAGATACTAGTATAGATGTCAATTTATTTTGGTTTTTCGTTTTTTCCTCACTTTAGAGTCTTTAGACTGTTATTAATACTATACTAATATTATACTATTAATATAATAATATTATACTATTTATCCGATCTTTAAAATCGTTATTTTCCGTTTTGTTTCGGTGTAATCGTGTTCCTAGTTATATTTTCACCTTTTTGTCACAATTTTTTGTCCGTGTACTTTAGACAAAACAATACAAACTTTGGTTATGAAAATAACAGTAAAATCTTATTTATGTCTATATTTTCTTTAGGACTCAAACGAATGAAAGTCTAGACTAGGCCATTCAACAAATATTTGCTTCATATATTTTTACAGTTTTATTTTGATAAAACTTGTGTCTCTTCGATTAGTAGTTTGGTAATGTTATAGGTAATGTTATCCTTCAACTATTTACATATCTAGTTATATCCAAATTATCTATACATCTATACATATAAATAAAATTCAAGTGTCTGTCTGTGATTTCGAAAAAAGACTTTTTCTTAAGCTTATATAATTTTCTGCACGTAATAAGGACCCAAACAAGCGTTTTTAAAATTTTTGTCTCTCTCTGTCTGTCTGTCTGTTTGACCGGGCTAACCTTTGAAACGGTTGAAACGAGATTTGAATCTCAGCGAGATTTTCACTCGAAAATAGAAGATTTTCCTGAGAATAATTTAGATTACTTTTTATTTAGGAAGTGTTTCGGATTCCTGCGTTAATTAAAAAACTCTAGAACTTAGAGATAAATCCATAAATATACATACAAAAATCTATAACTATAAAAAATGGTTTTCACGGATGAGTCTTTTTAAGTCAGACTTCCACATTAAAGTACGTTCTATCGTGATCCGCCGTCTGGAAGCTGAGATTTGAAATGAGCTCTCTTTAGCTGAGCGACGCCTGTAAACTGGGTTTGATTTATAGTGGTTTATCTGTTGACCTACATTTAATAATAGAAACAGACAGAGCAGAGACATCTATCCATGATATTTTTAAAACCGTAACGAAATTGTGTCTGTACATTGGAAATATTTTTGAAAAAGTGATTGAATTAGATATTTTAGGCTTTTCCGGTTCCAAAACAAATATTTATAGAAATCGTCTGTGCGTTCTGGAATTGGAAATCTATACATCTATACATATACATTACACTCTAAATAAAATTGAAGTGTCTGTCTGTGATTTCGGAATAATGGCTTTTACTTAAGCTTATATGATTTTTGACACGTAATCTAGACCCAAACACGCGTTTTAAAAATTCTGTCTGTCTGATTGTTTGTCCAGGTTGACCTTCGAAACCACCGAACGGATTTCTACGAGACTTTCAATAAAAGGTAAAGGATATTTCAAACAGAAATTTAGGCTACTTTTTATCCGAGAAGTATTTAGGTTGCTACTTGAAAGCTGAAAAACTCTATAAATTAGAGGTAAATAATTAATCTGTAAGTATGCATACATACAAATGTACAAATATGAAAGGTGATTTTCGCAGTTGCGTCTCTTTCAGTCAGACTATCACATTAAAGTATGTTCTATCGTGATCCGCCGTCCAGAAGCTGATATTTGAAATGATCTCCCTTAAGCTGAGTGGCGTCTGTAAAGTAGGTATAACATAAATATAATGTGTTATGTACATAATATAATGTGTTATGTACATAATATAATGTGTTATGTACATAATATAATAATAGAAACAGACATAGCAGAGAAATCTATCCCAGTATTTTGCAATAGCAGCAATACCGTATCTGTAAATTGGAGATATTTTTGAAAGAGTAATCGAATTCGATATTTTAATAAACTTTTCGGATTCCAAAATAAATATTTATAGAAATGTCTGTGTGTTTGTACGTTTACTTTTTAGAAATTAAGAAACTGCTAATAAATTTATATGCAAATTTCACTATTTGAAAGACAAGACCCGCAATTACATGATAATGTGCGTATCATTACGCTATATTCATCACGGGGGTACAGAGCGATTAAAATGCAAATGTATAAATTTTTTATTAATAAGACATTGTATTTAAGGCAAGTATAGTAAAAGACAAAGTTTTTTCGTCGAAGAAGGGATGAAGTTCAATTGCATAAGTATATAGTATAAATAAAAGTATAAATTATTATATATAAATAAATATGTATATTGACTGGCCCGTTGGCGCAGTGGCATATGCATCTCCTTTCCAAGCTAGGGTCCTGGGTACGATCCCCGGTCAGGTCAATTTAGGAAACGAACTTTTCTAAATTGGCTTGGAGTCTGGGTGTTACTTGGAACTCCCCCAGAGTTCGTTGTGTGGTACCCATAGCACAAACTTACTGCTTAATTTGGGGTCACACAATCTGTGTAATTGTCTGGAGTATTATTATTATTTTAAGTATAGTGTACAAATTAAAAAAAGATTGCGCTTATGTTACGTCTTTATTTTTTCTCTTTATGGGAGTATCGTGAAATTCGAAAACAAAAAATTGATTGTTATAGAATATTGGCGAATTATTATCACTTAAAGTTGTGATCGCCATCAGTGTTGATCGCGCAAAGGTGTTACCACAGATTAATTAGTTTACTACCGGTGTTACTGTATATTTTGTACATTACACAGTTTATGTTTCAAAAACTGTATCAAAGAACGTGTTCATGGGAAGTGTCTAAAAAGGCTTAACAGTTTAAGCCTTTGGGGTATTTTTCAATAATAAAATAAATATTTTTAAAATTTTTGTTTGAGTTTCTGTGCTAATAAAATGTCCATGATGATCTATCTGCGATATAATATGTACCTAGTCGAAGAATGTCAGTTATAGACATTGACATCCATAATGCGGATATATAAAGCACAGTTTATTAACACTTCAAGATGTTTTTGGTTCAACAAATGAGACAAGCACTCCAACTTTTGTACACAAACGAACTTTGTATGAAACTTTTTATAGCAACGTCTGATTTGGTTGAAATTTAACAGAAAAGATTTTGATGTAGGGGTGAAGTGGTAAACACTTTCCTTTTTTCACATATGAGATTAAAATAGTAACCAGAATTCGATGACAAAATCAACATTACCGCAAGCGAAGCCGCGGATAAAAGCTAGTTATCGATATTTTAAACGATTCATTGCAACTATGATGTGTCAGATAAATAAGGTGAGTAATAGTAGTAGTTATATGAGTAATAGTATGTTAAAGTTATTAATTTTTTTCCAACAAATTTTCATATATTTTCTAACTAGCAGTACCCGCGACTTCGTCTTACCCACGATTTTCCGGGTTAGTGTTTCCTTTTCAACCCCCTATGGGTAATTTCTTCATAAAGAGTAACCTTTGTCTTTTTCTTTAAAAAATTCTATTATTGCATAGATTTTTGATGAAAAAAGCAGCCTGTGTTCGTCTCCTGGTTTCAAACTATCTCCATGCCAAATTTCATCAAAATCGGTCCGGCGGTTTAGCCGGCAGCAGATAGACAGACAGACTTTTGCATTTATGGTGTTAGTATAGATGTAGATAATTTTTTATTTATTTTGATTCAGATAAAACATAACGCCGTCTCAGTTTTATTACCAAATATATTTTCATTGTAAGTACATACCTAATATTATGATGTGAAAAAGCTTCCTCCTGGCGACGTGGTTGCACAATGAGGTTTCTGAGAAATTTTTGCACAATATGTTTCTCAGATAGAAGGTTCATATTTTTCAGAAACTAGATTTTAAATTCGATATGTGGTATTTGTGTGATGCCCTTACAAACGAAGATAGTCTAAGATTTCATAATACATATGTGTAGATAGAAAAATAGATAACAGGAGATATATATAGATAGAAGATATAAATTATATCGGAGGACACTTGTCATATACATATGTCATAGTCATATATCTTTATTCTCTATATCTTAATCTAAAATTTAAATAACAGGCAAACATACGCGCGTAGTTTTTTCTTATATACCAGCTTAATATTTCAGTCAATATGTTAGGTTTAATTCTGTTCAGGTATATGAAAATAAAAATAAAACTTTTCAGGATCCTTTTCCATCACAAAACATGTTAACTGACGCCAACGTAATTTACCACGACACAGTCATACAAGTGCCGAAATTTAATAAAGTATTTCATAGTAATTAAATAACGCGTTTTTTTATTTAAAATACTATTTGATGCACGCGACTTCTTCCGCGTTTTTAATTTTTAAAATAGCTTATGGCCTTCCTCAGGATTTAAGCTCTCCATATCAAATTTCATCGCAGTCCTTCCCCGAAGTTTAATCTATCTCCATACCAAATTTCATCACAATCGGATTACGATTTGGCAGCCCTTAAAATACGAACAAACAAACAAACATTGATTTTTATATATTAGGCTAGCAGATGCCCGCGACTTCTTCCGCGTTTTTTATGTTTAAAATAACTTATGTCGTTCCTCAGGATTCGAGCTATCAAGATACCAAACTTCATTGCAATCGGATCAAGGGTAATATGGTAGCCCATAAAATACGAACAAACAAACATTAATATTTATATATTAGATATACATTTCTACATAAATACTAAATTTTTTAAATTAAAAAAAAATTAAATATTTAATATACGTACGAATATTTGTTATATGGTAGTATAACATTTGGGTAGCAGGTATTTTGTACAAAAAACGTGCCAGTTAGAGTTCTATAAAAGTCTACTGATAATATTTCGAAGCTTTTGCGAGGAGATGAAGCGTGATTCTTTGAAGGCGCATATAAGTTAGTACCCATGCAAAAATTCTTTGTTCTACAAGTATTTTGATCAAAGCGCCTCCAACGCAATTTGTTACTTTGTATGAAGTTTTTCGCTTTCTATTAGGTTTGTTCAAAGATGTGTAAGTGGTACGTACACGTATTTTTAATACTTTAGGGATGTGGAACTTTTATGTGTAACTACGTGATCTGTAATTTATGTTCACGTATTACGTGCTTCCGTGTGAATCAAGTTTATATCTATACATAACACACACATATTATGAAATGTAACAGAATTTCGTTTGAACATTGAAGGTATTTTCGGAGGAATCAGGATAACTTTGATGCTTAGACAAAGTTATTGTTTAAAAATATTACGCAATATATGATCCATACTAATATTACAAAAAGGTAAACTTTGTGTTTGTATGTAATGGATAAACTCAAAAAGTACCGAATACCGATTTCAAAATTATTTTGATCTGTAGTAAAATACATTATCAGCAAGTAGGATGGGCTGTATTTTATTTTCTAAAAAATTTCCCCATGCGAAGCCGGGGCGGATCACTATTTGGTACTAAATTGGTGATAAGCCACGTCATAAATTTTGACACGTTTTTAGATCCCACACGTTACAATGTCTACTAAAAGGATTGTAATAGATAATTCCCTTATAAGGGCTGGTTTACTCTGAGAAATACTCGTATAGTTTTTAGCTGCTTATTTGAAAATTTGTATTTGAACTATATTTTATACGATGTTTCGTCAGTCTCTGTTTGACTGGTCCATTAGTGCCGTGGTAGTGCATCTGCCTTCCAAGACTCCTGGGTTTAATTCCCGGTTAGGTTAATTAGAAAACTTACATCTCTACATTATTTTGGAGCCTGACAGTTCGTTGTGTAGTGACAAAAAATACAAGCATAATATGAACTTTGTTTGCGGTCATACGAATGGTGTAATTTTTTGGTGTTTTCTTTATTTATGAGCTTGTCACTCAAAAACTACAGATTCATTTTAATGTGACCTTCAAAGTTGAGTCCAATCGTCCTTAATCGTGCCAAACGCTGTCAAAATATTGTGAAATGTATATGTTGTGGACCAAGTGATTAATTAAACATTATACATAATGACCGAACATTTTGAAAAATGCCCAATATGAGGGGGCAATATGATAACAACTACTGAAACAATTAAATTTTCCGGGCCTTATAAATAATGTCTGTCACCTATTGGACAGGATAATAAAAAGACATGTTTTATTACGATTCTTTTAATTTGGGATATAGCCTATAATGGAGTAATAGAAAAAGTACTTCTGGCTAAAATTCGCAATATTTAAAATCAATGGTTTTGTGTATAAATTTACTACTTTTGATATAAATCACATCTACTTTAAATTTAATAGTCTTAGCAACAAAAATATGGTAAACTTTAAAATTAACAATTTTCGCAATAAAATTTTGGTTACAACTTTAATCACTGAAACTTTAATGTAGTGTAATGACTATAATAAATGTTTGGGAGGAAATCGTGAGGACAAATATAGGCTAAGGTTTAGATTGTTTTTTTTTTATAAAAGAGGGGTCAAACAAGCAAGCGAGTCACTTGGTGGAAAATGATCTTCGCCGCCCATGGAATCACGGATTTGTTGCCAGCTTTTAGGGAAAGAGGGAAAGGAAGGAAAGGAGGGGGAGATGGGCCACCGGCACTCTCACTCACTGAACGAAACACAACAGTAATAGATGCTGTTATTTCACGCCGATATTCTGTGAGAGGGTGGTATTTCACCGGGCAAGCCGGCCGAATTCGTGCTGCAATGCAGCATGGCTCTACCATACAAAAATTGATTGTTTCACAATGGGTGAAATTTAACAATTCTTTTTCTGTAAAATTATGCAACATGACGATATGTTTATAACACAAGGCATTCCTTATAATTATTCAAGAATTATAGCGTCGCTTGGCATGTTTAAATTTTTTAAGTACTATTCTAATTTATCACTGTAAAATGATAATGTTTGAAAAGGTCAATCAGTAGGATACAACCAAGAATTGCAAGAATTATACAACACATAAATTAAACAAATTTAAAAAGCAGCTCCGCACGCTTATTACGTAACTTGCAGTCAGCATGCGACAGCCAATATCGCGCGATATCTGCTGTCAAAATGAGAATTTGTGTGATGTAATTTGTATAGTGGCGCAAAATCTACCGCAAAAAGTGCATTTTACGGTCATAGAATAATAGATAGGCAATCATCATACATGATACCAATTTTTTACTACAATTAGTCACCAGTCGCGCAGTGATCGCGTGGCTGTCGCTGTCTGCAAATTTTTAGATAATAACCCTGCCGGGCGATATATGGGTGTGGGTTTTTAATACCCCCCTAGTTTTGATACCAGATTTATTGCTAAGTACTTGTAGATTACTATTTCTTTTCTAGTAACACATAAACAGGCAAATTTTTCCTTGACTTGTCTTGGTTGACTGTTGTTGCTGTTTTTAAACGAAATTCATTGCTATTTTATAATAAACTAGCGACCCGCTCCGGCATCGCACGGGTAGAAATTAAAAATAAAATACAGCGCATGTTACTCGCTGATAATGTAGCTTTCTATAGCTGAAAGATTTTTGGACATCGGTTAAATAGTTTTTGAGTATTTTCATTACATACAAACAAATAAAGTTAACCTCTTTATGATATTAGTATGGGTAATAATGCAACGCGGCTTAAAATTAGGTTGCCGCGTGCGCGAAAGGTAAGTACCTATAGTCCCATATGTTGTGAAACCCATTGCTTTCAACTCGCGGTTGTGTTGGCAGATACTTAGTCTTTGGTCTCCCGTCGGTAAATAATTAGAGGATTTGGCAGCCGTTACTGTGCACGGGTAGGAGTGGGTGGCGAAAACGTGCAACGTTACAAAACTTTCATTAACAATCTTCTAAGCCTTTTTTTACCAATTTACTTAATTGAAGAATATAGTTAAGTAACGAAATTGTTTTGATCAGTTGGTAGTTCTTAACAAATGTTTTTTACAAGCTTTTATTTAAATTACGTATGTTGTTATTTATGTTTAAATAGTTAGTTAAAATATTGCAAGCCAAAGAACCATTTCCTCTAAACGTTCGACTTTAAAATTTTTGTATGGGCGTTCAGTTCTGATGACAATACACTAAAATTATACAAATAATCTGATACTGCGGCCAGGATTGTCATCTCACGAAAGCACTCCTTAACGGTTATTAGTACAGATACGATACTTTGCATATATGTACGTTTAATGTTGACAGCTAAACATGATTTTTACCATGAACTGATGCTGCAGCCAGGATTGTTTCCACATGAGAGTACTCTTCGAAGATTAGTAGTAGAAATGAAAATTTGCATGTAAATTTTATTTTGATAGCAAAATGTGATTTTCACCATGAAATGATGCATGCATGAAATTTTTTAAGGAAATATGCGACGAGCTTTGAAATCGCGTAAGGGCATAAACATGCTGATTATATGCAGAAAGTACGAGTCTATATATTATACTTTTGCTGATGACACTTCTGTAAAGCGATCGTATTCACCATTTTTTGGGTTTTGGGATTTGCACAACATTGTGGATTTTATGAACTCCTTGGCTTATGTTTTTCTTTTTTGTGCATTTTTATGAAAGCTTGTTCTTTAAAAACATTTTTTTTACTTTTGATTATTCTTCTAATCACTTGTGAAAATGATGTCCACTTACTGCCGCCTGTCCTCGCTACGGGCCTCTTAGCTTGGTTTTACTTTTGTTAACCACGTAGTGAATACTTACTCAGTGTTGTTAACGCCTTCAGACTTACAACTTTTTGACTTTTTTTTTTTTTAATTTTTAAATGGCACCCATGGCACCGTACGTGAGTACATTACCAACGTCAAGTAAAGCGAGAAAACAATTCAGTAGATAATTAGCGCATTTGCCAATGTCACGCATTAACACAAACTAGTATATAGACACAGAATAAGTAGATCCATATAGAATCACAAGTAAATTAGTTCCTTCTTATCGTAAAACTCCCGCAGTAAAGTGATAGTAGGATTTACTGAAGTTATAGAGGGCTTGGAAGAGCGCGAAAACTGCAGCTACATATGTTTATTTAGATCTCCTCCATTCTTGTCACTTACACAGAACTTTAAAACACAATATACTATCACTGTTGTAATTTAAAACTCCTAAAAATGTAAAAAATAGAAAATCTAAATAAAATGACAACCTCACTTCTCCCGTTCTCGCCAAAAAGTCCTCCTTTTGATTTTTTTATATTTTTAAATGGCAACGTACGCGAGTATATTGCCAACGTCAAGTAAAGCGAGAAAACAATTCAGTAGATGATAGCACATTTCCAATGTCACGCATTAACACAAACTAGTATACAGACACAGAATAAGTAGAATCCATGTAGAATCACAAGTAAATTAGTTCTTTCTTATCGTAAAACTCCTCCATTAAAGTGATAGTAGGCTTTACTGAAGTTATAAAGGACTTCTTGGAAGAGCGCGAAAACTTCAGCTACACATGTTTATGTAGATTTCGTCCATTCTTGCCACTTACACAGAACTTTAAAACGCAATATACTATCGCTGTTGTACTTTAAAACTCCTAAAAATGTAAAAAATAGAGAATCTAAATGAAATGACAACCTCACTTCTCCCGTTCCCGCCAAAAAGTCCAATTTTGACTTTTTGTATTTTATAAATTGTGCTGAATTACAGATTATACTGATAATACAGATTATACTAATAGCGTCGATTACACAAAATCGATATTTCATTTGTCTAAATCGATTACAGCATATAGGCTGTAGGTGGTTATGGTGACATTACATTTGCATAACGTTTTCATTGGCGCATAAAAATAACCATCCTTATTTGAGATATATCGTGAGAAAGGAATTCCATTTTGCGTTGTTGTGGTTTAAACACGTGTTAGTGGGAATTTTTAGAAGTTTTGGTTATTTTTTCATGAATTAAACTTTTTTCGTGTTAAATTGTTGAGCTCTTTATCTTAATTGTTTTATTATATGCGGTTGTGGTTTGTAATTAGGTAAGTACTTATTTGTTAGCAATGAATTCTATTCCGCCTGATCCTCCGGACCCTCCTGATATGTCGCCGGAAATAATGGAAATTAATCAATCAGCAAATTTATTTCTACAAAACGACAATAACTCTGAACATCGTCCATTAATAAGACATAGCGAGACTTTATCTCCGGCACATGTTACCAACAAAAAATATGTGGTAGAACCGTCCGCCTCTTCTGAGACAATGTTTGTTCATCCATCGCTTACTGCTGGCCCCAAGTTATATAGACGTTTTGATAAAGGACCCTTCATAGTTCACGTGTCTAGAATCGAACCAGACCCTTCTATAGGCACCACTATCCGCCCAATCAAATTCGGTCAATTTCTCTTTAAGAATGAAGTTAAAAATATTGTTTCTGATGGAGTGAAGGGTGTGGGCCGTAACAAGATCTCGGTTGAATTTAAAACAGCAGACGATGCCAATCAATTTATAGATTTTCCGGTTCTTGAAAACAATAAATACAAGGCTATTATTCCTACTTACATTGTTACCAGAATGGGTATTGTTAAAGGTATTTCTACGGACCTGGGAATGGAGGAATTTGTAAATTCTTTGGATCTCCCACAAAATTGCGGATCTGTTATCAAAGCAAGACGTTTCAATAGAAAAGTGACAGTTAATGATTCCACCAACTGGATTCCGACTCAAACTGTTGTTTTAACCTTCCAAGGTCAGGTTCTCCCCCCTCGCCCCTCGTGTCTATGTTTTCCACACTTCTCTTCCTGTTGACTCATATATATTGCCTACTATCCAATGTTTTAGTTGTTGCAGATTTGGACATGTCCGTGCACAATGCCGTTCAAAACCCAGGTGTTATCGTTGTGCGCAACCTCATTTTGGTGACAGTTGTGAGATTTCTGAACACCTGTCGACTTGCCTCTGCTGCTCGGGTAGCCATTTTGCTACCAATAAGTCTTGTCCAGAGCAATCTAGACAGAAATCCATTAAGATGGTAATGTCACAGGACAATATTTCCTACGCTGAGGCATCCACTCAATTTCCTCCAGTTCGCAGAAGTTATGCTGAGACTTTTAAATCCTTTTCTACAAACGTAATTCCCTCTTCTTCTCCTAAAAAACAACTTCTCCCCCCGCATAAGAGATCCTACACTAAAACAATGATACATTCTCGTCCTTCTACCCCTTTTCGCAGCGAAAAAGGTTACGATATAGCAGCCCATCAGGCCACTATTAGTGACCCTCCTTCCTCTTTACCTAATGGTAGCGCTTTTCGTCAATCTCCATATAATCCAGTCAGCCCAAATGATAACCTTTTGGAACTGATACTGTCAATCTTTGAAAATATTGTCTAGAAAGGCAATGACTGCTTACCGTCCAACGTTGCTAATAGATTCGTCAAAATTATCTCCAATATTGATTGTAATGGATCCAGTAGCACTCCAATGGAATTCGCAGAGTATACGTCCTAAAAAACCGGAAATTTTTTACCTTTGTTAACAAATTTAATCCCGTCGTTCTTGCTATTTCGGAGACTTGGTTGGTCCCTGGGACCCGTTTTAGAGTTCCGGGTTATTCCTGTCTCCGGCATGACAGGGTTGATGGTTATGCTGGTTGTGCTATTCTCATTAAACGCTCTGTCCCTTTTTCTCAGATTTCTATTCCCTCTCATTGCCAGGATATTAATGCTGTAGCGGTGAGATTTCTGAATATCACCTTTTTATGTATGTATATTCCTCATCCCCATAACTCTTTAGTTCCTGATATCTCATCCATTTTTTCTTCCCTTCCATCCCCTATAGTTGTTATGGGAGATTTTAATACTCATCATATATCATGGGGTTCCCACTTCTGCGACAGTTTTTCTCCACACTTGTTAGATCTTTTTGATGATTTTAACCTTTGTTTTCTCAACGATGGCTCCCCAACTAGGAGAGTGCGTCCTTCCCAAAATCCCAATAGTGTAGTCGACCTAACTTTGTGTTCCCCGTGTCTTGTCTCAGCTATTTCTTGGAGAGTCCTATCTGAATCGTGCGGCAGTGATAATTACCCTATCCTCATTTCTCTCTCATCCAATTCTCCTACTCCGGCACCCCTTCCTCCTCTATTAAATTTCAGACTCACAGCCGCAGACTGGTCTAAATATACTCTGTCTCTTGACAGTAAATTAAATTCCCTTTTTGTCCCGAATAATAATGAAGATTTATTAAACCTTTACACCCAATTTGTTTCTTGTGTATTATCTGCTGCTGATGAGTCTATATCAAAAAAAAAAGAAAACACGCTCAGGTAGTTTTAGAATTTCCCCTCTATGGTGGGACTCAGAATGCTCGGGGATGGTACACCAGCGTAAATTAGCGGAACGCCTGTATAACAACTCCATGACTATGGAAAATTTTATAAATTATCAACAGGTTTCAGCTAAAACAAAAAGACTTCTGTCCAAAAAGAAAAAAGCTGGATGGACTTCCTTTTGTGAAAGTCTTTCTCCTAGATCCCATCCATCCCTTGTTTGGAGAAATATCAGAAAATATCGAGGTTCACTTTTTTCTGAAAATATAACTTCAAATGATCCTTCTGTTTGGCTAGATTCTTTTGCCGATAAACTGGCTCCGCCATTTGTCCCATGTTCCGAATCCCTTCCATCACCATCATGCTTCCTTTGCTCATCCGACGCCTTGGATATTCCTTTTTCTTTTGACGAACTTCAATCCACTCTTCATGGATTAAATGATTCTTCTCCCGGAATCGATGGTATCCCATACTCTTTTATTTCAAAATCCAGTGATCAGTGTAAACTTTTTTTTTACGTTTAATTAACCATTTCTTTGAATATGGTTGTATTCCCGATACATGGAACTACCAAATTATCATCCCTATTCTAAAACCTGGCAAGGATCCACTCGATCCTAACTCCCATAGACCTATTGCCTTATCTTCCGTGTTAGTCAAGATAACTGAGCACATTATCAAAAATCGTCTCGAATGGTTAGTTGAAAGTAAAGGCATTTTAGCTAACTCTCAATTTGGCTTTAGGAAGGATATGAGTACACTAGACAATATCTCTATCCTGACTACTGATATCCGTCAAGCCCTCCTCAACAAGGCTTATTTAGTAAGTGTCTTTCTCGACATTGCCTCAGCATATGATAACGTCCTTCTTCCGGTTCTCAGGCACAAGTTGCTATGGTACGTTTCATATTGAATCTGCTCTCAAACCGGTCGATAGTAATTAGATACCAGAATTCCCTTCTACTCCCTAGACAAGTATGGAAAGGTCTCCCTCAGGGATCGGTTCTCAGTCCTCTTTTATACAGTCTTTATACATGTGATTTAGAAAGCTCTGTTAGTTCTTTTTGTCATATTTTACAATATGCTGATGACATCGTATTATATTCTTCATCCCAGACTCTTTCTGATATTTCCTCCCGTTTAAATTCTGCTCTTTTTTACCTGGACTGCTGGCTATCAGATCACGGACTTTCTTTGGCTGCAGCTAAAAGTCAAACTATTGTATTCACTAAAAAAAGAGTTATGCCCAACCTTACCTTAAAAATAGGTAATGAAACAGTTCCCCAATCTCATTCAGTCAAATTTCTGGGTGTTATTTTGGATTCCAGATTGTCTGGGGTCCCTCATATAAACTACATTATTCAAAAATGCGAAAAGAACATTAATATACTAAGGTCTCTTTCAGGTACATGGTGGGGTAGTTACCCATATACTCAAAAATTAATTTACAACGCTTTAATTCGTAGTCACATGGATTATGGCTTATTTCTTTTGTTCCCTTGCAATAAAACTTCCCTACAAAAATTGAATCGTATGCAATCTAAATCTTTACGCTTAATATTAGGTGCCATGAGATCCTCTCCAGTGAATGCTCTTCAGGTGAAATGTGTAGATCCTCCTCTTTCTCTTCGTAGCCAATACCTATGCGACAGATTTTTTTAAAAAATATTACAAAATTCCTCCCATCCTTTACACTCCAAGCTTAATATTCTTAAAAATTCTTTAAATGAACTTCATCGTCCAAGTGATGACTGGCCTTGCTTAGCAAAAAGCCTTGCTTACTTCTCCCATCTTTCTGTACATGTATCTCAGTTTCCATGTAACCCTCTTTTTTCAGTTCCTTTTGATGTCCTTATCTTCCGTCCTTCCGTCTTGTTAAACTTTGGTATTAAGAAAAGTTTTCCCAACGCTTCTACAACTTTTTTCGAAAATCTGTCCAATGACTGGAGTGGCTGGACGACAATGTACACGGACGCTTCAAAATTATCGAAAATCAGTTGTGTCGGCGCTGCCGTTTGGATCCCGTCATTTCGAATTATCCTCAATTATAAGCTCCCTCCTCAATCCTCTGTATTTACTGGGGAAGCACTGGCTATCTTGGAAGCAGTTAAATATGCTAACGCCCACAATCTTGGTAACTCTATTATTTTATCCGATTGCATTAGCTGTCTCCAATCTATTATCTCTAATCCTTTACGCTCCAAATCAAGGTTTCCAATTATTTTAAAAATCAGACAGGAACTTTTTAATTGTTTTCAAAAAAACTTGAAAATAGTCCTTGCTTGGATTCCTAGCCATTGTGGTATCCCAGGCAATGAATCCGCGGATTCTTGTGCTAGACACGCAATCTCCCAAGGCTCTTCTGACAATTATGCCGTCTACTGTCACGATTTGAGGTCTTCAGCTAAACTTAGACTGACGGAGGCATGGAACCGGGCTTGGTCAGTTTCTAAATCGGTCAAGGGCAAATTTTATGGCAACATTCAGAATGAAATTCCTCCTAAACCCTGGTTTTTCTCATTCAGAGATGCAAGCAAAAAGGTTACCTCTACTATTTGCAGACTCAGGCTGAATCATGCTTGCACACCAGTTCACCTGGCTAAATTCCATATCCGTGATCACTCTATCTGTGAGTGTGGTTTAGAAGAGGGTACTCCTGATCACTTATTTTTTAACTGTCCCAAACTAATATTTTCCCTCTATGATGTTCTTCCTCCTGATATTCCTCGTCCTACCTATTTTAAACTCTTATTGTCTTTAGTTAATTCTCCTTTTGTTAGAATATTCTCTAATTTTATCTCAGTTAATAACATTAAATTGTAGTTTATTTGTAATATTTATTATAATGTTCATGCATGTGCCTATATACTAGTGATTTAACTCAGTAATAACTAATGTGTTATATGTGGGATGTAATACATTGTATTTGTGTGTTTGTCTATAAAATGTGTTGTCCTATGATTTGTCTGTATTTTGTACTGTGATGTTTTCCTTTTTAGGTGTGAATATTTGCTCAACTTTCCAAATTATAATCGAAAGGAACATTTTATTGATCCCCATTGTGTATTCTCCTACTTCAATTGTTGGAATCTTTTTTGTGGTTACCATAATTATTATGTTTTTGTGATCCTCATCTTTACGGGACGTTGGCAATATTCGCAATCGCGAAGGTGCCATTTAACTAAAGAAGAAGAAGAAGAGATATATCGTGGAAGAATAGAACACTTCATGAAGAAGGACATCGTATTTTTAAAACGAAATTGACTTTTAGGCTAAAATTTTTGGATTTTTGAATCAAAATGAAATTTTTGCAATAAAAAAATGTGATAATTTTACCACATCATTGAAAAAGTGAAATGTTTGTTTTCCTATGTTATACAAAAGAAGATAAGCCTTAGATTATCAATTACCAACCCTCAATAATTTAATAACTGTAAAAATAAAATTATTTTAGCTGGTAGCAGCTGGCAATAAAGTGAACGGTGCTCTGTCCGCATTAGTAGGCAGTGTGAATATATCTAATTCAGCCAAAATGGCCATACACAATGCGGCGTTGCAACTTCATTGTACGGTAGTGAAGCCTGAGTATGCCCGAAATCGAGTGATAAATGCAGTAGAAATGCGATCTTTTAGAAATATATGCGGTGTTACTCTTGCGAACAGGATAAGCAATGAAGAGATACACAGTACGAGAGGATTGCACGACATTGTTATTGTAAAAATAAAGAAAGGAATGCTTAGATGGTAGGCACATAGAAGGAATGAGTGATGAAAGACTAACGAAGAAAATCTACAGGGCGAAAGTGAGTGGTAAAAGAAGCCAAGATGTAGCACGTTAATGCATACTAATTTTACTTATTAAACACATTTAAGAATTTTGTTTACATTCCACGATATTACTGTAGGTAGAGGTTAGTAGTATTACGATTCTCCCTTAGGAGGGAAGGTAAAGTGATCTCAGCCCATACAACCGACGTCTTCAGTAATAAATAGATAAATTCTTCGTATTATTTCATTGAAATGTCGACATAATACATTTTAGATGTTTATTGGAGTTTCTAGTGACAAATATATTGAGGCAGTATTTCTAATAGGATCCGGTGAGGTAGGCTAAGCCACTAAAAAAATTTCAACATCACTCTACTAAATAAGCACTTATTTCAACAATTTCACTAACAGCACCACAGCGTAAACACTTGGGACGCAAAACTACGCTAATTTTAGATCACAACATCCACTAGAAACAATTTGCAAATAATTAAAATAAACGCCCAACCGCTCCTCATTAAATCCCGCCAAAAACTCCCTGCAGAGGATAGTATATACGACAGATGTCAACTGTCAATGAGACAATGATAAGAGGGCAACTCGTTCTGTAATTTGTTCGGGATCGAATATTTAGTACTACTCTAATAATTCTCAAATAGAATTTAAAATATTGCAATTTTAGTGCATTTTCTTTAAATCTGAATGTAATATAGGAAAACTTTATAATCCAAATTGTTTCTCATTGGTGAATGTTCTTCGATACTTTATTTAATTTACATTAATCTACGTTCTGTTCAGTAGTCATGTTTATTGTTTTGATACATC
Organism: Zeuzera pyrina; assembly: GCA_907165235.1. Taxonomy (NCBI): domain Eukaryota; kingdom Metazoa; phylum Arthropoda; class Insecta; order Lepidoptera; family Cossidae; genus Zeuzera; species Zeuzera pyrina. The sequence continues at coordinate 12,193,471 of OU015639.1, read as the reverse complement.
GTTTGAAATCATGATCGTTGTGATAAATTGATAATCGATTTCTTTAGGGATAAAATATATATTTATTCTAAATAAAACAAAGCAAATTTTATTTTAAATGATTATTTATATTGTAATTCGATATTAACATAAAATACCCAGGTTTGCTTTCCCACTTTCACGGTGACTTCTTTCTTTTTCCTAAATTCAAATTACCACTTCGTGGCACCCGTTTTCATTCGGTAGAAGACATAGAGGAGAATTCGCGGCGAGCACTGAACTCAATTCCAAAAAAAGCGTTTAAAAAATGTTTTGATGGTTGGATTATTCGTTGGCGTAAGTGTATCGTTTCTGAAGGAGCATACTTTAAAGGTGATAAAATAAATTTGGATGAATAACTAACATTTCGTATATTATTGATCTGTTCCCGGTACTTTCTTGACAGAGTAGTATATACCTAGCCAACGTTACAAAGGAAGATTATGGCTGACTTATGAAGACCAAATAGCCAGTGTTAGCCGACGGAAATGTTAAAAGCACTCGAATACCTAGAAGAAAATGTGTGAGGAGAATGATGAGATTTGAGGAAGCGAAAAAAATAACTAAGGGTCGCGAATGGCGCTCCGTCCTCTCTGACTACCCTGTTAGAGATACAGCGTGAAGATATGTATGTATAAAACAATTTAAATTAAAACTTTATTTTATTGATTCTATTACTCTTAAACTTTTAACGTGATTATTAGGTCAGCTGCACTGCAGGTATCAGGTTTGAAGAGTAGAAACCCAGATGTTGATGACAAAATCTGCGCTTGCGATTTGGGATGTTCGTACTAATTTAAATACAATTAGTTCTCTATTGCCTTTTATACAAGCTGTACACAGCATCATGATTTGAGGAACAACAGTTACAATTATTATACTTTTATAATATTGTTATGGTAAATGATTACGTGCGTAAATTTTCACGAGAATACTATACTTATAAGTACTTGTACCAAAGGTCGTTTCATTTCAACCAAATATGTAAAACGTAAGGTTTAATTACAAATAATTCATTGATTTTTGTAATAACTGAAAAAATTAATATTTAATTCTTAAAAAACTTTTGGTAAAATTTTCAATAAAAACCTTTGAAATCTATGATGTCTAAGTAAGGACGAAATCACGACATTATTTTGCTAGTCTTTTGTTTTAAAAATTTCATAACGCCAGTATAGTATCGATGAGGACTTAACGCGTTTTTAGGATATCATAATGCAGGCAAAAATGAAGTACATATAAAAATCTACTTGAAGACTAACGATTTTTGTGCCTCAAATACTCGAGTAGTTTCATGTATCTAGTTAATCGTTACGGTTTCGAAAAATTTTTTACGACATTCTTGTTTTCAAATCACAAGCAGCAGAAGTTTAAACATTTACGAAACTCTGATAGAAAGAACTGTTTGAAAAGTTTTCAGAATATAAAAGAAATATCTTTCTTTGATATTACTATAGTTTTTCATATTTTTTATAGTAATATTTTATTTTATTTCAAATACTCGTACTTATACCTGTCGTATTTGTATTCTTCTAGCGTCTCTCTTTATTGTTATCGATTGATTCTTCAATGCTACCTAACGATTAAAACATAATAAACTTATATTTTTTGCGTTGATTACTATCTGAAGGAATCCCAGTCGCAATTTTACTTTGGTCATCTTTACCTCATTCTATGTAATGTGTATGTATGCGTGGTGTATGAGTGTGTGTGTGTGTGTGTGTGTTAACGGTTTGATACATGCAGATTTGCTTAATGTTTCTTTTAAAAATAGTGCAACTATAAGTACTCAATGTTTAAAAAAGAAAACTAAACATTTTTTATCGCGTTTCAGTTTTCATTTAGCTACATTCAAAAATAGGCAGGCCCTGATCAACAATGTATTTACAGTGTGTTTTTATTAAAATGGTTTTAGCAATAATATTTAATTCTATAATGCATTATGAAGGAAAAAATCAGGTGCGTATTTTGCCAATTGTATTATTTCTTATATTTTCTCTGACAGGTTTCTTCGAGGAGATAGACATTTTACATTATTATAAGGATTAAGATAACAGCTTTATCCGCAGTATCGTACTCAAGGGAAGAAAAGGCGGTAGAAGTTAGAGGGTAGTCCTGGTGGACTATGTAGGAGCTCTGTGGCAGAACATGAGTAATCCAGATTACTAAAGGGATTTACAAACATAACTATGAGTGTTCGACAGAAACTAGTTTTATATATGTCGAGATGTTCTCTATAAATGCGTAAAGATAATTTATGTATATTATTATAATAGATATGTATGTGGGTAAAAGGGAATAAATCAGTCAGTATACAACTACAGTCTTTTTAGTTTAGTTTAATTTGAAATTTAGTTCTTTTCAGTTTAGGCTAAACTCGAAACTCAAGGTAATTCGTTCGTTTTTGTTCATTTTAGTTAACTGCAAAATATGTGTTTATATTCACAGAAGCAGTTATTTGATACATTAAAAGTTTTGCTTTAAAAACAAGTTCTACTGTACATAGATTGATCATTTATTTTCCCTACTGTTAGCCGGTTACTATGGTAAAACATTTTTTTTAAATTTATTTATTGTATCTGTAAAGGACAGACAACGATTTACGTATTTATAAATCCGTGCTGAGCAATGTATTTTTATGAACAGGAATAATTATAAAATTGAACAAACATCAATGAATAGTAAAATTGCCCCTTAGACAACTAAAAGCGCTTTGTCTCTTGAATCACACTAAAGTAGGGAAAGATATTGAAATACTGTTAAAAGTTATTAATATTTAGCTTCTATTGCACACACAAACATTACAAAAAAGATACATACAGAAAGGATGAGCAAAAGATACAGCTTATTTCTAAAAGAAATTTCTTCCAGCAGACCTGCGAGAGTGACAAATTCAAAATAGAAAAGATAGACACTGTGTGTACTTGCTATAATGATAATAAAATACACTAATATAAATTACATATATATACTATACACAAATATAATACATATCATATTTTAAATACATAAATATAAACATATACATAGAGACAGGTTAATTGAATATATTGATGGGATATAATAGTTTTATGATAAATGCAATATTTATGTAAGGAATTACACTTAGAGAAACAATAGTTGGTCGACCCACAAGGTATTGAGGTGAGCTCTCACTACGCCGATCGTCACCGATGGTAGGATGAAAATGAATGTAGCATCATTTTCGGTCAAAGTTTTGGCTTGTTTGCTGCCGAAACTTTCGTTTCGGCAGCAAACAAGCTGAGATACCAATTTTTTATAACAATAATAATTAAATTAAATTCATAAAAGATTTAATTCACAAACAAGAAAGATTAAATTCATAAAATAACCGATATTTCGGTCTGTATTATGGACTTTAGCATGATGCTCAAAGGTGATCGAAAGAAGAGGAAGGCCTAGTGCAAGATGTTAAGAACTGGGAAAAAATTTAGGGGTTTCACTTTGAATAGGAATGAAGAGAAGACTTTTACCATACTAAACGCTAAGCTTGTGGTATGGAAACCATACAACGGAAAGGTTATACTTTTTATTGATACTCAGTCTACAAGATGATTTGGAGAAGTTCTTAAATTGTCCTGGCCAGGATCGAACCTGAGAAGTGATTACTTAGTAATGAATGAATGATGATGATAATGGTAATGACGCCGGTGATGGCAATGGCGACGATTTTTTTTTATTACAACTAAGACATTACAATAATAAAAAATAACCGGTCGGTAGCATATAAACTTTACAAAGTTTTTCCGACTACCCTCATTCATCCGATGATTATATTTCTGTTAAAATAACAAAAACTCGACTCATGCATGTTTATGTGTGTGTGAATGTAAGTGTGAATGTTTCGATGTGCGTATGTAGTATGTTATTTTCATAAAGGATGTTAAGTAAAGTTAAGTAAAGTAAGTCACGCGGTGAAACACCACCCTCTCACAGAAAATTGGCGTAAAATAATAGCATCTACTGCTGTTGTGTTTCGTTCGGTGACTGAGAGTGCCGGTAGCCCATCTCCCCCTTCTCCTTCCTTCCATTAAGTGCCGGCAACGCACCCGTGACTCCCTGGACATTGCGGGTGTCAATGGGCGGCGGTGATCACTTTCCATTAGGTGACTGGCTTGCTCGTTTACCCTTTTTAATAAAAATGTATCTCAATTTTTTTTTTAATAATTTTTATAAAAGTGCTCACAGACATTATAATAATATAGGGATTGTAATGTTTATAAGATTACAGACAAGTATATGATATTATAGGGATTGTAATGATTTTTAAATGTGGTGTAAATTACGTTTCGATAAATAAAATTAAAGACACTTTTTTGCGACCAACTTTTTGTACGGTGTTTATGTTAATCGAACAACATTTTGATGATACGAAAGACCGTATCCACACTGAACAATTTTTTTTACGATAAGTACATTTTTTGTTGTTGTAGGTGGAGGCTAGACCGAAATTTCAGAACCATGCTATGGGGGAAACTTGGTTATCAGAATTTAATCCCCAGGTTTGTATAAAATCTTTGGTTTTTTTAAGACTTTTTAAAGTCATTAGACTGATATTCAGTGTTCTAAACTTATTAATTTTTTCCAAAAAAAATGTTTAAATTTTATCGAATTGTATGAACTGTTATTTAAAATGCTTGTACCTGAATTTAAATTTTAAATAACAGACAAATATACACGTGTAGTTTATTTTGATATTCCATTTGCTTAATATTTCAGTTAATACGCTAGGTTTAATTCTGTTTGTGTTGTGTATGAAAACAAAAATAAAACTTTTTTCAGGATTCTTCTCCATCACAAAACATGTTAACTGAAGCCAACATAATTTACGACGACACAGTCATACAAATGCCAAAGTTTAAAAAACGGAAAGTGAAGAAAAAAAGTAAAACGAAGAAAAGAAAGAAGGAAGCAGTAAAGAAATGGACTTCGGACGAAAACAATTTAGAAGAACCAAAACCTAAGAAAAAGTCGAATAAAAGAAAAAAGAAGGACAGCAGAAGATTTGTGAAGACTACTGTAACAGAGCGAGTGCAGTCTAATATGTCGGACTCTAAGGAAGAAGGAAAGAAGAATGTACCAGTCGATATTGTAGTTCATATTAAAATGAATGAGTAGTGTGTATATTTAGCAGATTCTTGAAAATCATTTTGCATTCTATTGTTAGTAGCTAATTATATTCACAAAAATGCAGTGTTATTGTTTTTTAATCTGTAATCCATTTGATATAGCGTTTCTGATTTTGATATTGAAGGTCGTATTTAAACACTTCAGTGGCTTTTTAATACTCATAGAATCAAAATGCAAGTGATGGGATGGTTATCCTCAGTATCAGCATATATTTTTTAAAACATATGACGAGAATGAATACATGTCTTAAAACTGTTTTAATACAGGTTAATTACTGTACAATATGTCAATTGCTAGTTAACAGTAAGTTACAAAACTGATAACGAATTTTGAGTACATACATTATGGAGCACTCAACCTATAGAGTCGAAATATCGGACCATCTTATTCAGCACTGCTCAGTTTATTTACACTAACAAATCTACTTTCGCTCGCATTAAGCAGTACATAACCAATAGTGGACCAGTGTGTACATCTCTGTATATTCCGGCAGATATTTAAATATTTATGTAAATGCTCATTGTTCTGTTAGGCGGTGTGGCAAAAACAGCAAATAAAGTATAAAACAGAACCCAGTAACCGCAACAGTGTTTAGACATAAACCATCTTACTACAAAACATATTTTAAACATTGGTCTAACACGTGTAAACATAGGTAAACACAGTTTTAGAGATAGACATAGTTTAAAAACATGTAAAAAATGACGTTAGTAAAGGCTAGTGTCAATATATTACAGTGTTTCAGTGCTTTTAGTCACACGTTAAACTAGCTCCAGGTTGTGTTTACATATAAACATAGTCTACGCCGTGTCTATCTTTTTTGTAGTAAGACGGAAAATGTTTTGATACAAAATAAATGACATTGCCCCTCTATAGGTTGGGTGCTCCATGACTTACATACTGATCCTAAAATTTTGCACAGTAATGCCTACATACTAGTTGAATAAAATAGAACGGAATGATCGATTCAGGACCAGTGGTTATTTTGTTACAACATAATATTTTTGTAGAAAAATCATTTCCAAAATCATTTAAGTACTTAATAGTATATTGTGCAACAAGTGCGGTAAGTTGTTGATTGCCCACTCGAACGAAGTTGAGCTCATTCGCTCGAGTGGGCAATCGACAACACCGCACGAGTTGCAGATAACTATTTTTTATTACTAATGCAGCGATAATTTCGGTACATAGAAAAATTTTAGAAAATAATAAAAACAATGGACATGTTTAACAAGAGCAATTAATTGTTTTTTTCATTTAAATAAACAGTTACATTTGAACAATTTGAAAACGTAATGTTGATATTTGTGGAGGTTTTTGTAGAAATTATTATTATTATTTATTTATTTACCAAGTAACAAAGACTCAATCAATTTTTGTTAGTAACAAAATACTTACAAGCTATGTCAGTAACACAAAACAGACATTGCCCCGACATTGCCCAGACATTGCCATTAAATTAAGTTACATTATTATTATTCTAGAATGTGAATCATTGCCTCTCCATCCCGTGTCAGATGGATAGGCAATGACTCATATATTTGCAATCAAACCTGTTTGCAATCATGTTTAGGATGCTGTTAGCGCTGCCCCGCACTCTGCCCACCAGGGATGGGCATCTTTTACGCATTGTAGCATAAAAGCAGTCAACGCGAGCCACTGCGAACATTCCTGATGCACTACAGAAGCGAGGCAGCCACCAGCACCCTGAACGCGTCGTTGTACTGGACCCGGAGAGCACCGTACGACTTCTGAGTATAGGCGGCCCACAGACTGCACGTGTGGAATGAGGTGCAATATGCTCTGAATAGTTTAATTTTTACTTCCCTCGAGCAACGTGCAAATCTGCTCGCCACCATATTCGCTCTTACCGATAACGCTCTCCGCTCCCGTTCAATGTCCTCATCGTCCTTGAGTACAGCGGTCAACAGGTGTCCCAGATACTTAAATTTGTACACTCTTTGCAGTGCAACCCCTCTTAGATAGACAGGCGGCATTCTATCTACTTTTTGACTACCAGACTCAAAGACCATGGTTTGACTTTTCTTAGCATTATAGACCAAACCGTTCCACTCTGCATAGGCTTCACAGATGGCTATAAGCTTTCTTAGACCACAGGACGAAGCACTCAGCAGCACCGTGTCATCGGCATAGCTCAAATTGTTGGTGCACACATCATCAATATGACAACCCACTCTAGTGCTGCTGAGAGCCACGATCAGCTCGTTTACATACAGGTTGAAGAGCGTAGGAGAGCTCAGCCCCCCTTGCCTCACTCCGCACTCCAACCCGTATGGACGAGACGTCGCCCCCACCCAGCGCACACTGTTGACCTGGTTTCCATACCAATATTTAAAAATATTCATAAGCTCAGTCGGTAGTTGAACATCTTCTAACTTTTTCCATAGAATATCATAGGAAACCAGGTCAAACGCTTTGGAGAGATTGAGGAAACAGGCACAAATGGGTGTCTTTCTCTCAGTGTAGTATCTGACTGTATGCTTCAGACACAAGACCGCACTTTCCGTTGATAAACCGGTTCTAAAACCAAACTGATTATCATGCGGCCTTACATAGTTATTCAGTTGTGCATTAAGCATACAGTCAAACACCTTCGCTATCACTGTCGCTAGTGAGATAGGCCTGTAGTTATTTGTATCAGCTAGATCACCTGTCTTATTCTTGACCACAGGTACTTCCAACCGTTTTTAGCATATCCCCAGGCAAATGTGCGTGCGTGAAATTGAATCCAAAACGTCAAAATCAAGATTTTATTTATCTTTAACAATGATGTCTATGGGTACTAAAATCGATTGTTTTTTTTTTGATATTCATTTTACATTTTTTTTTAAATCGTGAATTTGCGTGTGCCAAGCAAAATTTGCATGCGACAAGTAAACTTGTCGCACTCAAATTGTTAAATAAGAAAATAGGTACTTATCAACCGCAAAAATGTGCGTTTAGATACTGTTTATCCCGCATGAGTAAAAAAAAATTTTAAAAATATCACATATTTGACCTTTCAGAATATAATGATATGGAAGGCAGATATTCTTAATAGTTATAAATTATGGCCAAACTACCACAAAATATTTAAAAAATATATTAAAACACAAAAATATATGTATTTTGACAATGAAGTTATATTTACAAAAGAAGTGTATTATAAGTTTTAACATTATTGTATTTTAGTGTTAAATTATATTTCTTATTTATCACTTTTGAGTTTGGCATGTTGTTTCTGAATAAGTTTAATTCTTTAAGAAATAACTAGTCCAGTGAGTTCTGATTTGCATCATCTTTAAAAGAAACGATAATTATTATAACATGAGGTATTTATTGATATTAACTGTAAAATTGAAAATATACATACTGATACCGTACATACACTAAAAATGCGAAAGTCGGAACGTAACAATACTAACGTTCAAATAATGTGAAATAAAACTTTATTTCAATATAACAAACGATTTTAACAATGTTAAGGTTTAGAATACGAAATTAATCAATGTACTAAAGAAAATTTCCGACGACCTCGATGGCGCAATGGTTTAGATGTTGCACCCAAATGCGGAAGCTTCCAGGTTCGATTCCCGGTCGGATCAATTTAGGAAACGAACTTTTCTAAATTGTCTCGGGTCTGAGTGTACTGAGAAACGCTTCCAGTAGTCGTCGTCTGGTTCTCATAGCACAGGAAATACCCTAGTTTGACATCAGATGATAGGTGTGTATTATTAAATGAAATATACGTTTACAATCGGCCAGAATTACTGTGCCACGTAAATATAGCCAACGGGGCAGCGTGTTCGCGTAAACACACAGCTTGCTACATATTACGATAGTCTCGTCTCTACCCGTAGATCTCCTACTGTACCTCTACTTCTGCTACTTTCCTATTTCTGATTACCTTAATATTCTACATAGCGACAACAACTGCTGCTTATCTTCAACGAAGTCGCGGGCAAATACTGGTGTTAGCTTCACTACATTCTAATCACGTCAATTAGTCATCTAAGACAATTTTGTGAGATTTTGATAGCAAAAGTGGGGTCAAGACTTTGCCTACGTATTAATGAGGCTTTATAAAAGAATCTGACGTTAGTCTTTGTGTAGTAGTTATCAAGTAGCAACAAGCGATCGTATACAGTTTATTTGAATGGAGGTAGTCAGAAATAATTTAATTATACCCTCCGCCATGCGCTGTTAAATAGAAGTAGTCTAGTGCAATCAGTGTTAGTATATCTTTAGTCGTATCCGCGAACCGTCGTTGTTAAAATATAGCCAAAATTAGTGTTCAGTGTGTTATTCAGTATGCACTGAATTATTCAGTAAGTTTTATACGTAGTGTTTTAACGAGTGATTAGCGAGTTTTATAGTGCATTAAATATACGTATTGATTAATGTGATTTTACTGGTAATTCATGAATTAAAGTCGCTTACGCGTTTGGGTATTCTTTTAAAACCATCACATTTCGATAGGATTTTCATTGCTAACTTTTAGATAATAATAATAATAATAAACTCGGACATTTCACACAGCGCCATCTAGTCCCAAAGTAAGCAGCACAGCACTTGTGTTATGGGTACTAGACAACTGATATACTACTTATATACTTTTCTTTTGTAAATAAATACATATTATACCCAGACTCGGGACGGGAATCGAACCCGCAACCCCCGTTTACTTTCCGACGCGTTAAGAGGGCGTACAAAGGTACACTAGCGCCACTCCTTTAAAAAAATATTATCTCGTGACTGAGAAGGAATTATGAATAACGACTCAATAAGGACCCTCGGTAAGTGTGTCTAGAATTTTCTGATACCTTTTATAAAGTTTCATATTGAGACACGAACCAATAAAATTCGATCTAAAGAAAAGCGGCCACATTCCTCTAGATCTCTAGATCCTATTTTGTTGAATCGTGTCTCAATATGAAACTTTGTAAAAGGTATTAAAAAATTCTAGACACTCTTACCGAGGGTTCTTATTTAAACGTTATTCATAATTCCTTCTCGGTCACGAGATAATATTTTTTTAAAGGAGTGGCGCTAGTGTACCTTTGTACGCCCTCTTAAACCGTTGCGCCACAGAGATACATATATAATTGTATACAAATTGTAAATGCGTACAATACAAACAATATATTTCAACAAGATTTAATAACTAGATTTAATTAAATTACTAAATATAACTAGATTTATTTTATGCTTCATTCGCTGAAACAGTACTTAGATTAATATTCTTCTTCCTTGATCTTTTGTGTTTCTTCAAGTTCGTCATTCTTTTCAACTTTTGATTCAGTTGTTGGATCATATATTGTATATTCCTCTTCTGTCCATTTTGCGTCACATTTGAAAACCGATGGTGTATTTCTTTGAGTAAATGAGACAGTATATTTTCAGTTATTGCTTCTACGTGACGAGCATACTGTAAATTAAAAGATTTTAATATTAAAATGGGAGGTATATTTATCTTAGGCTGTAGTAAGTACTCGCAATAACAAGGGTCATTGCGATGACTGAAAGTCGTAATAGATTGTTATTTCCATAACTCTTTAAAACTATGTGTTGTCTATGATAATCTGTATAATTAATATATTAATAAATAGCTATTCTATATATATCTACAGAACGACAGCTAGAGGTAAAAGAACCCAAGGAAAACCAAGGCTGATTTATGAAAATCAAATAGCATGACTGTTAGCCAACGGAAATGTCGAAAGCACTCGCATACTTAGGCGAAAATGTGTGAGGAGAATGAGATTTGAGGAAGCGAAAGAAGTATGTAGAGACCGCGACACTTGGCGCTCCGTCCTCTCTGACTACCCCGTTGGGGATACAGCGTGAAGATACGTATGTATGTATATATGTGTATGTATAGATATAAAGAATGAAATCTATTATGGGTTTTTAAGGCCCTGCTTATACTGCACCTATATAGAAAAAGTGCTAAAAAAGGCTAGAAAATAAAAACGAATGATCGAAATTATATTTTCTCTAATGTTCGTAATGTTTCATTAAGCAAAAAAATTATACCTAAAACCGTTCCCATTTCCAAGTATTAAGGTTTGTAAAAACGTCTACTTTGGTGAAAAATTATGTCGGGAAAATTTAATCTGTTGGTAACGTGTATTATACGATCTAAATTTATAATTAGAAAAATTATTTCTTTCATATCTACAATTCTCTCGCTCGCTTTTTTTGCTCTTGTACTTCTTCACTTGCAAAGACTATTTATTAAATTATGAATTACGAAAAGAATAATAAATTACGAATATAGCAAGCATTACGAATTTTTATATTAATATAACAATTAAAAAAGGTAGTTTTTTTATGAAAGAGGGGGAAAACATGCAAGCGGGTCATTTGATAGTGAGTGGCCAATCGCCGCTCATGGACAGCCGCAACATCCGGAGAATCACGGGTGCGTTGCCCGCCTTTAGCGAAATAGGGAAAGGAGGGAAAGGAGGGAAAGGAGGGAGAGGGGGTGATGGGCCACCAGCATACTCACCGATCGAAATACAACAGCAATAGATGCTGTTATTTCACGCCAATATTCTGTGAGAGGGTGGTATTTCACCGGGCGAGCCGGCCCTATTCGTGCTGCAATGCAGCATGGCTCTACCACTCGGTATAGGCATATAAGGCAAAATGCATAACGTATTACAATAATTATTATTTGAAATATTGTTTTTCAGAATATTAGTCCAAAAAAGAGTAGTAGATTCTGTTTTGTTTTTAATAAGGCTTGTAGGATAAATTCGATCGAAAATTATTCATAATTATTTTTCATGTTATAAAAATGGTATAAGCAGAACTAGGCATTTTTCTTGAGGCAGTGTATATTTCAAATTAAAAGTAAAAATTTTTTTTGTTTTATGTATCTTAATAGGGATTTCAGCATTGTGAGACAGAATGAATGATGTTGTACTTACATTATTATTGATTTCTAGTTTTCCGTTTCAAAATTTCATAAATTAAAAATAGAACTCTCACGGAATCTCGTCATTCGTGCGTCTGTCCGTCTGTTACAACCGTTTCTTTGGAAACTATTTGAACGTAAAAGTCCAAAGATAAACATAAACATCAACAATTGTCGACATGAAACAGGCACCTACGTAACCTATCTGTGACGAGTACAAATTGAGAGATAAGGAAAAAAAGAAAACTCATAAAATAGAGCTTTTAAACACCAAACTTAACCTTAAAAATGGAGTTTTTGGCGGTATTTCATGGGCAGCTGTTAGGCGTATATTTTAATTATTTGCAAATGGTTTCTAGTTGGTATTGTGATGTAAAATGGGCATAATTCTGCGTCCCAAGTATCTACGCTGTTGTGCTGTTATGTGAAATTGTGGAAATAAGTGCTTATTTAGTAGAGTGATGTTGAGATTTTTTTAGTGGCTTATTCGTCCTCAGCGGATCCTACTAGAAAGAGTGCCTCAATAATTTACCGCCAGAAACTACAAGAAACAATAAAAATGTATTACGCCGATATTTTAATGAAATAATATGAAGAATTTATCTATTTACTACTGAAGACATTGGTTATATGGGCACAGACCCCTTTATCTTTCCTCCTAAGGGAGAACCGTACCAAAAAAAATAACCTTAAAAGTAAATAAATTTACAACATAACATAACATAACTTCACGCTGTATCCTCAACGGGGTAGTCAGAGAGGACGGAGCGCCAGGACACGCGGTCCTTACACACCTCTTTCGCTTCCTCAAATCTCATCATTCTCGTTTTTACGCCTTTTACACATTTACGCCTAGATATTTACAACAGTCCATGATAATCCTTCTAATATTATAAATGTGAAAGTTTGTGAAGATGGATGTATGGATGTACTAGCTTTTGGCTGCGACATCCTCACAAACTTTCACATTTATAATATTAGCAGGATTTATAATATTAATAGGAAGTAGGATAGTAGAATGGATGTATGGATGTTTGTTACTCTGTCATGCAAAAACTACTCAACGGATTTTGATGAAGTTTTACAGTAATATAGCTTATACATCAGAACAACACATAGGTTATAATTTATACGAGAACAAAGCTGTGGGTAAAAGCTAGTTAACTGTACATTTGCATAAATCTTAATTTACATAAATCTTAAAACAACATATGTACACATTCTCACGTTGAACCAGGCTGTGTTAAACAATAAAATTAAGTATATTTTTAAAAATGTTTGCAATGTATGTGTATAATTTTAAATAAGTTATTATGTAAACGATCTACATACACACATCTTTTTACTTTGAATCTTACTCTTAATTTTATTATTTTATTTTTTTCACAATTTGAGTTTAAATTATATGTTACAGTCTATGTACTTATTTTTACAATTTTATTTCTTGACATACCCATTTAATCAAGGTCCGCTCAGTTAATTTAACTGACAGAGGAAGAGAAAAAAAATATACACAGGTATACACGTGTATATTTAAATATACAGGATAAAAGATAAGAAAGCAAACTTAAAAGAAATAATATAAAAGATAATTTAAAAACATGATCTTCCAAAGATTTAAGTCTGGTGTCGTGTTAAAAAAAGATTTGAGGCTCAGTCTGTTGCCCACAAATAGATAATTCTAATCTTAATAAGTGCTTATTTAGTAAAGTGACGTTGAAAATTTTTTAGAGGCTGTCTGCCTCAGCGGATCCTATTAGAAAGACCGCTTCAATATAATTTTCGCCAGAAACTCCAAGAAGCATCTGAAATGTATTACGTCGATATTTTGATGAAATAATACGAAGAATTTATTTATTACTGAAGACGTCGGCTGTATGAGTTAAGATCCCTTTAACTTCCCTCCTAAAGGGGAATCGTACTACTTATACTTATACATATCGTCATATTATCAAGGAGATCTGTGATCAAGGCATATTATTATAGATACTTACTCTTTCATGTTTCGTGAAGATGTCATCGTTCCCGTATATGCTTATTAGATTTTTCACATCTCTTTCTTTTGACATGTAGCTCTGTGAACAAAAATGTAGTTTAACATTAGAGCGAGGTCGCTGCGTGTGGTGCTGGTGTATTTGAATGCATATTCGATAATTGAAGGTAAGTAAAGTGGTATGCGGTCACCTGCAAGATAGGTGAGCAAATGTCATTAACAGCTGACCCATCTTCACCTAATATACCTAGACTCCAAGGCAATTCAGAAAAGCTTGATTCCCAAATTGACCTGACCGGAAATCGAATAAAGCATATGGAGATTTTTTTTAAGAGATGTAAACAGAAGTAACCGCTGATAACGTATACCATAGGTACTATTTATTCAACTTTTTGTTAAAAGGTAGATGCTCTTATAAAGATAACAAACCTCTTTGAAATGTAAATCCTTGCAAAGACCAAAGGTAAAATATAACGACAATAAACATAAGTTTTTGAAGAGTATCATTTCAAAGTTCACGCAAAAGTCGAATATACAAAAACTGAACGTACACTATTTCAAAAATAGAACTTAGAACTAGACTATCAGGAGAATTGCGATTTTAAAAATCGAATTCAGTTTTTTTTTTCGTTCCGTTTGGCAGTCTAGTCTTCTTATTGGACGTTGAAACTTATGCTTACTTTACACTTGCCGAGTGGCTCGGTCGAGACACTTGTGCCATTCTATTGTATAGCTGCTACATGGAGTGTTAATTTAACGTGTCAGTAGATTTTTTGTTCTATTAAAGTGATGGTAGAAATTTTCTATTAGAATACACACGCCTCTCTCATCAATAAATTAATGTTTTAGTGATCTCATTATCTCATTTATTTTTATCTCAATTGTTCTGTTAAAGGGGTAGAAAAACGTACACTTAATTACATAAAATATTTATTTATTTAGTTCGAATATAGTAGTAACTGCAGCACAGTGGTGAGAGAGCGATGGAGTAATGTCTGTTTTAATGATTGAATAGAACTCGTGTCGAACCATTTGCTTCATAACTCGTTAGACAACTCGCCTGTTTAATGAGCTTCGCATTTGTTTGTTACTACACTGGGTAGACGTAAACCAGGCATTAGGCTGAAAAAACGACTCGTTTTTCTTTTTACGTTTGCTTCTCGATAACGGTTTGAATACGTTTGCATTTTTTTGCGGTTATGTTTTGTATCGTCAAAAGAGAATTTGTAAAACGCTGTGGAAAAATGGCAGAATGCTATTTTGCGTATTAACGAATATCGCACAATGTACCTTTACGCCGATTTGAGCGTAAGCAGCGGAGTTGACTCGCGCATGTGTACAACCGCGTGCTTTTATGTTTAAATTAACAAAATTGCCGCGTACGGTAGGTACCTGATATTGAAATTGGTTAGAAATGGAATAATGAAATTACTAAGTTTAATGTAATATTCTCCGCATGTAACGTTCAACGCTCAAGATCCGTCCCGGGGCCTATATCTCATTCTTGCCTTCTGTGAAATGTAATTGGCACTCAACAATTATTTATTTATACTTCCTTTGATGAAATGAATAAAATAGAGGTCGCTACAATTAGAATAGCGTAGCACCTAAATGAACAATAATATTAATATTATAAACAAGATAATACTCTTTTCCATCTTAATGGTATTTTGTTTTATCGCACCTAATAATAATTGTTTTTTGCTGCCTCGTTGGTTTGGGAAAAGCAGCAAAATTATATAAATATATATTCCAGCTACTTGTTTTCTCCCATAAGCCACAAAATGGGAAGTAACATATATGTAGGTTCAAAGCACTGAGCTTCGAGGCACTGAAGCTCAGGACTTTGAATACGAAATGGTATAAACATATAACTATAAAATTACACTGAAAAGTTGCTTTAGTTTAATTCAGAGGTTGATCTGGTGCTTCGTAAAATCAACCAAAGTGTTCATTATTTTTACAATATCACGAATGTTCGAATTAACAAAATAAAAACGATTTAAGTGAAATGTTACTATGATAAAATTTACAAAATTTTATGTTAAATTTACTAAAGAGTTTATTTAACAGTATGTTGATGGTGTGAATCGGACTATTGGCCACATAATATGCACACTACACTACATATATATATATATATATATATATATACTTACACTTTATTCATATTTTAAGTAACTATTTATGACAATTATAACAATTACTATAGAACTTACTTCAGTTAATGTTACTTAACAAATTTGTTAAACACACAAAACAGTTTTGTAAATGTTTCAACATTTTAAGCTTAGCAAAATCAACACTTCCGTGTGTTAGTCAGAATTAAACTCGCGAGTTTAGTAGCTTTCATAAAGAACAGCTAAAGTATTTTTTCAGTGTATTTTTAATAACTTTATAAGACAATCTCGTTCTTAAGCATTATGATCGCCACACCATAGACTGGGGTATTCAAGCCAATTAAAAAAGTTCATTTCCTACATAGACAAGGTAGAGAATAGAATTCAGAATCGTTGGCTAAGACGTACTTATATGTCGAAAGTTTGCTATGCAGCCAAAATTTTGACGTAACTCGACGAACAGTCACCACTTCTCATACTGTCACCCACCTTGTTTATTGTATTGACTCCCTACAAATCTCTATTTGGCCCAATACGGGATATATTGGAACAAAGATTAGAAATTTCTCTCCTCTAATGGGACGCGATACCGCAGCGAGCGTAAAGTACTCAGCGTCAGCAGTAGACATTACTACCGATCCTCAGCAACTTATCACTGCACATCTGGTATAATGTTTACATCCAAATATGTTTTTTGCTGTAATTCAACGGATAATTGATTTTACATTCTGTGACAGTCTACACAGAATGAATTTGAATTCATTGGATAGTCGTGTAGGTAGTTTATATCAAGTGCCTGGGCGACCGAGCTTTACTCGGTGTCTTACAAAAAACGTCTGATCACATTGCAGGATTCGAACCCGCGCACTTCGGCGTAGTAGACCTACACTCAGCCACTGTACTGATGAGAAGGTAATCTCTGCTGCGAAATTAAAAAAGTTAAGCAGTTTAGAGTTCAGAAGTTTTAAGTGTGTGAAAGACGGAGAAAACGATTTTTCCTTGAATGGAAGCCTAAATAGATCGACGATTCGCTTTCCTCAACCCTTATATTGTAAATTTCATCGAAATTGCTCGAGCCGTTTTTGAGAAAGAGAAATCAAATATATATAGATACAAATATTGCTCGTTTAATATAATGATAGGGATTTTCAATATACATAATAATGCTATACCAATAGCAAATTAAACAATGTTCTTGCAGGAGAATCGTTTGTAACCTTGATCGAAATGGTATTGTTGAATCAGTTGTGTATACTCGTGCCATGGCATTTTGATAGCTAAGATATTATCTATTTAAGCACATGTGTTTTTAAATTGGAAGTTGTACAAAATGATATTTTAATATCATTGCTGTAATTATTTTGTGACTTTTAGGTGCTTAAATTACAATTTGTTAATTTACCTAGAATTAATCTCATTTCAATATGTCGAATGTTTTAGATTTCACCTGGTATAGGTCCTACGAATGGGTGCAGGCTTCTTCTCACAAATGAAGTGAAAAGGACGTAGGTAGTGACCACATTTTACTAGGTTCAGTGAAGATTGGTTCAGAAGGTCAGTGGGGTGTGACCAACTTGTTTTAACATATTTATATGTTATACATTTATATCTGTTATATATGTGCACATTATATATTATGTTATATATTTAACGTATATATATATTTTACTAGCAAGCCACTGGCTTCGCACGAGTAGACATTTTTGATAATTAAATGGGCTGTATTTTATATTATTTAAAATACAGTCCATTTTACTCAATGATAATGTAGCTTTCTATAAGTGAAAGAATTTTTGAAATAGGTCGAGTAGTTTTTGAGTTTATATGCCTATTACATACAAATAGACAACGTTTACCATTTTGTAATATTAGCATTAATTGTACATAATATGTATCCTGGAAGAAATTTCATTTTGAAATATGTAGTACCTTTGTACGCTGCATAAGTTACATTTCATGTCTCTTTTACAAGTGTGTGTGAACACAAATGGTTATATAAATAAATAAAATTATAAAAATTTTGAAACCACATACAGGACCTTTGACCTGGTTTAATGAATGATGTCCTGTAGCTATAACCGGGACAGATATCTTAACGTGCCTCAGCGACAATAGTTCGGTAGATAAATGAAGTGAGAACACATTGCGCGCAGTCACTTATTCGATGGGTGGTCTAGTGGCATCCATATTGACAGTCCTCGTGTTCGAGAAGGAATGTTAAACTATTGGTTACAGTTATTGTTATACGAGGATAGTCATTAGATGACAGCTTGTAAGCAGCTTTAAAATTCCGATAGCTGGTAGATTTTTAGCTCGTCTATACTATTTCGCACTAGGCTCACGTGTACGATAACTTTATTTGTGAGAATAGGATTGTGCTTAGCAATGAGACGTACATGAGCTGTTGGAAATATAGAATCTTGAGGCCTCGTGAAAGTTAAGAACTCTTTGGGAGTTTCTTCAAATATTTACCGAACTGTCAGCCACTTTCGTTTGACTTTGGTTAAATTTGCAAACTTCAGCAAGTCCCTTTAAACGTACCCAAGAATTCGCTTACAAAATGCTTTTAGAAGTAGAGATTAAACTTAAGTTTTAAGTAACCTGTATCTTTGTAAGCAAATATTATGAAAATTTAATGAAGGGTAGCGAAATTAGTACTTAGGCCTGAATAAGTAAATTGCTGACAGAATATGAATAACATTTCTGCATTGTTGACTCATTTACGTGTTTGATTTCTGGTCAGTTCTAGTTATGAAACGAACTTTTGTAAATTACCTTGAAGTAGATACTATAGGTTGCTCTTTCAGTTTGTTTATGTGGTACTTGATGTCAAGTTTATTTCTTAGTTTAGGTCACACAATCGATGGAACTGTCTGGAGTATTTATTATGACCATATTTAAATAAATGATCTTCTCATTTACTCCAAGTTTCGATCGATGGAAGAACTTTCTTTGCCAGGGGAACCAAATGGTCAGAGGACAAGGAAATAGATTCTTGAATCATCATGTGGAAATGTACCACAGTAATTTAATGAAACGTCACAATCCTATGATAGTAGCACCTTCTTTTCCTGTATTCCTGTAGTAAAGCCATCATAATATTACGATTTCCTTAATGAAAAATCAGCAGCAATAAGTTAGCGAAGATTGATTAAGAAGTGAAGATTGACACGAGTAAACCGTCTGTCGATATTCTAAGCAAAATGACCGGCCCGTTGGCTCGATAGTATAGTCTTCTGTCTGTCTTCCAAGCCGGCGTCCCGGGTTCGAATCCTGGTCAGCCAATTTAAGAAACAGACTTTTCTAAATTGGCTTGGAGTCTGGGGTGTTACTTGGAGCTCTCCTAGCACTTTGTGTGGTATATCGTCCATAACACAGCCCTATGGTGCTTAGTTTGGGGTCATACAATTTTTGTAATGGTCTGGAGTATTAATATTATAAAATGCTTTATCACATCATTATCTGCTTGAGCATAACATGAAATAGTTACATTTTACGACACTGGCGGAGCTGTCTCCGCGCTCTTCGACTACGTCACATGTGCGGAAGATACCCGTGTCAAATTAAATTGAATATTCTACCGTTGTAAGTAACGCTTATCAATCATATGCCTGTACATTTCTCTCTATTAAGTCATCTCCCCGAACAGGGTATATTTAATTTGCGTGATTGCTGGGGTTTTGCAGCCGACCGTTCGTGATGACCAAATTCAAACGCGTTAGTTGCGGACTTAGATTTGAACAGCCTTGCTCCTAGTCCCTTGTTTGACTTTTGTGACCTTCGAAAGAAGATAAGCAGCTGGCACGATCGTTCCTGATAGATTCGATCGTTTGATTGCAATCATTTAAAAGTACCTATTGATGATTGCATTCTGAACTGCACGAACGTATCGTTCAACGGTTGAATCATTTGAAAGAGTGGTTATCGGTACGGGAGCACAATTCTCAGTTTCTGTGACATAATATCTAAATCGACATGAAGTCGAATCTCCGATCTCTATCAAAAGTGTCGAAAAATATGTCACTGACTCTAAATGCTATTCGCGTTAACAGTAGACATTAATCTCTATACTCGTACTTCATCTCTAGAGACTAGACGTTTTATCGATTAAGTTGTTTAAATCGAGAAATGTAATAATTTACGCATTTTCATTAACATAAAAACCAATAAGTATGTATTATCATTTAAAAATATTAATTATTTTATAAAGTATTATTATTACAGAAGAAATGACGTGTGCCTATCTGTGCCTATAGTTGCTATCTATCGATACTGACTAATAATGAATAAATAAATGCTTACAACAAAATATGACCGATACCAACGTGGCTTGGCAAAAGTTTTGAAGGTTGAAACTGTAAAAATGGCTTTATGCACGTCTTGACATAGAAATGCATTAATTGTTAAGTTCTTTCACAAGACGAAAGTTTTTTCAAAAGCTTGAGTATGAGTATAATACGTGTGTTATTATTCGACTTTACATACAACAATCTGGTGTCAACTGAGCACTCGTCTATGGGTGACACTATATGAATACGATCAGTCGTTACTAATAGACATCCGCTATTTTTTTCGACATATATCTAATTCCACTCAATCTCTATTGAGTGAGAATTGCCTCCTGGTTGATATTTAATCGATTGTGTATGGCGTGTAATGTTATAAAAGGTGTAATTAACAAGTTTACTCACACATATATATTCTATTTAAAAACAAAAACAAAATGACAAATGGGGCAAAGTTACAGTAAAAACTTTTAAAAATATCGAAGTCGTAAATATCGGATTACTCATACGATAATTTTATCTTCCATTTGAATCAAAACTACATGATTGTATCTACGTACAGTGAAGGAATCATTGGATTATTTGAAAGAACCTTTTTTCATATTATAAATAATACGTGAACGATAGAATCTTTCGAAATGAACAACTGACACAGGTCTACATTCCACATTATACTTTGTCTTCCAGACTAAAAAGACGACTGTGTGCAAATGTCTATAAGGGCGTAAGTGTTTTCGAAATAATCGTTTGTGGTTATCATTATCATTTGGTAGGGGACCGATGTTTACAAAATAATTTAAACGTCAAAGTCAAATCAATTTATTGAAGTAAGCCCAATTGCAAGTAATAGAATAGACAAGAAACTCAGTTAGGTATCATTTTTTCAAATTCATTCTACAATAGTTATTTAAAATACAATATTCATGAAGCCAGTAAATGTATATGCAGAAAGGATTATTTCCAGACTATTGTTAAAATGTGTTGTTAAATAAGTATTCATTAACGGGGTGAGTATATTTTGATATTGTTTATAACTTTCAAAACCAGTTAAGGTAAGTTGGGGTAAGATCGTAAGCGGGGTAATAAACGTAATACTACCTAATAATGTATCATTTTTCATTTTCAATGTTCAAATTTTCATTTTCAATGTAAAAATTATACATTATTAGGAAGTATTACTATTTATATGATGTTACCACTCCTACGATCTTACATTTTCAATGTAAAAATGATACATTATAGGAAGTATACGATGTTACCCCGCTTACGATCTCACCCCAACTTATCCTATATCACGTGATTGACGCGTAAGAAGCACGATGATAAATTAATAAACCATGTACGTGCTAGTTTGGGTCATTTGAGTATTATTCGCAGAATCACAGTAATTGTCGATTGTGAATTTCATAACACTCTGGCACCACAGCATATATTAACAAACAGTAACAGTACTAAAGTTATTATAGGTACAATATATACAAAAACATATATATATGCACGCTACACACTATATTCTTAATGGCGTGGAGAGGTAGAAAACACCACTTCGCGGTCCTTCCATACTTACTCATTTTCACCTCAAATCTCATCGTTCTTCTCACACACTTTCGCCGAGGAATGACATTTTCGTCAGCAGGTCATTGATTATTTTGTTACATGTTGCATAAAAAGAAGATTTTTTTATTTTTATTTTATTGATTTATGTGCTGACATGAATACATATTACAGACTGTCATTACACATTACAGATGTCACCCATAATCATGGAGCACTCAACCTATAGAGCAGCAATGTCATTTATTTTGTATGAAAACAAACAGGGTGGGTCATGAATTTGTTTACTTTTAAATCAAATTTCTCGCGCAAACCCAAGCCGCGGGGGACTCGCGGAGGGGACTAGCCGCTAGCTTGTTTCTTGGAAATTTGGTCACAATGGACCGTTTCACGGGGCCACAACGCGCCTTTTGCGTAAAGCAATTTTATTTAAACAATAGTATGCTCATTACCGTTAGGCGCTTGTTTCGCGTGGAGTACGTTTTACATCTCTATGATTTACATCACTTAACTCAATGTCCAAGCTCAGTTTTGATTAAGAAATGGGTGAAGAAGTATGAAGAGATCGACGCAAAATTTGAGCAAATCGGAGGCTTGTGGAATTCACGAAGTGAAGAGAACGTGCAACAAGTTTGAATTCAGTTAAACGCAATCCAGATTTATCGAGACGCAAACGTTCGGCTGAATTAGGAATACCACGCACATCTTTGTGTCGTGTGTAGAATCGTGTGTACACCCGTAAACCAACGACATTACTTCAATTAAAAGCAAACATTAGAGAAGAGATGACTAAAATATCACGGTCTCTTTGCCGAAGAGTCTTCGAAAATTTCCGTGCTCGTTTAGGAGCTTTTATTGGAACTTTATTTTTAAAAAATAATTTCCCGTGTATTGTTTCATTTTTTAATAAATAATTTTTAAAATAAGTTTTAAATTTTTTAAAAGTAAAAATTCATGGCCCACCCTGTATTTACGATAATTTGTTGTATTGAATGAAGAATAAACTTTACAAAGCATGGCCCATACCGTTGGGTTTAGAAATGCGAAGAGATTTATAGGTTTCTTATATATTTTGGACATTAAACCCCTTACGGTGTGAAAATTGATGTTAAATTTAGTATAAAAAAGAAACTTGAAATTTGTTACAATAACTCAAAGCTTTGTGTTAAGTATATATAAACAATTGAAAAATTAAATTAGATAAACAATTAATATACATGCAATTGGCCGATTTGAATAATCAAATTGTAAGAAATCAAATAAGAGTGTATTTAGTGCAGAAAATAATAAATTTCTTGCGTACGAATTCGCGGCGAATAGCTAGTTTTAGATAAAGTTCGTGCTCGACGGTGACAATTTAGTTAATTTATTCAGAGCTCGTAGAAACTAAACTCATTTTGAAAAAGTACAATCCTCATACAAGTCGTAGTCTTTTTGTGTCTGGAATAGCTAAAACTACTACATACTTATTATCTTTGGCCATTTACACCCAGCAAAGCCTTTTCTGTAAGAGATTATGGTTTCACATTGTACATATATAAATAAAATTGAAGTGTCTTTCTGTGATTACTAAAGTATAACACTCAACACATTCAAAATTTCAAATATAAAATGCTCAAATTAGTGTTTTATTTTTTATAAATATAATTTTCCATTATATTGGGAGGCATGGAACGAACATTGCCCATGCAGTTGTGAATGTGAATTTTAATCTCACATCTTGACAATTGACGTAATTGACTGGCCCGTTGGGGCAGTGGCATATGCATCTGCTTTCCAAGCTAGGTTCCCGGGTTCGATCCGCGGTCAGGTCAATTTAGGAAACGAACTTTTCTAAATTGGCTTGGAGTCTGGGTGTTACTGGGAGCTCCCCCAGAGTTCGTTGTGTGGTATCCATAGTACAAGCTTACAATTAGTTTGGGGTCACACAATCTGTGTAATTGTAAAAAAAAAAATTGTTATGGATGAAATAACATAAAATACATCAACAAAGTACGCCATTCAGCAAGATTCATCCATCGCGTCCGGATCGTCGCGCCATTTAGCGAGGGCAAATATTAGCCTAAATGCGGTCTCTACTGCAGAATTTTGCTCTAACAATTTTTAGTTCTGCGGCAAATATAATCAATGCCATTTCAACTTACTAACTTTTAAATGAATATAAACTGCAAACAATTCCTGTAACCCGAAGGCATTAGGATTAGGATGTACTATAGTTAGCGTAAAGCATCCAGTAACAAAATTCTAAAGCCTACTTTTAATTGCGTGTGTATTAGGTGTATGGTCTTCTTGGTCTCTAACTCTTACGATGAGTGATTTAAAGAATAATACGGATTATACTTTACCTGGATTGTAAATTATTGGTTTGTAATTGATTTTTATATTTTTTAATGATGACAGATTTGGTAAAACTGTTCATGTAACTAATTTCCATAAGCAAATAAGACTGCATACCGTTATCATTGTCATTCTTCTTTGATAACTTTTCTCGTTAATTTTCACAATAAAGCTTGCACTCGTACCTCGTCGCCTCAGTTCTTAATTGTTCAATGTGATACTCATAAAACTTTACAGTGAAGTTTTTATTAAATATTCTTCCTAAAGGAATCCAAAAAATTTTTCTGCACACACACACACACACACACCTATTACGACTATTACAAGATATTTTTGAACGTCAATTCGGTTTGTGGTTCGGAAATAAACCTGTGCAAAAAAGAATCGGTAAGAAACTTAGTCACTTTTCTCATAAGTTAAATATTTCTCATCACTTTGTAACAATAAAATGAACGGGTTCTTACCGCGATATTAATATATTTTAGTTTCCTGATATTTCGATGCTATTGCATGCATTATAATCACGGGTTAACTGGCGAAACTGCAGGTGGATATTTGATAGCATATTTTTTTTTTAACTTGTTTAATGAATAATAGTTAATTATGTTTATTTACATTAACAAAAAGTACTTACGTTAATATTTACAAACTTAAAACTACACATTAACTTAAATAATAGACTTCATCAAAGTTGCCGCTTAGAAAGCTGTCATTGCTTAAGGTACCCAACAGACTGGCAGCATTGCCTCTTTGAATAGCCAATCTGATTCGTTGGCGGAAGAAGCTGCTAGCCCGGCGGTCTCCCGAAGCCTCGACCAGTTTCTTACGATTATCAGAAACCAGTCAATTGGCTTCGGGGCCCCAGGGACCCAATGTTTCGACTGCAAAGGGCGTAAATATGAAACACTCAGAGAGAGTCGCATATTTACGCTACTTCAAGTTCTCGGCAGTGCTAGCCGCGGCACCTGCTGACTTGGAAGTTGTCGGCACATGGGAAACAGCAAGTGTATCGACACCAGTGGCATCCCACACCAGCGATCTTCTAAGTTTCCAAGGAATAAGCGTCAAACCATCCGGTTTCCTGCCGTCGCTGCGCGCAATACCTACAAGCTCTAAGACTGCAGGAACGCCAGCGGCGACAAGAGCCGGCCGAATGACGTCATTCAAGGCAGCATGTCGTGACATGCGGCCCGCACTACGTAAACAGGACAAACCGTGGTGACCTAGTACATCGACGAGATCACCACAGCGGCAATGGTGAGGAAGGTTAGTTCTGGCCCCCAGACGAAGGGATACTATGAGAGAAAGTGTGATGTTGTCAATTAAGGTTCCTAAGTCTTTTGAAGGCATTACCTTCAACCAGTATCCTGACTCCTCAGAAACAGCCAGGAGGCGAGACTGATCTTTTTCGGTGCTACAAGAATCTAAAAGTATTTTATTCATTCAAAACTTATATATTAAAATATTTTTCCACAATGGTGGTTTTTTTGAGAGCAAATATTATTTTGTTCTCAAATATCCAGCCGCAATTTCGCTAGTTAACTCGTGATCATGACGCTTACAACAGCATCTAAATATCGGGAAACTCAAAAATAGATTAATATCGCGAGAACCCGTTCATTTTAGTGTTATAAAGCAAAGGCAAAGCTAATAAATCGACCAAGCGCGGCAGACGTTGGAATGATTGAAAAGATTTGATTAGGGTTATGTACCTGAAGGGAATAACGGGACCCTAATAAGATCGCTCATGTGTCGGCACGTATGTTTATCTGTGACACAGAGTGATCTGTGACGTAGGATTTGCCAGCCAATTGGACGGAGACCCCCCCTGGCCCATTGGGAGACAAAAAGAGGATGGGAGGAATATAAATTGAAAGTGCAAACAGGCATAAATTGCAATGATTTAAACTTAGAATAATAAAGAAGAAATATGTATATACACATATCTTCACGCTATATCCCTAATGGGGCAGTCAGAGAGGACGGAGCGCCAAGCGTCGCGATCCTCACATACTTCTGTCGCTTTCTCAAATCATTCTCCTCACATGTTTTTGCTTAGGTATGTGAGTGCTTTTGACATTTCCGTCAGCCAACACCCTGCCTATTTGATCTCTGTAATAAAAAAAATTTAAAAAAATACAGAAGTGTTCACCAATAAGAGATATCGAGCATATTACGAAGCAGAAAAGCTATATATGCATGTGTGCGAAAGTAACAAGAATAACGAAATTGAATTTTTTTTTATTAATACCAACAAATACACATATCGAAGGTTAAATAAATGACATATTTTACTGGAATTTTTTTTATATAATAAGTATTATTTTACACAGCTATCCTCTTAACTGAACTCCCCTGGATATATACTATAATAAACGATTTTTCAGAAACTACCCACTTTGCACTAATTACTTAACACTAAAATGTAATAAGAGAATCGAAGAGGAGAATGCAAGAACATATACTATTTTTTATGACATAATTTTTCATATATAAAAAAAATGGTGGTATTTCACTGAGTTTACATGATTTTCTATTACAATTCTGATTTTGCACCATTTCAGTCTATAACAACTAAGAAAAAAAACTACAGGTGTCACCTTGATATTTTGTCCACCACGAACAGAAACTGGCGTAAAGATAGTATGTATGTATGTATGTAGTATGTATGTATGTATCGTTACTCTTTATTGAACCAGTAAAAGTATATTACAAATATAGGAATAAGAATAAACTAGGGATAGTACAATTTAGGTGACCTTATCGCTAAAGCGATCTCTTCCAGGCAATCTTTGGGTAAAGAAATGCAAGATATCGGAATACATTTACGGTGGATACATACGTAGATACGGTACGGTAGATGTATAGTAAAGAGAAACTGCAAATGGTAGAAGGAATTTTTAGATGTATTCAGTTATTTAGCGAAATGTCGTTTCTCTTGATACATTGTGTCGACGCGTAACGCTTTGTCTTAGTGACAACGTCGACACTATGGAAATTGGATGTTCCTCAGATTCATATTTCAGAGAGGAGAGAGTCACGTCTCACTCATGAGCATGACTATTTGTCTTTTACTTTGCGAAATAATATTAAATAAATATGCCGTGCGAAATCTAAAACGTTCGACAAATTGAAATGAGGAGCTTTAGATATAGTAAATATGTAGGTATATGAGTACTTATACATATATGTTATATTTATTTGTTTACTACTCTGTCAAGAAAGTACCGGGAATAGATCAATAATACACGAAATATTAGTTACTCATTCAAATTTATTTTATCACCTTCAAAGTATGCTCCTTCCGAAGCGATACACTTACGCCAACGAATAATCCAATCATCAAAACATTTTTTAAACGCTTTTGCCGGAATTGAGTTCAGTGCTCGCCGCGAATTCTCCTTTATGTCTTCTACCGAATGAAAACGGGTGCCACGAAGTGATAATTTGAGTTAAGGTAAAAGAAAGAAGTGGGCTGGAGCCATTTCTGGTGAATAAGGTGGTTGTTCGATGGTATTTCTTGAGTTTTTGGTCAAAAATTCGTTCACAATATTGGCCTTGTGCGAGGGTGCATTATCGTGGTGCAAAATCCAAGAATTTTTTTTCCACAAATCTGGCCTTTTTCGTCGAATTTGCTCTCTTATACGCCGCTCAAATAATATTCTTTATTTACCTTTTGACCTTCCGGCAAGAATTCCGAGTGCACAACTGACTTGCTTTGACTGACTTTTGATCGACTTTGGCGTGGTTTTTCCGGTTTCGGTTCAGTTGGAAGGCGCCACTCCTAAGCTTGTTGACTAGTTTGCATGTCAAACTCGTAAACTCACGTCTCGTCACCAGTAACAATGCGTTTCATGAATGTTGGGTCGGAATTGACTCGTTCTAGCATGTCCTCAGCGACTCTTATGCGATTGTGTTTTTGAAGAAATTTCAGGTCTTTTGGGACTAGCCGAGCGGCAACACGTTTCATACCCAAGTGATTATTTAAAATGGTACGGGTCGGCTCGTGAGACAGAAAGTTCGGCGGCTATCTCTCTCAAACTTGAATGAGGATTTTCAGTCACTATTTCCTTTACTTTTGCGATGTTAACTTCAGTTGCAGACGTTGATAGCCTACCAGAGCGAGGCAAATCTGCCATCACATCTCGACCGCTTTTCAACGCTTTGTGCCCCTCATAAAGCACGTGTTCTTGATAAAGTCGATTCACCGTAAGCCTTCTATAACATTTTCAGTGACTCCGAACACGAAATTCCATTGGCGATGCAAAATTTAAGACAAACTCTTTGTTCGATGTTTTTGTCCATTATGAAATTCGCAATATACACTAGAATGATATAACTTAAAACAGCACTGTATAGCGCTGTTATATAGGAAAGTTACGACATCGTTATATATGGTGAAATGCAAAAATTCTGTATTAGCTGTGTTATTGTACTAAATGAAAGATAAAATTAATTATTTCTAAAATATTTACTGAATCCACCTTAATAAAAAATGAAAATATTTTGAATTAAATAAATAAATCTTTTTTAATTCTTAAAAATTATAAAAAAAATAATATATGTATTTAACGTATTTAATTGTTTAAAAATATTTTTTCTCTTTGATATATACACTAAATCAATCAATATTTTTCAACAGAATATATTTTAAAAAAGTCGTTTCATTTAGATGAATTTCAATTTAAAAATATACTGCACATAAACAAAGAATGGCAGTAGATTAAAATCTTTACCCAATTGTCAAATTTTCTTATTTTTATATGATTAAACTGTAAATCCACAAAATAAACCGATAGAATTGCATCCTGAGCATTTTGCTTGCCAATGTGAATAGACTAAAATGCTAGTAAATAAGTTATTGGTAGACTTTTCTCTATTGCAATCGTTGTATTATATTGTATAAAAATCCATTTTAAATACGAGATGACAAAATTATATAATAAGAATGAATATTTGTGTCTTATGTCTTATGTCACTGGTGGAACGCTCAAAGTACCGTGACTACGAGCCTGCCGCTCGCGCGTCCCGCTAACTTAGTCATTCCGTTCGTTTTGTGGTTAATCATTTCGTACTTTTCAACTCTAAAAGTGTACGCGTAAGGTAAAAATTCGGTTGTTACATTTAAGAGATGCTGTGTTTTTGTATGAATTACGACAAATATTAGTGGATTCTAATGCTAACAGCTTGGTTTTGATTTAAAATGCAGTCTACCATAAATTACAGCTATTACATTTTTGCTGTGAATGTAATCAAATTAAATAAAATATAAACCTACTACATGTCGTTAAAAGTTAGATTTTTGAAAAAGTGTATTTAGTATAGATATACGAAATACTTTAAATAACAAAACGTCATATGGCAATTAAATACTGATGTATATAGATAGGCCCACACTAACAAACAAAACGGTCCAACAAAACCAATCTGATTTGCAAAATCAGATTGGTTTGCTTATAGTCAGTTGCGAGCATTCGACTACTTCGGTCGCGTTGTCCGCCGGGAACAAAAAAATAAGTCGAGCAACTTATATCTAATTGAATATAAATTATAATAATAAAAATCGTTTTTGATTTGAAATACGATCTCTTATGTAGATTAATCTCGATGTAGATTAATATTGATATATTAATCTGCATTAAAAATTAATACGTTAATCTACATTAAAAATATAAGTTTACTGTCCATAAATCTGTTATGTCAATCAAATAAAAATAAATAAAAATTCTATTCAGCCAGTGTCAACTTATGCTTTCTCTGTGCTGTATACCTGTACGTACACGTGTCACTTGAGGCCCGTACTGCGGTTTCGTACAATTTTTGAGAACCAATCGGAATCAAAAATTAATACGAAACCGCAGTGCGCGCCTCAAACGACACGTGTACGATTTTGGAACGTTTTTATTATGCGTTTACTATCGGAGCGGCTCATCTATATAAATCAGTGCAATTAAAGTGGCTGATTTATTATAAAAAACCAAAATTAAAAGTTTTTTCTTAAACATTCAATAATTTACGGTTTATTTTGTTGGATTTCTATTGTATAGTCGTTTTTACACTAATTACTATAATTGTACGAAAAAAATATACATATAGCATTTACGCCGAAAATATAAAGCATTATTTTAACTTTTGCATTTTTTTTTAATTTGCGGGCCTAAGTCCAGGTGGATTCGTAAATATAGTATCTTAAAATCACATACTTCAATTTTAGAAAAAAATGTCTTATTACGAATTATTATTTTTCAAATCGTATTTTTACTGGGCTATGTATTTAATCTAAATAACAGATGCAATTCAAGCTCCGCGCCAAAATGGAAAACAGTTGTGCCAATCTAACAATAACAAAAAAAAACAAAAAAAAAATTTGGAACCATAAACAAATCATCCATTCCCGATACTTTCTTGACTGAATGTATAATATGTATATTCATTTTTTTTATTTTATGCTCGTTAAATTTTGCTACTTCAACTGACACCTTTCCTATCATCGGTCTGCTGGAAGTAATTTCGTTTTGAAATAAGCAGTACCTTTGGCAAGTCACATTTCATGTCTCTTTTACATGTGTGTGTTTGTACATAAATAGTTAATAAAAAATATTAAAGTATCATTTTGTACAATTACAAATTTAAAAAAAAATGTGAACGTTACGGGACGCCCAGCAGATGTTAAACATTGAAATTGATGAGTAGTGAAAGAAAATAAATAATTATAGAAAAAATTAAACCGCCTGCAAAGAAAAATAAACACTGAAAAGTACAAAATAACTATATACTAAAAATAAAAAAAATACTATCCTTTACTAATTAAAACTTAAGTAGGTACAATAAAAATAACTTTATAAATACGATACACATACCTATATGATTAATATAAATTTGTCAGTTACCGAAGTCTGTGCCAAGCCTACCAAACTAATAAACTTTCTGTTGTTGCACATTGATTTGGCACCGACTTCAATAACTGTCAAATTTAATTATATAGGTATGTGTATCGTATTTATAGTTATTTTTATTGTACCTACTCGAGTTTGATTAGTAAAGGATAGTTATTTTGTACTTTTCAGTGTTTTTTTTGAAGGCGGTTTAATTTTTTTCTAACAATTTTTTTATTTCTCCTTTTTGAGTGACCTTGTCCTAAATAAATATCTAGGGCGGGTGTACAATCAATTTCTAATTATGGAGCGCAACGATATACAATACAAGGAAATCATCAAAATAAAAAATAAAGGTTATAAGCAGTTCGTCTCTCATTTCGTGTTATTTGGTGTATCTTCGAAGTTGAAGCTCCTATACCGGTGAAATTTAAATAAATGGGACTACCTCGGAAGTAATTCCTTTTAATAAAAGAAAAATTTCGAAATCGGTCGACAATTGACGAAGTTATCAGTGAACATATATAAAAAAAAATACATACAGATGAACATAGGAGCTCCTCCTATTTTTGAAGTCGGTTAAAATAGTATATTGTGCAACAAGTGCGGTAAGTTGTCGATTGCCTCAAGCGAGTGCGCTCATTCAATAGTATCTACAACACCGCACGAGTTGTAGATACTATTTTTTATTACTAATGCGGAGATAATTTCGGTACAAAGAAAAATTATAGAAAGTAATAACTTTGTTGAAAACAATGGACATGTAGTTTAACAATAGCAATTAATTACGTTTTTCATTTAAATAAACAGTTATATTTGAACAATTTGAAAACGTAATGTTGATATTTTTTGAGTTTTTTTGTAGAAATTGAATCTAAAACTTCGAAATCAAGATTTTCTTTATCTTTCACACTGATGTCAATGGGTCCTATAATCGATTGTTTTTTAGATATTCGTTTTACATTCTTTTTTTAAATCGTGAATTTGCATGTGCCAAGCAAAATTTGCGTGCAACAAGTAAACTTGTCGCACTCAAGTTGTAAAGTGTCAATATTGCTACTTATTAACCGCAAAAATGTGCGTTTAGATACTGTTTATTCCGCATGAGTAATAAAAACTATGCGCGCCACGAACACACAAGGCAGTAGAGTGCGGTGGCTGATAGGGGCCATGACTGCATAAGAGAGCGTCTTGTCGTTTACTGTTACGGCATACTAGATCTTACCCCCAATGCGCGCTAATAGATGTTTCATATCAAAACACATGAAGCTACATAAAGAAATAATATCTCAAGTATCAGAATACCACGGCGTGTGCACGCACGACTGAGTAACAATTATAAGAAAATTGTTCTATCACTTATGTCCGTATCACGAATGCTTTGTTCGTATAACTCACTGTGGTATAGAGTTATTTACTCGGTATTATACATGTAGTCTACGCTGGTATCTAATTAATCTGTGGTATCACTGACGAAATGACATCAATGTACAGCCACAGATTAATTAGTTACTAACGTAAAGTACTACTGTGGAATAATATTACATTGAATACAATTTTTCTTTAAAATTTACTTATTGTTGCTTACAATTAATTAAAAAAGCTGAAAAGAGCGAAGATATTATAATATTTTGTGAATGTTCATTTAGTTCATGTTTCAAGTCAGGGATAAAGGAGGTCTTAGGGAATTCTAAGCATGAAAAGAATTTTGCGAATAAAGTCGTCAGAGAACTATAGCATATAAAATAAAACTTCAATTTTCAAGAAAATTTTGTTTATCTTGTAAATGTTTTTATTCGTGTATTTTCTTTTAAAAATATTATGCTCCCTTAATATAAATGTTATTCTAAATAAAGCGCTTTATTTCTTTCTAACTCTAAATTGGTGTTCATCGTTAAATAAATGTCTATATTATTTAAATACAGTTTAAGTCAGCTGTTCTCAATCAGGTCGCATTCGGCCCACTGAGATTTTGGGATGGGTTATGTAAAGCAGCTAAAAAATTGTTATTCTATACGCTTGATAAAATTGCAGGTAATCCATGTTTGTACAATAAAGCATTCATGTATATATAAAATAAAAAAAAAAAAATACATTGGAAATGTTAATGACATTAACAGAGGTTAGAACAATAATTTTTATAAGTTTTGTTTGGCGGTCTGTATGTTTGCATACATTTCATCATTAGAGTAGCTCGAGACAGCTGGAGTGAGCCCGGTCACTCGGAATGTTTTCGTGTCCTCCTCCTTTTACCAGATAAGTACGATCTAATTAGATAGTAAAGTAGAATAGTAAATATAGAATTTAATTAAACCAGTAATCTTATTACGAAGTGTTAATCAATTATCGTGTCATATTCCGGCCGTGTTTCAACGCGGCTGCTCTCCAGAGAATATAATAGCGAATAACTGCTCCAATGACTATCACGCAAAAATTACGTACTACACTCAATTAAACAGGATTTTAAATTTTTTACACTAGGTATATCCCGCGGTCTCACTTTCGTTAAATTTGGTATTTATCCGGGGTAAAGTGTAGCCCTCTCTGAAAAGACTACCTGACAATAAAAGTCCCGTTGAAACGTGAGCAATGTTGCGGCTCCTAGAAAAGGGCATGTCGCGTTTTATTTACGTAATCCACGGAAAAATAGGTTGAGCATGCCTGGTTTAGATTGTGATCTAAATAAGCATTTTAATTTAATGTAATAGTTCTAAAACAGGTAACAACACTATTAAATTTTATGTGGTAAATACTCTAGATTACATTATTCAAAGTCAAAGTCAAAGTCAAATCAATTTATTCAAGTAAACCCAATACAAGGTATTTTTGAACGTCAAATCTACTTTAATTCGGTTCAAATAGAAAACCTGGACACTGAGAAGAATCGACAAGAAACTCAGTAAGGTATCATTTTTTCAACTTCATTTTACAAAAGGTTTATTAAAATACAATATTTTCATTAAGTCAGACTATTGTTTTATATTCAATGAAATCGTTTATTTTATAGTATGATTGTCTAGTCAATGTACGTTTTATAACCAATCTAAATTTATTCTCTGTTAATTGAGTAATTTCTTGAGGAACTTTATTGTAAAAACGAATGCAGTTATCTAAAAATGAAACATTTGACTTATGTAATTTAAATTTTGGAATAACCAATTTATCACGACCTCGATTATACATTAACAAACATTATGCATAAAAATTATGCATAAAATGTGGTTTAAACGACCGAACAATAACTGGGTAAAGGTTAACGTTCATTTATTAGTTAACACCCTGGCATCCTATTAAAATCGCCTCACCATTCGTTGTCACTTCCGCTCGTTGTCAAAGGGTGGTTGATTCGGTGACGTGGCGTGTTGATGTCGTGCGGTCAACGAGTAGACACAGGGTTGGCAACTTTTATTACAAAAAATATAGTATAATAATGTCGAAGAAAAAAATTAACAGTATTTAGGGGAGTCAGTCAGTATTTTATTTATCCTTGCACGTGTTTTTTTTAATCGGTTACATGACTTTGGATTCCAATGGTTTATGGATGGTCGACGAAAACAATATTTTCGTTACTTTATTTTTTTTGAACAGTAAACGGTATTACGGATGTTACATACACTTACATTTATTATTAAAAAAAAAATTTTGAAATTTGACCCTATTCGACGTTTGGTTTAAATTAATTGGGAGCAAAATAAAGCATAATACAGTTTGGCGTTTCGCTGTCTCAGGCGTAACAGAACGCCGGTAGTGCCCTCTGTTTTCTCTGCACTAACTTCGCAATACTTTATTATATATACGTGTAGTAAATTAATTAAAAATAAATCTGAAAAGTTTTTTTTAATTTTTTACATCAGAGGGGCCAAAGGAGCAAATGTGTCACCTGATGGAAAGTGATCACCGCCACCCATGGACACCCGCAACGTCCAGGGAAACATGGGTGCGTTGCCGGCCTTTAAGTAAAGAGTAGGCTCGTTTCTTGAAGGTCCCTAAGTCGTAATGGACCGAGAATACCGCCGCTATAAATTGGTTCCATAAAATTGCCGTACTTGGTAGAAAATGTCGTAAAAAATGCACAGTAGTAGACCGCCATCCAACAAGGTGGTGGGGATGGAAGGACGTGCGTGACGTACGGTAATGGAATTCAGCAGCAGGCAGTACTCCAAACAGTTCCTCAGAACATTCCCCAAGTAGGTGGTCACACCTTATTTTTTAAAATTGGAAGAAGTCCAAACACCATTGTTAACAGTATAATTGGCAACCCTAAGTGGAAATCGTGCGGTTGGCGACTCGACGCTGCGCGGTTAACCGGAGTTGTATTAAAGCCCATATAACTCAAGTATGGGGGGGGGGAGAAGTCGTGTTGAGTGGATGCCGCGTTGGTAGTTGCCAACGTTAACCTTAAAATGTTGACATAAAATTATAAATCCATTGAGTTCAATAAATATTGGGCATCAGTTTTCGGTTATTTTGTCGATTTTTATCAGAGCGATACATGAGATAACAAAGAGTGATACATAGGTATGTAGGTAAATGTACACAATTCAAAAACCATAACCTTCTTGGCTTGTGTAGTCGGGTTATAACGTATAATTTATGTACGTATGTAGTACATACATCTATACATATTTTCACGCTGTATCCCTAACAGGGTAGTCAGAGAGGACGGAGCGCAGGGCGCCGCGGTCCTAACATACTTGTTTCGCTTCCTCAAATCTCATCATTCTCCTCAGACATTTTCGCCTAGGTATATGAGTGCTTTTGACATTTCATTGACCGTTGGCTAACATGTTGGCTATTTGAGCTATACATTGTAGTATAAAATGTGGTAGTATAACCATAAAAATAGTAAAATAGAATTAATGTTGAAGCCTTGTATATTATTTGTCTATCAGTAGCATTGGTTTCAATTCAATCTTTATATATGAATTGACTTATTTCTACATTTGTCCTAATTAAGATATCGGACGAAAATATCATTACATGTACACCCAAATTTTTTGGTTATTTGTAAAATTATATGTTAAACGACGACAATATTATAGTCCGGCCGCTGAGAGAATGCGTTCCTGACATCAGTCAATCGGTCATGACTAGTGATGGACAAAAAGTAACACTGTTATATTATTTCTTCAACCGACCCAAGGAAAGAGAAATATAAAACTAACCAGTCATATTACGCTACTTGCCTACGCGCGTTCGGTTTCAGCGCAGTTTTATAATATTATGAAATTTATTAATAGATTCCGTTATTAACAAATTATTAGAAAAGAGGAAGCGCAAGAAGTAAGTAAGGATCGCGACGCTTGGCTCTCTGACTATCCCGTCAGGGATACAGCGTCAAGATATGTATGTATGTATTAATAAGAAAAACGTATTATTTTATAACGGCAGATACCGTTACAATTGCTTGTTATTTTTGGTACATCGCTACAAAAACAAATAGTTCACATAACATTGTAACAGCGCAGTATGGATTTAAAAAAATATTGTTTTCTTATTTATTTAACATTAAATTTAGCGTAAAATTAAAACATTTATTGTCAGTCGACATAATAATGTAGTTTTTAATGATAATTATTCGCTATTTGGCCCAATAAACAATAAAAATATTTTTATTGTAAATTCAGCGCCATTTCAAAGTAATGAAATTGAATGAACTGTATGAAATGTATGAACTAAAAAAAATGAAGCCATTAATGGAAAAATATTTGATGGGATTTTTTTATGGAAATTTTTATGGAATCGGATTGTTTTGTTAATATTTAAATCGTGCGATAAAAACAGAATTCTAATATCGGTATAATTCTAATCTTAATTAATTAAATCTTAAATTCTAATCTAAACACCTTTTATGATAATAACATATTTTGCCGGAAACTGTTAATTACGTCATTATATTATACATGTATATATAACGTAATTATGTTCATGAAAATGACTAATGAAAAAATATTTAATCTGGAATGGTTTATGGTATTTGATTGAAGTTTTTATCGTTTCTTGTAACACGCAGCAAGGAGCACGTTGAATCTATTTTATCCTGACCGCTAACGTAATGTTCAGAAACTATGTAAAAAACGCGCTCTGTCTGGCATGAAGGGGCTGATTTGATTTTTAGATTTGTCGGGTCTCATCTGCACGTCGTCACGGTTCGGTCGTACGGGCCTCAGCTGACGGTCGTTTCCCTGAAAACAACGTTTACGAATTTACAGGTTGTTTGGCTTTGTCTGTATCTCGGGACATTTATTTTGTTCATGTGAGACGAATTCCACAAAGATTATGAGATAAGAATTCAAAATGTTTTTTTACATTAATGTTTCAAAGACTAACGTTAATATGGATTATTTACGCTATGCTGTTTCGCTTTGTAATGTTATACTTTTTGTTACAACGTGTTTGGAATATATTTAATAAAATTTTAATTAGTCTGGTTCGAAAAGCTTTTTTCCAAAAAAAGATTTAATCTAGACTATTTTTTATGCCTTTTTGGTTGAAAAAAATGTGAGTAAAACTGTAAAAATTAGATTTTTAAAATATTTTTACCAGTCACTGTTCAGTTAAAGTTATGCAAACAAAAAAAAAACAAGAAAGCGTTCGTCGTCACGAAATATAAAATCAGATTACCTCATTTATACTTTGTCTGGTGTAACCTCTAGCACTATGTAGTTTTCTCTCTATGTTATTAAGTTTTTCTTGATAATATTTCCTTCTTTCAAAGTTCAATAGGTCGTCGTCCAAACCATTATTTAGATAATAATTCCTTTCCATAACTCTTTCTATATCTTTATTTTGGTGGTGTCGTTTCCTTACATCCAGATCTTCAGTTTTATAAGTGTGTCTATTTCTAAAATTAACGCTTCTGAAAAATTCATCGTTAACCATAGGTTTAATGCTTTTCACTAAGTCGTATTCACTTTCTTGTTTGTCAGTGTTCTTGTAATCCTTAAAACTAATAACGGGTTTATTTTCCAAAGGCATTAACGAGTTTTGGTTTCTTGACATTGGTAGTTTGTTGTAGTTAAAATCCGAATATATTTCCTTATTGTATTTGTCAACGCTGTGATTTCTATTCCCGTAATTTTCTTTGGCTATTTTATCAAGATTAAAGTAATCTATGTTTTTCGAAGCCAAATCATTGACGTTTGATTTATTATCTAAATAATAAACGCTTTTGATATGGTTTCCATTTACATCCGGTTCGATTTTAGTTTCTTTGGAAATATTGAAATAAACAGGTTTTCCAATAACATTTCCATATATTTTACGTATTTTCTCATCGAATATTTGTTTTTCGTTACTTTTTAATTCAATGTGTTTTACTTCCTGTTCTAAAGTATCAAGTAATGTCATTAGTTTCTTATCTACATCATCATTTGAGTTTTGTATGTCATGATTTCGTATAGTTTCTTCTTTACTCCCATTAAATCCATCGAAATGAAATTTTTGTTTAAAATACCGATTGTACTTTATATCTTTTGGCATTGCAGTTATAGTGTAAACTTCATCCACTACTATGTTCTTTAAATCTTCAGGTTTAAAATCAATTAAATGCTCTTTGTAACTTCCATAGCTATTTTTACTAGGAATTTCTGGGTGTGTTTTTATTTTATTAAGATAATTAGTAACTAAATTTCGTACGCCTGAGAAATCTTTTCGAGGCGCAACATCTTTTTTTATTGGTTTAGTTTTACGTGGAACTATTGAATAATCGTCTACAGACCTTCTGTGATCTAGAACACTTCTTCCGAGAGGCAGTTCGAACTTTGGAGCTTTTGAAAATATGCTGTGTTTTGGCGATACGTGGCTCTGAAACTGTTAAAAAATAATATCTTGCATTGTATAAAATAATTACATTAACTTTTGTTGTAACTTATACTTTACAGTACTATTACTTTGTTGGGTACTAAAGATTAAAAAAAGGAGAAAAACATATTTATCTATTCAAGATAACATTAGAAAAAGTATTTAACTGTCTGCTTTCGCTAGAATGTTCAATAAAATATTGTTTAGCTCTGTAATAATATATACCTTATATTTTTAACACGAATGTACCCAACGATAAGAGTTAAAAAAAATGAAAATTAATTATCTCCTTATAAAATTATAGGTTCTGGAATTTTTATGTCTTTCTGTTTTGATAAGTCCAAAATGATATTTACTTTATTCTGTTGGACGTGACCCGAGCTCTGTCGTAGAGATTGCGTTTTGTGATAATATTGTTCAGGTATTACAGAATTCTTATCGAAGGAGCGGTGCTTAACTTGTTTCTTTACGTTCATTGGTCTGTGGAGCAAACACAATTTTATGTTGACATATTGTTTGTGCACAGTTGATAATTATTAAAGTAAATAGTAGAATTATAGGTAAGTAAGTAAGGTAAGTACCTGTTGTGTCTCATAACGGGATCGAGACCGAGTGGAGGCTGAAATATAACAGTAGTATAATTATTTATTTAATACATTGGCAAGATAAATACTTATTTTATCATTAGACATTTAACTAAACATTTTTCTACTCAAAATATTGTATAACGCTTTGATGTAATGGATATTGTTCAGAATTCTTTGTTTTTCATTTCTAACTCTGTATCTTGTCCTATCCCTTACAGATTGAATTTCCAAAAATTCATGTAAACTTTCTATGTCCAAATTTCAAATTTATACACCTAGCGAGTCGGGTTACGTGTTGGTATGTCAGCCAGTGAAGCAGTAATTTTCTACTTTTATGTTTGTACATATATACTAGCGACCCCGGCTTTTCACTAGGACATGATTACCAAACCTCAATATTTACTTCTTTATACTAAATATTAATGTATACATATAAATAATTCTCATTAAATGTTCTAAATAATGGTGATTAGAATCATGCTTAAGTAATAGGCAAATACACAGGCAAACGCAAATTGTGATTTCGTTTTATAGTTTTTAGAGATATAGATAGATATGGAGCATAGTAATAGTATATATATAAATATTCACCTCTATAGATGGTGCAATTGGTTCTAAAGGTGAACGTCCGTTGAAAATCTCATTCTCATCAGCGTGGAATATATCCATTGAGTTATTGTCATCGATGTTCGTTGATATCTTTCTCTGCCTTAAAAGTAGTTAAATGTTATTAGTAATTAATGAATGTTGTTAGTCACTGATGAACGTATTTCATCGAAGTTAAAAATATTTCATGTTTAGATACAGATATTTCATTTACCCTTGTCTCTGGATGAGTTTTTGAGGCGGCGCATCTTCTACTGTGAAAATAGGTAGCAAGACAACAGGCGGATTACAATTTTCATCACCTTCTTGGCATGAATTTAAAGTTAATTTTGTTGTTGTTGTTGTTGGCGGCGCTGTAAAAAAAATGCGTTCTCGTGAGTCTGCATAGGGATTTTAAAGAAAATGCCGCACGTGGCAGAGCATCTGTCTTTCAAGCCACGGTTCCGGATATCATCAGTAACTCAGTAGTAATGTCCTCTGCTGACGCTGAGTATTTACCTTTACTATGGTATCACGTCCTATTAAGAGAGGTGAGGGATGTATTGTCATAGACATTTATTTAGCATCATCAGTTCGTCACTCACAAATCATAACAATGGATACAATGATGATAAAAAAACATAACAAAGAAAAACATGACTAACACACTATACAATATACGTAACCTATTAGTGATGTGATGCCAAAATTGGATACCGACGGAAATATGCTGACGCAAGCACTACAGTTCTGATTTTCAGCGGTGCCCACACAGAACATGTGTTTAAAGTATTGAGGCAAAGAATAGAAATATATAGAGAGTCTAGTCAATAGTCTGTTTAACTGGCCCGTTGGTGCAGTGACAGAGCGCCTGCCTTCCAAGCTGTGACCACGGATTAAATCACCGGCCAGGTCCATTTCATATAGCCATATAGGTCATTTGACGACCTATATGGCGCAGTGGTTTAGACGTTAACCCAAGCGCGGAAGGTTCCGGGTCCGAATCCCGGTCGGGTCAATTTAGAAAATGAACTTTTCGAGATTGTTTCGAGTTTGGGTGTACTGGGCGACGCCTCCAGTAATCGTCATCTGCTTTTCATAGCACAAGGAATATCCTAGTTTGAGATCAGATGATTGGTGTGTATTGTCTGGCGCAATATTATTATTATTATTATTTAGGAAACGAACTTTTCAAAATTAGCTTGGGGTCCGAGTGTTACTGGGTAGTCCCCCAGTTCGTTGTGTAGCACCCATAGTACAAACCTAGTGCTTAGTTTTGAGTGACACAATTAGTGTAATTGTCTGGAGTATTATTTATTTATTTATATTTAATCTGAGTTTCATATTTACGACATTTGATTTGCTTTGCTTTGCTTGCTTTGAGACCCTGAGGGTCCAAAACCCATCAATTGGTTTCTGATATTTGTAAGAGACTGGTTGAGGCTTCAGGAGATCGTCAGGCTGGCAACTTCTTCCGCCAACGAATCAGTTTGGCTATTCAAAGAGCTAATGCTGACAGTCTGCTGGGCAGCCTAAGCAATGACAGCTTTCTAAGCGGCAACTTTGAGGAAGTTTATTATTTAAGATAATGTTCAGTTTTAAGTTTGTAAATTATATTAATAACCTTTGTAATAACGTTAGGATATGTATGTACTTGTTTGTTATTAATCATTTTATAATACATTTTATGATCTTCTTAGTTTTGTGTCACAGCCGTGTTATTAGTAAAACTAATATCTAAATGGAGGAGAATTATTTTAGGCCAACAGTCGTAAATATTTTCTCGATAATTGAAAGGTTCTATAATTCCCTCATAAGCGACAAGGCGTTAGACATTGCTAAAGATAATAGGGCCGTAAATCTTGCATAGGCCGTGTCTGGCGTGTATTGATGGGAGAAATACGTGTTGGGGGCAATGAGAAGATTAGTTGCGTAAAGATGTAGGTAACCAAAAAGTCAATTGTGGTTAGGGGAATATGACAAGGCTAAGAAATATTTAGATGTAGCGAATTTTTTGCGTACTGGTTGATATTTTACATTTTTAAATAAGTATATTACAGCGTCGCTTTGTTTTTCACTCCTCTTCTGTTAATCGTAATCTTCGACTCTCCCGCACGCTCACCTTAACTTTCTTACCCATACTTCTAATTTCTATTCAAACCCCTTTACTCTACAAGCTATTCGTTTATGGAATGCACTGCCTGATTCTATCAGATAAAAATAAGAAAATATTAAGTTTAATATAAATTGTAGCTTAAATAGTAGTAGCAATATATCCTACTGTCATCACGTCGGGGCACCGCTAAATAAATAAAGTAAAAACAGAAAACGACTAAAAATGATAAACTCAGCGGTTCTCCGACGCAACGACACTTGGATATGTTGTTGCTACTATTTATATGACAATTTGTCATAAACATAAAGGGTCAGTAGGTATGTTTAGAGCTTTCTTTGAACCAGGGGTTTTTAAATTTTAAATTTTTTGCCCGTAATTTAAGTACACTAGTTTTTGCCCGTGGCTTCGCTTGCGTGGTACCGGCAAAGGTAAGCTGTTTTAGTCAGAATTACAATCATTATGTACAATATTTAAGGTTGATTGGCTCAGTAGTTTTCGCGTGAAAGGATCGCAAGTAATCAAGAAACAAATGGACAACGTTTCAATAATGTTTACATAATATTAGTAGGTAGGTAACAAACAATGGTGACAGTAGAGGTAGGACAGTGAAAACAGTGAGGATAATGGAGACGGCGGCCAAAGTGCGAATAGGCGGAAGAATGGGGACACTGGACAGTGGCGACGATGGGGCCAGCGTGGTACGTGGAGAAAGTAGGACTGTGATGACAGTGGAGACAATAGAGACATGGAGACTGCGAGACAGTAAGGACGATGAGAACAGTAGAAACAGTAAGGATAGTGGAAGAATGGGAATAGTGGTGACAATGGGGTGAATAGAGAAGAAACATAATACGCGGACAGCATTATACATACACAGGACTACATAATAGGGACATAATAAGGATAGGGGTAGTAGTGATATTTCATTGGATATTAACTCTCATCTTGGATATCACATAAAATGGTTGGTGTTCATTACTATACTGTAAGCATGCGTTTATAAAACTCTTATTACCTGTTACAGTTTTCTTTTGGTTTTCAAGACACAAACAGTCCTCGTCTTCGTCAGCATCAATGGGACATCCACAAGGTGAGTGCTCTTCATTTGGAAGCGTAGTATTGTACACTGGTGTGCCCTTTTGAGGACGGGCAGAATAGTTGCATATTATTTGTATCGACTGTAAAATGCAGTCAAATATGAATTACAATAATATGGTCATTTTTAATTATATAGGTACATACATACTACTCTGTCAAGAAAGTACTGGGAAAAAATCAATAATACACGAAATGTTAGTTATTCATCCAAATTTATTTTATCATTTTCAAAGTATGCTCCTTCAGAAACGATACACTTACGCCAACGAATAATCCATTCATCAAAACATTTTTTAAATGCTTTTTCCGGAATTGAGTTCAGTGCTCGCCGCGAATTCTTCTTTATGTCTTCTACCAAATGAAAACGGGTGCCACGAAGTGGTAATTTGAGTTTAGGAAAAAGAAAGAAGTCGACTGGAGCCATATCTGGTGAATAAGGTGGCTCGATGGTATTTGTTGAGTTTTTGATCAAAAATTCGTTCACAATGATGGCCTTGTGCGAAGGCGCATTATCGTGGTGCAAAATCCAAGAATTTTCTTTCCACAAATCTGGCTTTTTTTGTCGAATTTGCTCTCTTAAACGCCGCATAACGTCCAAATAATATTATTTATTTACCGTTTGATCTTCTGGCAAGAATTCCGAGTGTACAACACCGCGATAGTTAAAGAAAACAGTCAACATGACTTTGATTTTTGATCGACTTTGGCGTGGTTTTTTCGGTTTCGGTTCAGTTGAAAGGCTCCACTCTGAAGCTTG
This sequence comes from Zeuzera pyrina, assembly GCA_907165235.1. Taxonomy (NCBI): domain Eukaryota; kingdom Metazoa; phylum Arthropoda; class Insecta; order Lepidoptera; family Cossidae; genus Zeuzera; species Zeuzera pyrina. Next base: position 12,149,269 of record OU015639.1, on the reverse strand, counting down.
TTGACTAGTTTGCATGTCAAACTCGTAAACCTACGTCTCATCACCAGTAACGAAGCGTTTCATGAATGTTGGGTCGGAATTGACTCGTTCTAGCATGTCTTCAGCGACTCTTATGCGATTGTGTTTTTGAAGAAAATTCAGGTCTTTTGGGACTAGCTTAGCGGCAATGTGTTTCGTACCCAAGTGATCATTTAAAAAGGTACGGATCGACTCGTGAGACACAGAAAGTTCGGCGGCTATTTCTCTCAAACTTGAATGAGCATTTTGAGTCACTATTTCCTTCACTTTTGCGATGTTAACTTCAGTTGCAGACGTTGATGGTCTACCAGAGCGAGGCAAATCTTCCATCACATCTCGGCCGCTTTTGAACGCTTTGTACCACTCATAAGCACATGTTTTTGATAAAGTCGATTCACCGTAAGCCTTCTGTAACATTTTCAGTGACTCCGAACACGAAACTCCATTGGCGATGCAAAATTTAAGACAAACTCTTTGTTCGATGTTTTTGTCCATTATGAAATTCGCAATATACACTAGAATGATATAACTAAAAACAGCACTATATTTAATCTAAATAACAGATGCAACTCAAACTCTGCGCCAAAATGGAAAACAGTTGTGCCAATCTAACAACAACAAAAAAAACAAAAAATCGAATTTGGAACCATAAACAAATCATCCATTCTCGATACTTTCTTGACTGAATGTATATGATATACAGATCCGACAGAACCAACATTATTTGATGTTGTTGTGCCCGAACGTTATTTGGCCTGTTATTAGCGGCTTAAAAATAAGAAAACAATCCTAGTATCTGAGCGCCACCTATCGGGTTTAATTGTGAATCTAAACCATCAAGGGCTTTCCCAGACGTTGTGAAGGCTTATTCAGCAGTGAGAAAGATTGATATGAGTCATGTTTTAGTGCAAGTATTAACGGGACACGTCGGGTTCTCTGAATATCTGAATCGTTTTAGGCGCAAGGAGAGCCCGGCGTTTACCTGTGAACCTGTGAACCACAGAGTACTTTAGTATTACCTGATTCGCAAGTGAGTAAAAGTGTGATTCTCATCTTGATTGAGTGCCCCACCTATAGCAGAGATAGGTTTGATGTAGAGATGGTCATAGAATATACAACAGACGTAAAGATTATACACAAAATAATGTTGGATAAATTAATAAGGGACAAATTTTTAAGATACTGCAAGAAAATAGCAGAGAGAGTAATTAGAAAGAATACATAGAAATGTATGAAAGAATACATAAAAATATAAATAAGAGAATAAGACTGAAATAGTAAAATGTAACAATAGAATATAATAATATAATGTATAAAAACTATTGTAAATATAAGAGATAATAACTATAACTTAAAGTGCAATAAATAATTATGTATAGTATACCTAAGTGTGAATAGTATAATATGTAATAATAGAGTAGACTTTTTGGTGGGAACGGGAGAAGTGACGTTGATATTTTGTTCAGATTTTCTATTTTTTACATGTTTGGGAGTTTTAAGTACAAAAGTGATTGTATATTGTGTTTTAAAGTTCTGTACAAGTGAAAAGAACGGAATAGGTCTGAATAAACATGTGTAGCTGGAGTTCTCGCGCTCTTCCAAGAAGTCCTTTATAACTTCAGTAAAGCCTACTATCACTTTACTGGAGGAGTTTTACGATAAGAATAAACTAATTTACGTGAGATTCTACTTATTAATACGTGACATTGGCAAATGCGCTAAACTGTGCGCCATGCCATAAAGGAAAAAAAAATAGAATATAATAAAAAAATGTATAATAATTACGGTTAAGATAAGAAATAATAATTGTAACTTAAGTGAAATAAATAATTATGTATAGTGTAAGTCTAGCATAAAAGACAGTAAATGTAATAAAAGAGACAAATGTAATAGTGATAGAAGAAATTGAAAAAATAATTATGTATAGTAAAAGTTTTGTATAAGGAAATGAATGATTAAAGAAGACAAATGTATAAATGAAAGAAAAATGATAGTAATAAAGATATAAGAATAAGATATAAGATAAGAATACAATAAGGAACTAATAGAAGTAAGAATAAAAGATGTAATTAATAAATTTATAAATAGATTAGGAAGAAAGATATACTCGTATAAGGATAGAAACGAATGAAAGGAAGGAATGACTCTAAGGGATAAGAATGACAAGATCATGGGGAAGAAAGAAATTTCGGACAGACAAAAGACCTTGACTTTACCCGCGTCAGGGGAAATTCAATCGCACTTAAAACATTTCATCAAAATCGGTCCAGCCGTTATGGAGGAGTTCAGTGACATACACACATACAGAAGAATTACACATTTAAAGATTTAAATAACCATGATTTAAATTAGTTATTATTAAAACATGTTTTAAAATATAGGTTTGGCTATACAAAAAATTAAAGCAAGCGCGATAACAAAATGCATTCCTTTACTCTCGTGGTGTTATATTTTTTAGGCTATCTATGGTAATATTAAAAAAAAATTGTAGCTTATAACTCAAATATTCGAATCAAATACTCCATAAAGGGAAAATAGTATCTAAAAAATGTACGTATGAATACCAATTTTGGGCTTAACATGTTCTTATGACGAAAAGTTACGACGCGAACGGATATTGGCTGAATACGTTGCAATATCTGCTTTTTATCGGAATATTCACACTAGGCTACGGAATTTATGGTTATATGACTGTAAGTACTGGTTTTAGGGCGACAACTGAACGGCTAAAGCCTGCAAAAAATAATAGGACGAATATGATATTGGGAATGAAATCGGACAACAGGATCCCATTGTTATTAACTGGCTTATTTGTACGGTGGTTAGAGTATACAGTGTATATAGTTAGTGTTTCAAGTTAAATTTCGGCCCTGTCAGTTTAGGAAATGAGTTTTTTGGGTGCTCCTTAGGTGCTGCCTCAATTGATTTTGTGCCAGTTATAGAGATTCGATTTCGGTCTCAGGTTAAATTTTGACCCATTTCACTTTAGAAAATGAGCTTTTCTGGGTGCTCCTTGGGTGGTCAGTTAGTTTCGTCCCAGTTATAGCGATTGGATTTCGGCCTCAGGTTCAATTACAACCTATGTCACTTTAGGTAATGGATTCTTCAGGGTGCTCGTTCGGTGGTCCCTCAGTTAGTTTTGGGCCAGTTATAGGGAGTTTAATGCTTAGTTTAGGAATACATAATGTATTGTTTCGTTGCACTTTCGCTTCGGAATAAAGTATTTCATTACACTTTAAAAGTCTTGGGAAAGTTAATTTTTCTTCTTTCCTATGTAAAAAGATAACATAATATATCGACGAAAAATTATATATTATAATATCTTTGTAAAGTATGATTGGCAACCCTAAATTTGAGGGTATTAAAAGGATCTGCATATTCGAAGAGAATGTTGAGGTTTCAGGAAGCGAAAGAGGTATGTAAGGAATGCGATAGTCGGCATTCCTATGTGTTTAATATGTAAAATTTTACGTTGATATGTGAAACTTTAAATGCGTACTTGTAATTGCTGTAGATTTAACAAATGTAGAGTTGGAATAACCTGATTTAAGTAAACAAACGCACACACTAGATACTTTTGATTATGTGTAGTTTTGTTTATTGACACCAAGTTCATCAATTGGGAATACTTCTGTTTATTGATATCAAGTTCTGTATTTCATTATTTTAGTTGTATTTTCTCATGTCACACACATTCAGACACACAAGGTGACACAAGATTTTTAGCTATTTTATCTCGATTTCGGCCATAATTTCGGCCAAAGAGTTTTATATAAACTGAGTCAAACGCGCCCTACTAATTATTTAGAAGCTAATTAGCAGCAGTGCGCTTAATTCGCAGCAAATCCCTGTTACCGCCGTACGTTACGCGGTCTTGCAATAAGCGTAGCCTAAGATTAAAAAAAGCTTCAATTAGCATTATGCACGTGGTTTAAGTAATTTACAACGATATACTAATTTATTTCCCAAGTATACATAATTTAGAAGTAAGTTCTCTCTTTTAATTAATTTTGTAAATATTAATCGCACTATTACATTACCTATCACTAGTATATACGCCTGAGCATCTAACAGCCAATTAAAAGACCATATTTGCTCTTTGTCAGAATAAAATTAACGAATTGCGAACTAATTAAACAATTGGAGTTTCCTATCACGTGGTGTTTTCTGCATCCGTTATGCATTCTCTTTTACTCTTATCGTCATCAAATATCTTTCTTTCCAATTACACTTACGTAAATATTTATTTGCTTACGTAAGTTAAACATTGCAATATTGCCAATGTTATAGTTTGAAGTTTGAAGTTTCGGTGTCAGCACAAAATTTAAATTTTGTGCTGAATCTAACAGATTAACCGAAACGGAAAGATCAGTCAAACACTAGATTTGGCCTTAACAACTATAAACCTAAATATAATTTATTGTCTAAAGTGGCATCGAGATGTGATTTTGTTGTGCCTTGATGCTCTGTCTGTTAGATTATAATCACACACATATAGTTTTTTTGTGTGTTAGAGCCATGCTGCATTGCAGTACGAATTGGGCTGGCTCGCCCGTTGAAATACCACCTTTTCACAGAATATCGGCGTGAAATAACAGTATCTATTGCTGTTGTGTTTCGTTCTGTAACTGAGAGTGCCAGGGGCCCATCTCCCTCCTCCTCGTTTCCCTATTTCCTTAAAGGCCGGCAACGCACGCATGATTCCCCGGGCGTTGCGAGTGTCCATGGGCGGCGGTGATCACTTTCCATCAGGTGACTCGCTTGCTTGTTTGCCCCTTCTTTTTGAAAAAAAGAAAGAAATGAGATCGCAGTCCGGTCAATTTAAGAAACGAACTTGTATGTCTTGGCTTGGAGTTGTGGTGTTGTTACTGGGAGCTCGCACAAGCCTAGTGCTTAGTTTGAGGTGAATCAACCGATGGAATTGCAGAGAATATGTAAAAAAGAAGGTTGACTCCCCACCTCATGTGTCTCACCTCATGATTTGCCTACTCTCGACCGGATACGTAGGCTTGTTGTGTTGGGAGTGTGATGCGAAGGAACATCACGTTTAGTTATATATTTAGTACATAATAATAAAAAAATAAAAAAACAATACGCACGAATAATTTTTTTATGTTTGTTAAACTTCATTTCTTGTAGTTATGTTGTAGAATGATAACTCTGGATTCGAATAAATACAATTATTTACTCATCTATGGACGTTATAATACGTTAGCTTATGTGATTTAGACATTTTCGTATTTGGAAATATGTGAAAAATGAATTAAAGATTAATGAAATTGGTTGCATGTTCGTGTACATGTTTGCGTCGCGTGCGAGCCCGCAATAATTAACCATATTCACCCAGAATATTGCCGTTGCATGGGTGCCACGGAGCGTGCGTATTAGCGCGCATACATGCAAAACGCGTACGCTAATTTTCTATGAAGACATCCTACTGTTATGTTTGTACTGGGGTAATTGTCTGGAGTATTATTATTATACTGTCATCAAATATCTACCACAAAGCCATCGTCTCTACAATGCAGCATAAAAGATGCCGACGATTTTGTGTAAAGCTTTTCAAAGACGTCGAAAAAATATATTACAGGAAATGTCGTTTATCGCAAAAAGCTGCAACGTGGCGTTCATTTTTGGAGACGGTATAAGCAAATGTAATAAAAAAAATCCAAAGGCCTGGCTCTATTTTCGTCAAATCGAAATCGTACTTTCATCTGATATTTTGGCGAATTTTTATTCGAAATCAAGATTGTATTTAGACTATAAATTTAAAGGGATGTCAAAATTGATGCATGACCCTATAAGGGCTTTTGGTTGGTTGGTTTGGTTTTTTATTAGTTTCTCGTTCTCCATACAAATTACGGGATGGTGGAAGAATCCCACTAGTGCATTCCTGTGCGTGAATTGTGCCGGTCCTGATGGCTGGACTCAAGATCACGTAACTAAAACCTCTTTGTACTCATACTGGCAACTAATAAAATTAAAAAATTACTTTACTATTCTCTGTCATCGCTTTGCATGTGGCTGGAGGTGCCCTTCGCTATTAATGTTCATCATAGAATCGCCTATTATAATAGAAAAGTCCACGAGAAGGTCGGCAAACAAGGATCGCCAGGTAAGTGCTATTGTGCGATTTCGTTATTTGCGTGGCAAATTTTTCAAAACATTTTAATTTAATATTATTTTTGCTAAATAATGGTGTTATTTATAAGCTTCTCCAGTTTTCTTTTTGCTTCTGAAATAAGGGACCAAAAAAAAACTTATGTTATGTTATATTTTGCTTATAGTCTCTAACTCGTGTAATGGCAATGAATCACAATTATTTTATTTTGTGAAATTGTAGAAGATATTCGAAGTTTGAAATTCAGAACATTTTCAAACATTCGGTTAATATTTCGAATTTTTAAACAAGGGTACTACCCTTCAGATACAAATCCTTCGCAGATGAAAGTGACATAGATAAGTTTGCCTCAAGCGCTCGCCAAGTAATGTTCAAGTCTTGTACCTCAATCTACCGTCAATTTGATTTCTCGTATCAGGATAAACAAGAAAATATTTTCTCAGTAAATCTATTGTCGAAGTGAAGGGTGCCATAAGAATATATTCTAAAGTTCGCAGGTCATACAAGTAGGCCAAGCGATAGGGTTCGTTATAAGAAAATATGATTTTGTGACCTCGAATGGTCAGTGGCGTTAAGTTATGAATGAGTATGCATGGGCCATTCTAATACAATTTGTTAATAAACTAAACAATCTTTTTGACTCTTTTTTTTTAGATAGAACAGGCGTTATAAAACAAGTTAATGTTTATCTATACATTCGTAACAAAAATAAATCAATGTTAGTCTGTTCTATTGCTCATAGACTCTAATAACATCGAGTGAGCTCAAAATGGGTCGAGCTCAACACATCACTGCAAAGCTTTAGAACTTTAACTACAATATGGTACATAATTTGCACAATTATCGATTTAAAAAATAGCCATTGCGAAGTGTGGCAGGATTCAGCTAATCTTTATTTATACACCTGTACGTGTGTATGTTACTGACTTCTCCTAAACGGTTGGACCAATTTTTATGAAATTTTTTGAGTGGGTCCCTGGATGGTTTAGATGCACAATTAGACCTGGTAAGTGGCGTTGCAATCGGGTTCTAGGAATTATATATTGAGAAATATCTATCGTGAGTAATTTATATCAAAAATTATATTTTGTGTGTGTGATTCTTTTAATTATATGAAACACTTTACCTTATTCACCTTCTTGGAAAATTGGAGTGAAATGAATTTTACTTAATAAGTAATAACCTAATAAAAAAATCACGCGCTGAAAAAAATCTTCATCAGTTTGATATAAATAAAGTACGTACATTGTAGATTAAATCAGCGTTATTGTTGTGATACGCGTATTCAGTGTAAGCGGAAACACCGCATCCCATATGAGTTGCTCTTGCATATATCATTTCAAGGTACAAGTTCTGTGACATGCCCGGTTTCCTGTAACAAAACCGTTTGTTGGAGTAATACCTGATTTACATTGGTCAAGTGTTTAGTAAAGTAGATAAGTACAGTACATAAATACAGTGGTGTAAACCGATCGGACAGTAGCGAGTCAACTTGGCTTGCAAGCTGCCTTGCAATTTGATCCAAATAGAAACGCGTTCTATCTTTTAGGTAAGTGATTCCTCGCGCGCCTTCTTTGCCTCCCGCACGGTTCGTGACTCGCCACTTGGCGTAGCAGCGTAAACTGACAAATTTAGTACAGTGTATAAGTGACCGGCAACAGGACACTCCGCGTGTGCTGTTTTATACGATATTGTAAACAAAATGACGTCTAAATGGTATACATTCATTTTTATGTATAAGAGAAGAAGATAACGTTTTTTCTCTATTTGCTCCATTGCAATGAAAATAATTCTGCACGAAATTGTACGTATTTTTCGATGTTGCTCGTCCATTTCGACGGAGTAATATCAGTTGACTTGCTGTAGTGTAAACGGTCACTGTCCCGGCGTTTGCCGCTCGCCATTGTACGTGCACACGCTACTCGTCACTCTCCTTGATCAATGTAAATCGGGCGTAACGCAATGGTCGCTTTTATTCATAATTTACCGTTGACGTTTTAATCGCCACATTTTCCGTCCACGGTACAATGGGGAAGCAAAATGTATGCAGTTGTATGGAGACGCTTTTATATTTCCGTGCACGATAACGTCATGCCGTTGACGTTGAAAAAGCGTCTTTTCCGACGACATAATAGAGAAGCATTTTGTTTACCTATTGTATTTTGGACGGTAAAACGTGGCGATAAAAACGTTCAACGGAAAATTATTAAAGCGGTCAATGTAACAAAGTCGGTCACGTCTGTTGGTAACATTGTGTATCACACACATTCGTATGTATTTAATACACTTAACTAACAGCCTTTGTTACATTGCGTTACCCTAAATAAGAAAAAAATATAAATCTGTTTAAAAAGAAATGCGATGTTAATGGTATGAAACCAATTATTACCTAACGTCAATTACAAAAGTGAAGTAATTGGGTTTGAGTTTTTTGAGTAATCGCGTTTGTTTTTACGTTCCATGAAACCACTTAATTAAAGGAAAAGAGATTTAAACATTTTGTGAAATGTACATTAATACGTGACATTGGCAAATGCGCTAAACTGTGCGCCATGCCATAAAGAAAGAAAGAAAAAATAACTGTAACGTTTGTCTGTACCAGTGATTGGAATCATGAGTGTGACTGCTATCAAAAGTATGGATATGACCCAAAATTCCCGGGATTTATTATTATTTACATTTGATTGTTTAGTAAAACCTGCTGTATGTTTGTTTATTTTTAAGAAAAATATATACTCATGTATAATTATTAATAATATATCACATAAATTATTATAATTTATATAGTTTATTTACTAATTTTGGTAAACGATTTCCTGTCCTTAATTTTCATAAGTGTACCATACATTTTAAATAGAAATATTTTGTATGTAAGCATTAATATCATTCTTGTGCGGTATCCTAGGTATTTACATCCGTTACTAAGGTAGCGAATCCCGTGACATACCGGAAGTTTTGAGTCATTTGTTACGAAGAGGAAACTGGTAATCCAAACGCATATACGAGAAAAGAAGTTACTTCGAATAATTTTTTTATTTAACTATAACTTTGTCCGAAACTACTACGTAATCACGCTTTTAGCCCGTTATTGTACTTTGTTTACTTACCATTTCCAATCAGGATAACTAGTAATCATCTCTGGAGACACGACTGTCTTTTGTAGATACCATGACTTCAGTGCCTGTGAAACGGCGTGTGACATTTTAGCCGTGCTCAAACCGCTGGTGTTCATAGAGGCTCCATTTGAAATTGGGTACCAATCTGGATACGAAAACCTGACAAGGCCAGCCACCTGGCCAGGATTAGGAAATCTTTCTGAAAAAGATTTTTTACAATGATATTAATTTATAGGCTTATTCAAAAAGGTAGGGGTGGCAGCATTAAGGGGCTTTAGCCTAACATTTCAGACATAAAATTAGTAGGAGAACTGTTGCCATGATTGTTTTTTTGAATAATTTTATAGGTAATTGTAACAATTATATAAACATGAATTATACATACATACATATTCGCACGCATGCACATACAAACACATAAACACACACATATCGTAGCCGTATCCCTGGCGGGGTACATGGAGAGGATACTATGACTAAGTAATTATAACATCCGTGTTACCATTACACTTTGTATTAGTGGCCAATTATTATAATTTATAGACAAACATCAATTGATAATACCCATTAACATCCCGACATCAGCATATTTATATAAACGGCATCACCTCGCTAGTGTCATATGTCATGAATTTTTCACAAAATTGTATAAAACCTATGGTACGAGTAAGAGTCCGCCTATACCAGATTTTGGTGTGTTTGGTGACCTGGGTTTCAATATTTAAGAGTTTATTTAATTTAAATTTATTTATTTATTTGTCTGTGATTACAGGTTGTAGATATAGATAGATGTCGAATACAAATACAAATAAAACAGTCTTCTGTAATCCGCCAGGAGGATACATAAGAACATGAATACGCATTTTTAAGAAGACTGAAAGTTAGTTATTTGGATACATACGATTTCAACTCTTTATCTTGAAATCCTTAAACGTGGAAACATGATTGAAAAGTTCGAGATAAAACCCTGTTTTGCGCAAAGATTCAGTTGCATCTCCGAAATTCTACAGAATTTTAAAATTTACAGATTTTTACCAGAATGGATAGGTAATTAATATCTCAAATTTCTAAAACTGGTTGTTTAATTGGTAATGTAATTTTAATTAATAAAAATATAATTATGAGCAAAAACAAATGTCGAGGTTTGTCCGCGCTAAAATATGATCAATCAACTTTAAAATCAACTTTATTGTTATCGCCATAGGGCCTGGGGTAATGAATGAATTTTATGCTGCATAATGTTATTGTTAATTTGTAAGAAAGAAAAAATGTGAGATGATAGCTTTATCAAACGTCTGTAAGATTCACTATTTCATTTTGTACCAAGTGTGACGAAGGTGGTTTTTGAAATTGATTATTCATATTCTACGTTCAATTTTTTTCAGGCATAGTAGTGTGTTATGCGTATTTCAGTTCCGATTACTTGTTTGCTCCCCTTTCAACAATACCCTTCTCATATTAAATATACAAGTAGATAATAATATTTACACTAAAATTATCGAAGTTGAAGGTAAACATGCGGGTTACACGGGATGAATTTAATTCATCAATTTTGCATAATAATTGCAATTCGAATTCTGGTAGTGGAGGGAAATGGAGCATATGCAACGAGGACTCCAGTCACAACTTGTATCAACTGAATTGATTTAACACTGTACCAGAAAGATGGAGGATGGCGGACATCAAAGATGCGGTGAAGCACTTTGTATCTTTACACGCTACACGACAAGTTCCATGTTTCAGACTTAAAAATTTATTGTAATGTTATTTTAATCGATTTACGTAGTTTTAGATTTAATGTTGGTAATTTTAAGAATATAGTGGCAGTGTGAGTGTCAGCTCTTAAATTGTCTTTTCACGTCTACGTGACATAATCAAGATTTCAGATTTGAAGATTTAGTCAGCGTTTATTTCTAGTTAGTGTTGTCGACGCACTGAAAACTCACTAAATGTAAGCCCTCGTATAGGCTAAAGTTGAAAATGAAGACCAAATCTTTTTTATATTGTCTTTTCGTAACTATACCACGAATTCAAGGTTTCAGAGTTGAATATCTCTTCAACGTTTACACATTTTAATTAATTGACATTATTTCTGAGAATATTTTCATAAGAAAATATTACTTTAAAAGAATGCCGACAAATTTAAATTCAACCTGTATATGAAATACTTACTTGTAGCTCTACACAGGTCGTGTCTTAGAATACAAGTGTTTGCTAACACTTGAGCGAAAGTTGCTAGCTCCTCGTCCCATTTCTGTAACATTAAGGGTAACAATGTGTTCATGACGCTTGGATGAACTTGATTTACTTCACTTGTTAGTTCTCATTCTGCTCTAGAGAGCCATTGGCGAATTATTGAACTAATATTTGTCTGTTTGTTATCACTAAAATATTGCTTGAGCTTTGATGTTTTCCGTAGATATTGTGTACGCCTTATGCTAGCACTTAATATTTTCACACTATTATCCATAGCGATGAGAGCAGCATAGGAGGAAAAAATGAGTTAGGGTTGCCATTAAGTAATAAGTTATCATAACATTTTGGTTAGGTACTTGTTGACGAATTCGTTTTAAAAAAATAAATTACCTAATAATAGAAAAAAACAGTCTCATAGGTCAATTCAGAAAACAAATATACAAATACCAAAACTATCCTATATTTCTTTATGATTTAAACTTAAAGTAATTAGACAATAATATTGTTTTTTAATATTATAATCATGTTAATCGCAATCCTAACTAGCAGTAACAGAGAGTAAATGAAAAAGTATCAAAAATATTTTATCGGAGCGGGATTAAATTGAAAACAAAGAGACAACATAAATCAACTTGAATCAAAACTCATGTGACTTGAATTACAATTTCAATGGGAAGCAACAGTGTCACTCGAAAGGGTAATATAAAAAAAATTAATACTTTTCTTACTTCTTCGCTGATGACTAAGTAAGTATTTTAAGTTATTTTCGGGTGAAGAAAAGATATTTTATTTGAACAACGGTAAAAAGTTTTTATTTAAAAATATTAAAAATGATTTGCGCTCATATCTAGACAATACATTTTGTTCTATTCTATAAAGTAAATAATGTTAGGCCATTCTTCGGAAACAAACGTGTTGATATGTGGATAAAATGACAAATTAATGTTATTGTAATTTATGTAGGCAGTAACAAGAAAATATATTGTTAAAAGAAGAGCTCTATTTATCTCAATAAAAGTAAAAGAGATGGACTATAAATAGAAAGGGATGTGGAATCAATGAAGTAATGACAGATGTCATTTAGACGTTCACCCGGAAGGCGAGGCGCCGCCACAGTACAAGTAAGCATACAGTATTCTATCTTGGCAGTGTCCTAGAGATAATTACCTACGGTCGTTTGGTACGTAAACACACAATAGGGCTACTGACTTGGACTGAATGTTTTTCTTGGGTTACGTGTTTGATAATAGGTACTATATTAAATTGTCATATTATCTTTTCATTTTATATTATTGCAAATTTAATACGTTTTTATTTATATAATAATTTTACTAGTATTTTATATCTAGTGTCAAAAGTTTGTGAGTTAGTATGGTGGAAATGGACAAAAAAAAATGCATTTTGTGTGCAGTATAACTAAAAATCAGAAACAAATTAACTAGATCATTATGATAATATATTTCCTACAAATTAACAACAGAGAAATATTTCCGGTTTCGATATAGATGTATTCAAACATCCATACACTCAACATTATGCTCGTAAACTTGATTGACAAAATATTTAGTCAGTAAACGCGGGGGACGTCTCATACCGTACGACGACAACCGCGGCGCACTCGCGACTGTCGTATGCCGAGAAATGTCGAGATTTCGAGCGCGTCGTTTGGGAGCGTTTGTATGAAGATAGAATACTGTATGCCTACTTGTACTGTGGCGCCGCTAACGATAGTCGACGCGAGAGCATTTCACTTTTGCTCCAGACACCGAACGAAGAACACTTGCTCTCGATTGTTAATTCGTGATTGTTTTCTGTTCTTAAGAGTTATTAGATCTGCCTTTTAGTGAATTCTAGTTACTAGCAAAATGAATCTCTAAATCGATATTAGAAGTTGGGATAATCATCCCGTGTATATTTTTTTAATAAATCCTACTTTTGATTATAACAATATTATATCTAAAACAAAATAAACGTACCAGTCTGAATATGCCGTATCCTCTAGGTAAATAGCGACCATCTTTACCTTTCTCCTTGCCCAAAGCTATTTTACTTCTGATTCTGTAAACGCAAAAGCTATTTGGTTCTTTGACATATTAAAACGAAGCAGAGGTCATCAATCCATATATAGTCAAATATCGTATGTATACAGTTTTAAGTTCAATATTAAAACATGGGGTTTATTTTTATAGAATATTTATATGTGATTATCGAAAAATAGTATGAAGTATTTACCCATAATATATGCAGAGATACTGATTTGTAGGGTTCTGTAGGGTTATAAGGCTAAATGGAACCCTTATAAGATTACTTATGCACGATTTTCTTAAAAGCTGTATGATGTACAAACATTATTGGCAAAATGATTCGAGTCCTTAACCATATTATTTTGTACTGTGTACTGGTACGAGAATTAAAGGAGGGATAAATTGGATACTTGGTCTCGACCGATCCCCTACCAAGTGTAACCAAAACCCAAACACGCAATTTTAGAATTGTCGTTTGTCTATCTGTCTGTTGGTTTGTTCATGTTAATCTCCAAAACAGCTGAATCGATTTTGATGAAACTTTCACTGGTAGATAGGCGAGTAATTTATATCGGAAAAATACCAAATTTACGCGAGTGAAACGAGGAGGCAAAGCTAGTTATTTAAATAAACGTGTGCGAATAAGGTATTCTTGCTACTGATTGTCTTCGTTTAAAAAGCGTATGTTTACTTACGTATTACATAGATTAAGTATTTTAGAAGCTAATTCAGGAGTGATGCTGACGTTATGTGCATTGCTGCATTGCGGCCCCATTCGATGGTTCTGAAATATACTCGGCGTTTCATTATAGGTAGAGGTCGCCCTGTGGTCGAAGTTCGACCGTAAATAAAAACTTATAAACTTTTGGCGACAATCTACTCTGTGCGACTGTTTGATCCAAGGAGGTTGCATTACATATGATTACAATTTATCATGAATTTGACATTGACAGTCTTTTTGATATTGACAGTATGAACGTAAACAATAAACGTTTAATTTAATTTAATTTAACTTCTGCAATACGTGACATTGGTAATATTAATGTACTTGACACACTAGAAGCCATTTAAAAAAAAATTAATTTAATGTATTTATTTGTAACACATATTACATAAAAATTTTAGCCATTTCCAGTCCTTCTCCATATAAACTTTAAGTGTACCAAATTTCACACTCCTGTGTGTGCGCAACGCGCTTAAAAGGGCTACAGTTTTAGACAAGCTTAGTTTTGCTGTTCATTTGTATGCGGTGTATGGCAAGTAACTATATTATAAGTTTGATGGCTTTGGGATAAATAAATTTAATTGTACAGCCTGGTCAGTTCTCATCCATGGTGCATGGTGCATGGTGCAAGGCGATGTATGTATGTATGTTCCTTATGGACTCCGAAACGGCTGGACTGATTTCGATGAAATTTTCAGGGAATCTTCAGATTAGCCTAGCGGATGATCCTGTAAAGTTTGGTAGCGATCGGATCAGTAGATTTTTTTTTTTGCAGTATCAAAATAATTATAAATTTTTTTAATTTATTTTAACTTCAACTAACGCCCAGTGAAACGGGCCGGGTTTGCTAGTAGGTTATATATTATGTATTCAACCCGGGCGAAGTCGGGATGGGCCGCTACTAAAGTAATAACTTAATGGACTTAATAACATACTTATCTAGATTGCCCCTTTTTACCATCTAGCCGACTATTATTAGGTAAGAGTTAGAGATAAAATAAATAAATAATTATGTAGGTATGTATACTTACGGGATCATAATACATGCACATGACGTGACTTCCTTCAGGGCAATTCTCCATTTTGGGACAATAGTCCGATATGTAAAGACCTTTTTGGTCATTACTCTCTATAACCCTTGATGATTTCGTGCTAAGTACTGACAACGCTATTGTCCAAATTATTGTGATAATCTGGGAAATTAACGTAACGGTACCAATGTACAGGACAATTTTATATTTTCGACACATTTCCACCATATTGTAAATTCCAATTTTGAAATTAATTTCACTAAAACTCACTTCGGTGTGTACATGTCCTTCTTTAGTAAATTTCTCGTATTTTATATTAGGAAAAATGTATCTATCTTTAGTAGATACGTAGTTATATGTATTGTTTATATAAATAAATAATTATTAAATCCTTTTGTAACCGATTTTTCATTTCAAGATACAATGTTTTAGTGAGGTATCGAATGCACTTACCTCAAACATCATTTTAATGTCTTCATAAGCATCTTTCGCAAAATTTTAAGGTTATTGTTTATATTATTATATCCATAAAAACTTGTTACTATGAAATTACTTGAATCTATGAAAATACTGCGAATAATTACAGTTAATCCATGACTTTCGACAATACAGGTAACAGTGTAACAATAGGTGGAGTTTTTGACTATTGTGTTTTAATTTTTCTTCTCTTTTTGCTTTTACTACTCTTCTCTAATAGTGACATCGTAGGCTAACAGATTTTTTAAAGGGTTTCTGTTACTAAGAGAAGAAGTTGCATTATATTTTGTTATTGATTGCATTATTAAAATTTATTATTCTTTGTAAACAAATAATTTTGTATCTTTTACTTTACTAATATTTGTTCTAATATATTTATCTTTCTTGCACATTTATAGCAATATTACATTTTTGGATAATATAATCCAATTGCTGGCTATAAAACTTTTTAGGGTAAGTTTTAGACCTATTAATTAGTACCCTTAATCGGAGTTTTATCTGGTAGTTGTAAAAAGTTAACTGTTAAAAATAACCGATTTTGTATTCGCCTTTCCTTTCTTTCCAAAACATTGAATGCTGGTTATTTGAGAACAATGGTGTTGTGGTTTCTAGTAGTTGTAAACTTTACTGTAGTTTACAAAAGAATTATAAAAGAGAGTTCTTGGTGATAAATTTTCAATTTGCTCGTGAGTCTTTCGTTGGTGGAATGTAAGAAATAATAATGATGATATTACTACTTCTTTTACATGTTATATTACAAATTTCATTTACAGTGGCATCAGAAACTATACAGGTAATTTTTTACTGAATTTATTAGTCCTATAATTACATAAAAAATTTGGTTAAAGAAAATGTCTCCTCATTTATTAACTTTTATTTCGTTGTAAAAGAACCGTATTGTGTTTGGAAAATGAGTCTAATGAAGGAAAGTTTCTTATTCATCCTAATTAGTGTCTGATTGCTATTGGACTAAGCTTCTTGTTTGCATATTGTTTCTCGGATGCTTATAGAATACGAGAATTTATTTATTAGCAATTAAAATGTTTTTAACTTTCCCAGGAATCTTCTAAATATATCCACGGTAATAAACATGGTAGAAACTCTTACGTTATTTCTAACACATTTGGGGAAAAACATAAAACGGTAAGAATTAGGAAAAAATAATTTTATATTTTATTACGGTAGTGATTATTTTCTGTGATCCAACAAGTGTACTTCTCTTATTTTGACGTAGATTAGATTTTACATAGCTAAAGTCATTGGTGCTCAAGAATATATCCAATTTGAACATGGAGTTGAATATCGATTTATGGAATATTAGATATTGTCGAAGCTCCTCTCATGCTGAATGTATCTTATATAACCTTTAATGTATATTAGTTTCAGCCATCTGCAACCAATCTGACATTTTATGACCAACCAGATAACCAGATGAGAGTACCGTTCTTTAATAAAAACTACGAGGAATATAAAAAAAGAAAACATACGAAAAAATCGCCGAAAAGAACAATACAGAAGATAATAAAGAAGAATAAAACGAAAAACAGAAATATCTATTCCTATCGGCTAACGAGTTATCCACCAACACTAGCGTCTGTTCCTGTCGACGATGAAATATATGCCAAAGAAGCTTTATCTCAAAGAGAGGATGATACACCCACTACTCAAGTAATCAGAAAGAAGAAAGCTAGGAAGTGGAAAGCTAAAGTTGCACGTTATCCAATGCCATTTCAGAAAATGCAGAGAAGAGAACCAAATCCATATTCTAGGGCAAAAAGGGCATTAGAAAGGGATAATACATACATATTGCAAGATTTAGACGAAGTTACATTTTTAAGTAAAGAAGATGGACTTAATGCTATTAATGTTCACATTAAGAAATATTGGTAAAAAATATTAGTGAAATAAAGAACTGAGATAATTTATGTTTAATTATACAGAAAGAGAAGATGACGTATATTATAATTTAACATATTTTAATAATCTTTTAAGTAATTAGAACATTGTTTGCATTTTGTATAGAATGAAATAAAACAATTTTCTCGGGGTTATTGAGTCAAAATAACTTTGCTTGGAAAAGGAAATATTTTATTTAACTAGTGGTGGTCAATGTCGATAGTATAGCTTATATTTATTTTAGGTAAAACTTTAGAAGTAATCTCTTGTGATCATGATTACTATCATCTCTGATTTCAACATTTGTTTCTATATTAGTATTTAATATTCATTTAATTTTAATACTTCATGTGTGTATTTCTTTTGTACATAACGGAAATAAACTAGCCAATCAAACTCACACAAACGAACTTTTTTAAACTACTTGGAGTTCGGCTGCTTTTGTGCTTTACCGTTGAACGATTTTATCGTTGCGATTTTACCGTCCACTGTACAATAGGTAAGCAAAGTGCTATAGTTCGAAGTGAAATTATATGGACATAAAAAAGTAATGTTGCTCTTGTAAACATAATTTCTAAAATTGGACACCAAATTACGGAGTCAGTAGTTATTTTCTTACTTATCGTTAATTTTTATCATGTTGCAATCAACAGTAAACAGAGTACCTATCGACTTAGTGTCATAGACTCTATCGTTATTTTACCTACCCTTTGTAAAGTAAATTGGAAAACCAAAAGTGAACGGTTTATGTATTTATAAGTAATAGGCACTGTCCGCATTAGTTAGCAGTATAAATATATTCAAATTTGTTACAATGGCCATCCACAATACAATGTTGGTTCCAACTTTATTCTACCTTAATGAGGCCAGGATATACCTGAAAACGAGGGAAAGTAAGATGAATGCATTGGAAATGCGGTCTTTCAAAGGTATCATTTACGGTGTCTTCATGGACAATATAAGCAATGAAGAGATATGCAGTATGATAGAGTTGGATGACAGTGTCATTTTTAAAATGTAGAAAGAAATGCTTAAATAGTTCGGATACATAGAAAGAGTGAGTAATGACCGATAGACGAAGAAAATACACAGAGCAAAAATTAGTGTAGTATAAGCCAAAGTAGGTCAAGACTGACTTATGAAGATCAAAAATAGCCATAGTGTTATCTGTCAGAAATGTCAAAGTACTCGCTTATTTAGGTGAAAGAGTGTGAGGAGAAAGATGAGATTTGATGAGGCGAAAGAAGTAGTAAGGACCGCGATGCTTGGCGCTCCATCCTCTCCGACTACCCTTTATTTGATATGTATATATATATGAATATATTTTATCTATTACTGTAATTAAGTTATAAGTGAGTAACATAGTAATTTGTTTACACGAAGGGAGTAACTTCTAGTGAAAACGTAATTTTAAGAACAAACTTACTAATTTCTTAAAAAATATTCAAGAATTACTTTATCATTGTAGATTTCATTAAAATTGTTGGAACATATTTCTTTAGCAGGCTCTGGATCTCTGTTATTTATGTAAAGGTCGGTACTTACTGGGAGCATTCACATGTAATGTAATACATAACTCGAAATTAAGCATTAAGTCAGTACGTCAAATTGATCGATTAGTCTTACAAGATAAGCATGACCACAGAACAAATACATGACAATGTGCAAGTTTGTCATGTTACAATTTCGAACATTCTTCGAACATAAGTTGAAACGAACCACCGAACACACATGGTTGTGTGGTCGATGATCTGAGTATTACAGCGCGCGTCACTAGTAATTCATAACGTTAATCCAAACAAATATAACGTATGTATGTACTCAGAACATCACCAGTCTGAACTGACTTGACGGCGGTGATCCCAATGGTCGATCGATCATTATCGACTATGTATAATATAATTGAATTAATATAGTACAGCGTAAGACTGATTTGTCTGAAATTTTAAAGCAATACGAGAATCGACTGTTGTATACACGAATGTTTGCAGTTTTATCGAGTATATCTTTTTTTTTTTCATTTTTGTCCATAATGTAAACAAATGTGGCGACTTTGACATTTATGACATAACTAGAGATGGACTAGTTCGTAAATGATTGAATCAGTTGTCGTACTTATTAGTTAATAGTAAAACAAACATTTTTAGAATTTTTGTCCGTTTGTGTGTTTGTGCTTCAATAAAAACTACCAACTATTAAAAGAATAATATACGTCATGACAAGTGTAAAAATTTGTGTGTCAAACTTTAAAACAAAGAATACGAGATTATTATTGTTTGTACATCGCAAACAATAATATTCTTCTCTTATTATCTTGTCTTACATTTCGAATGAATCGTGTAACTCACTTATTAGAGTAAACAGATTTATGATACTAATTTGATCTAGGAACATAGGCAACCTTTAGGTAACACTAGAAATTAAACACAAAACGCTTGACAAATAACTAACCAATTTGTTTAATGTTTTTAATATTAGTGTTATATGTGCATATTTCATAGTTTCGTGTATATAACAGAAAAACAGTGTTATTAGAGTGCTACGTGTAATACTGGGCCAGCCCAACGAACGGTGAACATTTAGCGAAATTTGATTAGTTTCTTGTTTGTTTACATTAAAGTCAAAAGTGAAAAAAATAGGATTTACACCTTGATTGGTATATATAAATATTTGAATTCCTTGGCCAGTAAAAAAATTATATAACTCTACAATTTCTTCTCTTTGTCAATAAACATGCAAATAGATTTGTAAAAAATATAATTTATTAAAAAATAATAAATTACAAACTTAAAGTACTACGTATTAACAAACGATTTATGACTTTAAAGGTAAAACAATATATTATTATAAATTAAAAGTTTTCAACATCTTTCATCTTATTAAAACTATTAAATAAAAACCTATATAAATTTAAGAACTAGAGTATTAACCAAAACGATATTTACAATAAAAAAAAAAGATGAATGCATTGGCACCGTCATATTAAAGAATATTATTCCTAGAAGTGATTTAATGTCGAGCAGTCTGCAATTTAAAGACAGAAAATGAAATAATAAAAATAATATAAATAATTCTCTGTTATTTTCAGAAAATAATAAGTAAATAAATATTTAACGTGTGAGAAAAATCATAGTCATAACCGATAATCATAGAAATTAAAATCAGACTGCGGTACGTAAATAAAAATATTGTAAAAAGAGTTACAAATATGTAGTTGTGACTATGAAAATACTTTTATCGGAATATTAAGTTGATAATGTATGAAATATAGCAGATTAGAAACTTCTATACATTTATAACATTATTCAAATGGCTACTTTCTTTCAGTCAAAAGTTTTAACAATTTAGGGAATAAATATTATATTTGAGGGTCAGAGACTGATAGAGAACCCCTTCTTCTTCACAGTCAACAGGTAACAACAACATCATTGTGAATAAAAACTCTTAATTAATTTAAGAATCCAGGCGTTGTACATTCAGGCTCAATAGCTTCTTTCTTAATAAAGACTTCTATAAAATAAATAGTCAATTTAGTCATAAAGTTCAGTCTTACACTTCACCAGCTTTAATTTCTTCTCCACCTTTCTTATTTCTGTATTCCCAACCCTGGTAAGCGAGGTCTTGTGGGCTTGATTCGTGGTCTCTAAATGCTACACCACCTGAGCCGTATTTGTGCTAAAAATAAAACAAAAAAGAGAATGTTTAGACGATTTGGACATTGAGAGAGAATGAGTATAATGAATGAGCTTGATGTTAAACTCTACTATTTCATCTCTATTAGATTAATCATGTTATCAAACACCGAAGTTTCACTGTCTGTTACATTACGAGTGTCTTCTTTCTTCATTTAACAACTGTGTTTATTTTTAAATCTGATATTTTTGACATACTGTAGTCAAGGTAACTAGCACGCAAAGTATATTGGTTATGATTTCAGAAAAGTTTTTAGAAAAATATAATTTTTTAGACAATATCAGTATGACATGCTTCTGTTCTTCTTGAAACTCTCTTGAAAGATATGAGTTAAGAAAATGTATAAATTAAAAGTGAAGTACTTACTGGATAAGATTCATAGTGTCCGTAATGTGAGGGCACGTGAACCTCTTTGTAAGGGCTTAAGCCGACGCCAGCTGGTGTATATTGTGGTCCAGTGTAGTGGTTAGACGAGAACGGCGATGTGAGATTGGGTTTGCAGAATTTGAAGTAGCCGATTACGCCTAAAGTATACATATAATAATTCAGTAAATTCCAAAAATAATCTAGACTAGCTTTTGCCCGCGTCGTCGTTCATGTTAAGATCAAAAACACACTATAACTTTATAAATTAAAGTTGTTCAGATACTTAAGCTACATTACACACTCGCCATGTCATTGACACATTCACGTTGCAATATATACATAAAGCTACGAAATCAAATGAAAGTATGGCCGCATAACTAACTTCGGATGAGTTATTAATTATTTTTTCTTCTTTTTACTGTCCTAGAACTATCTTTCCTATATGTTAACAAAAAATATGAAATCTATTAGGAGTCCGTCCGGCTGTTCTATTCAACCGATTTGCTTAATTTTTTTTAAATGAAAGGTATTGATGCACGGATTTGTCATCAAGCATTGGAAATCACGTAACTTTCACCCTTATCAGGTTATACTCAAATGCGATTTCCTCCTGTATATAATGTTATGTATTTCTTATGTTTTCATACTTTTCCTTCTCTAAACCCCCGGTACTAATTGAGGTACGCACTATGTTTTGTTCTAAGAACACTACACTCGCTGGAACGAGCTCTTTCATTTAAGCTTTCCTTCTATTCTTATAAACTTTTACGATTATAATATTAGTAGAATTTAAGGACAAATTAAATAAATGTTAACTACCAACTTTGGGCCAGATAAGGGCAAAATAGTAGTTTTTTGGAATTTAGCTTAGTATTGAGCAATATATGGAAAGTTCCAGTACTCATTTTTCCTAATAAGAATATTTAAATGGTGCGAAACTAAATTAAACTTAAAACATAAAAACCAATGTAAGTATTATTAATTTATACCTGGAATGATAAGTGCCATGAAGCCGAGGAATTTCTTGAAACTGGCCAAACCGAGGATAAGGGGTAGGAACAACAGCAGCTTCAGTTTAAACAGCTTGAGAATGAGCAACATAGGGATGATAAGTTTCTTGAGCTTGTGTCGGCCTGGAATTAGAAATTAAGACTTGCACTGTTTTTTTACACAATTCCATAATTCTTGGGAGGCAAAGGGAATTGTGCTCATACAGCTTTCCCTATATGAAGAATTAGTATGTGGGGAACTCTTATACCCCTTCAGTAAAGTGATAGCAGGATTCAGTGGAGTTAAAAGAACGTTTTAAATGAAAACGAAAACTTCAGTTACGTATGTTTAACTAGACTTTAATTAATAATAATAATAATATACTCAGACATTTTACGCAGCGCCCTCTAGTCCTAAAGTAAGCAGCAAAGCGCTTGAGTTATGGGTACTAGACAACTGATATACTACTTATATTATATATTATACATAAACACCCAGACTCGGGGCGGGAATCGAACCCGCAACCTCCATTTACTTTCCGACGCGCTTAACCGTTGCGCCACGGAGGTCGAATTATTCTACATTTGCAAAGAACTTTGACGCACAATCTACTATCACTTTAGTAGTCCAAATTAGAGATGGGTAGGTCCGGATGGATACGTGTCCGCAGTTCTGTATCCTTGTTTTCCTTATCCCGTATCCTTAGCAGTACTATTGGATGTACATCCAAAGGAAAATCGTACACGTATCCTTTGGAATAGAAGTTTTTTTAGCGGAGTGGAATACAACGCATCAAGGACGGATCGCGCACACAAGGAGTTGGTAAATGGTAACGGACATGGAACTTAAATGAGCTGCAACGATATCTTTTTTTACTACATCAGTCATCAGATCCAGCTCCACACACTCCGTAACTCTAGTTCGGGAGTTGGTACCAATTTCCAAACTGCCAATACAGGTCCACGGACATAAAACTTGGACCCGTATCCGCAGAGCTGGACTCACACCTGTATTCTTAAAAAAGTCGGACCTCTACGGAACAGACTTCAATCCCTACTCCAAATCTCCCAAAAGTGTAAAGAAATACAGTCTAAAAACGAAATCTAAACATCATTTCGTCCCGCCGAATAGTACTTAAATACTGATAACTTATTCTACTACAATTTCTAGTAATTATTGCCTTGTAATTAGATAACATTTTTCACAAGTTGTCATAAACAACTTTCCTTTTGTGTCCTAAAAGGTTTTTGAAATATGGTAAAGTTTAAATCTTTATTTATGATAAGTGGCCCGTTCCGACTTCGCCCGGGTTGAATACACAATATATAGCTTATAACCACGTGGAATAATGTACCTTTAAAATGGTGAAATAATTATTCAAATGGGTGCAAGGATTTCGGAGAATATCCTCCGCATACTCTGCCGGATATATACGTAGGGTACAAACTTATATAATCCGTTCTCTCTCTTCGTGATATTAGTATAGATAAGGCAATATGTGATAATACTTCTAATATCTCGTAGCTTTTGCGATTATTTTGACGATATAATGCAGTCTATTGTACTTACGGAAAGGTGCCTTTTTGTCTTCGATTATGTCAACTTCATCAGCAATTTCATCCAAGAAACGAGGAGCCGTAATGCCGTTGGAAGTCACTTCATCGTCTAATTGAAGTTCTAGAGCTGTCGACCTCAAAAACCTGAAAAAAAATGTTTTTGTTAAAGAGATACGCATATAGATATATATATCTTCATGCTGGATCTCTAACAGGGGAGTCAGACAGGGCGGGGCGCCAAGCTTCACGGTCCTTATATAGTTCCTCCGCCTCCTCAAATCTAATCATTCTGCTCACATATTTTCACGTAGGTATACGAATGCTTTTGACATTTCCGTCAGCTAAAACTCAAAGGCAGCTTTGGTTTTCCTTAGCTTTTTCTACCACTCACTTTCGCTCTGTAGATTTTCTTCAAGAGTCTTTCATCACTCATTCTTTCTGTGTCCAAACCATTTAAGCATTCCTTTCTTCATTTTTACAATAACAACTTCGTTGCATATTTCATCCGCGAGGATGACACCGCACACTTTTATAAGAGATCACATTTCTACTGCATTTATCATTCTTTATTCGATTTCAAGCATATCCAGGTCTCACTACCGTCTAATAAAGTCGGCACCAACACCGCTTCATGGATGTCACTATAATGTTATGAAATAATTAAACAATAATAATTTTGTCTGAAAGCGCTAAAAGTCCTCAGTTAAAATACTTATTTTTACATAATATGGCGACACGTCTTTAGCCACGTAGTAATTTTCAGTGCAAAGTGAATTTTTGTTCTGAAATATTCTTTATTGAGAAAAGTTAGCAAATAACTTTTTAAGGATAATCCAAAACACTGGCCTACAACATTTTGTTATGACCTGATTTTAAATATGTCTTATAAGGTGAAATCAAAGATGCCACTATTTTTTTTGTATCAATTCTAGTTAATTAGATAGAAAAAGATCCATTTTTAGAAAAATATCGATTTATTTTGACACTATACATGAAGTGATTGTTTTTAAAGTGATTTTCTCGAGTGAAATTTTTTTGGACAATCGCGAATAAGTCCCCAGCAATTAATTCATTATTAAATTAATGCCAGTGAATAAAGAGGTAAAAGCGAGGAAGTAATGTAATGCGTAGATTCAATGATTATAAAGTTTACGTTGCATGTCGTGCTCATACCCATATGTCGTACCCATACCAACCTTGAGGCAAGATTATGAGATTTTAGTTAAATTAACCCTTACTTAGGGATATGTGTAACAAGGCAGATAATTTGCCACAAACTTGAAGAACAAAGGCAAGCAATGTTACATACATTAAGACATAAGATACATAGGATGTACAGGATTAGCAAACACGATACGGTGAAATTATTTGAAGAAGCAGTATTAGAAGTTACGTTATTTTTAAACCGAAGTTAGAATTTATTCTAGGAGACTAGTCTGCGTAGCTTTCATTTATTGAAAATAATGTTATCAATCTGTTTAGACTCATTGTGGAAAGTCAATTCAAGCTACAATTTTTTTTTTTATGATATTAATGTTGTATAGAGACAGAATAGTTGAGATAATGTGGAAGCAAAAGTGAAACGAAACTATTTACAGTTATTTTAAATGATCTTATTGTTTGAACTATATATGTATTTAAGTCCGTTTTTGTCGAAGGTCCTCGTTAAAAATATTTATATGGGTTTGAGTCATACTCTACATTTGTGGTTCCTAAACTTTTAAGACCATGGAACACTCAATAAATTCCATTTAATTTATGGAACCCTATAGCAAGCTATAATAACAAAAAACTATACTAACAACAAATTCTACCTATCCTACCTACCGCAATTTCAAATAAGAGTAAAAATCATTCATTACAAATATTTGGAATAAAGATTAATGAGATGAATGAATTATTTGACTGCTTATCTAAAAACACGGGAAATTAACGCGATTACCTTTTATTTTCTCTTGACGTTTCGGCCGAGTTTCATCGGCCGTGGTCTCAAGTAAACTGTCGCAGCAAGGAACCCTAATAATTATTTACAAATATCGGGGGTAGATGAAATAAAATCTGCCTCTGACACGGAGTGAAGCTTGCTGCGACAGTTTACTTGAGACCACGGCCGATGAAACTCGGCCGAAACGTCAAGAGAAAATAAAAGGTAATCGCGTTAATTTCCCGTGTTTTTAGATATTTTATAATGCAGCGCGAAAGTTTAAAAGTTTATATTTGACTGCTTCCTCTAAAAACTATTGATGGGTCTAAAATCGAGCATTTTTATTGTATAGGTCCTCCTATAGAATAAAAATGGTTCAATGTTTGTCAATATTCATGCTTAGACCAAGTTCCGTGCAAAAAATAATGTCGCCACAAGTGACGTAACCAAAAAATTCCAACGATCTAACGACCAATGTAACATTCGCGGAACCTGTCTTATATACGGAACCCACTTTAGGAATCTTTGCTCTACATTATGTGCAGGTTGGTTAAAGTACTATATGATATCTATGGCGGCCGCTACACGCTAGCTTGGTTATCCTCAACGCTTTTGAATTATTGTATAGCCTGATACTGATTATTTAATGACGAAAATTTGGTGAACTTTCACGTAATTGTCATTCATTTTGAATGAAGCTTACACATACGTGTAACGCCCGCCTAATTTTGACATATAATATGATAATGGATTACTAGCATGCATGTGTATTAGTTTGGACACTGAAAACTGGTTTACTATGAGATAGTGTTGAGTAGATTCGACATTTTAAAAGAGTCGGATCCAGATGAACATCCAGCTTGACCTACGTCTAGATCCCGTGTTTGCTAACTTCTATAGGCCTAACACAGAATACTTTGTCATATTATCATGCACGTGTGCTCAATTCGCACTTAGATGTAAACTGTATATCTAGTACCCCGACGAATACAAGTCCGTGGATACTGAACCTATTATGCTTGTTGTCGAAATTTTAGCAGCTTCATTTAAACTCTAAACATAGGCCACTGCTTTCCTGGTCTTACTATACAAGTTCACCGCAAAATCAATGCTTTATACATACATACATATATATCATCACGCTGTACCCCTAACGAGGTCAGAGAGTACGAAGCGCCAAGCGTCGCGGGTCTTACATACTTCTTTCGCTTCTTGAAATCTTATCATTCTCTTCACACATTTTCGCCTAGGTATGCGAGAGCTTTTGACATTTCCATCTGCTAACACTCTGGCTATTTGATCTTCATAAGTCAGCCTTGGTCTTCCTTGGGTTCTTTTACCACTCACTTTCGCTTTGTAGATTTTCTTCGTCAGTCTTTCATCATTCATTCTTTCCATGTGCCCGAACCATCTAAGCTTTCCTTTCTTCATTTTTACAATAACACTGTCGCGCAACCCTGTCATACTGCTTATCTCTTCATTGCTTATTCTGTTCTTATGATTATGCTTTATACGGTTCCAATAATAATTAAACAAGGCATCAAAGGATTGATAGTATAAACTGTGGTTTGTTAACGACATTCCCACGTCTTATAGGAACTTTACTAACGCATGAAACGGCTTAAGCTATACTGTCATTACAGTGGATGTAATTGGTGAAGGCTTAGTTTTTGTTATACCTCTGGAGAGGAACGTTGCTATGTATTTGATTGGATAGGACAACTGATATAAAAAATGAAGAAGCTGTACGAGCGTCATATAATTCATAAATTGGATCTAAAGGATATAATTTGATTCACCCTTGATTACTTGTAATAAATAATGATGTATTTCCCTTGCTCCCACTATATTCTATCGAGTCATTTTGTCTCTTTCACTACTAGCGAATGTTGCAAAATTTTAGTCTTTAATGGATTCCATTGTGTTCTACGTACCGTATCTTTCTTTTCGTTAATATCAATTGATGAGATATCTTCATTCAGAAAGGAAATATTACGCAAGATAAATGATTGAAAAGAAAACACATTAGCTGCTTGTCCCAAAATAGGCAATATGCTTGTTCCGAAATAATTTAGAAACAATTTATAATTTAAAATTTTGTTTCTAAGATTCTGATTAAATTTTGATTCAATAATATCAATAATTCTTTTTGACTACATGATATCAAACATTCGATAATATATTATAAAGGATTTATCACGGAGACTTATCAATTGAACTGCCATGTACATATTAAGTGACGTTCAGTGGTTTAAAAGGTATTTAAGTTTATATGAACAATTCGAATTGCAAAAAATTTTTCGCTTCGCTTTTATTTGTTCATTTCCATGTCACGTCCCAACGTGACAATTCTGGTACCTACGCGAGATCAAATTTTGGACTATTGACTTAAAAAAAATTACAATCTTAGATCTATTGGTTTAACTATAAATACGACGTTACCTACAAAAATTGCTTTTTATTAAAATTTCACAAAAATCTAAATAACTACGGAACCAATGAATATCGCATAACATAAATGGGAGTCAAATCGATGGCTATTGAAATCTCTTATTGCTTAGCTTGCGATAATGTATTCCTTGTGATTAGTAATGTGTCGTTGCTGGCAATATTTCCCAAAACGGTAATATTATTGACAAATTTGTCAGTAATTTAAAAAAAAATGGCATTGCCAGTAATATTCCGACTTTGGGCAATATTGCCGGCAACGGCACATCACTACCTGTGAAACGCCCTGTATATAAATAGTGAACGAATAGTTACCACATCCATTAAAAATACAAAATAAATAAAAATAAATATTATTACCTCTCGATCTTCCTCATTCCATATTTCACTAAGCCATCCCAGTCGGTGTCATCACTACGCGGTTGCGAGCTTAGTTCCGGAGGCTCTCTGGCTAGGGCCCTCGCTTGCGTCTCTACCTTGACTAGCAGTGCGTTCTCTGATAATCTGGAAAAGAAATCATGGAGATCTATAATTTTTATTTAGTAAAATATAATAATAATGTCATTATGTATTATGAATCAAAGCTACAAGTTCTGCGCGTTTGTTTGTTGTTCATATACATGTCACTACTGTTTAGCTTCAGTTTATGTTCAGAAGGTTTTGTGTATTGTAGCATTCTATATTAAATAAATATATGTCGGAAAAGACACAGGGCAATTCGTGCTCTTGCGACTCAGCTATGAGAAATAGGTACCTAATCTTACAAGAAGTGAATTACGCTATAAAATACCACGTTAAGATAAAGTTAATGTGCAAACGACAGAAAACTCTTTGCAATAAATATTACGTAGGTAATTGGAAATTTGATAATCGCAAACGATCCGTCGGAGAAATGCTATCGCACCGGCCGCCGTAGTCCAACAGATTGTCAGCGCCGGCCCCGACGTTGCGTTAGCGCGCATCCCTTCCAAACCGGAAGTCGCGCTTTATCTTAGTATAGGTAAATGAGTGTCTTTTATTATTTCCGCCGACATATATATCTAAGATCGAAGTAGAAGAAAAGATTTTAAAATAAATTTTATTGGAAATGCGTATATTTTTTTTTCTTTTTTATTTCTGAGTTTAGGTTGTCAATCCACGTCACTGTATTAAAGTTCAGCTGAGTAAATTCTGACGGACATAACGAAACTAAATATAGGTATTTGCCATTTCGGCTATGGAATTTTTAAAAATAGTAAAACGATTAAAGACATTTAAACATTCTTTTAGTACTTGCTTTAAACATTCTTTAAATAAATTATATATGAAAATACGAGTATAGTAAAGGAATTAGTGAAATGAACCATAAACTTTAAAACCTACGGATTGTTTTTTAACTGTGAGTATCGCGTACTGAAAGAAGAAGTGACGAAAGACTGGCGAAGAACATCTACAGAGCAAAAGTGAATGGTAGTAGAAGCCAAGGAAGACCAAAGTTGACTTATGAAGATCAAATAGCCAGAGTATTAGATAAGAGAAATATCAAAAGCACTAGCATACCTCGACGAGAGAGATAGAATTAAATGATTTTAAGAAGCGAAAGAAGTATATGTAGGGTCCGTTCTCCCTAGCTTCCTGTTAGGAATGTAGTGAGGAGTTATATTATGTATGTACGTATGTATCACTTACTGGTAAGCATGTTTGTCAAAGAAGTCGTCAAAAGATCTTAACGCCTGAGCTTTAAAACAATCAGCTAAATCTCCGTTGATACATTGTTGAGTGGCCTGGAGTATGTATGGATCCTGATCATCTCCTAAACCCAACCAGTCCAACAGTCCACGACCGTGTGCTTGCGGCTAGAATAGAAGTAGAGATCAGGGTTATTTAGTGCACATTTATGGCAAGAATTGAAGCCAACATCAGAAATTATTAGCATGCATTGTGTCCTATACTATAATATGAGCTATATTTATATATTTGTAATCATGTTCTCGAAAATGGCTCCGACGATTTCCATGAAATTTACAATATAGGGGTTCACGAGGGCGAAAATTCAATCTAGCTAGCTCTTAATTCCGGGAAAATTCACTTTATCCCTGTTTTCACACATTTAAAATTGGTAATTGGTATTGGTTGGCAATTCCGTAGCAGTTTATCATTTCAATAGTACAGTGGCTAGAGCGTAAGTCTACCACGCCGAAGTGTGCCGGTTCGAATACTACAACGTGGTGAGACTATTTTTTTATTTTTCTTTATTATATGTGCAATCAAACCTAAAAGATGGTCGCACAGGTACTATTTTTCAATATCAGGTATTATCTACTTAACCCGGTAAAATTAATTAATGAAAAGACTGATGGAAGAATGGTAAAAGACTAAGAGAATACTCAGCAATACCTGTTATTTACAAACAATAATTTTTTTACTGAACAAATTTAATTACTGTAAACTGTAATCTTTTAAATAATATAAAGGTACTTTATCTAATAAAGTGTTGGTGCCAATTTTATTCTACGGTAATGAGACGTGGATATATATGAAATCGAGTGAAAGTAAGATGAATACTGTGGAAATTCGATCTCACAGAAATATGTGCGATGTCATCCTCGCAGATAGAATAAGCAGCTAAGAGAGACGAAGTATGGCAAGATTAAATTATATTGTTATTGTAAAAATGGAGAAAAGAATGCTTAAATGATTTGTGATGAACGATTGATGAAGTAAATCTACAGAGCAAAACTGAGTAATATTAAAAGTCCAGGAAGACTGAAACTGACTTATGAGGACAAATAACCAACTAGTTAATCAGCACAGATGTCAAATACACTAGCATACTTCAGCGAAAGTGTGTGAGGATTTGACGAGGCGAAAGATGTATGTAAGAACCGCGAATTGCCACTTCGTCCTCTGTTATTACTCGTTTACGGATACATCAGGAAGATATTAGTGAAATATCAAGGTTAACAAGTTGTCTCACTGCATTCCATGACTTTTAAGCTTATAGTTATATAGTTTAGGAGAAAATTGTGACGCACGTACAGATAGACAGACGTACGGGTGATTTACAAGGAATTCTGAGGCTGTTTTTCTGGAATTTTGAAATCATTAAATTTCGAGGGTAAGCTTAAGTATAAATATAACAAGAGCATTATGAAAATGGGTATGTTACGAAGCAAAACTTTGAGATCTTGAAAAGCTTTGCGAACTTAGTTCTCTTTTCAGGAAAGCACTTGAAGCTTTTATAACTCGCAACAGTAATGGAAATTAAAAATCTTTGCAAGTAAGAATGTTTATGAAACGCTTCCAATAGGTTTTCCTTCAAGTCCGTTATTGTATGCGAAATAATACACATTATTTAGAGTACCTATTTCAGAAAATACTTTTCACAAAATCTAAAACATTATTCTAAAATTATCATATTTGTTTTGTAAATCATTTTGAAAACGTTTTGCTATTATTTTTCAATATATATGCTTACAAAATTAAGACTATTTTCATGAACTTACTGATCTTGTATGGTCTCCGTTTCCAAAGTGCAATGACCTTCCTTCAGTTTCATCTTTAGGTGGTTGATCTGGTAATCTGATACCACCTTCGCCTCGGGACTGCAGCGCGAGAGCTGCCGCTACTGTCATCATCAACCATCTCGCTTGGTACATCTTCAAATATTAGGTTTCCTGTTGGACAACAAATATCTTGACATTTCAATACGTTACGTTATACTATAATTATCGGAATTCACTTATTTTTGATGAGGAATAAAATGCAAGTACACCTGAAATTCTATGTAAAAGAATATGTATACAAAATGCTGCTTAAAACAAGAAAATATTTAAGGCTGCTCCAAAATTTTTCCACAAAATATTTTTAGACAAAGATGTATATTTAGATTTATTACAGTAAAGAAAAAGTTATTACAGTATGTGATTTAATTTTTTCCTAAGTATTATTGTTCTATACATATTTTTTCAGATACTATTTAAGTTAAAACGTAGACTTATTTTTCTATGACATTTCATATATTGCAATGCTATTCAATGTGTAGACATTTTTTATTTTTGTTTTACTCATGTTTTATTTACTTCATGACAGACAAACTGCGAAGTTTTTAAATCGATTCTTCTAAGTTAAGACTTACAGGTAAAATAAGTAACTATGTGTTACATTTTAACTTTTTAATGATTTAAAGATAACAATTTTACAAAGTAAATAACTGACTTTACATTTTATTACAGGCGATAAAGTTAACTTTGTATCAATGATACTACCGTTTCCTACTTTTACTTCAAACTATTTCACTTTCTCGTACTGTACGAATGGTTTTTCCAACTGCAAAATAAAAGCGGCACTGTGTCAGCACGATAGTTATAAAGTTCGCTTTGAAACACGGTTATTAACTTCCTTGACACTGCAGTGCACCGAGTAACTAGACGGTGAGTCATCATGAAAGCCTTTTATTGCTATCATGTGTGAAAACTGTACGTATTGAATAGATTATAGATACTACATCGCACTAACACTGATGTACAACTTATTTTAGTATCGTTGACAAAAAAACAGAATAAAGCGGCTACTGTATTTTGTGGAATCTGTGTAACTAAACTTTATATAATTTCAGTGTACTCTTTTGTAGTATTATAATTTGAAACACTATTTACTGACATTATGCTAAGCACGTAATGCTGTCAAATATTTAGCTCTAGTTGGAAAGCGCGTGTATTGGAACGGTATACGTGCGAGAGAGACGCACGGCGACCGGGGACTGCGCGTGAGTTTAAAATACGGTATAACGGTCATATTGATGGACGTAAGTATGGCGATTTGTCGCAATTGACGAAAAGAAGCGAAGACTGGTAATATGTCATTTCAAATTCAAGTAAGCATAGGGCTTCCGTGAGGAATAAAACTTTTTATCTCCCTGTGAATATTTAAAGTGAATAAAGATTTTAAGCAACGTTCGCCAATTAAGATTAGACTTTTTCTAATCACAATATGTAGAAACAATGTGTTTGTTTCTATATATTGTCAATGTATCGTTATATTTGTCATCTGTAGACCTACTCTATTGTATATATTATCTTCATGACTTTACTGATATGATGGTGAACGATGATAAGTTAAATTACATGGAATATAATGTAACGTATCTGTATATATTTTTGCAATTTAAAAAAGGTGATTAGCCTATCCATTGATAGTATCTCCGATCTGTCAAAAATTACGATACTGTAAAGAAATGAACAAAAACTTTTGCTCAGTGCTTTGGTTTTAGTATTGAGCTAATGAACCTTTGCATTTGTTTAAAAGAAACGAAATACTGAATATGTAACTACGTATTATAAGATCAGAGTATGTATTGTATAATAAGTTTGATTTGGGCTAAAAAACTTATCTGATATTACTTTCAGAAAGTTGCAATGATTCAGAAGTAAATTGCGATTACATCACAACGTCGGATTTAGTCCATAAAAACAGTATTACATAAATTTGAGTAGTGAGTAAACTGGGTGTTAAAAGATTTGGAACCAGGACATGTTTGCAGGAAAGTAATCTCGTCTATCAAAATAGATTTGATGGAGGTGTCGATTCAAACATGTCATATACTTTAGTCTGACCTCTGCCCTTGTTTTGTGTGCAAACAAATGGGGTTTAACATACTTAACGTTACTTGTTACTTTTTGAGTTTGTATGCGATAAAATAATAAAACATCAGATAATTACACCAGTTGTATGCAGAACCATCTTTAGCCAAGCGGCAACCCTGGGCACTTTAGAATATTTGGATCCCTTAATATCATATAACATAAGCGTAGAATTTGTACTGAAAACTACGACTAAATTTCTATATACAGCAAAATACGACTACTTAAATCTAATATTTACAAAAGTATCATTCCGTCGTCAACAAATTCCCCCTTAATTGAAGTTTTATTACCCAGAATTGACCAGAGCAAGCAATACAAAGTACAGTAGATCTCAACCGTATAAATCACTTAAAGAGTCCACACTTTTATGATATCATGCACCAATCTTCTATACTAAGAAGACAGAGCGGATTTTGTGTTCGTTTGTATGTGGAGGGTAATCTCTGCAATCACTGTACCTATTTGAAAAATTCTTTCACCATTTGACAGGTACGTTATTCCAGATGGACGAAGGCTGTATAAAATGTATTCAACCCGAGCGAAGCTGGGACGGGCCGTTACGGGTCGGAAAACTCAAAAATTTGTTGGTCTATTGATTTGAAATTTTAACAACTTTTCATTCGAATACGCGCATGTTTTTATATACTACTATCTATATAAAAATAGATAGAAATCGTCGTTAAAGTTCTAACACCATGTAATCGACGACCTCTGTGGCGCAACGGTTTAGCGCGTCGGAAAGTAAAACGGGGGTTGCGGGTTCGATTCCCGTCCCGAGTCTGGGTGTTTATGTATAATATGTATATATTTACAAAAGAAAAGTATATAAGTAGTATATCAGTTGTCTAGTACCCATAACACAAGCGCTATGCAGCTTACTTTGGGACTAGATGGCGCTGTGTGAAATGTCTGAGTATTATTATTATTATTATGTAACTTCAAAAATAGTTACTAAAAATAGTAAAAATAGTTAGTACGAGTTAAATATGTCATTCGATTGAAAATTTAAAACGATATAATTAATTTTCGTATGAAATACGTCTAAAATCGTAATAAGCTACCCTTTTTTAATCTTTACTAATAATAATTTGAATTATTAAGTAATAAAAAAAGAGGCGTTTTTTTTGGTCTTTTGAGAAATTTAGTTTTAACTCATACAGTGTTAGAACCATTAGTTAGAACCAACGAAATATTCGTTTGCTCAACGGGCGTGACAGGAACGCGTGGTGGGGAACAGTAGTACAAAATATAGAACTAAGTAACAGTTATAGTACATAAAAGGTACAACAATATAAACAGATAACATTTGAAATATTTTTGGGTAAATGAACCAAACAGTCTACTACAGATTAGCTTAGACAGATTCACTAAACGTTTATTAGGATTTAGTACTGATTAAACATTGTATATGCATTAATTGATTTGCAATTCGTTTAATTAATGAAGTGACTTGGCGGCCCCATAGATCGCAGAGTCTAGAGCTCGTGTGACCCTAAGCGCAAGACGTATGGCTTTTTTCCCTTGTTCTTTGGCTAGATAAATCTTAGAATTTCGCTATTGGATACGCATCAATTTTACGTTACGTAACAGCAGTCAGTAAGTGACAGTCGATTGTTACGTAATCAATCGCGATATATTGTTAAACCAAGCACCACTATTGCTACCTCTGCTGATTAATCAATGATCTAAAAGCTACTGCTAGCGATCCTATCGCCTATCCTATAGCGATCCGAAAAGTCATTTTACTGCATGACATCGTAATCATGCAATTAAGTGATAGTAATACCAATTTAAGACAACTGTCGCGCGACTGCGGCGCAGCTATTGCTGTCCGCAGTTCTTTACGCGATGACCTGTACCAGCAACCCTTCACACGTTACACATTACAATGCTTCGCTTCATGTTGTACTCTGCTTCGCTTAGGGGTTAAATGTGTGGGTACCATATAACGAACTGGGAGAACGCCCAATAATACCCAAACTGCAAGATAATTTAGAAGAGTACATTTCCTAATATAACCCGGGACCTTCGGAAGTCGGGGTATTAACAACTAATTTTACGCTGTATCCTTAACGGGGCAGGCAGAGAGAATGGATCGCCAAGTGTCCTTATCCGTACGTACTATCTCTTATTTCTCCTCACACTCGACGAGGTGTACTGGTGTTTTTGACATTTCCGTCAGTTAATACTCTATACATAACACAAATGATTACAGCATGGACTTCTTCAAAAAGGTGCGAAAAGGTTCTTACAGGGTGGGCAATGCACAAGTAATGCCTCTGGTGTTGCATGAATCCATCGACTTCGATAATCGCTCATTGTTAGCGGACCGTATGCTTGTCATCTTTGTGGTATAAAACAATTATAACTTTACTAAAGCGCCATCAATCGGATCCTAGAATATCTATGGATTATGACCTCAATCTGTCAAGTTGTTCAGAAGTTACGCAATAACAAACACCTACGATTACATGTATAAAGATATGCATAGATTAAACTAGATCACAGGATTTGACTTCCAATAACCTACTTGAAGTGCTGGTTTGAATTGTGAAAGTTAAAATGAAGTCCATTATTACAAAGGTAGAAGCTTAGTAAGTATGATTTGAGTTCACACATAGTAAATGAGGCCCAATTTATTTGAAAGACGTGGTGAAAACGTGTATTGCTCTCATTCTTATTAACATACTAACTTATTTAAAGATGACTTTCCATTGTAATCTTTATTACTAAATCTAAAAATGTCCTTTGATATACTCCAATTACACCAATTGTGTCACCCTAAACTAATACTAGGGTTTCATACGACGACGAACGCTTCCTAAATTGGCTTCACTGGAACTCGAACGCGGGACCATTGGCTTGGCCTTGTAAGAATTTAACTCTCAAAATATTGTAGCAGACGGTTCTTCGCAAAATATGCAGGGAATTTTTCTGTATATGTATACATATTATTACGTATATTAGATCTTACTTACATTATTTCACGCGCCAATTACGAATTCATTCAACATAATTTCACTTCTTTTCTACATAATACAAAAAATCAATTCTTCAAAATTATTTTTTAATTTTTTATAGTGGAGGCGGCATACGAGCAAGCGAGACACATGATGGAAAGTGATCACCGCCGCCCGTGGACACCTGCAACGTCCGGAGAATCACGGATGCGTTGCCGGCCTTTAAGGAAGGAGTAGGCTCGTTACTTGAAGGTCCCTAAGTCGTAACGGTCCGGGAATACCGCCGCTATAAGTTGGTTCCACGAAATTGCCGTACGTGGTAAAAAATGTCGTAAAAATCGCACAGTTGTAGACTGCCATCCATCAAGGTGGTGGGGACGGAAAGACAGTCGATTGCGTGACGTATGGTAATAGATTTCAGCAGCGAGCAGTACTCCAAACAATTCCTCAGAACATTCCCCATGATAGATGCGGTGCAATATGCTTAGGGACGCAATAGCACTCCTCAGGGTCAGAGAGTCGAGCCGATCAGAGAGTACCGGATTGCCGATAACCCGAACTGCTCTACATTGTATGGGGTCAAAAGTGAGAAGTCGATACTGGGGCACTCCAGCCCAGAGATGGGATCAGTATTCCATGTGAGGCCTAACCTGTGCCTTGTAAAGTTGTAGGCGATGGGTCGGGGTGAAAAACTGTCCCGCTCAGTAGAGAGGTAGAGCACACCCAGCTTTTTAGAAGCTAATTAGCTTTACCTTCCAGATGACCGTGAAATTGAACGTCGCTAGACATATCGACGTCAAGGACTCCAATAGTCGGCATGGTATCAAGGGGAGTACCTTCAAAACTAAGGGATACGACGAAGAGATATCTTGTGCAAACTTGTGTCTCAAAGAGGTTGAATTGGACTAAGTTTAGTCGGCCCCAACTTGGGACATGACTTAACATGTTCTCAATATCAGTCACAAGTTTGTTCCGGTTCTCAATAACGTTTTCCAGAGAAATATTAGCACGTTCAGTACAAAGTACCGGTTACAGTTCGCGTCTGTACATTTAAGGTATTTGAAAAAGAAACAGGCTAAGTGCAAGAGGAAGTTAATATTCCACACTGAACGATTAATAACCGCCAACCGCTAAACAAAGTTTGTAACAAAGTTTCTTCTTTATGTAAAAATACTGCCACCGCAAAACAAAGAGCAGTTACGAAGCTTTTTTAATTTTTTATAATGTTTGTTGTTGTTGTTTGTAAGATTGGCTCTTGAGAAGGAAGGCAAAGAGTCTACGCCCATGTAGCCGATGTCTCCAGTAATAATATCTCTTATTACTAAGTAGCTAGAAGTTATTCTTGGAAGATCGCAAAACTTTCAGCTCTACATTCACCTTCATTCTTTTCACTAGCGCAGAATTTTAACGCACAATATTATATCAATATTGTGCTCGAAAACTCTCAAAGATGCAAAAAATAAAAATTATAAATAAAGTGTTAACTGTTCTTCTCCTGTTCCCGACAACAGTCCTTTTTTTAATATTATTCTCTAATTCTTGGGACGCTGGTATCCTTGTTAATTATTCAGATTGCAGTTGAACTTGTCTCATGGAAGAATTCTTTATCTTTCAATGTAAGCCTGGAGTAAGGTTTGTTCTTTTTAATTATCACCAAGTTCCTAACACTATTTATAAAGTGATAGTGGGCTGAGGACTTCTTGGAAGAAAGCAAAAACTTCAACGCGCATCTTTATTTAGATTTTTCAACTCTTTAATTCAATACCCCGTGTGAAATTTCTACTTTAATACTTCCGAAAGCGAAAAAAATAAAAATACGAAAAAATGCAAACTTCACTTCTCCCATTACTGCCAAAATATCCGCGGATCTTTCTTTTTATTGAAAAAAAAAAATTCTCTTTCATGTCTTTTCACACCTTATTCTCAATTTTTCTGAAATAAACTTTTGGAAGCAATTTTGAAGCATATTTTCGTAAAAGCGTAACAAATTAACTCAATGTTTTGTAAGTTTTTAAACTTGTGGTTCAAAGAACTTTCATTTGATACCCAACACAACGAATCCAAAAAAAAATCGTTTTTAACTATTTTATTAGGCCCTCAAAAACTAAGCTTCGAATGTGAAAACTTTGATGTTGATGTTGAGGTGTCTTTGAGCCACAACTTAATATAGCTGTTCCAAATAACTGTTTACGTTAAAGCTAATAGTATAACGACTGTGACAAACTAACAGACAGCTTCTATCGCTCGCGACCCCGAAGACCTTCCTATAGTTACTTCGTATCATAGGAAAAGGATAATATGGACCTATTCTTCTACTGGCGGGCTATAAGGATGTTCTCGATAAGATACTTTTTTCATACTACCCTAGACGAAAAATACTTGAGGAATTCTAAAAAAATGTTGTATAGCTACTCATTTCACTTGTGAAAGCCCCTTTCACCCTTTTCAGAGTTATAGGTCTTAAAATCCTATTTATCCTTTATCTGTGTCACAAAAACACTATTTGTTACATCCCTTTCATGTTTCTAGGCGTTACTGTTGGGACTACGGTTGAGCCCTGAAGCCTTGAATCTTGTGTATCCCCGTATCAATCAAACTGACTAAACATTAAAATAAATATACGTGACTAGGTGTATTTTATTAAAAAACACTCAATATCTCGTAAGACACGCCTTAATTAGCGTTTCTTAGTAATTTTGAGCAAAATAGAAGGTTTAATAATTTAATGTTAATTAAAAAATAAATGAAAAATGGGTCCAAAATCTGGTTAGGTGATTTTTTTTTATTTATTTCTGGATTGGGTTTATTTGGCGTCTGGTACGAAAATTCATCTCTTTAGGTTTATAATCGGAAAATAACAGATTATGACATATGGATGATTATCTGACACAAAGACATAACAAAATATTAAGTGTTGAATTTATTCACAGAAATCTAAAAATCAGTTCGAGAACAAACACTTGAAATTTTGCTTCGAAGGCGATGGTATGTTACATACTGACTGACGTAAGTACTGACGAGCACGGCTGCTTCGATCAAGATCTGCTTCGAATCGGTCGAGAAAAGAAATCACGGTGCCATCATTGGGGACCAGGACAGCGCCCAGTGCACCCTCAAAGAGTGCCTCGCGTGGGCTTTTGAGCACCAAGTTCTAGTCAGTCTTAGCTAATTTATTGTATTAGTTCGAACGAATTATTTGTTTGGTTAATATTTTTAATTCTTTTACTTCACGTAATTCTTACATAATTTGACGTATTTTATTCATAACGTTATTTAGAAATTGATGGGTCGCGTTATTAATTGAATTTGATACTAATATTTCTAATAAATAATCTAAAACTAGCCGATAATTTGAAAGAATGGATTTGTTATATTCCGTTTAATTAAATTATGTCACCTCCATTACGTAACTCTACATTCATGTTCTTGACCCTAAAGAATACACAAGACCGCTTACAGGATATAATGCACTTTCTCTCGACTACCAGTTCTATAAGGAATAATTTCACTTAACGTATTTATGCTACCTCATAATCATTTTATTGTAGTATATTATTATATTGCAATAAATAACTTATCGATAGTTTCTATCTAAAAATGAATATTTCAACTGCAAGTTAATGTGCTATCGAGATAATAGCGTTTTGTTATGTTTACTTTATAAAAGAGTAACGCTATTAATACGTATTAAAGTTATCGCTACCGCAATATTAAATTACTATAAAATTCTACAGTGTCAGAAACATTCGCTGTTCTAATACCTACCTAATTTCCTAAAGAAAATAACTTCTTTTTAAATTTTATAAAAGGAAAGAAGTAATAGAAATTAATAAAAATAAAGTCTTAATTATTCTATAAAAATACGAAATTTACTAAGGTTTATTAATTAGAGATGTTCTCTTTTTTAATACTAATTTGCTTTGTATGTATTTAGTAAAGAAATTTGTGTCAAATTTGTGTCAAAAATCAAAATGACTTACCTTATTTAACAATAACTAAATATTTAGATCACGTTTATTGCACTGAACGATGCAAGCAAGAATGCCGAACCAAACTTAAACAAGCTTATATAATAACAACATAAGAATTGCATAAACTTCTTGGATCCGTATTCAACTAACTCAACCCTAATATAAAAACGAATACAATTTCGACTTTGTGGCCTACATCAGAAAGTTTATTTTTTTATGCAATAAGGCCAGACGTCTGCGGTTTCGCGATTAAATGTTTGTTAAAATAGAATGGCAAAACTGTTTGGATCGTATTTTTTGGATAATAAGATTCAATTTTGCTAGCAGTAGGTAAGGTTCAGTGAACATTTGGGCTTGAATGAAGTTAACGTAACATTGGGATGTCCCAGTCAACGTTAGCTTACGATAAGTATGGAGGAGGCTTTTTTGATTTTTTTCTCTTGAAGAACTACCTGTTGATGTTGTAATACGAAAGTGTTGTTCACGGCTTTTGCAATATTCTATATTTCTACTTGCATGTAAGTATGCAATGGTGAAAAAAATACTATGGCGAATGATGGTCTTGGGCATCATGTCAAACAATTCCTCAGGCCATAGTCTATTGTATTAGTGATTAAACACGTACAGTGAAGTCTCTGATTAAGAGTTCAAGATTGTTTGTAAGATTGGAGTCGTATAAGATTCTCAAAGCTCGCTTTTCGACTGTGTCAAAAGGATCAAGCTGATATGCAGATCTCACCTATGGGTGGAACCACCTGCATACCAGCAGTATTCTATATGCTCCGTAAGGAGCCAGATTTTCGTATGTACAATAATATACAAAACAATAATGACCAGAACAATTTTTTTAATTTATACGCCTAAATTACTTTTTACTTAAATTAATGTTAAACATACACGGGACTTAAATAAAGAACAATATAAGCTATATTTGATTCCAAATACCCACTGTTTATTTGTTATGTGTAATTAAGAGAATAAAATCGAACATAATTATTTTATCTGACTATGCAGATGTCTATATAGATATCGAACATATAAAATAAATGAAGTTACAAATACCAAAAGAAATTAAATTAATTAAATTGTGGTACCAATTTGGTTTTATTGATACTTTTTAAGATATTCAACATATTATGTAGTTACAATATGTTCAGACGCCATCTCCACTTAAAGTTATCTTTGCGGCATACACCCGCGAATCCTGGTAGCGCTTTCATAATTTGGCTCATGGCGTTCATCAGGTATTCCCTTAGAGTAAGATTTGATATTTTGAAATACTTATAGATAATTATGAGAAAAGATAGACAGCAAGGCGATTATTGAAACGCGTGTGAAAGACAGCATTATAAAACCTCAAGTGAATATCCCTTAAACTGGGCAGATATGGATGTATAGTCGAATTAGACGCGACAATACTAAAACTTAACAAACATTTTAAAATATGAGCTCCTTCGACCTCGCCAAAGTTGATCGACGGGTATCCGACGCGTACCAAGAAGTGTAACAAAACGAAGCTCTAACGAAATACACGCTCTTGTTAGCTGCAACCGCAGCTACAAGGGTACGTAAGGGACTGGGATTATTATTGCCCGAGATGATGGAGAAGAATCTGTAGGTACACTGCGGAAAAGCCAGGAAGATCCAAGAATGCATCGATGTTTGCCACAAGTCTTATAAACGACACATACAGAATGAAATTGAAAAAATCTTTTTGAACTACCGATAAGATTCTATGCATGGCATAATACACACATAATTCGTATATCTAATTGGGAATGCATCTGTTTACCTCTTCCAAACATTTCATAGGGAAAAGGCGTGAAGACAAGGAAGAGCTTAAATTGTAGTGAACGAAGTAATTTAAGGGCTAGCTGAAATTTAATTCATACATAAAACAAAATTAAATCTATTACGAGTCCGTCTGGTCGTTCTATCTAACCGATTTGCTTCATTTTTTCTTAAATGAAAGGTATTGATGCACAGATTTGTCATCAATAGAAACTATCTAACTTCTCAAGCTATATTCAAACGCAATTTCCTGCTGTACATTTCTTATGTTTTCATAG
The DNA here is from genome assembly GCA_907165235.1 of Zeuzera pyrina. Lineage (NCBI taxonomy): Eukaryota > Metazoa > Arthropoda > Insecta > Lepidoptera > Cossidae > Zeuzera > Zeuzera pyrina. The sequence continues at coordinate 12,106,065 of OU015639.1, read as the reverse complement.
CTTTCTTTCCCTACATCTCCGGTTCTAATTGAGGTATACGGTTCGTGGGTCTAAAAACACTAGCTGGAACGAGTTTGTCATTTGAGTCATTTGAGTTTTTGCCGACTTAAATTGGTTAAGTTGGAGGTGCTAGGTGTGAACATTTAACTTGACTTTCAATTTTTGTATTCAACTTAGGTTACTCATCATATCAAAGAATCGATTTTTGAATTATATTATCAACACAATGGTGCAGAGCAGCACAGGTCGTCTCGTATTATTTGAGTAAACTTATGTAAGTTTACAATTTATACTTATTGTTCGCTATTTGCTTCTTGTACTTTCATTTTCAGTACAGCATTATATTACGCGTAAATATATGTATGTACTATGTATATTATTGTACATTTAAACAGACAGACATCTGTATTTGAAGATGTATTTTGTAATTCTTGAATGTAGTATTTATGGTGCTTGTTGGTGTTTATTTATTGTTCACAAAAATAGCTTGAACAAACAAATACAAAAGAATTATAAATGGTTTCGTTTTTCACGTTGAACGTTAAATTTATATGCTTATAAATAATTATTGAATTAATTGCCGGAGTCCCGGAAGAACGATGAGTTAACTAAATGACCATTTTATTTCTATTTATTGTTTTAGTCAGATTTTCGTTGTTTTTTTAACTTTTTAATAAAAAATATACTAATTATTAAAAAGAATAGAGGTAGATTATCTAAACTACAAACCGGACCTTTAAAAGCAAGATTTCAAGACCGGACCCTTATTGTCCTTAGGCGGGTAAAGAGACAATTAACACGTAATTCATATACTTATATTATCGCACTGTCGACGTGACATGTAGTCTGGTTTTGGTCTGGCTATAGATTTAATATTGAAACACATTTCCCGATCTCAGACGATTCGAAGAGATTTATTTTCTAAACAAAAACACTTTTTCTAAACTACAACCTAATATCAACCTAATGTCAAAGTATGGATAAAATATTGGCCAATATTTTTTGTGTTTGCGATGACACAAGGAGGCAATAATCGTAATGTTGTTTATTTTAACGTTATGTCCTAGTGGATATATAGTGGTACAAACAAATAGTTTTCGACAACATTTTCAACAATGTTTACAAGGAGCAAAATAAACAAGTCAATCAAATTGACAAACCGTCTAGGATTGAACTCACGGATGGGTAGGGACTAGCAAAAGTTGAAGCTACACCTTGCTTTAGCAGCTTGACACTAAGAGACTAGTGTTTCACCTTCACCTTTGTTAGTTCACCTTTTCGCCTTTGTCAATCTAGTTTCAGTGTTATTAACAGTATAAGTGTCATTACCAATACAAGTAGTAATGCCAGTGACAGTGCTGGTGATAATAATACCTATAGTGCGAGTGCCAACGATAGGGTCAGTGTCAGTATCAGCGATAGAGAAAATACCAGCGAGAATGACAGTGTCAGTGGCAGTGTTAGTGACAGTGAACGGTAGTAGCAGTAATAGTGCCATTGCCATTTGTTTAGTGATGCCATTAACAAGTTAAGCAATGCCCTTTATTTAATAAACTATAATAAAAAAATATAGTTTTAGTTTAGAGAAGAGTATTCATTAAAAATATTTACTAAATTCTAGATGTCACGCAGTTCTTACTATCTATTGTATAAAAAAGTTGCGGGCAATACAAGTACAGTAATACAATATCTGTTTTGTAGAATTTTGTAAATGTACATGATATCGAGTTTATCAATAAAGATTTTCAATTGGTATCACATATATTGGTAGCGTAGGTGTGTTCTCAACTTTATGTTGTGTTTAAGAGACGGTGGGAGCTTTACGGCAAAATCAAATAAATTTTATTCGATTTCAAATGTACTTAAGTTCGTGATACGAATATCTTTATGACGTTATATGGACGTCATACGATGGTTTATAGGGTTCTTTACATTAAAAGGAAAAAGGAAATCATTATAAGATCACTTACGCATTCATTCATTTCCCCGTCTGTCACTTAACAATCGATTTAAAAAAAGAAATGTAACGTGAACTTAATGACTTATTATGACTTGAAGGCACAGTGACCTTATTAATCCTGATAAGTTGGACTTGTTAATATTTTAAATTATTCATAGGGAAATAAAATGAAGGGGAAAATAAAGTTCTCGAAATCGATTTGCCTACTCCTCCCTCCATCGCTGAACTATTGCACCAGGAATTAAAACCAAAACGCGCATGTACTTATGTACGCACGTAAGGAGTAATAGATACTTTATTGGTGTGATTACAAAATTAAACTGGCCACTTGAAGTTAATGAAGTAAAAATTAAAAATGGTTACAGATAAAAAAAAATAAAACTGGCTGCTCGAAATAAGCTGGTCGCTTAGGAAAAAACTAAATTCTCTTCGTTGCTGACTTTATTTTGTGTTAGATGACACAACATGAACAACAAGTGTATCGACGTATGTGGCGTCCCACACCAGCGCACATTCAAGTTTCCGTAGAGTGAGTATTAACTCATCCGCTCGGAAGTAAAGCTATAGTACAATCATTTTAATATAGCGCACATTTGATAATGTGTTTTCATTTTTTGTACATAAGTGTATACCCACATAATGTCTTTAGGCAATCATTAAGCTATTTTCCTCACGGAGTAGACAAGAATCTCTAAAGTTAAATTCAAATAAATTCACTCAAGAAAACTCAATCGCAATGCGCGTTTGAACATCAAATCTATCTGCGGTTCGAAAATAACACCTGCACACTGAGAAGAACGACAAGAAACTCAATCAAATACAAATACTTAATTAACCTTTTCCTTAAAATTGTAAAAGAAAAGTAAACAAGGCAGTATTAATTGTTAAGATAATGTCTACGACTGAAAAACAATAGCGGGTATTATATTTTTAAATAAATATGCTAATATGCCTACCTATGCTCGTTTCTATCTACCTTGTCAAATACGCATGCAATATTTTTTAATCTTTTTACATATAAGGGGTGTTAATCATTTTTATATAGAACAAAATTATTGAAAAATGTTCTTATGGTTAATCAAATACTTATGTCAAAAACTATTACATTTTGATAAGTCTTATAAAGGTCTTATACATGTAAGAGAAATGCTAAATCTTACACATATACATCATTAAAATACAATAAATACATAAAAAAAATTTGGAGATTTCGTACAAAAGTGATCTTATCTTCATATCGAATTTCTTCCATCCTATACCACAAATTGTTGTGAATTAGAGTAAATAAAATAGAGAAGAAATAAAATTTTAACTAAATCGTTAGTGATCATATTTAACTTTATGGCTAATTACATTTAAACGGACTTTACATACAACATCACTTTTGATTGTCAAGTGACTCACTAACAGCTTTTATTGTATTTGCAACACTGACCGAAAGACATACAAAAGTATTATGCAATATTATGCACACAAAATAATAAACAAAACCTGATTTTAAAAAATGCAACTACATTACCTACAGCTTAGAGATCAATTTTGTTTACAACTTAAAATATTAGCTGGGTCAACTTTCTACGAAAGTAGTAGGGGGATTGTTCAAAAACCGGATCTTTGTCTGCATTCTGTATACTACGAATTAGTAATTTTGATCTAAAATAAATGAGCTACTTATAGAATTTTATGTAAATTATCCTATATTTAACTGAATATTAAATGCCTAATTCTATGAATACCCCTAGATATGCCCATGTTCCTTTATTTTTAACTAAGCAATATATCTTTCTTGCAACTTCTTAAACTATTGAAACTTTAAAAACTCAGGATGCAAAAAAGAAATTGTATCGAGTTCAATTATTTTTCGTCTTTTATCAAATGTGGTTAAAGAATTCTTGAAAATTGCAGCTTCCTAACAAGAAGATCGCATGGAAATTGGTTCATCCATTAAAGATCTACGATGGCTCACGTAAATATATACAACGAAAGGCAATAGTGCCAAACTTTTAATAATTCGTTTTCCGTAATTAAGGCATAGGTGTAAAAAGAGATGATATTTATCTTTATTTATTATATAAATAATGATTTGAGGAGTGTGTTTTCGAGGGATAGAAAATGTGAGCTGGATGTGGAGAGGCAGCTGGGTAGCAATGAAGTTAACAGTGCACTGTGTGCATTAATTTACAGTGTGAATACATCTAAATCTGTAAAAATGGCCATCCATAATGCGGTGTTGGTGCCTATTTTTATGTACGGTAGTGAGGTCTGAATATTCCCGAAATCGAGTGAATGAGTAATAAAGAGATACCTACGCAGTATAGTTAGGTTGGATGTGAGTTTCATTGTAAAAATTCAGAAAATAATGCTCAGATTATTCGGGCACATAGAATGGTTTTTATGTGAAAAACCGAGTGAAAGTGATTAATAGCAGAAGGAAGATCAAGGTTGACTTGTGAAGATTAAATAGTCAGAGTGTTAACTGACGGCGTACCTCGGCGAGAGTGTGTGAGGACAATGAAAAGTGTAAAGAGGCATAAGAAGTAAAAAAGGACCGCAATTCTTGACCCTCCATTGCCTGTAACTTCCTCGTTAGGGATGCAGAGTGAGGATATGTATGTTTGTATGTACATATGTATTTATTACAGAAATGCAATAGAATCCCGAGAATGTTTACCGTTTCCTAAAAACGAAAAGCCACTTATTTTTGATCTCCAAAAGAACTTGCAAATAACTTTTCGTGGTACATACTTGGAGAATTCAATTTCTTTCTGACGGCCTATTGACATAATCTTATTTTGGTTGAGCATTTTTACTTTCGTTGGGAGATACTTTTAATTGATTTCTTATCAAATATTTGACAAGAAAAACGAGGTAAATATCACTTTATATACCGTTGCCACTGAATTCGAAATATTTCGTTTTAAATATTAGATGAAGATTACTTTTGATGAATTTTTGCTTAGAGAAAGTGAGACGTATTTTGAAGTCTATCAGGAATTCCTCAAAGTAATAATTGTCTTCCAATTTTGAAAAGCCTTTTTGTTTGTATTTATAGCATCTATATTACTACAAACTCGTAAATTTTAAGAAAACTATTTACAATGTCATTACTTAGTAAGACATGTAAGACATACTTATAATTCGTTCGGCTTCGCAAGAGTAAATATAAAAAGCAGCCTAAGGCTATCTGAAACAGTTATTTAACAAAAACTCTCATTTTAATCCGTTTAGTGGTTTTGGTAGCAACGCGAAGAGCAATTTCATGTCAAAGTCAAAGTCAAATCAATTTATTCAAGTACAGCCAATTTTTGACAAGGTGTTTTTGAATTTCAAATCTAGTTTTTTTTGGTTCGAAAAGCTAGAGACTGTGAAGAACCGACAAAAAACTAAGTCAGGTATGATTTTTTTCAACATCATTTCACAATAGGTTTATTATTTAACACAGAAGATTATATCCAGACTATTGTTTTGTCTTCAACGAAATCATTTATTTCATAGTGTGATTAGACAATCGCACACCGATTAGACAATCGGTGTGCGTTTTATAACAAATCTAAATCTGTTTTCCGTTAATTGAGCATTTTCCTGAGCAAGTTTATTAAAACAACGAACGCAGTTATCCAAAAATGAAACATTTGACTTACATAATTTAAATTTTGGAATAACGGTTCGGTAATTTATTATGACCTCGGGCTTCCATACCATTAATGTCGCCTTTCTTTTTAAACAGATCTACATTAATTTTTGTAAATATAATAATTTCAAAGATTTATAAGGACGGCAAGGTGAGTACATCAGTGTCTTCAAATCATCAACCAGGAGTTCATCGCATAATGGCATTGTTTGAAAATGAATATCAATTCGACAATATGCCTTTGATGAATGTTAATCAAATACATTCTTGCAATGGAGATACCGGGCTGTTGGTGAAGAGGCTAATGCCGTTTTTAATAGGTTTACAGTTTGATTTTTCACCTGGCTTGGTCTAGTAATTTGGTTTCGAGTTAGGATGTTACTAAATACTCATTTCATTGTGAAGCATTCGTAGCTAGCTTAATGATTAATGCGATCACATAATTGGTTCAATTGTTTCCGAATACATGAAATGAGGAATACTTATGTACGTATATTGTTTACTGAAATGATTGGGTTCCTAAAAAAACACAAAGCAAAGTGCACTCTTTTCGAAAAGTATCAAGATTGTTTTATCTGTATACATATTTTAAATATGTAACGGTACTAACATGCGGAAAAGAGTTAGTCACCACAATCCGTCTTTGAACATCAGTTCCTCCTTTCTTGGCTCATTGACGTCAGAAACTGCTGTGAAATTAGCTCTCTCATAAACTAAGCAAATCTCAATTAAGTATAATACAGCATGTAATAATTTAGATTCTATAATGGTACTTCTTGAAGAAAACAGATTTACAAATGCAAATTATCCGGTTCGGTACATACTAATAATCTGATTTAATTAAATTGAAAATGGAACAAATACAAAATTGTAAAAATTGAGAAAAGGGTTTTTGTTAACTGAAATTTTAAAACAGCATGTATTTCGGTATCACGTCTGTAAAATTATATTCTAATACACTAGGAACAATAAAAATGCTCAAAACGTGCAAATTGTTCCATCGACGCTTCAATCCATCCTGAGATATATTTTATCAAAGTGTGAGCAGAGCTAGTGAGAAACTCAAAATGAGAAAAAAGTCGATCCACTTATTTTCCGGTACATATTTTTCACACAAGAAACAGGAGTAAATATCGATTTGAGTGAAAAAATTTTTAAAAATTTTGAGTGAAACATGAAAAAAAAAACAGTTGGCTACTTCAAAAAAAAAAAAACAGTGTAAAATACGAAAGAAAACGACTCCAGGTATTTGTATCGGAATTATACAGTTATTTTTGTACTTTCGTTTTCATTAATTGTTTTATTTCGTACTTTTCAGTGTATTTTTTTGAAGTCGGTTTAATTTTTTTCTTATTTTTTTTTATTTCTCCCTTTTGAGTGAGTGAAATAAATATCTAGTGTAGATACACAATTAACTTGTTTTCTAATTCTGGAGAGCAATGACATACAAGAGAATCATCAATATATGTTATCGTTATTTGGTGTATCCTCAAAAGTTTGAATATAATATTTTATCTGAAAGGAAGTATATCCTTTCAAATAAAATTTTTCAAATCGTTTTATATATGACGGAGTTCTGAGGTAACAAACATAAAAAAAAAAATAAGGAATTGAGAAACTTATCCTTTTTTTGAAGTCGGTTAAAAAGAGAACAGTGGGGTAATTAACAAAAATAAATAAGAAATATACATAATTTCAATATTTTATTGGCGACAGTACTACATTTGTTTGATTTCGTGGTGATACATAAAACAAAACTATGTTATGACTACGAAGATTATATTTACATACATGGTTTTTTATTATATTCAGTGTAAAAATAGTTCAGACATAATATAAGCGTTACATATATTAAAGATAAAATTATCGATGACATACAATAAAAATGTAGATATACAATTGGGTACTGTATACATATTAATATTAATAGAAAAAGATTTCATTTTATACACCGCCTAAGATATAGATCGCGTCAAACTTCTAGTAAGCTCTGAAGTTGCGTCACGCAAATGTAAGGGTCAGAAATAAAATATTTAAGACAATTCCCTATTTTATTTAAGTATTCATAGTAATGGTGCATAACCGCATCATAATATAACAATGTTACATATTACTATATGTATAACATTGAAATCTTTCACTTTTGCACTACTAATCGCCTAAAGTTCAGAGAGTACCAAAAGTTTGGCGTGGGCTATAAAAGCTATGAAATATATAACGATTTATTCATATTCTAATAGAAAATTCATTACACACAGTCATTCATACAATAAATTACATTCATATATTTTCAACGAATAAAAATTAATTAATAACTTACATAAAATTTTAATTACGTACTTCCAAAAAGCAAAACGTTTTTATTTACACAATTAGCCTTAGTCCATTAATTAGTTTTTGATTTCAACATACGTGTTTAATTGAATATACCTGCTTCATTCTGAATATAAATTACACTGGTCTACAACTACGTATTTCTGTACACGTTTAACATTACTTTCGAATTTTGAATTTAACAATACACAAGTGAACACAGTAGCGGATTTAGGGGGAGGGGGGTGAGGCACCCTTTCCAAAGCATCTGAGTCCCTCCATGAAAAATTTTGGCGTCCCGGAACGCCCTACCCTCATTGGGTTCAAGCCCCTCCCAAATCCAAAACCTGGATCCGCCACTGGGTGAACATGACATATTTTTATTTCTGTTAATTCTCAACCATTAACCATTCTCACCACATTAACCGTAACCATTCTCAGTATTTTTTATAATAATTGTTCAAATAATTATAGTAGTCTACGTGAAATTGGTCATGAGCTAATACGATTACATTGACAGTGCGAGATTGCTATACTTCTATAGCTAACTTATGCTTGATGTGATAGAATTATGTTCCGCCATTAAGTTTCTCCGTCCGAGAATCTGACAGTCGTCGTTTTTTGTTTCTCTTTAAATTATCTATTTTATATATTTTTTTGTAAGTTTATTCAAATATCCATTAACTGATCGAAGTTTCATCAACTGTTTATTTACCCTTATCATGAATGTTTTTTTTATTATAAATATTAAACAAAACAGTTGTTTACTTAAACTTTGAATCGAAACTTTCGTATTTGTGGGTATTATTAGTGAGCTATAGAAATTATGGCGTTTCTCTCTTTATATTTTGACTAATATTGATAGCAGTACCTAAATACCACTTTTTAAGTTAGTTCTTACTAAACTTTTTTTTTTTGTCTACTATTATTTGTATTATTTTGGTTATACCGCTAGTATTTAAATTAAAGATTGCATGGTCCTAGTTTGAAAAACGAAATTAGCCTGCGTTTACCTTCCAAGCCAAAGATCCCAGGTGCGATTTCAGCCATATCCTAATGATCTTCTCTAAATTGTCTTGGAGATTGAATATTACAAAGCTTTCTCTGTTTTTTGTGTAGTACTCATAGTACAAAACTAGTGCATACATTGGGATCACGCAATTTCTGTAATTGTTTGAAAATTATTTTATTTCTATATCTTTAAATAATAAATTCTAAACACAATGTAGCCTGCAGAAGTCGGTGTCTAACAAAGCACGTTCATATATAAAGAAAACTGTCTCGGACAGATTTTGAATAACTATAATTACGGTTGAATCGTAGCGACCATCTCGACAGATAAGATTAAAGACCGTTTTTATGCATATGACGAAAATGTACACTAGTCTTTGTGTCGTAGAAAATAACAGTTTAACAATGTATAATGATATTTACAATACGAGATTTCTGAGCTCTACTTTGTTTTATCTCTCTACAAACATTACTGCTACATCAAATTCAACATCAACATAATGCTGATAGCTGACACCTGTCTCTTGAATAGCGAAGCTGACAGAGTACACACTGAACACACACAAAACACGATACCGCTTACAATACACTTAAGAGTCGAGGCGTCGAAGTCTCTCCATTTTATTTCTATAGAATGAAGTATTAGTGCGTTTTCTGATCAAATGAGACGGTATTGAAGCTGCATCACGGCTTAAAATGGCGACGAAACGGCGTGGAGGCGCGGTCGCATCGTCAAGACGTCTACGCTCGCCTCTTATATCTGTTATCAAACTGTGTCCCTTGACGCCGCCTTAACTTTGCAGTAAGCATTTGGTCTAAGTCAATATAGGATATAAAACATTGTTTTAACATTTTTACAAAGGAAATATTAGAAAATTATAAATGAAGTTCCATATTTCACACATTTTATATTAGCAAATAATTTGTTTCTAAAAGTTCAAAATAAATAATTAGTTAATTTGATTACTAAGTCGGATAATTCATTATATTTCTTGATGCTTAAATCTTCGTTGCCATTTTACCTAAAAAAAAAATTAGAAATTATTATGATGTAATATGGATGTAAGTGTTCCAAAACAGGAAAAACGCTAATAGGGTTCAGTGTATGTGACAGTCATTTTTCAAAAAAATACAAAATTATTAGGTTCTATAATGTACATAATTATATACATATCATAATATTCACATATATACATAATATTACATGTTATGTGTACTATTACATATTATTATGTACATCAAAGAATATTTCGATTAGATACATACATACATACATATCTTCACGCTGTATCCCTAACGGGGTACTCAGAGAGGGCGTAGCGCTAAGCGTCGCGGTCCTTACATACCTCTTTCGCTTCCTCAAATCTCATCATTCTCCTCACATATTTTCGCCTAGGTATGCGAGAGCTTTATTTTGTATATTTTGTATTTAGTTGCCACATTACTTATATGCTGTGTATAATGCGGTCACAGCCAATAGACAGACAGACTATAACTACTATGTACTATTTTGTAAATGATTCTATAAGGTTTCTGTTTTATGTTAAACTGTAAACATCTGAAATTTGGAAGATATTGAAATTTGTAGTTTATGCCTATTACTTCCTAGTAGTGGTCCAAATAAAATACAGCTGTGAACTCGAAAAACTTTTAATTATAGTACTTGGTAGAGGTCTTGGTATGGTGTATTATATAAAAGTTCAAACGCCGAATTCAAAAATGTATAAGTAATTTTGTTCTTTTTTTAAAAACACGTTTCCGGAAAAGGATAAAACTAAAAAAACAATGTACGCTGAGAATAAGGTGTATGTTGGAAAGATATCATGTTGCATTATGTTAGATCTATATTATTTTTGGTATAAAGAGACACTTTTACGCCAAACTGTGTTTGTCCTTGGCGGTTGGTAACAAATAAGAGTATGGAACTGAACACCAACTACGGAAGTTCAATTTATATTTGGTAGGTTTTTATTTATTGATATTTCATCATCAAAAATTTTAGACTTTAGACTTTAATATAAACAATTATGATTATTATGTAATCAGAAACATTAATTGTAGGTACTTAAAGGATCAATTTAATTAGGATTTCTGTACATCAAAATAAGAAACGCAACCCTTATAGGATCATTTTGTTGTCCCTACCCTTTTGTTAAGACCTTTTGACTTAGGAACGGGTAGAAGGTACGTACATACATATCTTGAACGGGGTGGTCAGAGAGGATGGAGCGCCAAGCATCCTTGCATATTTCTTCCGCTTCCTTAAATCTCATCATTCTACACACATACGTTCGCCGAGGTATGCGAGGTATAAATATTTGTGTTGTCATCCTCGGGGATAAAGTAAGCAATGAACAGACACGCAGTGACAGGGTTGCATGACAGTGTCATTGTAAAAATGCAGAAAGGAATGCTTAGTTGGTTCAAATAGATTGCTTCCAATGTAGCCGAACCAACTGAGCAGTCCCTTCTCATTCATCCATATTCGTCAATTAAGCGCATTCGTCAATCTTTCATCGCTCATTCTTGATGACGAATAAAACATACAAGTCAAAAGTGAGCGATAACAGAGGCCAAGGAAAATCAAGTCTGACTTAAGAAGATCAAATAGAGCGTTAGATAACGGAAATGTAAAGCCTTCGACAGCACTGCACTAATGCTATCCTCTTATGAGTAGAGTAAGTTGGGGTAAGATCGTAAGCGAGGTAACATTGTATAAATCGTATACTTCCTAATAATGTACGATTTTTACAATGAAAATGTAAGATCGTAGGCGGGCTAACATCATATAAATAGTAATACCTCCTAATAATGTATCCTTTTTACATTGAAAATGAAAAACGATACATTATTAGGAAGTATTACGTTTATTACCCCGATTACGATCTTACCCCAACTTACCTTATAAAAAGGAGTCATCATTACCTCGTCGAAAGTCAGTTGCGAAGTTTCCTGGCTGAGACGAGCTTGTTTATGTCGTGATAGGCAGCTATCATGGTGTGTTCAGGTGTGGCGTTGATTAAGCAGGCGGGATGCGCGCGAACGCAATCTACCCCCTCTTGTCCTCGTCGCGCTGCCCTCATGTACCGGAAGAAACGCAGGATTTCAGGGTTATCTGACACCGGCCGGCGGAGTTCATTGAGCTCTCTGTGACAAAACAGTAAACATTTAAGTAAGTAGGAGACTGAAATTATTAAGTAACAGTATGTAACTTGTAACACAATAAACAGAGAGCTCGCTAGTTAACTCACTACTTAATGATTCATTAAGTTAAAGTGTGAAACAAGCATATGTTTGGTTACTTGCAATATGTAAGCCAAAGATATGGTTGGTTCCAACCAGCTCACCAACCTACAACGTGTAAGCAAAGGGTACGCTTGGTTCCAGCCGGAACCAGAACTTTACTAAATTAGTTTGGAGTCGACGTTATTAGGAGCTCCAGTTCTTTTTATGGTACCCATGGTACAAGCCTAGTGCTTATTTTTGGGGACACACAATTTATGTGTAATTATCAGTAGTATCTATCTATACCTAATACTAGAGAACCACCCCGGATTCACACAGGTAAAATTTTTTTGAGAATAAAATACAGCCTGTGTTATTCGCTGTAAACGCTGGTAAGCTTTCTATAGGTGAATGAATTTTTGAAGTCGGTCGAGTAGTTTTTGAGTTTATTCACACACAAACAAACAAACAAACAACGTTTACCTCTTTATAGTAATAGTTTACGTTAGTTACTAATTAATTTGTGATAATAGTATAGATATTACAGACACAGATTAATTAGTTACTAATGTAAAATACAGATTTAAAAACGATTGCCGTGTATTAGCCTCGCATAAACTCAACAATGGGTCTACCTATTTTGATGAATTTGTTTGTGTGTGCATTAATGGGTCCCTGGCTGGTTTAGATTCACAATTGGACCCGGTAGGTGGCACTGCAATCGGGTTCTAGGTTTTTTTTTTATTTCGGGCAGGGGAATGTCAGTCGGGTTAAATGGGTCCCTGGATGGTTTCGATTCACAATTGGACTCGGTAGGTGGCGTTGCAATCAGGTTCCAGGATTTTTTTTTCGGACAGAACAGCGTCTGTCCGATCTGCTAGTTATAAATAAAAATGAATGTATCTCTGTATGTTTGTCCTCTATGCGTTCCTAAACCATTCATCCGATTGTGATGAAACTTTTTTGAGCTGTTCAGCGTACGCCTGCAAAGATTTCTGAATTATTTAATGCAGTATTTTTTTTTTCTCATTTTTCTTTTTTTTATATAAAAGAGGGGGCAAACAAGCAAGCGAGTCACCTGATGGAAAGTGATCACCGCCGCCCATGGACACCCGCAACCTTCGGGCAATCACGGGTGCGTTGCCGGCCTTTAAGGAATGGAGGGGAGGGGGGAGATGGGCCACCGGCACTCTCACTCACCGAACGAAACACAACAGCGATAGATGTTATTATTTCACGCCGATATTCTGTGAGAGGGTGGTATTTCACCGGGCGACCGGCCCAATTCGTCCTGCAATGCAGTATGGCTCTACCACAATCATAATGTGATATAGAAATAGAAGATTATGTGAACGAAATCGCGGGTAACAGCTAGTTATTATTATAATTTTAACGTCTATGTCGTTTACATGCGAGCTGAACTCAAGCTGATACAAATGTTTAATTTTATATGTATAGATATTGTATAGACTCAGGTGTTAAATTGCGGAAATCCATTTCATGTGCTAAATTCCTAAAATCTTTAGCCTTTATATTCCGCTCAAACTCCAAAAACCACTAATCGACGCGTGTTTCGCCTCTCAACGAAGTATCCTCAGGATAATAATTTGCTTCGATTCGGATTTGGTTTGGTAATTTGGAATTGGTGCTGGTTAGCTGACCGAATCCTATCTCTGGTATATCCTGAGGATGCTTCATTGAGGCGAAAACGTGTCAATTGGTGGTTTTTGGAGTTTAGCGGAAAATAGCTAAAGAATTTAGGAATTTATCACATTTTATATGTATATTATGCTTAATTTTTTTTGTATGTATATAACCTAAGAATAGTTATGAACAAGGTTTCTGTGAACCTTTTGACTTTCTTGTGGGTAATATAAATCTGAGAGACAAATGATGTACTGTGTAAGTTTCATATCGTGCAAAACAAATAAAAACTATATTACGTCTTTTGGAACCCTTTACAAAAGGTTTGGTTTTCATTAGTAATTTAGTAATATTAATGTATGTAGCATTATTTCTTTGTTACGAACTAACAAAGCGGAGTCTGCGAAGACTACGCAGAAAAGACTTTTGTACTCACAGTGGAATTATCTTTAATCTTCTATCTAATATTTCTTCATCAGTTTCTTGTCTATATCTGAACGCGTTCACACATTCGTCGAATTCTTAGGTCGTGAAATTATTCGACGAAACGTTCGCACTCGTGGTTTATACATTCGTAATAGTTTAGTAGTTAGTCGTAAAAAATTTAAGGTAACGATGATGACTTGACACTCCATTATATCTTCACAGAGATTTAATTTACAAAATCGGACAAATTCGTGTTAAATTACTTGTATTTCATGGATTCTTCACATGGAATTTTGGAACGCTAACAAAGTAACGCAGTTTTAATTAATTCTATATTAACTTTATTATTTCTTTTTGATTTATTTTCCAAAAATCTTTATTACTGTTCGCATTGAACTCATATGCAAAATTTAAAATCTTTACACCTAAGGGTTTGGGTTGTTTTTAATATGTTGTTATATTAAATAGTGCTAATATATTATTGTACTAGTTGTGACTCGTGGTTTCATCTGCGGTTGTTACCAATTTGGTAGTTTTCTGATATAAAAAGTAGCCTATATTAATCTATGAAAAGTCCTCTATCTGTCAGTGATAATCCTGTCAAAATCGGTTCAGCCCTTTCGGAGATTAACTCAAACAAACAGACAGACAGACAAAAATTATAAAAAGCGTGTTTGGGTTTTGTTCACGTGCAAATAACCCCACATAAACTTAAGAAAAAGCCTTTATTTCGAAATCACAAACAGACACTTCAATTTTATCTATATGTATATAGATAGTAAGAATAATGTGAGAATAATTAAAAAAAAGTGAAAGTCCGATCTGAGGCGGCACAAGAAGAACTACGACCCTTTACGCAGCCTTCATTTTGCCACGCAATTTCCATGCGATAATTTTGTGTAAATTCGACTTGACATATTGTAATGCACACACACATATCTTTATACTGAAGACTATCCGACATCGTAATGAAGGATATCCTTTTAAAGGCTAACGGATTCTGTGATGAAAGTTGCTTTATGAATAATGTTATTATGAGTATGTTAGTGACAAGTTAATATTCTGTTTATATTATAATTTTGTTAAAAGAGTATTGTTATTTAGGTCAGGAGTGAAAATAATATTGTGGAATAAATAAGGTAGTATTTATACTAACTAAAATTCTCTGTATACGTAAAGCGGTGAGTATGAATGTACATAGACAGAACGGGACATGAACATTAATACGTAAACAATACGTTCAAACTTTTTTAAGAACATATATGGTATTTTTGAGCCAGGACTCATCAAAACATAGTCCAACAGCATGAAACAAAAAATATATAGTAAGTTTCCTTACATTTTACAAATAAATGTAAATATTTTTCGCTAAATACGTCACCGCAGTTAAAAACTTGCTTCAAAATAAATGAAAAACATGTTTGGTTCATCCGTTGAGTTACGATGCCATGGAGAAATATACTCACACCTACAGTCAAGCAGACAGATTATTCATGAAAATATACATTACATAATAGTATCAGAACTCATAATATAAGACTACATTATATTGTAAAGTTGGGAACCCTAACCACAGCCCTCATCCGCCCGCGCGCCCATTATCTTGTAAATTTTCTATGAATAGACGTATTAGAAATTACATGTCGCGTTTCGCCCAAATTAAAACCTGTCACGTGTCACAGCTTTGCATTATTAATTCGGGTATAGATGAAAAATATTTTCGTTGGCTCTGTAAATCATTATACCTACACATGTATGTAAACTTACTTTTATTAATAAGTATTATGTATTTTATAAGCGGCACCTATTCAATGTTGTTTTTAGGGATGTAATTTCGTCCGTCTGTCTGTCCATGAAACACAGTCAATTTACTCGTACACTATATGATACTACATAAGAGATGAAATTTGTACGTTAAGTGTATTCTGTAAACTATGAACTATGTGTAGCGAAATTACGAAAAAATAAAATAAGGGGTGGCACACCACACATGTGACTGAAGGTTAAAAAAAATTTAGTGCACATATGCGTGTCATATGTTTAGATACGTCTTCAGAAATGAAGTCAAGGTTTTATATTAACTTTTTTAAAGTTTATAGTTGCTGAGATATGCGCTTCTAAAGTCACAAAATCGTGTCCGCCTAACTTTTGAACTATGGAGTGGAAAATTCTGAAAAAATTCGAGATAATAGAATCGAAAAAGCATTTTCAATAAAAATCGATTTAAATATGATATGTTGTATAGTATTTGAGATATGCGGTATTTTCGCTTACGCGCTCAACAACCGCAGAAATAACTTCGTTTCTCACAGCGTCATTGAGAAACGCTATGAAATACAAACTTATGTTTGCAGCCGATTAAATGAATATTGTACATCCTGATCATGAAGTCCTTCGATGTTTTCCGACACGCACTAGACCAGTTTTTTATTGTTCCGTTTCTACTTTGGGAAAATAACAGGTATGGAATCATTTCCACGTCAGTCTGTCAGAACCCATTTTATTACAGACTATTTAACGTAGATAGCTGAAAGTAACATTTATAGAAAAAAGAGGTTCAAAGAGAGATGTAAACTTCATAAGCTGAGTTTTCACATATGGTGGTTAGTTAATAAAACTTAAATTTAAATTTAAAAAAATTGATTTAACCTTGTGTGGTATCAAACGAGAGTTCTTTAAAACCACAAATTAAAAAATGTAATATTGAGTGTTTTTTTCTTTTTTTACTTTTTTTTTTGAAAATACAAGTAAGAATTGCTGTATTGCCGAGATATGGTTGGGGAACCATATATTATAGATTATTACCTCTTTATACATATCCCAAGCATACTTTAGAAAAATTAAAAAAAACAAGAACATTGAAAACAAGGTGTAAGATTTTTTTTATTTACGTACACCTAAATGTCTATTACAATAGGTACCTTTATACATAAATATTTTAATTTTCCAGATTCAAAATGCACTGTGTTACAAAAATAAATGTAAAATGAAAAAAAAAGTTCTTAAGAGATTCAGCATTGCCACAGTAGACAGTATACACATAACAGTTGGATGTTTTTATAAAAAGCTGGTGTACGCGGTTTGTATCTGTGCGCGCTAATACACACGCTCCGTGGCACGCACAAAACGGCAATATTTAGGGTAACTAAGGGTGTATATTGCAGCGCTCGTCGGGGTCGCATGCGAGGCTAACGCGCGACCGTTTCTTTAAGAAACACAGAATAACGTCAAAGATTGAAGAAAAACTAAGCTCACGTCACGAGAAAATTTATTTTGTCATTGGCAGTATTTTATACAAAGTGAAAGATTTGCAACAAACTTTGTTCAGTGGTAAGCGGTTGGTAATGAATCAGTACGGAATACTAATTGCTTATTATACGACTTGAACTTGGCTCAGAACACTAATTGTAACAAGTTTTGTAATAAAACAGCATCTTTACAAATAAATAAAATTCCATTAATTACCTTTTTGTTTGGAAAATGAAAAGGCATTGATTTTGACAGGACTATCATTGATAGACAAAGTACTTTTAAGACTGTAACTTAGGCTACTTTTTCTGCCGAACAAATATCCATTTTAACGCGGGTGAATCCGTGGGGCACAGGCAGTTTTAAATAAATGTCAATCAATAATACTTAAATTATAGGTTACAACATCCAAAATTTGCGTTGAAATCCATCCCCTTAAAAATCACTCAAATCATTGAGTTGTATTTGGACAGATTTTTTAATCAGATACGGCATGAATGTTTTACTATATTTAGTCAGGATGAATAAGCTTTCTGAATTTGGTGAGACATCGTTTTTTTTAGGGGGCAAACGAGCAAGCGAGTCACCTGATTGAAAGCGATCCCCGCCGCCATGGACACCCGGAACGTGCGGGGAATCGCGGGTGCGTTACCGGCTTTTAAGGAAAGAGTAGGCGTTTCTTAAAGGTCTCTAAGACATAACGGTCCGGGAATACCCCCGGAAATTTATAATACTCGTATAAATAAGAAATTTTAGTTCACAAACCTGCTCAATTGTGCCGATACAAGATTACTGTACGGTGCATATTTAGCAGGGCTTGCATACATCAAGCATATGAGTTGTTCTCTACACGCTTCCAATTTGACATCGCTGACACTTTGTCCACCGATCTGCGTGCCGTCGTCTATAGGGTTTTCTGTTGGCGCCAAACCTGTGAAAAAATTGTTAGGTTAGGAAGGAATCTACTCAGCTCAATGATTTTCGTGGGTGATGTGCTAGTTTAGGTGCGGCGGTACATAAGGGAACTAAGTCGCACTTTAGACAGTCGTTGGGGCTTTGAAAGTTCCTGTAGTAAATATGTATTTCTGTAATTCTTCTCTGTTAATATTGGGTCCTTACATATGAAATTAGCGTTTTGTCGTACTGACCACTTTGATCTGAAATATCTCCTCTTTTGTTAAGAATTCCAAATTCAAATTTATAAACGTTTTCGTTCTGGAAATTTCGACCTTCAGAACCAACCCCGTGGACGGCCGGAGACCAAAGTGGAAAATGAAGAATTAAAGGCTATTGTGGAAGCGGATCCATCACAAAGCACTTCAGAGATAGCTGCAGGCTTCGGGGTAAGTGGCAAAACTGTATTAATCCACTTGAAGCTAACCGGGAAAGTAAAAAAACTTGAACGATGGGTACCTCATGAATTGAGTGAATCGAACTTGCAAACACGCGTCGACTGCTGTGTTACTTTGCTCAACCGACATAATAATGAAGGGATTTTAAATAAAAATTATTATTTAATAAAATCATTACTTGTGATGAAAAGTGGATACTGTACGATAATCGGAAGCGCTCGTCGCAATGGCTGAACCCTGGAGACTCAGCCAAATCCGCCCTAAACGAAAATTTACTCAGAAAAAGTTACTTGTGAGTGTTTGGTGGACTAGCGCCGGTGTCGTTCACTACAGCTTTCTAAAATCTGGCCAAACGATTACGGCAGATATCTATTGTCAGCAACTGCAAACCATGAAGTAAGAACTACCTGCTAAACAATCGAGATTGGTCAATCGCTCTAGGCCACTGCTGCTTCACGACAACGCAAGACCACACACTGTACAACAAACAACTACTAAGTTAGATGAGCTACAATTGGAATGTCTGCGACATCCACCGTACTCCCCGGACCTTGTTCCAACAGATTACCATTTTTTCCGGAATTTGGACAACTTCTTACAAGGAAAAAAATTCAACTCCGATGCGGCAGTCCAAACCGCCTTCAAAGAGTTTATTGATTCTCGCCCCCATGGTTTTTTTAGTAAAGGGATCAATGAACTACCTATGAGATGGCAAAAGTGCATAGATAACAACGGTGCATACTTTGATTAATTAAATATACTTTATAAAAAAAAAATTGACTTTATATTCCTCCCGTACAAAACGCCAATTTCATATGTAAGGACCCAATATATATTATAATGTATGATAATCTTTACCTGTCTAATATTGTGTTAAGTTTTCGTTTACTTTGTCACTTATTGTTTTACTATAAGCTTACATCTGTTGTGTCTATGTCAGTCTGAAATCTGTATTGTTATCCCTTTTATTAATGCACCTTTATTTTAAATTATTCGTGTAATACTTTTATATTATTGTGTACCAAATTATGTGTTTTGACCACTGCGTAAGTAAGTATATATAATTTTCTCTATGACTACATCTTAGTTTTGACTTTTATATTTGACATATTCATATATGTTTACTTTTTATGGTATTATGCCAAAATTCTATAGTTATAAAATAAGTTTTTGTAATATATATTTATTAATAACAAAAAAGTACATACGTTAATATTTACAAACTTAAAACTACACATTATCTAAAATAATAGACTTCCTCAAAGTTGCCGCTTAGAAAGCTGTTATTGCTTAAGGTACCCAGCAGACTGGCAGCATTACCTCTTTGAATAGCCAAACTGTATAATAACTCTTGATATAAAATAAGTCTGTATAAATAACTCTTCGCTTAGTACTGGCCGGAGTTAGTACTAAGAAAATGTGATTGAAATTTGAAATTTTGAAGAGAGAAGGCGGAGAAAAGGAAAAGAACGAAAGACGAGAAATGTCAGATCAGAGAATGGTATAAAGAAAAGTGGAATTTCTTACCCTTCTCTTTAAAAATTAAAATATTGATTAGATATAATTGAAGAACTCCTTACATATATTTAATTTGTCAAAATTTTCTTTCCTAATTATTATCTCTATACGACATTCCCCAGATAGAGGGGCCAGCGGGTGTCTTACACCGGTTGCTGTCCGATCTCAGGGGGAAAGAAGGGTGCAATTCGCTGCCTCCGCGCAGGGTCAGTGTGATCCATATCCCACAGGGCTCCTGTTTTGTCACAAAGACTGGCAGTCATCCGACGCTGCTGAGCTAAACTCGCAACGCAAGATGACCGTACTGGTCGCACGACGGTATAGAACGATATTGCTAGAGGTGGCGAGGTTTCTATCCCTGGACATCCTAGCAGAGATGAGGACATACTACACACCACACACTGTACACTAAATTTAATTGAAAGTGCAAGAGATGAGAAGTTTAAACAAATATTTATGACGTTGACTGTACTATGCGGTAGTGCAGATAAAGTTCTTTTTGCTACGTCTTTCAAAAGGTGACTACATATATATTATGACGTCACCAGTTGTTGATATTTCAGATGCTATCTCTTATACCGCACTACCCTTGCGGGTAATTAAGGCGTTTTGCTCGCATGAGAAACAGCTATGACCCTTGAAGGTTATTAGGGAGCGATGGTAGATAGCAGTGAATTATAAGAAATATCACCGACAAAATTACTTTGAGAGATGAATATCTTAGAAACGTCGGAAGTTATTTTTATTTTCTGAAGTTTTTTATTATATTTTAAAACATTACGTTAATGAAAGAATATAAAATTATTATAATTAGTTATTGATTGTAATGTTCTTACTGATATGATCATATATGCATAACGTCACATCACGTTTCTTTCTGTGTAGATAAGGAAATGTGGTGCAACCATGGTGCAACAAAATCACGTTTCAATGTCATTTTCTATGGTTACATGTAAAAGAACATGTCGTGACCGAAATCTCTGTGTATAAAAATTTAAAATTTTGCAGAGATTTCTAAGGAATGAACTAATAAGCAGGGATTTTTATAAATTCAATCACTAAGACGTGGAAGTGGTCTTTTTATGATTATATAACATATTCAAGACTACAGAATTAAAGATTTATTTGATTTTAAATTTAAATGTTTTATATATCGTTCTATGCAATCTGTGTCATGAGTAAAATATTAGGCCAAAAGAATGCTGAGAGACTTTTTGGCGGGAACGGGAGAAATGAGGTTGTCATTTTATTTGGATTTTCTATTAAGTTTTAAAGTACAACAGTGATAGTATATTGTTCTGTGTTCTGTGTAAGTGACAAGAAAAAAAAAAGAATGCTGATGATTTTAAAGACACCTCTATAAAAAAAGAAAGTAAATATTATGTAAATAAGATCTAAGTAATGTTACAATTATATTAAAACGTAATTACCTAGTCTAGCGAATATCCCGTCGAGTCGTGACAAAAGCGGCGAGTAAAACGGATCGTAATTACTGAGTATCATAGATGAAGCTGGGATTTTCTGGAACACCTGTAATTAGAAAAGTTATAAGGACTTATACCAACTTAAAGTTGTATGGTACTTTATATCGGTTAGTAAACGATTTCACAAATGGAACAGCAGAAAAGCTCAGATTTGCGATCTATTTCCGGTATCGCCAACTATAAGAACGATAAGTGTAATATGCGTGTAATACATTTTTATGTTATTAGCTATAATCTGCAAAGTTTCAAAATTTTTGATCGACACGTAGTTCACCTCTTAACGAAACATCCTCAGGAATTTACATAGTTCGGATTCGGTCAGCTGGGTAGATTAAGGCAGAGCGCAAACTTACAAACGTAGTTCCGAATTCGTCTATTGTTTTGACAAAGTTGCTGCCGATATCGAAGCTAAGCTGATGAAACTCTAATTTTGGGCAGCAATTTATCAAATTCACAAGTTTAATTACACATTACTCATTTATTTATTATGTTAGTTGGTATTCCGTTCATTCATACATCAGTTTATTAAAACAATTATATAAAAATTAAACCGCCTTCAAAAAAAAAACATTGAAAAGTACAAAATAACTATCCTTTACTATACATACCTATATAATTAAATTTGTCAGTTACTGAAGTTGATACCAAATCAATGAGCAACAACAGAAGTTTATTAGTTTGGTAGACTTGGTACCGTCTTCAGTAACAGACAAATTTAATTATATAGGCATGTGTATCGTATTTATAAAGCTATTTTTATTGTACTTGAGTTTTGATTAGTAAAGAATAGTTATTTTGTACTTTTCAGTTTTTTTTTAAAGCGGCTTAATTTTTTTTGTTATTTTTTTATTTATCTCTTTTGAGTGATCTTGGTCTAAATAGATATCTAGAGCAGGTCTGCAATTAACTTCTTTCTAATTCTGGAGCGCAACGATATACAAGAGAATCATCAATATAAATAAAGGTTATAACCAGGTTGCGTTATTTGGTGTAACTTCGAAGTCCAAGCTCGAATAATCGTGAATTTAAATAATATAAATTTAACTTCCGAAGTATGACCTACCAAACAAAAAAAAATAATCGAAATCAATTCATAATTGGCGGAGTAATCGCGTAACAAACATACAAAGAGAAAAAACGTACCTACAGTCGAATTACAAACTTCCTCCTTTTTTTGAAGTCGGTTAAAACTTTATTTGAAATGGGGAGGATTGGACTTATTATGATAAAGCCAGAGTCGTGGTGAAAGTGTTTTTTGGACTGGAAACTGTAGAAAGGTAAGATAGTGGCAGAATGACAGTATCGTGGGGTGGGAGGGAGGTGGAAGGCAAGAACTAGATCAAATTGTACAAAAAAAAATAGGGGTGGAGAAGATTGAAGGAGGCCTGCAGCAAAATAGTAGAGGAAAGCTTAAGATAGATAGATAATATGGACTTTACCTTATAATTATTGTTCGTAGCCATTTGGTTTTTGTAAAACGCATTTTTACTTGGCATGAATTGTCCCCCTGCGCCAAACCTGCAAAATTTGAAAAATTTATGAAAATTAGTCACATCGAAATCTGACACTGTTATAGTGCTTATAAACAGAAATAATACAAACGCACATTGAAAAGCACGCACATGCACACACAACACATACATACATACACACTGACTGAAAAATTAATGTTTTCAGTCTCTAGGTTTTGAGTTATTTATTTGGAACATACAGATAAACAGATAGGTAATGAAATATTATGTTGAAAGAGTTTTGTAATTTTATTCTTGAGAATTTTGCGAACTAAACATTGTGTACTTGTGAATCATGACATTGACGTAAATAATATGGTTTGATTTTTAATCTTCAAATAATGATTTATTCAATTTCAAGTAGTGATTCAATTTACTTAAATATATTAGCTATGATTCCGAGCACAATGGATATTATTCAATTGTTTCGAATCCATTGAAGTATATCTTTGTATACTCGTAAATGTAAACAGAGGTACGAGAATGTTAACTTAATAAATTGAATTGTCCTTTGCTTTCAAGTACACAACACTAGATTTCTTCAGAGGTTTACTTGTGTTTCATAATTTTTCCTAGTACGTATAATTAATAATTAGAAAATTACACTTATTGATTCTACACATCCAAAAATATTTTTTTTTCATCAGTTGTATATAAACACGTAATATTGTACAATACGTAATACATTAGTATTGTGTATTAGCCGTATTCCCGATTTTGTTTGGGATTATGAGTAGACATAGACATTAAGTCAAGCATCTGTCTGTTTTTAGATTGCTGACCAGAGTCATGAGCAAACGCATCGAATTGAAATAAAGACTAATTATTACTCAAAGATTAGTCCCATATTTTTCTGAAATCTTCATCCAAATCTGTTCAGAACTTTTTACGTAACACCATCACAAAAGACGTATATATTCTTATTATCTTAGTACATGCGTATGAAGTTAATCTGTTAGAGTGGTGATCAGTGCATTGACTTTCTAAGGCTCCGGGTTTGATTGCTATACAAATCCATCACGTCACCAAAAAGGTACTGGTTGAAATAAAAAAGGTACAAATTGCATTGAGTTTTAATGAGCTAATGTTCATATAATCGGTTGTTCCCCAGCATCCTGGTAGTGTTTGCAGATTTTCTTAGAATTTAGCTAAACGCCTTGTTTTCGCTGGATAATATCTTCTCTTATATGGTAGTTCTTTTATAACAGTTCTCTTTGCCTTCTTTAGCCATAAAAAAATAAATTATTGCCATATTTCAGTATATTTAACGTTCTTTGCTTTTTAAATTGAGAATATTGCATTCACTACTTTAGACATTGCTAGTACACACCTACATACGTATACACATGTTCTATATGTATAAATGTATATATACTCAAGATAGGTTGTGTGTTCAAATCCTTTTTGTTGTTGAACGTCGCTTGAAATCTCTTAGTCGTTTTGAATTATTAATAAATAGTAATAATTATTCATTGTAACTTTCATAAAATGATGTTCAATATACAGACGGGATCGTTTTATTTTTTGTTTATTACGGTAATAGATAATGAAATGACCAACAAATATGACGGAGGTAACGGAAAGGAAGAAAGCAAGAAAGCCAATTTGTTACAAAAATAGGTAATTTTTATTATCGAATTTTCCAGAATTCGAAGCTTAACATTATTTTCTGAACCAATAACTTTATAATAACATAATGTTCTGTTATAAAATGAAATTACGGGCAAGAGGAAGTTTTTTCACGAAATATTTCCACGTTTTTTGTTGATTAACATAATATTGTTAAAGGAATAATTACCTGTCTTCTATGGATTTATTTACCCACAAATAAAACCTCTGATTTTTGTACATTTCGAAATGTAATTCTTTAATTACATAAAATAAACTATAAGACTATCATTAGTATGTGCGTAGAATTAGCATAAGAAAGTAATTATTTTTTGCCTGTAAGTGTAAGCACCTGTCTTAGTCGATATTTTCTGAATCGAGATAATAGGAGATAATACGTCACTACTAATAACATTTTCATCGGATATGCTTAGTAACGCTTAGTAAGAATGTCAGAATCAATCTATTACGACAGCATCGGTCACAACAGGTTCTTACATAACGTCAATCTTCGACTGTGACCCGTTACATTGTATTAACTTTTGCAGATGTTCATATTATATATTTTTCAATGATATTTTATATATGTATATATTTGTGCTATATTCTACGCCAAATAAAAAACACTAATCGACATGTGTTTCGCCTCCTAATGATATGTCTTAATATATACTCGTAGTTGGGAGGCGAAACACGTGTAAGTTTATATTCGACACTTAAAGTATGAATAGATTGAATAGAAACCGGGTCTAATCTTTGAAAATTATTTCTAGAGAGGCGAAGCACGTGTTAATTAATAAGCTTAATATATTGTACCGACTTAGGTAGGTGTTAACCTGCTGAAACCCACCTCGCATGCTTTTTATTTATACTTTATTTACCCAACTTAATGCGGGATAGCTGGCGGAACCTAAATGACATTTTATATGCATCTATGTAAATTGTAGCTGCAACAGTGACGACTTTACTTTAGCTTTGTTATACGAGTATAACAATATACCTATGCAGTAAATAATGCGTTGCTTTTTATGATTTGCGACCATGTTTTTATTTGATATTTTAGTGTCAAGATTTATCGAGGCTCTTGTAGCTCAATCGTTTGGTATTTGATACGATCACTAAGGTTAAACAACGTGGCGTGCGGTTAAGAGTGATCTAGTGCCTCCGTATCGAGAATTTGTGTTTCGAAAGACGAATTAATTTAATGGTCTTCAATATAATTAGTGAATGTGAATAGCGAGTGAATTACGCTTTGATAATTATAATTAACTCCACTATAAAATGGTTTGTTCAAGTTAACCTTATTACAACTTAGTTTTGAAAGTAGAATCAGAAATTGATCCCGAATAATTTGTACTGAGATGAGTTTTCAAGAAACCCACTCAGACATACATAACTTTCCAATATTAGTACCTTTGACAGAATTTCATTATAAACTTTTTTAATTTATTTATTTATTATTTACACGCTGTAACCCCGATGTGGCAGATAGAGAAGACGAGATGTTATTTCATTTCTTCAAATATACTTCGTAAAAATACAGTAACTTTCATCTATTTTAGATATTCTATATTTATCAAAATTTCACACTTCATCTGCATATCTTTTTCAAACACTAGAACTTTCTATACTTTGTAGTGAAATATAAAATGAATGGAAATCATTACCTTGACATGTCTACGTTACTGAGGTCATTGGCGTCATTCGGATACATCCCGTCATTAGGATAGGAGTACGCTCCAGATGGGTCAGTTTCGTATCCTGCGAAGTCTTTATTATCATTACTGTAACCATTTTGTTCATCGACGTTTGCTGGAGGGTAACTTGCTTGGCTAGACGCTGCAGATAACTGTGATATTCCTAAAAATAATAAAAAAAAATTACTTGGGTTTCCTTGTGTCAAAAAAAAATTAATTTAGTGTGAGATCTATTCGTGTACAGGGAATTTCATATATTTATGAGCTCGATATATAAAGATAATTTTTGGTGCTTTTTTTGGTCATAAAGGAGAAATCTGCATAAAGAAAAAAATACTTTATTCGACCTTACAAAAGTTTTACTAAACTCGTAACACACGGAACTTGTTGGGTTAATTTAAAAATACTAATAACCTGTTAGTGCAAAATTCCTGTCAACATACCTAATATCTTTTGTTCTACTTTTTTCAAAACTCAATACGTTCCTCAAAATACATATTTGTTAAGTTTTGTTGTACTGTCTGAAACGTAATTACTCTGTACGTGTTTCCAATGGTGCGATGCAAGCGCACCGGGCCTCAGCGCTGCACTGTGCGTGTGCCGCTTTAGCGACTGGGTAGAGTAGGTGCCATTTTCAGAAACATTTAATGTATTTTTATTTTTGTATGAAAGAAAAAACTCATGAATTTTTGAAATACGTGAAACAAAAGTTATTGGGGATAATGTTTAGTACAAAATCCTAAGAGGTTATTAGTATTTTTAAATTAAACCTGTATTTACAAAACTGTTTTTGTACCTAATTAACAAATTTGCTAAGTATAATATTAACTGAAGTAAATCCGATGCACACCATTAACATACTTTTAATCTAAGCTCTTTAGTAAATTTAACATAAAATTTTGTAACTTTTATGTTCGAACATGAAATTTCAATTTTTTTTTTGTAAATTGAACATTCGTCATATTGTAAAAACACTTTAGTGAATTTTGGTTTGTTTTACGAATCAACAGATCAACCCTCAGAATTCAACTGAAGTTTTTTGAGTGATATAGATACCCAACCCCCTGGGGGGAAACTGAGTTACGTGGAGTTTTTATCAAAACTCGTGCGGTAGTCGACCTCGATGCGTTGTCAAGGGGCTCCGGAATCTACTAGGGAATGCAAGCGAGCCCCTCTCGCTTAAACTATAAGTAATATACTTAGTCATTTCACACAGCTCCTACTATTTGTTTACGACTAAACAAAATTGAAATTTTTAATTTACAATTTTTAGCTCTTAAGTAAAGTATCTTCAATAAAGTCGGCGATCAGTCGGTGCGATGATGTTTCGTTTAGACATTTTTTACAGATTTTTCATTTATAACATGCACACACTTTTTTGACAGATTTTACATTATTTTCGATATTTTGCAGATGAAAGGACCTTGTGGGGGGTCCGTCCGGATTGTTACCATCATCTTATTCGCCAATCCTGCCGCCGAATAGCAGTACTTGCTCTGTTTCGTTCTCGTGTGAAGGGTAGTCGGAAAATTTTGACACAAGTGTTTTCTTAGTGCTGATATGTAAATATCTATGGATCTCAGTCAACTTAGTCAGGACTGATTCCCCTTTTGTCTTTCCCGTGGTATAAAAAAAATCTGAGTATGCTTCGTCGAGAAGTAAAACGCGTGCCCATAAAATAAGTTTGAATTTGTCACGAATTAAATCTAAAAATAAGTATTTAAAATTTTCAGTCACCCACGTGCAGTATGAAAGACATTTTTGTATAGAACACTTGTGTTTATATTTACTTGTACAAATACTGAGAATGTTAGTTTTTGTAAACTCAAAGAAAAGCATTTTTTCTCAGAATTACATTAACAAGTATTCATTAGTGTGTCTACGCAAAAACCTGGTACACAAATAAAAGAGAATAGAAAGATTAGATTTCCAGATTGAAAAGACTTAAGATCGAAGGGGTTTATCTGAGCGTTCGGCTTTACTCAGTTTTATGTTCCCAAATGACCAGATAGTTGGCTTTGATCTCTGGGTTTTTATTGGACTTATCCTGACTGTTGTCAAGGGATCAAATACCTTTTATGTACAGTACTATGAATGACGATATAACGACATTCTGAGCTTCTTTGAAGATAAATAATGTTAGTCAGACATATCCTATATGTTTGTATGTGTAGTCAGACAAGCTAACATAATTAGAATAATAGGCACGTGATAGTTTATTTTAAAATGGGTATGATACCTGTATTAATTGGGTTTGTCAAAATTAATCTGCGTATCAAAGATGGGAGTTATTTTTTTAATCTGGTATTTTATAACCTTCTGAAAAAGTACATACATAATAATATTAAACACAATAGTAATTTTTAATTTCTTTATTTGAATCGATTTATTAATAAATGATACACCAGACAATACACCAATCATCGGGTCTTAAACTAGGGCATTCCCTGTGCTATGGACCTATGAGAACCAAACAACGACACTACTAGGGGCGTCTCCCAGTACATACAAGCATAAATTAATAAATTAAGTTATATTTTTTTTATTTATGTTTCTTTTTATTTATGCTTTAAAGCATTTCTTAATTTGTGCTTTTATACGCTTCAATTTTAATAAAAAAAAAGTGTGTGCTCCGTAAGCTCCGACGCACGACTGGAGCTTACTGGTTTTTTTCCATATTTTATATACTTTTATTCACTTCACTGTATACAATAATATTAAACATCAATACTAATAGATATAAAAAAAAATGTGGAGCGACCGAGTCGAGATTTGAACTCACAACATAATAATGATTTTTGAAAATAGGAGTGAGTATTTATCAATTGAGCCAAACACACGTTGATGTAACATGTCAAAATTTTGTATTTAAAGCACTATGAGCAACAATACACGACGTCTACGTAATATTACATAATTCGGTTGCGTTTTAATTTTGTGAGTAAGATGTGATCTCAAAGGTCTATGAAAGACCTTAGCTCCAATATAAGAGACAATTATAATTTCAAAATTCAAGAGGAATAAGTGACATATGTATATCTGTTTAGCAACACGCCTCAGCGATCACTATACTAAAGTACTCTGTGGCGATCACTGTCGAGTCGGATAGGAGTGAAAGAGAAGGAAAAAGTGAAAGGTGCGCAAGGTACGTCGCGCAGAAAACGTAACGCTTTTATTTAACGCTTGTATAAATTTTACTCATAAAATTTCCATACCGGGGGCCTTATATGAAAATCGATTCTTAAGGAGTAAACTCCAAAAGTTATCACTTAATAATATTTGCTTATCTATTAGTGCGTTCGTCTGGATTAATTTTGCGAATATTTACTCAGACTCAGATGGAAGTTTCACTAGTTGATATATTGATAGGCAGGGAGTGAATTAGACTATAGTTTGGGTACAGCAGGTACCACACAATGAATCGAAAAAACTCATAGTAACACCCAGATTCCAAGACAATTTACAAAAGATCATTCGTAAATTGTCCTAACAGGGATTGGAAATCGGAGTCCAGGACTGGAATTTGGACAAGCCCACGTCTAGTGTTCAATATGAACTAAAATAGAACTTACAATATGAGCGTCTAATAATGAGTCTCGTACATGGAGTGTAAATAGCACAAAGTGATACAGCCTTGATCAGTAAGCTGTAGTTAATACATTTTGCCTCACTCATGACACACTTTATTCGTACTGCGTCATTCTTACTCTCTCGCTGCTGGATATGAGCTATGATAGACTACGTATTGGTAAGTAAGTAATGTATGCGAGTTAAGTACACTATGTTGTACACAGATCTTCCCATTTGTTTGTAGTAACGACGCTAACGATAGTTTTAGAAAAAAATAGATAATAATAATAATAATAATGCGCCATACGATGCACACCAATCATCTGATCTCAAACTAGGGTATTCCCTGTGCTATGAAAACCAGACGACGACTACTGGTGCTGTC
Organism: Zeuzera pyrina; assembly: GCA_907165235.1. Lineage (NCBI taxonomy): Eukaryota > Metazoa > Arthropoda > Insecta > Lepidoptera > Cossidae > Zeuzera > Zeuzera pyrina. Next base: position 12,075,481 of record OU015639.1, on the reverse strand, counting down.
TCTCAGTACACCTAGACCCGAGACAATCTAGAAAAGTTCATTTCCTAAATTAACCCAACCGGGAATCGAACCCAGAAACTTCCGCGCTTGGATGCAACGTCTAAACCACTGCGCTATCGAGGTCGTCGAGATAACGTTGCGTTATCTATTTATTCTTAACATTTTTGGTAAATCTTAAAAGAAAAAAGCGTTTTTACTTTTTATCAAAAGATTATACATAGAGCACATTAAAAGAAATCACCTTTGATACGGAGATTACATTTTATATTTGTCGTTATTTTTATCTTGAACATAAGGACCTAAATATTTTTTACTCTAAGAATTGTTTATTGCGTTCCAAAATATAAAAATAGAAAATGTTGAGTAGATAATTTTATTTACGAATATTTAAAACTAGCAAACCCGGCCTGTTTCACTGGGCGTTAGTCTCACTGGGCGTAAAAAACAAAAAAAAGTTCTACTGATCCGATCGCTACCAAACTTTACAGGATCACTCACTAGGCCAATTCGATGATTCCCTGAAAATTTCATCGAAATCGGTGCAGCCGTTTCGGAGTCTATAAGGATCATACATACATACATATATACATCGCCTTTTATATATACAGAAAGATATAAGCCCTATATTTTCTGCTATTACTCTCAATAAAATAAACTTATTATATTTACAAGAAAAACGTTAAGTTCAAAATGGAACAAAATAACTTCACTTGTTTATATTACTATTAATATATATTCGGCTTTCAATAATATTTCCTTAGGCACCTTATAAAATGCTAACCTCATATCATAAAGTGTTACGATAGATAGCCTTAATAGTAATAATGTCATCCTATTTCCGTTTATTGAGTATTTAAAAGCTCTATAATAATAATGCGCCAGACGATACACACCAATCATCTGATCTCAAACTAGGGTATTCCCCGTGCTATGAGAACCAGACGATGACTACTGAGGGCGTCTCCCAGTACACCCAGACCCGAGACAATCTAGAAAAGTTCATTTTCTAATTTGACCCGACCGGGAATTGAACCCGGAAACTTCCGCGCTTGGGTTAACGTCTAAACCACTGCGCCATCTAGGTCGTCAAATGTCTATATTTGAAAGTTCGCTCTTGACAATATTGCGAAGTTAATCCAAAGTTACGAATTAAATTTAATTAAAAACGAGTCTGGCGATTAACTTACCTTTACCGAGTATTTTGCCGAAACTTCCCAAAATGCTCGGGAGAAACATAGCAACCAGTATACTTTTGAAAACTTGCGCTCCAATTAGTAGAGGCAGGAAGAGTTTCTTTAAACCGAAGGCTGAAATAGAAATACAACTTATTTTAAGTTCTGTTTATTTTTAACTAAGTCTAAATGAAACTTTAAAACATCTTTATATGTATAGTTTTTATGTAAATGTTTGTCACTAAACTCTTCCTAAACAGCTGGACTGATTTTGATGAAATTTTTTGTGAGTGTTTGAGTGGGTCCCTGGATGATTAAGATTCACAATTGGATCCGGTAGCTGACTCTGCAACCGGGTTCTAGGACATTTTTTAATTATTTCGGGAACTTCTCCTGAACGGCTGGACCGATTTTGGTGAAATTTTTCATGTGTTTTTGAGTGGGTCCCTGAATGGTTTAGATTTACAATTGGACGCGGTAAGTAGCGCTGCAATCGGGAATTATAAATTTTCTTTTATTTGATATTTGGCGTTCGGGTAGGACAACGTCTGTCGGGTCTGCTAATTAATTATTTTTTCCTTAGGTACTAATAACTGAATACCTCGATATTGCTACTCGTTTGCAGTTTTCACTTAATATAGAAAGATATGTATGTTATTTTGTAATTACTTGTCGGTCTGAGAGGGAAAGCAAAATATAACATTGTCGGCCAGTTATCGTACTAAAGTCGGCCAACTGACATCAGAATAATAACGCTTAAAAACAGCGCACAACAAACAAACAACATCAACAAATGAAGCAATGAAGTTATGCATCTGTGCGTAAGCATCATATCGACTAAAGTGTAAAATATTTCAAATTGTATTAAGTTTTTCTGATGTTTAACGACATTAATTTATAGCACTGGTTCCCAAACTTATTTTATCTACTGAGTCGAGAGCTCATGCAGTCGTTGTCTAAGATGCCTCCTAGCTAAATGAAATTACAAATCACCCCCAGGCCTCTACACAACGCCCCCATTTTTTTCTAGGTCTCTTACCGCCCCCCTTTAGGCCTGCAGCGCCCACAAGGGGGCGTTATTGCCCACTTTGGGAATGGCTGTTTTATAGCACAGAACCTCATTTTTCTATTTGATTTGAAAGAGATACGATCGACAAGTGTTTGCTTGACAAACGGAGCCATTTACTTACGGCTCTAAGTAAATTCCTTCAATTTCGTGAGCTTAATCGGTTTGTAAGCGTTATTATTTGAACAAAAACGTTGAATAAATGATACCTAATTGAGTTTCTTATCGATACTTTATTTGGAACAGGGCTTATTTTAACTCGTATGGGCGAAGGGCTAGAAAATCTCCTGCTATTTATTTCCGTTTTGTCGTTTGTAGTGAAGTGATGAAAATGCGATTTATTACGCCTTTCTACTCTACCCATTCCATAAAATAGTGTTAATTTATGTATGTATGTGTAATATGTATATACAATATATACAGATATATACAGTATAAGTATATGTAATATCTAATATTTACATATTTATATTACACGTCATTTAAAAAATTGGCATTGTTTAGCGTCCCTAGCAAATTTGCGGCATCACCTTCTCAAATAATCAGTTATATACTCGTGTATACCTATATATTGATTTTAAATTACTTAAACTTACACCTTTGAATAAAAAGATACTACAGAATAACAAAAAGATACTATACTACAACGATTTGTTTGGATACTTACCATGTATAGCATGAAAGTAAAGAAGAGTTTCTAAATAATTGCTTAGAAATGTGTCTAATATACATATCCCTGTAGAATATAGGATTATCCTTATAGGATATATGTACATTCTAAATTATAAACGAAATCACTACAAGCAATTTTTATGATATTTGTAACATTAGTTCACAAACAATTATTATCAAAGGATGTATTAGTTTGTAAACAAACAAGTTTAAATAATGTGATAAAATCTATATCTAATCTAATATATAATATATATAAATCTATATATAAATCTAATCTACTATTCATAACTTTGTCGGTTGAAAAATAAAACAGGAAGCTTCTTGTAGCTAAACGAGATTTTCGTGATATAATTATGTGGCTTTTGGCACCGATTTCGAACAATATGCCAGTGATGTAATTTGGGTTTACTCTATATTTTAAAAGATACTTTAGGCTGCACTAGTTACTTGTGTGAATCGCATAGACCAGTAAGATTATAGATGGCGCATTGAGAGATTTTATAATGAAAACAAACGCGTCAAAATCTCGTGGGATGCAGGGCGGTGTGCTGTGATCTGATTGGTTATATCAAGGCTGAACGTTGAATATTTGAAAGTAGATAAGTGGAGATCTGTGAGCGTGGTCAACGTTTAAGTAATATATTACTAAATTATAGTCGGCCACTCACAGGTGCTTTCATAAACGTCGTTTCATATGGTCTATGGCGAATCAAATGGCTTAGTAAAATTAGATATGAAGCGCCAAGCGTCGCGATTCTTACATACTTCTTTCGCTTTCTCAAATCTCATCATTCTCCTTACACATTTTCGCCTAGGTGTGCGAGAACTTTTGACCGTCCGTTCTCTCCGTCCGTTCCGCCAAGTATCCCGGTCTTTCCATACTTCTTTCGCCTTCTCGATCCTCATCATTTTTCTTACAAACTTTCGCCTATATTTGCGAGTGCTTTTGACATTTTCGTCAGCTAACACTCTGGCTATTTGATCTTCATAAGTAACTTTCGCTCTGTAGATTTTCTTCGTCAGTCTTTCATCACTCATTCTTTCTATGTGCCCGAACCATCTTAGTCCACCTTTCTTCATTTTTACAAAAACACTGTCGTGCAACCCTGTCAATCTGCGTATCTATTAAAATTAGATAAAATGAGTATTATGATTTTGTCACACAGGAGTCCCAACAAGCAACATTTTTGTTGTATGGAGTTTTATTTATATATATTCTGATATTAATATAAAACGTCTTAAAGTGCATTGTCGCAGTGGTTTTCGATTTTTAGTTTTAATGAAGATTGTAGCTTATAGTTGTTAGGAAATAGGTCTATTAGGCTTTTAACTGGACCTCACCCAAATTAACCAAATATGTGTTAATTTATTAATTTACTATTGTTTTACACAAACTTTTGAGTTATTATGTGCATTTTTAATTTTTTAATCTCGAGTTTGACACCACTTTTTACCCCTCTAGGGGTAAAAAGGGGACGTATTTTTTTAGATTCTTCAAAATCTAAACAAATACGTCGAAGTAAATATAAATAATTTATACACACAAACTTTTACTTCTCCTCTCTCTTAAACGTTTTTTTTATTTACTTTAATATTCCTTTTCAATTTCTTAGAGATTGACTTTCCAATAATCTCTTCGCGGGTGCCTACACTATGTAAGAAACCTCTGTGCAAAATTTAAAGTTTTTGTGCGTTAATGTGGCATTCAGTCGGTTAGTCAGTCAGTTTCTTCTTGATTAGGCATATAATAGATCTTAATCTTTGAGACACTGAGTTCCACAGATAATTCATTATGTCGTCGTGATGCTGTAAAATATTCGATATTATACATAAATATATTATGTAGAACGTAAATATAGTTATTAGCTTAAGGATAAGCTTTTTAAGCTTCTCTTACTCCACAGTAAGAGAAGCTTAAAAAGCTTATCCTAAACATTTTCCAAGAATACATCCGACGCGGCCCTGTTACGGTTTTATAATAAAGTAGTTAGTATGGATTATAATTTAAGGTTTCTTGAAGAGTTTATTACCTCGATGGAAACTAACGGAACTATCTGTTTTAATGATATGGAAAAAGGTATATTTTAGTTGCTAAGGTAAATCTCATTCTCAAAGCTTTTACCGCCTTGGAGGTGTCATTTGAATATAAAAAGTAACGGCTCAGCGCACAAATGCTGCAACGATCTTTTGGATACAAATTAGAAATTACCGATCGTTTTCTCTTTTATAAATTGAGATTACACTTTTTACTTAATAATAAATGAATTACGCAACGTAACTTAATCTAGGCTTTCAATTTATTTGTTTCGATTTATTCGTAATGAAGTCTTTATTACCTTTTATCTGACATAATACAATTGAACTTTAACTGATTGAGTTGTTTTTTTCAAAGAAAGTATATTATTTGGAATACCACTAAAATAATGTGAAAGTGATTAAGTTGAAAAATGATTTCATAAAATTTATTTGTTGTATGTTTTGATTACCTAATTTATTTTATTATATTGTGTTTATCATTATTGTTAAAACACTTACATCTGAATCCCATAACGCCGGCTGCCTTTGGAAGGTTGATCGAGAGAATGTGTGTGTCAACGAAATTTTTTATTTTCTGGAATAGTCTGTACTCATATGAAAATTTGCTAAACAGAGCCCTTCCTTCTTCCAAATCACTTTTTCTTTTTGAATTGCTGTTTTTGTCAATTGATTTAATCTCGATACCATCTATAATTTCGTATCGATCTTTGCTTAAAGCCTTGTCTATAATTTTTTCAATTTCATTTTCAAATTGACTCTCGGTTTTATTTACAAGTAAATATTTTTCCGTGAATTTACCCACTGTCACCATGATATCTTCTATGTAATTTGTTGATTCGTCAATTTCATTCCAACTTTCATCATCGACTTTATATTCTGCTATTTTTCTATTACTATTATTAACACTGTTTATTCCATTATTACTACTAATATGACGGCTATGGCAGTCGTTACAATCTAATTTATTATCTAAACTGTTACTTCTTTTGGTTGTGCTTTCTTGGCTCGATTCATCTTTAAGTATTGTTTGACAATTACTTTGAATAACGAGAAGAAATATGTACAATATTACTAGTAGGCTATTTTCTCGAAACCTCCATTCTGATCTACTAAGTCTGCTAAATCTCTTCTCTGCTTCTCTTCCAATAACGAGGTCCATTTTTAAATTGTGCTTCTTCAAACTTCATCACCGGATACCGAAGAAAAAATGTTTTAAAGAGATTTTCTTGATTTCATGAACTGGGATATCTGCAACAAAAAACAAAATGATTAACAGAGAATTTTTAATAGGAAAATGTTTGTTAACAATATCGAAAAGAGTAAATGGTAATTTCGAAAACTTTGGAAATTAATTTTTATGTTTCTGTCTTTTTATATATAGCTTCTTTTAGCATAGCAGCATTTTATGTAGAAAAAGAACTACAAGTAAGTATTTATATAAAGATTTGACTGGCTCGTTAATGTGAAGGTTAGTACATATCTCTTGTTAATCGTGGATTTCGGATTCGCGGCACTCAAAAGAATTTGAAACTTTTTAAAATTATTTCATATAATTTTAAAAAGTTTCAACTTCTTTTGAGTGCCGCGAATCCGAAATATACGATTAAGAAGAGAAATATTTATTAAGAAAACCATTAATATAATTTATATATAGATTAATATTTAAGTATAGGTTGTAAATAAATTAGTTTGTTTACAAGTAAAATTATGTGACAATGGATGGCACAATGGTAAATATAATTTCTCATCGAACTAAACACATATTTTTAGAATCAGCAATCGTAAAACCAATAAAGAGAGTTTTACGATACACTCGTGGAGATTGAAGCGCGTTCCGGTCAATGCGATAATGTTCTCTAAGTGATTTTTTATGGCTGCTGAGTGTGCTAAAGCTAGAGAACAATACGGCAGAGAGTTCCGTGTTCTACGAATTAAATTCTACTCTGAACTTAAAGGCGTGAAGCATAGAAATGATGTTTACAAAAACTAATTGCTTTTTATATATGACTTTGGTTAATGAGAATTATTAGTGAAATAATATAATAGAAGGAAATCCTTGTAAGATTCCTTCATCAGCCATTTTAAGATCATAAGGATGGTGGTACATACAGATACATACATATAATTCCGCCGAAATAGTGGATCTGTGTACAACGGGTCCATTAGTGTGCCGGTCTCAAGCTCGGATAAAGGAGGCCAAAGAATCACAATGTAATTATGATTTTTACATAATACATTGCGATTCGAGGGGGAGGACGGAGGGCGGATGCGAATGTGTGGTTTAAGCCCCACATTCGAATCCACCGTTATTCCTTACCAATCAATACACCTTCCCATCCATTTTCATCATATTCTCTATCCTCATCTAGGAACACACTTTCCTACTGCGCAGTGTATGGAGGCTGTGCAGGGAGAATCCATTCTCCATACCCCCAAGACGAAGGTGGGAGGACTCGTGGCGAGGATCCACAGCATTCAGCTGTAGGCAGCAAGGGGTGGTGCAAAGGGGGTCTACCCGTCAGGGGAGAGGACTAGACCATTTTGGAGAAGGGAGATATCAAGGCTAGCTGAATCCTGGTCACCACTTAAAGGTGATCTGGGAATGAGGCAAAGCCGAGGCACCACACCATTGCAAAAAAAAAAATGGGTGGATACGGGTGGAACTTCTCCGTATATTCACTGTCGCTAACGAGACTGTGCATGGGATGTAGTGTACCTTATAAAATGTAGCTAGGGTGTGGTAAGGGAGCACTGATGCACTCAAATTATAGTTCTTTCCTTTCATTTAAATAGAGCATGGAAATTACTAATAATTTAAATAAAGCCAAAGTCTCTGCTGCGGGGAACCAGGCACAGGTAACTCAAATAACTGGAACGGGAGCAAGAAAGCCGCATGCTGAAAAAGTTTTTGACTGTAATGACAAGGCAGATAAACTAGCAAGATGTGGGGCAGTTACGCCAATAATAGGACAAAAACCATATCCTTCGATCTCAAACAAAATAACAAATAGTGTAATATGAAAATTAATTGATGAAGAAATAAATGAAGAATGGAAACAATTAAAAACATGCAGATAAACCAAAACGTACTATGAAAGAAAAGACAACAAAGGCTAAGTATATCCTTAGGTTAGAAAAAGGTAACGTAAGAATATTGGAGAGGTATCATAATAGGTCATTGTATACTAAATCGACATCTATCACTACTCACTACTAATAGATCCTCTATGCAAACACTGTAACGGGGAGGAAACTAGTTTATATTTTATAGCAAAATGCAATATGTATACAGGTATTAGATTTAATACACTAGAGTCAGATGTACTGGAAGAAGAGGAACTGAGGACAATCAAACTAAGGGATATCTTCATGTTTTCTAGGTAAACCGGTATATTCAAGGACAAAACCAGGGAGGGAGAACCATCAGGCCAACTGTAACTGGAGCTCAAACCAGGGAATAGGACTGAATGGCGTCACTCGTGGGAAGTCGACAGTCCATCTGCGGCGTGGCGGACGTCCTTACTAGCAATTTACATCGACATATGTAAATACTTATCTTCACGCTGTCTTCCTACCAGATAGTCAGAGAGGACGGAGCGCGAAGCGTCGTATACATTTAGATACATAATAATAATAATAACATAAACAATTCATAAGAGAATTAAGTAACGGGTAAATTGAATTTTCCAACTTAATTTGATCATTTCCCCTTTTACTCAGAATTACAGGATCCAGAATTATAAAAATATCAGGTAATATAAACAGTAAGAGTTCACAATTTCTGAAATTTTCAGAAGTTTACAAGTCCTAGTCATTATATATCTGCTATATACATGCATATCTTCAAGCTGCATCCCTAATGGGGTAGTTAGAAAGGACGGAGCACCATATATCGCGATACTTGGCGGACCGTCCTCTGTAACTGCTTTCGTCCTTACTAGTTCTGTCGCCTCCTCAATCCTTATCATTCTTCTTACATACTTTTGCCTAGATTTTCAAGTGCTTTTGACATTTCCGTTAGCCAATACTCTAGCTATTTGATCTTCATAAGTCAGTCTTGGTCTTTCTTCGCTTCTGCTACCCCTCGTTTTTGCTCTGTAGATATTTTTCGTAAATCTATCATCAGTCATTATTTCCATGTGCCCGAACCATTTTAGCATTCCTTTCGTCACTTTTACGATAACACTGTCGTTCACCCCTATCAATCTGCGTATCATTGTTAATTTTGTCTGCAAGGGTGACGCCGCACATATTTCTAGGAGATCGCATTTCTATTGAATTTATCTTCCGTTCACATACCACCTGATCATTCACCACCTGATTTCACATACATACCTGATCCACAATTTTATAAATATTGTACGGAATTCTTTAAGCGTAAATTGTATTCACGCTTGATTAATTTTTTTGCATTACTATATGTCTTTAGAACATTTGATGATAAACAGTGACAAGACCAAATGTTAATCATATTTTCTCAGAAAATATCTGTTCACTTTCGCTTTATAGTTAGTGGCGCCTAATTGTATAAATTCTATTAATTAAATAAGAATATGTGTTAATTCGACATTTTATTTTTTTTATTCATCGTTAATTCTTAAGAATAAAAAAAAGAAAAAAGTCTTGCGGTTTCATTCGCGTTAAATTTGGTAACTTCCCAAACTAAAACATACCGCAGATTTCTCTGAAAAGTTCTCTACCTGTCAATCAAAGACCGGTCACTATTTTGACCGGTCTTTGATTTCAGCTATTTCATTCATTCAGCTATTTCAGAAAATAGTCCGAATAAACAAACAGAGACAATCAAACGAAAATTTAAAATCACGTGTTTGGGTTTTTGTAGTGTTATTTAAAGTTATTTAAAGTAAGTGTTTGTTTAAAGTTTTGTAAAGTGAAAATATGAGTTAAGAACACGCCTTTATTTAGAAATCACATCTGACAGGTACTTCAATTTAATTTATTTGTACAGACGTCACTTATGTAAATAATTCATAACGGGAATGTCGAACTGAATGAATAAATGTGCCCATTCCGATTCAGTGAAAGTTTAAGTCATATTTAAGTTTCTGAAATTGTATAAGCCTTACATATTGGGTAAACTCATACCTAGAATATAAGTACTAACATAGTTATAAGATTGCTTGTTACTAACAATATTGGATCATGTTGTCTGAAATAAAAAGATTATTATTATTATTATTATAAGGAAATTTTTAAGCTCTGCCATGCAATTGTTTAAAAACTCGAATCGCCTAAGAGAGAGTTTTTTAGAGTGGTAAAGCCATGCTGCATTGCAGTCCGAATTTGGTCCGGCTCTCCCGGGGAAAACCGCCCTCTCACAGATTATCGACATCAAATAACAGCATCTATTGCTGGTTGTGTTTCGTTCGGTGAGTGAGAGTGCCGGTGGCCCTTCACTCCTCCCCCTCCTTTCCCACCTTTCCCTTTTTCCCTAAAGGCCGGCAACGCGCCCGTGATTCTCCGGATGTTGCGGGTGTCCATAGGCGGCGGTGATCACTTTCCATCAAGTGAGCCGCATGCTCGTTTGCCCCCTCTTAAATAAAAAAAAAAGAGACTCGGTCGACAATTCACCTCACTTCGCATTCGAACTCACTTGGCCTTCAAATGGAATTCCTTAAACCTATACTAGGAGCAAAGTCGAGCGATCTTGGAAGCAAGTTTGTTAGGGATTGCTTTAAGAGTAAACGTCTCAGTCGACATTTAGTCTTAGTGTATTTTAACTTCTTCTGCGAAAATTACGTTAAATAAAACTTGTTTTATTTAGATCTATTTAGATTAGATTGTTATATTTAGCGAAACGTAAAAAAAAATATTTACAATAGTACGGACTCGCCACCGCACTCTTTGAGACAGCGCTAGAGTATTTCTGTCAATTTTAGAGAATACCAGTTCGCAGTTGACAACTTCGCTGCGGATTCAGAAGCGAATTCGACTAATTTGCGTTAGATAACCGCACTGCTGATTCCGCTAACTAAAAAGGAAATTGGGCGTATGAGAAAGTAAGCACGTCTGTCAAACTGTATGTTTATGTTGTTTATTACAATTTAATTTATCGTTAAGTATGATTATCAACATTGTTAAATGTGAATGGTAATGTATCATGCAAGATATTAATGATTTCAAGGAATTTATAATAACGTTTTCGTAATGAAGATTTCTCTTTACAGAATAGAAATTAGACGTAAAATAAATGACATAATATTTTAAAATTAATATTTCATACCATGTAATATATTGAAGATGAAGTAATAGTATTTAATGCTTACTAATAATACATTATGAAGTAATGATTTTTTAATGACCTTTATAATATCTTTAAATACAAATATGTTAAGTTGTAAGCTTCAAAAATTCGAAAATTTCTGTATCGATTGAGCTCAAATTTTGATAAAATGTACAATCCACTTCAAGGAAGGTTTTTGTGCTATTTAATTGGCGCTGTAGTACATTACCGCGAGTGAAACCGCGGGGCGCGGCTAGTATATTATACATTTCATTGTAGGCTGTCAAATGAATTATCTCCTGGTCTAAGGTTAATGCACTGGCTCCCAAACTTATTTTGTCTACTGAGTCCGAGAGCTCATGCAGTCGTTGTCTAAGATGCCTCCTAGCTAAATGAAATTACAAATCACCCCCCAGGCCTCTACACAACGCCCCCATTTTTTTTCTGGGTCTCTTACCGCCCCCCTTTAGGCCTGCAGCGCCCACAAGGGGGCGTTATAGCCCACTTTGGGAATGGCTGGGTTAATGTGTACATGTACAATATCAAAGATACTTTATCTTGCTGCCCTGGTGTCGTACAGTTGAGGCAGGTTTCTGTGATTACTCCTGTGTAGACAAAAAAAAGGTTAGCGTCCAATCCGAATAGAAAATGGGATGAAGTTGTGTGTGTACGATGGAAATAAATAATAAGTAGGTGATTGTACAAATTCTTCTAAACGTCATAATATATGCGACTATGCCTTTTTATGGGTTTTATGTGAATGAAACGTATTCATGAGTTGCGGTTTCAGCTTATCTGGTTAAGGCAGGTATAGAGTGTCGGCAAAGTTCCAATATGAAAGCAAAAATCGGGTGAGTGCCAACCATAAAGCAATAATAAGATCGTATTCACTTTTATGACGCAAGGTCAAGCACATGATAATATATCTCTTTTTCATTTAATTATCTAATAAAGACGAAGAGTGTTATTAGCCTTTGTTTTATGAGCCTATTTAGAAAAAGGAATTTCTTTGTTTTATTTTTATGTATTTAATGTACTCGTAATATGTATGTTTGTAAGTAGGTGCGATTTTATAAAAAGCCTTTACAGTCTTTTAATTTCAATTTAGATTTCAAAGATTGATCGATTGAAAATTATTTTAGTTCTCAGTTTTGGTTCTCAATTATTATGCTGGTTACTTTGGTTCTGGTTTTGGTTATTTTGGTTAAGTAATATCGATTGAAAAAATCGTATAAATTATATGACTATAATAATTATTATAATTTTTAGGTCTTTTCCGCTCAAAAGTTCAAACTAGTTAATTTCACACGATTCGCTACTTAATGAAGTATCCTCAAGAAATTTCAGAGATGAGATTCGGTCAGCTAACTGGCTCAAAACAAAGGTAGATAGGTTGTTTTTGTCATTATAACATATCTTTATTTGACTATTTGTTAGGTAGTTCGGTTCTTTATCATTTATCTTTCCTTACATCTTTTCTTACTTATAACATATTTTCCTGTCGTTTGAATTACAGGTTGGCTAGAGTCTCAAGTCGTATAGTTTTAAATACCCTAAGTCTTATAAATCTCTAGAAATATTTTTTTTAATTTCAACAAATTGAGTCTATATCGTGTTCATACTTTAATTACCTTCATTTTTCCGACGTTTCGAGTGGATTGCAACGATCGTAGTCACGAGCAAACTAACGAGGACGAGAGTAAAATTAAATTTAGAAGTTTGTCATTTTATTAAAACCTTCTGTGTCAAACAAATATAAGTGTTCATGACATGTAGCACTTAACCTATAGAGCAGCAATGTCATTTATTTTAAATGAAAACAAATTACTTCTATGGTTTATTTCTCGCTTGTTTGATTTTTTCCTATTTAATAATAATAATTTCCTATTTTTCGTATTTAAATCCCTGTGCGAAGACGGGGAAATTCGCTAATTGTCTCTGGTCAATTGACAGCGGCGCGCGTGTTCTTGTGGCACAGCGAAGGTGCAAGTGGTTCTGTAACTTATACTCATACTGTGAATGTGACGGCGCGTAATTTTACAGTTTGATTTTTCGCTGTTTTTGCCATAACATCCAATAGAGCAATAAGCCATTACGTAAATATTTAAGTATAACTATGTCCGGTTTTGGTTACGTACTGCTTAATGCGAGCGACAGTTGCTACTTGTTAGTGTAAATAAACTAACCAGTGGTGAATAAAATGGTTCGATATTTCATCTCTATAGGTTGAGTGCTCTATGGTACATGATCATTTACTCATGCTTGGCACTCCATCCTCTGATACAGCTTGAAGATATGTGTGTAGTATGTATGTGTGTGTGTGTGTGTGTGCATGCGCACACACACATACATAGGTACGTATGTACGTACGTACGTAAGTACATACATACATATATACGTACGCGTATATGCATCTGTGCGTGCGTGCGTGTGTGTGTATGTATAATTAATTTAAGTACAATTAAGGACCCTTTTCTTTATCTTTACTAAGCGGTAGAAATCTACACACGGATACCCAGAACAATTAAGAGAGAGAATGGGTTATGCGGGGTTTTTACCCGCCAAAACTCCTACGGTGGTATATTATAAAATTGTGTGTGTAAGAATTAATTATTATCTATCAATTCAAGTAAGTGATAATAAATAAATAAGTGGCTACGCGCCGTCACATTCACAGTATGAGTATAAGTTACAGAGCCACTTGCACCTTCGCAGTGCCACAAGAACATACGCGCCGCTATCAATTGACCAGAGACAATTAGCAAATTTCCCCGTCTTTGCACAGGGATTTAAATACGAAACCTCAATATTTCTTTACTTTTATAACTAATTGTAAATGGGTTAAATATGTAAACCTTTCTAGTTAAATGTTCTAAATTATGATATTAACTGCGCAGAAATCCACTTCGAAGTTTCCAATTTACAAGCGAGTATTAGCGAACGCAGATTGCTACTTTGTATTACAGTATTCGGAGATAAGAAAATTTGTATCTCAGGAGGGTAACAATAGTTCACAACAATGTTACCGATGGTACGCGTAACTACATTTAATATACATAGTTACAATGCCGGAGCTTGCAGGTGTGAACAAAGCATTGGAGCGATGCGGCTTTTAACTTTACGATTATAGCTCTCTCGCCTTTAAGGTGCCCTATATTCCGTTTGTATAGTTTTATTTTGTGTTAATGGTGTGAAATGGAGCTGTGAATGATTTCCGTATAATGGATTATAACATACATGCATACATACATATCCTCATGCTGTATCCCTAATGGGATACTCAGAGAGGAAGGAGCGCTAAGTATATAAGCTAAGTAAGTATCGCGGTGTATATATGTATAGTTATTGGCAATATATATTAATTACTTTTATGTATTTTCCTATCTAGAGCTTATATTTACTTCTTATATACTTCTTTCGCCTTCTCGATCCTCATCATTTTTCTTACAAACTTTCGCCGAGATCTGTGAGTGCTTTTAACATTTTCGTCAGCTAACACTCTATTTCATCTTCATAAGTCAGCCTTACTCTTCCTTGGCTTCTGCTACCACTTACTTTTGTTCTGTAGATTTTTTCGTCAGTCTTTCATCACACATGTTCTTTCTATGTACGCGAACCACTAAGCACTCCGTTCTTCATTATAACATTCAATGTTGTATTAATCCAGTATCACGGGAGACAAATTCTCGGAAGCAAAGCGACAGAGGATATCAATAGGTAACCTGTCGATTAGACTCTCAAGTATGTTCAGTAAATATGAGATTTTAGACGAAGATTTATAAGTATAGCTTATTTATGAGGTCTACGAACGCGATTTTTTTTCACGAAAGTAGTGCACCATTTGATCTTACGCGTCACTACATCACTTTTACTGTAGGATTCGCCGTTGTTGTTGACTTTGTCCACGTGGAATTAAAAAAGTAGCCTGTGTCCTTCTACAGAGCTTAATCTATTTCTAATTTATTTTAAATTTCATCAAAATCGGTCAGGGCGTTTAGAACGAGAACCTTTAAATGACGATAACTTTTTTCATTGTGATCCTATTTCAATGGAACAAAGCCTAAACGATGTTTCAAGCTGAGCTTAATCTACCTATAAAAACTGCAACAAAATCCGGTAAGTAGTTTTGGAGATTAGCGTATACAGACAGACAAACAGACAACAACTTTAAAAAAGGCTTTTTTTGTGTTTTGTTACTCTTTTTTAACAGTCATTTTTTTATAAATTGATCAAATGTACAGATACTTTAAGTACATGGTTTCCACTGCTTTACTATATGTATAGATGAATGAAAAGCGCCATTTTTAAAACTAAAGATAATTTTTAATTTTTTTCCCGTAGTAATTTACCTTGCAGTATGTTTTTGTTCAGTGAGAATTAACCAAATCATGAATATTTTTATTTCGAATTTAATGGGATAATGTACAGTCATGTCCACGCTGAAGGTCCATTCTAAATATTGGTGAAAGTTTTTGAAATCGGATGAGTACTTCCGAGATTACCTCCTACATTCCAAACTTACAAACGAACTTTATCTTTTTATAATTCTAGTTTAGATTAACAGATAGTATAGATTTATGAATGGTATGTTTAGTGAATTATGACATTTGACAATCGTATAAGACACATAATTCATTTGCCTTTTGCGACTTTCCATTCGGGGAGGACAGATAAAACGAGGTGCAGCAAAATCACGTAATGACATCATATAACTTGATTATAGGTAATTGAGTTTACAGATACAAAAGTGGAACGATATGTGGGCGTCCAAGCAAAAAGGGTCCAGTGGTCGGCATTTAGTTTCCCAGATATACACAGTTTTGTAAAGTTGGGTGAAAAAATGGCAATTCGCGATTTTGATTGATTATTAATTTACGCTCAATTGTCTACAAGTTCATATCTAAATGACTTTATATGATGTTTCTATGTAGAAACAAACAAGTAGAAGTGTTTTTTATCAATCAAACTTTAAAAATGTTTTTTTTTTAAAACAAGCTTTTTCAGAGATTCTAATTTAAATACCTGATAAAAAACATATCATTGCATATACGCCAGTTTTTGAATATTTTTTTAATCCTTATTATCAATTGACTTCTAAATTCCGAATGTAGTCTTAACTCAATACCCCACTACTGGACCCTTTTTGTTTGGACGCCCACATATAGCGACAGACTGGTAACTTATATACGACTTCTTCATAACAATAATTTCGTTTAAAAGTTGCCATTGCGACAGAACTTATTATTGGTAACGTTGGTAAATAAGTTCATGGACATGCCTCTCCGTTGGGACACGAAATTACCTAGGTTACAACAAAACAGCTTAAAATCCTGATAATCATTATTCCAAAATAAGTTTATGCACAAGTATTCAAAAGCGGAGTATTGAAAGGGATAAAACCTTCTACTTGGTCAAGTTCGCTAAGCATATCTTTAGAACAGGCATACCTTCATGGTTGTTACTTTGTTTTCTTTTTCAACAACATTTTGAGTTTATTTGACTAGGACGCTGTGACTAGTTAGAAATTGGAATAAATTAATATATACTGTTTGTATTCATCATCCAATCCAATTTCAAAGGCTTACTTTGTATCAAATTAATATTGATCGTTTCTAGGAATTAAGGTCTAAGCTCATTTAAAAGCTCGTATCCGATCAGAGCACTTGTGAAATATCTAAAAACACGGGAAATTAACGCGATTACCTTTTATTTTCGCTTGACGTTTCGACCGAGTTGCATCGGCTGTGGTCTCAAGTAAACTATCGCTGCAAGCTTCGCTCCGTGTCCGAGGTAGATTTTATGTCATATACCCCCGATATTTGTAAATAATTATTATGGTTCCTACACACAACACTTATGATATTCACACATTTACCCGGATGTGAAAAACAGGTTTTGTAATTTAAATCACAGGATTACACGCTGTTGACAAATTGTATCCGTTTTACCGATTCAAATGTTTGTGTCTCTCGATTTCAATTTCCTTGATTCTTTCAGCTTATTGTGGAAAGGATTAAGGCAATTGAAATCAAGAGGAACACATTGCAGCTGTACAAAACCAGCAAACAACCAAATTAGCGAGAGCGAAATAACTTTTCCAATTGGATACTAATCATTGGATAGAATTTCATCGCCCACAAGTCCTTTCCGCCGATCGTCACTTTTATCCAAAAGTTGTGCGTGAAGCGATTTAATTCAAGAAACACAAAAATTTCAATCGGGAAACCGGATACAACTTATCAACAGCGTGGAATCCTGTGATTCAAATGACAAAACCTCGTTATTCACATCCGTTAAGTGTGTGAACAGTGTGAGTGCTGTGTGTAGGAAACCTAATAATTAATTACAAATATCGGGGAAAGATGATATAAAATCTGCCTCGGACACGGTGTGAAGCTTGCTGCGACAGTTTACTTGAGACCACGGCCGATCCACCTCTGCCGAAACGTCAAGTGAAAAAAAAATTAAACCACCTTAAAAAAAAACTGAAAAGTACAAAATAACCATCCTCTACTTATCGAAACTCAAGTACAATTAAAATAACTTTATAAATACGATACATATACCTATATAATTTTCGAGTTACCGAAGTCGGTGCCAAGCCTACCAAACTAATAAACTTTCTGTTGTTGCACAGTGATTTGGCACCGACTTCAATAACTGTCAAATTTAATTATATAGGTATCGTATTTATAAAGTTATTTTAATTGTACTTGAGTTTCGATTACTAGATGATATTAATTTTATACTTCCAGTGTTTTTTTTGAAGGCGGTTTAATTTTTTTTATAAAAAATTTTTATTTCTTCGTTTTGAGTGATCTTGACCTAAATAAATATGTAAGACAGGTCTGCAATTAATTCCGGAGCGTAACGACATACAAGAGAATCGTCAATATAAATAAAGGTTATAACCAGGTCATGTTATTTGGTGTATCTTCGAAGTCCAAGCTTCAATACCGGTAAAATTTAAATGGGACCACCTCTGAAGTATTACCTACCAAACGAAAAAAAAAAAATTTCAAAACCGGTTCATAAATGACTGAGTTATGAGGTAACAAACATACAAAAAAAACATACAGTCGAATTGAGAACCTCCTCCTTTTTTTGAAGTCGGTTAAAAATAAATGGTAATCGCGTTAATTTCCCGTGTTATTAGATATTGCATAATGCATCGCGAAAGTTTAAAAGTTTACAAAGCACTTGTAGTGAAGATTTGTTATATGAACTTTCCATACAAGGGCATACGCTCATTTGTCAATTCTATATTATCGGCATCAAAACGCCTCTCTCGCTAGTACTGTGAGTACATCAAGCGAAGGCGACCCATCGTCCACTCATTTTCTACGCATCTATGATACAGTCTCAGAAAGAAATGCCTGTGACAGATAACAGATGGACAAAATACATAGTTCTCGAAGGAATTGAATAAGTGTTCCGCTTTTCTAATTCGGGTCTGGAACACTGAAAACATTGAACTATTTAAGGGAGAGTAAACCGTCTGGTTAGAGAGGAATTTGGTTTAAAAGTTGTAAAGTGTTGTTGTGAGAGTTTCGCAATAAATGTTTAGATTTACAAATGGAACTATTGGTTAAAACAAGTAAATGCAATAAATGGTCTTTGCCTCGTGTGGCTTTGTGTGAAATAGTTTATGGTACACTGTAACTTAGAGAGATATAATGTATATCATTTTCTTGGGGCTGGAAAGCGCAATTCTTTCTAAGGAAATTACTAATTAAATAACACTTATTATGGAACTTTTTAAAAAAGTTTAGAAGTTTGGCGAATGCTTTGATAGAAACTTTCAAAGCAAGAATTTCATGACTGTTAAGTTAAAATCTAAAGGTCTACAAACAATTCTTTACATTCCAAGAGACCTATCCAAAGACATTCGATGGGACAAATGCAAACAAAATTGTAAGTAATCTTTTGATGGAGTCATCCAAAGAAATGTTTACTTTAACTTTTGAAGATTCGTCTAATAAATTTTAGAAAAAAATACGTTCAGGGTATTACGAGTAATAAATAAATTTAGAATACATATACTTACATGTACATATACTTATATGTACATGTATAACTTCACGGAATTTCCCATTAGGGGCAGATTGCGCATTACCACGTAATAAAATGAAACCCTGACACCACCTCTTCTAACGAGTACCTATTTCAATTCATGGAAGAAGATCATACATACATGTCTTCACGGTGTATCCGTAACGGGGTAGTCAGAGTCAGAGGTCAGAGGTCCTTACATACTACTTTCGGTTCCTCAAATTACATCATTCTCCTCATACATTTTCGCCTAGGTATGCGAGTGCTTTTGACATTTTCGGCAATTTTTACATTTCAAAAGGCAAGCGGAACCATGGGTTGTAAAGGGGCCTTAACATCTCAGTGTCTCCAAAACTGTCAACCTCACCTGCCCGTGGTGCACCCTGCTGATTAACGAACGAGGCTCTGACGACCAATCGATGGCGGGATACCCATATAATCAACTGTGCTTGCAACGTGGCTTGCTCAGGCCGGTAGAGTGAGGTGTGGGTTGAGTAATTGATGATGTTATTATTACTGTCACCTGGAGAGTGGTGTACCTAATTTGTTTTAGGGCGCCTAGTACACCTCTGCAATCGACATCTAATGGGATAATTATAGTAAGTTAATTAAATAGACATCAGAAAAACATCACACAAAGAAAACATTTATTTCTTCTAACTTAATCTCTATGGTGGATACAATCAGTTCACTATGTATTTATTATTAAAAGTTAGTAACAATTTAAAAAGATTAAATGCTATGGTTAAACAACATTATCCTGTTTATTATTATATATGTATTAAATAAAGTCACCTATTATATAACAGCACTTAGATATTAATTAGTTTACAGAATAATTCATTAGTATAAAAGTTTTACAAGTATTGAGCTCAGATATTACTTGTTATAGTTACAACAACATAATTTATTTATGTTATCTTAAATTAAAGAGAAGTATACCTAGTTATAAAGACTTAGACACCCTTTCCTTGTTTATGTACTGCATTTAAATTCTTAGTGTTACAGATACATAAACCCAAGTACATTTTATACCTTATTATCCAGTATTTTATTTCGCAGAGAAAAATATTTATTAGATACACAATATCTTTATGTGGAGCTAATATCTAACAGAGAATCATTTATTAGTTACACGCAGAGTGTTATCAGTTTTATCACTGATCAATCTTAAGAAGGAGGTGGTCATCCACCAACTGCACCTACTCCTCAGTCTTCCCCTTTGTCGAACATCTACTAGCATCACAGCACCCACATGCCCCGGCCCTCAAAGATTCCCCTTTAATAGGAACTCAGCCTGGCCACGCGATATAGCACCCAAGTGAAGAAGACTTAGACTTCTTGATAGTCAGAGTAGTGCACCAAACCATTCTAAGAACTATTGTGATTAGTTCATACTGAAGTTTAAATGAATGTTGAATAGATTTACTACTATTCCTAAGTATTCATTACTTATAGGGACAGGAGGTCCACCTGGTTTCTATAGGTGTCCTTTGAACTCTGTAACAAGCACATGTAGACATTAGGATCCTATTCCCTAGTCCTATCATCATTGCTTGCCCTTATCTACAGCTACAGTACTCACCATGGGATCCACCATGAGATTACCTAAACTACTTTAACATATTATTAACTAACTCATTTAATCTAATTGGGGTTGCTACTCCCAAACAAATACAGCTAAGACTATCCTAGGCGACATGTGGCCTAACTTTAAGTTTCTTCATGAGACTTTGTTGAGGCAGCTTGTCCCGCAGCAGAGAAAAGAAAAAAAGGAAACTATCGGATACGAGACGCTTTTTATACCCCACGACGAAGGTCACCTATGCTGCTACTCCTGGAACAACTAGTGTAGAGACAGTGGTCGACAAACCCTATCTAAAATTACACCTACCTAGCGAGTCGATAAAATTCATTAATTTTTTCTAAGTGTATGACGTTTATGTCAACTATAGTTTTGGTATTATTTGTTCGTACTAATAAGTTTATGAACTAGAGACCTAATATTTCATCAATTTAGAGCTTATTCTATCTAACAACAAAGGCTACATATTTAGAGTCTATCGATATGTTTATCGAACATATCTTTACATCCATACTTCTAAGTATAGACAATCTAGACCAACGGTACATTTGTTATCGAAGCCGTGTGCGTGTTCTAGAATGTTACAGAAAGTTCTATTTACAAACGAATTATTAACAATAATATTAATAAAGGAGGTCTAGATAATTAGTAGGTTATTATTTTTCCATTAATAATACTTAATACTCAAAGATATTATATTTATGACAAATTTATTCCTGCTGAAAGACTTACGGTCAATGCTTCAAACGATATTTAAGAAAGCTCAACGGGTCTACGTTGTCCATGTCCGTCTGTCATAGTAATGTTGTTTGTAAACAATTAGTTTAACCAAGGAATGCTTTATTTTTCTAGATAACAGAAGTTAAAAGTTAATTTATCTTTTAAGTAATTAAGTGCCTCTATAAATATTATAAGTTATTGTTCCCCACGTCGATGGAGACTCAATATGACTGCTACATGCTGTAAATGTAGCTGTGACGGGCAGCAACGTCATATGCGTAAGACAGCACGGTACTGCGCTCGCCAATACGACCTTGCCCAGCGTATGCGAGTATGGGCAAATCTTCCAAAAATGAGCAGCACCACTAAAATGAGGCCCTCAGTTCCCGGCGGTCCCGCTAATCCCGGCCACCGTGGTGACGGCTGGAGCCCTGGCGGGACAGAAGGTGCGAAGAATCCCCCTGGTCACCACGAACAACGACTATTTCTGGCGACCTACAATGCTCGTTCGTTGAAGGATGACGTTTATCTTGCTGAGCTCGAGTCAGAGCTAGGACACATAAATTGGCATGTTCTGGGAATATCCAAAATCCGAAGACAAGGGGAAGACACAGTAACCCTATAATCAGGCCACCTACTCCACTATCGAGAGGGCGATAAGACGTCACAGGGCAGGGTTGGCATGATGGACAACAGAGTTCTCTCTAGCAACGTGATAGAAATTGGTAGTGTGTCTACACGGGTAGCATACCTCATATTCAGACTTACCAAGAGATATACTCTGAAGGTAATCCAGGTATTTGCTCCCACGTCGACACACTCCGATGAAGAGGTCGAGACCGTATACGAAGACATAACGAAGGCCATATATGATACCACCAAGTCTCACTTCACAAATACAAGAACGCGGAGAATCGCACGGTATCGGTAGTAGAAACCAAAGGGGACAAATACTGGTTAACTTCCTCGAATCCCAGAGGCTATCGTGGACTTAGCGAAGCCCCGATGGGGTGACAAAAAATGAGATTGACTTTATCATGACGAATAGGAGGAATATATTCAAAGATGTCTCAGTGATTAACAGGTTTAACACCAGAAGCGATCACCGAGTTGTCTGAGCAACTTTGAATATAAATTTCAGACTTGATAGCAATCGCCTGATAAATTCTACGCTCCGTCCGTCACCGTGCCATATCGCTGCAACATCCAAAGAATTCCAGTTGGAATTGCGAAACAGATTCAGTCTGCTGGAAACCACTGAGGACGTTGATCAGTATGTCAACAAGTTCATGACTGTTGTGTTGACTAAGAGGTGGGAGAGGAGTTCTGCCAACGGAGGCGAGGGAGTAAATTGTCCAAGTTCTCGGCAGAAACAGTAGATCTCATGAGACAGAGACGGGAAATGTTGACGGATGCGTCGGACTATCGCCTTCTCAATATGCGTGTAAAGAAGCAAATACGATTCGACATACGACAAATCAGTACTCGAGCAATTGAAGATGCGATTAGTCGAAATAAAGGTTCGAAGGTATTTGCTAAGCAATTGAGGAGTCATCTGACGAAACTTACGATATCCGATGGTTGAGTTCTCACAGCTAAGCCAGATTTACTTATAGAAGCCAAGACGTTCTATGGACAACTATACTCCTCACACGCACCAAAGCCCACAACTCAAGTTACGGACGACAAACGTGCTAAACTAATCCGCCACTTTACGGACGAGCTACCGGACATAGAATTTCCGAAATCGAGATGGCTTTTGCGCAGCTTAAAAACAACAAGGCCCCTGGGGATGACGGCATTACTTCTGAGCTTTTAAGAGGTTGTAGATATCCAGTCCTGGAGCAGCTTCGGAAGCTATTTAATGCTGTAATCAAAAAGGTAAAATGCCCGAGGCGTGGTCTAGAAGTGTGGTCACCTTGTTCTTCAAGAAAGGCGATAAAACGCTTGTAAAGAACTACAGGCCGATTACACTTCTGAGCCACATATATAAGTTGTTTTCAAGAGTCATCTCGAATCGTCTTGCGCGAAGATTTGACGAATTTCAACCTCCTGAGCAGGCTGGGTTTCGAAAGGGCTACAGCACCGTAGACCACATACATACGCTGCGGCAGATTGTACAGAAACCGAAGAGTACAATCGCCCTCTTTGCTTGGCGTTTGTGGACTATGAGAAAGCTTTCGATTCCATCGCAACCTGGGCTGTTCTAGATTCCCTGCAGCGATACCAAGTCGATTGGCGCTAAATCGAGGTGTTGAAGTGTCTGTACAAAGCCGCAACCATGACCGCACTAATCCGAGATATCCAGACAAGACCAATTTTGCAGCATGGAGTGAGACAAGGAGATGTTATCTCTCCGAAGCTCTTCACCAACACACTGGAGGACATCTTCAAAACACTGGACTGAAACGGTCTGGGCATAAATATCAATGGTGAGTACATTTCACACCTACGATTCGCAGACGACATAGTTATAATGGCAGAGTCGCCGCAGGACTTGTCAGGGATGTTGCGGAGCCTAAGTATTTCTTCCAGACTGGTGGGTCCAGGAATGAACTTGGACAAGACGAAAGTCATGCTAAATTCATTCGTAGACCAAACCCCAATTACAGTCGATAATGTCAGCATCGAAGTTATTCAGGAATACATCTATCTAGGACAAGTTATTCAACTGGGTAGAAACAACTTCGACAAAGAGGCTGACAGAAGAATACGTTTGGGTCGGGCAGCATTTGGGAAATTACGTCAAATCTTTGAGTCGCCACTGCCTCAGTGCTTAAAGTCCAAAGTGTATGACCAGTGCATCCTCACGGTCCTTACCTATGGGGCGGAAACGTGGACACTGACAAAAGGCCTCGTCCACAAATTCCAAGTTGCACAGCGAGCTATGGAGAGTGCATATGAGTTTCTCTGAAGGATAGAATCCGAAACGAGCATATCCGACGGAGAACTAAAGTGACCGACATAGCCTTGAGAATAAACAAGCTGATGTGGCAGTGGGCGGTGGACATATGTTGCAGAGCCGATGGACGTTGGGGTAGACGGGTTCTGGAGTGGAGACCACGTTCAAGACGTCCCGTAAAACTGCCTCTCGCTAGGTGGACCGACGACCTGAAGAGAGTGGCGGGAAGCGCATGGATGCGGAGAGCCGAGGACCGGATATGGTGGCACAATATTGGAAAGGCTTATGTCCAGCAGTGGGCGAACACGGGCTGACGATGATGATGATGAAGCGGAACCATAATATTTGTTAGCCATTTGTGCACATGGTCATGTTCGGTTTCACCAGTTTAGTTCATCCGGAAACCAACCAGCATTGCCTCATCTCCAATAGTCGGGATTTGTTGTATGGTCTTTCCTAACATATAGCGTGTTTGTAAGCTGTCCGTATGCGGATAGCCTGTGAACCACTTGCTGACAATCCGACGTCCGATTATTTGCAAAGCGTTTATCGCCAGACAACGCGCTACCGGCGTGCCGGCTTCAGGCCATCTAATTCTTAAACCATGTGGCGTGAACCGTGTGGCGTCCATAGTTAATCATTTCACAATGAGTGAACTTCAAAGCGTCAAGGTGGTGCTAGTCGAATGTATGTCGAAATGATAAATGAACGCTGACATTAAAAACTCTATCCATTGAAAACATAACATGTTTTATAGGATAAACTTAAATTTGTATTTATTAATAATAACAAATAAATAAAATAAAAAATAAATAAATAAAAATAGTACATACATATCCTAACGTTAATATTTACTAACTTAAAAATACACATTATCTTAACTAATAGACTTTCTCGAAGATGCCGCTTAGAAAGCTGTCATTGCTCAGGGTGCCCAGCAGACTGGAGGGATTACCTCTTTGAATAGACAAACTGATTCGTTGGATAAACTATAAAATGAGTATAGTTTTTTTATTACATATACTAGTGAACGTGCCCTAAAATCTTATGTAAGTACAGAAACCATCGTTATGTAAGTACAGAAAGTCGTTTATTTTGCGATAGTGACTAAAGTAATTTTCTAGCAACTTTGTCTTACTATCATTTGTTCAACAAGGGGTTAAAGAAGAGCTTTAGGTTTTGTTCTTGTGCCCTCTCTCATTACGTACAGTTTTTATGTAAATGAACCTTGAAATAATAACGATTATAAGCCGATTAAGTGGATTTACCAGGCAAGAGCATTTACTTGGAATTATAAGCGGCTCCTTCTGCTGGGAAAACATTTATCGCTCGTAACTCCTTCAAATACGAATAAACAGAATAAATAAATATGTAGTGAAAACAAGTTATGTTAGTTATAATTATTATTATTAAAAATATTGTTGTTAAACAAAAAACAGAAAAGTTTCTAATATTGCAATTTACAGGTAAATATTACATTTTATTCGATAAAGGTATACTATCTCGCATTTTCTCGGTATTGGTCGCTAATAAACATTCCTAACTTTTAAGCTTTTATTATAAGAGTTTGACCTTCTCTGTATTCAAGTAAATGATATTTTTGAAATGTCTATATTTTACATACTAAATTAAAATAATTAAAAATTACATATAGACTTCATAAATAAATCCAAACGCCATACCCCACTAGTTACGGTTAGTCAAATAAGCGGACTCACCTGTACATGCGACATACATTTATTATCACATAAGCCAATGGGATGCCGTTACGTTAGAAAACAGCACCCATACGTCTACATTTTATATGATTTTATTTGCACCATTTCGTAGTATGGAATGGGTTGTCTGTCTGTTTATGAAGTCTATGGCTTTGATATAAAGTATGCAAGAAATATGTAGGTATACAACGAAAATTTTTTATGTCTCCAGAAATTGAGTTTACTATTTTATAAATAACCCTCTGCGCGCGAATACAAGTTGCATTCGACCAATTATTTATTATTTAAAAAAATAACTCAGGTTTTTTCCAAAGTTCAAACTATGTCCATGCTCAATTATGTTAAAATGAGTTCAGCGATTTAATCGTAAACGTAACAAACAGACAAATTTTCGTATTCATATTGCTTATGTGTACGAGTGAAGCTATTGATTCATATTTTCTTGTCATAATGGCTTTTATAAAGATTTTAATAAAGGGTAAACAGATTAGTTTTAGAATACCGTTTGCTGTTAGGTAATTAGGAACACGGATTATGGAACGATCAATTCTCAATCTGACAATGACAAACTAGAAACAGTCCAGCAACAAATCTATCTCTAGGTTTATTAAACAGTAAGAGAACTGTCTTTGTACCTTGAGGTTAGGTATTATTTAAAGTTTGATTGGAATTTGTTTTGTATTTCTGTGATTTCAAAATAAACGTTCTTAGAATTTTGTCTATTCGTTCGAGACTCTTATTATTGAATGGAATTAAACACAGTGCAATGTTTAAAAGATTACTTAATGGGGCTAAACCTCGATAAGGTATGTTGTATTATAACGCTACCTCTGTTATAAGACGACTGCACTTGGAAGTATAAGTTTGATCTTAACGTGACATACATGTACCTACATAATATGTTTGTATGTACATAAGATATTTTTGCAGTTCATGCACATAAAGTTATGGACAAAAGTTAGTCCCATTTAAAAAAAAACATAGCAGCAGAGCAGCTGTGTCCACAGTCAAGATGTATATTAAAAAATAAAATGTAAATGGGAATATGCATTCATTAAACATTTTATCTGTACTACATAATACTTAATGTGATATACATTTAATTAGGACTAGTATTACAAATTATGCACTATGTGTGACTCTACAACCTTGAACTCGCCGTGTAGCTTTAAAGAGAATGTACCTATGGTCAATTCCGTTCGAAAATAAGTCCCTCGTTATCCCACCGCTGTCTTTTCGCTGTCATTTCGCCATTTCTTTTCGATTATCTAAATGCGTAGACACGTATCATCCTTAGGAATTCTTCGTGAATGCTCTGTTTCCAACTACTACCTAATTACTACTAATTTGGATTACAGTGCAGTGTACTAATTATTCCAAGTACCCTATACTTGGAATAATTTGTTTCATTAATTTACTATGAATAATGAGATTTGAGGAAGCGGAAAAAGTATGTAAGGATCGCGACGCTTGGCGCTCCGTCCTCTCTGACTACCCCGTGAGGATATGTATGTATGTATTAATTTACTAAATTGATGTTAATTATAACAAAAACCCTGATTATATAATTACTAAGTAAATACTATAAAATGAAGTCCCAATACACTTTTGTCTGCATGTTCGCTTATAACTTCTAAACTGATAAGTAAATTTCGATACGGTTTTCACCATAATTTAAATCATTTAACCAGGAAGGTTTACATGTAGAACACACTTATGTAGTGTGCGAAAGTGTAATTAAGTACTCGTGCGAAGCAGGGGCGGGTCACTAGTTGTAAATAATTATGAACGCTTATAACTTTTTTACTACTGGATTACATAAGGAAATAAACCTGGTTTTAAACGGCTTTATTTCTGAAATAATCTGAAATTTAAATTTCTTACGAAAAATGAGCCCGTATTTAAGTATACT
Source organism: Zeuzera pyrina (assembly GCA_907165235.1). Lineage (NCBI taxonomy): Eukaryota > Metazoa > Arthropoda > Insecta > Lepidoptera > Cossidae > Zeuzera > Zeuzera pyrina. The sequence goes on along the minus strand of OU015639.1, from coordinate 12,047,398 downwards.
GACGCACGACAACGCGATTAACGTCAACCACTTAAGGTCGTTAACCGCACTGACAATGTAAATATTCTTCATAAACTTTGTTATTTTGTAGACCTTTTTGGGTTGTTTTATATTTATGCGTTTCTATTAATGACGTGACAGCACGAGAAGAGGTGGCGCGATGTCGTTACACACTGTTTTAGATTTACCCAGTGGCACCAAATCCAGTTCGTTGTTTTAAACTAATGATCTCGAAACCGAATAAGCCAACTTACAAAACGAACTTTTTTAAATTATAGAATTGGCTCTAAATGTTTGTAATTATAATATTGGCACTACTTTCACTTGTATACTTACACTTATTTATTTTATATAATATAGCTGATGCCCGCGACTTCGTCGGCGTTTTTATTTTTAAAATAGCCTATGTCCTTCCTTAGGAGTCAAGCAGTCTCCATACCAAATTTCATCGCAACGGACAAGCGATATAACAGCCCATAAAATACGATAAAACAAGCAAACAGACATTGATTTTTTATATTTTTTTATATTAGACAAACGAGCAAACGTTCCACCTGAAGTTGAGCTTGGAGACATTTAAAATGTCAAAGCAAAAAAACACTTCGTATTGTAAATGTGCCTTCATATACGCTGGCAATCCAAAGGATTAGGATGTTATGCCTTCGTTGTGTTTCTGTCAAAATTTTCAACGGCTGTCTTACTCTCGGACCAAGAAACACATGGACGGAGTCGTAATAAGTTGCAGCTGTTATCACCGAGTCAAATAAATTTTCGTGTGCCTTTCTATTTCATTGAACGTTACCACGAGTAAAACAGTTAGCTATAGTGAGTATAGCAACCTCACACTGTCAGTATTTCATGTCAGCTTATGAGTCGGTCATGAAATAATTATTTGCAAAATACTCCTAAATCTTAAGTGTTTTGGGTGTGTTAGAAAAACACTAATTTATCAAAGTATATAATTCATGTTTGTTAATAACAATAATAATAATGTCCTCAGACATTTCACACAGCGCCATCTAGTCCCATACTAAGCAGCACAGCGCTTGTGTTATGGGTACTAAACAACTGATATACTACTTATGTACTTATAAATACATACATATTATACAGAAACACCAGAACTCGGGGCGGGAATCGAACCCGTAACCCCCGTTTACTTTCCGATGCGCTTAACCGTTGCGCCACGGAGGTCGTCGATTATTATGTATGTTGTTATGTATTTAACTTATAAATGAATTTTATTAAGTAATTAACTTGATTTTTAGATAATATAAAATAAAACACTCTTACCGTTTATAACTTTGTTTTTGTTGCAACTCAATTTATCTAAACAGTTATAGCTTAACGAGGATACAAAAATTGCCGCCGCCATCTTTAAAGACAAACCAAAAAACAACATAGAGAAATATAATATCTAGAGAACTCGCATTCACTCACTCCACATTCGTTCCTATAATTCATTCGAAAATTTTAATTAAAATAAAAACTGTATCAACAAATCAAATTAATTACTTAATAAAATTGATTTGTAAGTTAAATACATAAAAAACTTGAATTATATACTTTGAACTATTATTCACAAAAATAAAAATATATCACGTTCGGCTGTGTATCGTTAACTATGTCTTTCCCTAGTCACGCACATTAATAACAATTTGAAAGTCGGTCAACAAAAAAGAACACTTCAAGGACATGCTTTTAAAGCAATGCTCTGTCCATGGTGATGTTTGGTCCGAGGTCTTAGCCTTCACACTGAAACACAACAATGCGAGCACTGATGTTAATTTGGTGGAAAGATTAGCAGTATTAGCGAGTAAAAAGTGACGGCAGTGACCACTTTTTTCAGTAATAAATAAATAAAAAAGAAATATCGAATGTTATTTATAAAAGCTATTTATAAGTTAAATTCTAATAAACACTTTCTAATTGAAAATTTAAAATAGTTAACTAATTTTGAAACTGAGTCTTCACATTTCGTTATTAAGATGCTCAAAGTTTTTGAAATCCTCATATATTCCAAAAACGAGAAATCGAAGTATGTAAACGGTCAAAGGTTAATAATAAGTCTATAATTCAAGTACATACACGTCATACACGAACGTACTAGTACCTATAATAATTAATTAATCAGAGGAAAAAAGAACCAGAAGCCACTAAAGATCTCTTTTGATATAGAGCTCCAAAAACAATCTCTATATGGAATAACAATATTATGTCAAATCCTATACAAGAGAGAAACATTACCAGACTCTAGTGATATCATTATTATATCCTCGATGTATTATTATTATTGGCTATCATTACAGTGTTTAATGTTGTGAGACTGAATAACCTCAACGAGCTCGTTGGCGCAGTGGTTTAGGTGTTGCATCCAAGCGCGGAAAGTTCCGGGTTCGATTCCCAGCCCGAATAAATTTAGGAAACGAATTTTTCTAGATTGTTTCCGGTCTGAGTATACTGAGAACGCCCCTAGTAGTCATCGTCTGGTTCTCATAGCACAAGGAATGGCCTAGTTTGAGACCAGATTGGTGTGTATTGTCTGGCGTGTTTATTAATTGTTGTTACTAGTATTATAATATGTATATAGTTCTCGATAATAAATCTAATCCCTTGGTAATTGTGGTTCTTTTATGTCAATTTTAAGGATCATCTTTAAAAATTGTTCTCCGTAGACATTTTCCTTCGTTTGATAGAGCTTCTATCGACAATTATATAAATAATAGCTGAATATTATTTTGTTCCATCACCGGTTTTCTTAAGTAAGATGCTAAGATGAGAATGAACCGGGATATAGTGGTATATAATATGTGGATCATGAAATCGTTATCTATTCTCACAATTTTGAAGTTGTACATCAGGCATCTGAGTTTTCCGGCGACAAGGGCAAAATTCAGTAGGTACCCAAGCTATCAGGTCTTAGTCCTTCATTCTTAGTGAAATTGGTAAAGGTATACGTATACTGGCTTTGTTGTCGTAATGGCGTCACTAATTATGGCCAGGGCGAGGTATAAATATGAATAATTAGAAATATAAATAAATAGGAACAGGACAATGCTTTTAAGGAAAGTGTTACTTTTTAACATGGAGTCATGTTTTTTTAATTTGTCAAAGCCGTTATCATTATTTTTTAATTTAGCAAACATATTTAGTATCGAAAACCTAGATATAATGCTAAAAATCGAGTGAATCTATCATTAATCTACCGCTTTTCTATATTTTTTCACGATTTGTGTAATACGATATTATATGTTAGAAATTGATTATACAAGATTGTAGCATTGATTAAAATAGGTAAGTGCTAAATGATATGTTCTCCATTGACTTTGCTATGAAAATCAATGGAAAATGTCGATGAAACGATGTGTAATTTACATTCTTTAAATTTTGGACCGAGCAATTTTTTTGACGAGAATTGATAACATTAAATTATGTAGGCTCTTTAATTCCTCGCAACGAATGATATAGAATCTTTGTCAACTGTATTGTTCAAGGAAGCCGATAGGGTGTGTATTTCAAAAAAAGTGAATCATTTATTTTTTCTATCAAATCACGGTTATCTTAGTGCATTTTAGTCAATGTTCGTAATAAGTATATTTTTATTATTTAAACAATTTTTTTATGTTAACGAATGTTATTAAATCATGGGCATTAATCTAATTAAGTAGATAATTATCACATATGAATAACGTATTATACATCTAATGTTACCAACACTCTAACTGTAAATTTACAGTTTTTTACAAGTCGTATCTTTTTATCCCCAAATTGACAATTCTATCATACGGCACACTAATACCATCTTTTTTTTTTCTTTATGGCATGGCGCACAGTTTAGCGCATTTGCCAATGTCACGTATTAATAAGTAGAATTACAAGTAAATAAGTTTTTTCTTATCGTAAAACTCCTCCAGTAAAGTGACAGTAGGCTTTACTGAAGTTATAAAGGACTTCTTGGAAGATAACGAGAACTTCAGCTACACATTATTATTTAGACCTACTCCATTCTTTTCACTTATACAGAAATTTAAAACACAATATTTTATCACTTTTTTACTTTAAAACTCCGAAAAATGTAAAAAATAGAAAATCTAAACAAAATGTCAACCTCACTTCTCCCGTTCCCGCCAAAAAGTCATGAGATCTGTTTGTCATCCGTCCGTTACTTAGTCCACATGCACTCAAAATTTTGTCGTCACAAGTACGCAATGCAATTAAACAATTACAATTACAAACAATGCAATTACAATTAAATCGTTGCCTAAATTTTTAACATGAGTAAAAGACATAGTAAATAAGTAGGTAGTAGAGTAAACAGTATAAATAAATAGTAAACACGTGTATAATTTTTTATATTATCCGTGAAATTAACATTTTTTTTATTTATCTGTAGAAACCAGTAGAGAAAGTGTTATTTCATTTAAAAAAAGCGAATTATCAATATAACATTTGCAAGATAATTTGCAGTACCTATTTACGACTCATCTTGTCAAAATCGATTTTTATTGAGAGATCATATAAACGAAATAAACATTAACTGCACATTTACATTTCTTTTTTGCATAATTTACAGTTTTCTAAAATTTTTCAGTCGTATGCAGTGTACGGGAGTGTCAGCAGTTTTGTATAAATCTAACAATTATTAGCTTTATATATGATTATTAGTTTCTTTAAACTAAACGACGCTAGGAAAATTCAAGCGTCCCCAGTGTAAAGTTCTTGGTCTCTTAATATATAAGTTAATTAAAATGTTCAAAGGCTTTTAGTTATTTTAAGCGGTCTTTTACGTATACAAACGATTTTGGCCCTTTATAGGAATTCTATTGTTTCCTCTATTGCCGTAAAAGACAGATAAAATTTCAGAGCGCAATTGCGTTTGCGTAATTAACAGAAAAAAGGTTTTTAATTACTATTATTGTATCAAAATTGAAAATATGATAAATCACTAAACAACCCGCCGGAAACTGTAAATTACCAATACCAATCCAATACCAATGGAATCAATGACATTAAAAGGGATAACTTTGGGAGATATACTAAACATAAGAAAAATTACTGAAATCGGCTCTTGAACAAAGAAGTTATACCTGGACAGTGGACATATATAAAAATATACTCGTATATTATACATATTGAAATAAATTGAGAACTTTCTCCTTTGTTGAAGTCGTTTAAAAACTATTCTATAAGTTGTTATTAAATAAATGAGAATGTTACTGTAAAATTACTGAAAATGTGGCAGAATCTGGATATACTGTTTTATAATGAACACACAGTAAAACTTCACGTTAACGCTCAAGCCAGCTTTAAAAGTATTGAGTAAACAATGTTACTGAAACAAAAGTTTTTAATTCTGTGTAAGTAGAAATAAAATTTCTGAGTAACGCATTACATTAAGTATTCTTGTAGTACCTCTAACCCAATTGTACGGGGTTCATGCCACCCTTTAATGGACGATGAAACGTGGAAACTTAATTTATGGAAAGTAATTGGGAATACCGATGAGTGTAACAGGGACAGAACTAGATTGGCAATCAGAGTAAAACCATCAAATAAACCGTAATTGGGATTAAAAGAATAAACGGTCGTTGAACTTTACAAGTTAATATGCGTGACTGGCCTAAAGGCCTAAATTTAAATTATGACATTTTATTACGAATTGATGTAACCTTAGAATAATATCGTATAAAAGAATGTTTACTAATAAGTATCACTGTACTAATGAAGCAAAAAAGTTAGGTACATACCTCTATAATGTATGTGTTTGAATTATGCGTGTTGCGTTTAATAGTTAAGTTTAATAGTACAAACCTATGGAATAATAATAATAATAATATAATAAAGATGCGTCAGACAATACACACCGATCATCTGATCTCAAACTAGAGTATTCCCTGTGCTATGAGAACCAGACGACGACTACTTGGGGCGTCTCCCAGTACACCCAGACCCGAGACAATCTAGAAAAGTTGGTTTCCTAAATTGACCCGACCGGGAATCGAACCTGGAACCTTCCGCGCAATGCAATGTTAAACACTTTTTTATGTTGTTCTAATGTGTAATTACGTAATTTTACTGTGTAGACTAAATTTTTTTTCAGTTTTATTTGAAGGAGATGCACTTGATAGATGTTTGCTTAGTAAACGGAGGCGTTTATGGCTCCAAGTAAATTGCTTCAGTTTCGTATGTAATCGAATTCGAATTTTGAATTTGTCTTAAGGACGTAACGTTAAAAAATTTAAACCTGAATGTCTCGTCAGTTCCCCTTGTTAAAGGTCTAATAAGAACCGGCGTTAAATTGTTTAACAATTTATTTTATTTGATTTTGATTATTAGCCAGAAACATAGTTCCTATTGTTTTACTGCAGCGTCTGAATTCAATATTGAGTTAAAAGATTTGAGACGAACAAAGTATTAACATCATAAAGCTATGTTTAAATTAAAAGCGTAATTAACTTACAAATTGTTCGATATTTATATTTTTTTTTTGCAAATGTGTAAGATAATGCAAGTTCGTAGTAATAATCTATTTTTATCTATATAAATAAAAATTAATTGCCGCATGTATGAAAGATCACTTGAGATTTGCCCAACCAATTCGGCTAATTATTTTTTTGACCTATGCATAATTGTCAGGACAAAATTTGTATGGAAGAAAGTTTTGAGAAAATTCACCGGAAATGTCGGAAATTTGGATGGTATTTTATATGAAAATCTGAATAAAAAAAAATTGGTCTTTTGCAAACATTCAACATCCCACCCAGGCGAAGCCGAGTTAAAAATATTTACTAATATTTACGTTCTACTTACTAACCTACACAACATCTTTACGTTACTGACCTAACTTACTAGTTAGGTTATTAACATCACATTGATAGTATATTTATTTCCAGCAGCCTTAGCTTATTAGCATAGATTATTGTTAATTATGTAAGTTTTATAGAGTAAATATAACTTTCATTGATATAGTTCAAAATAAGGTATCTACAGTAACGACACGTCCAGGAAAATTTTAACATCTATGGTCGCAATTTCTAGAAGTTTGAAACGTTTAGAAGGCGAGTATTTCACGATTTAATATCCAATTAAGGCATTTAAACACTTGCTAATTGTAGGATGCTTAACTTTTATCGATACTGGTAGAGCCTAAGAGAAAAGAGATTAAGATAGGATTAATGTGAAGAGGGTTTTGCTTTCAAATATTCTAGTAAATTATTTGTGTTTCAGTTTGGATATACGTAAAAATAAGTGTTAATTCAACGAACTAGGTAAATCAACGGTTGATTGTAAGAAGAGATGTTGTGTCATTTGAGTAAGTACTCAGAAATACTCCTCAATATCGGGAATTTTCCCGATGAATTCTCATTTTTGCTTATTATTGTCAATTTCACACCAGCGATCATTAAAATTTATCAACGAATCGACTATTATCATTTTTAAAAGAAACTAATGAACGGATTAAACTTTGTTTTAGTTTTATTTAAAGGAATAAAAAGTCGACAAAACGAAATCCATTTATTCCTTCAATTCGATGAAATGAAATAAAAACACTTCGTTAATTTTTTACTTATGAACTAATGAATAAAAATTAACGGTTGTAAAGTCAAAGACAGCTCAGCTACAGTCCTATTTTAATAACATTATCTAATCTTAGTACAAATTAGGCAAATAAAATCCATCTCATGTTATTTACGTATTTACGTTAAATAAGCAATGTATAAATACACTTTCTACTAAAGATTCTCTTTATAGTTAAAGATTTGTTCATCAAAGAGATGGAATATGATTTGATGTAGAAGTTTAAAAGGGAAAGAAGTTGTTTCGCAAGATGAATTTAATAGAAATGGGGAACAACGTGTTAGGAGATGGATTGAGAAAATTCCTTAAAAGGCGACAAAGAAGTCCCATGGAGTGCAATTTCGTATTTAATTTTGTGTAAGCTCTAGACACTGGTTCCCAAACTTATTTTGTCTACTGAGTCGAGAGCTCATGCAGTCGTTGTCTAAGATGCCTCCTAGCTAAATGAAATTACAAATCACCCCCCAGGCCTCTACACAACGCCCCCATTTTTTTTCTGGGTCTCTTACTTTTCTTAAAGGGGGGCGCCTTTAGGCCTGCAGCGCCCACAAGGGGGCGTTATCGCTCACTTTGGGAATGGCTGCTCTAGAGCTGTATTACACAATTTTTCCGCGAAAATTTACGCGTTCTACCTGTAATGGGATTAATTGTAATACTTCCAAACGTATTACTTCATTACATGTGGCAACATTTTTTTGGAATATTACCACTTCGGAAAAAGCTTGCGCTGAAAAGGAACAGCAAGAAGCTAAGGAACTAAGTGTCGTGAGCTTGCTTTAAGTTTCTTAAGTTTATCATTCAGTTTTATCACTTTAATGCTTTCATAAGGTAGTTCCATTACGCCACCAGCGTGTGACAGTCTCAATTCATTAAAGCTGTATTTCACTTCTGACAAAAGAGCAAAATTGCTATATGTAACTTACTAGTATGACATATTAAGACAGTTTATATGAACTGAATAATAAGAGAATACCTCGTTTCTGAACTTTCGCTTACTCGCGAAGGGCTTGGTATAAGCGGTCGATGAAATTATATTACTTTACTTATCATGTTCATTTTGTACTTACTTTATATGTGTTATGTATGTACTAAGTAATTTGTTTGTAGGAACTCGGAAATAGTGATCACTTTAAATTTGTAAAAAGCCTATTATAACTCTCAAAAAAGTTGTATATGAACTATAATAAATCTATTATAATGATTATTATAAACTACTACAAATGTATGCTATGTGTAAACATATCCAAATATGAATGATAATGATGACGCGATGGAAGTACCATTTACTCTTAAGTCATATTTCTTATATTTAAATTCATCAGTTTAAAGTCAAAATCAAATCGCTCTCATTCAGTTACAAGCCACATTACTTACGCAACAAAGTATTTTTCATCGTCAAATCTTTGACGGCTTAGTAAGAGTACCTCCAGATGTAAAATCGACATTACTTTTTTTCACAACAAAATTTTATAATTAGATACAATTTACTAAATGATAGTAAAAGTATTTGCAGAAAAGATAATTCTCAAATTATATTGTTACAGTTAATTGCACAAATACTGGTTAGTGGAAAGTGTAGGCCTACAACATCTTCCGATTCTAATGACAAGATTGTAGGGTTAACTTACTTCTTTACTGCTGAAACTAAATCTATTATGCACAGTTTTCCCTCACATTTCGTTCCTATCGCATACTCATATTTAGGTATATCCTATGCGAGGAGAATGATGAGATTTGAGGAAGCGAAAGAAGTATGTAAGAACTGCGACGCTTGGCGCTCCGTCCTCTCTGACTACCCCGTTAGGGATACAGCGTGATAGTATGTATGTATGTATGTATATCCTATATTAACAAAGTTATCATTCCTGTATTTTAAAATACTACACATTAAATTACTCTTAAACACACTCGCTCTTAACATTCACACAAACACCTACACACACATTTCCACGCGTAATCACATACATCGACGCGTATTACTTCATATTTTAGCATTTTTATTTTCAAGTTTTCTTTTAATAATAATATATACATACGTACACATTTTGATATAAATTCACTTAACTGGAAAATAACATGAGGAGGAGTGGAATATTCTAACACAAGCATATATTATGAATATTGTGCTTAACAGAATATTCCTACACAATTTGATGTAAGTTCCTTTCTGTTAAGGAATAAATATTTTTATTTTTTATTTTATTGATTTCTACAATAAAAACGTAAAGTACTCTAGTACGATATTGAAGTTTTTGTTTAAATAGCAAGTTTTTATGCTCAATCAATTATCAGCAACAATAATATATTTTGTGATTATTAAATTATTTACAGCTAGACAATTGAAAATTTGTTACAATCTACTTTTAAACTATATGGAGGAAAAGTGAGCGGTAAAAGAAGCCGAGGAAGACTAAGGCTGACTTATGAAGATCAAATAGCTAGAGTGTTAGCCGACGGAAGTGTTAGCCGACGGAAGACGGAAAATTTTTGAGGAGAATGTTTGAGGAAGCGAAAGAAGTATGTAAGGACCGCGACGCTTGACGCTCCGTCCTCTCTGACTACCCCGTTAGGGATACAGCGTGAAGATATGTATGTATGTACTTTTAAATGATTTATTTGGGATCGTAATACCAACGTTAGTCGACCTAATCTATATAAAATTGAATTAAAAATACAATAGGCCTCTCGTGAAATATTGTTAGTTTCTCTAATTCTTTCAATCGTGAGGCATACCTGTATTCTATAGTGAAATTGAGGACCTTAAATGCTTATTTTTACTCGCTTCAGTTTGTAACTTGTACAAAGATAGGTGAAATGGCGCGTGAGCTAACTAATGTAAATGATTCTCGTCGGGTGACAGTCATCGCTTTCTACGCTTCTTCAGTTACAACGTTCGTATTTAGTTCTACACAGGTGTGTGTCACGCATACACTAATAAATCTAGAGAAAAGTCTGTTTTGCATAGCTTTTTTTAACAAGCTGACCTGCTATTAGCCATATGCCTTTCACAAAGAAATGTTTTTTGTTGAGAACACAGATTTACCACTAATAAATAGAACCTTTCACAGATCATGAATTGTTGGAATGACAGAAATAATATGGCGTAAGTTTGTAATAGGAAGGAATGGGAACTAGGATGGGAATATATACATTTCGTCTACGACCTAGATGGCGCAGTGATTTAGACGTTAACTCAAGCGCGGAAGGTTCCAGGTTCGATTCACGGTCGGGTCAAATTAGAAAATGAATTTTTCTAGATTGTCTCGGGTCTGGGTGTACTGGGAGACGTCCTCAGTAGTCGTCGTCTGGTTCTCATAGCACAGGGAATACCCTAGTTTGAGATCAGATGATTGGTATGTATCGTCTGGCGCATTATTATTATTATTATATTATTATTATTAGATCAATATTTTAAGACTTATGCTTTTGCATTTGAAAATCCTATGATGCAAAACAAATCTTTGTTCATTAGTATTTATAAGTTTTTTAATTTTTTTGATCTTTACAAGTGAAAAATTAATACAAAAATGTTTGTAAATAGGTATATATGAGATAGAGATTCTTTTAGGTGTGATGGTAGAATACAGCATTTTAGGCTGCAAAGGCCGGTTTGACAAATATAGATCGCCAAACGAAAAAGACTATATAAGTCACATCAACGTAACATATGTTAGTAATAGATCTGTGGTTGAAAGTATCTGTTTTTGTTAGGCGATTTTTTTGTTGTTTGAAAACAGAAAACGATATATTTTGTCCTAAGGATTTCGACGTCATCGTGAACTGCTATTCTACTGTTGAAAGACATTTCTTATATTAATTTATATATAAAGAAGGCCTTAAAAGGAAGATAATAAATGTAAAGTAATCAATGTCTATGAAATTTCATTCACGTTTAAAGAAAAGATTATGACATACTTATATTTTTAACGACATTACTGAAATTCGTAACTACAGTTTACTGAAGACTTCACTTTTTACATGAATAAATAGCTTATTCTATTTTTAATTTCAGACTGGCGACTGAAAGAAAAATAACGAATGCATCAGCTCTCGTCAGCTGCTTTATTATGCTGCGCAAGTCTTACAAACCAGTCAACAATAGGACTTGTTATATGCAAGAAAGTTGTATATGCGTAATAGACTAACAACCTGTAGAAACAGCAGACTAGAAGTAGATATAACAGTTTATTCGATTGACATTTGTTTGCAAAAAATACCCGATTGAGTTAATGACTGGGCCAAAAATGAATGATAATTCTTTAGGCCTTTGACTCGCGTTGATATTCGTTATATTTAATCCCAAATGCAATACGAAGAGTAGCTAACAAGTGTAATTTTGTTATGCTTTCCTGTTCTCCTCACAGGGAAATGAGGTTATATATGTATTGTAGGTTGGGTTGCTTCGCGATGCCTATTGTCCGCTATAATGACGGTGTAGTGCTCATTATCGCTAAAAACATGGAGATCTCATAGTCATTGTGAAATGTCGGTTTGCTGAGATGTCTCACTCTAAGTATTCAAAACTCTTTAATACATCCACTTGCGCTAAAAATGTGAAGCAACCTTTTTTCCACTACGATGGCCGCGCCACGTCTGATTATACTCACGCATTATACCTGACTATACGAAAGAATAATGTTCTCAAAAAACTCCACGCCAATTATTTATTTCTGCATGCTCCGACATATGATACATACATGTTAGTCTTTATGTCAAAGGTACTTACTAGTATAAAGAAAGCAAGTGAAATCGTCTGTTGCACTGCCGTTTTAAGGATACCATTCAAAAAAGGAATAATGTCAATCGGGTGAAACTATCCGATATAAACGTAAAATGTGAGAAGAATTCTCCAAATGCAAGTGTGTTTGTAATGCAAAATTTTTTTTTAATGTAATACATGCATATCTTCACGCTGGGTTCCTAATAGGGTAGACAGAAAGGTTGGATTTCGAATTTTTTCCTTTACTTGTACTGTGAGACTTTGCTTGCTTGCTTGACAAATTTCACGATTCTAGGTCAATGGGAAGTACCCTATATGTTTTGATTTACTTGTAAATGTCAAAATATCCGTATTTTTGTATTGCGTTGAATTGGAACCTTGATTTTTTACCGCTCCAAGGAATCACAAATATAAGTATTTGAATTAATTTAACTTGTTACATCCACGTAATGCGGAGAAGAAGTGTCGTAATTGACGTCCAGAGAGATGGACGACGAAGTTTAAGGGTTTCATTTTTTTTTGAGGTGCAGGACACTAAATACAATACATTTTCCTATAAAACATAATTTTGTAAGTAAAAAAACTAACTTCACTCATACAATGTACGTATTGTCCTACATAACATTATAATATATTAAAGTCATTATCACATAGGTGCAGTGTTTACAATCTCTCTTTAGAAATGTGTAAATGAATAGAGAGTGATATTGACACCGGCGTAATAACCTTGGATTACTATCGAGACAAATCCGGTTTGGGTGAAAATTTTAGTTTCTTCGAATGTCACATATGTCACAGTGCCCAACATACTTGATTTATTTGTACTAGATATTGTATAGACTCAGGTGTTACTTTGCGGAAATCCATTTCATGTGATGAATTGCTAAAATCTCTAACTATTTTCCGCTCAAACCCCAAAAACCACCAATCGACTCTTGTTTCGCATCGCAACGAAGCATCCTCAGGATATACCAGAGATCAGACTCAGTCAGCTTGGATTCGGTGCTAGTTAGCTGTGCGACTGATCTCTGGTATATCCTGAAGATGCTTCGTCGAGCGGCGAAACACGTGTCGATTGGTGGTTTTTGGAGTTTGAGCGGAAAATAACTAAAGATTTTATGAATTCATCATATTACTTGTACTACATTTGGTTTCGAAATATTACAATCGAAAGAACTTACTCATTACTGTATTGGTATTAATCGTAAAAGGTATATTTTTAGGGTATATTTACATTCGTTATGGAACGGTAGACTAAAATTGTAGAAACATGTATAGATAGACAATTTATTCGTCTTAGTGGTCACCAAGTGGTCAAAATTTTGGTATAAAATTTTATAAAATAAACACTTTTTTCCCTTGGCATACACTCCAAAGACTTAAAGTAGCTTACAGCTTACAAATCACACAAAATTCACAGGCCAAAACTTATTTAGTCTGTCAATGATTATCTGTTAGCAACACTTTGAGATTCTTTGGTGACAATCTCTCCGCTTGGAGACTGTTTGACCACAAACCATTATGTGTTTCACATTGACAGTATGACTATTATGTTTGACATTGGCAGTATTTATAATAGATATTATATACAAATTTTGGCTTTCTGCGCTCCTTCAAATAAATTTTAACCATGCCAAATCTCACATTACTCCGTGCGCGCGATATGCTTAAAAAGGAGTACAATTTTTTCTCTTCATGATGACAGCCGATCTATTTCATCGTTTTCATGCCTGTTTAGCTGTTTGGAATGAAACGTACCTATATGAGTACACAATAATGAGAAATAAGAAAGAATAATCAGATTATTGAACAATTTTACTTTTATGAAATGTAATATTCATTTGCTAAATTTAACTGACTTTGTTGGAAACGCTCTTGGCCTGTTTTTGTGTTTATATACAAAGATTAGATCAGATTTGATTCTGTGAATTACTCATAAAAAATATGTCATAGATGGAGAATTCGAAGTAATACCTAATTACATATTGAGTAATTTTGTTTTGTTTCTCATAATGTTCATTCATTTTCCAATTCTCCGAACTCTTTGACTACCGTTAGAAGACAATATAGAACAGACATTAATTTAAACATATTTGCTTATATTGTCGCTTGGAAGAAAATGTTTTATTTGTCCTTGAAACCTTGAAAATAAATCATTCGACGAATAATTGTCCAGAATCAAAGCCAATCAGTGACATATGAATATTTCTGAAATATTATATTCAAAAGGGATTTTTCGACAGAATATTATTACGTTTTTGAAATACGTAAGAGCTAGGGTTGTTACTTAACAACCCTCAATTCTCATGAATAAAACCACAATATTTGAAAATTATTAACGTAATTTTCAAATATTATAGTTCTATGCAATAAGCGTACAAATTTTCTATTTTTTATTACTAGGTACACAATGTGTTCAAGTCATTTTCCTTGTGGAGTGGATAGAGAGAGTATAAAGGCACGAGACTAAGTCACGTCTTGAACAATAAGTATGTCAATTTGGCAATGACTGGCATATTGCTAGCCCACCCCTTAAACAAGTTTTTATATTCCTATTCTTTGTTCGACTTTTATGAGCTTAGAATTAAATCATAATTATAAGAATTTAAGTATCTATCTAGAGTAGTGCGGAAGAAATTGTGGAGTCTTCTGCCTGAATATGGCGTGGAGGGCTCCTTACTGCAGGCTGTGAGGTCATTATATCGAGACCACAGAGCCTGTGTAAGGATAGACGGTGACATGTCGCCCTTGTTTGAAGTCTGTTCTGGTGTCAGACAGGGCTGCGTGATGTCTGCCTGGCTATTCGTGCTGTATTTGGACAGTTGCCTCCAGAGATTGAAAGGTAATATGAGTGGTATGGGATGTGGTGACACAATGGTAAACTGCCTATTGTACGCTGACGATGCTGTGCTAATAGCACCATCAGAAGCAAAGTTGCAGACACTGTAGTCACGTGTATGAAAGAAGATTGTGAAATAAAAGGATTGAAAATGAATGTGAACAAAACTAAGGTTCTGGTGTTTGAAAGAGAAGCGGTACAAACGAAATGTGTGATTAGTGTAAATGGAAAATGTCTAGAACAGGAGAATGAAATTGTGTACCTGGGGAGTGCGTTTTCGAGGGATGGAAGATGTGAGTTGGATGTGGAGAGACGGGTAGCAGCTGGCAATAAAGTGAACGGTGCTCTGTCCGCATTAGTGGGTAGTGTGAATATATCTAACACTGCTAAAATGGCCATCCACAATGCGGTGTTGGTGCCAACTTTGTTGTACGGCAGTGAGGCCTGGATATGCCCGAAATCGAGTGAAAGTATGATAAATGCTGTGTAGATGCGGTCTCTCAGAAATATGTGCGGTGTCACGCTTGCGGACAGGATAAGCAATGACGAGATACGCAGTATGACAGGGTTGCACAACAGTGTTATTGTAAAAATGAAGAAAGGAATGCTTAGATGGTTCGGGCACATGGAAAGAATGAGTGATGAAAGACTGACGAAGAAAATATACAGAGCGAAAGTGAGTGGTAAAAGAAGCCAAGGAAGACCAAGGCTGACTTATGAAGATCAAATAGCCAGAGTGTTAGCAGACGGAAATGTCAAAAGCACTCTCATACCTAGGCGAAAATGTGTGAGGAGAATGATGAGATTTGAGGAAGCGAAAGAGGTGTGTAAGGACCGCGACTCCTGGCGCTCCGTCCTCTCTGGCTACCCCGTTGGGGATACAGCGTGAAGTTATGTTATGTTATGTTATGTTAAGTATCTATGTATATGGGTTTTGTCATATTTAGTTTACATTGTAAATATCTTAACAGTAGCACTGAAATGAATTCTAAAAATATATCAAATAAAAGATTTTATATACATTAATGTAAATTAATTAGTAAAGGAAAGTTGGAGAAAGGGAATCTAAAAAATAAGTCAGAAATAATTTGTTCATTCTTGAACGAAAATATTATTTATTACACTTATATTATTGAGAGCAATGATATTATTCCAGGGAAATTCTTCTTGTTATATACATTGCTTATTACAGGCTTTTAGTTTCAAAATAGAAAAAAAAAATATTAAATTAAAATTTTTTAGTTATTATTCGACAAGCATTCCTTTAATCAACGAGGCATCCTCAGAAACATCCAAACTCGGCCAGTTGCCTCGCATGAAGAAAAGAAAGAATAAAAATATAAACGATGTCATGAAGAAAAGAGTCAATAAATAAATGGTATTCACAAATATTTTTAGCAACCCTAGAGTGATAAATTTCATGAATTCGCTAAAGTAGGTTGGTTCCTGTGGCATTCGTACGTGACAAGCATAATGAACACGAGTCAGTCTCGTCAGAGGACGTGATCGTTTAGGCATAAATCTATGCTTATATTATGCTAAACAATTTAATATTGCTCTCACAATGGTTACCGTTGGAGAAAGGGAATCTATTAATTACTTTTCTTGTTTATTGAGAAGTTATATATTGGCATAATGCCAGTTAGTACATATTTTTGATCTTGCAATGTAATGATCAAATAAGACTTGGGAGCGTATTTAAAAGAAATATACGAATTTCTTTTACGGCTTTTAGGGTTTCGAAGCGAAATTAATTAACCCTTATAGTCTCATCATGTCTGCCTTTCCATTTGTTCGCATATCATAGATGGTTTAACCTGCCTGCTTCACAATTAGCGAGTTGAAATTTAGTAATGTTTACCAACTTCTCGTAAACTGGTAATCCGAAATCAGAAATGAGAAACAAAAAAAAAATAAAAAATAAAGTTTTGATTTAATTTTTGTAACTTCTCATTAAATAAATAACACAAATATAGAGTTTGTTTCTATTTACCATACTTTTGCTGATAACACTTCTGAAGAACAGCCATTTTTAGCTATTTTGTTGGTTTGGGGTTTACATTAGAGTTTACACACACACACAAGACATTATGAGTTTTATAAATTTCTTTGTTTATTTTTATTTTTTGTGCATTCTTGCCATAAATTTTGTTACAAGGAAAACATCGGTTTTTTTCTGTTACATAAAAACATTTATTACTGCAGTGTACGTTAGTGTATACATTAATATAATAGCATTTTAAAAATCTGAAGCTCATACAAAATGATCTCCACTGGCCTTAATACAATCCTTCAAACTTTGTGGCCAGTTATCGGTTGAAACACGGGAAAATTCCCCAATGCCAATTTTATGGAATGTTTTAGGGATTCCAAATTGAGGGACTCCTAATCTCTCTAAAAGAGATCATAAATCATATTCAAGTGGATTAAGATCGGGACTAGATGAAGGCCAGTCTTCAGCTCTGATGAAGTCAGAAACGTTCTATTCCAGCCATGATTGTGTGGATTGAGCTTTATAATCCGGTGCAGTCTTGCTGAAAGCATCATTCTTGGTTATGGACCATGGTATTGTTAAGAGGTTCAACTACCTTATCAAGAAACGTATCTTGATACACCTGGGCCGATGTTTTTATACTTTTTTCCACTAAAATATGGCTCAGTCACTCCTTGATAGCTGAACCTTTTTGTTAAGGATACAATCAAATGAAGACAAAGTTTCTATAGTAAGAGGTGGTTCGGACAGGCAGCGTGTAGCGCGCGATATTGTGATTTTTTCCGACAGAATAACAGACAGAATCTGTCAGAATAGAAAAAAACATTCCTAGAATCCGATTGCAGCGCCTACCTATTGGGTCCAATTGTAAATATAAACCATCCAGGAATTTAGGTCAGGAATAAAGAGTGGTAGAGCCATGCTGCATTGCAGAACGAATTGGGCCGGCTCGCCCGGCGAAATACAACCCTCTCACAGAATATCGGCGTGAAATAACAGCCTCTATTGCTGTTGTGTTTCGTTCGGTGAGTGAGAGTGCCGGTGGCACATCACTCCCACCCCTTCCTCTCCCGTCTTTCCCTATTTCCCTAAAGACCGGTAACGCACCCGTGATTCCGCGGATGTTGCGGGTGTCCATGGGCGGCGGTTGGTCACTCTCCATCAGCTGACTCGCTTGCTCGTTTGCCCCCTCTTTCATAAATAAAAAAAAAGTGACTCAAATACACACAAAAAAATTCATCAAAATCCGTTCAGCCATTTGGGAAGAGTTCAGTGACAAACACGCGTACAGAAGAACTGTGTATATAAAGATAAAGACAAGTATTTGAGATAACAATGGAGTCCACAATTTATATAACGGTTAAAGTCAGATTTAGCTTTGAAATTCTAAAAAATCATTTACCCTTAAAATTGTCTTTTCCTCTTTTACATCTCGTCCCATTTTCATTTTCTGAACAATTTACTTCACGAATTATATTTAATAGTAATTTATTCTCGCTTCTGTAATGGTAATGAAATTTGCAATTCCCGAAAATCATTTTCATAGACTAAATCTTAGATAGAGTACATTTATACAATGTACTCTTAATATCCATATTGACGATATATATAAATTTACTCTATCCGTCAGTAACTTCCCTATGGAAACTGTTTGTTATCTTGAAAATCAATACACTTTATATACTTGTGTTTCAATGTGGGAGCTAATTGTTCAATTTCCGTTGTGTGGAAATGAACAAAAGAGTTCATGTGTTCTCGCGTTATTGAGGTTTTCACATGCGTGAGTGATTTATATGTTTAAAGGTATTCATATCAAATTGGTAATTATTTTTAAACAGAAATTCCTAAATATAATATAGATAATACCCATAAACGTACAAGTTTCGATAACAAAGGTTGATCAAAACATTTTGATTCTATTGCAATCCAAATGCGAGTGATCGAATCAAGGATCTATTTGACTATTTGAGTCGTTAACGTCACTGTAATACGTACAACAAAAACAAAAACAAATTGAATAAAAAAATGAAACTGGGAAAAAAAACCATTGATAAGTATGAAACAACTATCTTTTACTAATCAAAATTAAAGTAAAAAATAACCATATAAATACGATACAAATACCCATATAATTAAATTTGACATTTATTAAAGTGGGTGCCAAATCAATGTGCAATAACAGAAAGTCTATTAGTTTAGTAGAGTATTAGATCCTTGATTTGATCACTCGCATTTGGGTTGCGATAGAATCAAAACGTTTCAATCAATTGCGATCGACACAGGTCTAAACTAACTTTTTTATCGAGACTATTTCTTTTTTAATTAGACTATTCTATTTAGAAATTTCTGTTTTTTTGAAGTCGGTTTAATTTTTTTTTATTTGTCCCCTTTGAGTGACCTTGGCCTAAATACATAAATATGTAGGGCTGGTCTGTAATTAATTTCTTTTCTAATTCTGGAGCGCAATGACATACAAGAGAATCATCAATATAAATATATAAAGGTTATAATCAGTTCACCAGTTATTTGGTGTTATTTGGTGTACGAAGCTCCATTACCGGTGAAATTTAAACGAGACCAATTTGGAATCCTTTTAAATAAAAAAAAATTTTCAAATCGGTTCATAAATGACGGAGTTATGAGGTAACAACATAAAAAAAAACATCCAACAGATTGAGAACCTTCTCCTTTTTTGGAAGTCGGTTAAAAAGATAATTGCTTACAAAGCTAAATCGGACTTTATGTTAGTTAAAGTCAAATAAACTGATTCCATCAAACCCAATTAATTATCCAATTTACACCAGATTTATTAAAATATAATGTTCAAAAAGCCAGTAAATGGCAGGCAGAGAAGATTATTTCCAGACTTGTTTTGTCTTCAACGAAATCGTTTATTTTATAGTATGATTGTCTAATCAATGTGCATTTTATGACAAATCTAAATATATTGAGTGACTTCCCGGGGAACTTCATTATAAAAACGAATGCAGTTACCCAATAATGAATGAATGAATGAATGAAAAAATATTTGACTAATGTAAATAAAATTTTAGAAAAATCGATTTATTACGACGTCGGGTTCCCATACCATTAATATCGCTTTTCTATTTAAACAGATATATATTTTTCCTAGTATACATAATAATTTCAAAGATGTACTGTGTTACTTTGCGGAAATCAATTTCATGTGATGAATTCTTGTAATTTTTATCTATGCTCGCCCCAAAATTCAACACTCACTAACTAGCATCGAATCCGCTAAGTTATCATATAAAAAACTGCATTCAGCGATAGCCGCGCTGCAGTCACGCGACGGGTATCTTAAATTAGTATCATTTTACGGTAGTAAACTAATTAATCTGTGGTATCATTTTGAATTAATTGTGCGATTACGGTGCCATACGCTAAAATGACTTATTGTAACGTAAATAAGGTCGTGGTAAGTTTTTAGTTCACTGGTTAATCGCTAGAGGCAGCAGTAGCGATTCGCGACATTGTATCGTGCTCGATTGAACAATATATATCGCGACTGATTGTGTAAGATACGGCTATCGCTGACTGGCTGCAGGTACGTAATAATAATAAGGTAACCGGATATATCTGACCGACTCTGATCTCTGGAATATCCTGAGGATGCTTCGTTAAGAGACAAAATATCTATTAATTAATGAGGTTGAATTTTTGGGCGAAGGATAGCTAAAAATTATAAAAAATTATCACAGAACATAGTAATTATTATTTTTGCTCATATAATCAATTGTACATGCCTCACGCAACCAATAAATTTATTTTTGTCTCTTTCGTTCCCATGCAGGCGGGTATACTTTATTATAGATTATTTTAATCTATACCGCAGTCGTGTCCTTTTGAGCTCTTTCGCCCTAATCACGATCGGTCAATCAATCAAAATTCAATTACACACCGAACCAATCCGCGAACCGAATAATCGATATGATTGAATTATTTTTACCCATCACTATAACGACGGGAACGACAATCACGAGTGACGAAATGATCGATCGACACAGGTTTAAGTTGGACGAGCAACTCGCACATACATATATAGGTGTGCACATGGTGTACTGTTCACGCTCGTGGTGGCGATGTTCTTGGTAGTAGTTGTTGTTAAACATCAGAGAACATCTTGCCATCTCGCTTGTGGTAACACGTTTGGTTAAGTGAAAAGAGGTTAGATAAAGTTCATCAGTCATTTAGCAACGTGGTACCCGATCAGCATCGCCACTCATTGAGTGATTAGTATTTTTTGTTATACGTACTCGTAGTTTCCATACATTACGCTCACTCAACCTTTCATTTTAACTTCTCCGCGTCTTAACAAACTTAACGAAGATTTTCAAAAATATGACACAAAATATGTGTGAGATAACTCAATGTTATTTGAGTCAACTTTGAAACTTTTTGTGTCCTCGAATTATTATTATTATTATTATTTTCTTTCTTTATGGCATGGCGCACAGTTTAGCGCATTTGCCAATGTCACGTTTTAATAAGTAGAATCACACGTAAATTAGTTTATTCTTGTCGTAAAACTTCTCCAGTAGTGATAGTTTACTGAAGTCATACAGGACTTCTTGGAAGAGCGCGAGAACTTCAGCTACACATGTTTATTTAAACCTATTCCATTCTTTTCACTTATACAGAACTTTTGTACTTTAAAACTCCCAAAAATTTTAAAAATAGAAAATCTGAACAAAATGTCAACGTCACTTCTTCCGTTCCCGCCAAAAAGTCTGACGAATTATTTTAGAAAATTAAAATTAATTTGACATTTCAGACTCACTGATGAGCGTTAATCAGATAACGAAATTATTATGCTCATGTCGAAAACATAAAGAAAGGAAAGCCTAGAATGTTATTCAAGAGTCCGGGATTTTCTTTATAAAGGTTTTTGTTATCTCGTCGCCCTAATAACACGGCGGTGGAAGAATATCATAACCTAATCGAAAATTGTAGTAAGTATGTAATAAAGGTTGCAGCACATTAACAAATATCACCAACATTGCGAGTCAACTTCTCTAACGTCCTCTTAATGCCATTCACAGCTATTAGCGAATAGTTATTGAAAGATTTCCTCGCCAGTAACCCTCAAGTTGGAGCACTAAACGTGCCTAATGTTTAGTAGTTATCGCTTAAGTCCAGATGTTTTGAAGTATTTGTGGTGACTATTACACTTCTGAACATTTGTGGGGTCAATGACACTTACATAGGTACGTATTACATGAAATGTAAACAGAATCAAAATAGTAAATAATTTGGAGAATTAAGTAGTGAACTTATTAGTATTGTTCATTAAAAAAACGGTCAACAGAGTCTCAGTCGTTTCTGGAAAAATTGGGAATATACATTGTTATTTTATTATGTATACATGTATAAGCGAAATACCACTGACTGACTGATTCATAACGAGATCTCTGAAACAGTAGGTCCGATTGACTTGAAATTTAGCATAGTTACTCCTTTAGCGGTGTAGACGCTCACTAAGAACGGATTTTACGAAAGTCCTGTCCAAAATGGCTCTGCTACCCGTGCCAAACCGAGGCGGGTCGCTAGGTTTATATATACATACACAGTTATGTACATAGATAGTTACATTTTCGGACAAAATCTAATAGAATCGGTACTTTCATAAATAAAATTGAAGTGTTCTGTCTGTAATTCCGAAATAAAAAGTTTTTCCTTACGCTTATATGGTTATTCGCACGCAACCAAAACGCAAACACGCTTTTTTCAACGTTTGTACGAAATTTAGCGTATCATAAGATCATAACTACATTGTTTCATTAAATTGATTCTTCCACCACAAATTAATGTTAATAAAGAGTTCAAAGACTAAAAGATTATTATACCTTTACTCTTGATATTTATTTAAAACTAGCTATTGCTCGCGACTTCGTCCGTGTGAAACTATAAAAAATAGCCTGTGTCCTTTTCCTGGTCTAAATCTATTTCCATTCTAAGTTTCTTCAAAATCGGATAAACCGTTTAGGAGGAGAACCATTAAATGACGATTACTTTTTTCATTGTCAACCAATTTCAATGAAACAAAGCCTAAATGTTGCTCCAAGCTGACAAACGTTTTAAAAAACGCTTTTTTGTGTTCTGTTACTCTTTTTTTATAGCCGACAGTCATTTTTCGATAAATTTATTCAATGTGCAGACACATGGTTTCTACTGCTTTATTATATGTAAGTATAAATGTACAAATGCAGCTGGGTTATGTAGCGAACGTCAGTGATAATCCCGTGGGATGCGACCTACTAAGGTATATCGTAGCCGCGTACCGTAAGTCATAAGCATAAACCGGTACGGTACTAGTTTAACTCGTACACAGAAGATTCCGTAAGATATCTATTAGATGATGAAATCATTAAATTAATTTCTGCAGACAAATAACACTTAGACACCTAAAAAGAAATTATGTATATGTAGGCCCCTTTTCCAGAACAATACTCAAGTAAAAATTTTTGATTGAGCACAGTTAGAAGGGGATGCCGCTACATACGATTAATAGCGTTTTTTCTTTCTAAGTTATTATATAAGATTCTAGAATTTTATTCTTTCGTTATATTTTAGTATTATAGTAAATTTTGAGTAGGGATTTACTTTACATTCTAATCAAAAAGCCAGTTTAAAAGAGAAATATAACTGAGTTCATGTTTTTAAGTCTGCAATATGTCTACTTAAACGTCAAATGAAAGTAAAAAAATCGATATGTTTTCACTTTTATTTCTGTAAGAGGAACTTTTCCAACGATCGGCTATTTTAATCCATAATTTTTCACACATTAAGTGTGAACTATGTAAATAAAAATAAAATCCTGTTCGTTGGTTAGCGTGTTGCTTGAAAACAGCTGGACCGATTTTACTGTTTTTTTAAATGTTTTTAAATAGTCCGAATACGCTTTTTAGGGAAAGAGAATTTGGATGAGTTGCCTGGAAAATTAGAAAATTCTGGAAAATTGAAAGTGCTTTTTTGTATGACAAGTTTTTGTATATGGTCACAAAACAAATTTATTTAAATTTAAACAGGACAACGTCTGTAGGGTCATCTAGTTTTCAATAAATACTGATCCGTAAAAAATAAATACTTGACAGTAATTCATCGTCAAGTAATACTTCGTCAAGTAATTCGTCAAGTATTTACTTCGTATTTTAGTCGTCATAAAAATTTAAAAGTTCAGGAATTACGATGTCACAGAAAAAGTAAAAAAAACGGTAATTACAATTGGGAAGAGCACTTTCGAAGACGTAATGATATTTCGCTGCTCCGCGAGAGAAAAACAAAACAAAACGTAGAATTAGCATCTGTCCGAAACTAGTTTAGAATTAAAAATAAAACCGGATTTTGGTTTCTATCTCGATAAAAAACAAAACCAATAATTCCTTTTGTTGTATATCTTTTGCACATTGTTCGTTTTGACTAATTACAAATATTTGTAGTATTTCGAGGAAGCAGTTATCTGGTAAAATTAATACTATTGTTGCTTTTTACTGTGCATGGACGAAGCGAGGCGATCGCCGAAGTGTGAACTATAGCGATCGCCACCAAGACCTCAATAAAAACTAAACAAAATAAAACAAAAAAAACTATAATCAAAAACTCAAGAACTACTACATTCAAAACTCAAGAATGTAGTTTCGATTTCGGTTATTTCTTATTATGTATATTTTTTTTTATTTTAACATGTTAATCATTATTATTATTATTTTTTTATTAGATATATTTTATTTTTTTATTTTATTTTTGCTACCCAATAAGGAACCATGGCTTCAAAGTTAAAAATTGCGGTGTAACCTGCCGAAACTTACGCCGATATAGTTCGGTCTGATCCTATGTAGAATGTGTCAGCTACAATATTTCTGCACGTACAAGTCGACCAAGGGATAGGGCTCATTATTGCTAATAATAGGTTAGCAACCTGTTAATATATTGGTTCCGTTTTGTAATCTATTAAGTAGTTTCAATATTTAAGATCCATTCACGTCTACTAAGACGCAGTGTGTCCAGCACGATTGTGCAGACACGGTACAGAGATAAGTATTCGATCAAACAAACACGCAGAAGATAACAGTGCGTAGCGCACCGTGACGAATAAGACTGTCACTCAATACCTTCGATTTTATACCGTATCAATAGCAATGTTGTCTGTGGCTGTAGGTGATTTGTATATTTTTAGAGCGTGGACACAAAACAGACACACGCGGCAAAGCTAGCGCGCTCCGGCCCGTGTCTGCATAGATACAAGTACAAGTTCATTACGCTTACCTCAGTTAGATATGAATACGCTTATCGACATTTTTATTATCAGCTGCCCGCCACTCAGTTCGCGTGGTTTTCGAAGAAACCGTCGCTATCAATCTTATTGTAGGGATTTTATATACTTCACGTTACATAATCACGTTGTTTGGTAAAGGACGCAGAAGTAGAGCTGATAGCGAACTGTGACATTCGGGCACATTAAATGATGTTAAAAAGACGGTGAGAAAAACACTCCGTTTATATTAGCAGGTGTTCAGAACAACACCAACACTTCACGGCATTCGACAATGTTGGTAATAAATACTCAAAGTAAAAAAACTGAGATATCGGGCGATAAATTTTCGAAATTCTTAATAGTCAAAGTAAATAGGATAGCAACAGTGCTATCGGACCATAGATTTTTAAGATTCTTTGATTTTTCATTAAAAATTTATTCCCATTAACGATTATATTTTTTCCACTGAATGTAAATATGTATTTCTTAGGTCATAATAAACATCATCTATAATTTTTAGAATTTTAGAAAATACTCGTATCGCTTTTACTTTTAATTTGGATCAACCTGCAAAAGTTGAAGTGGCACGTTGGGGACTTTTAAACCGTTATCACGGAGGCTATTGATAAAAATATGCAAATCCGTAAGTTTAAACGATTTGCGAGTTCGGGGAGAAAGTTTTGAGCTTTTCGAAATAAATTTCATTCAAGACATCAAGGAGAAAATGTTGCCTTTTCGAGAGCGATCTGAATTTCCTTTGTAATTTTTGCAGTTAAAAATTTATAGCTTCTCCATATTGCGATACGGTTTGATATTATGCATATTGTTAGCTATAGTCCGGCCGCTGAGAGAATACGTTTCTGATGTCTGTCAGTTGGTCAGGACTAGTAATGGGCAAAAAGTAACTTTGTTATATTATTTCTTTAACCCACCCAAGAAAAGAGTAACATAAGTCTCAATACTTGTTTGTCTGGCTTCTATTTCTGAATGTAACTAGCGTAAAGAAAATAAAAATGCGAGAGTAATATTCAGAAATATTTAATATAAAAATCAACAAAAAAATTAAGTTTAACAGAAACATTAAAGTAGCTGGTTATATTATGCTACTTGCCTTCGCGCATTCGGTTTGGTTGCAGTTTTATAATATTATGACATTTATTCCATTTAATAAAATTATTATTAGAAAAAAAAACGTATTATTTTATAGTATAACGACAGATAACGTCGCAATTACCTATTATTTTTGCCACATCACTATAAAAATAAATAAATAGTTCACATAACCTCGTAACAGCGCAGTATGGATTTAAAAATATTGTTTTCTTATTTATTTAACATTAAATTTAGCGCAACATTATAACATTTATTGTCAGTTTACATAATAATATAGTTTTTAATGATAATTATTCGTTAGTTGGGCAAATAAACAATAAAAATTTAAGATAAAAATCTTAAATTGAACGTCATTTCAAAGTTACGTCGTCCATTCGATCGCGACCTGTCAGGAACGCATTCTCTCAGCGGCCGACCTGTAAGCATAATAACACTGAAAAATGAATTTGTGGTTCATCTAACTGTCAAGAAACAGTGAAGAGCCGGTGAGAAAAACAGAAGAATCCAGAATGAAGAACTGGCAAGAAAGAGAAGAACAGGCGAGAAACTCAACTGTTTATTTATTTACTGTTCTTAGACTGAAAGTAAAATGAGAAAACATATGCCTCGATGGTTCGGGCACACTGAATGAGTGTTGACCGATTGATGAAGAAAATCTACAGAGCAGAGAACAGAGAAAGTAAGCGACAATAAAGGCCAAGGAAGACGGAGGCTTAATTATGAAAATCAAATAGTCAGAGAAATATTAAAGGCATTAACATATCTCGGCGAAAGTGCGTGTGGAGAATGATGACATTTAAGGAAGCGAAAGCAGTACATAAGGACCGCGGTGCTTGGTGCTCCGTGCTTTCTGACTGTCCCGTTAGATATATGGCATAACAATATTTATGTATATAAAAACTAATACAATACACTGGATGTGAAATTAAAGTATAGCTTAAAGTGGATTGTCTGAAGTGAAAAAAATGAGATGATCAATCAGTATTCCGTTTGATCGCGTGAAGTGAAAGTGAAACGCGCGTTTCGTTTCATGCACAGCATATCTATATGCACGGCATTCAGTCAATAGCTTGAGATCACGACTCTTTCTAGCTGTAATTTTAACCGTTCTAAAAGTTTGCACAGTGTTTATTATATAAATTATACTTAAAACGCGTACAATCTGACTTACGCCTTCTAAGTTAACAGTTCCGGCTTCATATCCGGTGATACTGGTCATATCAATACCTAAACTGATCGTTATTAAAATGGCAATCTTTCTGGATGAGACTAGATCCTAGCCTAAGCTTAACACTAGCACTAACAGTACAAGCTTAGGGCTAGAGATGCGTATTCTTTAAAGTCAAGTTTAGTGCTGATTATAGTTACTGAATAAAATGTTTTCGAGGTTCCTTACCTTGAAACGAAATGCCTTATAAGTTTACTTAAGCGTTCATAGGTTTGTCTATTCTTTTGTCTAATGAAATGTCTGTCTCACAGTAATTTTCTTAGAAACTATGCAACGCATTTAAACGCACGACAACGCAATTAACATTTTCGTCGTTAACTGCCTTAATTTGTTTGAACGGGAGAACGATGTCTAACACAATGCGTGTAATGTGTAACACAATGTAACATATTGTGTGTGTGTGTAATGTACACACAATATTATGTAACACACATAAGCAATAAAGAAATACGGTAGACTTCTGATGAAGTAAACACTGTATGATGGCTTTTTCAAATGGATGCTATTACTGCCTTTATTTAGGGCTTCTAAATAGTGTGGCCATTTCCGACAATCGAGATCAAACATAATGTTTTTAAAAATCGAATCTATCGACTAGGAACTCGCCATCGCGCATCATTGCTTCTAGTTTTTGAGTCGTTATGCCAATTTATTGTCAGTCCTATATATTTCGGAATAAGTTTTGTATTTCAAATACATATTTCTGGCACAGAGCAGAGAACTTATAGAAAAGAAGGCAGAATCCAGCCTTGCGCGTAACGGAACTGTCTACTCTCGGCAGGATACGTAAGGTTGTTGCATTGAGTATGAGAAGTAGAGAGCATTAAATTTTGTTATACATATAGTATACATGTTTTTCGTGATTGTTAAATTTGATTTCTTGAAGTTATGCTGAAGAACGATAACTATGTGTTTGAATAACTAAAATTATTTAAGCATAGACTACCCCGTTGGGGATACAGCGTAAAGATAAATATTTAGGCATCGAAGGACATTTTACAATAGTAAGTTTATGCAACCTAAACTTTTCTCTATTTGCGACGATGAAAAGAACGAATAAGACAAATGGAAGTGGTCTCGTGTTTGCGTCGCGTGCGACTCCTACTGACGCTACAATATTCACCCATAATTATCCGTAACATTACCGTTGTGTGCGTGTCACGACGCATGCGTATTACCGCGCACATATAAACCGCGTACGCTGGTTTTCTGTGAAGATATTCTACTGTTATGTGTTACGTTATGTACTGTCATACACATAACAGTGGTTGCCAATGCATTGGCAATATGAAGTGCTTTCTTAATTGCACTTCTTGGCAATATGAAGTCCACTTACAATCAGATGGTCTGTTTGCACGTTTGTCTTCCTCGTGGTATAAATATTCTGGTTCATTATAAGTTAAAAGAAAATCGGAAAACATACTGTTTTTATAAATATATCTCGTTGTGGTTAAAAAAGCTCGCGTATTTCATCAAAAAGAAGAGAAATCTTAGCAATGTTGTTCTATTTTCGAGTCACGAAAATGTAATATGTTATGTCCATTATGCAAGGTAGGGTGTGGGTACTGAAGCTTACCCATTCGAGAGGGTTACACGAGATTGTTCTGAAACGTTTCTTTTTAAAGGTTGTCTTTTAGAGTACCTCGCTACTCTATTTTATGACTAACTGGATTTTGCTCATTTTGAAATTTCCTGTACCTGCATAGATGTATGTATACCAGTGTTGCAACATTTTCCATTTGTGATAGTCAGATTATAGGCGCAGAAAAATTACATCTTACTTCTCGGCCGTATGTGGTTTTATAAATAATATGTGGAATCTTTAACGGGGTAGTTAGAGGGGACGAAGCGCCAAGCGTCGCGATCTTTACTTCTTTCGCTTCCTCAAGGTTCATCATTCTCCTCACACATTTTCGCCTAGGTATGCAAGTCCTTTTGACATTTCTGTCGTCTCACACTCTGGCTATTTGATCTTCATAAGTCAGCCTTGGTCTTCCTTGACGTTTTTTACCACTCACTTTCGATCTGTAGATTTTCTTCGTCAGTTTTTCATCACTCATTCTTTCTATGTGCCCGAACCATCTAAGCATTTCTTTTTTCATTTTTAAAATAACACTGTCGTGCAACCTTGTCATATATTGCGTATCTTTGTCCCTATCTTATATATGTATATCAACTTTGATTATATCTTACCTATTATGTATGTAGGTATTAAAGCGTTACTTCACAGTCGTGAGCTAGTGGCTCTTTGCCCCGCGGTCCTGCTGAGAAGTGAATTGAATCACGTGTCCATCAAAATTCTCATAACAAGCAGTTCGCATCCATATCATTATAAAAATGAATATCTATCAATATTTTATTAGCAGATTGAAAATTTGCCGTTAAAATAATCTTTTTAAACTTCTTTACAAAATATTCAAAAATTAGTTTATTTTAATGTTATTGGAGACTGTTTCACTGCCAAAAATATCCTAATTCATACTTGGCCTTTACCTGGCAATTACAAAAAGTGTTCTATTTCCAAATGTACCTCTGTTCTAGGATATTATGAAGCAAGTTACAATTACTAAGATTACAAAATTAAAACGTCTTTATTTTTTTTTTCGAAAAATCATTAGTTCGGAATAAAGCATTTTTATATTTGCAATTGTCGTTAGTATCTGGGCGACCGAATTTTACTCGGTGTCTAAAAAAAAAATGACAAAAAAGTCTGACTTCATTGCAGGATTCGAACCCGCGTATTTCAGCTTGGTAGATCTACGCTCTAGCTACTGTACTACTGAGAAGGTAAACTCTGTTGTGAAATCAGAAGAGTTTAGAGTTCAGATGTTTTAAGTATGTGAAAACATAAAGAAAACGAATTTTCTCAGATTTGGACCCCAGCAAGATCGATATTTGACCACCGTAAAGCTCTATTTTGTAAATTACATCGAAATCGTTAGAGCCGTTTTCTAGAACGCGATTATAAATATACAAATGTCGCTTACATAATACTATTCTTTTAAATAACGTAGTATCTTAAAATAAAGGAAGTCCATGAAATATAACATTAAGTTCATTGTTCAGGAAAATAAATTTTTCTCCCTAACTTTTAGCCATAAAATTTTTAAATAACTCTAAAGCCAGACGTCGTGTCCGAGCAGCAACGGTGAACTAAATCAGATAACCTGGCTCACCTGTACATACGAGACACTTATTATCAGATAAGCTGATCGGTCGCCATTTCGTTAGCAAATAGCATCCACACATCTATATTTTATTTGATGTTATTTGGTTCACTTCGTAGTACGGGACAGGCTGTCTGAAGTTATGAAGTCTACGCTTTTATCATTATTTTTCATTTTATTTCCTTATTATAAGTACATTATTAAAGCGATATGTATTTTTAATGGGTACTAGTTGCAAACTGAACTTAGACATATTATTTCAATTTATTGAAAAAGAAAACAAAAAAGATCTGACTACATTGAAGGATTCGAACCCGCGCACTTCGGCATAGTAGACTACACTGAGCCGCTTTGCTATTGAGAAGGTAAACTGCTGTGAAATTTAAAAAGTTTAAAAGTTTAGAGTTTAGAAGATTTAAGTGTGTGAAAAATTAAGAAATCGATCTTTTCCAGAATTGAGACCTAGCTAGATCTGTTTCTCGCCCCGCTCAATCCCTATATTGTAAATTTATTAAGGAAAGCGATATCAAGTATACATATTATATAAATATTGCTCATTTAATATAATAGGATATACCAGAGATCGGGCTCGGTCAGCTTACCAGCACCGAATCAAGATCACCGAATTAGGATTCGGTGCTGGTAAGCTGACTAGAGTTACTCACTATCACTATGTTAAACTTTTAATTTGTTAAAGTCTTTTAAGGGAAAAAAAAACGTAATTATTACAAAACATGAATATCTAATGCCATGGTAATGTATATAAACGTGGTACACATATGGGACACTCTGTCGCTGTCAGATTTATTGATAATTCTCTCGGACCAAGAAATAGTGGACGGAGCCATAATAAGTATCTGGTCTTACGAGTACCACCGCGTGTAAAACGATTTTTCATGTCTCTTTTTATCTCATTGAGTGTGAGCTATGGTAAGTATGGCCAACCTCGCATTTTTAATGTATTTCGTGTCAGCTTATGGGTCGGTCATTAAATAATTATTCGCAAAATACTCTTAAGTGTAAGTGTAAACTGTAAAGTAACTTAAATCTTAACTCTTATGGCTACTTGAATTCACGAAAATAAAAATATGGCATGCTCGGCTTTGTATCGTTGTACTGTGATTCTCCCTAGTCAGGAGCATTAGTAAAAATTTAGAAACTCGGCCAACAAAAAAGGACTTTAAGTACACGCTCTTAGAGCAAATGCTTCGTCCATTGTGATACTCGATCCGAAAAAATTCTTTAACAATAATTCAGCTACGCTGCGTACAATATGTCAGCTTTTATAATGTCTTGATTACGTAATAAACTGTTCTTATGGGGTACTACAAACACAATTTGGTTATACCATCGTTACGGTGCTTGCGCGATATCTTAGTTTTTGTTTGAAGCCAGTTGAAATAACTGTTACACCGATCGATTTCAATTGCATGGTCCCGCCGCATGGTATAAATCAATCATTTAAATCTCTAAGATTTTACAACTTTAAGATGTTGTTATAATTATACATACATACACATACATATCTTCACGCTGTATCCCTAACAGAGTAGCCAGCCATGACGGAGCGCCAAACTGCGCGGTCCTTACATACTTCTTTCACTTCCTCTAATCTCATTATTCTCCTCGCACATTTTCACCTAGATATGCAAGTGCTTCTCACATTTTCGGCAGCTAATATTCTCGCTATTTGATCTTCGTAAGTCAGCCTTGGTCTTCCTTGGCTTCTTTTACCACTCGCTTTCGCTATGTAGATTTTCTTTGTCTCTCTTTCATCACTCGTTCTTTCTATGGGCCCGAACCATCTAACTATCTAAGCGTTGCACTGTCGTGCAACCCCGTCATACTGCGTATCTCTTCATTGCTTATCTTGTCCGCAAGAGTGACACCGTACATATTTCTAAGAGATCGCATTTCTACTGCATTTATCTTACTTTCACTTAATTTCGGGCATATCTATAAAATTGGCACTAACGCCGTATTGCGAATGGCCATTTTGGCTGTTAGATATATTCACACTCCCTGCTAATGAGGACAGAGTACCGTTTATTTTATTGCTAGCTGCTACTCGTCTCTCCACATCCAACTCACATCTTCCATCCCTCGAAGACGCACTCCCCAGATACACAATTTCATTCACTTGTGCTAGACATTTTCCATGATAAGATACACTGCATAATTATGCACTGTACGATAACATATACCATTGAAGCATTATAGAAAATATAACAGAGATAATAATGTATAATCAGAAAATATGTAGACTCTGCTTCGCTTTCTCCAAAATGATTTACAGCTTGCGAGCCTGTAAATGCGTCACACTTCATATGTGTATATCAAATAACCTGATTGGCCAGTATTTCGTTAAAAAAATTCTGCTGTAGAAATCGCCATTTTATTTATGTGTAATATAGACGAAATATATTATCACAGAATAACTTTAAGCTCAACTCTATGCTGATAAAGATTAGTCTTATGCTTTAAGTGTTTAGTGGCTGTAGTCACCCTTATAATTAAGGTAACAGTTATTCAGATAAATGCGAATAAACAAACAGACAAACATTTGAATTATATCTTTTTTGGATTTAGACAGGTCTATCTTTATAAAAATAGGTAGAAAAGAATACAAAAGAAGAAAAACTGGCTAGGTTAAGAAATGTTTTAGCTACAAAGTACATATGTTTTATACATTATACATATTGTATGTTATTGTATTTATATTGCTTCTTTTCTTTCGTACGTCAGTGTCTTCATAATTCTTCTTATTAAAATCACGAGATTCACGAGCTATAAAAAAAATCGAAATGACGGAATTCATGTGCCATGTTTTC
The DNA here is from genome assembly GCA_907165235.1 of Zeuzera pyrina. Taxonomy (NCBI): domain Eukaryota; kingdom Metazoa; phylum Arthropoda; class Insecta; order Lepidoptera; family Cossidae; genus Zeuzera; species Zeuzera pyrina. Next base: position 12,013,654 of record OU015639.1, on the reverse strand, counting down.
ATCACACAAAAAAAATTGAAATGAAGGCAATATCATATTATTAAGATCTTCAAGAATACAAATTCTGTCATTTTTAGTGGAGTTTTTAAAATGTTGATGTTATGCAAACATACCCGTACATCTATATATATAAATAAAATTGAAGTGTCTGTCTGTGTTTCGAAACAAAAAGGGTTTTTCTTAGGCTTATATGGTTATTTGCTCGTAATCAAAATCCAAACACCGTTTTTATAAATGTTTGTGCCTCTGTTTGTTTCTGTTTGCCGGGCTAATCTCCGAAACGGCTGAACCGAATTAGACGAGACTTTCATCAAGAGGTAGAGGAGTTCAGAGAGTAATCTAAGCTACACTTGATACCCGAAAAATAGAAAATTTAACGCGAGTGAAATCGCGTAGCATAGGTAGTCAATACCAATGTTATATAGAGGAAAAATTGTGTGTTCGTTTGTATGTTACGGGTAATCTCAGGAACAGCAGAACTTATTGAAAAAATCTTTCAAGGTCATATTTTATTTTGATAGTAATATGTACTCCACGCGGACGATGTCGCGAGCGAAAGCTAGTGATTTAATAAAGTTATAAATACTCTCGTTACAAATAATAATCTAATCTAAACAAGCTATAAAAAGGCTTTCGGATAAAAAAGTATATGTCAATCGATCAATCTCTAGTTGCTATACTACTAACAAACACAATCATCTTTTTAGTTGTCGGCCAAAAATGTACATTATTGAAAATCAATTTTAACACTTTCATAACATATAGTTTAAACCATTCAAACAGGTGTGCAACTAATGGAATGTCTTTCGATTGGAATCCATTTGATCAGATATGCACGCCATTTTCAACCTTGATTCTTTGCGATAGAACAAATAATGAAATGGACAAAACATTTATAAAAAAATGAGGCAGTCAGAACGGAATTCCGTTATACATAATGAATGGTTGTAAATCACGAATTAAGAATTATGCAAAGTGAAAGTAAATTAACAGTGAGTTTATTCGAAGAATCATTGCGTATACGATCGCTTACTTTTGCAGAGGATGAAAGTGGAACTGAAGGGAAGATGTAATAGGTATCGTTTGTGTATCGATTTAGTATGGAAAATCGGAAAACAAATATGAGACAAGAACAAGAAATTATAATTTTTTTTCTCTTTCTTCATGGCATGGCGCACAGTTTAGCGCATTTGCCAATGTCACGTATTAATAAGTAGAATCCAGTAAAATCACAAGTAAATAAGTTTTTTCTTATCGTAAAACTCCTCCAGTGAAGTGATAGTAGACTTTACTCAAGTTATATAGGACTACTTGAAAGAGCGCGAGAACTTCAGCTACACATGTTTATTTAGACCTACTCCATTCTTTTCACTTATACAGAACTTTAAAACACAATATACTATCACTTTTGTACTTTAAAACTCCCAAAAATTAAAAAAAATAGAAAATCTAAACAAAAGGTCAACTCACTTCTCCCATTCCCGCCAAAAAGTCTTGTAATATGTTGAATGTTCCAAACAATCGTTATGTTCCACTCAACAGGCTTGGGGACTACAATGACGATGACATAAATATTGAAATCATTAAAACCGTGTCGTTTACAGGCTGGTTTAATGTGGTTGCTTACATTTTGAAGTACGCGTATGTGTAATTTGTGGCTGCGTATATACACGTTAGATTGGTTGTCAGTTACGGTCACGGTCCAACTCATTGAATTATACTTTGCCCCGGTACCACACTTTTGTCAAGTCGACGCGAGTCGAGGCGAGAGCGAGAGTGCGGTAGCCGCGCTCGTGTGTACTCGTGACCGCTCGCCTCGACTGGCCGCCGCGCGCGCCGCTCCGTTCAGTGTCGGTATTTGGTACACGATTCAAAAAAAGCGAGTGGCTAACACGAGCGCGCCTACTACATTCTCGCCCCGGCAGCACACTCTTGCCGAGTCGATGCGAGTCGAGGCGAGCGCGAGAGTGCGGTAGCTGCGCTTGTGTGTACTCGTGTCCGCTCGCCTCGACTTGCCGCCGCTACGTTCCGTCTTTGTTTTTGGTACACGAGTCAAAGGAAGCGACTGGCCAACACGAGCGCGCATACTACACGATTGTCAGTGTGAATTTTTACTTCGAGCTGCATGCATGTTACGAATTTAATTAAACGTGGATGATAATTCTGCGAATGCGTAGATATGATGCGTAGGTGAAATGAAAATGAAAAAATGCAAAGTTTTCAAGGGAGCTGGCTACGAAATAATCATTATCTTTATTAAGTATAAAATAATTATAATTCTTTGCTGTATAATTCCCAAAAAATACCATGCAAATGCCTTTAAGTACATATAATTTTTGACAGGTACCGAAGTCGGTGCCAAGCCTACCAAATCAGTACCTAGATTTTCTGTCGTTGCTTATTGGTTTATGCAGAATTCACTGTCATAAATTACATGAAATTATGCTAGTATCTAATAAACCTGTGATGTAGATGTTACAATAGTACTGTAATGTTTATGAAGTTCTTTCCGTACTTGAGTTTTGATTAGTATTGAATAGGTAATTATTTTGTAACTTTGTAGTGTTTTAATTTTGAAGTCGGTTCTTGTGTATTTATTTTACGCTTTTAAATGGCTTTGTACAAAAAATTCTAAGGTAGGTCTACAACTAACTAATTCTGGAACAAAATATTAAATAAAAGGATCATCAAAATGTATAATTTGTTGAGGATATTTTTTGTTTAAGCAGTACTCCATAATCAGATCTTAATAAATATATATGGGTCGAACCTGGAGATATATTCTTTTAAATAGAAAAATAATCATCGACATCGGTGCACAAACGGCGTATGAATCGCCGAACATATATATACCTAATAAAAATAACATGAACTTCGAATATAGAGCCTCCACCGTTTCTTCTTGTTTCAGGGGTTACGTATCTTTTTAACGTAATTATGCTAACTTAACTATAATAAGAGTTAATTAAAGCTGTTAGCATAATTCATCGACCGTTATCTGCGAAGTCTAAGCAACGATTGAGTAAAGCTAGAGTGTGGACGGTTGACGCTCGTTAGCGCTTGCCTGGGCAATACTCGCTCAGGCGCCTCGGCGAGTGACTCGTCGAGAGTCTGGGGCCACCATTACACTAGATTAGTAATCGAAACAATAAATTGTGTCCATACGCGCTGGCAAAGAAAAGACGCTGTCAAAGAAGTATCACAATACACCATACAACGTGAAATACACCACGAGGAACACAAAAAACCTTCCTTTTTTATTTAATTTGAACAGTCGAGCAAATATATACACCTAAACGGAAAATAACAACAAAACATTTCAGTTATTTAAATTTTTCTACAATTCTTCCTTCAGAGGGAAGTCAAAGGGATCTATGCCCGTAACAGCCGACGTCTTCAGTAATATAATGTATTTTTCCATTTCATTTCATTAAAATGTCGACGTAATACATATTAATGGTTCTTGGAATTTCAGGCGAGAAATATGTTGACGCAGTCTCTTCACTGAGGCGGACTAAGCCTCTAAAAAAATCTCAACATCCCGCTACTATTATAATTAAGCACTTATTTCAATAATTTCACATAATATACACAGCGACACAGTGTAAACACTTGGGACGCAAAAGTACGCCAATATTACATCACAAAATCCACTAGAAACAATTTGCGAAAAATTAAAATAAACCGCCTAGCCGCTCCCCATAAAATCCCGCCAAAAACTCAGTTATTTTAGATTGTGACAGATAACATTTATTTCTTTTTTATTTTCTTATAGTGTCAATGTCATAAAGAAATTAAAAATTGAAGAAGCGAAGATGGCGGTTGCGAACTACTGTAGTAGTTCGCATGTAGTTCCAAAGATATTATACTACCAGTGAAATCAGCAATAAACTATGATAATATTTTGTTGGAATAATCTCGTTCTCAGTATTTTCATTGATTGCTACGTACTCTATAAGTAGTGATGGCTAAAAAAAACATCTTTTTTGGAAGCTAGGTGTATTCCATGATGAATCGCTATACAATGAAAGTGAAATTTTGAAAAAATAAATATAGAGGTGGCACTACGAAAACGTAGAGATATCAAAGTGACTATTTTATTTAAATCGATAATCGTAAAAATTATGTACTTCAAATATTACATAATAAACATTATGAGCTTAAAAATTCGTAAAAAGTGTCCCCCTCTAACTTAACTGTGGAAAATTCTGGAAAATTTTAAGAAAATAAGCACTCAAGGAAGATTGGTTTTGAATAAGATACGTTGATTAGATTTTAGACACGGGGTATTTTTGGTTATACGCTCAGAAACCACAGAAATAACTTTGTTTTTCACAGTGTCATTGAGAAACCTTATGGAATACAAAATTATTTTTGCTGCCAATTAAATGAATATTGTCCACTAGGGAACCCTTCACTAAGCGTGGCCGGACAAGTATTTGGACAGTGTTCCGTATTCTACGAAATTATTAATAGTTACACGTAAGCATAGTAAACAAAAGTACATAATTATGTAGAGCTTCATTTGTATAGAAACGACCCTATAAATTTTAATAAATCACAAGACTTGTTACGCCGTATTTAGCACAAACTGAGCCATTTATTCGGTCAATTGGCTAAGAACGCCTTTACACGTCATTAGCTTTCCGCCAAGAAAATATTATACGTCCAGTGCACGAAAATTACTGTTGTTATAATGCATTTAAGTTCGTGGTTGTTACGAGGAATTTTCTTTCTTCCTTTGTCTAGTACATGAATATATTTATAAAAGCTACAGGAGATTTCAAGGACACAAAAACCATTAAGGTGGCTTCTTTTCCCACTGGCAGAAGATAACTAGCAAATAATCCACCTGAAATTAAATGATTTGAGGCCCTTGTATTACATAATCAGGACTGCCATGAGGAAGCACTTTAGATGGCAAATACGTTGACAGTCTTGTGTCTCACGTGGAACTAAAATGTTGTGCCTCTTTTGCCATAAATTCACCAGCTATCTTATCCTTCACATCGGAGCATAACAGTGCAAGCAGTCTTTGGCGGAAGGTTTAGAGAGTATAATGGTGATAGAAATCCGGATGAACCCCGAAAAGTAGCTAGAACCTGTGAAAATCCTCGCGATGACGATAACGTCGAACAAGATCGCCTACTGGGTCTACTGATTCATCACTGAGTCTTAACGTATTATTATTAATATCTAGGCGATAGAGCTTTACTAGGATAAAAAAAAAAAAGAAAAAAAATTTTTATTAAAAAAAATTAAACCACCTTAAAAAAAAACATTGAAAAGTATAAAATAACTATCCTTTACTAATCAAAACTCAAGTACAATTAAAATAACTTTATAAATACGATACACATACGTATATAATTAAATTTGACAGTTACTGAAGTCGGTGCCAAGTCCGCCAAACTAATAGACTTTATGTTGTTGCACATTGATTTGGCACCGACTTCAATAACTATCAAATTTAATTATATACGTATGTGTATCGTATTTATAAAGTTATTTTAATTGTACTTGAGTTTTGATTAGTAAAGGATAGTTATTTTATACTTTTCAGTGTTTTTTTTGAAGGCGGTTTAATTTTTTTTAATAAAATTTTTTTATTTCTCCCTTTTGAGTGGTCTTGACCTAAATAAATATCTAGGGCAGGTCTGCAATTAACTTCATTCTAATTCCGGAGCGCAACGATATACACGAGAATCGTCAATATAAATAAAGGTTATAACCAGGTCGGTTATCTAGTGTATCTTCGAAGTCCAAGCTCCAATGTCGGTAAAATTTAAATGGGACCACCTCTGAAGTATTACCTACCAAACGTAATAAGAATTTTTGAAATCGGTTCATAAATGACGGAGTTATGAGGTAACAAACATACAAAAAAAAAACAACATACAGACGAATTGAGAACCTCCTTCTTTTTTTGAAGTCGGTTAAAAAGTGTGACCATACAGCAGAATTCAAACCCGCGTATATCGGCGTGGTAGATCTATGCTCTAGCCATTGTGCTATTGAGAAAGTAGATCCTGTTGTGAGATTGCCAATCAATACCAATTACCAATTTTAAATCTGTAAAAAGACAGAAAACGAATTTTCCGAGAATTGAGACCTAGCTTGATCGATCATCGAAATCAATAATGATTTCTATATAAAGCCGTTTTCAAGAACATACATACATACAGGAGATATACTAGCCTTTTATACAATTGTTATTGCTTGTGCTAACCAAAAACATTGTTACAAAATATCTTTTACCGTTTATTTCGTAAGTATTTCACTTTCGTTTTGATTCTTGATAAAGAAGTCTAGCGATATCGTGTTTTCCGTCACGTACAGAATAATGGTAATGATCGTGAGGAGCATTCAATATTTAATTTAGTCAATTTAAAAATTTTGTCTGCAAAATATTTGATGATGTGACAGCAATCTACTATGTTTTAGATTTAATGTTCTTTAAAATAATCTCAGCTTAGAAATTCATCAACTATTTTCGCAAAAGATTGGAAAATGCTTGTTTTCTTGTTTTAGGGTTGTTTTTAGGGTGTATGTAAAATTGTAAAAATAGAAACCTAATGGTTTCATCATATCCGTCTATTCGTCTGTCTATATGTGTCTGATTTATCCATTCTATCCGGTTTATCTCATATTTGTACATGCTGAGGTGAAATTTGTCACAGTGACATAAATTAGTAACGCAAATTCAGAAATAAAAAACAAAAACATATTCTTTTTTACTTTTTTTTTTAATGCCGAACGTATTCGACACGTCATTAGTAATTTTTTTAGATCACAGCTTTCATGTTATCGAAAAAGAATGTGTTTCCTCGAACTATAATACATAACATAACATATCGTCGTGCTGTATCCCTAACAGGGTAGTCAGAGAGGACGGAGCGCCAAGCGTCGCGGTCTTTACATATTTCTTTCGCTTCCTCAAATCTCATCATTCTCCTCACACATTTTCGTCTAGGTATGCGCATACCTAGGCAATCTATAATACACCTTCGTATAACAGGGTTAAACTCTTCGAATTAAAATAATCAAAGTAAAAATTGCGTCTGATGTCGAAAATGAAATTATAAAATATTATAATTTACCTTTAATTATTATTAGTTATCATACTATATGTTGACTAAATAATATAATATGTATCATATCTCGTATACAAATTACAATAAAACTAAAGAAATAGTTATCAAAATACATACGAAAATAAAGTTAATCTGACTATAATGACACTTTTGTCGGCACTTTGAAGTGCTTTTGTCTGTCTTTTTAGGAATTCCGTCGAGACATGACGTTACTTCCTAGAAAGTAAAATAATGGAGACAATTTAAGCAAGTATTTGTCATATATATTTACGAGCAATGGCATTACATTATTTATTTTAGTTAAAAAAGGGACTGTTGTATTTCCTTATGAGAAGAGGATTGTGGTTCGAATTTTTTGAAATTTTAATATTTAATTTTTTAACATGATTGCAACAAAATATTAACATTTAAAATAATTAATTCGTTTTTTTATACCACAAAAAAGCACACGGTCTGCCTGATGTTAAGCGGTTACCGTAGCTTATGAATGTCTGGGACACTTACGCGACCCTGTAAAACCTTTTCATGCCTTTTTGAAGAACTCCATATTGTATGTAGGTCTCTCGAGATAACCTCGACAGGGATCTGATTCAGGAATCCTAATGTTTAATTTTTTTGAAATCGCACTGAGCTCCTTTGAAACCATACCGAGCTTTGAAAATTTGAAAACTTTTAAAAATTAACAATGTATTTTCAAAACATTGGTTTTTTGCCTCGTTTACATTTTATATATAAAAAAAAAGTGGACATTTCCTCTCTTTCCAAATTAGATTTTTTAAAATCTTTATTGAACCATGCACAATACTAAAATTTGAATGCGTGTTAGTATCAACAGCTTTTACAATAGCGATGTTTTTGCCATGGAGCCGATGGTATATATTTAGTCGCTTGTAACGAGCGAGGTGAACGACTGAACGTACTCACATTATTACTAGTTGGTTGCTAAATGGAAGTGTTATCAGGACCTATTTAAAGCGGATTATCTGTTTGGAAAACTTAAGAAATACTAAGTTCAACGGACAGAGCTTATTATAAGTAACTCTTGTAAGCAATACACCAGCAACGTTTAACGTGATCTGGTTTCACTTCGCTATGTTTTAGCCCGGATGCATATGTCTCAAGGCGTGAAGCTATGAGCACACGAGTAAATATTGATACGAAGACCAAGATTCATACAATTGGGCCGCTGTAGGTAAACGTAGATATGTACGTTATTGGTCACCGAGTAGCTCACGTGCTGTGGTATAAATTAATTTCAGCCGGGTTCACTACAAACGACAGGGCTGACTGCGTACTCGACATAACACATTCAAGATGGCGGACGAGCTTTGGACGAGTAATTACGCTTCGAAGCGATTGACGATTTCAGTATTACAAAAATAACTCTTGCACTGTGTGCGAGAAATCAGGTGAACTAGTAAGTTTTAGTCGAACGAAGGTAAAGACTAAAGGTAATTCAAAAGCACTTTGTAATTAAGTTTACTTCAATATGATTTGATTTGACTCAAATATTCCAAATTAGACAATCGAAACAGATTTACATTGTACGTGCCATTGAGAACTAGGCCTCTGTACGACTAATTAATCTGTGGTTCAAAATTGTTACTTATTGATGCTCTTCTGACCCAAACGGGAACTAAGAAAAGTTAGAATAATGTTGTATAAAAAAAGTTAGAAAACAGATATCGGAATAACATATGATATTATTATTAACCACATATTATATTAAAAATACTTATTTATTTTATAAATTATTATATAAATTTATTATATAAATTATTATAAAATAATTATTTAGAAGAATACGTGGTGAATAAAAAAAAATCGCTGACAGTGGGACCACACCTCCATGGCCAAGATCGTAGTAATGACCTCTCATGTCCCCGACGCACTCAATGCCCTGTATTGTGTTTCACAACAAAGTTAGTGAGCGGCTCATTTCGCTAACTTCTTTAGAGCCTACATTATTGGTCCTATTAGATGAAATGGTTAGGGATTAACTCAAGTGTTACAATATGTGTGAAATATTGCTAAGTTTATCCATCTATTTAGGTATACCTATAAGTATACTATTTTCGTCCTTATTTGATTGAATCTCAAAGAAAAATGAGGAACACGAGCGTTTATCATGTGTAAAAGTAGGAATATACATAGTTGAACTAGAATTTGTTCTGTTTATTTCCATAGTAGAACGAGGAAAGCAATTATATTCACTATAGTACCTACTCTTTTGCTTTGAAGTCTCAGAATAATAATCCTTAGAAACTGATTCACTGTACGAAACAAGTCAGAGACCTTCATCGTTGTATCCCGAGAAACGTAATGATGGTATTGTATCTTCCGCTTGTAGTATGAGGCTACAAAAGACGGGCCTTTAGAGTGGGAGCTTCGGTCATTTTTCAGGTGATTCTTTTTAGAGAGATTGTAGCGCAATGCGCACTACATTGTTCGCGCTATTGTAGCACATTGCTGGAATTCTGAGAGACATTTTGCCATCTCGAGATGCACTTGCGCACAGCGTAAAAGGGGCTCCGAAGATCCCCGACATATTCTAAGGATGAAGCAATGCGAGAGTTTTAATAGGTAAATGTCTCAGATAATCTAGTTCACTTCTTGGAGACTATCCTTTGTATTATAAGTTTCGATTACTTTAGAAGTTAGTAATAAAGTCAGAGACGGGTTGTGGACAATTTGGCACTCGCGTTGACCACTTGTGGAGTTGACAAGGAGATATTATAATTGAGCAAGGAATAATTATTCATTAATTAAAGCATAATTTTACACTAATTATACAGTAAAATTGTAATACCAACCTAAGCATTGGGCTTGTACTGTACACTCAACGAACTGGAGGAGCAGTAACATTTAGACTTCAAGACAATTTAGAAAAATCCCTAAACTGATCTGACTGGAAATGGAACGGGCGCTACGGCCTCAAAATCAGATACAATACAGTATCACCACAGCACTAAGAGGCTGGAATAGATATAAACGAGAGGTCCATATCTAACTCACAAGCGTAAAAAATGTGAGTTAACAAAATATTCTTACCAACATGTAAAAGGGGTTTTAAGATTTTTGTCGGAGCCTGGCATACTCAACGGCCGATATACATATTAAAAGCACACTAATCAATACGTATATTTAATGCACTATAAAACTCACTAATCACTCATTAAAACACTACATATAAAACTCACTAAATAATTAATTGCACACTGAACACTAATTTTGGCTATATTTTAACAACGATGGTTCGCGGGTACAGCTAAAGATATACCACAGAACACATATACTCCAAGGAGAAGAATTACAACTCCGTACAAAAATAGTGTAGACTATGCGCCATCTGGTAATGCTTCCATAAACTAAAATGACAGGGATTAAATTGTACTCTGAGCGTATTTTCTTAGATGACTGAACTAAATAAAAATTAGCGTACACTTTACTTGATAAAGTTAATGTTTCAACTATAAAGTTTTCGCTTATTTTTAATTAGTTCAGCGGAAGCAAGGTAATGGAACTTGGAAAATTAATAAAACAAACAGAATTAATGATAGTTTTTTAAAATTTAAATCACAAGTTCTGATTACAATTAAATGTGGATATAATAACAACAATCCTTTCAAAAGTCATTGTCTTGATCCGCAATTCTCAACCACACCGATGTGAGTTTCCTCAAGTGATCAGGGGGAGAATAGCTCGTGCGAAACACAGAAAAGCTAAAAACAAATAGAAAAAATAATCGACGGTTATGAAGAAAATTTTTCGATTTGTAGTTTTTGACATTTCATCAAACAGGGTTGCTATATTATTGAATTCAATTAGAAGTTTATTCGATTATTAATATCGATAACAAAATGTGTTATTTTTGTTCAAATTATTTATTAATATCTTTGTTTAATGAAGTAAAATATTTGATTATTGTAATTTTTTATATGTAGTAGTCAAATAATTATAATAAATTAACGAAATAAATGAAATTTCAGTATCGATAATCGATATCAGTACATTGATAAATAATATCAATAAATTATATTTTGTAATGATATCCCTGGCATTTTCTGTCTTCTTTCTTTCTACATCTCTTGTCACTTTCATTTTGTTTCCATATAAAGTCCAAAAGTGTAAAGTGTTCCATGTAAAGTGAGATATACTAACACTGATTGCACTAAACTACTTCTATTTAACAGCGCATGGCGGAGGGTATAATTAAATTATTTCTGACTACCTCCATTCAAATAAACTGTACACGATCGCTTGTTGCTACTTGATAACTACTACACAAAGACTAACGCCAGATTCTTTTACAAAACCTCTTTCATTCGTAGGCAAAGATTTTGAAACCACTTTTGCTATCAAAACGTCACAAAATTGTCATAGATGACTAATTGACGTTATTAAAATGTAGTGAAGCTGACAATATATATTTTTAAATTACATAGCACGATAAAACTTATATAAATCGATGGGGAACACTTAAACAAACAAAAATTACTGAGGTTGCTACATCCTAAAGTGTCACGTTACAGAGTATTTGCAGGAAATGATCGATGTATGAAAACTTCAATAACCTAATCGATGTACTATAACTCTATAACATATAAAAAAATTAAAATGGCGGTTGACGAGTAAGGCAAAGTCATCAAACTCCTTTCAAATATATGCGTCACATAATTTCCGAGAAAATCGACAGTGAAATATAAATAGAGTGACTAACACATAATAAGTTATCTTATAAGAATTCTGTTTTAAAGTACGAAACCAAAAAAAGGTTTTTACACATATTACGAATGAAAAATAAACCGCATTACGTAAAATATATTTTGTATAAAAGTAGGCAAACTTAGTACCTACTTAATATAACCTTTACAAAAGTGAAGGTAAGCTAAGCGTAAAAAATATCAACGATTTTATTTATACTTATTTCTCGTTCAAGGGTAGTTGAAAAAAGATCACAACCAAAGAAAATCAAATAGCATGCGTAACAATAAAACCACCCAAGAATAATATAAGAACTGTTGTTACAGATGAAAAAGAAATTCACATAAGCTTTTTACTTCCATATCAAAAATGTAATAAGAAGTCTGTTGGGATGAAAGTACGTATATGATTTCGAGGTATTGGATAATATCATTGGAAATCAGATCCCGAAGTAACGTTCTCGATATTAATAAGAAACTTTTGAATGATCAAGTTTGTTAATAATATCGCTCGTGTGGTTGGGACGTGCGGGCCACCATAGACTTCCCATAGGAAGAAAAGTTTAAGATCCTTCAAAATTGGAAATACATCTTTATCTTCTTTTCGTTCCATGTCGATATTTAAAATGTACATTTTGTGTGGTAGGCCCTATATAATGACACTCCGATTTTATACGGGCGATTTTTTATTTCGTCAATTAAATGGACAATATCTGCCCGAACAAAGCCGCAATAAAAGCTGAGTTTTAATACATATCTGATTTTGTATTTTCAAAGAAAAAATATATTTCTTTATGCACATATGAACATGTATCTCTCTTTGAAAATACGTTTCCTTTTACGCGTAACCAACAACAACAAAATTCAGGCATACAAAATTTATTTCTGAAGTCGGAATATATCAAAACTAACATTAAGTTGCAAATACTTAGGTATTTACTTTGGTTATATACAAGATTAGTTAAAGCAGCAGCGCCCATTGTAGCGATTAAGTCGTCGCGTTGATTTCCTCACAAATTTCCGCTTCTATATTTTTAAATAAAGTTACATATTTTGAATGAAAAACCAAATAATTTTACTTAAATCTTAATAAAAGCATATGTAGGTACTTAGAAAGAAACATGTAACATAACGTAATATCGATAATCAAACAATACAAAACAGTAGAAATAAAATTAAGAAATAGCTGTACACTTTTGATCATGACCTCATATCGTGGAACGAGAAGGTAATTACATTTAATTAAATATTGATTATTCAGTGAAATGGGTTTTCGGTAAAATTATACACAAAAACTCAACACTAATGTTAGATTACGTCGAGAGTTCTTATTGTTTAAATTTCATTTTGTCATTCCCTTACCGTCATTCATTTTTTCGTCACTCATTTTTCATACTCGTTTTAACTAAAATTTTAAGTTTTAAACATTTATTTTGGCGACCACTTAAGTATCAGAGACTAGCAACATAAGTACTATCAAATAAAAATACGTAACTGTAAATTCAATTTTTTTTATTCATTTCTAAATATGAAATTTCGGAATGTTTCTAAGAATTATCCATTTCGCTATTTTTGGAGGCTCCTTACCTCAAAAGGTAAAAGGACCCCTTACAAGGTCACTTCGTTGTCCGTGTGTCTGTCTGTCTGCTCTCAAGAACGCGCGCAATTGTCGAGTTGAAATTACATCGAATACTTATTTTGCGGTCCTTTGGGACAGAAAAAATCAAGCTTCTAAGTTATCAATCAGAAAATACGCCCATTTAAACCTTCTGTTTTGATCCCGCAAGTAAATCAAAACCTATAGAGTACTTCTCATTGACTTAGAATTATGAAATTTGGCAAGAAGCAAGGCCTCACAGCACAAGTAAAAGAAAAAATAATTTGTGGTTACATTGCATGAAGCAAATTTTTTGCTATTATAAACTTTCCCTTGCAGTTGTAGAATAGGTTGTGACGTATATCGCGAATGAATGAACATATTACAGAACCCTCGGTGCACGAGTCAGATTTACACTTATCCGGTTTTATTAATATTACGAGCATTTCGCCGAAGTCTATTTTACATAAAAAGTTAAAATTTCATATAATGTAGTTCTCAAAATTAGTGCTTAATTTACAATTACAATCGAAGATTTAATTTTTCGGCGTCAGTCTTAAGTAGTGAAAATGTCTTCACAAGTTCAAAAAGTGAAATGAAAGTTATTAAGGACTAACTAGAGAGTTCGTAAATATTCATATAATTTAGATGAGAGATATTTATGTGAAAATAAATGGACATTTCATTAATAGTAATATTCTGATCCATCTTTACACTAAGGGTACGTGGCGCACCAGCTTGGAGCCTACGGCCTCATGGGGCCACGGAGTGCCAAAATAAATACAAATCGAATCTAATCAGTTTGGCTATTCAAAGAGGCAATGCTGTCAGTCTGCTGGGTACCTTAAGCGATGACAGATTTCTAAGCGGCAACTTTGAGGAAGTCTATTATTTAAGATAAAGTGTCAAAGAGGCAATGCTGCCAGTCTGCTGGGTACCTTGAGTAATGACAGCTTTCTAAGCGGCAACTTTGAGGAAGTCTATTATTTAAGATAATGTGTAGTTTTAAGTTTGTAAATATTAACATATGTATGTACTTTTTGTTAATGTAAATAAACTACATGAGGTTAAAAAAAGATAAAGTGTAGTTTTAAGTTTGTAAATATTAACGTATGTATGTACCTTTTTGTTTTCAATAAAGTATTTTCTTACAATATCTAATACATATAAATCAATGTATGTTTATTTATTTGTTCGTATTTTATGGACAGCAATATCGTTTATCTAATTGCGTTGAAATTTGATATGGAAATAGTTTGAATCCTGAGGAAGGACATAGGCTATTTTAAAAATAAAAATGGCGGACGTAGTCGCGGGCATCAGCTAGTCTAATATATAAAAACCAATGTTTGTTTGTTCGTATTTTATGGGCTGCCATAACGTTCATCCGATTGCGATGATATTTTGTATGGAGATAGTTTGAATCCTGAGAAAGGACAGAGGCTATTTTAAAAATAAAAAACGCGGTTGAAGTTGGCGGCGCATCTAGTAATAAATAAATAAATGCACTAGACAATACACACCAGTCGTCTCGCTTCAAACTAGAACAATCAAAGTCAAAGTCAAAACCATTTATTTTTTTTTCGATTTCAAAAAGGTATTTTTGAAAAAGATTCGACTTTCAAAAAGGTATTTTTGAAAGTCGAATCTACTTTAATTCGGTTCAAAGAGAAAACCTGGACACTGAGAAGAACCGACAAAAAACTCAGTCAGGTTTCATTTTTTCCAAATAATTTTAAAAAGGTTTTTCAAAATACAATAAGAGAGCCAGTAAATGCATGTGCAGAGAAGATCATTTCCAGACTATTGTTTTATCTTCAACGAATATCTTCCCTGTGCTATGTAAACCAGATGACGACTACCAGGGGCATCTCCTAGTACACCTAGACCTGAGACAATTTAGAAAAGTTGGTTTCCTAAATTGACTCAACCAGGAATCGATTCGGGGATCTTTTGCGCTTAGGTTCAACACTTAGCCGCTGCGCCATCGATATCCACGCCCATATATTTTTTATTCAATAAAATTATAAAATTGGAACCTCACACATGAACGTATTTGTAAGTTCTATTCATGAAAGAGCAATCATATCACTTAAAGTATATATAGGCAGGCCTTTTTTTGTCACTTCTTTTTTGGGGGCACGCTGATTCTCGAAAGTTGTAAGTCCATAATTTTTTGTACCCCCTCTCCACCCCTTGCCACTGTGTTTTGAGGAAAAAATCGAAGTAAATTATTTTTTTTATTGTTTAAAAACATAATACAATCCAAAAATCCAAAAATTTTTGTAAAGTTTACCAAAATTGATTTTTTTTTTCATTTTTTTTCAAATTCTTTCATTTTTTTCAGTTTTTATGGCAATTTTTCGATATTTTCGAAATTTCCTTTGGAGGCACTGCGTGCCCCCACGTGCCCCCACAAAAAAAGCCCTGTATATAGGTAAATCTAAACATAATAAAAATAAACTGATCCAATATTTTTCGGAAAGAATTACGAACATTCTTAAAAACTGCACATGCAAATCAATTTAATCGTTCAAAAGCTATAATGCCATCTAAATGAACACAGACAAATAGAAATCGCATTAAATATTATAATGTCTTTGTATTCTCTCTCTCTCTCTTATCTTCAATAAGGGCTCCTAATCTTTATAGTGTCCAAGGGCCCTTACATATTTTTCGCGGGTAAAGGGCTTCCAAATAATTAATTAATTTGTTTGGGATAACAAACAGTAATACATAAGTAATGAATTACATACGACATAAATAGATAAATAAGTTAATGCATTACCTACATCATTATCCACAGATTAAAATAAAGTACTCAAAAGAAAACAAAGTAGAAGGCTACACAATAATACATACTTTTATGTAGACAGAATAAAGCAAAAGAAACCGGAAGGTTCCTAATATTGATATAATATTTGATCAAGGAAACAATATAATATTGTTAAGGGATACATATTGAAAAGAGAAACAATTAAAATACATACTCCACGTCCTAGATGGAGCAGTGGTTTAGACGTTAACCCAAGCGCGGAAGGTTCCGGGTTCGATTCCCGGTCTGGTCAAATTAGAAAATGAACTTTTCTAGATTGTCTCGGGTCTGGGTGTACTGGGAGACGACCCCAATAGTCGTCGTCTGGTTCTCACAGCACAGGGAATACCCTAGTTTGAGATCAGATGATTGGTGTGTATCGTCTGGCGCATTATTATAATTATTATTATATTAAATGTATCAACTAAAAATCGTGTGTGAGGCTTCCTATAATAGACATTTTAAATTAATTTTTGGATAGTGCAAATATAATTATCAATATGCTAAAATTTAGTATTATAGGTCTTCATAAATTGACGTATAGGACCTCGCTCACCCGAGTTGGTGCGACATGAAGCTGTATAAAAAGCCTTTGTACACGTGACCTACGCTGCCAGCCAGTATCACTGAATATTTTATTTTATGAAACCTTAAAATTCACTTTGTTATTATTCCCAAAATTAAAATTCAAGCACGGGAACGATCCCCTTCACCGCACTTCTGGATTCGGACTTGAGTGACCAGATATGTCGAAGCGACATGCAATCAGATATAAATAGTAAAAAAATAAATACATACAACATATCTTCATGCTGTATCCCTAACGGGTTAGTTAGCAAGCATCGCGGTCCTTACATACTTGTTTCGCTTCCTCAAATATTATAATTCTCCTCACACATTTTCGCCTAGGTATGCGAGTGCTATTGATATTTCCGTCGGCTAACACTCTAGCTATTTGATCTTCATAAGTCAGCCTTGGTCTTCCTTGGCCCCACTTTCACTCTGTAGATTTTCTTCGTCAGTCTTTCATCACTCATTCTTTCTATATGCCCAAAACATCTAAGCATTCCTTTCTTCATTTTTACAGTAACACTGGCGTGCAACTCTGTCATACTGCGTATCTTATCTCTTTAATGCTTATTTTGTCCGTGAGGGTGACACCGCCACATATATCTAAGAGATCGCATTTCTACTGCATTTATCTTACTTTCACTCGATTTGAGCATATCCAGGCCTCACTATTATACAATAAAGTTGGAACCAACACCGCATTGCGTATGGCCATTTTGGCTGAGTTGGGTATATTCACACTGTCTACTAAAACGCACTCCCCAGATATACAATTTTATTCACTTGTTCTAGACATTTTCCTTTACCCATATTTCACACTTTGTCTTTACGTCTTCCCTTTCAAACACCAGAACCTTAGTTTTGTTCACATTCATATTCAATCCTCTCACTTCACAGTCTTCTTTCATGTACCTAATTAGTGTCTGCAACTCCACTTCTGACGGTGCCATAACCACAGTATCGTCAGTTTATAAAAGGCAGTTTACTACTGTACCATCACATTTTATACCACTCGTACTACTTTTCAATGTCTGGAGGCAACTCTCCAAATACAACATGAACAGCCAGGCAGACATCACGCCGACCTGTCTGACGCCTGAACAGACTTCGAACCAGAGCAACAAGTCACCATCTATTTTTACACAGGCTCTGTGGCCTCGATATAATGACCTCACAACATGCAGTAAGGGGTCCTCCATGCCATATCCAATTAGAAGACTCCACTATCGCACTAAATGCTTTTTCATGATCTACGAAAGCGCAGAAAACTTTCCGACATGTGGCCAGAAACTTCCTCACGATACCGCGGTGCGAGAAAATCTGATCCATACAGCCCCTACCGTTATTAAAACTACCTTGTGCCTCCCACAAATGTCTTTCAGAAATGCCTTTCATATGTTCAGTCCTGTGAATGAATTAAAAAAACCTTGGTTTAATTAAAAAAAAATGTCAAATAAAGCCAAGTGGCGTCAAGGTGTCATTCGTTACTCCTTAATGTTCTATCCACCACAAATAATGTGAAGTTGTGTTCTCACGCACGAAAAAATTTTTTTACCTTCGAATTTATCATCGACTACATAACAAGATTTAATGATTTTGAATACTCGAAAATTCAAAGTTAAATACAATATTTTGGACACAACGAATTTAAAAAGTCGTCTATTTTCAGGAAATATTTCATTTTGGAGATAGTTGTGTGTCTATTGGAACTACTTGACAGTATCCAGTAAAATATAAATACACATGAAAGTATTTGTAGCAATGGTGCCAGAAGAGAACACGAGGTGGCGATTTTAAGTGAATTAAAAAACACAATTTAGTAGGTATCTCAAAAACGATGGTATTTTCACCAAGAAACTAGTGTATTTAAATAGATAATGACCCAGACATCGCTGCTAGCACTTTACCTCATTTACTCATTACGGGACACTTGTGTATCAATTATTTTGTTAATATCACGTTATCTGTAAAAGGTAAAAGCGATACACAGTACAATAATACAGAATCCCGCTGCAACAAGAGTCAGGGGAAAATGTTAATTACACAAAACCGGTGCCAAGTAGGTCAGGCGTGTTGGCTGGATGCGCGACACAGGTTTTCGGGTGAAACGTATTATTACATTATTGCATGCTTCATTTACGGTTCTTGGCATGGTTGTGAACAAGATATTTTGTTATTCACGTTATCTTTTGGAGTTTAGCGAGCCAATTTTATAATTGGATAAATATCTTCCGAAATGACGACCTACATGTTTAGGTTTAGACGTTGAACCCAAGGGCGGAAGGTTCCGGGTTCGATTCCCGGTCGGGTCAATTTAGGAAATGAACTTTTGTAGATTGTCTCGGGTCTGGGTGTACTGAGAGACACCCCTAGTAGTCGTCGTCTGGTTCTCATAGCACAGGGAATACCCTAGTTTGAGACCAAATGATTGATGTGTATTGTCTGGCATAAAAAAAAAATCGAATGTTGTTTGGAGATTCTAAGAGATTGTTGCATATGTTTGTATACGTATTCTCTGTGTGCGTATGTGTGTTTATAGGGTATGTGTGTTCAATATTAAAGACAGTTATTTATGGAAAACGATTGGAATAAGATTATGGCTTTTGATTTTTCTAATTCCAATACAAACGTTTCTAATATGTATGTCGCTTGGTTTAATTAATTTTAATGGATTTCAATGCAGATTGCGCTTAATTATAATTTTATTATGGAGATGGGGATGACATTGTGGAAAAAACTAGTCTTAAATATAAGTATTGGGTCCTTACATATGAAATTAGCGTTTTGTCGTACTGACCACTTTGATCTGAAATATCTCCTCTTTGGTTAAGAATTCCAAATTCAAATTTATAAATTCATTTAGCTGGTACATTTGAGTTTTGAAAACAGTCATTCATTTGTTTTTTTCCTCATTATTTTTTTCTTTGGTGTCGCTATTACCGCACAATGGAAAACATGAAATATCGGTATATTTACGAGTACGAGTTCTACCGTGGCACCAGTGCTGCAGAAACAGCTCGAAGGATTAATGATGTGTACGGCGCTGGTGTCGCAAAAGAAAGCACGGTACGTTTTTGGTTTCAACGTTTTCGTTCTGGAAATTTCGACCTTCAGAACCAACCCCGTGGACGGCCGGAGACCAAAGTGGAAAATGAAGAATTAAAGGCTATTGTGGAAGCGGATCCATCACAAAGCACTTCAGAGATAGCTGCAGGCTTCGGGGTAAGTGACAAAACTGTATTAATCCACTTGAAGCAAATCGGGAAAGTAAAAAAACTTGAACGATGGGTACCTCATTAATTGAGTGAATCGAACTTGCAAACACGCGTCGACTGCTGTGTTACTTTGCTCAACCGACACAATAATGAAGGGATTTTAAATCGAATCATTACTTGTGATGAAAAGTGGATACTGTACGATAATCGGAAGCGCTCGTCGCAATGGCTGAACCCTGGAGACCCAGCCAAATCCTGCCCTAAACGAAAATTGACTCAGAAAAAGTTACTTGTGAGTGTTTGGTGGACTAGCGCCGGTGTCGTTCACTACAGCTTTCTTAAATCTGGCCAAACGATTACGGCAGATATCTTTTGTCAGCAACTGCAAACCGTGAAGGAAGAACTAGCTGCTAAACAACCGAGATTGGTCAATCGCTCTAGGCCACTGCTGCTTCACGACAACGCAAGACCACACACTGCACAACAAACAACCACTAAGTTAGATGAGCTACAATTGGAATGTCTGCGACATCCACCGTACTCCCCGGACCTTGCTCCAACCGATTACCATTTTTTCCGGAATTTGGACAACTTCTTACAGGGAAAAAAATTCAACTCCGATACGGCAGTCCAAACCGCCTTCAAAGAGTTTATTGATTCTCTCCCCCATGGTTTTTTTAGTAAAGGGATCAATGAACTACCTATGAGATGGCAAAAGTGCATAGATAACAATAGTGCATACTTTGATTAATTAAATATATTTTACAAAAAAAAAAATTGACTTCATATTCCTCCCGTACAAAACGCCAATTTCATATGTAAGGACCCAATATAAGAGTATATTGAATCATTATATATCATGAGAGAGAAAAAGTTATTAGTTGAACACAAATGTTGGGACCGTAGGTACATTATGTATTACGTCGACTGCTGGACCGTGTATGTGAATATTTAATGGTTTTTGGAAATTCAGAGAAACTGTTGAATAAGTAGGTGTATGAGTTTCATAAACCAGCAGTACTATCGTTGATATCAAGTTTCTTAAGGAAAATATAATTTTCTAAGTGGTGTCCACAAGTAGTGATATGCGATTACTGATTCATTTGTAAAGGTATCGCATAAACAAATAATTGACCAAACTACAGAAAGCTAAAACTTCTTATGAGAAAAAACTGTTTTTTTTTAAATTTATTTGGCAATTATTCATTGACATATTATAAAATCTTAGGTTCTTAGTTTGTAATATCCATATAAATATGTATTTTATGCAAAAGAATTAGTATTTACTTATATCACATACATAAATACCGATATACGACACACATGTTTGACAACCTTAAAAGTTCAATTTCGATTATTCCATTTTAATAACAAAATGTTGATGTGTACTGATAATTGAGTAGGTACCTACGTATTACATTCTAGAAGTGGATATAAATATTATTTGAATAAAAACAAGTTCGACTCAAGCGTAAATGGTTTAGTTCATTTCTGTAAAATGCATGTAAAATTAATTTCTAATGAATTATGACACTTTAGAACTCTCTTTATACTCATGTGTTTCAGATAACTTCAAGAAAAGTTTATATTTTTAAAAATATTTCAAATTCTGGGCTCAATAGCTTCGGAACTAAGAGACAGGGAATGATCAAATAGAACAACTACCAACCTGTCAATGTGTCCTTGAACCTTGAAAATGGCGTCGGTCTGCAACTTTCTTTCGCTTAAATATACTGTTTATACCGAATGAAAAACTGCGTGAATCTACATAATACATATGTATATATAAATCAATAATTAGTTTTTATTATCATAGAAATAAGTTCTATTTCGGTAAATAAGGAGTCGGCCCAACGCGACAACTGTGTGTCACACAACAAAGTAATGTATACGATTTCGAGTTCGAACATGGAAACGAAAGAGAGCATGTGGAAATTTTTCGATCATAATTTGAATACTATTATGCTCATACGTTGACTTATTTTATTAATTAGTTTAACACTTTTCTAATTCATTTCATAAATGATTGATACTTCATTGTTTTTGTAAAAAATTGAAATAAAAATGTACAGTCTCGGGCTAACTGGTATATCAATTACGTATACTTATTTGCATTCTTCAATATAAATGTATGAAGAATAAATATAATAACAAGGCCAAAAAAATGTACTAATTTCGTGATTCACAACTAAACGCAAAGCTTGGTTTGAGGAAGCGCCCAATAACACTTAGATTAAGTTCGTTAAAGTTCGTTATTCTGTTCAGTGTTCAATTCCTAGTCAGCTCTGTTCGTTGTGAATAAAGCTGACTAGAAATTGATCTAAATTAAATTGAACAGTGTACCTTCGGCTTTAAGATAAATGCATCATCGGTTCAGTGAAAAAAGAAATCGATGTTTTTTCGGAAGACACAGTTATGTTAAAAATATTATGTACGCGCTTTTTCCGTCTCCACCAATTTCATATAATAATATCGTAATGTGATATTGGATGCGAATATTTAAACTGAAAAAGAAAATGTTCACGCACAGACATACAAAGATATTAAGAATATGGACTCGACTTTATAGGTCGGTTATACAAACGTTACTTGCATGCGGATGTATCTACTTCTGATTCTAACCTAGTTTCAAAATTTCAGTAAATTAACTTTAGTGTATGAAATTAGAGACAACTCAATTAAAATTCAAATGTGGCAGACATTTTTGCAAAATGTAAAAAATAATAACATAGTAAATTTTGGAAAGTAAACTAAGTAAATAAAAAAATTCACTCACATTGTTAAGTCACCAGTTGAATCCATGTTACTATCACCGAAAAATCCGATAGGTATCGAAGAAAGAGAAATTTGCGAACCCAGTTTTTTAGCTCCTTTTAACGGCCAATGCACCCAAACTGGTTACATATCGTAACACTTTTAAAAAACACTTTAAATGCCAAAAAACATCGTAACATTCACAAAATATTATATCTGTCACTAAAGTTCAATGTAACACGAAAAAGACGCAGTTATTTCTTTCTATTATTGTTTTTTTAAGTAACGCACTCGCAGAATCCGTTCAACGTGAGGTTTCTTTGCCACTGCCAAGACCGTGAACTTACACGCGTCCCCCACTTACGGGCAGGAAAAACAATGAAACGGCGTATGAGCCGGCGAAGGTCAGAGTCGAATGTCGCTATCGATAAAAAACTTTCGATGGGAAGTCACAAAATTTCTCATTTCGTATTGTAAACGCGTTTTCTTGAGGAGATTGCAACGGTGAATGTTGTTACTCTTTGTTGGGGATATCGTTATCTCTTTCGCTCACGACGCGAGCGCACGCTCCTTACTAATGGTACTCGAATTATTCTCGCTTCAAAAGTTTTGAAAGTTTTCTTCGAGAATTATCGTAAGAAAATTGACAAATTGGAGACGTAATTACATCTGTCCTGCACTATTCTTTCTCTAGTTATTTCGACAGATGAAATTACTTTTGATATTATGTTCAATGTGCACTTATTTGTTTTATCCACGCTTTGTCACACAAGATTATTGAAAATTAGTTTCAATATATCATACTTAATGAATTAAATTATTATTTATTAATTTTTTTATAATTTTAATTACAACACGAGACCATTCTCTAGTTTCGATATGGTTGTAAAAGCTAATAAAAATGTTTTTTGTTATGACTTTTTTGACTGAGTTTCAAATTAATGAAATCCCGTCCACGTGTGTTATTTAAAAACGTCATAACGTTTTATAATATAGAACTATTTTATAACGAAATAATCGTATTTATTATTCACGAAACACGTGCCGGATAACAAATACGAATTTTGAAAGAATAATTCTAAATATACATATCATTTGTAAAAGATTTACTCAAATTAACGTTGAATCAATATATGTATTAACTAAGTGAGATTGTTACCTATGGTAATTGCAAAGTAAGTGTAAGTCAATACAGGTGAACGCACTTGCCCGATTACTAAATTCACCATTATTTGTAATTCTAATCAGCTAGTATCTTGCTATTAATTAACTATTAGTTCTGTAAACAATATAATAATATATTTTAAATAATATTAGTAACATTCAAAATGATATAATATCGGCAATATTCTTAATAAATATGTTATTACATTATGAAAACAGTAACAGAGCCGTGTAAATTGATGAAATAAAAAAAAAATAAAAAAAAACATTAAATTAAGCTTTTAAGCCTCTCTGACTGCAAAATAATTTAGAATATTTATTTATCTGTGTATTTGTTCGAGCCTAATTAAAAAACTTCTGAAAAGATTTAAAGACTGCATTTTTTGCAGGTTAGATTTAGATAAAGTTCCTGTACCAAATGACAATATATTTTGAAAAATATTTACCAACATCGTTTTATTAATTAAGCGTGAAACAATAAGTCTGAAGTACACTTTGAATAAAACAATAGAAAAATTTGAATAGATTTTAAATTATAAAATATTGTATACCTACATAGTTTTTGCATGCAGTAGAAATAAGATCTTTTAGAAATATGTGCAGTGTCACCCTTCCGGACAAAATAAGCAATGAAGAGATACGCAGTATGACAGGGTTGCACGACAGTGTTATTGTAAAAATGAACAAAAGAATGCTGAGATGGTTCGGGCACTTGGAAAAAATGCGTGAAGAAATACTGACAAAGAAAATCTATAGAGCGAAAGCGAGTGGTAAAAGATACTAAGGAAGACCAAAGTTGACTTAAAAAGATCTAATAGCTAGAGTGTTAGCTGACGGAAATGTCAAAAGCACTAGCATACCTAGGCGAATATGTGCGAGGAGATTGATGAGATTCGAGGAAGCAAAAGAAAAGACCGTGAAGCTTGTCCTTCCGTCCTCTCTGACTACCCTGTTAGGGATACAGCGTGATGGTATGTACTTAGATATATATGTATTTAGTTTTGAATATATTATAAAATATTGTGCACACTTAATTACTCGTATATTACTATTACCAATACACAAATTACATCGTTACTCGCAAGGCAACTACCAACAGTCCCAAGTTAAAGTTTTGTTAAAGTTTGCATCTGATGGCAGATTACGAACTTCTCTTTTCATTTAGATGCCTTATACGTTATACGAAAGTTACATTTAGCGAAATGTTGAATAGTTTTGGAAGTGACAGTTTCCAAATTAGATGTACACGTTTGAAACTTTTGCTACAGAAAAGAAATGAAATTAGATCGTATTCTTATTTGACAGCTCAAGTGTAATGTTTTCGAGTTTCGGCGTATATTTTAAAAGTCTAATTTCCTCTTTCAACCACAATTAGTAACTAGAAAAAGCCAACTGATTTCGACCTACGAGATACCTACCTTTAGATAAATACACATTGCTGTGCAATATTTTTAAACAGTCTCGATTATATAAGGGCTGTGTAATAATATTAATAAATAAACAAAGTTATGGAATGACTCTTATTTTCCCACGTAGTTCGTAAAATGGTCGTAAAAGTCAACCAAAAGACAGACATTATATTAAAGAAGCTGATTTTAACAAAGTTCCTGTCATTAGCAGTGATGGGAATCATGAATGTGATTACTATCAAAAGTATGGATATGACCCAAAATTTCCGGGATTTTTTTACTTGATCATTTAGTAAAAGTTATAGGTATGTTTATTTTCGTGAAAAATCTAGACTCGAGGAATCATAATCATTGTTTTATTTACTTATTTCGGTAATCAAATTTCTGTGGTTAGTTCTTATAAGTATAACATAGATTTTATAGAGAAATATTTTATATATAAGCATTAGAATCGTCCTTGTTCGGAATCCTAGAAATGTATTTACATTCTAATATGTGTACTAAGATAATTCCGAGATAATTCAGAGACATCCCGGGAATTTTTGGTCATATCCATGTTTCTGTCAGTAATTACACCCATGATTACAATAGTAGTCATTAGATTAGTCTTAATTGTCACGTACGACAATTATATAAAAGGAGATAGGGTTTATATAAATTGTATCGCGTTAGGGGTACAACATGAAGATATGTATGTATAGGTCATGGTTCTTTGATGCTCTGTCCACCCTAATTGTAAAACGGTATAGTGTTATGTAGAATATATGTTTTTCATATTTTCAAATTTCGACGGAATAACTTTTTACGAAAAAAAAATTAAAGAGATTTTAAAATAAAAGCACTGAAAAGTACAAAATAATTATCCTTTCTAAATAAAACACCGGTACATACAAATAGTTATATTGTTAAACTTGACAGTACTAAAATTGGTGCCAAGAAGTTTACTGAAGTCGAGTTTACTGAAGTAGATTTTGTTGCTGTTTTTGGTTTAACTCCTCCTTTTTATAAAGTCGATTAAAAAAAGTCGAATTGAGCATTTCTTTCTTTTTCGAGGTCAGTTAAAAATGGCATTAACGCTGTTGTTTAAGTGTTCGAGTAAGTCGTAGTGGCTCTTGAACCGTTAATGGATATACCGATCTGCATACAGTTTATTAAGTTGTGAAGCTGTAGTTTCTGAGACGCTTATAATTATGCTTGGTGGAAATAAATTCATAAAGTGTATGTCTGTGATTTAGGGTGGCTTTCACCAATTATTTAAGCTCGATTTAAGGATTTGACATCTCGCTTGTACCAATTATTTAATAGTTGGTGTAAGCGAAATGTCAAATACTTAAATCGAGCTTAAATGGTTGATGCAAGCCACCCTTAGAAATATAGGCATTTTTTTATGCTCACGTAATTATTATTTATTTATCTGCACGTTAATATTACTGCAAAATTTCTGTTTTTTTTATTTTCTCTAAAATGACTGAACCGATTTTGACTGAACTTTCACTGACGTGTAGAAGACTTTTCAGAGATTAAGTTACTTATTATCCTTGAAAAATATCGAATTAAACGTGGGTAAACCCGTGGGTAACAGTTAGTCCGAACTACAATTGAATATTTTGTTGTACACGGTCCCTTAAATTCTGATAAAGCATTATTTAAGTTACATTACTTCGGATTTAATTAGCGTTACGCAATAGTTAAACTTTGAATGGAATAGCTTCCTTATTGCTTGTCTGACTTTAGTGGGATGGAGGGTTTACGACAATGTTTCCTGCAGGTGTTTCGTGACAACTATGACAAACATTTATCGAGTTTTAAGAATATTTTGGCCATTATTTATAATTTGTCTAACAATCATTTTAGTAATTGGAGCATTATTTATCATAGTTATCTATGTTTTATGTTACGTTGGTTATGGAATAACTTCGATATCAGATTGTCTATCACAGTTGTATTTTGGAAGACAGTAGTTCATTCAGAAACTATTTATTTTGATTCGTGATAACTATGACAGAAACATTTATCGAGTTTTAAGAATATTTTGGCCATTATTAATAACTTTCATTTTAGTAATTGGAGCATTATTTATCTTAGTTATCTATGTTTTTTGTTACGTTGGTTATAGAATAACCTCGACGTCTGTCTGTACAGAGTCGTATTTTCGAAGACAATAGTTCATTCGGTAACTATTTATTTTGATATATATTGCTAAAGATGAAATTCCACAGAAGCACTGATCACCATGATCACACTATCAATTCTTCGTCACAACTATTACGTACTTGACTATTTGTCGACTGCTCGACAACTGAACTCTTACAAGACTAAAATCAGACATATATACAGCCCCGCTAAACGCAGGAAACTCATTCTACCCTCATTCTTGTTACTAAAATATTACATTGCACGTGGCAAATTGATGTGATTAATATTAATGCGAAGCTAACACTGCCTTTCCTGACGATACAAATTATCGTAATCGTTTTTCTTGCGTACAATCCCGAATATTATAATTTTTAATCCCAAAGAGAGATTCAGATGATTCGAATCAAAATACTAAACGATTAAAATTAATAAAGGTAACGATAAATTTGTTTATTATGAACTGTTGCGTCGATACTGGATACGCAAGAATCGAAACTGTTAGGATGAAAACTATGTGAGTGTAAATTTCAGTACACAACGTAAAAAAAAATCTATTAAAACAATGAACCCTTTAGCATCGGCATTCCTGATTACCGATTACGACCTCGTAATACGATGGTTGAGAAGTAACCATTAAACACCAAAAATAATATACTTATGTACTTATAGATTGTATAAAATTTAGATTGGTTGAATTTTTTTTTTCTGCCTACTAATCATGTAATTTCTTTCCAATGGATAGGCATACCCTCATATTTAAATTATGGGACGCTAGTTTTCTCTTTTGAGACATACCGTTGTATTTTCATGGTCAAATTTTATTCGAGAAGTAGCTCGTTGAATGACAGATTATTTAGTTATCTTTGCATTGCCAATGATGAATGAACCGACTGCTGCTTGTCACAGAGATGTGCTGGCTGTCAAAAGGTACTTGTTTGACTCGATTTTATCATCTGTTTCGGTCTGTGATAGAGTTCCTAGGAAACAACCATTTTGCGTACTTGAGAGACCTGAATACATTGTTTAATGATGTCTATCTGCAACTTCAAGGCGATGACTTAAACTTGATTAAGGCAAAAAAATAACGTTGCTGCTTTCGCATCTAAACTGCTGTTATACAAAAGAAATATCGGCAGACGGGAATTTAATGACTTCCCAAATTTATCAGCAGTATGATTCAAGAACGATGACTTGCTTTTTACTTTCAACACTTGGAAAACCTCCATTCCAGGCCATTTTAAATATGGACATACCACACTGTGTTTTGTATCCTTTTTTAAATTTCGACACAGCAGGATCATCCCAGTTAGAAATAGAATTGACAACAAATGAGGAATTCGAATTAAATTTAAGAATGGCTACCAAGAATTTTGGCTGCAAAAGCCGATTTCGCAACTGTACCCAGGATTATGGTCGATTGTTCAACGAATTCTGATAGCATTTCCATCGTCCTATTCAGCTGAACGTGGATTTAGTGCTGTTGCAACGTTGGTAACTAAAAAGAGAAATCGGCTCCATGTTACTGAACGCGGGGACATACGATTATTTTTAAGTAAAATCGAGCCTGACAATAACAAACTCTTTAAAATTCATCAATTCAACTTTTTTATTACATATGCTATAAATTTAATGTCATTCGAATATTAATAAAAATACTTATCAATGTAATTAGTATGCGTTTTAATTGTTCTCATTGAAACATTCTTCTTTAAACTCAGAAATAGGATAGGGGTCATATCCCATCTTACGCCTATTTTACGATTATTCTAAAACGTTGTAAAAAGTCATTGGTACAACCCAGGAGGGTTGTACCCTGGGTTGAGGGAGGGTTGTTTGAGATACAACCCAGGAGGGTTGTACCAATGACTACCAAAAGGAGATAAGGAGATACCAAAAGGCTGTGGTGATGACACAAAATTTCAATGTAAAAATTATGATGTGAAGGCTTGAGCGTGCATCCAAACTGTAATATTTCGTAACATTGTAATAATTCTTGCATTGTTATTTCATTGGCTATTTTGTATGATATTGTACCACATAGTGATCAATTCCGTTCAAATGAAAGTAAATAAGGTCTTATTTCATGTTACAAAACAATATAAAAATTCAAATGCTACACTTCAATGTCTTTAATTTTTGAGTCATCAGCGTACCCTGTGCATAGCGACCGATTAATCAGACGGTTATTATATAAGCTACATTAATAATTTTAAATGTGTTGCCTTGGTCACTTTACTGTGTTGCTTTCGAGCCGTTATTTACAAAAAAAAGTTTAAGGCAATAAAAATAAACTTTATGCACTAATGAGTAATAATTGATGAGAATGAGATAATATTAGGCGCTCTTAAATCGTAAAAAGTGTGATACTTCCATCTTCTCCAATTTTTAACTATTGGGTGGAATATTCTGGAAAAATTTAAGATAGAACGTGAAGAGCACTATCAACGAAAAGTGTGTAAGGACCTCGACGCTTGGCTTTCCGTCCTCTCTGACTACGCTGTTAGGGATACAGCCTGAACATATGTTACATATGAAGATATGTTTGAATGAAGAATGTTGTGCAGACTTTGAGATATAGCTTTTGGTTTTACATATTTTTGGTTATACGCCCAGCGACCGCTAAATTACTTTATTTTTCATAATTTTATTGTCGATTAAATCAATAATATGCGTCTCCACTACGGAACCCTTCACTGTGTGTGGTCCGATAATACTTAGCCGATTTTGATCACATTTTTGAGAAACACGCTTTAAAATCGCTGTGAGAGAATATGTAGCTATCCTCTACTTTATCTCCAAAATCATCTTCGGAGACTTCCAAAAATATCATAATATGTCTACATTAAAAATAAAGTGAACTTGTATGTTAAAGGACAATGTTAGATAGTTTTACTACGTACATTCAAAGTTCTACGATAAACTTTCTTAGTGCTTGGTAACAACTGACATTACAGAACACCGATAACGCAAAAACGTTTTGTATTTGGTAAGTTTTTCCAGAGATAGTTAAAAAAGGGAAGAGCACCAGGCCTTTATAGATTTGGGTTCAAAGAGAACAGTAAACAAATAGGAGAAATTGGTCATAAATAACATCTCGAATAAAAAAACACCGCGATTAGCTCCACATAAAAATGTCACAGAAATTAACGGTTTTAGACAATAGCGACGTTACAAAATAACTTGTTTTTTTGAGCTGCCACCATGCTGTTTCCTCCGTCACTTCCTTTACTGTCACTTGAGCTTTCACTGATTCAATCAGATGAAAGGAGCGATGTGGGAGCAAGTAAAAAATGAGGTGTAGCCGGTGTAGGTACCATTACGGCATTATCACGTAGTCCGTGGGTATTACGGTATGACGGCCGATTTCCTAGATTCGGCGAAATTCACACCTAGCTTTTCGCGAGCGCTACACGCAGAGAATGGTGGAACGAAAAGAACTAAAGAGCTGACGGTACTAAATGGCGGAAGATAAAAAATGCCATTATTATTAGCTTAAATTTAAAACTAGAATGGAACTTGGAACAGTCATGTAGTTAGGTTAAAGACATTTTCTGTTGTATGAGACATTCGGACAGGTATTTAAAAGAAATATGAAAATGAGTTAGCGGATTTTTAAATTACTTTCCTCTTGTTCTAATCTTAATTACTAAAGAAATATATATAATACATTTGTGATCTTTTAATTTGGACAGAATTGAGTTTATGCATGTTTGTTAGCGGTGTAGGAAAAGTACCATATATAAGAACCGCAATACTTGGCACTCCATCCTATAGGGATAGGGATATCCGTTTGAGGATATTATGTATGTATGTTGGCAGTTATTGTAAGTATCTTGTAACAAACAAATAATGAAAAGAAAAAGAATTAATTACAAATCGCGTACAGACACATTAAACGACATTCCAACGTTCCATTATGATTTTTATGAAACTGGAACCATAACGGCGTGACCGTTATGGTTCCATCGACGAACAACTTTGCGCATGTCTAATAAATAGTCCAATATTGCGGTCTATTCAAACATACTATGCGATAGATATACATTGGAAACAATATTCTCTTATACAGAACGTAACAAAAATTATGGCGGTTCCTAAACACAGAAAGGGGTGATTCAATACGGAACGTTAAGCAGTAGGTCCTGACTATCGCTTGAACGTAATCATCGTTAAGCCATGCGAAAGTAATCACTGCTTATAGACATGCTTTTCTTTCTTTCTGGGCTGTCATTAGGGGTAGAAACGAAGGATACCCATAACAGACATGCTGTCCTTGTTCGTATCTTTCTCTTCTAACTTCGTTCAATTAGTACGCACAGTCAGCAATAAAAGTAATCAGTCAAAACAAATTCTAAAGAGGTGACATAATCAATTTCAATCTAAATTATCCAGAAAATAAACCACATGACATATGAATCTTTTGAAATAAAACGTGTGTTTATGAAATAAAACAATGTATGGTATAACTGTATGATATGAAATAAAATTTGTAGATAGTAATTTAGGTCAAAAACTATTTCATTATTATAGTAAGTATTGTTGTAAGTAAATGAAACTACAAACCCTATTTGTTTTACTTACTCATTATTGAATAAGTAAGTAAAATGTGACGATAGAGCCTCCATTCATTTCACAATAGAGCTTACTTACTTATTAGTGAATAAGTAAATAAGTAAGTAAAACAAATAAGATTAATTTCCTCATTATTTTCTTAATTTTATGGTATTTTTAAATGAATCAGTCTTTACATATCTACGTGTTAACTTCTCATTATTGAACATCTTTAGTGCTTAATGTCTTTCTAAGCCACCACCACTACATAAATTACGTAACCTCCAAACCTTCTCTTGCTGTACTGTACACCCACAAAAAGACGTAAGCTTCATAGTAATAACGTAATTCTGGACGTTGCAAGTTTTTATTCCAGTAGACTTGGCAACACTATCTATAACTTAAGCAATAAATCTATGCATTCTTGTTTTATTTATACATCAGATACATATATGTAGGTGTCCGAGCAAAAAGGGTCCAGTGGTCTGCATTTAGTTTCCGAGATATACGAAGTTTTGTAAAATTGGGTGAAAAAATGGCATTTTGCGATTTTAATTGATTATTATTAATTAATGTTCAATTATCTACAACTTCATATAGTAAATGACTTTATATGATGTTTCTAAGTAGCAAATTTTATAAAAGAAAAGTTTAGTAAACAGGTACCAGTGATCGGCATGTCTAAATATTTGGAATAAAATACGTTTTAATACCGTGTACTGATCTGTATTTAATATTTAATTATATCATATATTGATAACGTTGAAAAACGTAAGTTAGATCTAGATAAGATTCCCAGCTAAAACAATTTTTATGTTTAACTTTAGCTACTGGTACCTTTTATGTAATTTGTAATGTTTTTTTAATTCATTGTTTTGTTCAAATAAATATAAAAATAACCTCGTCTTGTTATTTCGTTAATTCTTAAACAGAGTAAGAATACTTAATTTTAGTTTTTTATTTCATTATGTTGTTGTATTTACTCTATACTTGAACTGTACTTGAACTGTACTTGAACTTGAACTGTAATTGAACTTGAACTGTACTGAACACCGACTAGTGGACATTTTTACTAAACTATATATCAATCCTTTCTTTAGATTGTAATTGTTAATATTATAATGTTACAAATATAATTACAAGTTGATTTCATGTAGAATATCTTGAACTGCATTAATAAATCAAAATCTACGTAACAAACAAGTAGAAGTGAGTTTTTTTCAATCAAACTAAAAATGCTTTTTCTCAAAACAAGCTTTTTCAGAGTTTCGACTTTAAATAGGTATGCGCTAAAAAATATATATACCTGTTTTTGAATATTTTTTTAATACTTATTATCAATTGACTATTCTAAATTCCGAATGTAGTCTTAACTCAATACTGTGGAGAATTGAGTTAAGATAATATACTGGACCCTTTTTGCTTGGACGCCCACATTGTTATATAGATACGTAATTGTCAATGAAAACTCTGTCATAGCACCACTGACACTGACTTTATTGGCGATATATAACCACACTGGACTGGTTATATCCTGGTTATATATTTAAATGTATCAAGTTATATTTGTGCCTATTAGATTTACGCTATTTGGCGCTGTCTACATATACGAGAGTACATGGAAGTAAAATAGCCATGTGCAGTATACGCTAAAATTAATTCATATCTATATCAAAATTAGTTCTTGAGAACTTCGCATTTCGCAAATGGCGCTTCAAATTGGCACACTAAATTAGCTATCAATTGCTTCGTAAAGCAATTGATAGCTTTACATATTATTGCTTAAGTAAATTACATATTATTGCTTAGCACCGACCACCAAGTCACAGAGCAGGACAAATAATAATGTCCAATGCGATTATAGTGGCGAATAAGTGAGAAACACGTACCATAATATGGCTATGGCCATTTTCATTTTTTGACAAACTAGCAAACCCGGCCTGTTTCACTGGGCGTTAGTTGAAGTTAAAATAAATTAAACAGTTTTTATAATTATTTTGATACTGCAAAAAAAAACAAAAAAAAAATTCTACTGATCCGATCGCTACCACTCTGTACAGGAACACCCGCTAGGCTAATTTGAAGATTCTCTGAAAATTTCATCGAAATCGGTCCAGTCGTTTCGGAGTCCATAAGGAACATACATACATACATACATCGCCTTTTATATATTATATATAGATATAGCTAAATATTATTTTACTGTAAAATACGAATATTACTTGAATATAATTAATATTAAAGTATGTAAACAAAACACAATATAAATTTAATAAATGATTACTTATATGTAAATTATTTAATAATTAACATGATTTATTCGAACAATTAGGTAAATATTTTTCGCCGATTGTAGTCGGTGAGATGCTTTACAACTCAGAAGACGTCTATCACTTGTTTGTAATCGACTAAATTGTGGACAATTGACCGCAAATAAGTGAACAATATTTCAGTGCTGCATTCCCCGTCTGTGTAAATATGTGTCTATGTTATAGATACGCATTCTGTTATCAATCCCGCTACCAATTTTCTCTTTTATTGCTATTACTTTCCTTTACCTAAATATTGCCTAGAAGAGATTTAGCGATAAGGCCGCCTATATTTTACTTTCTTCGACTTCTTGTTATTGTTCATACTTTATTGACACAATAGAGCTTTTTATGTAGTAGTATTTATTGTATATAATAGTAGTTCATTGTAAAGTTTAGTTAGAGATGCTCGTAGCATAGAGCTATTGCGGTTTTTGCTTTTACTGGGGTCAAGTAGCGTCAGCGCAATCATCAGCCGATTAGAGATTTAGTGGTAACCATATTGAGCATCTCCGTGATTTAAAAAGCATATTATTTCGTTGATCTTGACTATTGATTAATATTGGTAATCATTAAACCAGAAACATAACCGTACAACCTTCTATTGATGGAAAATAAGCATCAACATCACGTGCCTGGATTACATGTTATAAGTCGGTAAATTAGTAACGAGTCAACTTTTCCGAGCGAAAACCACTCGATAAGTTGCAAGTTAGTTGCCTCTTTAACTTTAATTGGTAAATAGAATAGAATTAGGTCTAAAGCTGTTTATATGAGGGAATTTAAACGCCTCGCTGCTTACCGATTCACTAACTAACAATGTATAAATGTGACATAGGCTCATACGAGCGGTGGTCTCCCATCGCTCGTATGAGCCTGTGTCATTTTGCCGTCCGCGACGGTGCCTTGGGTTCGATGTCCGGTCAGGTCAATTTAGGAAACGAATGAATCTAAGTTGACTTGTAATCTGCATGTTGCTGGGGGCTGGACAAATTCTAACTTAATTTCTGGAGTTCAATAAGATCGTTATATTTTTCCTGATTTAATAGATACATATTTTCTTCACGCTGTATTCCTAAAGGGTTAGTCAGAGAGGACGGAAAATCAAGCGTCGCTATCCTTAAAGGCCTTACTCACGATGCAATCTTACTAGCAATTTGTTGCTGCAAAGCAACAAATTGCATTGTAAGATAAGTTGCATGCGACCTGCAACCTGCCTATTTACGATGCAATTAGTTGCCTTGCAACAGATTGCAGCAACAAATTGCTAGTCCAGATTGCACCGTAAGTAAGGCTTTTTACATATTTATTGAACTCTCGTTTTTTCAAATCTCATCATTCTCCTCATACATTTTCGCCAAGGTTTGCGAGTGCTTTTGCCATTTCTGTCGGCTAACACTTCTTCTTCTTCCAAGACCTTCCAAGGCTTCTTTTACCACTTACTTTCGCTCTGTAGATTTTCTTTGTCAATCTTTCATCACTCTTTCTTTCTATGCGCTGTACCTTAAAAGATGTGGTCCTCATTCAATATTATATAATACGTATATATACCTAATTCTAGGACAGTAACAAAATTTAATTATCTGGTACTTGCTCCAACCGACGTGATTGGAAATCGGCATGACGTTGTTGTGTCTTTCGTAAACATCGAAGTGCTATATATTTACATTTCATCAACGCTCTGTTCAAATTTGAATAGGTAAATATTTACAAATTGTCAATTATAACCCCATTCTCATTTAAGGCGAGTGAAATTTGTAAAGAAAACATTTTGTGACATTGCGCTGTTTCGGTAATAACTGTCGTAACATTTGGTGGTTTTTAAACGAAGTGTAGCGTGATCATAATATAGGTACGCAATAGATTTCTATGTGAAATCGTGTGTGAAGTTTCTGTATCATATAGCTCCTGCATATGCAAATTCACAATGATAACGAATCACAGCGGCAATCAAACTTTAACTGTGAACTTCAATATGTATGTAGATTTCGTTTATTACAAATCAGTACAAACATATCTAAAAATTAATATATGCAATTTAAAAAATTAAGAATGTATTATTAAGTATGTATAAGTAGCGAAAATGTGTGAGGAGAATGACGAGATTCGATGAAGCGAAAGAAGTATGTAAGGACCGCGACGCTTGGCGCTCCGTCCTCTCTGACTAACCCGTTGGGGATACAGGGTGAAGATATGTATGTAAGTATGTATTATTTTAATTTAGTTATCAGTACATACATATCTTAACGTTAATATTTACAAACTTAAAATAGTTTATTATGTTAAATAATAGACTTCCTCAAAGTTGTCGCTTAGAAAGCTGTTATCGCTTAGGGTGCCCAGTAGACTGGCAGCATTACTTCTATGAATAGCCTGATTCGTGAGTGGTAGAATCTGCCAGCCCGACGGTCTTATCAAGCCTCGGTCAGTCGATTACAAATATCCGAAATCAGTCGTTGGGCCTCACGGCTCCAGCCTGTCAGTTTCAGCTTAAATTTAAGTATTGCCTCAAAATTTAAAGAATTGACTTCTGGTCCTAGTGGTAATAAAATAATACCTAATTAGCTCAAGTTTGTAAATATCAACTTTTAGACATGTAAGTATGGCATGTAGACAATTCAGTATGGTGCTTATTTAATCAACCACGTCAGATAACATGTATGAAGTGCTCCTTCCACTTATTATATATTACACTATATACTATACTACTATATACTATACTATACTATATATTACATACATATAAAAATGAAATGTTCGTTGCTAAGCGCAAAACTTATGAATGGCTGGACGGATTTGGCGACTTCTTTTTTTACATGTTCGTAATAGTTTACGTTAGTAACTAATTAATCTGTGGTAATAGTCCGACTAAGATTTTCATGGATTGGATTTCAAATTGGAAAATTCGGGAAAAACTGAAACCACTTTTTATGCTTTTGTATGATTCAAGACCATAACCCACGAATAATAATGTAATAGCTTCTGAGCCACAACAATGCGTGGTGGGCACAGCTGGTTTTAAATACTTTAAAATAAATTTTTCAATGAGATAAAATAAATCCCATTCACCGTTCGTCTGGGTAATCGTTAATAGCATTTAAAATTATAAGTGGATTATAATGCGGTTTCCATAGAAAACTTTTAACGAGGAAGGAAGTAAAGAAATATTTATGTTACGGAATGGAGTTTCTGTGAAGCTGAAGCGGGTTGCTATTCGCTAGTAATGAATAGATAATATTTTTAAAATATTTCTGTGTATTAGATAGCCATGCTGCATTGCAGTACGAATTGGGCCATCTGGCACTGAAATTCCACCCTCTCACAGAATATGGGCGTGAAATAACAGCATCTATTGCTGTTGCGTTTCGTCCGGTGAGTGAGGGTAACGGTGGCCCATCTCCCACCTCCCTCTCCTTTCCTTAAATGCCGTCAACACACCCGAGACTCCTCGGACGTTGGGAGTGTTCATGGACGGCGGTGATTACTTTCCATCAGGTGACTCACTTGTCCGTTTGCCCCCTCATTTATAAAAAAAAATATGTTATAAATTATTATAATTTTTGTTAATTTCCCGCCCAAACTTCCAAAAGCACTAATCGATACGTCGATCGATCGGGCGCTGGTGAATGGATTCGGTGCTGATTAGCTGATCGAGTCTGATCTCTGAAATATCCTGGAGAATGCTTTGTTAAAAGGCGAAACACTAAATACGCGAATAGTGGTTAAGAATTTTTGGGGGGGAAGATAAGTAGATAACATAAGAATGCACCAAATGGAATGGATGTCTGCAAAGTAACACCTGAGTCTATACAATATATTTAATTATGTGTTACAAATATTTTTATATTGTTTTAGATGTGGCTATTATTAGATTTTCACGTAATTTTTAACCGCCTACGATTCAATTCACGTTTATATGCATATATTTTACTACTTGCAGTCTAAATGTGTCGTTTATGTTGGTAAACAAGTTAGGTAAGTGGAATGTTGACAAACTTGTACTTAGTATGTCAAAGTTTAAATTAATAACATTTTTTAATAACATTTTTTTTAATGTGTATACGCAGTATGCATATTAAAAAAAACGATACGTTTCGAAACGTATCGTATGAAAAACGATACATTTTTCAGTGTCTGTTCAACTAATTATGCTGAAAGTGGTGCAAGCTGACGGATCTATTTTTTTATATCGTTTCTCGCTTTTAATTATACATATTAGTACATAACGTCAAGGCATTTTTCTTTCAATGTGCAGTAAGATCAAATCATAATGACTTTTAAAACTTACTAAAACGGAAAACAGAACGATATAGGGTTAAATTGCTATCATCGCTTATATACGTATAAGTTCCTAATAAACCCTGTCCCTCGGCCGATTTTTACGACTTGCGTGGAATGAAAAAATATTATCTACAGATTCTATTTTTTTAAACGTTATTGTTCTGATAATCTTCATGAGTCAACTTTGGTGTTCCTACACTACTCACTTTCGCTCTGTAGATTTTCTTCGTCAA
The DNA here is from genome assembly GCA_907165235.1 of Zeuzera pyrina. Taxonomy (NCBI): domain Eukaryota; kingdom Metazoa; phylum Arthropoda; class Insecta; order Lepidoptera; family Cossidae; genus Zeuzera; species Zeuzera pyrina. The sequence continues at coordinate 11,974,823 of OU015639.1, read as the reverse complement.
TCACTCATTCTTTCTATATGTGCCCGAACCATTTAAACATTATTTTATTCATATTAACAACAACACTGTATTTACTTATAGAATAGATAGATAGGTATGCGAAAACATATATCTACATACTTCTAGTTTTATAAGTTTGTTTACTTCCTGTTCATAAATTAACTTTATATATATATATATATATATATATATATATATATATATATATATATATATATATATATATATATATATATATATTAACTTTCACGCTAACTTACGAGTTACATTTTCGTTGCTAAATGTAACGCGAGTTACAACCCATAAAGAAACCTTCGCCAAATAAGTCCATAAATGTAGTATACTATGCTATGACAAATCAGAATCAAACTTTCACATGTCTATATTTAGTCAGATATAATATTAAAAGTTAATTTAGCCGCGTTCTGAACCGGTCAAATCGACTTTCCCCTGAGAAATGTCTTAACGATGTCGATTTTTGAAGATTCAACACGATTTCATGGCGTGAGAGACGGAAAAACATATGTTTTATTCTCTATAAAAACATGTTTTTATTGAATTTTATGAGAAAGAGGATGTTGAGATGGATTTCATTTTTGTTGGCATATGAAATGCCAATGCTTTTTGTGCAAATTCCTTTCCAAAAAAAATGCAAAAAATTCAAATTTTTTTGGAAGTAAAAGCAAACGTTGACTTCATTTTTATTTAATAAGCGACAGTCATATCCAGTTAGAAAAAAAATTACACAAATGATGTGTGTACTAAAAACAATTTCAGAAACATAAGAATTCATGACAACTACAAACGAATTATTTATTTGAGAAGCGAACGTTATTCAAATCATTTTTTAACGTTAAAAATAAATAATATTAATTTCCAATTGTTTGATTCATTCCCTTAGACGAAATATGTAAATAACTGTTAATCGTAGAAGTATTACAAATGTGTATAGTATTTGATATTGATAATTAATATATCCAATTTAAGAATCATCGGTGTAATATACTAGCCCTTTGGCGCGGTTGCATAGCATCTGTCTTACAAATCAGGCCCCGGGTTCGATGAAACTAACTTTTCCAAATTGGCTTGAAGTCCAGGTGTTATTAACAGCTCCTCGAGTTCGTTGTGAGTTACCAATAGTACAAACCCAGTGCTTAATTTGGGGTCACACAATTTGGGTAATTGTCTGGAATATTATTATTATTAATCGTGCAGATTCTATCAAGAGGTAGACTTATGTGATAACGTACAACTGATAGCTCGTTGAACTTGTTTCGACGTATATTTTTTACGACCGGAGTTTAACTACGGTTTACCTACAGTGGACTTGCTAGTGCGCTCTACAGATGATTCATTGAGATGGGTCAGTAGGGAAAGTTCGGTAATTATTAAAGATAGAGAAATTTCTTCAAAGGAACTGTGTAATCGATTTTAAGAGTTATGAATAAGAGCATTCAATAAACTTAAAAGAAACTCATGCACGACTCAAAATAGAACACTAATTTTTTTCACCAAAACAGCAAGTTATTGCGGCAATAAATACTGAAGGTTGTAAGAGATACATTTTTACTATTGTATCTCCAGTCCATAATTAAAATATTTTAATCATTTAAAGTGTTTATTTCAATTAATGTTTAATAATGTAGGAAATACTGGACGAAGATAGAAATCGGTTAAATTTCTAGTAAAATTGAAAACCGTCACTTAATTGTTGATCGTAAAAGCTTTTGCAATGATAACTTTTAACGAAAATAGATTGCTTCAACGGCCTCATGAAATGATTCAAAATCTGTGTACATACATAAATAAATCTTCTATCCATCTTCTATCTATACAGGATTAATTTAAAAATACTAATAACCTCTTAGTTCCAAATTCCTGTCGACATATCTAACAACTTTTGTTCTACGCTTTTTTTCAAAACTCAATACGTTTCTCAAAAAATATTAGTTAAATTTTGTTGTACTGTCTGAAACGTAATTACTCTGTACGTATGTTTCCAATGGTACAGTGCAAGCGCACCGGGCCTCAGCGCCACGCTGCGCGTGTGCCGCTTTAGCGACTGGGTAGAGTAGGTGCCATTTTCAGAAACATTTAATGTATTTTTATTTTTATATGAAAGAAAAAAGTTATGAATTTTTGCAAGTTGTAAAACAAAAGTTATTGGGGTTAATGTTTAGTACAAAATACTAAGAAGTTATTAGAATTTTTAAAGTAACTCTGTATAAATAAAAATTGCCGCACGTGTAAAAGAACATCACTTGAGAACGGCTTGACCGATTAGGCTGATTTTTTTGTCGTGTTCGTAATTTTCAGGATAATGAATGAATAATAAAAATTTTTGGGAAAGTCCACCTGAAAAATCGGAAATTATAATGGTATTTTTGTATGAGAATCTCAATAAAAAAATTCGGTGCGTTGCAAACATTTAACATCTACCCGAATGAAGCCGTGGAAGGTCGCTACTAACAAATAATAATCTGCGTAGCCTCTGGTATAAATAAAGAATCAACATCGCTGCGAAATTTGTATTCGATAGTAGAACCCCAATACCGACTGCCTACATAACTCTATGTAAGGTAATCCACTTACGCATTGACATACTCCGAAATATTATTTCCCATAAACTTTGTGTAGATTTAGGTTAAAGGTTGTCACGAAGTGTGCACATATGCAGCGTTTTTATGAGCCAGTATATTTTGTTACATGTATGTGAAATCGTTAATAGGATCACCATAACTGTATTTAATTCCTACATACGTTTTTCATTTTGATATAAATAATATAATGTTGATATGGGTATATCATTTTCGCTTGCTTCATTTTTACAATAACATTGTCGTGCAACACTGTAATAATGCCTATCTCCTCATTGCTCATTTTGTCTACAAGGGTGACACCGCACCGTCGCGTGGTTCGGACACTTATAAGAATAAGTGATGAAAGACTGATGATTTCGTTAAGAGCGAATTCGAATTTGAAGAAAATTTACAGAGCGAAAGTGAAAGATAGCAGAAGCCAAGGAATACCTAGGCGAACTTAGGAAGATTAAATATCCACGGTATCAGCCGGAGACGGAAATATCAAAGGCGAAAATGTGTAAGGAGAATGAAGAGATTTGAGGAAGCGAAAGAAGTATGTAAGGACCGCGACGCTTGGCGCTTTATCTTCTCTGACTACCCCGTTAAGGATACAACGTGAGGATATGTACCTATATGTGTGTTTTCGCTCTTCATTAGACACTACAAAGTATAAGAATGGGTCCCTAGCGCATGTTTGACTACGTGTCAGTATAACTATCCTATTCTCGAGAGCTAGGGAACGTATTTGGATGTGATTTACATTTTTGTATGATTTACATTTTTCAAGGAATGTTTGTGTCCATTAAAATTGAAAAATCTCACTTGACCAAATGTATTTAAACATTTTTATGACATTTTATGCCTTCAAACTAAATACTGTACTATAATTACGACACAATGAAATGCGCCTCCCTGTGTGTGTTCCACTGCTTCTATAATGGTTTGTTTTTATTCCCACGGCCAGTTTCATTATCCCACTGCTCGCTACCGGCAGGTAATTCATAAGCACACTTTAGAAACAAAATAGTCACATACAGTATGGTTTCCAAGGTGATTTCTCCCTCGAATACTGAGGTCGTGACTTGATCTCCCTGTCGAAGTTTTCCCAAGAGACGACAGCATGGGGTTCTTCAAAAATAGCGACAAAAGTTTGTTATAGCTTCGGTAACGCGTAAGTGTTACCCCTGGCGTTACAGGCGTCCCTAGGCCACGATAACTGCTTAACATCAAGTGGAACGTAAAGCGAATGTATGTTTGCTACCTTTGCGGTATAAAAAAGAACTTATATAAAACTAAATCTTCTATATATACAAACTAATTAAATATTTTCAGTTAACTTCTAATGAGATAGGTAAATATAGCCCAGCAAAATACGATTTGAAAAAAAATAATCGAAGTAAGATATTTCTTGTTACAATCGTTAAATATATTATGCAATTTTGAAACACTATATCTACGAATCTACCTACATATGTGTCCGCATATTCAAAATCGTTACATTTATGCAACTGCAACGGTTTGTTTGGCGGCTTCACAGTTTAAGAGAACTTTGAACGACTGATAAGATTCATGCTGTTACCATTTTTAATTTATCAGTATTTTAAAATTAGAAGTAAAATTTTCAAATTTAAACGAGTTTTTTAAAACATATTCCGTTCAGAAATATTTGTTGATTTGGTGCGTATATTAAAAAGAAAACTATTTATACGAACTAAAAACCGTACAATACAATACAAAACACTTTATTGCACCACAAGTAAATAAATATGAACAAAAATAAAAAAGTACAAAACCCCACAGTACAAAAACCGGCCTTATTGCTGAACAGCAATTTCTTTCAAGCAACCTTTGGGTTACAGGACAGTCTATGAAAAACGGAAGGCGGTACAGTAGAAGTATATGTCAATTATTACAGATAAAACAATGTAATACATACAAATATAAAATAAATAAATACACATACTATATGTAAATAAATATAGAAAATATAACACCTAGCATTATACATATATTAAAAAACCTATATACTTATATAAATACAAAAACATACAAATTACATAAACATACCAACACATATGATATCATTTATACATGCTATAATATTATTATGAGTAATAAGAGGTGAAAGCATAACTTACAATAAAAGCTAAATAGTCAAAAAGTGTTCCTTGAGTCGTTTTTTAAACGACGGAGAGAATTTGATAGAATCAGGCAGCGCGTTCCACAAACGCATAGCTTGTAGAGTAAAGGAGTTCGAATAGAAATTAGAAGTATGTGTAGGAATGTTAAGAGTGAGCGCGCGGGAGGGCCGAAGAGTACGATTGACAGTAGAGGAGTGAAAAACGAAACGATGCTTCAGATAGGATGGTGCAGTAGGAAGGAATGATATAGAGTACAAAAGACACAGGACATGATAATCCCTTCTGACGACGGATGGATAGCCATTTAAGTCGGAAACGGAAAGTAGAGACAATGATTAAATTTACGCAGATTAAAAACATTCAATTGATTTACTTTTTTTTTTACAATATTTAAGAATTAAAGTAATTTTATTTATTTCATTTAAAATATTTCCATGTATTTTCTTAGATACATTCAGTATATATTTAGTAATAACTCGTTTGGTCTTTCCATTAAAACAATAAGTTAACTGTTACAAAATTTTTGCATTGTTGACGATGTCGTAACTTTATGGCCTAATATTCAACTAGTAATATACAACTAGCAAACCCGTCTCGTTTCACTGGGCGTTAGTTGAAGTTAAAATAAATTAAACAGTTTTTATAATTATTTTGATACTGCAATAAAAAAACAAAAAAAAAATACTACTGATCTGATCGCTACCAAACTTTACAGGATCACCTGCTAGGCCAATCTGAAGATTCCTTGAAAATTTCATCGAAATGGGTCCAGTCGTTTCGGAGTCCATAAGGAACATACATACATACATCGCCTTTTATATATATAGATGGGGTGACAAGCATTCTGGTCCTTCCGATTCTATTTCTTTATCCTCGTTGTACGAACGCACATTAATATGTAGTATTACCTACAGATTTCATGGAGTTTGTATCAGATAATTATATTGTAATGCAATTCAGAATTTCACTTTCGCAACAGTGTATATATTTAGTTACGTATTTAACGTACTGCGTATTGATATTGATACCATTCAAGAATTCTAATGTCAAAAACAAAGTTATTTAAACAATATATCCCAAACTGCAAAGAAAATTGAACTGTATGTTACTAATTTAAAGTCTAGTTATATATATCTGAACGCAAATATCACTTGTTTATGTTCCACTACGATAGTATTGCGTCTGTACATATTAATAATTTATGTTTTGTTCTACAAGGTATGAGACACAAAGGCGAAATTCGCTAAACAAATTATTCTGATAACACAAAGTATAAGTTGGTCACTACGAGACCGCGTGCTCCCAAATTGATATGCATGCTAACGAAAACAAACGAAATACGTGACTTTCACTAGTGAAATTTAACTGTCACACGAAGTCTTGTGTATTAGTCACTAACATTATAGCTATTTGTCTGTTTGCATGTTTTTTATCATACACATAATAAAACGTAAACTCCGCATCTGTCTATTTTAGAGGAGATTCACTATTTCAAATTAAGCACCATTCGCCTATCAATTCTAACCTTCTAACAAAGTAAATATACCCATATTACGGCGTAAATCAGCTAAAAAGAGTTAAGAGACTTGCGCTGACGATTTTTTCTAAGTACCTACACGACTCGACGAGTTGTTCATCTTTTATTGTATGTGATTTTAATGAATGTTGGTTTTATTACATTAATTATCACCTCCAATTTTGTTCGCTTTTTGTAAATATGGAATTGTTAGTCTGGCAGGGTTGGATGACTGCGTAAAAATGCAGAAAGCTTAGATTTACGAGTACTTACAAAGATTGAGTGCCGATTGACTGACGAAGAAAACACATAGGGCGAAAATGAGTGATAGTAGAAGCCAAGGAAGACCAAGGCTGACTTATGAAGATCAAATAGCCCGACTGTTAGCCTACGGAAAGGTCAAAAGCACACTCATGCCTAGGCGAAAATGTGTGAGGAGAATAATGAGATTTGAGGAAGCGAAAGAAATATGTAAGGACCGCGACACTTGGCGCTCCATCTTCTCTGACTAATCCTTTAAGGATACAGCATGAATATATTATGTGTATTATTATAATTTTAGTTAACTTTTCTTTGAGTTTTCCATATTTCGAGAAACGATAGTTTTTTAGTTATGCTTAACAATCACATAAACCAACAAACTATCAAAGCAAGCAAGAACTATAAAAATATTAACCGTTTCCGTCCACCCACACTTTGCTGTGGCGCGCGTTGAACAAATTAACATTTATATTTTAATATAAACTTAGTATATACAAGTGTATAGACGTACAAAAGTGTGAGTGAGAATGTAATCTTTTATGATAGTGGCACGAGTAGGAAAGGGACAGCAGACGAGACGCTATTGTAACCCGTTTTGAACGACAGATCGTCACAAGTCGTCACGCTGTGGATGAGGCTGTTGACTTATTTTATTATTTTGTGTTATTCCTATTTTATTTCAAAGAAGTACTGTATGTTTGTATAATGATTACGTGTTCATTTTCAAAAAAGTAGCTTATGCTCCCGCCTAGAGTTCAGTTATCTCCGTACTAAATTTCTTCAAAATGAGTTTGTTCAGCGGTTCATTTGTGGAAACATAACAGACAGACATAAATTTTCACATTCATAACAGATATTAAGATAAATATATATAGGCATAGATTATAGGCAGAAATATTGTTTCAAATATAAAAAAAAATCAGAATAAACTTTTTAATAAATTACTATTCTGCCGCGTTTTTCGATAAGACGGAGTAAAAGTGGCAACCGTTTTATTATTATTTGGACCCAACTGGAGTTGAATGGCATAAAAGGACATCTATAATAATTTGAGGTTCAATGCTCCCTAGATGAGATTCTTTTTTGGAAGCTTTCTGGAAAAATAATTAGGTATGGCTGAACTAATTCCAGAATAAGTAAAGTATAGTCTAACTTTTAATTTGATGGAGTGATTTGACGTTTCGATATGTCAAAGTTACCAAACTGGCTAAAATAGTGTTGTCATGTGATAGAACTAAGTCGATATCGATTCAATTAAATCGATAGGCTAGACATTTATTTCATTTAATTTGGTGCTGATGTGGAGACAGGCATCGTCATTTCATAATATATTAAATAATTCGAATAAATAAACATTGTGTTTATCCAAAAAGAAGACTTCATGTGGATAGCACCGCTGGTAACCGCTACAGAGCAATGAAGTCGACATAAGTGGATATCACTTTTAAAAAATTCCAACAAGTGGTTACGCTGGACACGTCAAATCACTCTACCAATTATGCAATACACAAAAAACATCATTTTCGTTTACTCTTTCAGTTTTATATTGCCCGTAGGTTGGGGGTACAAGGAGGGTTCGCGTTCTTCGGAAATAGCCTCTAAATAATTAAAAATTAATTAAGTAATGAAAATTATCGCACAAAATTGTCAAGTAATTAAAAAATAATGCGTTTAAAAGCACTTAAAGTTTGATAAAAATAACGATGAAATATGAATTCCAACTTTTAAAGCACATGCAAAAAAAGGTGTTATAAATTAATTTATAGGTTATAAAATTTACAACATTAACAATTGACAATACTTCTATTCTATACATTAAATCTGTGATATACTAAATCTGTGATCGGATTCGCATGTAAGAGGTAATCTCCGAAACCAATCATCCGATTTAAAAGTTCTTCGACCAATATTTAGAATAGATATAGGTTGGACATAAGCTGTATATTATCCTGTGAAATTCTACGCGGGTGAAGCCGCGAACTACAGCTAGTAATAATATAGTTTGCACTATAAAAATACAATTTCGTATACTTAATCATTTTGCTAGTACGCATAATGAAAAAGAATGTATGAAGTATAAGAATGGAGAAATTTAAATATATATCTACATAATTATATATTATACTACATATTGTTCGTTTATGTTTCTTATAGCGCTTATATAACATGTATATAAGTATATTTTAATATAATTCCTCTATTCTTGGGAGGCAAATGGAACTTATCCATACAGCCCTTTTTCGGTATTTATTATTCGCATTACGATAGTTAATAATATCACTTGATCAGTGGAGATCTTATAATCACTATACTTATATCACGAGAAATTTCGTCTGAGCTGTCCAGTAGGCCTCATTGAGACCACGTACTACTACGTATATAGAATTAGTACAGAATATTACCTGCATACGTAATGACATACCATTATATAATCATAATATTTCAATCTTTCTTCGACACCTTTTCGACGACTTTTGAAGTATTGTATCTGGTAAGCATTTGAGCTTGCAAATAACATAACGGACTCACGTTATAGTCACAAGTTCCTATTCCATCTCCTATGCAAGTTCCTTAACATAAACCTGACCTATTTTTTTTTATCGGCTTCCCCTGACGTATGCCTGTCAGAGTTCTTATTGCTTTATTCTATTCTTCCTTTTCTTCCTTCATTTATATCATCTATCTTATATCTATTTTATAACTCATTCTTAGCTTTCTCATTTTATTGCCTTATTCTTTTAGTTTTGCAACCGCTCCCGCCTTCCATATCATTACAATCCTGTTTGTCTTATATTATTCAACTACTTCTCGGAATTATCTTATTAGTTTTCTATTTTATGTTATAGTCACCCAATGATATATTTTTACTTATCTATCTCTTATCTCATACTATATTAATGTTTCTCTTTTGGTTCTACCTAGTCCACTGACTTACACTTACAATTTAAGGTTGCATATGCATTCTTATGTGGTATTTTCCATTTATGATCCTTATACCCTATTAACACAATTGATTTCGTATATATTTTGCATAATTGGTACATTGCAGCTTTCTACCACAATGCAATGCAGAATTACAGGAAATTTTGAATTAGCATAGTATTTATTGTTATTGTTAATTCATATTATTGCATGTAATGGATTTTGGAATGTTATAAATAGTCGTTATTATACATACACACATATCTTCACGCTATATCGCTAACGGAGTAGTCAGAGTAGGGTACGGAGTGCCAAATCTCATCATTCTCCTCACACATTTTGATTTTCACTTAAGTATGTGAGTGCTTTGCGTTTCCGTCAGCTAAAAATCTGGCTATTTTGATCTCCATAAGTCGGCCTTGCTCTTCCTTGGTTTCTGTTACATCTCAAATTCGCTCCGCAGATTTTTTTCGTCAGTCTTTCATCACTCATTCTTTCTATGTTCCCGAACCATCTACGCATTAGTTTCTTCATTTTTAATAACAATGTCGTGCAACCCTTCGTTATTATATTCAAATTAAAAACCACCCTTACTCTGGATAAATAGGGTTAACGCCAGAAATTGTTTTAGGATTTAGAACGATATTGTTTTTCTCATAAATTAACTAATAAAAATAACATGCGAGTATATTAACAATAATAATAAATATTATGCTAATTCTAATAAAAATTAGGACGTTAAGGTATGTATTCCAGTTTTCATTCTGAATTAGTTTTGTTTCAAATGTTAAATTTCAGCAGAAATAGATTTGATTTAGAGAAGAGGAATGTTTAATGAATAATCTGATTGTCACGCTATTTAGTGAATTGAAACGTATTTTGAACGACGAAATAAACGGAAACATTTATTATGAAATTGATTACGAATTGTTAAATGAAGCACAGAGCAGAAGAGTGATTGAAATGATATAAATTCCAATTACATTTTCCGCTACGATTTGACTAATTAACTTAGAACATTAAAATTTTATTTATAAATTGGGTCGAGTAGTGTCGATGGCGATGTATACATCATGTACTAGAGAAATTGTATTTGTACTGTCTGGCCCATGGGCAGTTATTTCGATACTGTTGACCAGGGCTCGGGAACCCTTTAATTTTCCTAACCAGTTTAGGTCACTGACTCTAAACCGGAATTGATTGCGATTTAGGTTACGGTTACCGGTATTTTAACCGATTAATTGAGAAACAGGTTAATTACACATTTCGGTTTTGTTAACCGAAATTAACCGGTTTTTTGAGTTGCCTCTAGAATACATACTAGCTTTTGCCCGCGATTTTCTCCACGTGGTGGTGACTTACAACAAATACAAGTAAGCGCGTGAGCATGAGACGAATGAACCAGAGCCAGCGCGTACAGAAAAATGAAAGATAGTGGCACGCCGGTGCGTGGAGTTCGTCTCGCTCGGCTTTGATCGATCTAGGCAGGCAACGTGCGTCAGAGTAAAATCGGTTAATTTAGGTTTTAGTATCGGTTCTAGTTTCATTTTCTTCACTAACCGGTAACCGAAATTATTTCGGTTATAAATAACTATCCTTTACTAATCAAAACTCAAGTACAATTAAAATAACTTTATAAATACGATACACATACCTATATAATTAAATTTGACAGTTACTGAAGTCGGTGCCAAGCCCGTCTAACTAATAGACTTTATGTTATTGCACATTGATTTCGCACCGACTTCAATAACTGTCAAATTTAATTATATAGGTATGTGTATCGTATTTATAAAGTTATTTTAATTGTACTTGAGTTTTGATTAGTAAAGGATAGTTATTTTATACTTTTCAGTGTTTTTTTTGAAGGCAGTTTAATTTTTTTCAATAAAAATTTTTTATTTTTCCCTTTTGAGTGGTTTTGATCTAAATAAATATCTAGGGCAGGTCTGCAATTAACTTCATTCTAATTCCGGAGCGCAACGATATACAAAAGAATCGTCAATATGAATAAAGGTTATAACCAGGTCGTGTTATCTAGTGTATCTTCGAGGTCCAAGCTCCAATATCGGTGAAATTTAAATGGGACCACCTCTGAAGTATTACCTATCAAACGAAAGAAGAATTTTTGAAATCGGTTCATAAATGACGGAGTTATGAGGTAACAAACACACAAAAAAAACAACATATAGACGAATTGAGAACCTCCTTTTTTTGAAGTCGGTTAAAAAGTACAAAATAAATGTCCTTCTATGATCAAAATTTAAGTACAGAAATAACTTTACAAATACAATAGATATTTCTGTGTTATAAAATTCGACAGTTATTCAAGTCTGCTCCAAATTATTGTGCAATGACAGAAAATCTATTAGTTTGGTAGGCTTGGCACCGAGTTCAGTAATTGTCAAATTTAATTGTGTAGGTATTCGTGTAGTATTTATAAAGTTATTTTTGTACTTTTGTTATGATTAAAGGATAGTCATCTTGTAGTTACTGTACGTTTTTTTTTAAATCGGTTTGATTTTTTTTATTTGAAGAAATATTTTTAAAATTTTATTATCTTTTTAAAAAAAAATTTAATGTACATATTATGCATATATGCATATAGTATTCTTATTATGTATTACTATCGGCCAGATTTAACCTCGATGATACGCTTTGACTCTTCGTATAAAATTTTATTTTATCATTATTTTCTTTGCTCTGCTCTGCACTATTTTCTTCATCAATTCGCAACGAATTTATCACTATTAAAGTTTTAAGCACTTATGAACATTATGAATATTAGTTTACTATTTTCAAAGTTTATAATCGTCGACTATTGGAACCGAGTATGAGAGCTTTGACCTGAACTTATACCCCTGATGTAAAAGAGGGGTAATTTATGTTTGATGTTATTGTATGTTTAAGGATAAACTTATTTGAAGACACATTTTTTGTTAGACAGCTGCAGTTACAAACAACATTCATAGCTATGTTTGGAAATCGGTCCTGTCGTTCTCGAGATTTCAGCTTTGAATGCTAACACAAAAAATATTAAGTGCAGGATTAACCAAAATATAAGTCATCCTAACGTACCTGCGCATAGAGAATTTTATAGCGCGGGAAATTTGAATCTACCAATGACAGATTTGAGTATTTCCCTCTCTAAAACGTTGTCCTATTATTGGTTAATTGTTTTTGCGGTGAAGTCGCTGCCGCCGAATCGAACATGAACTAAGCTTTTCTGTCCTAATTGCTCTTGCAAATAAAGTTCAATTTATGAATTCTTTACACGTTCGATAGATTCGGCAAACAGTCGGAAATAGGTTACGCTATACTGGGCAAACGAAAACTATCGAAGGACATATTTTGGGTAATATTACACTTATTTATTATTTTTTGTGGATGATTCTAAATTATTCTTTTTTGTTCATTTGTATATTTATATTTATGGAATACTTACGGCTATAGGTATTAACATAAAGTTAATAAAATCTAAATTACGAAATTGCACATCAATGAATAGTCTCTGCACTAATAATAAAACTGATTATGAAAACACAGTTAAGCAGACAAGATTATGTTATGTTAAACAAAGAGAAAGTGAAGAGTTCAATTCTTAGAAATAGATAATCAAATTTTAAAATTTAATCCAATTATTTCTATTTAATAAATGTTAACAAGGAATTCTGATTTTAAAGACGCTATGGGACAGTACACTTGAAAGCAGTAATTTGTTTCCGTAAAATTAAATTAAATTAAAATTTCCATAAAGTTCATTAATTAAATTTATATGAATATGAAGCGAGTACCTATTTAAGACAACTTTACAATTCGCATAGAGACGAGTGGTGTCTATTTACTTTATTTACTCTTCATTTCCAGATGGGTGCAAGTACAACGATAGAAGCAATAATAATCTCTCAATTAAGAACTAAAAGTTTACTCTTAACTATCACTTAGTGCTCTTAATTCTAAGTCATTATTTTATTTTAGCGTTTTACTCCAAAATTGAAAAGAAAGTAACACTTATTGAATCACCTTGATGTCCGTCTGTCACAGCCGTTTCTTGGAGAATATACATATTTGATATTAACAGCTGAAATTTGGAAAATTATTGGCAATTAGAGTTTAACGTTACTAATATTCTAATTTTTGACTTCAAAAAAAGGAGGAGGTTCTATGTTCGTCTGTATGTGTTTTTTTTATGTATGTCAACCGATAACTTCGTAAGCTGTGGACCGATTTTGAAATTTTTGTTTTGTTTCAAAGGGTATACTTTCGAGATGGTTCCATTTAAATTCCATAGATTTTGGAGCTTGTACTTCCAAGATAAACAAAATAACACCAAATAACGCGACCGGGTTATAACCTTCATTTATATCGATGATTCTCTTATATATCGTTGGGCTCCCGAAAAAAGTTAATTGCAAGCTTGCCCTAGATATTTATTCAGCCCAAGATCACTCAAAAGGGAGAAGTAAAAAAATTTAGAAAAAAAATTAAACCACCTTCAGAAAAGACACTGAAAAGTACAAAATAATTATACTTTACTACTTAAAACTCAAGTAGAATAAAAACAACTTTATGAATATGATCAATGATGTTATAATGAATTATAATATCATTGAATATGATACACATACCTAATTAAATTTGACAGTTATTGAAGTCGGTAGCAAATCAATGTGCAACAACAGATAGTTTATTAATTTGGTAGGCTTGGCGCTGACTTGAGTAACCGACAAATTTAATTATATAGGTATGTGTCTCGTATTTATAAAGTTATTTTTATTCTACTTGAGTTTTGGTTAGTAAAGGATAGTTATTTTGTAATTTTCAGTGTTTTTTAAGGCGGTTTAATTTTTTTTCTTACAATTTTACTGATTTGATTACACATGTAATGTATTTGGTGAAATTTGCGGAAATCTATAGTCTGGTGCAAGTTATGGATCTCTGGTATTTTTCAGGTTCCGTAATTAAAACTGAATTCTAGCCAAAATAATAAAAACAGAATCTTTACACTATCATTGCTTATCTGTATGCAATCGTCTGACTGTCCGTTTATCGCAACTGATTTATTCCGCCACCTTTACACCTATATACTGAAATGAAATTTACCACAAAAATATAAATTAGTATATAAACTTTCGCGTTGCATTATAAAATATCTAAAAACACGGGAAATTAACGCGATTACTTATTAGGAATAATTATTAGGGTTCCCACACACAACACTCACGGTGTCCACACATTTAACCGGATGTGAAAAGTGTGTGGACACCGTGAGTGTTGTGTGTAGGAACCCTAATAATTATTTACAAATATCGGGGGTAGATGAAATAAAATCTGCCTCGGACACGGAGTAAAGCTTGCTGCGACAGTTTACTTGAGACCACGGCCCACAGAACACATATACTCCAAGCCACGGCCGATGCAACTCGGCCGAAACGTCAAGCGAAAATAAAAGGTAATCGCGTTAATTTCTCGATTTTTTAGATAAATTAGTATGATAATATAAAACCAGAAATTATATGCATATTTTTAAGTGTGCCTATATACCGTAACGAAAGCGAATTCGTTAGTTAGACACATAAATAGATTAGATAACTCTTTATTGCCAATACCTCAGGATAGAAACAAAGTTTACATTAAAGTTTACAAAATAAAAGTAATGAAAGGTGGTCTTATCGCTGAGAGCGATCAGTTGTTTGTTCGTGATTGTTTATTTGTTCGTTCTCTACCTCTTGGCCCTTTGGCGGTAAAAATAAGGTTGATTAAAGCAATACTTGTAATAAAATAAATAAAAAAAAGGACTGCCCAGCTAGACAATTCACAACGAATATCTGGTCTCAGAATAGTGCATTCCCTGTGCTATAAGAATCAGAAGGATTAGAAGGAAGGTAAGATTACTACTATAGGCGTTACCAGTACACCCAGACCCAAGGCAATTTAAAAAAGTTCGTTGCCTAAATTGATCCGACCGTGAATCGAACCCGAAACCTTCCGCGTTCGGATACAAAAAAAAACACTGCACCATGGAAGTCGTTAAAAAATAATAAGTTCATATTTGATTTGGATCTTTTTATTTTACGTACTTTGCTTTTGAACGCCACATTATAAGCGAATTTTCTTATCTAGTATCGTCTCAAGCAAAAGTAAAGTATCTGCTCCATTCGAATCAGAATTCACATCACGTAGTATTTAAAATGAAGCCACGGAATTCACCATTATTGCATCTGGGTTGGTACCGTAGAATATTCTGATGAACTTCTTAAGTCATTCCTATCCATTTCGTAATGTCATAAAATATTATAACTTTTGTTAGGAGTATTGCGGTCATTTGAAAATTAATTCAAATTCAATAAAAATCATATCGAATAATTGTTGAAACAGATTTAGAGAAAACGAGATAGAAATACAAAATTTTAAATCAGTTCAAAAGCTACGATATCACAGACAAACACATTGATATATCCTGTGATATAATGGCACCAAATTTATAACACCCATTAGACATTGTCAATTAAAAATGGCCAATTTGGATTGTCAATATCATATTTTTTTATAACACACTGAAAAATATATCAAGTGAAATGTGAAGGAAAAATGAAAGAGACAAACGAATTACGCTCTCATATCAATTCTTTATACGAAATAGAAATGTTTCTGATCACACTTTACAATATGTTATTTAAAATTGAAGACAGAGACAGAATATGGAGACTTGAGCTCCAATCTCGCATTAGGAACGTTGTTGCGAATTCTCTTACAAATAAGATTTTGTTTAATTAAAGAAATTTTGTAGGGAAACTAATGAACTTTGTAAGATCTGTCGTCATTTATCGCCTTTGAAAACTAGAATGATGATTCGGAAGAAACTATGAAAAGTTTCCTAGCATACATAAGTCAAAGAAGTTACATTAGACTTTTACCCGTAAAAACTCCAACGACATCGACAATCGTTTTTGTTATATACAGTGATGTTTCTGAATTACCTTAAGAATGCAAGAAAACTTTGAATAAGTCTCTTGTCCAAAAACCGCTGAACTATCAAACATTTCAATATCTCGAGATATAATTGGTCACTAAGTCCAACTTTTTAACTGACTTCAAAAAAAGGAGAACGTTCTCAATTCGGTTGTATTTTTTTTTTTATATTTGTTACCTCAGAACTTCGTCAGTTATAAACTGATTTGGATAAATCTTATTTTATATACACTTCTAGATTGGTGGCACTTAAATTTTACTGAAATTTTCACTTAAACGTTGGAGTTTGGACTTCGAAAATACACCAAATAATACCAAATAACGCGAACTGTTTATAAGCTTTATTTATTTATATTGATCATTCTCTATATGCCATTGCACTCCAGAATTAGAAAAGAAGTTAATTGTAGACCTGCCCTAGATATTTATCTAGGCCAAGGTCCAATTGCTAGTCCAGATTGCACCGTAAGTAAGGCTTTTTACATATTTATTGAACTCTCGTTTTTTCAAATCTCATCATTCTCCTCATACATTTTCGCCAAGGTTTGCGGGTGCTTTTGCCATTTCTGTCGGCTAACACTTCTTCTTCTTCCAAGACCTTCCAAGGCTTCTTTTACTACTTACTTTCGCTCTGTAGATTTTCTTTGTCAATCTTTCATCACTCTTTCTTTCTATGCGCTGTACCTTAAAAGATGTGGTCCTCATTCAATATTATATAATACGTATATATACCTAATTCTAGGACAGTAACAAAATTTAATTATCTGGTACTTGCTCCAACCGACGTGATTGGAAATCGGCATGACGTTGTTGTATCTTTCGTAAACATCGAAGTTCTATATATTTACATTTCATCAACGCTCTGTTCAAATTTGAATAGGTAAATATTTACAAATTGTCAATTATAACCCCATTCTCATTTAAGGCGAGTGAAATTTGTAAAGAAAACATTTTGTGACATTGCGCTGTTTCGGTAATAGCTGTCGTAACATTTGGTGGTTTTTAAACGAAGTGTAGCGTGATCATAATATAGGTACGCAATAGATTTCTATGTGAAATCGTGTGTGAAGTTTCTGTATCAGGATATAGCTCCTGCATATGCAAATTCACAATGATAACGAATCACAGCGGCAATCAAACTTTAACTGTGAACTTCAATATGTATGTAGATTTCGTTTATTACAAATCAGTACAAACATATCTAAAAATTAATATATGCAATTTAAAAAATTAAGAATGTATTATTAAGTATGTATAAGTAGCGAAAATGTGTGAGGAGAATGACGAGATTCGATGAAGCGAAAGAAGTATGTAAGGACCGCGACGCTTGGCGCTCCGTCCTCTCTGACTAACCCGTTGGGGATACAGGGTGAAGATATGTATGTAAGTATGTATTATTTTAATTTAGTTATCAGTACATACATATCTTAACGTTAATATTTACAAACTTAAAACTACACATTATCTTAAATAATAAACTTCCTCAAAGTTGGCGCTTAGAAAGCTGTCATTGCTTAAGGTACCCAGCAGACTGGCAGCATTATCTCTTTGAATAGCCAAACTGATTGCTATATGTAGATACACC
Source organism: Zeuzera pyrina (assembly GCA_907165235.1). Taxonomy (NCBI): domain Eukaryota; kingdom Metazoa; phylum Arthropoda; class Insecta; order Lepidoptera; family Cossidae; genus Zeuzera; species Zeuzera pyrina. The sequence goes on along the minus strand of OU015639.1, from coordinate 11,956,844 downwards.
AACAGCAAATAAAGAAAAAAGATGGAGGGATATATAGATGTTACAAGGTTAAATTTCTCAACTTCAACTATCTCCTCAGAGTGTGGGCTTCTGTCTAAATATTCCTTCATGTAACTAACATCTTGCACATTTATATAAACTGATTGGAAACAATTACGAGGTGGTCTTCAGCAAATAAAATGCATGAGTATATAAAGATAATAAATATTATGTAGACAGTGAAATATCAAACCTACATAAGAAATAAACGATATTTTATTAGCAGTTTCACTTCAGTTTAAATTTTCGCTTCAACAGACCGTGTAATAAGTGTAAAATTATAATTTGAATGATCGTCCATATATGATGCGTGACTTGTAATAACGAGTAAGTTATTCCAGAAATTCATGTATTGTAACTATAGCTGTATCTGTTCAAAGTAGGTAATGAAATCGGGGATCTTGGCATGACTCCTTCAATACTTATCTATACATTGTTTGCATCCGTTCCTGTTTTGTTGATATTTAGAATAAGGGAAGGCCTTTCCCGGAAGGGCTCTCTAATACTGAATAGTACTTAGATATATAAAGGTACTGGAAGTACAGTAACAGTGTCATATATAGAAAATAAATAATTACGTATGTATTGGCTATGTGCACGACAGTAGCGCCACCTAGCATGCGCAAGTATTCGAGGTTATGTCAAATAATGACATACATATGTTTTATTGTTTTCTAATAAATAAAACAATTAACCTTACGCATGCCTGGTAGGGTCTGACAGAGCCACCATAGCTTAAAAACGGCGATATCTTTTAAAATTGAAACCTACGAGCGCCACAAGCCTGAGTAGCTTCAGGTCTTAGACTAATGGTTATATCTCAGCCACTCCCGCGATGCAGAATGCATACCTGTTGAAATGCCACGGATGTAAAGTGTATGAGAGTCTGAAAAACCCGATCATGCATAAGTAGGTACATAAACATTTTATTGGTAAGTTAATTTGTAGAGTTCCGAAGTCGTAAAATATTAAAAATGAAACCCATTTGGTTCCGTCTGTCGAATGAAAGGCAAACCTACTTGAGCTGAAATGTTTTCATCTTTCTATGAGTGAAATTTAAAAACATTATCAAAGATGTCTCTGATTGTACTAACCGCATGATTCGAAAATTTAATTTCACCTAAACATAACTTACAAAATACTAGAAAACATGGACACGACATAAACAAATGATATTTAGTTACAGGTCCGTCAGACCCACCAGGCATGTCGTGTGATTTCTTTTCACCAGGCACACCAAGGGTTAAAAGATACATAGAAAAACAACAAATAGTATTTTTAGAGGAATTTTATAAAAACAGTACTTATAAAAATGGATAGTATTGTAAAAACCGGTTTTGAAAGTATAAAACACAATATAAGTTTTCTACCTCAAACTGTGAATAAAGGAAATAAATTAGTTTTAGCACTACATGTAAAAAATTGTAACTTTTAACATAATGAAGCACACTTAATTTAGTATTTTACCGTAGGTAAAGTACTTTAATTAACATTATAATTTATTTATTACAATGATTCTCGTGATTGTCACTGAAGTAGATATGTTTTTTTTTATACTCCAGACAATTACACAAATGGTGTGACCCCAAACTAAATAGTAAGCTTGTATTATGGGTACCATACAACGAACTCTGGGGGAGTTCCCAGTAACAGCCAGACTCCAAGCCAATTTAGAAAAACTCGTTTCTTAAATTGACCTGACAGGGGATCGAACCCGGGACCCTAGCTTGGAAAGCAGATGCATATTCCACTGCGCCAACGGGCCAGATATTATAAACAAATTCACTATCCTGATTGTTGCAGATTTCTGCCGAATGCTCTGCGATCGTTTTACTATATCCCCACGATACACTTCGCATAAAGCTAATGACTCGTATGTTCTACTTTTGTGCAACCCTGAGGGTTAATTAGGTATCCATTGACTATGAAAGAAAAATTAAAGATTTTGACATCCTCGAAACTAAAAATAAAACGCATAAAATTATAATAACGTGTATAACTAAAAACGATGAATAATTGTATTAACTATTAACTGCCATAGGAAGGCTCTTCATCTAACAATAGAATTAGCAAAGTAATAAATACGTTGGGGACTGCTAATACTTCTTTTACGTAATACCTATTGGTTCTCGTGAACGCAGGCATTTATTAATTTGCTTCATTTACTCTATTGTTACAGTGTGAGTCTTACAGAGGACAGCTAATGGCTGGATTATATCAATGATATATTGACATGAATTAAATGGTTCTTTTGTATTACAAACTTTGTACATGAATATTTACGTGTTGTCAATGTTCATATCTGATATCAAAACCGTTTTATTATTTCACAGAATACTTTTGAATTTTTTTGATTTCTTAATGAAAGAGATAAAATACTCCATTTTCTACTCCATTTTTTAAGCTAAGATTGTATAAACTATAAATTGATATAATATTGTCTTAAATACATTATGTGTAGCAATTGACAAAATATTGTTTTGTCTAAGTAATTACTTTGAAGTTTAAGACTACGACAGGAAAAATAAACATGACATGAAGCAGATTCATCATAATGTCACAGCTACGACTATAATATTTGAGCACATTACACTTACGTAATTAAATATCCCCCGTTTCCTCTAGAACTGAGAAGTTGATATATCGATAGCACTTCACATCACTATTTTGAAAAAGTCATAAAACTCACAGCACACCTCGTTCACGTTTGTTTAAAATAAACTGAGTTAGTACACAAATATCGAATAGTGTAGTGAACGTATCGATACGCTTCGATGATTTTACTTCGAAATTGCAGCATGTGTCGTACTAATCATTTCGACTTTGCAAACTATATGCGGAAATAGTGATGGGATTACATCGCTCCTGTTATTTATGTAATATATAGGTAAACACTATTTTAAATTGAATTTTAATAAAATTTACTTTATATCGTGATACATTAATCACGCACAAAGTATTGACTGATAAGCTTTGTTTATAGTATAAAATGTTAAATACTATTTTTTATTGCTTCATAACTAAATTACTGCTAATTTTAGTAAATTATAACAAAATATATTACAAGAGTGTGGTGTATGAAATCTTGATATAACGTTCATGAGATACTACTTTAGTATTTATATTTACCTGTCTCTTCAAAAATGCCAGTGGCGTACTAAGGCTTTTAGAGTAGGGCAAGACCGACAAATTTTTTTTTTTTAGTTTTTGACAAGATGTATACGTCCCTATTAATCATTCAAATTACTAAAAGAAATTAATGCGCTCATTTGGCTTTGTGAATTCGTACATCTTTTCAAAGCGCCAGTTAAGTTATTTAAATTGTCGTAAGCAGATGCATGTCGAATCATTTTGTCGTTTCGTGTGGCACCTTTATTCGACTCTAGTAACAATTCCCATACGAAATTACAAATTTCGATTTTTTCGATTTTTCGGCTGTTTCTTTGGGTTTTTCCTAATTTTCTTTTTCCTGAACCACCCCAGTATTGGAGCTAACATGCAAAAAAAAGATATATTTAAATTGGTCGTGAGTGAGTTTTTGTGAGACTAACGCACGGCAATTGATTTTTATGTAAATAGATTGTAATGAAAACAACTTTACAACATCTAAAAATACAATGAGTTTTGTGAAATTATTTATCAAATATTTTTGGCGTTGTCAACTGCGACACAGTTTTTAACTAGTGCAGCCGTCATCGTTATATCTGATTATAATATATAAAATAAATAAATAATTAAAAATAAAATGAATATGAAATAGTCTTTTACACGATTGAATAATCTGAAAAATAGACAAATAGAGGTTTTGGTGACAAAATTTGCTGATTTTTTTATTAGCAAAATTAAAAGATTTCATTTTTCTACACCGATAAAAGTTTGTAAACAATTTAGGTGAAAAGGTCTCTTTTATTGTTGTATTACATATTACAGTAAATTTTTTTTTGCGTTTTTATCGATATTTTTTATCAACAATGTGCGCAACATTATAACGACACCAACATACAATATCTACTCACTTAAATTATCTGCGGAACATCAATTTGGAAAGCAGTATGATCGTTCAGTATAACATGAATTAGGTGAATTTCACTTCGTTATCGTGTAATTTTGCTATATTACTGTCATGGTTAACATAAAAATCATGACATGTCCTGCGAGTAAAGATATAACTTTACAGGCATAAAATATATTACCAATAGTAGTTGTTACTTGTTAGTGCGTAAGTAATAATATATTTACGTAGATACTGGGTCAATGTAATAATTATGTTCATCTACATATACATATATAATACAAATTATCCAAATTAATGCAAATAAATAAAACTGAAGTGTTTGTCTGCAATTTCAAAATGCCTTATTCTTAACTCTATATAGTTATTTGTACATTATCAAAATTCAAACACGCGTTTTTTGTTTTTCTGTGTTTTTGGCTAATATCCGACAAAACGGCATACTTTTCAGACAGAAACCTAAGCTACTTTGTATACCAGAAAAAAATTAAATGTAACTGAGGGGTGAAACTGCGGGGCACAGTCAGTTTAAAATAACCTTGTAAAATATTTTTTTATCTCAAAAGTCTTTGGTACGGTTTACCTTGAGCAAGATGTATTCCTTAATTTTTAGGGTTCCATAACTTAAAGGAAAGCGCAACACTTATGAGATCACTCCGTTTGTCCGTCTTTCCGTCTGTCTCAATTGATTTTAAAAAAAATTGTGTGACACAAACTTGTTCGACATAGTGATATGTATTGTTAACTCATGTATTTTGCACTAATCTTCTCTTATGCATCAAAATGAACGTTTTTTTGTATGTTTGTCCTCTATGCGATCCTAAACCAATTATCTAATTGTGATGAAACTTCAGTGAGTTGTTCTGCGTACACCCGCGAAGGTCTATGAATTATTTAATTTGGTAAATAAAAGACCTACCTACGTGAAAAAAGTCACGGGCAACAGATAGTTAATTAATATTTCAATATTAAGAAAAGGATTAAAGAAGAAGATAACTGGCTACTGGGATTCATTCTTTGATGACGAAACGACCGACCATGTGTTCGTTGCGTTTCGTTGAAGGAATAGGTTTTCTTGATATTTCGTTTCATACAACAATATAACTTGTTGAAATTCAAGGTTTCATGTCTTAAACTTAACAACCTCGATGGCGCAGTGGGTTTGGCGTTATGTCTAAGCGCGGAAGGCTCCGGGTTCGATTCCCGACCGGGTCAATTTAGGAAGCGAACTTTCCTAGATTATCTCGGGTCTGGGTGTACTGGGAGCCGCCCCTAGTAGTTGTCGTGTGGTTCTCACAGCACAGGGAATACCTTAGTTTGAGACCAGTTGATTAGTGTATATTGTTTGGCGCATTAAAAAAAGAAAAATAAAAAAAAGACATCTTTTTTATCTAAAGTTTCAATTTTTGTAAATTTTTAAAAATTAAAACTTTTGATTTGGAAAAGTATCAAAATAGTATTTTATACTGAAGTCGCTTGGTTACTCACACTGCAATAAAGCTACGAAAGCCGCACGCATACATGAGTGTCCGAGCGCGCCAATACCTAAATTCAAGTGCTTACGATTTATCACAGGGCTCTTAAAGTAAAAGCGACAAAACACCTTTTCTTTTGAAGTACTAAACAGCCTGTTTTCAACTTTAGTACCAAAAAGTCTAAATAAAAAATTTAGGAAATAATTAAAAAAAACAATAAATAAGAGTATAAGGTATACAATATACATGTATAGGTACATCTATCTATAGATGGCTTACAGTCAAATATATACACAGTATTTTTATATATATATGTACTAGCTGCGCGCGCAACAGCATGTTGGTGACAGCATGTCGGACTGTCGGTGACGCTAAACCATAAGATTTTACCCATCCAAAATTCGCCGAACGTGCCTATAGAAGTTTTTACTTCCCAAATAAGATATTAAACGAGATCTGGCGAGCTAAAAACTATGTGGAAAATAATCATGAAATCATGAAATATCTGTAAAAGTATAAACCAATGCCGCAATTCATGTTTATTTGTATATTCACTTAGAAATTTTAAATTTCAAAACCACTAAATTTCAAGAAACTATTTTAAAGTACTTGTAGTGACGAAATTAACATGATCAATCCTATGAGACTGTGATTCAGAACGTCGCCGTGACGGGCAAAGTCATGTAATAACTATAATATCAAACTTAAAACTAAACATTAACTTAAATAATAGACTTAAATAATAGACTTACTCAAAATTTACAAATATGAAACTTTCAGAGCTCTCTCTGAGAGTTTCATATTTGCGCCCTTTGCAGTCGAAACTTTGGGACCCTGGGGCCCCGAAGCCCACCAACTGGTTTCTGGTATTTGTAAGAGACTGGTCGAGGCTTTGAGAGACCGTCGGGCTGGCAGTTACTTCCGCCAACGAATCAGTTTGCCTATTCAAAAAGGTAATGCTGCCAGTCTACTGGGCATCCTAATCAATGTCGGCTTTCTAAGCGGAGACTTTGAAGAAGTCTATTATTTAAGGTATTGTTTAGTTTTAAGTTTACTGATTTAGGTCAATAAAATTTATTTTTTTCTATAATATCATGAAATATCTGTAAAAGTATAAACCAATGCCGCAATCCATGTTTATTTGTATATTCACTTAGAAATTTTTAACTTCAAAACAGATTTCAATACGGTTTTCACCATTGTTTATAATGTTTAATGAGGAAAGTTCATATCATAGACGTTATATTAACGGCTTGGTTTATATATGTATTACATTCACATTTGTAGGTGTAGGGAAATGTTGGCACTTCGTAATTAAGTCCCCCGAACGAAGTCGGTCGCTATAAAAAGGTCTATTATAAAGAAGCAAAAAAGTGAAATTCTTTGCATCTATTCTGCGATGGACCATTCATTTTAATTAGTCGCAAAAGCAATCGGAAACGCTAATTAGCTTGAAATTTCAAATAACAAAATTAGTTTTTACCCGTCGCCTTGCCTGTGCAAAATTTGGCGTAATAAAAATTTCAGAACGAACGGGGAAGATTTACAGAACAAAAGTGGCAGTAGGAGCGAAAAAATAAGAGTAGTAGGAAAAAGACTAAAGCTGACATATACTACAAAGTAATAAATAATGTGAGTATCCAGAGCCCTCGCGTACCTCATTCAAAATATGTGAGGGATATGACTGGGCTTGAGCTCAGTCTTTTGTCTACCACGTTAGGGATATACCGTAAAGGTAAGTATATAATCAGTAAGACAGTAGTTTCAGAGATTTTTTACTCCGTGTCAGAAATTAACCCTGACAAAGCTATATTGTACTTATAATAAAATATACTTTATTGAAACAAGTCATAAAAATACAGATAGAACTACTGTAAATTACAAAAGGCAGCCAGATTGCTGAGGGGTAATTTTTTCCAGGTAATATCATGTCCTACTATGCATAGACTAGTTTGAATTTTTTAAATTTTATATTATCTACACTAGTATGTACCTATATGTTATCTGCATGTGATCCATCCAAATAAGTTGCCTATTTTTGCGAAGAGCAAAAAATGACTGTAATCAATAATCAATTATATCATTGGTCTAATCCGTAATTCATCAATACGGTTGTAAGGAGTAAGTCCGAAAAGATAACAAGAAAAAGATGCGAAATTCATTTTATAGAATGCCATTGAAATTATAGTAATTTTGTCATTACGGTTTTTGCTTTATTAATTTGATTTTGTTTCTAAACCTATTGTGATGTAAATCAAACATATATTTTTGAAAGTAATAGAATTAAATCTATGTTGAGAATGATGAATTAAGTACATGTGTAGTAAGTGTACTGCGTCTGTGTATGTGTTGTTTATGAATGAGTACCTACGTATTTATATGTGTGAGTGTGGAATAATGTAAGGAAATTAGATAAAGTAGAAACAATGAAGAGATACGCAGTATGACAGGGTTGCACGACAGTGTTATTGTAAAAATGAATAAAAGAATGCTTAGATGGTTCGGGCACTTAGAAATAATGAGTGATGAAAGACTGATGAAGAAAATCTAGAGAGCGAAAGTGAGAGGTAAAAGAAGCCAAGGAAGACCAAGGCTGACTTATGAAGATCAAATAGCCAGAGTGTTAGCAGACGGAAATGTCAAAAGCACTTGCATAATTAGGTGAAAATATGTGAGGAGAATGATGAGATTTGAGAAAGCGAAAGAGGTATGTAAGGACTGCGACGCTTGGCGCTCCGTCCTATCTGGCTACCCCGTTAGGCGCGAAGATATGTATGTAGATAAAGTAGATACATGCGAAAAGCTAACCGTCTAAAGTAGGCTATAATAAAAACCGATATAACTTTCTTTAAAAGGCAAATAATATAATTATTGTAGATGTACTTTTGTTTTAAAATGATATAAGTAAATATAAGTTATCGAATCTCGTTCTCATTTAGATCTATTTAACATTTTCGTATGTTTGCTGTAACATTATGTTATATAATAAATTTAACTGTAAATGTAAAGAACAAAAACATTTACTAGCTCATGCGTAATTATTTGCTGATTTTGCTAAATTATCATCACCCAGACAATATCATATAGCAGCTTTGTCCATACTTTCTAATTACTAAAATTATGAATACCTATATAGAAGTCTGTGTAACTTACATTTTTACTGCTAGACGGTCAAACTAATGAAAAAACGTATGAAGATAACTTGAATAGTGGTAAAAACATACATACTGCATAGGTTATTTAGAAACGAAGTCGCGGTTAACAGATCTATCTTTATTCTTTACCTACATACATACAAAACAAGTTACTGTCTGACATGTCAAAGCACAACCTCAAACCGTTGGGTCTAGAAACTTAAATTTGCACAGAGGTTCGATAAGCAGTGAAGGCAATCGCTAAGAAGGCGCTTTGAAAATTCGATACATATTGAGTTAAAAAGGTTTGAAATTTAGTATGTAAAGATATATAAATACCTTTAAAAGTCCGAACCTCTGTTTGAAGAGTTTCGATTCTGAGAAATCGACCTTCAAAAGAGGTGTCAAGTTAGGAACAAGTAAATAAGGACATAAATTGGATTCCACGTGGACGAAATATCAAGTAACAGGTGTCTGTTACTTGCTATACTTCGTTAGATAACCTGGGGGCCTAGTCAAGTGGCTCAATTGTCGTAAACGCTAGTAGAATAGAATGACAAATCCCACGTAATATAGCGTAACGAATTTTAAATTCGTAGTCAAAAATCATTAAATTTCTATTAAATCAAACAAACAGTAAAGTCGTGTGAAAACTGCCGAATAAAACGTTGCTAAATGGCACTTTTCGTTAAAGGGTACTTCGGAAAAGTTTTAGACTCCTACTTAATTATCGATCAGTGCAAAGCCAGGGCAGGTCGCTAATCTATTTTAAAAGCAGAATAGCATGTAGGACGCTCGCTTTACAATTTTAACCCCAATGACACGAAGGCATGTAATTTTGATGTGAGAGTGAGTAGGTAATGTTTTTTAAATTACAGCTGTACTAATTTTTTTTTTATTTCGCTACGCTAATTTAGAAATTCCTTTTATTAAAAATGTAACATTGTGTAGTAGAACTGCCGGAAATTGCTTGGATTCGAGGTAGAAATTACGAAATTTGTTTCGTGAGCAATACAATACCTTGTATACATGAGTATTAAAGTAGAACAAACTACTTTTATTGAAACATAAAATATATTTTTTATGATATACAAGTTTTAAAAATGTTCAAAATGGTATTATACACGCATTTTCTTTTATTTCTCTTATTATTAATACGTTTTTATACAAATATAATAAAAGAATAAAATTCAGTTTTTTATCGAACGTCGAACTCTCATTTCATTTTATGTTTATCTCTTTTCTTACAAGAAGAAAAGTATAGAAGTTATGGTATCTAAAAAAAGGAAAGTAAGGAAGTTTTTCTTAATCTTTAATAAAGTAAAAAAGTAATACAATGTTACTTTACAGTTAATTGAACAATAATTATAATGACAAAAAAATAAGTTGTTCTACGGTTTCTTAGAAGAAATTATTGTCATATTAGCGGCCCGCCCCGACGTTGCCCGGGTTGACTATACTTATATTAAATAGCCCGTCCATCTGGACTAATGTACCTTTCAAATGGCGAAATAATTTTTCAAATAGGTGCAGTGGTTCCGGAGATTACACTGCACATATAAAGAAGCTCACGAAATCTCCTCTCTCCCTTTATACGTAATATTAGTATTGATTCATCAATTCACCTTAAACACAACTCATGTTGTCTATAATTACAAAATAAGTATAATTATTATGTAACATAAAATATCTTCACGCTCTATCCCCAACGGGGTAGTCAGAGAGGACGGAGCGCCAGGAGTCACGGTCCTTACAAACCTCTTTCGCTTCCTCAAAACTCATCATTCGCTTCACACATTTTCGCCTAGGTAATAATAATAGTAATAATTATTATGTAATATCTTAAAAACAAAAAAGTACATACATACGTTAATATTTACAAACTTAAAACTACACATTATCTTAAATAATAGACTTCCTCAAAGTTGCTGCTTAGAAAGCTGTCATTGCTTAAGGTACCCAGCAGACTGGCAGCATTACCTCTTTGAATAGCCAAACTGATTCGTTGGCGGAAGAAGCTGCCAGCCCGGCTGTCTCCCGAAGCCTCGACCAGTCTCTTGCAAATATCAGAAACCAGTCGATGGGCTTCGGGGTCCCAGGGACACAAAGTTTCGACTGCAAAGGGCGTAAATATGAAACTCTCAGAGAGAGTCGCATACTTACGCCACTTCAAGTTCTCGGCAGTTATTTATTCTATTATTTATTTATTCAGTTCTCATTTATGATTATTATTAATTAGATTTAGGAATTAGGTACTTGGGTGTAGTTTTTGTTACATGTTTGTATTGTAACGTAAATATTGTTGCTTTGATTTTTATTTTTAACTTTTTAAATCTTTTTTTAGAATTATAAAACTTTACAAAAATATAATGAGAAATCATGATTATAAAAAATTGTACATACATTACATACATACAACCCAGTACATTACATAGTACTCTAAGTTTTTTACGATAATAGTAAATATTAAGTCTCTGGTGTGTATGGTCCTTATTCAAAACGCTAGTAATGTGAATTAAGTCCCATATTAAAAGCTTATCACGATCTCCAGAGTTGTGTATCGCGTGACTATTATGAACTAACGTATTGTTAAGACTCTTATGAAGGTTTTATTAAATCTCAAATTTATATGTTAATTTAGTTCCACCTAATTTCTAGATAAGGTAAAGGTTTTGTAGTAAAATTCGAGAATCATGTTTTATAAGAATTCTCTTTCATTAGTAGAAATTTATTTATATATTATGCGATTTATACTCATTTTTAGAGTATAAATCTTTTGCTTTTTCTTCCAGAACAAGAAAGGAGATCATGTTTTTTCTTTGTATCTATATTATCCAAAAAAATTAAAAAATGTAGATCGATACAGAACAATAACATTTCAATGAAAATCTTTACTGGAAAAAGAACCAGTTAGAAGCTTGATGAGCAACATTGAGAAATAAGCCCAATCTTTATAGTGGCAACATTTACATATGTAATCTGTGACTGATTTTTGAATTCGGTATAATCATTATACCAAATCCTTATACTATAATGAAATGTCTCTGTGATTTGAATGAAGTTAAATTGTTAATTCAGTGATTGCAAATTAAAGTAATTAGAAGACATAATTATATTTCAATATTTTCAGCCACCTTCCGTAATAGACAAGCTTATGGTTTCTTAGCAATTTCAGACAAACTACAAGTAGCTTTTTTAAAAATATCGAAACCCGAAATATTAATATTTTTTCGGTTTTTGGATTATCTCAAATGTCATTGACGGAATTCGTCGACTGTGATTTACGGAGAGAGATATGGACAGGTGGCGTGCAGACAGATGGACAGACAGACACAGAAACAAACGGGCAGATAGGATTGAGAGACAGACAGATTAACAAGCAGACAGACAGACATGATGAAACTATAAGGGATTCGTTAATGCTATTTTATCTACTGAACTTGATTAAATTTAAATAAATGCTTTGAATAAATAAAAAGTAGATTAAGAAAGTTATAATAATAATAAATAATGTGCCAGCTGTCTATCTACTAAGGGAATAAGACTTATTAGAGACTAGTACAGACAATATATTACTATATTATGTATTATGGTTTAACTATACCATCTCTAAATGCAACTTAAAAAAAACCTACCAAAAGCGTGTCTAAGACATATTAACTGATGGTTCGCAATTTAGTAGTAGCAATTTTGAACAGGCAGACAGAAATGATTAAAATATAAACATAAATAGAACCCTATAAATTGGCGTCGAAGTATAATTGCGTTCTGAAGCTGTGTCTTACCTTAAATGGGAAATAGTACGACGTTATTGAATGCATGAAAAAGATTATCTGTGCATCTTGTATACGTTGTTTAGAAATACTTTGGAAAGCGAATTCATTGACCTGCACTACGCCACGACAAATCAATTGTTATACGACGTTTAATGATAGCGATATAGTCATCGTAGCTTGACGGTCTCTGCAGCCGACACTGTGTGCATACCCGTGAAAATATGAAGTATCGTACAAGGGCGGATCTAGGATTTTAAATTGGGGGGACCTCAGGCCTCGTCTTCACCGGTACTTCTTTCTTTTTCTCCCTCTTCCAACTAGCCTCGCGTTTCTTCACTTTCAATATCACTAATTGAAATTGGAGATTCTGCCATGCTTTGACTATAAAACTGCCAAATAATGTCAAATCCTACCAAAGAAAAGTACTAAAACAGTGGCAATTATTGCTTAAAGGTAACGGAATAAATACGTCAGAGATCAAATTAAGAAACTAATTATGATAAGGCAGGATGAGACATATGGTCATCGTTTGATTTTTTCAGAAGATTAAAGAGAGCTTGTTACATAGTCTCATACAAACTGAGCTGTTAGATCATAGATAAAAAAAACCCCACAGTCTACAGTTTTGCTGGAATCATAGACTCCTCCCCCCCCCCCCCCTACCCCCCTTCCTTATTCCGCTCTTGGTACTATACACTATAAACTATGTACTGTGTTTCAACTGCAACTGTATTTTTTGAGTAAGCACAATACCTGAACCGCAATTCCTGGTATGACATATGTCTGGGTCTAAGAGAGAAAGAAAATTATAAAATGCACCAAGTGATAGGACATATTAAATGTGTAATGAATTTGTATAGACGATGAGTACCAATTCCTCTGAAACAAATCTCATGTTGTCTAACAGTAAAGTAAAGTATTTACTATTTATGTGAACATAAGCCGAATTGCTTTAATGTGGTTCCTGTTACAATTTTATATTATAATGTAAATATTGTTCTTATTTTTACTTTTTTCGTCTCTAATAATTTTCGGAATAATATTACGTAAAACAAAGAGATTATGGTAATGGTAAAAAAACGGCTTGTGCAAATGGTCTAAGATTCGTTTCTGTTTTTTTACAGAAATTGTTGTGAACCAGTGATTTGACTTTAAAAATACTTTATAACTGGATTTACCACCATGGAATTTCTTAAATTAATTAATTTGTATTTGAAGTGCCTGACAAAATTCGGTTTCAGGTCGCGTTGAAATTATTAAAGATATTGCTAAAAGATATTGTTCAGGCACTGTAGTCATCGAATGATGAGAGTTTACCCTTTAGTTCAGGATGTTGTGTAAGTAGACAAATAGATAGTATCTAAGCTCAATTTTTCGCCGAAATACCGTCACGATGTTATTATAACTGTCAAATTTTGAAGATTTTAGTCTTTCAGGCTTCCATAAATCTAAAACAAACATTTTAGAATTGTTGTGTGTTGATCCGTCTTGTAACTCGAGCCAGAAGATAGGACCATGGTATATCTAGCATGACGTACGAGACTGCGAAATAGGCGCCACGGGGTCGTAGGCGAAGTGAGAGCTCCAATTCTCCACCTCACGCAACCTAGAGGAGGACTTCGCCGCGCGTGATCCGCTTTGTTCTAGCACTGAGATGGTGCTTCGTTCTGTCTAACCAACTTATTTCAGCACAGCGTTAGAAGAGCCTCCATAGGAGACCATGGAGTCACTAAACTTGGGCTGAAGATGACCATCATGAGAGTCTTTCTGGGTAAGAATCCCGCATAATCACATAAGAGTTCCGATTTACCAAAAAAATATAAGTTGGATCCAAAAACAAACTTAACTTTACGGGTGAAAGACATTTTCTTCGATATTTCTCAACTGTAAATGCAAGTGGTGTAATGGCAAAAAGTGTGATATAATTACAAATTTACAATTTTCGAATTTTTTCATTTCATTGTACTGTCAGACCTTGTTTTTTGGCCACGATTCTAGGAAAACGGGAAGTATCATACAGGTTTTTGTTTGAATACATAAATAGCCGTATTATAGTTATTTTTATAATTGATTGCGTTGACTCAGAAACTTGAATTTTTGAAACCTCTAAGTAATGTAAGATTTTAATATTTGATACAAATTTCAACTCGACACCTTTACTCGTTCTTGAGATATAGGGTCTTGACTGTTCAAACAGGGTATGGAACCCTAAAAAGGATCATCGAAAAGTAGCACCCTTTTACTGACACTGAGCAGTGAAGCTCAGACTTAAAGTTAAGGAAATGCAATATATTTAGGCTTACAGCGCATTTATTTAGAAGAAAAATCAGATTAGGACGAGGCACCTATCTTAAATTACTTCTTTGTAAAGCGGGAGACAGTAAAATTGGGATTTAATGAAAGTCAAGCAAAGACAGGCTATAAAAAGTATCGCTTTCTGTGGAAACCTAAATAAGCCTTCGAGTTTTGTAGATTTATTATAAACTAGAAGGCTCGAGGTACACTGGCTCTCGAGTTTATTGGATAAGAATATTAAACTCTGAACGGAAGTTTTATTAGTACAGACGACAGGTTATATAAAATAAGCTGGTAGAAGCGGTGTTATTAAAAGAAAATGCAATGTTTAATAAAAAACTGCCAATTTAAAATACTCAACTATTCTTCTAGATACAAACCGTACTATAGCTAATTGAAACCAACGGTTATAAATCGAAAGTATATAATTAATTATAACGATATATTAGGGTTTTTTTTGTTTCGAAATATATTATACTAAAGGCACAGGTTTTGTGTTTAACATCAGAGTCTAATGATTAAACTAAACATCCGCGCCGACTTCACTGTTCACATAATTTCAATTACAATATCACAATCCTTGGCTGTCCTGTGGACGCCGTATTTTGTCTTCCTAACTTTCGATTGCTGGGTTCGAACTGGCTAAATAAAACGAAACAAACTTTTTAAATTGTTTTTGAGTCTAAGTAATCGTATCTACCTATCTTCATACGTTGTGTAGTAGCCGTAGTTACAAGAATAGTTGGCGTTACAGAATTGGTAACAAAAACGAACGCTTAGAATTTATTTATTCTCAGTGAGAAATACAATGTACAACGGGAAAAATCCTTTTAATTAAGAATTAACAATTTAGTGATAATATATGAGAATAAATGTGTAAGGACTCCATACATAATATAGGTTAAATATTTTGGCTGAGATGGAAAAGTAGTTCACGGAAATGATTCCCTTTTTATTTGGATATTCATTGATCTTTGTTAAGTAATACCGAACTGCACACTGAATTCTGAAACTTTTTTTTATAAATGCGGGTTTTTTTAACTGATTACAAATCGGCATTTCAAAAATACTTTGTTTTAGGTTTAATTATTAGGTTATTAATATATTAAGTTAAATAATTTAAAGAAAGTCTGTTATTCTTACAAAAATTTGAGAGTTATTTATTGAAATAATTTACAAATTAATATTGCATTGTAATGATTCAGATCTAACTTAAATGCATTTGGAAAGTGATAAATTTGGTTGCATGTGGTTTGAGTCCAGTGTTAACTTAATTAGCCTTTGGCGATGCCTTGCGCTTGTCCCACTACAGCTACTGCTGGGCCTGCCTTGATGATCCCATCCCTTATGTTACGTCCGATCTTCTCCTGTAAAATTGTTTTCAATGTATATAAATAGTAGAACATATATATTATATACAACATAGGATATGCAAAAGCATCGCTATAATTGCGATAGTCTTGTATTAAACGTTTAGTAGGTAGTCTATAAGTACGAATAAAAAAAGAATATATTCATATGTAAATATATATAAAATCTTAGAACTTCTTGCAATAGATATTTAGGCTTATAGATACGAAATTAGATAGTGATACATTGGTGGTTGCCTATAACGATTCCTTATTATTTTTTCTGCGTAGGTCGAAAAAACCCTTAACTGACCAAAGTCAAAGTCAAACCCTTAACAGACCAAAGTCTATTTATTCAAGTAGGAGTAAATCCAATTCTAATTTATTTTTACCGGACAACAGTAAAACAAAAAAGTTAGGATTTTGGCGGTGTATATGTATGATATACTTGTACATATAATATAATATATAATATATTCATCTGTTGTCACACGGTACCGAAACCACATAACCAATTTTAAGGTATGACAATTGGAATCGTCTTAATTAAGCATGTGACTTTGTCTTGATATTGACTTTTTCCCATGTTAACAATCTCTCATTAAAATCTTTGTGAGAAAGTAAAACTATTGAATTCTGGCAATGAAAAACTTTGAGGGGCAAAAGTTAGAATATGAAAAATATACGAACAGAAGGACGGGTGCATGAGTAATCTTATAAGGGCTCCGTTTTTACTACCATAGTAAAGAATCCTAAAAATCTAAAATCTCCATCTAAGCTTATCTCGTCTAATATTTTCTGAAAAAATCACAAGACGTACACGTCACACCGCAACCCTTCTTTATTTGGTTTTGACTTAATTTGCCTTGCGCGTCGCTTAGTTTAACCCTTACCCAAAGTAAAACTATTGAATTCTGGCAATGAAAAACTTTGAGGGACAAAAGTTACAATATCAAAAATATACATACAGAAGGACGGGTGCATGAGTAATCTTATAAGGGCTCCGTTTTTACTGCCATAGTAAAGAACCCTAAAAATCTGAAATCTCCATCTAAGCTTATCTCGTCTAATATTTTCTGAAAAAATCACAAGACGTACACGTCACACCGCGACCCTTCTTTATTTGTTTTTGACTTAATTTGCCTTGCGCGTTGCTTAGTTTAACTCTTCATCATAAGATTAAAGAAACGTCAACGTCGACAGTTTAGGGAAGCTTATGAAGAAAATTCTTGAGAAAAAATTACCGGTATAAGAACTTCCAAATTATTGCATCCCGAAGAAAGTAAAAGTGTGTGCCGAAAATAAAAATGGGAATTAAATAAGGCAGACGCAATATGGCGCTTGTTTGTTTTAATATCGCGAGGAAAGATGGATAAACTTAGGCTGTCATAGCTTTATTATGTTTACAAGACATAAAACAAGAGGAAAGGTAATGTTATAAGTAACAAGATTTTAGAGTAGGATGAAAATGGATGAAAAGATAAGCTGCTTCTTAGAGGATACATATTTTATTACGATGTACTTTCTTCCTTGATTTCCATTTTTGGCATTTGAAATGGTGTCTGTATTTTTAAGAGTCCGTCTATGCAGCCCAACGCAACTAAAATCGTTCAATACCCCCGCGCCTTACGATGATAACAATAAAGTTGACTTTCGCAGCTGCGGTTTTATCATATTTTGGCGCAGAGCAGTCTCAACATTTGTTTTTGCACATAATTGTAATTTGCCAGAAAATTACATTACCAATTAAATAAACGGTTTTAGAGATTTGAGATATTATAATTACCTAGCCGACGGAAGTGTTAAAGTCATTCGCATACCTAGGCGAAAATGTGTGAGGAGAATGATGAGATTTAAGGAAACAAAAGAAGTATGAAGAGAGACGGCGCTTAGCGCTCCGTCATCTCTGACTACCCCCTGGGGATACGGCGTGAAGATATGTATGTATGTATGTATAATTACCTATCCATTTTAATAAAAATAATTTTAAAATTCTGTAAAATTTCGGAGATGCAACTGAATCTGTGTGCAAAACAGGGCTTTTTCTGGAACTTTTTTTATTGAAATTTTTTTATCTAATCATGTTTTCACGTTTAAGGATTTCAAGATAAAGAGTTCAAGTTGTATGTGTCCAAATATCTAACTCTCGGTCTTCTTAGATACCGATATCCAGGTCACCGAACACAACAAAGTCTGCATAGGCGAACTCTTAATGATATCAAAATTACTTAGACATAAGGTGCTCAATAGCTTTGGATCCTGATATATTCAGACATAAAGTGCTCAATAGCTTTGGATCCTGATATATTCGCGAATCATTTATGACCCGACCCTCTCACGACATTATGTCATCAAACACATTTTTAAGCTTTAGGTAAATTGATTAATAAAAAGAAAAAGATCGTTCAATACCCCCGCGCCCTATGACAATAACAATAAAGTTGATTTTCGCAGCTGAGGTTTTATCATATATTGGCGCGGAGAAATCTCAACATTTGTTTTTCCACATAATTGTAATTTGCAAGAAGACTACATTACCAATTAAAAAACCGCTCTTAGAGATTTTAGATATTATACCTCTCCATTTTAATAAAAATAATTTCAAAATTCTGAAAAATTTCGGAGATGCAACTGAATCTTTGTGCAAAATAGGGTTTTTTCTGGAATTTTTTTTCATTGAGGTTTTTTATCTAATCATGTTTTCACGTTTAAAGATTTCATGATAAAGAGTTGAAGTTGTATGTGTCCTAATATCTATCTCTCGGTCTTCTTGGATATATTCGCGAATCATTTGTGACCCGACCCTCTCACGACATTATGTGTTTTTAAGCTTTAAGTAAATTGTTTAACAAAAAGAAATTCTTCATAAAGATAAGTTAAATTTTCGATTTTTTTTATCAATAATAAGTAATAAGTGCACCTAACATTTTTATTGAAAAAAGTGCAAATGTAGTCTTTTATTAACATCTACTATTAAAGAAATGAAATGTATGCATTACTTAAAGAACAGTATAATCTCAAAAAGGAGAATTTTATCTATTAGAATGGAGTCCTTATATACAAAGCGTTACGCTATTTCCTATTTGGGATGGATAGATTATCAAATTAATAAAATCAAACCATAACGGCATTTTGTCAGTATAATGAGAAAATAGAAGCATATAACCAACCCACAAGTTTTTTTGTTAGGTATAACGTATAACATTTGTATGCATATTTCGAAAATATTCTGTACCTTAACCTACTTATATGAACTGCGCTGGAAGTTAAGAGCCAGCACGTTACATTTTTTATCTTTCCTAGACCAGCATGGAAACAATGCACGAAATGATATTAGATCGAATCAATAAATTTGTTAAAAAGTATGTAAAATTAAGGATACTTACGATTTTTTTTAATGGATTTCCTGGCTCGGGAGCAGCTGTCACTGCACACATAGCCAGAAGGAAAACGAAGAAAAAAGAGAAGATCTTGGCGAAATTCATTTTTTTTCTGAATAAAATTTATTATGAGATTCTAATGTCACTAATTATACCTTTACACAATGATTGATGTATGTTTGAAGTTGACAAGCTTTTTATATGAACTCGAGTTCGATTTCTTTTACATTTATCCTGCAGTGTAATGTAAGGAGATATGTAGCTTATGTTTTTAATAATAAGAACCTCTTGAGATTGCAAATTAACGCGAGTTAAGAATTTCTTACTAATGGTTATTAGTAGTTCCCCTAAAAGAACGACTGTTTTGATAAAATAAGGAAATACTGTAAGGGTTAATTTAGACAGCGATATATACCTAATAAAAAAAACGAATAACTTTATTTGTTATTTGTTTTTGTTTTCCTTGAAAATATAATCGTTGTACCATCAATCATTACTTGGAGAGGTCAACAGAATTAAATAATACAAAACAATTAAATAGTAAAAAATATAAAAGTATTCTTCATTAAAACGTAAAAGCTTAACTGTTTTTTTACATAATTTATCATTATTAATTAACAGATAAAATACATTATTGAATGCATTATTGCGAAAAAAGGTGTATACACAAAATCACGGACCATTAATTTCATTAATCTTTGTCTTTACCGAACAAATGCATATAGTGTTGCAACTTGGAATAGCTTTGATATCAAGTAGATTAAGTAAACAGTATATTACTTCACTGCAAATTTTTATCTGATAGTGAACTCATAGTAAGTGTTTGTGTATAATAGTAACTAGGTATGTACTGTAAAAAGATTTCAAAATGAAATTTATATCGGAAAATCCATGTTTCTGGTAGTTATCGTTTAACGATTTATAGTCATTAATGAACCATGATATTCATTGGTCCATTGTCATTAAAATACACTACTGAATCCCATGTTAATTTCCAATACAATGAAATTTAAGTAATTAAGACCAAACGGCCTTGCACTATCATGCACACTAAGAAAAACAACGCTTAGAAATTTTAATGTAATTTTCACCATCAAACGGCGTAGAAATGAAGCAAAAAAGTTATGCATGTGTGCGTAGGCAGCATTTCGATTACAATATAATATTTATCTGTGGTATATTAGTTTCTTTTCTAATCTATGTATTATGACGTCAGTTTATTGCACGGGTTGTCATTTTTTCTAATTTATTCGAGGATCATGTGCTCAACTTTCTTTGGAAAACGGAGCCATTTATGGCTCCGGGTAAAATGATTTATTATGTATAAGATGCACTTTATTGGTTAAAAAGCGTAATTATATAAACATACGCAAAAATTTCCAATTACGACTTTAAAGTGTCTTGATCGATGAAGTATCAATAGCTTTAATAAATGACACTTTAAGAGATATAAAAAGTATTTAAGTAAATAAGAGTCTTAAGTGTTGAGAGTTCCCTTATCAATATTTGTAATTTTGCAATGTGTTCTGTTCAGTTGTTATAATAACCTAGTTAGTTTGCCATAATATATACGCGAATCTTCAGCATCGAAGTATCATACTCACATTTCACACCAGTGTATAGAGACAGTAGCTGTACTTAAAGAAAATATCATCAAATAAAACTTAAAAAAATATAGAGATACTACTTTACAATGAACTTCTTCAAAGTGTTGTCATTCCTCTTTGCCTGCTTCATCGCCTTCTCCACAGTGTCTGCTACACCCAAACCTGACTTCTGGCATGATTTGGTATATAGAATAATTTAATTTTTATGTTTTAGCCAAACAAGAAATTGTCATGTATATATAATTACATATATGTATATAAAGTCATAGCTAAAGGGTATTTTCGGGAATAAAAATCAATCTGTCACAATAGTAATATGATCAAAAATATTATTCACAACAAACTACACTTATTGAAGCAACTTATGACATATTAATTGTTATATCGGACGATAAATCGATGAAATGGGTGATTGTTCGATGATTCCACATATGAATTAAATTCATATATTTATAATTACTTACATCTATTAAAACAGCCTATGATAATCAGTTGTTTCGATGGAATGAGTGATTATTCGATGATTCAACATATGAATTATGAATACTAAGTAAATTTTTATGCGGTTGCATCAGCTGGTAGACTGTTTGCAAGTGTAATAGTACACTGGCACGCAAAGCAGTGTTTTGTCACTTCGTCGAGCCAATTTCTGTCAATACTGTACGACATTCAGGTCATGAAAAAAGATTGTCAAGAATGACGTCAAGCAAAAATACCTACGATTTTTTCTCAAATTACAGGAGAAGGTCGGTCAGAACATCCGTGACGGGATCATCAAAGCAGAACCCGCTGTTGACGTGATAGGAGAAGCCGCCACCATCTATCAAGGAATGAAATCTAGCTCTGAAAGCGATGAATAACTACAAGCAAGACAATATTGATGTTGTTATGTTTTTTTGATTGTATTGTATTAAATCATTCGAAATTATGTGTAACATATTTCATGACTCCTATTTATTCTTCGGTTTTAGCACTTTTTAATAAAATGTGATTAAAATTGAAATATTTGTCTGTTTATTTATGTTATACACCTAAATTATACAGAAAATTAGCCGATATCCTAAATCAACTGGGGCAGGGCTACTTACTTAACCTACCTACTGTAGTACATGATATTATGTATACTGAGTAAACTGAAGATCTAAGACATCAAAATCACACAAGTTTTATGAAAGCTTACTAGATTCTCTGTCTCTGTTAAGTTCCTTCTCTTGGGAGTTTTGCAGAAGCTACATGGACAGCTGCTTATATTTATTTTATACTAGTGACTGACTCCGACTTCGTACGGAGGTTTTATATAATATAAAAAAAATTGTCCGAAAATTAAAAAAAAAATTTGGATCTCGTCAACAGTGCCACCATGCGGGTCCACCTAAATCTGAGAACCATCCAGGTGACGTCGTAAGTACAAAAAAAAATGAAAATCGGTTTAAGCCGTTTAGGAGGAGAAGAATTACGAATGTATAACCCTCTGGTGTCAGGTCAACTTCTGTGTACTAGGAACGGGGGTTGCGGGTTCGATTCCCGTCCCGAGTCTGGGTGTTTATGTATAATATGTATACATTTACAAAAGAAAAGTATATAAGTAGTATATCAGTTGTCTAGTACCCATAACACAAGCGCTATGCAGCTTACTTTGGGACTAGATGGCGCTGTGTGAAATGTCTGAGTATTATTATTATTATTATTATTATAATGTCGTTTACAGGAACAATAAAACGTCCTTTCCACTGCAGTTATGTATTTTTTTACAATAATACAAAGCCGAATAAAACACGATGACACCACCATATACAAAAACGAAACATCGATTTCGAACCACCCAATTCTACATACACGCGCACCGGAATTTTATATATAAAGATTTATTTCATATTTATCCAACCGATTTAAAAAAGGAGGACTTTTTCAAATTCCTACGATTATATGTAAGTTGTTTTCTCCGATTTCCCCGACATATGTGCACTGATTTTGATGATTCTGTTTTTTACTAGACAAGCTTGGTATGGCACTGTCTCAATGTTCTCTGATTGATTTACCGTTATACGCAAAATGATTAGGTTAAACTAAAGGGAATATTCTGCTGAAAATGGTATATAAATCTACGATCTCAAGAAGACTTCCGATCAGACTTATATTGCATCACATAATTACATACATACATTCCTACACATCCTCACGTTGTATCGCTAAAGAGGTAGTCAGAGAGGACGGAGCGCCAAGAGTCACGGTCCTTACATACTTCTTTCGCCTCCTTGAATCTCATCATTCTTCTCACACACTTTCGCCTAGGTTTGCGAGTGCTTTTGATATTTCAGTGAGCTAATACTCTGGCTATTTGATCTTCATAAATCAGCCTTGGACTTCCTTGGCTTCTGCTACCGCTCACTTTCGCTCTGAAGATTTCCTTCGTCAGTCTTTCATCACTCATTCTTTCTATGTGCCCGAACCATCTAAGCATTCTTTTCTTCATTTTTACGAATTATCCTAAAATGATATAAGAATTATAATTGTAGTATTATTTTATGAATATCACATAATTGCCTAAGCTAAAATCACTGAGCATGCTCAAGTTCTTAGCATCATCAACATTATTATATTGGATTTAAAATACAAAATTCGCTTCAGAAGCAGTATAATTATTTGGATAAATAATGATAATGATCCTTTATAAGTGCCATTAAACCTTTCCTCGCAAATTCACAATCACTACAAGAATCTCTTAGCGAAAGACTTAGTAAATAAAAGCACCTAGGAAAAGACTAATTAAATTCGCATTATGTTTATTTTTGAACGATTTTATGTAGCTTCACTTCTGAAGTGAATTATACTAATATTATAAAGAAGTAAACTTTGTTTGTTTGTATATAATGGCTGAACTCAAAAATTACTCAACCGATTTCAAAAATTCTTTCACCTGTAGAAAGTCACATTATCAGCGTGTAACACGGGCTGTATTTCATTTTGAAAAAATGTCTACTTTATATATTAGGCTATCTATCTATCTATATATATAAAAGGCGATGTATGTATGTATATTCCTTATGGACTCCGAAACGGCTAGACCGATTTCGATGAAATTTTCAGGGAATCTTCAGATTGGCCCAGCGGGTGTTCCTGTAAAGTTTGGTAGCGATCGGATCAGCAGAATTTTTTTTTTGTTTTTTTTTTGCAGTATCAAAATAGTTATAAAGACTGTTTAATTTATTTTGACTTGTTTGAACTGTTTAATTATAAATACTTTGAGGGGGAGAAAGAAGTATACATAAAGACCGCGATCCTTGGCATTATATCCTATTTGACTATTCAGGGATAGAACATAAGAATGAGGAGAAAACTTTTCACGAGTATTCAGTTCATATAATAATCCAACACTCTGATAGAATCTTTGATTCTGATGCTGTAAGGGTACTGTCTGTCTGTCTAAGCCGTTAGACATAAGGATCTCTTCATATCATGTTGCATAAAAAAATCATAATGACATTTTCATTTTATTCTGACCAAAACCCCATATTGGTGACCCATAATTGTTTTCAATACATTATTCATTGTGTGCAACCGTAACAAAAATGAGGTCGAGAAGGTGGAATAAGAATATAAATGTAACTTACATTTCATAATGACGTCACGACGGTGTTCGTGACGTCATAGAAAAGAACGACTGACGGCTTGTTCCCCACTACTGCTCGAGATTATATAAATCAAAACTTGAGCGCTTCACGTCTCTCTATTATTTTTACCTTCACGACTGCAGCACTAAGTGTTCGAATACAAATTAATTAATTATTAATTGATAGTAAATATAAATATTAATTGATTAATCGATAATTTATGTAAAGTTTGGGGTGTGCCATTGCTATAAGTATCTAACTTACTATTTAATTTTATCGTAGCTAACACTCAATCCTCTGTGTCTATACAGCGCATAGATATGTATGTCATATACATACATACATACATATACTCACGCTGTATCCCTAACGGGGTAGTCAGAAAGGTCGGAGTGACAAGCGGGGCGGTTCTTACAAACTTCTTTCGCTTCCTCAAATCTCATCATTCTCCTCACACAGTTTCGCTATCTCGTATGTCTGTATTAAATATGTAAATAAGGCGTTTAATTTAATGATTTTTAAATCGATTTCAAAAAAAGGAAGAGGTTCTATTCTATATATTTCTATATCAAACGGGACCCTACTCCTGTCTCAATTTCATTGATATTGGAGCTTGGACTTAGAAGATAAAACAAATAATCCTAACGGTTTATAAGCGTTTATTAACAATGATGTTTCTATTGTATAACTTTGCGTTCCAGAATTAAAAAACAAGTTGTAGATCTACCCTAGATATTTATTTAGGTCAAGGTCACTCAAAAGGGAGAAATAAGAAACTTTTTAAGAAATAATTAAATCCTGAAATCATTGTGCAACAGCAGAAAATCTATCTCTCCTTCAGTAACTATCGAATTTAACTGTATAGGTATCTTAATTATAAAGTTATTTTTGTATTTGAGTTTTGATTAGTAAATGATAGTTATTTTGTATTTTTCAGTGTTTTTTCTTTAAGACAGTTTAATTTTTTTTGTATTACTATAGATACTAATAACCAAGTATTGGATTAAACATATTTATTTAAGAAGTAATATGGAATAAATAGAGAATACGAAACAATTTTTGAATACCGAATGAAGTATTATTTACAATGGAAATTGAGTCATAAAAACTGAAATGATGTAAATATGTAATGTAGCTCGAAGTCACTCATTGCTCTCCGAGCTGCCGGACTGTGGTCCGCGGTAGATAGTGGCGGCTTGTCCGATGACGTCGACAGCGGGCTTCGCTTTGATGATGCCGTCGCGGATGTTCTGGCCAACCTTCTCCTGAAAATTTAATAACACATCATTAATTTCTAGAAAATAATGTGTTTGGTGAAACGTATACTTTTAGATTGAATTACAAAATGATAAAAAAAGTGATAAATTATTAAATAATAGGTAATTTAAACGTATTTTTATACTAATAATAATAATACTCCAGACAATTAGACAGATTGTGTGACCCCAAACTAAGCAGTAAGCTTGTACTATGGGTACCACACAACGAACTCTGGGGGAGTTCGCAGTAACACCCAGACTCCAAGTCAATTTAGAAAAGTTCGTTTCTTAATATATGTATGTATATTAAGAATATTATTAAGAATATTATTAAGAATTAAGTATATATATATATATATATGACGTATGAATTAAATGTACATACATATGTTAATATTTACAAACTTACAACTACACATTATCTTAAATAATAAACTTCCTCAAAGTTGCCGCTTAGAAAGCTGTCATTGCTCAAGGTACCTAGCAGACTGGCAGCATTGCCTCTTTGAATAGCCAAACTGATTCGTTGGCGGAAGAAGCTGCCAGCCCGGCGGTCTCCCGAATTAAATTAATATATTTATAATTACTTACATCTATTAAAACAGCCTATGATAATCAGTTGTTTCGATGGAATGAGTGATTATTCGGTGATTCAACGTATGAATTATGAATACTAAGTCAATTTTTATGCGGTTGCATCAGCTGGTAGACTGTTTGCAAGTGTAATAGTACACTGGCACGCAAAGCAGTGTTTTGTCACTTCGTAGAGCCAATTTCTGTCAATACTGTACGACTGTATATATATATATATATATAGTCATTATATTATAAATGGCAGACAAGGAAAATGGTAACTTTATGGTTTCATCATGTCCATTTTTCACAGCCGATTTATTCCTTCAAAACACCTCGTGAGGTGAAATTTACGGAGACGTGAAATGGTGACATTGGAAAAAATACTTAATCAGATTTTTTATACACATACATATTTTTTTAATATAACGTTATTTTATTAAATTCAAGTGCTGTTTATATAGAATTAAGAAGCGCTCTTTGTCAGTTATTTATTATTACGATTTGGACTAAAAACTTATGACTATATGGCTCAGCTTTACTATCTATAAGCCTCATTACGAAAAGTAGAATTAAGTTGAGATTTTTTTGCGCACTGCCTTGACGTGGGTCATGTGTAGGAACAGGTATGTTTATTTATAAAAACACTTACCAAATCATGCCAGAAGTCAGGTTTGGGTGCAGCCGACACCGTGGAGAGAGCCATGAAGCAGGCGAATAGGAAAGACAGCACTCTGAAGAAGTTCATTGTTGTTTATTATAGTTTATTTCTTTAACGTTGTCTTTAGAACACTGCTGAGTTCCTAATGATTTTCCGACTAATGAAGAACCTTGTTTATATATGATTTTAATAAAACATGAACAAAGTTTTTATTACAGTTGAAAGTTACAGATATCAATACAAACGTAAGAAAAATATGAATATTAATGACTGTAAATAATGTGAACGATGATAAGGGAACTCCCGCTGCTTGGGATTCTCGCATACTTTCAGTTTTTAGTTTATTAATACAAAGTTTGCATCATTAGATAACACTTATTATTAAAATGTTTAACACTTTATTATTACTTATATATTTTACGTATTGTTACAAAGTTCTAATTATAACTTTAATCAATAAAAAAAATATATATATACACCGAGCAAAAATGAGCGGTAAAAGAGGCCAAGGAAAACCAAGGCTTATGAAGATCAAATAGTCAGTGTTAGGCGAAAATGTGTGAGGAGAATGATGAGATTTGAGGAAGTGAAAGAAGTATGTAGGAACCGTGACGCTTGGTGCTCCATCCTCTCCGACTACCCCGTTAGGGACACAGCGTGCAGATGCGTATGTATGTATCAATAAAGAAAAGACGAACTCAAAGTCGCATACTTGGAAAATGTTGCAACGGAAATAAATCGCCCTGCCTTTGAATAAGTCATTTTGCTAATCATTTTGCTGTTACTGGAAAATTTCAATACTTGCTGAAAGAATTTTAAGAGACATTGAGGTCAATTGGTTTATTTAACGTAAAAAATACGTGCTGACTTTTTAGTATCACTGAGATGGCAAGCTAGTTTACGACCCAACAGATGGTAAACGATTCCTGTAGCCTATAGACACCTGCAACACCATGGACATGGACACTTGCGTGTCGCCGGCCCTGTATAAACCTTTTCGCATATTTTTAGAAGAATCCAATGCTACAGTATCTAGAGAAAAATTTAACAGGGAGCCCATTCTAAAATATGAGAGTTTAATGGAGAAAAGTCGTCTTAAATCGTGTACCCTGTGCGACCGTTTCGTTTCCAAAACGTGAAGATTAGGTTCGAGTGTAAGGCGGACTCCTCAAGCCCTTGTGAACT
Organism: Zeuzera pyrina; assembly: GCA_907165235.1. Lineage (NCBI taxonomy): Eukaryota > Metazoa > Arthropoda > Insecta > Lepidoptera > Cossidae > Zeuzera > Zeuzera pyrina. Next base: position 11,928,488 of record OU015639.1, on the reverse strand, counting down.
CGGAACTCTAGAGAATGAAAACATATTATTTTCGAGTGTCCCATCTTCGCCAAAGAGAGGTACGATCTGGAACAGAAGCTTGACACAACATTGAACTTCGTCAATGATCCCACATTGATGGCGAAAAATCTGAGCAGTGTAGAGTTGTTACAATACTGAGAAAATATACAAATTAGGTAATTATAAGAAATAAATCATAGCATAAGAAAAATTGTGGCAGAATCGTATAATGTTATACAGTTTTTGACATAAGAACTAAGTAGAAAAATAATAATTTGTAATGTCAAGACTCAAGTAATGTCAAGCACTGTTGTAAAATAGGAATAAAGTAAAATATATATACATAAGATACTATTGGTGGATCGGTACTAGTGAGAAATATAAGGGGAAGTCTGTTATTGGAGTGTTAGTGAATAATTAAGGAAATATGTGTAGTAATCGGTAAAAGTCAAATCAATTTATTCAAGTAAACCCAAATGCAAGGTATTTTTGAACGTCGAATCTACTTTAGTTCGGTTCGAAAAAAAATCTGGACACAGAAGAAGTGACAAGAAACTCAGTCAGGTATCATTTTTTCAACATCATTCTACAATAGTTATTTACCTATTTATTTAATTTATTTATTTAATACAATTTAAAACACAATATCTATAAAGTAAATGTATGTGCAGAGAGGATTATTTCCAGACTATTGTTGTTTGTTCAATGAAATCGCTAATTTTGCATTATGCTTTTCCAATCAGTGTGCGTTTAATAACAAGTTTAAATCTCTTTTCCATTAATTGAGTAATTTCTTGAGTAATCTTATTATAGAAACGAACACATTTGTCCAAAAATGAACCACTTGACTTTTGTAATTTAAATTTTGGAATAACTAGCTGATCACGACCACAAGTTTCCATACCATTAATAATGCCTTTCTTTTGAAATAGATCTATATTTTTTCAAAGATGTATAACGAAGGTAAAGTGAGTACATCAATGTTTTTAAAACGATCTCCCAGCGACTCTCGTGCGTTCATACTATGGCGTGTATTTGCCCTCTTTTGTAAAATAAAAATAGATTTCATATGCGCCCGCTGATCCCCACAGTAGCACGCCATGAGACATAAGGCTATGGAAATATGCGAAGTACATCAGCCTTGTCGTAGCCACATCTGTCAACTGTCATTAGACAGTTGACAGATGTGGCATATGCTATTAGACCCATTAGGGTCTAATAGCATATATTGCCTGATATTGCCTGCCTAATATTGCCTGATAACTGAGCTTATTAGCCAAGGTCCCGGTATGGTCCGCCCATTGTAACTTATTGTCTACTGTTAAACCAAGAAAAGTAGTCGACTTCGTTAATTCTGATTGTTTGCCGTCCAGTTCTAACCTAATATGGATTCTGGGTACATAGGATAAGGAAAACTTGACACAATTGGTTTTTTTTTGCATTCAGTAGTAAATTATTAGAAGCGAACCATCTCGAGACATCCGCTATTGTCGTATTCTGTCCGCTATTATCTTAGATAAATAAATAATATGTAACTAGGTCAAGGAATAAGAAATGCAGTAGAGAAATGGGGAATAAATGAATAAAGGGGAGTGATTAGGAGAAATAGATATGTTAAATTATTGCGTAAGAAAAATGTTAATAGTCTAAGAGAGTCCTTGAATAAAGATCAGGGGAGGCGAAAAAAAAATGTGAAGATGAATTTCGTGACAAGCGATGCGACGGTAGAACGTAGTCGTTGGCGTTATGTCTAAATGGCTATTTAAATACTACTAACGTACATCCATACATATTCTCACGCTGATTTCCTATCGGGGTGGATAGAGAAGATTCGGCGATAGGCATCAAGGTCCTTATACGTTTTTCACCTCCTGAAATGTTGTCACTCCCCATACACGCTTTCACAAAACTGTTCAGAAATCTGTCTGGTATAAGCTTAACGAACAAAATAAGGACAGTGAGTTATGCTAAATATGTGTAAAAGTAAATCCATCCCTATCATCGTGCGACATCACAGAACGATCATTTACATATTTACCCAGGTTAGGCTATGTCCCACGATTTTATTTTAGTCTGATCAATACTCTAGATGTCTAGATCCTAGGTTCTCAACGTGGGCGCTAACGTCCCCTTGTGGGCTTTTGAGACTTTCAGGGGGGCAGTAGAAGACACAGAGATAATTAGGGGGCGTAGAACTGGCACAGAGTGGCTCAAGCAGATTAAAATAATATAGTCTAAAAAGATAATGAAAAACGCAACTTCTAAAGCAAACTTTAATATTGCTTAATTGTTGTTATTGATTGTATTGTAATAATTTTTATTACGTGTGCAAAAATTCATATATTTCGGTGGTTCGGGAAGTGGATGAATACTGAACTGAAAGATTTTATTACATTCAGATCTTCAGTAAATTGGTTGATATGAAAATTTTTTATTTCTCGGTCGATCAATCGATAGTCAGCGAGTGTTAATAAAAATACTTTTCAATGTAATTCAATATGCGTTTTAATTGTTCTCATTGAAGCATTCTTCTTTAAACTCAGATATAAGATAGGGGTCATATCCTATCTTACGACTATATAATATCGTGGCAATAGCTGTTTCAGATTCGCGACAGATGGAAAAAAAAAATTGGGGGCTCTCGAAAAAAAAATTCTCGAAGTGGGCGGTGGGTAAAATAAGGTTAAGAATCTATGCTCTAGATTGATGAGGAGAGTGGTGTGATGACTGGTATCTGGTACCTAGCTAATTCTCTTTTCGCTTTTAGTACATTATCTACATCGTTACTATGTTTCTTTACAATAAAACCATTTACCTTAAAAATTTTTTTTACATATTTTATTTTCAAGTTTTGAGTTTCTTATTTAGTTACTTAATATTTCTCATTCAATTTAGTTCATTTAGTGCCTCATTATTACAAGGTTTCTTTTCTGTTAGTTGGTCGCAATGTATTGACTAACTAAACTGTGATCCGCCATTTTGGATTGTAATTTTTTTTCTAAAAAATACTATGTTCTACTTTTTATGCCCTTTCATTTGATACCCATAATGAGGGGGTTGAAAAAGAATATGTGATTCGACATTTTGCGGCGGCAGCCATCTTGGATTTACGATGATACCGAATGTACATAATTGCAGGGCTTTTTTTGTGGAGGCACGTGGGGGCACGCAGTACCCCTAAAAGAAATTTCGAAAATATCGAAAAATTGCCATAAAAACTGAAAAAAAAATAAAAGAATTTGAAAAAAAATGAAAATAAATCAATTTTGGTAAACTTGGATTTTTTTAATACGTTTAATAATCACGTTTTATTTCCAAAGATATTACGTTTTTAAACAATAAAAAAATAATTTACTTCGATTGTTTCCTCAAAACACAGTAGCAAAAGGAGGGTGGGGAGGGGGTACAAAAAATTATGGACTTACAACTTTCGAGAAATAGCGTGCCCCCAGAAAACAAGTGACAAAAAAAGGCCTGCATAATTGTATTGTCATCAGAATTATAGGTGTGTACCAAATTTCAGATCAATCGGTCAACAGAAAGTGGGTAAGATTTCAATTACCAGATTTGATCCACACAAGACAAACAAAGCAAGCTAAATAATACCGTTTAATAAAATTTAATTGTCTCCTAAATTGGCCAATCCGGGATTCGTACCGAGAAATATCAGGTTGGAAGGTAGACATATTCAACTCGGCGTCAAACTCAGACAGATCACGTTTTTGCAGTAAGACATTAAATCATCGATCGTCTAGACCGGTTATAATTATTGTTTTCCTGGTTGATTCACGACACCTTTGTTGAGTACTAGGAAGAAACACTGTAGGTTATTCACCCAATACTTTTGACCGACCTTAATTTTATATATTACTCGCTTTTACCTGCAACAGCAAGCAAATGAACATACAAAATCTAAACACATATATTAAAAAAAAAGTTGTTATCGAGAAACATTCGTTTTTATTTATATAGGTAAATAAATTCTCAAAAAATATTAAAAAAATAGTACATACTTCAATATAATATTTTTTAATAGTTTGTGATAACCAACCCAATGAATATTTTTGAATGAAATGAGTTTTGAAAATCTCGTTCATGTTACATTTCACTTAAAAATTTACTATGAACAAAATACATGAACAAAGAATAGTAATAACTTAGGTTTTATATAGATATTACTGGATAATAGTTCAGTCTCTACCAGTTGCTCGTGTTTCTTGTTTTATAAGATGATACTGTTAATCATCAAAATAAACTGCTAATAGTTGCATCCTTTTGCTTGCCAATGTGAAGGTATAAAATAACGCAACTAAATAAGTTTTCGGTAGACTTCATTGCAATTGTTGTATGTAATTGTTTATAAATCTACTTTGAATATAATATGACGACAAAAGTTTAAAGAAGAATAAGTTTATACATAAATGTAAGTAGTAGCGGTGGAAAGTACTATGAAATTTTGTTGAGGATGACAATAACAATCTTGTTAGTTTGAACTCATAATAATACCGTATCGTCCATGGTCATTACCTATGAAGTTTTGTAATACTAGCCGTTTCAAATTTTTTTTGAGCTGAGAATTCTAATGTCAAATATATTTAATTTTATGAACACGAATTTCTATTTTCGAATATTGCCATTACTTTGTTGATTAGTGTTTTGTTTTTATAAAAATAAAATTGTTTTTGTTAGCATGGAAACGTCAAAATTACATGTAATTTTTTAATATGAATTCCGTTGTGGTACTAACGCAGCGCAAACGGCACGCAACATCAACGACTCACGGCACGCGTCTAGTTTCTACGCTTCCGTTCCGGAAAATTTGATCTAAAGATTGAGCCCTGTGCTCGCCCGAAGATTAAAGTCGACAACGACGAATTAAAGGCGATTGTAGCAGTTGATAATTATTAATTTACGGCTGAGTTAGCAGCAGCTTTCGACGTTATCATCAAAACGATATTGGTCCATTTGCGTCAAATTGGCAAGAAAAAATGTTAAGCCCGCCACACACCATCAAGTATGCATGATCAAGTCTGTCCAGTATGCATGAAACGGAGGTTTCATCAAGTCATATTGATCGTGTGTGGCGCCGATTTGGCTTGATCAGTTATACTTGACTGAAATCGTTTTGCCCATCTTTCGTCACTCCATCAAGCCATCAAGTCCGTCCTGCATATTTGAACGTGTGTGGGCGGCGTCATGCCGTTTCGTCAGTTCGCTCGAAATTTTGCTTAAGGGAGAACTGTGCGAATGTCTTGATTTATTTTATTGAAATATGTAATGTTTTGTTGAATTAAATAAGTTATTTTCATTAAATTACAGCGATTTATTTGGAGGTTTCACATTTTATTCTCATTAAAAAGAGAACATCGAGTTTTTAAAACGTAGTCCGTTCAGAAATACTCTTTTATAAGGTGCGTTTATCAAGGAGAAAAACTATTTTCATAAACTAAAAAATTGTCAACTGAATATCAATTAACAATTATTATACCATACATACATACATATCTTCACGCTATATCCCTATTGGGGTAGTCAGAGAGAACGGAGCACCAAGCTTTGCGGTTCTCACATACTTCTTTCGCTTCCTCAAATCTCCTCGCCCTCCTCACACATTTTCGCCTAGGTTTTTTTTTTTTTTTATTTATATGATAACAAAGCAATACATAAAGTTTTTACATTAACAGTATAATATAAACTTACATTAAGTTTTTCCTTATACCTATTGATTTTATCGTTCGAGTAGGTAAAAGTGTCTAAGTTACGTTCTCATCCTTTGTTTGACCGATAGGCTATACATATTTTTCTGTATAATAGTATAATTACATCATTTTACAAAATATGTGGGTGAGTTAAAATAAATAACAGAAAAACACAACAATGCACTAAGTAGACGGATAATTCGTCGTTATACACAGCGTGTTCAATATTGTTAATACATAATGGATTATTATGATTATAATTCTAAAATTCTATTACAATTATACGAGACTACCGCATGGTCTTTTATATATGCAATACATACCTACACATATACATATACGCAATCACATACGCACATATACATACATATACACAATAATTTCTTCATAGGCATATATATATATATATATATACATATACACATACATACATACATACTACATACATATACACCCACATATGTCAACAAACACAATCACACACACGCACATACGTTTACAATGCAAATATTGCTCGATAGGAATCTATTAGAACTTGTAAGTCGTTGAGGTTATGTATTATTTAATTTATTAAGAAAATAAAATTTGAGTTTATTTTTTATATTTTTTTCATTTATTTCTGTTTTTAGGTTTTGTGGCAGTTGATTTATTAATGTAGGTACTGTATAGGACAGCAAATTTTTTACCATACATATTATTATATACTGGAATATTTAGCTTTGATTTCAGAGAGTTTCTTGTTGTTCTGTTAATAATATACGGTACTTGAATATCTTTGTTAAAATACTGCTCGGTTAAAAGATTATAATTAACTTTATCGTGTATTGGAATTAATTTACAATGATAAAAAAGTCCTTCATTGTTATTTTTGTACTTATTTCTAACTTTTATTGGTAATATTGTCTTTAATACTCTCAGCTGAAGTTCATATATTTTATTAAGGTGATTTTTAAATGTGCGGCCGTAACTACTTAAGCCATAGGATATAATGGATTCACCCAGGGCCTTATAGAGTGATAATGCCGTATAATAAGGAATTTTATTTTTAATGAGTGAGAATTTAGCCAATATAGCTTTCAGTCTGTTGCAAACATTATTGATGTGTTCTGTCCATTTCATTCTATTATCTATTAATAATCCCAAATATCTGTGTGTACTAACTATTTCTATGGGTAAACAATTACACTTAACGTTCTTACTATTGCTGTGAATACAGTTATGGTCATGACCAATGATATTTTCATCTAAATTTTGCTTGTTGTGACTAGAACTTAGGTACATTAACTTTGTTTTTTCTGAATTTAAAACTAAACCCGAGTCATGAGACCATTTTAGTAGGTTATTGAAATCTTGTTGAAGAAGTTTCATTGCAGTGTTTATATTCTTGTCGGCCATCAGTAAGCAAGTGTCGTCAGCAAATTGATAAATTTCGCTATGCTTGATTACATTTGGTAGACTGTTTACATATGTTAAATAATGCAAGGGTCCCAGTACTGAACCTTGCGCTGTTCCTTCAGTAACAGGTATGGGGTTACTCAATGAATTCTCCACTTTTACACGATATGATCTATGTTCTAGATAATTTTTACACCATTTTAACAGTGATCCTCTTATGCCACAGTGTTCCAGTCTATTCAACAATATATCATGTCTTGAAGTGTCAAAAGCTTTAGTGTAATCTATAAAAATAATAAGTATTTGTTTTTTATTGTTTAGGTGTTTATATACAGAGTCAGTAAAGTTTGTTAGTAGCTGGGTTGTGTTTTTTTTGGGTTGATATCCGTACTGTGTATCGGTTAATATTTTGTTATGTGTATAATACTTAAGTATTTGTTGTGATACATATTTTTCTACAATTTTATTTATAGTTGTTAATATAGTTATAGGTCTATAATTTTCATATTTAGCCTTACTACCCTTCTTAAGTATTGGTCTAACAATCCCATTTTTGAGGTTATCTGGATATACACCTGCCGTTACACAAAGATTGATAAACTTTGCGATTATCGGAGCTATATCCTTTAACATAAGCTTAATGTCTATGGCTCTTACATTGTCAGAACCAGGTGCCTTCTTTATGCTTAATTGTTTTATTATATATTCTATATTACTCGCAGTAGCTTTTTGAAATCGCATGGTCATATTAGCAGGGAAAATATAACTTTTAGTATCCAATAAATTACGGTTACATTTTGGTATTATTGATTTTATCCCTTTGCTTATTGTATTGGAAAAATTATTTGCTATATCACTATTAGATACATTATATTTTCTAAAAGCGCTTGTAATGGTATCGTCAACGGATTGTTTGATTTTACCTGTTATTGAGTTCAATATGTGCCATAATTTTCTAGGATTTTTTCGACTATGAATAATTTCATTTTTAATAAATTTATTTTTAGATTTTTCTATAAGTTTATTAACAAAGTTTCTAGCTTTATTGTATTTAATTTTTAAAACCATATTGTTAGGATCACGTATCCATTCCTTAAATAATTTATCTCTATATACACATGCTTTATTAATTCTAAGGTTAAACCATTTAAAATTGCTGTTTTTTAGTTTATTGGTAATTTTTTTAATAGTTTCTGAGCTTTTGTAACATTTATTTATATTGTGACACATACATTCATACAATTCTATAGGACAATTGTGATTCTTGTATATGTTTTGCCACTTTATTTCCTGAAATAATTTATGTAATTTACTTTCGTTATAAGAAGTTTTAAAAATAAACTCAGCCTGTATATGATCAATGTTGACACATGCAACTGCTATCGCACGGTGATCGGCCAGTACAGTACTTAGTGCCGCTGCGTACAGTTCTTGTGTGCGGGATCTCACATAAATATGGTCTATACAAGTTTTACTTAATTTGCTATCACGTGTTTCGATACGAGTATAATCGGTGATCCCACACGCAAGCCCATAAGCATGTAGCATCGTACTGTATTTATGCGTTATAGGTGTATCTTTCTTTATGTCAATGTTAATATCTCCCAGCAATAGCAGGTCGCACTGTGATTCCATATTATTCAATAATCTGCTTAATTCCTGTATGAATAAGTGTTTGCTGGTATTTGGCGGTCGGTACACTGCACATAAGTTTACGATATAATTTTTAGGTGTGATAATTTTCATTGCTAGGCATTCAAAATGTTGTGTTATGGTTTTAATAGATGTCATTTTGTGTTTTGTATTAATATATATAATGATCCCTCCACCTTTTTGATAACTCCGTAGTTTAGTGTACATGAAATATCCATTCAGGTTATATAAACAACTTAACGAATTATATATATTTACCTCCGTGACTACGACAACATCCACACACCTCTTACTTGTTAATATATGTTGTTCGAGTGCATTGAAATTTTTTATTAAGGATCTTATGTTTATATGAATGGCTAGTAAGTTAGTTGAATTTATGCTAGGTATACAATTGATGAAATCATTTATATCGGTGCAGTCAGTGATTTCAAGGATGTCAGTACATTCAAATTTTTATAAATATTTAGAAATTTGTTAGTAATCTACACAGTATTCTAATAAGTAATCAATCTAGTAATAAATTTTTAACATCGTCTACCGTCCTTATAATTATACTGCTTGTCTTGTCTTCCATTCTCACTCTGATGACTCCTTTCTTACACCATATGAACTTGGACTTATTTTTGAGATTTTTTTTGGTCTCCCATAGTAGCTTCTTATTATAAGATGTTAATGCTTCTCTTATATAAATAATTTCTTCTTTATTTTTTCATAAGTGGGTATTAACAATAATATCAGATGTTAATATTTTTGTATTGTTTGCTTTTTCGAGCCATTTTTCTTGAATACTTTCGGTTTTAAACTTTACCTGTAGCATACCTGGACGGTCATGTTTCCCTTTTACTCGTATTGTTCCTTGAATGTCCTCAAGCGATTCTCCCAGTTTGTCCGCTATTTTATGTACAATTTCTTCAATAGATTCGTCTTCTATGAAGGGCACATTTGCAATTTCGATGTTGTTCGATAATTGTTTCTGCTCCATATCTTGAATCCTCTGTTCCAATGCACTAATATGAGTTTGCAGGTGATTATTTTTATTAGTTAGCTCATTATTTTTCTTACGCAGTTCCTGAATGTTTTTCTTAAAAGTATCCATATATTCCAGCACTTCGTCTACCTTTTCAGTATGAAATTGAAGTGACTGCTGAAATTGTTTCATTTCCTTTGATATAGCTTTTTCCACTTCTTTATACATGTCGCCTAGTATTTTGTTGAGGTATGCGAGTGATTTTCGCATGTCCGTCAGTTAACACTCTGACCATTTGATCTTCATTGTTTTTTGGAAGGTCACATTAGTTGCTATTAAATACATTTTAAATTAAGTAAATAAAAACATTTTAATTCTAAAAAATGTAATCGAATTATAATTTTTAATCAATTAAAATTTTTTAATAATTTTTTCAATCGATTTCATTTATTGACTTAATTTTTTTTATTGATTTAATTTTTTATCAATTGATAATAATCGATAATCAATTGATAATTTTTTAGTTTACATAAATAGTACCTATAGGTCTATATTGTAATAACATTAATTTATTTTTTACTTATCTTGAACATAGCTCGCTGCGATATACGTTTCAATAAAATATATACGATTCTAAAAAGATAATTCGTAATAAGACGTTCGCACAACCGTCCCTTAAATGCTTCATGCAAACTGGACGGCGCGTCAAGTGCTTCATGCATACTGGACGGGATTGACGTCAAGTACAACGGATCGTGTGTGTGCTCTAGGGGCGTCATGCCAAACGACGCGTCATGCAAACTGGACAGACTTGATCAAATATACTTGATCGTGTATGGCAGGCATTAGACGAAAAGTTGCCACACGAACTATATCGATATGTCGGCGTCGATATGTCGCGTCGACGTTAACTTTATGTCATTATATTGATGTCATTATGTTGGTATTTACTGTCGATATCGATATGTCAATATCGTTATGTTGACGTTTCAATATAGAATTAATGTCGGTACCAGTTTATCGATGTGTCGATATTTTAACATCGAATAGTCGATATCGTTATCTTAATATGTTGATATTCAATGTCGAAATGTCGACATGGTTATATGGATGAATCGATATTTCAAACCGAAAAGTCGATATCGTTGTGTTAATATGTCGATATTTCAATGTCGAAATGTCGATATTTTTGTGTCGATATTTTAATATCGAAATGTCGATGTTGATGTATCAATGTTGATATTATGTTCATACATATTTGTGTGAACATGTTTTAAGTTAAAATGTAATATGCTTTTAGTTTTATACGTTGCATACTTGATTTATAAGAAAATCAACTGTGTTCTCTGACAACCGGACGGTCGCCTTGACTAATTTTATAAGGATTCTGATTTTCTTTGTGGAGCGGAACCCTGATAATATGTAATGCCTTACAGCCTTATATATACAACATAGATATGTACGAGTATATTATCTATAACATACGCTGTATTATCCCTTAATAGTTTTTAACATTTTCCCATTCCTTTTACCAGTAGGTATACTCGTATATTACGTACATACCTACTACAAATATATGTCACTGCGTTTTGCCTACTATTGTAAGTAAACTCAATAAGAACAATGTTAAATAAACCGTGTAATAATTTCTTTTGTTATTATGCCTACAGCCTTATCACACGAATACATGTACATAAATAATGATTAACGTCAAAATCGGTACAGTCCCTAAAAGCGTTGAACTGCGGTTAATTAGTTAACATTACATAAAACTAAAAACTTCTTTGTGTAAGAATCGAATTAAATTACAAATTCTTTTTCCGTTGGGTTCAATATAGCTCCAAGGCGGTCCCATTTAAATTTCATTGATATTGGAGCTTGGATTTCGAAAATACACCAAATAATTCTTACGCTTTATTTAGCTTAATGATTCTTTTGTATATTACATACATACATATCTTCACGCCGTATCCCTAAGGGGGTAGTCAGAGATTTTATTACTAAATTAGCTTATGTTTGTGTTTTATGTGGTTACATGTCGTTATTTATATTTTTTTTTTTGGTAAAAACTGTGTTTATTAGTTATAAAAACTGACTTTCAAGTTATCACGCACGACATCGAATTTAAACCTCAAATTGTAATAAAAATAAGGAATTTTGTAAAAGTTTGACTATTATTTTAGTAATTAATACACGATAGGGTTTTTGACACATTTTCATCTCATTCTCTTCACTATGTATTACACTTCGCACGCAGCGAAAACTCCTTAAAAATGACTACATGTATTTAATAAAACGTTGCTGTTTTAGATAAGATATTTATTTTTAGATAGGCTCAGGGCGCGTTTATTTGACACAAACTCCTTCGCGCCGATACAACGCGGTCAACTCTCGAAACCCAACTTGAAGTTTTAACACTCCTAATTAGCATACACTAGAGGGGTAGGTTGACATTCTCGTGTATTTATTAAAAGCGAATGTAAACTCTATCCGCTAGGCAACAACGTTCAAATTTCTGAGAACTACCCAATCGCGCGATGGCCGCGAGTGATCGCGCATTGATCGCGCGGCGACTGCGCGGTCGCAGCGCGGTTGTATAGTTCCCAGAAATTTGAACGTTGTTGCCTAGTTAATAGAGTTTACATTCGCTTTTAATAATTACACGAGAATGTTAACTCGAGGCCGGTGTGTGGTGGCCACAATAAAGTTTTCGCGTCGTATGTCTACGCTTTTAGTGAATTCAGTGTTATGAGAAAAAATTTTTACAGAAAGTTCCTAGGTTCTGGTTTAAAATTGATCTTGTTCTAAATTGCTTTGAGAGTTCGCCTATGAAGCGCAGCGCAGCGCAACGCAACAGAATTCGTTCATTGCCCCCACGCCCTATGGCGATAAGAATAAAATTAATCTGACAAGTGTTTATTATTCTTATCGAAAATTTAAAAGAAAACGACGATGGTTAACTGTGGAGCTTGTGGTCAATTTATGCCTAAAAAATCAACAGATGGCGTAACTTGTGCTGCTTGTCCATCACTATATCACCTTGGATGCTTGGGCAGAGCGAAGGCGGCTGCTAGATTACCAAATTGGTTATGTCCTGAGTGCTCAAAAAATAAGCCGCGTGATAATTTGACTGTAAAAAATAAAAAATACTCAGCATACGACTTTCGACGAAATAATGGAGAAATCCTTGGTATCGAATGTGGATAATTTGGACAGTGGGTTTACGGATATCTCTAGAGAATCAGGACATATCGAATTGGGACTTGAGATGAGGCTTCTCCGGAAACAGATGGCCGATATGATTGAGGAAATCAAAATGTTGCGTCAGGATGTCTTGGGCTTCCGTAGTATTCTACAAGGCCATACAATGCGACTGGAGTTCTTAAAAAAAGTGTCGAGGGCTTGGAGGACAAATTGGCGACAAAGACCGACAATGCCAGTCACCTTGAATGCGTCGTTGAGCAACTGAAACTGGAGTTTAATGAAAGGGATTAGGATTTATTAGCAAATGATATTGAGATATCTAAAGTGCCAGAAGCCAATGGTGAAAATCCCGGGCATCTGGTGGCTCTCATCGGTGCTAAAATAGGAGTGCCAATTGATGAGCAGGATATTGTGTTGGCCGAGAGGGTAGGGCTAAGGCGGTCGGGTGTCGCTGGTAGCACTAGGGACCGACCACGCCCTCTAGTGGTTCGTTTGGCACGCAGGTCGCTTCGTGACGAGTTACTGCGGTGTATGCGAGTGCGTCGAGGCGCTAATACTGCTGATTTTGGTCTAATGAGTGAATATCGCCCATTCTATATAAATGAGCGACTCACCAAATACAAACGCCAGTTATTGAACAAGGTGCGCGAGATTCAAAAAAGTTTGCTGTGGAATTTCGTGTGGACGAGGCGGGGTCGCATCTTCGTTAAACAAGACGAGGTGAAACCTACGAGGTGTTTTTGGCGTTGACTCCGTTTCATGTTATCGTTACTTTTTCATATCTGGTAATTTTATGTGTGACATTTTTGAGTAATGTTATTGTAATATACTACATCTATGAGTTACTCGCTAAATATGATTGTCGAAGTAATGTAATGCATAATGTTAGCTTTCTGTGGATAATGTTGCATCATAATATAATATTGCGGGTATTCGCCAGTAAAATATCGACACAATTACTCTATTGGAGAATAGAAGCATATTCAGAATTATGGTCTCAGATGTGGTGTGTGTGTGTATTTAATTTTATTACTTTTATATACAATTCGGTATGTTTTATCATGGTTTCACCTGTTACGGTTCAGCTGAGGTCTATCAATAATTATTATCAGATATACAATTCGAAACGCCTTATTTGGTATTTTGAAAATGATACTAAGCGCAGTAATGATTATTTATATTTAATATCGTTTTTACTATTATTATATATGAACCATAACAAGTTCTTCAAGGTCGGACTGTTAAATGCGGGATCTTTAGGAACTAACCATGACAATTACTTGTTAGCTATGGATCGTCATCAGGTCGATTTAAAGGCTATAAACGAGACACGGTTGAAACAGGGAGGAGAAGGTCGAGCGCCCTCTGTTCCCAAATTTCAACTCAAACATATATCGCGGCCTGCTGAAATTCGTGGCGGCCGAGGCGGGGGAGTGGGAATTTACATTAAACGTGGCATAAACGCAAGTGTTTGTTCTCATCCAGTGCATCGATCGGTTGAACAAATGTAGCTTAAAATAAAGGTCAATCATATCAAAATAACTGTCGGTACCGCTTATCGCCCGCCTTGGCTTGACCCGCAAATATTTTTGAATGCTGTAATCGATACAATTACTTCATTCTCTAACTATGATTATTTAATTTTGTTGGGTGATTTTAATATTAATTTATTGAATTCATTGGACAATAAGACCTCATTGTTGAGCACTTTTCTGAATTGTACTGGTTTGAAACAATTTGTTCCTGACCCTACGCATTTCACTTAAAATAGTCAGACCTTGATTGATGTTGTTTGTACTAATGCATGTGTCCGTCATATTGCTGTTGACTCTGTTGGAATACTTAATGGCCATACCCTTCTATCCTGTGAGTTTATATTTCGTAAACTTCGTATATCAGCTGAAACAATCACCTTTAGGCCATTGGCGAATATTGATATTGATATATTTAACGATCATTTACAATCTTTCATCTGGGATAGGATTAAATCTTTTAGCGATGTGGACAGTATTGTGTCGTATTACACACAAGCATTGCTTTATTTATTCAATCTATACGCACCTTCAAAAACACGAATTGTAAAGGGGCTACTTTCCCCGTGGATCACTGACACTCTGAAATGCATGATAGGTCTGCGTGATAAAGCACTGCACAGGTTTAGGCGAACTAAATTAGACGAACATATATAATAATATGTACAACACAATAATAATATGTAGAACATAAATATAATATGCAATATGTAGGGATTTGAAAAAACAAGTTGAGTTTGCAATATATAGTGAAAAACGCTGTTACTATGAATTACACATAAACAAAAGTATAAAAAACTCGAAAAATCTAAAATCGAAATTATTGCCTTCTAAGAATATGGAAATACCTATGCATATTGGTGAACCTGAAGTCATAAACCGACACTTCTTAAATGTTCCGGACGGTCACGATATTTCGATGTCGGTCCTTACTTATTACGAATATAATAGATTTGGTACTGAGACGTTCAGTTTAAGCCCGGTTGATATGACGGTAGCGCAAAAGATATTGAAAGAACTAAAATCTAACGTAATAGGTGCTGTTTGCTATCATTGGACATGATCTGTTTAGCGTCACACACTTTAGAAATAATAACGGTAATCAACAAATCAATTTCCACATCTAAATTTCCGTCCGGTTGGAAAACCGCAACAGTTAAGCCTCTACCAAAAGCACCTAACGTAAGCGAGTTAAAGGAGCTGCGTCCTATTAGTGTTTTGGCTTGCCTTTCCAAAATTCTAGAAAAAGCCGTTGCCTTTCAATTAAGGCGGTACATGGAATTACATAAAATTCTGCCTGATCCACAATCGGGGTTTAGAAGGGGCCGTAGCACTGCAACTGCCATTTTGGATGTGATGGACAATGTCTTGAGTGCTCGAGATGGGGGTAGGGGCACGATTCTGGTGCTTTTGGACTTTTCAAGGGCGTTTGACTCACTAAACATTTCTCTGCTGATATCTAAGTTAGCCTACTATGTTTTCGATTCTAAAACAGTCAAATGGTTTGACTCGTATCTGAGTAATCGTTCTCAAATGGTGGAGGTTCGTGATTCTAACGGAAAGAGCAAACGGTCTGGTCTTTTGCCAGTAAATAGAGGAGTTCCACAGAGATCAGTTTTAGGGCCATTATTGTTCATTATGTACTTTACTGCTGACATTACTAGATTAATGCTGACATTATTAACGTTATCAAGCACTGTAAGTATCATATATATGCCGATGACGTACAAATATATTATTCATTTAAACGTAACTGATTTCAAGACGCAGTTGCTAAAATAAATGAGGATCTGGATAACATATAGAACTGGGCTAAACGTAATTCTCTTATGTTAAATGCAAACAAAACAAAATATATGGTCATAGGCTCCAAGAAACAGATATAGGATAGAGGTGCTAAGAATTTGATGATTCATGTAGACGGGGTTCAAATTGAACGAGTCCATGAAGGGCGTAATCTTGGCTTAATAATCGATGAAGAATTGCGTTTTGAAAAACATATCACAGAAGCAGTTAGGAACTGTTTTTACCGACTTAAGCTTTTATATAATGTGCGTAGCTATCTTAGTACTTACGTACGTGAGATGTTAGTGGAGTCGCTTGTATTATCTAAGTTTAATTATCTGGATGTGGTTTATGGACCTAGGCTACTGTCCAAGACTTCCAAACTTATACAGAGGGTACAAAATGCCTGTGCACGATTTTGTTACAATATACCACCTAAAGCTCATGTAAGTCCTTACCTAAATGAAGGGAATATTCTAAAGATGCAGTACCGAAGAGACTTGCACTTGGTTACATTATTGTTCGACGTCATTAAATCAGAAGCACCTCAATACCTGCACTCCAAATTAGATTGAATGAGCGATTTTAGGAAGTTTGAATTGCGTGCATCATCTGCTGTCCTACGTATACCGTGACATAGAACTTCTGCGTTTAGAGGTAGCTTCAAATACAGTGCGACTAAGTGTTGGAACAATATCCCTCCACCATTGCGTCAATTACAGTGTGTTGGTAATTTTATATCAAAGCTAAAGAAAATTTTACTTGACTTGCAAAAGTCCAACACATAGTGGTCAGGTACATTGGAATGTAAATACATTAATGTATATTTAATACTTCTCAGTTTTAATAAAATATAATGTCTAAATTATCGCTTTAAAACCTACAGATAATATTCTTTGCTTACATTTATAGTTACATATTATATTATTATATTAGAAGCTTGTCAGATTTATACTTTAAATAGATATTTATAATAAATAAATTGACTTGCCTTATATTGTCTCGGTACTTACAAATATATCCTATTGCTTACATTTATATATCATATACTTAATATATACTTATTACATGTTTGGTTATTTTGTTTATTCTTTTTATTTTATTATCAGCTACCTACCTGATAGGCCTCACCTGAAAATCGGCGCTGTGGTTATGATTGTATGGATTGTATGTATAATTGTATGATTGTATGGATGTACGTGTATATGTCTGCAGCATATCCTGAGTTGAGGCTTTTTCGATTCACTGGGCCTAATTAATTTTTTTGAATCGTTTGTTTTATGCTTGTTAATTTTTATTGTATAAGTCTAATATGTTTCATAACTGAATGTACATGTGTATTTTTTTTTCGAATGTTCTAATTTTTAATAGTGTGTCGAATAAATGTGTGTTTCTGTTTCTAGATATGCAACTGAATCTTTATGCAAAACAGTTTTTTTTTGGATTTTTTTTTTAATGAAATTTTTTAGCTAACCGTCTTTTCACGTATAAGGATTTCAAGATAAAGAGTTGAAATTGTGTGTGTCCAAACACACCAAAATCTGCGTAGGTGGACTCTTAATGGAACCTTTACAGTTTCGATATGATATCATAGTGGCTTCACTTAGTTCTAATTTACGGAGTTTTAGATTCTTTAAAAATTTCATTAACATTACAAGAAATAGACCTTCAGACTTTAGTAACGGGCAATCTTAATTATGTAGGTATTCCTAACGTATTTATATAGCTATTTTTGTACTTAAGTTTTTAACTTATGGTACGTATGTCAAAGAAACCATTGAAATCTCTCGGCACAAGAACTTCAATCGTGGGGACGGGTTTAAATTGTCCAATATGTGGAATACAGTGATAGGCTTAAGGACAATAGGGCCAACGATTACTAAAAATCGTGACGATATAGTGAGTGTGTATTGTCGAGGGGATTATCGAGTGAACTCCGGCAGTGATAGTGAATTATAACAACTACGAGCCGGAAAAAGGGTAGACTGAAATATATGCTCTCGAATATCCACCCGCAGTCTCGCCAGTTCGCCCATGAACATGGTGCTTGCAACAGCATTGAAATATCAGGAAACTCAAAAATATTTAATATTGCGGTAAGTTCTTACCGCTAATTAATATAATAAAATAATACCGTTAATTTATTGTTAAATTATAAAATATGAGATAATTATTTTTAAATAAAACAAGTTTTATTTAAAGTAATTATCTCATTAGAAGTTAAAATACACTAAGACGAAATATCGATCTAGATGTTTACTTTTAAAGCGATCCCCGTCAAACTGGCATCTAAGATCACTTCACTTCGCTCCTAGTATGTTTGGTTTAGAGAATTCCATTTCAAGGCCAAGTGAGTTCGAATGAGAAATGTAGTGAATTGTCGAACGAGTTTCGCTTGGGCGATTCGAGTTTTTACAGAATTGCATGGCTAAACTGTCTGTACTTCTTTACACAATATCGAGGTAATATTACTACGCATTTTTCTGTGAGTTTGCGTTTGCCTGTTTTTTTCTTGTTTTATATTAACGTTGTTCTCTTTTTGTCCAAATATCTTGAAAGAAATATAATACGAAATGAATGTTTTGCCAATACAAAATTCTTAGTATTCCGTTTGAAGTCAAGAAAATGATTTAAGATTTATTCATATTTATGTCCCAATAAAATAACGCTTTCAGATATTTCTAAGCAGTAAATAACATGTTTCTGAAAGTTGGTAGGTATATGAACGGTAACGATGTACCGTTCATATACCGTTCATATATTATTAAGATTTCGCTGTTATTAAGTGTATAATACACATCTTACAATTACTTCCGTAAGGATAAAAATATTATTTCGATTAAGTATTTTGAAATATTGTAAACGCAATAATAATTCGTTATGTCTGTGAGAAATATGTTATTTTCTATAGTAAATTTAAAATATAAATGTAGGAAAAGGAATGCTTCACAATTTTATATTTTATTCAGATGTCATCTGCACAAAAGCTAAGAAAAAATGAAATACAGGAAAATTAATTTGATTAATAATATATTTCATTGATGAAATACTTATAAAAATCGTGGCACTGAAATTATTATCATTTTTTATAGAGTTTAGCTCTATACATAAAACATAAATAAAAGTTTGAAAATAATTGCTTAATTCAGTTAATTTTGAATATTTGTTATTGCATGCGTTCTGTAGGAGATCTCGGAGTCCTTCGACAACGTGCCGAGGATGACCACCGCAGGACTACATTGTAGACGAGTGGTCAGTTGTCTGAGTTATCAAGCCACCACTAAGCCCTTATTCTTAACGACTCTCGCCACCTGGTGATAGCAGGGACCAACGGCTTAACGTGTCTTCTGAGGCTCGGAGATGCTCGAGATACGTATAATGCAAAAAGGTTGCTCATACACTGACGCTTCGATAATCATATCTTTGGAGTGTCATAATTAGCATTACCGTCTTTTACTTTAAAGTCTACTTGTATTTGAAATGCTTTTATCTATTAATATAATGTTTTTATTTAATAAAATAAAAAATAAGTGATTCTAAGAAAAACTTGCACAACCAATACAACTTTGAAAATTAGTAAGTTTATTATGGCAATAAGGAGACCAATAACACAAAGAGTCGATAACTGCTGGGGAAGTAAGGTTCTGTCGTGGCCAGAACATGTAGTGAAAGACCACCCGCCACAAGATGGATTGAAGAAACAGCCAAATTTGCAGGGACTTGGTGGAACCAAACTGCACAGGTCCGTGAGCTTTGGCGAGATATGGGGGAGTCCTATGTCTAGCAGTGGACGTCGTTTGTCTGTGATTATGTTTATGAGATGATGAAGAAGGCTCCATGCGACATTGGGAATATCACAGAAAATAGATGTTGTAGTAGTGTATAAAAAGTATTTCGCGACTTCCTGTCGCAAAACGTCTTCGGATGTATAAAGAGGATCAGACATAGGTCCTAGGTAAGTAATAGGTAGGTATCTCCCTTTGACTTTGACAGAAATAATTTTTATATTAATACAAATAATTTATAAACAATAGCAGTGTTTCTTCATTATCGCGCGACGATTTTTCGTTAATCTGTGCGTAGGTTGTCAGCAAAAACTATTTCTAGCTTTAATTTTTTGCATTAGCCTATAATCTATCCTGGTTGCCACATAGGCTGATGTTAAAAATTTATTCGTCGCTATCGGACTGTGGTCCACGGTATATGGTGGCGGCTTGTCCAATGACGTCGACAGCGGGCTTTGCTTTGATGATGCCGTCACGGATATTCTGGCCAACCTTTTCCTGGGAAATACAAAAAATGATATATGTGATAAAAAAAAAAATTAAAAACATTTCATTTAAATAACTTTGAAAAAAACCAAGTAAATTTAAAATAAATAGTATTGAAATATAGTACATTTGAAATGTACATATTTGGAATGTTAAATTAAGTTTATTGTGTATACGTATTACATAATATTCTTATTATTTTTCAGCTACACAAATAAATAAAATAGAAGTATCTGTTTGTGATTTAGAAGTAAAAAGTTTTTCTTAACCTTATATTTGCACGTTATTCGAAACCTAAACCTAAACAAGCTATTTTTAAACTTTTTTCTGTCTGTTTGTTTGTCCAAGCTAATTTCCTTAACGGGCAAATTGTTTCGATCAGACTTTAATTGGCAGGCTTTTATTTAGTATTCCAAACCATTTTCAATACCAGAAAAAAACAAATTTAACGCGTGTAAAACCGCGGAGCATGGCTAGTATACATATAAAATGAGCAAAATAAAAAAGTATATTTTATCCATCAAATATAACACTAAATCAAGAAGCAAGTAAACTGATTTTATTTATATAATCAATGAGCGAATAACCTGTATTTTTTATAAAAATTATATAAAATGAAATAGAAATATGTAATAAAAAACTTACCAAATCATGCCAAAAGTCAGGTTTGGGGACAGCGGATACTGTCGTCGACAAAGCCATGAGGCAAGCGAAAAGGAAAGAGACTACCCACAAGAAGTTCATTTTTTAAATTTGTTTTTGGTATTAACTTGAATATCTTTACGATGCTGAAAGTGTTATGTTAAATGTCTCTAACACTTTGCTTTATATATTGACTGCACTAACTGAAAAACAAAGTTATATTTTCGTTCGTAAAAGTACTTTTTTGTTAGTATTATGAGGATAAACGTATGAGACATAAGAACTACGTCGTTTCTTGAACTGGAATTTAACTTTGTTTCACAGAGAAACGATCTGATACCGAGGGAAGTACCTAGCGATTGTAATTTATTTATAGAAACAAGTCTCTGGTAAAATGGATTTTTTTGCAATACGTTAAGATTTATAATTTCATGTTTTTTAAATTTATACTTATTTTTTTTAATTTTCATTAATTTTTTTTAATTTTTATTTAAGCATATAATTTGTAGGAGCTTATTGAACAAAATATTTTAATGGTCGAAAAATAAAACTATGGTACATTTTTAAGTTAAAACTTATTTGGAAAGTGTGAAATTATGAAGAGAAAATAGTATAAATGCGTGTTCGTTGTATCGTTGTTATTAGTTGATCAGTATTGCACTGATCTCGGTGAAATATTCTGTTTGTGAGGCTTTAATTCAAAAAACCAGTGAAGACTGTGTCTGGCACGCTTACAAACTTAGCGTTTAGTGGCGATTTCCAAGAAAACAGAAGTTAAATTAGGAAAAAATTAAAAACTCGGGCTCTTTTTGACAGAATCAGATTGTAACTTTTTTTTTTAAATTTACCCGTAACTTAATTCCATGTTTCTTATTTCTAATATTAGGTACTGATTTAAATCTGAGCTAAATTTCAACTTAGTAGTAGTAAAGATTTCAGAATAATTCAGCTGTGACATACAGACCGACAGACAGAAAGAAAGATAATGTGACGAGTTTTTTCCAACTGGGATAGCCCAGTCTAGCCTAATATAGATTAGCCTAAATAATAGAATAATAATAATTGAACTCTAGTTTCAATTCAATTAGCATGAAGGAACTGAATTAAAATATGAAGATGATATGGTTAAAGTATGAAATTGCCGTTTTAATGCACTGGCCACTCTTTGCATTAAAATTAAACCTGCAATGTGTCAGATGTCAGTGAAACATTTTTCGCACGAGAACTATATCATTTTAAATTTAAAAAAAACATGACATTTGATTGGTCGACTTTCAATTGTTTTTACGTTCAGCTTTTAACGTGAAAATGGATATGGCGAAAATCAGAGTAATTTTCGAATACGAGTTTCGACGTGGGATTAACGCAGCAGAAACTGCTCGTAACGTCAATGCTGTGTTTGGAGAGAATACGGCTAACGAACGCACTATGAGTTTTTAGTTTAACTGCTTAGTAGCGGAAACTACGACTCGAAGAATGAAGCACGAGGAAGACCAGCCACTAAAGTAATTAGATTAGATACTACAATTACCTATCTACAAGATAAATAAAAATGAATTGAAGGTTATGGTGCAAGCCGATTTTTTATTTTTTTACCACTCACAATTTTTTCAGCGATTTGGACAATTTTTTGCACGAAAAAAAATTTTCTTCCCAGGAAACAGTACAAAATGGCTTCACACAGCTTATGGAGTCCAGGTCTCCAGAATTTTATTGCAAAGGTTTACATGATCTTCCAATTAGATGGCAAAAATCTATATACAACATGACTAAATACTTTGATTCAATAAATATATTTCGTCCTAGAAAAAAATTGTTTTATTTTTTCAGAACGAAACGGCAATTTCATACTTTAGCCCCTAAAATTATTTTTAGCCGTATTCGAATTGCTTACCTATTACTTTTATGCTTTCAAGAACGGTTTTTAGGGTTTTTATCCTGCCTAATATAGCAGGGAGAAGGCAGGAATCGACTCCATCCTTTCTTTCGGTTATTGATATTCCTTTCATACATAGATTTAGCTTTCATACGTATAAATTCATGAATCAATTTTCACTTTCTTGTTTACAATGCGTATTAATAAGGCCTGTAGCATAATTCCGGCGTTATCTCAAACATATTTGGCCAAAAAAAATTAAACATGTCATAAAAGTCACCTTATTATTAATTCACATCAGGCAAGACTGAACTCAAACATACGCCCATTTGTAAAAAAAAAACTGGAAGAGCGTGTTGGACATTTAGTAATGTAGAATTCTTTAGCAACTTCGGATAAAGTTTTTATTAATTAAAACAATATATTGAAAATTCTCAGTAACTATTTAATTTTTTAACCAACATCAAAAACATTATTTTCATTTTTATATTTTTTAATGTATGGTCGGTAACTTCTTTATGAATGAACACAATTCAATGATTCTTTTTCCTTTCGGTTCAGAATAGCTCCAAAGTGGTCCCGTTTCAATTTTACTGATATAAATCGGTGCCAAATCTGTATGCAACAACAGAAAGTCGATTAGTTTGGTCGGCTATTGACTTCAGTAACAGTCAAATTTAATTATATAGATATTTGTATCGTATTCAAGTTATGTTGAACTTGAGTTTTGATTAGTAAAGGATAATTATTTTGCAATGTTCAGTGCTTTTTTAAGTCGTTTTAATTTCTTTAAGTTGTTTTTTCCATTTATGATTTTGGGCTTCTAACTTTCATCCCTTCTCTTCCCTTGACGACCTCCGTGGCGCGACGGCTAAGCGCGTTGGAAAATAAACGGGGGTTGCGGGTTCGATTCCCGCTCCGAGTCTGGGTGTTTATGTATAATATGTATTTATTTACAAAAGAAAATTACATATAAGTAGTATATCAGTTGTCTAGTACCCATAACACAAGCGCTGTGCTCCTTACATAGGGACTAGACGGCGCTGTGTGAAATGTCTGAGTATATTGTTATTATTATTCTATTCTCATTTCATTTCATCCCATCTAGCTCTGTAGTTGTAAAGACTACGGAATAATTTGACTATATCATACACACAGACAGACAAAAACCATGATGGAAGTGGACGGCAAGGGTTCCATTTTGTCATTTGGCCATTTTGGTTAGAGAATTCTAATATCCAGCCAAGTATAAATTCATTCAATGTATTCAATATTCCATGCTGTTAATAATGTTTGTCACAGATCCTTCTCTTTATGTAAAATAGTATCTAACGTGTAATCCTGAATCATAAAAGTAATCTCAATAATTTTTAATTACTTTTAAAAAACGTTATTGTCGATGTATCACGATTATTTGAATTTTTTTTTGTTATTTGTTGGAATAAAGGGTATAACAAATAAGGATGGACAGCTATGTTCAGTTATTAAAAAAAAATAGTAGAGCAAAATAACGTTCTTAAATACATGATTTATTCGTTGCACATACTTCAATAATAATTGGATTTCAATATTTGGGAACAAAACTTTCGGGCGCAAGTTGTAGGGTTTCAACGAGGCAATTAATTGGTGACCTCGGAGGTGTCCTTGACCTTAATCTTCATTCATTTGAAGGTCCAGACGATTTTTTTAAAATGGATGAAGCGGAAATTTTGCAATTAGGTCACCCATTTCAAAACCTTACAACTTTGTCAAAAATTTTGCTAAATAATGAGACCCATTGAAGATATTCCATTGCCCCCAGTTAAAATACCTTATCCGTTATAACAGTGTCTAAACTCTTGACAGCAATTGGCTGACTCATAAATAGCTCCAACCGTACAATGGCACTAATTATATGGCTTCAAACTTAAAAGATTGCGTGAACAGTTGCATACAGTGGACTAGGGGAGTTCTCAATAACATACGGACTCTAAGGTAACTTAGAAAGTTCAGTTTTTAAGTAACTCAGAAAGTGTTGTTTTTATTCTGCCTTAAATATAGTGAAAAGGGCTTTATATCCGCCGGGGTTTCAAATGGTCACTGTTGTAGAGAAGGGTAGGTCCAGCTTTTTTAAGAATACGGGTCCGGATGTTAATTCTTCTCTGCGGGTACATACAGGTTCGGATTCCGTGTCCGCAGACTAGTATTGCTAATTTAGTATCAACTCCCAAACCGGACTTACAGAGTTTGTGGAGCTCGATCTAACGTAGTACTAGGTAATAGAATTGCACCTTATTAGTTTGTGATCGTACCGTGATCAGGGTAAATTCTACTCCGCCGGCAAACACTTCTGTTCCAAAGGAAATGTGTTCGATTTTGGTTTGGATGTACATCCAAAAGTACCACTAGGTATACGGGTCCGCGGACACGCATCCGTCCGGACCGACTGTTGTTTTGTGACTGTTGACTGTTACCTTGCAGATGTAATAATTACGGGATATGCTTATTTTATATCCTTACAAAAAAAACATGCATTTAATAAAAAAAAATGTACAACCCTATCATTATGCCCTATATTCCAAAGGTTTGCTAGTGACGTAAAAACGCTGATATTAGGGTTGCCTAGAACGATTGACATTTGATGACCCATCCTTTTGAAATAACTTTGTGTACATATTAGGTCTTTACCTACGAAATTGCCGTTTAATATACAAAAAGTTAAAGTATTTTTTTTTACTTTTTTTTTTAATTTCTATTAACCAGTACGCATGCACCCATGCTATTGATGCATCTCTACCAGCGCAGTGGTAATTTTTCAATAACAATAATAATAATAATAATAAAATCTATTTATTCAGACAACTAAGATCCATTTGTTAGTAACAATATTCTTAATACGCTATGTTAGTAATACAGAAATGACAATAATACTAATATGAAGATAATTAATTTGGAATACTAATATGAAAATACTACTAATATGAAAATAAAATAAATAACAAACACTTACTAACTATACATATACAAGTCTATCAATAAAATGGCTTAGCATAGGCTCGAATTTACTACAAAACATTTTCAGATGCCCTTCGATGCCCTTCTTGAAGAACTCAGGTGTACGGTGTTGGATTATTGGGCCGAAAGCAAAGATGTAATATGATTTCGGTAGATTTATTTTGTAGAAAGCAGACACACGTTTAACACAAGACGCCAGGCACACAGAGAGAGAGAAAGGACAGCTGTCAACATCAATTGACACTTACACACAGATTATCTATTGTAATAATAATAATAAGAATATTTATGGCCAAAAATTGTTTTACAATATGATTACAATACATTATCTAAACGTGACAAAATGAATATGACAAAAACAGCATCCGTGCCGAACTAGGTTAAAACCTGTATTTCAGCTTTCGGCGCCACTCCACACATCAAAGTAGTTGAAACAAAATATGTGGACTAGGTTTGATGCTTAGTTTTCTGACAACAAATACATAATATTTAGAAAAGCTAAGCTAAGAGTGTGTATAAATGATCCTCTCATTAGTATATGGTGTGTGTGTACGTGTATGTATGTGAGAGGGTATGTATAACTTAAGATACAATTGAATACAAAAATAACGCGTCACAATAAATTTATATGTAGGGGTTATCCTGAAGCATATTAACCATACAAACAACCTTACACCTTGAAACATATTAACAACAACATCCAAAACTTCACCGAATCACCTTTAGAATTTTTTCAGTTTGACTGTAATCCAAAGTTTGTAAGCATGCTGTAACTTTCTTTTTACATTGGTTTGTATTGAGTGAGTAAATCGAGAGCATTTTGTTAATCTTGTGGTAAGTGTAAGGCCTCAAAAAACAATAAAATCTTTGAGCAAACGCAGAATTGAACAGTTTGGCAGTTTCGCAGACTCTGCCTTTACGACGGCTTATATCTTTGTGATGGTCATATGATGTGCCACTGTGTTGTTTAGGTACTATCCCTAGGATAAATAATTGCCAAATTGTTAGCATTTAACATTTTTGATAGAAAAGTTTAGTTGGAAACTAAAATGGACTAAACGTGCTTACTTTAAGAATGGCACTTTGAGCAATTTTTGCACATCTGAGTGTCGCAGGAGGAGCTCCTCCCCAGGAAGTTATACAGTAGGATGTCAGTGACTGACAGAGCGCAAAATAAATAAGTTTGAATAGTTTGGGCTCGGCAACATGTCTAAGGGTTTTAAAGATTGTAATAAGCTTACGAATCCTGCAACTAAGCGCTTCAATATGTTTTGCGAAGTTTAAATTAGAATCTTAGATCACCCCCAGATATTTAATATGTTTAATTTGCTCCAGTTTACTACAAGAACACTTACAATTATCCCAAATCTTGCAATTATGGACCACTAACTGATAGTTATCTCGCGAATTACTCAAATTCCGGATCGAGAAAGACATGTACTTTGTTTTTTCAGTATTAAGAGTCAATAAATTATCAGTAAGCTACTTAGAGACAGTATTAAGTTAATTTTGGGCTACTTCAAAAACTTCATGCCAATTATTAGCGGAAAGTAAAACAACAGTATCATCTGCGTATGAGATTAGTTTACCTTTCACAGGTTTGATTAGACATAATTAATTGATGTAAATCAAAAACAGAGTAGGACCAAGAACGCTACCTTGTGGGACTCCAAAAGTCGCAGGCAAATCAGCATTCGAGTAGTTTTCAATAACTGTCGCCTGGTAACGTTTGGATAGGTAACTTTTAAATAAGATAAGTTGAGTTCCTCTTATACCGATCGATTCAAGCTTCTCTAACAGCATGGGGACAGAGACCGTGTCAAAAGCCTTTGTCAAATCCAAAAAAATAGCCAGACATTTCTTTCGTGCATCTAAGGTAGTTGCTACGAAATCAGTTACAGCATGGACTGCATCTGATGTAGCTTTAGCACAACGGAAACCAAATTGGTTGTTAGCGAGTAATTGATGTTTTTCCAGGTAACTAATTAATCTGCAGTTAATTCACTTTTCTAGAATTTTAGAAATAGGAGGTAATAATAAAATAGGTCTATAATTCGTGGCATTATAATTACTGATTTCTTCAAATTATTCGGAAAGACTCCTACTCGAAATAAATGATTAAATAGAAAAGTAAGAGGAGGAACAAAACAATCTTTGAACTGTTTGAGGAGTCTGTTAGAAATCTTTTCCTATCCAGCTACACAGTCATTTTTAAGGTTCAATATTAGATTATTAACCTCAATGACACTGATATGTCATTTAGTACAAAAAAGTTTGATAAAAAAAAAGAGCAACTATTAGGGGCTTTGTTTACGTCACTGTTATTGTAAAGAATATTTTCTGCCAATTTCTTGCCAATGTTAGCAAAGAAGTCATTAACTTTATGGACTGATTTTTGTGGAATCTATGCTTAACAATTCCATAGCAGATTGTTTTGTTTTAGCAGTATTCGTAATATTTTTTATTGCCTGCCATACCTTTCTATTATCTTTACCTGCACTTGCAAGTTGTTCCCTCACAAAATTTCTTTTTATATTTCTTAATAGTAAGTTACAGTAATTTCTATAACGAATATAGGTGATCTTAAATATTTCATTGTCGGGATTCATTTTATGTTTGTAGTGTAATCTATCTCTATTTCGCATACAACGTAGAAGACCTGGTGTAATCCACGGTTTTATGATTTTTTTACGCCCTGCCAAGGGTATAATTTGAGAGTTTTTATTTAAGGCTGTTGTTACGGATCGAATAAAATATGTCATAGACTCATTTGGATCAAAAGATTCGAAGATTGGAGCAAAGTTGATGTTAGCTATGTCATTCTGAAGTTGTTTGAAGTTAGTTTTAATACCGGTTGTTAAGAAATAATTACGATTCTGTTTCCTACTCAAACACAATAGAACTGATTTATGATCTGTAATACTGGCTTGAATGACAATTGTGGTTGCTGAATGAATGAATGTCAACAAAACGTGATCAATACTAGTCCCACTAGCTTCACGAGTTACGTATAAATGAGCTGATAATAAAGAATAATAAGCAGCAAGGTTTAAGTATCGATTTAAATTTTTATTTGGTCTGTATTAATATCTCCCATTACAACGACATTTCGAAAGTGATGCAACTTTTGTAAGTTGTTGTCCAAAGTATTAAGAAATGAATCTAAATTACAATGTGACGGGGAGCGACATAACGCTAGAATAGCAGTATCAGATCCAATTTTCATAACTAGAGAATTTGCATCCTGAAAAGTTGGCTCCTCGACATTGATTATAATCTCATCCTTAACGTATGCAACAACACATCATTTTGTAAAAGGTTATTACGTGTTAAAAAAGATTGATATCCCTGTAAAGATGGAATAATTGTTGTGAAAGACAACCAACATTCAGTTAGAATAAGTATGTCAACGGCAACTATTTGTCTCTCAAGCAACACTCAATTTACCAGGGCTTGAAGCTCTGGTAAATTGAGATTAACACTACGAGTATTTTGTGTAAGTATTGTAAGACAAGATGAAGTAGATGGCAAAAATCTCCAACAGTCTCTCACATTGCATTCAAAAGTTTTTGAGACATTATAATTATCCAGGTCCTTTGATAAGTCTTTTAAGTTAGTATCGAATTTAAAAGTAAATATATGTAGGTCAAAAAAGTTAGACAATAACTCCAACACGATGAAGTCAAAGTATATCAGTATTAGATGAAGATAGGCATTACTTTTGTATTCATAATAATAATAATAAAATAAAATATTTGAAAATGATTGTGTAGTATACAATATGTACATATTTAAACTGAAATTGAGACTTAGAGTTATTAATAGTCTAAGATCTAGGTTCCCAAACTTATTTTGTCTACTGAGTCGAGAGCTCATGCAGTCGTTGTCTAAGATGCCTCCTAGCTAAATGAAATTACAAATCACCCCCCAGGCCTCTACACAACGCCCACAGGGGGGCGTTATCGCCCACTTTGGGAATGGGTGGTCTAAGACAACGAAAAAACAAATGGAAAAAAGCAAATCACATTGCATGCATAACATTTTAAAAGTAAATAAAGAATACGTAGTCATTTAACATTTTTTAGCTTTTCCAAGTCTGCTTCATTCTCAATTTTAATTTGCGAACATTTTACATTTTTACGAAGATAAACCTTTCCCCGAGTTGTCCAGCAAAAATCAAAGCCATTTTCCATCTGAAACGCCCTGGGCAAAAAAAATATTTTTTGAGATTTATGTGTTAACGTTTCGGCAATGAACTGGCCTAACAGGACAATTCAAATTGAAATGGCCAGTATTAAATTTGTCACCCTTCTGTTTATTCCTGTTAAAGTTTTTCACAGCCGATAATAATTTTTCCTTTGTAAATACAGAAGAAAATTCGGTAATTATTGGATTCGACTAGTCCTTAGCAGATATTCTGTGTACATCTTTAATATCTGAGTCTTTTATGTCAATATTAGCTGATTTTCCCAAGTGATGGACTAGCAGACAGAGATCCGATTTTGTTTCAGGCTTATTTATTTTATTCCTAAGAATATTACGTATTTCAAGACCTGATGCCTGAGTTCTGCGCTCCAGCATGTCGATTCTTTGTTCCAATTGCTAAATATATTTTTTGTCCTCTTTCTTCTCATCTTCCAACGATTTAATTCGAGATAAAAATTCGTTATATTAGTTAGAAAATATCTCAACAGACCTAGTGAATTCGACATTTTGTTCGCGTATACAATTAACAGATCCAATAAGATCATGAAATCACTTATTTTGCTCATTAGAAAGTGTCTCAAACATTTTTTTTTGTTGTCATAACAGTGGTATTGTAGTCTCGTTCGAGCTTCCTTTTTTTACGCTCGGTGACGTTTGTAGTTAAATGACGCAAATTGGGCTCAGAATCATAGTGTTGGAGTTCGTTCATCAACTTTAGCACTATCTGAGAGACATTTCCAGCTCAGTCGACATACTCGCCGTTTCAGTCGCTTCAAGTGGCTTTGTTGCATTATGTGGTGACAGAGGGGGCGGTGGCGAACATTTGAGCGGCATGCTAACAATTTCGAAAGTACCGGAATAATATAAATTAGAGTACGTTTGATATGAGAACACACTACGGAGAGGTGTTTTAGGGGTCTAATACTCTGGACCTCAATCGACGACTCAATAAAAAAATTTCGAACACCACTTTAAATAGATCTATCTCACATAAAATTAATATTCAAAGGAAGTAATGAGTTGCAGAATTTTGTCTCTGTCTAATATGAATTATGTACTATATCTTCTTCATTTACACACAAATAGATGATAATAAAAAACTCACAGGATTACGGTGTAGCTAGTAATTGTAGTGCTGTAAAACACCTGTGTGTGCGTAACTGCTTTTGCCGCTAAATAACGCAAGTCTCTTCACACAGACTGTGCTCCTGTACACTGTATTACATATTTTAAATTTAATTTTAAATTATTTTTTTTAAATAAAAAGAGAAACGAAAAAATACAACTGCAACATATCTAAATTTTTAAAGAAATTGTAAGAGTTTACACATTGTTTACATCACTCATTATAACACTAGGCCTTACACGAAGACAATAGGCACTAATGAACTAAAAATAATTATATGGTCCATTCTAGGCGTTAATCTTAACCTTTAAGTTTTTAACAATTTTGATGCAAACTTAAAATGTTTCACACTACATAAAGCTTTAGTAAATGTATCAGCTACCATTTCCTCAGTACAAAGATAACTTAATTTAATAATTTTTTTGTTAACCTAATCTCTTATATAATGATGTCTGATATCAATATGCTTGGTTCTCGAATGAGATATAGAATTATGACAAATTTTCTGAGCTGACTGATTATTTATCATTAAACAAGTAAACACTACAAATTACTCCAACACACTGTTGTACAAAGGTTTGCAAAAATATTGCCGTTGTGCAAGTGCCACGACACGTGCGTATTAGCGCACACACATACGAACCGCGAACGCTGGCTTTCTATGAAGACATCCTCCTGTTATGTTTATACTGTGAAACTTGGGTATGACATAGTTCTTAGAGAACTCCCATGTTGGTTTGGTAGAAAAAAATAAAGTTTATTCTCCCACGCAGGTCGTAGAAATCTCAAGGGGTTGCCAATTTTGTGTTTCACTTTGTACTTTTTTAGAGAAAATGTAGTATTTTCGGGCAAAGTACCTATTAATAAAAACAGTATATTGAATGAAAATTAAATAGCATGTAGGTAGTATGTTTTTAAATTATTTTATTTTTATAATGAATATCTTTTGTTATTTTGCTATAGACATTTAACTTACATACATCTTCACGCTGTATCCCTAACGGGGTGGTCAGAGAGTATGGAGCGTCAAGCTTTGGCGGTCTTTACATACTTCTTGCGCTTCCTCAAACCTCATCGTTCTCCTCACAAATTTTCGCCTAGGTATGCGAGTGCTTTTGAGATTTCCGTGAGCTAGCACTCTCGCTATTTGATCTTCGTAAGTCAAACTTGGTCTTCCTTGGCTTCTGCTACCACTCACTTTCGCTCTGTACATTTTCTTAGTCAGTTTCTCATCTCTCATTCTTTCTTTCTACGAGTATGTGTTTTAACCATCTAAGTATTCTTTTGCTATTATTACAATAGCACAGTCGTAAAAACCTGTCATACTGGTTACACCTAACAATTAAGAGTTTACTTGTAAACTTTCAAACAACGAAGAAACTCAAGCACATCTGTTCTTTTGTTTGAGAACTACGAAACTCGCAGACAAACACGCATATACAGATCAGATTGCTCGTGAAAATATATTATAGAAATTTTGTCAATCAATGTTTTTGGAATAATAGTGGCAGACTTTGGATATGGTAAATAATATTATAATGTAATGGGGTTGGCAATCCTAGTGGAAATATATGTAATATTGAAAACTTCAATAGCTCGGGGAGTATTGGAAATTAAGTGGATACCTATTGCATGTTCTTGCCTCAGTAATAATTCGACGAATTACATAAATATTGGCTTTCTTTTAATTTGCGCTATTGAGTCTGCATACAGAATATAACATTAGCTATATTACAAAACCAACTGACCGCTGTCTGTCTGTCACTACCTGCCTGCTTGTCTGTGACACGAGCCATGGATTCTATTCGGGTCCCTTGGGTAGCATTCTTGAAATTACTTGTGACATTACAGATGTGTTCCTTTCTTCTATAAATTGTTCTTGACAGACTACAGAAACACATTGTGGTACGTATTTTAAAAGAGCTAATAGTAAAAAATAGTATTTCTTATTAAATAGTATTTTAGGTAGAGTCATTATTATAATAAAGTATTTGAATCAATTATTATTATTTTTGAAAGACTGATGAAGAAAATATACAGAGCGAAAGTAAGGTAAAAGAAGCCAAGGAAGACTAAGGCTGACTTATAAAGATCAAATAACCAGAGTGCTAGCAGATGGAAATGTCAAAAGCTCTCGCATACCTAGGTGGAAATGTATGAGGCGAATGATGAGATTTGAGGAATCGAAAGAAGTATATAAGAACCGCGACGCTTGGCGCTCAGTCCTCTCTGACTAGCCCGTTGGGGATACAGCGTGAGGATATGTATGTATTATATTTAATTTTTAAACGCTTTACTTACTGACACGGATTATTTATGGTATTAATGTACTATAATATGCTTATTTTATAACAAAGTTAAAACAAAAAACATACTACAGCCCAATATCTAAGCCATCATGTAAAATAGAAATCTTACATAAACTGATGTCTTAAGAGATTACACTATAATTATATAAATTATATAATAATTTAAGTGACACTAGCTGAGTCAGCGACTCCCTCTTCGCGTATTTTAAAATAAGTAATCTAAGGGTTTCTATTTCAAACCTTATCAAAATCGGTTCAGCAATTTATCCACAATAACGTAACAAACAGAGAGATACCGACAATTTCGCATTTATAGTATTAGTATTGAATCAGAGTAATTTGAAATCGTAAAAGATTTCCAAGTTTGGAAAAAATGGAGAATTCAACTCAGTCACGTGTATTTCCACGTAAACAACCGTGTACGTGGGAGATATTTGCGAGAAATATATTGGAATAAGCTTTTTAAGCTTCTCTGAATTCACGACAAGCGTTATAGCCGATGTCACAATTAACAATGACAAGCCTAAATGACTAGAGATTTCAATTAATCCAAATTAACTACTATTCAGAGTCAACGTAGTGTCTAAAAGCCTAGAAGAATAATGCCTGATTAACAAATCCTAATTCTGCTATTTCAGCTTCGTAATGAACGTTTCAATTGGTCCATAATTGGAGCTTCGTTAGATCTTGGTATGTACATACATATTTTAGTAATTAAAGTATGCAATTTATTTACATTAACAAACAGTACATACATATTTTAGTAATTAATTCCATTCTTTTTATTACTAACTGCTTTTACTAGGATTCGTTCATATACCTAGTACTGGACAATAGTAGTTTAGTCATTGATTAAAAAAAAACAGTAAGTCATTTGTCTGAGCACACAAGTCTTAAATTGCGGGGAAAGGTTGAAATGTGATACGATGCGGCACCAAACTTTATCAAAACAAACCGACACCATACTCTATAACAATTTGTCTTACTCTCACTGGGGTCTAGTGTGAATCTATCTCTTTCGGCGCTGCATATAATTAATACAAAGGTTTGACACCGTAACCCCGAGATCACACAAAGGTGAAATGCCCTTTAACTGGTGTTAAACATGTGATCAGGACTTAACGCGGTAATTAAAGAAAAAAATGTTATTCGATAGCTTGGATAGCTCGGTCTCACATTAATTACACAGTACAGTTGTAATTAGTGTTTCAAAGTTATAACTGTAATTTAAAATTTTCTTTTGTTGTCGCTCAGTCCAGTAAAGCGATTTCATCCGATTTTATGCGATTCGACTTCCATTTTGGTGATCTTAAGTTGTGACAAGAAATGCGTATGTTAGTCATTAAACGTTAAATTATGTATGTACCTGGTCCATCTCCAGAATACACTAAGTTCTAGAATGCTATAATAATAATAATGCGCCAGACAATACACACCAATCATCTGGTGTTAAACTAGGGTATTCCCTGTGCTATGAGAACCAGACGACGACTACTGGGGGTGTCTCCCAGTACACCCAGACCCGAGACAATCTAGAAAAGTACGTTCTGGGTTCGATTCCCGGTCGGGTCAATTTAGAAATTGACCCGACCGGGAATCGAACTCAGAACCTTCCGCGCTTGATTAACGTCTAAACCACTGTGCCATTTAAGTCGACAATAATATCTAGCCTTTTATTAAATCAAATAGACTTTGATTTGACTTTGAGTATGAAATTTGAGATTGATCGCTCAATAGTTTTGCCGTGAAAAAGAAACAAATGGAAATTGTTTCATTTTGTTTCCACAATATCTAAAAGTAGCTTTTTCTGAATTATAGGCTTTTTATATTTATTGTTTAAAGATTATAATATACATGATTTTGAAATGCCTCCCTCTATTCCTTTATTAAAGAAAACGTGTAATTTAAAGAAAGTAAGATTTAAAATTACTAATTTATCTTAAAAATGACATAACACTAAATATAGCTTTAAGTTTAAAATTTATTTATGGTGAAAGGAACAAGTAAGAATTCATAAACAAAAAAAAAATAAGTATCAGTCATTTTATTAAAAATAATAAGTGTTTCAATTAGTCTATAAAACGTAATAACGATTTTTAAGGCGGTTTTGATGCGGCGTCCATAATCAATAAATTAAACTATAATAAGTTAATACTACTAAGTTGTTTAGAACTATTTGTAGTAGTGATCTATTTGCCCTTGTAAATAGTGGCTGCTTGACCAACTACTTGGACCGCCGGCCCTGCTTTAATGATTCCATTCCTGATGTTCTGGCCTACTCTTTCCTGTGAAAAAAAGAAAACAAATTACTGAGTAATTCATCGAACTTTATAAAATTGGAATTGTCGTTGTACATAATATGCAAACATATCTCTAAACAATAATTAGATAGGGTTGTCCAATATCTAAAGATTTTTTTATTAATCCTCCAGAACATTCCGCTACCGCTGGGATAGTATTCAGTAGCACTGAAACTCCAAGCGAACTTAAAAAAGTTCGTTTCATAACTGACTCGACCGGGAATCGAACCCGGGCTTGGATGTTCTAACCGCCGCGCCAATGCCAGGCGAGTCACGTAAACGGTATTGCACGTTAAAAATGTACTTACAATTTTTTTAAAGAATTTCCACTTTGGGGCCGCTGACACAGTCGAAACTGCAAGGAAAATGGCGAAAACGAAAAATAGTATACGAGAGAAATTCATTTTGTTGGTAAATAGTCTAACTGTTACTTTAGTGGATGTTACGAAGCGTTTGAGCTGAATGATGTTTGAAAAAGTTAGCAACTGAATTTATATAGTAGCGAAGTGACCAAATATCATTTACGTTCAAAAAACTGAATATCGTTTAAATGTCAACTTTATGCGTATGAAAATAAATGTGATAGGTTGTGTTTGCAGCGGTACTCAGAACAAGTTTTGAGTTCAGATAACGGGGACTTTGCGGTCACGAACGGTGCGAGGGTTCTCCCAATGCTGCCGATATTTGTGAATCCCCGCAAAAGTGAACGTTTGATTAGCAACATTTGTTTACAATTTATCGGTAAAGTATTTTTGACTTGTGATCTGTCATAATACCACAGATTAATTAGTTACTAACGTAAAATAATACTACGAGATATAGTGATTCATATTTAATATTCATATTGGATATGAATCACGATATTCATTTGACGACCTAGATGGCGCAGTGGTTTAAACGTTAACCCAAGAACGGAAGGTTCCGGGTTCGATTCCCGATCGGGTCGAATTATAAAATGAACTTTTCTAGATTGTCTCGGGTCTGGGTGTATTGGGACACGCCCCCAGTACTCGTCGTCTGGTTCTCAGATAGCACAGGGAATACCCTAGTTTGAGATCAGATGATTGGTGTGTATCGTCTGGTGCATTATTATTATATTATATATATACATATTAAGTAAACGTAACTGACGAGATCTGTTTCTGAAATTGAAATGGTTGTTCTTTTGTTAATTTTCTTTCTAAAATTATAAGTGTTTTTAGGGATGATGTATTTCAATAGACAATCATACTATAAAATAAACGATTTCGTTGAAGATAAAACAATAGTCTGAAATGATTTTCTCTGCACATGCATTTACTGGCTCTCTGAATATTGTATTTTAATAAACCTTTTGTAAAATGACGTTGAAAAAATTATACCTGACTGAGTTTCTTGTCGGTTCTTCTCAGTGACCAGGTTTTCTTTTCTCTTCTCTTTGAACCGAACTAAAGTAGATTTGACGTTCAAAAATACCTTGTGATTGGGTTTACATGAATAAATTGATTTGACTTTGACTTTGATTTACATCCTATTTTTTCATTTTTGACTTAATCAAACAAGAAACTAACCAAAATTTCGCTAAATTTTCACTGTTCGCTGGTCCGACGTATTAAACGTAGCACTCTAATAACACTGATTTTCCGTTATATACACGAAACTATGAAATATTAATAAATAACACTAAATTTTATCCAATATACACAAAGTACAACATTGAAAAAATTGGGGTTATTTATCAAGCGTTTTGTTTTTAGTTTGCATGTCACTTAAAGGTTGTCTATATTCCTAGATCAAATTAGTGTCGTAAAAAAACGAAACCCTGTAAAAACACTCATGCGTGTGTCTGTCCGTCTAATAGTTTGACCATCAATCATAGTTGTTTTTTTTTAAAACTTTATGTAATGTACAGAAATGTAATATTGTAGGTAGTGATATTCCAATTCTTACTTGTTATTCCAATACTTGTAGTAGTTAACATTTTAAAATTTTCCATTTTCCATTCCATTTTAAAATTACAATATTTGCAGTTAACATTTTAAAATATTAATTGATTTGAGGAGGAGTCTAATCGGGTGCTACTCAAACTTGACTTTACTTCCCTTGTCTTCAAAATTACTGGTTTTAGAATTATAACAAGAATGTATAAACCTTATTTTAAGTTTACAGGAAAAATATAACAAAAGTTATATTTCTTATAAGTCATAAATAATACAGTAACATCTAGTAATCATTCAATAATACAAACATACATATCTTCACGCTGAATCCCCAACGGGGTAGTCAGAGAGGACGGAACGCCAAGCGTCGTGGTCCTTACATACCTCTTTCGCTTCCTCAAATCTCATCATTCTCCTCACACATTTTCGTCTAGGTATGCGAGTGCTTTTGACATTTTTGTCTGCGAACACCTGGCTATTTGATCTTCGTAAGTCTGTCCTTCAATAAATCAATAATAATTCATAAAAAGTCAATTTTATAAGACATTTATTATAAGTCTGTCTCATATTTTTTCAGAAACTAGCTTTAGATATTCCATATAAATTGAATGCAATTTTTGAACATCAGTATCAACAAAATAAAAAACTCACCACGACGTTATTCAGTTATTAGTTATTTAGTTAGGTTTAGTTCTTTAGTTATTATTTAAATATCATTTTAAAATGATTTAGTAATCACCGAATTATTTACGAAAAGAGAGTTATATGTGTTATTTAAATAAGTATAGCTGTACCCTGCCACTCGTTACTGTGGCTTAGTAGATGTATGAGTTATACACACGCGTATTCGATTGCAACATTGTCTAAATATGTAATCATTCGGTGAAGAACTCTTGGGGATTTAAGATTTTGAACAAACGAACACTTACATTTTCATTGATGTATATAAGTATAGGAGTAAATAAATAATAATTAAGAAATTGTACCTACATTTACTTTGTTACAGAATCATCGTGTTTATATTGGCTGTCCAAAAACTCAGTGTTCCCAGTTCAGAACGGAAGGTAGACCAGTTTGTAAGTGAGTTTATGAGTTACGGGCATTTCATTATGTATCGTTAAAATAGTATTTTATTTTATATTTAAAAACGTATTTAACTGTTTTTTGGAATCTCATTAACTATTTTATCCTCCGTTCCCGGTTTGACGTCGAGATTTGGGACACCCAGTATATATATAGTTATAATTTCGTAATTGTTATTTTTTAAACTGTACGTAGAACTGCATTTGCTAGAGAAGCAACCAAAATGAAATGGCTTTGATCAGTCTGTTTTCCATATGATAAATGTTTGATATTGTTACGTGTATCAAAGTACAGTTCAAGTCACTAATATGTTATAAAATAACACGTTGAAGGTCAGACAGACAGAAGTGAGTAAATTATAATACCTCCGTTTTTACAATTTTGGCTAAACTCTAAAAAGAGGTTAATATTTTTTAAATCATGCGTCTATTTTCGAAAAATGAGATTTCGAGACTATATCTTATCTTCGGTCACTGAACCAGTCTAATAATTACTGAAACTGCACGAACTAATTAGCCAACGGGAATTGTGTCAAAATCGATTTAAGTGTCGAGATTCAAATAGGTAACGTATGGGTCAAAAAGCCCCGGGACTAACCAATAAAAATATTTTTTTTTCGCAAAATTCGAATTTATTCATCTATATACTCTCCTTCTACAGTGATGCAATAATTGCAACGCTTCTCTAATATTTCTATGTCTTTCTTGTAGAACAATATATCTTTGGTCTCAAAATAGGCGTTAGTTTCGTTCGAGTCAAATCTCTTTCCCTGGAGCATCTTTTTCAAATCAGCGAAGAGCCAGTAGTCGCTGGGTGCCAGATCTGGAGAATAAGTGGGTGCGGCAACAATTCTTTCCTTTCTTCAGATAGTCAATGAACAGTATTCCATGCATATCCCAAAATACAGACGCCATAACCTTACCATCCGATTGTTGGGTTTATGGACGCTTTGGACGGCTTTCGCCCTCTGCTCTCCATTCAGCAGATGCTTTTTTTGACTCTAGCGTGTAGTGGTGGATCCATGTTTCATCCATGGTCACATATCGACGCAAAAAACCCTTTTTATCGAGCTTTAAAAGCTCTAAACAACGCTCAGATTCGACAATTCGTTGATGCTTTTGTTTCACTGTGAGCAAACGCGGCACCCATTTCAACAAAAGTTTTTCATGCCTAAATGTTCGTGTAAAATGTTGAACACGGTGCCTTTTGATATCTTTAGGATGTCAGCTAACTCCTGCAATTTCACTTTGCGATCACCCATAACAATTTTCAACACTTTTTTGATGTTTTCTGGCGAAGTCACCTCTGTTGGCCTTCCAGAGCGTTCTGCGTCTTCGGTGGTCGTACAACCACGTTTAAAATCAGCATACCATCGGCAAATGGTTGTTTTCGACGGAGAATTTTCCCGGTAACACTTTTCAAGCTATTGCTGGGCTTGTACGGTATTTTTACCCATCAAATAGCAGTGTTTTATTAAGACACGAAACTCGTTTTGATTCATTGTTTGTCAAATTAAAAAAGGAGCGTCACTTCAACCTCAATATCTTGAAAACAACTGAACGAAATGTCATGAAATTTTGACACGTTTCTTTTGAATGTTAGTACTAATTGAAACAATAGTGCATTCGATATTTCTGGAGCCATCTATTGGTTAGTCCCGGGACTTTTTGACCCATGTGATATAAACCACGAAAATTCTGAATTAAGTGAACCGCGTGATTTAAAGTTTGAGCATCTTTAAAAAGGCTAATAATGCGAGTGAAAGAATGCTAATTATCTAATATTAGCTCGAATGAAGATGGATTCTATATTATGCTATATTATACGTACCTGTGTTAATTTTATTATTTGTGTTCAGTTTTTGTGCAAAACTATAAGTAGATTAAAGTTCATTTAGTCCAATTTGCCGAAAAGGTAAATATGAATTATTGTTTCATTTACAAACAACTCATATTAATTATAATTATTCTAGTACATGATAGAGTATTACATAAATCATTCATTATATAGATATTGTATTAAACATTTTGTCAAATTACAGATCGAAAAAGCTATTTGGTATTTTTGAATATCAGTATCAACAAAATAAAAATCTCGCTAAGACGTTGTTTCGTTATTAGTTATTTAGTTAGGTTTAGTTCTTTAGTTATTATTTAAATATCATTTTATAATATTATTAAAATTATTTAAATATCATTTTGGAAAATTGGTTAGAAACGGACTACACAGCACTCAATCTTGAACACCTCAACTGCATTTTATTTTATCTGAAGCTAGTTGAGGAAAGGCGTGTTACAGAGATATTAATGGAAACGTCAATTTTTGTTCATCATTCGGTGTCGTGGCCCGGAACTTCATTTCACGCATTTCATCTTTTGTCGAAAATCATTCATTTTTATCATCATCACATATCAGCAATTAAATTAACAAACGAAGGAAGATTATTAAAGAAATGTCCTCAATTATCGTATCGTCATTAGTTGAATTTAAAATTTAAAATTGTTTTGTAATATCTTGAAACGCTTACTACTTAGTGTAAAATATGTGGATTTAAAAGATGTATACAAAATTTTAAGGTTCTATGCTCTATGTATAAGTGACACACAGACTAACATTATTTCTTATACGTACAGATTAAATTAGGCAAAATCACATTTTAACAAAGTAGACTGTACAATGCCAGGGGAATTCCTCTCTATACCTTCTTGTTCAAATCTTACTTTTGCTTTTATACAAGTGGACTCTGTTTATTAGATCAAAG
Source organism: Zeuzera pyrina (assembly GCA_907165235.1). Lineage (NCBI taxonomy): Eukaryota > Metazoa > Arthropoda > Insecta > Lepidoptera > Cossidae > Zeuzera > Zeuzera pyrina. Next base: position 11,886,763 of record OU015639.1, on the reverse strand, counting down.
GAATAAGTAACATAATTTGTCCAATTGTTTTTATTTTGACAGTAATTATAAATTTGTCGCGGTAATCGTTAAAGTATATAAAGGATGCTTGATGTATAAAAGGTTTCTTATCACAGTGAAATAACTTTGAGGAATTAGAAATGTGTGTTTATATATTTGTTGTTGTGTAAAAGCAAATAATCCAATTAGAATGCGGTTTGCTTCTTTCGGAACAATTCTAGCCAGAAAGGTAATTATGTAGGTATTCAAAATTTTTTCAATTTTGAATTACCATAACATTAAAAACTATGAAACAATTTGATTCATTTGCAAAAATTATTCATTTATAAAGTTTCGTTTCATTCTGTTGAACTTCTCCAGACACAAGCTCATGAATAATTGAACAAGTAGCAAGATGATATGGCTTTGTGATATCGAGGTTTAAATCCTCTTTTTTAAGGTTCCGTAACACAAAAATGGAACCTTCATGATTTCAACATATATTTGATGTCTTTCTACATGTCCGTATGTCAGGGCCATTTTATTTTATGCTGTCACTTGTATACCTACTGAGCTTCCAGCTTTTTACATACTTACAAAGATAACCTGGTAATAGAAAATCAGAAGTGAAAAAATATATATCGATTGGTTTAAGATATGTTGTACTCAGATAATTATGTTACACAGAAAAAGGTGAACTATTTTAGTGATATTCTAAGATTTTCATTCATTTGTTAGATATTTAATATGAGGATGTATTATAAAACTGCGAAAAAATTAGTATATAATATGTATTTCGTGTTATAATATTTAATTTTTTGTAGATGTCTATAAACGTGTTCATAGTTACTTATATTACTCATTCATTTCTCGATATAAGTAAAGGCTAGTTCGTAGAGGTTGAGATCACAGTAGTGTACAATCGTTTTAGTTATACATTATGCTATTTTAAAATGTCTAAGTTCACTTCTTCAGCTAATTTCCCACTTATTATTATATCTCTTCTAATAAAAGTATTTATTATAAAACTGTAACGAAACCCTATATATAAACGGAATACAACGATGACGAAAATATCGAAATAGCCATATTAATCTTCACTGAGTCCAAATCATATACTTTTAGTACTTATGTCGCTTTATGTATTTGCGTTCGTATGAGCTTTCCTGAAAAACGACTGAATAGATTTCTATTCAAATGCGCTATTTCAAAGACTAGGGTCCCCGTTACATAATAGGGAACATATATCATTAATCTAACTGTATTATGAAGAGTTACTGAATTGTGAACGTAAACGGATCTAAGTAGTATTAGTATGTAAGTAATTTCCATAATCCTAGCAGATAAAATGTCGAGCAAAGCTAGTATAAAATATAATCTTTTAAAGTTACGTAGCTAAAGAAACGGAATCTTTTTGTGACAATAGCAGAGAGATAAACGTCAAAAGCACTTGCATACCTAGGCGAAAATGTGTGAGAACAATGACAATAATAATGCGCGAGACAATACGCCAATCATCTGATCTCAAACTCGAAATCGAACCCGGCACCTTCTGTGCTTGGGTGCAACGTCTAAACCACCGCGCCATCAAGGTCGCCATCATAAGATTTGAAGTAGCGATAGAAGTACGTAGGGATCGCGACGCTTGGCGTTCCGTCCTCTCTGACTATCCCGTCAGGGATACAGCGTGAAGATATGTATGTATGTACTCACCAAGTTATAATTTTAGACATACAAGTGTATATGTAGGTATGTATGTAAATATGTTAGATTTACAAGCATTAGATATAATGCGAGTATATTATGTTTACTCACGTGATATGTATATACAGTAATATGCGTCCTTTTGTTAGGGTCGATTTTCTTAAAAACTATGTGATATACAAAGTTAAATTTTAACAAATTCACATAACTATGTTGCTGTAGTTAAAATTTTAAAATATTCATAAAATGTTTAATGAGCGACAAATCGTGTAGTAGAACTGGACTTGATCATCTTTCCCTTTTATCTTCGGAACTACTTGACCAAAATAAAAAAAAACGAAGTTAACTTGAAACATGCTTAAAGTTTACAGGAAAATGTAACAAATTCCTAAACCTTAGAGATCTCAATATATTAAGGGAGTAATAAACAATAACTTAATCTTAATCTAAAATAAACTTTCTACACCATACAAACGTGCGCGTGCTAGCATACGATAAATACTAAAAAACTGTTATTTTTGTGTTTATATTAAAAACGTCAACTAGATTATATTTTATAGAATAATTTTAAATTAATTTTATAACAGTTATTATTAATTTCATTTATTTGTTAAGTAGATTATATTAAATAATTATGTTATGTTATATCGTTGTTTCTCATATAAAATTTAATTTTATTGAAAAACTATAATTAATTTTTAAAAATCCAACCGGCATTTTGAAGTGTGTTTAGATTAATCTACATAAAACATTTAGAAGCATATATTGGTACTGTTAGTCCAAAAATTGTAAATCTCTGTTTTAAGAGAGGTTTCTTTGATAATAATAGGTCTCTACCTATGAAGTTGCCGTTCTACAATACTGGCCATTTGAAATGCAATTTGTATATGGCTGGCAATAAATTCTACATTCAAATTAACTTTATTAATTAACTTTATTTCAAAAACATGGAATTTTGTTTTAAATTCATTTATTTGTTTATTGATTAGTGTTTTTTTTTTAACCCAATTTGTATCTTTTTCATCAGTATGTACACGATAAAAATACGAATAATTACGGAATACGAGTTCTGTCACGGTAGCAATGCGGCACAAACGGCTCGGAACATTAACGACGGGTACGGAGTGAACACTACAAACGAACGCACAACACTTTATTGGTTTGAACGCTTCCGACATGGAAATTTTGATCTGAAAAATGAACCCCGTGGTCGCTCGAAAACTAAAGTCAACGATGACGAATTAAAGGCGATAGTGGAAACTGACGATACTCAATCTACTGATGAGTTAGCAGCAGCTTTCGGTGTGAGCATCAAAACGATATTGGTCCATTTGCGTCAAATTGGCAAGGCAAAAAGCTTGATAACTGGTTGCCGCGTTGAGGTATATCTTGCCTTGCTTAATAGACACATAAACGAAGGGATTTTGAACCGCATTGTCACTCGCGATAAAAAATGGATTCTTTTTTACAATCGTAAGCGGTCGTCATGTTGGTTAGACCGTGGTTCAGCGCCTAGGCAATGCCCCAAACGAAAACTTATCCCTAGAAAAGTCATGGCGGGTGTAATTCATCACAGCTTCTTACCAAAAGGCACGAGCATTACTGTGGATGTGTACTGTGAGGAACTGGACACGATGATGGAGAAGCTCGCAAATCTTGGTGAAGCCAGCCTTGGTTAATCGCTTGTCCCCGCTGCTCCTGCACGACAACGCTCGACTGCACACGGCACAACAGACGGTCTCTAACCTACAAGAGCTAGGCACGCTTATTACGTAACTTGCAGACAGCATGCGACAGCCAATATCTGTCTTGCTGTCTGCAAATTTTTAGGTAATAATCCCGAGGGTTGGAACGTTTGCGTCATCCATCGTACTCACCAGACCTTGCGCCGATAGACTTCTACTTTTTGCAAAATTTGGACAACTTCTTAGCAGGAAAAAAGTTCTATACTCAAGAGGCAGTACAAAATGCCTTTGAAGAGTTGGTTGCCTCCCGTACACCTGACTTGTTCAAGAAGGGCATTGAAAAATTACCACTGCGCTGGCAGATGTGCATCAATAGCATGGGTTACTTTGATTAATAGAAATAAAAAAAAATAGGTGAAAAAAAAATACTTTAAGTTTTTGTATAATAAACGCAATGAAGTTTTATTTTTTGTATTTAACTTCACTACTTTAGTTTTATCGTTTTGCAATATTCAAATGTCAAATACGTGGACAACATGTCTAAAACAGAATTGTATCGTGCAATACATGGTAACATTGCTTTGATCTTTTATACCTACATTTAGCAAAACAGTAAACTGAGTCATGTCTGTTCATGCGTTTAAAATATCTAAGAATGACACGGGAGGTAAACATAACACTAACAGAAGCGAAAACATTTTTTTTTAGAATTTTTGTCTGAATAGCTGGTTATTATTGCAGGGCGTCACGGAACATTTACCGTGCGCATGAAGCGCATTACACTCTCGTATCTTGTTTATCACCGTACAATGAAAAACGACCGAGATATAAGCAATACAAGATTTGCACCTGTTGTTATGTATGTTGACAAGAATTTTGTACTAAGAGGTTGTTAGTATTTTTCAATTAACTCTGTATACATACATGATGAATTTATATGCACGTTTTATTTATACATTTGTTTACAGAAAGTAATAGCACGAAGGGTGCCGTAGATAATAATATCAACACCCATCTCCGAGTAAAACCTACATAAAAAGACAACTGAACATTTGTGTTGTGTGTGTGTAAAATCAGATATGTAAAAAATATTGCAATCGACATGACAGCTGATGACAGGCTGAAGGCTGCTTTGAGGAAGCGCTACGGCGCTACCTAACAGATAAAAAATCATCTTCATTGAGAAGAATACGATCGTCACTTGTTAAATACTAATAATGTTTTTTTCTCTTAGAATAATGACATAATGACATAGTGCAGAAGTCGAGCTAACTTAATATTCTGAGATAAAAACGTAATGAAACCACATATTTGTGATTTTTTTTGCTGATATTATTGTCCGTCATGTTGTTTCATTTCTATGTTTTTGTTGACCATAAGGTCAACAAAAAATCGAAGGATTCAGTTTCGATATTTCACGTTACAAAATTTTTGATTAATTCTCCCATTAAATGTGATGCTGTGATTATTACGATATATTTTGTTTAAAGTATTAATACCTTCTAAATTTAAAGTAAATATAATAAAAAAGCCAAATAAAGTATTCAATGTTAGTCATTGTAAAATAATATTCAAAATAATTTTAAAATCATTTCCTTTTTTTTATCGATACTTGATCGTAATTTATACAACTTATCTATGACCTCTTAACTTTAAGCCTGTTATATTTTCTGTTGCATTATGTACTAAATAAATAAAATGTACAAAATAAATAGAAGACTCACAGGTTTTACTGTGATCAATAGCACTCTCAATGCAGTATCTAATTGGTTCGCGGCAAACAATTTGCTGTTGAATGCTGAAAAAACTAAGTGCCTAAAGTTTTCTTTGCCCAATGTACCCCAGGTAAATACTGATATAAAAATATGTAATGAAAAACTAGATTTGATTCAATCCACAGTATTTTTAGGTATAACTATAGACTCAAAATTACAAATGGGGGCCACATATAGAAGCTTTAGCTCATAAACTTAGCTCAGCAGTTTTTGCGATCCGTAGAATTAGGCAATTAACTGATGTAACTACTGCCAGATTAGTTTACTTTGCATACTTTCATAGTATTATGTCTTATGCCATAATACTGTGGGGTTCCGCAGCCGATGTGGAGTCCATTTTCATTTTGCAAAGGAGAGCTGTTAGAGCCATTTACAATTTAAAACCTCGTGATTCAGTCAGAGATTTTTTTAAAGAAGTAAATATATTAACTTTGCCTTCTCTGTATATATTTGAAAATTTGTTGTATGTTAAAAAAAACATACATTTATTTAAGAAAAAATGTGATTTACATCCACAACATCTGACGAGGAATAAAGATAAGTTATTGTTACCTAAACTCAGACTAGCCAAGACTAGTAAATCTTTTTTAGGAAATTGTATTAAATTCTACAACAAAATTCCTTCACATGTAACTGAGCTGAGTATAGGAAAATTTAAACGTCATATAAAACGTGTTTTAATAGCAAAAGCTTATTATAAATTGGATCATTATGTTGATGAAACATCCCTGTGTTTGGCACTAAATCCTCTCTGCACAAGTGGCAACTGAATAGACTTATTGTCCTATTTACACTGAATTATGTTTTTGTCTATTGATGTAATACTTAATGTATTGAATTTTGTTTGCGACTTTTTTGTTTTTTTTTTTTTGTTTTCATACTTTTGATGTGATGTGATGCTTTGATGTGATATTTTACATATTAAACTATATTCTTTACATAGTTTTGATATTTTTTTTGATGTAATACTTGATGTGTTGAATTTTATTGTTGACCTAGTTTTAATAACGTTCACAAGAGCTTGTAAAAGCCTAAATTGAATAAAGTATTTTGAATTTGAATTTGAAATGTTAAGGAAAATATTTTGGAGAGAAAACCAAACATTTGTTAGCCAATCATTTATTTATGTATGGCACTGTTACTTTTTATAATCACAATAACTATAATAGTAAAGTACAAAAATCTCCACACTATTTTTCTGCATTTATCGCAATTCTTTGTACAACAAATTATGTAATAAGTTATTATTATGTAGTAAGGTAAATGAATTTCATTATCTATCCTTAACTATAATGTAGACATATAATTTGTGTACATACATTGTTTCTTATTAAATTATGATATGTTTATAAATTAATTAATTAAGATGTATAAGATAATTTTATAAATTTAAAGCTCAAATAATTTATCTATATTATTTTAAGTAGAGATTATTATCCTTTGGATATGACTGCCGCTTGTCCCACGACTTGCACGGCTGGACCTGCTTTTATAATACCATCACGAACTCTCCCACCAGCTCTTTCCTGAAAAAATAGTAAAAAAACAAAAGATTAAAATATCGTTAATTAGCCTTAATCTTTTGATAGAAAAAAAAATATGCCACGAGCATTTCACGTACAGATATTTTTATACACAATATAATTTATTTCAATAAGAATTTCACGTCAGTTTGAAATTTATAGATTTTAGAAAATGTACATATTGCATGTGTTGGCTTTGAATTCATCAAACTAATCTCGTTAAAGAGATTTGCTAGAGACGCTTTTTTGTACTTAAAAATAAAAGTAAATAAAGTTTCCCCAAATTAGTAATTTTTAATGAAAATAAATTTAAATGTTAATCTACTAAGGATTATTAAAATTTTTACCAAAAATTTATATTTTTGTTACCTCAAAAATAACATGTACTCATATACACAATTAGATACTTACAAGTTTTTTGAAAATTTTCCATTTCGGGCTCGGCGAAGCTGTCACTGCCGACAGAGCCAGGAAGCAAGCGAACACGAAGAACAGCACGCGAGTGAAATTCATTTTTCAAAACGATGCTTTAAATATTATTGAGTTGTCACTTCTGTATTTGTATTGCGTTTGTTACTTGATCGGACTACAGTTCAATTTATATACTACCAAAGCTACAAAAATTTATTTATAGTTATGAAAGTCATTGCCCTTTCATTTTAGACTTTACTGCTGTGGAGTTAAAAGCTGCAAATTTCTTGACTAGCGGTAATAATAATTTTGTGCTGATAAGAAGCTCATGCGAACAACTGTGATCAGGGATGTCCCGAGAATGGCAGATTTGTGAATCCCTGCGTAGAAATTGAAAAAGAAAACATTATTTATAATTATTTAAATTACTTACGGGATATTTATATAATAACTTCCTTATTTTGATTTGTCATTTAGTACAATTCTTAAATATTTAGGTGTTTTTTGAGTATAATAAGTAAATTACTCAATTAACAGAATAAATTTAGATTGGTTATAAAACGTACATTGATTAGACAATCATACTATAAAATAAACGATTTCATTGAAGACAAAACAATAGTCTGGAAATGATCTCTGCACATGCATTTACTGGCTTAGTGAAAATATTGTATTTTAATAAACCTTTTGGAAAATGAAGTTGAAAAAATGATACCTGACTGAGTTTCTTGTCGGTTCTTCTCAGTGTCCAGGTTTTCTATTTGAACCGAACTAAAGTAGATTTGACGTTCAAAAATATCTTGTAATTGGGTTTACATGAATAAATTGATTTGACTTTGACTTTGAAATGATATTTTTATCATTTTTAATTATTATACCTTTTCATTATTTTTAAATATTGTTCCGTTTCAACATTGAAAGAAAGAAACACGAAATCGCCTTGGCCTCCGTCTGACTCATATCTGTCACAGCTGTTTTGTTCAGACTGTTTGACGTAACAGGTCTTTGGAACAGTTACAGCAAGTGGTGGCTCAAAGACAGTCGTTAATTTCAAAAGTCGAGCATTCACTTTTGTAGGATAGTTTTGTGGGTTCCAATAGCAGTTAAAAAATTTGAAGTCGTGTAAGACTAAATGCAAGATTCGTTAAATTTAAAACTCGTCTTAACAAATATTACACATGTATATAATGAACAATTTGAAAAATTTAATGAATAACTTTGTTATTTATTATATGGTATGCTATCCACGGATATGAATTATGACTAAAATACATTAATGTAACAAACAAAAACACTTGACCCAAATAATGATAGAGCATCCGATGACGGCTTTGATTTAATAATAATGGATGTCACTGAAAAGAATATACCAGACCAACATTAAACGATAGGTCAACACCACTCTAATCGAAATCCAAAGAACTAGGAGTAAATAAGTTTTTCTGGAAGGAACTGTTTTTTTTTATACTGCTTCCCCTGACATCTATTTTCAGTGTTTTTCTGTAATTTACTTACTTTCCTTGATCTTAGATAGCCTTCCTCTAGGTTCCTTCTACTTTTCATTCTTTCCATTTATTTCTATTCAGTTTTTTTTTCTTATTTCTAATAATTTGATTCTTATTTTTATTACATTTTCTTTTTGTAAATCTTAATAAATTTTGTTTCTAATCTGGTCGATTAAATCAATATATTAGCTATTTATATTATCTTTCTTCCTATTTTTATTCCAATCCTTCTTTTATTTTCTATTTGTACTTATATTTTATACAATTGTTCTTTTTTATTAACAACATTGCACATAGTTTTTTTGCATAAGAACTGTTTATACGAAGCTAGTTACTAGTGTAATTCTTCTATCCTAGTTTAATTTATTTGCACACTAATCGAAACATGCAATACTAGCCAGTTAATATAGTTCAATATGTCAGTTCAGTATCTGGTTACGCAGGGTTACCCAGGTATGCCAGTTTAACGTCAGGTTAGTGCCTGGCTTGTGACACCAGATTATTGGCTGGTTTATCAGCTTAAAATTTGTCCAAATGAAACTAGTAGCACATTTCCCCTATCCGAGTTTAATTTACTATCAACTCGTGTCACTGAGATGTACTACAATATCTTGGCTTCAAATACTAGCTAGATTACTATATGAGATCTCCATATATGAAACTTGATGATAACTTTTGCTGGCATGAATTCACTATCCATGAATAATTTCCTAAGCGCTTGTCACTATACGGGCTTGAAATACTAACTTACTTGATTAAAATCTGTCTACATAGAATTAGTTACTAGCTTGCTGGCACAAATTGCACTATCCTCGGCTTCATTTACTAGCCTCGTTTCACATACAAATCTACAATATGGAAAAGCAGAAGCCAAGGAAAACCAAGGCTTACTTATAAGTATCAAATAGTCAGAGTATCAGTTGAAGGAAATGTTAAAAAATGGCCCAGGTGTGTGAAAATGTGTGAGAAGAATGATGAAAGTTTAGATGGCGAAAGAAGAATATAAGGACCATGATACTCGGCGCTCCGTCCTTTCTGTCTACTTCGTAATGGGAATATAGCGCTAACATTAAATATCACGTGAGTAAACATAATATACTCACATTATATCTAATGCTTGTAAATCTAACATATTTACATACATACCTACATATACACTTGTATGTCTAAAATTATAACTTGGTGAGTACATACATACATATCTTCACGCTGTATCACTAACGGGGTAGTTAGAAAGGACGGAGCGCCAAGCGTCGCGGTTCTTGCATACTTCTTTCGCTTCCTCAAATCTCTTCATTCTCGTCACACAATTTCCCCTAGGTATGCGAGAGCTTTTGACATTTCCATCTGCTAACACTCTGGCTATTTGATCTTCATAAGTCAGCCTTGGTCTTTCTTGGCTTCTTTTACCATTCACTTCCGCACTGTATATTTTCTTCGTCAGTCTTTCATCACTCATTCTTTCTATGTGTCCGAACCATCTAAGCATTCTTTTCTTCATTTTTACAATAACAGTTTCGCGCAACTCTGTTATACTGCGTACTCTTCATTGCTTATCCTGTCCGCAAGGGTAACACTTGGTGAGTAAATTCACAAAAATAATAAGTAGTAGTCAATCATTTCTATGAGTCTCCTTTTCTCAGATATCACTAGATCGCCCATATAAAAGGAGACCTTATATGTAGCATTAACCTGAGTGATCATGTTAGGAATAAAACGTATTATTACGTATTATTGTTCCTGATGTCTTACGATGCCGGGAAATGGCGCTGGTTGTCGCGTTCAGTGCTGGTTAAGTCTATGTTTTTTTTTGCTATGTGGGTAGTTTAGAGTGTGTAAATTGTACGTTGTAATGGAGAAGTCTAAAATAGACGTCGGCGGCTATTTGATAAGAAAAAGGGAAAGGTTTTGATATATTGGTCGTAAATCTCAATTATCTTATTTGTTTTGAAGATAAAAAAAGTTCTGTCGTGTTTTTGTGTATTCTTCGATTGAAATTAGCAGTTGATTGCATTGTATTACATTGTTATCTCTTGTTTTACTCTACAAGGAAAATTTCACACAATTGATGTAGTTATAAAATAAATATTTGGCAAAACCGTATATTTATAATTCAAAAGTAGTAGCGAAAGTGAGTGGTAAAACAAGCCAAGGAAGACCAAGGCTGACTTATGAAGATCAAATAGCCAGGGTGTTAGCATCTGCTAACACCCTGGCTGAATGAATGAATGAATGAATGAGAATGATGAGTTGAGGAAGGGAAAGAAGTATGTAAGAATCGCGACGCTTGGCACTCCGTCCTCTCTGACTACCCTGTTAGGGATACAGCGTGAGGATATGTATGTATGGTAGACCAAAAGGTTAGGTAGGTGAAAAAATATCTTCCGTTATATGGCTTTACGGCGCCGGAAGCCACCTCCTACTTCCACCACCCTAAATACCAACGGACATTAAAGGTAAACTAATTATTAAATACGGCTATACTCACGTCCAATTGGTATAGGTACCGACTAGTTTCGGACCTATTGGAGGTCCATCATCAGGGTGAGTGGGATGAGTTAGTGCGAGTGCGAGCACTAGTCAGTGCGAGACGGGGCGCGTCCGCGAACTCATCCCACTCAGCCTGATGATGGACCTCCAATAGGTCTGAAACTAGTCGGTACCTATACCGATTGGCCGTGAGTATAGCCGTATTCAATAATTAGTTTGTTAAAAATGTCTCACGAAAGTTTTAATAATTTAAAAGACATTAACGGTATTTAGCCTCTCTTATTTGTATAATATTGTTGATCAGCGCCACGTATCGCGGTCGATGTCGGCGCATTTCCCGGCACGTTCGTTACCCTGCTGATATTTCAACCCAGCACGTGCAGTAGTCGTGCCTGGAGCCGTACCGCACAGATCGTATCAAACACCGAAGCAACGCTCTTAGAACTTTAGGTCAGCTTTATAGCTTTATAGGCTTTAGAGCTATTAAGTGCTGATAGCTAGCATTCTTTTATTTGCTGGTTCCATTTCCTATCTTTAAACACTATTTATTAATATTTATTACTAAAAGTGACATAGGCTGTAACTTTGTTATCTTGATTTGTCGACTTGTCTTACTATTGAAGATCCAATTCAAAAAAGGCTGTAGTAGATTACCAAAAAAGTACATACATGTTAAAATTTACAAACTTAAAACTACACATTATCTTAAATAATAAACTTCCTCAAAGTTGCCGCTTAGAAAGCCGTCATTGCTTAAGGTTACCATATTAATTTGTGAACAATCTGTTGTTGGCTAATGAACAGCTAAATTTCCTGAGGGTTTAGACAAGTGCCACAATAGAAAGACAAATTCCATGCGATCTAGCGTAATGAATTTTAAATTGGTAGTCAAACATTATTAAACTTCTATTCAATCAAACGAAAAGTAAAGTCGTGTGAAAACCGTTTAAATGTAGCGAAATGGCACTTTGGACGAGCCATAACGCCAGCAAGCGTTTCCGTTGAACGAAACGTTTGCCACTTTTCTAGTCGCTCTGTACAGTAAACAGAAAAACTGACGACTTTTTGGCGGGGACGGGAGAAATGAGGTTGTCATTTTATTTAGATTTTCTATTTTTTACATTTTTAGGAGTTTTAAAGTACAACAGTGCTAGTATATTGTGTTTTAAAGTTCTGTGTAAGTGACAAAAATGCAGGAGATCTTAATAAACATGTGTAGCTGAAGTATACGCGCTCTTCCAAGAAGTCCTTTATAACTTCAGTAAAGCCTACTATCACTTTACTGGAGGAGTTTTACGACAAGAAAAAACTAATTTACTTGTGATTCTACACTGTGGATTCTACTTATTAATACATGACATTGGCAAATACGCTAAACCGTGCGTCATGCCATAAAGGAAAAAGAAGAAAAGAAAAAGGGCGGGAAACTACGTTTCCCTAACTTTCAACTCATATTTACTTGGTCAATGGCTAAATCCAATCTGCGAAGCCAAAACAAAGAGAAAAAGAACAGAAAAACTTTATAAATTGAACCCGATCTACGGGTATTTAAATAATTTTCTTTCTTCAATCGACTTACTCAGATCTTCACATTACCGGGTACGTCAAAATTCACACATCTTATTTGAGAACCGTACAAACAGTGTATCTCTTAATAGTACCATACAAGTTTCAAATCCGCCTCCGTCTATGCATTTTAATATACTGTCTTTTCTATGTGAATTTCAATGTGATTTTCCCTATCATTTAGAAAGTTTAATGTGATAATAATATGTATAATAATTATGAAATAATACGTGTACGTATTGTGAGAATTTATAAAAAATATATACAAGTAGATTCAGAAAAAAGTCGTTTTGTTATAAAAAGTTTTTTATTTATGGCAAGTTTCTTATAGAATAATTTAGGACTAAGACGTTGAGATTACTGGTTTTAAACTCAGTTTTATAACATTTTGTATATGTACATTCTCATTCTACTCTTTACATTAAAGCTTAAGTATTATACGCAATATATGTGCAATAAATTATTAACTAATAATAATTTAGTAATAAATTAAGTTATATTATATACATAAAAGAATTAATATCTAAAATTGAGATTATTATCCTCTGGATATCGCAGCCGCTTGTCCCACAACCTGGACTGCTGGACCGGCTTTTATGAGTCCGTCACGTACTCTTCTTCCGGCTTTTTCCTGGAAAATAAATGAACAAATGATAAAAATTTCAAATAATTGCACCAATTACGTGACTTTGAACTAGGCTCTTTTTTATGGGTACCACGCGACGAATAAGGGTAGCAAATAATTGTCGAAATATCCGGACTGGTATTTACCACTATTTTTATTTACTGTTATAAATAGATCACTGATCCTGGTGTGAAGGAATTTAAATTATTGTTGTATTTTAAACTGTGCCTTTAGCAGAAATGAAAAAAATTTTATAAAAAAAATATTTAACGGAATACTTTGTGCGTGATTCCTTTCATTTAATGAAACTAACCGAGAATCGAACTCCAGACCCTTAATGGTGCAATTTCGTGAAAGTCTCAGTTTTCACAAATTCATCAGATGTTTAGAAGTAAAAAAGAAGAAGAATAAGAAACAAGCATAAATCAATAAACCAATTATGTTAGTTTAAAGTACAGAATATTCGCTTTCCAAAACATATTTTTGATTTCCGCAACCACTGTGACCTTAATTTGAAAACATTGTGTTTTATAGATGCGAAAATAAAATACACTATTCATGAAATAGGAATGTTATACTTACAATTTTCTTAAAGATCTTCCATTTGGGACTTGGTGCAGCCGACACTGCCGATAGAGCCAGGAAGCAAGCGAACACGAAGAACAGTACACGTGTGAAATTCATTTTGATAAATCGTTTATAGCTTCAAATATTACAAAGCGACTGTTTGGAATGCGTTTGTTAAACCAATGATACTTAAACACCGAACAGCTGAATTTATATAGTACCGAAATGAACAAATTCTCTTCTCAGTTGTTTAATTCATTGGCATTTAGTTTTGAGCTTTATTATCATAGCGTTAAGAATAACAGGTTGTTTATTCATCGGTATTAGTTATGTGCTGATAAGAGGTTCAAAGAGAAACTGTATTGAGGGATGTCCCGATATTTACATATATTTGTGAATCCCCTTATAAATGTTAACAAACCATAATTATGATTTTTTGTTAATAATAACTTTAAATGGAACTATGAATAAAAATAATGATTGCATTTGTAAAAATCTCTCGCGGTTTTGCCAATATTTATTTTATAGCTCTATCAATTGTTTGAAATTTTTCTTGTAGAATAAAACAAGAGAATGAACGTAACAATTTAAAAAAATTCTAATTTTCGTAATATTTTAATCAAAAAAACATAAAAATGTTGATTGTTTTAATTTTTTTAATTAATTTAAAAACTGTAAAATAAAAAAAATTAAAAGGAGGTGTCCGTAGCGTTGCAACGCTTCGGTATTGGGATATTGAGCGACGTTAAGCAACATTACACGTGGTCACTTAGTGGATGGGTGAACTAATAGCATCTTATCCCCTTATTCTAGAGAAATAAAGTTACATCGGCTTATTAAGCTATAAATATGTCGTATTGACTGTCGGCAGTCCGGCTTATTATGATTGCTTCACTTTTAATGTACACAATGCGAAGGGTATACTTTTATTGTCTATACTCTATATCATCTAAAGATCATTTAAATGAGAAATTCGAAGTAGCTATTAGAACAAGTTCCGTTAATCTCTATACCTATAGTTTAGATAATTTTATCATTATTTACAAACAATGTAATGCGTAACCATTCAAAACAAATGTTACTTGAATATACATCGACCGTCTCTCATACTATTACATTACAATTTGTAATTTACCGTTGAACGTTTTTATCGCCACGATTTTATCCTCTATGGTACAATAGGAATGCAAAATGTATGCAGTTGCATACGAACATAGAGCTCGTTGACGCGTAACGATTTTGAATTTGTCAGTGTCACCTATGATCCTATGGAATGAATGAATCCCTTGATAAGCGATGTGTAATAATAATATCACAATCACATACAGAACACGAAACTCCTATTGAAAAATATAGTACTTCTTTGAAATAAACAGGAATAACACAAAATAATAAAATAGGGCCACAGCGTTCTCCACAGCGTGACGACTTGTGACGACCCGTCATTCAAAAAGGGTTACAATAACGTCTCGTTTGCTGTCCCTTTCCTAGTCGTGCCACTATCGTAAAATATAACATTCTCACTGTCACTCTTTGTACGTCTATAAGCCAATCTATACTACTATATAAATCTCTTGCGTCTGTCTATAATTTCATTTTTTTTTGACAAATTTTGTGATAATAGTCATTTTATGACACTGACTTCGATTCTACCATTTTTAAAATTTTTGTCTGTCTGTCTGTCTGTATGTCCTTTTATAACTGAAGAACGGCTTGATTGATCTTGACGAAAATCAGTTCGTAGTAAGACCATGTGATTGCGCTCATGATAGTCTACTTATTTTTTTAAAGAGAAATAACTTTGTATGGGAAATGGTAAACCGCTGATCCGATTATGATGAAATTTGGCAGGGAGATGGTTTGACATCAGAGAACGGACACAGGCTTTTTTTTATCAAAAATGTGCCCCTAAGAGGGTGAAAATGGGGATGAAATTTTGTATGGGAAATGCTAAATCTTGGTAATGATAAAATTTGGTGCGGTGATGAAAGTTTTTTTTATCAAAAACACATAGGCTACTTTTTTATCAAAATTTAGTGAAAAGGGGATCGGGGGGGCGGAGTCTGAAATGTCGCACGGGAAATGCTAAAGCGCTGAACTGGTCATGATATGGCATGGATATAGTTTGACACCTGGGAACGGACATAGGTTACTTTTTATAAAAAATATACCCCTAAGGGGTTGAAAAGGGGGATGAAACTGGGGGGGAAATGCTGAACCGCTGAACCAATTATGATGTGGTAATGAGATATTATATGCCCTGAGACAGACGAGGGCTAGACGTAGACGTTTTTTCAAAAACAATCTTCAAACGTCCTATGTACATATACGTATAATCTAACCTAATCCGGGACAGCCACAAAGCAATTTCCGCGCAGACGAAGTCGCGGGTTCTGCTAGTAGTTTATAAACTGCATGAAGACGCTTTTTTTCTCATCAACGATAACGTCATATCGTGGACATTGAAAAAGCATTTTCTTTCACGACGCAATAGGGAAGCATTTTGGTTAACTATTGTTTAATGGACGGTAAAAACGTGACGATAAAAACGTTCCACGATAAATTATAAAAGCACCCTTAACCCTAGAACCGTACCCTAGGGTGCAAATCAAAAAATTAAAAATAAATCGATTTTAATTTTTTACATATACGAATAATTATTTCGCGGCTCCGTCTATTCTAAAAGGAATCGGTTCCGCCTCTGTGCGTCAGGGTGCCATAATCATCTCGCTGTGTAGACCGTTACAGGAGCTGATCAGGGTAAACCTGTTCCCCAACAATCGATTAACATAAGTTTTTTACAGTTCATGTTGTTTTTCATAATTGTTAATTTGGTTTGTATTTCAAGTATTTATAACATTATTTAGTTCATATTGTAGTTAGCATTTAGCCGCTCAACTGTGATGTGAGCTGTCAACTCAACAGTGTGTGTGTTTATTGCGTTAATTGTTACTTTTTACTTACTTCTTGTTTTATGCTAATTGATTTCAAAATTATTTTGGTAATTTGTTTTAGAAGGTTTTAATTCACGTTCGAAACGCACTTCTAGAGTAAAGTGGAGACGACGAAGATCTATATCTAAAAGTAGATGTATCATACCTATAGGCTCTTACAATCTATCACATCGAACCTCATCTTGAAGACCGTTTTTGCAACGAACTTTACCAACTAATTTTCAGATAAGCATTGAAGCATGCAGATAAGCATGGCAATTTACGCATTGGGCAAAACATCTCTCTCTTCTACCAAAAAACGACCACGTGGTTGATATCATTATAGACAATTACCACACAATGAACTGTCACACTAGTCCAAGTCTTCTAATGGCTATCATACGCCAACGCTTCTGGATATTGGATGCCAGAACTCGCATTAGAGCTAGAGTACATAAATGTAATTCATGTTTTCGACTACATCCAACAGTAAAAATGGCAGACATACTGAAGTAGATTACGCTGGTCCATTGGGTGTTATCTTATCGCGACGGCGAGGTCTATAGTCACAGAAGGCATATATTTGTTTTTTATGTCTTGTTACAAAAGCTGTGCAAATTGAGTTGGTGTCGGATTTAACTTCTGATTTATTCTTAGCTGCCTTTAAACGTTTCATATCGCGCCGCGGTCCCGTTTCTTACATTTATTTTGATAATGGAAATAACTTCATGGGCACTAGGACTCAGTTCGATGAAATGTACACATTGCTACTTAGTTCGCACTTTAAAGATAGTTTAAATGAAGAGTTGGAATCCCGCCGCATTGTATGGAAAATGATTCCACTCCGTCCTCCTCATTTTGGAGGTATATGGGATTCTAATATAAAAAGCTGTAAAACGCATTTATATCGCACTAACTATCGGTAAGCAACTTCTAACGTACGAAGAATTATTAACTGTCTTAACTCTAATTGAACGTTTATTAAATTCGAGATCTCTGACCGTATACTATTATCAGATCTTCATCCTGAACTAATTACTTAATCCTGCGCATTTCTTAATGTCCACGCCATTGCAATATTTACCTGCTTCTGATTTATCAAACGAAAGGATTAATCTTATTAATTGCAAAAAATTATTAGACAGTATAGTACAATCTTATTAGAAAAAGTGGCGTGTAGAATATCTGCATACTCTGCAGGTTCGACAAAGATTAAAGTTGTACCACGTAAGAGATTGACAGTATAAATCAAACCACAACCACTGTTATTTCATTTTGAAATGAAAGAGGCAGTCAATTGGTCGAATACTAGAGCCGGTCGCGAAACCGGTGCAACGGCCCAATACCTTCTTTTCTAAGTGAATTTCAATGTGATTATCCCTATCATTTAGAACGTTTAATGTAATAATAATATCTATAAAAATAATGAAATAATACGTGTACGTAATGTGAGAACTTATCTTAAAATACAACATCAGTTAAAAATAGAAACAAGTAGATTTTCAGAAAAAATTCATTTTGTTGTAAAAAGTGTTTTATTTATGGCAACTTTTTATAGAATAATTTAGGATTAGGATGTTGAGATTACTGTTCTTTGGTCTCAGTCTTATAACATTTTGTATATGTACATTCTTATTTTAATCTTTACATTAAAACTCAAGTATTGTACGCAATATACGTGCAATACATTATTACCTAATAATAATTTAATAATAAATTAAGTTATATATACCGTAAAATGGGGTGAATCGGAACAACGCTCAACTTCATGACGAATTATTTAGTACTTAACTACGACTATATTAAAGGTATGTACTCTAAAAACCTGAGTCTCGGTAGTATCTTGGCATATGCTTACAGTAATAATAGAATTATCTTTCGATATTGGCAAAAAATGTAAAAATGTAACTGATCCCTATTCACCCTGCAACTGGGGTCGATAGGAACGGATCAGGGTTTAATAGGGAAAAATCCATAGGGTTGGTACCTACAGGTACAAAATACGCATAATTATTAATCTAATTTATTGCATGCCCAACTATACACTACGAACACTATACAACTATACTATACAACTGAACAGTTGTGAACTGAACTATGTCTGACATTGAAATTATTAATATGAAAAAGTAATCTAGAACTTTTAGAGCCCACTTAGCACATTTTGTGTAAATGTAATAGATATAAAATAAAAATAACTTAATATTTCAATTTTTAATCTTTGAAAAATCAACAAATTTAAGTACCTATTCTTAAGATCACAATTATTTAATGAGCACCGTACATGCAGGTAACTGAAATAATAGAAAGGTACATAAAACAACCACATACAATTAAACTTTTATAAAAATTCTACAGGTTCTAAGAACATAAATTATTAATCTCTCTAAAACTTTGGAAATAGAATAAAAACCAGTTAATCATTTTTGCACCATTCTTAACGAGATCTAGCTTAGCTGTTAGTACTATAAGAAGTTCATACCTTTGCAAGAATCAAAATTATCAGAGATGTACTTGCAAAAGTACAGCTACCTAAATGAAAAATAAAAACTACTGATGATGGATAGTCCACATTTAGAAATCTTAATAGTAAACAATGTAAAACATTATTAATCATAAATATCATCATCATTACTCGTGAGATCACGCAGAATTTCGGAATCGTCTATGTAGTATTTATTTCGTATTACTTTCACAGCTCCACTAGTACTAGACTTAATTAAAAAATTTCTGTCATTTTTAATTGAAGAATTGCCATGTGTCATTACATTATCATTTTTATATCTTTTTGTTTGTATATTTTTATATGTCACATTTTCGTCAGATATAATATGTATTTTATCTTGTCTGTTTTCTCGAGTATTTAATTCTTCTTCTTCTTCATAATTGTTGCTAGTATGAATTGTAATCTCTTGTGACAGAATAAAACTATCATCGAAAATTACTGGTATTATTATTGATTTCTAGGTCTGTCAAATTTGGATTTCCTTGGCCTTCGGGGCGATTTACGGCAGATTTTTTTGCCATATTGCAGATGTTTTTTTGATGCGTTCCGTGTGTCATTTGAATGATAGTCTCTTGTTTACTTGATTTCTCTTCAGTGACTTTTTCTTTCAACTCTGGCTTTTCTACTGTCAGAGTTATCTTTGTAGAATTCTTATTCTCATCTCTTGCGATCTGATGTTCTTTCATTATTTTTAATACATTGTTGGTCTTTGTTATTTCATCCATGTTACCATTTCTTATCTTCGTTTTCTTTCCAATACCTTTTCCTTTTGTTTTTTTTCTTTCTGTATCCAATGTTTCGTTTTCTTTTTCATCTATTTGCAATGAACTATTTGAACCTAGTAAGTCTAAGTCTGATGTCATACTTGAATCCCCGTAATCACTGTCTCCTACGACACTTTTTCCGGGTTTAATATTAATTTTTCTTTTTCTATGGACGGTCGTCGTTCTTTCAGACCCGTATCGCATGTCTCTCAAGAGAGACAAAACGGTCTCATCGATAGCCAGTTTATCTTTTGAAAAATTGATATCATGTTTCATATCCGTGTACCCTAGCAATCTCATCAATATTTTATCTTTATTTAAAGGGCTTATTCCCGCTTTAGCAAAACCCGCTAAAATATTTTGCTTTATGTTTGGCTGCAATCTTTCTAAAAGTTTCTTCAATAATTTTGGAAAGCAATTTTTAGGAATTGTAGATTGGGTTCGTCCTTCTGTTTTTTTCCAACTAAATAAAATATCACGCCAGGTGCCCTTCATTGGCCTAAAGAAGGCGACATCAAGGGGTTGCATGAGATGGGTGGAGTTAGCTGGAAGGAATACGAAGTGCACATTTTGCTCTCTACATCGCCGAATCAAATCTATTGATAGGTGAGAGGAAAGGTTGTCACCGATTAACAGCTTTTTTCCAATTTTCCGCTCAAAGTAAGGTAATGCTACTGTATATACCCAATCTTCAAAAGTAGTCCCATCGAACCAACCTGAGGAAGTTCTGTTGTATCGGCAATTAGTTGGCCCAATTTCAGTCCATGTCGTATAAAGGTTGGCGGCTTTATAGACAACATAACATGGTAACAACGCGCCATCCGCTGACACGGCCATCATAAGTGATGTAGAAGACTTGGTGTGATTCATTACTCGTTCGGGATACTTGACGCCCCTTTTTGTTAGCACCTTTCTTTTTCCTGGGTCGTCAGATAAGTTCGACTCATCGTAATTAACGATATTACTAAGAGGTACACCCTCTAATGTTGATTGGAGTTCCTGGAAGTACTTCTCGATTATAGTAGGTGACACCGCGGCTCTAGTCCTTTTAATATTTTGACTGATCCGTTTCGATATTTTATCTTTATGGCGTTTTAGGAAATTCTCCACGAAATCTAACCCTGGTAAATTGTTTTTAAATCTTTTAATTTCTATTCCTAGTCTATCTAAATATCCTTTAATTATAATGCGTAAATCATAAGTTTCTAATGGATAACCCCATTCAGAGCACACGTTAAGATATTTTATGATATACATTTCAGTCTCTTCTTTTAATGCCTTTTGACCACCCTGACTTTTCATTTCCTTATGAATATGTCTGTGTAAAACTGATTTGCTAATGCCATACTTTTTTCCTATTTTCACCAATGATTTTCCTCCATTTCCGTATTCCTCTATAGCAATTTTTATTTGCATAGGATCATATTTTTTATAATTCTTGTGCCTCGGTTTATATACGCGAGGCATGGCTATCTGGAAAAAATACACAATATTTAATTAATTACATTATTAATTAAATAACTTTCTGAAAGAATGTTTTGATTATTGAATCATCAATCAATCTTGTTCGCATACTCACATTCCATTTCAAAATTAATATCTTATACATTTTCTAAAATTTAAAATCACCTTTCCGACTTTTGACAGCCCTATTAATCCATCCCCATTCACATATTTAGCGTCCCGATTTATCCCATTCGTGTCTCAATTGATCCCAGTTCCGTCCCTATTCAAAACAAAGCCATCCCTATTCCCCCCAATTTTAACGGAAAATTCATGCCTTCATAATTTATCGAAAAATACATCAATAACAATTGATTGAAACTTACCCATTACACCAATGATAGCCAAAACACTAAAAAATAAAATAAATCCCGACACTTGAATCTGCACCTTTGTTTTCTAAGGGTTTGAAGAAAGTTTTGGGAGTTATAAAAACCTACAGTAGGAAGAGATTGTGTTTCAACTGATTTTTGTATAATTTTGCAACTAACTTTATGCTTATTTGGTGTTGTCATTCAAAATTTATATAATCTACTATAATTTGAAATAAATACAGATAATACTGAGTATCAAATAAAAGTGAAATTTAATGTTGAAGAACTTTTCCGGTTTTATCCCTATTCACCTCTAGATCTCTATTCACCCCATTTTACGGTACATTAAATGATTAATATCTAAAATTGAGATAATTATCCTCTGGATATCGCAGCCGCTTGTCCCACAACCTGGACTGCTGGACCGGCTTTTATGAGTCCATCACGGACTCTTCTTCCGGCTTTTTCCTGAAAAATAAATGAATAAATGATAAAAATTTCAAATAATTACACCAATTACGTGATTTTGAACTAGGCACTTTTTTATAGGTACCACGCGACGAACAAGAGTAGCAAATAATCGTCGAAATACTGATATGGTATACAAACATTGTGTAGTGAAGAAATTCAAAATTATATTAAATTATTGTTGAATTTAGAACTGTGCCATGAATTAAAATGATTTCATAAAAAAAACATTTCCCGGTTTTCGCTCAGTTTTCGCAAATTAATCAGATGTTTAGAAGTAAAAAAGAACAAGTAAAGGAATAAGCATAAATCAATAAACTAATTATGTTAAAGTACAGTATATTCGCTTTCCAAAACAATTTTTTTTATTTCCGCAACCACTGCGACCTTAATTTGGAAACATTGTGTTTTCTAGATGCGAAAATAAAATACACTATACAACACATAGGAATGTTATACTTACAATTTTCTTAAAGATCTTCCATTTGGGACTTGGTGCAGCCGACACTGCCGATAGAGCCAGGAAGCAAGCGAACACGAAGAACAGTACACGTGTGAAATTCATTTTGATAAATCGTTTATAGCTTCAAATATTACAAAGCAGACTGTTCGAAATGCGTTTGTTAAACCAATGATACTTAAACACTGAACAGCTGAATTTATATAGTACCAGCATGTACAAATTGTCTTCACAGTTGTTAAATTCATTAGCATTTAGTTTTGAGCTTTATTGACTTAGCTTTAAGAATAACAGCTTATTTATGCATCGGTATTAGTTATGTACTGATAAGAGGTTCAAAGAGAAACTGTATTGAGGGATGTCCCGATATTTACATATATTTGTGAATCCCATTGTGTCGTAACTAAACCGACATTATTATTTTTTGCTAATAATAACTTTAAGCGGAAATTTGAATAATAATAATGATTGCATTTCTAAAAACCTCTTGCTGAAAAATTCTATCAATTGTGTGAATTTTTCCTTCTAGAATAAAACAAGAGAATGAAAGTAACAACTAAAAAAAATTCAAATTTTCGTAATATTTTTATCAAAAAAATATAAAATAGTTGAATAATCTTTAATTTTCTTAATTAATTTAAAAACTGTTTATTAAAGAAAACTGATAAAAAAATTAAATAATAAAATAAAACAAGATAAAAAAATTAGAACGAGGTGTCTGTAACGTAGTAATGCTTCGGTATTGAGGTATTCCCGGGGGGTATTAACGTTATAATGCTTCGGTATTGGGGTATTCGGTATTCGGTATTGGGAACTAATGGCATCTAGTCGTACCAGTACTCTAGAGAAATAACGTTGCATCGACATTTTAAGCTATCAATGTATGGTATCGACAGTCGGCGGTCTGGCTTATTATGATTGCTTCACTTTTAATGTACGCAATGCGAAGTGTATATTTTTATTGTTCATGATCTAAAGTTCATTTAACTAAGAAATCCGAAATAGTTATTAGAACAAGTTCCGTTTATCTGTCTTTACTTAGTTTAGAATAATTTATCGTTATGTGCAAACAATGTAATGTATAAGCATTCATAATAAATGTTACTTGAATACCTCGTGTGTTTATAAGTCTTGAGACAAAGTAAATCTAAAATATTTTTGTCAAATTGTACATAATAATGTATAATTTACCGTCGAACGTTTTTATCGCCACGATTATAGCCTCCATGGTACAACAGGGACGCAAAATGTATGCAGTTGCATCATAAATATACTGGTATATACGAACATAGAGCTCGTTGACGCATGACGATTTATAATTTGTCAATGTCACCCATGAAATGAATGATTCCCTTGATTATTGGGATACGTTATGTTATAATCACCTACAGAACACGTACCCATTATTGAATACGGTACTTCCTTGAAATAAAATAGGAATAACACAAATTATTAAAATATGTAAACAGCGTTCTCCACCGCGTAACGACTTGTGACGACCCGTCATTCAAAAAGGGTTACAATAACGTCTCGTTTGCTGTCCCTTTAACATACTCACTCTCACTCTATGTACGTCTATACGCCAGTACATACTAAGTTTATAAAATTCATGAAGACGCTTTTTTTCTTATCCACGATAACGTCATACTGTGGACATTGAAAAAGCGTTATTTTCACAACGCAATAGGGAAGCATTTTGGTTAACTATTGTTTCATGGACGGTAAAAATGTGACGATAAAAACGTTCCGCGATAAATTAAAAAATTAAAAATAAATCGATTATAACTTTTTACATACACGTATAATTATTTCGCGGCTCCATCTATTCTAAAAGGTATTGGTTCCGCCTCTGTACGTCACGGTGACATAATCATCTCGCTGTGTAGACCGTTACAGGAGCTGGATCAGGGTAAACCTGTTCCCCAGGATTCGATTAACATAAGTTTTTTACAGTTCATGTTGTTTTTCATAATCGTTAATTTGGTTTGTTTTTCAAGTATTTATAACATTATTTAGTTCATATTGTGGTTAGCATTTAGCCGCTCAACTGTGATGTGAGTTGCCAACTCAACAGTGTGTGTGTTTATTGCGTTAATTGTTACTTTTTACTTACTTGTTGTTTTATGCTAATTGATTTCAAAATTATTTTGGTAATTTGTTTTAGAGGGTTTTAATTCACGTTCGAAACGCACTTCTAGAGTAAAGTGGAGACGACGAAGATCTATATCTAGAAATAGACGTATCATACCTATAGGCTCTCACAATCTATCTCATCGAACCTCATCTTGAAGACCGTTTTTGCAACGAACTTTACCAACTAATTTTCAGATAAGTATTGAAGGTATCGTTGGTAAAAAAGGGCATCTATCTGATATCACAAAAAAAAATTGCTGTAATTGTATTTAAAGTCCCTTTTCCTAATACTGTATTGTTGTAAATTGAAGACTAACACTCATGTTAAACAATTATATATATTTTTTTTCAATAAAAGTATAAACTTCTGTATAAAATGTGTTTAATTCGAAGATTTACTTGCACCTCTGAATATGGTTTACGTCCTTATTAATATATGTACGGTTCTAGGGTAAATATCACGAATGAAGTCTACAGCCGATAATTTTACAAAAATTGCCCAAGTACGAGCTGGACTCGCTCATCGAGGGTCCACCCATACTACCACCTCTTAACATTTATGTGGTATTTACCAAAAGTTTTCTTTCATTCAATTCGGGATCATCGATTCGATATCACGTTTTCTTGAACAAAAATAAAATCTCTAACAGTAATTGTAATCACGTCTCCCAACATCGCGTTCAGCTTAGATGGCTTACCATCCAACAACGTAGAAACGTTCACGTACTGCACACTTTATTTATGAAGTGAAAATCTTATGCGGCGGGTCAGACTAGCTAGCTGTTAACGTGGCGACGTGACGTCACGTCGCCACGCGCTTGTACTGAGCTTGTATACCTACAGTGTATGCAGTGTTGTTATTTACTTCGCAACACGTTGCCTGTGTTTTGAAATAAAGAATACATTTTTCTTTAAAAAATCAGAATAAGCTGTTTTTAATTATGGCATATTTATTTTCTTTAATAGACCATCCTTCCATGCATATTTTCTATACAAAATAGTTTTAATGTTTCACATCTCGGCTCATTTTTTTATGTTTTTTTAACCTAACACTCCCCTTCATCTTAAAATACAATTTTGGAGTTCCTTATTGACTTTCGTTCATTCTTCCTTCGTTCTGTAAATGATCTTTGAATAGCTATTCGTTCTCACTGTACCAGTTTTACCTCTAATCTTTCACTGCTACGGCTGTACAACTTTGGAACAACTTGCCTCTGAACGTTTGGAAAAGTATCTACAAAGTTTTCAGGAAAATGTTACAAGAATTCTATTTAAATTAAGTAACATAAATGCCTCTTCAGTATTCATTTATTTTAATATTATGTATCTATTCTGTATATAATGTATATTTGTGTATTTTTATATGTATTTATATTTAGCATAATATGTGTATGTATATATAATCTTATTAGTAGTAGCTTTCCTGCCTTAAGTATTTTTCTATCCACTCAATGGCTGACTGGTAGAGAATGCCATCATATGTACTAATTGTTTAGTGTAGAAAGAGTAAATAAATAAAAATAAGTTAAAATACGAACACGAATGAAATTGTGAATAACACATATTTTGATAAAATAGACACCGAGCTTATATTTAATATCTTACTATGTTTCTGAGTACCAGAGTTATGTATTGCTTATCACGCACGTTTTGCACGCATTGGAATAAAAATGGGCATTGCTTGTCATCCGCTAATCGGCACGCCTATTACGTAACTTGCTGCAGACAGCATGCGACAGCTAATATCGCGCAGTATCTGCTGTCAAAACGAGAATTTGTATAATGTAATTTGTATAGTGGCGCTAAATCAACCGGGAAAAGTGCATTTTATGGTCATAGAATAATAGATACGCAATCGTTATGTATGATACTAATTTTTTATCACAATTAATCACCGGTCGCGCAGTGATCGTGTGGCTGTCGCTGTCTGCAAATTTTTAGACAATAACCCCGCTGATGCATAAATTATTTGCTAGTCGTCCGCTAATCGGATAAATAAAATAAATTGAAATCAGATGAAATAACACGCTTAAAATGTAATGAATTACGTTCGAAACGACTTCGGTAATTAGATGTTGTCCTAGACGAGCATGGAATTTTACGCATTGGGGGTAGGTTGTATAAATCTGATTTACCTTTTGAGGCAAAACATCCTACTCTTCTCCCAAAAATGGAGCACGTAGTTGATCCCATTATAAACAATTACCAAACAATGAAATGTCACACTAGTCCAAGCCTTCTGATGGCTATTATCCGCCAACGCTTCTGGATATTGGATGCCGGAACTCGCATAAGAGCTACAGTACATAAATATAATTCATGTTTTCGAGTCAAACCGCTACATCCAACACCAAAGATGGCAGACACACTGGAGTGAATTACGCACTGTTTGTTATCTTATCGAGGTCTATAGTCACAGAAGGCATACATTTGTTTTATTGTGTCTTGTTACAAAAGGTGTGCATATTGAATTGGTATCAGCTTTAACTTCTGATTTATTCTTAGCTGCCTTTAAACGTTTCATATCGTGCCGCGGTCCCATTTCTTAATTTTATTCTGATAATGGAACTAACTTCCTGGGCACTAGAACTCAGCTCGATGAGATGTATAGATTGTTGCTTAATTCGCACTTGAAAGATAGTTTAATTAAAAAGCTGGAATCCCGCCGCATTGTATGGAAAATGATTCCACTCCGTTCTCCTCATTCTGGAGGTATATGGGATGCTAATATAAAAAGCTGTAAAACACATTTATATATCGTACAATCGGTAACGGAATATCCTAATAATAATAATCGGAATAGCACGTAGTTTTTTTGTGTCCATTATATATTTCATTTAATTATTTATGTTAAATTTGTTGTTTATGTTTGCATACATTTGAGTGCTTTACCTACCGGCTAACTCCTTTATTAACGATTTAGTGAAGTATGGAGTCCTTACAACAGTCTATGGACAAATTGTCAGATAGGTTTGTTCAACGTATGGCTGAATTTGAAGACAACCTTCGTATGGCGCAACCTGCAACTAGTTCATCTCTGGCAGAAGAATTTACATCTTTCAGAACATTCACACTTTCAGCGTTAAATAGTTTACAACAGCAGATGGACTTCTTTAAAAGAGAATTTGATCGAGTGGAGATGAGGGGACGTCGGAAAATTGTTCTTATACATGGGCTACTAGAAGACAAGCAGAAACAAACAGCGACGCTTGTGACTTCGCTTATTGTAGACCGGCTCAAAATCAACGATTTCACGCAGCAAGATATTAGCCGATGCCACCGTATTGGCCGTACGAATGCTGACAAGCCTCGACCAATATTGGTTAAATTTTGTAATTTGTCCGTACGCAACAAGGTGTGGTTTGCAAAGACCCGCCTTAAGAACGCAGGTATTACTTTGTCAGAATTCTTAACCAAATCTCGACATGACATATTTATGATCGCCCGTAAACGTTTCGGTATCACAAAATGCTGGACAAGGGACGGTCATATTATAATCGTCGATCAAAATGGCCACCATCATTGCATCTCAACTCTCGCAGAGCTTAATCTGATTTCTGGTCCCCCGGTTAATAAAGTGGAAGCTGCGGTTCCTAGTGCCAGTGACACCAACGAACATAAAAGTAGGCCTAAGAGAACAATAAGAAAGTAACGTTTTAACTATAGTACTTGGTTGGTATTTCGCTATTGTTCATACGTTTTTTCTCTTTTATCATTGTTTTTAGTAATTGATACCCACTCTGTGTTAGATATTTCAATTATTAGATGATTTTAATCTTACTACAACTACTGAAACTGTTTTTATCATTACTCAACTTAATCTAGGAAAATACACGTTCGTGTAAACTGTTACAAAGACAATGTAACCACTGAATAAGTAATCACTAAGTTTTAAATGTAATTTTACTACGTAATAAACTGTTAGCATAACACATGTCAGTATTGTCAAATACAATCATACAACATACAGGCATTCGTGGGTCTGTTTCAATGTCTGTTTTCATTATGTTGCCACATCTATGTTTTTATTTTCTTTTATTCTACTAATAACTAATTTATGAATATTTGTGTGACAATTTAATCGTTTCTACTTTTTAATTTAATTTCGTGGTAATTTAACTATGTAAAAAATGTAAATATTTTTTAATTATAATCTTTTTTTTTGTTTATTCCAATTGGCTGGCGGGTAAAAGTATTTATATGTGAACCTTTTTGTTTTTGAAGACTTTTTGTTAGAATTAATTATATTAATTCATTTATATTTAACTAGATGTATATATACATTTTATATTTATTTATTTGTTTTTAATTAATTGTTGAAACTAGTACAATTATTTTTATTTATATATTTATTTTTTATTATTATTACTGCTTATTTACTTAGGAAATGATGAATGATGTTGACGACAATATATTTTTTACTTCATTGTCTCCTTCTTCCTCTGACGCAAGTAACGACAGCTTCTACAGTATTCCTACTTCTCTTTCGGATAATCTTGATCAACATTTTCTTAAATTAGCAAATAATTTTAATATTGTTCACTTCAATGCTCAAAGTGTCCCGGCTCACTTCACTGATACGCTGACGTCTTTAAATAACAAAAATATCCATGCTATACTTATTTCCGAATCATGGTTGAAACCATGTCTACCATCTTCTTCTTATTCTATACAAGGTTTCAACCTTATTCGTAATGACCGAGTTGGAAAGATGGGTGGTGGTGTAGTTATTTACTTACGTGCACATATACCCTTTTCAATTATTAATACTTCGACTCACAACTGTCCATCGAATGAAGCGGAATATTTATTCATTCAAGTAACTTTGTGTCATATTAAAGTACTTCTCGGAGTTTTCTATAGTCCTTCTCTCCTAATTAATGACTTTTTTTCTCTTGAACAACTTTTGAATAATGTTTGTCCTTCTTTCGAGCATACTATTATAATGGGTGATTTTAATACATGTTTGCTTAAAAATGATTACCGTTCTCGTAAATTACAAACGCTAGTTGACGCTTGTAATTTTCATATTCTTCCTCTTGCAGCTACACACTATTTTCCTAACTGTACACCTTCTCTTCTTGATCTTGTTATAGTCTCTTCTACAGATCACGTAGCTAAACATGGCCAATGCTCGGCAGATGCTTTCTCTTTTCATGACTTAATATTTCTTTCTTATAAAATACGTCCTCCCAAATATAAATCTTAGATACTTCTGCGACGTAACTTTGGTGGAATTGATGCTGAGCAGTTGCGTGAGGACGCTATGAAAATTGACTGGGCAGCTATTACCAATGATCCCTCTCCCGATTCTCAAGTCGAACTACTGAATATACATATAACACAGCTGTTTGATAAGCACGCGCCATTACGTCCCGTCAAGCTTAGGCATCTCCCTGCTCCCTGGCTATCTGAGGAGTTAAAATTCTTAATTAAAAAAAAGAACAGGGCAAAGTCTGCAATAGGATGTGTAGGGATGCACAACGACGCCATATCCATCAATCTGTAGAGAATGAAGAACCAGCAAAGGTCTGGAAGTTTTTGAGATCACTAGGAGTTGGAAAATCTCGTAACGAATTCTTCGACAATAATCTCGACATCGATTCCTTAAATCAACATTTCTCTTCTTCCGCCTCTGGTTTAAATAGTGACACTAAAACATGTACTTTAAACTACATTTCATCTCTTCCCTCTCCTAGTTTTCCAACTTTTACTTTTAATCAGTTTTCAGCTTGTGAAGTTAAGAAGAGCATTATGTCTATCGCATCTAATGCGGTCGGTTGTGATAGTATTGGCCGTCATATGATTATTCCCATCCTGGATATAATTCTTCCTATTATAACACATGTATTCAATACATCAATTTCCTCTGGTATTTTCCCTTCTGCTTGGACAAGTGCTGAAGTTATTCCTCTTCCTAAAAAACCAAAACCCTCCGCTTTCACCGATTATCGTCCAATCTCAATATTACCGTTCCTTTCTAAAGTATTAGAGCGTCTTGTTTTTCAACAGTTAAGCTACTTCCTTAGGTATAACAACATTTTAAATCCTCTCCAGTCTGGTTTTCGTACCGGTCATAGTACGGCTACTGCTCTTATCAAAATTACTGATGACATAAGATTGGTGATGGACAGTAGACAACTCACAGTGTTAACATTGTTAGATTTTAGTAATGCTTTTAATACTGTGGATTTTGACATTTTGCTAATTCTGCTTCGCTCTCTTAACATATCTTCAACGGGAATTGACTGGTTTCATAGTTACTTGTATGGACGACGGCAGCGCATTCGTATAGATGACTCATTTTCTTCTTGGTGTCATACGACTGCCGGTGTCCCACAAGGTGGCGTGTTGTCTCCTCTTCTGTTTGCTATTTTCATCAATTCTATTACTCTTCGTATATCTTCTCCTACCATCTTTCAGACGATCCGCAAATTTACACACATGCCACATTAGAAAACCTCCACAATGCTGTAGCTGCCACGAATGAGGACTTAAATAAAATATCTCAATTGAGTAAGTCTTACGGCTTAAAGGTAAATCCCTCTAAGACCCAGGTCATTATTGTTGGCGGCACCAGTATGATTTCGAGGATAGACAGGAAATCGCTTCCTTTAGTTTTCTTTGACGGAAACCATATTACGTGTAGCGATCACGTGAAAAATCTTGGCATTTATATCGATCGCACTTTGTCCTGGTCAACACAGATCGCCGAGGTCAGCAGGAGACTGTTCGCTGCTGTGGGATCGCTAAAGAGATTACGTAACGTTCTGCCTCTTGCCACTAGAGTTACGCTTGCACAGTCACTATTATTACCTATTCTCGACTACGCAGACGTCAGCTATCTTGATCTGACCGAGGAGCAGTTAATAAACTTGAGCGACTTCAGAATTTCTGTATACGTTTCATATTTGGTCTTCGCAAATATGATCACGTTTCTGAATTTCGTGGACAACTCAAGTGGCTCCCTATTCGTCTTCGCCGGAACACACACATTCTTTCCCTCCTTTATTCTGTTTTATTTAACCCCACGACACCAACATATTTAAAAGACAACTTCAAGTTCCGCTGCGATGAAGAACGTAGTTTGAGAACTAGTGAAACTCTTCGTCTTGAAACCCCTTTGCACACTTCCCAGTTCTTTTCTCGATCGTTCTCAGTACAAGCTGTTCGATTATGGAACTCCCTACCTATTACTGTAAGACGTGCCAACACCCTTTCTAGTTTTAAACGTCAACTTAAAATTTATTATCTTTCCTACTAGCTGTTATTTTTTTTATTTATTTAATTTTTCATTTATCTGTGTATGTGTCCATATGTATATTATGTATATGTATAACATGTATTATGTAATATGTAGATATGTTATTATATATATTATATTATACATTATTATGAATGTAAATAGTATGTGTATTTTTTTATTATTTACTTATTTATTTGTATTTTATTATTATAACTATTATTACCTATTATTATTATTTTTTTTTTTTTAAATTAAGTAAGTATTCATGTCAATGTCAATTTTGCATCGCCTACCGTAAATGTACTCTTAAGCTTTCTCAACCCTAAGGTTGC
Source organism: Zeuzera pyrina (assembly GCA_907165235.1). Taxonomy (NCBI): domain Eukaryota; kingdom Metazoa; phylum Arthropoda; class Insecta; order Lepidoptera; family Cossidae; genus Zeuzera; species Zeuzera pyrina. The sequence goes on along the minus strand of OU015639.1, from coordinate 11,854,274 downwards.
CTGGATGAGATCGCTTTAGCGATAAGGTCGCCCAAATTGTACAACCTTTCTTTTTTTTATTCATATATTTGTATACTTTTAATGGTGCAATAAAAGAGTATTATTATTATTATAACCAACTTCTAACGTACGAAGAATTATTAACTGTCTTAACTCAAATTGAATGTATACTAAATTCGAGAACTCTGACTGTACATTCATCAGATCCTCATCTTGAAGTAAGTACTTACTCCTGCGCACTTCTTAATGTCCACGTCACTGCAATATTTATCTGCTTCTTAATTATCAAACGAAAGGATTAATCTTATTAATCGCAAAAAAATATTAGATAGTATATTGCAGTCTTATTCTTATTAGATTCCCGCGAAATTAGGTAGGATAAAGGCGCTATTTACACGCGTCAAACATCCATGGTTTTTAATTAAAAACGAAGTGAACGTGGTTCTAGAAGTAAGAAGTAGAATATGATGCTCCTGACCTTTCGACTATCTCGATGCAAAATGTCACAGTGATCCGTTGCTCTGTTGTGACTTGTGACGTGATAAAAGGACACACAAACTTTTTCATTTATAATTATTAGCTAGGATACGGACATCACGGACCTGGAGCAGTTTATTTCTAATTCTAAGGTTATATGTTTATTTTTCCGACCGCTTTTACAAAAAACATGCGAAATTCACTGGACAAGTGCAGTAAACAATATGACTCGAACTCTTTCATGTCAAGGGAGGCCTGTGTCTCAGCCGTGGAGACTTTAATAATAGCGGAAAAAACACAAATTTAAATGGAAATTTAAAACTTTAAATGGAAATAAAAAAAAATTCAAAACAATGACTGCCGGTAACTAAGACGTAATAAATTGCAAGTTTGGTTTTCGGCCGTTACATTTTCCATATAAAATGATAAATAACCGACTATGAGCGGAACACATTTGGTTTTCGGCCTCTGATACTTGAATCGTTTATTTTACGTACAGTATGTATTATTATCGTGGTCGTAAATTGACGTGCTAATTCTATTGATTTAAAAAGATTCACAACTCTAAAAGAAAATTAATTAGGTACTCTAAGCTTTAATAACATAGAAGCAAAAGTTACTTTCTGCTGCTTATGCTAGTAATCCGACCATTCGGCCGAAAACCAAATTTATTAAAAACGTTTTATTTCGATATCCGCCTCTAATTTTATATATGCGTCGAATAATTACTGCAAAATTAAATGTGTAAATGTTTGTTTAGGGTTTTAAAAAAGATACGAGCTCACTTTTTTTAAGTACGACTCACAAAACACCTTGAAACTTGCCGTGCAATTTCGATGTCGTCACTAATTTTATGCACTTTCAGACAATTTGTGGGTGCAGATGTGGGCTCTAAACTATACATAGAATAGTTATTAGTGTCTATTCTTTCTACTTTTAGTATTCAACTGTAATTATGGCTAGAAGATTAAAGTATGACTACGTATAAGATTGACAGTGTAAATCGAACCACAACCACTATTATTTCATTTTGAAATGAAAGAGGCAGTCAATTGGTAGAATACTAGAGCCGGTCGCGAAACCAGCGCAACCGGTGAATTTCAATGTGATTTTGCCTACCATTTAGAACGTTTAATGTAATAATAATATCTGTAATAATTATGAAATAATACGCGAACATAATGTGAGAATTATCTTAAGATACAACATCAGTTAAAAATAGAAACAAGTTGATTTTCAGAAAAAAGTCATTTTGTTGTAAAAAGTGTTTTATTTATGGCAACTTTTTTTAGAATAATGTAGGATTAGGATGTTGAGATTACTGTTCTTTGGTCTCAGTCTTATAAAATTTTGTGTATGTACATTCTCATTCTATTCTTTACATTAAAACTTAAGTATTATACGCAATATACGTGCAATACATTATTAACTAATAATTATTTAATAATAAATTAAGTTATATATACATAAAAAGTAAATATCCAAAATTGAGATAATTATCCTCTGGATATCGCAGCCGCTTGTCCCACAACCTGGACTGCTGGACCGGCTTTTATGAGTCCGTCACGGACTCTTCTTCCGGCTTTTTCCTGGAAAATAAATTAACAAATGATGAAAATTTTAAATAATTACACGAATTACGTGACTTTGAACTAAGCTCTTTTTTATAGGTACTACGCGAAGAACAAGGGTAGCAAATAATCGTCGAAATATCCGGACTGATATGGTATTTACCGCTATTTTTATTTACCGTTATAAATAGATCACTGATCCTGTAGTGAAGGAATTTAAATTATTGTTGTATTTTAAACTGTGCCTTTACCATGAATGGAAACAATTTTATAAAAAAAATATTTAAATGAATCATTTGTTTGCGATTCCCTTCATTTACTGAATCTAACCTAGAATCGAACTCCAGAGACCCTTAAGGCTGCAATTTCGTGAGTCTCAGTTTACTTAAATTCATCAGATGTTTAGAAGTAAAAAAGAACAAGTCAAGGAATAAGCATAAATCAATAAACTAATTATGTTAAAGTACAGTATATTCGCTTTCCAAAACAATTTTTTTTATTTCCGCAACCACTGCGACCTTAATTGGAAACATTGTGTTTTCTAGATGTGAAAATAAAATACACTATATATGACATAGGAATGTTATACTCACAATTTTCTTAAAGATCTTCCATTTGGGACTTGGTGCAGCCGACACTGCCGATAGAGCCAGGAAGCAAGCGAACACGAAGAACAATACACGTGTGAAATTCATTTTGATAAATCGTTTATAGCTTCAAATATTACAAAGCGACTGTTTGGAATGCGTTTGTTAAACCAATGATACTTAAACACCGAACAGCTGATTTTATATAGTACCGAAATGAACAAATTCTCTTCTCAGTTGTTTAATTCATTGGCATTTAGTTTTGAGCTTTATTATCATAGCGTTAAGAATAACAGGTTATTTAAGCATCGGTATTAGTTATGTACTGATAAGAGGTTCAAAGAGAAACTGTATTGAGGGATGTCCCGATGTTTACATATATTTGTGAATCCCCTTGTAAGTCGTAACTAAATCAACATTATTATTTTTTGCTAATAATAACTTTAAGCGGAACTATGAATAATAATAATGATTGCATTTCTAAAAACCTCTCGCGGTTTTGCCAAATATTTATTTTATAACTTTATCAATTGTGTGAAATTTTCCTGGTAGAATAAAACAAGAGAATGAACGTAACAACTGAAAAAATTCAAATTTTCATAATATTTCAATCAAAAAAATATAAAAAAGTTGTATAATTTTTAATTTTCCTTTTTAATTTAAAAACTGTTTATTAAAAAGAAACTGTAAAAATAATAAATAATAAAAAAAAACAATATAAAAAAAAAAAACGAGGTGTCCGTAGTGTTGCAATGCTTCGGTATTGGGTATAGAGCGACGTTAAGCAACATAACACGCGGTCACTTAGTGGATGGGTGAACTAATAGCATCTTGTTACTCTAGAGAAATAAAGTTACATCGGCTAATTAAGCTATAAATGTGTCGTATTGACCATCGGCAGTCCGGCTTATTATGGTTGCTTCACTTTTAATGTACGCAATGCGAAGTGTATGTTTTTATTGTCTATATGACCTAAAGTTCATATAAATGAGAAATCTGAAGTAGTTATTAGAACAAGTTCCGTTCATCTCTCTTTACCTATAGTTTAGATAATTTTATCGTTATTTGCAAACAATGTAATGAGTAAGCATTCAAAACAAATGTTACTTGAATATACATCGACCGTCTCTTATACTATTACATTATAATTTGTAATTTACCGTTGAACGTTTTTATCGCCACGATTTTATCCTCCATGGTACAATAGGGATGCAAAATGTATGCAATTGCAGCATAAATATACTGGCATATAGACGAACATAGAGCTCGTTGATGCGTGACGATTTTGAATTTGTCAAAGTCACCTATGATCCTATGAAATGAATGATTCCCTTGATTATTGCAGTATGTAATAATAATATCACACTCACATACAGAACACGTAACCACTATTGAAAAATACAGTACTTCTTTGAAATAAACAGGAATAACACAAAGAATAATATAAGGCCACAGCGTTCTCCACAGCGTGACGCTTGTGACGACCCGTCATTCAAGAGGGGTTACCATAACGTCTCGTTTCTTTCCCTTTCCTACTCGTGCCACTATCGTTAAAGATTACATTCTCACTCACACTTTGTACGTCTATACGCCAGTATAATATACTAAGTTTATAAATTGCATGAAGACGCTTTTTTTCTCATCCACAATAACGTCATTGGACATTGAAAAAGCGTCTTTTTCACGACGAAATAGGGAAGCATTTTGGTTACCTATTATTTCATGGACGGTAAAAACATGACAATAAAATTATACTAAACACAATAAATTATGAAAGCATCCTTAACCCTAGAACCGTACGCTGAGGTGCAAATCAAAAATAAAAAATAAATCGATTATAACTTTTTACATTCACGAATAATTAATTGTTTCGCGGCTCCGTCTATTCTAAGAGGAATTTGTTCCGCCTCTGTACGTCAGGGTGCCATAATTATCACGTTGTGTATACGTTACAGGAGCTGTTCTGAGTACACCTGTTCCCCAGGATACGATTGACATAAGTCTTTTACAGTTGAGGTTATTTTTTATAATTGTTAGTTTCGTTTTTTTTTTCAAGCATTTATAACAATATTTAGTACATATTTTGGTTAGTATTTAGCCGCTCAACTGTGGTTAGATAATGTTTTATTGCATTAATTGTTACTTTTTACTTACTTGTTCTTTATGCTAATTGATTTCAAAATTATTTTGGTAATTTGTTTTAGACGGTTTTAATTCACGTTCGAAACACACTTCTAGAGTAAAGTAGAGACGATGAAGATCTATATCTAAAAATAGGCGTATCATACCTAAAGGCTCTTACAATCTATCTCATCGAATCTCATCTAGAAGACCGTTTTTGCAACGGACTTTACCAACTAATTTTCAGATAAGTATTGAAGTTATCGTTGGTAAAATAGGCCATCAGAAGAAAAAAATTGCTGTAATTGTATTTAAAGTCCCTTTTCCTAATACTGTATTGTTGTAAATTGAAGAGTAACACTCATGTTAAACAATTAAATTCCTTTTTTTTGATAAAAGTTTAAACTTCTGTAAAAAATATGTTTAATTCAAAGAGGTACACTTACACCCCAGGATATGGTTAACGTCTTTATAAATATAGGTACAGTTCTAAGGTTAATATCACTAAATAAGTCTAATGCCGAAAATTTTACAAAAATCGGCTAAGTGCGAGTTGGACTCGCTCAAAGAGTGTCCGTACATACTACCACCAGTTAACATTTACGTGGTATTTACCAAAAACAATAATTCATTGATTCGACATGACGTTTTCTTAAACAAAAAATAAAATCCCTTAATAGTAATTTTGATCACGTCTCCCAACATAGCGTTCAGCTTGGATGGCTTACCATCCAACAACGTAGTAACGTTCGCATACTGCGCACTTTATTAATAAAGTGAAACATCTTATGCCCGCCTTAAGATGTTCACTTCATAAATCTTCATCAGACTAGCTTGTTGTAAACATGGCGACGTGGCTTCGCGTCGCCACGCGCTTGTACTGAGCTTGTATACCTACAGCGAATGCAGTGTTGTCATTCACTTCGGAACACGTTGCCTGTGTTTTTAAATTAAGAATACATTTTTTCTTTAAAAAATCTGAATAATTGTTTTAAATTATGCCATATTTATTTTCTTTAATAGACTATTATACCATGCATATTTTCTATACAAAATAGTTTTGATGTTTCAAATCTGCCAGGTGTCCCGCGACGGCTAATTTTTTTATTCTTTTTGAACCTAACACTCCCCTTTATCTTAAAACACGATTTTGAAGTTCCTTATCGACTTTCCGTTCTTTCGATAATCAGATGAATAAATTAATTGCTAGTCGTTCGCTAATCGGTTAAATAAAATATGTTTCAGATGAAATAACACGCTTAAAATTTAATCAATTACTTTCGAAACGACTTTGGAAATTAGGATAATAATGGCGGAAAAAACATAAATTGAAATGGAAACTTAAAACTTTAAATGGAAATTCTAAAATTCAAAACAGTGACGGCCGGTAATTAAGACGTATTTTTTTTTTTTTTTATATCAGAGGGGGCAAACGAGCAAGCGCATCATCCGATGGAAAATACGTAATAAATTGCTCGTTTGGTTTTCGGCTGTTACATTTTCCATATAAAATGATAAATGGCCGACTACTCAACTATAAGCGGAACACATTTGGTTTTCGGCCACTGATACTTGAATCGTTTATTTTACGTATGTATATTATCGTGGTCGAAAATTTACATGCTAATTCAATTGATTTAAAAAAATTCACAACTCTAAAAGAAAATAAATTAGGTACTCTAAGTTTTAATAACATACTCGTACAAGCAAAAGTTACTTTCTGCTGCTTAACTAGTAATCCGACAACTCGGCCGAAAACCAAATTTACCAAAAAAAATTTATTTCGATATTTTATTTAAGCGTTCGAATAATTAATGCAAAACTGAATGTGTAAATGTTTGCTTAGGATTTAAAAAAAGTTACGATCTTACTTTGAAACTTGTCGTGCAATTTCGATCTCATCACTAAATTTTATGCACTTTCAGACAATTTGTGAGCGCGGATGCGGGCTCTAAACTGTACATAGAACAGTTATTAGTGTCTATTCTCTCTACTTTTAGTATTCAACTGTAATTATGGCTAGATGATTTAAAGTTTTACTATGTATAAGATTGACAGTACAAATCCAACCACTACCACTATTATTTCATTTTGGAACGAAAGAGGCAGTCAATTGGTCGAATACTAGAGCCGGTCGCGAAACCTGCGCAACCGATGAATTTCAATGTGATTTTTCCTACCATTTAGAACGTTTAATGTAATAATAATATCTGTAATAATTATGAAATAATACACGAACGCAATATGAGAATTATCTTAAGATACAACATCAGTTAAAAATAGAAACAAGTTGATTTTCAGAAAAAAGTCATTTTGTTGTAAAAAGTGTTTTATTTATGGCAACTTTTTTATAGAATAATTTAGGATTAGGATGTTGAGATTACTGTTCTTTGGTCTCAGTCTTATAACATTTTGTAGGTATATGTACATTCTTATTATTATATGCTTTACATTAAAACTTAAATATTATACGCAATATACGTGCAATACATTATTATCTAATTATAATTTAATAATAAATTAAGTTATATATACATAAAACAATTAATATCTAAAATTGAGATTATTATCCTCTGGATATCGCAGCCGCTTGTCCCACGACCTGGACTGCTGGACCGGCTTTTATGAGCCCGTCACGGACTCTTCTTCCGGCTTTTTCCTGGAAAATAAATTAACAAATGATGAAAATTTCAAATAGTTACACCAATTACGTGACTTTGAACTAAGCTCTTTTTTATAGGTACTACGCGAAGAACAGGGGTAGCAAATTATCGTCGAAATATCCGGACTGATATGGTATTTACCACTATTTTTATTTACCGTTATAAATAGATCACTGATTCTGTAGTGAAGGAATTTAAATTATTATTGTATTTTAAACTGTGCCTTTACCATGAATGGAAACAATTTTATAAAAAGAATATTTAACGGAATCATTTGTGCGCGATTCCTTTCATTTAATGAATCTAACCTAGAATCGAACTCCAGAGCCTAAAGACTGCAATTTCGTGAAAGTCTCAGTATTCGCAAATTAATCAGATGTTTAGAAGTAAAAAAGAACAAGTAAAGGAATAAGCATAAATCAATAAACTAATTATGTTAAAGTACAGTATATTCGCTTTCCAAAACAATTTTTTTTATTTCCGCAACCACTGCGACCTTAATTTGGAAACATTGTGTTTTCTAGATGCGAAAATAAAATACACTATACAACACATAGGAATGTTATACTTACAATTTTCTTAAAGATCTTCCATTTGGGACTTGGTGCAGCCGACACTGCCGATAGAGCCAGGAAGCAAGCGAACACGAAGAACAGTACACGTGTGAAATTCATTTTGATAATTCGTTTATAGCTTCAAATATTACAAAGCGACTGTTTGGAATGCGTTTGTTAAACCAGTGATACTTAAACACCGAACAGCTGAATTTATATAGTACCGAAATGAACAATTTCTCTTCTCAGTTGTTTAATTCATTGGCATTTAGTTTTGAGCTTTATTATCATAGCGTTAAGAATACCAGGTTGTTTATGCATCGGTATCAGTTATGTGCTGATAAGAGGTTCAAAGAGAAACTGTATTGAGGGATGTCCCGATGTTTACACATATTTGTAAATCCCCTTATAAGTCTTAACAAACCAACATTATCGTTTTTTGCTAATAATAACTTTAAACGAAACTAAGAATAATAGCATAGATTAATAATAGATTGCATTTCTAAAAACCTCTTTTGCCAATTTTGCCAATTTTGCGGTTTTGCCAAATATTTATTTTATAACTATCAATTATGTGAAATTTTTCTTGTTCAATAAAACAAGAGAATGAACGTAACAACTTCAATAAATTAAAGTTTTCATAATATTTTATTCAAAGAAATTCCATAAAAAAGTTGATGTAAATAAACACAATGCAATATGCTGTCATTTAAAAACTGTTAATTAAAAAGAAACGGATAAAAATAATAAATAAAAAAATAAAACAAGATAAAGAAATTGACAGGTGTCCGTAGCGTAGTAAGGCTTCGGTATTTGGGTATTGGTCAACGTTAAGCAACATTACACGCGGTCACTTAGTGGATGGGTGAACTAATGACATCTAGTCCCCGTACTCTAGAAAAATAACGTTCCATCGGCTTAATAAGTTATAAATGTGTCGTACTGATCGGCGGCGGTCCGGCTTATTATGGTTGCTTCACTTTTAATGTACACAAGGCGAACTGTATATTTTTATTGTCTATATGATCCAATGTTCATTTAAATGAGAAATCCGAAGTAGATATTGCAACTAGTCCCGTTTATCTGTCTTTACCTAGTTTAGATTAATTTATCGTTATATGCAAGCAATGTAATGTGTAAGAATTCAAAACAAATGTTACATGAAACAAGTTGCCTTTATATAAAAAAAAATTAATTAAAAATTTTTTTCATTAAAAAATTTCTGTGTATTTTGTTTCTGATTATGCCATACTTATATTCTTTAATATAATCTCTGGGTGTTACTGGGAACTTCCCCAGAATTCGTTGTGTGGTACCCATAGTACAAGCTTACTGCTTAGTTTGGGGTCACACAATTTGTGTAATTGTCTGGAGCATTATTATTATTGTTATTATTATTATTAATAGACCATCCTTCCTTGCATATTTTCCATACAAAATAGTTTCGATGTTTCACATATGCCAGGCGTTCCGCGACGGCTCGTATTTTTATTCTTTTTGAACCTAACACTCCCCATTACCTTAAAACACGATTTTGAAGTTCCTTATTGACGTTTATTTATTTTACCTTCGTTCTGTAAATAATGATGTTCGAATAGCTATTCGTTCTCACCGTACCAGTTTCACCTCTAAATCTTTCATTACTACGGCTGTATAACTTTGGAACAGCTTGCCTCTGAACATTTGGAAATGTATATCCAAAATTTTCAGGAAAATGTTACACGAATTCTAGTTATTTTAAGTAGCATTAACGCCTCATCAGTTTTCATTTTTTTAATATTGTGTGTGTATTCTGTATATGGTTTATATTTGTGTATTTTTGTATATATTTATATTTTGAATATGTGTATGTATATATATATATATATATAATCTAATTAATAGTAGCTTTCCTGCCTTAAATATTTTTTCTCTTCACCCAATGGTTGATTGGTAGAGAATACCATGGCCGGGAACAAATAGTGATACATCTGTTACCGGCCACGCATTGCTGTGGCGTGCCTTAATCAAAATAATACTCACTTTTTCGTTTATACAGATATTTTATATAAAAATTGGCGTTGCTAGTCATCCGTTAATCGGGTGAATAAATTAATTGCTAGTCGTCCACTAATGGGATAAGTAAAATAAATTTCAGATGAAATAACACACTTAAAATGTAATATAATCAGTTAATTTCGAAACGACTTTGGAAATTAGATGTTTTTCTAGACTAGACTAGACTAGACTAGTTTTTCTAGGGGGTAGGTTGTCTAAAAGTGATTTACCTTTTGAGGTAAAACATGCTGCTCTTCTCCCAAAAAAGGACCACGTTGTTCATCTCATTATAGACAATTACCACACAATGAACTGTCACACTGGTCCAAGCCTTCTAATGGATATCATCCGCCAACGTTTCTGGATATTGGATTCCAGAACTCGCATAAAAGCTAGAGTACATGAATGTAATTCATGTTTACGAGTCAAACCGCTACATCCAACAGAAAAAATGGCAGACATACTGAAGTGGATTACGCTGATCCACTGCTTGTTATCTTATTGCGACGTCGAGGACTATAGTCACAGAAGGCATACATTTGTTTCTTTGTGTCTTGTTACAAGAGCTGTGCATATTGAATTGGTGTCGGATTTAACTTCTGATTTATTCTTAGCTGCCTTTAAACGTTTCATATCGCGCCGCGGTCCCGTTTCTTACCTTTATTCTGATAATGGACAAACTTCGTGGGCGCTACGACTCAGCTCGATGAGATGTACAGATTGCTACTTAGTTCGCACTTTAAAGATAGTTTAAATAAACAGCAGTAATCCCGCCGCATTGTAAGAAAAATGATTCCACCCCGTTCTCCTCAATTTGGAGGTATATGGGAGGCTGATATAAAAAGTTGTAAGACGTATTTATATCGCAAAATCAGTAACCAACTTCTAACGCACGATGAATTATTTATTAACTGTCTTAACTCAAACTGAATGCATACTAAATTCGAGACATCTGACCGTACTTTCATCAGGTCCTCATCCTGAAGTACGTACTTCTGCGCACTTCTCAATGTTCACGCCACTGCAATATTTACCTGCTTCTGATTTATCAAACGAAAGGATTAGTCTTATTAATCGCAAAAAATTATTAGATAGTATATTGCAATCTTATTGGAAAAAGTGGCGTGTTGAATATCTGCATATTCTGTAGTTCAACAAAAGTGGTGTACACCTGGAAATTCTACTAAAATTGGAACGGTGGTTTTGGTCGAATGGGAAAACGCGCCTTCTCTGAATGGCCGTTAGGTGTCATTAGTCAGATTTATCCCGGTGTTGATGGAGTAGTCAGAGTTGCTCTCGTAAAAACTAATTTTGATGAATTCAAACGCTCTGTAACAAAATTATAACCTTTGCCTCACCAAGAAAAAAATTACATTTTCTACATAACATACTTATATATTATATATAATAGCTGTAATAGTGTTTTTTATGTCTATTTAACATATTAATTAACGCTTTATAAACGCTTTCAATTTCTTCTACATATACATGGATTAGCTTTTTCTTTTATTCGTTTTCTTTTGAAAGTTCTATAAACCTTCAAGGCAGAGAGCATGGTTATGTAAACTTATTATCTCCGGTGAGGTGTCGATCTATTGTGTAGGCGCCATCTATAAACACGGGAGAATGCCCACAAAATCACTCAAATACGGACGCCCGCACCTCGCCTAAAACGCCAATAGTTGCTCCTGGCCTTTCAACTATCTCGGTGCAAAATGTCACAGCGATAACTGCTCTGTTGTGACTAGTGACATGTTAAAAGGACAAATAAACAAACTTTTGCATTTCTAACTATTAGCTAGGATCACGGACATCACGTACCTGGAGTAGTTTATTTGTAATACATGCGAACATACACAAAAAACATGCGAAATTCACTGGGTCAGTGCAGTGGACAATGAGTGGACATTATGACTCGAACTTCCTCATGTCAAAGGAGGCATGTGTCTCAGCAGTGCAGAATTTATAGGATAATAATAGCGGAAAAAACACAAATTGAAATGGAAACTTAAAACTTGAAATGGAAATTAAAAAATTCAAAACAATGACGGCCGGTAACTAAGACGTGATAAATTGCACGTTTGGTTTTCGGCCGTTACATTTTCCATATAAAATGACAAATGGCCGACTATTAAATTTTTTAAATTAAATTAAAAAACTAAAAAATTTTATTAAAAATAGAAACAAGTAGATTTTAAAAATAAAGTCATTTTGTTGTAAAAGTGTTTTATTTATGGCAACTTTTTTATAGAATAATTTAGGATTAGGATGTTGAGATTACTGTTATTTGGTCTCAGTCTTATAACATTTTGTAGGTATATGTACATTCTTATTATTATATGCTTTACATTAAAAATTAAGTATTATACGCAATATGCGTGCAATACATTATTATCTAATAATAAATTAAGTTATATATACATAAAAGAATTAATATCTAAAATTGAGATTATTATCCACTGGATATCGCAGCCGCTTGTCCCACGACCTGGACTGCTGGACCGGCTTTTATGAGTCCGTCACGGACTCTTCTTCCGGCTTTTTCCTGGAAAATAAATTAATAAATGATAAAAATTTTAAATAATTACACGAATTACGTGACTGAACTAGGCTCTTTTTTATAGGTACTACGCGAAGAACAAGGGTAGCAAATAATTGTCGAAATATCCAGACTGATATGGTATTTACCAATATTTTTATTTACTGTTATAAATAGATCACTGATCGTGTAGTGAAGAAAATTGAATTACTGTTGTGTTTAAAACTGTGCCTCTACCATGAATTAAAATAATTTAATAAAAAAAAAAATATTTTACGGTATCCTTTTTGCGCGATTCCTTTCATTTAATAAAACTAACCGAGAATCAAACTCCAGACCCTTAAGGCTGCAATTTCGTGAAAGTCTCAGTTTTCGGAAATTTATCAGATGTTTAGAAGTAAAAAAGAAGAAGAATAAGAAACAAACATATATCAATAAACAAATTATGTTAGTTTAAAGTACAGAATATGCGCTTTCCAAAACAATTTTTTTATTTCCGCAACCACTGTGACCTTAATTTGGAAACATTGTGTTTTATAGTTACGAAAATAAAGTACACTAATCACGACATGGAAATGTTTTACTTACAATTTTCTTAAAGATCTTCCATTTGGGGCTTGGTGCAGCCGACACTGCCGATAGAGCCAGGAAGCAAGCAAACACGAAGAAGAGTACACGGGTGAAATTCATTTTGATAAATCGTTTATAGCTTCAAATATTACAAAGCGGGCTGTTTGGAGTGCGTTAGTTAAGACAGTGATACTTGAACACTGAACAACTAAATTTATATAGTACCGAAATGAACAAATTCTCTTCACAGTTGTTAAATTCATTGGCAGTTAGTTTTGAGCTTTATTGTCACAGCGTTAAGAATAACAGGTTATTTAAGCATCGGTATTAGTTATGTACTGATAAGAGGTTCAAAGAGAAACTATATTGAGGGATGTCCTGATTTTTACACATATTTGTGAATCCCCTTATAAGTCATAACCACAGATATATCTTTGAGGTCGTAATTAAACAATTAAACAGTCATTAGTGTTTTATGCTAATAATAATTTCATACAGAACTGCGAATAATAAAATTTTTATTTTATAATAAAAATATATTATATTAAAAAGGATTGCGTTTCTTAAAATCCTTTTGCAGTTTCGCCAAATATTGATTTTATAACTCTATCAATTGTGTGAAATTTTTCTTGTAAAGTAGAATGAACGTAACAACTGAAAAAATCAAATTTTCTTATTATTTTAATTAAAAAAATATAAAAAAGTTGATTACGTTTTAATTTTCTTGATTAATTTAAAAGCTGTTAATTAAAAAGAAACTGATAAAAATTATAAAAAATAAAAAAAATGAGATAAAACAAATTACGAGGCGTCTGTATTTTATTCAAAGAAATACCATAAAAAAGTTAATGTAAATAAACACAATGCAATATGCTGTCATTTAAAAACTGTTAATTAAAAAGAAATGGATAAAAAAAATAAATAAAAAAATAAAACAAGATAAAGAAATTGACAGGTGTCCATAGCGTAGTAAGGCTTCGGTATTTGGGTATTGGTCAACGTTAAGCAACATTACACTCGGTCACTCAGTGAATGGGTGAACTAATGGCATCTAGTCGGCCCTGTACTTTAGAGAAATAACGTTCCACCGGCATATTAAGTTATAAATGTGTCGTACCGACATTCGGCGTTCTGGCTTATTATGGTTGCTTCACTTTTAATGTATACAATGCGAAGTGCGATATTTTCTATGATCTAAAGTTAATTTAACTGAGAAATCCGAAATAGCTATTAGAACTAGTTCCGACGCGGAACTATTGTGACAGATCCTCTCTTAATGCCTTTCGAGAGCGTTTATCTCTCTTTACCTAGTTTAGATTTTATCGTTATGTGCAAACAATGTATTGTTTAACCATTCAAAACAGATGTTACTTGAATGTACATCGACCGTCTCTCATATCTGTTGGCTGCTATTATAATTTATTGTTGAATGTTTTTATCAAAACGATTTTATTTTCCATGGTACAAAATGCATGAAGTTGCATCATAAATTTAATATACTGGCGTATAAACGAACATAGAGCTTATTGACAGGTTACGATTTTTAATTTGTCAATGTCGCCTATGAAATGAATGATTCTCCTGATTGTTGCGATGTGCAAAATCACAATTACATATAGAACACGTAACCGTTATTGAAAAATACAGTACATCTCTGAAATAAAGCAGGAATCACACAAAATAATAAAATAAGACAACAGCGTTCTCCACACCTCCACAGCGTGACGACTTGTCACTCAAAAAGGGGTTTACAATAGCGTCTCGTTTGCTGTCCCTTTCCTACTCGTGCCACTAGATTACATTTTAACTCGTACAGTTCAGTGCAAGAGCGTGGCGTCACGTCGCCACGCGCTTGCACTGAACTCGTATACCTACAGCGTTTGCAGTGTTGTTATTCACTTCGGAATACGTAAGTTGTGTTTTAAAATAAAGAATAAATTTCTGAATAATAAATAAAAAATCTGAATATATTGTTTTTGATTATGCCATATTTTTTGATTATGTCATATTTATTTTCTATAATAAACCATCATTTCATGCATATTTTCTATACAGAATAGTTTCGATGTTTCACATCTGCCGGGTGTCCCGCAACGGCTCTTTTTCTTATTCGTTTCGAACTAGACATTCTCCTCTATCTTAAAACACAATTTCGAAGTTCCTTAATGACTTTCGTTCATTTTATCTTCGTTCTGGTTATGATTTTCGACTAGCTATTAGTTCTTACCGTGCCTGTTTTACCCCTAAATGTTTTACTGCTACGGCTGTACGACTGTATGGCTGAACGAAGCTGTACAACTTGCCTCTGAAAATTAGGAAATGTATCTCCAAAACTTTCCAAGAAAATATTATACGAATTCTATTTAAATGAAGACAACGAAGTAGCATACATACCTCATCAGTATTCATTTATTTAAATATTATGTGTATATTCTCTATATGGTTTACATTTGTGTATTTTTGTATGTATTTGTATATAATACTCCAGACAATTACACAGATTGTGTGACCCCAAACTAAGCAGTAAGCTTGTACTATGGATATCACACAACGAACTCTGCGGGAGTACCCAGTGACACCCAGACTCCAAGCCAATTTAGAAAAGTTCATTTCCTAAATTGACCTGACTGGGGATCGAACCCGGGACCCTAGCTTGAAAAGCAAATGCATATGCTACTGCGGTACCGCGGCTGCGATATCCAGAGGATAATAGTCTCAATTTAAGATATTAATTCTTTTATGTATATATAATCTTATTAGTAGTAGGTTTCCTGCCTTAAATATTTCTTCTCTCCACCCAATGGTCGACTAGTAGAGAATGCCACCATATGTACTAACTGTTTAGTGCAGAAAGAATTAATAAATAAAAATAGGTCAAGATACGAACACGAATAAAATTATGAATAACATTAATTTTAATAAAATAGACCGCTATATTTAATATCTTAACTAGGTTTCTGACTACCAGATTTATGTGTTTTGTATCACTACTGTTCCCGGCCACGCATCGCTGTGGCGCGTGTTGAAAAACGACCGTTTACGTTTTTATTATACAGATATTGTATATAAAAATACGAGTGTAATTGAATGCGATGTTGTGCCAAATTTTCATGTCAATCGACCGACTACTTTTTGAGTTTTGCGACCATGAATATACGAAAGTCGAATTTTATTTAAATTACTGTATTTAAATGTACTAAGTGAAAACACATTTGTCATGATATCACGAAGAATTACTAAATTAAATTTTATGAGTAATATTAATATGAGTTGTAAACTTAAAAAATATATTGAAATTTTAAATTTTATCCGTTCATTAATAAATGTTATTGCTTTGTGTTATGACTTTTTTACATACTCACGCTTCTGTGCTAGTCTGAGAAAGAAATACTTCCTTACCCGCTCAGGCAGTAAGAATCGGCAAGGAAAAGGGCTAATGAAAAAATGTAGGTGATGATGGGCTACGTGTCATATTCGAGCTTCGCTTTCTATTCAGTCTTGACTTTCTAGATGATGGTACTTCAGCGGGCTTATTCACAAACGTCGGAAACTCAACTTTCCGTATCCGACAGAAAACTTTTCAATGATTTTGCCTATACGCGATTCACAAATCCCAAATATATATATATATATATATACCATATTATATATAGTCGTATTCACAAATCCAAGCCTTCATATTGAATTTGTGCTTTTCGACGATCGGCCTTTCCACCATGGAAAGTTTCCGACGTTTGTTAATAACCCCCCTGATAATATACTTTTTGTCCCAATCTACATTTCTGGCTCTTTGACAATCTTCCACGTATTTAAAACATTTATTATTTTTAATTAACTCCCGTTTTGTTAAAATCTTAAGCATTTTTATCTCATTCAACAATATAAAATTGTATTGATTTTTATTATCTTTATTAAAATATATTCTATTCTTTATTATAATTATATAATCTCTTTATTATAATAATAACATATGTTATCCTTATTCTATATTCAGTGTACAAACTATGGAAGCGATCTTATTATTCTGTTCAGTATTTATATTGTTTTCTCTGTTATATGTATCCACAGCTGTTCAACCTACCAAATTAAAAGAAAAGTATGGTTATACTTGTTCCCTTTCGTGTATTTTCATACATCAGTTGCTGGAATCAGAATTTAAAATTATATAATCATAAAACTTTTCAATCGTTTCTATTCAAAGATATAGTCTGACATTTTCTCGTTTTCTTTTTAAAATTGCTTTTAAATACTTACGTACGTATCTCTATTTAAAAAAGGCTGTAGAAAATTACCATATTAATTTGTGTAGAATCTGTTGGAAAGCTAAATTTCCTGTACAATTAACAGAAGAACTTTATAAGTTGAACCCGATTTACGGGTACGACGTATCTAATGAAAGTTCAGCTTCTTGATGGCGATTTAGAGAATTTTCTCTCTTGAATCGACTGATCCGGATCTTCGCATTAACGGGTCAGTTAAAGTTTACACATTTTACTTGAGGACTATACAAACAGTTTATCTCTCAGTAGTACATAACAAAGTTGCAAATCCGCCTCAGTCTGGATAATTAACAGTTACCTTCTTTTCTAAGTGAATTTGAACGTTTAATGTTATAATTACGAAATAATACGTGTACGTATCGTGAGAATTTATCGTAAAATACAACATCAATAAGAAATAGAAATAAGTAGGTTTTCAGAAAAAAGTCATTATGTTGTAAAAAGCTTTTTATTTATGGCAACAATTTTATAGAATAATTTAGGATGTTGAGATTACTGTTCTTAATTTGGTCTCTGTTTTATAACATTTTGTATATGTACATTTTATTCTATTCTTTACATTAAAACCTAAGTATTAAACGCAATATGCGTGCAATACATTAATAACTAATAATAATTTAAGTTATATATACATAAAAGAATTAATATCTAAAATTGAGATTATTATCCTCTGGATATCGCAGCCGCTTGTCCCACAACCTGGACTGCTGGACCGGCTTTTATGAGCCCGTCACGGACTCTTCTACCGGCTTTTTCCTGTAAAATAAATAAGTTAATGATAACGACTTCAAATAATTACAACAATCGCGTGCCTCCAAACAATATCTGTGTTACGGGTACCACGCAATGAAAAGGAGTAGCGAATATATGTCAAAATATCCGGACTGATATGGGAAATTTAGTATTGAAGGGATTTTAAAAGCCTCTACCATGACTTAACGGCACTGATATTCACTATCGACGACGTAATTATAATATATGTGCAAGCCGTTACCCGCCTGCTTCACTGGGCGTTAATGAAAATTTTGTGCATGTAATAGATTTTTGTTTCAGACCAGTATAGCTTGGTTGAATTCAAAGAATAAATAACCTAAAATCGCGTCGAATGGTCATAGTTCCATACCGATATGTTCAGTAGTTTTCACGTGATTGTGTGACAAAGAAAACCATTTTTATTATATATATTTTATAGATTATGAAGAATTGTGCAGCGCCTATAGAGGTAAGTATAGTAAACTAAGAATATTGTCATGCGATACTTTGACGTATTGACAGCATAAACTCATGGTATAGGCGATAACCTACGTTACAAGTGTTAAACATTATACAAAATGAATGACTATTCTTATCTATTGAATACAAAAACAAGGTCAGTTAAAAATATTAATTGAAGTTTTTTTTGTGCAAATTGCAACTTGGATTTCTTTTCAAATAATATGTGATACTAAATGTCGCCTGCGATTTCGTCCCAGTGGTGTTTTTAAAGTATACTGGATCTGGATCTTTATACCAAAAAAAGGTTCTGTGTTTAAGCGATACTAGTTAACATTTAAAAATATTTGTTGATGAAGACTAATTGGATATTGAAATTTGATTTCACTATTCCCGCCTTATCATCGACATTATTAGATCCTGGATTTCGAAACATTTAGGGTACATGAAGCCTTATCTAAACTTTATAGGAACAACGTTACGAAATTATTAGGTCTTAAAATAATAAAAAAAAAAATTTTGGTTTAAAAACCAAATTTACAATCTTGTAGAAATTATAATTAGAAATTTATAATTTCAAAAAAATATTATACGAAAATCTCTGTGCACGGTTAATTTCATTTAATTAAACTTCTGATAAAGCAAAATTTTCTTGATCTTGCTTTAATAGAAGTTTAGACATGAAAAGAGCACGTAAAAAAACATAAATCAACAAACTAATTATGTCAGTTCAAAGTCTCGAATTTGCAGTTTCCAAAGCGTAACTTTTTATTGCGGTCTAAATTTGGAAAGACGTGCTGTTAGTCGTTCTGTTTTGTAGATGCGAAAATAAACACTATTCATAATGTTTTATGAGATACTTACAATTTTCTTAAAGATCTTCCATTTCGGACTTGGCGCAGCTGACACTGCCGATAGAGCCAGGAAGCAAGCGAACACGAAGAACAGCACACGTGTGAAATTCATTGCGACCAAATGTTTATTTGTGCAAATATTACAAAGGAGACTGTTTGGAATGCGTTTGTTAAGACAATGATACTTAAACACTGAACAGATGAATTTATATAGTATTGGAATGAACAAATTCTCTTCACAATTATTAAATTCATTGGCATTTAGTTTTGGGCTTTATTGTCATACCGTTAAGAATAACGGGTTATTTATGCATCGGTATTAGTTCTATGCTGCTGATAAGAGGTTCGAAGAGAAACTGTATTGAGGGATGTCCCGATGTTTACACATATTTGTGAATCCCCTTATAAGTCGTAACTAAACCAACATTATTATTTTATGGTAATAATAACTTTAAACGGAACTATGAATAACAAAAATGATTGCATTTCTAAAAATCCTCTTGCGGTTTTGTCACATATTTACTTCATAACTCTATCCAGTGTGAAATTTTCCCTGTAGAGTTCAACAAGAGAATCATCAACGACTGACAAAAACTCCAATTTTCATAATATTTTAATCAAAAAATAAAAAAGTTGAATACTTTATAATTATTTTAATTGGGTACTGTAAAAACTGTTTATTAAAAAGAAACTGATAAAAATAATAAATAATAAAATAAAACGAGATAAAAAAAATTACGAGGTGTCCGTAGCGTAGTAATGCTTCAGTATCTGGGTATCGGGCAACGTTAAGCAACATTACATGCAGTCACTTAGTGGATGGGTGAACTAATGGCATCTAGTCGTCCCAAGACTCTAGAGAAAGAACGTTCCATCGGCATATTAAGTTATAAATGTGTCGTACCGACAGTCGGCGATCTGGCTTATTATGATTGCTTCATTTTTAATGTACACAACGCGAAGTGCATTTTTTTATTGTCTATGATCTAAAGTTCATTTAACCGAGAAATCCGAAATAGCTAGTAGAACTAGTTCCGATTGTGACAGATCCTCTCTTAATGTCTTTCGAGAGCATTTATCTCTCTTTACCTAGTTTAGATAAATTTATCGTTATGTGAAAACAATGTAATGTGTAAGGATTCAAAATAAGTGTTACTTGAATATACCTCGTGTGTTCATAAGTCTTGAGACAAAGTAAATCTAAAATTTTTCTGGAGCAATGTAAAATACTAATAATATTTAACTTGAATGACAATGAATCATCCTTTTATCGAAGCGTCTCACGGCATTTTTGACCCCCCTGTAACTTCGTTGCGGATAACGCTAAAAGTCTGAATTTTCAGTGACTGAGAGGTTATATTACAATTAGATATATTTTTAAATTACATTCAATTTGAATTTGTAGTTTAAAAACCATTGCAAGTCGAATTTCCTTAATTTTGTCACTGACACACTCACCGATCATCAAAATTCTAAGGCACTTCTAACAGTCTCATATTTTGAATTTTAGTTAGCGTTTAGTTCATAAAGGAAGGAAAAAATGAATAATTTCTAAATTCCATTATTGATTACCTAAATGGAAAATAAAGATTTAATTAAATTAAAAATTTCACTGAGACACCGATCATCAAAATTCCAAGGTACTTACTTCTAGCAGTCTCACAAATTCAAATTTTAAATTTTAGTCAGCGTTAAATGCTGCGAGCGCCCACATGCTGTTCGGATGTGCTCCGAAAAGCTACTTATACGTTTACAACTTTCGTTTTGTAATTTCTGATGATTGAAAGGCTTACTTATTTATTTACTGTTATTATTTGGATAATATAAAATTCATATTATTTGAATATTGTTTGGATAACTTTAGGGCATAGATACCTTTCGGTAGTAATCTACGCTTTTAGGTACAGCTGACGGACAAGATGTATTACCCGAGCAATAAAGGAAGACGACCTACAAAAAGAAATGAGATCCCATCAAAAACAAAAAATGTGAAAAAATTACAAGTCTCGCCTCACAGTTCTTCGACTACAAAAAGTTGTGAGATCTCATGTAAAACAAAGTCAGTTATTTTAGTTAGTGTCTATGAAAGCACCTATTCAACAACTTTGTTAAAAATTGTTATCTAATCAATTACCTATCAAAATTTAAAGTTATCGTATCAATATTAGACATCTTTATTTCAATAATAAATATAACGACTTAGCAATCGCACGAGCACGGTTTGGGTGAGACTTTCTGCATGTCTCCATTTCAGTCCATAAAGAATAATCTAAAGGATTCAATTCAAGGCTTGACGACGTTCAATCTTCCTCCAAATGAAGCCTGGCAATTTGGCCACCAGCCAACGTTGGGTAGACTTAGCTTTATGGGAGGGCGCAGAGTCCTGTTGGAAAACCCAGTATTTTCCGGCGAATAGCGTATCTCTTAATGGTTTAACCACCGCTTCTAATATGTCAATTTGGTAATTTTATGCCTTCACCTTGACGCCTTGCTAGCAAGCGAAGTGACCCCCTCGTAGGAAACATCTCACCAAACCATCACACTTGCCCGATGATGGGTGCGCTGGACATTGCGTACAGCAGGCTGGACGTCCTTTAAACTTCTGGCGTAAACCTTATTGTTCTGCCGGTTAAACTTTTCTTCCACCGTGAAGATCTCATCCAAGAACAGGATATTTTTTGGATCCTGTCTTTTCAAAAGGTTCCGACATCGTTCCAATAGCAATTTACGAAGACGCTTTTTTAAATAATGTACTTTTCTTCGACTGTACGCGTTTAGTTTTAGATCATATTTAAATATTCTGTTCACCGATATTCGCGAAATATTGGTGGTCAAGTAAATGTTATACGAATTCTATTTAAATGAAGACAATGAAGTAGCATACATGCTTCATCAGTATTCATTGGTCATCATTCTGTATAACATGGTTTATATTTGGGTATTTTTGTACGTCTTTATATATAGTAAATGTGTATTTGTACATAATCTTATAAGGTTTCCTGCCTTAAATATTTCTTCTCTCCACCCAATGGTCGACTGGTAGAAAATGCCACCATTTGTTTAGTGCAGAAAGACAAACAAATAAAAATAAGTTAAAATACGAACATGAATAAAATTATGAATAACACGAAATTTAATAAAATAGACCGTCGAACGTATATTTAATATCTTACTACGTTTCTAAGTACCAGATTTATGTAATATGTACCAGTTCATTAATAAATGCTAGGACTTTTTTACATACTCATGCTTCTGTGCTAGTCTGAGAAAGAAAGACTTTCTTACCCGCGCAGGTAGCAATAATCGACAAGGAAAAGGGCTTATAAAAAATGTGTGTAAGCGATGATGGGCAACCTGTCATATTCAAGTTTCGCTTTCCCTTCAGTCTTGATTTTAACAGGTTGGGAGAAAATATTGTAACAAAAGTTTCTAAAATAAACGCAAGACAAATGCGGTGTAAATGCGTTCTCTCAGAAAAGTGTCTGTCACTTTCGCGTACAGAATATATAGTTAGGAGATATATAATAAGAGTTGAATGAAAATGTTATCGTAGAAATGAAGAATTCAAGAATTCTTTTTTATAGGACTTCTTGGAAGAGCGCGAGAACTTAAGCTACACATGTTTATTTAGACCTACTCCATTCTTTTCACTTACACAGAACTTTAAAACACAATGTACTATCACTTCTGTACTATAAAACTCCCAAAAGTATAAAAAATAGGAAATCTAAATAAAATGACAACTTCACTTCTCCCTTTCCCGCCAAAAATATGTGTGTATAAGTTTGTTTATGTATGTGTTACAGTTTTCGGCAGCATATAGTGAGGACAGTTTCAGTAATGTTAGGGTTCCATAGCTCAAAAGGAAAACCAAACTCTTGTAAGGCCTCTTATAAAATTTGCCTGACCGTCTGTCCGTCTTTTCCAGTCTTTATCTGGTATAGTGATACATATTTTTAACCCACATACGTTGTATTAGCTAACATTTTATAATATACATAGAAGATATGTTGAAATCAAATATTCGAACTTTATTTGACTACCCTTGTTTTTGAAACTTAACCTACAGTTCACAGGAAAAATATATTGAAAGTCGTAGGCCTCATCTTCAGAAATTAAGTTCATAAATTAAAAAAAATATAAATTGTAGCCTCACTAGTAATTCAATTTTATTTTGGGAAATTACAAAAAGGAATTTACTTAAAATAATACAATCGATTTTTCACAAATAATGTATAAATGGACATGTATGAATATTTTCACGATATGTAGCTATCGAGTTTGACAAAATGGGTAAATTCATACTGTATCTAGATTGTGGGTATTTTTTAGTTTATTATACTGAAGCCGATACTGGTTTCTGATATGTGTAAGAGATAGCTCGAGGCTTCGGGAGACCGTCGGACTGGCACCTTCTTCCGCCAACGAATCAGTTTAGCTATTCAAATAGGTAATGCTGCCGGTTTACTGGGCACCCTAAGCAATGACAACTTTCTAAGCGGCAACTTTGAGGAAGTCTATTAAAGATAATGTTTAATTTTAAGTTTGTGAATATTAATGTTAAGATATGTTACTGATTTATGTCAATAAAATTTAATTTTATGTCAATTGGCTGGTAGAGAATGCCTGGTGTCAATGTCAATTATAACTCGAAATTCTGAAATTTTGAACTAGGAGAGTTTCGTACTAAAAGAGTGAAGTATTGTATAGGCGCACAAGTTAAACGCGCACTTGATTAGTCTTTGAAAAACATAATCTGAAGTCTGAAAATTTAATCAAGTTATCTAAATGCAATTGATAAATTGCTTTGAAGACTGCGTTAGCAGTTTATAGACTGTTCATTTACAGATAGATTATACTTTATAGACTGTTTAGTTATATGTCATTCACTCACTTATTGATGCAATTATAGTAATCCATTCATGGTAATTTACCTCGATAAAGTAATAACCTGAGTACCTTATCTGCATTTCAACATTTTGCGGTCATTCCGCTATTCAAGTTATGACTTTAAGCTTTACGTTAGTACAAATAAGGTTTACATTAAAACAATTATCACTTAAGTGGTTGCAAAACGATTTCTGTTTATTTGCAATTATATAAACGCTGTGTTAGTTTCTACACGCATCATTAGGAGAACATACTTTGAAGTATACCGAACAGTATTAGAATATATCATAATTAAGAATTATCAAAATGAACTTCGCGCGTACATTTTTCTTTGTTTTTGCCTGCATAATGGCTTTGTCTGCAGTATCGGCGGCTCCCAGCCCAAGGTGGAAATTCTGGAAGAAAGTTGTAAGTTTGTTCGCTTTCTTTATTAATAATTTCAAATTCAACGACTGGTATGGTGGTTATTCTGCCTTTAGAAAAAACATGAACTTTTTTAAATTGTTGAACTTGAACTTTGGGTGTTACTGAGCGCTCCCTCAGTTTATAGCATGGTACCTACGATGTAAGTCTACTGTTCAGTTTGGAGTCTTCTCTTTAATACAGGTGATAATAATAATTAATTCTTTTAAACAGAACAATGTGGGCGAAATTTGAACTATAAGAATTAGACCACTACCACTTTTAAAGGCATTCCTTATTTTTCAATTCTAAGTAAAACTTTGAAAAAAAAATTTTTTGTCAAGTGAACTTTCGCGTACAGGATATATAATTAGGAGATATATAATAAGAGTCGAATGAAGATGTTATTGTAGAAATCAAAAAAATTAAGAATTCTTTTTTTATATGACTTCTTGGAAGAGCGCGAGAACTTCAGCTACACATGTTTATTTAAACCTACTCCATTCCTTTCACTTATACAGAACTTTAAAACACAATATACTATCATTTCTGTACTATAAAACTCCTTCCAAAAACTCCTTGTTTGTTATTTACGATGACTACGATACGATCTACTTTCAAAAAAATGAAACAATAATTAAATGCCAGTTACAAGGAACAAAACCGAACGAAAGAAACCGAAAGAACAGAAACTTTTTCTGCAGCAATTAGTACAATTGTAAAGAAAATGAATGAAATATATTTTTTCAAATTTCACCAACTTCCATTGGTAAAATTATTTTGATGTCATACAATGATTTGATCTATACGTGAAACTGTATCGATTTATGAAATAATAAAAAAATGAAACATTTGCTATTTCCGAAAAAAATTCACGCTTGATAGAAAAAATATTTTTTAACAGTTTTACTTAGAATTGAAAAATAGGAAATGTCTTTAAAAGCGGCAGTGCTCTAAGTCTTATAGTTTTAAATTTGCCCATACTGTCCCATTTAAGAGAATGATCCGAGGAAACTCGTTTCTTATTATTTTATTAGAAACATTTTTGCTATTGCAACGTAAAAAAAGTGATGCATCTCTAATGTGAAACGTCCGTATTCTTATTATTAACTCCAGTCCTTAACACTTTCCAGTAAAGTGACAGTAGCACTGGAGTTAAAAAAATGTTTCTCGGGAAAACGCGAAAATTTCAGTTGCACATATATTTATTCAAACTATCCAATTCTCAGCACTTGCACAGAACTTGTCAAAAACGCAAAAAAAAATACCAGTTAGGAATCACATAATTCTATAAAAGAATGTAGGAAGTGTCAGCTGCATATTGTGCAGCGCGTGTCAGAAAAATCGATTAAACGACAAAATTGCACTAAATGCACTATTAGCGATAACTATCTCGTTCACTGACCGAAAGTCAAAATATTAAATGCTAGACGTGGCTGAAGGTGTGGTTTTGACTTTTATGCACTATCCATCCCAAATGGCAAATAGTGTGAAGCTATATATGTGTGTTGTTATATAATATAATAGGGTGCTAGCTGCTGGGTTTTCGAAGGTAAATTCGTTTACCTATATGTGTATTTTTAGTTGAGTTATTATTCTGATATAAAATATTTTTTTTTTAGGAAAAGGTCGGCCAAAATGTGCGCGATGGCATCATCAAAGCTGGACCTGCTGTTGCGGTCGTCGGTACGGCCGCATCGATCGGAAAATAATTTAAAATGTATTCAACCTATTTTGATTTATGACTTTTTTCACAATTCCTTGATTTAAGTACAGTCTGCCAGATGCGTTTTTATTTTAAAGTGTTACATGTTTAAAATCTAAGAGTCGTTTGTAAAAAGGTCATATAACGTTAAATTTTGAACTTAAAATTGTACATTAATAATGGAACATCTATAATAATGTAAATTAAATTGTGGGGTTTATGATGACAGTATTATATTATATTAGAGGCCAATACTTATATCTAATCGAACCTCAATGAAAATAAATTATTTTAATAAACGTTTTGTGATAAAGTATTTTTGCATTATGTATTATTTCCATTCGACAACAGAATAGGTGTAAAGAAATTCATTCTAATTTTAATTTATACATTTAAAGAATGTAAATAAACCGAATGAAATTTATCCTATTTATGCTATTATATGTATTTTTTTTTACCCACATTTTTTGTTCCTATAAAATCAAGCATATAATATTTAATAACAACAAATAATAAAGGAAAATCCACTATTATATTAAACGAGCAATTTTTGTATATATGTGTATATACACAAAAATTGCATGGCTGTAGCGATTTCGATGAAATGTACAATATAAGGGAGCGCAAAATCGATCTAGCTAGGTCTCAATTCTGGGAAATATCGTTTTCTCCATTTTTCACACACTTAAAACTTCTAAACTCTAAACTCTTAAACTTTTTTAATTTCACAACGGAATTTACTTTCTCAATAGCACAGTGACTGTGACTGAGTGTAGGTCTACCACGCTAAAATGCACGAGTTCGAATCCTGTAATGTGGTCAGACTTTTTGTTTTTTTTTATAAGGCACCGACTAAAGCTCGCTCACCCTGGTACGTTTTGAAAAACGTCATACATTTTTGCAAAAATCATACATGTATATCTGAAATATTTATTGTTAGAGAATGATTTAATAATAACAATAAAAAAAACACGACCTACTGCCTTGAGTGACGTCATTCGGGGGGGATTCTTATCACAGCGGGCGTTCCTGCAGTCTTAAGAGCCTGTCGGTATTGGATGCAGCGACGGCAGGAGACCGGACGGTTTGACGCTCATTCCTTGGAAACTTGGAAGATCACTGGTGTGGGACGCCATTTGTGTCTATTGTCTATACACCTGCTGTTTCCCATGTACCGGCGACTTCCAAGTCAGCAGCTGTCGCGGCCAGCACTGCCGAGAACTTGAAGCGGCGTTTGTATGCGACTCTCTCTGAGAGTTTCATATTTAACGTTTAGACATGTATGTACTGATTTATGTCTATGAATATTTTCAAAAAATTGTTATTTAAAAAAAAATTAATTACTTTGTTTTGTGATATAACAATGGTTGAAGGCATCTAAACGCCATTTCTCTTTCGGGGAACAACAAGGAGTAAAGATTTGATAGCCCATCGCCTATACAAACTCTTCTCAATAAAGCCTATACCTTGGTGGACTAAGATAAGCAGCTGGCGCAGTCTAGTGTGTTATTATCTATTTTTTCTTCTCTCTAAGACCAACACGAAGTAAAAGTTTGGGTTTCTCTTCTATAAAAAATATTAAAAAATGCCCATTACCCCCTCTCCCTTTTTTTCTCATTTCTATTTTCCCAAAGGCCGGCAACGCACTCGTGATTCTCCGGATGTTGCGGGTGTCCATGGGCGGCGGTTGGTCACCCTCCATCGAGTGATCCGCTTGCTCGTTTGTCCCCTCTTTTATGAAAAAAAAAAAGATTGTTGAGAATGGTTACGGAATCCAACACGTTCCTGGCCGATTTTCAGAATAGTGGTACTCCAAAGGTTGGAACAAGAATAACACGTAAATCTTAAAGTTTCTAATCTTGCAGGAATTTTGTTGTTACAAGTACCCGAAGTTTGCATATAAAATTTTATGTGGAACAATTTTTATTACTATTTTTGTATTATACTACTTGCTTTATAACTTTGTTTTATTTTTAAAGCATTGTACTGCATTTCGTGTTTACGATTATTGTATTCAGTTGCGAATACGCATGATGAGTATTTTTATTTTCTACTCTTTTTATTTAATTTTAAAATCTAATTTATAGTTTGGGAAAATGAGAAAAGCTTTAATCACTTTGATTTTTACAAGTAAGTATTTTTTTTTTATATTTGTATGCTTTATTTCAAATAAACGTATAGGTACTAGTGATAAACACGAGTCACTTGTTGAAAGAATTTTTATTTATCATTTTTTTGTTATCAATTGGAGCTTATCCATAAATTCGAAAATTTTGAAATGCCTTTGTTACATATTACCACATCAGCTCTTAAAGTTGGTAGTTACAAATTAAATTACTTTCTGTAAAAAAAAATTATCAAGGGTAAATGACAATGAGTAGTACGGTACCCACTTATTTTATTTAAATTAATCTGAAAAAGGTACTTAAAATCCTTTGATTTTCAAACGCGTTGGAATCTACTGACTAAAATAGACCTCATACATACATACCTACATTCTTCAGAGTTGTCGAGCCGTCTCTACGGGAGTACTAGGACTTTTTTTGGCCTCAGACTCGCCTTAACAACACTTTCATAGGCTTCCTTGCATCCAATGATACTCTGCGATTTACACCTTGCAGTGTAGCGAAAGGTTGCCTATATCTTTGCCTTGAAATACTAGTATATGATGAGGTAAATCCTTGCTTTGGAATACCAGGGAACAAAAAACATTTTAACAAATTATATTCGAACTCCGGGATCAATTTGTAGCTGTTATTCATGTAATAAATGTTTCGACTGCGATTCACTCGGGCTGCGTGTAAATGGATCTGATTAGCCTTCCTTACCATATTTAACGACGCCAATAGAATCTGTTGTGTTTCTTATTATCTTATTATTTTCTTAGGGGTTGAGTTTCGCACAATTCTTAAGCACGCATTGCAATACACACACACACATACACACACGCTCGCGCACGCACGTACTTACTCTTTTAGTAATACATAGTCAGTGTCGGACGTGCTCCTATCGGCGTCATTTGATCGTCTGATGAACTGTGTTCTCTTTCAATCTTATCGTTTTTCTCATACAGATTCACGAAGGTATACTGGTATCACGAAAATATTAACGTGATACTACTCGTGAAGAGCTTTTTATATTTCCGCCATTTGTTTATTTTAATTAGATATTAATCTTGAATTTCCATTCAATGATTTTTCACTCTTTACACTTCTTTAGGGAGAAATTTTCCAAGAATTCATTCTTAGTTTCCTTCATCATTTCTTTCCTTTTGTCCTTCTACTTCTTCAAGACACTTTGCTTTAACCATCGGTTTTAATTGTACTAAGCGTTCATAAAATTATTTTTATTAAAAATATTCAGTTAATTAATTTAAAAAGCTGAGTAGTTAATCGCAAAGTCAATGTTTCAGGAGCATGTTGAAGAAAATTAGAAGTAAGGAAATGAAACACCTGTTTTTATTACAGAGGCACTTAAACATCACAGCACTTAAAATCAACACCTTTATTTATCGTTTATCGCTAAGGAATGTACTCAATTACGACTTTGGCTTAGTGCGTCAGTTGAAATTTATTACAAAACAATAATATAGTTGTGTCCGAATAATGATGACGTTTTCGAAAAATGGACAGAATAGACTTATAGAAATTATAAAAAAGAGAGGCTTTATAAGAATGTTATATCATAACTCTTGAACGTATGAACTGATTTGCATTTTTTTTTGTTTGAAAGCTGTAATTTTCGAGAATGTTCTCTGTGAAGTTTTTGTTGTGGAAATAGGTTCATATTATTTTTTGCGAAAGGGATATTAAACTTTCAAATTATTTGAATATCCTGTTTGTTTGAGCTTTACTGAAAGACTACAGAGTAAATGGATTTCAGTACAGACTGTTATTTTTGAAACCAATAACTTAATAAGGTTTGTATAATTAAAGTGTCTTCATGGTGAGAGTAAGCGGTGCCATTGACTCTAGGAGAATAAATCCATTTTTAAGTAAATTCTAGCTTTTCTTCGTAAACCATAAATATCTATAAATGCATAAATGTCTACAATTATTTATTTTTATAATTCGTCTGCGTGGATTGTGAGAAAAATGTGTAAAATTCTATTAAATCTGGTATTATACTCTACCTTGTGTTATAATCAAAATATGTTTCTTCTCTCTTACCTTAGAGTATTGTGTGAGCGATCTAACGATTTTCGTTAATAGTATGGAGAAGACAAATAGGGTTGCCCCTTTATAATACATTATTGTGCGTTATTTCGGACAAATATACTTTACACATTTGAGAGTAATGTAATGAAGTAGGTGAAAATACTTTATTTCACTTATTTTGCCTTTTTTTGTAGTATTGTATACTGAAAGAAACAAAAGTATTAAGCGATTTGACGCATCTGATTTGATAATTAACACTAATTTCCTTTTTGAACGGTACTTAAAAGATCATCGCCAATTCACATCACTAAAGTGGCAGAAAATTCTTCGAAGAAGCAACAAACAATACGTACTCAAACAAGTACAATAAAGTTATACATTAACACGTACTTTAATGTTTTACCTTAAACAGTAAATATAATTTATTTGTTAAACAAAATAGGTGGCACCTTAAAGACAAATGAGCAAACAGTCCACCTAATGGCAAATGGACTGAGCGGCCCATATACAATATCAAGACTAAGAAAACATTTCAGTTTGTTAATGCGCTGGCAACTCTACTGAAATGTTGTGACTCTCGTGCCAGACATTTTATAGGCTGTCTTACTTTCCATACTGGAGCTGTGCAAACATTGCTATCTGACAGAGGGTTA
The DNA here is from genome assembly GCA_907165235.1 of Zeuzera pyrina. Taxonomy (NCBI): domain Eukaryota; kingdom Metazoa; phylum Arthropoda; class Insecta; order Lepidoptera; family Cossidae; genus Zeuzera; species Zeuzera pyrina. The sequence continues at coordinate 11,823,002 of OU015639.1, read as the reverse complement.
GTGAGTAAGATGGTGGTAGCGGTCCAGAAGAACCCTGTATCCTAGTGTGGAGTCCCGTATACCCGCTTATAAATTTTGTTATGTTGTCGTTTTGTTGTTATAATGCGTTGGCAGCTCTGATGAGATATTGTGCCTTTCATGGCGGAAAGTTTATAGGATGTCTTACTTTCCACACTGGAACTGTGCAAACTTTGCTGTTTGGCAGCAGGATTTGTCAGTAAGATGATGACGGACTCCGCGCCCTTGTGTAAGGTCCCGTATACCCACTTATGGATTTTGTTATATTCTCTTTGATATTTTATTTTTCAGGTATATTGTCTGCGGTACTAGCGGACGGTTACATAAACAAAATGCATACGCGACCTTGGAAGGTTCGGTTTTATCCGAAAGGTTCCTTATTCAAAAAAGCTGATCTCCTTGATAAGGGTTGTTCAGTTTTTATTAAAGAGTGCCCTCGTATATACAAGTAAGAAATAAAACTTAGTTAAGAATACAGATTGAATTCGAAATCGTTCTCTAACTAAAAACTAAGAACTTCTATCTGTCTACATAAATCTCACACTAAATTATTGTAAATGGAAAACACACGATATAAAGTAGCACAAACAATGTAGAATTACATATATTTTATTGAAATTCCCACTCTGTTTAAGGTAAGAATATAGAATCCTTAAAAGTTCACTCATGGGTCCGTTCGTTTGTCCAACTGTGACATTCGATTTTCTCTGCAACTCTTAAACGTACGAACATTAAATTTTACATATTAATACATGATTAATCCATTTTTTTTTTGTCTATTTCGCGTTCTTTAAGTTTTTAAAATATTCACAGGAGACAATTCCGTTCCAAAATCTATTAGAGGCGATAATATTTTCTTTCCTATGATTCCTGTGATTTGGTTAGACCGGTTAGAGGATAAAAAAAGCGATATGCGAACTCTTTATATCCTACCTAGGTCTAGGTCATAGTCGTTCATTGTTATTCTAAGGCACTTGTACAGGGAAAAGGCTAGGAGTGTATAATATGTAATTCAATTTTGCCGTCTGCGAGGCTTATTGCTAAATGTGCGAAAGCAAAAAAAGCAAAAAGATCGGAAGCAAAAAGGTAGAGATCGTTTAAACAAAAATCTCTCGCCCCTCCATCGTATTTGGAATCGAATCGGAATCGCATTTGCGGACACAAGTGTCCGCAAATGCGTATATGCGCCATACTACGTACGCAAGTAATGTACACAAATTAGTCATCGTCATTGGTCACTCAGTAAGTCTAAGTTCACAGTGTAATCGCCGACAAACACAGTTAAAGTGGTTCAAACTAGTTCTTACATACATAAATATCTCGACGCTGCATCCCTAACGGGTTAGTCAGAGAGGGCGCAATTCCAAGTGTCACGGTCCTTACATACTTCTTTCGCTTCCTCAAATCTCATTATTCTCTTCGCACATTTTCGCCTAGGAATGCGAGTGCTATTGACATTTCTGTCGTTAACACTCTGCGTATTTTTTGTTCATAAGTAACCCTTGGTCTTCCTTGGCTTCTTTTACCACTCGCTTTTGCTCTGTAGATTCTCTGTAGATAGCTCTGTAAATAAAGAGTTAGTTCTTACAAATAAAAATAGAACAAATTTGGTGGAGGGATGAGCAATTTTTGTTTAGACGATACCTAAACAAGTATAATCGGAGTAAGCGAAGAGTCGTTTAGGTATAATCGGAGTTCAGAAAATGCGGCAATATATGAATATTTCGTGGTTATTGTTTTAGCTATTCGCTATTAGCTATTTTGTTAAACAATAACCTCGAAGCCTAAAGCAACCGCCCAGTTACGCTTAGCGATCATTAGACTTCTAACCTAAGCGTCAAAATCGTTTTTGGGTAGAAAGGATTTGGTAAAAATATTAAACGCTATTTGATAATGCAGTCTCTCGATTCGAGTTATACCTGAACGACCTTTCGCTTATCTCGGATTATATGTTGCGGACGACCTTTGCTCCGCGCAATTCGATAAAACCCTCTCTTTTCACCGCGAATGAAAAAATGGTTATAGTATTTTTTATTTTATCCTTAGAAATAACATTAATTCTTTTTAGAACTATTCGCTATTTTTTCCTTTTTTGAGATATTTATTAACGTATGCATTTCAAAGCGCTTTAAAATTGGTCGAAATAACGATAAATATGCCATTTACGGAAATAATACAATACTTACAATGAAATGTTTTCACTTCATTAAAAATGTATTACATTATGACTAAAATAATTAGTAATCATTAATATTATAATTATTATGTATTTTTGTTATATAATTTCTGTTATCATCTTGAAAATGTAACATCTGCCCATGGTTTTAGTAAAGAAAAAATGTGAGACCATTAATTGGTGTATTACACTTTAAATTTTAAAGATAGGGCGCATAAATAATAGTTTGAACCACTAATTCAGTCGTTACGCATTCAATACCTTATTTTCCTTTATTTAACTAAACATTAAGCCAAATCCTCATTTGTTTCCAAAGGAAAACTCCCAGTGGAAATTGGACTAATGTTTCAGATTCCAGGCTGTATGTAACAATTATGTTTATTTTATTATTTCCATGAAAGAAATAAAATATAATACGAGAATATTGATAATATCACCTGTGAATACATTGATGGTAATGTGTTGTTTAAGATTCCGTAGTCAATATTTGTAATAGGCAGAACTCTTGTACTTTCGCAATTTCTATCAATCTGTTTGTCAAGAACAAACAGGCACCCAGACTGTTTACGAAGTGGAATAAATTCCACCTTCATCTTCTTCCCACCTTCTACCATCGCAAGCTCGCCACGCGTAGGTAATTCGTACTCGCACATTGGAACCAAAATGGTCGCGCGCAGTACAGTTTCAAAAGACCTTTCTATCTTGAACATTGAGGCTGTGGATTGAGCTCCTTGTCAAGGTTTTCTCGAGAGACTACAGCATGGGGTTCTTCAAAAAGGGCTTAAAAAGGTCTATAATGTGCAAGTGATACAGGCATCTATAGGCAGCAGTTATATGCTTAACATCGGGCGGACCGTAGGCTTGTACCCCTGTACCTCTGTGGTATAAAAAAATTTAGCTGCGACATGCGCATGTCACATTCGGTTTATTTTGTTGTCTTTGCACCTACTGAGCTGAAATTAGGAATAGAGACGAAAATTGATTATCCAAACTCAACGAATAACAAAAATTAAATAATGGGCATTTTGGTATAACTTACTTTTAATTCAATTTCTTTGTTCTGAATTTCTATATAATTCGAGTCGATACGTGTCCTACATATTCTTAGCTCATTTAGGATGAACATTTCATTTCGGTACTTAACATTTCAGTATGAAACAAATCACACTGGACATGTTATAATAATATGTTGATGGCTGAATGGAAATAAGTCCTTACCGTCACTATAAAGAAAATTAAAATAAATTATAATTTTTCTTTTCAGGATAAAAATTATATGTGCAAGGCATTACGACGGCCAATATAAGACATTCTCAAATTACTGTGAGATGGAGTATGAGAATTGCAATGGATGGAGGAGTAACTAGTTTATTTTTTATCTAGATTAAATCGCGGTAGGGTCAATTTTAGAAATTTTGCGGTTGGTTTCTCACTTGATTTGGTATTTTTCACAAATATAATTCCCAAAAATAGTAAAATAAAATGTCATGAGACAACCTATCGGATACACTTCTTATCAACAAAGCCGTCGCGATCAAAATCAATCCTTACAACGTGTTTTCTTAAAAGATTCAGAAATTCAGACGAGACGGTGTCAACCGCAAAATTTTTCAGAGAGACCCGCTAAGACTAATATAGTTTTGTTCACCCCTTATCTCTTCGAGGCCAGAAACTGATAGGTCACAGGTTATTTTTACGTTACGATTTGAGAATGAAATAAAAGTATAATCAAAACGATGACATCAATCGTGTTTTTGCTTAGCACTAGGATTGTACTAGTAACACTCAAACTCAAAGACAATTCGTTCCCTAAATTAAACTGGTTAGGAAATAGTACAAACAAGGAAACCTGCATCCATTTAGATGCAGTTTTCAATTTCAGTCAAAAACTTAAAAACGGAAATCTGTTCTGTTTTTATTCTGTTCGTGAAATAAAACTTTCGGAAATGTATCAAGTTCAGAGAAACTATAGGTTTAACATAAATTATATTTACAAAACTAGCAGTGCCCTGCAATTTCACCCGCGTTAAATTTGGTATTTCTATTGGGATTAAATGTAGCTTAAACTACTCTGAACAATCCCCTACCTGCCAATGAAACTATTATCAAAATTGGTTCACCTGTTTAACCTGAGTTTACCCCGAGCAAACAAACAGACGTCTGTCTGTTAGATTGTTTGTATAAAAAAATTTAAAAATTTGAATGGATTTTAGTAACGTACAAATAACCATATGAGCTGAAGAAATGTTATTTATTTGTATAGATAAACTAGCGTCCATGCTGGTTTGGAATTACTTTTTACCATCTGTAAGCCCAAATACTGGTTTCTAGAATTGGCGTCAAGGAGTAGTTATTGTACTTTGATACTCTATCTATCCCGCACTGGAAATGGCGTGAAGATTTAGATACATGTAATTGAAAAAATAATTCCAAATTATCTCCTTAAGATGACAATTAATATTATTGAAATATAAACAATTATTCTTATTTTGCTTTTCACAGAATGGAGCATGATAAATCACGACAGATGTTAATTGCTATAAAATATTTAGCAGGCGTTTATAAAATTGTATGTGATATTAAAAATTATTACTTGCACTTAAATATATTTATTTGACTACAAATCGTTTGTTTAATGTAATAATTACAGCGTAAAATAAAACATTTTTATTAACTTACTGGTAATATTAATTTAAGTTTCCTGAATGCGGTTTACGAAGGAGATCAATAAACTTTCTAAGTTTATGTTACTCTCCAGAGTAACAGGTAATTCTGAAACTGTTTATAACAGCCATAAGGCTGATCTTTCGTCCTTCAAGTAACATTAAAACCATTCCCTTTAGGACTTAAAGAGCCCTCGCTGGGAAGTGGCCAGACTTAATTTACAACGTTTTAAGGTCAATAAAATGGTTTATATTCGTTTTCTGTCCGAAATAAAATGAAATTTTGAGTACATTTACCGGTAAAACAGTAATTATCGGAATGTAATAAAAATTGTAAGTAAAGTTTAAGTTATTTTTAATTACATACTTTTTTATTACGATACTTAAAAAATAATGATTAATGTTATAAACGTATATTTTCAGATTTTGCTCTGTAGATGGGGACCGAGCTAAATGAATTTAGTATCTAAAGTACAAGGGGAAGGAAATAATTGATACTTTACGGCGTTAGTAGATATATAGATAGATAATTTTATTCGCTGCACAAAATACACGTACAATTACACAAATACATATACAATTTAAATAATACCACATAATACTTTTTTTTTTGCGTTACACGTCAATAGACCAACACTGCAGCAGCGAAACGGCTCCCAACTCAGCATAATGTCAAGTGACACGCACATGACGCTGATTTTCAGTTGGGAACGCATTAGTAACGCATGTGGAATTCATTCATCGGACACAATTCGATATTATATTACTTTTTCTGACATTCATTTCTACATTTTAAAATGAGAGATTTAAATGTAAAAAGGGTGTCAAACCTTAGATCCGTAGTTAAGCTAGAAACATTTTTGAGTTTATAAAAATACGTGAGGAGGAAGAAACATAGAATATTTATTCTCGAGTATAGAAATGTATCGACAAATCTTCCTCCTAAGGACATAACGCATTCATACCACTCTGATCGATCTCTCACTACAGATAATAGGCATTGGGTACGAAACGATTATGATCCCACCGCCTTGATTTAACTCGGTCCCCATAAATTTACAACTTAATAATTCAGATTCATTCTTTACTTTCTTTTACACAAAGTTTCCTTCATACAAATAACCACAAGTTATTATTTGAATTTGTCTGTATGTTTATTTGTTATTATTTTGCTTCCAAAACAGCTGATACGATTCTTTACTTCTTTTTCATTTAGATGAGCAAGTCTTCAGTTCAAAAGCAGTTTTTTAACTCGTCAGAGTAAAATTTCCAATAAGCTGAAAATGTTAATTATAAGAAATTGTAACACAGTTCAAAGAAAAAGCACAGATTAATTAGTTTACTACCGTAAAGAAAAAGTAAGTAAATTACATCTAATTGATTTATCCCTCAATCGAATCTTCAAGCAACGATCTAATTGTGTTCCTTCTATTGCACTGGATACCAAGTTCATTTATTCCTAAATTTTTATTTTATTATTTTATTATTCGCTCGTCTGAGAGAGAAAGAAAAATGTGATAAATATGATATTTACATATAAAATTACTTCGGAAATTTGGAATATTAATGACTGGGTTGTTGTTGGAGCTGTGCTGAATTTAGAGTACCGGGTGAGATTGCCGATCAAATCAATTCGTCCGGGTCCGAGTCCAGGTGTTACTATGATCTCTCCTAGTTCGTTCCGTCCCTTAGTACAGGTAAGCTTAATATTTAGTTTCGAGTCATAGTCATTTGAATTTGAAACGTCTCTAAAGTATCTATTACGTACCAAATGTACCTGGGGGCCTAGACAAGTGGCTCAAATGTCGTAAACGTTAGTAGAATAGAAACGATAAATACCACGTGATCTAGCGTAAACAATTTTACATTAATAGTCAAACGTTATTAACTTTCTATTAAATCAAACGAAAAGTAAAGTCGTGTGTAAACCGTCATATAAAATGTGACCAAATGGCACTTTTGACGAGCAATAACGCCAGAAAGCGTTTCTATTTTGCGAAGCGTTTGCTACTTGTCTAGCAGCACTGGCCACAATATACAAACACGTCCATATTCGAATGCAACGTTGTGTCCAAATTTGAAAATAATTATTTACGATTTTGAATAAACAAACATTTACATTTTTATTAATACCTATTGACAAGCTATATGTGCCGTACCGCACGCTTATTACGTAACTTGCAATCAGTATGTGACAGCAAATATCGCGCGATATCTGCTGTCAAAATGAGAATTTGTGTATAATTTGTATAGTGGCGCTAAATCTACCGCAAAAAGTTAATTTTACGGTCATAGAATAATAGATACGCAATCGTCATACATGATACCAATTTTTTATTATAATTAGTCACCGGTCTCGCAGTGATCGCGTGGCTGTCGCTATTTGCAAATTTTTAGGTAATAGCCCCGCGGGTCACGCGTTGCTGTGGCTCATTAGTATTACATTATTCGTGAATTAATCTTAAGTTCATTAAAAAATCCCCTGGAAAATAGCGCTTACGGTTTTTACCAATTTTTCAATTTCACGGACAACTTCCCCAATTTTCCTTTTCATATAAACCTTACTCGGACTATTAAGAACCCGTCGAAAATAATTGCCAAATCACTAGCCACTCTAGATTTTTGTGTTTATCAACGAACAGCATTTCATTTTTGTTTATGTAGATATGTATTGACGTGCATCATTTAGTGTGAAAACTCAAACATTTTTTGTTCCAGTGCAATGGAAGTTCAACAATTTATTCTGATAAAATATAAGTTATAGTTGACTTCCGTCCAAGATGATTTAGGAACGATCTGATTTAATGGTCCGCATCAAAGTGGAAAAATGAAACATTTATGGAACAAATTCCGGTGTCTTTCTGCCTTTACTAAAATTAAAATTTTAGAATCGAAAAATAACCTAGATTGATTTACAGTAAACATAGCTAGGAATTATGTCGTAAACTACAGCACTCAAGCAAAAATAAATGTATGCAAATTGGTTCTACGCTATGTATACTTATGTAGGTTTAACATTATTTTAATGCCGTCTGAAGTTAATTAGTTTATAGACTTCGCTCGATACATAATATATATAGCCTGTGTTCAGCTGGAATAATGTACCTTTCAAAGGGCGAAAGAATTTTTCAAATAGGTGCAGTGGTTCCGGAGACGTCCAGACATTTTTGTTTCGATTTAAATTAAAAAAATAGCCTATGTCCTTACAAAAATCGGTTCAGCTTTGCCGTCAAATTTACTCGCTTCGCTTGCCCAATTAGTATATGCATATGTAATAAATATGGATTTATAAATACACACAGTATCCGTCTCTCTACTTTTGTAACTATCACTATCGCTCGTTGGTATATCGGAAGAACATACCAACGATATAATTTATTTATTTTCTTAATATTGCATTATCATGTTGGCATATGCTGTAAAAGCATAATTATGTGGTATTCATTAATAATGGCTTGTATTTAAACGCTAACTAAAAATTAAAATATAGTACGGACATAAATAAAAATAAAATACACATCCATATTATACTCATATATTATATGACATATATGCAAATAACGTTTATCCCTGCAGACAGATATACACGTACATTCTAACACAACGTATTGCGAATTATATCGCATTTTGATGTGACATAAGCATAATATTGCATATAAGCATATTTTGTTTGGAGGACATCTGCAACACAGTTTACGAATATAATATGTATACATTTATTACTTCTATTACAATTTATAGTAATATAATTTTATAATGTGAACTGTACATAATAAACAATATGATATATATGTATTAGAATGTATGTGTATATACGTCTACGAGAAGTAACATTCGTTGCGTATGTCGTTATATTATTATGTATATACAAGAAAGTATAATATGGATGCGTTTATTCTACTCGCCGAAGTACATATTCAAACTTTATATACTTCTACGTGTAGATATTATGGTTTTCATTTGTTACTTGTATATTGACAAGAGTGCAGTGTGGTGTAAGCCGTTAGGGAAATCGAAACAGATGTAACGTCTGTTAGGCATTAACATATTTTGGAGTGAGATATGTATAAAATTTGATTAAACTTAAGCCAATTAGAACTATAGAAGATTGGTGTTAATGTTACCATTTTAGTAAAACGGTATTTACATACATATTACATAAATAATTACTGTAAAGGTCTTCGTTGTTTAAAATAATATTCAAGCGGACTGTATATTTTTAAAGCTTTATTTATTTAATTTTATACATACATACGTTATACATACATACAAACAATATATATTATACATACATACAATATACGTTATACATACATACAAACAATATATATTTTATACATACATACAAACATAATTTAATTTTATATTGTACAATAGTGCGTAGTATGAACGATCTGAAGAGAGAAAAATTAGCCAGTGTTGCCACTATAACAAAAACAGATAATTACAATATTTTAATGTTGTTAACATTTACTCATATGCTTTTTCCCTAACAGGGTAGTCAATTCATTTTAAAATTGCTAATTTTTTTTGTGTAAGTAATTTGTTTGTGTAAGTCTAGAAATTATTCTGGTGAGCGTTTTAATTATACCCATTATTAATATAATATGTAGTAGAATATAATATTAATAAAACAAAGAAATAGCAACGGGTTCATGGTAGTAGGCACCCATACTAAACATTTTAGCGTTTTTCGTTTTTAAATTATTTCTAACCACGGAATTTTCTATTACAATCGAATATACCTTTTTCAAGCTTACAATTTTCATAGACCATTTCACAGAAACTGTTTAAAACCTTTGTTTCGCCTTTGTCGTTGATAACGCAGATTTCGTTCGTCGTTTCTGCTCTCCTGCAAATCATATGTGTTCAAATTTAAATAAAGAAATATTTAAATAAAACAAAGTTAGTCACAGAGCGTTTTTTAACATCGAATGTCCCGCCGCGCGCCGGAAAGAAACCTACTGAGAAAAACCGGCATGCGCAAGGCATAAAATTTGAACTAGTGCAAATTCTATTCGTACACTAATTTGCATCATATTTATAAAATGGTTGGTTTAAATTTTAGAGATTATCACAGATTCGTTATAATCTTTCTTTAAACCAGGCGTCGTATTTCACATATGTTCTACTAAATTTAGTAGATTTATTACATACATACATATCCTCACGCTGTATCCCTAACGGGGTAGTCAGAGAGGACGGAGCGCCAAGCGTTATATTTATTAGTTTCAGAGAAAAGAAAGTTATATATATTATGTCCTTATTCCTTAACATAGTATATAAAAAAATTAAGCAAAAAGATAAAAATATGAATTAAAATGAGTAGGTATTATAAACTAGGTAGAGCAGGTATTTTAATATTAACAAGTACAAAGTAGGTAAATGAATGAGATTCACTGTCTTTGTATTTATTCATCGGGTTTGTTGGGTTGGGTCAGTTTTTACGTCATGATTTCTAAGAATATAGACTATGAGAGATGGACGAACGTATTAATGATAAAGATTTTGAGATCAGTATATTTCATAAACATGAAGATTACAGAGAATATTAGTACTAGTAAGGTTTTAAAAAAGTAATATTCTACGATAACATATTGATCTTTGAACTGATTTAAGTTCAAAGATTCAAAGTTCAATCCTGTCGGACACGCATTAACCGAGGTTCAACAAATCCAGTAAATCCAGATACCGTAGGAGTATAATTAAATATCTTAAGTCTAATTTAAAAAATGGGCCTAAAAACTGATTACCAACCTATTTAATTATTTTTCTCAATAGGTGTACTCGTACAGATACTGCAATAAAAAGGATTCATGTCTACAGACATGTATCGTGTCCATTGCGAATCAATGATATTTTTTTATGTCTGTAGACGAGATATGGATACTCCCTAAATCGGCTGTATCATACTGACAGACAGACAGATAGACAAGACAAAGTGTAAGAGTTCCTGTTTTTGCCGCTATGGCTACACAACCGGAACCCAAAAAATACTTTAATATCCATTTTAATTCAAAATGAAATAGGTATTTTATACATTTCTAGAACACTCTTAACACATGCACGTATTTATTTAAAATTACTGTCTGTCAAAAATGGAACAAGTTATTTTATATTCTCGTCAAATTTCTTATGAAGCGGTGGATATCGTTGCGATACAAGATTGTTAAATTAATTCCACTTTGTAACTTAGGACACCATATCCCGTACTACAAAGTGAGGCAAATAGAATCAAACAAAATATAGATGTACGGGTGCTGTTTTATAACGAATCGGCGGCCGATCAGCTTATCTGATAATAAATGTGTGTTGTATGTACAGGTGAGTCGATCTGATTTGTCTCAACGTTGCTGTGCTGCCGGGACACGACACGACGTCTACAGTTATTAATAACTATTTATATCCTTAGACGTTACATCATGATATTATTTACAATCATTAATCATATAACTACATGATTAATTCAAACATTTTGAAAAAAAAAGATTTTTGCATATTTTATTTCTGAATACCTATATTTTAAAATTATATAGGCTTTAGTAATATTTGTACTAACTAATGTAACTTAATGACCGCAAACTGCTTCTGCTTTCTTTCAAGTTATTGTTCTGAGAGTAAAATAATGTCATAAAAACATCAGAAAAATGTAAAAAGGTCCTAAAATTGCGTTCGAAAGACGTAATGTATTTAAATTTATTTATTTGTACATTTTTTTTCAATTTTAATGGATACGCTCCTTACGCATACATGTATTTTTTTGCTCCATTTCTTTGATATCGCTTTTTAGTAACCACTCCTTCTAAGCGTGATATAGTTGCTAAGTTCGAAGTACATTAGGGAACTAATAACGAAAATATTTCGTAACAAGTTTATATATTATATACGTGGGTGAGGAGTGAAAATGATGCATTACTAGCATTGATTAATTCTTTATTTCATCGTATAGTAGTAAATGTATGGACGTTTTTCTTCGGTATACGGGCACTTTTGAAATCTGGAGTTCCAGTGAATCGGGTGTTAGAGGAAATTACCTATGTAAGGAAAGGGTACGATTTGGGGGAGCGTAACTAGTTTGTAAGAATTGGGACGGTTGGCTCTTCATTTTCTACCAAATACGTTGTTATAGGTATAGCATGCAAATGTGTATGTGTATAGTGTAGAAGTCACGGTAATGAAAAATATTACATGTGAATAATGTAGCCTCAATTTTTGGTTGATTGCCAAAATTCCTCAGTGTACACACGATCGGCATCTTGCCGATGTACATTGTACAGACATATCAAACATCTCACTTTTACTTTGATGTGGTATGAACACATATTTTTGACCACAAGTGTACTTATGTCTTAAATCTACTATGGTAAAATATCTTGGATTTTTTACCCATTAATTTTATCACCAAAATTGGTAAAACGAAAAAATGAAATCATTTTGCTGATAGTGTTTCGATCGATATTATCTATTTATATAAAAATAAGCACTGTTCGTTGGTAAGCGCATAATTTGGGATAGCTAGACCAATTTGGTTAATTTTTTTTAATGTTTGTGAATTTTGGAATTCCAGCCAGACGAAGTCGCGAGCAACATCTAGTACACAATCATATAATATGGCACACAATATGCTTGGTGACCCATAACGAAATACCAACAATCTTTGAATAAATTTCAAATGATAAGTTTCAGAGCACACAGTCAGTCGACCAGCTCGTTCCGAGTCCTGTAATAAAGAGTTCAGTAATAAAAGGATAAAAACAGTCCAGCTCAAACATAACGTCTTTTGCTTGATGTGACGAAATTATAGGGCTTCGTTTTGTCATTAATTATTCGAAATCCAAAAATTGAACTTACCGATAAAATGTTGACGTCTTACGCCTGGTTGGATCCTTTAGGCTCACATACATTATCCGCTTATGGCTTTTGAACAGGAATGTATTCTAGATTGTATGAGCGGCGTAAAATGATTTCTAGTCCTAATACTGAAGCTATTGAGGAGCGCGACATACGTAGATACAAATAAAAAATATCAACGTTTTCTAGGCATACTTTCCAGATATAAATTGAAGCTTGAACCAACTGTGCTCCAAGTTTGTCGTGCAAATGTATATACTTAAGACAGGTTTAAATTGGACTGCCTAGTTAATTTGCGACAAAGATACAATGTTGACATTACAGAAAAGAATGTTTTGGGCTGGAGTTATTCAGGTGCGAAGATACCTACAAAGAAAAAAGATTGCAGCAACGTCGAAATCTTTCTTGCCATATTTAATTTACTTTTTAATCATTAATTATTAAAAACTTGCGTATTCATCTTTGACTCGGCAATTTACTATCACAGAAAAGTCAAGTTTGCAGCAAGCTTATATTCTGTCTGGGTTAGGAATATCAAATAGCGTTAGCTGCAAACAATGTCAAAAGCACTCGTATACCCAGGCAAAAGTATGTGAGGAGATTGATGAAATGAGAAGGCAATAGAAGTGTACCGCGATGTTTGGTGCTCAATCTTTTCTGCAAACAATGTCAAAAGCACTTGTATACCCAGGCAAAAGTATGTGAGGAGATTGATGAAATGAGAAGGCAATAGAAGTGTACCGCGATGTTTGGTGCTCGACTACTCTGACTTTTCTGACTACTCCGTTAGGGATATAGCGTAAGGATACGAATACATGTAACATATGTATCCAACTTTTAAGCTATATATCTATTAAACTCTACTAGGCATGCCAAGGGTTACAGTTTAATTTTGATTAATAAAAAAATGTTTATAGAAGGAAAAGATAAACATAGATGGTCGTTCAAGGCAGTTAAAGGCTAACGCTTATTTATGAGAAACTTTTAAGCAATGGACTAATAAAAACCTGTCATTTTCTCGTACCCTTGCCATCTGCAACTCCAAATATTTACTGCCAAAAGTGGTGTAAAGGAGTGTTTTTGTCGTACATTAATGTTCTGTCATATTCGAGCGGAAAAGGTGTAATGTCTATTTGTGTAGGTATGTAAGATTCCGAACAAGCAGATACGACATACGACATGTTTTTTCGAGGCAGTCATATTATGAGGCGCAAACTGAAATCTTGTCAAAAGCATATGAAACTCGTATAATTAAATGACGATTTCTGATTTATATTTGTGATTTAAAGGCGATGAAAAAATATCAGCCGCCATTTGCTAGGTACAAAGTTAGTCTACAACTTTCTCTTTACGCATAAAATTTATTTTATGTAATATAGTCCTTATAATTTCTCTTCGAACACCTTATTCTTAATGTTCATGATTGTTTTTAAATCTTTCTGAGCAAACATTTTGGAGATAAAATGAGAAGACAGAAATTTTCAAGCACATTATCCCAAAAAAGTTGAGAAAAGTAACTCAAAATAACATATTAATACGTTTCTTAGTTCGTGCTTCATAGAGGTTTTTTTGACAACCAATACGATAGGGCCCCAAAAAATTTGTTTCATAATATTGTTTTTCATTCCCAAAAAAAAAACTTCTGGGTAGTAGGATCTTGTGCGGCTCTGTCCGGATTGTTACCACCACTTAGTGCATTGTGTTCCAGTGTTTTTTTTTTATAGTAGATGGGGCAAACGAGCAAGCGAATCACCTGGTAGAAAGTGATCACCACCGCCCGTGATACCCGCAACATCCGGGGAATCACTGGTGCGTTACCGGCCTTTAGGGAAAGAGGGAACGGAGGGAAAGGAGGAGGAGGTGGGTGATGTGTTATCGGCACTCTCACTCACCGACCGAAACACAACAGCAATAGATGCTATTATTTCACGTCGATATTCTGTGAGAGCGTGGTATTTCCACGCGCGAGCCGGCCCAATTCGTGCTACAATTCAGCTTGGCTCTACCACTAATAACATAGTGATAGAGAGTAATATTACCGAAGAAATGTTTGGCACAAGAGGTACGATATTTTAATTTATGACATTCAGAAATTCATAATTTATTTAATTCAGGGCTGCCAACACATTTGAAGTGTTAGTCTTGATATCGTAAATATCTATGAGCCGCTCAGTCTACATGCTATCAGGTCAACTGTTTCCTCGTTTGTCTTCCCAGTAGAATAAAAAACAGTAACACCAGATAAGAAAACTTGATTTTTGACGTTAACCTTTTAAGGCCATCACCCATTGTTATAACTGTTCCAAATTTAAGTAATAGCAAGAGATGCCAAATCTTAATCCTAAGTCTTAGTCCTAAATCTTAATCCTAGTCGCGTACTTAATTTAGAAAATTTATTATTATCTGTTTTCTAAAATCTATACTAATGTTACAATAACGAGAGAGCGGATTTTGTAAGTTCGTTTATATGTAGACCGTAATCTCCAAAATGACTGCACCTATTTAAAAAATTCTTTCACCATTTGACAGGTACATTATTTCAGATGGACACAGGCTATTATGTATTCAACCTGGGCGAAGTCGAGACGGGCCGCTATTACTTTATAAGAAAATTAATGAGAGAAAATCACGAGATTAGGGGACGCAAAAGAAGAATGTAACCAC
This sequence comes from Zeuzera pyrina, assembly GCA_907165235.1. NCBI lineage: Eukaryota > Metazoa > Arthropoda > Insecta > Lepidoptera > Cossidae > Zeuzera > Zeuzera pyrina. The sequence continues at coordinate 11,807,630 of OU015639.1, read as the reverse complement.
TCCATCCTTAGCTCCATCTTTTCTGATTCCGCTGTTATGGATACAGCGTAAGAATACACCTATAAACCTTATTATCCATTTTTCGTTTTAAAGTTTTCATTTATGTTAGGTAATTTTGCATGACTGATATCTACAATATTAGTTAGTTAATTTTTCTTTCTCGTAGCCATCCCTACTAATAAAAATTTAGGAAACAAACTATTATACGAGTAAGTTTTCTAAACTGAATTATAATGTACCAACTTTGTTAAGTTATAGCGAATAAATTCAACAGAATTGGTTGATTTTCTTCACCTCTGAAAATACTGAATGTGTTTAATCACCCCATTAGCGATTTCGTTTTTTGAAAGGCGAGAACATATGTTTATCATAATAAAGTATAACTTATGTATACGTAAGTATATTTATATGGGTACTATAAGTATACATATGTATAAAGTATTTATGGGATGTATCAAACACATGTCATAAATCTTAAATGTTTTAAAAGGACGGACCAAAATACACACCTTCAAAAGTCGTCAAGTATTTATCAAGAAATTCAGTAAATCAAGTGTTTTTAAAACCGTCAATATTTTACTTACAAATTTTCTTTTACCTTTTTAATTCGTGTGCTGTACTGAAATTCAAAAGTAAATAACATTTAATACTTACAATCGAACAATAATATTCTATCTTTTATTATTACAAAATAAATATGAGTAGATCTATCACTATAACAACAATCGCACAAATTGAAAGCCTCTTTTAAGTATTAAGCTTATTTTTGATATCACTTACTAAAGGGATACTATTTTGTGTCGATATTTTATTTCAGTAATGGTTTTATATTATTGTAATAAATGATAATGAAAAACATTTTAAAAACATTAAAAAAAAATTATACTAATAGATATATATATACTTCTTCAGAGATATGTAGGTGATTCCTTTCAAAATGCATAATAATGCTGTACTCAGTATCATAAATTAAACAATTTTTTCGCAGTACAATATGTTTGTAACCTTGAACGAAATTAGTGTTGTTGGTCAGTTTGTTGCGCGCGCTTCGTGAACTTAAAAAATAATATCTCAAGTTGTATAAAACTTACACTTCTTTCGCTTCCCCAAATTATATTTACTAACCTAAAGACGCGATTGCACTTTACGAACTCCTTCATGCACTCCACCATGTGATTATCATTATCGGTCTTAGAAAACATTTCATCCATAAGATCTGGTGGCAATGATCGTGTTTTAATTGTTGCAAGGTCTACTGTTACCATTTCTGATGTTGATGCTCCTTCTCGCTGTGATTTTGTGAGTTGTAACAATACTGTAATTAAATACACACGGTGTGTAGATTTAAACCCTAAAATGCTGAGATAAGATAATAATATAAACTCTAAAATATACTCAGAATAAAAAATTAAATATTAAAATAATTCTTATTATGACTTTTAACTTTTAACTTCTTATTAGCTTTAGCTATTAAATAGCTAAAGCCAATAATAAATGAAATGGCTAAAGATTTCAGGAATTTATCACATCATTTGATAACACACATGTATTTCCGCAAAGTAACACCTGAGTTTCCAAGTAAATCAAAGAGATAAATTCTAATTTTATATTTTTATTAAATAAAATTTTGTATATAAAGTGGTTTTAAGTGAAATAATACCGATATATATACATACTGTATATTAAAATTAAACCTTTTAATGAAATCCTAAAATGCTGAAAATGGATATTATTTAAATTATATGCTTACAATAAGATATGATAATTACTATAACTCAATTAAACCAAGAATTGATGAAAAAAAGGGCATGATGACAATAAACTTAACATACCTAGAGGATGTTATGTTTACGATAATGATAGACTATATTAATGCCCGGGGTGCGGTGTGGCGGCGGCGGGGTATACAGTGAGTAAAAGTATACAGTATATGTAATAAAATTGTGAATTGACAAAATTAATAATGTTATAATTGCAAATTTTAGCTGTGATTTTATTGTTTTGAGTTGAAATTAGACTCAGAATCATTAAATAGAAAAATTGTAACACTCAAACATTATATCATCACAATGAAATAATAATCAAACTATATTATACTATAACATTATTGTAACGGGTGCTACAAAAAAGCACTTTCCTTCGAAAGAATGGAATTAAATGAGCTAAAAGGATTTCATGATTACCTTTCGTTTTAAAGGTATTTTAAAGTGGTTTGTGCAAACTAGTTAAGCTAACGTAATTTAATTTAAGTGGAAATATGCCTAACATGTCCCAAAGGAAAGTTCTTGAAAATTCAGTTATTAACATTGAACTTTGACAGCTAGAAGGTGTTGAAACTTCATGATAATTTACTTCTCATTGGCTTTCGTACGTGACTTTGTGTATATGAGATTATTTTCAGCGATTTTGTTTCCATAAAAATTTAATATATAAATATTACTAGGAGAATAGATTAGATGGTTCGGGCACATAGAACTAATGAGTGATTAAAGATTGAGGAGAAAATCTACAGAGGGAAAGCGAATGGTAACAGAAGCCAAGGAAGAAAAAGGCCGACTTACGAATATCAAACAGCCAGAGTGCTAGTGACGGAAATGTCAAAAGCACTCGTTTACTTAGGTGAAAATGTGTGAGGATAATAATGACACTTGAGGAGGTGAAAAGATATGTAATATGTATGCATGTTTTAAAACGCTGGTTCCCAAACTTATTTTGTCTACTGTGTCGAGAGCTCATGCAGTCGTTGTCTAAGATGCCTCCTAGCTAAATGGAATTACAAATCACCCCCCAGGCCTCTACACAACGCCCCCATTTTTTTTCTGGGTCTCTTACCGCCCCCCTTTAGGCCTGCAGCGTCCACAAGGGGGCGTTATCGCCCACTTTGGGAATGGCTGTTTTAAAAGAATAAAAAATGCCCGTAGAAATCCCAAGTGAAGCATTAAATACCACTCTGGGAAAACTTTATCTTCCAGTTTCTTTCCCATTTAAATCGATACAGTAGACAGATAGAAAGTCCGGTCATAATAATTAAACCGTAGATCAATCACAATCATTTCTTTGAGATAAATCATATACTTTAATTTTGCTAGGAATTATGCATTTATTAAAGTGTATTTAAGATTAATCTATCAATTTGCGTATGATATCTTAGAAACCATGAAATAAACAAATACTACTACTTTGGCTTTTAATGAACACAGAACTTTCAATACATAATATTTTGAACACGTCTAATGTTAAAAATATCTTCATCGTGAATTTCTTCGACAGATTTTTGTAAAAGCGATATAGCTGCATCGGGCTTCTTATTTTTATTGATATCGGAGCATCGCTAACTCGTTAATTCAATAATACGGACAAAAGAATTGTGAATGGTTCCTACATTACAACGTAATAAAATCTCACTCAAAGACGACGAAAGACGATCCATGACAAAATAATATAGAAATCACATCAGTTTCGGTATTTCTGAATTTGATAAAAATGTAATGTAAGTAAACCACATAGGAAAAATATCAAATATAAGTAATATCATTAGGTATTCAGTCATACTGGCTTTCTTAGCTAGGGAATCACAGAAATTTCTAGAGAGATATTTTATAAGAAAAAAATGATGATTTGAAAATATTATAGTTGTAATTGTAATCACAGATTATACATGTTAGTGTATAAGGTTAATTTTACTGATAAAAGCGTACGTTTTAAATAATATGACAGTATAATATAGGTATTATCCGAATTTACTTAAAGTGTAAAATTTAAAATTGTTCCAAATAACTCTGAATAATAACAGAAATGTTTCATTTAGAACTAAAACAGAGAATAATATATCAACTATTTGAACCGTCCCTAATTCCAGTCGTTCTATGAGAATTCCACGAGACTAACCCGAGTTCAAATTGTTTACCAAGAAAGTACCGGGAAAAGATCAATAATACAGGAAATGTTAGTTATTCATCCAAATTAATTTTATCACCTTCGAAGTATGCTCGTTCAGAAACGACACACTTACGCCAACGAATAATCCAATCATCAAAACATTTTTTAAACGCTTTTTCCGAAATTGAGTTCAGTGCTCGCCGCGAATTCGACTTTATGTCTTCTACCGAATGAAAACGGGTGCCACGAAGTGGTAATTTGAGTTTAGGAAAAAGAAAGAAGTCGGCTGGAGCCATATTTGATGAATAAGGTGGTTGCTCGATGGCATTTGTTGAGTTTTTGGTCAAAAATTCGTTCACAATGATGGCCTTGTGGGAAGGCGCATTATCGTGGTGCAAATTCCAAGAATTTTCTTTCCACAAATCTTGCCTTTTTCGTCGAATTTGCTCTTTTAAACACCCAAATAATATTCTTTATTTACCGTTTGACCTTCCGGCAAGAATTCCGAGTGCACAACACCGCGATAGTTAAAGAAAACAGTCAACATGACTTTGACTTTTGATCGACTTTGGCGTGGTTTTTTCGGTTTCGGTTCAGTTGGAAGGCGCCACTCCGAAGCTTGTTGACTAGTTTGTATGTGAAACTCGTAAACCCACGTCTCGTCACCAGTAACAATGCGTTTCATGAATGTTGGATCGGAATTGACTCGTTCTAGCATGTCCTCAGCGTCTCTAATGCGATTGAGTTTTTGGACTAGCCGAGCGGCAACATGTTTCATACCCAAGTGATTATTTAAAATGGTACGGATCGACTCGTGAGACACAGAAAGTTCGGCGGCTGTCTCTCTCAAACTTGAATGAGGTACTGGGTATACAAGTGCTTTTGATTTTTAGTCACTATTTCCTTCACTTTTGCGATGTTAACTTCAGTTGCAGAAGTTGATGGCCGACCAGAGCGAGACAAATCTTCCATCACATCTCGACCGCTTTTCAACGCTTTGTACCACTCATAAGCACGTGTTTTTGATAAAGTCGATTCACCGAGAGCCTTCTGTAACATTTTCAGTGACTCCGAACACGAAATTCCATTGGCGATGCAAAATTTAAGACAAACTCTTTGTTCGATGTTTTTGTCCATTATGAAATTCGCAATATACACTAGAATGATATAACTAAAAACAGCACTGTATTTAATCTAAATAACAGATGCAACTGAAACTCCGCGCCAAAATGGAAAACAGCTGTACCAATCTAACAACAATAAAAAAAAGCAAAAAATTGAATTTGGAACTGTAAACAAATCATCCTTTCCCGATACTTTCTTGACTGAATGTAAACTAAAGGAAACTGAGAACTGTGAAGTTCACAATTCTCAGTTTCTTTGAACAGTAGATTTTTCTTGAAAATACATTTTAAAGTCACGGATAAAGTCCCTGTAGAAGCTTTTATAAATATATGCCTTGAATTAAAAAAAGCTTATAATCCTATTCTAATTATGTTTACGATAATGAGGCGAGAACTTACTTGTTATTGTTAAATAAAAGAGGAATGAATTTGAATCACACATTAAATATTATTTTAACTATTTCACAAAATGAATATTCCTTATTTTTCAAGCTTCATCATATTATACTGAACTAAAAATAAAATTTTAATAGTTTATTTTTATAATGTAATAAAATTTCAGAGTTTACATTTTGTTTTACTGTAAGAAAATATAAAGCCTACCGCTCATAGATTAACATTATTAAAGAAAATATTTTCATTACAAAATATATTTCAGCCTGTTGTGTTTACCTGTTTGTGGATCTGAAGGTTTTTTTTTCTGTCCAATTTCTGATAAAGTATTTAATTAATGTTGTTCTTTTAAATATTTTTTGTGGATATTCATTATCAGAATAACACACGACAAGGAAAGGATTCGCTAAAGTTAAAATTAACGTTAGCGAATCGTTAGCGAAAATTAAAAATTCCGTGCTAGTTAATTGGCCGAGTCTGATCTCTGGAAAGTCCTGAGGGTACTTCGTCGAGAGGTGAAACTCGTGTCGATTTTTGTAATTTTGAGCGGAAGATAGCTGCAAATTGTAGGGATTCATCACATGAAATGGATTTCCCTAAAGTAACACCTGAGTTTATAAAATATATTATTTTGCGCGATTTCCATCCTAAGGTTTTCTGGAAGAAATCGCAGAGAATGACTACATTGCCTAAAATCGTACATTTTTTTTGGATCTGTATTATGTGTACAATGAAGAATAAATAAATAAATATATCTATACGCACAATAAAGTTGTAGAAATCGGGTGTCTGTACATTGAATAAATTTATCAAAAAATGAGTGTGGACGATAAGAAAAAAACAGAATACTGTATCAGGTGTTACTTTGCGGAAATCCATTTCATGTGATAAATTCCCGTTTTTAGCTATTTTTCGCTAAAACTCCAAAAACCACCAATCGACAAGTATTTCGCCTCTCAACGAAGGATCCTCGGGATGCCAACCAGTTGTAGCAGTCATATTGAATCTCCACCTACATGGAGACTAATATCTAATAATACTAAAAGAAACCCATAATTATTTAAAGTATAAATTAACATTTCACTTCTTTGAGCTTGAAAAATAAATCATTCCTTGTTTAACTTAAATGTTTATAAACAACATTCACTGTGACAGACAAACATTGACAACGTAGAGCAGTTTAATTTTTTTAAACTACGTTTGAAACATTGACCGCAGCGTATCAGCAGGAACAAACTTGTTGATAAATATAATATCTTTGATTATTGAGAAATAATAAAGTAAAAATAACAATCTACGAATTATCTAGACCTACTTTAGTAATATTAATTTTAATAATTAGTTTGTAAATGGAACTTTCTACAACATTCTAGAATCTAGCTAGAACGACACACGGCTTCGATGACAAATGTACCGGTGGTCTAGATTATCTATGCTTAGGAGTGAGGATGTAAAGATACGTTCTATAAACATATCGATAGACTCAAAATATGTAGCCTTTGTTTTCTGATAGAATAAGCTCTAAATTAATGTAATATTAAGTCTCAAATTCATAAATTAATTAGTACTAATGAATAATAATAAGACTATAGTTGACATAAACGTCATACACTTGTATAAAATTAATTAATCTTATCGACTCGCTAGGTAGATGTAATTTTGGATAGGGTTTATCGACTACTGTCTCTTTCCTAGTTGTTCCAGGAGTGGGAGCCTAGGTGACCTTCGTCGTGGGGGTATGTAAAGCGTTTCGTATCTAGAAGTTTTTTTTTCTTTTCTTTCTGCTGCGGAACGAGCTAACTGCCTCAACCATGTAGAAACTCTGAGTTAGGCCACATGTCGCCTAGTATTGCTTTGTGTGGGAGTAGCACCCCAATTAGAAATGATGTCTTAATTAGTTAAGTAATGTTAGTGTAGTTTAATTGATCTCATGGTGGATACCATGAGTTCTAGGGACACCTAACAAAACTAGGTGGGCCTCCTGTCCCTGTATTAAATGAAAACTTAGGAATAGTATTAAAGACTATTCATAAATATATAAATCTCTGATATCCAATGAGTACCTAGAATGGATGGGTATTCAACTCTCTGTGTCTATCAAGAAGTATAATTCAAGTAGATGATCTTCGCTCTGGGTGGAAGAATGAGTGGCTAGGTCATAGTTTCTTTCTAAAAGGAACATCTCTGGGGACTGGGGCACTTGGGTACTATATCGCGTAACCAGGTCGCAGTTCCTGAGAAAGAGGAATCCTTGAGGACCGGGGCATGTGAGTGCTATACTTCCATTAGACGGCCTACAAAGGGGAAGACTGAGGAGCTGGTACAGTTGATGGATGACCACGTCCTTATTTTGATTTATCGGCGATAAAACTGATAACACTTCTCTACTTGTAATTAATAAATGATTCTCTGTTAGATATTAGCTCCACGTACAGTTATTGTGTATCTAATATATTTTCTCTCTAAATTGAAATAATTTAACTCTGATGTATAAAAGTACTTGGGTTTATGTAGCTGTACTGAGAATTTTAAATGCAGTACATAAACTATGTAATGGGTTCTAAACCTTTATAACTAAGTATAATTCTCTTTAGTTTAATTAGATAACATAAATAAATTATGCTGTTGTAATTCTGACAAGTAATATCTGAGCTCAATACTTGTAAAACTTTAATATTATTAATTACTCTGTAAACTTATTAATATCTAAGTGCTGTTAGATAATAGAGGTTCGTACTTAATATAAACAAAAATAAACTAGGTAATATTGTATTATTATAACATTTAATCTTTTGAAATTGTTAATAACTTTTATATTAAATATATAGTGAAATCTTTGAATCCACCAATGAGACTTAGAATTAAGAAATAAATGTTGTTTCTTCGTGTATTGTTTTTCTTGTGTATAATTAATTAACTTTAAATATCCCATTAGATGTCGATTGCAGAGGTGTACTAGGCGCCCTTAAACAAATTAGGTACACCACTCTCCAGGTGATAGTAATAATAAACATCTTCCATTACTCAACCTACACGTCACTCTGCCGGCCTGAGCAAGCCCTTCACACAGTATCGAATTCGGTGCTGGTTGGCTAACCGAATTTGATCTCTGATATATCCTAAGGATGTTTCGTTGAGAGGCGAAACACGTGTCGATGGGTGGTTTTTGGAGTTTGAGCAGAAAATAGCTAAAAATTTGGAAATTTATCACATAAAATAACAGAAATTTTTTTAAATGATTTTTTTAATTTTTTGTGTCTGTCTGTCTGTCTGTATGTACACACTTATCTCCGAAATTACTGAACAGATTTTCTTGCAGTTTTCACAAGTAGATTAAGCTTAGCTTGAAGCAACATTTAGGTTTTGTTTCATTGGAATCGGATGACAACAAAAAAAGTGATCGTCATTTAAAGATCGTCGCTAGCCTGTCACAGGGTGCGTAATAAAACCGACTTTCACGCGGACGAAGTCGCGAGCACAAGCACATGTTACAGAATATTATAATTATATATCTATATAATATTTAATTTATTAATAAGAAAAAAGTACATACATACGTTAATATTTACAAATTCAAAACCACACATTATCTTAAATAGTAGACTTCCTCAAAGTTGCCGCTTAGAAAGCTGTCATTGCTTAATGTACCCAGCAAACTGGCAGCATTGCCTCTTTGAATTCCAAACTGATTCGTTGGCGGAAGAAACTGCCAGCCCGGCGGTCTCCCGAAGCCTCGACCAGTATCTTACAAATATCAGAAACCAGTCGATGGGCTTCGGGGCCCCAGGGACCCAAAGTTTCGACTGCAAAGGCTGTAAATATGTAACTCTCAGAGAGTCGCCGCTTCGACTTCTCGGCTGTGCTGACCGCGACATCTGCTGACTTGGAATAATTATATCATAATATTATTATTACTATTAGAATTATGTAAATATATTCCGAAGTTAGCTGCGCTAATACGCCATGATGAATTTGCTCCCGATCTGTTAGAAAAAGATTCAATATACATTGTAACTTACTTTCGCTATTTTTTTTGTAGTTCTACTAGTTTATCTGTTAATGTGTTTTGGTGTTCAATAAATGACTAAATAAATATTAAAAATATATATTAGTATGCAGAATGCAACGGATTTAGCTAAGAAAGAAAAAACATTTAAAATGTTTTGTACAAGAGTATCCCGCATGCTTATTACCTAACTCGCAGACAGTATGCGACAGCCAAATATCGTGCGATATCAGCTGTCAAAACGAGAATTTGTGTAATGTTATTTGTATAGTGGCGCTGTATCAACCGCGAAAAGTGAGAGCATTTTATGATCATGGCGCAATAGACATAATCCTAACACACGATATCAATTTTTTTATTACAATTAGTCACCGGTCGCGCAATGATCGCGTTGCTGTCGCTATCTGCAAATTTGTAGCTAATAACCCCGCCGGTTTGTTAATTTAAAAAAATATTTAAAGACGTTTCTGATAGGTAATCAATATTAGCAATTTTATTGTCACTTGACACCAAAGATGTTATTTGTAAATATAACATCATTGCTTGACACCCTAACATCAACTTGTCTGTGATTATGAACGACATATTTAAACATTATTTTAAAAATTGGTTATTATTTTTTGAGATACATACTTATATATTATTTTCACGCTATAACTCTAACAGGGTAGTCAGAGAAGAAAGAGCGCCAAGCGTCGTGTTCCTTACATACTTCTTTCGCTTCCTCACATCTCATTATTCTCCTCACACATTTTCGCTTAGGTGTGCGAGTGTTTTGCTGTGCTTTTGTGGAAATTATTTTGTATATTAATTTCTATTATAGATTTTACAGAACACAAATATAACAATTGAAATCCCTTATTGGTAAACAGTACTAATTCTAAAACCAATCTTAAGATACGACTATCGAACAAGTTTTGATTATACGCCTTGACACCGAAGTTTGAAGGTTGCTGATTTCAAAGGGTACTTCAACTCATCTTGATATCGGCTTGTGAATCCTTTAAGTAACTGATTCAATGAGCAAAATGAAATAGGCTTATGCTGGTTATAGTATGTTGTCGCATAAAGGCCAGAAGTCTCAATTTTAATAAGGAATTTAATTCTACGGCATTTGTAACCGGAAGGCTCAAATTTTCTGAGTGAACGGTTTCATGAACATAATTATAACGGGACTAGGAACTGGGATCAATAAATTAATAAGACAAGATAGATACATGGTTTAAAGTCATCGCGAAATATACTTTTATTTATTTAAAAAATCTCATATTTTTGTAAGTATCATCAAGTAATATTGTTCCAATATTAGCACTTTTAATAGAGCTGGGATAAACAAGGTAGCGATATCGCTACGAAAAATAGATACACAGTTTAGAGTTATCACAAAATGTATTTGTTAAAAAAAATTTCGTATCTTTGGAAGTGTTGTCAAGCAATATTATTTCAATATTAGTACTTTACGTTTTGGGCTCAATAAAACGTGAAATACAATATTTCGTTTTAAGCCTAAATATTTACATCGTACATCTAATAGTCTATTATACAAATGAATCAACAAGAAACTTAAAAATCAACAAAGGAACTCTTTACACCGTTACAACTATTTGTACAATAGAGACAGTCATTTAAAATTGACACTATAACAGTTCAGATGCTTTCCATCTCAACTGCACTTTGTTCTTGCTATTTGAAGCAAGTCTTTAGTCAGAAAATCTGGGAACATTGTGACGTCTTAGTGTTAGCTGTCACAGTGTGCTCCAACTGAGCAAGTGCAGTCAATTCAGTATCCATTTTCCTATTTTTCGTCCTCGTATCTTTTTTCGTTTGACTCTTCTTCCGACCACAGCACAGTATTTCCTCGAACTCCTTTCTGAAGTTGTCGTTCAACCATCCATAAAGGAGTGGGTTCGACACAGCGCTCGACATACCGAACATGTGGCAAATAGCATAAGTTATTGTCATAGATTTCTCGTCTAATATTGGTTCAATGCTAAAATCCGCCACTAAATTGAATACGTTCAGCGGCAGCCAACTTATGACGTAAGTAACAGCTATGGCTATTAAAATAGCCGGTGTTTTCCTAGTAGTCCTTCTTCGCCCACGTAATCTTCTGTGAATTTGTACGTGGGCTAATACTACAACAAGAACTGGCAGTAGATATTGCAATATGAGACTGAAAACTGAATAAATTGCGCGTCCATTTGCAATGGGCCAGTCTTCGATGCAGAAGCTAAGTGAGTCCATGCCTATGAGGCCTAATTTGTGTGTCTTCAAACTTCTAAAGATATAGAGAGGCGATGCAAGAGTGAAAGCAGTTACCCATATGAAGAACATGGTGATGAGAGCACCACACGTTTGAACACCAGGACGAGTTGGATACACGATAAGCTGCGAACAAAAATATTTGTATTACTATCTAATACATAATCGTTTTGGTATATAAAGCTCATTTAGAAGTGTTATCAATATTACGAGCGACCAGATGACCTGAAGATCCGCTGAAGACAATTTAAGTTTCTTCATTTTAACTACTATTACATAATATTCTAAACAAGCGAAAGAGCTCCTTTTATCCGGATATGAAAATGCCTTTTACGAGTATTAGTATCAACAAACAAAGTTTTGTATGTATTGTCAGCAAGTACATTGATAAATGGTTCAATCAATTCAATCAACGGATCGTGGTCATTCAATAGATGACAACAGTACATTGTTAACTACTATTAAAACATATGATTGTTCTATACTCGAGCATTGGACTGTTCTAATTAATATTCAACTTTACTAAATTGAAATATGGACATTTTCGTTCGACATAAATTGAAATAAATAAATAGGAAAAAATATTTGATGTCTCATTGCTGTGCCTTAATTCATTTCATTCATAAATATTGTATTTATAATGAAACTAATATTCATATATGATGAAGATATATATATATATATGAAGCTATATGTAATGAAGATATATATAATGAAGCTATATATAATGAAACTATATAATAATATTAATCCCATCAGTACATGAAATTAATTTTTTACAAAATTTCGATATTTTTCCCTACTTTATTGAATGCTTTACTGTTAATTTTGCTGTTCTTTGTAGTTAAATTTGGGTTTTATAATATTTTCTGTTCATAGAAGTATGTTGTACAGTACGGATTTAAAATTATTATCTATTCTTTTCAATTATTAAAGCAATGAGTAAATAATGACACATTATGACAGGATTGCACGGCAGCGTTATTTTAAAAATGAAGTAAGAAATGCTCGGATTATTCGGGCACATAGAAAGAATAAGTGTTGAAAGGCTGACGTAAACCTGACGAGAGCGAAAGCGAGTGGCAGAAGAAGCGAACGAAGACCAAGGCTGACTTATGAAGATCAATAAGCCGATGGAAATGTTAAAAGCAGTTGCATACCTAGCCGAAAATGTGTGACGAGAATGAAGAGTTTTAAGGAAGCGAAAGAAGTATCTCAGGACCGCGACTGTGGGCGCTCCGTCCTCTCTGACTACCCCATTAAGGATACAGCGAGAAGATATGTATGTATGTATTATTTATCCTTCTCAATTATTAAGAGAATGAATAAATAACGGCACAGTATGAGAGAGTTTCACGACAGCCTTATTGTAAAAATAAAGAAAGGATGTGATGATTTGGCCACATAGAAAGAACGAGTGATGAAAGACTGAGGAAGAAAATCTACACAGCGAAAGTGAGCGGTAGTAGAAACCAGGATAGACCAAGGCTGACATACGAAGATCGAATAGCTAGAGTGTTAGCTGACGGAAATGTCAAAAACACCCGCATACTTAAGCGAAAATGTGTGAGGAGAATGATGAGATCGAGGAAGCGAAAGAAGTAGGTATGTAAGAATCGCTAATCTTGGCGCTCCGTTCTCTCTGACTGCCCCGTTGGGGATACAGCGTGAAGATATGTTTGTATGCTTGTATAAATAAATATATAAAAAAATTATTTTATTGAACTAATCGATCAGTTCAGAAAATAAAATATCAAACCAATAAATTACAAAATAATTTAAAGTACTGATGGGTCTATCGATTTGTACTGCGCTTATTACATAATATTCTGAATAACAATCGTTCTACGCATTGATGTAGTGATTTTGAGAAATCTTGTCGACCCGAAATGTTCCTTAAATATCCATTTTCTGAGCGAAGCCAGATATAGTTGTTAGTCAATAATAAAACAGTCATTGTAGACGTACTACACGTCTTAATAAAGCGATTACAAGAGAAGGGTAGTGAAGGTGTATTTTAGGGAGGATTGAATTAAGGTAGAGCCAGATTAAATGTCTCCCGTGGTGACGACGAAACGTGACGAATGGGGATGAAATAGTGCATTTAACTGCCGTCGCTGTTCAAAATTAAGGTTTTGTGTAAAATTTTAATATATTTTGATCTAAATTAATGTAATAATACATAAAAAATTAATAGTGTTACAATTACACATTCACACAATATTATTAAGACTTGTGAGTTGTATCCTGATTCTTCCGCAAACGCAACCACATCGTCCGCAAAACGCAAATGAGTTAATCTTTCTCCCTCTATCACTATGCCTCTCTTTTCCCAGTCTATGTTTCTAAATATCATCTGTAACACTGACAAAAAACTGGCCAGAGAGCAAATAAGTGGGACTATCAGTAAACGTTTTGAAAACAAAAATTTTAACAAATGCAGAAGAGAAAATTATAAAAGTAGAAGAAAATACGATAGAGTTCGTGAAGGAGTACGTATACTTAGGCCAATCAATTTCATTTGAAGACCAGATATGAAAAGAAATATACTGAAAAATAGCTATTTAGTGGAGAAAATATTTAAGCTTAAAAGAAATTATGAAAAATAAAGAGATGAACATAAATATAAAAAGAAAATTATATGAGGTAGCAATCCTTCCATGCGTAACATATGGGTGTCAGTCATGGGCATTAAAAAAACAAGATGAAGACAAACTGACAACACAACAAAGAAGAATAAAGAGAAGTATGCTAGGAATTAAATTATCGGATAGAATATCGAGAGAGGAAATAAGGAAACGGACGAAAGTCAGAGATATGTTAAAAGAAGTTAGAAATTTGAAATGGAAATGGGAAACGATGGATGGAAAAAGAAAGTAATGGATACCCCGTGAAGGAGAAAGAAATATAGGAAGACCCAAAGGAGGCTGAGAGGGTGTATTTAAACAAACATGTGGGCCGATTTGGATGAGAAAAGCTAGAGACAGAGAAGAATGAAGGAGACTGGGGGACGCCTACGCTGAATAGGCGACTACTTATACTTATGTATATATATACATACACATATATTTCATATATTGATTGCATTGCATATATATGTAGCACTTTCTTTCCTTTCATTCTCTTCTTTTGTTAAGTAATGTATAATATATATACATATATATGTTATATGTATACAGACGTATATAATGTATTGTATATACACATAAATGCGTAATGTAGACGCGTAAAAAGTAATATATAGTAGGTAAAAGTAGAAATAAAGGCTATTCTATTCTAATCTATTATAAGACTTGCAATACGTTTCCTTGCTGATCTTGGAATAGAAGTAGGTACAGATTATATCAGCTATTTAATATCTTCCCGTAAACATCGTAAAAGTAGTCCAAGGGAGTTCCCTTCCATCATCTATACTCTAGCGATGAAAAACTAGAAAGCTAATGTTCCGGTTGGCCATCTGTTAGTCTAATTACTTAATTCTAAAAGTATCTTTAAAGAATGATTTTTTTATGGCGCTTATTAAACTGCCAGGAAATGACATGAAATGAGAAGAGTAACGTACAAAAAATCGTTATAATTAAATCATTATTAAAATTACAATAATGAATGTATCATTCTATGTCCATAAATAATGAGAACTGACAATGGAGAAGAAATATTGAAAATTATTTATTGTATGGCTTTTTGGTATTCAAAATATAATATAACAGGTTTCGTTTATATTATATATTACATCATTAGCTTTTGCTTCTTTGACTGTACAAGCTTGGATTTCAGAGAATATTAATATCGTTCATATACTTTTAGATTTTAATATTATCGCTTGTAAATTTATGACAGTATATAAAAGTCATTTTATATTGTACAATTCATTGTGTATCATTTTATATTTAAATCAGGCCCCAATTTTTTAATAAACAAAAATCTATGTATTTTCGTGCGTTCTGCAGTAACAATAATAAATTATTAGAATATTACCAATTTTCTCAAGCTCATTAACCATACAATACATTGTAGTGATTCCTACATTAAACACCTACAAAAAATTATATTACAATAGTTGATACTTTTCTAATAAAATTTTTGACTGTGATTTTTGAATTAAATTAAATTAAAATGATTACTTAAAAACTACTTATTCAAAATAAGAAAGAAAAATATTTTCTAAAGTATATTTATTGCACAGATAGTAACAGCCTAGCAATAATCTGTATACAAACGCCACATTGCTGGGGCTTCAGCCTCTTTATTCAAATGAGTTAAGAAAAAAATATTGTTCTACCAACCTTATTTTCTAAGGTCCAAAGCTCAGACCAAAAAACATATTGGACAGTCATAATGAGTTGCCGCTCCTACCGCTCCGCTACCGTGTGTCAAACAAATTTTCCTGTTTTTTTCTATCTTACTGAGCGTAACCACGAGTAAAACTATACTGTAATAAGTACGGCATGCTCGTACTATCAGTGTACTCGTATTTCGTATCAGCTTATTAGCCGGTCATGAAATAATTATTTGCAAAATACTCGGAAATCTTGTGTTTTGGCTACTAGCATTCACATAAACATAACATAACATATCTTCACGCTGTATCCCCAACGGGGTAGTCAGAGAGGACGGAGCGCCAGGAGTCGCGGTAATTACATAATTCTTTCGCTTCCTCAAATCTCATCATTTTCTTCACACATTTTCGCCTAGGTATGCGAATGCTTTTGACATTTCCGTCTGCTAAAACTCTGGCTATTTGATCTTCATAAGTCAGCCTTGGTCTTCCTTGGCTTCTTTTACCACTCACTTTTGCTCTGTAGATTTTCCTCGTCAGTCTCATCACTCATTCTTTCCAAGTGCCCGAACCATCTAAGCATTCCTTTCTTCATTTTTACAATAACACTGTTGTGCAACCCTGTCATACTGCGTATCTCATCGTTGCTTATCCTGTCCGCAAGCGTGACACCGCACATATTTCTGAGAGACCGCATCTTCACAGCATTAATCATACTTTCACTCGATTTAGAGCATATCCAGGCCTCACTACCGTACAACAAATTTGGCACCAAAACCGCATTGTGGATGGCCATTTTAGCAGTATTAGATACATTCACACTACCCACTAATGCGGACAGAGCACCGTTCACTTCTTTGCCAGCTGCTACCCGTCTCTCCACATCCAACTCACATCTTGCATCCCTAGAAAACGCACTCCCCAGATACACAATTTCATTCACTTGTTCTAGACATTTTCCATTTACACAAATCACACATTTGGTTTGTACCGCTTCTCTTTCAAACACCAGAACCTTAGTTTTGTTCACATTCATTTTCAATCCTTTTACTTCACAATCTTCTTTCATGCACGTGACTGGTGTCTGCAACTCTGCTTCTGATTACTGATCTGACTAGCATTCACGAAAATAAAAATGTGTCGTGTTTAGGGGTAATTCGTATTATTGTGACCTTCCCAAGTCATGCGCATTAGTAAAAATCTAGGAACTCGGGAACTCGGTCAACAAAAAAGCACAATTTAAAGGCACGCTCTTAGAGCAAATGCTCCGTCTATTGTGTTACTTGATCCGAGGTAAACAACCAAAAGGGTTTTTGCGTGATGTCTAGTGGAGTTCTTATGTCAATCACTACGCTGCAAACGCTATTGAGGTTATATAAGTCGTTGACAAGTATTTGCACTTCAAAACCTTGTTCAAAACTAATCAGTTGTTTTCTGTAATCTATTTTGATATGAAATATCGGCGAAAAAGATCAAAAACATAATTTAAGTTCGTTAACCCTCATTGGTTCAGATTTATCATTGAAATTTTATTTTAAATCTTTTTTTACTCTTGAAGTAAAATTAACATAAACTGTAAAAGTTGCTTATTTTTTAGCGCAATTCGTAAAAGTCGGGCAAGGCATAGAGAAGATACTTTCTACATTATCTTTTAACTGAATGGAGTAATTTGACAGTTATTGAAGTCGGTGCCGAATCAGTATGCAACAACAGAAAGTCTAATAGTTTCGTAAGCTTGGCACTGACTTCGGAAACTTTTTAATTTAATTGTATAGATTTTGTATCTCATTCATATACTTAAGGTTTGATTAATAAAGGCTAGTTACTTTGTATTACAATTTTCGGTGATTTCCTTGAAGTCGGTTTTATTTTTTAATTAAAATTTTTAATTTAATTTAGTATAACATGCTTAAGCCTAATCTAGTCTGTTTGAAAACATTAACGAGATCTAATTTTAAAAACTTTGGTTTTACAAATCCCCAGTTTATAAGAATGAGGAAACACTGATGACGGATACGTGTTTCAAAACGATAGCATGGGTTCACAAAGAAGTAAATCGCTTTGCATGATTAAAAAGGACGGTAGGTAGGTAAACAAATCGTTCTCTCCCTGTGCTTAGTCGTTGCACGAACACGTTTTTCCAAAAATAACTCTGTGGGAATCTTATTTTTAACTGTGACGACTTTCGTTTAGTAGTGGCAAATAGTCTGTGTTTTGATCAGTTAAGTATCCACAAAATATTATGAGACTGATTGATTTAGTATTTTTTACATAAGACAAAAACTAACAAACGAACAAAGTTTCGCTTCCAATCTTTACACCAAGGTTTTTAAATTAGTATTTAATTAAAATATAGTTTTAGAACTAAAAAATCATATAATTTTAAGTTCATAATAATATAATTATTCGATAGTCGAATGACGTTACGCGTAAGCCACGTGGATAATTGATTCAGCACTGAAGGAAATCGCAGATATCGTAACTACATTTTTGTTTGCTAACACAACCGACTATGAAATCTTTTGACAACTACAATACGAGTTTACGGTTTCCGAGTTGAAGATTTACTACGATTTTTTAACTGCCTGTATAATTTCGGTCTTAATATAATCTATGTCATGAGTAGTCTCAGAGTAAAAGTATACCAATTATTTCAAACTAATTGGTATACAAGTACATCAAAAGATTACAATATGCGTTACAGATAATGAGAAAACAGTGTTTTTGTATTATCTAGTGTAATTACGACACCCATTATGAACTTCATGATTCATATTATTATACCGGATAATATCTTAGAATGCCGTTGTAGTCACAATTTATGACAACAACACCTTTGCTATTAAAATCTGATGTCCCTGCATTGCAAATAGCACTGAGGTAACTGTTACATTTTATGTCGTCTATACAGAGCTTTATTCATTGTTATAGTTATTGTTTCATAGTCTCGATTGTTATCACCCATATTAAGTGTTGTTATCAATTCTCTCATGTGTAGGTATTTGGTTCATTACGGCAGACTCTTCAATGATAAACTGTCTGATTATGGAGTTCACATAAAATCAATATGTGTAATATCGTTAATATACATAATCTAATATATAAGCGAAATACCACTCACTCTCTGACTCATCACGTAATAGCAGAAACTATAAGACCTACGAACATGATATTTTGGATGGATGTTCCTTATGCTAGTAGGGATTCAAAAAAAGAAATTTTTGGAAATTCAACCCCTAAGGTTAAAAAGGGTTGTCAAATGAAAATAAAAAAATCTGCATTTAAGAACTTGTCTGTACAGAAACTACCAAATGAATACTTAAACAATTGTATTTGTTTTTCTGACTCTGAGGAAATTAACCCTAATGGGGTGAAAACTAGTATCAATGTAACAACGAAAAAAATTAAATTCCACGAAATCAAAGTTGCGGGCAACAGTCTCTTGACAGTACTGTTAAATAGTTTGATTCTTCGGCAACGCTACTAAGTATTTATGAATCACATTAATATTTTATTTCTTCTATGGGGGTCTGGGAAAGATAGAAAAATGTATGTTGTGCCAGGTTGTAAATCGGCTGATAAATAGGGGTCGTTATAAAAAATTGTGAAGGCTAGGAGCCTTCACAATTCGGACAACCTGTCAATATTTGGTTTTGTTGTGGATTGGTACTCTGTCCGCATGGGAAATGATGCAATTTACTAACTGCTTAAAATCCAATCATACATAAAACGTGGAACAGGTAATTTTTATGTTTCTTTAAAAATTACAATCATACTACTTTCTTTTTGGCGTGCCAACATGTGAGAAACTAATTTGAGCACAAAAAATATACGCAGTTTGTCTGCGTGCCAATGAACACTAAAATAAGTTAAAAAGCGACTTGTTAATTTAAAAATTTAAGTGTTTTACATATTTTAAAATGGTAAGGATGATCAAAGTAGATAATTGTTATATGTTTTTGTATATATCCATGTATTTTAAAAACGGTCTAAGAATTAGCAGGATTATTACCACTTAAAGAAATATTATACCCTTGAAAATCCGTGATGGAAAATAAAGGTAAGCTTTGTACGTACCGAGCCGAGAAACGCGCAGCATGTTGCCAATGATATGTTTTACTAACATTTAAATCTACCGCTCTAGTAAGTTTAGAGTTGTTATCTTCAGTAATTTGCGTTTTTAACCAAAACAAACAGACGCACGAAAACTGAATTTATTATTTTAACAAAATCGGTCTTTACCAACGTATGACGTAAAAATTGGTCGTTACTGATCAGATCTAGGGAAATCGCTATCCGGATCTCATTGATACAATAAATACATCCATTCTGTTTACATTTACCAATGTTTTGTATAAATACCACTGTAAACATGAAATTTTAAGTATTATACTTAGGTATTTTGACGACGGAATACGGTATGGAGTCATCTAAATACATTAACTAAATGGAAAATACGAGTATTTTATAAATAATGGTTGGTTGGGGATGGTTGGCTTGAAGATGGTTTTTGAATTAATTCGATTTTAATTTCATAATTAATTAGTATCATTTTCGAGACTGTTTTCTCATTTCCGAACTAAAACTTTGTCATATCCTTTGTAATATAAGTAACAAAAACACTAGCATTGCTTATTGGCACATAATTTAATCACAAATTATTGCTATTTTAAAAGAAAATAAAATTATCCCGGTAACGATTTTTACTTGAACGAATCCTTCTTATGGTGCCTCACTAAACTTAAGATAGCGATAGTAATACCTATTTTGAGAAAGAGGCATCTACATATTTACTGAGGCATAATGACGTACCTATATAAAAATAAAAGTTGCTTTTTCGTGCAGTTCATAAAATCGGGCAAGGAATAGAGATTATCTACGTAATAATACGTGAAGAGAAAACTTTGTATCCCTTTTTAAGCTCTCTCACACATTCTCCTCACACATTTTCGCCTAGGTATGCGAGTGCTTTTGACATTTCCGTCTGCTAACACTCTGGCTATTTGATCTTCATAAGAGCCTTGGTCTTCCTTGGTTTCTTTTGCAACTCACTTTCACTCTGTAGATTTTCTTCGTCAGTCTTTCATCACTCATTCTTTCTAAGTGCCCGAACCATCTAAGCATTCTTTTCTTCATTTTTACAATAACATTACATTACATTTTTACAATGTGAAATAAATAAAATAACGATGACACAAAAACAAAGTTAAAGTTAGGTAGATATTACTATATATTAAAATTGATGGTGCCAAGGAGAATTTAGTGTTCTTGCATCGAAGAAACCGATTACAAAAAGTGTTTTCGACAGTTTTAAGATTTATCCAAAAGTATTCTCTTATTTTTATACGTAAAAATTCATCTACAATGTGGGTTTTGAAGTTTTGAACCTAGAACTTGAAAGAATGTAACTTGTTAATTCACAATATCCTTTTCACAGTGAATATATTGGTGTCTACGTCACGACATACAAGCACGCACAGATTAAAACGTAAATATTTATCTATCCTTAAACTGTTTACCTTTTATTTCATTGAAGTTCAATACTACCGAACGTTCGATACTGAAAAGTGTATGAACATTAATTTCTACTGAAGATATTTAGGGCACATTGTTTAGATTTGGCCTTCTGGTATGTTTGTAGAGTTGTGCGTAAAAATCTGAGAACGTACCACGAGCGATCGAGAGGATTTTATTATCATATCCAAAACGTAATTAAATTATAAAAAAAAACACGATATTTGAGGATATAAAAGGAATTACGAAAAATGAGTTGTTTTCGTAAATATCGACCGATTTCTTTTCTTATAGTTAAAAATGCTAATATCGGTGTTTGATATGAACTCGTAGGATGCGATAACGTGCGTGATCATCTATTTTCTATTACATGGTTCTAAATGCGTTTTATTGAGCACTTCATGTTTTACAAGATACAGTAAATCGTTTGATGTAACTATTGATTAATTTTGGCACATGCATTTACAAGCTTCATGAATATTGTATTTCAAAAGAGCTATTCTAGAATGATGACAACCAAGGCTGAGTTATGACAATTAAATAGCCAGAGTGTTAGCTAAATGTCAAAAGCACTCGTATACCTAAGCGAAATTATATGAGGAATACTTATCCAAACTTACTTCTTTCTCCAAAACTACTCAATATGGTACTATCTTTTTAACTGAGCGGTAGTGAGAATATTGACTACATCCCAGGATTGATTCCCGGTTCAACATTCAAGTTAGTTTAGAACAAGAACTATTCTACATTGTTTTGAGGTCTGAGTGTTACTAAGTTATTTACGCATTACCCATAATATTACCCTAGTGCTTTTTTGAGGTCTCAATAAGGGTAACTGACTGGAATATTTATGTCACAACATATGTTTTCAGTTATTAATTATTAATTTCATTACATAAATTTTGTGACAGGTTTTTGATGATTTTCATAACCTAAATTCTGTTAAGATTGTATGTACTTACAGACAAACTAGACAGTTTGTCTGTGTATGTACTCAAAGATTTTAAACTATTATGTAGGTATTAAGTTTGTAATTGCCATACTTGAGTTCTTCTTATAAACTAGTGAAAACTCTACCCTATTACACTATGCAAAGTCATTACAATATTAAAACAAATAAGAACATTCGCAGAGCATTTGCTATTCAGAATGAATACACAATAAGCTCTTAAATTAGCTTTCGTTATATTTTCCGATAAACTAAGCTTTTTCCTTATCGTCTTATCGAGAGATCGTGATGCGATATTATATCCATAATAAGAATGAAAAACTTTGAATTACAATGGTGAGTTTATTTTCTTTCACAGGTTTAAAAACTTTTTAAAACAATTCTTAAACAATTCGTCATTGTCTAAAAAAGAGCTTATTATGAGTTGATTTTATCTGTTAAATAATAATCAATGAATAATTATTAAAAATTTAAGAAGAAAAGATAACTTATTTTGTTTTTCCCACGGAAAAGAGGTGTGCGGTCTGTCTGTGTTTGTCTACGACGTCTTATTTCTCGAACGGAAGAACAAATTCGCATTTTTCTTCATTTCAAAGCTACATTTTTAAGAATATTCTCAGCTATGTTATGTAATAGTTGGTTTAGCCATTCTTAGGATATTTCTCTATGAATTTTGTACTTGTAATTGTCTTGCAATTTTAGGCACACCGTACAACTATATATAGCTAAAAACCTTGAGTTTGATCTCTGTTGTGAGCCGATGGTCTGATGACGACAGGCATAAAATATAATTTAAAAAAATCTACGCCCCTAATACCATTTCAAATACAATAATACAGCTTATTATATTGCTTAGGAATTATGTAGCCTTTTACGAGTGAAAGAATTTTTAGAATCGGTTCTACTGAACCGATTCTAAACATTCTTTGGAACTACTGTTCCCAAGATTTTTCTCTACGTATAAAGAAACGAACAATTTCACCTCGATATAATATTAACGTAGATAACTTAGTTTACTTTAATCTAATTTTAAAATGTCTCTAATAAAAGTAAAATTAATAAATGTTTTACAAAACGTTACAAAAACAAGAAAACAATAGTATGAAAAATATTGAAAATCACTGACACATTTATTTGAAAATATAATTTTACATGTCACTTTTTACTACAAAATTATTTTTTTGTCAGAAGTTTTTTGAAAAAAGTTAACTTGTTGTTACGACTTTACGAGCATACATATCTTCACGCTGTATCCCTAACGGTGTAGTCCGAGAGGACGGAGCGCCAAGCGTCGCGGTTCTTACATACTTCTTTCGCTTCCTCAAATATCATCATTCTTCTCACACATTTTCACCTAGGTATGCGGGTGTTTTTAACATTTCTATCAGCTAACATTCTGCCTATTTGATCTTCGTAAGTCAGCCTTGGTCTTCCTTGGCTTCTGCTACCACTCACTTTCGCTCTGTAAATTTTCTTCGTCAGTCTTTCATCTCTCATTCTTTCTATGTGACCGAACCATCTAAGCATTCCTTTCTTCATTTTTACAATAACATCCACGTGCGACCCTATCGTACTGCGTATCTCTTCATTGCTTCTTTGTCTGCATAGGCGACACCGCACATGTTTCTAAAAGATCACATTTCTACTGCATTTAACTTACTCGATTTCGGGCATATCCAGGCCTCGCTACCGCATAATAAATTTGGCACCAACATCGCATTGTAGATGGCCATTTTCGCTGAGTTTAGGTATATTCACACTGCTTACTAATGCGAACAGAGCACCATTCACTTTATTACCAGCTACTACCCGTCTCTCCATATTGAACTCACATCTTCCATTCCTTGAAAACGCACTCCCCATGCACACAATTTCATTCACTTTTTCTAGATGTCCATTTACCCATATTTCACATTTCGTGTCTGTATATCTTCTCTTTCAAACACCAGAACCTTAGTTTTATTCACGTTCAATCAATAATTTCACTTCACATTCTTCTTTAATGCAAGTGACTAGTGTCTGTGGCTCCACTTCTGATGGTGCTATAACCACAGCATCGTTAGCGTACAAAAGATAGTTTATTACTGTGTCATCACATATACCGTCATACTACCTGTCAAACTATAGAGGCAACTGTCCAAATACAGCACGAATAGCCCAACAGACATAACGCTTTTTACTAATAAAATATGAACACTAAGCTATGGAGTGATCCGTGATGGTCAAACCAATTATCCTATAAATACAATATTATTTTAAAGTGATGTGTGGACTAACACGATGTATCACTATAAGAAATTTAAAGATCTTACATCATGTTTATGCAATTTCTCAAAAAACCAACAGGACGGACAGAACAGACGGACCTATGATGCACGACAGTTCTTGAAAGGGTTAATTTCTTTATTTTAAGCAATTTAAAAATGTTCGTGATTGAACAGATATCTTGAATGTCACTTAATTTAATAAATGGATTGTCATGAGACTATACTCTACTACGCTCAAGTCTATACATTTTTCAAATTCGAACGCCTCTGTAAAGTACTCAGCTGTTCGAAGTTGAGTGATAAATGACGTTTGAACGTAGTCAATACTCAACTTAACATTACAATTATGCAAAGCAGTTGCCAAAAATACTATTACAGTAAGATCTTATTAAATAAATTATGATAAATTACAGCCTCTGTCGTATTATATGAAATAGGACGAGTATACGCAAAAAGTTTAGGGTTCAAGTCCCATTCACTTTGAATTAGAGAAACTTTCGATAGTTTCTGGGTCTGTTTGAGTCCTAAGTCAGCAAAAAGTTGACCAGGTCTCGAATTGAATTTTGGAGGGTCAGAAATGGGTGATTCTAATTGCCTAACATTTTTGAAATATCTCTGTATACTTACTGCATAATACACATTATAAAATTCTGATAAACAAGATAGTTTATACATACTCGATCTACCTACAAATATATTAAATATATACACATAAAAATAGCAGTACACATTGACATGCATATAAGTTGCCACGAATCTTAACCTGCTCTTAATACAGTCCGTTACGTCATACTGTCTCTTTAATTGCTGGCATACAACGTATTTATATGTGAGTCTCGCGTGTTGTATACCTGACTGACATTCGAGTACATATTGCTCGAACGTAATGCATTTTCCATTTTAATATGTCGTCACAAGCGATATGCGAACGATAATAAGAACGCCAATTGATATCAACCTTAAAGTGTGTGCGTTAGTGTCTGATTTGCCACCACGCGGTAATAGAGTTGAAGATGCTGGAAGGTAGATTTGTCACCTTACAGGTCACCACTTAAGATGAAACGTAACTCGTGTTATTTTGACTTACACCAGTTCGCCTGAATTTCAAAAGAAGAAGGACCTAATTTCACGGAACTCGTGTCACATAGCTGCGGCGACTATGAACCACCTGTCTTATCGCTCACGGTTGTAGCGTTCTGTATAAAAAGCACAATTCTATTATATAAACGCAATACGTAAATGTGTCCAAAATTTATTTTGTCTATAGATCGAAACTTATATTTTGTTATGATTAAGAAAATTACCTGTTTATTTCCATTGTGATCAAAAAGTTGTGGACCCAACTGTTACTATGTTTGCTTTCTGAACCGAATATCCCGAATTAAATCCCCGGTCGAGTTAATTTAGAAAATAAACTTATATAAATCGGCTTAGTATCTAGGTGTTACTGAATATTTTGTTAGTACATTGCGTGGAAATAATTATAGCTTAGAGCTTAATTTCGGGCAATATAGTGGATATGTTGGTCTAGGGTTTAATATTTTTGTGATTATTGTTCTATTAACTGGTTGCATGCCATTTGGGAATGTGTGTATTATATGTACATATATATGTATGAAATCTATTATAAGTATTTGTATAAAGTAGAACGGAGTCGTGCTTGTACAATGAAGCCATTTTTAAGGGTCCGTAGTAGAACTGGGAGTTCCTATAGTTTCAGCAGAGTTTAAGTATGCTCGTTCGTTCGTCTGTATGTCGCAGGCCTTCCATGCTCTCATTTATATCTATTAAGATGTAGGATACAGACGCCTGAAGGTTAATAACCCAAAAATAGATATTATAGAGATTTGAATAAATAATTTTGGATCTCCTTTCGTCTTCCCCTTGTGAAGTGCGCTCAAAAATTGTTTCCCTTTTTCTTTATTTATCACTTCTAGTTATCCCATACCAGCAGTTGCTACTAAGCGATAAATGAAGTTTGTCGTTGTTTGCTTTTTGTTTGCCCATAAAAAGTACAGTCATAATATTATAATTTATATAATTTTTTTAATTTAATTTAACTTAATTCTTTTTCTTATTTTTCTTAAAAAGCTCTTACTAGAGTAATTCTTAGAATAATAAAGCATATGTTATAAGCCAAAACAAAAAAAAAATTGTTAATTAGTACGCTAGTTAATTTAATCAAAATTTTCATATAAATGTTGTATACACCTGTAAAGGCATATATCACCAGGCTAATACCATAAGTTTCTTTTAATATGTGTTACTTAGTGATAAGGTCGTTGGTATATCTTTTAATATAAATAAATAAACAAATAAATAATATAACCACCATATCCATAACGTTTGTGATTTTTATAATTTTTCTGAATGAGTACGAATAATTATTTCTTTCGATTTGATCTCCAAAATCAGCCAGTACTCAACTTCGATGTTCACGTTTTACTACAATTTTATTTTCAATTATTATTTTTAAAGGTTTACGTCAATTATTCTATGTAAAAAAAGTGCCCGTGACACGTAAATGAACGAGCAAACAGGCAAACAGTCACAGGGGCATACACCTAGTTAATTACATATCAAGTGTTCCGTTAGTTCACTTATTTCTTTAAATGTGAGAATTTGAAACTGAGATTTTGAAACGTTCAGCATAACAGCGACTATTCGAATTTTCTGTTTACACGTACGTTGGGCCATGTATCTGTTTCCAGAAGAATTTACGACGGTAGTATCGCAAAATTCCAGATCCAAACACCAGTTTATCTTCAATAGGTGACCCACCTAATTAAATTCAGAGTCTGTAGCAAAAGGAAAAAAAATAGTTTCGTGCCTCTATTCCTGCCTGTATTCTGCAAATATTACCTATTCGACATTGTGCTTGCGATAACGCACGTGCTGTATTCGTATTTTTTTTTCACCTTTTAAAATATAAAAATCTAATATTCCGTAGACAAACTAGAAACTTTTTTTAGAAATGTCAATGTATTTACATGCTAATAAATATGTGAAGAAGAAAAAAGACAAAAAAGTAATAGCGATAACAGATGGATAATTATCGACATATGCCTTATCAGTTCTCATCACTATATACAGATAATCGACTCGTGACAACTGCATTTCTACCACGTTCATTCAAGTCAGTCCCAAAGATACGACAGATTTTTGATTAAGCAGACTATTATTTGAAAGGCGTCATTGAAGTAAAGTTATAAATTTTCCAAGCAATAAAATTCAATTCAATATTCACCTGATATCGATCCAAAGCAATTGCTGTGATGGATATAGTGGAGACAAATATTGATATGGCTTGGATAGCTCCACAGGCTTTACACAGGCTTGGCCAATCTGGCAATGGCCAATGTTTGGTCAACAGTTCCATCAAGGTGAGCGGCGTGCCAACACAGCAGACCAATGCGTCCGACACCGCCAAGTTTACAATAAACATATTCCTTGCTGTCCGCATTACAGGTTTTCTTACAACCTGAAACAAATATAACATTATTATTATTAATTTTGAAGTAGATATTGATCTAATTGACTAATATTTAACTGGCCTGTTTGCTCGGTGGTAGAGCATCTGTCTTTTAAGACGGAGCCCCGGATTCGATCCCCGGTCAGGTCAATTTAGAAAACGAACTTTTCTAAATTGGCTTGGAGTCTAGGTGTTACTGGGAACTCCCCCAGTTTGTTGCGTGGTACCCGCAGTACAAGTCTAGTGTTTAGTTTGGGGTCACACGATTTGTGTGTCTATAGCCTTATTACACATACTTTTCAAACAAAAAATTTTCAAAAAGATCTTTTGCGTACCTATGTTACTAATGTATTTTAAAAAGCCCTTAAGGAAAGTCGACTTTAACTTCAATTCAATAAAAGTCAACAGTCTAACATTTTTGTGGTTAGGTAAACACGGAACCCTTGAGTTGGCTCATGCGTGCGTCCGTATGTTCGTCTTATGCTGTCGATTTACTCAGAAAATAAGTGAAAATTAAAAGTTTGATATTTAACTTAACGATAAATCTTGTTAACTTACAAACTTGTGTTTTCGAGGGATGGAAGATGTGAGTTGGATCTGCAGAGACGGGTAGCAGCTGGCAATAAAGCGAACGGTGCTCTGTTCGCATTAGTATATGTAACACTGCCAAAATGACCATTCACAATGGGTGTTGGTGCCAACTTTATTCTACGGTAGTGAGGCCTGGATTTGCCCGAAGCTGAGTGAAAGTATGATAAATGCAGTAGAAATGCGATCTCTTAGAAAGAGGTGTGTGGTGTTACCCTTGCGGACCGGATAAGCAATGAAGTGTTACGCAGTATGACAGGGTTGCGCGACAGTGTTATTGTAAAAATGAAGAAAGGAATTCTTAGATGGTTCGGGCACATAGCAAGAATGAAGATGAAAGTAAGTGAGTGGTAAAAGAATCCAAGGAAGACCAAGGCTGACTTATAAAGATCAAATAGCCAGAGTATTAGCAGATGGAAATGTCAAAAGCTCTTGCATATCTAGTCGAAAATGTGTGAGGAGAATGATGAGATTTGAGGAAGCGAAAGAAGTATGTGAGAATCGCGACGTTTGACACTCCGTCTTCTATGACTAACCCGTTAGGGATACAGCGTGATAATACGAAAGTAATTTTCAAAAAATGAATGATGATGAATGAATTTGGATAAAAATATTTTTTTGAAAATATCGTTACATATATACCACACAACAAAATCAATCAATAAAATGTCCGATATTCAGTTCTGCGTATCTGGGAATAACTTTTGAATTTGATTGGTCGCATGGGACAAATTAGATATCACTAACGACGGGTGATATTGTCTAATTGCAGTGGTCGTACATTAGTAATTTAATCATTTGGAGACAAATGGTAACATACTGAATAGCCATTATAGTTCAGCTTTTTCCAGTATTGAATTGTATTGTATTCCATTCAGTCCAATGTTGGTTTCTTTAGAAATAAATCGTATTATTTATTCATTACTATATTTATATACTTATACAGTTTGCGTACAGATTAGTACATAATTAATGAAGTTTTCTGAACGAGAGCTTTTTAAAGCATTAAGCTAATCAATCAAATCAAGAAATTTTTATACAAAGTCATGTATATTTTGTGTAAATTTGATTCCATTATATGCCTAATCCAATTTTCGCGTTGAAAAATGAATTCAGTAAGTACGAATTATCAAGTCATGCCATTTCATTATTACTGAACGAAAAAGGCAGTTTGTACTAACAGCGCTCAGAAACTAGTTGTAATAGGTAAATTGTGTATATTTTTTATTATAATTTGCAATTTATATGGCCATTTGGAGTCCCTTACGTCAAAAGGAAAATCGAAACCTTTATCAGATTACTCATCAGAGTACATCGAAAAAACTGACTGCAATTTCTGCCTTTGTCTATCTAAAATATAGAGTATCTTTACGCCTTCTTGGGTTAATACTTGTTAATACAACAAGATTTAAAGATTTTATTTTCATGAGTAAGTAAAGCAGCAGCTAAAATAAAATTAACATAAATAAACTTCAAGTCATAAGTGTTTGAATAAAAGACCTTTGCCAATTACATAAATGAAGTGAATACAGAAATGAATATTACAAAGAATTATTGCCATGAAGGTAAAGGAGAATTTCAACTATGTATTTTTCTTCACCATACTCAGGCTTTTCGTGTTAGAATTTAATTACTATAAGTAGATATCAACATAAATTACATTATGTTTTAGAAATTTAATTGGATACAATCGTTGTCATACTGAAATAATGCTCTATTTTCTACTAATTACTATTTCCTCTTTTCTCAGAATCTAATAAGTACGAAGGTGGCTAGGACAAAACATGCGGCTGGTGTATAATAATAATACGAACGAACTATCTACTACTTTTTTCAGAGACCCGCTGGTTAAAGGACGATAAAAAAATTAAACCGTCTTCAAAAAGAAACACTGAAAAGTAAAAAATAACTATCCTTTACTAATCAAAACTCAGGTATAATTATAACTTTTTAAATTTGATAGTTACTGAAGTCAATTTCAGTTGTAATTGAAACTAACTACTTAATCATTTTTTTTAATTTTTACACGATTACTTTTTAAATAGCTAAGCCGTTTTTTGAAATTTTCATCGAGATTTTTTGGCTAGAGCCTAACTGCATGCAAACATTAAAAAAATTAGATAAATTATGAAATATTTTAGAATTACGCTGTTAAGCCAACGACTCGTTTTACTAGTGACTGGTACACACTTAACTCTCTATCTTAAAAACTACTAAACCGATTTTAATGAAATTTGCGATTTTCCCAAAGTTGGACCTAGTCCAACTAAAAAATTTTTTTTGCTACTTATAGTTTTTGAGATATGCACGGACAAACATACATACATACACTAATGAAATTTGGCACACATGTTTAGAAGCTGGTATAGACTAACATATACAAAAACTGCAATTCTGGCAATATTACATACATACGCGTCGAATTGATAATCTCTCGGGTTTCCATACCACCAATATAGCCTTTCTTTATAGATAGAGCTATATTTTTCCTAGTATACATAATAATTTTAAAGATGATTCTTTCTTGTAACCCACGAAACAAGGTTATAGTAATAAAGTTATTGCATCTCTTTCTTGTCTTGTACGAGGTAACTAAAACGGATCCTTTTGAGTTGCGGTTAATCAGAGCAGAGGCTTCGGTTATCTATTTTAGGCGTTTCCAAGGCGATAATAGCGCGTGAAATTAGCTTTGCCTTAGCGTTATGAGGGTAGTGAAGGGGCAGCTCAGCCCTCTACAGACGTACCTCAGAAAGGCATAAGAATGTCTCCATGGCCGTTCCGTAGTAGATCCCGTTCACTTGATGTGCGATTAACTTGGGAGTTTTAGTGGATACCACAACTACAGTTTGATATCCAAAAAGCTGGTAAATTGTACAGGTTGACCCCTTGTTACTATTGCACTATATATTACTTATTGCTCTTGCAACCTCGTGTATGCTTAAGCTAAGACTAAGCATAAGCAGAGAAGATACTGAACATCGATAATAACAACCAAAATGGCATTTATTTCAAGACTATTACTAATTTTGGGCATGACTACTAAATACTCACAGAAATAACAACCAGAGCATTTCCAACAGCACCAATGACTACCAAGATGCCGTAGAAAGTAAGGAGAAGAGATCTAGTGGGGTCGTCAACCTTTCTGTTCTGCGAAAACTTCTCCAGCAGTATGTTAGGATTTTGAATGCCTCTGGATGCTTCTATAAGCCATTTTGCAGACGCATTCAGGGTCAAGTTCATACTGCTGTCCACCTTCTGGAAAATAAAGAAAGAATATATTAAATAAGACGGCTGGTAAGTAAGATCCTTTGATCATATTTACTATTATTTTTTCTTCTTTAAGATTTCTGCTATTAGAATAGATAACATCCATATTATGATCAGTCCATAATGGTAAAGAAGTATTTGAATCGATTTTCCACATAATTTTGATTTGAATCGTTTTTAATAAAATTAAACAAAAATATTTGTTTAAAATCTCTTTGTGAATTATCTCAACACGGACGTAACCATTATGAATTCTTTCCATTATCCTAGATAGTTGCGTTCGAAAAAAATCTTGAAGGAACGTCCGACATAGCGGGTGAATGACGTTGATGTGGCGAAAATAGAACATCCTAAATAGGTGTATCAAAAAACGCTTGAAGTTGCACGTGTAAGTACTAGAAAAAACTGTAATAAATTGTAATCTGCTTTGTTCTTAGTAAGTAAGTTCTACTTCTTATTCTCATAATGTGTAATATTTCGTCTGTCTAATTAATACCTAAGTAGTTCAATAAAAAATTGAAACATAAAGGAGTATAATCTTGCTGATTTATAGGCATTAGAAAATCTGTCACGGCTCTCTCTAGATATCTTCATTGAACAGAGTTCTCAGTATTATTTTCTTTAAAGAAGTTACCAGAAGTTTAAGAGCAAGTTACTCTGTAGCATCGTTAACGTGAATTAGACATTTTGAATTGCATCAACTTGATATAGGTAACTGGACGATATCCAACTCCTACGAATTTTCTAAATCTATTGCATTATCTGCTGAAGCGACAGAAGGTAGTCATTATCTTTAAGAAAGCAGTGCACTTCGGACCCTAGCCATGGAATATGGATCAACTGCCTCTCATACGTTACTTCATGCCGTTTTCCAGAGCACATAGAATATCAAGATGCAACAAAATGACACCATGACTTCACTTCTTGAAAAGTGTTTGAGCTTATAAAATGGCATAGCTAAGTTTTGAGAACCAAGGTGGTCGTAAATCACGATTTCAGCATCGTGAGACAGATTGTCTGTGATTGAGGGAATGCTATTGGAATAAATTCCCTCTCTGTAGCTTGTATTGGGGTGTTTACCAGACTAATGAATTTTATCATTGTAAAATTATATATTGCTAGACGCTCTTAAATTGTTTAAATAGAGAAGAGTTGTATAAAGTTGTATATAATGCAAAGTATATCTAGTGTATAAGTGTAAATGTGATAAAAGTCAGTCCGTGATTTCGACACCCTGAACTAATGGGGTGTCAAGTCATGTCCATTAAATATATGTGCTCGTATTCAATTTAGTAACTGAGGTGGTCGTCCTCAACACATTAACGCAGTCCGAGATCTACTACAGAACGCAGCAGAGATACTCCTGTGTTGTGCCGAGGTACATCTTGCAAGGGCAGAGCTGCCCCTCTAGTACCCTCATGGTGTTAAGGCAACGCGAATCACAAGCTCTGTCATGCTTCTCGAAATCACACAAAGTGGACAACCGAGGCCCCTACCCTGATTAACCATAAACTCAAAGGATCCCATTTCGTTACCTCATACAAGACAAGGGAGGGATACCATAACCTCATTATTAAACTTGTTTCTGGAGTTACAAGAAAGAACCTGTGCTGCTCTGATGCGTGTGCTATGTGTTGCGAGTCGCGACCTACATATGTAATATACATGCTTAAGCTCAGTTTTGTTGTAAAAGATGTAAGATTACGTTTTAAACATCATTAGTTCTTAGTACAACTTAAAAACTATCCATTGGCCGACTTCTACGCCCCGCGCAGGATGATTTGCAGCTGACTCAATTTATATTTTTCTTTTTGTCTATGGTCAGTACGGAAACGTCGTAAACGATTGTAATAAAGACAAAATTAAAATTAAATTAGAGAGGTACTCATTTAATCTAGAAGTTCATTATCGTGCATTTTCATTTCCATTAATTTTAAAGTGGTACTTGAATCGCACTTAATTTAAATTTAGTGGATAAGGACAGGACTTTTTGAAGCCTATCATTCAATAAGTAGAAATTTCTCTTTAGATAATTTTCATATGTACATTTCAACGCATTTACCTATATGTTTTAGTTATTTGTGTGTACTTACTTATAATACTCTTAGTTTAATTTCATTTTACAAGATGTATTTCTCTTCCCAACATACAATGAAAACATTTATAATTCAATATTTCAGAATGAAACAGTTTTTAAAAAGGGAACGTACAGCTTATGCAACGTTGCATTTCGGGCCATTTGTCACTAAGCGGGAGTTTTCGAGTGACACTTGGCAAAGCGGTCGATACTTGCTACGAACTCTCCTATACGACCTACGGTTAAAGTCTTTTATTGAACAATTATTGGAAAAACCGAGTTTGGGTACAAAACGTGACAAATTACCGGGGTTGATTGATAACTGCGGATGATAAATTATTTTGCTTCGAACATATACAACGGAAAAAAGCACAGTGTGACATAAATAATATGAACACGTACAATTCAAACGCTTCGCAGGCTACTACTACATTTAAGAAATTAAGACCTTTCGTTATTGTGGCTATGGAGTTTTAATTTATTTAATGGAAAGAATGGAATGAAATTTACATGGAAAGAATAAGTGATGAAAAACTGACGAAGAAAATCTATAGAGCAAATGTGAGTGGTAAAAGAAGCCAATGAAGACCATGGCTGATTTATGACGATCAAATGCTAGAGTGTTAGTCGACGGAAATGTCAAAAGCATTCGCATACCTAGGCGAAAATATGTGAGGAGAATGATGAGATTTGAGGAAGCGAAAGAAGTATGTAAGGACTGCGACGTTTGGCGCTCCGTCCTCTCTGACTACCCCGTTGGGGATACAGCGTGAAGATATGTATGTATGTAAAAGCGCTAGAGATGAGACTGGGTTATGTTGAGTTTTAATATTCCTTGCTTATTTACGTAATATTATATTCTCGTAAATTTGTTTCCGGAAGTTAGATATTTTAAATTGCATAGACTTGACATAACTTGACAATATCTAACTCACATGAATTTTTTATAGCTATTGAATTATCTGTTAACTAAAGTGACAGTAAATAATAGGCCCTAGCGATGGAAAATGGATCAAGTGCCTCTCAACCGTAAGTTCATGCCATTTACCAGTTTATTTGCATTAGCGAAAGTGTGCAAGAAGAATGATGAGGACTGAGGAGGCGAAAGAAGTATGCAAGTACCGCGATACTTAGTGCTCCGACCTCTCTGACTATCCCGTTAGGGATACAGCGTGAGGATATCTATGTATTTATTGATTCGATTACTCCAATCTTCGTCCAATGCGTCGAAACACATTTCTTAATGATGATGAAAGATATGTATAATTAACTCAATAGAGACCAATGTACAGTTATATTCGTATATGTATGCATAAACATATAGTTCGTGCGTACATTGTGCGTATATGCGTCACTTGACGTCATGAATGGGCTATTATAAAATGTATTACAGACTGCTGGACAGCTCAACGCAATACAGCCTCATATTTTTTCAGCACTATCAATTGTTTTAACATGCCCTGAGTACGTACTTATACTCGTAGTAGACTATTTATTACCCAATATCAGGGATATTTGTGACTCAACCGTTTTTGATCATACGTTATGATTGGTCATGACGCAGTACGTTATAGTTAATTACTTGAGTCTATTAACTTTGTTCACTCCCGTTGCATAGTCGTCGATAATTAAATAAGATAGTCATTACTGTAAATAGTTAATATGTAAAATATTTTCGTGTGGCTTCCTAACAGAAGATCCCAAATTTAATTTCTGTTCTGTAGGCTCTTCTATAGGATATTTAATTCATTCTGTCGTTTCCATTTAATTGAATTTAGATATATAAATAGGTAACCCGGTTTTGTGAATGAGATTACGGTGCTCTCCGCCTGTCGCGAGAGGCGACTTAAGGGGCCTTCGGGATCACGGTCGATCGGAGCGCGGGGTCCTATAGTCCCATCCACGCGACCCAGAAAAGGAGAGCAAGGCATTTGGTCCGTGCTGTCGTAACACTGCGAGGTTGCTCAGTAACTGTCTCCCCCGAGTGGTGTACTTCGGCACATCGCGAGGGGGGCTCCGCTTGAGACGTAGGAGATCCCAGAGCACGTCGACAACGAAATAGTCTAGAAGAGTCCTACATACCGTCCCCGTGATCTAAGGATGCATAAAGCATTTTCTCGCATTAGAAAAAAAGATACATAAATAATTTAACTGTTTAATGCAAATAATCGGTTGTCTGATTGAAACTTGCCGCTACATTTCGAAGTGTCCTTGTTTGTACATGTAAGATGTTTACTGAATATTATTGTGCAATTGTCCGAGACAGCTTTTTCAGCTACAACTGTTTTCATGAGTTGAAGGGCAGTTTAGGTGGCAAGCGATACAAAACATGGACATGAACATGGAGTTCATATGGTCTTAGAAATCGAAATTATTAAATGTTCACGAGTTGGTAAATAGCGAGGAGTTGAGGCTCTACCGCAGCATTGGACAGCAGTCGTTAAAAACGCCTATTAGTAATTAACAAATAAATAATAATAATATCTAACTGACATTGAACGTACTTGTCACTTTGAGATTAGACTGAGATTTTGGGGCGGGAGATAGCTACAAAATATAAAAATTCATCTAATGACTTTGATTATCATGTTACAATTAATTATCATATCATATTATCACAATTAATGACAGAGCCGTTGGCACAGTGATCTAAAATTGGTTTAATCTGGTTGTTACTGGGAGCTTGGGAGGTTCGTTGTACTGTCCTAGGGCTTATTCCTGCTTTGGAGTATATTAATAACGAAATATTAAATTTAGTATATTTTGCAGAATTCCGCACCTGACCATAGACGTAACAAATGATTAACAATGACATAATAAACAATTATTCATTTAATCTATGCCCCCAAAGTGGATAGGGATTTTAAATTTTAAAAGGTGAAAATTTACTTTTAGACAGCATGGATTCTGACTGCTTAATGTATCCATTCGCGCGAAGCCTAGACGGGTTGCTAATCTGAAAGAGGTGTCGGTAATAACGTAGAATGCTGAAAGTACATATCTTAATTAGATAAGAGACGTTTTTTAAATACTCCACATTTACGAAAGTAATAATATTATGTAAAATAAGTTTCATTCCAATTTACTAAAAATGGATTAAAATTTAGTGTTCTATTTAAGCAAAACATGTAACCTAACCTTAAAGATGTTTTAAATAAAAATTCATGTAAGCATTACCTTATTTTATAACACCTGTTTTACGTAAAAAGGCTCAATAAATAGTTTATCTTTTTGAAAAATTGGAACAAAATCGATTGTACATTGTACGGCCAATACAGCCTCATATTTTGAAGCACAGTGATATGATTTTCAATTTGAATCTCAAATTGCTTTTCAAAGATACAATAATTATTCTGTGCTCTGAATAGCAAGC
Organism: Zeuzera pyrina; assembly: GCA_907165235.1. Taxonomy (NCBI): domain Eukaryota; kingdom Metazoa; phylum Arthropoda; class Insecta; order Lepidoptera; family Cossidae; genus Zeuzera; species Zeuzera pyrina. The sequence goes on along the minus strand of OU015639.1, from coordinate 11,770,177 downwards.
CCGCAGCGTTTTTAATATTAGGATACAATGGAAGTTGATTGTTGGCATAGTTATAACCATGAAACTGCGGGTTTCATTTTTCTCCTCAACATAATATGTGGAGCTATGTATCATACACACATACTAACTCCTAAAAAACAAATGTTTAAAGCAGAAGAATATTTTTAATAAAAATAATTGAACTTCTAAAGCTTTATTTCTAACATATTCTCACAATTTATATTTAAGTATATAACTTCACAACGGATTCTCATTTGGTGTGAACAATCATAGTGCAATAAAATACATTTGGTATTTTGAGCTTGCTAACAGGTGAAAAAATATAACTAGATTGTGACTTTGAAAGCCACACTTTTTATTCATTTTGTGTAAATTATTATATTATAACTTTTTTATCTTTTTTTGATTTTAACTTTGAAAACTTTCTTCAACCTTTTAGATATTAAGTTTAGATTTAAGTTTCCAAAAGTCTAAATTAGATATGAAACATCTGTGAAAAATAACAAGTTTGTAATTCGTATGCTTTTTAACTATGCTGTAATATTTCATCAGTCGGTCAGTTTTTTATTTTGTAAGCACATGATATTTACAGAATATGGAATAAAAGATGAAATCTCACCTTTCGCAACGAGTTATTAAGATATGTGAAAATTTTCATGTTTCATTTCCGTTATTAAATTACACTATTTCAAATGTTAGCATATGTCAAATAACCATTGTATAACCTACCTATAAAATAATATTGTTGCCAAGTCGATATAATTATTACTGTATTGTATAACCTACCCACATATAAAATAATATTGTTGTCGATGTAATGTAGGCTGTTTGTGCGCACGTGTTATTTTATTGTAGAGAAGGGATATCTGTTCCTATAAAAGACCGATATCACGAGCGCACCGGCAGTATCTCCTCAGCTTTTAATAAAGCAAGTCATAATTAAAATGTCGTGTTTCAGTTCGATATAAAATATCTACCTAAAGTATGTAGCGAGTCCTACAGTTTCTATCTAATATTATATCAGTGTCTAGTATTCCTATACTACTAATCTCAAAGTGCCTAGTGAGTTGAATACTAGTGAGTTTAATACTAGCGAGTCTAATAGTTCAGAAGTGGGATTGCCTCAATTGACCTTTGAGGTATCGTATCCAATACCTATTATGGAAAAAGCTGCAAGGTCCCGCCGAAGGCAGGACGTGAAGTCTCCGGTACGAAGCCGGAGTCCACTGATTTGTGATGAAGCTAGAGAAGAAGGATCGAGAAGAAGGTTGCGCTCACGCCGCTCGCGGAGTAGGAGCAGAGAACAATTGGAGTCACCAGTAAGGACTACAACTCCGATTTTGCCGGATTGTGACGATGCACCAGGGCCGTCTGCAAACGCACCTAGAGGAGGTGCGGGTATGTTATCTTTTAGTTCTGACCAGCTGATTAATACCTTTAAAGACTTAATCGAGACTATGAAATCGGACAGGAATAGTGAACGATATCCATCTATCAATGTAATTCCTGATTTTGACCCATCTAAGCGAAACCAAACTATTGAAACTTGGATCGCAAAAGTTAACGAATGTGCTACTATATACAATTGGTCGGAGAAACAAATCGTTCACTATGCCTTGCCTAAGCTTGTAGGTTTAGCCGAAAAATGGTATCAAGGACTACCTAGTATATTGTTTTCATGGGCTGAGTGGCAATATAAATTGCGATTAGCCTTTCCTAGCGATGAGAACTACGCTCAATTGTTAACAGAGATGCTTGCCTGTAAAGCGCGTATGGGAGACTCTTTAGTGGAATATTTTTATGAAAAGATGGTTTTATTAAACAGATGTAATATTTCGGGTAGGAATGCAATCGATTGCATTTTGTTTGGTATCGAAGATAAATTCGTGAGAACTAGCGCAGAAGCAGCACAATATGTAGAACCAGACAAATTATTAGTCTACCTTAGAAATGTAAAAGTCTCAAAAAGAATTGAAAGGAGTTCACTACCTATACATACAAGCAACTCTGAAAATAAAAGATTTACAAAAACTATAACTAAGTGTTACAATTGTAAAGAGGAAGGACATCCTTACTTTAAATGTCAACGACCAATCAAAAGATGCGATAATTGCCATAAAATAGGTCATTTAACAGATGATTGCTTTAATAAAACCAACCACATAAATAAAACTGTATTACGTATATCACAAGATCTAGACAATGATTTAAAATACTTTAAGAAGGCTATAGTTAATGGTCAGGAAATGGATTGCTTCATTGACTTTGGTAGCCAGTGTACTATGTTAAAGGAGTCTATAGCTAATACTGTAATTAAAACGTGGTCAACAACGAATTTACCAGTGTTAAGAGGATTTGGTAATTCTGTAGTGGACTGTATCGGTAAATCCGATGTCGAGATTGAATTAGACACTGTAAAAGCTAACCTAACAGTTTTTATTGTTCCTGATAGTCTTTTGCGGGTACCGTTACTCATAGGACAAACTTTTACAGAACAAGAACATGTAATGGTTTACAAAACCCAAAATAAATTACAAATTTTTAATAAAACACAAAAGCCAAAAAAGATACTACTGCATGTTTCTAAATCTACACTAGTCAAAGGGTATACAGAAATAGCTATTATTTGTACACCTGCGTATAACGGCAATTTATTTATTGAGCCGAGTTTGTGTCAATCATTGCAAAATAGTTATGAAATTATACAAAGCGTTGTGAGGGTAACTAATGGAACAGGAAAAATCGTAATCAAAGGTTTAGTACAGTCCGGGTTCGAATTGACAATAGGTACTTTATTAACTCGCGCGAAACCCTTGTTTGAAATAGAATGCTTAGATGTAAATAGGATTAACAATTGTCCTATTGAGTTTTCTGACTCTGTAATTGATATGAAAACTGTTAAAATTAACGAAAACATAGATCAATCTTATCATAAGGAATTAGTTGGTCTATTAAACGAGTACCGCGGTTGTTTTGCATTTTCAGTAAAAGAATTGGGGTGTGTCAAAAATGTCGAGATGAACATAAAACTTAATGATGACTCTCCTGTAGTATATCGTCCTTATCGCTTGTCCTATGCAGAGCGGGGAGTTGTTAGAGGCTTAGTACAAGAATTGGAGGAATCTGGTATTATAAAACAGTCCACATCAGAATATGCGTCGCCAATTATATTAGTTAAAAAGAAAACCGGTGAATATCGTCTTTGTGTAGATTTTAGGGCACTCAATAAGAAAACGGTAAAGGAGCATTATCCACTACCTAGGATTGATGATCAACTTGATAGTTTGTCTGGCTATAAATATTTTACTTCCTTAGATCTAGCATCTGGATATTACCAGATACCTATGTCAAATGCTTCCAAACATTTAACTGCCTTTGTAACACCCGACGGACATTTTGAGTTTAATCGCATGCCTTTCGGACTTGCTAATGCTCCGTCTAATTTTCAAAGGATGATTAATAATATATTAGGAAATGCCCGTTTTAAAGAGGCTTTTGCATATATGGATGACGTCATTATTCCATCTCAAACAATAGAAGAGGGTATTCAAAGACTTCGAGATATTTTTAACTTATTTCATAATACTGGAATAACCCTTAAATTATCAAAATGTAACTTCCTTATGCAATCCATCGACTATTTAGGCTTTGAAGTTAGCGAAAACGGTATTAGGCCTGGCCAAAGAAAAATAGATGCTGTAGAAAATTTTCCTGTGCCTTCTGACCAACACAAAGTTAGGCAATTTATTGGATTAGCGAGTTTTTTTCGGAGGTTTATTAGGGGTTTCTCATCTATTGCAAAACCTCTTACTTTCCTTTTGAAAAAGGAAGCCAAGTGGCGTTGGGGTGATTTAGAAAATAACGCATTTTTATCTTTAAAGGAAGAATTAGTCAAACGTCCTATACTTTCTCTATATAATCCAACTTACGAAACTCAGTTACATACCGATGCTTCTAAGGTAGGAATTGCAGGCATCCTATTGCAAAGGCCTCATAAAGATACGCCATTTAGTGCAGTTGCTTATTATAGTAGACAAACGTCACCCGAAGAATCTCATTTTTCATCATATGATCTTGAAACTTTAGCAGTGATTGCGTCATTACAGCGCTTTAGAGTCTACTTATTAGGAATAACTTTTACTGTTGTCACTGATTGTAATTCTCTTCGAGCCACATTTGATAAAAAAGATATTTTACCACGGGTAGCACGCTGGTGGAGTACGATTCAAGAATTTGACTTTAATATTGTATATAAACCAGGTGCCATTATGTCCCACGTAGATGCACTTAGTCGTAATCCCGTGATGACTGAATCAAATAGTTTAGAAGTTAGAAACATCAATACTGATTGGATAGCAACGGTTCAACACAGTGACCCTGAACTCCAGAGAACAATTAATATCTTGAATGACAAAAATATGGAAAAAGTGATTGAAATAAAAAAAAACTTTGTAATAAAAAAGGGATTGCTGTACCGTAAAACTGATGAAGGGGATCGCTGGGTTGTACCGAAAGGGGTAAGATGGCAGATTGTGAAAGCCAATCATGATGATATTGGACATTTTAGCTTCGACAAAACATATGATAAAATTAAAAATAACTATTGGTTTGGAAAAATGAGAAAATTCATAAAGAAATATGTAGATTCATGTTTGGAGTGTGCATATACTAAGACCCCTGCTGGTAAGAAGGCTGGTGAATTGCATCCAATAGAAAAGATTAATTGTCCTTTCCATACTATACATATAGACCATTTAGGCCCGTTTGTGCGTAGCAAAAAGAAAAACTCATATTTACTTTTAATCATCGATGCTTATACAAAATTTTTAATTTTAACTCCGGTTAAGAGTACTAAAACTGTACATTCTATTAAGGCTTTAAAAAGTTACTTTCATACTTTTGGTACAGCTAAGAGGCTGATTTCGGATAGGGGTACATCTTTTACATCTAAACGATTCGAAGAATATTTGCAGTCTCTCGGCACGAAACATATTTTAAATGCGGTGGCAACACCTCGCGCTAATGGCCAGGTAGAGCGCTACAATCGTACAGTTCTAGCGGCTTTAACAACCAGCAATCATGGTAGACCCGAACACCTATGGGATGAAAACGTTTCTGAAATTCAATGGGGATTAAATAACACTTTAAATAAGGGCATCGGAAAGACACCAGCACAAGCATTATTTGGTATTACTTTGACAGGTTCTTCTGATTCTTTATTATGTTCGAGTGTAACTGACGACAGTGAACTGACTGATGAGACTGTACAAACTATTAGAAGAGAAATATCTGACCATGTAGCAAAAGGCCAAATAGCTCAAAAGCAACGTTTTGATAAAAATAGAAAACTTGTTGCTTTTAATGTTGGGGATTTAGTGCGTATTGAGAGAGAAATTCCCTCATCTGGTAAAAGCAAAAAGTTGATTCCTAAACTTAGAGGACCGTATCGCGTTTCCAAAGTGTTGGACAACGACAGATACATTATTGAAGATACTCCACTGTCGCGTAGGGGTAACAGACAGTTCCGTGGAATTTTTTCAGTGGATAAAATATATCCCTGGCTAGTATTTCAAGACAGAAGCGATCAATCTGACTCGGAGGAAAGTGAGGATATTTAAATGCATCTTTTGATTAGGTACTTAGGTTATAATGTGATTTGAAATCAATTATTAATTTCGTTTGTTAAGAAATATGAATATGATTTATTGCAATGTTAGAATTAAAATGATTTAAAAGGCGATTGTCCCTATATGAAAAGTTTACAAAAATTGTGATTCGAATTTAATTATTGCAAAGTGTAAACCAATGATTTATGAATTGTATTGAAAATGAAATGAATTTAGTAAGATGTTGCAGATATGTAGAGGCTGCAGCATGCGATGTTGTAGATATGCAGAGGCTACAACATTCATAGAATTAGTCGTTGTAGATATGTAGAGGCTACAACGTGAGATGTTGCAGATATGTAGAGGCTGCAGCATAAGATGTTGCAGATATGTAGAGGCTGCAGCATGCGATGTTGTAGATATGTAGAGGCTACAACATTCATAGTATTAGTCGTTGTAGATATGTAGAGGCTACAACGTGAGATGTTGCAGATATGTAGAGGCTGCAGCATAAGATGTTGCAGATATGTAGAGGCTGCAGCATGCGATGTTGTAGATATGTAGAGGCTACAACATTCATAGAATTAGTCGTTGTAGATATGTAGAGGCTACAACGTGAGATGTTGCAGATATGTAGAGGCTGCAGCATAAGATATTGCAGATATGTAGAGGCTGCAGCATAGGGTATTGTAGATACGTAGAGGCTACAACATAAGTTGCTATAGATAAGTAGAGGCTACACAACTAAATAACAAAGTCGAGATAGTATAAGTTAAATAATTCTAGAATTTAAATATTGTATTGCATAATCAACATAACATAGCTTGTAAATATAACTAAGTATTAAGATAATTAGCACAAGTAATGTAAAAGTTTTAAAAAAAGTTATTGTTAAAATTCGTTACGCTACTTATCGGGCTATTACTGGTTAATTCCTTTCACGGGACGTGAAGGTGCCAGGAAAGGCCGACTGTTAGCATATGTCAAATAACCATTGTATAACCTACCTATAAAATAATATTGTTGCCAAGTCGATATAATTATTACTGTATTGTATAACCTACCCACATATAAAATAATATTGTTGTCGATGTAATGTAGGCTGTTTGTGCGCACGTGTTATTTTATTGTAGAGAAGGGATATCTGTTCCTATAAAAGACCGATATCACGAGCGCACCGGCAGTATCTCCTCAGCTTTTAATAAAGCAAGTCATAATTAAAATGTCGTGTTTCAGTTCGATATAAAATATCTACCTAAAGTATGTAGCGAGTCCTACAGTTTCTATCTAATATTATATCAGTGTCTAGTATTCCTATACTACTAATCTCAAAGTGCCTAGTGAGTTGAATACTAGTGAGTTTAATACTAGCGAGTCTAATACAAATTTTTTTCTTGTATCCTTAACCCTAATTCTTTAAAGGTCATATTAATTAAATCCACTTAGAGTTAAAAACTGTTCTCGAAATTAGAGAGGAGTTTATTTATTGTGTCATTACTTTTAAGAGGTAGGTCTAATTTGAGATCATGCATAAATAACAGGTACAATATGTACCTACGTGTGTATGATAAATTTGAACCGACTTCTATGACGTAGAAACTTAAACAATTTTAATGGACGAATTTCTGCGAAAGACAAAGTAAATCTTTAAATAATTCAATACAATCAGTTTTACTGTTAAATTATTCCATTAATGAGCAGGCTTCTAACTAGAAAATTTATGGGATTTGTTTTGGCTATGTTGACTGTTTCGAACGCTATTTTAAACATTGAATGTATTTTAAGCATGAAATACCTATTTTATTGTAACTTGAAATTGTGTAGGCTAACAAGTAAACAGTAAGCTTAAAAGTTTTACTGTGAGTGTAGAGTCAATCGCCATGAATAACCCTGGACCGGAACGGACCAGAACGCATTAGAGCGCCAGTAACCAAAAATTCGAAAGACTTGTATAAGAAGTGTTATGGAATAATGTTTTACATATTTGTGTTTGAAAAATTAGAATGGCCGTATTTATAAAAGTAGAACAAAATTATACAAACTAAAACACATACATATCTCCACAGTCAAAGTCTAATCAATTTATTCAATTGCTGGGCACCCTAAGCAATGACAGCTTTCTAAGCGGCAACTTCGAGGAAGTTTATTATTTAAGATAATGATTCAGTTTTAAGTTTGTAAATATAACGTTAGTATGTGTGTACTTTTTTGTTGGTAATGAATTTATTCAAGTAAACCCAATTACAAGGTATTTTTAACGTCAAATCTACTTTAGTTCGGTGCAAAGAGAAAACCTGAACACTGAGAAGAACCGACAAAAAAATTCAGTCAGGTGTCTTTTTCCCACATCATTTTACAAAAGGTTAATTAAAATACAATATTCAGAAAGCCAGTAAATGCATGTGCACAGGAGATCATTTCCAGACTATTTTTTTATCTTTAACGAAGTCGTTTATTTTGTAGTATGACTCAATGTAATAACGTTTTATAAGTAATCTAAGTCTATTTTCTGTTAATTGAGTGACTTCTTTAGGAACTTTATTTTAAAAACGAGTGCAATTACCCAAGAATGAAACATTTGACTTAGGTATGTAATTAAAATTTTCGAATAACCAATTTATCACGACCTCGGGTTTCTATATCACCAATATCGCCTTCACGCCATATCCCTAACGAAGTAGTCAGAGAGGACGAGTGCCAAGCTTCGCGCTCCTTACTTTCGCCTCTTCGAATCTCATCATTCCCCTCACGCATTTTTGCCTAGGTATGCGGGTGCTTTTAACATTTCCATCATCTAACACTCTGGCTATTGATCGGCTTTGGTCTTTCTTGACTTCTGCTACCACTCATAACATATTATAATTCGTGTTTATTGGTCTATATTTAATAGGTATGCAACATATTAAATCCAGATAGTACACTCCAAAATCTGATAGATATTGAGACGAGAATTTGAGTCGACAAGGCTCTGATTAATGAAATTTACATATCATTAGAATAATTTTAATTTTTCATTTTGAATATCAGTATTAATATTATATTATATTCTGAATATGTCTTAATATTAATACAATATATTTTTTTACAAAATATTGTATGAATTCTAAGACTAAATAAAATCACTATTCTTCAAATAGTAAAGTTTTTAACGCTTTCAATATTTTACATAATCTCTCGTCACTGGAAGAAGAATTCCAGCGAACCGGCCACTTGGTAGGTCGGTAGCGTACTCGACACGGAAGACCGATTGACCTACTTTTACAAGTTGGTGCCAATAAAACTTTGTAGGGATTACTGCATCAATCCACGACATGTTTATAGCTTACTCTTAATTAAAAATATACATTTATTATGAAAGTTACCTTCTCATTTGTTTACTTAGGTACACGTTGCGTGACGCAAGGCGTTGTATTGGTATCATTAAGTGGGAATCTGAAGAATAAAAAGGAAAATTTGGAGGCGTCAGTAAATAAAAAATTGGTATTAAAACAACAAAAAATATATCAAGTACTGACGCTCATAAATTTTGGAAATATAGTCAAAAATTTAAGAAAACATGATTTCGTGTTGTAAGTGAATGCCAGCCATACTTTTATCTCTTTACTTGAAATGTAACTTATATACGTAAAGAGAAAACTTTGTACCTCTTTTTAAACATATTGCGCATACGAAAGTGTGTAAAATTGACATAGAATTTTATATTATGAAGAAAGATTGTAGAAAGCTAAGATTTATATGTAATAATGTGTGTCAGAAATATATTATTAAATTAGATAAAATAAAACATTCATTGTTTACGTTCACACTGCCATTGTCAAACACGTAATACTTAATGTATTGTCAATGTCGAACACATAATAGTTTGTGGTAAGCCTCGGGCCAAGTGTCACGATGGGCAGCGCATTTGCTCTAAAACCGTGTCCAAAACTGTGCGTAAAGAGAATGATGCCATTTCAGGAGGCAAAAAAAGTATGTAGAGACATCGATGCCTCTGTAAATGTATGTGAAGATCTCCGAGGACCTCGTTAGGGATACAGCGTGATAACATGTATGTATCTATTTTTTTACAATTTCGAAGTAATATTTTTTTGTGCAAACATATACGTTTGTGTAGGTATGTGTTTGACAAGTAAGTATACGTGAGCATGGTTCGTAATTAAAATTAGGATCTAATTATAATGGGTGCATAATTTAGCACGCAGGTGTAATTAAAATTAGGATCTAATTATAATGGGTGCATAATTTAGCACGCAGGTGTAATTAAAATTAGGATCTAATTATAATGGGTGCATAATTTAGCACGCAGGTGTAATTAAAATTAGGATCTAATTATAATGGGTGCATAATTTAGCACGCAGGTATAATTAAAATTAGGATCTAATTATAATGGGTGCATAATTTAGCACGCAGGTAAACGAATGTAGCGTCATTTATTTTGCCTTGGCTTACCAGAGTTTATTTAGGACAGAACTTTTAAGTACATTTAATTTATAATAATATGTAAAAAGTGAGACTATAGTATAAGGTAACACAATTATGTTGTGTATAATTTGTCTGAAATGATGGTTCATTTGATTTAACAAAGATAGAGAATTTTTTTTGTTAGTTATGGGGTTCCATGTCAATAACATGCTTCCTTGCCAGTCTAAGAGACAAAGAACAATTTAATGTGCAACTCTTTATCTTCATACAATATACTAGTGGGCCGCACCAACTTCACACGAGTTGAATACATAATATTAAATAGCCTATAATGTCCATCTGGAATAATGTATCTTCCAAATCGTGAAAGGTTATTCATATGGATGCAGTGGTTTCGGAGATTACCCTACATGTTAATTTACGGTTTTGTTCTTTCTCAAAACGACACTAAGTTTAATAACTTACCGGGTTCTCTCCTTACGGTGGCGACCATCGACAGAAATAAGGAAATCAGGAAAGGATATACACTGGATCAGGAAAATAAAATACTGAGCAAAAAAATTTGGACAATGAGCACTTGAACTACACCGAAACACCCGAGAAAACACCGACGCGTGTTAACGAGCGCAATAGTTCTTATCTAGTGTTTTTTTTAATGAATTATGAACTATTTATGAACAGGTTTGAAAAATTATTTATTTATTTGAAAGGATATTCTTCCAGATTGGTTCCATTTAAATTTCACTGGTATTTAACTATAACCCGATTACGTATTACACAACAACTAACAATCAAGATGGAATTGTCTTACATTCATTGTCGTATTCGGAGATCAGTTATATTTTCCTTTACTTATGGTCCCTGACCCAGCAATAAATACAAAAAATTATATTTGTTTTTTCTTGTTCACGAGTTTCTGTTAAATACTTACCTAGACGAGATTTAATTTCATGGATTTTGTTTTCATTTAATTTTTTTATTATGTGAATATAGGCTCTGTGTCACATTTTCCCATGTATTGCATAATTTTGAATTGAGCTTTTCAATTTCTTGAATTGATGATGATTATGACAACATGCTGGGTATCCAAAATGTAAAAAAAATAAAACTAAAAAAATATTAATCTGACTACAAAATGAACGAAATAAAGAAAAAGGGAAAATAATAATTTTCATCTTATATCTATGTAAAAAACGAAAATAAAAAAAATGTGTGTCTGCCTAAATTTAATTTCATGATAGATACGCTAACTATTATTTTTGAGGTCGATGCCAGCCCTTCAAAGTTGCCGCGTATCATGTACACTTTCTTTTATATTTTGCCTAATGTTGTGGCTGGCATCGATCTCGAAAAAGTAGTTGGCGTAGGTAGACACCAAATTTTGATTTTAATATTCGATTTTTTTTATACACATATAAGATAAAAGTTATTGTTTCCTTTTTCAGTTATTCTTTATTTCGTTTGTATTTTGAAATCAGTTTAATTTTTTTTTAATTCCCTATTTAAGTGGTCCAGGAGACAAAGCAATTTTAGTTATCCAAGGGACAATTATACTGTTCTTTCAGGTTTCTTTTAATTTTGTAAAAAATCCTGTTTATGAGGAAGTTGCTCAGCAGAGATATATATATGTAAATTTATATCTATGATTTTTAGAGTTGTCAATAAAAAAATAAATAAAAATGTTTTACCAAGCTGATCAGTACAAAAATAGTTGGTCAACCCAATTACTACAAATGACGAACATTCAATAAACAAAAAAAACAACAACAACAACGCAAACAACAAAGTCCATAACACCTAAGTCTATACAATAGTTACGTTTACGTAATAGTACTTTTTAAGTAACTAACAACTAAGTTATTCAATCCTCCAACGTGGCACTGGTTTAAAATAACGTTATTTTCCCTAAAACGTGTCAAACGACCCAAATTTAAGTGATAATGTTCTAGCTAGATATCCATTAAAAGAGGGTTTCTAACTCGGTTTGGAGACCGCTATTTGTGGCTTTAGGGTTCCGCAGGTAAAACTACATTTATACGCAGATAACAGACAATCAGTAGGAAAACATTCCTCATATTCTTCTATTTATGTTTGCTAATATTATTAAATTTCTTTTGATATTTTGATAATAGTATTAGAAATTAAAAGACAATGGGCACACCGTCCCCCTAACTAACAGGCTTGAAATGTATCTCATTCGAAACATCGTAGCAAGATGATAACTTTTTACTATGACGACAACCTTGAAATGTATGGTAATGTCCAGGAAAATTGTGCTATAATTTATATATACCTACATGTTTTGTCTAAAGTTTAATGCTTTTCTGTTTGTTTTCTCAATCGAATTTAAATTTCGTCCTTTACATTTAATATATTATAGTAGTAGCAGAAGCTAAGGAAGATTAAAACTGACTTCTGAAGACCGAAAGCCGATAATGTCGAAAGCACTCGCATGCCTCGGCGAAAGCGTGTGATGAAAATGATGAGATTTGAGGAAAAGAAAGAAGTATGTAAGGACCGCGATACTTGGCGCGCTGTGTTCTCTGACTACGCCGTTAAGGATGCAGCTTGAGGATACGTGTGTATGTATATTCAAATAAATCGGCCAAGTGCGTCAATTCACGTACAAATCATTCCGTATGAAACCTAATTTCTGGAGATCTATAAAACTTGTTTCATATTTTTCCTGTAAGCTTTAGGCAACGCTGTACATTTCCTAAAATGTCTACAATTCTAGGTCCAGTGGCATCAAAGTTGAGGGGAAGATCAAAACAAATTCTTTAATTCTAAAATGTCTACAATTCTAGGTCCAGTGGCATCAAAGTTGAGGGGAAGATCAGAACAAATTCTTTAATTCTCCTGTTGATATTTCAAAATGTTAACTAATACGAAATATGTGGGTTAAGAGGGCACTTATTACTATGTCAAATGTTAAGTTTTTTCGACCCATGGTTTAGGAGAAAATTGGCTGTACGGGAGTCTGCATTAGTGATCTTAATATAAGTGCTTCGTTTTCTTTCTAAAGGACGGAACACTAAAAACAATTACTTGACTGCTGGTTTGGGCGGGAAAGAAAAATGTAATATGCGCCAAATGCTTTCCGTGCAGGTCGTAAAAGTCAGCCTAGAGATGGAGTTCATCACAGTAACTTGTATAGGGTTAGCACAGCCCTTTAGTCCAGGCCCGAGATTAAGGCTAATATGTAATATGAGATTTGAGGAAGCGAAAGAAGTAAGTAAAGACCGCGACGCTTGGCGTTTTATACTCTCTGACTACCCCGTTAAGGATGCGGCGTGAAGATATGTGAGTATCTATGTATGTTTCTCACCTGTCACAGGCGGTAATTAAAGGAGCTTGCGAAGTCACGGCCGATCGAAATAGGAATCCGATCTTCCTTCCACACAACCTCGAGGACGACAACAGCGTGTGTGGTTTGCACTATCCTAGCTACGTTTAGTAACTATGAATACAAATTATCGTGACAGCCTCTTCTCTCGAGAAGTGCTTCGGCGCGAGAGGGGCTTCGACGTGTTATGTAGGAGATATCGAAGTGCCATCAACAACGCACCAAGGACGACCATGGCAGGAGTTTTGGTTAGTAAAAGCCCCACATATTCCAGTCTCTCCCCAGGAGTTAGATATTTGTGTGCGGTTTCTTCTGTTTAACATATTCATGGCGCCTTGATGTTCTGTCCACTATACGGCCGAGTAAGTCCTAGGACTACAACGTCTAGACGTTGCCTACCCTTAGGACACCTACGATTGCTTATGGTTTACGACTACGCCCTAGCTCTTCTACTCTTCATCTATCCACTCAACATGGTATTAAGAGTGGCAGAGCCATGCTGCATTGCAGCATGAATTGGGCCGGCTTGCCTTTTGAAATACCACCCTCTCACAGAATACCGGCGTGAAATAACAGCATTTATTGCGTTGTATTTCATTCGGTGACTGAGAGTGCTGATAGCCCATCAGCTCCTCCCCTCATTTCTCTATTTCTCTAAAGGCCGGCAACGCACCCGTGATTCATGCAATCTCCCCGCCCGCATGATTTTGTCACATTTGTTTCCAATGCATAATTATAAAGAGCGTTATAGGTCTAACAGTTCTGTGCACCACTGTAAAAGGAAAATGGTTTGAAGATATACTTGTATGTGATTGTAATCAATAAAATACACATAAATGGGACAAACTCCATGACGTAATGGTGTAACAATCAAGGCACTAAGCGAATGTGATATTCTAGTGAAGTCAATTTGTGTTTGGATCACATCCAAGTCGCCGATACCCTGAACGTCCGTCGTTAAGGAAGTGAAAAGTTATTCGACAGAACTTGATATTCTCAGTTATATCGCATAATAGTTATTTCGAACAACTCTGTTCATCTTATGGAATTTCTTTACGAAGGTGTAAAGATTAAATTACAGAGCTACAGATATCTGTTAAACACATAATAAAAACTGTAAATGATCGTTGTTAGTACATTGAAAGTATTTGGGGAAGAATTACAAGAGAGGTGAGTATTAACAGAAACCACATCAAAGGTTGTTAGAATTTATGCCTGTGTGTCTGTATGTTTGTACGCGCATCACGAAAAAGATACTCTTGTAACGGTATGAACGACTTTTCACTATTATATTACTTCAATTATAATGATTTTTTCGTGAACCGCATAGGAAGTTAAAGTCCATTGTTAACCGAGAATTTTTACATTTAGGTAACCCCTAATGTAATTGAAGTTATATTTAGTGTTAGTTGCTAATTTTGTTGTCATAAATTGTTAGGGGACCTACTCTATTTGGTTGTTACTACAAATGTAGTTAGAAGCTAAATCGAAAGAAACGATTTAAAATATAATGAACTGATAAAAAGCACGTTAGCACCTTGAAATGCACCTGTCTGAAGACGAAGGTCGCTAGTCTTATACTATTCTTTAATTCTCAATGTATATTAACATTATTATCAACATTAGAGGAAAACTTTGTTTGTTTCTATGTAAAGGATAAACTCAAAAACTACTCAACCGATTTCAAAAATTCTTTCACCTTTAGTAAGCTAAATTATCAGCGAGTAAAATAAGCTGTACCTTATTTAAAAAAAAATCTACCCTTGCGAAGCTAGAGCTGGTCGCTAGTTAAATATATAACACAAAAAAAAACATCATTACTTCGCATTGAAACTAAGTGTGATGAGAGCTCAAATAGCCTCTTGGAAACCCGACGAGGGTACCCTTGGGTTGCAACATCTGTTGCCGCCCCATTATGAAAACCGCAACAGTCCCTCTTTGGAGGTTTGGGACAGCAATGGATAATTATAAGTAATTTAATGAAGTGTTACACAGAAAAAATTAAAATTCTCACATGATAATCTTTAATGCAGAAAAAACATTCCCATGGAAATGTTTTTTCGTCAAAGAACTTCTAAAAACTTTAAAATATAACTATTCTGTAAGAAATGTTCATTTCCAGAATAAAATGTGTCCTAAATGTTGATCCAGGGCACAAGTTATTAATTATCTTGCTAAATTTCACCCAAAATCATTCAGCAGTTTCCAGGTGAAGCGATCATAAACATATAGATAGAGATTTAAAATTGCTGCTTTGGGCTCTATTTTATGTTTACTCGATTACTGTAAATATTTCATGTGTAAATGTGGAACCGTTATTATTTCATTATTTGTAAAAATCTTTCAGATTCGATTGAGAATAATCCGCTTTTCGAAACAGTACAACTTTAATTAGGTGTAAGATACACAAAAGAAACGTAAGACGAGCTTGAGGCGAATACGTGGCGCGTCATAAATGTACTTTCATACGCAATATATTATAATATAGAACCGTCATGTTACCTATATTTCGTATCATCTGTATCTTTTGAATCGCGACGTTTCCGTACATTTCGTAAGAAACTATATGTTCAGTATTCTGTTTATATCTTAGCACCAAATTCAGAAAGAATCCGGCTCGAAGGACCAAAAATATGTTGGGTAAAATACCGCATGTATTATTTAGATACTTCCTTCGATAGCACAAGAGTTGAGAGAAAGTTGACCAAACTCACCGAGAAGCCGCGACTTGTCCACTTCCAAGGGGGCCCCCAGCGAGTCCTCCACAGAGCGGTTCGGCACACTCCTCCGATCAGCGCCAATTTCCTTCGCAATTTTGGTTCCGTAGACGTAGTGAATAATTTTTGTAGGTTTTATAGTTTTTCACCCGCGGAACGAGCGCTCGACAACATTCGCCATATTTACGCGAGTGTCTTTGCTACACTGCGAGTGCGAGTGAGAAAGCCAACAATCTCTGCTCTCTTTTTATTTATTAGTACACTTAGTAGAAATTTTGAATTGTGAATACTTTCTGAATTTGGTGCTAAGATATAAACAGAATACTGAACACTATACATACACTAAAGAGGCGCCACGGCTCGGCTCGTCCTCGCCTTGCGTCTTTTCTTTGTGGCTTACACATTAGAGTCGTGCTACTTCTATTAACATTTTAATACTTACTCAATTTTATTGCAAAATCTATATAATTACAGAATTGTAACAAATGCTGTCTGTACATTAAAAATATTTTTGAAAAATTCTGTGTTAAAGCTTTATTGAAAAACCAATCAATGGATTGACTGCAGGAGCCTAATTGCAAAATTACTACTAATTGGGAATGGACATTGAGTTTAACTAATCCGCTGAATTATTAAATTAAAATTTGCGCATGACAATAGCCACGTCGCAGTCGAGCGACGAGTGTCTAATACTAGAATCACGTTAGGTAATAGCGCAATCACGGTGTCATTAGATTAAAAAGACTTTTGATGGCGGAAGTAACGTCACCATCAGTAATTATTAGTTCACAAACAGCTTGATAGAGGCAGCACTAGTGGTTTGTGACATGACGTCATATTATTGCTCGTTTTGAATATAAATATCGCGTGAGATTTGGGTGTCGCATATTGATTGCAGCCGGTGTTCCCGTTGCGAAAACGATTCAAGTTATTAATGAATTAGAATGTCAAATCGATATTCATTTATAGTCCATCGAAGTTACCTACGTAGTTCACAGAGTACTCTATTTGAAGGTCTAGACTCTTAGTTACTTTGAAGGGTATAAATTATTACTCTAACCTTATGAAGGAGGAGGAGCGTTATTGAATTCTCAAAGCTTGACTGAGCATTAAGAATTCAATGACTGCTATTAAGTATGTGTGATCAATGATCATAATAGGATTTCTAATATTTTATCCTTGCATGTAAGCGAAACGGGGAAAAGCTACTTGTAAATCAAATTGTCGTAATAGCGATATTCAACTACCCAACTTGTAATTTATCTGCGCAATAAATATCAACTGTAAATACGTATTGTATGTGTGTAGCTATGTGGTTAGTAAAAAGGAACAATTATGAAGGAAATTAATTTCGTTCTCGCTTGCCTTCTGCGGCTGTGAAAGACGACATGTCATAATAATATTTCACCCGCATAATAAAACCTGGGTTACAATCGACTTTCCCACACACATACATATAAACGTATACGCGCTATATATATGTTATAGGTATGTTGCGTATTCAGCATCCTTAGAGAATGTTAGCTTCCGAAACTTACTTTCGCTGGCAGAAAATGCAAGAATGTATGAGATTAACGTCCTGTCGTTGAGAAACAGTCACTTTACTTACAGTCAAAATAATTACGTAATTATTTTAAGGTTTAACTAAATCACACAACCAAATATTCTTATTTCTTTAATTATTACAAAATATCACTAATTAGAAATTTATTAAATTATACACACAGCTGCACGTTTTGTAATTCGCGCAGATACTGTCATTGTATCGATGATGAAATGTCGAAAATTTGTTATCAAACCACTATAGAAAGACTTACAGCCGACGCGTGGACAACGCGCACTTCACTCATGGCTAGCGTGCTGCAAGCGAGTGTACAGTGTATAGCTACCAAGACTTTCACTTGCCGTCTGCATATGGACAGTATAGACCTCGGACCAAGAATCATAATAATAATAAGAATAATAATATACTCAGACATTTCACACAGCGCCATCTAGTCACAAAGTAAGCAGCATAGCGCTTGTGTTACGGGCACTAGACAACTGCTGATATACTACTTATATACTTTTTCTTTTGTAAATAAATACATATTATACATAAACACCCAGACTCGGGGCGGGAATCGAACCCGCAACCCCCGTTTACTTTCGGACGCGCTTAGCCGTCCGAAATGGACGAAGCTTTTGCTTTAAGAGCGTGTTCGTTTTTTTTCGGTGTGAGGTTCTAATGCGCGTGACTAGGGAAGGGTCATTGTACAACAATACACAGCTGAACAAGCAAATAATCATTTCATTACTGGGATGTTTTGACCATTTGATGCAGACACGCACACAGACAGTACGAGGTTGCCAAACTTACTACAGCTAACTGTTTTACTCGTGTTTACGCTCAATAAACAGAGATAAACAGAGAGATACATAAATTCGTTTGACACACGGTGAGATATTGGTGATAAAAACGGCAACTCATTATGGCTGCGTGCAGTAGGATTCTTGGTCCGAGGTACAGACTATACGAAATTGTTCCATACAATAGTGAGCATACAGTATCTATGGAAAATCCATGTAACCAATATCAACCATTCGAGGAGAGGTGGTGTTAATCGGGCGCTGGGTTGACAAATAACTGTTGACTTTCAACTTATCTCCCAGAAATACGCACCGGGTTCGCGTGTTGTAGCACGTTTCCTTCTCAGCTCATTTGTGTCATTCATATAAAGAGACTTGTATAATATTTCCAACATTTTCCATGGACCTTTTGGTCCATGGAAAATGTTGAAAATTAATTTTGTTTACATGCAATGTAATAGTCACGAGAAGTGATAATTCATACATTTGTACATAAAATAAAGCAGTACAAACCGTGAGTCTGTACAGTGAATAAATTTATCAAAAAATGAGTGTGGGCGATAAAAAATGATAAAAAGAGTTATTAAGCACAAAAAAACATTTTTTTAAATTTTTATCTTCCTGTCTGTATGTATCTACAGTGTACACGCTAATCTGCAAAACTACTTAAAGGATTTTCTTGCGGTTTTCACAAGGAAATTAAGCTCAGCTTGTAGCAATATTTAGACTTTGTGCCATAGAAATCGTATGACAGTGAAAAAAGTTATTCCTCATTTAAATACAATTTAAAATTCGCTGCTCGTTTGTTACAGGATTTGTTAATAAAACCGACTTTCACGATGCGAAGTCACAGACACCAGCTTGTTTTAGAATATGAACTTTTCTTTTTCGATAAAAAATACCTTATTTTCAATTATACTTAATGCCGTCTATTTTTAAAACTTTGTTATTTATAAATAAAAGAAGCACGGTTCAGTATCAACAGCGTGCAAAGTATTTTCACAGCTTACGCAGTCCCTACAGAACCAGTTTTCGTGTTTATTTAAATAACAGCTTTTCAGTCAAAGATGCGTATCAAAAAGGTTGGGCACCACGCAACCTTATTAGAATATTTTTCGTTGCCTTTTATCAAAGGCCATGGGTCTGACATAATACATTCACATTAAGTATAGTAAAATATCATATAAATATCAAAATACTTAGAACTACATTAGATTCAAATTGTTGTTTTAATATAGGTTATATAATTGCTCTTAAACGTAATAACTATTTTTTTTGTATTAAAATAATTAAAAATGTTGAATACAACTGTGAAAAAACAACTACGAATTCATTGATAGAAATTAAGTAATAGTATTTTAGGCTTCAGTAATGGGAACAGAGTGGGAATACAACTAGAAAGAGATAGCGGTACATAGCTGCTTCGATCAAAATTAAAAAACTAGATACACAATCAACGCTCCAAAAATGTCCGAACCAAATGTGCAGTCAAATGAGTATTTGCGTGCACTTCTGTTTTAGTAGTATTCGAAAGCGATAACAACGAACATGTCAGTGCTCCTTCAAAAATTGTAAAAACAACACATCTAGAACGCTAAAAATAGACAGAGACTCTTATTTTCAGTTAATAAATTTAATAATTATTTCGTTATAGTAATAACGTTACACAGCTCTTTTTTATTAAATTCGTAATCATATTTTTAAATAATTTGTGACGACATGTCTTATCCTTGTTATTTTCACGTAACAAATCAAAATGACGTAAATAGTGATGCATAGATTATGTGAATTATACTTCACGCACGAGATGTAAGATTGCATTCAATTGTTTTTTTTTTAAACTCAATTTCGATGTCATACAAGAATCGTTTACGAGCTTTTGTAACCTTATGCCTTGACAGTAAAGTCTACTTAAGAATAACGCAACATTACCAAGAGTACTATACGATATTATAAACATATAACGTTAATTCGGACAATAATTTGTTTAGATTTTACAAGATTGTGAATCTAGTTCTTTATTTGTGATCGAAACATAGCTGTAATAAAGTAAATATTTTACTTATGTTCATATTAATGTCGAAAATATTTGATTTTTAACGTATCACTGTAGTTTAATAGTGAAAAATTAGGGCTATTGTAACTTTGTATAAGCATGAAATGACTTATTTTCTCTTTTTATTGTGCAAACGAAGTAATTTGTGTTTTTATGTTACACATTCTGCTCTGTTTATAGCAACGTTTTAAACATTGTTCATAATTCATAACTCATGATACTTAAAATGGCTCGTTTTTCTCCTAGTACTATGCAAACGCAATATTTTTGTGTTGTTATGTAACACACTCCATCTTCTCCATTGCAACCTCTTGGCATACTCATCGTTCATTCTGTACTTTACTTCAAATTATAAAAAGGTAAAGTTTGTAAGTTAATTTCTGGAGGTAATTTGTGATACTACTCATCTGATTTGAAAAACTTCACCAATATTTAGGAACTAACGACCCGCCCTGCCTACGCACGATCAGATTTTTTTTTTAAATAAAATACAGTCCATGTTACTCGTCCATGTCCATGTTACATGTACTATACTAATTTACTACTGATGAAAGAATTATTGAAATCGTTGGAGTAGTCTTTTAGTTAATTTTTAACAAACAATAATCCAATTTTTTCTCTTTATAATATTATAGCATAGGCAAGATCCATATCTTCAGTGTGGACATAGGCTGTTATTCCGTTAAATTCCAGGCAAGCGAAGTCGCGGGAAACAGTTAGTAATTCATAATGTTACGACAATTGAAAAGACTTACTTATTCCCTAGTACTTTTCTTTTTTGTTCTTAACATTCACGAGCACGACGTACGGTTATGAGTAATGTTGTGCAATAAAAGTAACAAATTAGAGAAAAGCATTAATATATTAAGAGAATAACTTTGGATTTAACATATCCTATGATGAATGTTTCATTTAAAATCGTTTTTAACCGACTTAAAAAAAAGAAGGAGGTTCTTAATTCGTCTGTACGGTGTTTTTTTTTTGTATGTTTGTTACCTCAAAACTCCGTCATTTATGAAACGATTTCGTAAATTCTTTTTTCGTTTGGTAGGTAATACTTCGGAGGTGGTCTTTCAACTTTCACCGATATTGGAGCTTGGACTTCGAAGATATACTAGATAACCGATCTGGTAATAAACTTTATTTATATTATTGATTCTCTTGTATATCGTTGCGCTCTGGAATTAGAAAGAAGTTAATTGCAGACCCGCCCTAGATATTTATTTAGGTCAAGACCACTCAAAAGGAAGAAATAAACAATTTTTATTAAAAAAAATTAAACCGCCTTCAAAAAAAAACACTGAAAAGTATAAAATAACTATTGTTTACTAATCAAAACTCAAGTTCAATTAAAATAACTTTATAAATGCGATACACACACCTAATAATTAAATTTGACAATTAATGAAGTCGGTGCCAAATCAGTGTGCAACAACATAAATTAGTTTGGTGTCTATTAGTTTGGTGGGCTTGGCACCGACTTCAGTAACTGTCAAATTTAATTATATAGGTATGTGTATCATATTTATAAAGTTATTTTAATTGTACTTGAGTTTTGATTAGTAAAGGATAGTTATTTTATACTTTTCAGTGTTTTTCTTGAAGGCGGTTTAATTTTTTTTAATAAAAATTTTTTTATGAGGAAAAATAATTCACTTTTAAAATTCTGTATAAAATGTGAAAAGAGAATATTTATTACAGAATCACATGGAGTCTACATGTTTGTCTTTTTTTTTGTTTCTGAGAGGGGACAATATCCCCTTTGAGACTCAGTTGGACTCCACGCTGAGTAGTGTTGGACTCGAACAAACTCGTTAAGTAGTGTGGGACTCAAACAAACCTAAAAGTCCTCCTCTTTGCTGTTAGTCCTAGTGGGGCGAGCGCTTTAGGCGCTTTACCAGATGGTCGACAGCCTGAGGGTTTCTCCAATCGAAGCCTAGCTCGTACGGAAGACGGACTTTGGCTAAAGGCGTACCCGTGCACATATTGGTGTCTTATTATTCGGGGATAAAGGCCGGAATTAGTTATTATCTATTATTATTATCATTCGAGGAAGCGAAAGAAGTATGTAAGGACCGCAACGCTTGGTGCTCCGTCCTCTCTGACTACCCCGTTGGGGATACAGCGTGAGGATATGTATGTATGTATTATTATTATTACCTAGAAATTTGCAGATAGCGACAGTCACGTGATCAATGCGCGACCAGTGATTAATTGTAATTTAAAATTAATACCATGTATGACGATTGCGTGTCTATGCGCCATGACCGTAAAATGCACTTTTCGCGGTAGATATAGCCCCACGATACAAATTACATTATTATACAAATTCTCGTTTTGACAGCAGATATCGCGCGATATTTGGCTGTCGCATGCTGACTGCAAGTTAGGTAATAAGCGTGCGAGGAAGCCGATTGACAGTCAGTTCTTCTATTACAGTTTTTCTTAAATAAGTTTACCTTAAATACTAATTGTAACTTTGAAGAAGTCTATTATTTAATATAATTCTTAGTTTTAAGTTTGTTAACATAAACATTGAGATATATGTACGTACTGGTTTATTTGACATATATATAGCTGAAAGGAACAATTAAAGTACCTAATTAGTGGCCCAAATATAGACGAGAATTTTAAAAGTAGTATTTTGGAGGTTAGATTTAATGTTCTAACGTACAATTGTATTAGTGAATAGTAATGAAAAAGTTTACAAGTTTAAAATAGAAATGGCAAAATCTCTGTGCAATATTTTTATGTAATGTACATGGAACTGAATTTGGTTTTGGTCATGTATAAAACTCCAATAAACACATAGTGTATTATAGGAAAGTTCGTCGAATTCAAAGTCGGATTGGGATAGCTATAACAATAAAATTAAAAGTAACGATTCCCGAAATACTCGGTTAAAAGATGAAAATAAAAATTGGACACGAAACAGACATCATTCGACAGTTTATTTGTCCGAAAACAAAGTTAGGTACAGTCGATAAATTATAATGTATTTTTGTTGGAAGCGCTGCTTTGTTCTGATTAAAGAGTGAACGATTTTACGATGAACGTATAGATTTTATTTTCCGAGATGTTAATTACGAAGAAATACTGACTGAAGTTACGGAGCCTTAATTTTCTATTGCTTTCATCTATGCATCTAAATTCGTGTAAAGTACATTGAGGCTAGGAGTCTCGGGCATACGAAAGAAACATATTCAATAACTTAACCACAAGTTCGACTTACGCCTAGAGCGTATTGTGCCACATTTATGAAATGATATAACAACATTAATTTGTAGACTTTTTAAACTGGTTAATGTTTAATGTTTTTAACGTGTTAATGTTTAAACTCAGCGTCATATTAAAATTTTATTAAACTTAAAGTTAATATTAACACGATAAACCGATTGCATGAGTTTTTTAAGGTCATTGCTAGAGGTTTGTAAAATCTAGAATATATATTATGTGAACAATTCGCTAGTAAACCTAGTCCTTAGCAAATAAAGCGTACTGATATTTCTTTTTCAAAGTTATATTTTCACTAGTTTCTAAGATGAAAAGCGATAAATATTTACATGTATTTTTTTTAATATTTTTAAATGATAATTAGTAGCTCAACATATTATTATGTGAGTTAATAAAATATATCGCAGTGCCAAAAACTTTCAATGGTTTATTTCAATCCAATTTGCGTAGATTTTTACATTTTACATTTTAGATAAAACTGGTGCTTTAAAATAAAGCGATGTTTGCATGAAAAAAGAATTATCGAAAAAGACATCTATATTAAAACTTTTCTGGAAACCAAGTTTACGTATTTTAACTAAAATTTTTACGTGTCTTAAGGCGGCCCGTTGGAAATTTTGACAGTAGGTATCTCAATTTTTCTGAGTGACTACAAAACGTATAAAAGTAATATTTAGAAACCTGATTCTTCATTTCATTGACTTCATTTTGTCAGTTGCATTGCGCCGCAATTGGTTAACTTTTGTAACACAAAAAAAAAATATCAAAGAAACCTCTTTTAAAACAGAGGTTAACATTTTTCGGAAGAACGGGACCGATTTATGTTTCTAAATTTTCTGCATAGTATAATTTAAATATATTCTTCATAATGACAGTTGGATTTTTTAAAATTAATTGTAGTTTTTAAAATAAACGAAAATAACTGTTTTTTTGTATTTTTTTTGAGCTAGCGCGCGCTGCACGTTTGCATAAAGCAGGTCTATTTTAGATTAAATTATTGTTTATCAATGCGTCGCCTTAATTTATTTAAATGGAAAACTAATCGTTATTTAACTTTTTGAAAACTTGACAACCGAGAGATGGAGAGACGTGTTTTTGTGCTTGAAGCCGTCATCGTTTCAGCATTACGCCATTTTTTCTTTTCGCGACGATACAATTTCAAATTTTTAATACTTATTCGGTTCTTAAACTAAGTCAGATTACGTAAAGAAGAGGTGCTCCGTATTTTAAACATGCGACTTGGCACAAGAAATAACTGATGATGGCAAGAAATATTGTACGAAAATTTTTGTTGCTGTGATTTATTATACTCTGTCGAAATATTACGAGCGTTGATTGCCTGATTAATATGTAATGCGTATGTCTGTTTTCACCGTGAGCTGTCAGCAGTTTACCGCGAGTATTACTCACAACTATCTACACAAAGCTCTTTATCAATATATAAATATGTAAATTTAAGATTATTTATGCGTACTTAGTTTTTATGCCTAGCCTTTATTTACGGCTTTACCCGTACTAATAATTTTGTTATTTTGAACACCATATTGAATGTTATATTAGAAATATGTATATCATAATATTTTGGTTTAAAAGTCGAAAGTCGATCATTAACCTCACAAGGTAAATTTTTCTAAGAATTCTTCATTCGGAAATAAATCAAACTCCAATTAATATGTTTGAAAATGTAATGGAACATGAATTGAAACACATAAATTATTTAAGAACACCCAGTATGCCTCAGTGACACCCAGACTTCGATGCAATTTAGAAAGATTCATTTTCTAAATTGACTTTGAATCGAATCTGAGACTCTTGATTTGGAACGCCTACACTTAATAGGACTTACCGAATACAATGCAACAAACGTTTCCAATTTTAAATTGTAGTTAAAACTTTGACTAAATGTAACAACGACAACGATAAAACTAAATCTGTTTTACGAGTTTTATACATACGACACGTATAAAAACCAATTTGGGTCCAACCGAAGGTTTAATCCGAAAAGTCGTAATAACGAACCCTTGATAAGAAGATTACCATGAAGAATGCGGAGATATGGAAATATGTTAAGTATAGACCGGGTTAGCAATTTAATATTCCGTCAAATTTTATTAGCCGCTTTAATTGTAAGTAGTGATATCTCTACATTATTAAATAGATATTAAATATTACAAAGGATTACATATAGAAACATTTGTCTAGTTTTAACTGGAAGCTGTACGCTTGATACACATATGTTCTGACACTGTATCCATAACAAATTATGGATACTACGTAAGAACATGCATGGGTGGCAGCTGACTATGAAGTTTTCTCTGACTACGTTCGTAGAACTTTGTAGACAGCTGCCACTCGTCTCTCTATATTCAGTTCGTTTTCGATTTACCCATATTCATTTTCAAATCTCCTCTTTCAAACAGCAGAACCTTAGATTTGTTCATATTCATACTCAACCCTTTCACATTACATTCTTCTTTCATGCACGTGACTGAAGTCGGCAATTCTGCTTTTGTTGGCGCTATAAGCCAGCATCGACAGCGTATATAAATAATTTACTGCTGTGCCATCACACACCACTTATACCAGCTTATCGTTCATAAAAGCACCACATGGCTCCCTCAAATGTTTTTCAGTTCATCAGGCTTGGCTTCTATAATATACTATGTAGTTAGTCACTGCCGGAAAGAGATCTTCTAACAAAAAAGGTGAAATGTGTGGTGAAACGTTTGATACATTTTCACCGAATATATTCTAATGCAATTTTATACAATACATTTCAATTTATTTACATCAATATGCGTGTAGGAAATGTATTAACGGATTACATTTTTGCAATAAATTGTAATCATTTTAGACGCAAAAGGTTCTATTAAATTCAGTAATAAAACCTTTACTCTATATTATTTCCGTTCCGTTCTATTGAAATATAAATTTTATTTGACATTGTGTAAAATCTGTAGAATGATATAGCCATTTGGCGTTCTTGCAGTGACATTTGTGATAAGACCGATAAAATTCTTGTGTGAAATTCAATTTTTTGGTTCATTAACTGCTTCATTCCATTTGACAAAACTGATTTCAGTTCATTTATTTTCGTAAATTATTCTGAAATACGGAAAGAAATGCATATCTCGAATCCGATTTTCGAAGGACTGTATCTGTACTATATTGAAGAAAATTATTAAACATATTTTTATGAAAGCATGGCAACCTTTTATCTTCCTCAATATTTGCTTCTGTTCTGTGCTGAAATTTGGTACAGAGACGTAAACTGGAAGCCCAATACGAAAAATGAGGAAAAAATTACTAATCAGTTATTGGTTCGTTTTATAGGGTTATAACTTATCTCAAAAGGGAACCCTAACAGGATCGCTTCGTTGGCCGTCTGTCTGTCTGTCAAGACCCTTCTTCTTAGGAACACGTAGAGATATCAAATTGAAATTAATATGAAATACTTATGTCTGTGTTCTTTTGGAACTATATAGAAATCAAGCTTCTAAGTCAACGCAACCAAAAAACATGGCAATTTATACCTCATATATTTTGAATACTCTGTTGGGGATACGGTGTGAAGATATGTGTGTATGTATATTTCGACACACGCGAGTGTATCAAAACCTACTACTATTACTATGGTACTATGTGATTTGTAATTACATCATGCTCTTATAACAGACTAGCTGAAACTAATAATGCCAGAATATGTACAAGATAGCGAGGCGTAGTTTGCGAACTTCACTATGTTGATCGCGTCGGCGTCGTCGACTTTCTATTTTTTTACTTGGTCTAAGACAAGCACATATATAGCGCCCTTAATTCAAATAGGGACTTGTGGCGGATCTAGGCAAGACTAGATCTTAACGCCATTTAATCTTACAGACTGACACGCAGGCAAACATATAAGTGCATGTATATACAAAACCGCTGTTCTAAAAGTATGTAAGCTGTAATCGTTACTTTCACGAGAAAATCTCTGGATTATTGATAACACTTACTTAGTCCTAGACTTGTAACGATCTTGTATACGTAACTAAAAGAGAGAATTCTGTAAACATCCATTAGCAAAATGTCAACTTTGGAAAATAGGTCAGTATATTTTGGCTTGCTGCTTAAAATATGCGTGTATAATAGACTGGGCCAATGGCGCACTGGTTTAGACGTTAACCCAAGCGCGGAAAGTTCCGGTTTCGATTACCGGTTGGGTCAACTTAGGAAATGAACTTTTCTAGATTGTCTCAGGTCTGGGTGTACTGGGAGTCTCCTCCAGTAGTCGTCGTCTGGTTCTCATAGCACAGGGGAAAATACCCCGAGTTTGAGATCAGATGATTGGTGTGTATTGTCTGGCACATTATTATTATTATGTGCGTCTGCTTTCCAAGCTTAGGGTCCCAGGTCCGATTCCCGGTCAGGTCAATTTAGAAAACGAACTTTTCTAAATTGGCTTGGAGTCTGGGTGTTACTGGGAACTCTCCCAGAGTTAGTTGTGTGGTACCCATAGTACAAGCTTACTGCTTAGTTTCGGGTTCTCTGTAATCACACATAATCTGTGTAATTGTCTGGAGTATTATTATTATTATTATAATTTCTAACATAAAAAGAAACCAATGATAAGTCGTTATCACACGTCTTTTTATTTCTGTTCTTTAAAAGCATATTATTGTCTCATCTGCTTGTCTCTTTAACTGTGCTCTTGAATTTGAGTTATATTCAAAATTTTATGCCATTTTACAATTCACTGATCCGTAGGCGCAGTGATAAGCGTGCGTTTTACACGACGCGATTGTCGATTGATTGAGACTGATTGAGATCAAAATGTTCAAATTTTAATTCTTAAGCCCCAATTATTATTATTTAATTCCCAGTTCGGAAAACATTTAATGGAATCAGAGCAAAGTTTATACGATAACACAGGTCTGCAACAAAAATGCTATCTGGATGTTTTCAACTGATTTCGATGTATTTAGGTGTTCTGAAAACTAAAAAAATACTCAAAAAATTCCAGAACGTCAGGTTATTTCGCAAAACGCAAAATTTTATTATAAAAAAGGGGTTTTTTGGGCTAACTTGAAGTCATAAATAAATAATCGCTTTATTAAAGGGATAAGAGTATTAGGTTAATTTTTGTATTCCTGCCATATTTTCCTCCGACAAAGATCGGTAACCTTTAACAGCTGACAAGCGTCGTTTTAATTTTTTGCATTACAGATTTAATATTTTTAACAATCGTAACTAAAACCAACAATATATAGAAGTACATACATTCAATTCGATGGAGTGATTAGATGTTTCCAGTTTTTGGATTTTTTATGTAGTGATGTATCCCTATATTGATTATAATAAACGGCAGCTGACCTGCAGCGTTATCCGTATGAAATCTCCTTTTCAGATAATGCCTTTTATGAGGTAGTAGTAGTAGTGTCTAAAATGTATGAACGCTGGCAAAATTATAAAAAGGAAGAAAAAAAACAAGATGTTTATTTATTCGAATTATTTAGTACTCAATATCTTTATTGACATAAATCAGTACATACATTATATTTTTATTTTTTATAATTTTTATCTTTAGGTTTCTGAGAGGCAAAATGAAATCCCCCCACGGACACCCAGCTGTACTCTACGCCGATTGAGTAGTGTCGGACTTGAACCGACTAAACAAAACCCCTCTTTGCTGTTAGACCTAGTAGCTTTTAGCAGTGACGCTGCTTGTAGCAGCGTCAACTGGAGCAGTATGGAGGGTGGCCTCAAAGTTCCCGCATAGATAGTTGTCATTGCTCAAAGTGCCTAGCAAACTGGCTGCGTTACCTCTTTAATAATTTATGTTGCCGCATTATACGACGCCACGCGGATATTTATATTGGGCCCTTACATATGAAATTGGCGTTTTGTACGGGAGGAATATAAAGTCAATTTTTTTTTTGTAAAATATATTTAATTAATCAAAGTGTGCACAGTTGTTATCTATGCACTTTTGCCATCTCATAGGTAGTTCATTGATCCCTTTACTAAAAAAACCATGGGGGCGAGAATCAATAAACTCTTTGAAGGCAGTTTGGACTGCCGCATCGAAGTTGAATTTTTTTCTTTGTAAGAAGTTGTCCAAATTCCGGAAAAAATGGTAATCTGTTGGAGCAAGGTCCGGGGAGTACGGTGGATGTCGCAGACATTCCAATTGTAGCTCATCTAACTTAGTGGTTGTTTATTGTGCAGTGTGTGGTCTTGCGTTGTCGTGAAGCAGCAGTGGCCTAGAGCGATTGACCAATCTCGGTTGCTTAGCAGCTAGTTCTTCCTTCATGGTTTGCAGTTGCTGACAATAGATATCTGCCGTAATCGTTTGGCCAGATTTTAGAAAGCTGTAGTGAACGACACCGGCGCTAGTCCACCAAACACTCACAAGTAACTTTTTCTGAGTAAATTTTCGTTTAGGGCAGGATTTGGCTGGGTCTCCAGGGTTCAGCCATTGCGACGAGCGCTTCCGATTATCGTACAGTATCCACTTTTCATCACAAGTAATGATTCGATTTAAAATCCCTTCATTATTGTGTCGGTTGAGCAAAGTAACACAGCAGTCGACGCGTGTTTGCAAGTTCGATTCACTTAATTCATGAGGTACCTATCGTTCAAGTTTTTTTACTTTCCCGATTTGCTTCAAGTGGATTAATACAGTTTTGTCACTTACCCCGAAGCCTGCAGCTATTTCTTAAGTGCTTTGTGATGGATCTGCTTCCACAATAGCCTTTAATTCTTCATTTTCCACTTTGGTCTCCGGCCGTCCACGGGGTAGGTTCTGAAGGTCGAAATTTCCAGAACGAAAACGTTGAAACCAAAAACGTACCGTGCTTTCTTTTGCGACACCAGCGCCGTACACGTCATTAATCCTTCGAGCTGTTTCTGCAGCACTGGTGCCACGGTAGAACTCGTACTCGTAAATATACCGATATTTCATGTTTTCCATTGTGCGGTAATAAGCGACGCCAAAGAAAAAAATAATGAGTAAAAAAACAAATGAATGACTGTTTTCAAAACTCAAATATACCAGCTAAATGAATTTATAAATTTGAATTTGGAATTCTTAACCAAAGAGGAGATATTTCAGATCAAAGTGGTCAGTACGACAAAACGCTAATTTCATATGTAAGGACCCAATATTAACCGATTATTATTTCACCCAAAATAACAATATCGTATATAAGAAATATTTCTATATCCTTAGAAATAACGTTATTATTTAAGTGTCTCCTAAGCAGTCATAAGAAAAATAATTTTAAAATTATCTGATTACCTGTTACCAACCTGTTACTAAAATCTAATCAGGACGATTTAAAAAGTAAAAAAAAATGTGATATCCATAGTAAAAGTCTAGTGCTCACTTTGGAGTCATACAGTAGATGAAATTATCTAAAAAAGATATCAATTCCCGACTGAAAACAGCGCGCCGAGCAATAATTGCGTTATGTTGAGTTGACGCACTGTTTTCTATCTATTTATTATGTCTATGGACATATAATTTTTTATGTTCGCAAAAAAGGTTGGCCACCCACGATCCCTAATATTCATGCCAAAGTAATGCCAATTACTCTCAGTCCCTCATCAATTTTTATTAGAACGAAATCCTACCAGAAATGAGTTGTTGGTAATGGGAGTACAATTTTATCCTTTGCTTTTATACCAAGACGGCTTTTCAGGAGAATCTAATAATATTTGCTTCTCTCCTCCGAAAAGGTACTCATTGTTTAGATAACGGAAACCAAACTTTACTTATGAGGCTTTGTGTAAAAAAACTCCTAGAGCTTTATGTTTCAAAGAATGTATCTAACAAAATGTATCCTGATATTTTCACCTTATTTTCAAAGATAATTATTTCTTATATTTTTAGCGTTAATTGTTTTTTGTAAAAATACAACATACATATCCTCACGCTGCATCCCTAATAAGGTAGTCGATACTTGTTTCGCCTGCTCTAATCTCATCATTCTTCTTACACCCTTCGCCTAGTTGTGTGAATGCTTTTGATATTTCTGTCAGCTAACAGCCTGTCTATTTGGTCTTCATAAGTTAGTCTTGCGTCTTCTTGGTTTCTGGTACCACTAACTTTTATCACTTATTATCAATAAGCATTACTTTCTTTTTTTTTTACAATAACGCTGTCCAGTCTTGTCGTATTACGTCTTTTCATTACTTATAATTATATCTTTAATTATCTTGAAAAGATACTTTCCTAAATTGATCTGACCAAGGCGCGAACCCGGGACCCCGCTTGGAAGACAGACGATGATCTGTCATCGTGCCAAACGAGCCACTGATATTGTAGTTGTACATGAAGGCTGTTTCATGACAACGATAACTCAGTCACTACAGGTTATGCACCAAACTGACTGCCGTAGTCTGCATGTAATATCAAGTGCACCAATGCTTCGTGACTGGTGAGAGTCCTATAGTACTTTATTTTAAATCTCATTAGTTGAATTGTTATTCATTCTTTTAACATATAAAACAATACTAAAGTGTCTGGCAACGTCCACTCCAGCATACAATACATTTACATCATAATTTTCTATGCATTTGGCATTGTATGCTGTGTCATACATGATATTTCAGAAAAACTGAAAATCTTCAATTTTTTGCATTTTTCTTTAATAGCAATTAATTTCCATATTCAATTTTTAACGCGATTTCTTAATTTTTATTGAAATTTTATCCCTCCCGAATAAGGGTGAACGACATATTTTTTTTAAATAAACCACTGAAAAAGTCATTGTTAGGATGATACTATCATAAATTTCCTTAGGAACCTACATTTCCACAGCGCAATTCATTATCGTGCATTGTTCCAAATTCTTTCATACCTTACGATTATTTTATGACGTCACTACACTTTTTAAATTTAGTATATTTGTTATGATGCTGTATCATTTTATTGTAGTGAACTACGATAATTATTTACAGCAATAAGCAGCATCTCCATTGTAATTCCCACCAATTACTATCAAAAAATAAAACTAAAATAAATACATACGTACATACGGCTCTACATATCCTCATGCTCTATCCCTGACGGAGTAGTCAGACTAGAAGAAGTACCAAGTTGCGGTCCTAATAAATAATTCACCTAAACAAATAGAGATTGATAATATCAGAAATAAAACTATAAAATGAGTTAAAATGGGTTTATAAGCATAAAATAAAATAAATCAATTGGATTTTGTATTCTTTTCAAAATATAAATATTTCTATTACTTATTATTTTATTATTACTCGACTGCCTAAGGACGGAAAAGTTTTTTTAGAATTTTTTTTTATTAATTGTAAAGTTACTTAACTGATATTTATATTTTTGAATCTGATTACCTAAATATTATTTATTAAGCATTAAATACATAAGTATACAATGTATTTTCAATGTAATATCGTAATGAATACGATAAAATAAATTACGAAGTTGTTAGTCTGTTCAATATAGCAAAAACTTAGACCGCGAAGAAATTTTGTGGCAATATTTTTAGTTTTTATTTTAAAATAAGTTTTGTCTTATATTATTCGTGGAGCTTTTTATTTTCATAACCTTTCAAACTTTTAGTTCCAAAGGCAAAAAACAAGTTTTGAACACTGTCTGCGTTTGGGTCATTGCTAAAATTGTACATTATTTGAGCTGTTTGCATTAAAAAGTGTTTGTGAAATATGTATATGACAGATCAAGAGTAGTATATTCTATAAGACAGACATACACTGAGATACAGATCATTAAACGTTACAGATTGAATATTGAGACATATGTAAAAAAACAATAGTTTTATATTTGTAGACACGAACATGTGTACACTTATAACCAGTGATCGGATAATCGGGCGCTAATATACCTAAACTTCATTTTTATGCCTACGAAAGAAAAATATGGACATGCCTATTAGAATTCCGGATCCCGGAATCGTTTGAAATTCTTGATTGCTAAAAATGTTACCTACATACAAAAATAGTTAGAACTCCTTGTGAAAACGATATATTTTCTTTGAATAATGCTTACATACCCTCTCGTACTTTCAAGACGGCTGTTCCTTGTTAAACTCTCATTGTAATTTTATTTAGATTTAAAAAGCCGATTCTAATGGAACTTTTAATTTACAATAAAAGTTTTTATGAAAACTGGATTTGTAACAGGCCAGCAATCGAAACTATGTATGAAATTGAAACAATTGTGATTTTATGTGTAGCACCATTTATTTTCGTACAAAAGCAAATTATAAAATTATTAAATCTTACGTTTCACGAAGTTAGCATTTCTGTGTCAGGCTGTTGTGAACATGAGGCAGAAACGTTAACGTTCTACTTGCTTCGAAGTACTCTCACTTAGAACATTCATTGAGTTAAAATAAATAATCATAATTTTCTCTAGATTTTCAATTTTTAACCTATTTCTCTTAACATTTAAAATCCACTTATATGTTCAAAACGACCTTTCAACATCCACGGAAGTAAGTGGCGCAAACGTGTAAAGATTAGAGTCACTTACTTCCATAGAGTTTAGGGATATTTCCCTGACTACGTCAAAATCGGGATTTCTATCCATGAGTTGTTCTAACTTATCTGTCAATTCATTATTTGATGTCCACTCAATTAGCGTTCTTACCTCGTCAAATGTTTCGAATGCCTGGGATATGAACAAATCATATGTTTCTAACTTTTTATTGCAATCTGAATAATTTTAAAATGCTCATCTATAAATTTTAGATCGGGTAACAAGTTTTTTTTAGTTAATACATTTTTAACATGTTTGATGGAAATAGCTTCATTGCTATTTAACGAAGATATAACGTTCGAGATTTCATTAAAATATTTTGCATAATAAAATGCCGCCTCCAACCAAGTACCCCATCTAGTAATAATGGGTTGTGGAGGCAACGGTAAATCTGGATACATGACCCTTAAAATTTTTACTCTATTGGGAGATTTCAGAAACACTTTT
The DNA here is from genome assembly GCA_907165235.1 of Zeuzera pyrina. Taxonomy (NCBI): domain Eukaryota; kingdom Metazoa; phylum Arthropoda; class Insecta; order Lepidoptera; family Cossidae; genus Zeuzera; species Zeuzera pyrina. The sequence goes on along the minus strand of OU015639.1, from coordinate 11,735,490 downwards.
TTTACATTTGATATAAGCGTATCCATGTCCTCGTAATCTAAATGTATTTTTTCTTTTAACCTATGCAATGCGTGAGCTAAACAAGTAAAATGCTTCATGTTAGGGAAAGTTTTGTTCAATATTTTGCCAGCAAGTATCATGTACGCTACACTATCGGTGCACATCATAAGCAAGTTTTGAACTTTAGATTTAAATAAGTCTCCCCACAAATTCTTCAAGCATTCAATGACAAATTGAGATATTGATTGTCCATTCACAGCGTCTAGAGCACTGGTTCCCAAACTTATTTTGTCTACTGAGTCGAGAGCTCATGCAGTCGTTGTCTAAGATGCCTCCTAGCTAAATGAAATTACAAATCACTCCCCAGGCCTCTACACAGCGCCCCCATTTTTTTTCTGGGTCTCTTACCGCCCCCCTTTAGGCCTGCAGCGCCCACAAGGGGGCGTTATCGCCCACTTTGGGAATGGCTGGTCTAGAGTCTTACAGGCCAATATATAAGTCTATTTATGGTTTTACTAAAAAATGCACCACATTTCGACCCATAAAATCTGTAGTTTCATCTAATGAAATCCATAATTTACAATTATTTACGTCGTCAAGAATACTCTTCATTTTAGCCTGGAAAACACGATTTAAATATGTTTTTCTCAATAAAGATTCACTAGGAATAGTACGATTTTGTTTGCAGTTACAAACATATTTTTGAAAAAAGTTTCGAAATGTGGGATTTTCTAGCTTTGACCAAGGTATGTTGCAGATTATCAGAAAATCTACAAAATCAAAATAAAAATCATCTGTTTGAAGATTTCGATGTTTCTGCGACTTTATGTGCCGATCAACATTTGTCTTCTTTCCCTTCATAGTAGTTTCACACTTACAGCAAAATATAGTTTTACTTGCTGCGTCGTAAATCATCTCAGGAATATCCCTTATCCATGACTGGGCAATGTTTTCGACTGGAATCGGGTCTGCCATTTTAATTTTACAAAAAAAATTGAGGACACAGCCAAACAAGATGCAGTAATCGCAGACTGAAATAAAAAAGGAATTCAAAATAACAAATCAATTTCGTTTTCATTTAGTTACGCAATATTTTAGATTATTTAGCGCAAATAATAAATCATCGAACTACAGGGTTAACTGAAAAACAACTGAATGGTAATATTTTGTATTTAAATAAGTATATTATCTTTTGCTACACAGAGAGTGACGGAGTCCGTGATTCGTAGCATAAAGTTGTCGTTCCAAGCAAAACAGATATCCAGATAATTATGCAAATCAAAAACCGTGGGAACGCCAAGTCGTTAGATAAAGGAACAAAACACAACACAACACCCGAACTCATGAATAGACAGACAAGCGACGAATGAACCTAAATATGCGCGGGCGCAGGGTCGAACACCCGCCCCCTCCCTACTTCAATCCCCGCTCATCCCTTCGTAGCGTTATCGCACCCGCATTTTTGCTCTAATTGCGTCATTTCTGTTGGTCGTCTAATTATGTTGGCCAGGTAATATTATTTGCTGTCTCATTCATTTACTTGCACTTTGCATTTGAACGAATAGATTTTGATAAAGTCATCTACTCATATGGAGACTAATGTTTTTATGTTGCTTGCTTAGAAATATCAATAACTGAAAAATACAACTGAGAACTTTTTTAGCAGTCAGATGACAGTTTTTTTAGTTAGAAAAAGTTTGCAATTTTTTTACGGTGGTTTTGGACAATTCAGGTATTCTATGTCACTTGGGATGACCTAAGAATTCTAACAATACCACACACTTTTAAATCGATTCAGGCATATCGGTTCAGGCATTTAGAAGTTATAGTAAAATAAACAAACGGACAAACATACGTATACATAAAAAATATTACAATCCTTTTTTTTGGCAGTCGTGTAATAACTACAAGTAATATTTTTTAGTCCTCCATTCATATAAAATACAATAAATTAGTCGATTCGATCACTAAACTGTTAGATAAATAAATCAATTTCCACTACTTGACCACATTGTGCACATTATCATTTTTTATTGAAATTCCATTTATTTTGAATGAAATAAAGATACTAAATCAAAGTAACCATTGCTATAATTTCATTAAGTTACTTATAGTTGTTTTTACAAAATTGTTTAATCCCGGGAATCCGGGATTACTTATTAATTCAGGAAGGAATATCCATATTATTCTTTCAAGAAAAGAAGTTTATAATATATATAATTATACATCTCGTGTGAGTACAGTCTCAATAATGCACATTGTAACAGTTAGATAATAAAATTTTAATTACATAATTGTTATAACATGACTTTAGTCAATTCCATCTTTCATCCTAAATAGAGGGCGTACTAATAGATATCTCGATTATCTCAAATTCACAACAAGCACAGATTATGTCCGATAATATTGAATTTAACACGACATCAAATGTCCCTATAACATTATCTGCGTCGAAACCAATATATTGATACCCTATTTACCTAAAGTGGTTATGACGTATCTAGTCGGCATCATACACAAACAAGATGTGTACATTTTAATAGCAAACAATAATTTTGTTCGTATCATCATGTTAATACTATTAATAATTATTATTTGTAGTGCTATATTGTTATTTAATGCTTAAAGATCAAATAATTAAATTTTTAGCTGAAGGAAATTGAAGGAAATTTTTAGCTGAAGGAATATGAAAAGTACTATCATACTTCGAGGAAAGTGTGTGTGTGATAGGAGTACAATGAGATTTTTGGAAGCGAAAGAAATATAAAAAACCGTGAAGTTTGGCTTTCCGGCCGCTCTGCCTTCTGCTTAGTCGGTTAAGGATACCTACAATTTGAATGTTCTGATCTATTCTTTTTTTGTTTTTTAATTATTGTATGATTTGAAAAACTTTCATGAAATAAAAATTTTAATGTATAGATGGACTTTTAACGGACTTCAAAAAACGGAGGATACTGTGTTCCTCCGTATATATTTTTTTTTGTACGCATTATTAGCTTCGCATTAATTTTAATCACATCAATTAACCACGTGTGATATTTTGTAACATTTTATTAACAAGAATGGGTTTTTTGCGTGTAGTGTGTATAAAAGTCTGATTTTAGTCTTGTAAGAGTCCAGTTGTCGAGCAGCCGTCGAATAGTCCAATACATAATAGTTGTGATGAAGAATTATTTGTTTCATATTGATCAGTGCTTTTGTTAAACTTCATCTTTAACAGTATGTTCACCAATAACTTCGTTAATTGTGAACCGATGTGAAAAATCTGTTTGAAAGGGCATACTTCCAAGGTGATCCTATGTAAATGTCATCGTTATTGGAGCTTAGACTTCGAAGATACACCAAATAACGCTGTTTATAAACCTTAAGCGCAATGATGATTCCCTTGTATATCATTGCGCTCCAGAATTAGAAAAGAAGTTAAATTGTAGACTTACCGTAGATATTTATTAAGGCCAAGATAAGAGAGAAATAAAAATATTTTAAGAAAAAAATAAACCGACTTCAATAAAAACAATTAAAAGTACAAAATAATTATTCTTTACTAATCAAAACTCAAGCACAAAAATAACTGGCCCGTTGGTGCAGTGGCATATGCATCTACTTTCCAAGCTAGGGTCCCGGGTTCGATCCTCGGTCAGGTCAATTAAGGAAACTTTTCAAAATTGGCTGGAGTCTGGGTGTTACTGGGAGCTCCCCGAGTTCGTTGTGTGGTACCCATAGTACAAGCTTACTGCTTAGTTTGGGATGACACAATCTGTGTAATTCTCTGGAGTATTATTATTATTATAACTATGTTTATACGATACAAATGCCTATATGATTAACTTTGATAGTTATTGAAGTCTGTGCCAAATCAGTGCGCAACAACGGAAAGTCTTTTAGTTTGGTAGGCTTGACACCGACTTCGGTAAGTGTCAAAATTAATTACATAAGTACTTGTATCGTATACAATTATATAGGTACTTGTTTGCGATTTCTTACAAATGTGGGGTGTCACCTGTTAGCGTTTCCCCTCAAATAGCTACCATTTTCCCATTTCGCAAGTCTTAAATGTCCACACTACCTAATTAATCTAGTAATATATCGCTACATTAACATGGCAACACTGGTTCATCGCCATTGGTGAATTCCTACATTATGAAAGTCCAGAGTTAACGTTACAGAAGATCCCACACGACGAGACATTCTATTAAAGCAAGTCCTCTCGACAAGATCTAAACGGAAAGTGTTACGAAGTGCTGTAAGACTTACTAGGTAGGTAAATGTGATTATTCTGTAATGATTTAATTACTCTCAAAATAATTAAGGTGTTATAATCGAGATGTTATATCGTGTGACCTTTAAAGCAAATAAAATCATTTAAAGATAATATTGGCTTTCCTTTCACATTCTTGCAGATAAAATAAGCAATGACGAGATACGCAGTATGACAGGGTTGCACGATAGTGTTATTGTAAAAATGAAGAAAGGAATGGTTAGATGGTTCAGTCACATAGAAAGAATGAGTGACGAAAGACAATAAAAAATCTACAGAGAGAAAGCGTGTGGTAAAACAAACCAAGGAAGACTAAAGCTGACTTATGATGATCAAATAGCCAGTGTTAACCGACGGAAATGGCAAAAGCACTCGCATACCTAGGAGAAAATGTGTGAGGGATAGATGAGATTTGAGGAAGTGAAAGAAAGATGTAAAATAAATAGTTATTTTTGTGCTTGAGTTTTGATTAGTAAAGGATAAATAATTTTTATACTTTTAATTTTTTTTTAAGTCTGTATTTTTTCTCAAAAATTTTTTATTAGGTACTCCCTTTTGAGTGACCTTGACCTAAATAAAAATCTAGGGAAGGTATACAATTAACTTCTTTTCTAATTCTGGAGCGCAGTGATGTACAAGAGAACATATAAAGTTATATTTGCACTTGAGTTTTGATTAGTAAAGGACAGTTATTTTGTACTTTTAGTGTTCACCTTGAGGTTAGGAGTTAGAGGAGTAGGTTTATTTTAATTCTTAAAACTTTGTAAAATATTAGCTTATTCTATGATTCGTAATCGGATATATTATTTTCAGATACAAAGGCGTTAATGTAACTGGTTGGACTCCTTTCTTTCTGTTTTTTCCTTCGCCATACAAATTGCGGAATGAGGGAAAACTTCCACTAGCGCGTTCCTGTGCGTGAATTGTGAGCCGGTCCTGATGGCTGGACTCAACAATACGCGCATTATCCTTTTCACACCTTAACCACATTACCTTTTCACACAATGACCTCAAAGAAAAATAAAAACTATTAAAAAGATAATTATGAATTTTTCGTTGTCATCTCTTTGCATGTGGCTGGAGGTGCCTTTCGCTATTAATATTCATCATCGCTTATTTTCATAAAAAGTTCAACAGAAGGTCGACAATCAAATATCGCCAGGTATGTACTATTGGTTTATTTCTTGATTCCGTAATTTGTGTGGCAAATACATACATATATATCCTCACGCTGTATCTAACGGGGTAGTCAGAGAGGATGGAGCGCCAAGCGTCGCGGTCCTTACATACTTCTTTCGCTTCCTCAAATATCATCATTATTGTTATACATTATCATTATATATTCATGAGCTTTTCTAAACATTTTTTTTTCCATTTATTGGGGTCAACATAAGATTACATAATAATTTATAACATAAGAATTTAGATAATTGTAATACCAACTACGTTAACCACAGTTTAAGATTATATAGATTAATAATTAGAAATAGATGAGTGAGTATACATATTCTGTGCCTGATAAAGTAAGCCTTATAAAAGCTAAACAAAGTTTAATGTTAGGGTTAGTTAAGATATTATTATTAATAGATTTAAGGTTAGGGTTAGGAATTAAATCTCATCAAGTATAATTGAATTAGTTAGTCTTATAATTAGCAACTCAACGATTAAGCAGAGGATGAACTGCTGAAGATATTCAACGGTTGATTGTTTTTATTTTATCAGTAATTGCCTTTTTATACAAACTCGGACGTATACCAAAAATGTCTGTCTACATTACAGAGATATCTGTTATATGTGTCCGTCAGACGACATAGTGGTGAGCGTTTACCAGCATTCGTTCGACATATTAGTAAAGTATAATCTATTATTAATAATACGACAAGCACGCATATTGGATCTGACTGGCACATTATAAGAGATATTATTTATAATAGGTGTACAATCATAAACATTATGACAGATATCATATAGCAACATTCCCTGCAATTGTATGCGTCTTGATTTTAGATTAAAGAGATCATACTTTTCTAGTAGTTGGGCATAAGGTAGATAATTATGATAGCATTTGAAATTAACACATTTGAGAAATTTATTTTGCACTTTCTCAATGCCAGATATATATATATATATATATATATATATATATATATATATATATATATATATAAGGCGATGTATGTATGTATGTATGTTCCTTATGGACTCAGAAACGGCTGGACCGATTTTGATGAAACTTTCAGGAAATCTTCAGATTGGTCTAGCAGATGTTTCTGTAAAGTTTGGTAGCGATCGGATCAGCAGAATTTTTTTTTTGCAGTATCAAAATAATTATAAAAACATCTTCTATATATACACACCGGCACAATTAGCGGAACAGAAAAAAAAGTGAGACTATGAGATAATAACGCATATATTTGACGAAAATGTAATTAGACACAAAATAACAAATTGATTAACATCTTTTAACAACGACTTTGAAAAGCCTTCGTTATTTTTTATTGAAAAATAAAGAAATTTGAAATAAGTGAAATTTTTAGATGATTATGAACCATCACAAAAAAATAAAAAAAAGTAAGCATTAAATGATTTAACAATAAAATTAAAGCAAAATTAATAACGAGTGTTTCCCCCTCTTGCTCTGATTACGGTTTCCATTCGTCTGGGCATGCTACAGATTATGTTATCGATGACTTCTTGAGGCAACCGCTCCCACTCCTCAAGTAATGCGTTTCCAAGTTCATTCAGATTGTTGGGGGGTGGCATTCTGGATTTAACCCTTCTTTTTAGCAAGTCCCAGACATGCTCTATCGGATTCATATCGGGGGAATTTGCTGGCCACTGCATCACCGGTATACCTACGTGGCTCAGATATGCCTGTACCGATTGTGCACTATGAGCACGAGCATTATCTTGCATTAGAATAAAGTCGTCACCAATAAATGGGGCAAATGGTACAACATGTTCTTCTAAAATGTCTCTGATGTATCGATCTGCTGTCATGGTCCCTCCTGTGACTATCACTAACTCCGTGCGAGCTCCCAAACATATCCCTCCCCAAACCATAATCGAGCCGCCACCATAAGACACTGTGTGTTCAAAATTAGACTGTATGTGGCGTTCTCCTTTGCGTCCCCATATTCGCTGTCTCCCATCGATCTGTTTTAAAAGAACTCTGCACTCATCAGTAAAGAGAACCTGCTGCCATTCGTTCAAATCCCAATGACGATGTTCTCGCGCATAGCTTAATCGGTTTACGCGGTGACGTCTCTCAAGTTTTGGGCCTTTGGCAGGTATATACGACCCTAAACCAACTTCTTCAAATCTCCTGCGAACTGTACGCTCACTTACTCGTACTCCTCGAACGTCTTCCAGTTCATTTCGAGCTTGTACAGCCGTTAATCGCGTATTCCTACGAACTCCAAGTTGTAAAAAACTGTCATCTCGCCTCGATGTACATCTTTTTCTACCTTGACCCCTCCTCCTCACAAGAGAATTAGACGATCTGTACCGCTGGATGCTGCGATGAATCGTTGATACTGGTCGACGAAGCCTTGAGGCAATCGATCTGTAGGTATGGCCATTTCTTCTCATTTCATCAGCCCTAATGATTTCCAGTGATGTTAAGTCAGGCATAATAAAGAGCTTTTAATAAACAAAATTGCCTATAGAATATCAAATTTATAAAAAACCGATAAGTGCAATTTTTCAAAAAAATTACAATTACGTAGTTATTACTCGAACAAGTTGACAAAACGTATTGTTCGGGAAAATAAAACAAATGAATGAAAAAAGTGTATGTCATCTAATTTTCTATTTTCAAATTTGACAATAAATTAAAAAAATATCATAACTGGCCAGTTCCTCAAGTAAAAGATTTTAAAATCCTGCTTTTTTTGTGTTCCGCTAATTGTGCCGGTGTGTATATATATAAAAGGCGATGTATGTATTTATGTATGTATGTTCCTTATGGACTCCGAAACGGCTGAACCGATTTCGATAAATTTTTCAGGGAATCTTCAGATTGGCCTAGCGTGTGATCCTGTAAAGTTTGGTAGCGATCGGATCAGTAGAATTTTTTTTTGGTTTTTACGCCCAGTGAAACTAACGCCCAGTGAAACGGGCCGGGTTTGCTAGTATTTATCATAAAGGGGCGACCATACAACATTAGCATATTCTAACTGCGACCGATTTTAATTCTAGTTAGTCCTTCAGATCTCGGATAGAATCCGTTACATAATTCTTAGTTTTGCAATATGCAATTTCACTGCAATATGCAATATTCACCGTAATTTTATATAATTATCCACTTGTATTTCCTCAAATATCTCGCTTATTTCTAGCCTTAAATCATGGCAACTTTAAAATTAGAATCTAAACTGAATTTACTTAATTCTAAAAACGAAACCATATTGGATAGAATTAACCGCTTACATGTTTTGTCGAAAAATATTTCGACCTTAGACTCGCGCGCTTTCTTGAAGAAACTGAAAGTATCAATGAATTGCATAATAAATTTGGATCGCTTATCGATGATTTTATTGAATTGTCGTTAACAATTAACCCCAAACGTTAACTAACGGAATACTGCTGTTTGAGCTTTCTTACATCTAGATTCTGAACGGTGTGGTCTTAGCAACAAAACTAATCATAATAAGTTATGTTTTCGTATTCAATTTAAAAATATGTGTGATCCTTATAAACGCTTAGAACTGATCAAATCTAAATGGGGTTGTGTAAATTGTCTTAGTATATTACATTCAGTTAGCAAGTGTCAATCGAATAGTAATTGTAAATATTGCAAAACGTCTCATCACATTTTATCGCGTTTTAATGTCAATAATAATAATCGTTCACGACATACGCAAGGATCACGCATTGAACCTGATAACGCTTCAATATATCCTGCGTCCGCTGCCTCATCTACGCCTACGTCTCACTCGACCCATACCGCGCCACAGTGTAGTGAACAATGCAGTAGTGTAACTGCGCAATTAAATAAAAAAATTTTAATAAAAAAAATTAACTGAAAAGTATAAAATAACTATTCTTTACTAATCAAAACTCAAGTACAATTAAAATAACTATATATACGATACACATACCTATATAATTAAATTTTACAGTTACTGAAGTCGGTGCCAAGCCCACCAAACTAATAGACTTTCTGTTGTTGCACATTGATTTGGCACCGACTTCAATAACTGTTAAATTTAATTATATAGGTATGTGTTACGTATTTATATAGTTATTCTAATTGTACTTGAGTTTTGATTAGTAAATAATAGTTATTTTATACTTTTCAGTGTTTTTTTTTGAAGGCGGTTTAATTTATTTTAATAAAAAAATTTTATTTCTCGCTTTTGAGTAATCTTGACCTAAATAAATATCTAGAGCAGGTCTGCAATTAACTTCATTCTAATTCCGGAGCGCAACGATATACAAGAGAATCATCAATATAAATAAAGGTTATAACCAGGTCGTGTTATCTAGTGTATCTTCGAAGTCCAAGCTCCAATATCGATGAAATTTAAATGGGTGGTCCCATTTTAAGTATTACCTACCAAATATAAAAAGAATTTTCAAAATCGGTTCATAAATGACGGAGTTATGAGGTAACAAACATACAAAAAAACATACAAAAAGACACAACATACAGATGAATTTAGAACCTCCTTTTTTTGAAGTGAAAAACTGATGTTACCGTTTCACTCAGCTCAGCGTTAAAACATTGTTCCAATATTTTATTGTCAACGGCACAAGTATAAAAAAATAATAGTTCGTTGTTTGATAGATAACGGCTCGCAAAATAATTTGATTACTTGGAATGTTGTCATCATTTGAAGTTCCCTAATATAAAATTAAATAATTCACATTTACAAGGTGTTAGGTTACCCTCGTGACCAGTTTACGGTTACAATAATTATAAAACTCAATCTTACTTTAACCTTAATTAAAAATATTATATTCATACTCTTGTTGTCCATTGTATTACCGATCCACTTCCTGCTAATTACATAGACATGTGGTATCTGAAACATTTACTACTTGCGGATTTGCTTATGGGTGACGTCCCGTGCCGCGCCAGCTAACCGCAGCTTGTTTCATATTTTTTCACTGCTCTTAAACATAAAGACATCAACACCTTTATATAAATTCTTTGAATTAGAGGAAGTGTCTTATTCCGGACGATTTAGAATGCAATAATATTTTCTATTCTTCTGTTATTAAAATTAACATTAAATATTCTGTTAACTTACCTTTTTGCAAGAGCCCCTCCGAGTTGGGTTACTATCGTACAGTGGCTTACCGTCGCTTTCTCAGGCTAGAACGTAAATTCAATCAGGTAGATCGTTTACGAGAGGACTATAATAAAACAATAATTGAGTATATCGATAAAGGTTACTTATCGGAACTAATGTGGCGGCTACGGAAATAAAGAAAACTCGGGAGCACGCAAACACAAATTTGTTTACGGTATACCACACAGGGTCGGGGTTGATCGCCCGTCTAAGGTCCTTGCCTCGCAGCACAGCAGTTCCCTGACTGTCCGTCGTCGGTAGACGATCCGATGCTGGAAGTTGGTGATGCGGCTGGAGTCGCGTGGTTTAGCAGTATACACCCGACAGAGCAGATGTCGGGGCACTACTGAACCCGTGCTAAGGACCCTGGAACGTAGCATCCAGTGCATCAGTTCATGTTACAATATTTCAGTTGTTGAACTACCGCCGCAAGCACAGATCGTAGGAAAGCTAATAAAGTAGGTAAGGTGGCGGTGTTCAACAACTAGACAGGAGTTTACAATTTAAAATATATATAAAGAAAAAAAAAACAATACAAATTGGTATAAGCATCGAAATTAATATTAAGCAAAAATGGCTGTTAAATTTAGCTTGATAAAATAAATAAATTCGTTCTTCGCTTACCCAATAAAGTGAGGTGATAATTATAATGAATAATATGTTTCCACGTAATTACGTACGCTGGAGAACGAAGACAATAACTATCAATATATTACGTATTGATTATTACTTTTAAATGTTCTTATCAAAATAAACAAAGCGACAATAACAATTTTTAAGCGCCGTCAATGCATTCAGCTTGTATCGCGCGGAATTGCAAAAACAATGGCGGTATAATAGAACGACTAAGTACCTCGGCGCATAGCGAGCGAGAAGACGTACTGTCGCACAGATTATTCATACCTATTTTAGTTCAGAGACAAAATTATGTATTCTATAATAACAAATTTTATATTTGTTTATTATATTTGCTTATTAAAATAAACTAACTTAACTTTTATTATATTCAAATGCAAGATTATATCACCAAAATTAAATTATTAAATAAGATGTACGTTATAACGTTACACTAAGTTCCTGATTGTGAATTAACAGGTGAAGGTTTCGAAGATATATCGCATATTCGAAGATATATCGAATATCGCACGCTGTTATACTATCGGACAAGGAAAGTACTCGTATTCGCATTATTTTAGACGCTAGTGCTAAAACGCGTTCTGGATTGTCTCTAAATGACGTGCTTCATGTCGGACGTAACATACAGATCGATTTGCTTTTACTTTTATTAGGCTTTAGAATTTTTCTTATACTTTGCTAAGTACGCCCCCTGATTCGCACGGCTTACCTGTAAAATTTTCTGACACAGTACTGTAGTTATCGTAGATCACGAAAATGAACCAACTTTATGTTGGCCATTAGGCATAATAACCGAAGTTTTCCTGGTTCAGATGGTAGGTGGCAGTAGTTCGAATTGCCACAGTTAAAACTAGTACTGGCAATTATAAGCGCCCAGTTACTAAATTATATCCTTGACCCACACAATAAATAAATTAAATTTATAACTTAGGTTTTTTAAGCTGATATTTTGTGCAATTCTTTTATAAACTGTAAAAATGTATGCGTAAAATTAATAATAATTTACCTCGCTATTCATATTGTTATTTTAACACCGCTTAAAATACCGATTATGGTTTCCGCACACTCTCATTACCTTATTATACATAATGTTAGTATCATCTCTTCTTTTCATATTAACCCATGTGACTTGGGCCTCATTCATTATAATTTTTTCACTCTCACTTTCTGTTGAAAGTTCTGTGAACTTCCAAGGTGGAAAGTATGATTGGATTCCTTTCTTTTTGTTTTTTCCTTCGCCATACAAATTGTGGCATGGGGAATACTTCCACTAGCGTGTTCCTGTGCGTGTATTGTGAGCCGGTCCTGATGGCTAGACTCAACATCATGCGCATTATCTATCTTTTTGCACTATGGCCGCAAAGAAAAAAAACTATTAAAAAGATAAAATCGAATTATGAATTTTTCGCTGTCATCTCTTGCATGTGGCTGGAGGTGCCTTTCGCTATTAATATTCATCATCGCTTATTTTCATATAAAGTTCACAAGTACTATAGGTTTATTTCTTGACTCCGTAATTTGTGTGGCAAATTTTTCTAAACACTAACTAAATATTTTATTCGCTAAACAAATGGTGCTCAGCTATTTACAAGTTTCTCCAGTAACTAATAAGCATAAATGTGACATATTTATTACGTTAATACTTCATCAATAATCGTTAGTTACGCTTTTAATGACGCAGCAAGTTACTTCAAGTCAAGTAGGCAAAGTTTACCGTGCCAGATATTGTGACTGTAGTGGCGTGTATGCTACGGTGTAAGTTATTAAATAGGAGTTATGATAAGTGGCCGATCAATATAAATACAAATTTCAGAGCCTAGCTTTGCTTCTCATTTGCATCCTCTTCCTTTGCTCAGCATGTAACATAAAGCTTTGTGAGCTAAAAAAATATTCTACTACTAACTAGTATCAAGTTGGACTATGTAGAGGAGATGTTTTAATTTCGATCTACATTTTTCAAAGCTAACAAAATAGGAAAGTCGAATTCTTTTAAGAATTATTTTAATGAGATCATGTTATCCTTGGAGTTTTTCAAAATCCCATAATAGAAGAATAAACATTATTCCAGACAATTACGCCAAATATTGCGTGTGTGCGAATTAAAGAAGACTATTCCCCCTTATGTCTGAAACTATTATCCAAACTATAAAAAAAATAATAAAAGCATCTCACTTAAAATTTCACGAAAAATCATACCTAATGATAAAAGTCCCATGTCTCTTTATAAACTTCCTCAAATAACTTTTACATAACCATTTAATAAATATGGTAAGAAACAATTATTTAAAAAGTGTCAGGGTTTCTCTTATTATCCGGACATGAATAATAATGACCTATTAGTCACTTGGTCAAGAACGTATTATGCACGACTTAATTAATTAGGCTACAAATAAAGTAACTTTGGACGTTTGAAGGGGCTGTCACTTTTAAAGTTACAGCCTGTTCGAAGCTGAAATACAATCTGTGTTATACTTAGAAGCTGGAGTGCTCATAAATTTAGTTTGATATCAGAAGGCATATTTACAATCCCGGGCTTTTGGAGATGATGATGCTTTATCGTATATTTGGTCCTCGGTGAAGAGTTATATAACCACGAAATACTACGTGTTCGTACTGTAAATGGCTTTTGGCAGGTCTAAGTATTCTTCACCTTTTACGAATACTGCATGAAACATGTAACTATAGCAATTTTATCTGACAGTCACTTTGAAAAACAAATTAGTTGCATTTTCGAAAAAAATTTTTTTCAGACAGCTACGTTTAAACTTCATTCATTCATTAATACATATACCCCTATATACCATAGACTTTACAAATAACTCTAGACACCGTCTCTTAGCAGCAACAGCGATGCAAATCAGACAAGCTCACTCATTCACCTCACCTGTACATGCAACACACATTTATTATCAGATAATCAGTTGATCGGCCATCTTTACGTTAGAAAACAGCACCTACACATTTACATTTTATTTCATTTTATTTTATATGTGTGGGACTGGCTACCTGGAGTTATAGGCCTATGAAATATAACTAAAAATGAAATATAACAGTAAAACGATAGACTACGTTTTGTGTACTTCAAAAATAAGACAACCAAATTAAGCCAACCTGTCGGCATATTTGCTGCAACTATGTGGCTATTTACAGACGAGTCGGCTTATATTGAATGTTTCACTTTTAAAATATGCAACGAGGCGTGTTCTTTACATTATTTTGTGGTTTAAACCATTATTACCATCGTTTGTTTAATATTGTTGTCCGATATAACTATATAGTTTAAACGAGAAATAATTGATGTAGAAATGACAAAAATATTTTCGAATGATAATTTTAAATATAAATTTATTTTAATTCATAAATTTTAATATTTTTTGCTGTTTCCATGCTGGTTAGGGTGATAAAGAAAAACAGAATGTGTTAGCTGCTTATCTTCCGCGCAGGTCGTAAAGTCGGCCAAAGGGTTAGGGCTTATTTTATAACCGGAACAGCTATTTGTTGGGTACGAAGTACATGGTAGATAGAATGAAAATAATAGCAGCGTCACTAATAGTCTGAAATTGAAATACAACGTTGTGATAGTTTGGAAGTCATTTTTAATAATCGATTCTCTCGATTAAATAGCTCGATTTTTCCTAAAATAGAAAAATTGTTATTTCAATTTACCTATTGATTTGAGACGTTATATAATAAGACGGCTTACTTTGAAATTTTAACGAGCTCATATTAAGCAATTATAAATTGCTGATCAATTAATTAGAATTATTAAGCACTTCGCAAATAATTAAGGTCACATTTCCAAATACAAAATTTCTCGATTTGAGCGCTAATTAGACGGAGCCGTCAATAGGCGATTTAGCAGGAACTTCTCATTGATGACTTTATTATTTACTAGCTATTTCCCGCGAGTTCGTCCGGGTGAAATTTAAAAAAGTAGTCTATGTCCCTCCCAAGTGCTGAATCTATCTCCATTCTAAATTTCATCAAAATTGATCTACCGATTTAGCCGCGAAGACCGACCAGATATACAGACTTTCGCATTTATAATATTAGTATGGATTTATTATGAATATTTAATGCGGTGTAACTTTATGCTCTGGCTACCCAGATTGGGAAATGACGTGATTTTATATATGTATTTAAGTCAATATTCTCTATTTTAAGTTCTGAGTCTATACCTGAGATAAATAGTCGCCGCTGTGACAGACAGCCGACAGACACAGAAATGATATCATAAATAATCTGTTTTCCTTTGATTAGTTTTATCGAAGACACAAATCTATAAACAAAAGATGTCTTGTGAAGGTGTTAACACAAAAAAAACATTGCGATATGCGATTTAAAATGTCTGAAATCACAAAAGGTATTTTTATTGTTATTAAACAAACGATTATGAAAAACTAAATAGATGTGTGTGTGTGTATTTTTCAAAGAGATAAAGCCACTGACGCTCGACTCATATACACACACGTATGCACGCATTTACATAGACATGTAAATGTACAAGTAAATATATGTGTGTAGATAAAAGCATTTCATTTACTCTCGAGTAAATATTTCATTATGCAAATTAATATTTCATTCTTTAAAATATATTGTAAAAATCAATTGCAATCGTTAGTCTCGCAAAAACTCGAAAATGGCTCTACCGATTTTGATGAAACTTTTCGCGTCTGTTTTAGTGGGTCGCTAGATAGTTTAGATTCACAATTGGACCCGGTAGGTGGCACTGCAATCGGATTTTAGGATTTTTCTTTATTTCGGGCAGGAGAACGTCTGTCGGGTTGAGTGGGTCCCTGGATGTTTTAGATTCACTATTGGACCCGGTAGAAGGCGCTGCAATCGGGTTAATTTTTTTTTATTTCAGACAGAGTAGCGTCTGTCGGGTGTGCTAGTTATCTATATTTATTAAGTAATTTTATTGAATTTCATATAGTTTTGTTTTTCAGGCTGTTTTAAAATAGTGTTAGGAATAGTAACAATTTTTTATAATATTTTTTGTTATTCATACCTCATAAGTAAAAAAAAATAGAGCTGCAGTTGCCTGTCACATAATCCGTTTTAGAAGGGGTTTTTCGATGTTATGAGCGTATTACAAAATTATTTTTGCTTATCCAAGTAAATTTCATAAGTCGGTCGACTATTACTCGTTAACTCGTAAGGCCTACTTAGCAGCGATAACGTACTCTAACAAAAATGACAGCTTAATATTTCTCAAGCCGATTCCTTAATAGAAACGCATTCTTGACACACCTCCAATATTTTTGAAAAACCTATCCAATGACACCCCACACAATACAATAGACGACTAAAAACATCACCCTGCTTTACATTATGTGTATGGGAGGGTACATACAAAAAACTTTTTTTAAAGTTTTTGTTTCCTGACTATATCGGCGTGATTAATATGTATAACCATATTAGTCATAACTAATTATAGCTTTTAGTACCAAGAATTTGAGATAAACTGCGGACATACGGACAGACAGATATGACGACACTACGTATAAGGGTTCTTTGTTGACTACCGAACCTTAAAAAAGGAATATTTGTAAGTTCTCTCATAGTTCTACTTTAATTCTCTTACGAATAATTCGAAATGTTAACTAATATATACAGATGGGCAGACAGACGGTGGTCTGTCCATCTTACTAACTATTCATTGGACAATTTGTTGTTACAATTGATTTTTAAAGACACTGTGAAACTTACAAAATTGTAAATAACATTATCTTAAGAAAAAAAAAAGAAAAAAAAGATTTTTTTTTCCTTTCTTTTCTCATGTATGAAACGAATAGGTATAAACTATTTTCAGAATAAATTTTACCAGGAGTTCAGGGACAGCAATGAGACAAAAAATAGTTTAACGACCCAAAAATGTGCTGTTTTTTTATTAATAAGATATGTGAAAATAATATAATTTGGGGGTCAACTGAGGAAGCGTGCTCGTCGCGACCCCTGCCAGCCCTTTTCAGGGCTGCAATTCCTCTTCTGTGCATACCATGCGGGACAACGGCTATTATAATGTTAGGGCGTCCCCCGGAAGCGACGTACACCGGTCTGTCCCCGCTGGTGTGTGCAGAGTGCAGTTCGGCGTTGGGGACCGCCACCCAACACGCTGTGCACCTAGCGGCGGGAAGTGGAGGGAGGAGTGCAGAGTAGCTGCGTGGAATGTGAGAGGTGGGATTGAGGAGAAGATGAATGAAGTGATTGATATTATGGAAGAGAAAAGATTGGATGTGCTATGTTTGAGTGAAACCAAGCGAGGAGGCAGTGAACTTGCCGACTTGCCCGGAGGAGGCATCGCTTTGTGGTCAGGGGTACCACAAGGAGATAGGGGATGCCAAGGGGTAGGCGTTTTACTGTCCTCTCGTATGGTTAATTGTATGACTGAGTATGAATGTATAAATCCCAGACTGCTTTGGGTACGCCGCAAGATGGGGTTGACAAGAATTTTTGTTTTGGCAGTATATGCCCCAGTGTCCTCTGTCGGTTTGGCTGAACTAGAGCAGTTCTGGGAAAATGTTAGAGAAGTTCTAGCGACGGTTGAAGAGAACGAAAGAATTGTTGTGTGTGGAGACATGAATGGATGGGTCGGGACAGCTCGAACAGGATTTTAGTCTGTCCTAGGCAAATATGGAGATAAGAGAGTAAATGATGCTGGTAAGATTGTGCTAGGACTGTGTATGGAAAAGGATCTTTTTGTGGCTAATACCATGTTTGGGCACAAAAGGATCCATCAGTACACGTGGGAAAGAAAGGGTGCGAGAAGTATGATTGATTTATTCCTGGTGGATAGCAGACTTAAGAAGCAGGTAATGGACACAAGAGCGTATAGAGGAGCCGATCTCGGGACGGACCACTTTCTGGTGATAACCAGAATAAGGGGTCTGTTCGCAGCATGGCGACATCGCGTAGTGTCCAAACCTGCAGCGGTTAGCCGCATTAAAAGCTGGAAACTGCAGGATGCGACCACCAGGAATGAATATGAAAGGGTATTATCCAGTAAGCTTGATGATAGATTGAAAGTGTTGAGCGAGGATGTTGAAGAATGCTGGCAGAACCTTAGGGATAGTATGGTTGAGGCTGCGAAAGAAGTGTGTGGAATGAATAAGATTGGGAACGGCAAAAAGCGTGATGTGTGGTGGGATGATGAGGTGAAAGTGGCTGTGTATAAGAAAAAGAAAGCATGGCGAGACTACCTTGCTACTAATGACTGTGGTATGAAAAATTTGATGAAAGACAGGTATAAGCTGCAGAAAGCAGAAACGAAGGCACTAGTGAAAGAGAAGCGTGAAAGGTGTAGGGTGTTAGATGAAAACAAGATGTCGGACAACTTCGAGGAAAATTCCAAATTATTTTGGAAAGAAGTACGTAAGATCCGAAGTGGTCCGGCACCTTGCAGAATGAATAAAGTGCGTTCGAAAGAAAACAACCTGCTTACAAATAAAAAGGATGTTCTGCAGCGATGGAGTGAATACTATGGAGAACTGTATGAGAGTGGCGACTCCGTCTCTGATACTGAGAGCGATTCTAATGAATTGCCACACTCGGGCCAGGGACTGGAGGATGCCATTAGTATGAAAGAGATTGAGAAAGTGATAAGAAGTTTGAAATGTGGAAAGGCTGCGGGAATTGATGAGGTGACTGCTGAGATGATCAAGTATGGTGGTCCTAGGGTCTGGGATGCCTTCTGTGCACTCTGCAACCTTTGTTGGCAGAAGGGGGAGGTTCCAGAGGACTGGCGCACGGCAGTCATAGTACCTCTATATAAAGGGAAAGGTTCCTACCTAGACTGTGCGTGCTATAGGGCCATCAGCTTGGTCAGCTTAGCGAGTAAAGTCTATACTAAAGTATTGACTGAACGTATGAAAGGTGTTTCAGAAAGATATTTGTGGGAGGCGCAAGGTGGATTCAGGAACGGTAGGGGTTGTATGGATCAGATTTTCTCGCTTCGCGTTATCGTGGGAAGGTTTCTGGCTTTAGGTCAGAAAGTTTTCTGCGCTTTCGTGGATCTAGAGAAAGCATTCGATAGAGTAGTGCGGAAGAAATTGTGGAGTCTTCTGCCTGAATATGGCGTGGAGGGCTCCTTACTGCAGGCTGTGAGGTCATTATATCGAGACCACAGAGCCTGTGTAAGGATAGACGGTGACATGTCGCCCTGGTTTGAAGTCTGTTCTGGTGTCAGACAGGGCTGCGTGATGTCTGCCTGGCTATTCGTGCTGTATTTGGACAGTTGCCTCCAGAGATTGAAAGGTAATATGAGTGGTATGGGATGTGGTGACACAGTGGTAAACTGCCTATTGTACGCTGACGATGCTGTGCTAATAGCACCATCAGAAGCAGAGTTGCAGACACTAGTCACGTGCATGAAAGAAGATTGTGAAGTAAAAGGATTGAAAATGAATGTGAACAAAACTAAGGTTCTGGTATTTGAAAGAGAAGCGGAACAAACGAAATGTGTGATTAGTGTAAATGGAAAATGTCTAGAACAGGTGAATGAAATTGTGTACCTGGGGAGTGCGTTTTCGAGGGATGGAAGATGTGAGTTGGATGTGGAGAGACGGGTAGCAGCTGGCAATAAAGTGAACGGTGCTCTGTCCGCATTAGTGGGTAGTGTGAATATATCTAACACTGCTAAAATGGCCATCCACAATGCAGTGTTGGTGCCGACTTTGTTGTACGGCAGCGAGGCATGGATATGCCCGAAATCGAGTGAAAGTATGATAAATGCTGTGGAGATGCGGTCTCTCAGAAATATGTGCGGTGTCACGCTTGCGGACAGGATAAGCAATGATGAGATACGCAGTATGACAGGGTTGCACAACAGTGTTATTGTAAAAATGAAGAAAGGAATGCTTAGATGGTTCGGGCACATGGAAAGAATGAGTGATGGAAGACTGACGAAGAAAATATACAGAGCGAAAGTGAGTGGTAAAAGAAGCCAAGGAAGACCAAGGCTGACTTATGAAGATCAAATAGCCAGAGTGTTAGCAGACGGAAATGTCAAAAGCACTCGCATACCTAGGCGAAAATGTGTGAGGAGAATGATGAGATTTGAGGAAGCGAAAGAGGTGTGTAAGGACCGCGACTCCTGGCGCTCCGTCCTCTCTGACTACCCCGTTGGGGATACAGCGTGAAGTTATGTTATGTTATGTTATGTGAAAATAATAACATTTGACTTCAGCCTCTCAATCCATTTTATTAGTGATATACCGTGAAGATACGTGTAAATATTTGTAAACACTCACAAACAACTTCTTGAATAGTATAATATTGGGTCCTTACATATGAAATTAGCGTTTTGTCGTACTGACCAACTTTGATCTGAAATATCTCCTCTTTGGTTAAGAATTCCAAATTCAAATTTATAAATTCATTTAGCTGGTACATTTGACTTTTGAAAACAGTCATTCATTTGTTTTTTTCGAAGGATTAATGATGTGTACGGCGCTGGTGTCGCAAAAGAAAGCACGGTACGTTTTTGGTTTCAACGTTTTCGTTCTGGAAATTTCAACCTTGAGAACCAACCCCGTGGACGGCCGGAGACCAAAGTGGAAAATGAAAAATTAAAGGCTATTGTGGAAGCGGATCCATCACAAAGCACTTCAGAGATAGCTGCAGGCTTCGGGGTAAGTGACAAAACTGTATTAATCCACTTGAAGCAAATCGGGAAAGTAAAAAAACTTGAACGATGGGTACCTCATGAATTGAGTGAATCGAACTTGCAAACACGCGTCGACTGCTGTGTTATTTTGCTCAACCGACACAATAATGAAGGGATTTTAAAACGAATCATTACTTGTGATGAAAAGTGGATACTGTACGATAATCGGAAGCGCTCGTCGCAATGGCTGAACCCTGGAGACCCAGCCAAATCCTGCCCTAAACGAAAATTGACTCAGAAAAAGTTACTTGTGAGTGTTTGGTGGACTAGCGCCAGTGTCGTTCACTATAGCTTTCTAAAATCTGGCCAAACGATTATGGCAGATATCTATTACCAGCAACTGCAAACCATGAAGGAAGAACTAGCTGCTAAACAAGCGAGATTGGTCAATCGCTCTAGGCCACTGCTGCTTCACGACAACGCAAGACCACACACTGCACAACAAACAACCACTAATTTAGATGAGCTACAATTGGAATGTCTGCGACATACACCGTAGTCCCCGGACCTTGCTCCAACAGATTACCATTTTTTCCGGAATTTAGACAACTTCTTACAAGGAAAAACATTCAACTCCGATGCGGCAGTCCAAACCGCCTTCAAAGAGTTTATTGATTCTCGCCCCCATGGTTTTTTTAGTAAAGGGATCAATGAACTACCTATAAGATGGCAAAAGTGCATAGCTAACAACGGTGCATACTTTGATTAATTAAATACATTTTACAAAAAAAAATTTGACTTTATATTCCTCCCGTACAAAACGCCAATTTCATATGTAAGGACCCAATATATAATAGTAGGTTATTGTAATGAACGATGTACATTTTCTTATCATTACAGTTACAGCATGCAATGTTGCTTATCAAGAGTATTATCACAAAAACACATCAATAAGACATGTACGATAAACGTAACTGTTGTTAAATATCAATCCACTTAGTTTCATGTTTTCAAATCTGTAAAGTATTACAGAGATGAAGAAATAAGCCTTTTGCAAGTGTCTTTTGTACAGAAGCATTTATTTGTACAGTGAACATCAAAATTAGTTGATTAAAATGTATTATCAAAAAGATGACATGATTGTACATAGTTTACAAGTGAATCATGATAAACAACCGACGGATAGGTTATTTTTTTATTTTACAAAGTACATTTCCAGATTGATCCCATTTAAATTTCATTTATATTGATGCATATTTGTTGGTTTATATATTTGGTATATACCAAATAACACCAAATAACGCGAACTGGTTATAGCCTTTATTTACATCGATAATTCTCTTGAATGTCATTTGTCAACTATCGTTATCCCCACATGGTATAATGGTAGTAGGAAGAAGGTATAAATTACCTGTAATTTAATAAATTCGAGTCAGTCCTGTGGCTGACAGAGAATACGGCTGTCGGCTGTCGTCTTCGGATTATTAGAATATTGCTAGGGTGTAATTATGATGTAACTTTTTTACTGCTCTTTTATAACTGATTGATATTGGATATGATATGATATTGATAATGGGTAATAATATTCCATGTTGGATCTGTTGTGTAACGTAAATAAAATATACACATGTATTAAATAATATGAAATAAATCTACGGAACCTACGTATTAAAAATAATCAATGAAAGGTTCTCGAAACTGCGTCTGCGTAATTCTACAGCGCGTCGCGAGTTGTTGCATTGTGAGGGTAATTTTTAGTTAGCGGTCGCAAAGTCCATGAGTGAATCACGACACAGACCTCCGAAGTTGACACTCGTCGTCTAACGTCTGCTTGTTGAGTGCAGTGATAATTACGTGTATCTTCGTCTCTGCGTAGATACTACAATTGGAATCCCGCTGGAGTGAGTTCCTATTAATTGAGATTGAATTTAGCGCTGTAATAATGATAAATTGTGAGCTGTTTTAACGTTTTTTAAATTGTAAACGTTGTGCTGTTAGTGCGTGCTTGTTTCTCGAGACACTGGACCTTGAACGCTCCTCTAACTACCGATCGTGCCTACGCCCGCTCTAATACATGCGCTCTGGGTTTCCAGGATTTCAACTTCTAAGTACAAGATTCCAACTTCCAATTTCCAACAACAAGTTACCAACTTCTAAGCACAAAGGATTCCAACTACTTCGGACTGGAAGCCTCCAAGGTACCTGCTTGTACCTGGTGCTCGTGCTCGTGCTGTACCTGCGAACTGCAACTGCATAGACTGAACCAGAGCTTCTGAGCGGAACTGCCGGAGGATTCAGGCCAGTGACTCTCAAATATCTGCAAGGGACCGGGTTGTACGGCGTATGGCGGATTGTTGGCATAATAAACCAGAATACTACAGGATATAAACTGGTTTATTTGACCCACACCTATAGTCTATCTACCTACCTGTTCACGGGTTACTTTACTTCAGCACCCACTAAGTAACCCCGGGACAGTTGGCATCTTTTGTTAAAAGAAGAAAAATAACTTCATTACCAAATCAGTGAGTAATAACAGAA
Source organism: Zeuzera pyrina (assembly GCA_907165235.1). Classification (NCBI taxonomy): domain Eukaryota; kingdom Metazoa; phylum Arthropoda; class Insecta; order Lepidoptera; family Cossidae; genus Zeuzera; species Zeuzera pyrina. Next base: position 11,712,149 of record OU015639.1, on the reverse strand, counting down.
AGTCTATTAGTTTAGCAGGCTTTATTTATAAAGTTATTTTTATAATTTAGTTTTGATTAGTAAAGGATAGTAATTTCGTACTTCTCTAGTATCTAGATAACTGGCTTCTTTAATAATGTTTTGATCTTAGAAATAAATAGGTACATAGGTATATTTAGTGGAAAAAATTGTAAATATTTGTATATGTAACAAAATAAGTTTTTGACTCATTGAGACTGTGTATGGTATAGGACCATCAACTTGGTCAGTTTAGTAAAGTGTATAGCAAGATATTGACTAAACGTATGAAAGGCTTTTCTGAAAGATATTTGTGGGAGGCGCGAGATGGTTTTAGGAACGATAGGAGTTGTATGGATCAGATTTTCTCGCTCCGCGTTATCTTGAGGAGATTTCTGACCATAGGTCAGAAAGTTTTCTACACTTTTGTTGATCTATGAAAAAGCATTCGATGGTACTCCATCGAATAGAGTAGTGCAAAAGAAATTGTGGAATCTTCTGCCTGAATATGGCGTGGAGGTCTCCTTACTTCGGATTGTGAGGTCATTATGTCGAGACCACAGAGCCTGTGTAAAAACAGATGGTGACTTGTCGCCATGTTTCGAAATCTGTTCAGGCGTCAGATAGGGCTGTGTGATGCTTGCCTAGCTGTTCCTGCTGTATTTGGGCAGTTGCCTCCAGACATTTAAGGTAGTATGAGTGGTATGACATGTAATGATACAGTGGTAAACTGTCTATCTTACGCTGACGATGCAGTGCCTATAGCACCATCAGAAGCAGAATTGTGACACTAGTCACGTGCATGAAACAAGAATGTGAAGTGAAAAGATCGAATTTGAATGTTTACAAAACTAAGGTTCTGGTGTATCGAAAGGGAAGTGATAAATGTGGGATTTGGATACATGGAAAATGTCTAGTACAAGTGAATGAAATTGTGTACCAGGGAAGTGTGCTTTCGAGGAATGGATGGTGTGAGTTGGAAGTGGAGTGGCGGGTAGTAGCTGACGATGAAGTGAACGGTGCTCTATGCGTATTAGTAGGGAGTGTTAATATATCTAACATCCACAATGCGGTATAGATGCCAACTTTATTGTATGGTAGCGAGGCCTGGATATGCTCGAAATCGAGTGAAAGTATGATAAATGCGATCTCTTAGAAATATGTGCGGTGTCACCCTTGCGGACAGATACGCAGTATGGCAGGGTTGCAGGGTTGTGTTATTGCAAAAATTAAGAAAGGAATGCTTAGATGGTTTGGGCTCATAGAAAGAATGAGTGATGAAAGACTGACGAAGAATAAGGAAATATAATAAGGTTTATATCTTAACCGACTTTTATGACCTGCTTGGGAAGGTAAGCAGATGATATAGTCCATATTCTACTTTTATACATATCTGTGCTGGAAGATAGAGAACTGCTGCACTCTATAGGTAAATACCTATAGAGTTACCTATATGTCCAGCGCAGAGAAATAAACGGCTGGTACGCTCTATTTTACTTTTATGACTTGCCTAGGAAGAAAGCAGCTGGTTTCTACGTTTCATTTTTTTCTGGGTCGGAACAGAAGTATTGAAGTTCTACAAGATAAAAAACTCTTAAAGCAATTACTCAAGAAACGTCCAATTCCCTGCCTTAAAAAAAAATCCTGTGACAAATTGTATTTGACGTAAATATTATATATCAGAAACGTAGGTCGTAGTCATAACCACTGTGTTACTGAGGTTATTTATTACAAGTAATTTATAAAACACTTAAATGTCGTATTTTTTCTGTGATATTTCAGCCAACGTCTTATTAGAGCTCTAGAAATACGTTATTAGTACAATTTCTCGCCATAATCCATGATAATTAGATTATCTTAAACGGCTTTTATAGTACTTAATCGTGTTTTGTAATAATCACAGGAGGGGTTATTGATTTGTGACGACTTCAAAATATTGAATTCATTATTATGCTCAAAAGTCTCGCTTGGATCGAAAAGAGGTATGTCGGATGTTTTTAACGTTGTCTGACTGTCTGTCTATGTGCATGTGCGTATGTGCGAACAGATGAACGCAAACATTTATTAGCTGAATGCGAATTTTTTCTTTGAAAACATTAGTTTTTAAAAATGTTCTTAGTTGTCGAGCTATTCTTAGAACAGTGTAAACATAACAGTAGAATGTCTTCATAGAAACTTAGCATATGCGGTTTGTATGTGTGCGCACCGATCCTCACGTCATGACACGCACACGATGGCAATATTTTGGGTGAATATGGGTAATTATTGTAGCGCTAGTCGGGGTCGCATGCGGCGGAAACATCCGACCGCTTCCGTTTGTCTTTAAATTTTTCATCATTTCATCATAAATACGAAAATGTCTAAATCGCATAAATGAACGTATTATAGTGTTCTTAAATGGCCAAATAATTGTTGTCATTCAAATGCTGAGTTATCATTCTTCATTATAACTACAAGAAATTAAATTTAACAAACACGAAAAACTTATCCTATGCATTGTTTCTTATTATTATGTACTAAATGTATTACTGAGCGAAATGCTCTCCACATCTCACACCCTACGCTGCAACCCTTTATTAATCCATTATTTGTTTAGGATCTTCAGTTTTGAATCTTATGCGAAAGAAATTTGGGCACTATTGGGGCCAAAATATTTTTAAAGGTACCTTTATTTCTCTCTGTGATGTTTAGTACATAATATAACGGTAATTATCTGTACATGTATGCATTAATTAATGACATACTTTTTTTTTATGTAACGGTTATAATTATTCATTCAAATGAACTCAATGTGAAAACCTGTTACTCAAATTCGGAAAAACCGATATTCAGATAAATCTCGAAGAAAGTTGACAGTATTAAGAAAAAAATTGAAATGTCGTAGTTCTAAGTATCCACATGGGTATACTGAATCATTTCTAGACGACATAATATAATACATTTTTATATATTCGACGCCATCGCTGAATTATTGATACCTGTTAACTCGTGCTACTCGGGAAAAAAATCAGAAACAAAATGTCGACCAAAATGAAAATTATTCACATCAAAGTGCCATAAATATGAAGTTTCCGGTTCAATTTAAAACATTTTCATGACTATAATAACGTAATTCTTATCACGTTACAAATTTCTTAGTTATTTCACTTTCAACTTTTCAAATATATTAATAGATTGACAGGAGCAAATAGATATTTAATAACTCACCTAAGTTATGATATAAGAGAAAAATGTAAAGGCTTTCCATGAAAATTCACGGTCAATTTCCTGAGAAATGGCCAATTCTTGTAGACCGTAGAATAGAACTTAGTTTCATATTTTGCCGGTATTCTTCGTTTGAAGACGGCTTTTAAGAAACTGGCAGTCTGTCACGCCGTTACGAATAGTTAAATCGACAACGAAAGATAAGAGTAAAGTGTCAAAAAGAAGGACAATTGTGTTGTAATGTTCTATAATACTAGTCTTTTCAATTTACGAATATGTATAATACATACATACAAAAACACACTCGCACACAAACATACATCCACACACGAGTACCTTTACATTCAAGCACGTGTAATCACAACACTAATTCTATTATTACAGGTGAACAAAAATGTCATACTATATTTGTGCATTACTTAGTTGACCATGCTCCACACACTGAAGCAGTCTAATGATAATTTCCATTAACATAGGATAACATTCAACTGTCAACATTAAAATTCAACCGTCACTATTCTACGGTTTTATCATATGATTGATTGACATAGGCAAAAGGTGGATATTACAACCACCGTGTCAGTTTCTGAATTATTTGATAGTATTTCATTAATGTCGTCGGCGATGACGAGTGGAATCTTTGGCAAAATTCCTCAACAGGCATTATAAATTTCTCGAGTTCGTATTGAACACAAATCATAGTTCGCTTAAATAACATAATTTAATTATTAAGTCCTGTTCAAAAATAGCTTTTTTGTCATTTTTTTCTCTCTCCTGTACGGTCCATTTAGTTTGTAGGAACAAGACGAGCAAACGTTTGTTATTTGGCTACAGTCTGGCTCGATGGAAAGCAACTACGAGACCAAAAGTATATCTTTGCTCAGAATGTATACGAGTATATATTCATATTTGACCGAAAATTGTATTGTACAAATACATCAAATGTTTCTTAACGCAATATTCATATTGTTTTTTAGCATACAATCTTATACTACTAATGGGCAAAAATCTCTTTTATTAATCTTCTTTCCTCCTTCTTCATAACATTATTTTAATAGGATTTGTTACGGTGTAATAGGCAGTCCGGCAGCTGTAGTCGTCCAAACCCTTGTCAACCCCCTTCTTTTGTGTTTCAGACTGTCGCGCTTTTTAACAGCAGGTGGCTATAACCTTAATTATTTATGAAGTTTTGAAAGTACACCCTAAGGAAAGCAGCGACAGCCTTGCATTTTAGGTGGGATGTAAATATAAGGCGAAAAACGTGATGTTTTATTCTTTATGAATTTAACACGAAAAACTGTATTCTATTCTTAACGTTTTTAGCGCTGTTATATTTTGCTTTTAAACTCATTGCGAGAAAAGGATTTGGGATAGCACTTTTAGGGATACACCTGAGGATACGCATTGTTAGGATTTGCTTCAGAATGCTTTAATGAGTATAATAATAAACTGACGAAGAGCCGGTGACATTTGGACGCCAAACCATAAAAATTAATTCATTAAAATGACCAAAAGCTCAAAGTCGCTAGCTATCTTCATTATGCAACGTTAATCAGAAACGTTAAAATGTTAGGAACTGACGTAATTCAACAATAAGTCACGTGATAAATTCTATACGGCTACGCCAAATCCCATGACTTTTTCACTTTCTCTTATGGACAAAGAGAAAGTAAAATTTCTACGTAAGATATGGACTCACATGTGATCGAGGTAGACGTCTTACTTTGTCTTAACACAAAGTAGTTAAACGTGAACAACTAAATAGTAAGTTTTTAATCGACTTCAAAAAAAGCAGGAGGTTATCAATTCAACTGTATGTTGTTTTTTTTTTGTATGTTTGTTACCTCATACTCCGTCATTCATGTACCGATTTTGAAAATTCTTTTTTTGTTTGGTAGGTAATACTTCAGAGATAATTACATTTAAATTTCATCGATATTGGAGCTTGGACTTCGAAAATACACCAAAAAACACGACCTGGTTATAACCTTTATTTATATTGATGATTCTCTGGTACATCGTTGCCCTCCGGAATTAGAAAGAAGTTAATTGCAGACCTGACCTAGATATTTATTTAGGTCAAAATCACTCAAAAGGGAGAAATAAACAATTTTTATTAAAACAAATTAAACCGGCTTCAAAAAAAAATTGAAAAGTATAAAATAACTATCTTTTACTAATCAAAACTCTAGTACAATTAAAATAACTTTATAAATACGTTACACATACCTATATAATTAAATTTGACAGTTATTGAAGTCGGTGCCAAATCAATGTGCAACAACAGTAAGTCTATTAGTTTGGTGGGCTTGGCACCGACTTCAGTAACTGTAAAATTTAATTATGTAGGTATGTGTATCGTATTTATAAAGTTATTTTAATTGTACTTCAGTTTTGTTTAGTAAAGGATAGTATTTTGTAATTTTCGGTGTTTTTATTTTTGAAGGCGGCTTAATTTTTTTAATAAAAATTTTCATAATATTGATCTGGGAAAGAAACTTATCTGAGAAAGAAAACATATGAGTAGGGTGTCAGTCACCTATGTATCTTGCCGTACAGGTCGTAAAGATTGGCCATGAGACAGAGTCAAAGTGAGATCAAATATTTATTTCGAGAAGTGAGATTAAGGTGGTAACTTTGTTGCGCCAGATGCTTACCCAACTCCGTATGACAAATGTGAAGTCACGTATGCATGTAAATATTTTTTATTTCTTTGTGTCATTATACTTGTTTGAGATCCAAATGCATCATCATCAACATATATTAATCCACTGCTGAACATAATTCACTCCTAATGATTGCCGCTTAGGCTCATTTAGCTTAGTCCGATCTTCATTTTATCTCACCCGATAGCCTACTTGCACAAATCACTGCTTCATTTCGCCAAGATCTACTTTGTCTACAGTTCTGTTGTCAATTCCTCGTCAAATTAGATTCAAAAGTATAATATAAAGTATTATGCTTTGTCTACCACGATTGAGATGTGACATGAAGATATATCTGTTTCAAAAACTAAAATCTTGACTGTTACAAATTTTGAAACGTAAGTTTATGCAGAAGCTAGTTTTTACGGAATGCTTACTTTGGTCCTAGTGGAATTTATCTTGTCAGCTGAAACGTCGGAGTGCTGAGTTCGCTCTAGTTTGAGATGGCGACGCGCTTAAGGGCTTTCTGCTTGGGGTATTTATATCGGTCAATGTTCCCATAGGCCCTATCTTATTTATGTTCTATCAAAATCGTGGAGATGGGTTATTTATTTGTGTTCTCATAACATTTAGTATAAATGATAAGTTTTTGCGCTTGATGGGATATTTGTTTGATGGGAATAATTTGTTTGACAAAAATAATACGTACGAAATTTCACTTCATTAGCCATTTAAAATTTAAAATGGTCATGAAGGATAAATTTGGTGAAAAAGTTTCAAACTATCCAATTAGCAATAAGATCATTTACTGTAAAATATATACTACTTTAATTTTTTTATTTGTTATACAGAAATATTGCCGTAACCTCAGTTATTATAATACGATATATGTCAGCTATTTTAAGGTAGGTAATATAAACCTATATAGTATAACTGTTGTAGGCTTTGCCATAGCAGCATTAGAAGCGTAGTCACAACCATGATTTTGCTTGTTGAATAGCTGTTTGAGTTCATAGACAGCGTAGACCAGTAAGACCTAGACAACGCTTTTAAAAGTTCCTGCGACTGTCTATAGCTTAGTAATATATTACTTAAAAAGCGATCACGCCCACAGCTTTCCACTTATCTGCGTTTTATCTCGATGCGACCAATCAAATAACAGTACACCGTTCTACGCCCCACAAATTTGGTCACGTTTTCATTATAAAATTACTCAACGCGTCATCTATGGGATAACTGGTCTGTGATAGATTAATGCAATTAGATAGATAAAAATAGTTATAAAAGCCTTACCACATCTAACTCAAATCGAACTGTTGAAAACACTCTGAAATTTACAATTTTATTCAGTTGTTCTGGGCATTTTCTATTAACCCATATTTCGCGTTCCGCTTGCATGTCTTCTCTTTCAAACACTACAATTTTAGTTTAGAATGAAAACATATCTTAATTTATCTCTACTTATCATTAAAGTTGGACAAAAATAGCTACTACCAAAAACTCGTACAATAATCACTGGTCAACATAAGTTTTGTTTCCTTTTTTTTTCTGTTATCGTATTGGGTATTTCTATGGCACCGTCTATGAAAAAAATACTGGGAGATTGTTAACAGCTTTACTTTTTGAAATATACAGTTTTATTATTTTGACAAAAAAATACATAAAATTAATACATTATGCTAACAAAATTTCTATTGAACACTATCAAATAATCTTTTATTAGATTTCCTTGAATGAACGACTTTAGGTGGATCTCGTTGCAAACTCCAGTAGTAGTCTGCCATCATATGTGAGTCCCACCGGCCCTGATACCGCTATTCCATTGTCCGAAGATCCTGATGGAATCTTTCACCCTGCTCCTCACTAAAATCACCCAGACTTTGTGGAAATCGGTCTAAATGCGAGTGCAGGAAGTGGATTTTTATGCTCATGTTGCACCCTAGCTTTTGCAAGTTCGATAGCATGGACTCTACAAGCTCGACGTGGTCGTCAGATTTCTTTTTGCCTAAGAATTTTTTTTTCTTTTAAACGACATGCTAAACTTTCAGAAGCTTCTTTCGGTAAGTTCAGATCTCTTACTAAGTGATTTAGTTCTTTCTGATTAAATGGTTGAGGTTCTTAGCTAAATTTGTAGTCTGAATCAGAGTCTTCACTTGATGTATTTCGTTCGAGTTCACAGGGATTTGGATCATCAGAATGTCAGATGTGCTGGGTTGTACCTCTCGTGATTTTAATTGAGGTCGTGGAGCAGAAGGTAAGTTAGGATATGACCACTTATTTCGATTTCCAGTGTTAATTCCGTTTATTTTCACAACGCAGAAGTAGCAATCGTCATGATGGTTTCGAGGTTCTCGCCAAATCGTGGGTGTTACGAACATTACTGCATCTCTTTTTCCACCGGACCATAACCGTAGACATACCACAAATTTCTGGCATACAATATGAGGAACTCATGGCTTGTCCTGATTACACAATTATATTTTAAAGTATTGATGATATGCAATTTTTACAAAGTCCGATATAGGTTTTCGATATTTTGCAAATACATATTCACCACAAATATAGCAAAAACAGTCGAGATTAAGCACACAACATGTACTTGACGAAGCCATATCGAAAACAACAACAAAATATTATATTTCAGTGTCCAATAAAAAACGCAAATCTAAGTAAAAATAGTAAATGGATTAATTGGCTGTAACTCAAAAACAAAAGCTGTTAGAGAAAAATTGTTGCCGTATTTAAAAAATACGCGTCAATTTGAGATAGAAACAAAAAAAATCACAGGAAACATACGATTTTTTTTTTGTTGACTACTACAAAAAACTTGTACAGTAATCTTTGAGGATGTAGTTTTGCTTCGTCATCGCTAAGTCCAAATACCTATTGTCGAAAGAAGAGTCCATATCTACTCTCGAAAGAAGAGTGAAGGTGTATTTTTACTGCTTCTAGATTTTATGTATAGCCGGATTAGGAAACGTCATCACGCTATGTATGTAATATATGGATAGCTACTAAAATGATTGAGCAATTGATAAGAATTTTGGCCATTGTTTTCTAGAAGCTTAATGTATTGCGTCACTAGTTGAATGTCTAATTCTAAAGCAATTTGTAACTTTGTTTTACGACCGAGGGAGCTTAGAATTTTCAAAGGACTCTCCGGGAACAGTGTAAAAATCGTCTGTAAATAAAATACGACGGTTTTATAAATTTAATCGAAGACTACAGATTTATTGCACGCTGTACCACTACTGGCATCAATCCGTAAGACATTACGATCTTGCGATTTATAACCGTACGAGGAAACTGAAATCGAATAGATTCATTGTGTGTTTCTTTTTTGAAGTCAAGGATAGCTCCGGCTTACGAAGTTTTTGTTATTTTGTAAGATTATATATTGAAAACATTACGATCTTGCGATTTATAACCATACGAGGAAACTGAGATCGAATAGATTCATTCTTTGTTTCTTTTTTGAAGTCGAAGATAGATCCGCCTTACGAAGACTTTCTTATTTTATAAGATTATGTAGTGAAATTTGTTTAACTTTCTGTTCCACAATTTTAACCCATTTTTATGGTGCGTGCATAAAAGTAAAAGGTACCCATAAATTCACTTATACATTACTTATGCATCCATCTGTCACAGTCAAAATCCTCAAAAACCATGCGGCATAGAAACTTGTAATTTGGTACATTTTATCAACCCATATATTCCACGCCAGTTTATAAAGACTGAAATATAAATACTAATCTTAACCAATTTTACCAAACGTGTTTGTGTTACATAGCCAAGAACACTCAAAAACTGCATCTTTAAAGCTAAAACAATAGCAGTATGAAACTCACATAATCGGTTCAAGAGCTTACAGTTACATAATTATGCAGACAGATCAATGTATAGGTAGATACAGCTTGTGGTACTAACGAAAGTCAGTATCATAAATAATGCAATCTAATATATAAAAATCAATGTTTGTTTTTTCGTATTTTATGGGCTGCCATACCGCTTATCCGATTGCAATGAAATTTGGTATTAAGACAGCTTGAATCCTGAGAAAGAACAAAGTCGCGGGCATCAGCTAATTAGTTAATAAAAATGATCTTTCGTCATTGTAATGTAAAACTTCAAATTGAGTTTTTACTTTAAAACGGAAGATGTTATTATTTTGTCCAATTGTTAGACGAAGGGTTGAAATGGTCACTGGTTAGTTAAAACACAATTTGATGATAGCATTCCAAAGCTTTCATCAAGGCGTATAATTGCAAGGGACCGATTGTGTAGTGACAATATTGTTATGCTGGAACAATTTGCGTATCTTACTGGATATTGCTGCTTCAATAAGCACTAGTCCATGAGATACTATGTAATACAAGATTGTACTGATATTTGAAATAAAAAAATAAAAAAAAGTAGTGGCGACATTGTATTACGATATACGTACATAGTACATACGTAAATATCCTCACGCGGTATCCCTGATGAAGTAGTCGGAGAGGACGGAGCGCCACCCATCGTGGTCCTTGCAAACTTTTTTCGCCTCCTCTGAACTCGTCATTCTCACGCTTTCGCCGAATTATGCGAGTGATTTTGTAATTGCCGTCAGCTAACGGTCTGGCTATTGATTCTCTGGAGTCTTTTGGGTGTGAGTTTCATAAGACAGTCTTGGCATGGTTTTTGCTGTCACTTACTTTCGTTCCGTAAATTTTAATTAACAATCGTTCATCAGTCATTATTTTTATGTGCCTGAACCTATTAAGCATTCCTTTCTTCATTTTTACAATAACATTGTCATCCAACCTTGCCATACTGCGTATCTCTTCCTACTTATTTCACAGTACAAGTAAGCATACAGTATTCTATCTTCATACAAACGCTCCCAAACGACGCGCCTTGAAATCTCGGCATTTTTCGGCATACAACAGTCGCGAGTGCGCCGCGGTTGTTGTCGTACGGTGTGAGACGCTCCCGCGCATTTACTGACGAAATATTATGTCAATCAAGTTTACGAGCATAATGTTCAGTGTATGAATGTTTGAATACATCTATATCGAAACCGGAAATATTTTTCTGTTGCTAATTTGTAGGAAATATATTATCATAATGATCTAGTTAATTTATTGTTGATTTTTAATTATACTGCACACAAAATTCATTTTTTTTGTCCATTTTCACCGTACTAACTCACAAACTTTCGAAACTAGAAATGAAATACTAGTAGAATTGAGTACAAAGGAGAGTCTTTTCCTTTAAAGTAAATAAAAATTTCATTTTTTTTCTTTCAGTTTAATTGGAATATTTACAGTCGATACAGCCCGCTTCGGACAATATTTTTTATGTCCAGAGGAGTAGAGGATTCAGTACATAAATCTAAGGAATATTCTGTAGTTGCTAGATGTAGTGAGATCTGGTAGTGGCAATCGCAATGGATCGGAATTGAACGCTGAGATCGAGGTCGGTTATGCAGTGTGTAGATAGGTTCTAATAATGTAAATAAATACAAACAATGAACCACATACATATATCCTTCACGCTGTACCCATAACGGGGTAGTCAGAGAGGACGCAGCGTCAAGCTTCGCGGTCCTTACATACTTCTTTTGCTTTCTCAAATCTCGTCATACTCCTCACACATTTTCGCCTAGGTACGTGAGTGCTATTGACATTTTCGTCAGCTAAAGCTCTGGCTATTAGTCTTCGTAAGCAAAATAATGTAACGTTAAGAAAATAAATTAACGTGCCATGGAAACGGATCATTTTTATTAAAGTTTTTATCGCAAAAGACAACTACGTTTTTGAATCAAAATAATGACTTGAAATTATGACTATGACTAATGACTACCTAGTCAGTAACGGATTGTAAAACGTTTTAAAAACAAAAAGTTCAAATTAAAACAAATGTTATCAAAAAAACAAAATTAAACAACAAAATAAATAACAAAATGAATAATAAAAATAAATTAAATAACAAAAAATACATTATCTAAAATATTTAATTGCTCCTTTGTTGATGACAGGGTCTGGAATCAAGCCTCGCTTCCTATTTGTTATGGAGGCCTGGACATACGCAAAATCTCGAGTGTCACTGCCTGCTTTCCTTTCGTCAGCCTACAGCACGGAAACCCTTTTCCTATCTGTTATTCGCCCTTCCTTAGGATCGGTTGAGGTGCCGTGCTTGACTGATGCTCGAAATGCTTGGTTAAGTGTTTGTCCGAGTACTAACCTGCCTACCTCGATCTTTTCTCAGAAACACTGGGATGAGCCTCTATGCAAAAATGTTCATTTACAACTTTTAGATTCTTGTAGTACCGAAAAAGATCGGTCTCGCCTCCTGGCTGTTTTTGAGAAGGAGTCAGGACACTGGTTGAAGGTAATACCTTCAAAAAACTTAGGAATCTTAATCGACAATACCACGCTTTCTCTCATAGTATCCCTTCGTCTGTAGGCCAGGACTAACCTTCCTCACTGTTGCCGCTGTGGTGATCTTGTCGATGTACTAGGTCACCACGGTTTATCCTGTTTACGTAGTGCGGGCCGCATGTCATGACATGCTGCCTTGAATGACGTCATTCGGCGGGCTCTTGTCGCCGCTGGCGTTCCTGCAGACTTAGAGCCTGTAGGTATTGCGCGCAGCGACGGCAGGAGACCGGATGGTTTGACGCTCATTCCTTGGAAACTTGGAAGATCGCTGGTGTGGGATGCCACTTGTGTCGATACACTTGCTGTTTCCCATCTGCCGGCGACTTCCAAGTCAGCAGGTGCCGCGGCCAGCACTGCCGAGAACTTGAAGCGGCGTAAGTATGCGACTCTCTCTGAGAGTTTCATATTTACGCCTTTTGCAGTCGAAACTTTGGGTCCCTGGGGCCCCGAAGCCCATCGACTGGTTTCTGATATTTGTAAGAGACTGGTCGAGGCTTCGGGACACCGCCGGGCTGGCAGCTTCTTCCGCCAACGAATCAGTTTGGCTATTCAAAGAGGCAATGCTGCCAGTATGCTGGGTACCTTAAGCAATGACAGCTTTCCAAGCGGCAACTTTGAGGTAGTTTATTGTTTAAGATAATGTGTAGTTTCAAGTTTGTAAATATTAACATATGTATGTATTTTTTGTTATTAATAAAAAATCACGCTTAAAAAAAACAAATGTTTATTTTAATATACGACGTATAAAACAAGAAATTATTTAAATGTAAATTATGCCATTTCCTTCGACTGTATTTTTAAAGGCCATTCTTTTTTTAATAAGGTCAGATTTATATCGTTGTGAAATAGTACGCACGTGCAGTCACAACGACATCTGACGGCCGACTGAAAGACGCATCGTCAGTGTACAAGGCGCCAAATCAATCATAGATTGATGACAGCATAGATTCTAACTCCCATCCAGCTAACTGATTAGTCCATCCATTTCCCGCACCTTTAAAATCGTATCTACTGCGCACGTACATCGGTAAGCCATATAAGATGTGTACTACTCGTACTGTACTTCCAAAAAACATCGAAATGTATCAAAAATACTCATTATTTTTTTTGTTCTTATATTTCTTTGTTTGTTTGTTCTTATATTTGTACTTTTGTTCTTAAAGGTTTTAGACTATTAATTCGATGCTTTGTGCTTTTGAGTTCAGTTGAATGAGCAAAGATGATGCAAGGAGTCGCCAGGCGAACGTGCGGATGTGAAGAAACTATAAAGGTTTTGCCTGTCTACGGAACCTAAGAAGTAGTACAATATAGAACACTGATTGTATGAGTTCAAAACTAGCTAATCTTATATAAATCAAGTCTAGAAGAGAACGGAGGAACATGTCTTTCAATACAACGGAAATCGGACGGTCTGACCGGAACATCCTTCCAAATACCTAATTGGCTTCTCCGGATATAAAGCCGGAACAAAAATTGCTCGACGGCACAGCTTTGTTCGAAACGTTGTGATTAGCAACAACATAAATCTACAAACTGAATGGATACACATTACTAAGTTTACAGATTTACAGGAAAAAAAATTACTTACATTTCAAATTTGTCTGTCTGTTTGTACGCTAATGGCAGATTGCAGAGAACTAATTTATTATACTTGTATCTATATAATGAGTCACCTGTAATCACAGACAAATAAAGAATTTGAATTTGAAATTTCATACAGATTGAACTCGCGTTGAACTCGCAATTTACGATTATTTTTTTAAATTTGGTATATAAATAATAATCAAAGCAATAGTGTCGAAATGTTTCAAAGGCAGCCCATAATCTTTAAAGTAACGTAAAAAGTAAAAGTAAAAAGTCGTTACGCAATATTGAGCGGAATTAATCTAAGTGATGGAGTTTCCTTTCGAGAACAATAAATGTGATAAATCATTATTAGTAAACGAATAAGTCTCCAACGTACCTATAATAACTAAATGAGATGTAGAAACTTTTTTAAACTGTTTAATTTTTAGGGTTGTGTCTGTCGGTCTGTCTGTCACTCATGTATTCGACTTTTTCTCACCTCATACGTACCTACTCGATTTTCTTAGAAACTATGTATCGTATATACAAATATTATGCCACATATTGCATTGACAATAGAATAAAAAAACTTTCAACAACATTTTTAAATTTTTTCCACGTTTTAGTGGTTTTTGAAGAGATGAAGCACCTTCAATTGGCCCAGGGAACAATTTTACTATTCCTGGATTTTTTTTTGATTTTGTAATAATTCCTCAAATCTCATCATTCTCCTCACACGTTTTCGCCTGGATATGTGAGCGCTTTTGACATTTCTGTCAGCTTACGCTGTGGCTATGTCGTCTTCGTATGTCAGCCCTGGTCTTCCTTGGCTTTTTTAGCACTCACTTTCAGATTTAAGAAAGCGAAAGAAGTATGTACGGACCGCGACGCTCGGCGCGTCTTACTCTCTGACTATCCCGTTAGGGATACAGCGTGAAGATATGCATGTATCTAGTAATTCATGTTCATGAAGCTACATTACCCAGCATGGATTTATAAATATTTTAATTATAAAAATGGTTAATTAAATATGTATTTCAGTAATTAATATTTTACCGAACTAACCATCCAGTACTAGATTCGGCTCATAGACTCTCATTTATTTGTGTTAATAAATTAATTTAATTAAACCCAGTTACAAGGTATTTTTGAAAATAAAGTCTATTAAATATCTGAAAAAAAATCTGAGCAAAAACCGAAGAATTTCGATTAAAAATAACAAAATGAGTTTTCTAAATTGTCACAAATAATGTTACCTGTGTCTAGTTTTAAGTCAAAGAAACAGTATTATTATTACACGTAGAAGAGTGCGAAAAAGCTTTGTAAAAACGAGATTAGAGTTTTTTTTATTAATAACGTTATATTTTATTAAGTTATAAGTAAACATAATTTATGAAATTAAATTCAAACGAAATTTGTTTCGAAGAATTATCCAATCACTAAGTACATTACAACTTATCCCTACAGAAACAACATTTATCCTGTTTGGTAAGTAATCAATTAAATTACTTTCGAAATTACTTGATAAACTCCGTCGCGTTTTATCGATTAAAAAAAAAACAGTTTCTGAAAATCTGAACATTTGAAAATTACGTAAATATGAAAATTATATATAAAAATTACATACACATATCTACGAGCATTTCGCATATACATTAGGGTGGTTAAAAAAATTTTTTTAGACTAAGTAGACTTAAATACATTTTAATTCCCGTTTTCTTTACATTTACTTGAAAGCCGTTTCGCTTAAATTAGAGCAGACTGCTTCAGCGCTATTTAATACACCTCAGAAATCTATCTTAAAAAGCCAATAGGTATATTAATAGGTGTAAATAAAAATTTAAAGCTGTTCATTTGTCAGCGCATAATTTGAGAACGGTTGAACAGATTTGGTTATTTTTTTTTAATTGTTCGTAATAAGATTTGTCGTCTGAATATAAGGTTTTCAGAGAAAGAAAAATCGGAAAATTCGGCAAAAATTTAAAATGTTTTTTTCATAGCGTTTTTGCATGGACTCGAGATCATTACTCACTAATAATGCAATACCTACTGAGTCACATCAACGTGCGGCTAAGCGCAGCTGGTTGTTAATAAATAGACAAAGAGGCAATATAATATACACATTATAAAACTGATAACCAATTATGTTCAGGTAGATTGCTTTGCGTAACGATGTGACACCACTTAGTAACCCGCTATTTAAAATATGTATATTATACATAATATCCTCACGCTATATCCCTAACGGCGTAGTCAGAGGATGAAATCCTAGCATCGTGGTAAAGTAAATAGTACTATTAAAATAATGAAATACATCGCGCAAATAATAATTATAGATACTGAGAGTTTTTAGAATTTACAATTTCAACTTTTTAATATCAATTTACATCTCTGTACCCAACAGCTAAAAGATGATAGAATGTTCCTACTCCGACTAAAACATGACAAAAATATAAGAGCTCCGTTTGTTGTCAAGTTGTTAAGGAACTCTTAAGAATTGTGATACTTTTAAATCCAGATTTTTCGGACTCGGATCCACAAAGTCGATTTTAATACCGGATTATTTATGCATTATTGGAATATAAGTGATATGTACTAAAAAAATATTCTGAGTACCCGTGTCTATTTTAAAGTTAATATACGGTGTAATAGTAAATCAGTATACTGAGTCTATTTTAAAGTTATTGCTTTTAGAATGAGAGTTAGGACTAGTTGAAATTGTTTCAAAAACGAAATTAGAGTTGTTTGTTTCCCTATGTATAGTATGAAACTTGGCAATATAAAACACAAGTCGTAGAATTTCTTTGAATAAAATCATGGTTAATGACAATTGGTTAATTTAACTTCTTAACAGTCTGACGTAATGTGACTATATTATATTTTTTGTATGCGAGACACATCAATACAAGTTAATAAACAACATTCTAAACCTGGTGTTATTTTGAATACTGTAACAATCCCAGATATCTTAGTCCCGGTTAAAACCAGTACTCAAGATTTTTTTTTGTAATAAGGCTGTATAAGTGTAATTAGGCATTACGATTACAGGTTTTATATCATGGCAAGATGTAATGTTTCAGCTTGATTTACATATACGTATACATATTATCATACACACAATATACATATTATGTATGTATGGTAAATTATAAATTACAAACACAGATTACATTAAAAAATGAGACGAGCTACAATGTCATTGTTGTCGCTTAATTTTGAGCTTATATGTACTACATAATAAAAAAAAATTAAATCAACAATTTTAACCAAAATTTGACTTTTAAATTGATTTTTCTATATTTCTTTTTACATATTATGAAGCAGTATTTTAAGGTACACAGTAAACGTAAAACTAGGTTTTTAATTTATTCTCGTTAAATTTATTAATACGCTGTTATTTTCATCGATTACATTTTTTTATTAAGTTAATAACTTCGGGCAATATATTTTAAAAATTATGTTTATAAATTGAGTTCCATATTTTGTTATTCGATATTAATTAATCATTAAATTCTAACTGGTTTTAAAAATTCAATAATATATAAGAAAAAAGGATCACTTAAAAATAACACGAGACACATTTTATGCAATTTACTCAGCAATAAAAGTGATCATTATTATTACGTATTTTGAAAGAAATTATTAAAAATATATTACGTTAAACATTTTGTAATAAGGTGATTAAAAACTTACTAAATCATCATAAAAAGGCATCAGAATAGTCAGCATCCGCTTTATATAGAAGAAACATAACGTCCAGTTTATGTTGACGCCGCTGCACCAATTCTGGGCTCCGGACCATCTGTCATGATGGTGATGATCAGACCCCAGTCCACCTATTTTGCCTTAAATTCACTTTTACAATCATTGAAAAAATAATCACAACACTCTTCACTTTATACTTTTAACGTCATATAAGAATTAAAAAGTTTTTGTTCACAAAGTTTTAAAAAGTTTGAAAAAAATGAAGGTCCTAAACTTGGAATAAGAACTTAATTCATGATAGTTTCTGTTATTATACAGTTAGAAAGTTTAAAAGAAAAAATGTAATTCTATTTTCGAATTCAGAGTTCCGTTGTACTGAAGCTGAAACAAGAGGCGTGCGTTCGATAGCAGATCTGAAACTCGACTAACATTCTGTGATACGATATCGCTTCAGTTTTTACGTGGATAACTAAAGACGTCTTTACAGAAAGTTGCGGTATCACTATAACAATATTTTATAAATTGGAAATGATATTACATTGTTAGTAAAAGTTCTGAATTATGTTCATTTGAAAACATATAACGATAAAATATCAAGTTCTTCCTAAATTTTTTGCTGAAATACTTGGAAATAGTTTCATCATGTCTGTATTCCTGTCCGTTTGTTAGTATATGTTACAGTCAATTTTTATTTTACCATCTTTACGCTCACTAAGCTGAAATTTAACACAGAGATATAATATAGTTATCCAAACCCAGAAATGAAATGCAAAAAGCTAAACAATACATTTGAAACCCAATACTCTTTTTGAATTTATACTTCTTTTGGCGCGTTTGGAAAACAGATAAGAGCATTTTTTAGCGTGTGGCGAAATTGCGCGCGCCGATGTAACACTTAATTTATTCTTTTCTATTTCACTCATTTCAAGCGGCCAGTTTTACATGTTTTATATATGGCTAGTTTTCTTTTTTATATATGCCCAGGTTTTCTTACATTCTTTTTTTAATTTTAAATCTGCTTCCGATATGGTTTTGGTCTTGTTTTGTTTTGATGAAATAATGCTTATCACAGATTTAATGTATTAGAGAGTGTGCGTCGGAGTTACATAACCTGATTTCATCGTCTCCATTCTACCATCGAACGACTTGGTGCAACGAGAGTTTCCATCCTTGTGTTGTTGACATCCCTTTCATTCGCACAAAGCGGTTTGTTGCTTCTTTTATAGCGCTTACTGCAAGGGTCTGTAATGCCTTTCCGGTGTCAGTCTTTCCTCATAATTATAACTTGGGGATGTTTAAGCCGAAAGAGTCATTGCTTTCTATTACTGTGATCCTACGTAAGTCCATCAAACACAAAAACTGGCTAAATGCAAGTCAGACTCGTACGGGTTCCGTACCACCACATAATTATTTGTGTTTTGTATTTTTCAAAAAAATGTGTAAAATTCAAAAACAAATTTGGCTTTTGCAGTCGAGACGTCCGCCCATACTCTCCAACCGCAAATGTATGTTTTAACAGTAAAAAAAGTGTGACGAGCTGTGAGAACTTCTTGTTTCTTGTCAAATTTCAAGATTCTTGGTCAACAGGAAGTACTCTATAATTTTTGTTGTTTAAGTAGTTTCATAAATAGTCGTATCTTTTGAGCAATGAACGAAATGATGAAATTTCTACACCTCCAAGAAACTGTATTAACTGTATTTACCTTGATATCTCTACCCGTTCTTTTACACATGGACAACGAATTGAGGGTAAGTGAGTAAAGTTCCATTTTATTCAAACACAGTGTAGTGCATCATAATAATACATATTCAGCAATGTACTAATAGATAACATATCACTCACTTCAAAAGCACATGAAGAGTGTGTGATGCAACACAAAAATATATTGCAGCACACTTTATTATCTGCCTACTGCTTGTAATGTGTCTGATTTCTTATGTATGTATTTAAATGTATGATTCTAAAGTGAGTCGGTACATACATATTTGATTATGACATTTTATTACATTTTTCAGTTATTGATAATGAATACCTAGGCGAAAATGTGTGAGGAGATTGATGAGATTTGAGGAAGCGAAAGAAGTATGTAAGAACCGCGACGCTTGGCGCTCCGTCCTCTCTAACTACTCTGTTCGGGATACAGCGTGAGAATATGTATGAATGTATGATAATGAATACGTGCGTGCAATTACTTTCTGTTTTTTTATAAGTATGACGGTTTTATTATAAGAATGAACAAAGAAATACTTAGATGGTTCCGGCATATGGAAAGGTTGGGCGATGAAAGACTGACGAAGAAAATCTTCAAAGCGAAAGTGAGTAGTACTCGTAGCAGAAGCCAAGAAAGACCAAGGCTAATTCACGAAGATGTTAGCTGACAGGAATGTCAAAAGCACCTGCATACCTAGTCGAAAATATGTGAAGAGAATAATGAGATTCGAGGAGGCGAATGAAGTATGTAAGAGCCAAGAAGCTTTGTCGTTCACAATGACTAACCCGTTAGGGATGTAGCGTGAATATACGTATTATATGGAACGTAGAGTACGAGCCGATGTTCAGAAGTTAAGTTTTTGATTTTTAAATTTAAGTAGTGTAAATTATATAATTATAAATTAACTAACAAATATACTAATTACCACTTGATAAACAAAACGTATTATTTTCGGTTTTAACTGTTACGGTGAGTAAAAATAAATAAATCCAAAAAATCACATGACACCTCAGAATAAGGAAGAGCATCCAGTAAGACCAAGAGGCCAACTTAATTTAATTTAGAAAAGTTTATTCCGAGAATCGAATCCGAAACCTTCAGCTTATAAGATAGATTGCTAAATAAGACGCCAACGAATCAGTCGTAATTTTATAAAATATTTTATTATTTGACTTGAATACTAGTAAGCCGCATCGGCTTCCCACAGATTATATTATTTTTTATTATTTATGAAATGTAATAAACAGGGGTAGTGGATTTCTACCAGTGAAAGAATTTTTGGAATCGGTTCTATAGTTCCCTCGTCTATACCTATACGAACAAATTTTACCTCTACAGAAAGTACAGAAAAATATTTTTAATTCGAATTGGAATAAGTATTCTAGAACATTTCTAATCGATACTGCTTTAGCGATATCCCATTTTAATCGATGAAACGTTTCGTATGTAGATAGTATGTTATGTTCATACATACATAAATACGTTACTATATTAACATTTTATTAAACACAAAAGTTACATTACAGTTTACATGATGCAGAAAGGCAAGCTTATCTACAGAGATTAAATTCAGCTAGAGTTATGAACCCTGTAAAGTCGAAAAACACGTACAAATGAAACTTTTAAATGTAACTGTAACCTATTTTTTCATTTTTGTCTTTAATGTAAACAAACACGAACCTAACAAAAAATTCGCTAAATTTTCACCGTTATACATAGGTAAGTCTAACAGATTACACGTTGCCCTTTAAAACACTGCTTTTCGATTAATCCGTTATATACATGAAACTATAGAATATTTAATAAATTATTTAAATATAAATTAATGGTAAAAGAAGCCAAGGAAGACCAAGGCTGACTAAGATCAAATAGCTAGATAGTTAGCCTACGGAAATGTCAAAAGCACTTGCATACTAAGGCGAAAGTATGTTAGGAGAATGATGAGATTTGAGGAAGCGAAAGAAGTATGTAAGGACCGCGACGATTGGCGCACCATCCCCTCTGACTACCCCGTTAGGGATACGGTGTGAAGATTAGTATGTGCGTATGTATGAAATATTAACAAATAACACTAAATACTATCCAACATACTACAGCATTGAAAAAATTTTGATTATTTGTCGAGTGTTTTGTTTTTAATTTGCATATTACTTAAAGGTTGCCTTCAAGGTTCATAGATCAAATTAGTGTCATAAAATCAGTTCACTCAGGCTCACTCTAATATGTCAATGACACAGTTCATTCTAAATGTAAGGCAGAATAATAACAGAATGCGATTAGCAAACAATAAAATCACCTATTCTTTTAAAGTGTCTTTTAAAAATACAAATTTTTTGCTTATCGTGAAGTTTTAATTCATGGTGGTTTTTATTGAAGCACAAACACACATGGGCAAAAATTCTAATAATGCTTTGTTTTACTAATAACTAATAAGTACGACAACTGAATCAATCATTTCCGAACTAGCCCATCTTTAGTTATGTTAAAAATGTCATAGTCGCCACATTTGTTTACGTTAACCTTTTACTGTGGACATGATATATTTGTAACACTTTACTGGACGTGGAGTCTCACAGACTCCTACTTTCAGTCATTTCTTTTTCATCAAAATAAATCCGTATGATTAAAAATCGTATTGATATTTTATTATAGGTTTGTAGTAATAGACACATCAATTAATGTAATGATCTTTTATTACTATTTATTGAAAAAATAAATAATCAACAATCATAATACTGTTCAGCCTTAATTGACGTGAGATCTCTATTTTGCCTTTTCTGTGCATCTTCATCCTTATTGTAGCACATTTTTTTATAGGTATATACTTACGGTTTAATTACATACAAATTAGACAGAATCACGAATTTTCTTTACATTCCACAATAATACTGTAGTTAGTGTGTGACAGATGGCAATTGTCTACGATACAATGATTAATAGGTAACGCGTTCGGCGATTTGTTCGAAATCGAGTAAGAGTACAACTTCATTTCTTCTCAAGGAAACTCAATAAATATTACAATTGAAGTATATCGAATTTAAAACAGAACTTGGTATATTAAACTGTCAATAATTTAGTTGCTTTCATTGTAATGTTCTTTGTTACTTTCGTTAAAATGTACATTTACTTACGTTTCGTTCAGTAATTACGTTGAAGGTTTGGATACATCGATAGTAGTAATTGTCGTGGTAATAAATCGATAATCGATTTTTTTTGTATAAAATACATAAACATAACATAACATAACTTCACGCTGTATCCCCAACGGGGTAGTCAGAGAGCACGGAGCGCCAGGAGTCGCGGTCCTTACACACCTCTTTCGCTTCCTCAAATCTCATCATTCTCCTCACACATTTTCGCCTAGGTATGCGAGTGCTTTTGACATTCCCGTCTGCTAACACTCTGGCTATTTGATCTTCATAAGTCAGCCTTGGTCTTCCTTGGCTTCTTTTACCACTCACTTTCGCTCTGTATATTTTCTTCGTCAGTCTTTCATCACTCATTCTTTCCATGTGCCCGAACCATCTAAGCATTCCTTTCTTCATTTTTACAATAACACTGTTGTGCAACCCTGTCATACTGCGTATCTCATCATTGCTTATCCTGTCAGCAAGCGTGACACCGCACATATTTCTGAGAGACCGCATCTCCACAGCATTTAACATACTTTCACTCGATTTTGGGCATATCCAGGCCTCACTACCGTACAACAAAGTTGGTACCAACACCGCATTGTGGATGGCCATTTTAGCAGTGTTAGATATAATCACACTACCCACTAATGCGGACAGAGCACCGTTCACTTTATTGCCAGCTGCTACCCGTCTCTCCACATCCAACTCACATCTTCCATCCCTCGAAAACGCACTCCCCAGGTACACAATTTCATTCACCTGTTCTAGACATTTTCCATTTACACAAATCACACATTTCGTTTGTACCGCTTCTCTTTCAAACACCAGAACCTTAGTTTTGTTCACATTCATTTTCAATCCTTTTACTTCACAATATTTTTTCATGCACGTGACTAGTGTCTGCAACTCCGCATCTGATGGTGCTATTAGCACAGCATCGTCAGCGTACAATAGGCAGTTTACCACTGTGTCACCACATCCCATACCACTCATATTACCTTTCAATCTCTGGAGGCAACTGTCCAAATACAGCACGAATAGCCAGGCAGACATCACGCAGCCCTGTCTGACACCAGAACAGACTTCAAACCAGAGCGACATGTCCCCGTCTATCCTTACACAGGCTCTGTGGTCTCGATATAATGACCTCGCAGCCTGCAGTAAGGAGCCCTCCACGCCATATTCAGGCAGAAGACTCCACAATTTCTTCCGCACTACTCTATCGAATGCTTTCTCTAGATCCACGAAAGCGCAGAAAACTTTCCGACCTAAAGCCAGAAACCTCCCCACGATAACGCGAAGCGAGAAAATCTGATCCATACAACCCCTACCGTTCCTGAATCCACCTTACGCCTCCCACAAATATCTTTCTGAAACGCCTTTCATACGTTCAGTCAATACTTTAGTATAGACTTTACTCGCTAAGCTGACCAAGCTGATGGCCCTATAGCACGCACAGTCTAGGTAGGAACCTTTCCCTTTATATAGAGGTACTATGACTGCTGTGCGCCAGTCCTCTGGAACCTCCCCCTTCTGCCAACAAAGGTTGCAGAGTGCACAGAAGGCATCCCAGACCCTAGGACCACCATACTTAATCATCTCAGCAGCAGTCACCTCATCAATTCCCGCAGCCTTTCCACATTTCAAACTTCTTATCACTTTCTCAATCTCTTTCATACTAATGGCATCCTCCAGTCCTTGGCCCGAGTGTGGCAATTCATTAGAATCGCTCTCAGTATCAGAGACGGAGTCGCCACTCTCATACAGTTCTCCATAGCATTCACTCCATCGCTGCAGAACATCCTTTTTATTTGTAAGCAGGTTGTTTTCTTTCGAACGCACTTTATTCATTCTGCAAGGTGCCGAACCACTTCGGTACTTACGTACTTCTTTCCAAAATAATTTCGAATTTTCCTCGAAGTTGTCCGACATCTTGTAAAATATATATTTGTTATAAACAAAATAAAACATGTTTAAGTAATAATAATTTAATTCAGTATTAATATAATTTGTCCAGGTTTGTTTTACCATTTTGACAATGAGATAAATAAATTAAGTTTTAAAAATTGTAAATACGAGTAATTCCTGATAATCGATTGCGTTCGATAAAAGAGAGACGAGTGTTGCTATATATATCTTTTTCCCACATCTAGTAGCATAGAATGTTCAAGCAAATGGGCATTGCTTCCGGTTTGTTTTTCAGTGGCTACTTTTATCTAGATCATTCTAATTATATTGTGGAACTGTTAATCTGACATTTGGATTCTGTCACTTTGAAATTTTCAGACACTTCCTATTGGTCGATGTCTTCTCAGAGACTGGCTGTCTTTTTCTTATGTCGAAAACCTCAGGCTGAAATCTGAGTAGTTTCAGTAATAAATAATGATGATGTTAGAGGGTACAGATTTTGTCGAGGTGTAGTTCCAAAATGGAGGGAGCCATTCATTTTTGGTGATGATTAAGTGGCAGACAAAAACAATTCCAATATAGAAATAAAGTTTATCTGCATATATAGTTAAGATGTTGTTAGTGTTCTTTAGAAGTTTTTTTATTATTTTTAATATTTTAAAGTCCCATGATAGACCTCATGGTAAGTAGAATGTGGAAGTTGTAGTTTTCTTTTAAAAGGATTTTCCTTGGTGCTTAGTCTAGTGGATTGATCCTAGGAATTTTGTTACAGGGTTCCATACACACCGTGGACTAACGGTACCTATATTATTAATTCCATATACACCATGGACTAATGATTATTCTTATTTCCATAAATACCGTGGATAAACGGATTAATGGGTTCCATATCTTCGTTCCATAAACACCGTGGATTAATGATGTATCATTATTTCCATAAACACCATATACTAAAGGAGTGTTCTTCATTCCATAATCTGGTGGATTTATACTCGGATCATTTGTTTGTGCATTGCAGTACGAGGTTTAATTACCTCTATACATATTTAGTCTCTTTTCTTCGAGATTTATTTGTGAACTACGAGTATAGTGGACTTCATGGGAATTCTTTGAGACCATTGGAGGGACAATTCGGCTTGCGGAATACCTAATTTAATTGTGCAGTCACTAAGAGTTTAGTGAACACCGTGGATAATTTTATGGACCATTGGTGGGACAACTCTACTGGCTATTTACATACATGGTTACCTCCTTAGATGATAATGTACAAGCAAATATAAAAATTATTAACAATCAGTAATAAATATACTTAACTAACCTTATATTTCGTTATTGTAGTACATGTTAGTGTTTTAATTATACTTTATATTAAGGAGCTGATGTTATACTTATTAATAGTTGTAACATTCATTTTGTAATTTCCGATATAAATGTATTTTTTTTTTGTTTGTAAAATCACAATTATAATTTTCATAACTAAGAGTTAAGATTTCATTATAAATAAGGAACTCATAAGATCAATATTAAGGGATATCTTTTTAATAAATTGGTGAAGGTTGGAATATAGTGTACTCTTATTTCACAACTGAAATCGATTACAGTAATACAGTGAAGGCGCTCTGATAAAAATTTGATCTGTATTTCTCTCCAGGGTGGCCCTAAAGAAATGCAATATCCTGAGTAGCTCATGCTTATCAATAAACCACATTACAAAATTAACACCAGCACGGTCACGTTACATTATCATTTTCACGATGGTGTATCATAAACTCTTCAACTTCAACTTCGTTTTCAGATATCATAAACTCTTCAAAATCCTCTTCTTTATGTGGTTGATCAGAAGCCATCTATCATCAGAACACTGATGTCCTCTTCAAAACGCAGATTGTCTAATCGTTATATTTTGCTTCTCGAGGTCTCTCTCAACTGAATAACTTTGTTATTAGTTTATTCGTTCTTCTTTTGTTGGTCATTAATACTGTGACGTTTGCATTGCATTCCTTTAACTCACCTGAGTTAAACATTAAACAGTTAAGCAATGTAATACTAACGTCACAGTAATGTTATAAATAATAATTCATGACGAACAAAAGAAGTACGTTCGAAGTAATACTTATAAATATGTGGCTTTGGCAAATGCGCTAATCTGTGCGCCATGCCATGAAGAAAGCATTTTTTTACATATAATTTTAACGTCAATAAATGTTACAAATTTAAACGCATTTAATTTAAACAAGTGGTATGCAGTTTTATTGAGCCATCGACATAAATTATTATCCTAGTCTGTACTAGTATTTTGTCATGTACATTGTACACATATAAATAGAAAGGCTCTGTTAAAGGTCAGTAAGAAAATATAAAATAAAATCAATATTTTCACATGTACTATTAATAAATATACCCTTGTGCTCACATAATATTATACATATAAATCTTGGAAAGGTTACAAAAAGTGTTGTGAATAAAATATTTGCACATACATTGCAGTAGACCGAGTATTATAATCTGTAGGTAGTATCTAGTTTCGCAAGCGAGTTTATTCAATTTATTTTTTCTGGAGCAACAAGAGCCGTACCACAACTTTAACAATTCATGCTTTATACTGTACAGAAGGCCAATAATGGATTACTCCAATGTATTTCTATTACGCATAGACATATTTATGTACATAACAGAAATATAATACATATATACATTTTATATTAACGTCGTGATACATGGACATTAAAAAATATCGATGTTGTTGATCGATGAAACATTGATTATGAATATATCATATGGTGACATTGATGCTAGATTGTCATAATGAAAAATACATCGATATTTGCAATACTCGATGTATTGTAATTATCAAGATACTTATTTGTTTTTACATACATATATACATACATACATATCTTCACGCCGTATACGGGGTAGTCAGAGAGGTCGGAGCGCTTAGCGTCGCGGTACTTACATACTTCCTTCGCTTCCTCAAATCTCATCATTCTCCTCACACATTTTCGCCTAGGTATGCGAGTGATTTTGACACTTCTGTCGGCTAACACTCTAACTATTTGATCTTCATAAGTCAGCCTTGGTCTTCCTTGGCTTCTTTTACTACTCACTTTTGCTCTATAGATTCTCTTCGTCAGTCTTTCATCACTTGTTTGTTTTAGAGTTTAATATTATAAGTATGGTTATATAGACCTGGTTACCAGCTTTTTGAAAAAGAAAGACGAGAAGAAAAAGAAGAATCAGAGGCGACGATTAAACATTAAAATTATACCCATATTCGTTACCTTGCGCTGATAAATCGACAACACTAAAATCTGCCATTCAGCGGTGAACAGAAAAATTACAAAATGTTATTTTTAAAAATTCGAAATTCACTATTTACATAATATAGACAATATTATGCCTTTGGAAAAGAGTAACATTTGAATCAAGCTTATCATAAACGAAACATTGACCTATGGAAAAGTCCAACGAAGCTGCATTCTGAAATTGAAATAAAATGAAAACATTACAAAAACAACTTTACAATGTAAACAGATAATGGAATTTATGCAGTTAGGAATCTAGTCGGAAACCTAACTCGACACAAAAGATAAACGTAGATGCACATATATCTATAAACACAAAAATAATCATAAAAAATACTACAAACATTTGCACCAATTATGTGACTCAAACTAACCACTACGCTATCACGCAATAACTGCGGACGCACCCAGTAAGACGCAGATTCCATAGAAATTTAGAAAAGTTAGATTCTTAAATTGATTTAATCAGGAATCGAATAAGTCTCAAGACTTAGACGACATTAAATTAGTCATAACTTGCTAGTTCATCGTGATATATGCATAGTAAAACCTTTTGCTTAGTTTGGAGCCAGGTAATTGGTGTTACGGTCTGAGAATTATATGTACATACATAATATCACGCCATATCCTTAAAAGGTTAGTCAGTGAAAATGGAAGGCCAAGCGTCGTGGTCCTTACAAATACATACATTCTTTCCCCTCTTCAAATGTCATCATTGTCCTCACACATTTTTGTTTAGGTATGCGAGTTGTTTTGACATTTCGGTCAGCTAAGACTTCAGCTATTTGATTTTCATAAGTCAGACTTGGTCTTTTTTGGTTTCTGCTACCATTCATTTTCTTCGTCTTATAGATTTTATAGCTTTATAGATTTTCTTCGTCGGTCTCTCATCACCCACTTTTCTATGTGCCTGGATCATCTAAGCATTAATTTCTTCGTTTGGAAATCGGGTTTGTAAATTATAGTTATTAAATCTTGAAAATTGTTCTACACTTTTACTAAAATCGGTAAATAAATTGAGAGTAGCTATCTTACATAAGTATACGTTAATTGACGTTTAGTAGCAGCAATAAATAAACAATAACTCAATTTGACGCCTGGCCACGGTAGCCAAACTGGGTCAAAATTGTATAGCCGACCGTTCAAAATGATTGATGGTTATTATTTATGAACAAATGACCACGGCATTGATTAATAGTGGAAGCAGAGGAATTCGTGCGTCGTACCGCAATAACACTATCGTTCCTAGTAGTAATGCAAAGATTTCATGAGAAGTGTTGAATTCACAATAACTTCAATCACATGAATAGCACAGTAGGCTTTTTTGAAATGAGTGTTTTAAGGAGTATTCTTCTTAATTTCCTATAAGTTTTATTAAAATAAATCAGAAGGTACATAATATGTACGTACTGATTTATTTTACCTTAGCGTTCAGATATTTTAACGTTAATATTTACTAACTTATTTAAGTAATAAAGTTTTTGTACATTTTAAAGTAATAATATTCTGTCTGTCTCCTTGGTCCGGCTCGATCCGCTCGATTTCCGGCTCATATCCCCGTATGGGAAGCCACTAATAAGCACGCAGGTGTAGATTCCCCTGGCAACACCCTGAGCCGAGGTCCGTCTTCCATACGAGGTATACCTCACCCGGAAGAATCCTCAGGTTGTTGACCATCTCGCAGGGTGACTTAAGCGTTCGTTTCGCCACGATCAGTAACGAAGTAAATGCTACTAGGGCTAACAGCAAAGAGAAAGATTTTTTAGTTGGTTCGAGTCCAACACTCAGTCGGGCTAACAGCAAAGAGAAGGATTTTTTAGTTGGTTCGAGTCCAACACTTAGTCGGTGTAGAACCCACCTGAGTGTCCGCGATTATTTCTTCCCTTCTCAGAAATAATAATTCAACACAATACAATAACTACATGGTACAGTATGGCAAGGTACGCAACGGCACGGTGTGTAACGGCACGGTGCGCAACGGCACGGCATCACGGCTACACTTTATTGCACCACGAATATAAATATAGAGGAATAAAAGTATTGTTACGGTACAAAAGGTGATCTTATTTCTGAATAACAATTTCTACCAGGGTTACAGGTTAAAGTCTATTAGAAGGGAAGGCGATATCATAGAACTTCTTCTGCGATTTATTAGAAATAAAAATATGTGAATTATACACTAATTAAGTATGTAAGGACCTCGACGCTTGGCGCTTAGTCCTCTCTGACTACCCCGTTAGGGGTACGGCGTGAAGACATGTATGCATGTATGTATGTGTGTATATAATTATATATTATACAATAAGGGTGGCCCAAAAACAACGAATATTTTTTTATCGAGTCTCCTATGAAAATATGTTACTTTATCATGTTTTAAGAGCGCTCTCCAAAGATCAGGTCAAAAAAAATTTTTCAAAGTTCGCTCCAAATTTTTATAATTTCCAAAATCGTTAAAAATCGATTTTTTCTTTTTTTTACTTTTTTTTCTCATTATTCTACTATTTTCTATATTAAAAATGATAAAGATCCTGAAAATTTCAAGATTTTTAACGATCGCTCAAGATTTTTTTAATTTTCCAAGTAGAATACTTCAGATGTTTTTGAGTGACATCTAAATATGAATATTAATGAACTTTTTATTTTTTTCATTGAAGTTCACATACTAAAAAAATTTTTATTAAAACAAATTAAACCGCATTGAAAAAAAACACTGAAAAGTATAAAATAACTATCCTTTACTAATCAAAACCAAATCAATGTGCCAAATCAATGTGCAACAACATAAAGTCTATTAGTTTGGTGGGCTTGGCACCGACTTCAGTAACTGTCAAATTTCATTATATAGGTATGTGTATCGTGTTTATAAAGTTATTTTAATTGTACTTGAGTTTTGATTAGTAAAGGATAGTTATCTTATACTTTTCAGTGTTTTTTTTGAAGGCGGTTTAATTTTTTTTAATAAAAATTGTTTATTTCTCCCTTTTGAGTGGTCTTGACCTAAATAAATATCTAGGGCAGGTCTGCAATTAACTTCATTCTAATTCCGGAGCGCAACGATATACAAGAGAATCGTCAATATAGATAAAGGTTATAACCAGATCGTGTTATCTAGTGTATCTTCGAAGTCCAGGCTCCAATATCGGTGAAATTTAAATAAAACCACCTCTAAAGTATTATCTACCAAATGAAAAAAGAATTTTCGAAATCGATTCATAAATGACGAAGTTATGAGGTAACAAACATACAAAAAAAAAACAAAAACAAAAAAAACAACATACAGACGAATTGAGAACCTCCTTTTTTTAAAGTCGGTTAAAGAATAGATAAAGCAAGAGAGACGCAAAAAATATTGTAAAAAATAGTTCTGTAAGAGAAAATTATAAAATATTGTTAACTTAAATATATGTTAATAATTGACTTTAGTTTTCTCTAAAATTTATAAAAAGTTTGTAAAAGTGATACATACATATCTTCACGCCGTATCCCTAACGGAGTAGTAGGAGAGGACGAAGCGCCAAGCGTCGCGGTCCTTACATACTTCTTTCGCTTCCTGAAATTTCATCGTTCTCCTCACACATTTTCCCCTAGGTATGCGAGTGATTTTGACACTTCTGTCGACAAACACTGTAGCTATTTGATTTTCATAAGTCGGTCTTGGTCTTCCTTGGCCTCTTTTACCACTCACTTTTGCTCTATAGATTTTCTTTAATCACTCATTCTTTCCATGTGCCCGAACCATCTTAGCATTCCTTTCTTCATTTTTATTTTGTCCGCAAGGGTGATACCGCACATTCTAAGAGATCGCATTTCTACTGCATAAGTCTTACTTTCACACGATTTCGGCATGGTCGGGATTTTGACCATTTGTTTACAAGTACAATGTTCTACCATCCGCTAAACGTTCCTTCTAACAAGGCATATGATGCTTTGGTCTATTTTTAAGACCTGCGTGAGAAAATAAAATGTCCTTATACTGCTCATTTTGTTTGTTATATATGACAACGACAATATGTATGTTGATATAACACATTTTCAATAGATTTCGCCACTCCCAAGCGATCTTTTAGTAAAGCATGATTGCGTGACATATAGCCAAGGGCGACCAATGTAGGGCGAGGCACAGCTTATAGTCATTAATCCCTATTATCACAATAAAAGTAGTCATAAATCGCATAAAACCACTGCTTTTCAATGCCGACCAGTGCTTAGTTATCAAAGGTAAGTCGCTATACCATTTACTCGTACAAGAAGGAATTTCATTTCAAACTTTTGTTTACAGATATTTTTAAACTAGTAACTCCGATTTTTCTCAAGTGATAGCGTACGTTTTAATTGTTTATCTACTTGATACCAAACTGAGTGTTTCGTTACTTATTCTCAGTGAAGATTTATTTTCTGGATTTGACATTCGAAATACCTTGTCATTGGGATTACTTTTATATAAAAATGACTTAGACTGTTATAACAGCTTGAATAAAATTTTGCGATACGATCAATGGTACAAACCATTATAAATTATTACTTAATCTCAGGCACAGCTTGGGTAAACAGAACTCAGCTTAGATTTGAATTATTGGGCGTCGATTATGATAATGTAATCTACACATCTATACATATAAACACAATTGAGCGTCTGTATGTGAATGCGAAACAAAAGCTTTTTCTTAAGCTTGTATGGTTTACATGTAACCAGAACTCAAACAAGCTTTTTTAAAATGTTTGTCTGTCTGCTTGTCCGGGCTAATCTCCTGAACTCCGAAGCTGCACCGGTTTTGACGTAACTTTCATTGACAGTGGACTTTACAGAGAATAATCTAAGCTACTTTTTATACCAGATAAATACCAAATGTTACTCGTAGATAAGCTTTCTATAGGTGAAAGAAGTTTTGAAATCGGTTGTGTTTTTAAGTTTATATGGATAAACATACAAACAAACAAAGTTTACCTCTGCATAAAATTAAATTAGTATTCACGAAAAATAAAAAAGTTCTATGAAAACCTTCGTTTAGACTTGAATGATATTTGACAACATGGAACATTAATCGAACCATACATGTGGCCGGTTTTTGAAAATATATAACGATGAAACCTATATATCTTCTGTACATATAAACAAGATCGAACTGTCTGTGTGAGATTTCGTAATAATGCTTTTTTAAGCTTATGTTATGATTATTAGCAAGTATCCAAAACCCAAACACGCATTTTTTAAATTTTTGTCTGTCCGGACTAATCTCCGAAAAAGCTGAACTGACTTTTATCGGACATTCATTGGCATATAGAAGAGTATTTAGAGAGTAATCTAAGTTAATTTTATACCGGAAAAATATCAGACTTGGTAAGTGAAACCGCGAGGCAAGGCCAATAATATATATATCATAAAATCAAGAGCTACCTACGACAAGTACAAATTACGTCAGCTGATCACTATTACTTGCTTAGGAACATAATTACAACTTCGAGGTACTTAAAACGGTCTAAAATTTCAACCAACATGAGGTTACATCATCAAAATCCACCTCATTAATCTCAGTTTTATTTTCATCCATCAATTGATCCCGCTTCATCGGACCGAATTTAATTAAAAAGAGTATTTTCAGCCAAAATCTGCAATAGGCGTGTCAGCAACATTTGACAAAAATAATTTGCTTTGTAAGACCCTCTAAGGAGGGAAAATTAAAAACTGAACGTTACCCAAGTCTGGTAGCTTTTTCTTTCAAAAGAAAATAGCACAAGGCAATGTCCCTGGAAGGTTAAATCCATTCTTTTGAACCCAGTAATATATATTCTTACGTAAAATTGGACGAAAGTGAACTAATTACATAATTTCTGTGGAAGGATTTTGTGCTTAAGGGAAATAGGATTTAGGTTTAAAGTAATTTCAAAGATACAGCGTTTGTGAAATAGCAAATTAAGTCTGAGAGACTATGTTTGGAAATCCGCTAAAGGGCGGTTCGTTCAAAAGCAGGATTACCAATTTATGATACAAACGGACATTGGATCGTTTCGCACCTTTCTAATCTTAGCAATCAGGAATGTGTTATCACATGACCTTTTGGCAAATCTTGTATCTTTGGAAAAGACCTTACCTATTTCTCTCCATTCTTCATTACGATCTCTAGCCGCAGACCCAGATTAATTCATCTCGCTATTTTGCAAAACTAAAAGTTTTGTATTATAGTTTGAAAGGGAAGGATGTACAGAGGAAGTGTGAAATATGGGGAAATGAAAAATGTCTAGAACAAGTGATTGTATATCTTAGATTTTATATCTGGGGAGTGCGTTTTCAAGGGATGCAAGATGTGAGTTGGATTCGGAAAGATAAGTAACAACTGGCAGTTAAGTGAACTGTGTTCTGTCTGCATTAGTAAGCAGTGTGAATATATCTAACTCAGCAAAAATGGCCATCCAAAGTACGGTGTTGGGGTGAATTTTATTGTACGATAGTAAGGCCTGGATATGCCCGAAATCGAGTGAAATTAAGATAAATGCAGTAGAAATACGATCTCTTAGAAATATGTGCAGTGTCACCCTTATGAACAAAATGAGCAATGAAGAGATACGCAGTATGACAGAATTGCATGACAGTATTATTATAAAAATGAAAAAAGTATGAGTAACGAAAGACCGACGAAGGAAATATGCAAAGCAAAAGTGAGAGGTAGCAGAAGCCAAGAAAGACCAAGGGTGACTTACGAAGATCAAATAGCCAGAGTGTTAGTCGACGGAAATGTCAAAAGCATTGCGAAAATGTGTGAGGAGAAGGAAGAGATTTGAGGAAGCGAAAGAAGTACGTAAGGACCGCGATGATTGGACTCCGTTGTCTCTGACTACTCCGTTGCCTCTGACTAGGGATATAGAGTGAAGATAAGTATGTATGTATGTACATTATGCATATGTATGTAAGTTTAGTTAAATAAATTACGTCAAATTAAAATTGTAGAAAAAAGGAATCAGAAACATTACGGACATTATTTATTTTGATTTAGTTTACTACTTTAAGTACCTCTGCTGAATTTCAGACTATTGGGTTGGTTTGCATAAATAGCAATTTATACAAATACTAAATGAAGTACCACAACTGGCTCAAATGCATAGAGGTGAAAATGCTTTAGCTGCATGTCTAGTTAAATTAAGAACTGGCAATTCTAATGAAAGATTATCCACATTATTCCAAACCCCGAGGAGAAGACTGGAGGCAATGATGACAAGAGCATGATACATGTTGATTGAACATTTAGTTCTTAAACACTTAGAATTGAACCATATTAATAGACAACAGTTAGTCCAACGAAATCTTTTGTTACCAAATGGTCTATTTGAAAATCACAATAGTGAATGTAAACCAGTAGTAATTTTTGACGGAACCTATTGCTATATTCAAAAAAGTTCAAATTACTTATGTAAAAAAAATACATATTGTCTTCATAAATATCAAAACCTAGTTAAACCATTTCTTATGGTCACAACTGATGTTTATATAATTGATGTTCTCGGCCCTTATCTAGCAACAACATTGATGCTGACATTATGAAAAGAGAATTTCAAAATGAAAATAATATTTTAAGTTTATTTTTAAGCATGAGATGCCTTTATACTGGATAGGGGCTTTAGCGATGCCTTGCCTTTATTAAACGAATTTGGTTACAGAACATGTATTATTTATGTGCCAACTACGTTACAGAAAGGTGAAACGTAGCTTTCAATTTTAAAAGCTAATAAATCAAGGGCAGTCACCATTTGTCGATGAGTTGTAGAAGTTGTTAATGGTAGATTTAAAAGGGATTACAAATTGTTTCGGCAAAATTATTTTAATGTGGCTTCATAGCACTTAATTTAAGATTTTGAGGTGGCTGCCGCTCTTATCAATGCGTTTCATCCTCCTGTAACCAATCGTGTTGATGCAGAGGAAATCATGAGGATTATAACAGAAAACATGAATACAGATAACGCATTTGCAACATTTATAATTTCAAATAATGTTAATAGACAAAGAGCTGATTTTTGTAGCATCACTGTAGAAAATAATAATGTTTCAGATTTTCCAAGGCTAACATGTAATGAATTAATTTTAATGTCGCTGGGCACATAAATAAAACAGGCACGTTCTTATTATGGAGAGCACATAAGGGCAAATGGCATCTACACAATAGAAGTGTGCAGGGAGGTAGACGGCAACCTACTGCGAGAGCTATCTACATCAAATACTCAATCAATTCTACGAGGCAAAATTAAATCCAGGGATGTTAATAAGAAAATATATTTCATTTATATTTTAGTAGATAGCTCTCCTAACGGTAGAGCAGCAATAATACAACTTTATTACTGTAATTGTATTGTAGGGAAACGAACAGTAGGTTGTTGTGCTCATATTATGTCGGTAATATGGTACCTCGGTTGAGCAAGGTACTAAGAAAATATAGCACCCTCTTTCAATGATGTTACAATACATATAACATCATTGCCCCCTGCACAGTTCCTTGATGATTTTGATTGTATGTGATGATGGAGAGGAATAATAAAGGGATTATTATTTAAAAATGTACTGTTTTTATTTACACACTTCAACGTATCAATCACATATTTTACACAAGATAAATACCTATTATACATATTAAATAAAAGTGATTCTTGACATTTGCCTCTGAAATCTAAGTGAAATTTTATATTTATTATAGACTAAGAGATTGTATCAATATATCGTTTAATAAATGAAATAACCCCACTTTTATGACAAAATTAAACGTCATATATCTTTTTTCTCCCATTGCCAATTAAATTTAATGTAACAGATATTTATTTGCTTACATTATACCTCTCTTTTAAGACCATTCTCAGTCTTAGTCATGTTTGGCCCAAAGTACTATGGGATTTTGCCAGTCTCCTTTGGCAATTATCTGGCCGTTGGGTTATAGATTCAACGTTAGTTACAGAAAAATACGAATGTACGGCTTGAAAATGAGTCATGTTATGTCGGTAATATGGTACCTCGGTTGAGCAAGGTACTAAGAAAATATAGCACCCTCTTTGAATGATGTTACAATACATATAACATCATTGCCCCCTGCACAGTTCCTTGATGTTTCCTAGGGGACATCGTGGAAGTAAACAGATCAAAGTTTTCCTTTATATATCACCATATCGCCGATAAATGGCGTCTTTATTCAAGATTATTTTGAAGAAACACATATTTATGATAAGCGCAAAAATTATAAACGTTTGGATAATGAGAATAGGGTTTTGATGAAAAATCTACAGCTTCAGCAATCTAGTATAACTGCGCTTGTAGATGGAAACGGAATTCTATTATCACAGCTATTTTTAGACATCAAGTTGTTATGTATTAGTATGATTAGTTGGTCTCCGCTTCATATCTTTAAAAACACGACTATGTAATGTAGTGTATTTGTATAAAATGTCTAGGACTACAGTGCATTTTCTTTGAAGTCCACACAAACGGAGACATAGGCATCAGTTAGTAAAATATAGAGGAGAATAATAATAACGTAGGCATTATGAAATAAACAGAACACGATATGGTTGAACAATAAGCAACCAAACGGACCAATAAAACGATGAAAAAAAAACTTAGCTTCCATTTGCAATAGACTCCATTTGGAAGAGAAAGAAGAATATAGAATGTATCAGTTATTATGAGAATATTAACCGCAAGGAGTCCAAATTCGCCAATGGAAAGCCTTATTACAAAATTTAATAGACTAGCATTTTGTCAGCATAATAATATTATGGTTTCGCTTTGTCGAATCCAAACACAATTATAAGTGGCATCAAGGTTTTTATTGTGCCTTGATACTCTGTCTATCCCAAATGGTTCCTGATTAAAAGCTTTATGTCTTGGCTGAGTTTTACAGCCTACGTGAGAAGGCACTGGCATATACCATACTTTTATTTTCATCCAGATCATGGAAGTCTTTCATTTTGGTAATAATTTGTCAATTACCGTTATGACGTACAGGTAACCGAGTATTTACGTTAAGAATGTTGTCAACAGTATTAAATATCTAGACTATTGTTTGACACGTGTCTATGTAATCGATAACAAGTGACCTCCAGACAGAATTACATTATAAGGTCAGAAATTGCCACGTGTTTCATACAGCTGTTTATGAGACATGAGCAGCAATTTTCATCTAAAATATTATGAGTACTGAAAGAAAAGCAGATGGAGAAAAAAATTCATTGTTATTTCAGCGAAGGAAATATTTCTTATTATTTGCACAAACCATTATTTAAAGATCGGATGAATAGGTACTTTTCCAATTGAGATTACACGAGGTGAGTGAATGTCGAATACAATTTCATCCAATTTACATCCCCTTTTGATATACGCTTTAGCTAATCAAATGATTCATTCAATACAGTCTAGAATGTTCGTTCTGATTAGGATCCAAATCTGAATAAACAGCAGATTCTCAAAGAAAACATGATATACGTAAAAGGGAGGTAACTTTTCAGTAAATTTTGTATAAAATCTGTGTTGCTTTTGTAGTGTTGGTTTTAGCTTCCTCCATATGCTGGCCATAAGCATTGGACATTTAGTCATTGTTCATTTTGTTATTGGTCATTTAGTTATTGGCACACGCATTTACTGCTATATAAGAGAGTCATAATTTCTACCGAGGTGACAAACAGCCCCGTTTATTCATACGTTGAACATGTGCATTGCCCAGTACTATTGGCACATGCATTGGCCATCGTGTGAAGGAACGATCGATGCAACCGATAGACTCCACTACATACTGGTCATGAGCATCGACCAGCGCTATTGGTACTTTATCGGATGACTTGTAGACCAAAAATTAGTACCTAATATTGATGATTTTTCATTAGTTTTTTCATTTTCATTAATTTTTTAGTCATGATTACTTTTAGTCATTTCATTAGTTAACGGCCACAGACTTTATTTGAGTGCAATACGCAATACACAAGAATAAATTAGTTATAGAAAGGTTTCGTACTGTGTTTTTCATTTTGTATACAAAAGTATTCTCAACCAAAAAATAATTTAATCTAACACAAAAACATTAATTCATTATGAATATCATTAGTTTATTACATTTCAGACAAAAATAAAATAAACAATGAACTATTTGATCTACACTTCACGACGCGACTGGTCCATTGTTTGAGATAATCAATGCATCAATCTTCTAAGCCTTCGATTCAAATAAGAAAACAAACTGTTCTAACTTTGCTCAGAATCTAAATGTTACGGGATATTCTCCCACTTCGTAAAGAATACTTATTAGGGTATCTCAAAAAAATCAAAGCTGATTTTTAACGCATACCCTCTAATTTTATTTGTTTTATGTCAAAACAATTGGAAATAAAATTTTGTGCAATTTAAACCACTGCAAACCGTGCCGACTTGAATTTAAACTTGTCAGTACTTCATTAGCTCATTACATCTTAATGAGCTTATAATTTTTTATTGTTTTGTCAGTTATATATTTATTTTTTTATTAGTAAATATGTCGGTGAAATTACGTAGTTCAAAGAAAGATGTTATACCTAATAGGTGAAAATCAAGCAACGGGTTCGAAACTTCGTTCAAATAGACAAATTCGAAATATTGTTTTATAAAGTTCTTGAAGTGAATTTAACTGTGAACACAAGTGCAAATCTATATCTATATATATCTACAGGCAAAGAAAGCTGTTTGGAATGCAGCCTGTGTGCTCCATGAGCAAAAGCTTGATAGAGAAATGATAGAAAAAAAAGTGAGCATAAGCCCTGGAATTCCAAAAAGTTCAGAAATCATTGGGAAAAATCAATCCCCTTACAATAGAAAGCTACAGAGGGAAGATAGAATAGTGCCCACCCATTACCGAGATTGAAAAGTTGCTTGTATTTTACCACGCTAAACAACTAACCAACGTTGCCAGAGATAATCGAGAGCTAATAGAACTTCCTGTAATATTTTTAGGTGGAGATACAGAGAGAAAATTTATAATCAGACCTCAGGGTGCCATGCACCAAGTTCAATGGATGGCTAGAGCAATTTATTCCCTAAAATATCATTACTCAGTTCTCAGATGCGACTAACTAACCACACCAAGGTAGCACTGTTAGACGTCTGTTTATTTATTGTGATATTAAGATAATCGTGACTTCAATGCATATTAGCAGTTAAAGCACCCTACAAGGATTTGTACTTTTGAAGTCATTGGAAGCTCATGAAGAAATAGATACAATTATTTCGAAGGCTGGTCTGCAGAAGTTTAAATAACATTTATGGTATTTGTCTGATGAACTACCAGCTTTATCACTATTTGATGATGACGTAGATCTTAAGAGAAAAGTAAAAATAGTGGGAAATTAAGCAAAAGAAAATTTCTCGACTCATGAAAAAGGATGCATTCCATCGAAGGAAGAC
This sequence comes from Zeuzera pyrina, assembly GCA_907165235.1. Classification (NCBI taxonomy): domain Eukaryota; kingdom Metazoa; phylum Arthropoda; class Insecta; order Lepidoptera; family Cossidae; genus Zeuzera; species Zeuzera pyrina. The sequence goes on along the minus strand of OU015639.1, from coordinate 11,672,157 downwards.
TTTTGTGGTTCATTATATGCTATGTTGGATTTATTAGCGTCATGGTGCCTCTTCGTGTTCGCAGCGGTCTAATTAATCGTCGAATATTTTATTTTCGTGTCAGAGAATGGTTTAGCAAATGCCAAACCATCGACGACGGGCATAAAAGTAAAAGGGAAGTAGATACCTTTATCTTGTGGTAACTTGAGCCGAGCGATGGTGCGAGTGATCCGAGTTTTTCCTTTGCGATAAAAGATATTTGAGTCGATGAATAACACACGTGTCGCATGTGTTATTGCGTTATATAATGGCCTTTTATTGTTTACTACACTGCAGTGTAAGTTTTTATTTTATTGAATTAAATGTGAACGGAAAAATATGAACACGCTGACGTACAGAGTAGAAGCGACAGAGATTTTGACAACTGCCGTCATTTCGAGCTGTCAAACGATTCGCGTTCCGTTCCGCAGTGGCGGAAACAGAGAAGAATAGCGATGATTTTATATCAAACAATAGCAAGACATTGCTCTTTTGTTTGAAAATTGATGATAGTTTTCTCAACGATGTTCGTTGAACATGAGCGAGTAATTCTTTGTTTCTCCAAGCTAAAAAGACAATCTCAAGTTTAGCGCCGTGAGCGATCTTACTTTTTTTTTATTTAACAATTTATTGCATTCCACCACATATATAAAGTAGATAGATACAAACAGAAAGAAGAGTAAAAGGTACCGCTTATTTCTATAAGATATTTCTCCCAGCGGACCTGCGAGAGAGATATTTCATAAAGGATGTAGACACTATGTGTATCATAATGTTATCATACTAAAATAATAGAGTAAATGTAGATACGAATTGCTAGATTATTATTAAACATAATAACATTAAAAAAATATATGGTGGAGTTGCATAATTTGTACCGGTGCTTAAATTGTACCACCATAAAATAAGCTAGAAACGCGTAATATTTTTTTAGACTTGCAACACTAATCAGTAGTGCCAACAATATAATCTCATTGATGCCATTTTGGCTGGCGTACGACAAAGGTTGAACTCTGAAGAAATAAAATCTAGTTTTATAACGTTACTTTGTAATTATTTGGGTGATTAACTTAAGGTATCCAAGTGGTAATCGTAAGCACATTGTTATTTGGATACCTATATTTTTTTAAAACTAATATACATCTTCACAACTTTTTTTAGAAATTTTGTCTTATTTATTTAAGGTTATATTACCCGCTAAACAATAAACATACGACCTACATGTTGCTTAATTTGTACCAGTTAATATTTCCTAAATTGTACCAGTCCAATTTAAGATTATGTTTTTTTTTTATTGACACTTGAGTAACTCAAATCATTTCAGATGGCTGAAGTAGAAAAAAACTTATAAATGGAGTAAGGAAAATTTGGAAAAAGCCCTGAAGTGTTTACAAAATAAAACAATGGGCATAAATGCATGTTCACGGATATTTGAAATACTCAAACCTACTTTGAGAAGACATTTCTTAAACTCTAATAAATATGCCAACAAAAATTCAGTTATAAAGGACAGGCCAAAAGTACTTCGATGGACATTTTATTTATTGTGATTGCGATTGAGATTTTTTAATTTAAATTCTATTAACAGACAAGTGAGAATAGATATTTATGTTATTAAGCGGGTTAATACCTATCTAATTTTGAAATCGCAAGGCTGATTTTGTTCGTTTTTGATTTAAATTTTATTAATGGACAAGAGAGAATAGTAGATATTTTAGTTAAATTGGCTAATACCTATTTAGTTTGAAATCGCAAGATTGATTAGTGTTTTTTCTTCATTAATTTTTTTTAATAAATAAGAAGGAAGAGTAAATGTGTTTTTTAAATAGTCAATTATTCTATATCATTGAGATTTCAAAATCGCAAGACTAATTTGAGTTCCTATTATACATTTAAAGTGATTACACTGTGCGGTCCAATTTTAAAAACCTGTGGTACGAATAAGGCACTTGTACTTATTATGACATAAAAATAACTTATTATTATGACCTACCGTTAATGTTTGTACTATTTTGAGTAATAAAATGTTAAAGCAGACGAGACAAAGTTTTTAACTGACATAAACAAACCTTCATAACTAGTAAAGTTTTCTGCTAAAATTTAAAAACACGTTAAGGGGGACAATATACGCAACTTTACCCTACATAATATATAATAAAATGAGACTATAAAATAAATAATATTTTATTAGGGCTGCGGTGTACAGAAAGCCAGTGCTTAAAAATTGGATTGGACACACCCTCACCGACGGTATCAAATATGTATATTGTTTTCAGAGCTTCGTATTTTAGCTTCGTATTCTCCGAAAAGCCTAGTGCTTAGATGGGGCTCATATAATTGATAGAATTGTCTGAAGATTATCATTAATACGATTGTTATTAATACAAATATAGTAATAACCGTTGTACGTAAATTCAAGGTCCAAATTTCCTTTGTGTCTAGATCGTAGCTATGAATCCAAGATGGCAATGTAACCACAGCATAATCTGATGTAACAGCTGGTGTTAACGATTTGTGACTCCTATTGTAAAAAAGGCTATATTACATTATGGTAACCGACTATAAGAAGTGGCTTCTGTGCCACGAGTGTAAAGACACGTATGACCACAATTACTCATAAATATGCAAAGTGGATTTCAAATTGCATGTTCAAATATTAAAATTTCAAGGTAATTACAATTTAAACTACAGAATATTTTATTGCTCTTTATACTGATTTAGTTATACATTTTTTGTTCGATAATTGAAATAAACAGCAATGAGCGAGTCAGACTTTTGCACTAAGTGTTCCGCTCCATATGTAACAATAAATTAATCCTATTGCGTAACTGTTTATAGCAAAGCTAGCAAAATAATATACTAGTTACTTTCATTTGCAAAAAACTAAACCTGATACAATGGGTCAGTGAAATAAAAATTATTGAAGTCTATATTTGTTATATTGGGTCCTTACATATGAAATTAGCGTTTTGTACGGGAGGAATATAAAGTCGATTTTTTTTTGTGAAATATATTTAATTAATCGAAGTATGCACCGTTGTTATCTATGCACTTTTGCCATCTCATAGGTAGTTCATTGATCCCTTTACTAAAAAAACCATGGGGGCGAGAATCAATAAACTCTTTGAAGGCAGTTTGGACTGCCGCATCGGAGTTGAATGTTTTTCCTTGTAAGAAGTTGTCCAAATTCCAGAAAAAATGGTAATCTGTTGGAGCAAGGTCCGGGGAGTACGGTGGATTTCGCAGACATTCTAATAGTAGCTCATCTAACTTAGTGGTTGTTTGTTGTGCAGTGTGTGATCTTGCGTTGTCGTGAAGCAGCAGTGGCCTAGAGCAATTGACCAATCTCGGTTGTTTAGCAGCTAGTTCTTCCTTCATGGTTTGCAGTTGCTGACAATAGATATCTGCCGTAATCGTTTGGCCAGGTTTTAGAAAGCTGTAGTGAACGATACCGGGGCTAGTCAACCAAACACTCACAAGTAACTTTTTCTGAGTCAATTTTCGTTTAGGGCAGGATTTGGCTGGGTCTCCAGGGTTCAGCCATTGCGACGAGCGCTTCCGATTATCGTACAGTATCCACTTTTCATCACAAGTAGTGATTCGATTAAAATCCCTTCATTATTGTGTCGGTTGAGCAAAGTAACACAGCAGTCGACGCGTGTTTGCAAGTTCGATTCACTCAATTCATGAGGTAACCATCGTTCAAGTTTTTTTACTTTCCCGATTTGCTTCAAGTGGATTAATACAGTTTTGTTACTTACCCCGAAGCCTGCAGCTATCTCTGAAGTGCTTTGTGATGGATCCGCTTCCACAATAGCCTTTAATTCTTCATTTTCCACTTTGGTCTCCGGCCGTCCACGGGGTTGGTTCTGAAGGTCGAAACTTCCAGAACGAAAACGTTGAAACCAAATACGTACCATGTTTTCTTTTGCGACACCAGCGCCGTACACATCATTAATCCTTCGAGCTGTTTCTGCAGCACTGGTGCCACAGTAGAACTCATACTCGTAAATATACCGATATTTCATGTTTTCCATTGTGCGGTAATAAGCGATGCCAAAGAAAAAAATAATGAGGAAAAAAACAAATAAATGACTGTTTTCAAAACTCAAATGAACCAGCTAAATGAATTTATAAATTTGAATTTGGAATTCTTAACCAAAGAGGAGATATTTCAGATCAAAGTGGTCAGTACGACAAAACGCTAATTTCATATGTAAGGACCCAATATTAAGTGTGATGGGAGCAAGTCAAAGAAGTCATGCCAAATTGTAAAATGAATGGAAGACTTTCCTTTGCTCTTGAGATCTTGATTTAAAAAAATATATATATACCTGTGCATAAAGTATACCATTAATAGATAATTTAAATGCCATGACGTGGTACATATACTTTGATTTACTGCTTATTTGGAATCGGTCACAGAAATTGGTTTTTTGTTGTTTTATTGTTTGTTAATTGTTGTTGTTAACATCGTTCTCATAGCACAAGGAACGCTCTAGTTTGAGACCAGAGGGGTTATTCACAAATGTCGGAAACTCAACTTTCCGTATCCGACAGGAAACTTTTCGATTATTTTGTCTATACGCGAAGCACAAATCCGAAATCTTATTATATTTATATTACATATATGTCATATCATATTTAGTCGTATTCGCAAATCCGAGTCATCGGATTGAATTTATGCTTTTCGCCGATCGCATTTTCCGTCACGGAAATTTTCCGACATTTGTGAATAACCCCCCAGATGATTGATGTGTATTGTCTGGTCCATTTATTTATTCTATTATTTAATTAATAGGCCAAACAGAAAAGTAAAGAACGATTTTTGACCTTAATGATTGTTTGGGAGAAGGACAAAGTGTTTCCTTTTTGAGGTCATCGTGTTGCATTACGACATTACATGATATTCCCAGGTAATGAATGAGTTGAGAGGGTGAGAGGTGAAGGAATGGGGTTGAGAATTGAAAAGCAAAATTTGAGCCTTTAACATTCGGACAATGAATAATGTTTTTTTGAAATGTGTTCGCTATTTAGAGTAATTAACAAAATTATGACTTTTCAAATATCTCATCCAACATATGACAGTTATTTTAGTAAATTTTTTATTACAAGCAACAAAGTATAACTCGAATGTTACGATATTGCAATTGAGACGACTTATACTTATCAAAAGAGCAAAAAATTTAAGTTAGTCAAGTAAAAAATCCAAAATGAAACAAAACAATACAATAAAATAATTAGAAATTGACGATTTCTAGACTTCCTTTCTTTATTTGTATCATGAGAACGTTGTTTCGCGCCTGTTAAGATTCTAGATCAAGAGAAGTCCGTTGGTAAGTGTGTTTAAGAGGCCACATTTTTTATTGCATTTTGTAAAAAGAGGAATTTTTACGATAGTAATAAATCTTGGTATGTTGTATTCATTTCAACTTGATACTTGTAACTGTTCCTGAAATAATCCTCTTAATGAAAAACGGATCGATATCTAAGTGATTCTGGGGTTCCACTGCTGCTTTCGGAGGTACAGAACCCTAAAAACAAAGGAAACACCATAGCTTGTGATTCAAAGTCAACATTATTACATTATGTGTAACATAATCACCCACGAATAAACATCTAACTGCCTACCCAGACGTTGTCAATAACATAAATTATTCAAGAGACTTTCATTCCCTAGTAACCTTTTTCTGATATGAACTCAGACAGACCATTGAATTGATTTGCCGAATAGATCGAAATGGTCGAAAAATGTGTTGCCGTCCCGGCACACCCGGCACATGTGAAACGTCGAAGAAAAGCAAACCATAACAAAAGAAACAACTGTCAATACATTTTTGGTTGATGTAAGGTATATCATGAAGAATGTTAAAGCATACAATAAATAAATAGACAGATGGAAACACTAAGTGTTTCATTAAGATGACAATAAATACATATGTTATATAATTTAAAGTACATAAACTAATAATTAAACAGATACACAATCAAGGCTCCGAGCAAACTGTATACCAGAAGCACTGCGCTCGAGACAGAGCAGTAGCGTAAAAAAAAAAGGCGAAATTGAAGGTTGTTGAAAGAATTTATAGTTAAAGAAACCTAATAAAAAGCATAATGATATACGCGCCACACACATATAAGGGAGTAGAGAGCTGGGGCGGAGAGGGGGCGTGACCGCATATTAGAGAATTATGCCGTCGCGGCATACGCGTCGTTCTTGCCCTCAAGGCGCGCATCGATAGATGATTGACATCAATAAAACAAAAAATCGTAACTATCAAAATTAAGATTACGAACCTGATTTTTTTTATGTTAAATATTGCTTTAGAAACCAATGAATAACACATACAAATCCGCAATGAAACTGTCTGAAATATAAATTGCATGCAATTACAATGAAACTCAGTCACCGTATTAAATTATATGTGCGAGCATAAAAATAGTAGACCATAAGCGGACATAAGTAACATGATTATGGTTCACAAAGGACCGACTCACATATTTTCATAAATAGATGATTACAGTAGTTACATTTCAACATTTTATGGCTGTAATTATGTCAAACCATTTTAAAATATAAACTATTATGAATCGAGAGTTTACAAAATGTGAAACGATTATGTTATTTTTAGAGTCAGTAATACCTATAATTAATGCTGACTGTACCTAAGTATTTCTTATTAGGTGATTATTTTTTGATGCGGCTTCATTATTTAAAGATATTTCGTTGATTTTGTCAAAGATCGAGAAATAATGAAATAATGTGAAAAAATATTAATAGATAAGGCATATTATACACTTAATGAGTTTCTAAACGACGGTAACTTATAAAAAATGACAATGTATTTGATGATTTGATGTAACACTTTTCTTTTCTTTGCTTTTCTTTTCTTTATAATATAATTTTAAATATAATGATGACCTATGTATGCCCTTAGGGGTGGAACACAGTGAACAGAATATGTATTATAATTTATAACACCATTAATACCTGTGATTCACATGTTAAATAAGTAAATAAATAAATAAAATAAAGATTAGGACTAATTAATCTGTATTATTTTTGGCACACCTTATATTCCTGAAGTTATGTTAGTAAATGTTTTTAAATTTGTTTTTGGAGATTCTAATTGTTTGTTAATATTTTCTTATGGAGACAGTTCCGTAATGGCTTGTCTGTGTTTGCTTACTGCAAAGCAGTCCGAGCGGAAATTAACACAAATACAATGATTTATTTTAGGTAGATTTTGTAAATATTAACATATGTAGGTAGATTTTTCTATATTCTCCTGAAAAGAGAGTCTCATGTGAATTTATCATGTTTTTACCTTCCGTAAATTTACTTTTTGTTAGAACATTTTGCAATATATTTTATTATTACATTACTTTGTATAAAAATAATACAAACATAAATAACAAGTAGATGTACAAAAATGAATGCTTTTATCAAGTTTTTGTAACTTATATTTTTTCTTTTTATTTTATTATGAAGATTGACACATTATTCGTATGAAATATAAATCAACCATTGGATTGATTATAATAATAATAATAATGCGCCAAACAATACACATTAACCATCTGGTCTCAAACTAGAGCATTCTCTGTGCTATGAAAACCAGACGACTGCTACTAGGGGCATCTCCCAGCACACCCAGACACGAGGCAATTTACAAAAATTCGTTTCCTAAATTGATCCTACCTTTTTTTTTACGTCAGGATATGCGTTACGCATCCCGTCCCGCCTAGGGGGGTGGCAGGGGGGTATGTGGGACTCCTCGACATTGAGGTGCTACGCCGAGTCTACACACTAAAACCTGACGGTGTTCCTCCACGGGGCCAAAATGCTGGGGCAACGGGTGTGCGTTTGAACTCTTCTGCGGCCCCGATGGCCATGCCCAGCCTAAGCCGGGCCCTCCTCCGTGTGCGGGCAGTTTGACCTGCCCGCTCTCCTGGGAGGCGCGCGGGAACACCGCGTGCACCATACCGAGGCCATTTGGTGAGGCGCCTTCTCCCGAAGGACACCCCAGGCCTCCAAAGTGGCAGCTTCCGCATCCCGTCTACACCACGGCAGGGGCGTCCGCACGCCCACCTGATTTTTACGCGTTTACTCACGGGTTTTTAAAAGTTTTCCTTCTTCCCACCTCTAATTTTAACGTGTGTCTCACGGGTTTCATTTCGAGTTTTCCTTCTCTCTACCTCTGATTTTAACGTGTTTTCTCACAGGTTTCATTTCGAGTTTTCCTTCTCTCCACCTCTGATTACGTGTTTCCTCATGGGTTTTTAAAAGTTTTCCTTCTTTCCACCTCTTGACCCGCGTCCTCCGCGGAGGACGCCGGAACTAAACACTTAACCAACAATATCCCTCTCAAAGGAGAGGAGCAAGTGGAAAGAAGACCCACATGATGGACCCCCCTCACGCAGAGGACGGCGAACACAAATTTATCCCCCCCGTGTCCGGGCCGGCCTCTTTCGGCTCCACCTCCTACTCGGTCCCAGCCCGGTCCCACCCCTGATTTTAACGTGTTAACTCACGGGTTTTAATAAGTTTTCCATCTTACCACCTCGGGGCCGAAGGCCCCACACGCCGGACTCCCACCCTCATTAAGGGGACGGGAAACACGACCCCCTCTTCCCGGTCCGGGCCGGGTCCTTTCGTCTCCACTACCTACTCGGTCCCAACCCGGTACTGAGGGCATCACCGAAGCGACAGGAGTGTTTATCGACTCTCCAGTCTAGATCCGCAGTGTTCAGTACAAACAGGACCACCTCGAGAAGGATATAACCATGAAGTCTACGCACTGCGGTCTTGGAGTGGCAGGCTAAGGCTTCACTTAATGTGAGCTATAAGCGCCTGTTGGCCCACCCCCTGTGACGGTCACCCCACGCCACTCGGCCCCAAATTGATCCTACCTAGAATTAAACCCGGAACCTTTCGCGCTTGGATGTAACATCCTAAACCACTGTGCTATCGAGGTCGTCAATAGGAATTGTAACGGTTAATTTTTTTTTAATATTTTGTGCTTTTAAGAAGATTGAAAGCATTATTAAGCGAAATAGAAATAGAACATATTTCTATTCGGCTTTTGTAATAGAATTTCTTATAATAGAATATTCCGATCTTGTAATAGATATCTGCTTTTCAGCAATAAACATTAAAAAAATTGCATACCTACGTTTTTCATTTATTCTATTTATAATTTTGAAAGAGTAGATGGGAAATAAATACTCTTATTTCTAGATGAAACAAAGCTTAATTTTTTTTTCGTTTAATGTGAGTTGTTTAAATTAATTCTCTCTTCCATGCCAGTTTGAAAGCCATCCAGCTGTTACATTCCCATGCAGATCGAAAAAATTGGCCAAAGGTTAATAAGAAACTTTCTCGTATAGACCATGGGCTAGAACCCGTCGCTATCTGAGTACTAATGTAAAAAGTCGTGATGATGTTTGTACGTATTTATTCACAAACAATCCATTTAATTGAGATTATTTCAACATTAACATGTATTTTTCGGGTAAGTTCTTGAATTAGAATTGGCCCTTTAAATATTTGCTTTGGAAAAAACCCAAACTAATGGTTTATAAATTGGCTGCAATCTCAGATAACACCCTTGTATACGCTAGCTATTGTTGCTTTGGCCTCTAATGGTACGGTTATTTGATACTATTTCAATATGTAGCATAGAGTGCTTCTCTAGACGAAATATAATAAAAATTCCTTTTATTATGTGTTGTGAATATTGTAGCAGATTTTATATTATGCACAATCAACACATCTTCACAAAAGATAGCTGTGACTGAGGAATATATGAAAATGTGCTGTGACATGATTTTGTATTACAATACAACATAGAGGATGAAGCGTCGTACATTGTGATCCATATTATGGATCATTGGATTCCATACCTCATACTTCTGTGTTTTCAACCTCATATTTATCCTCGCACATTTTCGTCGAGACGTGTGAGTACTTTTGAGATTAGCGTCAGCTAATAACCGCGCTATTTGGTCTTTGTGATATATGGTCCTCAAGAGGTCAGGTTTAGTCATTTTAATTCTGTCTCGTTAACATTATAATAATGCATGTGCCATTATCTCCGAACTCTTTGTTTTTGTTGTGAATGTTTTAATTAATTTAACTTACAATTGCATTAACATTTCATAGCAATGACACTGTATTGACATCGAATCGCACTGATATAGTGAAAATAATTAATAAGTATTCTATTTTGTTATAAATGTGTAAATTAGTAATTGCTATACATTGATATTTAGATGTCATACCGTGACTATGTGTAGGACTCTTGATACTTCGTAACATCCTTGTAAAACTACTCATATCACAAATAAATGATTTCAATTTTCTTTGAGTCTTTGAGTTGAGTAATCATTATTATTGTAGGTCGTTCTTGTTTGCTTGTATTAATGCACATCCCGCAAATCATTTAAGATCTCAATTTTGTACATCACCATTTACATATCAATTACTATGTAATTGTAACCTGTTGCATTTCTCTTATAAAATAAAGAAAAATACATGCATGCATACACATCTTCACGCCGTATCCCGGGGTAGTCAAAGAGGACGGAGCGCCAATCGTTGCGGTCGTTACATACTTCTTTCCCTTCCTCAAATCTTATCATTCTCACACATGCTAAAAAATAAAAACGAAATAAATTTGATCTATGTCGGTTTCTGCCATTACTCGCTTGATTTTGTACTTTATGATTATCGATAATATTATCTATTCTATACATAGTATAAAACAAAATCACTTCCCGCCGTCTATCCCTCTGTATGCTTAGACCTTTTAAACCACGCAACACATTTTAATGCGGTTTTAACCAATAGATAGAGCGATTCAAGAGGAAGGTTTAATACTGTTTTTGTTAATTTGTTGAAATTTGACGATTAGTTAAGATGTCGGAAAAAATCAAGCCGACTGAGAGCTTTCATCGAAAATGCTGTCTTATTCCAAAATGATGGAATAGTTCCTCTTCATTAGGATTACAAAAAATTCAGTGATGGCATATGTCTATATTATACAGATAGCCTTCTATAACCATTTTAATGTTTAAAAAAATTGATACAAATTATGTGGAGTTGGGAAAGCTATTTAGACGGATACGAGGAATTATTGTATACATTGCACAAGTGCGAAGCCGAGGCGGGTCGCTAATTTATAGTAAATCTAAACTAAAATTATGAAGAGGTAAAACTTTGCAAGTTTGGATGTAGGAGATAATCTCCAAAACTACTCATCGGATTCTAAAAGTTCTTTCGCGAATATTTAGAACGGATCATCAGGGTGGACATAGGCTGTATGTTATTCCATTTTCCACGTGAATTCGCGGGCTACAGCAATTAAGTATAAAACAGATGTTTGCAGTACAGTTGCGAGCTGCGATGGTGTTCGATACGAAAACTGATTTTTAAGCAACATTACTTAATGCTAAATTGATAGAAAAATTTACGCTATTTAATAGAAACTGTGACGTGACGATCTTGTACACGACACGCGTGGTAAAATTCTACTTTTTTTGCCACTAACGAGATTAACTACAGTGAGTAAATCATTTATTGGTGACAGTATACGTTTATGTAATAAAAATCCAAACCATCTATTAAAATTAACTGAAAGGAAGTTCGAAAATTACATCATAGCTGCTCTCTGTGAAAGTTATTATAATATTCATGAATATTTAAACGACAGTAACGCGTGCTATGACATTATATTAAGCGAATTTTGGAAATACTTTCTAATCACATCAATATAATATGTAGTGCGTGGGTGCTTTTTTGAACATTCGTATTACATTACAAATAATATTTTAAAATGTATTTTTATATATTTCGTAATTTCCCTTAATATTTATTTATATTGTTATTGGTCATTAGTTAATTTTTTTTTTGTTTATTGCTGCATTAATAACATCTTTTTCTACAATACTTAAACTGTAGTTGCCACCGAAGGTATTTTGGAAGGTTTGGTTATGACGTGTAAAGATTATAATTATAAAGCTAGATAAATGAAAACAACAATAAAAGAGAAAGTCATTTAAACTATTACTAAATTTAAACAACACTTTTGGTAAGAACCCGTGACGTACAGAAACAGAGTGTCGTTGGAACTGGTTTCATTAACTCATATTTAACTCTTCTGAATTTAGTGCGTAAGGATGCCTCCATACTTCGGTTTATGTAGAATTCTTCGAGTTGAAGTATCTAATTATCTTCTCTTTAATTATCTTGTATTAATATTCTAGCATTCATCATTGCAAATATGCTATGTACATTGCATAGTTTCTAAGAAAACCAATTGTGACAGGAAGATGAACACACGAGCGATCTTACCCTTATAAGGTAATTAATTTAAATTAAATAAATAATTAAATTAAAAAAAAAATTACGTTTTTTTTGTGGTTTGAATCTCTACGAATGACTTACGTATAAAATTAGATTATCTTTACAATATCGTTATTAATGATAATGACTTTATTTGTGACATGAATTGTGTATTCATTAATAATGTGGGTGAACAAGAGTTCTCCTAAATAGATTAGATTAGATATATTTATTTCATATTATCAATGTCAGTTTTACAAATTTTATAAAATTTTAAAGCATAACACAATCGTCAAAAACAATAGTAACATAATATTAAAAAGTAAAACAAATTTAAATTCAAATGTAAAATAAATGTCATAATTGTCAAAAATATAAAAAATAAAATATCAATTGTAGATATACAAATACGTGTTTTACAAATGTCAAAAATTTAAATATTCATTTGTTGAATAATATTCCTTATCCAATAAAAAGTCTTTCAGTCGGCGTCCATGAATATTATGGGATAATAGAATCATCATTCCTATACATATTATACAGACCCTGGGAAATAATCTTAACCTAGCAATAAAACAGTAAAGTTTACTAACGAAGTTTGATATTTACTTGCCTTATACGCTCCCTTACCTTCCCATAAAAACTTCATAGTTATAAATTATTAGAACCTTCATAAACTACAGGCAAAGTTGAGAACTGTGACGTGGGTTATGAAAACTCATTAGAATGAACTTCAAATGATATACTTAATGAAGGAAAGCTTAGCAATAAACGTATGCTTTCTACAACTGCTTTGTTTGTTTTCCTATTGCATTTACTAATAAATGGGTTGGATACCGCTGTACAAACAGAAGAAAACAATACTTAAGAAATATTATCGGTATCTCCACTATTAAATTAATATATGATTTTTAGTACAAATAATAGTGGAGTAAAACTATTTAAATGCATCGCTTTTTAAGGGTATTTATTAAGTTTTGTGCAAGGAAATGTTTAACATAACTTCAAAACCATAGTCAAATCTATCTATTTTGGTGTGTGCAAGCTATTTTTGAACGTCAAATTAACCGAAAGAAAATTTACACTGAAAAGAATCGACAAGACAATGAAGATACGTATCATTTATTTTACGTACGTATTTATAAGTATCATTCATAGTACTTTTACGGTAATCAGTCAAAAAAGTTGCTTTAAAAACAAACTTTTACTTAATTGCATTATCCCCAGCCGTAAAAATGTGTGCAAAATTTCAGTACAATCGGTTAGGTGAAAGTGGTTTAAAATTAAGTTGTAAAATATGAACCAAACATACTAACAACAAGTTGAGTTGAATATAAACTTGTAATAAAATTACGTCGGTAAAATTAAAAACCTTCATCTCAACTCGTTAAAAATTCCAATATTACAACGTTTATTAAAAACGTGAAGAAATTCGCAATGCACTTAAATACTTCTGTGTTAACCGCTGACAAGAAAAAGGATGGGCTATATTCATTTTATCGACAAAATATTTCAGGTATTTTTAATTTATTGTTTTACGGCTATGGTTAAATTACGAATTTTGTAGTGGTAATGTCATAAATTAAACTGAATACGGGCAATAAAAGTATTTGGTCAAGTTAAGTTGTACGTGGTCAGTGGTTAGCTATTAGATGGATAGTGGCATCCATATTAAGCGACTCTGTTGAAAACGTACGTTATACAGTTCGAAACAAACAAGTAATGCCCCTAGTTTTGCAAGTATCCATAGGCTGCAGCAATTGCTAATTATCAGGCAGACCGTATGTATGTTTGCCACTTTAGGAATTGAAGAAAAAAAAACATTTCGTTATGAGAAAAATGAATAAAAGTTAAGATTATTTTTCGAATGAATTAAGGACGTTATTGCGTAACTTCTATTACCTGAACCGGAATATAAGTTTCACATTTTAGGTTCCTATTACTATATATATTTTTCCAATAAGAATGCTTAATCAAATGAACTACTATGTTCATTTCCAGTCAATAAAAGTCGTTCAATTATGACCTAATTGTGTACTGAACCCGATTACCTTTGGTCGTTCCCTCATAATTTCCAACACATTTTATTTTTAGCTATAGTAAAATTAATTTAAGATGAAATTAATGAAATCGATATCTACTTAATGTCAAACCCTGTGCAAAGTTATAATAATAAAATAAATTACACCCTTATAACCATTACCTCAAATATTTTTCATTAATTTTAAACCCAAGTCGTTAATTAGTTTCAAGCAAAATTTACTTTCAGATTTTTATATTTTGCTCTTAAAGTTAAAGCTTTGTAATATTTTAAAGTTATTAAATTATGAATTAAATTAACAGCTATTCTGACCATCGTGGTATATTATACAAGGTCAAATGTTTTATAACGATTAAATGTAAGACATCTTGTTTCATGCCTTCCGATGATTTATCATTACGGTACAAGGTCATCAGAATTTCCATAACATGAAAATGAACATAAATAAAATTTTGCTCTTAAAGTTGAAGCCTGTTAGTTATTTACATTTTGAAGCGTATAAAATATTTGCGTTATTAAATTACGAATTAAAATAAACAGATATTTTGACTATCATGGTATATTGTACAAAGTCAAATATTTTAAAATAATCGAATATGAGATATCACGTTCCTTGTCATGTGATAATTGATCATTACACTACAAGTATTGATATTTTTAGAGATATTAATTGAGACAGAAACAATGTTGATGTTATAGAGAAAATGAGTAGAGTATGTATTATTCAAAAAAGTCAAAAAATCATTAAGCGGAGTCGGATTCGTAAGGAGATTCAGACAAGTGATTCGAATGATTCCCCAGAGTCGAGAATACCCATAGCGTAATGCCGGTAGTAAGTGGATCGCGCGCCGTCTACATACCGCATGCTTAAGCATGATTCACGTTGCACCGTGTCGGGGCCGGGCCGTGCCACGGGCGGGGCACGGTGACACAGTAATTCATGTTCGAGTGCGGTAAGTTGTCGATTAGCAATCGACAACACCGCACGAGTTGCAGATACTATTTTTTATCACTAATGCGGAGATAATTTCGGTACAAAGAAAAATTATAGAAAGTAATAACTATTATTATTTATTATTACATTAATCTAAAACTTCGAAATCAAGATTTTCTTTATCTTTCACACTGATGTCAATGGATACTAAAATCGAATGTGTTTTATTTTGATATTAATTTTATATTATTTTTTTAAATCGTGAATTTGCATGTGCCGAGCAAAATTTGCGTGCGACAAGTAAAGTTGTCGCACTCAAATTGTAAAATGAGAAAATAGCTACTTATCAACCGCGAAAATGAGCGCTTAGATACTGTTTATCCCGCGTGAGTAGTAAAAAAGTATGTTATAGATGTTTCACTGTGCCCCGTCTGTGGCACGGCCCAGCGCCGACACGATGTAATGTGAATCATGCTTTATGGTTCACGTGAAGTTTGGTAACAATTAAGGATCTGAAACCGAAGGGCAACTGACGAGAATTGCGCAAATGAGAGCAGTATATACACACTATATATACACTATATACGTTAATACGTGAAAACAAGAGATTTCAATTTTCCTAAAAGCGTCAAATATTAAAAGGGCTATAAAATAAAATCAAATAGACAAATATAGTGGTTCATATACGATACGACAATAGTGGTTCGATTACATTTGTAGTCAAATTAAGCAAACCATAAACAAACACATGAGTAACCTTTTCAATAACATGGTGTTTCTGAAAAGCAGTGCTATGTTATCAGGAAACATACGAGCCGGAAATTACCAATATCACAATAGATCCTCGGAAAAACTGATATTACTTCAATAGAAAATCAAGAAGCACCGAACTGTCAAACAGTATCTACCGTGACAAGCCAGCTCTTTCGTTATGTACATTATTTATACAGCATCAAACTGTATTCTGACCATATTCTGACATTACCGGAGATCTATTATCACTCGGATTTCCGAGTAATATTCGTCTCTGTCATATTCAATCAATATTGAAGTGAAAGTCTAAAAACAATGAGAAATGTTTATATGACTAATAGATACTTCAAACTATAACTTATTATTTCTGTAATTAATAGTTTTTGGACTACATCTTTAAGTTAAATCATGTAATTTGATTAGAGAAGATAATTGATATGTTCTTATTTTAGCAGCTGTTAATTTAACATGAAATATTTGAAATCCTAACGTCACCAAGTCGATTTTTGTGTAAAATTAGCTGTTGTAAATTTACCTTTGCAGGCGTACGCAGAACGACTTGCCAAAATTTTGCATGGAGGACAAACATACAAAGACACATTAATTTTACATTTAAGATAAAAAGAAGGTACGGTAAGGTGGAAAGTTGCAATACATGGGTTTTGTCAAATACGTTCTCGGAACAAGAAACAATGAACGAAGCCATAATAAGTTGCGGCTCTAACCATGTGTCAAGCGAATTTTCCTGTCTCTTTCTATCTCGATGAGCGTAACCACGAGTAAAACAGTTAGCTATAGTAAGTATGGCCACCTCGCACTGTCAGTGTATTATTCCGTGTCAGCTTATGAGTCTGTCATGAAATAATTTTGACTAGTAGTATTCACAAAAATAAAAATATGTCATGTTCAGCTGCGTATCGATGCACCATGACCTTCCCTAGTCAAGTACATTAGGAAAATCTAGAAAGTAGGTCAACAAAAAGAGACACCATAAGACACCATTGTGATTCTTGGTTCGGAGAATACGTTAAGTGGAAATTATGATACCATGAGATGCCATTTTTGGGAATTTTTGTCGCTTCTCAGGGTAGTGCTTTTGTAGTTCCAAGGCATCTCCCCTCAGAGTGTAACTTTAAAATGTTACCTTCAGGTTGGCGTCAGAAATATTGCTAGAAAATAATACAGATTGTATTTGAATAGAACCAAAATATTATTTCTTGCTGTTTCTTTTTTATGGGCTGTAAATATTTAATAGCGTCATTATATATTTTCAATGAAGGGGTAACCTTTTATTGCATGCTATACGTTTATAGCGATGAATAGCGTTTTAATTGTTATAATTACGAATTTCAAAACGCTTTTAAATACGTTCTTTATATAATTTACATAATAAATGAAATAATGAGTTATTACAGAAGATAGTAGAATCATTACACTACATACTGAATTAGTTATTATATTGGGTCCTTACATATGAAATTAGCGTTTTGTCGTACTGACCACTTTGATCTGAAATATCTCCTCTTTGGTTACGAATTCCAAATTCAAATTTATAAATTCATTTAACTGGTACATTTGAGTTTTGAAAACAGTCATTCATTTGTTTTTTTCCTCATTATTTTTTTCTTTGGCGTCACTTATTACCGCACAATGGAAAACATGAAATATCGGTATATTTACGAGTACGAGTTCTACCGTGGCACCAGTGCTGCAGAAACAGCTCGAAGGATTAATGATGTGTACGGTACTGGTGTCGCAAAAGAAAGCACGGTACGTTTTTGGTTTCAACGTTTTCGTTCTGGAAATTTCGACCTTCAGAACCAACCCCGTGGACGACCGAAGACCAAAGTGGAAAATGAAGAATTAAAGGCTATTGTGGAAGCGGATCAATCACAAAGCACTTCAGAGATAGCTGCAAGCTTCGGGGTAAGTGACAAAACTGTATAATCCACTTGAAGCAAATCGGGAAAGTAAAAAAACTTGAACGATGGGTACCTCATGAATTGAGTGAATCGAACTTGCAAACACGCGTCGACTGCTGTGTTACTTTGCTCAACCGACACAACAATGAAGAGATTTTAAATCGAATCATTACTTGTGATGAAAAGTGGATACTGTACGATAATCGGAAGCGCTCGTCGCAATGGCTGAACCCTGGAGACCCAGCCAAATCCTGCCCTAAACGAAAATTGACTCTGAAAAATTACTTGTAAGTGTTTGGTGGACTAGCGCCGGTGTCGTTCACTACAGCTTTCTTAAATCTGGCCAAACGATTACGGCAGATATCTATTGTCAGCAACTGCAAACCATGAAGGAAGAACTAGCTGCTAAACAACTGAGATTGGTTAATCGCTCTAGGCCACTGCTGCTTCACGACAACGCAAGATCACACACTGCACAACAAACAACCACTAAGTTAAATGAGCTACAATTGGAATGTCTGCGACATCCACCGTACTCCCCGGACCTTGCTCCAACAGATTACCATTTTTTCCGGAATTTGGACAACTTCTTACAAGGAAAAAAATTCAACTCCGTTGCGGCAGTCCAAACCGCCTTCAAAGAGTTTATTGATTCTCGCCCCCATGGTTTTTTTAGTAAAGGGATCAATGAACACTACCTATGAGATGGCAAAAGTGCATAGATAACAATGGTGCATACTTTGATTAATTAAATACGTTTTAAAAAAAAAAAAATTGACTTTATATTCCTCCCGTACAAAACGCCAATTTCATATATAAGGACCCCGTATTATGTTACGTTACATCACGTTGTGTTAAATTTAGTTTAATAGCGTTGCGTTGAGTTGCTTTGCGTTGCATTGCGTCGAGTTCCGTTGCATTGCGTTATGTTGTATTGTAAAATTACAAAGAGAGAGAGTGGTTTTTGTAAATTCGTTTTCCGAGTGGTGGTAGAGCCATGCTGCATTGCAGCACGAATAGGGCCGGCTCGCCCGGTGAAATACCACCCTTACACAGAATATCGGCGTGAAATAACAGCATCTATTGATGTTGTGCTTCGTTCGGTGACAAACCGGTGCCGGTGGTCTATCTCCCCCTCCCCCTCTTTTCCCTATTTCCCTAAAGGCCATCAAGGCACCCGTGATTCTCCGGATGTTACGGGTGTCCATGGGCAATCTAATATGGCGGTATTAGATTTATGATGACGTCACATATACCGAAACCTTCCCCTGCTTATTCCATTTCATTTGATACCCATATTGTTGGTGTTGAACGAAAAAGTTATTTCCTATTATGGAACATCCGCCATATTGGATTTATGATAACGTCACATATACAGAATACTTCCCCTGCGTATTTCATTTCATTTGATATCCATATTGTTGATGTAGAACGAAAAAGTTATTTCCTATTATGAAACATCCGCCATATCGGATTTATGATGACGTCCCCCCATGTATACCTTCCCCTGCGTTTTCCATTTCATTTGATATCCATATTGTTGATGTTGAACGAAAAAGTTATTTCCTATTGTGAAACATCCGCCATAGTAGATTTATGATGACGTCACATATATAGAAATCTTCCCCTGCTTATTCCATTTCATTTGATACCCATATTGTTGGTGTTGAACGAAAAAGTTATTTCCTATTATGGAACATCCGCCATATTGGATTTATGATGATGTCACATATACAGAAACCTTCCCCTGCGTATTCCATTTCATTTATTGCCAACAATATGAGATACTCATATTTTTGGCGATGACCGAAAAAGTTATTTCCTGTTATGGAACATCTGCCATATTGGATTTATGATGACGTCACATATGTAAAAACCGTTCCCTGCGTATTCCATTTCATTTGGTACCCATTTTGTTGGTGTCGAATGAAAAACTTATTTCCTATTATGGAACATTCGCCTTATTGGATTTATGATGACGTCGCATACATAGAAACCTTCCCCTGCGTATTCCATTTCATTTGATAACCATATTGTTAAGGTTTAGCATTATAAAGTTCCCCTATAAAGTTGCATCCCCTTTTTCACCCATTTAGGGGTAGATTTTTGTTAAAAAAGAAAACTGTTTTTTAATAGAAAAGGTTTATCTCTGTACCAAATTACATCTTAATCGGTTCAGTGGTTAAAATTTTCCCATATAAAGTTTCATCCCCATTTTTACCCCTATAGGGGTAGTTTTTGAACAATAAAGTAACCTATGTTCATTCCCTGGTGTCAAACTATCTCCATGTATCAAAATTGGTCCAGCGGTTTAGCCGTGAAAATCAAGCAGACAGACAGACAAATAGAGAGACTTTCGCATTTATAATATTAGTATGGATCCCCTATTAAGTTTCTTCCCCTTTTCACTCCTTTAGGGGTAGATTTTTGGAAAAAAAGAAGTCATGTTTTTTAATAGAAAAGGTTTTATCTATGTACTAAATTTCGTCTTAATCGGTTCAGCGGTGTAGCATTTCCCCTATAAAGTTTCATCTCCTTTTTCACCCTTTTAGGGGTAGATTTTAGATAAAAAAGAAAACTATGTTTTTTTAATAGAAAAGGTGTATCTCTGTACCAAATTACATCTTAATCGGTTCAGCGGTTAAAAATTTCCCATACAAACTTTCATCTCCCTTTTTACCCTTCATAGCTGAAACTTCTCTATACAAGGAACGTATCACCGTATACATATATATGTACAGCATTTTCGAGTAATCATATAACAATTGTTACTCGTATGTCAGCTACACATAAATGTAAATACTTAGATTTGGCAAGGCACTGGGGCACATGAACCTGATAAGCGTTCAAGTATTTTAAAGGCGAGCCAAGGCCAAAAGTAAAGTTAGAACGCATAGGTTTAACGAGAATCGATTATAGATATTGTAGAATTAAGGAAATTCAATTTCAGTTATTGTATGGACTCAGGTGTTACTTTGCGGAAATCCATTTCATGTGATAAATTCCTGAAATCTTTAGCTGTTTGAGCGGAAAATAGCTAATGGTTTCAGGAATATATCACAATTTCAGTTAACAAATTTGTGATTGCGAAAATGACTCACTCATTCAATGACATTTATTTTGGTATATTTTTAATACCCTCAACCAAGTGTTAGCTTGACTACATTCTAATCACGTCAATTAGTCATCTGTGACAATTTTGTGAGATTTTGATAGCAAAAGTAGGATCAAAATACTTGCCTACATATTAATGAGGCTTTATAAATGAATCTGGCGTTAGTCTTTGTGTAGTAGTTATTAAGTAGCAATAAGCGGACGTGTACAGTTTATTTGAATGGAGGTAGAAAATCCCGGAGGAAGAAATAATTTAATTATACCTTCCGCCATGTGCTGTTAAATTGAAGTAGTCTAGTACAATCAGTGTCGGTATATCTTTGCTGTATCCGCGAACCGTCGTTGTTAAATATAGCCTGTTCCGAATATTTCAAGAATTATATTTTCGTTGTTGTAGAACTCAGCTAGCGGCTTCGATAAATCCGATGGCAACAATTAATTAACTTCTTATCCGACTTTTTGTAAAACAGAACTTTCGTGAATAGATAAGTAGAAGAAGAAGTAATACTTATATCACGTCGGGGTCACCAAAATGTTCCGAATATTTAAATGAAACACTCAAAAAGTGAACACTATTTATTTTAAATAAAATAGGCAATGAGCGTCGCTCAGTTGCTGTAGTAAAATCGTATTAACATATAATAAAAATGAGGTCGTCAAGTGCCGTCTCCCCGCCTCCTTGCCCCTCACCCCTTGCGTCTCCATCATACTTAACATTTCCCCCCCTCTTGAAAGCCTAGCTTTCAAGGAGTTCATCTGAATCTTCCGCTTTGGGTAGAACACAGACTTTTGTGGTAGCTCGTTTGATGACTCCATTTTTTGTTGTGATGTCGACAACTCTGCAAACACCGTCAGGTCCACGGTAGCATTTTTGAATTCGTCTCAAAAGCCAGCTCATCGGAGTAAGTTGGTCATTCCTAATTACTACCAAATCTCCAACACTAACACTTTCCGTTTGGTTTCGTTTCCATTTAACTCGATGCTGTAATTCAGTTAGATTTTCTTTGGACCATCTTTTCCAAAAATGTTGTCGTAGTCGCTCTAACAACTGATATCTGTTGAGTGTGATTTTCTCTGGTAAGGTCGGGGACGGTAGTGACGTCAACGGTCGTCCAATAAGGAAATGGCCCGGAGTTATTGGTAACAAATCCGCTGGATTTGACGACATCGGAGTAAGCGGTCGTGAATTCAAAATGGCTTCTATTTGTGCAAACAACGTAGTTAGCTCCTCAAAAGTCAAATGAGTACCTCCGGCAATACGTTTTAGATGGAATTTTGCTGCTTTTACGCCAGTTTCCCAAATCCCACCAAAGTGAGGCGCATAATCGGGTGAAAATTTGAAATCGATGTCTTCAATATAGCCGAATTCATCTATCGATTGACTTGCTGCGCGTAGCATTCGATTTAACTCGCCGTTTGCTCCCACAAAGTTCTTTCCGTTATCACAAAATAATGTACGTGGCTTGCCGCGTCTGGAGATAAATCTCCGTAAACATAAAATAAACGCGTTAGTGCTTAAGTCGCTTACAACTTCTAAATGCAAAACTTTGCTCGCAAAACAAATAAATAAGCACAAATAATATTTGGTAGTCCTAGAACCACGACCTTTACGGCTAGAAATATAAAATGGACCAGCAAAATCAGCACCACAAGTCTCAAAAGGAGGAGCTGGAGTGACGCGAGGATGAGGTAAGTAACCCATTATAGGTTGTATATTTTTACCTTTAATTCTAGTGCATCTTACAAATTTGCTTACGATACTTGATGCAAGACGACGACCATTTGTGACCCAAAATTTTTCCCGTATTGAACTTAATAATTGTTGGGGTCCACAATGTAATAGTCGAAGATGTTGCATTATGAATATGCCCGCTTACACGAAGTATGCCTTCGTCATCCAAAAATGGGTTCAGAGATAGTACAATAGATTTACTGCTTATTTTCCTATGTGTTCGTAATGAATGTATATCCTTCGCAAATGAATCCTGTTGAGAAAATTTCGCTAACTTAACTAATGCTATCTGTAACTCGCTCAAAGTAAGACTACCACAAACTTTACAGTCCTTATTTTTAATATTATTAATGAAACGTAAAACGTAAAACGTAAAATCTAAACAAAATAGAGATTAAATCATCCTGAACTATAGGCCCCATCGCTTGAATTTCATTCAAAGATATTCCTGAAGCAGTTTTCCAAGATGCGTCAAAAACTACTCTGAGCTTAGTCGTTTCGCTTTGTTGTTTAATCACCGCATGGTGAGGTAAATAGTAGCCAAAATTAGGACGTTCGATTTCACTTAAATGTTTTAAGTCGCGATACTCACGAATGAAATCCGAGTACTCTCGTTTCAATTTTGAGTTTTTATTTAATTTTTTCTCCAAATTATAAAAGCGTTTAGCAGCTATGGTGTAAGAATCACCTAGTACACTTTCAGACTGAATTAATGGTAATTTAACTGAAAACCGACCATCTGTCAGACGTCTTGTTGTTTGAACAAAATAATTTTCTCAAAATTCTTCACTTTTAGATAAAATATTCTTTCGGCAAGGTAATTCTTCAATTTCCCAAAATTTGGAGAGAGAGTCTCGTATTTCTTTAGAGAAATTATAAGTTCTTGTACTAGAATTAATAGAACAGTCACCGATCGGACCAGAAATTAGCCAACCGAAATTAGATTCCAGTAGTATGGGTTATTTTTTCCTAAATTTATTTGACCAGATTTAACTATGTCCCAAAATACATCCGCCCCTAAAAGTACATGTATTTCAGAAGGATGGAAAAAATTTGGATCAGCAAGTTTTATATGACTCGGTAATTGTAAACAATTAGGATCTATCTCGACATTCGGTAATTTCCCTGTTATTTGAGGGATAACAAGAAATGACACGTTCTTAGTATAGGTACCATCGCGAGATTTTATTTGTAAACTACAACGTTTATTAATATTTGTTACCGAATTATTTATACCACAAATCGAAATTGAATTAGCAGTGCTAGAGCTTGACACACTCACAATCTTTTGAATTTTTTCAGTAAGAAACGAACTTTGGCTGCCATGCCGAGCAGAGCCTTAGCCTGGTAAGTAGTGCTAGATTCTAGATCAACCAATTCAATTTCGGCAGTACATAGCAACACTTGATATGGCGTGGTTGTAGAAAGTGACACTGGAGAAGACATGGTACACGGAACAGTAGGTAAGTATGATTGTGTATTATTATTTTCTTGTTGTAAATTTGTGTTGGTTATTATTTTATGCAATAATGTGTTATGTCTTTTTTTACAGATTCTACATGGGCCGAAGCGGCAGCGAGATATATGATGACCGAAACGAAGACGAAGTTTGAAGATATTTTCAATTTAGAAACTTCATTAAGCCTATCGTCCACAGACATCTTGAATTTTTCACATTCGTGCAATAAATGAGATTGTTTACAAATATTGCAAGTTTTATTATTTGAATTAGTACCTGAATAAGCAACGAAAACTTTAGTGTTTTTGCGTTCTTTATTAGAAAAAGATTTATCAGGCCTTACAAAACTCGTGTTACCTTTGTTGTTATTATAGTGAATTGTTTCAATTACATCTGCACGGCTGCATAAAAAGCGATAAAACTCATCGAGTTTAGGTGAGGATGTTAATGTGTTTTTATACTCCTCCCGATTGCGGCTTGTGGCGCTGTCTAATCTTCCTGACATAATAAAATTATCAAGGTGTCCCAATATTCAGTGGGTTCACCTAAATTATGTAACGAACGCAAATTCTTAGTAAAATGATCAATCATGAAACGCAATGACCTACGGGATTCTTTCAGAATGGGTTCAAAATTGAACAAACACTTGAAATGATTATTTATTAAAATTCGTTTGTTATTGTAACGTTCACAGAGAATATCCCATGCTAAAATGTAATTATCACCCGTAAATTCAATTGATTTGATCACCACTGCAGTGCTCCCTTCCAGCGATGAAGGTAAATAGTGAAATTTACTGATATTTGGAATAGAATCATTTTTATGAATAAGAGATTCAAACGTGTCGCGAAATTCGAGCCATTTCAAATAATTTCCATCAAAGACAGGAAGCTTAATTGTTGGTAACTTGATGTTACTCATGCAACCATTATTCAACGAGTTGTTACAAGTATTAAACGAAGTATCTGGGTTCTTATTGTTAGCAGCTCTGATTTTAGATGTTGAATCAATAATACATTGAGCAGTAGAAATGGAATTACAAAAAATATTTTCTATTTTGTCTTTCTTCAACCTGTTCTTCAATATTAGAACTGGATGTTTTAATATTACTTTGGATAATTTTAAATTTCTATTGGATGATTTCAAATGATTCAAGTAATACATAGTTGCATTTTATTCAATTTTAACTGTAAATCGCCAAATCTGAATTTCACTCAACTTATCATGCTCAACAAGTTTTAATGTATCTAAGTAATTTTTAAAAGTTGTAAGCCTGGCTTTAATCGTAGAACGTTGCTGAATTAACATCTTTACTTCGGCAACAGTTTCACATGAGCTTGTTTGCTTCGAAGTCGATTCAGTAGTATTTTTCGGCATGATTCGTGACGATTATATTATTGTAGGGAGCAAATAGGCGATATGAACAAAATAAACAAAACAAATTTCAAACCATAGTACGCGCAACAGCAGTAATATGATGCACCAGCGTCGATGATGAGCTCGGCTATTGACTATTGTTCTCGTCAAGTACACGCGATGACCTTGAAGCCGGCGCGCAGCAAGCGAAAGCTAGAATTGTCCGGCAAATTCTTTTAGAATTTTTATAATATAAGGAATATGATTATAGGGAAATATCTATTTGAAACATCTTAGTAGACACTTTTAATCGATTGTTGTTATTTAAATACATATATTAAAGAAATGCTGCTTAAAGCACGAAAATATAAGTGTGCATAAAGTAGTCGTAAATAATTTTAATAAAAAACAATAAACATGCACCACTTAGTCAAAACGTGAGGGAGCCGTAGGATCTTTTAAAAATACAATTTCATTTAAATGAGACGTGTATTCATCTCGAACTATCGTCTAAGACTAACTTAAAAGAGAACAATGAATTCCCAACTCAGTCCACGCAGGGCGGATGGGCTTATGCTAACTTGCATTTGTAATTCTTAGAATGCTAATATGACATTTATGCTTCTTAGAATATATTCTGGTGACGCGAGGGAATGGTAGAGTCGGACGGTGTAACTACTTATACTAGATTACTAGAATAAACAGTGGTTGTTGCAAGTTATATGTAATATTTTGTTATACTGTGGGTAATTTAAAATGTATATACTATATACGCAATTCGCAAATTTTAGTAATTTAGGAGCCAAATACGCTGTCGGCACAAATAGAAATAGTTTGTAAATAAAGTAATTTTGTTGAATTTAGTTGATAATCATTAGGAACGGGCTCACTTCCATTGTTCTAAAGTCGAAGTTGATGCATCGTAGTTACTAACGAATCGGCTGATGGCTGCTACTCAGGAATTCAATTGCAGATTTCAAGAATTATATTTTCGTTGTTGTAGAACTCAGCTAGCGGATTCGATAAATCCGATGGCAGGAATTAATTAACTTCTTATCCGACTTTTTGTAAAACAGAACTTTCGTGAATAGATAAGTAGAAGAAGAAGTAATACTTATATTACGTCGGGGTCACCAAAATGTTCCGAATATTTAAATGAAATACTCAAAAAGTAGGGAACACTATTTATTTTAAATAAAATAGGCAATGAGCGTCGCTCAGGTGCTGTAGTAAAATCGTATTAACATATAATAAAAATGAGGTCGTCAAGTGCCGTCTCCCCGCCTCCTTGCCCTCACCCCTTGCATCTCCATCATACTTAACATAGCCAAAATTAGTGTTCAGTGAGTTATTCAGTATGCAGTGAATTATTCAGAGTTTTATGTAGTGTTTTAATGAGTGACCGTTGACGTTAGTGAGTTTTATAGTGCATTAAATATACGTATTGATTATAGTGTGCTTTTACTAGTATAACTCAAATGGTTTGATATTTAGATTTAAAATTAGACTACTGTTTGAGATTTTAATTGATGTGATGAATTAAAGCAGATTAAATGTCTAATGGCCGGCATAATTACAAGAAATATATAATTGAATATTAATCTTATAAATATTTGAAATCTCTCGATTTGTGAATACACCATTCTTAAGAACATTAGGTGTTCTTAAAAGAGGTACTCTCGGGAACCTCTGCTTAGGCCTTTAGTGCTCATATCATAAGCAACCGATAATATCTAACTGTTAATGTGTAATGTGGACAAACTTTGAAACAAAGGGTGACCCAATCGGGACCTCACTCCGCAGAATCTCAACAGTCCGAATAATAGCATTATAGTAGGAAAATTCTCGCCGTTGATAAAGGTTCCCAATAATTCACACTCACGTCCCTACAAGAATTTGGTCGTGATGCGAGTTAGGTACAACGAATCGAATGAGTTATTGTTTTGCGTAAGTTAATATTTTTTTGTCTTTCGAACAAAATGTAAAAGCAATACACTTGTGGAATGACTTCGGTCTGTCTGTCACAATCTTTATCTTCCAAACACGAATTATTTATCTGAAACATACAGTTACATAATTATGCAAATTAAATGTCTCAAACACAGGCCGGCCCCGTCGTTCCGTTAGCGCGTCATCGGAAGTCGCGCTTTGCCATAGTATAGTCAAATGAGCGCCTTATATTATTTCCACCTACATGTACGTAAAAATCACAAATTTTCGAAGTCTTATTTATAAACGCTGCGCAGTTTAGTTACAATGATAAGAAGTCTCGCTTTAATCTAAAATATCGCATAATATAAAGCAGAAAGACTTGTCAGTAAAAGAGTATAATAAAAAATGTGCACAGCTGTGTCACGACTTAAAAGCACCGTTTCGCTCAACGATACGTTAAGTGATGAGAAACCTCGGACTTGAAACATTTAGTTGACTTCATTATATTGGACAATACTATGCAATCTTGAAAGCTGATAATATAATAGAGCAAAAGGATTTCGGTTACTGAGTATTGACTTGGACATCGCATACTGCATACGTATCCCGAAGAGGGTAGTGAGAGAGGTTAAAGTGCTAGCATTACAACCCTTTGCGAGCTTGAGAGGACATGTAATATTTATATATTTATATTTATACATACTACTGCAGAGCCTAATTTTTTTTAACTTAAATGGGCATATGTTCGGCCCCATTGAGTGAATGGTATGACAGTAGATGAACGAGGCACCTTTACTAATTTCACCACACCACAACGTAATCCCACCTGAATGGGGACTCGTCTTGAGATCCCGAAGACGCCCGAACAAATACCGATCAAGAGTATGTCGGGAAGTCAAACGGTTAGGACTGCTACGCACAGTGCAGGAGTCCTAACAATATGTTAATTTTTAGGACTCCTATACACCGTGTGTACTAAAAGCTATTTATTTTTACACACAATCAGATTAAAAGATAAACTTGAAACGAAAATATAATTTCATGTTTCCGAATTTGAAACTTAAATGAAACTTCTTAAGTTTTTCTCAAACTTGAAATTTAAAATTTAAACCTTGAAATTAAAGTTGAAAACTTGAAATTAAAGAAATGACTGGCCCGTTGACGTGGTTGGACCTTCAAAGCCAGGGCCCCGGGTTCGATCCCCGGTCAGGTCAATTTAGGAAACGAACTTTTCAAAATTGGCTTGGAGTTTAGGTACATAGTACAAGCACTGCTTATTTTGCGGTCACGCAATTTGTGTAATTATCTGGAGTGTGTTGTGTGTGTTAGTTTCATTTCAAGTTTTTAATGAACTTGAATTTTTCTAGTTGAAATTAAATCGATACAAATAGGTGAATTCAATACAAATTAGTAAATAGACTGACCCGTTGGCGCAGCGCCATATGCATCTGCTTTCCAAGCTAGCGTCCCGGGTTTGATCCCCGGTCAGGTCAATTTAAGAAACGAACTTTTCTAAATTGGATTGTAGTCTGGGTGTTACTGGGAACTCGACCAGAGTTCGTTGTGTGGTACCCATAGTACAAGCTTACTGCTTAGTTTGGGGTCACACAATCTGTGTAATTGTCTGGAGTAGTATTATTATTATTTTATTATTATTATTATTATTCCGGTTTCTCGGCTTTTCAGCCGGTATATTAAAATGGTCACAGGCCTAAACCAAGTGAACATCATTATTCTACTGTTGGGGATAAAGTGATTGCGAGGAGGGATTTAGAAAACTACAAATTATTGAGCAAGTATCTAGAATTGCTGATTTTTGTAATGGAATGTATGAGGATTCGTGTAGCTCTAGAATAGCAATTGATGACGCGAGAGACTTAGGAATCACACCTGTTACTGATAATATTATTATAGGCACTATTTTAACTGTATTTTAATGCCACATTTGTCGTATCTCGTTTGCTAAAGGTAAATATTTTATTATTATTATTATTTAATATTATTATTATTATTATATAATTAAATACAAAAAAAATTGGTAAATTAAAAAGTGAAACAATTACAAAATATTTTAATTTATCCACAATATCCGCTGTTGTTTCGGCCTCTGCAGCCTTTTGGTTCCCGCGGGAACTCCCATCTGACCGCGTTGAGATATTGCATTTTAATTAACCGTTTATAGAACACAGCTGCTCAATTTGACTTTGGGTAATAATTTAGAGTGATAAATATGAGTAATAGAATGTTTTATAATTAATGATTTTGTGTTTTTATTACCGGCATAATGTTTTAAGTCTGATTAAAAAACGCTGACACAAATATTTGACATGCGATTTCATAAAACAGATATCGTATGGAGTAATAAGGTTAAATTATGAATTAAAAAATATCGCATGGACTCCAAAACACCCCTAGACTCTAAAGGTATGAAAATATGAAAATTTGCATGGATTTGTAACTTAGGTGAGAACCAATAAATGATTTTTGAAAATTCATGCCTTAAGGAAGTTAAATACGGATAAAAATTTTGTATGGAAGTTCATCATTTTTAACTTTAGATATATCTCGAACATTAACAACAAGGTGTAAATCGAAGGACAATGTTTGGCATTGCATTATGTTAGATACCCACTTCTTTCCTCATTCTCTGGTACCCACTTCTTCCTTCATTCTCTTCCTATTCCTAGGCGTTTTATAAAGAAAATTAGTTTGAATAAAGTAGAGGATTATAATATTTTACTATATTATGTTAGAATTATAACATGAGGCATCCAATTAAATGCAGAACTATACTCAAAATTATTGTAATAACTTAGCCTGTAACTGTAATCCCAAGCGCAACTTCCTAATATTTTAATTTTCAAAATTGAGCCACAGACATATTCCCACTAGGATTTGAAACACCCACATGAGTATCTTTTTGTCTTGATGGTAATTTAGAATAAAGTCTTCGGTAATACCTAGACGATTTTTGTGACAGATTTGAGGTTTAAGGATTTGACAGAGTTTTAATAGTTGGTGCACTATTATTGGTGGTAGTTGCTGGTGGTGGTAACTGTTTAAACTCGATTTAAGGATTTGTCAGAGTTTAAATAGTTGCTGCACTATTATTGGTGGTAGTTGGTGGTGGCGGTAACTGTTTAAACTCGATTTAAGGATTTGACAGAGTTTAAATAGTTGGTGCACTATTATTGGTGGTAGTTGGTGGTGGTGGTAACTGTTTAAACTCGATTTAAGGATTTGACAGAGTTTAAATTGTTGGTGTACTATTAGTGGTAGTTGGTGGTGGAGATAACTGTTTAAATAGTTGGTGCACTATTATTGGTGGTGGTTGGTGGTGGTGGTAACTGTTTAAACTCGATTTAAGGATTTGACATTTCGCTTGCACCGACTATTTAACAGTTGGTGCGAGCGAGATGTCAGTTCCTTAAATCGAGTTTAATTAGTAGGTGCGAACCGCCCGGTATTATTTCTACGTATACTCAGGCTCAATACGAAACCGTTCTTCAAATAGACACGAGTACATTCTCACAGCGTAGTCATTAATCTTCTATTATGTATATATATAACATAAATTACGTAGTAGGTAACGAAAATTTAAAAAAGCAACATCCATCCAAAAATGCTTGCAATAATTTAGTATGATTTATTCATTGTTTCTTCGAAGCGGTTAATGACCCGGTAACTGGACGAGTAATTTAAAATTTTTATGCATCCTGCTGCTAAACGATTAACTTAATAAGTAAAGCTGATTATATTTATCCTTCTATAATATCTTTGAATTATTTAAGTTAAAAATATATGTAATAAAAGCAACAATATTAAAAACTAAAATACATTATTCGTCCGGTTACTGGAGAATTTTTTTTTTTCTATATCAGAGGGGGCAAACGAGCAAGCGGAAAGTGATCACCGTCGCCCATGGACACCCGCAACGTCCGGGGAGTCACAGGTTCGTCACTGTACGAAATTATTTACTATCGAATCAGATCAATGTAAATAAACCATTTTAGCTGGATAATTTTAACATCCGGTTGCCTATAAATTAAAATAAAATTATTCATAATCGTCTCATACCAGACACATAATGTACATTCAGCCTTGTTTTTTTCAGTTCAAATCATATATAGTTTTAGTTCAAATAAATTACAGCTTTTCGGTAAACCTATCATTTATACCCAATTACAGTTAAGTCAAAAAGAGGGTATTAAATGTAAAAATTTAATTCATTCATTTTCGTAAGAAAAACGGAATCGTTACAAGATCACAATCAATCTGTTCGTCTGTCATAGCCGTTATTTTGGAGACTGAAGTAAACAGCTGAAATTTGGAACAACTATAGAAAGTGATAGCTTAAAAGCAGACCGGTTAGTTTTGAAACTTAAATAAACAGTTTAGAAAGGAATTTTTTTAAAGCTATTTTTTATTTTTATTTTATTTTATTCGGAAAACTTACAGCTTAAATATATTACAAATTGAGTAACAATATAGAAAAACAAAAGCCATTAACAGGTTTTCACATGTAGTTAACCTATCTAATAATATAACACACGTTTAAGTTTTTGATTTGTCAAAATGTTCCAAGAGAAAGTATAGTCGTAAATTCAGCAAACCAACCTTTCCAGAGCAAATAAACCAACAATTTTTAAGTAGATCTATAAGCCTTTTATAAGCCTTTTTCATGTCATTTGGATGTCTGAGAACCGAAGAATTTATCTGCGTAAAGTTGTTTTATAGCAATAGGTTTTAAATAGAAAAGATCTATGGTAGGATCCTTGGATATGGATTGGATCCTATCGTGTGAGATATCACATGAAACCAAAAGAAAACTATCAAGTAAAAAAAAATAACAAATTGGTAACAACTGCCAGTATAAAGTATCATAAAACAATATTCTCAATTAGTGGAGGGATCAGGTTCAGGCAAGAATCAGGTTTGTAAAATTATACTTCTCTAAGTATTATTATGTAAGATAATGTTTACTTTTAAGTTTGTAAATATTAATGTTAAGATATATAGGCCAAATTACCTTAAGTATCTATTATCTATGATATTTAGGTATGTACTGATTTATGTCAATGTACATTCGTTTTAAAAAAAAATGTTTATGGATTATAATGATGGGGATACAATCTAAACATGACCAGTATATTATGTGTATTGCTATTATTATCTTACTTATTAGGATAAGCGAGCACACCCGACTTCTTTCTCGTGCAATATTTAACAACTCAGGTAACCGTTAAATTCCTCACCACCACTCCACCTCCATGGTTTGTCTTCTTGTGGAGTCCAAAACATTGATTGATTCATCCGACAAATATAATCGCAATTCCATCAAATTTCTATTTTTGTATTCCCTCGGGAATCATGATCGTGACAGTTGTCACCGCAAACCGCAAGAAAATCCGTTCCGTAGTTTCCTTTTAAATCTTTCAACTTTCTCATGAAAGAATCATTCGTTTATGATGTAAGCCCGGAAAAACAGCGATAAAAATTCAACAAATTTTAAAAATAATTATTCGAATTATATTATCGTGTAAATAAGCACATGATACCTGTGTGTTTATAATCTATACTACTATATAAATCTCTTGCGTCTGTCTGTAATTTCAGATTTTTTGTCAAATTTTGCGATAGATAGTCGTTTTATTACTTACTGATTTCGATTCTACCATTTTTAAAATTTTTGTCTGTCTGTCTGTCTGTATGTCCTTTTATAACTGAAGAACGGCTAGACTGATCTTGACAAAAGTCGGTACGTAGTAAGAGCATGTGATTGCGCTCATGATAGGCTACTTAATTTTTAGAAAATCTACCCCTAAGAGGGTGAAAAGAGGGATGAAACTTTGTATGGGAAATGGTAAACCGCTGAACCGACTATGATGTAGCATGGATATAGTTTGACACCTGAGAACGGACATAGACTATATTTTCATCAAAAAACTACCTCTAAGGGGTTGATTGGGTGGATGAAACTTTGAATGGGAAATGCTGAACCGCCGAACCAATTATGATCTTTGGTAAAGAGATAATATATGACCGGAGACAGACGAAGGCTAGACGTAGACTTTTTTTCAAAAACAATCTTTAAACATACTATGTACATGTACATATAATCCAACCTAATCCGGGACAGCTACTAAAAAATGTTCCGCGCAGACGAAGTCGTGGGTTCAGCTGGTAGGTTATTTTATTACTTTAACCCTAAATAACTTTAGAAGAGATTATTTTGCTATCTTCACTGATATAAGTGATACGTCTCATGGATACTTCGTCCACGTGAAAGTCGGTTTTATTACGCACCCTGTAATAGGCGAGCGGTGTATTTAAAATTATCTTTAAATGATGATATTGTCATCCAAGTTCAATGAAATAAATGCTAAATATGGTTTTTAAGCTGAGCTTAGTCTACCTGTGCAAACCGCGAGAAAATTTATTCAATAGTTTCGGAGATCAGCGTGTACAGACACGGTTTCTAATGCTTTATTATTTTAAAATTATCTTTAAATAACGATAACTTTTTCGCTGTAATTTGATTTAAATGTAACAACGCCATTTAGGCTTTGCTTTACAGTTAGATCCAGTACACTTTTAATGAAGCCCTTTGAGTTTGGGCTCATCAGATTTGTGTTAACGAGTCCTATTTAGTTCGTCTCTTAACGAGAACCGGATAATGGATTCGCAAGGAGTAAGTAGTTTCTCAGCAAAAACAAACAAATTACATATAATATGTACCTATGTGTTAAGCTGATATACCAAAAACGCTCATTGAACGAAAAAACAGCGTTGTGAACTTTTTTTTTGTTCAATGAGCGTTTTCGGTTTTTGAGCTTAACATATCCATAAATGAAATTATACATATAAAAAAATCCTTAATCCGCGCGAATGAAATCACGGGAAAAAGCTAATTAAATACAATATTTAGGTATAAACGCGTGAGGAGTTTTTTTTTATGAAAGAGCAACTTTCAGGGAATTACGGGTGCGTTGCCGGCCTTTAGGGAAATAGGAAAAGGAGGGAAGGAAAGAGGAGGGGATGATGGGCCACCGGCACTCTCAGTTACCGATCACGCCGATATTCTGTAAGAGGGTGGTATTTCACCGGGCGAGCCGGCCCAATTCGTTCTGTAATACAGCATGGCTCCATCGCTCTTGAACTTTTTCTCAATAAATGATTTTAGAATTTTTATTCACGTAAATCGAGTATAGACGAAAGTGAAGCCGTAATTGTTCTCTTTTATCTAACAATACATTAAAATCATTAAAAATTTAAAAATATCCGACAAATAGTAATTTAGATTCTAGACCGATTTCTAGACCAAAAAAACAGTAATTATCATTTGTTCGAAAATTTCCAACGATGCCATGCACTCAGGCAGACTACGGTGTCAAAATACCACTCTTGCTTTGGATATCGAAAAGAAGTGTGTGAACGCTACCTTATTTTTCTCAAGATTGTCCATTGAAACAATTTGCTTTCCAACTGCGTAAATTACAAATTACCTTTACAGTGAATTTTACGGCTATCTCACTGTCGGAAAAAGTTAATTCCACCATTTTTATTAGGGCCCAGCCGTCTAAGCATTTTAATTAAAATATTTTTTACTACTTCACCCCGCTTGTTCAGATTTGTAGCGAAATTAGATTTCGCAAGTGAAACTTTTTTCTTAATGAAGACTACAGTCAGCATATGGTAATATAGTTAAAAGTAGTGACGTTCAAGTTTTTTAAATTTTTATCGAAAAAAAAATTAGAATAAAAATTAAATACTCGTAAAACATTATTTTTTTGAATTAAAACTTGGAATCAGCAACGCTCTCGCTTGAACACGCGCCAGTCTGAAAAACAAGAAGTTTAGTGTTTGATCAGTTAGTTAACCAATACTGCAACCGATCATATAGTGGATGGGTGTCCTAACGGCTTCTATCGTCTCCGTGTTTATGAGGTTATAGTTGCTCTAATCTCAATTTACGAAAATAAATGATTAACTAATGATCTCTTACATTGAAATATTAATTTTCTTTCGATTTATAAAGTTGATTACAGGTAATCTATAATGCTCTTACATTAATATAACATAAAAATGACTTAAAATGAAAACTTAAAATAAATATAGGCTTATAAGGCTTCATGTTTCTTGAAATTTTATAATAAGGAGAGGGATGGTCAATTCGAATTCGAATTGAGTCAAATTTGGCCCTTACTTATTTTTTCCTAGGAATATTTGAGAAAGATGAATAAAGCAACCATAGGCTTTATAACTCAAGATAGGCTATCCCGCACTGTGAACTGAGAGAAATAAAATAAAATAAAATTTGGATGCGTGAGTGTTGTTTTCTAACGAAATAGCGGCCGATCAGCTTATCTAAGAATAAATGATGGGATTATGTGTAATATCTAACTATTAAACAACTATTAAATATTAATCCAGTAAAAGCAAATTACCGTCAGAATTTCTATTTCATTAGAGGTAGTAGAAGAATCAATGAATTGACTAACAGATACCCAGAGATAGAAGTATTTAATTTCAACCCATTGACAATTAAGAGCATAATTGACAAGTCTTTTTTTGGTTGTGGACTTGTTGATATATTGCAAAGCTTTATATAATCATTTCGTGTACTATTTAATTCTCTAACTTTTAGTTATATACATGTTTATACTTATTGTAAACTAAAACCACATCCTCATCAGTGGCGGATTTATCAGCAGGCTGAGTAGGCTGGAGCCTAGGGCGGCCAGATTTTAATGGGCCAAATATAGGGCTAACATTTTTTTTGTTCTACAAAAATTAAAAAAATTCAAATTTATATACCTAATTGTAATTAGCTAAAACTGTTTCTTGCGCAATCTTAACTAAAGCGCTGGGTTGTAAAAATAATCTAGGAACTAACACATCGATCGCCTAGTTCACAATCATACCACAGATTAATTAATTACTAACGTAAAACCATACTAAGTACGGGAAAAGGGTGGAGTAATTAGGACGATAGTGCAAAAATCTAGTTATAATTTCATTGCAAAAAAAATTTAAATAATATGAATATGAACTTTACTGTATATTTAACTGAACATTATTGTATAATATAAGCAGATAATTCATTGTCTTAAGTTTTCTGTACTGCTCTACTTATTAGTGCTGTTGGTGTTCCAAAGAAATAAAAAAGTCTACTGATAAATCAGCTTCACTGATTTGTATCACTGTTGTTGCTGAGATGCGGCGTTTAGAGTTATGTATATATACCAGAGGTAACTCGTTTTCTTTTATACCACAAAGGGAACAAACACGCATAGTCCCGCGTGACGTTATGCGGTTGCTGCAGCCTATGGATACTTGCAACACCTGGAGTATCAGAGATTTCAACTTCTCCCATTGATCGCATGAGGGTCCGGTTTTCCTTTCACGGAGGGAATGATGAAAATGTTAAGTCGAAAAAAATCTTAATAATTCTATAACTATCAGAGATATAGTAATATTCCCCTTCTCAATCATTCACTCGCACGACGGTCACTTGCCGACAGCAATGCGATAACATTTTGCAGAGGCTATTTTGTTCCTTAGTGATTATTTAGGGACACAAAGCAGTATCACTATGTAAAACTTATTTTATCTATGCATGTATGACTAGAATATAAGTGATTTGGCAATCGCTGTAAGCTTATTATGTGATTAAATGAATTGAGTTGAATAATATTTATAATAGACTAGCAATGCACCACTGATAAATTGCTCACCTCTTTGCAGCGAATTAGCAGCAACTCATTTAATCGAGCACGAAAAAGTGACAGAGCACTTCGCCTAATTCGTTAAGTAAACATGGTCGGTGAAAAATGTTTTATTAATGTACAAACAAAACGTGTTTATTTTTTAATGGCTCATTAAAATTATATTGCGTAATGTTTATATGCCTTATATCAAATAAATAACTCCAAAATATCATATTTTACAACAAAAATAAAAACAGGTGGCTATAACCATCTCGTAATATATCCTTCTCATTACTCTTCACTACACCGTCTGGCGTTGTTCCTTTCGCACTCCGTGCACAAAGTTTTTAATTATTTATGTGTCTATTGTAAATATGTTATGTCTGGTAATAACACGTAGGTACATATATCTTATATACCTGTTTCCAAAATATCTGTTGATTTATTATCAACAGATATTTTGGACACAAGCAAGTTTAACGTCGTGTGTGTTAGCAATCTACTTATTGAAACATAAAACGTATTGAAGGATAAAATTGTTCTTTATTCGTTTATTATGTTCTACGTATATTGTAATATAAGAGCAAATGTTTACAATAGCATATGAATACTTTATATCCCAATAGAATGTACCTAAGGACAAGCACGAAACGACTTTATATACGTAGAAATAACATATAAAATTCGTCTAGACCAAAATCGTTAGTTTATTAATAAACAGTTTATTTAGTTAATGGTAGTGAGCATAAAATACACACAAAGTTCTATTTATAATGTTGCACTGACGAAAGGGGCGCTAATGGAATTGTGAAATAATCGTCAACGCAGAATTATGATGCAGAAAATTGCAGAAATATGAGGAGTATAGGTAACTACAATGAACTCACTATCAACTCTTCATCTCGACTGCTCTAATTGAAATGAACTCCACAGTATTTATGATTGTTGGCCTATTTAAAAATATTATAAGAACACTCACTGCATGTGACTGCAATTTCCATAACTGACACGGCAGATGTCGCCGCGAAATTATTGATGTAATTGTAAACTTATTACCGTCGTCTCTTAGGGAAATACATATACAATGCATGTATGTATATCTCAGTGACTCATGAACTATAAATTTTATTCTATCTTTTTGGAGAGATTTTCATCAGTTACTTTCGATGCTGAATGTACTGACGTCTGTTAGGATATTTAGCATCGAAAGTAACTAATGAAAATGTCTAAGAAGATAGAATAAAATTTATAGTTCATGAGTCACTGAGATATACGTACTAATGTCTGTTAGTACATGCAGCATCGAAAGTAACTGATTAAAATCTCTCCAAAAAGATATAGTAAAATGTATATTTCATGAGTCATTGAGATATACGTACTATCGTCTGTTAGTACATTCAGCATCGAAAGTAACCGATGAAAATCTCTCGAAAAAGATAGGATAAAATTTAGTTCATGAGTCACTGAGATATACGTACTAATGTCTGTTAGTACATGCAGCATCGAAAGTAACGGATTAAAATATCCCCAAAAAGATAGAATTAAATGTATATCTCATGAGTCATTGAGATATACGTACTATCGCCTGTTAGTACATTCAGCATCGAAAGTAACTGATGAAAATCTCTCGAAAAAGATAGAATAAAATTTATAGTTCATGAGTCACCGAGATGTACGTACTAACGTCTGTTAGTACACTCAGCATCGAAAGTAACTGATGAAAATCTCTCGAAAAAGAACATTTATGGTTCATGAGTCACTGAGATATACGTACATCCATTGTACATACATGTATTTTTTCTTAGTGGGTATGTTTATACCCATTAATTTTGCCTTTGTTTTCATTAGACTGACTGTTGCAATGATTTTTTTGATTTCAATTATTAAAAGAACTACATATATTTATTTGAAATTTATTCTTTAAATTAGGTTCCTTTTTATACGAGCCGGAAATAATGTCCTATAATTGGTATTTCGCGAACTCTATCGCGAAGTGCGAGTATTTACTATAAAAGAAACATAAAATTTACACAAAATTTGCTTATAATTGTAGCGCCATTAGTAAACACATTTGTTAGCATACATGCGCCTTACTCACATTTTTTTTTTTATAGAACTGAGGGTGAAGTAAGTCCTACGTTTATGTTAAAACACTAACGTATAATTAATCAAAATTAGGAATTGTAGTTTCCGAGAGTAGAGAGAGAGAGATTATTAAGTTGAATGTTTATCTAGGTATGATTGTAATTATGGATTTAAAGTTTCGAACCTTTTGGCATGGTGTCACTGCCACCATTTTGATTTTTGTTTGAACCGTCTAAAGTCAAATTTTAAACTGCTGTTACCAGACATTTATTTTGAGAATAAAATTTATATCCGTAATAAAAAACTCAATTTAGAGTATTATAACTTTAAAGGAATAACGTGGGTTTGATCGCAACTTACAGTTTTGGAATAAAATCAATATAATTGCGAATACTATATGACTACAGATTGATTAGTTACTAAAATAAATATGACTTTATGGCACTCTCGTATTATTAAAAGTTCACCTTTTTGAAATTTCATTTTTTATACCTTCATTACCTAGATTATATCGTAGCTTATCGTAAGGTCGGCTCTCGGACCAAGAGACCAAAATGGACGAAGCATTTGCTATAAGAACGTGTCCGTTCTTTGTTGAGCGAGTTTCTGGATTTTTACTAATGTGCGAGACTAGGGAAGAGTCACAGTACAACAATACACGGCTGAGCACGACAATTTTTTTTAATACTGGTAGTCGAAACACTAACAAATACGAGTATTTTGCAAATACTGCAATTATTTCAGTTATGTACGTAAAAGCGGTTATGAGCTGACACTATTTACCCTGACAGTGCGAGGTTGCCGTACGAAACTTTAACTAACTGTTTTACTCATGGTTACTCTCAATGAAATAGAAAGAGTCACGAAACTTCTTTTGACACACAACGATAAGAGCAGCAACTTATTATGGCACCGTTCATTATGTTTTTTGGTCCGAGGTTTGACTGGTGTCGAAGATCGTTTTGTAAAAATTCATTAACGCGTTCATTTTGCGTTACAGAAAGTATTGTAACGTTGGTACAAACATATTTACATTAATTATATCTTCATGTAATTTATCTCTCGAGATGAAAAGAGCATCGAGAAGTAGCAAACTTATCTACTCTTTGACGCTACTGTATTTGGACTTACAGATGCGGAACTAGATAATCACAGATTGCTAGCACGTCGCCTATGTAAGGCCCTTGAGGGTCTTATCCCTTGACCGACTTTTATGACCTGTGGGGAAAGATGTCACACGTTCTTATATCTCAATCTACGTACGAAATCCCAGCTGACACATCCACAGAACGTAACCTGGTAGGTTCAATGTAATTACGTCTTTGTTGTTATCCATCCTTCCGCACTCTATTTTGAATACGTTGCTATTATCAGATTAAGCTGTTTAATACCCAGCATATATGTATACGTATGTCATGTATTGTATGTTATGTATTGTCTATTATGTA
Source organism: Zeuzera pyrina (assembly GCA_907165235.1). Classification (NCBI taxonomy): domain Eukaryota; kingdom Metazoa; phylum Arthropoda; class Insecta; order Lepidoptera; family Cossidae; genus Zeuzera; species Zeuzera pyrina. The sequence goes on along the minus strand of OU015639.1, from coordinate 11,631,307 downwards.
TATAATATCTATTATGTATATAGATATATATAGGTATTGTTTTTGACTACACATATCATTACGTGTGTGATATATTATATAGGTATTCACAAATTTTAATAAATCGATATTACTCAATTTCATTTATATCGCTTTGTAATTGTAATTGGAATCGGATACAAAACAGTTTTTAATAAGATATCATTCACTAATGTTAAACTTCGTATGGAATGGCCGAACTTCGTATTTGGAATGAACTATAATGACAGATAACTATTTATTCATATTTATAATATACTCAGACATTTCACACAGTGCCATCTAGTCCTAAAGTAAGTAGCACAGCGCTTGTGTTATGGGTACTAGACAACTGTATAGTTGTTTATACTACTTATATACTTTTCTTTTGTAAATAAATACATATTATACATAGACACCCAGACTCGAGACGGGAACCGAACCCGCAACCCCCGTTTACTTTCCGACGCGCTAAGCCATTGCGCCACGGAGGTCGTCAAAAATCACTTGTAGTCCAACTTTTAATTCTATAGAGTGAATTGACGTTCCCATGGTAAGTAACCAGTTCCTGAAATCTCGTTTTTTAATCATTCCTTTAATGAGATTGCGGTAGCGCGAAAATATATGAATATTTGTAGCAATAAGGAAAGTGGGAAAAATAGTAAAAAAGGAAAATAAAATGTGATGCAAATTTATTCGAATTAATTAATGGATTATGAAATAGCGACGCTATAGTGTCATGTTGGCACCAAATAAAATAATTTAAATATTAGACTAGTAGATCGATTTAGTTGAATCGATATTGACTCAGTTTTATCACTTGACAACACTATTTTGACTGGTCGTATTATTGAGAACATTGACATATTAAAACCTCAAATCACTATCGAATTAGAAGTTAGACTGTAGTGATTCTTTTTCTCTTAAACTTGGGCCGGGTTCAGAAATGTCTCCATAAAAGTAAAAGTTCGTCAGAAATGTCACTGATAGCGAAAATTTCCTTCTTGAAAACATTTTACTTCCACGAACTAACTTTAACTTCCACTAGACACTACTGAACGCAGTTCAGTACGGAAGGAAGCAGTATGTTGACATAAGCGTGAACGTAACAGCCTATTGTTAGCTTCACTGTATTCTAATCCCGTCCATTAGTCATCTCTGACAATTTTGTGAGATTTTGATAGCTAAAGTGGGGTCAAATACTTTTCCTACGTACTAATGAGGCTTTATAAAAGAATCTGGCATTAGTCTTTGTGTAGTAGTTATATAGTAGTAAGAGTTATTCAGTATGCAGTGAATTATTCAGTGAGTTTTATACGTAGTATTTTAATAAGTGATTGGTGAGTTTTACAGTGCATTAAATATACGTATTGATTAGTGTGCTTTTACTATTGTCGTTTTTATTTTAAACTAGCAACCTGCTCCAGCTTTGCACGGTCAGATTTTTTTTTTAAATAAACTACAACCTATATTAGTTAGTGAGTTTATCAATTACAAACAGACAATCAAATTTTTTTTTCTTTGTAATACTATTAAAGAAGTCGTATGTAACAGATTAATGTAAATTTTTGTGAGATAGGAAACACTAAAATATTTTAATGAGAGAAATTTAGATCTAGTTTTGCAAATAAATGTTCATAATATGCTAAAATGAAATAGAAAAATGCCACGATTTCAATCGGTAAAACAGATACCAATATAAACTCTGTTATTTATAATTGTAAGACACAAGACACTGACTACCCCGTTAGGGATACAGCGTCAACATATATATGTAAGATACTATACGTACATGTTTCATTACTGAGTACTACCTCTTCGCACATATTACGTGGTGCGAAAGAAATGAATTGTTCTCCACCAATTTGGTTCACTTGTTAAATGGAGGCAAGTTAGTGTCCAACCTTTCGAGATTTGAAGCCGCCTACAAGACTTCAATCTTTTTTTGGAAATGCAGGAGAAACTTAAACATAGATCTCAGAAATTCTCAATGAGCTGTCGAGGGGATCTGGAATCTCCTATGGAACGCACTAAAGTCACTCTTATGTTGTCGAAAGACTTCGCGGAGGGCAAATATTACCTATCTTAAACTAAAAGCTACCAACGTACAGCAATATCCGTAACCAAAGAACGTGCCTTCCGGAGTACGAAGACGATCGATATAAATACATGCCAAGGGCTTCTCAACAGGTTCTTTATTTACCGACATTGATATGAATAAAAATGAAGAGAAGTTCCACTATTTTACGCATGGAGTTCATACATGGATTTTATAAGACAATGTGCGCGTCCTTGATGAGTGGCAATGAATAAAGATATCTCTTCCTATCGCTTCAATATTACCTGTGCCTCTACCATGAGTTGTCGATAGTGATACTCGCTCTCGACAGCGTAAAAAAATATATAGGAAATTGTGCAGCATATCTGCAGCAAACTACGATTTCTCATACAAAAGTTTGACTCTGTCGTTATCGAGCGTTGGCGGCGAACACATTGGTAGAGGTTCCATTCCATCAGTCGAATACAATGTATTCTAACACATGCGTAAATATCCAATTTATTCCGTAGTTCTTGCGTACGGTATCTTCCCTTTCATATTTATCACTATATACAGTTGATATGTTTTTAAATGCTATACATTATAATAGGAAATAAATCTTACTTCTCCATGAGTTGCAATTTTCGTACTGCATTTCACAGTAATTTGAAAAATCTTTGTATTCGCCGTTATAGCTCCGGGCACATATGTGTTGGTATCTGAAAGTTGAATATAACTTATTTTTTAATGACCTCTATTTATCTTTTGATCTTTTTCTGATATGGATAATATATATATATATATATATATTAAAATTATGTTCATACATATATAAGTGCACAAATTCAAATGATTTTCTATTTGAAAAACGGACAGAATGTATCTTGAATTCCTCAATATACTTCTACTAATAAGTATTAGGGCTAAGGCCGACCCAGACTATGTTTCTACGAATACAAATGTTTCTACGAATGTTTTTGGAAATAATTATTTAACATTAAAATGTGCAGAGTGCGTATTTCACAAACATTTTTGATAAATTTTAGCAAACCGGAAACAGCATTTCAATACGAATTCACGCATTGTTCTCTAAAACTCTTTTCAATTGAGTGAGAGCCGTCTAAACAAATAATACGAAATATTTGCGAAAACATGAAATATTTGTACTGCAAATATTTGCAAACGGCCTCCCACACATTTTTTACGCATCTTTGCAAGGACCTTTACATATGTATGCGATCCGCATAACAAACAAAATGGAAACGGGTACCTAATCGCACAAGTTTCTTTGACTGCGATTTTTTTGTCGAAATGTAGGTATAATGAATTTACGTCCAAATGCAGACAATAATTTGTCCAATATGGCCTTATTGGCCGGCGCCCAGTCACTTGTAACCTTGTACGAGCGCGCCCTATCTCTTGAGCCTTTGGCTTATCCGACCTGCATGCTATCATAAACAGCTGGTGCTACTTTTTAACCGACTTCAAAAAAGGAGGAGATACTTTCGAACATAACTTCTTCGTTTATGAACCGATTTCAATTATTATTTTTTCGTTGGGTGCAGTATTTAAATTTCACTGATATTGGAGCTTAAACTTCGTAGATATACTAAACAAACCTAACTGCTTATAAGCCGGATTCATATAGATGATACTTTTATAAAATTCCGTTCCAGAATTTGAAAAGAAATTAGTTGTAGATCTACCCTAGATATTTATTTCAGCCAAGATTACCTAAAAGGGAGAAATAAAGAGTTAAATACTTAGACACGAAACAGAAGTACGCAATAACTATACCTTACTAATAAAAACTCAGGTACAAAAATAACTGCATAAATACGATAAAAATATCTATATAATTAAATTCGACAGTTATTGAAGTCGGTACCAAATCAATGTGTAACAACGGAAAGTCTACTAGTTTGGTAGGCTTGGGACCGAGTTCAGGAACTGTCAAATTTAATGACATAGGTATTTGTATCGTATTTATGAAGTTATTTTTGCACTTGAATTTTGATTAGTAAATAATAGTTGTTTTGAACTTTTCAGTTTTTTTTTTGTTTTTAAAAAGTTTTTTTTCTTTCCCTGAACAACACGCAATTACGTTTATAGAAGAATTAAAAGTATTTATTTTTAAAGCAAGTACGCGTAATATTCCGTACTTTTATAATATACCGTTTGGTTAATTATATCGTCCTGTTTTGGTCAATTCTATCATTTGCAAAGTGAGTTCAAGCGACGCAAAAATAACCGATATCATAAACAGACGCATCTATTTCATGAAATTGAGGTACATTCAATGGAGTATAATAAATAGCTATTAACCTGATGAGTAAGCCATAAGAACACAAATCTTTTTTTATGTCCACCTTATTCTTGGAAATTGTTATTTGTTTATCTATTCATCAAGATACTTAAGTTTTTTCATTATAGCATAATACATACGTATATTCTCACCCATCGTCAAACCCACCTATATAGTTCTATATAGTATCTATATTTACTTATAAATGTTATAGACTCAATAATTACATTTGTAGGTAAATATATACCTAAGTACTATTTTGAAGTGAGAAAACGGCCTCAGTCACCGGTGTTTTTCCCGGACGCCGTTAAAGCTCATTCGGCAGTGAGGAAGATTAATATGGATAGCGTGATTGTGCAAGTGTTCACAGGCCACGGGGGGTTCTCCGAGTACCTACATCGATTCAGGTGCAAGGAGAGCCCGGCGTGTGTCTGTGACGAGAATGTGAGTGAAAGTATGATGCATGTGCTGTGTGAATGCCCCACCTACAGCAGAGACAGACTTGAGATAGAGACGAAAATAGATCATATAATAAATCAGGAAACGATAAGTGAGATCATACAAGATAATGACAAGAGGGATAGCTTATTGAAATACTGCAGAAAGATAGCAGTAAAGGCTATTAACAGAAACAAAACTTTAGTAGATACTTAATTTTAGTTGGTGAACAAAACTGTAAATATGTAAACAATGCTGCAATTACTAGTACATAGAAAATAGACTAAGAGACAAAACTGTGATATAGACATAAGGATATATTATTGCGATTTAGTTTATAAGAATAAATTACAAATATAACGAATACATGCTAATTGAACAATGTGAGTTACGATAAGAACAGTACATGTAATATAGTGAATAAATAAATAGGTTAAGGAATATTGTGATATTAGTATGTAGGATATAGTTGAATTGCACAAATAGAAATGTAGTATTAAGTAGAAACTGCAGGTTTAGCTAACCAACAGTTAGGCTTGTATGAAAGGGCTTTATTCCCAGAGGACTGAGAACTAGCGAGAACTGAAATGACAGGAAAAATAAGGGCCCTGGCTTTGCCCATGCTAGGGGAAAGAGAATAATAAAAAAAAAGTACTATTTTGTATAGACTCAGGTGTTACTTTGCGGAAATCCATTTCATGTGGTGAATTCCTAAAATCTTTAGCTATTTTCCGCTCAAACTCCAAAAACCACCAATCGATACGTGTTTCGCCTCTCAACGAAGCATCCTCAGGATATACTAGAGATCAGACTCGGTCAGCTAACCAGCACCGAATTCAGTGCTGGTTAGATATATATAGCCACATATAAGTACTATATTACTGTACCTACTATAAGTACTAATTATATCCTCTATAATATAAAGGCCATAATTAGTGAAAGGTTATTAACTCGCCTGTACAAGGTTCAGTAATGAACTTAGTCTATTATTGATTTTACTACTGTGTCCTAAAAAAAAAAATACTAAGTCTCATAGATGTCCAGAAATTAATTTTACGTAGTTGCAATTTTGTAAATATCACATAACAAATAAGCTTCAATATGATAAAATATACAGTGTTAGCTGATGGAAATGTCAAAAGCACTTGCACATCTAGGCGAAAATGTGTGAAGAGAAAGAGAATTAAGAAAAAAATATGTAAGGACCACAAAGCTTGGTGGCCCGTTTGTTCTGACTACCCCGTTAGGGATATAGCGTGAAGAAATATATGTATGTATGTGGGTGTGCGTGTGTATGTGTGTGTATAAATATCACATGAAACTCTAGGCGAGAGTCAAACCCGAACGACTCGACTAAATATCCACATATTCTGTTGTTTTTAATTATTAGATTTTATTGAAATGAAGAAGTATTTACTTTCTACCTTCAAGTTTCCAATAAAATGTGTTACACATTATTACTTAATAGTAGTTTTTCCATAGTTTTGCTTATAGACACAATAATAAAGTGGCGAAATGTAAACATGGTTTTCAGGATACGTCGTATGTCGCTTAGATATTTTCCGTATATGAATTGATTTGTTATTCTTACCGGACCGTGTTTGTCCTGCTGATGCAGTGGTAGATGATCTGACTACCAATCTGGGGTCATAGATTCGATTCCCGGTCAGATCAATTCAGCGAACGAACTTTTCTAAATTGGTTTGTAGTTTGGATATTGTCGGGTGCTTCCTCCGTTCGTTGTTTGGTAAAATGTGGTAACCACAGTATAGAGCCTTAGTTTAGAGGTTATACAATTAATGTGCAAGTAATTATTTGGGTAATTATATCGTAAATAAATTACTTGTAAGCGCCTGGGCATTTTTCCAAAAAGTTTTTGCATCCCATCACAAAGAAGTCCGTCGCCCAAAAATTCGTGTCCTTTGGATACTTTATGACAGGTCTTCGGTATTTAGATGTTCCTGTTCCAGTAATGAAGATGAATAGTAGTGACATACAAGCTGTAAAACCCATTAACATATTGTTAGTAAACAAACATACACATTACCACTTTATGTGCTACGAAGTGAAGAAAAGCAGAAACTATAAACGTAATTATTATTTCTAAGGCTTAAGTCGACAGTAGGTACTGGATATTTATATATAATAGCAGTCATTAGGTTCTACAAGAGACTTTAAAACTGTAACAGTGGTTAGGACACTGGCCTTTTTTATAGAAGTAGGGAATTGTCTGAACGACACAACATGACCGACTCCACTAGAAATACGTCTAGTAACCTACGAACTAATAAAACCCTCCATTACTTCTGATAATATCTCTGGAGGTATGGAGACCCAGATCTGCAGATTTACTTTTAAGATAAGATAATCATATATTTGTTATCACAATTTGTAACAATATTGCCAGGGGTTCCCGCACTAGGCTTCGCCTGTATTCCGAGGAACCAGTTAAAAATTACATAGCAGAATTCACTAAGTTACGTAGGCACATTACAATAAAGAGGGTAAGAGACATTTAATAGTACAGAAAACAAAATATCACAAAAGAAACGTAAACAAAACGTATCAATAACAAGAAGATGTCTTTGAATCTTTGTATGCGGTATCCCATATTCTTACTTTCTCCAGTGTTCATCTCCATCGCCGCTATCTTTTAATTTCGCCTGTATCCCTCTTTCTCATTATATTACAGTATGCATGACTTTGGCACATTTCTCCCAATCTTTTGTCTTTACGAAATACTATTTATTAAGTTGCCTGGCATGTACTGCGTTCTTTCCTCTTGTGCCCACCGTTCTATCGTTTTCAAACCACATACACTGAAATACTGCATGCTGTGACAATTAGTCTTCTTTCACGAATCCACATTGAGTCTAAAGTCTGAGCGGTAGAGTACATCCTTCTCACTTTTAGATAGTAGAAAAGCCCTAAACCTAAGTTGGGACTTATAAAATCTATTACTTTCCTTTTTTAGCTGCTGAGGAAAAGGTTCTTTATCGGTCGGTCTGTTTGTTCTGTCTGTTGCATCGTAGCGCTCAAATATATGAACCAATTGACATGCTTTTTTTATTGACAGCTGTAAGGATTAAAACGAAATCGGTTCAGACTCTCTCAAGTTCCTTATGCTTTGAATCCTAATGAGTGTTAAGGGATCCTTTAGATAAGTACAACTGCAACTATAAACTTCTTAAATGTGCACCTGCTTATTCGTCAATATTTTTTCGTTAAATCTTTCGATAAATAAATTTGTGATCGAAGGTTAAATCTAATAAGGCAAAAACAAATGCATTTTGAAATACATTACCTATGTAACGCCCACTCATATTGTAGAATTCGGCAATAAATCGAAGAATTTATTTCTATTTACTTCGCTCCGTGAATATTTCCGAGGCAGTGATAATCAACCGTTTCAAATAGATTTGTTCGACATTAAAATTTTGTTAATTCAAGTTACTGCCTTCATACTTTGCTTGATATTTTCTAACTCGTACATAAATTAAACGTTAATCGAAGGAATATACCTTTAATTGCTATGTATATTATGTTTTCCTTACAATATGAATGATTTTTAATTCTTTTACGGTACAATGTAACTATTGTGCGGTAAAATGTTCAAGTACATACAATATGCGACATATTATTAAAAACATAATAGAGTAATGGACAGAAACTCGCAGCATGATATCCAAGGGATAGTATAAAACCTGTACAGACGTTTTTCAGCAAAATAAAACGTTAAAGAAATTTGCATTGAAAATACTTTTTGCAGGCAAAAACAAATAAACAACTGGTTTTGTATTGTGATCTAGGTTTTACATTTACCACAAAAGAAACTGCTTCCATGCTGGTCTGGGAGAGAAAGAAAGAAGTATGTATATTGTGCAGAAATATTATGATAACCGTTTATTTGAAACCTTTGAAGGAATAGAGTTTATTATAAATATTTTTTGTTGTCGAAAGGTAAGTTACAGTTACTATAATATTATGATTCCGCTTTGCTTCCTGTCAACCTGCGATTTTTGTCACATCTTGATGCTCAGATAATCTTGAATAGGAAAGAGTGCATCAATAAATAAATAATCAATGTAATTACAATAATAGTTTCAAATTTGATACATACAGTTCACACAAGCTGCATTCTTAACAGGGTAATCAAAGAGGACGGAGCACCAAGCTTCGCGGTCCATATGTACATCCTCCGCCTCCTCAAATCTCACCATTCTCCTCACACATTATCGCGTAGGTAGGCGACTGCATTAGATATTTCCATCAGCTAACACTCTAACTATTTGATCTTCGTTAGTCAACCTTGATAAACGTAGGTATGTTTATTTAATATAAGTATTAGAAGACTTGCTCGTTGGCGCAGTGGCATAGCATCTGCTTTCCAAGCTAGGGTCCCGGGTTCGATCCCCGGTCAGGTCAATTTCGGAAACGAACTTTTCTAAATTGGCTTGTAGTCTGGGTGTTACTGGGAACTTCCCCAGAGTTCTTTGTGTGGTACCCATAGTACACGCTTACTGCTTAGTTTGAGGTCACACAATCTTTGTAAGTCTCTGGAGTATTATTATCATTATTATTATATTATAGTATTAAATACATTTGAAACTATAAACCCATTTATTTTATGTGGCTAATTTTGCATGTAAACGTTATATACATATATGTATTAAAGCACAGGTAAAATATAACTGAGAGAGTTTGTAACTTCTGCTTCATAAAAACAATAAAAATGTTATGTGTATTGAGACAGAATTTATATTATGTATGTAGCCATACGTCAAGGAAAAAATTTTGCAATAGGCTTACATATTCATGTTTTAGTCAAATAACGAATAAAGCTGGAAATCTTCTCTGATATAAATTCTAATATTGCGTTCTATCAAGTCGGTCGGTTGTAAGGCGATGATGTGTCATAACTATTACGGAAAAAAATGTAATGCATCTTTGATAAACCAAAATAAATAATTATCTATAGTAATAAATAAACTCATCATACATACATACATATTTTCACGCTGTATCCCCAACGGGGTAGTCAGAGACGACGGAGTGCCAAGTGTCGGGCAAACACATGATAACTTCTCGAATTTAAAAAAATCTGTCAAGAACGTGTAAAACACGATTTTGGTTTGGGTTTCGTAATATTGTCAGAGAAAAACATAAATTTATGGAATAAATTACACGTGTTATTATTAAATAAAAAAAAATAAAGGGTCTGAAATATTCCTTTTTAATTTTTTTTTCTCATTTACTGTTTTGAGTTCGATACCAATTTATGTTTCAGAGCCAAACTTCAACAGTAAGTCAGTATGTATGAAAGTAAGTTTCAGTAGATCTAAAAACGAAGTACATTGATTGTGACATACATATAGAATGACAGACAGACGTGACGAATCCACAAAGATTCCTTTTTCGACATCATGATTAGATAATCGTAAAGAGAAACAAATATTAGCAAGGATTACACTGCAGCAATATTTCTTACAACTTCCCGGAACCTGTGTGTAAATAAAATATGAGATAAGTTGCTCCTCAGTATCTTTATTTCATTTCCGCAAAATAACATTTGAGTCAATAATTTTATTACAGCAGATTTTATTGCAGATATTTTGTTCTAATAAACATTTCTTTTACTATGTGAGATATCGAGATGTCGATCGTATAAACAATTCGATTCAAATTCAAATTATAATATTTCATATTTGTTTATATTATTTAGGTTTTCTTAAAAGTTATATCTAACGCCGGTTCAGAAAACTTCACTGTGAAGAACAAGAAATTCATTCAGTTAAATATTTTTTTACATTTTTGTTGTCAATTTATAGATTGAGAAAAAAATGGCCCAGCGCGAGTTGTGATCAGCAGTGGTATTAGAGCTGGTCATGATTGGGCGATCGCCCAAGTACGCCAGACCTGAAAGGGCTTCAAAGGCATAAATTCATAAAAAAAATCCATTGAAATGAACGTTCGTTTTTTTTATTTACGTCTTAATTTTTTTCAATTTTTTTCCACATGTTTGAATTGGAGTGTAGGAGTGGACGCAGTGAAAATCTCGCCCAGGGCGCCAGAATTGCTAAAACCGGCACTGATTGTGGTCGCGCATTTTTTTATGCACAAAGATGGCAAACAAGCGTACGGCCCGCCTGATTATAAGTAGTGACCATAGGTTGTGGACGCCTGCGACACCTGAGGCATACTCGCGCGACGGCGTTGCCTGAAAAACTCTTCACACCCTTTTTAAAGAACTCCATTTTGCAGTTATTTAGGAAAGTTTCTACTCCCTGTAAATTCTACAACTTGATAGTTCTAGAAAGAAAACTCCTTTAAAATGCACAGCGCGCACTCATTTGATAAATGGTGCTGCGTACTGCCAACTAAAAACGAAGTTTGGCGTAGAGTTCGGAGAATGCATTTTTTCAATTCTGTAATTTTTACGCTCATGGAGTCTACGCGACATTCTTTGCCTTCTTAAATTATTTCTACGCTTGGTAACGCTCATTTTAAATAGTGTTTTTTCATACATATTTTTACACTTCATCCACTTTTACTTTTCATCCACCATCAGGTTGAATTTAGAAAAACGTCGAAATACGTTTTTCATTTATTGTTGCAAAGAACATTCTGGCTAAAATAGAATTGGCAAGATTTACATAAGAAAGAAATGCTCTTCGTTGTAAGCGCATCACTTGAGAACGGCTGGACCGATTTGGCTATTTTTTGTTTTAAAATGCTCGTAATAATCCGAATTAACTTTTAATGGAAAGATAAATTGGAAAAGTTGCCCTGAAGTTTGAAAAATTGAGAAAAAACTGAAAGTGATTTTTTCTATGTAATTTTTGTATGAACTCAAAACCTGTAACTCACGAATAATAATATAATATATACTTACTGAGCCATAGCAACGTGTGGCCGGGCACAGCACAGCTAGTTTCAAATAATATCGACCAAAAAAACATTATTGGTCATTCGAATTTTGCTACGTCCTATCTCATTTGACCATTTTCTTGGGCGCCTCGCTCTATGAATGAAGTGAACCGTTTAAAATTCAAAACCAAATAATGATCGAATTAACGCGCTCGAAGATTCTCACCAACCAATTATTCTGTGCTAAATCGACGCTATAAAAGTCGCAAGTAATAGACTGAATGCGGGGTTGTTCATTATTACTAAGTAAACTAATGACATTGTTTGACGACTAATTTGTCTCTCTCACTTCATTTGTAAGGCAGGAGATATACGTAAGCTGATACTACTACTAGAATTGGTATATGGTAATGATCAAAGTAAACATAACATTTGCATACAAGTATGTTTCAACCTCTTCCTGAGCTGACCTAATCAGTATTAAGAACCGTTTTAATGTATAAATAATTAATTTACTTAAAAGGTACAGTAAATCGATTTACAGCATGTAATTCTGACAGAAACTTTTATGGTATATTGGTTGAAGTATACTCAACATATTTGTAAAAGTATACATTTTTGAAGATTTCATGTTTATATGTATTTACGACTACTGCGTTAGAGATACAGCGTAAGAATATGTGTGTATTAATGTCAAATTATTATTATAATAATGTGTGAGTAAATAATCTTATGGCACTTTGAAAAACCAATAATTTTAATGTGGTAGTAGTAATATAAGGATTTTTTATAGTTGAATAGAATTAGGGAAGATGTTCTGGATCGTGCAGCAGTCGTGCGTGAAGCAATTGAAATCAAGAGACACAAAAATTTCAATCGGGAAAATGGATACAATTTATCAACAGCGTGGAATCCTGTGATTCAAATGACAAAACCTCGTTTTTCACATCCGGTTAAGTGTGTGGACACCGTGAGTGTAGTGTGTAGGAACCCTAATAATTATTTACGAATATTGGGGGTAGGTGATATAAAATCTGCCTCGGACACTGAGTAAAGCTTGCTGTGACAGTTTACTTGAGACCGCGGCCGATGCAACTCGGCCGAAACGGTAAACTAAAATAAAAGGTTCGCGTTAATTTCCCGTGTTTTTAGAATTTTTATATACTGTGACAAAAAATGTTAAGCATGCGTCGCTAAACAAGTAATGAAAAATATTCCATATTTAAAAAACTACACAATATATCTCATTGAAACCAACTTTAGTTGAAAGTGCTTTTTATTTTTTACGATTTAAATATTTTTAGATTTTTTCTCGCATACTTGAAAAGTTAGAGGAGCCAACACACTTTTTACGACTTTAGAAGCGCGTATCTCGGTAACTGTTGACTTAAATAAAATAGTCACTTCGAGAACTCTGTCATCTTTAATAATATTATAGAGGCAAACTTTGTTTTTATGAAATAGATATACTCTAAAACTACTTAACCGATTTAAAAAATTCTTTCACCTATGAAAGCTACATCGTCAGCGACTAACATGGGCTGTATTTTATTTTCGAAATTATTTCTACACGTGCGAAGTCGGGGCGGGTCGCTATCTATACATATAAATAAAATTGAAGTGTCTGTCTGTGATTTTGAAATAAAGGCTTTTTCTTAAGCTTAGATGACTTACTGCACGTAACAAAGACCCGAACACGCGATTTTAAATTTTTTGTCTATCTGTTTGTTTGTCTGGGCTAGTATTCAAAACGGCTAAACCAATTTCAGCAAGATCTTCACTGGTAGATAAAAGATATTCCAAAAAATTATCTAAAGTACTTTTTAATCCAGGAAGTGTTTAGGGTTTCTGCGTAAATTGAAAATCTCTAAAACTTAGGGTAAATCTATAAACATATATACAAAAATGTATAAGTATCAAAAATAGTATTTACAGTTGCATCGTAATATGCCGTCTGGAAGCTGTAGTGCCATTCACAACTTCATTTCATCGGATGAAACATCGGATGAACGCATCGGATGAACGCATCGTTGACAACGTCGATGAAAGATTACATCGGTTGTTCGCAAGGATTTTCCTACGATGTAACAGCCAAGGAGTTGGCAGCAAAAACTTTTTATAACCTACACATGTGCTAAAAACGAAATTTAATAGTATAATATAAAAAAGAAATTTGTTTTTAAAATTGCTCTGATCATTCCGATGATGTTTAAATACAAAGCTCATTGAAAATATAAAAATACACGTATAAATATTTAATGTATGTAATGTTACAATTATATGAATCAAACTAAATACCAACTCCCGGTCCATTCATTTTATTACATACGAAGTCGTCATTCGTCAACATGTCAGTTGTCAATAAATTTTCTGAAATTTGAAATGAACTCTCTTTCGCTGAGCGGTGCGTGTAAATATGGATTTAACTTTTAGTGGTTTTTCCGTTGACCTACATTTAATAACAGAAACAGACAGTACAGACATCTATCCATGATAATTTAAAACAGCAACGAAATTGTGTTTTGTTCATAATTATTTATTGCTATTTGCTACACACCTATGAATTGTGCCACATTAAGTAGGTAAGCAAGTACTTCATTAAGGGCAAAAGTTACCAGGCTAAGCATTGGAAGTGTAAATATTTTATGATAAATTGTACTCGTAAGATGTATGAATGACAGAACTGTCTCATATAATTCTGCATTCAATATTTCATTTTGAATTAATAGATTATATTTCAATAGAAAATTGAGTTATGTAGCAACCCAACGCACATAAAGTATTTAGACTTTCTGCTCATATTATGTTACTGAGATGCACTTACGATGAAGATATCAATATATTTCTTTTGGAATATCATTCACGTACTTATTTTCGTATTTTACCAAAACAATCCCTAAGTGTGTACTATGGATAGCCATACAATGAACTGAAAGATCATCTAGTAAGACTTAGGCTCCAAGCTAATGAAAATTTCATTTGAAGTCGTTTAGAATCGAAAATGAGTTCTGAAAGCTAAAAAATGTATTTATTCTTCGCATCGACAGGTTACTTAATTGAATAATAGTATGTATGGTTAAAAATATTCAGTCAAGTGTGGTTCGACTCGTACAAAAAAGATTCCTTACAGTATATGTGCACTGTTTAAAAGACCTAAAACTTTCGTTACAATTTTATAGTTAATTTAGAATAAGTTGTTAATTACCTTTTTTAAAGCCTACGTCCAACAGTTTTGGAGATATCCATTTCATCCTATATTTAATTCTTATTTTATATGTGCGTTCTTATTTCGATTTATTTTGCTTTATTTTAAAAACAAAATTTTAATATGACTTAAATATGATATAAATATCATATAATTCTAAATTTCAAATTTCTATGTGGGGTAGTTTCTGAGAAAATTAGTTATGGCAAATAGAACGACAGAAAAATTTATCAACGACGTAAGAACTTTTACGAGGGTTCATCTTTTGGTATGTAGCATAGAACCTTAATTTTAATAGCACATTTAATATTGACAAAGCGGTTAAAATTACAATGCAGCCAATAAAAAATTGCTGCTAATAATCATTATTGTCAATAATAAGAATAAAAATTAAATAATACAATGAATGCAAATAATAATATTTAAAAGAAATATTTCTATTAATCTGTTACTTCATTACATTCTAAGATTAATTAAAATAGGTGTACCTTTTCATAATATTTAATATAATATATAAATTAAAATCTACACGTGATACATTATCTTCAGAATTTGGTATCAAATTTAATAGGTAGTGATAATGAGATGTAGATAATTATGTAACCTTTTGAAATCAGCACCCGCTGGTGTAAATTTAATTTTTGGGTAATTTAGAGTTTAGGTAATAAAGGATAACAAGAATGAAACATATTTAAAATGTTCGCATTATTTTAATACCTTCTCTGACTGGATCACATCAAACAAAGAGATCGTTAATTAATAGCAGTTAATTAGGAACGTTCTTTGCGCTGTTTTAAAATTTTATTTGTAAGTATATCTAAAGTTCTTTACATCAAAAAGAAAAACTGTATTATAACATTTTTATATCTTATACGTATCGAATATCGAAACTCCATTTTCACTATAAAAGTGCGAATTACGTAAAATACACAGGTATTTATGTAACACAGGCATATATGTAATATGTATGTATGGTGATTTGTTACCAAACTACGATTAATTTTCGATAGTTCAAACTGTGAAACACCGCAGTAATACCTACCTGATATCTAAACACCCTTAAGTTCAACGACATCGGAAAAGCCTTACATAGTACTGTATCAGATACAGAAACCGTAAGTGAAATGTAATAGCAAGTGAAATCAAAACGGATTTTATGTTATAGTATTAATATTAAATGGTGTTGGCTAATCTGTATGTGTTCAAATAAAATATTCAATATCAACTTTTGACTTCGTTCAAATCGAAAAATTACTAAAATACTGATAGCATACTAAAAACAGAAATAAAAAGCGCCTTTACTATCTTGGTACAAAAAGATAGGGTTATTTATTATGATCATAGCTTATAATTTTAATAAAGGAAACCTTACTCTTAAACACAGCAACTAGAATTCAGGTTCATTTACTACTTATCAGACAGATAAAAGTTTAAAATATTTTGTGGATTCAGGGAAGTCCAGTAATATCGCACATTTTTTTCAAAAATATCGTCTATGTCAAACAGTTGTTTTTAATAATAATAAATATAAAATTAATGCCGATATTCTTAAAAAAATTACAAATTACAGATATTAATCCTTGTGATTTTTGTAATAAAAGTCAGGTACGCTTTATGTTAGTTTGTACTAAATTAAAAACCGGACAAGAGATTCCACGGAGCACCTTACTTCGCGGTCCTTACATACTTTTTTTAAATCTTTCCGACAGTGTACATTTAAAATTACTTGTTACATATTTTCACTCGTTCATTCAATAACAATGTTTCAAAGTAATAAATTAAGTTTAACTACTTACTTAGTTACGTAACCTACAGAAATGGCGACGCGTCTGACTTTCTAAGAAGATTATTTATCCTTTGAAGTGGAAGTGGCGAAATAAATTAATTGATAAAATTGGCGGAGGACTAAAGTCATAAAAAAATGTTACAGAATTCTAAGAAAATTATTTCATACTTTGTATCTACAAACATATGAGTAGATTACGGAAGTATATATGCAAGTAAATGAAAGTGAGGAAAGCTTTCATTTTCATGCTTTTAATATTCAAAAACGGAAATTTTTCACTAACTTGATTAATCGTTACTTTGTAGTTCGAATACGAGGCAAATCTGTATTTATAATATAGGAGAAGAATCAGGAGGCGTCTATAAGCTAGTTACATTCTAGAAATCATTTCGATATTATTATCGTTGTTCCATTGGATGACTTATTGATTCTAGATCATTTAAATAGCGAATCAGGAGCACGGTCTTGACATTGATCTGTCAGAGATCGGCGAGTGCGCATATAATTTATTGAACAGTTTCTAAGTGAAAAGTGTCTTGTTTTGAGTGAGATTATAATTTAATAAAAGTAAGTTCTTAACCAGTAATAAAGTGTAATTAAGTATACTTATACATTGTGTTACTATTATTATTACAAATTGTGTGTTTTAAGAGGTATACGATACATATAAAACACAAACTGAATGAAAATTAATGATTAAAATTCTCCTAATAAAAGGTAAAATGTTTAGGGTTTACAAGTGACTGAATTTTACACTACGTATTGACGACCTCGGTGGCGCAGTGGTTTAGGTGTAGCATCCAAACGCGGACGGTTCCAGGTTCGATTTCCGGTCGGGTCAATTTATGCAACGAACTTTTGTAGATTGTTTCGGGTCTGGTTCTCACAGCACAGGGAATGCCCTAGTTTGCGACCAGTTGATTGGTGTGTATTGTCTGGCGTATTTATTTATTATTATTTATTTATTTATATATTTCAATCATTTTCTAAACAAATGACCATAATTTTCAAGGTTTTCTAATTATTTCAAATCATATGAAAGAATGAAACTTTGTTGGCACTTAAGTACACATACATATACATACATACATATCTTCACGCCGTATCCGTAACGGGGTAGTCAGAGAGAACAGAGCGTCATGCGTCGCGGTCCTTACATATTTCTTTCGCTTCCTCAAATCTCGTCATTCTCCTCACACATTTTCGTCTGGGTATGCGAGTGCTTTTGACATTTCCGTTAGCTATTACTTTAGCTATTTGATCTTCTTAAGTCAGCCATGGTCTTCCTTTGTTGACATACATATGTATGTATAAAAGGAATCATATTCGATCAATCAACTACGTTAGGGATACAGCGTGAAGATATGGATGGATGTATGTATATTCAATCAAGTAATATTATTACATCTGAAATCCGTCTTTAATTCTTTACATGACATGGTATTACTTCAGCTCCAGGCCTATTGCGGATTAGACATGGGTTAGTGTCCAATGGGCAAAACGGTTACATATCGGAAAATCAATAGATATATAAGAGTGTTTCTGTAACTGCAGCTATACCACGATGACTGTGCGGCAGCAATGTTATTAGTAGAATGATTTTCACAACATATAGAGGTTTATGTGATTGCTATATACGTTTAATAATGTTAGCAACTAAATCCTAATTATGATTTTATTTTTGGGTGACCATTTACAGAGCTTATAAGGCTTCTGGGTCAACAACTGTCGCGGTGTCGCCATGTGAGAACGGCCAGGACTAACTCCTTAAAACATTGTACTTTACGAAGTAATACTTAATATAAATTTCACTAGATAACTCATTTAGTATGTAACCGCGCGTAACGTTACTTAACTTCATTAATGCTTACAAGCTACAAAGAGCAAAAGCCACTCATTGTATGATCTTATTATAATGTAAAAAAGAAAATTGCGAAGATTTTCATTGATTTCTGAACACGTGCATAAAAATCGTTCCGTCATTGTGAAATCGTCGAAAGTTCAACGTTTAAAGTTCGAGAAAATTTTTATTAAAACACGTCACCTGCGTCTTAAATTCAGTTCGACGACACTCAGTTTAATATTGCCGAAACACCTGAGTTCGAATCTAATTTGTTTCATAAGACCTTCTTTGTTTTTCCACGAAAACGTCAGTTTAGTCGTAAAATAAGCAGTGTCGGCTTACGATAAAAGCACCATTCATTAAACCATCATTTGATTGCCGCTAAATAAAAGAGAGAAAAAGATAAATAATACTGCGAATATTATTATTTATATTTTTTATTATTTACGTACAGATCGACAATTTATGAATTACGCACAAAATGCTGTTTGTATAACTTCTTGTAGAATATTATTTTTCCAATGTCATCCGATGGACCTTCGAAAAAGATGTTATGAGTTTGACAGCGTCGTTGTTGGTCTATGAGTGTAGTTATTTGTAACATCGCAGTATTAAAAGGATGTAAATTCGCAAGCTGTTTTTTGTTCGCAAGCTGTAGTTTTATTGTATCTCGATTGTCTGTCTATCCACTCCAAATGGGAAATGTAATGAAGTCATGTAAATGTATAGTAACAAAGAAATAGGTACATAATTTTACACGATCTGCGTGACATAATTTAGTTCATAAATTTTTCTATGTATGTCCGTAAGTATATTAAAATATTATAAAGCTAAAATTAAACCATATTCCTTGCATTTTTCATTTCATTTTCATATTCCAAGCATTTTTTGACATGTTTGCTAAAAGTTTGCCTACCTACGTCTTAAAATTTTGTCTCACTAATTAAGAGCCATTAAAACTAACACTAATTATATCATCGTGTATAAAATCTTAAGACGACTCTAAAATAAGTTGGGAACACATAAAAATCCAGATAACATTTTATAAAGTTTGATAATTCTCGAGCATTTTTTTTCAATTCATAAGAAATTTAAATCAACCATTAATTCGTGTGTAATAAAATATCGAATATTGAACACCCGTTTAAATGGATTTAAAATATTATTGTATATATTATACAGGAAATAAAAATATATGCATACATAATACATATATTATACAGGACATAAAAAAGACGAATCTGTACTGAACACTTTTCCATCATACGTGATCTCCATTTTACTCTCCATAGGTAAAATTTATAAATAAATAAATACGCCAGATAATGCACATCAATCATCTGGTCTCAAACTAGGATATTCCCTGTGCTATGAGAACCAGACGACGACTAGTAAAAGCGAGATAACCTAGAAAAGTTCGTTTCCTAAATTGACCCGACCGGGAATCGAACCCGGATCCTTACGCGCTTGGCTGCAATACCTAAACCACTGCGCCATCGAGGTCGTCAAAAACTTTTTATATTTTTATTTGTTATATTTTAAATAACATAACATAACATAACTTCACGCTGTATCCCCAACGGGGTAGCCAGAGAGGACGGAGCGCCAGGAGTCGCGGTCCTTACACACCTATATTTTAAAACTTATCTAATTTTCCTGAGAAAGCTTTGTTGAGAAATAAAGTACGTATCTGTCCATCAATAAGTCTGAAATAATGGCGGAATATAGCTAACACTACATTTAAATTAATTACAGATTAATTTGCATGCAAAGATATAATACCGTAATACGACTTCACGAAAAAATTTACAATGGCCATAGAGCACTCAACCTATAGAGATGAAATATCGGACCATTTTATTCACCACTGCTCAGTGTATTTACACTAACAACTATCAACTTTCGCTCGCATTAAGCAGTACATAACCAAAACTGGACATATATTGAAATATTTATTATTATTATTACTTATTGCTCTATTCGGTGTTATGGCAAAAACAGCAAAAAATCAAACTATAAAACAGTACGCCGGTAACTGCAACAGTGTTTACCATTGACGTAATTTGTTTTCATACAAAATAAACGACATTGCTGCTCTATAGGTTGAGTGGTCCATGACAATGGAAAAGTGTAGTGTATTGCTATTTAAAGCACATTTTATTTTCATGCAAATTTAAATAAATGCAATTCATGTATTCAAACACAAAAAAATATATACCAGTCTACATTTAAATCTATAATTTAGCTAAAAAAATTATTATAACGTAAATGTTACAAGAACTCCATATTTATTAATTTTTCAATGACTTCTAGCGGTTCCAATTTCTTGTAATAATCGAATTGTATAATCGAATGGTCTTTCCAACAAGAATTAAGACGATCATTACAATGTAAATCTCACTGAAAACATTAACATCATTTAATTAACTTCAGTTAAGCTCGAATAATTTAACGAATATTTTATATTTAATTACAGATTCACCAAGCCTTTGTAAAATGTCGATAGCTGTAACAATGAATGTATTAATTGTATTGGTAACATTACCATATTTACAAGCAGAAATCGATTATCTACGTTATGTTAAAGACGGGTGTTTCATAAAGAATGAAGCTTTATCTTGCGTTAAATATAAAGCATTGAGAATAGCCAAGAAAACATTATTCGATCAATTCAACGGTAACAAAACTTTGAAAGCCAACGATGTAATAAGTTTTGTTAATCTTGATAATGAAACGTTAAATAATCTAACGGTTTACGAAGATATTGTGTCTAGTGAACCTAGAAGCTTTATTTCTGAGTGGGCTGAACTAGCTAAATATATTATGAAGTTAATGAGAGACTATTTCAAAGTGAAAGGACTCAGAGTGAATTTGCCTGACGGAGCTCGTACTATCGAAGACGAGAACGACGATGGTTAGTATGACAATATGTTTACTATTCGTGCCTTTTTTAGGGAATCTTGTTCTAGAACAAGGAAATCCGGAAGTAAAATAAGAGCCTCAAACAATATTTGACGATTTACAATTGTCAGTACTAATTACTTAAAGATATAATATTTATTTTAAATCATTAAGTATCGGTTTCAATTTAAAGATAACTGTTAATGTTGTAGGTATTAAATTTGTTAACATTTTTGACCTCAGCTGTAAATATGGAACAAGACGAAGTTATAAAATATTAATTTCGATCACTAGTTAGAAAAGAGTTAGAAAAAATGAAAGAATTATCTAAAGATAAGTGATCATCAACATAATATCGAAATTCAAAATATTTTTGAAGTAAAATTCCGACATGCGATAATATTGATGAGTACCTACAACGGGAATTGCGATTCACACCCTTTGTCAATATTTACGCACAAAAATAGCCATGGCGCAATAAAAACAAGTTTTGAATCTATATGTTACCATTTCTATAATCGAATTTATTGCGTCAAGTGTTCCGCAAAATTATCGTCTTATACCATCTGGAGGTGCAACGAAAAGTTCGCCACATCTAATCTAGCCAAAGACGAAATTATATTTCATAAGTAGATATAATTTTTGTATTAATTACAGTTTTCCATATTAATATATTTTTTCAAAATCGTTTCACTAAATCGATTTACTGATCTTGTCACAACGTATTTCAATTCATTCAAATATGTTGCATGAACTTTGTTCATCATTCCAGAAACTCGTATCGCAACGTTTAAACCTTGAATTGGCTTAAATTGGCTTAAATTCGTACCTTACGGTTTTTAATTGCCGAATTGTCCAAAATAAAAAAAAATATAGTTCGATAATATTTTGCCGCGAATTTTAAAATCAAAAAATTCTACATTTTATATATAATTACAGACGTATCATAGACGTATGTGTTAAATTTTGAAAATATGGTTACTAATGTTTTTACAAGTCCCAAGCCTACCAAACTAATAGACTTTCTGTTGTTGCACATTGATTTGGCACCGACTTCAATAACTGTCAAATTTAACTATATAGGTATGTGTATCGTATTTCAGAAGTTATTTTAATTGTACTTGGGTTTCGATTAGTAAAGAACGGTTATTTTGTACTTTTCAGTGTTTTTTTTGAAGGTGGTTTAATTTTTGTCATAAAAATGTTTTAATTATCCCTTTTGATTGATATTGACCTAAATAAATATCTTAACTTCTTTCTAATTCCGGAACGTAACGATATACAAGAGAATCATCAATATAAATAAAGGTTATAACCAGGTCGTGTTATCTAGTGTATCTTCGAAGTTCAAACTCCAATATCGGTGAAATTTAAATGAGACTATTTCTGATGTATTATCTATCAAACAAAAAAGAATATTTAAAATCAGTTCATAAATGACGGAGTTATGAGGTAGCAAACATACAAAAAAAAACCAAAAAAAAACAACATACAGACGAATTGAGAACCTCCTCCTTTTTTTGAAGGCGGTTAAAAATTTGCAAGAAAAACCTTACGTTTTGCAATTTAAACCTAAACATGCAAAACGAAACTTATTTCAAATTGAGAGTTTATTAGCGTATACTATCAAAATATCGGGTTTTCAGGTTTAAATATTATGTATTATATATCGACACGACAAAATAATTTTTTATCTTATTTCGTAGTTTTAAGTTTTCACTTCTGTTTTCAATGACTACATTTTTATAATGTTTTTTTTTTAAATTAACAAGTAGCTTCAAAAAGAGCCTCCTAGATACTCATGAAATTATTATTAATTTTTAATAGATTTCAGAACTTGATTTTACTACATTATTATTTTTTGTATATGTTGTTCCAAAATACAATATCTGAAGTACTTTTGTCACTCTGTTCTTTAGTTCGGTTTGAACTCACGAATCTCACGATCAAAAGTATATGTCGCGATATAAAAATTTCTCTTTCTTCTCTAGAAAATTAAATCTTTAGAAAATTAAATTACATTTCTCGCTTTTATTTTTCCGCTTATAATTTTACCTCTAGTCGTAGTAACTATGTATTTAATTCCCCGAGGACAAAAATTTAATAAATGTTATTTATGAACGAATTTAATTTCAAAGAATCTAGGAACGACTTGACACTATTTTAAATGATTTTTTAAAACACTTTTAGTCATCTGTTCAATAAAAAACGCAAAGTACTCTTAAAATTTTTAATTTGTGATAGGTTTCTAACGAGAACTGGTTGTATCGAAAATTAAAATTCTTCGGCGAAAATTAAGAAATCTTCATTAACTACGAACTTCTGAGGCTTAAGCTATTTGCACACTAACATTTTAAATAATCTAAATAAAAAGTATTGTTTTGTATGGTAACACAATAAATGCATAAATTCGTATAAACGATTATGTATTGAATTTCTTCTCCCCCGATAGGGACTTGTAAAGTTATCGGCTTCTGTTTATACGGATCAATGGTTCTTCAAGTTTTCTAATGACTGCCACGTAATTAAAAGTTTGTTGCTTTCATAAATATCTTTTAAATTACTATTTATAATCCAGGTGTATTTACAAAGTTCTCTAACATTTGAAAATTATGAAGAAGATTATACGAGGAAGCTCCCATAATGAACACGAATTTGGTGGCGTTCAAATATTTGACTTTTTTTATAATAAGATTTTGCTTATGAGATAGTATTAAAACTAAAATTACGTAGATACATACATACATAACTTCACGCTGTATCCCTAATGGGGTATTCAGAGAGGACGGAGCGGTCCTCGATGCTTCTTTCGCTTCCTCAAATCTCATCATTCTCTTCACATATTTTCGCATAGGTATGCGAGTGCTTTTAACATTTCCGTCGGTTAACACTCTGGCTATTTGACCTTCATAAGTCAGTCTTGGTCTTCTTGGCTTAATTTACTACTCACTTGCGCTCTGTAGACTTTCTTCGTCAGTCTTTCATCACTCATTCTTTCCAAGTGCCCGAACCATCTAAGCATTCCTTTCTTCATTTTTACAATAACACTGTTGTGCAACCCTGTCATATTGCGTATCTCATCATTGCTTATCCTGTCCGCAAGCGTGACACCGCACATATTTCTGAGAGACCGCATCTCCTCAGCATTTACCGTACAACAAAGTTGGCACCAACACCGCATTGTGTATGGCCATTTTGGCTGAATTAGAAATATTCACACTACCAACTAATGCGGACAGAGTACCGTTTACTTTATTGCCAGTTGCTACCCGTCTCTCCACATCCTACTCATATCTTCCATCCCTCGAAAACGGACTCCCTAGATATACAATTTCGTTCACTTCTTCTAGACATTAATTACATAGATACCTTATATCAATTAAAAAAACGATCAATGGTCTAATTCGAATCGCGAACACAGAGTTCCGTAGGATATTTCTAAAATGATAAATTTAACTTAACTCAAAAATAATTTTTGGACTTATCTAAAGACTTTTGGTGTTATATTTTTTACAACCTCGAGAAATTTCATAATAGGGACAACCAAAGAGGTAAATGAACACATGAGTGCGCTTATAACAATTTCAATTTTCCTGTTGAGGTAAAGGAGCCGAAAAATCGAAGGCATTTTCAACTCTAAAATTTTGTTCTTGTCGTGCAGGCTTTAAAAATCAATTCAAGTTTGCTTACATTTTTAAAAAAGGTGTAGTTAATAAAAGTATAATTTTATTGAAATAAAGAAAACTTTCAAGAGTTTCGTTATATTAATCTGGAAAGGAGTATACAGCTTGCCTGAAGCTGCTGGTAAGCTGTTAATTTAACCTACGAACACCTACAACATCAGGGGTATCACTTGTATTCCGACCATGAAAAACCTTTTCATACTTTTTTTGAAGAATTCTTCATCAGAAATACTCGACAGGGAGCTTGATCCACAAACTTAGTGTTCGAGGACGAAAGCTCCTCTTAAACCGTATCATTTTCGACTACTGAGGTTCAAAATTTTATAAAGATGAATTTTGTTATTTGTCGTTAATTTTCGTCGTTTTGTCATAATTTTTTTTAAAATATGATAATTAATAAATTAAACAAATGCACTACAAAATCATGAAACTTTTTCGTAACAAAAAATTAAAATAACACGTTAAGCGGTTCATTTGTCGTCTCATAGAGTTTTACAAGTAAAAATAATTAATGAAAGAATCCCTTTGAACTACATAATGAAATTAAGGCTTAATTAATTTCCTCTAAAGTTATTTGTTTAAAAAGTCTAACAAAAAGTCTGCCACAAAGGAGTATCGTGAATTTATTTGTAAATTAATTTTACAAAAATTATACAAAAAGTGAGTACTCCTTAAAGTAAACCAGGAATTCCCAACATTTTTTGGGTTGAATCTCCACGGAATATAATAATAATAATATTACTAGCAGCCTGTCCCAACTTCGCTCGGGTTGAATACATAATATAATATGATTGCGTGTGTGGGGGTGTAGATATGGTTATCTAATTACACCACACACATAAAAAGAAAAGGACACTTAGTTGACGATCACAAATAACTGACACGAACACTTCACAAAGGTAACAATATATTTTTGAAACACACGATTTACAGTCACAGTTATTATAATATACAACGATATGCAGATAGGACAATAATTATGAAATAACAACAGATATGAAGGATTATAAACAAGGCAAATATATCAGCACAATTGTTACATGTAATAATCGTTGAGAACGAACGCGGAATGAATTTTTTTTGTGTCGTACACTGTGTCGGCGTGACCGTTATATTTTGTTCGCACGGGCGTGCACAGTGTCGTGTAAAATGTTGAAAAGTGTCGGTAGGTGTAAAATAAAATACGTATATAAAATGTTTGCATGTCCAAATTATATTTAATTATTTTAATATATAAAATTTATAATTGCGTGAGTTTGTGTGTATGTACAATAATGAATATTCTTATAATATAAATAGTTACATAAAATATAAATAAAGTGTAAGTATATATGTATGTAGTGTAGTGTGGTATGTGTCCTACATCACTCCCCCGCTGAGACCATGGCTATGGTCGGTAATAATCAGGGAAGCGAACTCTTCTACCGCTGCGTGTGCGTTTCTCCTGAGGGTGATGAACGTCTTTGCCATCTCTGGTTCCTTCAGGAGATTTCAGAACTGCCGGTGGTAGTAATGAAATGCCAGTAGGTCGAGCATTTAGCACCTCTTTAGTTAGGTAGGCCGGCTTCAGTCTGTCGATACTGACAGTTGCGCTTTTACCCTGGACTTCTATTCTGAAGTACTTTGGTGTTCTCTCCAGTACTTTATATGGACCAGCGTAAGGTGGTTCAAGAGGTCTTCTCACGTGATCCTGGCGGAGAAATACGTGAGATGTTGTGTGAAGATCACGTGGTATGTAAAATGGCGAAGCAGAAGTATGCCATGAAGTTGGTCTTGGTGTGAGCTTGGCCATAGAAGAGCGTAGGCGCGTCGTGTATTCTGTGACGTCAGCTGTTTTGTAGTCATCTTCGGGAGACAGGAATTGACCAGGTAAGCGTAGTGGTTCCCCGTACACAAGCTCAGCTGGAGATGCATGGAGGTCTTCTTTCCAAGCGCTGCGCATGCCTAGAAGTACCAGTGGAAGAACTTCGGTCCACTGTGACGAGGAGGCATGACACATGATGGCTGCCTTGAGCTGGCGATGAAGACGCTCGATGATGCCGTTTGCAGCAGGATGGTAAGCTGTGGTGCGGAAGTGGCGGGCACCAATCAAGGTAGTAAGAGCCTTGAAGAGGTGGCACT
Organism: Zeuzera pyrina; assembly: GCA_907165235.1. Taxonomy (NCBI): domain Eukaryota; kingdom Metazoa; phylum Arthropoda; class Insecta; order Lepidoptera; family Cossidae; genus Zeuzera; species Zeuzera pyrina. The sequence continues at coordinate 11,604,123 of OU015639.1, read as the reverse complement.
CGAACTGGCGACCACGGTCTGTAGTCACCCTCGCAGGACAGCCGAATCTGGCAAACCAACCAGACACGAGAGCAGCTGCACAGGTCTCCGCAGTGATATCTTTGATGGGGATTACTTCTGGCCATCGCGTGAACCTGTCGATGATCGTAAGGCAGTATCTGTAATCAGAAGATGGTGGTAGTGGCCCTACGATATCGAGGTGTATGTGAGAAAACCTCGAGGAAGGTGTCAGGAAAGTGGTTAGAGGAGAGGTGGTATGTCGGGATATTTTACTTTTTTGGCATGACAAGCATTGCCTAGCCCACTCTCTACAATCTTTTCGAATCCCTGGCCACACAAATCTTTGCGTAACCAGTCGAACTGTAGCTGAACTTCCAGGATGATGAAGATTATGCACCATGTCGAAAACTTGTCTTCTGAACGCTGGAGTGATGAACGGACGTGGTGACTGCATGGAAGTGTCGCAGTACACCGGTAAGTCGCTACTAAGGGATGGTATTTTCTTCAGTTTCAGAGACGAGCCATGGAGAAGCAGTTCTTGCAGTTCTGGATCCTTGTCCTGAGATCGTGCAAGAATCTGGTAGTCGAGAGTTGATGCGACTTCTTCGACACGAGACAAGGCATCAGCGACTACGTTTTCTTTTCCAGGTATGAACCTCAGATCGGTAGTAAACTGTGCGATGAAGTCTAGGTATCAGAACTGTCTAGGCGAGCACTTTTCTCTGTTGGTTGAGAAGGCAAACGTGAGTGGTTTGTGGTCTGTAAATACAGCAAAGGTTCTGGCTTCAACCATATGACGAAAGTATTTTATCGCTTCGTACACAGCCAGAAGCTCTCTGTCATAAGGGCTATACTTTTTCTGAGAACCACTCAACTTGTGCGAGAAGAATGCCAGTGGTTGCCAATCTTTCCCACTACGTTGCTGTAATACAGCTCCGATAGCAGAGTCTGAAGCGTCAGTGACTATCGCTAGTTCGGCCGATGGATCCGGATGAGCGAGTAGTGTTGCTTAAGACAACGAGGTTTTGCAATTTTCGAAAGCCTGTAGTAGTGCTGGGGTCATTTCAACTGGGTGTGGGCCTTTGATTTTAGGACCTGCTAGAACTTCGTTCAATGGTGCTTGAAGTTTCGCCGCATTAGGAATAAACCGACGATAATAATTGAGCATGCCCAAAAAACGTCTAACTTCTTTAACCGTTTTTGGGGTGGTGAAGTCCTGTAGTGCCTGCACTTTCGTTTCTAGAGGCTTAGCACCAGCAGCAGATACACGGTAACCTAAAAATGTGACCTCTGGTTGACCGAGTATACACTTCGTCGTATTGACAAGAATGCCGTATTTTTTTAGGCGATCGAACAGTTGTCTGAGATGTGCCTTATGCTCTTCGATTGACGATGAGGATACCAAAATGTCGTCGATGTATCCGAAGCAAAAGTCGAGACCCAGAAGTACTTCGTCGATGAACCTTTGGAATGTTTGCGCAGCATTTCTCAATCCGAAGGTCATATATTGGAATTCGAATAATCCGAAAGGTGTTGTGATGGCGGTCTTGGGTATATCCTCTGGATTGATGGGTATTTGGTTATATGCCTTCACTAGATCAATCGTAGAGAAGACAGAGCATCCTGACAACTGGTGCGAAAAATCGTGGATGTGGCGTATGGGGTACCTGTCTGGCACGGTTCTTGCGTTTAGGGCTCTGTAGTCTCCACACGGTCTCCAACCGTCATCTTTCTTCTTGACCAGGTGTAGCGCCGAAGACCAGGGACTCTCTGAACGCCTGGCTGTTCCACTTGCGAGCATGTCCTCGAACTCTTTCTTCGCTGCTTGCAATCGGACTGGATCGAGACGACGAGGCTTGCAGGAGACAGGAGGACCCGGTGTGGTCTTGATGTAATGTAGCGTATTGTGCTTGGATGGAAGATGAACGCCTGCAGGTCGGGTTATCTCCGGGAACACACGCAACAGCTGGTGAAATTCAGTTTCTCCGGTGACAGCTTTGACAGACGCGATGTCTTCAGGAACCTTTAATGTAGTTGCTGCCACTGACAGCGTAGTCGTCCCGTCAACCAGGCGTTGGTTCCTGCAATCTACAAGCAAGTTGTAATAGCTTAGAAAGTCCACACCAATTATAGGCTTCGATACATCAGCTATAGTGAAGCTCCAAGTGAAAGCACGCCTAAGTCCCAAGTTCAGATGAATTTGAACTGGTCCGTAAGTATGAATGATGGTGTTATTGGCTGCTATTAAGTCATACTTGGACTTCACACAGGGCGTTCTGACAGCTGACCGCGGAAAAACACACAAGTCTGAGCCAGTGTCCACTAGGAACTGCATTTTTGATGTGCGGTCAGTGACGAATAGACGGCCTGTTGATGAAGGGCAGTCGTTGGCCGCTACTTGAGACTGCCCTGTGAGTTTTCCGACTGAAAACTACAGGGTTGCTTGCACTTCTTCGCTTTTGACCCGAACGTGTAGTGGTAGAAGCAATACGGGTGGTTCGACGGTGGTTGTCTATGTCTAGAGCAACTGCGCGAGCGGCTAAACCGGCGAGATCGAGAGCGCGAGCGTTCGTTCTGACTAATTCTAGTAGTTAGTGCAGCTACTTGCCTTGTCAGTTCGCTTATCTGTCTAGCCATGTCGTCGTAAGCTGATGATGGAGCAGCGGATGTGCTTGTACTTGCCACTTGAGCCGTGGATGGAGCAATCTCGTGTACCCTGTCTGCCAATTCGCCTAGTTTGTCCAGAGGTAAGTCCATCTGTGAAGCAATCACTGTTTGTATGTTTTGTGGCAAACGACTAGACCAGAGGGTAGCCAAAAAATCTTTAGGCACAGCTGGACCTGCCAGTCCTGCAAGATGTCGCAGAAACTGGCAAGGTTTGTGGTCTCCGAGCTCCTCATGCATCAGCAGTTGCTTCACTCGCTTTTCCTGTGAGGCTGAAAGGCGTTTTATCAGCTCGGTTTTTAATTTGTCATATTTGTTGGTAGCTGGAGGATTCGTAATAATGTCTTTTACCTCTAGAGCAAACTGGTGGTCTAATTGTGAAATTACGTAATAAAATTTAGTGTCATCGTTAATAATTTTAGATAACACAAACTGACCTTCAACCTGAGCAAACCATAAAGCAGGTTCTTCCGGCCAAAATGGAGGAACACGTACTCCTACTCGTAGTACCTCGTCCTTGCTGTCCACTCCATCCAGGTCATGTACTCTGCTAGGTTGACTCATGTTCGAAATCGCTCACAATTGTGTTCGGTCACAGTTCAAAAATTGTGTCGGTACTTCCGAATAATTTGTGATAACGAATTCTGATTTTCCGAAAATCCAAATTTTCTTCGTCGGGGTCACCAATATGTGGGGGTGTAGATATGGTTATCTAATTACACCACACACATAAAAAGAAAAGGACACTTAGTTGACGATCACAAATAACTGACACGAACACTTCACAAAGGTAACAATATATTTTTGAAACACACGATTTACAGTCACAGTTATTATAATATACAACGATATGCAGATAGGACAATAATTATGAAATAACAACAGATATGAAGGATTATAAACAAGGCAAATATATCAGCACAATTGTTACATGTAATAATCGTTGAGAACGAACGCGGAATGAATTTTTTTTGTGTCGTACACTGTGTCGGCGTGACCGTTATATTTTGTTCGCACGGGCGTGCACAGTGTCGTGTAAAATGTTGAAAAGTGTCGGTAGGTGTAAAATAAAATACGTATATAAAATGTTTGCATGTCCAAATTATATTTAATTATTTTAATATATAAAATTTATAATTGCGTGAGTTTGTGTGTATGTACAATAATGAATATTCTTATAATATAAATAGTTACATAAAATATAAATAAAGTGTAAGTATATATGTATGTAGTGTAGTGTGGTATGTGTCCTACACGTGTATAACCAATGTCCACCTGGAATTACGTACCTTTCAAATGGTGAAATAAATATTCAAATAGGTGCAATGATTCCGGTGATTGCCCTCTTCATATGAACAAACTTACAAAATCCGTTTTCTCTCTTTATAATATTAACTATCATGGAATAGATAGTATAGTTTGTGTCTTTCTTTACATTGTCCTAATTACATGAAACAAACACGTAATATTTGACGACATATTTTTTGCGTTGACCTGGAAATCGAATGATTGAATTGGTGAGTTAAAAATTGAATGATTGAGTGAATGACTTGAATTAGTAAATGGGATCATCTTTACACCTACGGATTTTAAATTTGGTATAGTATTGTATTAAGCTGATATTATCCAAATAGTAGTACCCAAAACCATAAATGTAAAATAACAGATTATTAAATTAACCATCTACTTTGTTCGACATTGCTACAGAACCTGAAGTTATTTTTAGAACGAAGTTTCTTAACGGTGTGAGTTGGTATAAATCGTCACGTAACAAAAAATCGTTACATTCGACTTTCAGCGACTCTCTCTCTTTCTGTCTCTTTCTGACACACGCTAGTTAATTAAGATTCACAGTGCGGGACCCGCGCACCGCGCGGCGCAATGATCTTCTTGTCTGTTTTTATTATATACGAGTGTATGTGTGCGTGTAAATATCGAGATTCGAGCAGCAAGCAGCGTGCGCGTCCGGATATTTGGCCTCGTTACACGAAGAAATATCGTTAAATTTTATTTGTTTTCGTATTTGTTTTTAATCATACGTGAGTTTTTCTGTTAAAAAGAAATACCGAACAAATGAACCAAATCATTATGTATGTTTGCGTAAGCAACATATCGATTAAAATGTAATTCTACCTGTGGATCGTAACATTAGAACCTTTTTTTATGTTTTTTTGTTGTCATGTTTTCTATTTTCAAACGAGAGCGATTATATCGATAAGTTTTTACTCGTCAAACGATGGCTACATTGTGATTCTAAGTAAATTGCTTTAGATTCTTGAGTTTAGTCGGGTCCTAAACGTTATTATTATGAACCTGCAACATTTATTTAGGTTTAAGGTTAAATTTTCAGTTTAATTATCTTTCTAATGTAAACTTACGTATCCATGCTTAATTGACCTATTAACTATCTAACAAGCCTTGAGGTCGTTGTTTGGATCCGCGTTATTTCTATTTAGGAATCATTCTAAATCATCTTGGAGTCTGGGTGCTACTACATACACTCCCAGTTCATTGTGTGGTTGGTGTCATCACACAATTGGTGTCATTACAGTTATAGTATTTATGAAAAATCAGCTTTAGAGTACTCTGTTTGAGCTGATGGTAACTGACGGTTATGTGATCGTCGCTCTGGAACAGTTAAGTATATTTGTATGTTTTTTTTTGTTACAAAAATGCAAATTTCGAAAATGTTCTCAATTGTATTTCGCGAATATCTATCCCGATTGTGTTCTACGTGAGAGGTATTTAAATTTTAAATTTCAGATATTTTAATAGAAAGTGTTCAAACTATTTGCGATTTCTTTATATTTGCGGTTATCTCTCGGAGAGAAATAAATGGGTACTGCAGACCACAGTCAGGAATTAACCGCAGCGGCATTTGTTTGGTACGAGGACACTATTTAGGTTTTTAGGTCTAGAGTTAAATAATGGACTTTTTTGCAGGCTACAATAAATGAGAGAGTACGTAGAAAAACATGGTTCATTAACGTGTGTGTAATATACGTGTGCACGTCAAGTTTTAACCTATTTTTACTATTGGTGTATTATTATTATTAGACATAACATAACATACCCTCAAGCTGTATTCCTAACAAGTAATCAGAGAGAATGAAGGTACAAGCATCGCGGTCCTTACAGACTTCTTTGCATCTGTTAAAATCTCATCATTCTCCTCACACAATTTCGCCTCGCCTTTCGCCACAATGCGATCTTTATAAGTCAGTCTTGGTCTTCCTTGGCTTCTGCTACCATTCACTTTCGCTCTGTAGATTTTCTTCGTCAGACTTTCATCACACACTCTATGTGCCCAAACCATATAAGTATATTATAGTATTAAAATAATATTAAGCTTGTGGTAGCTTCTTAAGTTTGGTGAGTTGTCGCTTTAGAAAATTTATGTAATAGTTACAATAAAAAGTGGGGAGAAAGTTTTCATAATAATTAAAGACATTTTTTTATTTTATTTTATTATTATTATAAGATCCTTGTTGTACACACGTGTTACAAGCAATATTACAAGACAGTTTGTGCAAAGGCAAGATTATCTCTGCAAGAGATATCTTCCAGCTAACCTCAAAGCGTTAGACAGTATGTAAGGTAAGTAAATATATAGTCGTAATTGCACAGTATTAACACAATAACTAATTAGCTAATTAAATAATAACTAAATAGCTTATAAATACATACATAATATTATGTGAATGCGAAGATATACAAAATATATAAATAATTAAATATATAATATAGGAATATATCTACATAAACATAAACATATAGAATAACACTGTAAAATATAATAATCTATGATATTGTAACAGATAAGTAATGGTCTTTTAGTCGTTTTTTGAATGATGACACCGTAAGTCAATTGCCAATATTAGAAGGCAGTTTATTCCACAGTAACGCACCTTATGCAGTGAAGGAGTTATGAATGAAGTTGGTGTTTGAAAGAGGATATTGTAAAGTTTTAGTAATACAAGAGCATCATGACCGAAAAAGAGAAGGTAAGACGTGAAAGCGAGAACGAAGGTATTGAGGAGCAGAAGAGTTGTTAAGGATATTGTAAAGAAACGAAAGAATGTGAACATTTCGTAGAAAACGAATAGGAAGCCATTTCAATAGAGCCCGAAATTGTGATACATGATTATATTTGCGTAAGCCAAAAATGAAACGAATAGCTAAATTTTGTAGTCGTTCAAGCTTACTCAGCAGTACTTTTTTTGCATTTAAGTAACACACATCCACATAGTGATTATGGGGAGAAGAAGAGGTTGAGCTAGTATAATTTTAGTTTTAAAAACAAGAAAATTTTGGAGTCGCTAGAGACAATGAAACGAGTGAAGTTTGTTTACTTATCTCATTAACATGGAAGGACCAATTTAAGTTCGAATCAATAATGAACCTAGATTATTAGATCCTGGGCTTTGTCTGAATAAGAGATATCAACACTGTCGTAACTTACACGTGGTTAATGTTGAATATTAAACCTATGCCTTAGTCGACTATTGTCCACCACAGTTACTTAGAGACTTAGATCGGTTAGCGAACAATCCAAAGGATCCGCCCCAAGCATGAATAGCTGCTAAATCATTGTTAATAGCATTGATAGCATTAGAAGATTTATCTATCGAGAAATGTCTGTAAGCCATCGGCATACAGATGATAAGTAGAAGAGATAACTTTAGTTATTTCATTGATAAAAACCGAAAAGAATAAAGGTGATGAAACGCCGCCATGTGGCACACCTAGATGCAAATTACACCAGTCAGACGAAGCAATGTCAGTTTTTATATACTTTTTGCGTCTATGCAGGTATGAATATAACCAAGTGACAACAGAAGAAGATACATTAAGTGAACGAATAATACCTGGAAGAATATCGTAGTCAACAGAATTGAATGCATCACTGAACTCAAACAAAGTGATAATGGTGAGCTTTTTATTATCCATGGCCTGACGAATATCATCTGTGCCATTAAACAATGCACTCACCGTACTATGGTCTTTTCCATAGTACCAAAACCAGATCGATAGATATTGAGGAGACCATTAGCATAGAGAAAAGAATGAAGTTGCTTGCGTGAAGCACTTTCTAAAACCTTAGAAAGAACGGGAAGAATAGAAATAGGCCGTTATAGAAAGAACGAAGAAGGTGTTAAAACTTTAGGCACGGGTATAACATGCGCCATCTTCCATCACAGAATACATATACTTGTCTTCCATGTTGTAGGAAAAGTGTAGGTAGTTGGGGAGAAATGACAGCACATGACAGATGACACAGGATAACAAAACATAGACATTTAACAACTGTCAACGTGACGTGACTAACATTACACAAAATTATGGACGTACCCACAGACTATGACGTACCACTCTAACAAAATATTATTATGATTACCTTTGAGGGTTTGCTCACAATACAAAATTCAAAGTGCAGAAGAAAATAGTTAATTGAAAATAGAAAACATTGTACCTACAGTGCGTTATGCCAAAGTGTTTTCTCGCGACAACAAAAACTTCTTGACGTGATTTTGTTAAATACTCGGATACAGCAACTTTACTGCTCTTTAACACAGTTTTAGCATTCCACCCCGTAGAACGGAGATACAGGCTAGTAAAACGGATCAATACTGGTCTGGGTTTATCTTTTTTAACTCCCAAACGATGACATGTTTCGATAGTTGCAGTATGAACATCACTTAACATCGGTTGGTCACGCAGTATTTCGAGTAACTTTTCACCTACTTCATCCTTCGTTTCTTCCGGTATACCATGAAATAGAAGCACTTTACGCCGTGGATAACATTCTTGACGATCCAAAGCAACAGTGAGCAATTACATTTGCGACTTAATCATAGTAATAGCTTTCTGCAGATCTGCATCGTAATTTGCAGATAATGTTTTCATGGTATGTGGTGTTGCAGCAGACGTATGACTGACCTGCGCTGTAGATTTTTCTCAAAGTCGTTCATCCATGAATAATAAAAGCATTAAGTCTTCCACATTCTTATTGATCTGAAGTGCTGGGTCCATTGTGACAAATGACGATATTGGAGTAAGAAAAAAAGTGAGATTATTTTGCCAACTGGTGCAGATACGTAAATTTATGCAAAGGTGACTAATTATTTTATATTTCGACAAAATATAAATTTAAATATATATTTATAACAAAAAGCACATGGACATACTTCTACCCTCAAACTCGTTTTTATTCACATTAATGAGTGAGGAGAGAGTATATTACCCGTAAATTACCGTATGATATTAGAGCTGATCGAGGAGTCTAATTTTAACTTCATTCATGAGCTCTCGTTGCTTACCGCAAGGATGTATAGTGAATATAATCACAACATATTGTGAGATTATATTAATCGAAGTGAAAACTTGCTTATTCAGGCGACAATAACCAGAACGTGGTCTTATACAAACCGTTCTCCCTAATTAATAAATATTCGATTAAGACACGTAAAGATGTGTCATCTCCCTTCTACAAACTTCACTTTCATCATATTGACTCCAAGAGATGCTTTTGAAATTCTTTTAAATGGTACTCGAACCATCTCATTTTCACCTGTATTTCCTTTATTCGTACGAGACAGCTGACAGATTGCAAGTGATTATTAGTACATTCTGTACCCAAATTTGCGTAAAAAGTACACTTACAGACTTCTTTATGTGTCTATCTGTAGGTCACTCACGCGTTTTTATTTAGATTAAATGAAGTAAACAGCTCTTTAGTAGCTTGGAAAATATCCAACCTAAAACTTTATTTCTTTGTGTCGTGTAATAACCAATGATATCTATGTAGTACCTACTAGATTGATTGTTCGAAACAATCACTAAGTTCCATTTAATTGCAGTGCATGAACCACATCTAGTTGATAGTTAGCTCAGCTTTATAAATGTCCTTGGAGGCGAGGTGTATTCCAACTCATTATACAGTGACTATATTCGAAGATTTTATGTCACTGAAGAACACTGAAGACACTACATTTTGGGGCGATTAGCGTTCACCTGAGATATTATTGTTATACTGAATTGTTAATTACAGAATGTTAATAATTTTCATTGAAACTCAGCTATAACGGTGCTATTAGAACGTGAATATTAATTAATTAATTAATTAACTCGACTAATTGTTTTGTCTATTTCCGTTTGCATATGAGTTTTAGCTGCGGCTCTGCTGTCGTGGCAGATGTAGTGATGAACTTTCGAAGAAAGGGAAAACCCTTCTGACTTCTATGTATAGCACTGTCAATCCCTAGTCTCAACTCCGCAGAATTGTCATAACGTTTTAAAGATAGCTAGTAGATTCGCCGCGCGGTATCTACTCCTCGTCAACAAGTGGTCGTAACGTGATCAAAAGTAGTCGCCACGCAGTCAACGAACCACCTAGAATTTGTTATCAAAACTCGCGGACGGCGCATTGCAAGTGTCTGGAAAGTGAATTGTCATGGAGTGGTTCACTCGTTTTTCGCAAACGGACAGCTTACGAGTGAGGCGTTCCTGGAATTAAACAGATAAATTCAATGTGATGATTTCTTATAATATTTTGCTATTTTCGCCGCTCAAGGAAGCATCCTCAAGATATTCCACAGATCAGATTTGACCCGCTAACAAGCACCCAATCCATTCATCGTTTCATTCATTCGTTCATCATTTCTAAGCATATTTGCATCTGACAGAATTTAAAATGAAAAAAATATGTACAGACGAATTGAGAACTTCCTATTTTTTTGAAGTTGTTTAACAAAATAGCAGAGAGTTTTGAGTGGTGACTCACTTACTTGTTGTGGGCAGGATCATTAGTATAAATAGAGTGGGTATAGAGAATTTTGTAGCTGAATTATTTATTGATACCGGTGACGCCGTAAAAGCCACTAGGGCTAACTGCAAAAACGAGGGTTTTTTTAGTCGGTTCGAGTCCGACACTACTCAGTTGGCGTAGAGTCCGGCTGAGTGTCGTGGGGATTCTTTCCCTTCTCAGATACAAAAAATGCTGGTTAGCTGACGGAGTTTGATCTCTGGAATATCCTGAGGAAGCTTCAATAAGAGATAAAACACGTGTCGCTTTTTGTAATTTTGACTCAGTATTTATCACATGAAAAAGAATTCTACAAAATAACACCCGAGTCTATATAAAATTATTAAGTGAGTAAATGTGTAGAAAGTACGTACGTACATACAAACATACATACATACATATCTTCACGCTATATCCCTAACGGGGTAGTCAGAGAGGCCGGAGTGCCATGCTCACGGTCCTTACATACTTCTTTCTCTTCCTCAAGTCTCATCATTCTACTCACACATTTTCGCCTATATAGGTATGCGAATGCTTTTCGCATTTCCATCAGCTAACAGTCTGGCTATTTGATCTTCATAAGTCAGCTTTGGTTTTACTTGGTTTCTTTTACCACTCGCTTCTTCATTAGTCTTTTATCACTCGTTATTTCTACATCCCCGAACCATTTAAGTATTACTTCCTTCATTTTTACAATAACACTGTCGTGCAACTCTGTCATACTGCGTATCTCTTCATTGCTTATTTTGTCTACAAGCGTGACACCGCACATATTTCAAAGAGATGGCATTTCTACTGCATTTATCTTACTTTCACTCGATTTCGGCCATATTCAGGCCTCACTACCGTACAGTTTACTGTACTGTAGATGGAAAGTGTACATAAAAAGTCCAACCACTTGAGGAGAGTGCTGATCGGGTGCCAAGTAAATGAAAGACGACCTTTACGCTCGCCCATGATCTATGTAGATTACGTAGATCGTGGGCGACATGTAGATCTACATAGATCTACGTACACATTAACGTAGATATTAACAAAGACGTGTCGCTTGAATTCAAGAATTGCTCTTTGTAATGTCGGCTTCGAAAGTTATTAATAAATTAGTGCAGAAAATTTTCCGTATCATGCAATTTTAAAAAATCAAATCAAATGTAGGGAGAATCGAGAGGTGTGAGTGTTAATAATTCATAGCACCGCACATATTATTTGTGCGGTGTAAAATTTGAAAACGGAACATTCGTGATTTCATTAAGTAGTCTCTCTGTCACACATATTTATATAGGAAACTATTCGATATAAGCATCTATCGCGAAGAATTGTCTTAAGAAGTGGCCGAAATACAAATACAAACTTTAAAAAATTGGAATTTATGAAAATATGCGAGTTGAATTATTTACGTCGACATTATTCGGGAAAAACTCATTCAAAGTGTTCCATAACTGAATTTTTTGTCGATACGTCTTACGCTGAATTCAAATGTGGAACACTTTTTAGCACATGTTTTTGATTATGCTTATGCAGAGAAATTCACTGCGAAGTTAGTGAAGTTGCAAAACCGATACTTCTGGATTTCTTTTCAGTAAGTCAGTAAATACGTGAATTCTGTTCATGGAAACCCTATGTATAGGCACTAATTTTATTTATGTGCATACCTCATGACACTTGTAAAAGGCGATTACGATACGTACGTGACGTCATAAAAATTTACAGCTACATGATATAAACGTCGTTTGCGTGTTCCCAAAAATTCCTTTAGGCAGTAAAATTGTCGAGCTTACTATAATATAGGGCTGTCATTTCTATTTAATCCGAAAGAAACGTTGATCTGACGTTGAGAGAATAAATAATAAAATAAGTGTAAGTTAGACTCGCGTACGGAGCGTTCCCATATTCGGAATTTATAAATTAACTAGCGACCCGCCTCGGCTTCGCACGGGAACTTGATTAAGAAATGTCAATATTCTCTAATTTTGTAATTTGTTTTGTCGCTTTTGATATTGCGAATATATTCTCCGTGTTCAATAAATGCGCAATCTAATTTTCATAGCGATCGGTTGGATGGTATAGAGTAATGGTAGCTACACACGTAGCGATATTTCGTAGCGATTTAACTGTGCAAACCAATCTGCACAGATTTATCGATCGTGCGTATGACATATAGTTGCAGATTATTTTGTTTGCACAGTCCATCGGCTGCAGATGGATTTTGTATTCGATAAATCGTTATTGATCCTGTTTGGGCAGTTCTATAGTAGCATGTGTATAACGGTTTAACGATACCTCAGTTCGTGCAAAGAACTGATGAGTTATTCATACTGCAATAGTTAGTACGCATGTTGCAACATGTTGAAACGTCGGAAAAAGAAGGAGGTGGACACCGACACAGAAGAATTTATTCAAATTTACAAAGCGAAACTTGCCTTTGGAAAACTAAATCAAAGACAAGTCATGACCGTAATAAAAAAGATGCTGCCTACAACAGGCCGGTTTAAAAATACAAAGCGATAGATCCAAATGCCAAAAGAGAGGTAGTGGTTAAGAAAGTTAATAATCTTAGAACTACATGCAAAAAAAGCTCAATAAAATGTTGCAGACAATCATTCGTGAGGATTTCATCCATTCCCGATACTTTCTTGACTGAATGTACATATATACAGATAAACTCGATTTTGGTGGATCTGAAACTCTATAAAACTTTCTTTTTGTTATATTTTTCTGTGAGTTCTAGTTAAGGTTTTATATTTTTTTTAATTGTCTAAATTATTTTTCGAGTACTTTAAGAAAAAAGGCGAAGGGGGAATGGTTGCATCGAATTTAGAAGCCATTAATACAATATTATATTACGTGATACGTGACGTCATTAAATTAAACTGCTAGTTTGGACTATACATACTATCAGACAGACAGACGCTTTAATGATCTTGTAAGGGTTCTGTTTAAGGTTTATTCTTTTAAGGTGCTTGTAAGTGACTGGCTGCGGAACTCCTTTTTTATAAATTATAATTCCTTTTATAAGATTTATAATTTTTGAATTTCGTTTATTTTGACATTGTCGTTCCGCGTTTTTAAAATTTACTGTGATTGCAGATGGTAGTATTTGTACCTTAGTTTATATGTTTTAAATATACACATTAAAACCAAGCTACGTGTTTTCCATACACAGTCCCTGCTCCTTAATAGTGATGTACCCTAAATGAGAAAGTAGAATAAAACGTAAGTCCGGAAATAATTACCTCTGTACTCGTATGTTCGTTGACATTTGAAAAAGCATTGTAATCAAACGTAAAGTATATCAAAGTCTTTGATTTATGTTTCACTCTGCTAAAAATGATACAGTAGGTTCCAATACATGTTTTCTTTTGAACTGATGCATGGTTGATTTGGCGTTCAAAAATACCTTCTAATTGAACTTTTTAAAATAAATGACTTCGAATTTAATAAGAAATGTTTAGATGGTTTAAAAATAGAAATCAAGGAACACCAGGGCTCAATTATGAAAATCAAATAAATAAAATTCTTCACTATCTAAGAGTACAACAAATTTCATATATTTAAACACAAATTATTTGACTTTCATATAGATCATTAATTTTTTTCTGTTACTGAGTTCTTACAGTGTAAATTTTGATTCAGTTGCCTGAGTGACTAAATAATATTACAATTCGCATGTGAAGTAGGCGCAATACATTTTGTGGGTAAGAAAATTCCCTACCTACTCTCATTATCCCTCTTCCCTTAACACGTCCACAACAAGAAAAAGTTAGTTGGACATTCGCGCGAACCAGTCGCTGTTTCTGATTGTTTATCCCGCTGATTTGTAATTATAACCACTGGTTATTATATGTATGCGTAAGTTATCGTGTTGTCGTGTTCACATAAAAATAAGGTGCCAAATTTGGTGCACGGATACTACTGAGCGCAAGGCCCGCTATAGGATTCCTTGTACCTTGGACACTAGACGCTCGAGAGACCGGCAGTCGCTGGCTAAGGTTGGTGGACGTATCTATTCTATTTCCTTATATTCCGCCGTATTGTTCCTCGCAAATGGAACAAGCGCCTGCTTGAAAACAGTAGACTGTATAGTCTACTGTTTTAAACCGTAGTTTTCTTTCATTTTTAAATTATCAAATATGTAATTAATAATAATAATAACAATGAACTATAGATATTTTTTGACAAGAACTTACAAATTTAATTGAAATTGAAATAATTTATCATCACAGTATAAACATAAAAATGTGCATATGCATTTGTCTTAATATTATTATAGGTACACATATGTATATCTATATGCCAAATCGGCTGATCATAGCATGTTCAAATAGGTTATTTTCAACCGACTTCCAAAAAAGGAGGAGGTTCTCAATTCGGTTGTGTTTTTTTTTTTATGTTTGTTACCTCATAACTCCGTCATTTATGAACCTATGAACCAAATCAATGTTCGACAACAGAAAGTCTATTAGTTTAGTAGACTTGGCACCGACTTCAGTAACCATCAAATTTAATTATATGGGTATTTTTATCGTATTTATAAAGTTATTTAGGTACTTAAAAGGATACTTATTTCATACTTTTCAGTGTTCTTATTTTATTTTCAACATCTGTATTACGAGTCCTGAGTTATAACGATCTGATTTGATTTAATGGATATGTCAAATACATTAACACATTTCGGCGAAAGTGTGTGAGTTGAATGATAAAATTTGAGGAAATGACAGATGTGTGTAAGGAGACGGTTAGTGCTCAATTCCTTCTGTCTACTTCGCTAAGACAACAACATAAAAAGACAACATAACGTCGCTTCGCCGATAAACCACACAACCCTGACAAACATTTTTTTTTGGCAAAAATCAGTCAGTGCATAATTTGATTATGTATTTAATTAATTTAAATTTAATGCGCAAACATAACGTACAAATGGCAGACTTAATCATAAGCGGCATTTTCTATCAGTCTGTAGGGCTAAATAGAAAAATAATGACATTGCACATAGATAAAAGTAAGAGTGCCAATACCAAACATTATTTATTGTCATAAAAATAAAGTACCTGGGCTACAGAGCTTTGTTCGGTGTCTTTTAGGTTTCATCGTATATAAAAAAAGATAAGAAAAAGTCTGACCACTGTCAAAAGTCTGATTGCAGGATACGAACTTGCATACGAACCCGCACACTTCGACGTAGATGACCTACACTGTAGCTACTGTACTATTAAGAAGATAAATTATGTTGCAAAATTACCAACCAATAACTATTACCAAATTTAAGTACGTAAAAATACAGAGAAATCTCATTTTTCCAGAATTGAGACCTAGTTAGATCAATTTTCCGCCCTCGTAAACGTCTATATTGTAAATTTTATCAAAATCGTTAGAGCCGTTTTCGAGAACATGATTACAAATATACAAATATATCTGGTATAATGGTGTATAATACTTAGAAATAATACACGCAACACAAATTGTATACAAACATACATATTATGAAACCGTGTTACAGCTAAATATAAAAACAATATATTCGAATAAAATGTAATTATTATAGTATAATATAATAAATAGAACACAGTGTAAGAGAAATAGAGAGATAAAAGATTAGTTAATGTAAAACTCAAAAACAGTGTATACCGTTTACAGCGTTTTTCATCTCCATAACTAATCTTTACCACAGACCTCGCCTTTACTGAAAAGGCATGATAAAAACGTGATTAAAAGTTATCTTGTTTAAGTGAAACTACACGTAGACCAATAAAACGCGTGTTTTGTGTAGTTTATGTTAGTAGGGTAGTTGATATACAACGGTAATGAAATCAGTATTACAGATTGATACGGTTGATGTCGTCTACCAAAAATACCTTCAAAATATGTAAATTGACTAATAAAAATAGATAAGGACTAGAGCAGATTGGAGTATTACGTATTTTATTCTTCACTGGCCACACTGTCAATACATTTTACTTGAGTTATGGAAAGTGATGTACCAAAATTCCAGAAGTTTTTACATTATTTTGCAGTCAGTATCAAAAATACTAGATCAGTATAAAAGCAAATAAGGTGTTACAATTTTATTGACTGCAGCTCCACAAAAGAAATCGAAACAATAACGCTGAAGCAGAGTCTGAAGTCTAAATTCCACTACCATAACAGGTTTTTCTTTTAACCTCAGAAAAACACGAAACTCTTTTTCCCCTTCTCTGACTATTCGTTTAGGGATATATATGTCTGTATGTGTAGAAAATAGATTAGTTTATCATCACTTTTGAAGTATGTGACGCGTCCATCTTTTTATTATGTATGTGAAACGTTAATCCAGAGTAGATCGAATGAGTTTTCAGTCGGTGAGCTAGTGAGCCCTTGCTATCATTGTATTATGTATTGTGATTACCAAGAAGGAAAATGGTACTGTACGTATTTAGTCACAATAGGGCTAATATGAAAAGTACGTAAGTGTATAGTCTTTTCATACATACATAATGCTATTTCCTAACCAGAACATCAAGTTCATCGAAATTTCAGATTGCCTTCTATTCGCCCCTGACGTCACCAATGACGCTGCTAAAGCCATTAGGACTAAAAGCGAAGAGGAGAGTTTTTTAAGTTGGTTCGAGTCCGACACTACTCGGTCAACGTAGAGTCCGACAGTGTCCGTGGGGATTCATTCCTTGTCAGAAGAAGGACGAAAATGATACAAATGAACAACAGAAGTCCAATAACCCAATTTAACCCCACAATCTCTTATTTGGGTAACCTGTAAACAACATTTTATATTTTTTTAACACATGTAGTTTTGATCTTTCTGAACTATGAAGCTTAGAAACATGAGAGATTGACATTTTAGCTTATAGAGTTGAAAATTAGGCGATTACAGATTACGTGGGTTATAGAGTTATTCCATTAAGTGGTTATGGGATTTGATTGGTCGTTTGGTTTTTGTTGTTTAGTTATAATACTTTTTCACCTATTTTTTGAGGTTACGAGATAAACCTGACGTGATAAAGAATTTAAACTTTGGATTTGTTTTCAGCGTGGTCATTTACGTATAGAAAATATATCATGTTAGAATTATAGAATATTTTTATTTTTAGTGGAGCTATGTATATAATATAAAGTAATGCAAAACATAATAAATTTAAATTGTATAGACTATAAAAAACACAATTATAAAATTATAGTCTACATTTTTATGTATTTTATATTAACTAGTTGATCACAATAGAATTTAAAAAATGGATGGTGGCACAGTCATGATTCACATGTATGTAGCTGACGTACATCTTTTTTTAAACAGATGGCGCCAATAAGCTTGTTGTGAGTTTCGAACTTTTGTAACCGTGAAATCAAATGAGGAATAAAAAAAAAACAAAATAATGTTTTTAACGTCACATGTTTACGAAAATATCAATTAGTCAGTTGAGAATGTAAAGGATAACTGTGTCACTTAATCAACTACTTTTGATATTGACTGATAATTACGAAGTAATATTTTATTTTTGATTTGTACTATTTATAAATACAAGTTTATGTTTAAACATCACACGAATTTTTGTATTTATATCAAGTTTGTTAAAAGTACATTAGTCTGTGCCAACACTTAATTTGTTCGTGATTCTGTTATTTATTGTTTGTTCGAAGACAGCGCTTAAATGCAAATGTCTATTGATTTACCTAGACGTTAACCTTGCAACTCTGGTTTGATGAATCAGATTAAGTGCGTTTTACATTATAATCACGATAAATTTTATATTACAAAAAAATTTTTACGTTACAATATAGTAAAAAAATTTTTTTTTTTATTTTTATTACAATTCTAGTCGTTCAAGACAATTTAAGGAAAAAAACTGCAATATTCTTTTGTTGAAAAAAATTAAAACAGAGTACCAAGTCTCATAGATCATTCGAAATAAAATATAGGCATTGATTTTTAATATTTTACGAACGCTTTGTACGAGAGTCGAACTGATATTAGATGAATTTTCTGTCCTTCAGTTTCCCTAAATTCTTCTTTACTCTCTAAAACATTTGTATACACTTCGTATAGGGATACCATAGTTCTTGTGTCGTAAATGTGATTGTAGAGAGCCTTAGTTGGTATTTCGCACAAAACATTTTATTGTCATTTCATTTTATTTAGTGTACATAGTATTTATATTAAATGTAAGCTCCTTAACAGCGTATATAGGACTTTGTTTGAAACACTAGTAAAGACCACAGTTTCGATTTGTTTTAAATACTATTCTCTCAGGCGTAATATACTGTTCAATTATTGGAGACTATAAACCAAAATAATTCCGACTTATTCGTTTTACGCAATGTTTGTCAATACGCGTTGTCAACTAGTAATGTGTTGTTCCCGGGATAACTTCAAAAATGGGATAAATAGTATAGTAATATTAATAATGAATTATAAATAGCAAATTTAAAAGTAGTAAATCAATAAATAGTAAATTAAAAAGTAATAAATTTCCGAAAATACTTTCAAAATATCGAAAGTTTTCTCGATATATTCCCGACTTTTGCATTTTATTCCTGTTGATTGACACATCACTACTCACGTCACGATTATTTCTTTGAAAAATACGATCCTTTCGTTATCTCACTTCGCGTAACGTTGTAACAAGTTCAAGTAAATACTTCATCGAACAGCACTAAGTAATTGCCTGATGTTATAGTACTTACTTAAGACATGATTGATTTAAAAAATATATACATTTATTTCCATATTTGGAGTTTTTATACCCCAATAATTTTATGACTCTAAAAACCTCAGTGCTTGCACTACAAGTTCCGTAAAAACCACTTTTTTCAGCAAATACTCCATATACTTCACTAATTATATTACCCCAAACTAAGCACTAGGTTTGTAACATCAAATAAAACCCAATAACATCCGGACTCTATAGCAATTTAAAAGTGTTGATTTCTTAAAATGACATAACCGATAATTGAACTCGAACCCCGGATCTCGGTTTGGAAGGCATATCGATTGCAACGACTACTGAACTTTGGGAGTACATAGGTTGTAATAGACATAATACAATTTAGAGACAGAAAGCGGAACTCTCTGCATAGTACAGGTCTCTTCACACAACGGGCCATTAAGTAAAAATACTGTGACCTAAATTCGTTTCGTTCCGGATTTAAAATCAAAAACTGTATTTACAAAGAAAGTGTTTATAATGTAAATGTAATGCTCTGATTAGTTCTCAATATAACTAATGACTTTTCCTGCGACTATTTCCCCGTACTGTCCCGGTTGAAAAAAACACTCCGTATAAGTAAAATTTTTTTCTAGACATTAATATTATATTACGTAATATGCTTTAAAACTTTCGTTAATATTAATGAGCATTTTAATAATCTGACTCGGTTAACGTTAATTGCTTGTTTATTGCTGCATGGATAACCTATTTTCTATTTTAATTTTTAAATTGTAAGTGTATCAATACTCACTGATGTATTTGTTATGACGTGAAGAAATGTGTGTATTCTTACATAACATTAGATCAAATAAAAAAAAATAAAAAAAAATTTCGACCACAAGAACAAAGTTAGTCTCATAAATAGCCCCTTTTGAATATTTAAGTCCGTAAATGTTTGTTGTAAGTAAAACTAATCTCCATTGTCGGTCGGCATTCAATGACCACTTTTATAATTTCAGTTTTTATCGCCACGATTTTGTCGTACTCGTATAAGTTACAATAGGGAAGAAAAATGTATGCAGTTGTATGAAGACGCTTTCAAATTTCCGTCCACGATGACATCATTCCGTGGAAGTTGAAAAAGCGTATTTTTCCACGACACAAGCATTTTACTTACCGTATCGTGGACGGTAAAATCGTGGCGAAAAAAACGTTCAACGGAAAATTACAAAAGCGCCCGATGAGATAAATAGCGCTTTTATAAATTGCATAATTCATTAATCAATTAACATACTTCACAAACTTTACAATCAGTGTCCCTAAACCATTAGAAATTCACTAAACTACTTTCAACCAAAATATCCCGTAAACGGTCAAAATACGGTACCATCAGAACTAACTTTTTGACACTGAATACATTAAATGGAGAATTAGCTGTGTCAAAATTGATTGGGTCAGATTGTAGGATTCGGAACGTTACGAATGTTTGACAGCAGTACTGTTTGTGAACTGGTTGTACGAACATTGATTTGCCGATTGGAAGTTTAATGGATTAATTGTATCTCGGATCAATAATCATAATGGACGGGTTCATAATAAATTGCCGCTCTTATCGCCGTGAGTAAAACTAATTTTCATGTCTCTCTCTATCTCCTTGAGTGTAACTACGAGTAAATATAGTATATAGTAAGTATAGCAACCTCGCATTGTCAGTGTAATTGGTATCAGCTAATGAGTGGTCATGAAATAAATATTTGCAAAATCCTCGTAAATCTTAAGTATTTTGCTTACTAGTATTTACAAAAATAAAAATATGTCATATTCAGCTGTGCATCATTGTACTGTGACCTTCCCTAGTCACGCACATTAGTATAAATCTATAAAGTCGGTCAAAAAAAAATGTATTTTAAGGGCACGCTTTTAGAGAAAGTGCTCCGTCTATTGTTACTTGGTCCGAGAATTGTACTAAGGAATTTTTAAACTACGAATAAAGAAACTGTCAGGACCAAAATTTTATAGATCCGTATGTGAATGTATGCTAATGTGCAGTGTAAATAAAAAAATATTGTATGTATTGGGATATGTCATTTTGGGGAATTTTTTGCTATCCTCCGCCCAAGATTCCAAAAATTAACACGAGTTTCGCCTCTTGACGAATCTTTCTTCAAATATTTCAGAGGTCAGACTCGGTCAGTTTTTTAGCACCGAATTTGATGACTTTGATAGGATCATCCGAGAATTCATCATACATAAAGCAAAAATTATATTCGTGGTGAATTTTTGTAATTTTTAACAATATTCCGCAGAAAATCTCCTGTTTCGCCTCTTAATGACGCTTGAAGGCTTCCTTAGCAAATTTCAGGGTCAGCTAAATAGCACCGGATCGGCGAAACACGTATAGTTTAACAGCAGACAGCGACAAATTTCAAGAATTCATCACATAAATAAATTTCCGTAAATGAGAACGAATCAATACAACATAAAAAATTAAAATAAAAAATGGACAAAAGAATTATCCTAAAAGGAATTTACGGTTTATTTCAATCGAAAAAACTGGTTTCAATTACACACAAATCAAATATCTGTATTGGCATTTATAGAATTCGACAATACTTAAAATATTTGTATGTTGATTTTGCCTATAATAAAGACGCAACATTACAATTATGTCGACCTTTGATAAAAGGGCAGGTGTCCTCAGAAATTGCAATCTAAACGTTCTTTTTACGGCACTAATGGACCCAAATAACTTTGAGCTTGAAATCGAGAGCACAACAAAGTGCTCGGTGTCAAGCGGTTTGATTGTAATCAATTTTGTTGGTTTAGAAACTGGAACGCGATACTAAATTCATTTAAGTTTTAATAAACTTTTCTAAGTACATAAATTACTTTACTTCAACTTCAAATTACCGTTAATTGCATTAATTACTTTCTTTTGACTTTAGAAATCTGTTAATTGAATGAATTTTTAAATGAATTTAAATATTTATTGCACACACAACATACACAAAGCGAAAGTTACACATAGAGAAATTGAGCAAAGGGTACAGCTTATTTCTATTAGAAATTTCTTCCAGCAGACCCGCAACTATAACTATATTATCTACATATAACAATATAAATTACAAATTAGGAGGGGAAAAATTAATTTGTTTTTCACAGTTTTCGAGAAATACTCTAAAATAATTTTGCCAATTCAATGATTATTGAGCATCCCGATTACGATATTCCGACTTCACCTGGTGTGGTTTGACACGCATTGGTCTGGTATTTGCATCTTATAATCGACCATTTTATGCGTTTTTCGAAAAAAATGTTAAATAGATGATTCAAAATATCGTGGCAATTTATACATTTTTAAATTTATAGGGCTCTCAGTTTATAGAACACGCTATAGCCCCAAAGCAATTTGTTGTATTCTATTCACTTTCTATTGAAGTTCACAAAACGAATCTCCAAAAATCGAAACTCAAATTTTGAAGCATACATTACCTGTGTGTTAGGCCATCAGTAATCATTCTATATAAAATTCCGGTGTAGGTGCGTTCGTAATTCTTCTCCTGAATGGCTTGAGCGATTTTGATGATTTTTTTTTTCCACTTGGGCGAAGCCGGGGAAAATTGCTAGTCTATTATAAATGTTTAGAATTACAGTTACGTCAAATAATTTAGAATTTTTACTTTTATATGCCTTGAAATATGTACTTGAATAAATTATATTTTGCACTTGAAGGGTACTTCAATGTTTACTATGATATTATCTATTCAAAAGGCACATCTTATATTATATTTATTTTCTCTCTATTCTCTTTCCAGCGCGAGGAAAAAGGAAAAGGTTAGCTATCATCATACCTTTTCTGACTCTTCTGGGAACATTGAAAACAAAACTTCTGTTGATACCGATCCTACTTACTGTGCTGTTTATCAAGAAACTTCTTCTTATTGCTGCTCTGTTACTACCTGGGTTAATTAGTACGCTAAAACATTGCAAGGTAATATTTTTACTATAATTATTAAATGTTATTATAATTTTCTTGCATTTTTCGACGACCTCGATGACGATGAAAACGACCTCAATGGTGCAATGGTTTAGGTCTTGAATCCAAGCACGGAAGGTTCCGTGTTCATTCCTGATCGGGTAAATTTAGGAAATGAAATTTTCTAGATTGTCTCGGTTCAGGGTGTACTGGGATACGCCCCTAGTAGTTGTCGTCTGGTTCTCATAGCACAGGGAATGCCCTAGTTTGAAACCAGATGATTGGTGTGTATTGTCTGGCGCATTGATTATTATCATTTATTATTATTATTTGCATCGTTGATTGCAAGTGTTGTGCAGTGATGCCAGATTGGGCTACAAGTAGCAGATTAGGTGATTTGAAGTAATCTTACGTCATCAAATATAATTGCAAACGGGTTACAAGCCATTGGGCTATTTCTTAGATAACTTGCAGTAATTTGTGCGTTACAAATGGAAAATACGTTATTTTCTAAAATATACAACCAATCCAATATGCATTTTATTTGTCACAAAATTTAGAAATTCCGTACTTATGTCGTAAATTGTCTTATATTTTTAGAATAGGCAACTACCATTGCTACACTACTCCGTACAAATAATTGAAATACTTAGAACTTAATCTTTTTCAAATACAATGTCGAGATTATTATTTTGTTGTTAATTTACGGGATGCCAAACCTTATAGACTTCAGGCGCCAAATATTAAAATACGCCACTACATTCCGACATATTAGTCGTAGTTTAGGGGACTTTCTATTTACACCTACTAAGCCGAAGTTTTACATAGGCTGTGCAAACTAGTAACTCAAAAGCATGAATGAAAAAAATAATCAGATTTGGGGCTCATTATTTATACAGTTAATCATTGATTTATTAGATAAAACTATTAATTTATCCGAATTGCTGTGTCAGAATACTATACGCATTACCAACAGATCTTTCTGAACTGAAACAATATAATACGAGATTAATGACGTACCAACGTACCAACAGATCTTTCTGAACTGAAACAATATAATACGAGATTAATTCATAAATATTATATCAAAACGCTGTTGTTTTCGTAGAAATAGATATGGATATGAATAATATCGCTTTATCCTATCCACTTGAATCTGCATTTCAGCTTTTATAGATAACTGAAAATAAGCCTCGCTACTACTAACGTTGAAAATATTAATCCTAGCCTATTTAGAAATATAATAATAGTTAATCTTGTGTACTATGTTGTAGCTATCTATATTGATATCAGTAAAGTTTAGTTTATATGGACGAATAAAAACAATAACATCAGGTAAATTGACTGGAAACAGTATGGAAATTAAAAGGAAACAGATATAATTGTTTTTTCATTCCAACATTCTAAATTTAAAAATTTAAGCAAATGACAATCTTCGATAAAATAAGTAGGAACTTAAGACAATTACAATGTGTGATCTCAAAACTAAATACTAACCTGATACTTGTAGGTACCAAGTAATAAATTAGGGGAGTATCAAGTAGCACCCAATCTCCAAGACATTCTAGAAAAGATGAACGTTTTCTAAATCGTTTCGTCGGAAATCGAATTTGGAGCTCTTGGAAATCAAATGCACTAAAGGCACCGATGAGCCTGTCTAACACTAATATAGCATATAACGTAACGGTATAATATAGTATCTTAACGTAACGGAACAAGAACGTGGACGGGATGGCTCTGTGTCAATCTTTCATTTTCGAAAATTAGATTTTTCAATTATTGTTATAGATACAATTTCGGTCAAAATGTTGTTGAATCATTAAATTCAATCATTCTCTCATTCATACGCAGGTGTAATTCACATACCTTTGATGGCAAGAATGATCTAACGATTGTATGTGTTATCGATCTAAAATTTGTTGTCATCAAACTTTTATTTAAATATTTTTAAAGTTTTTACTCCAATTCAGCTACAATTATAACAATTTTAAATAGATTTTACTGTATTATTGTGCGTGTGTGCTCATTCTATTGCTAATCATTGCTATTACTTAATATTCTTTTTTACTTTTTCCAGCATCATCCAATGACTCATTATTCATACTTCGGTAGTGATTCATCAGATTACAACTCCGATTATGCGAACAGTTACTCGTATGGCTCTGGAGGCGGTTACAGCAAGGACTGGGCATCAAACAGGGCTTACAGTTTACCGAAAAGGGCTTCACCAGCGCCTGTGTATATCACTGCTCCTGGGGGTATTAACTAAGTTTGTCAATTAAAAAGTGAATATGCCACTGAACTGATTTCCAATGCATTTTCATTCAGAAATAAGTTGTATAAATATATTAAAAACATGACATATTTTATACTTGTACGTATAGACGGCTTCATAAAGTTTCTGAGGTATTAACAAGAAAATTACTGTTGTTAAAAATAGGACTCCTCTGTAGACTATTTCAATCCAAGTTGCCAAAAATGAAAATAAGATTTAGTATTTCACACAAATATATAAGATGTATTCTGACAAGTGCATTGAATAGTTTTAGACATTATATAACTAAACTTAAGACATTTTGCAATGTTATGAATCAGCGCCCTTTTATATCAATCGTTGCGGTTAGACTCAAAAAGATTGTTTACCTTTTCGACAAATTGGATTGAAAAGGACTTTATTGGTTACTAATAACGACACCTAACAGTGACAGACACTATTCGTGGTACAAGATTAAGAGTAACCAACCCAACCAATGAAATAGTGATATTACATTGCCAGTGTTGTTGTATAACAGTCTCATAATAAACGTCAATATGGTCCAAGAATGATCCAAATAATATTTTATTATTTACATTTCAATCGCGTAATGATCGTATTAAAGTCGCTTTTACGGAAACATTCCTATTAAAACAGTTGAAAGTAATAATATTGTGAAATCTGTTGTTCTAATATAACCTTGTCGCTTGTTGGGAAGGTGTTAGCCAAGACAAATGGATAAAATAGTATTACACGTTTGACTGAATTACCTTAGATATCAGTAATCGATGGTTTGTCCCATGTCACAACGAAAAAGAATTTAATTATGCAATCATTCAGAAATCATTCCTAATGATTTAAAGCGAATAGTGATATTCTAGAAGCCATTGTCCGTTACTTTGTAGCGTTTTGTTAGATAAGGTGTTAAACACGTAGATATAATCTACTGTTCATTTAAAGTATACAGTAAGTAACAGATCGGCACAATTATTCATTAAACATATCATAACATATCTTCACACTGTATCACTAATTCCTTTTATGTGCCCGAACCATCAAGTATTCCTTTCTTCTTTTTGACAACGTGCGACGTGCAACCTTGTCATACTGCGTGTCTCTTCATTGCTTATTTTTTCCGCAAGGGTGACAACGTATTAAGTATTTACATCAGCGCACATTAGTAAAAACGAATAAAATATGAAATACGTACCTAAGCATTTTTTGTAATATTTGTTTATAATAAGAAGTTTATCACAATAAAGATTTCATAGTGGTGTAAGCAAATATTTTATGAGATATAAAAATAATAGTCATGAAATTAGATAAAAAGAAAGATTTTGTAAATGTTCTGATTGAGTAAATCGCAAATCTGCTTAGTACAAGTATATTTAGAACGTAAGGCTATTTATTTATTTATTAAATTACATAATTTATTGTTAATTTACTTAAAAAATGTATAGACTTTATAGTAATAAAATATACTAAACAATAAAAAAATGTTTTATTAATGCAAATTTTTTTAAAGTAATAAATGAATTTTCTACTAGATATCTGTCATAATTATAAAATTTTTACCAAAATTAAATAACTATAATTACTGAATTTGAAAAGAAATCATAAAATGTAATTACATGAATTCTGTCAATCAAACACGTTTAGAACTTGTGATTAAGCATTGTTATAAATATGAAACTTTTAGTAAAATTGAATAATTATATGTAATGAACTATTCAGACAAATTAATTTGAATTTTATTTAACTTCTGTGCTAATAATTAACATTACGTTATATTTTAGACTTAAAATATAATGACTACAATTAATAATTTAGCTCCAATTTCGTGTAATTAAATATTTGCTCTATTCGTCTGTTGTTTTTTTTTTTTGTATGTTTGTTACCTCATAACTCCGTCATTTATGAACTGATTTCGAAAATTCTTTTTTCGTTTGCTAGGTAATACTTTAGACGTGGTCCCATTTAATATTCACCGGTATTGGAGTTTTGACTTCGAAGATACACTAAATAACGCGACCTGGTTATAACCTTTATTTATATTGATGATTCTCTTGTATATCGTTGCGCTCCTAAATTAGAAAGAAGTTAATTGCAGACCTGCCCTAGATATTTATTTAGGTCAAGATCACTCAAAAGGGAGAAATAAAAAAAATATTAAAAAAAATTAAACCGTCTTCAATAAAACACGGAAAAGTACAAAATAACTATCCTTTACTAATCAAAACTCAAGTACGATTAAAATAACTTTATAAATGCGATACACATACCTATATAATTAAATTTGACTGTTATTGAAGTCGGTGCCAAATCAATGTGCAACAACAAACAGTCTATTAGTTAGGTAGGCTTGGCACCTTTTTGTTAATTTGGTAGGCGCGGCTTGGCACTAAAACTTCAAAACGATTTACAAAATGTTTCCGTTATGTAGGTAATCAATACGGCAACAGCCGAAACTTAAACGCTCCTAATAATTATTTGTTTTAAATTAAATATTCGCATATATACCTAGAAATATTGACATATCTACAAATAACCAGTGATATAACAGTGAATTGAATAAAAAGTGACAGGAAAAATGGCTCCAACTACCAAAGCGGCCATTGACAGGTTAGTGAACGTTGTAACTGAAATACAATTAAAAATTACAGCTATGGATCAGCATTTAAATGACTGCTATGGCATAATTACTACTCAGCAAGAGTATATAAAGAAACAAGAAGAAAAATTGACCCTAGTTGGGAGCAATGTAAAAGATATCCTCCAACTACTCTCTGTCAAACACACAAATAATCAGAGTCCAAAAACAAAATCTAAGCACAAGAAAAATAAACAAACCAACTTACCTGTTTCTAGTCCACATAGCCATAACACAATCACTGCAATCCCACTGAAATTATCCGTAACATCACCTCATAATGACTCTGGGCCTCAAGCCTTAACAATGATGGATAATATTCTAAATGACACAGTTATCCAAGGCACATCACATCAGACCATCCAGCAGCAGCAGCCACAAGTACGTGAAGTGGTTACCTCTACACCTGCCACCCAGGTGCGTACTCAAATAATTGACAAAAATTCTGCATCATCAACGTTGACATCTAATACAGACGACGAGTCCTGTATCCCACTAGGTCGACTAAAGACAGCCCCTCCACGTAATAGCAGTTTTCACCTTTTTAACTTCAGCGTTGAAACGACACTAGATGATATTACCAGTCACCTGAAGTCCCGTCTCCGCCTAAGTGACATTTGTTGTGAGAAGTTGAGAACTCGAGGTGACTATTCTTCGTTCCGGCTCGATGTTCCGACTTCCAAGGTCAAAGTGGTTTCAGACCGGAAACTGTGGCCAGATGGGGTCTCCATAAGAAGGTTTAGCGATATTTATTCAAAAAACTTCAAGAAACCAGCCATACACTCAGACCGATCATAACCTCAAACGCAAGCAACTTATGTTTACAATCACAAACACAACTATTGATAATACACCAAAATGTACGATCTATTACTAGTAAGACCGGACTGCTCCAAATACTATTGAGTAAAAAAAATATCGACATAGCTGTGTTTTCTGAAATTTGGTGCCGATATAATGAAATTAAACGCGTAGGGATATGTGGGTATGAACTCGCAAACAGCTACTGCCTCTCGCGCATCCAGCACGGCGGTGTGACGCTGTACGTACGTAGCGGAGTTATGTACAAGCAGAGAAACGACCTACAGAGCTTCGCTGTCAAATATCACTGCGATTTTACCGCTATAGAAGTCCTAGAATTAAAACTAATTGTTGTTGGTTTGTATAGAACGGGACTGGGTAATTTCGCTATATTTTTATCTAATTTAGAATTATTATTAAATAAAATCGTTGACGAAAATAAAAGGTTCATTTTAGTTGGGGACATAAACGTAGATTCTTTATCTGACAATAGCCTAAGAAGTGATATGTTAGATCTGCTGCAGTGTTATAATATGTACAATTTAATAAACTTTCCAACCCGGGTGACGGCTACGAGCAGCACGTCTCTCGGCTGCGGTATAATCTCCTGCAATGATGGAGACATCACCGCGAGGAGAGTAGACTCCCCGATTAGTGACCATAATGGGCAATTATTTACTGTAAGACGCAATAGTAATTATTTTAGAAATAAATGCAACCAGTATACAAAGAAACGAATAATAACCGAGGAATCACTATATACATTTCATAATGACATTTTTAATTACAATTGGAATTTTATAACCGACATTAATATTGACATTAATACAAAATTTAATAAATTAATCCATATCTTGACATATTATATTAATATACATTTCCCCATTAAGAAATTACTCAATAAAAAGAAACGTACAGTACCGTGGATTAGTAATGAACTTTCCACGTACTTAAAAATGTTCGAGAGTTTTTGCGAGATCAAACATCAATACCCAAATGATAAAATCATAGCAGAGTGTGTGTCTTACTATGAAGGTCTAGTAAAATCAACAACCCTTCGTGACCGAAAAAGTTACATCAATGACAGATTAACCAAATCTAAAAATCCACCGAAAGAGATTTGGCGCGTCGTTAATGAGGAAATCTCTCAAAACACAGGACGCACAGATATATTACTAAAAGATAAAGGATTAAATGTGTCGATTGATAAAATACCGGACCTATTTAATACATATTTCCTGTCGATCGCTACAACATATACTGGATCGATTTGTCAGGATGAGTCTATTAAATTTTTGTCTAAATATATTAAGGAAACAAATATACCCAAGTTTTCACTACCTACCATCACACGAGATAAACTTGATTATACTCTCAAATCAATTTTAAAGTCTTCTGGCACTCTGGACATATACGACATTTCAATAAATATTTTACTTTCAATTTGGCCTGTTGTGGCGGACATACTAGTGTATTTAATCAATGAAATGTTTATGATAGGTATTTATCCAGATGTTCTTAAATGCACTAGAGTGTGTCCTATATACAAGGAGAAGGATGATAAAGACACTGTAGATAATTATAGGCCTATCACTATAGTCCCTAATATCTCTAAACTAGTGGAAGCAATATTGTCAACGGAGATGATGAAGCATTTTGAAACAAATGATCTATTGACTAAATCACAATACGCCTATAGAAGACACAAATCCACCACTCTTACAGTTCAAGAAGCCTTAGACTGTGTTATAATTGGTTTAGATGATAAATACAAAGTAGCAGGCATATTTTGCGATCTCTTAAAAGCTTTCAACGTTATCGAACACGAACTATTACTGAAAAAATTAAAATATTATAATATTATAGATAATGCGCACAGTTTGATAAAATCATTTTTAACAACTAGGCGCCAAACTGTTGAAGTAACAGTCAACGGAGGTTCTGGAAAGGCAAGATCTAAACCCGGAGCAGTAGTGATGGGTATTCCCCAGGGTTCTGCACTGGGAAATACTCTGTTTTTGAATTTCGTAAACGATCTGCCATCGTCCATTACTGATGGTCTTGTAGTATTATTTGCTGATGATACCACTGTAATAACATGTGATAAAACCTATGACCAATTAAATATAAAAATAAATAATATTTGTAGACAATTAAATAACTGGTTTACATCAAATGGATTAATACTTAACATGTCTAAATCTCACGTCATGTTATTTGCCGGTAAAACGGTACCAAATATGCCGGCAATGAATTGCATGATGCCCATAACTACAAACTACAAATTTTTAGGATTTACAATTGATTCCACACTAAATTGGAAAGCACATATTCAATATTTATGTGATAAACTTAGCAGTGCAGCATATGCACTGCGTAAAATTAAACCGTTAGTATCAAATGCAGTATTAAGACAAACGTATTTCGCTCACTTTCATTCCATTATGACCTATGGCACAATAATGTGGGGCAACTCATCTGATTCTAATTGCATATTCGTTTTGCAGAAACGTGCTGTACGTATACGATCCGGAGTTAAAACTAAAGAAACTTTTAGAGGTTTGTTCAAAAAACATGGAATACTAATACTGTACTCAGTATACATATACCAGATTGTAATGTTTGTACGGCAGAATATATCAAACTTCACCCGTCGGACTGGTGGTGGGCGTGCGCTCAGGAATGTAGGACGTTTATAATCAGTCCAGTGCCGTAGTCAAATGGCTACGAAAAATCCCCGAGTGATCGGGCCTACATCTTATGAGCGTTTGCCTACTGACCTGAAGGATGAAACAAAAGACGAAACGTTTAGTCGCCGACTGAAAGACCTTTTGTTGGATGGTGAATATTACTCAACTAATGAGTATCTTTCTTAGGACATTAAACTATGTAAAATATTATTTATTTATGATGTAAAACATTGACATTTTTATGGACTTCCTGACATTGTACATTTATAAAATATATAATAATCGTATGCATAATGTTTACCTCATTTGATAGGTATTTGTTGACATATTATTTACTATTTCATTTTGTTATTTTTATTATTGTATTGACGTACATATTATTCTCTGACATTTTTAATACTGTATGTAAACTTGACTTTGATAATATGAAATAAATAATTCATTCATTCATTCATTCATATCATGATTTTGAATTTTTTAATAGCTTGTCTGATTCGAATTTGCCGCTACATTTGGAACTATTCCTGTTTGTAGTGGCATGTAAGATGTTCACCGACTGTTATTGCGCCATTGTTTGAGACTACAGCTTTTGCGGCTATAACTGTTTTCATCAATCGAAGTGCAGTAAGCGTTAAGAAACATGGGCAGATGTGGCTCTTAAGAACCTTAGAAATCAAAATTACTAAGTTCACAAATTGTTAAATACTGAGGCGTTGAGGTTTTACGTTGGGAAGCAGTTGTTGAAAACGCCTACTCGTAATTAACAAATAAATAACTAAAATATGTATAGTCGATTTTTAATTTTATTGGTATTAAATATCTAAAAACACGGGAAATTAACGCGATTACTTGTTATTATCGCTTGACGTTTCGGCCGAGTTGCATCGGCCGTGGGTTCAAGTAAACTCTCGCAGCAAGTTTCACTCAGTGTCTAAAGCAGATTTTATACATCTACCTACATACTAATAATTATTTACAAATATCGGGGCTAGATAATATAAAATCTGCCTCAGACACGGAGTGAAGCTTGCTGCGACAGTTTACTCGACTTCACGGCTGATGCAACTCTGCCGAAACGTCAAGCGAAAATAAAAGGAAATCTCGTTAATTTCCCGTGTTTTTAGATATTTTATAACGCAACGCGAAGGTTTAAAAGTTTTTATTGCCATAATTGTACCGGCAAGTTTGATTCAGACAACCTTGTTTATTTGAAACCATTTTTTAACTTTTTATAGTAACGTAACGAAGCTCGTATAGCTTGTTACACCAAAACGATTATGAGTACAATAGACTAAGCATAACGTGAAACTGTCGCATTTCTTGCCTCTAATCACATATTCTTCTATTTCGGGTTTACGTAAACGCGTGAGACCGGAAGACGTCTGAGTCTAAGTAAATTGAATATTCTACCAAATAAAAAGGGCAGTATCGTGGTAATTAGAGGAGATTACCGTATTGTGTATCCTATGGTGATGTCATGCTGCACGTTAGTTAAACAAATTATCATCGTCAGATGACGCTTACGACAGATGGATGCAGTTTTTAAAATAAACTTTTTAAACGAAAACATACATACGTACATACATATCCTCACGCTGTAACCCTAACGGGGTAGTCAGAGAGGACGGAGCGCCAAGCGTCGTGGTTCTTATATACTTCTTTCGCTTCCTCAAATCTCATCATTCTCCTCACACATTTTCGCCTAGGTATGCGAGAGCTTTTGACATTTCCATCTCCTAACACTCTGGCTATTTGGTCTTCATAAGTCAGCCTTGGTCTTCCTTGCCTTCTTTTACCACTCACTT
Organism: Zeuzera pyrina; assembly: GCA_907165235.1. Taxonomy (NCBI): domain Eukaryota; kingdom Metazoa; phylum Arthropoda; class Insecta; order Lepidoptera; family Cossidae; genus Zeuzera; species Zeuzera pyrina. Next base: position 11,570,843 of record OU015639.1, on the reverse strand, counting down.
TCGCTCTGTATATTTTCTTCGTCAGTCTTTCATCACTCATTCTTTCTATGTGCCCGAATCATCTAAGCATTCCTTTCTTAATTTTTACAATAATACTGTCGTACCCTATCATACTGCGTATCTCGTCATTGCTTAAACGAAAACATTAATTATAAACTCATATTTTTCCCTCATTAGCGGGGATTATAAATTTAAAATTATGTCTCAATCAATAATTGTGATAAAGTATTATAGGAGATTGTAACATTGGGCTGGGTGTATTTTTATTTTTAATTTGGTGTTGTTATTATGCGGTATTGCATGAGATCTTATTGATAATTGATATAGGGTCTCTTTGTTTTTATAGCCCAACCTGGAGAGAAATGCAGTATACATTTATAAAGAAGGCGCCTTAACTGCTTTAATACAAACGATTCAATTGTGAAATAAAAGAAAGGTTTTCAATTCAGTTCATAAATTTATTTATAAAATAAGATAATACTATTTCTAGTCAATTGATTAATCTTACGGGTCTTATATGATCAATACCTTAATTCGAAAACAAAAATAAGTCAATAAATAAATTTACCAAAAAAAAATACCTTGAGGTTTATAACTTTGCCTTGTACAAATATATTTATAACAGTAAAATTTTTGTAGCAAAAAAAATATAACATTGTTATTTATGCAGAAAAGCAACAATGTACAGTAATCGAGAATAAAAACAACTACACACGCTTAGTGAAATATCTTTGTTTTTATGAGTTAGTATAGTTTGCTCAAAATTATACGTTACCTTCCCAGGAGCCCAAGAGGTTGGTAGGTGGCCACCAACCCATGGTCTATGACCCGGATGGTCATCAAGACCGAATCGCGGGGGTCGCCTGAGGATTCTCGCCTTCCGACTATTCCTGCCATTGGCTCCTCGGCGCGTGGCAGGCCCTCTACATATGTTTTCTTTATATAGACCATGTCCCTGTTGCCGTTCTCCCCTTCTGGGGTCGACGTCACACCGCGGTACTTCGCCAGCAGACCTTACCAGTCGAGCTGTTCCACCGATGATTTTTACTAGAGTCCACACTGTCTACTATAACCGAAATTACTGCTTCAATGCTGAAGACCTTCAGCCAGTCGAGTTAACCCTTCAATGGTGTCGAATTTCCATGAAATTCGCTATACCCAAAAATAACTGATAGGACGTATAGATTCCAGGGATGTCATCCGTTAATGGTAATTATTTTACCAATATCTTCTCCACATTTTCGTTATTTATAACATAAAATATTAATAACATTAATATGTATAACATAATATATTAATAAGCATTAATATATATAATAATATATAGGGTCAAAGGGATTGAAACTTTGTATGGGAGATGCTAAACCGCTGTACCTACCGATTATGATGAAATTTGTCATAAAGAGTTTGACATCAGAGAACAGCCATAAGCTACTTTCTTTATCAAAAATGTACCCTTAAAGAGGTAAAAAGGGGGATGAAACTTTGTACGGGGAATGCTAAACCGCTACACTGATATCGATGTGGTACGGGGATAGTTTGACACTTGGGAATGGACATAGGTTACTTTTTATCAAAGAGTTATCCCTAAGAGGGTGAAATAGGGGATGAAACTTTAAATTATCTAAAAACACGGGAAATTAACGCGATTACTTTTCACTTTCCTTTGACGTTTCGGCCGAGTTTCATCGGCCGTGGCTCAAGTAAACTGTCGATAATGTAAACAGCGATAGCGGAACATCTTCTCCAATCGGGTACGAATCATTGGATAGAATTTTATCGCCCACAAGTCCTTTCCACCGATCGCCACTTTTATCCAAGAGTCGTGTGTGAAGCAATTGAAATCAAGAGACACAAAAATTTCAATCGAAAAAGCGGATACAATTTATCAACAGCGTGGAATCCTGTGATTCAAATGACAAAACCTCGTTTTTCACATCCGGTTAAGTGTATGGACACCGTGAGTGTTGAGTGTAGGAACCCTAATAATTATTTACAAATATCGGGGGTAGATGAAATAAAATCTGCCTCGGACACGGAGTGAAGCTTGCTGCGACAGTTTACTTGAGACCACGGCCGATGAAACTCGGCCGAAACGTCAAGGGAAAATAAAAGGTAATCGTGTTAATTTCCCGTGTTTTAGATATTTTATAATGCAGCGCGAAAGTTTAAAGTTTATATATGATACTTTAAATTGGAAATGCGAAACCGCTTAACCATTTATGAGGAAATTTGGTACAGAGATAGTATTTGTCCGGAGACAGACATTGGCTTTTTTTCAAAAACAATATAGTACCTATTAACCCAATCCGAAAAAGGCAAGAACAATATTGTATAGACTCAGGTGTTACTTTGCGGAAATCCATTTCATGTGATAAATTCCCAAAATCTATAGCTACTTTCCGCTCAAACTCCAAAAACTCAGCTCAGCACCGAATCGGATTCGGTGCTGGTTAGCTGACCGAGTCTTATCTCTGGTATATCCTGAGGATGCTCCGTTGAGGAGCGAAACACGTGACGATTGGTGGTTTTTGGAGTTTGAGCGGAAAGTAGCTATAGATTTTGGGAATTTATCGGACGAAGTCACGGCTACAGCGAGTTTTGTACAGCTAGTTTGATTTTATGCTTATACGTAACTACGTATAAGAATAAAATAGGTCGCATGTGTATTCTTGCTGCGAAATGGTACAGCGGATATCTCCCCGAAACGAAATTGCTTCCTATACGTTGTAAGATCACAAACTGGGAACTTAAAAAGTATCCTCCTCACATTCCTCTTTAATTCTTTACAATATAAAGGACCTTACGAAGGTCTATAGGATAATAAAACTTTTTTATTGGAAGTGTTATTGTTCTTCTGAGAACCGACTTTTGATCTCGTACGATATTTTTTCGTCTTTTTGCAACCTTGTAATAGATTAAGATATATCTACACATCTATTTTGTGTATTAATCTATTTATTTATTTATATTTATTCTATACACTACATAGATCTTGAGCGTAAGTCTGTAATTACAAGTTTACTGTCAAATTTTGTGATAGTCATTTTACGACTTACTGACTTCGATTCTACCATTTTTTTATGAATTTTGTCTGTGTGTCTGTCTATGTGTATGTTCTTTTATACGCAAAACAGTTTTTTTTTAACAATCACACCAATCATCTGATCTCAAACTAGGATTTCCCTGTGCCATGAGAACCAGATGACGGAACTCGGGGCGTCTCTTGCCCATAACACCCAGACTCGAAACAACCTAGAAAAGACATCTAGGCTTTTCTACATTGACTTGACCGGGAATCGAACCCGGAATCTTCCGCGCTTGGGTTACGTCTGAACCACTGCGCCATGTAGGTTGTCTTTTACACCGATCTTTATGAAAATCGGTATATAGTAAGAACATGTGATTGCGCAAATGAAGTTTTTTTTATCGAAAATCTACTCCTGAAAGGGGTGAAAATGGGAATGAATATTTGTATGGGAAATGGTAAACCGCTGAACCCATTTTGATGAAATTTGGCATGGAGAACTTGATGATATCAGGGAACGGACATGAACTACTTTTTTTATCAAAAATCTAACCCTAAGAGGGTAAAAAGAGGGATGTAACTCTGTATAGGAAAAGCTAAATCGCAGTAATGACTTAAACTAAATAAACTTTAAAGCAAACGGGGTTGCTGGTTCGATTCCCGCCCCTAGTCTAGGTGTTTATGTATGATATGTATTTATATTTACAAAAGAAAAGTATATAAGTAGTATATCAGTTGTCTAGTACCCATAACACAAGCGCTATGCTGCTTACTTTGGGACTAGATGGCGCTGTGTAAAATGTCTGAGTATATTATTGTTATTATTATTTGGTGCGGTGATAAGACTTATTTTATCAAAAAGACAGGCTGGTTTTTTTACCAAAAATATACCCCTAAAAGAGTGAAATATGGGACGAAACATTATATGGGAAATGTTAAACTGCTGAACTAATTATGATGTGGCATGCAGATAGACATCTGGAAACGGACAGAGGCTACTTTTTCATCAAAAACCTACCCCTAAGGTGATAAAAAGGGGGATGAAAATTTGATTGCGAAATGATAACCGCTGAGCCAATTAAAATGTGGTACAGAGATAGTATACGCCCGAAGGCAGACGTAGGCCTTTTTTTTCAAAAATAATCCTTTTACGTAATATATAGGGCGGCGTAAAGTCATCGTATGACTGTAATGATCACGTGCATTGGGTCGAACGCTGGTCGAATACGCCAATCCCACCGCCCCACTACCCGAATTTATTGTTAACAGTCTCTTTTAAAATGTTGTAGTTCGGCGATCGACGGGGGAGAGACCGGTGATGCTGTAAAAGTCACTAGGGCTAGCAGCATAGAAGAAGTTTTTTTAGTTGATTCGCTCAGTCGGCGTAGAGTCCGGCTGAGCGTCCGTGGGAATTTCTTCCCCTCTCAGAATAAAAAAAAAAGCGACGAGGGAGATCCCCCTAGGTTTAGGCTCTATGCACATATTGTAGCGCAGGGGGTATCAACTTTGTATGGAGCTATTGCAGACTTTATATGGAAACAAAATGAAAGTGACAAGAGATGTAGAAAGAAAGAAGATAGAAAATACCAGGGATGTCATTACAAAATATAATTTATTGATATTATTTATCAATGTCGATATCGATTATTGATACTGAAATTTCATTTATTTCGTTAACTTATTATAATTATTTGAGTATTACATATAAAAATCACAATAATAAAATATTTTACTTCATTGAACAAAGATATTTATAAATAATTTGAATAAAAATAACACATTTTGTTATCGATATTAACAATCGAATAAACTACTAATTGAATTCAATAATATAGCAACCCTGTTTGATGTAATGTCAAAAACTTTACAAATCGAAATATTTTCTTCATAACCGTCGATTATTTTTTCTATTTATTTTTAGCTTTTCTGTGTTTCGCACGAGCTATTCTCCCCCTGATCGCTTGAGGAAACTCGAATCGGTGTGGTTGAGACTTGTGGATAAAGACAGTGAATTTTGAAAGGACAGAAGAAATAGACTTTTGTTCTCCATAATAAATACCTAATTAGAAATTGTTGTTATTATATCCACGTTTAATTGTAATCAGAACTCGTGATTTAAAATAAAAAAAAATATCACTAATTCTGTTTGTTTTATTAACTTTCCAAATTCCATTAACTTGTTATCCGCTGAACATATTAGTTTAGTCATATAAAAAAATACGCTCAGAGTACTATTTAAATCCCCGTAATTTTAGTTTATGGAAGCATTACCAGATGGCGCACAGTCTACACTTTTTTTGTATGGAGTTGTAGTTCTTCTCCTTGGAGTATATGTGTTCTGTGTTGTAGCGCCCTTAAGCGGTTGATTATTGTGCAGATTACTTACTCTAAAAACGAAGGATTTCTAAACAATGTCGCACCTAATGTCTTCATATGCATGTAATTTAATCTAATCCGGAAAAGCCACGACAAAATGTTTTTCGCAGACAAAGTCGCGGGTACAGCTAGTTTTGATATACAATTCTACCTATTGTTATTTATCTACTATTTCAAGTATTTAAAAAACATATGTAGTACATGCATAGGATTATTATTTACAGCCTGAATCAGCGTCTTTATTTGACTTTAATTCAAATGTAAATAAAGAAATTCAATATTCAACACTGATTTTATATAGTGTTGCAGGAAATAAAGAACACAGACTCGTATATTCACTTATACATTTAATATCTCAATAATTAATAACAAATTACAAACTACAGCATGTCGTCACGAATAGCTAAAATCGAATAATTACAGCTAATACCGGAGAATGATGTAGAATGTTCTAGATCTTGACGTGCATCGGCTTATATAGACTAGCCGAGATAACTTCTCTCACGACTTAGTGACAGTAGGTGTGGCAGGCGGAATGTGACGTCAACTAGGCCGACCCGACGACAGTAGCGATACTTCGCCCAATTCAACAGACTGGCATGACGTCACTTCCTTTTACGACTAGACGGCAGGAAGTATTAGAAGACTGAAAATAATAGGTTAGGCTTTCTGGATGGGCAGGTTGGCTAACCCAGTGGGACTGCCAAGCCCGCTGGTGTAACAAACTGGTGAAAATATTATTTAAATCAGATCTCTCACAGTCAAATAGTGAGGACGGCTACTGCAAACTTTTTAACAGTAACAATAAACTAAATCGTCTTGAATGATTACTGTTCAATAAATTGTTGGAGCATGATTAAAAGTAATAATACAGTAGGTAATTAGGAATACAATTGCAGTACATAATGTTCACATCAGAATTTAAGTAAACATAAACAAATAACATGATATCGTAGGACATCGCTGTCGACATAATGTTGTTTTAAATGTCGACATAACAGAGCCATGTTCCTCACTTCTTCTTTGTCCGACAATTGGTATCAATTCGCCTCTATGTATAAGAGAACTGTCGTGGCTCTGTGGTTTAATGTTGCCTATTAATTTCATTGGACGGTTATAATAAATTCCTCTAATGGATATCTTACCCGAGTCGGACTATCCCCTGGAGGAAAATCTTACAAATGTCGAATGTCGTACACGACTAATGCTTTTGCAGTTACAAATAGATTTCATTATCCCATTCGCTGAGTAACTAATTCGGAATTTGTACATAGTTAAAAATTGTTCAAAGTAAATGGGAAACATACATGCGTTGACAGTTTGTATATTTTTTAGTTCTTACCCCATTTGTGAAATGAGGTTTCATTCGTTGCGAACAGCGGTCTCATTTAAAACGACATAACATTAACTGCAAAGACTAAAATAGAGAGAGACATTCATTTAGGTATGTGTGCAAAGTTTATTCCTAGAAAAAGCTGTGACTACATAAAAATAATATATATACATTTCATAGCAATTTAAACACACGAAAATTTAAACAATGTATGTACATGTCTGAATTCAAATAAAAGTGAGATAATTGCAGTAAAAATGCGATCTCTTAGCAATATGTGCAGTGTCACTCTTGTAGATAAAATAAGCAATTAATAAATGCGCAGTATGACAGGATTGCACGACAGTGTTATTGTAAAAATGAAGGACGTAATCCTTAGATGGTTCGGGGACGTAGAAATAATGAGTGATAAATTACTGATGAAGAAGCGAGTGATAAAAGAAACCAAGGAAAACCAAGGCTGACTTACGAAGATCAAATAGCCAGAGTAATGAAGAAATAAATGTTTAGATGGTTCGGGAATATGGAAAGAAAGAGTGATGAAAGACTGACGAAGGAAGATAATCTGCAGACCGAAAGTGGGTGGTAGCAGAAAACAAGGAAGACCAAAGCTGTCTTACGCAGATCAAATAGCCAGAGTTTAAGCTAACAGAAATGAGTGAAGAAAATGATGAGATTTGGGGAGGCGAAAGAAGTATGTAAGGACCGTGAAGCTTGGGGCTCCGTCCTCTCTAGTTACCCCGTTAGGGATATGCCATGAGGATATGTATGTAATGTATGTATGTATGTTAGACAATGTTAAATAAAGATCGTGTGATACATTTCAAGTTTCAAATAATACCTAAATAATTTTTTTTTAAATACGGAAAGGTATTTAAATAAAGGATGCAAATATTTCAATAATTTTGCAATACAGTACATTTTCTTATTATGTAAAATGCTAAGAAATTCGACGTCACTATTTATACACGATATTAACCCGGCGTTCGTCGCTACTGGGTAAAAAATACCACAGTGGTAGTAAAAACACAAATATTTTTATTTTTCTGCGTAATTTAACAACTTGCCGCTTTAGATACCTTTCTGTATAGAAACAAGAGACGTGCTCCCCACGTGGCTATCAGTTGGCGCTATGCACTCGGTCGCATTGGATGTGAAGTAATTATGGGTGAAAAATACCCGGCAGCGACCACTCGTGTAACTACTTTTTTTTTGTTATACTCTTAGTGTCTGTATTTATTTTAGAGCTTCATTACGTTTAGATTTACACATTTAGATCGTTTAGACATTTAGATCTCCAATTAAAAGACAGTTATACAGGGTGTATATGAAAACGGGACAGTTACTTTAATGGATGAAAGGGCATAACTTTAGTATGTAGTTACAAAAAGAATTATCAAAAAAAAAACGTATCCGTTTAAGAGTTATGACCGTTTTAATTTTGAAAACCATTTTCGAAAATAATGCGTATACCCCAATGGGGGTTTTCAGGCTGTATATCAGTAACGGATGAAATTATTACAAAATAAAAAAAACGTAAGATTTAAAATCTGTAACTGTACACGATCAACCCAATTTTACGAGAAATGGTGGGGATAACACTTGAAAATTAAAACGGTCATAACTCTTAAACGGAAACGTTTTTTTCGATAATTCTTTTTGTAACTACATACTAAAGTTATACCCTTTCATCCATTAAAGTAACTGTCCCGTTTTCATATACACCTTGTATAGAAGATATTTTACAAGAAGAAGATAATGAGGAAGATATCGTATTCGAAACGAGGATCATGAAGAGCACAGTACTACAACAGCGATGTCGAGCAAGAAACCAATTCCGATGGTATTTGTGATATTGCCTTACAATATAAGGTAGATCAAGAGCCAACGTTAACTGTGCAACGGGTAAAGACTATTTAGAAAATGTACTACTGAAATATATCAGGCGTAGGGAATTCATTGGCCAAAATAGACGATCTCAATGTCTTATACAACAACCGTCACTGAATATACGTACGGGGTATCATAATTTTATTATTCGTTTGTCAGGACCTATTAGAGCAGCGAAAGATTGTTTCACCATTTCAGAAGATTGGAATTTATTTTTTTGGATGAATATTAGCAAAAATTGTCAATTACATCAACATCCATAATATACGTCTCACTATGAAGATTGTAACTGGAGAAAAGATCAGAAAACAAAGACAACTTGTGAAATATGTACCAAAAGAATATACCAAGAGCATAATATACTTATTTCTGACAGTTGCTACCATAAAGTAAAGTAAGGTTTTTACTCGGATTATAAAGACTGAAAATTTTTCGAGGTGTGATTTTTGAAGCCGATTCACTTCTAGAATTCCTATTACAAAAGTACAATTTATTTTTGATAATTTGTAAGAACATTTCACCTTTTTTTATCATTTGATCTTATTTTGCATGTTTCCAAAGAAAAATATACAACAGTTGTTAAGTTTTTTAAAATTACTTAGAAAATTGTTAAAAATTTAGATGTCTTTAATATGTGTGGCCTTAAGTTTAAATAAACACTTGTTTATTATAAATGTTACTTTTTATTTATCACTTACAGTTTAAACAAACAATAGAAAATAATAAAGTTCAATATGAATACCCCTGTATTTAAATAGGGAGCTAAGATAAATGTGGTAATTTTTACCCGGTAGCGACCGTTTGTTTTCGCACTTGCCTAGCGACGAACGCCAGGTTAATCTAGGATAGGGAAATAATATTAAAGAAACGTCGTATTTGTAATCAGCACCCTGAGAAACCTTGATTATGATACCCATACCGATTTATCCAAAAAAATATCGAAACTGTTTTGTAAAGAAAATATGCATGAAAGGAAGATTTATTATAGAAAATAAATATGGCATAATCAAAAACAAAATATTCAAATTTTCTGAAATGAATAACAACACTGCATACCCTACAGGGAAACGAGCTCAGTACAAGCACGTGGCGACGCGTCGCACTTGTACTACGCACTTGTACACCTATACGACGTCTTGTCAAGTCGCTACGCTAACAACCAGTCTGACCCGCCGCATAACATGTTTCAAATCAAAAAGTTGTGTTTTATACGCCAACAGCGAAAGAAATCATCATTGTGCATGATTGCAACCACTACTTTACTCGCTATTCCTGCCGCCAAACAGCAGTTTTGCACTGTTGTGTTCCGTTGAGGAGGGTAAGAAAGTCAGTGTTTCTCGCATAAGAGTGCTCGACGTTACCGCCGCATTTGAAATCTGACGTGTTTTTAGCCATTATATCGTATATTTCAATGGATCTCAGTCCATTTATCATTACGTAAACTGCTTGTTCTTGTTTTGCTTGTCTTTCCCGTGTTATATAAAAAATACAGATATTATCAAGGACGTGTCACAATGTCATATTCTAATGTATACTGTGAACTCCATATACCTGAGATCCACGCTGAAGATGCCCGTGACGTATCTTCTATTTTTATTTATATCAATGGACGGAATGTATTGTCTGCGCATACCGCATTCGTGACATTGGATTTATGGTGTGCGAATCGTAAAAATATTTTTATAGCACCATTTTCCGGGTTTCAATGAATTGCGCATCAGCGTCTGGAAATAGAAGATGAGCGAATTTTTTATATCATATTTGTCAAGTCTTCAAGTCTAGTTAGAATAACTTTACCAGTGCCGACTTTATAATTTAGCAGCCATTATATATAGCACAAAACAACATTGTAATGAATATTATTGTAAGGCGACGATATTTATGTAGTAATAGATCAAGTGTTCGAAACAATCGCTTTGTTTCACTCAACTGAGGTTCGGGGACCAAATTTAGCTCACTTTCAATTCGACGCTTGTGCAGTGAAGAATTTACCGCATTTTATTCATTTCATATTTCAAGCGCTTGTGTAATAATTTTAAAACAAGTTTTAAAAAAAGTTGATGCTCTGTTTAATATAAGACTGCAAAATATACCTACATTTAGAGTGAATTTTAATAGATTAAACTTATTATATTATATTTTAACTTATTATATAATTCAAACGTGGTGAGCAGCTCTTGCCCATTCGGAGAGACGACAATAGCACTGATACGCTTTTACTTACGACGAAGTGGCAGTGGCCTGCACGTAGCGCCATGATATTCTAGTGTTCTTTAGAGTTAGTAGTTCTTTGTAATACAGTGTATATTTTATAACTTATTGTAGGGGTTATACAATATACACTGTATTACAAAGTCATGTTGTTATCAAGGACATAGATGTAGAGCTAAGAGCGACCGGTCACCATCGCACATATTTACAGGATACTAACATGACTGTAAGGTATATAATATATGGTACTCGGTTCTTAGCTATAGATGAAGTTGTTGCGGATTTTTGAAATTGCACTGAACGCTAAGACTTTAATATTCAACTATATATTTTTTTGTTTTAGGAGAATGTTAGGGAGTTCTAGCGACGCTAGAAGAGAATGAGAGAATAACAGTGTGTGGAGACATGAATGGATGGGTCGGGAATGCTCGAACAGGATTTGAGTCTGTCCTAGGCAAGTATGGAAATAAGAGAGTGAATGATCCCGGTAGGATTATGTTAGGATTGTGTATGAAGAAGGATCTTTTTGTTGTTAATACCTTATTTAAGCACAAAAGGATTCATCAGTACACATGGAAAAGGAAGGATGAAAGAAGTATGATTGATCTGTTCCTGGGGGACAACCGGCTCAAAAAGCAGTTTATAAAGATGAGAGTACACAGAGAAGCCGATCTGGAAACGGACCACTTTTTAGTGGTAACTAGAATAAGCGGTATGTTTACAGCATGGCGATGTCGCGTAGCGTTATAACCTGCAGCGGTCTTTCGCATCAAGAACTGGAAAGTGGAATTGCAAGATGCGACGACTAGAAATAAATATGAACGAACGAATATGCTTGGGAATGGTAAGAAACGTGATGTGAGGTGGAATGGTGAAGGTGAAAGAGTCCAAGAAGAAGAAAGCATGGCGAGACTACCTTGCTGCCAAAAATAGCTCTAGTATAAAGGACTTGATTAACAAGCGATATAAATAACAAGATGTCGAACAAATTAGAACTAAAACATTTTGGAAATAAATACGTAAGTACCGAAGTGGTCCCACACCTTACAGAATGAATGAAGTGCTTTCGAAAGAACATCATCTGCTAACAGACAAAAAAGATGTTTCGCAGCGATAGCTATTATTATATGTATGAGAGTGGCGACTCTGTCTCTGACACTGAGAGCGATTCTAATGAATCGCCACAACCGGGTCCGAAACTAGAGGAAGGCATTAGTATAAAAAAGATTGACAAAGTCATGTCTGAAATGTGGAAAGGCTGTAGGAAAGGACGAGATTACTGCTGAAATAATCAAGTCTGGTGGTCCTGGGGTCTGCGATACATTCTATAAACTGTCTTTGTTGGCAGAAAAGTGAGGTTCTGGAGAACCGGAATACAGCAGTCATAATACCTAGACTGAGTGTGCTATAAGGCCATCAGCTTGGTCAGCTTAGCGAGTAAAGACTATATCAAGGTATTTACTAAACGTATGAAAGGCATTTCCGAAAGATATTTGTGGACGGCACAAGGTGGATTTAGGAACGGTAGGGGTTGTATGGATCAAATTTTCTCGCTCCGTGGTATCATGGGGATGTTTTTGGCCATGAGTCGGAAAGTTTTCTGCGCTTTCGAGGATCTTCAAAAAGCATTCGATATCGTAATAAAAGAAATTGAGGTCTTCTGCCCGAATATGGCGTAGGTGATCCCCAGGCTGTGAGGTCATTATATAAAGGCTACAGACCCTGTGTAAAGAAAGATGGTGACTTGTTGCCCTGATTCCAAGTCAAGAGTCAGACAGGGCTGCGTGATGTTGCTATTCTTGCTGTATTTTAACAGTTGCCTCCAGATATTAAAAAGTAGTATGAGTGGTATGATGTGTGATGGTACAATAGGAAACTGCCTCTTGTACGTCAGAAGAGGAATTGCAGACATTAGTTACATGCATGAAAAAAGATTATGAAGTGAAAGGAATGATTATGAACGTGAACAAAACTAAGGTGTTTGAAAGGGAAGATGTACAGATAAAGTGCGAAATATGGATAAATAGAAAATGTTTAGAACAAGCAAACAAAATTGTATATCTGAGAAGTGCGTTTTCGAAGGATAGAAGGTGTGAGTTGGATGTGGAGAGACGGGTAGCAGCTAGCAATAAAGAAAACGTTGCTCTGTCCGCATTAGTAGGCAGTGTGATATTATCTAACTCGGCCAAAATGGCCATACACAATACGGTGTTGCTTTCAACTTTATTGTACGGTAGAGGCCTGAATATGCCCAAAATTGAGTGAAAATAAGATAAACCCAGTAGAAATACGATCTTTTAGAAATATATGTGGTATTACCCTTGCGGACGACAAGCAATGAAGAGATACGCAGTATGACGGGGTTGCACGACATTATTATTGTAAAAAATAAGAAAGGGATGTTTAGATGGTTCGAGGGCACATAGCAAGAATGAGCGGTAAAAGATTTTTAAAGAAAATCTACAGACGGAAAGCAAGTGGCAAAAGAAGCCAAAGAAAACCGAGGTTGACTTATGGAGATTAAATAGCCAGAGTTTTAGGCGAAAATGTGAGGAAAATGATGAGATTTTAGGAAGTACGTAAGGATCTCGACGCTTGGCGCTCCTTCCTCTCTGACTACCCCTCCTGATGTACCCCGTTATTGATACAGCGTGAAGATGTGAATGTATGTACTTAGTAAAAAATTGACAAAGCAAAGAAATAGGGATATGGGGAGATATTTCGAGATTCTTTGTAATTTTCATCAAAGATCTATTCTCATAATTCAAATGTTTATAATTTTTTCCGCAAAAAATTTAGTTCACTATTTCTCAGGTTAAAATAACATTTCGTAAAGAAGCTATTTATCGTCGATATCGTGACACATAAAGTGAAAGAGTAATTTATATTTAATATTTGGGTCGTAGGGGGTCAACTGAGGAAGCGTGCTCGTCGCGACCCCTGCCAGCCCTTTTCAGGGCTGCAATTCCTCTTCTGTGCATACCATGCGGGACAACGGCAATGATAATGTTAGGGCGTCCCCCGAAAGCGACGTACACCGGTCTGTCCCTGGTGGTGTGTGCAGAGTGCAGTTCGGCGTTGGGGACCGCCACCCAACACGCTGTGTACCTAGCGGCGGGAAGTGGAGGGAGGAGTGCAGAGTAGCTGCGAGGAATGTGAGAGGTGGGATTGACGAGAAGATTAATGAAATGATTGATATTATGGAAGAGAAAAGATTGGATGTGCTATGTCTGAGTGAAACCAAGCGAGGCGACAGTGAACTTGCCGACTTGCCCGGAGAAGGCATCACTTTGTGGTCAGGGGTACCACAAGGAGATAGGGGATGCCAAGGGGTAGGCGTTTTACTATCCTCTCGTATGGTTAATTGTATGACTGAGTATGAATGTGTAAATCCCAGACTGCTCTGGGTACGCCTCAAGATTGGGTTGACAAGAATTTTTGTTTTGGCTGTATATGCCCCAGTGTCCTCTGTCGGTTTGGCTGAACTAGAGCAGTTCTGGGAGAATGTTAGAGAAGTTCTAACGACGGTTGAAGAGAACGAAAGAATTGTTGTGTGTGGAGACATGAATGGATGGGTCGGGACAGCTCGAACAGGATTTGAGTCTGTCCTAGGCAAATATAGAGATAAGAGAGTGAATGATGCTGGTAAGATTGTGTTAGGACTGTGTATGGAAAAGGATTTTTTTGTGGCTAATACCATGTTTGGGCACAAAGGAATCCATCAGTACACGTGGGAAAGAAAGGGTGCGAGAAGTATGATTGATTTATTCCTGGTTGATAGCAGACTTAAGAAGCAGGTAATGGACACAAGAGCGTATAGAGGAGCCGATCTCGGGACGGACCACTTTCTGGTGATAACCAGAATAAGGGGTCTGTTCGCAGCATGGCGACATCGCGCAGTGTCCAAACCTGCAGCGGTTAGCCGGATTAAAAGCTGGAAACTGCAGGATGCGGCCACCAGGAATGAATATGAAAGGGTATTATCCAGTAAGCTTGATGATAGATTGAAAGTGATGAGCGAGGATGTTGAGGAATGCTGGCAGAACCTTAGAGATAGTATGATTGAGGCTGCGAAAGAAGTGTGTGGAATGAATAAGATTGGGAACGGCAAAAAGCGTGATGTGTGGTGGGATGATGAGGTGACAGTGGCTGTGTATAAGAAAAAGAAAGCATGGCGAGACTACCTTGCTACTAATGACTGTGGTATGAAAAATTTGATGAAGGACAGGTATAAGCTGCAGAAAACAGAAACGAAGGCACTAGTGAAAGAGAAGCGTGAAAGGTGTAGGGTGTTAGATGAAAACAAGATGTCGGACAACTTCGAGGAAAATTCCAAATTATTTTGGAAAGAAGTGCGTAAGTACCGAAGTGGTCCGGCACCTTGCAGAATGAATAAAGTGCGTTCGAAAGAAAACAACCTGCTTACAAATAAAAAGGATGTTCTGCAGCGATGGAGTGAATACTATGGAGAACTGTATGAGAGTGGCGAATCCGTCTCTGATACTGAGAGCGATTCTAATGAATTGCCACACTCGGGCCAGGGACTGGAGGATGCCATTAGTATGAAAGAGATTGAGAAAGTGATAAGATGTTTGAAATGTGGAAAGGCTGCGAGAATTGATGAGGTGACTGCTGATATGATCAAGTATGGTGGTCCTAGGGTCTGGGATGCCTTCTGTGCACTCTGCAACCTTTGTTGGCAGAAGGGGGAGGTTCCAGAGGACTCGCGCACGGCAGTCATAGTACCTCTATATAAAGGGAAAGGCTCCTACCTAGACTGTGCGTGCTATTGGGCCATCAGCTTGGTCAGCTTAGCGAGTAAAGTCTATACTAAAGTATTGACTGAACGTATGAAAGGCGTTCAGAAAGATATTTGTGGGAGGCGCAAGGTGGATTCAGGAACGGTAGGGGTTGTATGGATCAGATTTTCTCGCTTTTCGTTATCGTGGGGAGGTTTCTGGCTTTAGGTCGGAAAGTTTTCTGCGCTTTCGTGGATCTAGAAAAAGCATTCGATAGAGTAGTGCGGAAGAAATTGTGGAGTCTTCTGCCTGGATATGGCGTGGAGGGCTCCTTACTGCAGGCTGTGAGATCATTATATCGAGACCACAGAGCCTGTGTAAGGATAGACGGTGACATGTCGCCCTGGTTTGAAGTCTGTTCTGGTGTCAGACAGGGCTGCGTGATGTGTGCCTGGCTATTCGTGCTGTATTTGGACAGTTGCCTCCAGAGATTGAAAGGTAATATGAGTGGTATGGGATGTGGTGACACAATGGTAAACTGCCTATTGTACGCTGACGATGCTGTGCTAATAGCACCATCAGATGCGGAGTTGCAGACACTAGTCACGTGCATGAAAAAAGATTGTGAAGTAAAAGGATTGAAAATGAATGTGAACAAAACTAAGGTTCTGGTGTTTGAAAGAGAAGCGGTACAAACGAAATGTGTGATTTGTGTAAATGAAAAATATCTAGAACAGGAGAATGAAAATGTGTACCTGGGGAGTGCGTTTTCGAGGGATGGAAGATGTGAGTTGGATGTGGAGAGACGGGTAGCAGCTGGCAATAAAGTGAACGGTGCTCTGTCCGTATTAGTGGGTAGTGTGAATATATCTAACACTGCTAAAATGGCCATCCACAATGCGGTGTTGATGCCAATTTTGTTGTACGGTAGTGAGGCCTGGATATGCCCAAAATCGAGTGAAAGTATGTTAAATGCTGTGGAGATGCGGTCTCTCAGAAATATGTGCGGTGTCACGCTTGCTGACAGGATAAGCAATGATGAGATACGCAGTATGACAGGGTTGCACAACAGTGTTATTGTAAAAATGAAGAAAGGAATGCTTAGATGGTTCGGGCACATGGAAAGAATGAGTGATGAAAGACTGACGAAGAAAATATACAGAGCGAAAGTGAGTGGTAAAAGAAGCCAAGGAAGACCAAGGCTGACTTATGAAGATCAAATAGCCAGAGTGTTAGCAGACGGAAATATCAAAAGCACTCGCATACCTAGGCGAAAATGTGTGAGGAGAGTGATGAGATTTGAGGAAGCGAAAGAGGTGTGTAAGGACCGCGACTCCTGGCGCTCCGTCCTCTCTGACTATCCCGTTGGGGATACAGCGTGAAGTTATGTTATATGTTATGTTATTTGGGTCGATCAACTATTTTTTCCGTCCGTAAATTTCTGACAAAAATTGCTCAGTTTTATTTCTTTCATTAATATTATATTTATCAATTGATTTTACACATCGGTTTAGCTTTTATAAAATACTAGCTGTACCCGCAACTTCGTCTGCGCGGAAAATTTTTTCGCGACTTTCCCGGATTAGATTAGATTATATGTACATGTGCACAGTATGTTTAAAGATTGTTTTAGCTAAAAAGTCTACGTCTGTCTCCGGGCACATACTATCTCTGTACCAAACACCATAATTGGTTATGTGGTTCAGCATTTCCCATTCAAAGTTTCATCCCCCTTTTCGCCCCGTAGTTTTTTGATAAAAAAGTAGCCTGTATCCGTTCTCGAGTGTCCAACTATATCCGTGACACATCATAATCAGTTCAGCGGTTTAGCATTTCCCGTACAAAGTTTCGTCCACCTCCCTCCCTACCACCTTTTCACAGATTTTTGATTAAAAATGTGCCTGTTTTTTTGATAAAAAACGTCTTATCACTGCACCAAATTGTATCATTACCAAGTTTTAGCGTTTCCCATACAAAGTTTCATCCTTCTTTTCACCTTCTTTTTTATAAAAAGTAGATTTTTTATAAAAAATAGCCTATTTCCGTTCTCTGATGTCAAGCTATTTTCTTGCCACATGTCATCACAATCGGTTCAGCGGTTTACCATTTCCCGTACAAAGTTTCGTACCCCTCCCTCCCGTCCTCCATTTCACAGATTTTTGATGAAAGAAGTAGTCTATATTTTTGATAAATAATGTTTTATCACCACACCAAATATAACATTACCTAGGTGTAGCGTTCCCCATGCAGCTTCATCCCCTTTTTCACCCTCTTAGGGATAGAGTATTTATTTAAGTAGCCTATGTTCGTTCTCTGATGTCGAGCTATCTCCTTGTCAAATTTCATCATAATCGGTTCAGCGGTTTACCATTTCAAATACAAAGTTTCATCTCCTTTTTCACCCCTTTAGGGGCAGATTTTCCAAAAAATAAGTAGCCTATCATGAGCACAATCACATATTTCTATTAAGTACTCATTTTCCTCAAGATCGGTTGAGTCGCTCTTCAGTTATAAAAAGACATACAGACAGACAGACAGACAATAATTTTAAAAATGGTAGAATCGAAGTTAGTCAGTAATAAAATGACTATTTATCACAAAATTGAACAGTAAAACTATAATTACAGACAGACGCAAGAGATTTATATAGTAGTATAGATATATTTTGGTATTTTAAAGTCTTTTCGGTCGCCCAAGGTATAATTTTACCGTTTTTCGAGTCTTTTTTGTCTTTATAATTATTGTTTTTTGGAAAGAGTACTTTGCTCAGCACGGATTTATAATTACATAATTACTAGCTTTTACCTGCGGCTTTGTTCGCGTTAATGTTGAATTTGTCAACCAATTCTGGTTACTATATTAACAGGTACGGAGGAGGAGCAAGGTACAGGAAGAGGAGCAAGTGTTTACCACTTCACCCTCTTCATCAAAAACATCTCTGAAAATTTTCAACCAAATCAGACATTGCCACAAAAAGTTTCATACAAAGTTCAGCCTCGCCGCCCCCGCCATTTTCCTCCTTAAAATGTGAATTTTCAAAAATCATTTCTTAGCTGATGTCTACTATCGATCAACTGCTTATCTGCCAAATTTTAGCTTCATGAATACGATTTCATTATATTATCTTTACCACCTCGTTTTACTACCTTTTAGGAGTTCTTTGAAAGAAACAAATATGCATACTTTAATTATTAATTATAAATAATAATACAAAGTTTGAAGAAAATCGGACGAAGCGATAAAAAGTTTCATTCAAAAATTATCCCTCCCCTCATCCCACCCCTATAAGTTTTTAGCAAGAAAAAGCAGCATATAACCGTCTCCAGGGTCTCATCTATCTCTGTACTAAAATTTAACATAATCGATTCAGCGGTTTAGGCGTGAAAGCGTAACAGAAAAACAAACAAACTCACTTTCGCATTTATAATATTAAAAATAAAAAAGAGTGGGATTCAGAAACCTTCGCGAGCGTACGCAAAATAGCTCACCAGTTTCATCACAATCGATGAATGGTCTAGAAAAACATAGGGGACAAACTTACATACTAACTTAATTCATTTCCATTTATAAGACGATACATAGATTATCAAGTTATTTCACGACACAACCTAAACACAGTAAGAGTTAGATGTCTACTCCTATCTGGAACGCGAAAGTAATAAAATAGGGCTACGGTGTCCCTCGCTCATTGTATAAGGAGCTTGAATGGAAGCTTTAAGTCTCGTGGGCGATCGGAGCATCTTGCCTTGAAAAGCATACTTAGGTTACTGTTCAGTATATTCTGTTTGCCAGGCGTCTAAGCACAAAATTTAAAAAGACTTCCAATTTAGAAATTTTGTATATAAACAATTTCCATACTTTATAATTATTGCGCAGTTTTGAAAAGAACAAAGACGGTTCTCTTTGTCACTCGCACCATTAATGTAGACGACACACGAAAAATATGGCGAACCGTGTCGAGCGTCCGTTCCGCATATAAATTTATAAAATTAACTGCAACAAATTCTTTTCGTCTACAGAACTTTAATTCCAAAGAGATTAGTACAAATCCGAGGAGTGTCCGAACCGCTCTGTAGAGGACTGACTGGGGGCCTCCTTCGAAGATGGCAAGTCGCGGCTGCTCGGTCAGTTGATTCAACTTTCTCTGATAAGCTATTGAAATACCTGATATAGTGTATCTACATTACAGGTACTAAAATGTAATTTTATTCCTATGAATATAAATTGCAAATTTCAAAATTCTGCTGAGCCCTCACTATAAAACTTTTAATGTCGTAATGTCGTTTTTACAACATCCCTCTCAATTCTCCACCTGTCGTTACGATAGTTATAGCTCTTACAAGTATCTCGGGATGGACCGTAAAACATTAAAACGAGAGGACTTTAGGTAAGGATCATTTCGAACTGCTCTAATATTGTGACGTATAATAATTAAAGTCAAAATCTGTTACACTTTTTGAATATCATATACTCAATGATAAATGATAATACATATACATTCAGTCAAGAAAGTATCGGGAATGGATGATTTGTTTATGGTTCCAAATTCAATTTTATGTTTTTTTTGTTGTTGTTAGATTGGCATAATCGTTTTCCATTTTGGCGCGGAGTTTGAGTTGCATCTGTTATTTAGATTAAATACAGTGCTGTTTTTAGTTATATCATTCTAGTGTATATTGCGAATTTCATAATGGACAAAAACATCGAACCAAGAGTTTGTCTTAAATTTTGCATCGCCAATGGAATTTCGTGTTCGGAGTCACTGAAAATGTTACAGAAGGCTTACGGTGAATAGACTTTATTAATAATACGTGCTTATGAGTGGTACAAAGCGTTCAAAAGCGGTCGAGATATGATGGAAGATTTGCCTCGCTCTGGTAGGCCATCAACGTCTGCAACTGCAACATCGCAAAAGTGAAGGAAATAGTGACTGAAAATGCTCATTCAAGTTTGAGAGAGATATCCACCGAACTTTCTGTGTCTCACGAGTCAATTTGTACCATTTTAAATAATCACATGGGTATGAAACATGTTGCCGCTCGGCTAGTCCCAAAAGACCTGAATTTTCTTCAAAAAGACAATCGCATAAGAGTCGCTGAGGACATGTTAGGGCCGTTTAATAGAGCAAATTCGACGAAAAAGGCCAGATTTGTGGAAAGAAAATTCTTGGATTTTGCACCACGATAATGCGCCTTCGCACAAGGCCATCATTGTGAACGAATTTTTGACCAAAAACTCAACAAATACCATCGAGCAACCACCTTATTCACCAAATATGGCTCCAGCCGACTTCTTTCTTTTTCCTAATCTCAAATTACCACTTCGTGGCACCCGTTTTCATTCGGTAGAAGACATAAAGGAGAATTCGCGGCGAGCACTAAACTCAATACAGGAAAAAGCGTTTAAAAGATGTTTTGATGATTCGTTGATTTTCGATTGATAATTCGTTGGCGTAAATGTATCGTTTCTGAAGGAGCATACTTTGAAGGTGATAAAATGAATTTGGATGAATAACTAACATTTCGTGTATTATTGATCTTTTCCCGATACTTTCGTGACAGAGTAGTATAATATTATATTACACGTATGTATGTGAGATTAGACTGGTATTAGGAACATAAATTTGCGACCAAAAATTCTGGATAGTAAGTATTAAATTTTTACGTTAATTTAAAATTTCAGATCTAGAATTAATGGTTTATGGAATTTTTTAAAATCGTTTTCTATCAGATCTAATTTGTTATTCTCTGAACACAGAAATATAGCGTAAATAAATATATTATTGAATATTTTTAAATTTCTTTGACATGGACTTTTCTGTCAGTGCTATTGCTGTGTAACGGTAGCTGTAGCGGCAGTTATTAAGCTAGATACAACGTGATAATTGGTTGGCTACAAGTCATTGGATTAGTGGTGGAATATGGCCGTCTCTTTCTTGTGAAAGATCGTCTCTAAATGTGAAAAGAAACTTCATTTGGCCTGTAAGACTGATTAAGCATAGTCAGAAAGGAATGGCGCTATAAGCGACGGATAGCGGCATTTTTTTCTAACTACTATCAGGCAAAGATTCATACTTGAAATTAACGGGTCTCACGCCCGTTTTCACTAACACAGATATAGGCGACTCATAACTAAGTAATACTTAATGTTAGGTTATACCTAAACGGTCGCGTTCATTTACTCTCTTAGGCGTTACCTAGAAGTTAGTGAAATATATCTTCGTTCTAGTTAGTTCCTAATGCATTAAGCATTTACTTTAGGCAACTCCTCCTAAGTTTAGTGAAACTCCTCCTAACTTTAGTGAAATAGTGCATATGTCTAACAGTGAAATATTTTCATGAACATGCAGGTTTATATGTTTATTTTTACCTTTTTCAAGAGTTACGTATAGGTGAAATATCTAATATCCTTGTAGAAATAATAAAGTATGCGTGGTTTTAGATTTAGTTTTTTTCTTGATGGAATTACACAAAAATACGGTACGTTTTACAACCAAACAAAATGTCACTCAAAACGTAGACTAGTACATTTACATATAAGAGTTCGTTCACTACATCAATTCCCGGTGTCACCTGTCGGTGACAGCTGTTTATAATTTTTTTTCGACCACACTGCAGTTTTATTTTTGGATTCTACTATTATTAATAAAAAGCCAATAAGTGGTAGTATCTAATATTAATTTATCGTGGAAGACATTATGTTATTTCGCGCGCAATTGGAGTTTTCTTACTTGTGTGATTTCTTGCAATATAAACTGTGATAAAAATGCCCGGACCGTAAGTATTCTTATTTTTAATATTGCATGCGTTGAATGAATAGTTAAAGAACAGTATTTATGCATTTCATGATAAAAATAACAAATAACATGATTACTACAAGGGCCAAAATATGACGTGTCACCTGTGGGTGACACTGGGCATTGTTATTACCATGTTATTACCAATTACTTATTACAATAATAACTGAAACATTGCACGACTATTGTTACTGTTAGTCTTATCGCTTTGTGGTGATCGGAATTAAGTTTGTTTAGGTCTTACAGATTAACTTTGGATGAAATTGCCGAGGAGCTGAATGACAGAGAGGTCCCAGGTGATATAATTTTATTTCCTCTGATGATAGTGATGATTACAGATGAAGAGATGGTTACAGATGAAGACAGTGGAGATGAAAACGAGACTAACATTCTACATATTCCTAGTCGCATGCTTCGGTCTCAAATTTACTTACAAAATAGGCCTTCTGCCTCTAGGGAACCACTCCTACCAGGAGTGTGAACGAGAACAAGTTGACTTTCCGGCATTGGAAAAAAAAAGGAAAATACCATAAAAAATATCACCAACACTTCTTTTACTACTTGCTGTAAAGGAAACTGTGACGAAGAAATCTGTAAATTTACAAGAAGACTTATCTGCTATTGTTTCGAATTGCTGTTCAGTGACGAAATTGTAAAATTTAAATCAGATATGAGCAATTTGTGCGTTTTACAAAGAAATAATAATCCAAATGTAACAACTGATGAAATTAGCGTGTACATTGCAATATTACTACTTACAGGATACCTGACACCAAAGTACATGAGAATGTTCTGGGAAGTAAAGAATGACACCCACAACAAGTAGTACTTAATGTTCGTTTCCTCTCCTGAGCATGTCTCCAATCATGGACAATGTCCAGCTGATGCATTTTCCTACGATACGATACGATACGATATTTCTCTCTTTTAAAATTCGCCCTCCTAAAGCTACGCCTAAAATTCTCTTGCAACGCAATTTTGGTGCAATGGATCTTGATGGTCTTCGTGAAGACGCAGCAAACATTGATTGGACACCACTTATTGATGCTGATTCTGTCAACGACAAACTCGATTTTTTCTTATCCCGCCTAATAACACTTTATGATGTACATGCACCGATTAGAGCAGTTAAAATCAAACACTCTCCATCTCCTTGGCTTACTGATCAAAGCACTGATACATAAGAAAAATATCACTAAGTCGAAATATAAATCTAGGCCTACCCAACTTAACTGGGAGAAATATGTGACCATTCGAAATCACTGCAACCAGGTATGTAGGAACGCTCAACGCCGATTTATTCATGATTCTGTTGAAAGTGCAGATCCAGCTAAAGTCTGGAAGTTCCTTAAATCAATGGGAGTGGGAAAAAAGCGACAGAACGTTGCTCTTATAAACTTAGATATTAATTCTTTAAATAATTATTTCACAACTTCGCCTGAGTTTGATAGGACAACTAAACTAAGTACACTGAATTCTCTTTCAAATCTTTCTACTCCCGATTTTTCATCATTTACGTTTAGTCAATTCACTGATTATGATGTTAAGAAGAGTATATTATCAATTACCTCTGATGCTGTTGGCGTGGATAGTGTTAGTAGAAAAACGACTTTACCTGTCCTCGATGAAGCTCTTCCTGTTATTAGCCATATTCTTAATCAATCCATTTCTAATGGTACTTTTCCATCCGTATGGAAAGATGCACAGATTATTCCAATTCCTAAAAAACCTAACCCTACATCTTTTACTGAATATCGTCCCATTTCAATACTACCTTTCCTATCTAAAGTTCTGGAACGCTTAGTCTATAATCAATTAAATAATTTCCTTACCGAAAATAATTTTCTAAATCCATATCAATCTGGTTTTCGTTTTGGACACAGCACGACTACAGCATTAGTGAATATTGCAGACGATATTCGATCGGGAATGGAAAGTCGCAATCTCACTGTAGTCTCGCTCCTTGATCAGTAATGCATTCAATACAGTGAATTTTGATGTCCTCCTCAGTATATTACGTTCTATTAACATATCCCCTGACGCGATTGAATGGTTTCATAGTTACCTGTTTGGACGCCGGCAGCGGGTCCGCATTGGAGATTCCCTCTCTTCCTGGAACGGTACTACTGCCGGTGTTCCGCAAGGAGGCGTTTAATCTCCGTTACTCTTTGCTATATTTATTAACTCTATCTCTGACTGTTTACTCTCACCTTACCACCTTTATACAGATGATTTACAAATCTACTACCAGGCTTCTATTATTGATTTGTCGCTAGCAATAAATAAAATAAATTTAGACCTTACGCATATTGGTAATTGGAGCAAATCTTTTGGATTGAGGGTAAATCCGGCTAAAAATCAAGTCATAGTCATTGGTAGTCCCAGATTAACCTCCAAAATCAACTGGTCACAATTTCCATCTGTTGTTTTTGACAACATAAATCTACCCTACAGTGACTGTGTAAATAATTTAGGGATATACATGGACGCAAGTTTTACCTGGAGCGCCCAGTTGAATGAGGTTAGTCGCCGAATGTTTGCTTCTGTTGGGTCGTTAAGAAGACTGCGTAATTTTCTTCCAATTGCTACCAAAATTGCGCTTGCTCAGTCTCTTCTTTTGCCTATACTGGATTAAGCTGACGTATGTTACCTTGAACTTTCTGAAGAGCGACTTAACAGACTTGAACGGCTTCAAAATTTTGCCATACGTTTCACATTTGTATTGCGTAAATATGATCACATATCCGCTTTTCGCACTCAACTCAAGTGGTTGCTGAGTCGTCTTCGCCGGAATGCCCATATTCTTTTCTTACTTTATAATATCCCGTTTAACCCTACTGCCCCCCTGTACCTTAAAAAGCGTTTCAAGTTTCTTTCTGAAACTAATACTAGATTCTTGCGATCATTGAAAAATTTGGAATTGGAAATTCCTAAACATAGTACTAAATTTTTGGCTAAATCTTTTACTGTGGAGGGTGCGCGTTTGTGGAATTCATTGCCAGTAACTATAAGACGTGCACAACATTTGGACTCCTTTAAACGACTGGTGAAAGAACATTACTTGTCAATGTGATTTTTTTTTTTGCTATATGTATATTCATGTGCTGCATGTCAAATGCTGTCAAGCTGTCTGTACAAACATACTGTCAAAGTGACTATATTAATTATTAATTTTACAAAAGAAGTATTGTCATTATAAGTTGTAGTATTTATTGTGTTGTGTGTGTTGTATTTATGTATGTAGTGAATGCCTATTCATTTGTGTGTATGTGTATATATTATATATAATGCTGTGTATATGTATAAGTGTGTCGTATATGTTTGCAGCAAAACCCACCTTTTCGGTTATTTCCGACTAATCTTTCCATCCCTAGGTTATCTGGAAGAGATCGCTGTTGGCGATAAGACCGCCTGTTGTATTTTGCTTTGTACATATTGTATTTACTTTTATGTCTTTTGTTTTGTGTGCAATAATGTATATTATTATTATTATTATTACTTAGCACACAAAACAGTTTATAAGTTTATATTTACATTTACTCTTAGAAATATGTGCGGTATCACTCTTGCGGACAGGATAAGCAATGAAGAGATATGTAGTATGACAGGTTGCAGGACAGTGTTATTGTAGAAATGAAGAAAGGAATGCTTAGATGGTTCGGGCACATACAATGAATGAGTGATGAAAGACTGACTGAAAGATGAAAATCTACATAGCGAAACCGAGTGGTAAAAGAAGCAAAGTAAGACCAAGGTTGACATAAAGTGTTAGCTGACAGAATTGTAAATAGCAGTCGCATACCTAGGCGAAAGTGTGTGAGGAGAATGATGAGATTTGAGAAAGCGAAAGAAGTTTGTAAGGACTGCGACACTTGGCACTCCGACCTCTCCAACCTTTCTGACTACCCTGTTAGGGATATAGCGTGCAGATATGTATGTATGTATGAATATACGATGTACTTACATTATTACAATTCTCTCTTATAATATGTAAATAAATCTACTTGAGAAAATCTGATATTTTACTTCTAAGGGAAAGCTGTGCAAACAGTTTTAACAATGCCCAGTGTCACCTGTAGGTGACACCCCTGTAATAAGAAAGTGAGGGTAGATGAACAATTTTTATATAAATATTTTTTGTACACCAAACTTATATACACTATATATAAGGAGATGTGGTTTCTATTTTGTTTAACAAAAATGGGAATTGAAGAGTTAAAAGAGACACTCTGTGGTTACATGTTGTAGTGTCAATCTATAACACAGAGTAACACTACATCACAGACTACAAAGTTTTATATTCTTCGGGCTGGGGCTTGCGTTCTAAAACAATAAACCTTTATTCCTATAACATAACAATGCTTACACTTTCATCATCTCCGTCTGCCTATATTTAGATTATTTTTTTTATTCATCATCTTTATATCTACGGAGATGATGCATAGGAATGTAAATTGCTAACTCAATTTAGGATATGAAAAACTAAAAACTTAAATAATGTGTAATTTCGAACTAAATTTTTTTGTATTTAACTTCGACAATTGTCCGAAATTGCTGGGGAATCCTAAGTAAATGCATGTTCAGTATAATGTTCGCAGCCCTTATTTTTATTTACATCCATACATTCATATGTTCACGGTATATCCCTAATGGGATAGTCAGAGAGGACGGAGCGCCAAGCGTCGCGGTCCTTACATACGTTCGCCTCCTCGAATCTCATCATTCTTTTCACACGTTTTCGCATAGGTATGCAAGTGCTTTGAACATTTCCGTCAGCTAACACTCTAGCCATGTAATCTTCGTAAACCAGCCTTTTTTAATGTTAAATATTGTGTTATGTCCTGTAGACGTCGTGTTAATTTCTAAATTGTTTCCGACATGAGTTTTGTTACTTGTTCTAAGTATGTTACGAAATGTCAAAAAATCATAATAAAAATAATTACCAACATATACAAATTTCATGCATTTAAACTAAGCACTAGGCATATATTATGAGTAAAACCCAAAACTGCACCCAAGAACTATAATAATAATACTAATTCGCCAGACAAACTAGGGTATTACCTGTACTATGAGAACCAGACGACGACTACTAGGGGTGTCTCTCAGTACACCCAGACCCGAGGCAATCTAGAAAAGTTCATTTCCTAAATTGACCCGACCGGGAATCGAACCCGGAACCTTCCGCGACTGGGTGCAACGTCTTAACTTCGCCAACGCCTAAAGCGCCATCGAAATTGTTAACTCTCATGAAGATTTAAAAAAATTCGTTCCCAATATTGACCTGAGCTTATAGACAAGTGGCCAATATTTCGTAAAATAGTAACGCTTGCTGGCGTTATTGCACATCAAAAGTGCCCTTTGACTACGCTTTATACGGCGCTTTTCACACGATTTTACGTTTCGGTTGATATATAACAAAGTTAATAACGTTTGCCAATCCATTTCAAATTCGTTACTTTAAATCACGCGCCACTTGTCTAGGCCCCCTGGGCGGTACCAAATCCGGAACCCATAATCCTATTTTAAGGGCATATGATGTATTAATCACATCGTCAATGGGCTTCAACATTTGAAACCATTTCGGGCATAGATAAGGTAACTACGTTATTAAGGTGAATGTTAATCCTTTTTCGTTGATCCAGATTATTTGGCCGTAAGTGTACCACCTGCTACTCCATACAGTTTACCGATATGGTTCCGTAGAACTTAATTCAGCGAGATATGGATATACTTTCATCATATTTTCACTGTAAATAACACTTTCATCATATACGGTCCAATTATTTTCCTTGTCTTACGATTTCCCTTATATACTAATCCCACACGTTATTGAATATTATGGACATCTTTATATACCTACTACAATCTTAATTATATGCTAGGTATGTTTACTACTTATTGTGTAATTTCTAAACGACTTGACTGTTTAAGGGGGCCTAGACAAGTGGCTCAATTGTCGTAAACGCTAGTGACAGTGAATGACAAATACCACGTAATATAGCGTAACGAATTTTAAATCGGTAGTCAAAAGTTATTACCTTTCTATTAAATCAAATGAAAAGTGAAGTCGTGTGAAAACTGCCGAAAAAAACGTAGCTAAATGGCACTTGTGACCAGCATTAACGTCAGTTATTCAACGTCGTCAAGTTATTAACAAATTTTATATTTTAATGCGGTGTGAAATCGTGTGGCAAGCGCACATATACATATATTCTCAGTGATAAATAAGTCAGTCAGTTAGTATTCTTTTTATTTTACATATTATGCAGAAGAAGATTACCGTACCAACTTTATAATATCAGCAAACTGATCAACATTGTAAGATTTCATGTTATGATGATTAAATGCAAGGACCAAGGCAGACGTACAAAGGTCAAACAGTCAGTGTTAGGTAACGGATATATCAAAAGTACTCGCATACTTAGGCGAAAATGTGTGATGAGAATGATGAGATTTCAGGAGGCGAAAGAAGTTTGTAAGGATCGCGAAGCTTGGCGGCCCGTCCTCTCCGACTACCCTGTTAAGGATACAGCGTATATGTATACAGGGTTAATTTAACAATACTTATAACCTCTTAGTATTTTGTGCTAAACATTATCTCCAATAACTTTCGTTTTACGACCTTCAAAAATTCATGTTTTTTCTTTCATACAAAAATAGAAATACATTAAATGTTGCCGACAATGTATATATATATATATATATTTTTTTTTTTTTTTTGTTGTTATGTTAAGGAGGTATTTATACATAACATGTAATTCTAAATATACATAATGTAGGCATATGTACCTAATAACATAATGTTTTTATTTAAAAGTACATTCGTGTTTGCAGTAATATTTTTAACACGTAATAGAGACATCGCTTAAAAATTTATTCCAGTTAAGTTTAAACGTGTCAGTTATTTTGTCGACGAGAGCAAACCTCAAGATCGTAAAGAAAGAGATTCAGTTGTCTAGACAGTTGCAAAAAAAATATCTCAGACTAAAATACAAATGTTATTGAACTTCTATCGAGATACATTTTATGCTATGTAAGAGTACATTCCTGATTCATTTGCCTTTACATTTTCATCAGGCGTAATTTGAATATAATTGAAGTAACTTTTATTTTCATAAAATGATGAAATTGCATTTTATCACTAAAATGGGTACATATTTTTGCAGGTAACTTTCAATTCATAGACATTACTTTAAATTAAAAACTTTCTCATGATTACGTTATAAAAACTGCGTTAACAATTAAACTGAAAATCAAATGAATGTCCAAAGCTGGTCTGGACCAGAAAAAGAGAACGAACCATCTAATATCTTTTCGCGAAGTTCTTGTAAAAGTTCACCAGGAGTTTTTATGACGAAGAACATGAAAGGCAGGATTGCGACCCGTCACCCCTCAGTTCAATTTTAATGTCTATGTTCTTATGTACTATCTATAAACTTTTTTTTAGAATTATCGTCAAGGTGTAATTTTATTGAAGTATCGTCAAGGTGTATTTTGATGCTATGTGCAAATCAACTGCGAAATCTTGAACTTGTCATGTAGCCGTGAAATACACTGAGACCGCTTGTGTTAAAAACGTTTCGTTATTACACGATCGAACTGTACGCGATATCCACCCCTTTCTTATTTAGTATCAATCGACTAAGTATTATTTATTTCGATGTTGATACTTATTCAAGCGTTAATGTTCCACAGAAAAGCAGAAAGTCAGACATAGAAACAGATAGACATCCAACAGCGGCGTACATCGGTGCAGAAATTTAAATTGAACTTAACCTTTTTATTTATTATTATTATCATCTCACAACCAAGTATTGCTGAAGTAAATAGAACAGAAACGCTGTGAATTGATAGGAAACTCTTTGTAAACTAATAAACGAGTAAATATTTATATAATCGTTTCAAACTCGAGTTGTGTTTCTATGTTTAGATGTAGTTAATTGATATTGAGTTTTAATTGATATATTCGCTCTATTCATCCTATCTTAATTTATACCGTTTACTCATTTCCATATATGTATACTAATATTATGAATACGAAATTTTGTCTGTCTGTTACGTTTTCATGGCATGGCATGGCTAAAATTTGCCACTTAGACAGTTGGACTTCAAGACATGGACTTATCTTTATCAAAAAAACTTCCCTGTGGGAGTAAAAGGGCGATAAAACATTGTATGAGAAATGCTTATCTGCTGAACCGATTACGATGAATGGTACAGTGATGGTATATGCCCGGATATAGACGTGTTACTTTTGTCTATAAACTAGTTTACTTGCTTAAAATTTTCCATGTGGACAGAGTCGCGAGTACAGTTAGTATAATATAAACCGTATATAAAGTAGACAATTGACTCACTGATTGGCAATAATATTTTGGCGGTTTATTTTTATCCCACAGGCAAGTCAATAAACGTGAGATGATTAAAATCTACTATTTCGTCTGTGATTTTGATATTTTCATAAAACAAATTTACTTTATGACAACTTAAAATGACACTAAAAACTAATTAAACGTACTGAACAGAAGGAATTTAATTGGAGCCAGAAATGGCTTCGCTTGTCGAACAAACCCTTTTCGATCGCTTTTCTCACAAATAAAATAATAAAATTACGATCTATGTCAAGAAATGGTGTCACAATACGTTAGAAAAACGAAGTCTCTAAAATGAATTCTACAGGTAAGAATTACCTACATTTTAATCAATATCCTGCTTACGCACACATACATAACTTTTTTACTTAATTTGTTCAGTATCGCTTGTTAGTAAACACTCCTTCTAAGCCTTATTAATATTAAAAGGATTTACTGTTGTTGAAAACTTTGAGATATTGATCAAAGCTTTGGAAAACCTGTTCCGAATGCTCGCTATCTCTATTAAAATTGAGAGCTAAAATTACTTTCAGAACATTGCCAAATAAAGTACTTATAATGGTTGACTGCTACTAGTTTTGGTTATAATTCGTATATGCTAGATTTTGGTTGGAACTTTGATTAAACTGAATCTGTTTCAACAACGTCTCTGTGGAAGTCTCGGATCAAGTATCACAATGGACAAAGCATTTTCTCTAAGAGCGTGTCCTTAAGGCGTCCTTTTTTTGTTGACCATTTCCTTTGTTTCTCGACTTTTACAAATGTGCGTGACTTGAGAAGGCCACAGTACGACGACATAGCTAAAGATGACATGTTTTTATCACCGTGAATACTAGTATTTTGCAAATAATTATTTCATGATCGACTCATAAGTTAACACGAATTACACTGACAGTGCAAGGTTGCCATACTATAGCTAACAGTTTTACTCGTGGTTACGCTCAATGAGATAGAAAAAGACTCGAAAATTCGTTTGACACACGGCGGTAAGACCGGCAACTTTCTATGGATCCGTCCATATGTTTCTTGGTCTAAGGTGGACGTAAAAGTTCATCAGAACATCAGTGAGGTAGTTAATAAAAATCACTGAAATGCGATTTACACTCGGGTACAGAAGGTTCCGTACGTACGACCTTGGAATTCGTTTAATATAATTACTCTCTCAGTTGATTGTGTAACATTTCTAAGCTTAATAAAATGTTTGCCGCTGTCTAGATAATTAAAAAAGTATTTTTGAGGTATTTCTTTCTTTTTTGCTTCACCTTCCTTTGCTTGAATTCTACACTTTGATCACTCTACATATGAGACAGTATTTAAAACACTCAACTAAAATTATTACATTTGACATTACATTACATATATTACGTTATATTATAGTGTTATATTTAACCCAATCATTTTGCATATTTTTATTTTTTTCGCAAATAATTACTCGGGTCACACAATTAGACTGTATTTATATTTAGAAGTAAATTACACCTGAACTTTTACAATTTTTTTTTTATTATTTGATCACGTTATTCTTATCACTAATAACGTCTAAATATGGCAGAAAATCGTAATTTTTACTCCTCCCACTTGATATTGCAATAAAAAATATTGTTAGTTCCACATTAATTTTAATCACATAAAGTAACCACATGTGATATTTTGTAACATTTTAGTAACAAGAACGAGGGTAGAATGGATTTCCTGCGTGTAGTGGGGTTGCATAAAAGCCTGATTTTGGTCTTGTAAGAGCTCAGTTGTTGAGAAGCCTTCGAATAGTCAAGTACATAATAGTTGTGATGAAGAATTGATAGTGTGTTCATAGTGATCAGTGCTTCCGTCACTTTTCATATTTAACAATACATTCAAAGAAATAGTGTCTCTAAATTACTTCGTAATATGATAACTATAAGTTTCTGTTTATCTTTGACTATCCATAATGCTGCGTTTACGCAACGTTAAGAGTACTCTAGTTTACATCATTGCCTAACTGTTTTCAGGTGGTTGATAAGTATTGGTAATAAGTCGTGGCATAGAAGTACTTTTGTGCGTTAGTACATACCAAGAGACTAACAAAATATAAAGAATAATTTATATTTTTATAATCTCTTGGTGTGTTTCTAATAAGAGTGAAGTGTGTAGTAAGCCGTTACTATTATTACTAAAGTAAACAAAAACCGTCGTATGCATTGGCATTTATGTATTTTATTATGATTTGGCGAATTCTTTCAGGGAGATGAAATGATAATTTTGTTGTCACTGTGGCAACTAATAATGCCAAAATAAATCAATAATACCTGCAAAACGTTACGACAGAAAATAAAAGATGACAAATATTCCTGAACCTCAAATTATTGGAGAGGTAAGAATATGGTAGGTGTCGATGCCACAGTAATAGAATTGCAAATTACGAGCGGGAGGAAAAATATGGTAGTGCCCACTTTTTATAAATTCGATTGAAAGTGTTGTAGTGAATTCGTGGAAAATATATAAATTACCAAATAAACCGAAGATGATCCAGATGTAATACAAATCCTACGTAAGAGTCACACTCATGAAAACCGGGGAAACAAATATTCAGGAGTGTGAGGGTACATCAAATGAAACAGATCCACAATATACCTGAAACCTAAGCCTAGGACGCCAATCCAAGAATGCGCTGCCGTCGGAAATAAGATACACATAATTACAAAAGAAGAAAATAAATTTAGAAGATGATGCCGACAGTGTCGTATACATATGCAAGAAATGTCAAGTACACTTACATGCAGATTGTTTCAACATTCCACACATGTTAAGTTACATTTTGTTCACCGGTATCCGCAAAGTTGCGTATACGCAACATTTTATGAAAACTATGGAAGGTATAATTGTAATTTTAACCACACTGCAAAGTTTCATTGCTATAATTTAATCTTTACTATCTCTGGGAATGAACGGGTTAAATAAAGAACAAAATATGATGTCTAAAAATATTATATTATGTATTACACTGTTAATAGTAAATTATGTATGAGTATATTAAAATACTTGTGCGGCAAAATGTCGCTTATAAGAATAAAGACATAATAATAGCTTAAATTGTGTTCACAGATTTAAAACTGAATAACAATAAAAATGCAGCTTTGAAGTTAACTTTAACTCCTGCTACACTTTTAATTCATTGAAACGCTCTGTTTTACTGTCGGTCGTAAACTTCACAAGTACCAGCGAAGACTTGGAATACGTGCAAATCGACTCCGGCACGTAATATACACGCTGAATGTTACAGCAACTAAATATTTTAAGAGATGAATGAGTATTCAATACTCATTGTAAATCTACGTATCTACATATAAAAATGAATGTTTCGTTGTATGTTTGTTCTCTATGCGTTTCTATTCAATTTATCCGATTGTGATGAAATATCGGTGAGTATTTAAGCACACACCGGGGAAGGCTTCTGAGTTAATGCAATCACCACACAAACGAAGCTGCGGGCAACAGCTAGTGGTTTAAAAATAACTAAAAAAACAAGTAATTTATGAAGTTTAGTTATCTAGTGTTAATTGACAGAAATTTCAAAAGCGCACCTTAACGAAATATGCGGAGACATGAGATTTGAAAAGACGAAAAAATGTACTAAGTGTAACGAATGTTGGTCCGTCCTCATTGTTTATGTAAAATTAACACAACCCTAATCATAACCGCGTAATTTATTTTATGTTAAAAATTCTTCACATTATTTCTCAGTTGGGGTAAATAGCATCAAGGTACAACAAAATCAGAATTAGAAACAATCTTAAGCAATAAGTACTCATGCTTTCAGATGGTTAAGCTGATTACCAAAACCAACTTCTTATTGTAAACTCTTGATCGACTTTTACGATTTGAGCAGATAGATATGCAGCTGAAATTTTCTGTCCTTTTTTCTTCCAAAATCGACATGGAATAACTTTTTGATCATTCCATATCCGCAGGTATATTGTGAATGAATACCAATGAACATAAATCCCACAAGAAGTACTTATTCTTTTAATTAGCTGTAACTCGGCGCTTTACCCCTGTGCCATTAGTTAAAAGGATAAGAAATAGTGGTGTAGACTCCAAACGACGCAAAAAGCGAACTCTTCCGCCTCGTGTGTGTAACAATTTGTCCGCTACTCCATTTGTAATACTAATGGTAATGTTAAATACATTATACATATGTTTATCTATATCCTTGTGGGATCCAGTTAGAAAAAGCTTAAAGAAAAATATGCACTATTTACTCGGTTCGCATGCAATTTGCGAATAGGTAAATATACCAATGATTGTAAAAAAAATAATTTAACTTCCTGATAGTTTGGGAGAGAAAAAAATAAAAGTTACTAAAACTCAACTACATATTTAGTACAAACTTGCAAACAAAATGATATAAGTCGGAATCTTATACAATAAAATTTCCCTTAGCTCATGGCGTCCGACTTAAGCATTCAAGCAAGCATTCAAGAAACTACAGTTTTTGGAACGAAGTTCCTTAATGCCATGCAGGTGTGTGTTTGTAGAAATAATCGCGTAACGAAAAAGCGTTATGCCCCCTCCATTCGACTATCGGCGACTTTCTCTCTGTCTCTTTTTAACACACGCTAGTTAATTCAGCAACATGGGGCATGACCCGCCCGCCTAGCAGCGCTAGGTTCATTAGCTCTATACATAGATTCATAGTGACTTTTCTGTCTCTTTCTGTCTATGAGTCTGTGTGTGGGTACGAGTATCAATATTCGAGAAGATGAGCAGCGCGCGCGGCCGGCAGTATAACCTTATTTTCTATATATCTACATATATATATAATGAAAGTTTTTTCTTTGACCGCGATAAATTTGAAAACTACTGGACCGATCGGCATGAGATCATGACCATTCGACGCGGAATTAGTTGTAGATGGTTATAAGCTACTTATTTTTTAACCGACTTCAAAAAAAGAAGGAGGTTCTTAATTCGTCTGTATGTTGTTTTTTTTTTTGTTTTTTCGATTAGTAAAGGATAGTTATTTTATACTTTTCAGTGTTTTTTTTGAAGGCGGTTTAATTTTTTTTAATAAATTTTTTTAAACTCCATAGACCCTTCACCATTTTTCAAACCAAAATTTACTATTACGTACAAAATTTTCACTAACGCCCAGCAAAGCGGGCGGGAAACGGCTTATTACTTTATACGAGGAAATTTTGTTAAAACTTATTTGTTTTTGTTTTCAATCATATGTGACTTTTACAGCTTCATTATATGTATATACATATATATGCAATTCAGTATTGAGAAATGGAAACTGCAGCTAAGAAACTTGTTCCTGTCTTGGGTTTTTCGACAACACGAACTTTTTTTATCAGAAAATGTTTGTTCAATACATTGTCGGTTTTTTTTTTATAGTTAATCTATTAAATATATTGCAAAGTATCATATTTCTGCCCCATGAGTTATAACTCATGGGACTTCATGCGTACTCGCTGTTTTCCTTCTCAAGACGTAAAAGTTGGCTAATGGTTGGGTCTGTAAGAAAATGGTACAGACAACAGGCTAACTGCCTATCCCTGTCGGATTCCATTTTGCCACCTGTAAATCCTGATACGTATTGTTAAAATTGCTACTACAAGGTGCGATAGTGTTGTGATTTCATGCTTTTTAAGACACTCAGGTGTTATGTACTTTGCGGAAATCCATTTTATGTGATGCTTCGTTGAGAAGCAAAACACGTGGCGATTGTCGGTCTTTGGAGTTTAAGCGGAGAATAGCTAAAAATTTTATGAATTTATCACATTTTATACTTTTCACCATGAATGTGAAATGACGTGAAACTATACGCATATTTAATGAAATATTATGCAAACGTAGATATTTATTTTCTTATTAGAAGCCATTTTAGGAGATGAATGAGTACATTCATTCTTTCCTAAAATCTTTTTAAGAAATCATACTGTACACTGTAATTAGGTTTTAAAATTATGAATTACTGTCACTCATTCTAGTTTTATTCAATTAATTAAACCTAAAGATTTTAAAATGAATATATAAAAGGAATAAGCACATGATCACCTTTTTAAATCCCAGAACTGCACCACTCCATGCTTCCTCTGTTTCCTCCAAGTAAATGTTCAATAAAATTTCTCTTAGCTGAAGGAATTAGTAAGAACATTTCTAATGAAAAGATGAGGATTTGTGACAATCTTCTTAATTTTAAGACAGTAGGAATTAACTCAGAAAATTGCAACTTGACTACGATGAAAACAAAATTAAGATAATGCAATTTAGTAAAAGGAAAAGATTGTCCAAGTGCGACTAAGACTCATGTGTTCCGTAATGGTTCTGGATCATTTCTATTCATAAACCGATAACTCTATAAAAAGAGATTGTATAAAAAGAGTTTAAAGTAATATTGTCCGTCTTCTTCTTTTCTGTTTAAAATAGTATTGTCCGCTCAGCGAAGTGAAAGTAGTGAGGGATTCAATATACATCGCCCGAGGAGGAGGAAATAACAATAATTTTACTGTGATCCACACTAACTTTCTTTCCCCACTATGAGAAAAGTAAATAAGTGGTACTGCTAGATAGGTAAAAAAAAACTTATGTTTTATATTTTTTATTTATTTTTCGACCAAGTAAAATCAACCAGCAACATTTTTCACACAATACTTTCGTTTGGTCAAACGAACCTATGATTACAGAACAGTACAAAACTGTATTCTTGTTCCTATTTCAAACTCATTTATGCCCTATATGAAAATCTATAGGAGAAAATGCCTATTTTTGTTGTCCCTTGGATCAAGAATCAAAATGGACGCAGTATTTGCTCTAAGACCGTGTCCTTTTTTTGTTGACCATGTTTCTAGCCTTTTAATAATATGCGTGACTAGGGAAGGGTCACAGTACAACGATACACAACTGAACGTAACATATTTTGATTTTTGTAAATACTAGTAGCCAGAACGCTTAAGGCGCTTACTAAAAATACGAAAAAACAGTTATTTTCGTTTAAATTACAAACTATAATTAATTTTGAAAAATCATATTGTCATTTTGAAGTGTGTGTTTATATTCATCTACATAAAAAATTTAGAGGCTTTAATCGGTGCCATTTGTCCGTAAAAAGCAAATCTCTGTTTTAAAAGAGGTTTCTTTAATATTTTTTTTATGTTATAAAAGTTAACCAACCATGTAATGCTATTGTCAAAATAAAGTCAGTGAATTGAAGATTATGGTAACCAAATATCATTTTCATATGTTTTGTAATTGCTTAGAAAAATTGAAATCCCCGACATCAAAATTTCCAATGCGTCTTAAGATTTATGAGTATTTTGCAAATAATTATTTCAGTAACGTACGTGAAGTCGGTCCATGAGTTGACACGAATTACACTGACAGGGCGAGGTCGCCATACTACTATAGCTAACAGTTCTACTAGTGGTTACGATCAATGAGATTGAAAGAGACACGAAAATTCGTTTAATACATGGTGATAAGAGCGGTAACTTATTATGGCTCTGTCCGTTATGTTTTTTGGTCGGAGGGTTGCCCTTATCGCAGAATCAATCACAGATTTTCGAGTAATTTAATTGAAAAGTTAATTTCTGTAAAGGTAATCTCATTATTCCTGTATACTTCAGGTAGGGGTTTATAATCTCTGGAATTCTCTGAAAACTCTCTGAAAATTAAGTGTCAATTTAGAGTTAATTTAGTAACACGTTTGAGTTGCCCTCTTACATTTTCCTATGAATATTTAAAATTGCTACTGATATAGTGGAAAATGCGTCGCTTAAAAACATTCAAGAGGTTGCAATTTTGTTTTGAGGTACAAAATCCTAACAAATGAAGCTCTTTAAGTTAGTTCATTTAAGATATCGTTTGTCCGTCTGTCACGATCATAATGTATAATAACAAAGACTTCTATGGAAACAGAGATAGACGCGCCTTTCGTATTGAAATTCAGAAATTTTTAAATAGGAATTAATTAGCACTAGTATGATCAGTTCACACTGAAACACTATCATTATTGTACGTTTTACAAATGTCTTATTTAAAATTATAAAAAGCTTAAATTGTTATCAATACAATGACGTATTAATTTATTTCGTAAGTATCCGCAATTTATACGCTAATTAAAGTTCTTTTAATTATTTTGTAAATGTTAATTTCAATGATATATCACCTAATTCATATATATGTACGTGTGTGTATCTAACTCGGTCAATGTAATAGGCAATCTTCGCTATTAGGTACATAATATTAAACAAACTACGGAACGTGGAAAATTTCTAATCACGTGGCTTCAGCAACGGTTCTGCTTCCTCTTTTACTCTTGTTATTCACATTCATATATTGCTTTCTAATTACACTAACGTAAATATCGTTTGTGTGTGTAATATTCTCAATGTTTAGTTCGAGGATTGCATAAATACCTTCTTCTAATAGAGAAGGACGGGTCTACCTCTTTTTTTAAATGAAATCCTTGTGTAGTTAAGTAATATCTTAATTTAATTAAAGAGGAGTTATCCTCGCGGACTAGAGCTAAGCAGTATAAAAAAATATACTGGATAAAAGTATGAATTTGATAGGCACAGAGGGTTCCTTACGAGATTTTTTTTTTATTTAGGCCACCAACAAGTGTTACACTAATTACATAATTACAATATATACACTGTTACAATAAAAAGAACTATTTAAATGCAACCTTAATTATAGGTGACGACAACATGCGCAAAAAAGGAAGTTGATCCAAAGATACTTACTTAAATACATTACAATGACAAGAAAACGTAATCTCTGGAGATTTAGTTTCATTCATTTATGTTACAGTACTTCTTCTTGGGCTTCTTCATGTTGGTAAATAGTACTGTGGACTATGCGGTAGATATTATATTGGTACTGTGCGACGTGTTAACGCCACAGCACTGTCGTTTACGAGTACATCTCATGTCTTATACTAATTCTTACATCTATTTATGTCGGATATGTACGTGACAATTTCCTTTGCGGCGATGCGGATATTTCATTTGTAGATCGCGCACAAGGTTACGATTTGCTGTGTCAGAGTAATATCTGGCACAAATTATTTTCTGATTTTTTTAATAATATAGGTCTAATGACTCTAGTGGTTACAAAGATAAAGGGGACAAGAATTAAATTATTAAAACTTTCGTGAGACATTATTAACGCACTAATTATTGAATACGGCTTTACTCACGTGTAATCGGTATAGGTACCGACTAGTTTCGGACCTATTGGAGGTCCATCATCAGGGTGAGTGGGATGAGTTCGCGGCCGCGCCCCGTCTCGCACTGCGCACCTGAGCTCGCAACGCGCGGCTTGACAGGGTGGGGGGCGCGGGGTGCGCCGGCGATGGTGACGAACTCCGCGAGACCGATGCGTCTACGTCAATATTGGTGTTTACGGGCGCACAAAATGTACTCACGATGTCCGCTACATACTCGTCAGCACTATCGTTCTTATTCCGCGTCGTGTTTAACAACACGGGTTTCCAAGTAAGCGGCAGAGCCCATCCCTTGTCTCTATCAAAATTAGGCCGGCGGTCGATTTCGATGGCTTCAAGGAGCTTGCGTGATACAAAGTTGTTTTCACGAGCCAACACTTTCACCTTATCGAACCTAATATAATGTGACGTGTCGGAGTTGAGGGCGTGTTCTGCCACCGCCGAGGTGTTGCTGTCCATTTTACGCATACTGCGGATGTGCTCGGTGAGCCTCGTATTGATGTTGCGTCCCGTTTCTCCAATGTAGCTTTTGCCGCAATCGCATGGAATTTCGTAGACGCCAGGGCTATCTAGAGGGTCCCGATCCTTAGGCGATCGTAGAAGACTTCTAATCTGTGTCATGGGTCAAAGTTGGGGACAAATAAAACTCATGAACAGAAAATAAAGCGCCTGTTAAAAAATGAAGGCAACACACTTAGTGCTGAGAGACAACTTTGTTTTAATACACCGGAAAGTAGTGTGTTAAATCTATCATCACAGGCAGTGTTAGTTGAGGCTCATAAAGCGCTGGCGCGAGGCTTAAACTTTGCGATTGCACCAAACAAGGTACCGGTGGAGTCAGTAATTTCAAGCGTCGAAAACTGTCTTATGCGCAACAAGGTGCCCGGGCCGGAAGCTGAATGCCTTAGGCAAGATATATCTGCTATCATACGGAGACACAAAAGTCCGAAACCAAACATCCCAAGGCAAGAGTTCCAGGCACTGATGTCTTTACGCAGAAATCCAGATATCCTCGTGTTACCGGCAGATAAGGGTAACGCAACTGTCATAATTGATACGGTGGAGTATGAACAGAAACTTACACAGCTAGTTAGTGATACCGGTATTTATAAAAAGGTAAACTACAATCCAACAGCTCGTGTAGCTTCCAAGTTAAACAAGCTTTTATCTACGCTGCCAGATAGAGAGAAAAAACAGTTGCGTCCCTTGAACCCAACACCTCCTAAAATATATGGACTGCCAAAAATACACAAACCGAACTGGCCTTTACGTCCCATTGTGAGTCAAATCGACTCGCCTACTTACAAATGTTCACGTCACATGGCAAGCATCTTGCGGACATTGACTGGAAAAACAACGAGTTTTGTAAGAGATTTCACACATTTCATCCATCTGTTGGAGGACGTCAAAATCCAAAACCATGAGTTAATGGTGAGTTTCGACGTGGCGTCTCTATTCACTAATGTACCAGTAGCAGAAACTATTGACATAATAAAACAACAGTTAATA
Source organism: Zeuzera pyrina (assembly GCA_907165235.1). NCBI lineage: Eukaryota > Metazoa > Arthropoda > Insecta > Lepidoptera > Cossidae > Zeuzera > Zeuzera pyrina. The sequence goes on along the minus strand of OU015639.1, from coordinate 11,529,375 downwards.
GAGAACAACATACCTACTGAGTACCTGGGATTGATGGAGTTTTGCCTTACGAGTGGCTATTTTCTCTGGAGAGGGGATTTCTATCTGCAGATGGATGGAGTGGCAATGGGGTCACCAATAGCACCAGTCGTGGCCAACATATTCATGGAACATTTCGAGGAGGAAGCGTTGAAGTGTGCACCATTAAAACCAAGATACTGGTGGAGATACGTGGACGATGTGTTTGCTATAGTTTCCAGGCAGGGTGTAAGACAACTATTGGACCATCTGAACCAAATACATCCAAAGATATGTTTTACAGCAGAGGAGGAAAAAGACGGTACTCTCCCATTTTTGGATGTACTGGTGAAGCGTGAATCTAGTGGAAGCCTGGTACATACGGTATTGAGAAAACCGACACATACCGATCGGTATCTAAGAGCAGATTCCCAACACCATCCGCCGCACCTATCTTCGTTGCCACGCACTCTCATTAATCGTGCACTTCGTCTATGTGATTCTCAATTCCTAGAGTCAGAATTGACACACATGCGGCAGGTGTTAGAGTGCAATGGTTACAACTGGCGACAGAGTTGCCGGCTAGCAAACACGACCAGCAAACAACGGCCTCAGGTTGTAGAGCGAGTCCCGGCATATTTACCATACATGCGAGGGGTAACGGATCAAATTGGACTCCTGTTACGCCGTAGATATAGCATCAGGACAATTTTCCGCCCCATGACACAGATTAGAAGTTTTCTACGATCGCCTAAGGATCGGGACCCTCTAGATAGCCCTGGCGTCTACGAAATTCCATGCGATTGCGGCAAAAGCTACATTGGAGAAACGGGACGCAACATCAATACGAGGCTCACCGAGCACATCCGCAGTATGCGTAAAATGGACAGCAACACCTCGGCGGTGGCAGAACACGCCCTCAACTCTGACACGTCACATTATATTAGGTTCGATAAGGTGAAAGTGTTGGCTCGTGAAAACAACTTTGTATCACGCAAGTTCCTTGAAGCCATCGAAATCGACCGCCGGCCTAATTTTAATAGAGACAAGGGATGGGCTCTGCCGCTTACTTGGAAACCCGTGTTGTTAAACACGACGCGGAATAAGAACGATAGTGCTGACGAGTATGTAGCGGACATCGTGAGTACATTTTGTGCGCCCGTAAACACCAATATTGACGTAGACGCATCGGTCTCGCGGAGTTCGTCACCATCGCCGGCGCACCCCGCGCCCCCTACCCTGTCAAGCCGCGCGTTGTGAGCTCAGGCGCGCAGTGCGAGACGGGGCGCGGCCGCGAACTTATCCCACTCACCCTGATGATGGACCTCCAATAGGTCCGAAACTAGTCGGTACCTATACCGATTACACGTAAGTAAAGCCGTATTCAATAATTAGTGGGACAAGAATTGTTAACTTGAGTTGGAATATTAAATTTTCCGTCTTATTAATTCTACTATGAATATTATAAAATCTCATCTATCGTATATCGTGGATTAACAAGATGTATAATCATTTAATACACATTTTCATGTATATACATACGTTATATAGTTTCTGAGAAAAAAGATTGAGTGATATTACAAGGGTTTAGTGTTTTTTTCCTTTAAAGTAAAGCACACTGAAAATGAGGATAGGAATTCTTAGATAATTTAATTATGAGTACAGAACGACTGCACGAAGATTCTCTCTATCTATTGTTATCATTGACCATGTAGCTCGATTGTTATATCTATGGTATATAGCTTTAAGTGTAATGTCAAAAGAACTCTATGTCACAGTGAAAAATCAGTTTTATGTAAATTGTATAGATTCAGGTATCGATTTGTGGAAACATGAGTTTTTTTTAGTAGGGAGCAAGCATACGGCCACCTGGTGTAAGTGGCACGTTGCCTACACTGTAAAACCTTTTCACCCTCTTGTAGAATCCAATCCTGTAGTATCTTACGACACTAATGTTGACAACACTGATGTATTCTGTTACTGTAATATTAGTTCCATTACGAAATCAAAATGTAGATCTTTGTAGTTTCATGCATCATTTAAATAATTTATATATTTTTTAATTAATTGATCGACAGGTGCCTCGCTTCTCAAGTATCCACTAAGCAAGTATAATACTTCAATATGTATTTGCCGAATACTCCATTAGAGATAAAACGTGATCGCATGTACATATGCAATTTATAAAATGAAATGAAATGTATATAAGCTTGTGTATATTACCGCAAGTCTCTACAATTGCAGTAAAAGCTTCACAAAGCGCAGGGTAGGTATATTGTTCAGACAGCATCGTCCAACGGCATTCAAACGTCATTGTTTTCCAGTAAACAAATGATTACGCTTTTTAGATTTGCCGTTTCGGAATACAATACAATACTGCGGTTCTGTGCAGCAGACCGAGCAGCATCGAACTACGAACACTGAAATACTCGAGGCTAAGCTTTACAATAACTACTGCTTCCCGTCTTGAAACTTGACAACAGATATTGCAAACTAGTTCTTGGGAACCAAAACTTTGCCTGTAAAGATAGTATTTTCAGTATTAATCAAATTTTGCTTTACGAAATCTTTCCTACTGTAACGGAGCAAGATGACGTCACTGTCACCGGGTCTGCCTAGCTGACAGCACATCCTGCCTGCCACATCCTTTGTCGCCAAGGCGTGGGAGAAATGACGTCAGCAAGTCTATATAAGCCGATGCGTGCTAAGATATGAATCATTCTACATCATTCTGCGTTTTAGGTGTTGATTGTTCGTCGTCGGCTATTTGTGACAACGTGTTATAGTTTGTAATTTGTTATTAATTATTGAGAAATAAAATGTAAAAGTGAATATATGATTTGCGTAACACTACCCAAACACGACTTCTGGCGGTTAGGTTAGAATTCTCATTGAGCATAACTACGAGTAAAACAGTTAGCTGCAGTAAGTATGGCAACCTCTCACTGTCAATGTGATTTTCAGCTCATGACCGACTTTACGTACATTAATGAAATACCTAATTATTTTCAAAATACTCGTAAATCTTAGTTGTTTTGGCCATTCACAATAATATTCACATATTCACAATAATAATCATCATCAAAAAACGGAAACGCTCTTAGAGCAAATGCACCGTCCATTTTAATTCATGGTCCGAGGAGTTTGCGATCATATAAACTCCTTGGATCAAACTGTCTCACAGAGTAGAGATAGTCAGCAAAAAGTTTATAAGTTACATGTGAATGCAAGAAAAATAAAACGGACAGAATAATTTACGTAAAATTGAATAAAGACTTGACGAATTGATGAATTGAATAAAGACGTCTTGAAAGACGTTGTTTTATTTTCAATCCCTACGCTTGTGGTGACAACAAGTACATATTACTCTAATATTAGTTCCATTACGAGATCAAAAGATATTTAATGCATTATTACTATTCACAAGAAAGTTATTTTTATCAAATACATAGAGGGTCCTGGAAATCCCGTCTTTGTTATAAGAGATATTTTTTATAAAATATTGACGATAAAATCCACATTAAGTATCGCACCCTATTTCTTATCTTTCTAGGGGTTGTCGTGCGAAGCGACGAAGGTCTCGCAAGCGACATCCATCATATAGTTAGATTTCTTTAAACAGCGATGAGTTTGCAACTTGTCACATGTTAAGCTGACCTCTACGTGTCTTTTTAAAACGTTAACATCCGGTCGTTATAGAGTACGTAAGAAAATCAGCCTGCTTTCTTCATCAAGGATCCCGAATTCGAGTTTCCATGACAATTTAATTAAATGGTATATGTAGTAAAAGCACACTAATCAATACGTATATTTAATGCACTATAAAACTCACTAATCACTCATTAAAACACTCCGTATAAAACTCACTGAGTAATACACTGCATACTGAGTAACTCACTGAACACTAATTTTGGCTATATTTTAACAACAATAATTCGCGGATACAGCTAAAGATATACTAACATTGATACTACTAGACTATTTCTATTTAACAGCGCATGACGTAGGGTATAATTAAATGATTTCTGACATCCTCCATTCAAATAAATTACACCATCGCTATTTGCTACTTGATAACTACCACACAAAGACAAACGCCAGACTCTTTTATAAAGCCTCATTAATACGTAAGCAAAGTATTTTGACCCCACTTTGCTATCAAAATCTCACAAAATTGTCCTAGATGACTAAAAACGACTTCTGCTAATAATCACGGCTAATTGACGTGATTAGAATGTAGTGAAGCTAACAGTAGTTACAAATATTTGTAGTTTGGGTATTACTGAGTGTTCCTTGTGGGGAATCTGGAAAAAACGGAGTCCTATTGCGTTTGTAATAACTATTTGTCTGTCTTTCTCACATTGTCAATTTTTTTGCCATCTTTACATCTACTGAACTGAAGTTTCTCACAGAAACGTAAATTGTACAACACCAGTAATGAGTAACAATAAAATAAATTGTAGGTATTTTGTACCCAATATTATATTCTTAATTATTTTAATTTCATATTCTTAAGAAGTTTATGCATCTCTAATACACTTTTGGGCGGTGTTATTAATTTTTGAAACAATCTCTTAAATTATAACAAAAACTAAATTCACATTCTATAGTTTCAACACACTAAATTACGCCAAGTACAGTTAGCCGCGTAAAACAGATGTGTTAAATCATTATTTTTTAATCATAAATTACCACATTTATATTCTCACTGTATTCATAATAGACAGGCAATTACTACACACGGCATTTATCTTGCGTGACTTACGTGCATGTTACTTTCCACATTGGCTATTTATAAGATCATCGAGAACGCTCGAAAGTATTTTTTTGGGGTTCGGTGAGGAAATAAAATGTTCTGAACAATATCATACTTCGTATTTACAAAATTATGTCGTCGTATCGTAAGTTAAAAAAATTGGATGCAATTACTAATAAATTAAAAATAATTTTCATGTTCTATTGAGATGATGTAGCATCATTAAGTAATAATTTAAACGACATTAAAGCAAAGTACATTCAATAAAAGTATCTAGGGATCAAGTACGTTTTAGAGTATCGTCGCAATTGAGGATTATTATTTTAACTTTTTTGGATCGTTATTGATTCTTTTTAGTGATTTTCACTATTTGAATAAAGAATTTTCTTTAAATTTTGATTAAAAATAGAATATGAACTGTCATTCAGGATTCCTATTCCTCAGTGTGTAATAGAGTTTTCACAAAACCATTACAATTTCTGCATCGGAACTGAAAAAAATTGCATCGATGTGGAGCGACGACATCATTTGACACGAGAAGAGATCATGAGAGCCCTCGGAATGTTGCAAGCTGGTTCCAGGCAACGTACTGGGCTGTCGCTCTTGGCACTACACAGAGCGTCATAAGCCGTATCTGGACACGCTATCGCATCACGGGCAGCGTGGCCGAGCGACATAGAGGACGATCTCGCATCACCACTTGCAGACAGGACCGGTACATCCAAAATATTGCTCGACAGAATCGTACTGTGACCGCCATGATGTTGGCTACGAGGTTCCACAGCTCTTTAGGCTTGCTGATAAGCGACCAAACCATCCGAAATCGTTTACGTGAAGTGAGTCTGCGTTCCCAAAGGTCGCTGAGAGTTCTGCCTATAGCATCCTGCAATCGTATGGCCCGTTTACAATGGGCTCGCGAACACAGAAATTGGGAGGAAGAGAACTGGCGTTGTGTTTGCTTTTCCAATGAATCTCAATTCGGTATGAGGTCGGATATAAGACGTACTCGAGTTTGGACCTCTGGACGTCAAGAACGTTTGAAATTTTGTCAGGAAGTTCATTCATATGGAGGGGGAACAATAATGGTTTGGGCCAGTATTTGGATCGGTGGAAGAACCGATCTCATTTGGATCAGGGGCAACCTCAATGCTCAGATTTATGCGGATAGGATTGTTTCAGACGTGATCATCCCTCTGCGAAGCCGGTTGGATGATTTGTTTCGACTAATGCACGACAATGCACGTCCACATATGGTTAGAGTCATTACATGCGCTCTTGCCGACGCTCTCATCAACGTTCTGCCGTGGCCTGCTCAATTGCCAGACCTCAACCCAATTGAGCACGCATAGGATATGCTTCAAAGAAGAGCTCTGCCGAGTATGGATGCCGTGCATATCCCACAACAACTTTTTGACTTGTTAGAAAGAATGTGGGCGGCCATTCCTCAAAGTGATTTTGATGAACTGATTTTAAGCATGCCAAATGGCTGTGATTGTGTAATTCGTGTCAATAGTGGAAACACAAATTATTTTTTTTTTTATCTTTACAATAAAAAAATCCTCATTTTTGCCTTGTTTTTTTCCATTTAATTGACGACAGTAATTTAGGTTAATTTCCCACAAATTGCAAAAATTGTAATTTTCCTTAATTTTTACAAAATATAGGGATAAGTTGTTAACTTAAACATAGAAATTAAAGTAAGAAGCCAGTCTGGAAGACTAGATTTGATAAATATTAATTGTATAATTTTTTATAGTTAAAAATGTGTTTGATCCCTAGACACTTTTGATGTGTGTATTTGCCTATATTACATTAAAAATAAATCATTTAGGGAAGTTATTTAAAGTAATTAAAATAAAGCTATTAGGCAATATTATTATGGGTTACTCATAATAATAAGCATGAGCATGCATATTATAGTGTATACTTGCTAATATAATGTAGATATATATTATAGATATACCTCTGCGGTTTGAAAAGTAAATTTAGTATCATATTGCTTTGAAACTACTTATCAGGTTTTGAGTTGCTTCTGAATAAATATTGATCTCACTTTCAAAGAGGAGGACAGATGTATCACAGAGAGAAAGTAATTTAACTACATAAACTTTGATTTCATGATGAGTTAGGAAGACATATTAATTACTTATATTTCATATCTAAATCTGTAGTCAACAAAAAAAAATTTTTTTAAGTTATTAGAGCTCGACTTGACTCCAATCAAAATTTAAATGATATATATACATCACGCCGTATCCCTAACGGGGTAGTCAGAGAGGACGGAGCACCAAGCCTCGCGGTATTCAGATACTTCTTTCGCTTCCTCAAATCTCATCATTCTACTCACACATTTTCGCCTAGGTATGCGAGTGCTTTTGACATTTCCGTCGGCTAACACTCTAAGTATTTTGTGATCTTTGTAAGTCAGCCTTGGTCTTCCTTGGCTTCTTTTACCGCTCACTTTTGCTCTATATATAAAAGAGATAAATTTCCAAAATTCGGTTACAGGGCAAAAAAAGAACTACAATAAATCAAAATTGATCTGTTAATATTATAAAAATAATGAATGACGAATATTTAAAGAAAATAACTAAATACGGAACTCAGCACGGTTCAGGCAACTTCACTTTTTCACACTTTTCCCAAACAATTTTCCCCGCTGTATTGTAGCAGTTGAATTATGCATGGTGTACCGATTGACTCTCATTGGATTTACGACACGTGCATTGTACTTCAATACATTATAGGCGTAATATTTCATGGACTTAATAAACATTTTGTTAGGGATTAAAGTTATTATTAGGATAATCATAACTAATTCCAATATATACATGACATTAATGATACAAATATGTATATATGTACAATTAGTTATTTATTTAGGAAAGCAAAAATAGATGAAAAGCGGGCTAATTTTACTAACAATTGGAGTTATAAACCGCAAATATTTCATTGATTCCCAGTTGTATATACAATGTAAGTGCATTAAATACGGACAAAATAAGCAATGAAGAGCTACGCAGTATGACAGGGTTGCACGATAATGTTATTGTAAAAATGAAGAAAGGAAGGTTTGAGCACACGAATGAGCGATGAAAGACTGACGAAGAAAATCTATAGAGCAAAAGTGAGTGGTAAAAAAAGCTAAGGAAGACCAAGGCTGACTTATGAAGATCAAATACCGCGAGGCTTGGTGCTCCGTCCTCTCTGACTACCCCGTTGGGGATACAGCGTGAAGTTATGTTATGTTATGTTTAAAGTGTTTGTAGTGTTAGCCGACGGAAATGTCAAAAGTATTCGCATACCTAAGCGAAAATGTGTGAGGAGAATGATGAGATTTGAAGAAGCAAAAGAAGTATGTAAGGACCGCGACGCTTGGCGCTTCGTACTCTCTGACTACCCCGTTAGGGATACGGCGTCAACATATGTATGTATGTATGTCTATGTACATTAAATATATAAATAACCAATGAAAACGATACGTTTTGAGCGGACAATATTTATATCAACAAAAACAAAACTGAATCCTTTTTTATTTAATAGGTTTTAATACCAAACAGTTGCGTTGTCATTTACTGAACCTTAGGTATTTTGTGACAATAAGAGTTATATTACATCTTGATTTTGATTGCTTATGATTATTTTTTAAATATCATCATTGTTATTATGTCAATGTATGTATATGATATGAAACAGACGAAGGAACGAACAGACGGAACTATGAACACAATTAACGCATTTTAATGGATATTTTAAGTAAATTAGTATCTAAGACCTGAAACTTTTGTATATATTTATCTTTTAAGAGGATGATCATTAATATCTTTGAAAGAATAATTAGCTACAGGAAAAAGCTCATTTCTCAACTGTTCCGTTTGTTATTACATCCATCTCCCTAATTATCTTCATTTTCGATTTACACAGTCCCAATTAGTGCTGAGTAACGAGTCTACGAGTACGTTTCTACAAGACATATCTGTAAGAAACATTTTTATAAGTAATAATTGTAATAGACTGCATATCAACCCAAGTTAATTTGATTTTGAAACCAAAATATTTGAAAAATGTACCATTTTGCGGTCAAAAATTCGTTCGACTCTGCCAGTAGTAGATTGAAACTTCCCGTGCTACTAAAGTTTGTCCACTGCCAGGTAGGTTGGGGTGACTTATATTTTTGGATTAGTAGTATTAAAAGTTAAAGTCAAATCTAATTAGTCAAGTAATCCCAATCACAAGGTGTTTTTGGATGTCGAATCTACTTTAGTTTGGTAAGAAAAGAAAGCCTGGACGCTGAGGAAAACCAACAAGAAAGTCAAGTATAATTTTTTAACATTGGTTAAGCCAGTAAATAAATGAGCAGAGAAGATTATTTCCAGACTATAATTTTCTCTTCAACGAAATCATTTATGTAGTAGTGTGATTGTGTAATCTTTTCCGTTAAATGACTATCTTCCTGAGGTTATAATAACCAATTTATTATAACCTCAGGTTTGCTTCGGATATTTTTTTCTCGTGTACATAAAAATTTCAGAGATATATAAAAACGGTAAGGTGAGTACATCAATTTCTTTAAAACGATCTCTTAGAGATTCTCGTGCATTCATACTGTAGACGGCACGTGTTGCTCTTTTTTGTAAAAAGAAATGCAGTTAAATTGCTGATCCCCACAGCAGAAGACCATAAGACATTAGGTTTTGGAAATATGTGAAGGAATCGTCACTATATCCGTCAATTGCCTAATGCGTCTAATGGGATACATCGCGGAAGCGAGTTTATTAGCTACTAGTAGCGAACCATCTCGAGATGTATACTAGGATTCTGTTCACCCAGGTAAGGTCTAGGTCCTATTTGTCTAGTTTATTACATAATATGAAATTTGTTTATTACATACAAAGTCTATAAATTATATACATACGTAAGTATACATTACGCAGTTTTTAGCACTGTTGTACTGTTTAAATGTCTTGAGTTCGTATTGTATAAATATTAAATTAAATTATGTATTAATCTAAAGATCTTTGGAGTGTAAGTTAACCTTCAGAACTAGGAAATTAAAATTTTCCTACGGAATGTAATTTAATCAATCTGTTTATAAACAAGAATAAGAGAGGAATATAACACGTAAACAGATGAACAAACGGACACATAGAACTACAAGGCTCTCTAATTTAACTATCAAATATCAATTTAACTATCAAACTAGATGAAAAAGGCCCTAGACCAGAAATAATAGTGTGTATTGCAAGAGACCTGTACACGGTATTGGATGACAATAGAATGAAGAAGATAAAAATATAAACTTTTAAACTTTCGCGTTGCATTATAAAATATCTAAAACGCGAAATTTAAAGCGATTACTCTCAAGCAAACTCGAGACCACGTTTGCTTGAGACCACGGCTGATGCAACTCGGTCGGAACGTCAAGCCAAAATAAAAAGGTAATCGCGTTAAATTTCCCGTTTTAGCTATAAGATAAAAATAATCTAATATCTAATCCCGTAAATTCTATTGGCTTTAAAAATAATATTATTTTAACATCTTAGACTAATTTTATTTTAGAACGACAATTAAACACATTGTTATAATAGGAACGCCTCATCGAGGTGACAGTTAATGTTAATTACCAATCAACATTTAATGCACATTTAGTGCAGTGAATTTTTAGCCTCTCTTTTCTATATTACTGAAAGTGTAGACACAGTAGTACAATATATTTATACAAGAAAACCTGTTCGTTTTTCTAATTTTACACGTAAATAAGTTCCACATGTTTAGTTAATTTGAAATGTACTGTTTACTCCGAATTTTGGCAGAAGCATTTAACTAATGTTTACTGACACGCCTTCCCTTCTTTATTTTTATCTAGGTACAGAAAATAAAAGTTTATGTTATTGGAGTACCCAATTTCGGTAATACTTAAATATATGGAGCGCGAATGGAATGAACAGATTTGAATTGGTGTGTTGAAATCTGTAACTTGGATTGGCAGATGTTTCAACTTATGAGGGTCGGATGAAATAATCCGAAAAAACTTACGCCACAAATTTTGGCAAATGAGAGTAAAAGAAAAAACATACATACATACATATCTTAACGCTGTATCCCCAACGGATTAGTCAGAGAGAACGGAGCGCCAAGCGTCGCGGTCCTTACATACCTCTGTCGCTTTCTCAAATTTAATCATTCTTCTCACACATTTTCGCCTAGGTATGCACGTGCTTTTGACATATCCGTAGAAATTAATTTAAATTCTGTAAAAGTAAATATATTTTTGTTTTTTTTACACGACATTCGACTTTTTGAATAAGTGCAAACGATATATTGCACAACATTACGCAATACGTTATCAAACGAAAATAAAATTGTGACACTAGAACTGGAATGAGGGATGACCTGATAGTTAAAACGGGGTTAGCGCCACAAATTATTTTACCAAGCTCATGCTTGTCAGGTGTCGTGATGATTGGTTGTTATAAATCTTTGATTCATATATGACTTACAAGTGTTGTTACGATAATTTGGGAGAGAGAAAAAAATGAAATGCCTCAACTATTTATCTCTGCATAGACCGTAAAAGTCGACCAAGAAATAGTGCTTTTTAAAAGAAACTTGTAGGTGATGCTAGCAGGCTAGCAACCTATTACTATGGTTCTGATTTGCTATATCTGCTTAATATTTACTTCAAAATATCTGGTGAAATTATGATTTTAATGTATTTTGACAATTTACTCTGTCCACCCGGAATAAGAAAAGGTGTGAGTAAATAATCAGCAGTACAGTCCTATTTAACCTTGAAAACCTCTCATAAAGCTACGAACCAAATACTCTGGTTTTGTATCCACTAAGGCACACTTGAATTTACACATTAGTAACGCCATTTTGTCAACCATTTTCAATGCCTCCCACAACCTACACGAGTGTCCTTGTGTCTCAACTAATTTATGACACGATTTGACACAGTGTCTACTACTGCTGCGTTGTAGGAATACATTTTCGAACTTGAGTCGACCTTTGTAAGAATCCTCTTGAGATTGCTTGAAGATTGTGAGAGGTTTTCACTACGATATTGTTACTTGGAAATTATTTATTACTTTTTTTTTCTAATTATATTCAAATTTTTTTGTTTTGGTTTATAAAAAAATTAAATATTCATTAATATAGTCTACATAAATGTATAGTAATTTCAAGGCGATGACCAGAGCTGTCTCAAATTAAATATGTGTCTAGATAAGACGTCACATGTCTATGTTTACAAGAACATGGGTTAGGTTTGCCCGTGACAGGTTACACTTCTATCGTTGCTTAAAAAGCTTAACTTTAGACGATGGGATTTGTTTGAAATATCACTTGTACCTGTATTTGTACATTTGTAGCCACTTCGTACGACGCGCAACAAGATAATATATTTATATCGTTTGAACTAGAGCCAAAACATATTTTTATTTTCAAACTAAGCTGGCTAACTACGTAACTTTGATCTTCCTTGAATTTTAAGTTAGTAACTAATGAATCTCTGCCTGAAATAACAAAATGTAATTAATTGTCATTATTTTTGAACTTTTATAATGTTATTTAATAATAATAATAAATACGCCAGACAATACACACCAACCATCTGGTCTCAAACTAGGGCTTTCCCCGTGCTATGAGAACCAGACGACAACTACTACGGCCGTTTCCAGTACACTCAGACTCGAAACAATCTAGAAAGTTCGTTTTCCTAAACACGTGTTTTCGATTTCCGTATTGAATTCCGAAAACAATAGAAATATATTTCGATAACTCTATAACTGAAAAGGACTACTATCCATCATCATAATTATGAATGAAAGAAAATAAATGAAGGAACATAATTAACACAAAAGATGAGACGAAAAAATGATTGCAGAAACTGTTAAGAGTTTTATCTGAGAATAACAGTGACGACTTGTGATTTCCTTCGAGACTTCATTATTCTTGTTGCGAAACTTTCGTCTTTCACTAAGAAAAAATATCTGAGCTTTAAACGATAAATTCAACCTTCAAAATATTATTAGGAAAAGATTTCGCAAAAGCGTGATTTTTCTTGCTTTAAAATACTTTACTTTTTTTTTGAAGTAGACATTATAGATGCTAACATTAAAGGCATTTACAGCATAATATGATGCAGTAGTGCTGAAATTGAATATTCTACAGTGCAGCATATTTTATGTCCACTCCCAAAGCTCACCACTTAGTCCAGTCTTCGGTTTATCCGGCTTCGAATATCCGAAGACTGTCAACCACTTTGCCCAGATTGTTACTCCAATTCGCTATAAGATATCACACACACACACACACACACACACACACACACACACACACATCACATCACACTACGTTCGTGTAAACTCGGCCTCTACTTCAGAATTCATTTTTTTCTGTTTAGCCTTGCGGTTGACTAGTAGAAAATGCCACTTGTCATAAAGTCGGCTATTTGTACAACACTTTACTGCAATTTAATTCAATTAAATTTAAAAAAAATAGTCTGCCTCAGTTTCTATCAGTTCTTCGACAAATATCACCAGGACAGTGGCTTAGCCTGTAATTATCTGACCCACGTTAGTTACTTTGGTTCTCTGCTGGATTAATTCATTTTGAATTTGAATTTTGAGGAACGTCAGCTAGATTAGTTAGCATTTATTGTATCTTCTGCAACGACTTTTCCATAAGGGCGATAAGATTAATACAATCAGTATTAACACAAATAAAAAGAAAGGTACGATTGAGTATTTCGTTGGGATCTCATAGAATAATGGAGTCTGAAGGATACAAAGTGGTACTTTTATTCTTGATCATTAGCAACAAATAATAATAACTTGCTTTAGCTATATTCCATTGTGTCATTTTTATTCTCATCTCATTTGTTGTTGCCGTATGCTTAACAATGTATTTGGTGTGTTTTTTAACTGTCTTCCAGTCAAAGCTCCAAGTCCGTTGACTGACACGTGTTTCGCTTCTGAATTTAAGCATCCTAAGAAAATTCCAGATATTAAGATTTGATCGACTAACTAGAATCGATTGAATGACAATCGTTCAATAATTCGGTGTTAATTAGCTAAATAACATTCATTCAACTCTGAAATTTAGATCTCTTGAATTTTCTATTGATGCTTCGTTAAGGAGCTTTATTTTTGCTTCTGAAAAGGAAAAAATCCTTACGGACACTCAGCCGGACTTTACTAAAAAACCCTCTTCTTTTCTGTTAGCCTTAATGATTTTCACAATGTCACCGAATGCGTTAGGGAGTTTAAAAGCGAAACAGAACCCAATCAATGGGTTTGAAGCTTTGGGCAAAAGATAATTTAAAAAAAATCATTACTTGTAAATTTCTAAATGGATTTTTGCAAAGTAATACCGGAATCTGTAGAAGGATTTTTTGCCTAGTTATATATTTTACATTTCTTTGCTTTATATATAAATAATTCTCAAGAAAATTATGGCATTTGTTTGATCTGAAACTAAGTATTAACCTTTATATGTATAAATGTATCATAAATAATAAACGGGAGAAGCACTTAACGGCACTCAGATTCCAAAATTAACTTCAAGAAATGTAGTACTTTTCCTACACGAAACGTGGGCGGCAAAAATATAGTTTCTAAATTCGAACCCTGTATCGTATTAACATTAATCCATTTCAAATAAAAAAAGCTTTCCCAATGCGATACTTAAGGGCCTATGCATACGACGACATTTTCGTAACGCCGTCACTGCGTTTTGTTTGCGTTTATATTGATAGACATGCACACAAAACATACGCTTTGGTTTAAACGAGAATGATTATGTGAAAGTCATAGTGTGCGTACACAAGGCTGTCCCAAATAAGGGCAAAAATTTTTTTGCAAAATTTTATACGTATACATTCTTAATTTTCTCTATTTGATATTAATAACATAAATAAAAAATATTATTGCAATAGGATAACGATAACCCGTGTCGACTTGAGGTTAAACTTTTTAAATCAAGGAATTGTAAGGGATTATTGTAAGGGATTATTTTACTTCGACTAAGCACATCATACATGTGATGGCGGCAAGCCTAGTAAGCATTTCTCTATCAAGTTTATACTCAATGAGCACACAGGCTCCATTGCAGTCTAATATTGCTTTCCCAACAGCTTGTGCCTGTTCTTTGCCCGTAGATATATAATTATATATAGAGATTAGCACTTTCATTCACAGTTAAATTCACTTCACGAATATTATAAAACAATACTGCGAGAACTTGTCTGTTTGAAGAAAGTTTCGAAGCCGACGTTTGATGTTTGATATCTTTCTTTCAATTACGTGATTTCACCGACATGTTTACTAATTAAAAAATACGTATGTAACTGACGAAACAATAAGAAATTATAAGCTCATTAAGACGTAGGCGTGCGCGCTCAAGTAATCAGGTACTGACAACTTTAAATGCAAGTCGGCACGGGTTGCAGTGGTTTAAATTGCACGAAATTTTATTCGCAAATGTTTTAACATAAAACAAATACAAATTAGTGGGTACGATTTAAAAAGAAACGACTTAAATTTTTTTACACCCTAGCGTACGCCCCTAAAATAACATTTAACCAGTAAAAGAGTTCAATAAAATGTTTTCAATTTACGGAGAATTTGGAAGGGGTGTAATAAACACGTACTTGTATATTTCCAAGATAATGCTGTTGTCACTGATATAGCAGTCTTCATACATATACCCCACCTCATGTTCGATGAAGCGTTATAATATAAAACAGTATTCTTACACGTATTTCTGCATTTGCCTTGCATTTGCTACTGAAGTTGCAATTTGTATCGTAAGAGTGTAAGCAAGTCAGTGCTAGTGAAGTGAAATAGACATTTTAATCGATCGAACATGAAGACCGTTATATTTCTACCGATTTTGTTATTCGGAATCGTGAGAGGTGAAATTCATAATGAAGTAAGTAATTTTGTAATGAAAACATTTTACAAAAGAAAATTAGTGGTTTTGCGCTAAGAACATGAAGTCTTAGACAAAGATAATGGTTGCTAATGTCATACATTGATAATATTTGGACTACGAAGGAGAATTTCGTGCCCCTTATACACAGATGAGGGGGATGTTTAGAGAGGTGCAGCCCTCCCCCCCCATTAGGCTACGCTTACGTTCCCCGAATGTATCCGTATAAGCAAAATATTGCATAATTAGATGATACGTTTTTGTAATTTCTGATTCATTGATTCTTTCCATTAACGTTGAGAACTCTGTCATTTTATGCTGTGAATTCAGAAGTAAGTACTAGTGTTCCTGTATGCATTGTTTAACCACACTATGTGAAATCTATAGCTACGTCTGTGTGTACCTACATAAATATAATATCATATTAATGTGCTGACAGTATGCTTGATACCTGTGATGGCTTAGAACCCATCGTTTCCGTTTGAAACATAGGTAGCAATTTCTCAAGGTACGAAATTTTTTAATGTCTGCCCTTGGTTGATTCATTTCGGTAACCTTAGCCTACCCTAAGATACAACTAATATGATTGTGAAGCTTGTGTATTACTTCATATCTTCGCCTATGCAACTGTAACTATGCCTTTTTTAAAATTCTTTATGAGTTTCAGACGATCAATTTCACATTATGACAAAACAAAAAGATTTGAAAAAGTTACACTAACAGTGACCATACGAACGACATACCTACGTCAGATCGGAGAATTTACCTATTTTAAAGCGAAGCTCTTCCGTTGCTCTGGCATCACCGACATCAAAGAATCTACTGAAATGGCCGAGAATTAATTAGCTAACAAAATGCGGTTACGAACGAAAAACAATTTCCAAGACTTACTACATTTGTACGTCAGTGATCAAGGGTTAAAAATCATTTTTTTAAAACATCTGAATACTCTACCCCGTTAGAGATACAGCGTGAAGATATGTATGTATTTATGTATCTAAATATTATAATCATTTTTAAAGACAAACTTTTTTTTACTGGATTGTATTGTTGCCAGCCTGAAAAAAGTGTGCTAATTTTTTTTTTTAAATTGGTTGGGTAAACTGGTTTCAAATACAATAATTATTGTTGTTGTTGTAGTTATTTATATGGTCTCATACAAAAACGGCCTTAGTAGAAACACAATCAGATTACACAAACGTTCCTTTTTAAAGAGAGAAATATTTGTGACAAGATTTGAAGAAGCGAAAGAAGTAATTAAAAATCGAGATTTTTAGCGCTCCACCCTCTCTCACAACCACATTAGGGATATAGCGCGAGAATATGTGTTAAAATTTCTCTGACAGTAAAACTCAGGTTGGCTGGCAGTGAATGCCACTAGGCATTAAGTGCGCCTATTGTATGATGTAATATTTGTTCAATAAATAAATAAATATATATGTATGTATGCCTTACATATTATGTTCCTTTATTCCAATTTTGAAACGTATCACTAAAAAACTATCTACAAACTAATATTTTCATTTTATAACATGGACAATGCTTCTTTATGTGTTTGAACACATCATCGCGGTAAGTAGTCAAATGGCTGACAGCAGTAAAATGCTAACGATATGGCTGTTTATTCGCGAATGTCTCATAAAATTACATTCGCGCGCGTAATTTTAGCGAACGTTAGGCTCATGATATATTGTTCAATTTCCTTTGAGTGAGTAGTAAAACTCTTTTGATGACTGGATTATGGAAAAGAAAAAATTTACTGCTCCGTTACAACACACGGTACTTTATTTTTAAAACGTACATAGTTTAAACGTCCCAATGCCTGGAATAGGCTTTTTTTTTCATAAATAGGTATGACTAGTCATCTTTATTTTGTAAAAGTCGACCAAAGGAGGGAATTTATTACAGACATTCATATAGGCTATGGACTAGCAAAACATCACTACCTAATTTTGCTTTACCGTTTGTAAACCCAAAAGTATAATATGTCTACTTAGAAAACGAAACGATATTATATATGAATATAAGACGCCATAATAATTCTCGGTTGACAGGAGATAGGACAACGATAACCAATTGACAACTCGTTTAAAAATTCTAAGTTTAAATGCTACTCTCAATTTAAATAGAAACTTTCGGGAGCAATACCATCAGACTCTTCATTCATTACAAGCAAATCGCTTCACCACAACAATAGTATTAAGCACTTTGTTAGTCACACTACGAATCAAGATCCACAGTTATTTCACTAATTACAGTGATTACAATTATTTATTCTATAATACCTAAACGAAATCATGATTAAACGTATGTCTTCATGATTATTGCTAGTTTCGTCCGAAAATCTAACCATTCGTAATGAACAACAGAAAATTAATCGAAGTCTGCCTACGTGCTTTCCCTGCTCAGTAACCATATATGGCAATTAAAAGTGTCCCATAACGGTTGGTTTACATTTTTGTGACAAGTTATAAGCGTTATATACACAATTATTTTTTATACATGACGATACAAAGCTTAGGCGTGGCCATATGCATAAAATATTAGTTGACAATGGCTGATAATAGTTGACTAAAATATTTCAGTTAATAACTTGAAAATATGTACTTTATGTACTTTTTCAAAACTTAAAAGTAAAATTCATTTCATGAAGCTATTGACATAAAGGCTCTTTAAAAAATCGCGAACTATTAACGTCTTTAAAAGAGAAACTGTAGTACTGTATAATATTTGTCATTAGCTGTCAAAAATTTGTCACGCGACGTAACGTATATCAGTTTCATATATTTTATTCATTTCGTACTAACGATAATGACAGGAAATAGTGAATTTCGCTAAAAGGCCAGAAAAACATTCTGCTATTCATTGCCGTGTATATATTCATTCATTATATTATACATAAAGTAAGAAATCAATAATAAGCTTATTGTAAGTAGGTATAGATACTTTATTTTCATCTAACTTTGTAAACACATCTTTTAAAAAATAATCGTGTCATAAAAAATAGTATCGTGATAACCTATCTCCGAAATAAAATGTCAAAACTATTTAATAATACCAAACGAAATGTCTTTCATAACGCAATTATTATTGACAGATAAAACAGGAAAACATATATTGTTTTCAAATTATTCTGTCAAAACGCTATAGCTTTTAATTTAGAATCACGCTGTAATCGTATACCTATTTGAAACGCATAAGAGGAGAAAGTGGGTTACTAGAACAAATCTCACATATCGGCTCCTTGGATAAAATACCACGAGACGACTAACTATACATAACATAGGTATATATTAAAACATTTCTAGTTATTTTCAGGAAAATCACATTAGATTTTACTTACATTTAACAATTTCCATAATTTTCTCGATATTTATTTCGTCTTTTGATAAGGTTCAATAATTAAATTCAATGATTCTGAAATAGTTGGTTGGTAATTGGATGCATGCTAAAGGTTGATGGAAAGTATACTGAAAATAAGAAAAATATAGAAAGTAAGAAGTGAACACACATCACAGATGACATTTATTTCGCTCTCGAATTAAATGGCAATGGGCAGACCACCTACCTCGGTTCAGCGACCAAAGATGTCCGACGGAAATGATCTTATAGCGGGTCGCGAAGAGGTCGGCCTAGAAAGAGATGGACAGATGACATCATCGTTACAGCAGCAATAGAGTGGAAGAGCTAAGCGAAAGATAGTGAAAACTGGAGTAACATGGAGGAGGTCTTAGTCCTTATAAGTCCTTATCAAAGAAACAGCAAATTAAAAAAATATGTAAATAAATATTCGTCATATATGTGTATATATTGTTTATACTGCATATATATACTTCTTATAGACCATGTACAATATTAGATAAGTAGATATAACAGGAATAAAGACCTTATTATTATTATAATTATGAAATAAACTGGGATAAAAACACAGAGCTGCACTCCAGAACTTGAATAAGCGACGTAAGGAGCGAGAACTGCCAAGCTAAAATGGGAGTGGGGCGGCCATGTCAGTCCGATAGAAATGGATAAATGAGCTAAATATATCCCTTTTTGGATACCACACGATGGACACCGGCTCAGAAGCAAGCCTTGAAAGAGGTGGCGCGATGACCTGGACAGGTATCTGCGAGGATCGTAAGAGATTGCTAGGAATAGAAGGGTATGGTAGGAATTAGAGGACGCCTTCGGCCAGCAGTGAGACACAAATGTAGGTTAAAAAAACTTAAACTTAGCTCTATTCATGTTTTAGGATCTTTAAAGTGTTTAATACCAAGTTTTCAATAAAAGAATAAGGAAATCCCGTCAACAAAAACTTAACAGTAGTACAACTAAACTGTGTTTATACAATAATGGGTAGAATGAATTACCGCGTATTCAAGACACACAAAAGCGGATGTAATATATTATGCCGCATAAAATCGCAATCTTATCAAAGATTTGTCAATAAGACAGAACCACATAGCTACGTTCTTGTGTTGTTTGACTATAACTAGGAACATTCATTAATGTTTTTGTTTATAAAAGTTGAAAGGTCAAGTAAATATCGGTTAGCTAGTTAGGCAAACAGAATACAAAAATAAGAAACTTTCTGTAACATATATAGTATACAGTGGAATGAACCGTATGAGCAGTACAAGCCGCTGGGTACAACTTAACATTGTGCACACTGGTTCCTTATATAATACCCGCCCAGAAGCAATTTCTGGAAATTCAACCCTTAAGAGTCTAAAAAGCGACGTCGAAGTGAAAAAAATGCGATTGTTGAGAACCCAAAACTTCGTGCATAGAAACTTTTGAATAATTATTACCTAAACTTGTATTTATCTAATTTTATCAAATCCAGTAGTAGGAGAAGATTTAGAAAAGTTAAAAATGCGGTTTGTGTATGGAATCCATAAAATGAATAACAAAACACGGATTTAGTCACTTCGAAAAATCGACACCTGTTAGGGGTAAAAATGGAGATGTTCCGATATTTCTAAACTAAACTTGAATCGAAATAGTCATCAACAACGCAAACAATACTAACAGGCAAAATTATTCATTGAACCTAATATTTAATAGTATTATATGACACCAAGACTGACTTATGAAGATCAAATAGCCAGAGCTTATTATCTGATGGAAATGTCAAAAGTACTCGCATACCTAGGTGAAAGTGTGTGAGAATGGTAAGATTTGAGGAAGCGAAGGTAATGTGTGGAAACAGCTATACTTGGTACTCCATTTTCTTTGACTATCCAATTAGAGATGCAATGCGGACATAAAATTAACAGTAAAGCGATTTGAGGATTATTTGAGGTAAAACTCTTTATATTATGCTATCTTTCCTTCATTGGACTAATATGAAAAATACAAATATGAATAGGAAATATTGCTCTATATAACTTGGTCTCATACAAGAAAACGCTACAAAGCTATTTAGCAAAAACTAATGTTTGACGCCTATAATCCAAGATGGCGTTGCACGTCTCCCCTCCCAGGTTGAAAACACTACCCAAAATCTTTTCCACCCTACCTTTTGTAAGGTAAAGGCCTTTCTATCCCTCCTAACTGAACTACATATCTATTGTTATATAATATAGGGCATACAAAAATCAGATTACTGAAAAAAAGTAAGTCTGTGAACAGAGTACGATCAGCAATCTGTGTTAACAGTAATACTGAATACCTATTGGATACTAAAATGGATGGAACGCCAGAAAGATTGTTTGTTGGGGAGCCTCAATCATGTTGGGGATAAAAGGGTAAAGTGCGAAGCGCAAATCCCTGACAACCCATATACATGTTTGTTACAAAGATAACGAAATTTGCGTTGGGACAGATGAAGGTTGTAAACAGTGGTGAAATTGTATCTTGTAAACAGACTAGCTCTCGCCCATAACTTTGTTTGGGTCTTAGTTAATTGAATTGAATAATTGAAATTGACACAATAAAATAATCTATATATTAATATGTGAAGAGAAAACTTTGGTTCCCTTTTTAAAAAAATTGCGCGGACGGAGTGTAAAATTTGCTACACTTAAAGTTAATATGGAGAAGAACTGATATTTTTATGTAATATGTATTAAAAATACATTAAATTAATTAAATCCCTCGTTGTTTACGTTTATACTGCCAATGTCAAAAAGACTGTCAATTTCAAACTCATAATAGTTTGTAATCACATATATGTATGTACGTAACCTCTTTGGATCAAACAATCGCACTGTGTAGAGATTGTCGCCAAAGAGTTTATATTATATGTTTATATTTACGGTCGAATTTCGATCACAGGGCAACCTGTAGTAATAATAAATGCGCCAGACAATCACACCATTCATCTGGTCTCAAACTAGGAACTAGGGGCTACTAGGGGCGTCTCCCAGTACGCACCCAGACCTGAGACGATTTAGAAAAGATTCCTAGATTGACCCAGTCGGGAATCGAACCCGAAGCCTTCCGCGCTTAGCCACAACGCCTAAACCACCGCGTCATTGAGCTCGTCTAAAATAAATAAATAAAAAAGCCTTTTATTTCTTACCAAATTTGCAGTCATTAACATTAAGAATGTTAGTAAGTAGTGTTAATAAAAAAAGAAGATTATGTTAGTGTAAATAGTAGATTAGTTATAGTAGTTAGTACAATTGTTTAAATACAACAAATTATTTTTAATTTCTTAGTAATTAATGTTTTGTTAGTTAGTTTGTTGGTTTGGTTACTACTTTTTACTTCCATCTTTTCCATTTGTAAGAACTCCATTTTGGGTGAAGGCCTCCTCCAAAGATGCCCACTTGTGCTCTTGGTCTTGTGCTGTTTGGATCCAATTTCTTTTATTGCTTCCTCTAGCTCTATTAATCGATCGTGGGACGATAGAGTTCTGACATTATATGTTGCAATATGTATTTGGTTAGTTATTCTTCTCTTTGGAGTGTTTTGGTTGGAAGATGTTGAATGTTTCTTATTTGAGTTTGTGTGCTTATGTGGTGTGTATTAAGAGGAGGAGGGGCTTGGTTGCTATGCTTCTTGATTTCGATTGCTGTTATTAGGAGAATTTTTCAGAGTAAGAAAGCTTAGTATTCCTGGTTTTATAACTCCCTCAGATATACTGTTCGATCTTTCCTTTGTTGTTCCTGGTTGTATTGTTTTGTTCTTTTTATTTGTTCGTACACTTGTCTTGTCATTTGATATAGTGACATTTTCGGGTGAGGTAGGTTGTTTCCATTTCGTGTTGTTTTTAGTTATTATCAATTTATCATATTTAATTGCGGCTCGTCTAAAATGAATCATATTAATTGGCCACAATGACGACATTTAAGATTCCTAGATTACTCGCAAACGTGGGTAAAAAATAGTACTAATAGTGAAGCCGCACGAGGTAAAGGAGTTCTAGTCGTCTGCTGACGTGTAGCGACAATAATTAATTAAAAAAAAAGAAAATTTAGACAGATTAAATATGTATTTCAAAAACTTTAAAAAAAAATTGGATTTTTGTAGAAAAATAAATATAACTATTATTAACCCGTAGCCGAGAAAACTCGTAGTCGGCAGACATGAAGTAATGCCAGCTACGATTATTCTCGTAGAGTTTGTATTGACATTTATAAGAAAAGTTGGTTCTTGGTACTACAAGGAAGGTTGAATTTGGATAAGCCGGCATTAGCAAAGAAAACACATAGTAAAATCAAGATTGTAAGTTTAATTTGAAAAAAAATATGACCTTTTAAACTAAACTCGATTTCATCATAGTTTTTACCAACAATTAATTATGGTGGTTTTCAACGAGTGTTTTGAGCATAATTGGCAAAAGTATCTACTTTTTTTAAGAAACTTATTTTTTATGCAAAAAAAAACATAGTTTGGTTGGTTTTCTCTTCTTTCTCGTATACGATTAAACTCGTAACCTGGCATTGTAAACGTGATTTTTATTCCACTAGGATTATGCCGCCACTACGATAAATCTCGTAGGTTATAAAATATAATATGACGGCATACTACATAAAATCGAAATATTTGTCCGGCACGGATAGGGTTAATACTAAACAGCGATGATGTATGGATTGTTAAAATATTAACAATAAATAAAAGATCTTTACGAATGAAAAATGTGAAACTGTTTTTTATTTAAAGAATAAAACAAGTCCGTTACCAAGACAACAGAAGTTAGGGTTGTTAAAACATATTCATATAACAACAGGGTTGTCAACTAACTCTAACATGGATAGTCCCGAATGGAAAGTAGCTTGACTTCTAAGGGTATCACGATAATAGGTAATATTATCGTTGAACTCCTCACGATGATCCTTGTATTTACTTTTATTGATATATCTCCACAGAGAAGTTCTTTTATTATATATATATTTCTTTTATGTTTTCTTTTATTAATTTATTTTTGGTAAACATACAATATAAAAACACTTATAATTTTAAAACAATACAATAATACATACATCAGTTAGGTTTTCACTAATTACTAATATTTAACATTAAATGGAGCTATCTCAGTGAATTAAAATATTTACATATCTTCATTATTTCAATTTTTAAATTGAAGCCTAAATAATTCCAGTGTTCTTCATACCACCCTCTGATCCAACACTTGTCATCTTCCCTTTTTCTTTTCTCCGTCTTCACTCTACAAAATTCCTAATTTCAATCTTTTTTTCTTAGTACTGACTCCGGCTAGTACTAAATGAAGAGTACTTATTTTATATCAAAAGTTATTATACAAACTTATTTTATACCAAGTAAGGCTTAGTACTATAAAAAGGAAACATGCATGAATATGTCAAACATAAAAAGTCAAAACACATAATTTTATACACAATAATATAAGAAGTATTACACGAGTAACTTAAAATAAAGGTTCATTAATAAATAGGATAACAATACAGATTTTAGAATGACAAACAGAACAAACAGATGCAAACCTAGAGTAAAAGAATAAGTGACAAAGTAAATGGAAATATAATCCAACATTAGACAAGGTAAAGATTATTATACATTATAATACATATAAGAACATATAAGAATTAGAGAAATTAGAGAAACGGATAACTAATTGTTATAGCAGCCAAATGTCGTTGCTTATTCCGAATTATAGTGTACTTGCAAATTAGGTTAAATACATTACCTACCCTCTTAAAATCAATCCCATACTTGCAGATATTCGATAGATGCTGAAATCGCTTCCATGATCCCATGATACATTGCCATGATCTCCTACCCTCGTTATAATAAGGCTAACATAATAATGATGTTATTTATACCTTGCAACTGGTACCGTATTATTTCAAATAATGTAATGTAGCGTGTACATAGAGTTCCATTCAGTAGGCTATAAGTGCAGCTTGAACAGATACTCACAAAGACTTATATCAATCAGTTTTTCTTTTAAAATTTCTCCTAAGCGACGTGGCATGTGGGATAACAACAATATTATATTATTAACTCAGGGTAAACGTCATTGAAAATAAAAAAAAATGCACTTTAAAAATTAATTCAGAATGTATCAGATACAGTCATCGAGATACTGTTTATTAGCTATTCTGCGTTACTATGATGTGTATGTGATCTAATGGCATCCGTCTCTGTGCTAGTAAAGACTTACGAAGTCCTATCTATCGCTGTATAGTATGGATCCTTTGTAATCCAATTTGCCAAAAAGGTAAACAATCTTTTAGAGTCCTTTTAGATAAAGCAGATGCTACAACATAAACAATTGTTTTAATATGGAACAAAATTGACCAAAAAATGTCTTTATGGAAAGTAATCTATCTATACCAAAAATAATTTCAGGTATTTTGACATATTTAATTAAACGACATAAATGATATAAAATGTTATATTTCCTTTTGCAAAATTTGATTGAAACCAACTTTAGTTGATAAATTAGGTCAGAGGTTTTATACGCGGCTTAGGAATAATTCTGACAGTATTAAGTACTTTAAATGTCATAGCTGTATTTGAACAAGCAATCGGAAGTGTGTTTTAATTGTAAAAGTTATTGTTAAGACAATTTATCCATACTACAACAATGTTTGTTTATACACAATGTCGGTTCATAATTTCTTAATAGTACTACCTTTGGGAAGTACACGAAAATCTTTTATTGCTTTTGGGCAGTGATTGGCGAGATTTACGACTAAACATGTTTGAGAACGAAAGGCAATGTTTTATGCTCTAATCATAAAAATATTTACTATCATTTTATAGTTTACGAGACACTTTACTAGATAATAAACGTACCTGTCTTTTTTGTATCATGCTATATATCGTTAATGGGCTAAATGGCAAGGATCTATCCTTTTTCAGGAATTGTAGACTCGACGTATTTTTTACTGTTTACTCTTACTGCTTTGTTTACACAACCGATAAATTTGTACCACTTTTGGCAGTAAATATTCAAGCTTATAATTACATAGGTGGCAAAATGTAACCAGTTAGTTACAAGCTAATAATTTGAATAACTTTTATGTCTTGGGTCTAATTGCGTAATGACATTCAATAAACTCTAAAATGTCAAGTCAATACTATTTTTCTCAATAAGAGTAATTTTTTATGTTATTAGGCGCCTTTGAACTGAGATAAGCAGTTACTACATTGTAGGTATTTTTTTTCTCCTAGATGTACCTGATATAACTTTAGCGGCTGTCTGCAGCTTCGTTTGCGTGAAATTGAACAAAAAGTAAACTTGCCATTCCCAGAGTTCAGCTATCTCTGTAGCAAAATTCATTTAGATTCAGTTATTTAATCATGAAAACCCATGGTGAAAACATAACAGACAGACAGATAGACATTTTAGCGTTTATAATATTACTATAGATACAAATATCTGACTTAAAATAATAACGCTTAATAGTAGTATTTACTAACACGTGACATCAAACACATGAAGCAAAATCAATTCGCGTGCACAAAAGCTTATCTGCAGCTTTTCGATTAAAATGAGGAAGCTCAATCGTAGAACTTTCCTGTGGAATGCAACACTAAAAACTGGAATATCTATTTTAATGTTTTAATTAACTACATAAAGCTTCAATTATTTTTATTTTATTTTAGGAAGATACGAGCGACAAGTACGATTGCCCGACAAACGGAGCCATTTATGACTCCAAGTAAATTACGAGTTTAGTTTCGTGCACTTCGGTTTCCACATCTACATAGCTGTGATGCTGTATAGCTAGCTACATCTGAGCGGTATCCCTAACGACGTTCTTACGCCTCTTCATATCGTTCTTAACCTCATCAACCTCCTCACATATCACTCTTCTTGATTTCTGCGACCACTCACTTTCGCTCTATAGATTTCCTTCGTCAATATTTCATAGCTCATGCTTTTTTTTTTGCGCCCGAACCATCTGACCGTTGTTTTTTCATTTTTACAATGGACACCATCACCCAAACATGTCATACTGCGTGTCTCTTCGTAGCTTATCTCGTCCGCGAGAGTGGCACTACACATATTTCTAAGAGATCGCATTTCCTCTGCGCATTATTTAAGGGCTCCGGGTTTAATACGGAACGCACATTAATATATCAATATATATCATATATTTCAATATATATCCATATATCATGGGAATGGTAATCGTATTGCTATGACAGCATCGAACACAGGCAAGACCCCGAAGGCCCCTGTATGCCTCTAATGTGACAGGCGGGGATACCGTAGCCTTATTGTCCGATCTGGGCTACAGGATAAAACTACGGACTGTACTGTGTATCTAAGCAAGGAAACATCTTTCTATTACGTTAAAGGCACCAGTGAAAAGCAAAAAATTTAATCCATACATTTACCTAATAAAGCAGTAGAAACCGTGTCTCTGTACATTGAATGAATTTATTAAAAAATTACTGTGAGCGATAAAAAAAGAGTAACAGAACATAATGCGAATTTTTTAAAATTTTTGTTTGTCTGTATGTTCACGCTTATCTCCTAAACTACTAATCGGATTTTCTTACGGTTTTCACAGGTTGTAGGTACAACATTTAAGCTTTGTTTCATATAAATCGGATGACAGCGAGACAAATTATCGTCACTTAAAGGTTCTCCTCCTAAACGGCTTCACTGATTTTCATAAAATTTTGAATGGAAATAGATTAAGCCCCGGATAAGGACACAGGTTAATTTTTTTAATTCCACGCGAACAAATTCGCGAGCAACAGTTAGTTTTATATATTGGTACTGGAAAATTAATAACAGACATAGACTTAAGTTCAATTATTATACATGTTAATGTATACATATAATATATATATATTGCCTAGAATACTTCGAGATAAAGTTTAAACACAAACACATTTAAACATCAAAGCGATAAAAACATGAGCCGCCAAAATACTGTGATTACGGTATATTCAATACGACGTATTGAGTATCTATTAGGTATAACTGCAATAACTCGAATAATAATAACGACATCTATTGAATACCCACCCTTGAGTTGATCTAAACAAGAAAACAGTAGGTAATGAGTGGATGTTTGCGATTGTAACAGGATAATAATACTGTTCTTTGTAGTTACTTGGCTGGCAAATTAGTATTGTATGGCACAGACAAATAATTCTTGTTGTAAATTGTAATTAACTAGCTCTTCGTAGCTGCATAGATTCGTATATTTTTGTTTTATTTTAATCGAATTTATGTATTATTACTACCGCTTTTCATGAATCAATTAAAAGCTTTAATTACTTTTTCTCGATTATATTGCTTCTCGAATTAATATTATGTGAACGAAAATGCCACTGAGTTTCTTACCTTTCTTCTCAATCTTACCTAACCTAACCTACCTACCTAGATAACTTGGCTAGATTTCCTAGAGATTTCATTCAAAGATTCGTAGATAGATACATTTTCCTAGATAGATAAAGCGATTCCTAGAGATTTTCTAGAGAATGGTAACTACTATTCGAGAAATTCAAGGCGGAATTAAATAAATATTGAAGTCTAACACACAATTTTTCCTTGACAACCGGCAAAAATATTTTCCATTCATTTTCATTCACGCAACATTAATTTGAGAAGCAAAATCATTTATTGAGAAAAAGCGCCCCATATTTTACAATCAAATATTGTACTTATTGCAAACATAGCTTACGCTAAGGGTATACAGAGCGAACAGGTTTGATAATTATTTTTGCTTTTTAGTGTAGCATTTATATAAGCATGTTTATGTCTCGTAATTATTTTAGCATATTACTTATGTGGTGAAAGTGTGTAAGAAGAATGGTGAGATTTGAAAAGACGCAACAAGTATGTAAAGACCGCGATACTTGGCGTTCCGTCTTCTCTGATCACGTTAGATATACAGCGTGACAAAAGTATGTATAGATGTGTTTTTATATTTCATGTATGATGTGCGTAGTTTGTGTATTCACTTCGTGTGAACCGAGAGCTTGGCTGCGTACGTACTGTTATCGTATCGTTAGAAACAAAAAAACATGAACTTACATAATTTCTTTCTTTTTCGCGTTTCCTTGATCTTTACGCATATCTAATGAGAGACATAGGTTTTTCACATACAACATTCCCTTTGTCTGGAAGATATTGCCTTATTGTGACTGTGTTTCTGGATTTATATGAATGTTTTTTAAGAAACACAACATGTGTGTTTTAGATAAAAACATCAAAGAAAAAGCGAAAAAAAAAATAATTGCTTGTGTTGAAAAAATGTTCTTCGTAAAAGTGGACTAACATCTGAAGGAATTGATGAAGGAATGGATACAAAAAATTATTTGTCACTTTAGTTACGAAATTGCTCTCAAGTTACCTCAATTCTTAAATTTTACGTAAATTTATTGAGGTTACAAAGTCTTAAGTAAATTTATAGGATTTGAAAAAGACGTGTAATATTTATTTTTATTACTGATAGTTTTTTAAGTACGAAGAAATGTAATGAAATAAAAATTTAGTATGTAATATTACTGTGTTTTCAGACATCGCAACTCACAGAAGAATCCTTGAAAAAGGGTCTTAGCAGCAAATGCGGGGCAAAAGATCCATCTTCGTGCATCGCCATTGAATTGGTTGGTTACGTAGATAAGATGCTGAGAACTGCTTCATTCCAACTTAGTGACGATGTCATGATTGTCGATGAAAGGTACTTTTGATTTATTGTCATTTTTATTTTATTATTATTATTATTAATTCAGAAAAGTTCGCTTCCTAAATTGACCTAACCGGGGATCGCTCTCGGGACCCTAAGCTTGGAAGGCAGATGTTCTACAACCATGCCAACGAGCCAGTTATTATTTGTCAATATACATGAATAATTTTTACAATGAATAATCATCGGTAGCTTGTAACGGAATCATTTATGTGTGTTGCAATTAACATTAATTTATATTGAGTTTGATATTTGGTTCAGGCGAGTATTATTCGCTGGGCGCCAAATCCATGGTGAGGAGAACGAAAACAATTACAACGCACGACGTAAGAGAACTCAAGACAGACCAGTCTTTTACAGACATTCAAATTATTTTGTGTGTTTTTATAACAGTATTGCGTTTTTATTACAATTGTAAGATTTGTAGTATTGTGCTGATAATAGGTAACAGTAAACATTAACAAAATTTTAATGCAACTTTACATATAAAAGCCTAATAAATTTTAGTAACATAATAAATTTGTTTAACCTAAAATAGAAAAACAACGTTCAATGATCACATAGAACAAACAAGCTACAATTTTACTAGTAAATAATTTATCTAAAAATTATTCTGAATAGCCTAAATTTACGCTAGAGTACAATGGGTGTTAATTTTCGCAGCATAATCAATCAAGTGCTGCGGATAGTACAATCAGTGATTCGAAATAGTCAAACTCATACCTTCCGGTTTCCAAACATATAACATAACAATCATTTGAACCGTACAAAACTAGAGGATGCCCGTGATTTCGTTCACAACAATACCTACTTGATTGACCTACTTTAGGGACTATGGATCACCCACGAAATTGCCTAAGTGTCCGTCTATCACTGTCGGTTTCTTAAAAGACTATTTGATGTAAACGGTTGATGAACAGTTATAGACAGCGGTGGCCCAAAAACAGACGTTAACTTCAAAAGTTGAGTTTTGCCTTTTCGTATTGATTTTGAAGGCTTAAATAGAAAGTTATAAAATCGTTTTGTCATCGAGTGAAATATCGAATGACAGCTTTTTACATCACAAATTCAAAAATGTGTAATGTAGAGCATAAATTGAAAATCCACGTAAAAACTAACCATGGATGACCCTAGCGAAAAGTACAGCTCAGATAAATCCGAAATAAATCATGAATATTGAGAATACTTTGTAATCGTACTTGAAACGAGAATACTTTGTAATTGAATCGTACGGAATTCTCTGAGTGCGAGTGAAAGTATTTATTGTTCGAATTTTGAAAATTCTCAATAAAAATTTTTTCTCAACTTCATAATTAAATTCTCAACGTCATAATTTTAATTAGTGTTCTAATAAAATATAACCGTTGGTAATATTATATTATTACCGTACATACAGTAGTTTTATTTATTTTTGGAATGTCTTTCATCTAAAAATAATTCAACTACTCTGGTAATTGAAAGTATTCGGTTACTTTGTTAACAAATATGTTCAGCCAACGAACCGTGACATTTTGAAGATTCAATTTGAATTTAATCCCTTTAAAAACACTTGATTTGGTCATGATTTGTTTAATTAATAAAGTTATACAGTGTACTCTAGAAATTTCGTTCCGAGAATAAAATTTTTTTCGATCTCTAAGTTAATTTCATTTAATAATTTATTGTTACTGATTGAAACGAAGAACTAAATCTTGTTTGAAATAGTATGTTACTTAACATCCACAGTGAAGTAAAATCTATAAAGTTTAATAGAAATATTCTGAACTTAGTAGCAGAGATTTTCTGATCTTTCAAATTTTTTGACAAGAGTACCTAACTCTTCCAAAATTAATTTTTCCTCAAAGGGGCAAGACTGACATATTATGTTGTAACAGTACAAACTAATCGTATGTAGTCTATCCAAGTGGTACCAAATAAATTGATTGAGTTATTTTCGACGGGTCTAAGCCTCTTCGATACACAAGCTTGTTTTAATCTACTCGTAAAAAAGACAGATGGTTTATATTTTTTGCGAGTTTAAAGGTTGACGTTTTGTTGTCTAAAAACTTAGACACTAAAATGAAAAATTATTTAAGAAAATGACGGTTAAAACGATACAGAATTGTTTTTGTGTAGGTGGAGCTTTTCATTTAGACTTTTAGAGCTTGTAATACACAATTACACTGCATTCAAAACAAGAAAAACAAGTTTATAAAAGTTAAATACTGTAGTGATTTCAAAAGTGTAACTTGAAGGCAACACTTACTTAACTTTGAATAAATACGTATTATTACAAATAATGAAACGTGTAACGATTTCGTCATACTCTTCTGATGGATTTTTCTTTTCCTTCTTTTGATAGCCGAATGTAATGATAAGCTCGCGATTGATAGGAGCTTTCATTTATTTATATCAATAATTTTAGTTCACGTTACCCTTTTGGACTGGGAGAGCAGTAATTAATACAATTAGTATGTGCCAGCTGGTAGTTTTTCCACGCAGGTCATGAATGCCGACTAAGGACTTAATATAGAGAAATTTTGTAAATAATGGGATAACGATCTATTATAGTTTGATTCCACTGGATTATTACGTAAAAATTGACACTTATTGAGTCGTACCACAGTAACGTGACGGGTGCCTGAATGATAGCACGTATGGTGACATTACGGTGCCACGTCGGTAAAATGTCATTTATTGCAGAAGTAGTACAAATGATCAGCAGTTCACCGATTACTTGACAGAGAAAGCACTACTGATTTGTGATACCATATATTATTGCTCGTTTTGAGTCGAGCGAAATTCAGCGAGCATGCTCGCTGCAGTTAGGTAATAAGTTAGCCACTTTGGCGTCTGTGAGCTCAAATATTATACTTATTGCTCGAAGCGGCGGCAATGTGGAGTTGTGTTGTACTTTGAAGCTCTGTTTATCTCACACACGAAACGATGTGAAGTTACGTATTTATATGTATAAATATATGCAACTGAAAATTTAAATTAAAAATTTTTCAAAACTGTTTAAAATTGGAAACATCAACAAAACAGATTTTTTCGAATTGCCTGAATTAAAAATATATTTCATGTAGATAGTTGTGCAACTTGTCACATTAAAGAACTGCGAACAGATTGATAAGAAGTAGAAGTGACTGTTCCTAATGACTTAATAGCACCTCAGATTGCCTCTCTCTCTTCCTAACGAGATACTATTACGAAGGTGTGAAATTCATGTGAGTGTTAATTTTCCGAGTAATTCACGCATCATCGCAACCGAAATGAAATTACTTTAGCAAAAACGTTGTATTTGGATAGATAGTCTTCTTTCGTAATATAACTTTCGTAGGTTAGGTTAGGTCGTAGTTAAGGTAGTTAGGTTTCGTAGTACAAACTAAAGAACAAAATGTCTGTAAATTTACGAACGAACAATACGAACCATGTACGATGTATTTTTTTACAGTGTTGTATTATAATAATATGTCAACGCTAAGTAAACGTACAGATATCATGAGCTTTAGCTTGTTTGAACATAGGTATTTGAAGCTGTGTTCTGTTGATTTTAAAGTTTCTTTCGAAAATAATTTGTTATAACGCTCTATTTCTAGCAATGGAATGGCAGCTGAGACTCCCATAAAATCAGACTCTCTCGCTCGAGCGGGTACTACGTTGGAAGACCAGGCACAGCGACTCATTGTTGAAAAACTGTGGAACTTTGCAACGACAAGGTCAATAAGGTGTAGAATGTTTGATCAAGCTGACCTTGTAATTTCTGGAAAACAAGAGAAAGATGGTAATTTTGGCGTAGGTAAGTTTCATTTTTAGAAAGTGAAAATAGTAAAGCCGAAAGTAAAGTAATAAAGATATTATTTTAAATTTAACATAAATTATAACGAAATACAAAACAAAGTGTAAATATATATATATATATATATATATTATAAAAAAATAATAAACGTCAAACTTTCACTTCTTCCAAGAATAAATCTATAAATGCGATGAATTCACTTGGAAGCAAAGTTTAATATAAAATTTTAATTAATTTCAGGTCTATCAATGAAGCCACCGAAAGTAATCCAAGAGGGACGAGGAAAATACAAAAATATCGGTCCTTTCATAGCCGCCGCAGCGGTGAAATTTGGTCTTTTAGCCGCTTTGACCTTCAAGGGCATAACTCTAATGGTTGGAAAGGCGTTACTGATCTCGAAGATAGCTCTTCTTCTGGCCGCGATAATTGGATTGAAGAAGCTATTTTCCCCGCAGGTCTGTTCTATTTGATTGACTGTTTCTTTTCTAAAGCTTTTTCCTTCTTAAAAAGTTACTAACATGTTTAACCATAATTCAAAAGCTGGAGAACGGTGACTAGGTGACAAATTCAAGGCCTTCAAGTTCAAACACCAAATCGAGAATGTGCTTTTGTGATTTTTCCAGAATCAAAGTTCTTCTCAATTGGAATGACTTCAAGTATCTTGAAAATAAAAGTGAATTTTAGACATTCCTAGTGTTATTTATCTTGAGTGCGACCAAACCTGAACCAATATTTGGAGAATGCTAAGTAGTTTACAGTAGCGATGTAAACACTATAACGTTTCGTACTCACTAACAGTACCAATTAGTCGTAAATTCTAATTGTAATTCAACTGAGTTAATCACCCCTTATATGGCAGGTAGAATAATGTAGGAGTAATAGGATACGTATGAAATTACCAGGACATTTACTCACTAACAGTACCAATTAGTCGTAAATTCTAATTGTAATTCAACTGAGTTAATCACCCCTTATATGGCAGGTAGAATAATGTAGGAGTAATAGGATACGTATGAAATTACCAGGACATTTACGTCATGTTGTTATTAAATCTTGTTCGAATTCCTGTTATATTAGGATTCAAGAATTCTTACTTGTAAATAATTTGAACAATAGATTGTAATGGAACGAGACGTAAATGAAGTTGGCAATTTATCTTTATTAGCAGAGTAATTTTGCTTCACGCAGTTTATCGATCGGAAAGGAAGAAAAATAGAATAGATTCTTCCTTTTTTTTCTTTCTTTGAGGCGTGGCACACAGTTTAACACATTTGCCAATGTCACGTATTAATAAGTAGAATCCAGTAAAATCACAAGTAAATTCGTTTTTTCTTATCGTAAAACTCCTCCAGTAAAGTGATAGTACGCTATACTGAAGTATAAAGGACTTCTTGGAAGAGCGTGAGAACTATAGCTATACATGTTTATTTAGACCTACCCCATTCATTTCACTTATACAGAACTTTAAAATACAATACACTATCACTTTTGTACTTTAAAACTCCCAAAAATTAAAAAAATAGAAAATCTAAACAAAATGTCAACCTCACTTCTCCCGTTCCCGCCAAAAAGTCCGAATAAATTCTTAATGTATCGTGTTAAAATAATGTAACTGCTGTAGGGTTCTTAAAAATTGTCGTAAACCTATTAATTAGTTAGGAGTAATGCGAGAAGTTTTGATAATTTTTGTAGCTACCTTGAGCTATTTCATTTTCGTAATCTTAAACAAGTGATCGTTAAACTTTAAGCTGAAGAAGTGTATCATTTCATAGCGTTCTATATTTGATTTTCCAAAGGTATGTTGTGACTATTACGCTGTAATTGTATTTATATTCCAAATAATTTGTTTTACTTTATAATTTCATTGGTTTACCATCCCTAACAATAAAGAGAACGAGACCCATTTGTTTTAAAATTCAAATAATGGATGTGTGGCTTTCCTCATTGTTGGTTTTGCAAATGTTATTTGTCTTAGCTCGTTAAGTCTACAGTTTGGGTTGGTATGGAAATAAAGGAAGTGTATAAATATCTAAATGTATTCGACATACGAAACATGTATGAAATTTATTATGTGAATATATCACATTACGTAAATTAGTTACTTCTGGAACTCGAAATAAATGTTGGCACGGTGTATATATACATTTTAACAGGGTTTTTCAAAGATAAATTTGTCATTCTATTTCCCTTTCAGAACAAAGAGACCATCAATGAACTTGTTCATTATTTTGATGATTTACTTTACTTTTAACCATAAATAGAAATCTGCAGTCATGGTTTCTGATTGACTCATCGTTAGTTGCGTTCGTGCAATCGATTTCAGGTGTCCCTCATTTTAAATTTATATATAAATTGTACACAAAAATTTCCGTCTCTTATTCCTGAAATCTAGTACAAAAATTTAATTTGTTTAAATGTTATTATGCGTGGTAAAGCCATGCTCCATTAAAGCACTAACTGAGTCGGCTCATCTAGTGAAATACCACCCTCTCACAGAATATCGGCGTGAAATAACAGCATCTATTGCTGTTGTGTTTCGTTCGGTGAGTGAAACTGTCAGTAGCACATCTCCGTCCTCGCCCTCCTTTCCTTAAAGGCCGGCAGCGCTCCCATAATTGCCCGGACGTTGCGAGTGTCCATGGGCGGCAGTGATCACTTTCCATTAGGTTACCCACTTGCTAGTTTTCCCCCTCTTTTTAAAAAAAAAAAAATTAAGAACTAGCTTTTTCGTCTATTAATACTGCTCAGTTTAGTTTATTTGCTATCACGTTGTTAAGCATTCAAAGAACACATGAAAAAAAAATCTAGAACTTAGCGAGATATTTGAACACGTATAATGTACAGATTTATTGCTATATTATATACCATTCTTTTAGAAATTCCAGTCATGACAAAAAAGTCCGGAACTGATAACTCTAAATTATCTATTTTACATATTGTATCATAATTTTTTATCGATCCTTACAAGACCCTTTATTATCTAAATTATATGTTAAAATTGGGTGCTTCTAATTTTGATTATCTGTTCTGTTCTTACATGAGATACATCTAGATGCAAAAGAGGAAACGCATTGATTTCTCTTTGTTCTTTTTTCTTTCGTTTCTAATTAATACTTTTAAAAATGCTTTATACATTTTTGTTTGTCATTCTTTTTTATAAATATATTAGAATATCGATTTCTTGGTTATTTATAAATACTTTACGAAACTCCTTGTTTTAATATATCGGAAAAGTTTTGTGCGACAAATTCCAATTCTTTCAACGTTTTGTTTGAGAACTTCTTTTCTTTTACTATTCGAAGTTCAGTTCCCAACTCTATACATTGTTCTTGCATTTACATTGTGGATAATAAAGTTTTAACTCGTAGGGATAATTGCCCTTAGCCCTTATCCACATTAACCTTTTTACTAGAAAAGTCTGCAAAAGAAGCTGGGATACGCAATAATTCAGGGTTCCGTAGCAATTTCGGAGAAAGTAATTTAATTCAATTTTTGTCTATAATTTTGGTCTTTATTTACTGATTTACGTTTCTTACAAAGTTTCAGTTCAGTAAGTGTAAATATGGGTGAACAAATTAGCTATAAT
The DNA here is from genome assembly GCA_907165235.1 of Zeuzera pyrina. Taxonomy (NCBI): domain Eukaryota; kingdom Metazoa; phylum Arthropoda; class Insecta; order Lepidoptera; family Cossidae; genus Zeuzera; species Zeuzera pyrina. Next base: position 11,492,236 of record OU015639.1, on the reverse strand, counting down.
ACACACACAGACGACAGGCGGACATGACAAAACTATAAAGTTTCCTTTATTTCAATATAGCCTTTGGAACCCTAAAAATAAGAATTATGATTTTTGACAAGAATTTTTGTTTTGGCAGTATATGCCCCAGTGTCCTCTGTCGGTTTGGCTGAACTGGAGCAGTTCTGGGAGAATGTTAGAGAAGTTCTAGCAACGGTTGAAGAGAACGAAAGAATTGTTGTGTGTGGAGACATGAATGGATGGGTCGAGACAGCTCGAACAGGATTCGAGTCTGTCCTAGGCAAATATGGAGATAAGAGAGTGAATGATGCTGGTAAGATTGTGTTAGGACTGTGTATGGAAAAGGATCTTTTTGTGGCTAATACCATGTTTGGGCACAAAAGGATCCATCAGTACACGTGGGAAAGAAAGGGTGCGAGAAGTATGATTGATTTATTCCTGGTGGATAGCAGACTTAAGAAGCAGGTAATGGACACAAGAGCGTATAGAGGAGCCGATCTCGGGACGGACCACTTTCTGGTGATAACCAGAATAAGGGGTCTGTTCGCAGCATGGCGACATCGCGTAGTGTCCAAACCTGCAGCGGTTAGTCGCATTAAAAGCTGGAAACTGCAGGATGCGACCACCAGGAATGAATATGAAAGGGTATTATCCAGTAAGCTTGATGATAGATTGAAAGTGATGAGCGATGATGTTGAAGAATGCTGGCAGAACCTTAGAGATAGTATGATTGAGGCTGCGAAAGAAGTGTGTGGAATGAATAAGATTGGGAACGGCAAAAAGCGTGATGTGTGGTGGGATGATGAGGTGAAAGTGGCTGTGTATAAGAAAAAGAAAGCATGGCGAGACTACCTTGCTACTAATGACTGTGGTATGAAAAATTTGATGAAAGACAGGTATAAGCTGCAGAAAGCAGAAACGAAGGCACTAGTGAAAGAGAAGCGTGAAAGGTGTAGGGTGTTAGATGAAAACAAGATGTCGGACAACTTCGAGGAAAATTCCAAATTATTTTGGAAAGAAGTACGTAAGTACCGAAGTGGTCCGGCACCTTGCAGAATGAATAAAGTGCGTTCGAAAGAAAACAACCTGCTTACAAATAAAAAGAATGTTCTGCAGCGATGGAGTGAATACTATGGAGAACTGTATGAGAGTGGCGACTCCGTCTCTGATACTGAGAGCGATTCTAATGAATTGCCACACTCGGGCCAGGGACTGGAGGATGCCATTAGTATGAAAGAGATTGAGAAAGTGATAAGAAGTTTGAAATGTGGAAAGGCTGCGGGAATTGATGAGGTGACTGCTGAGATGATCAAGTATGGTGGTCCTAGGGTCTGAGATGCCTTCTGTGCACTCTGCAACCTTTGTAGGCAGAAGAGGGAGGTTCCAGAGGACTGGCGCACGGCAGTCATAGTACCTCTATATAAAGGGAAAGGTTCCTACCTAGACTGTGCGTGCTATAGGGCCATCAGCTTGGTCAGCTTAGCGAGTAAAGTCTATACTAAAGCATTGACTGAACGTATGAAAGGCGTTTCAGAAAGATATTTGTAGGAGGCGCAAGGTGGATTCAGGAACGGTAGGGGTTGTATGGATGAGATTTTCTCGCTTCGCGTTATCGTGGGGAGGTTTCTGGCTTTAGGTCGGAAAGTTTTCTGCGCTTTCGTGGATCTAGAGAAAGCATTTGATAGAGTAGTCCGGAAGAAATTGTGGAGTCTTCTGCCTGAATATGGCGTGGAGGGCTCCTTACTGCAGGCTGTGAGGTCATTATATCGAGACCACAGAGCCTGTGTAAGGATAGACGGGGACATGTCGCCCTGGTTTGAAGTCTGTTCTGGTGTCAGACAGGGCTGCGTGATGTCTGCCTGGCTATTCGTGCTGTATTTGGACAGTTGCCTCCAGAGATTGAAAGGTAATATGAGTGGTATGGGATGTGGTGACACAGTGGTAAACTGCCTATTGTACGCTGACGATGCTGTGCTAATAGCACCATCAGAAGCAGAGTTGCAGACACTAGTCACGTGCATGAAAGAAGATTGTGAAGTAAAAGGATTGAAAATGAATGTGAACAAAACTAAGGTTCTGGTGTTTGAAAGAGAAGCGGTACAAACGAAATGTGTGATTTGTGTAAATGGAAAATGTCTAAAACAGGTGAATGAAATTGTGTACTTGGGGAGTGCGTTTTCGAGGGATGGAAGATGTGAGTTGGATGTGGAGAGACGGGTAGCAGCTGGCAATAAAGTGAACGGTGCTCTGTCCGCATTAGTGGGTAGTGTGAATATATCTAACACTGCTAAAATGGCCATCCACAATGCGGTGTTGGTGCCAACTTTGTTATACGGTAGTGAGGCCTGGATATGCCCAAAATCGAGTGAAAGTATGTTAAATGCTGTGGAGATGCGGTCTCTCAGAAATATGTGCGGTGTCACGCTTGCTGACAGGATAAGCAATGATGAGATACGCAGTATGACAGGGTTGCACAACAGTGTTATTGTAAAAATGAAGAAAGGAATGCTTAGATGGTTCGGGCACATGGAAAGAATGAGTGATGAAAGACTGACGAAGAAAATATACAGAGCGAAAGTGAGTGGTAAAAGAAGCCAAGGAAGACCAAGGCTGACTTATGAAGATCAAATAGCCAGAGTGTTAGCAGACGGAAATGTCAAAAGCACTCGCATACCTAGGCGAAAATGTGTGAGGAGAATGATGAGATTTGAGGAAGCGAAAGAGGTGTGTAAGGACCGCGACTCCTGGCGCTCCGTCCTCTCTGACTACCCCGTTGAGGATACAGCGTGAAGTTATGTTATGTTATGTTATGATTTTGGTAATACGAATGATAATATACATAGAACATAGAATAATATTTAAACACTTGGAACGTTGATTGTAAAATTTAAAAAAAAATGTCAAATCTGTATCAAATACTTTACGTATAAAATTAATTATTTACTTTCAGGCTATCATCAATAAGGATTAACTAATGCGGTGACTGACACTAATGGACTTAACGGCGATGTGGACATATTTTAGTTCTAACCTAATAACATGAGCGGAAGCGATTTGGATCAGTAACAGTTTCTTCGGAATACTAACTCATTTGTTTAGAACGAGAATGGACGTGCTTATTTTGGTTGAAGAACTAAATTTGGTAACAAACTGAAGATTATAGCGATAATGATGAAGTGTTAAAGACTAAATTTACAATAATTAATTTATTTTCTAAATTTCCATATCGAAATGTTTCACACAAAACGTTGTAAGCGATGTTTTGTACTTTTCACACTTGTTTTTTTTTTTTTAATTTCAAATAAATCTGGGTGTTAAAGACTGGGTCTCCACCAGTTCAATATGTGGTACCCACATTACAAGCTCAGGACTTAATCTGGTATAAACAATTGCATTACTATCTAATTGGCTCTTTTGGTGCTGAAACTTTTTTTTTTTGTTGTCTACAATTTATTTTCGGCCAATAAAGAGTAGGGGTGTAACCATAAAATCAAGCATAAGAAAAAGTTAAAAATCCCAAAATCGTAAACAGTTTGTTACCAAATTCTATGGTTTTAAGTAACCCACTAGAATATAATGTAAATAGTTGTCACATTATTTATTTATTTATTACTAACTTATAACTTGTTATGGTATTGCATTTAAATAAAGAAACGAGAATGCATTGTATTATTAGTGTTTCATCTGAAATAATAATTAACCAATTAATTATTCCACCTAATACAAACAAAATAATAATTATTAAATCGATGTTTACTATCATAATTTTTACTAATCTGTTAATAATAATAATGATACCTTGATAATCTATTTTATAAAAAAATCACATAAATGATAACCAAATGATAACATAAATGTTAAAAATTTCACGACTTGTACATACACATCTTACAATTCTAAATGAAACGGATCAACATAGACCTGTTTAAATTACAATTATAAGAAATGATAACATATTTAACATAGATGAAGATATTTATGTAGAGACTGTAAAATCGAAAAGGTTTCATAATATGTTTAGAATGGTATGAACGCAGATGTATTTATGTACTAGCTTCTAAAGTATTGAATTGATTTCGATGCTTACATACGCTACTATATTAAATAAATAGAGGCCCGTTCCGACTTCATCCGAGTTGAATACGAAATATATTTACTATGTTCAACTGGAATAATGTACCTTTCAAATGGTGAAAGAATTATTCAAATAGATGCAGTGGTTCCGGAGATTACCCTCCACATATAAACAAACATACAAAATCCGCTATCTCTCTTTCTCTCTCTTTGTAATATTAGTACATACATACATACACATATTCACGCTGTATCTCTAATGGGGTAGTCTCAAAGAGGACGGAGCGCAAAGCGTCGCGGTCCTTAGTATAGATAATATGATTAAAAGTTCAAAAACCTCCGACGTAAAAAAGAATCAGGAATGATTTACACCAAACATTGCAAAGAACATTCTTGAATACCGCCTTAAAAAAAAAACTGAAAATAACTATCATTTCTAATCAAAACTCAAGTACAATAAAAATATTTTTATAAATACGATACACATACCTACATAATTAAGTTTGTCAGTTACTGTGTATCGTATTTATAGAGTTATTTTTATTTTACTTGAGTTTTGATTAGTAAAGGATAGTTATTTTGTGCTTTCAATGTTTTTTTTATGGCAGTTTAATTTTTGTATGAAAAATTTGTATATTTCTCCTTTTTGAGTGAACTTGACCGAAATAAATATCTACGGCACTTACACTTACAATTAACTTCTTTCTAATTATGGAGCGTAACTATATACAAAAGAATCATCAATATAAATAAAGGATCGTGTTATTTGGTGTTATTTGGTGTTATTTGGCGTATCTTCGAAGTCCAAGCTCTAATATCGGTGAAATTTAAATGAGAACACCTCGAAAGTATGCCCTTTCAAACAAATAAGAATTTTCAAAATCGGTCCACAATTGACGAAGTTATCGGTGAACATACAAAAAAAAATTAAAAATACGTGCAAACGAACATAGAACCTCCTCCTTTTTTGAAGTCGGTTAAAAAGTACAGCTTGCGTACAAATAAAAACACTTTTTTTGTCTGATGCCACGGATAAACACAGAGACAGATAAATGGACGACGGGGTCAAAATTATGTAAACATCAATGTTTTAAAAAAGTTAAAAAATGAAACATTTGTAATGTCAAAAAAACGGAAACGATTTTCTTTTTTACATGATTTTTAAAATGACCGCAGTTTTAAAAGACGTTTGAAAAATCTTAAAAAGTCTATAAAAATTGATAGGGCTTCGGGTGTCTTTATAATAATGTATTGTACATTTAAGTTCTGTATAAATATGGAAAATGAAAAATTTAAATAGACATTCTAAAATTGTCACGTTTTTCCAATAACTCATTTTTTAACTATAGCTAATCCTACTATAACTGTACTGGCGGGATTTGAGAAACGTAGGTTTAAGAAAACTTAAATAAAAAATAAAAAATTTTGTGTCAGTTTTTTGTGAATAAAGTAATAGATAGCTTCTTTTATTAATGCCTCATGCTTGTCATCGTCAGACTGCACCTACTAGTATTTGTAAGATTCCTATAAATAGATATACCAACAGCAAATAATGAAAAAAGAGGGGTATCTCTATACCCCTCCATCTTTTTTCGAGATGTTTCGAGATTTTTCTCGACTTCAACCACCTCTTCGGAGTGCTGCCTCCTGTTTAAATACAGCTCCATGTATAAAGCGGATTCTGATCTGGCTATTCCCTCGTTGCTGCCACGGCATGCTCGCTTTGCTCGCTCGGCTCGCGCGTTGTGGTAAAAATACTGACCTAACATAACCTAACCAAAAAGAGTGTTCAATTAGAAATTACAAAATGAATATTGTAAAAAATTTTAAAATGTGAAATGACGCTTTAAATCTCGAATACTAATATCTAATGCCAGGTGCTATAAATATACCGTCGTCTTGCATAGTTTTACAACGTGAAGCAATCTAAACTTAGGCCCGTCTTTGTCTTTACGAATCCCTCCCAAACTTTTATTATAAACATTACACCACATTAAAGTTTTAGTGATTAAAGTCATAAACAAAATTTTTAATTTAGTGGTTAAAAATAGTAAATTTATTACGGAGACTGTTAATTTTAAAGTACATGTCATTAATATCAGCAATAGGAAATTCATAGAGGAAACCATTAATTTTAAAGAGTAAGTTATAGATAGGATTATATTATATGTCCCTAAATTAATACTGCACTTTACTTATTTACACAAATGTACAGTACATTAGTTAAATGACAAATATATATTGTATAGACTCAGGTGTTACTTTGCGGAAATCAATTTCATGTGATGAATTCCTAAAATATATTGTTATTTTCCGTTCATACTTCAAAAACCACCAATCGACACGTGTTTCGCCTCAATGAAGCATTCTCAGAATAGTCCAAAGATAAGACTCGGTCAGCTAAACAGCACCGAATCAACAATTAAGTCAGCTGCACGACTATTTATTCTAATGGCCCTACCCACGACCAAAGAATGAGTGACCAATCAGAAATCACCACTAATGGCCCCGCCTACTTAATTTGGCGAATCAGTATTATCTTGAATTTAAACTCAATTGTCAAATGTAAATATCTTTAAAAAACATTTTAGGCATTCATCACATGACAAATATATGTCATCACAAGCGAGCTACAAAAATACAAATGTGAGCGAAAATGATTAATGACATTGTATTAGAAATCTAGAAACTTGTGTATGATTTGCTGATTGAATTGCAAATCGCCTTGTAATGGCACTAGTGTCGATTTTGCCATTACGCGCGGATAGAGTCGAGAATACAGGAAATCAGTTGTAATGCAATCACATAACCATGCCCTACCAGTCAATCCAATATGTCATGTTCTTCAGATAAACTCGTATTATTGTGACTTTTACCGGTTTTTATACTAATATTTTGAGTGTTATTGCAGTATTTATGATTAAATAATTTGTTTACTATGTTATGGGTACACAAAACACACAAAAATAAAATGATATAACGTAATTACTGCTAACAACGTCAATCGTTTTCAATAACGGGAAATATAGTCCGCCTATCTTGAATTTCGTTTCCGTAAGACATCGGTATTTATTTTTATCAATTTCCGAAAGAATTGGTTCAAAGGTTCGGACAAATAAAAAATATCATGCGGAATTAATATCAGCAAAGGATATTCCATGTGGAAAGACAAGATATTTAAATGCAGTATCCCCAAGCTACCTTTTTATGCCGTTTAACTTTGGTCCGTTTCCTGTAACATATCGCGTAGCGTAGTAATGCTTCCGTGGTTGATATAATATGCTATAATATGTTGATATAACTAGCGGCCAATTTTATGCGGTTTTTATGTGTACGCGCTAAGCAATATTAAGGGTAATTATGGGTGAATATTTTAGCGCCGGTCGAGGTTGCACGCGACGCAAACATTCTTCTGCTCGCATTTGTATTTAGTTCGTTATTTACATCGACACAACTAGAAAGATGTTTAAGTTGCATAAACGAACGTATTTGAATGTTCTTGGATGCCTAAGTAATTTTAGATATTTCAACCCGTGTCCTTATCGTTCTTCAACACTGTAAGAAATTAAATTTAACAAACACGAAAAATGTATGTGTGTATTGTATTGTTTTTATTGTGTACTATAGGTATAAATGAAACGCTCTCCGCATCTCGCAGCTAACGCAACTACCCTACGTATCCGGCAAAGAGTAGGCAAGTCCGCTATGTGCGAGGCGGGAGTTGGCCTCACATATACTCTGACAAATTCAAATTCAAATAGGTATATATTTGCGTAACATGTGTAGTTTGACAAGGTTCATTGATTTCTCACATATTTACCAAGTTATTGGTATACAAAATTTACAATAGTAATCCAGTTCAATTTTTATCCCTAAAATTTACCCTAAAACTTTGAAGATTACCCCACGAGCAACGATATTAGAGATATTACTAATATTATCAATACTCCCTGATATCCATAAAATTGTTAGTTACTGATATTGATCATAATGATAAATATTATGCTAACGTTAATAAATTGAGATTATTGTTTATCAACAGCCACAATATGTCACCTATGAAATCTTTGCTGACTCGCATTTACATCACTGGAGGAGAAGTATTGAAGAAAGCACCAAAAGAACTCGAAAATAGTCATTATCGATAGCTGTAATTTTTTATTGATTCTTGCTGACTTGCTTAAGATATCAGAATAAAAACAGTTTATTTTTATTAAATTGTTTGGATTGTAATTAATTAAACTTAAAAATATTTTTCAAATACTAGTTGCAGTATGAATCTGCCTAGTTGTCTACTTCGTTAGTAATATAAAAGGGGAACAAATATTTATGAATTATGATAGATAGATTCATAGTTACTAACTATTTAAAAAAATTAGACGGTCATTGTAAAATGTTGTTAAATTAATGATACTGAATTGTTATTTAAGTGTACACACACAAATAAAATGAGAGCACATTCAGATAAAATGAAAACCAAAGAAGGGAAACATTTGCCTGACTTTGAAAGTATGAACCGCGTGTAAAGCTCTCGGCATGTGTAAACGCTGGGATTGATACAATGTTTTTACAATTAATCAGGCATATACCGTGTCTAATACCCAAATAAATTAAAAAGTCGAGCTTATAGTTAACGCTAAAGACGTATTTGACGCAGTTGATATTGTATTGGCTTTAACTTAAGGCGAGTGGTGCCCTCAACGACCTTGAGCATCGAGCCTTGGGGGTGTGGCCAAACGTTTTTCCGCTCAAATATGTCGTGTGTAAATTTGACATTCACACTTATTGACTCATGTATTTTAACATAACATAACATAACATAACTTCACGCTGTATCCCCAACGGGGTAGTCAGAGAGGACGGAGCGCCAGGAGTCGCGGTCCTTACACACCTCTTTCGCTTCCTCAAATCTCATCATTCTCCTCACACATTTTCGCCTAGGTATGCGAGTGCTTTTGACATTTCCGTCTGCTAACACTCTGGCTATTTGATCTTCATAAGTCAGCCTTGGTCTTCCTTGGCTTCTTTTACCACTCACTTTCGCTCTGTATATTTTCTTCGTCAGTCTTTCATCACTCATTATTTCCATGTGCCCGAACCATCTAAGCATTCCTTTCTTCATTTTTACAATAACACTGTCGTGCAACCCTGTCATACTGCGTATCTCATCATTGCTTATCCTGTCCGCAAGCGTGACACCGCACATATTTCTGAGAGACCGCATCTCCACAGCATTTATCATACTTTCACTTGATTTCGGGCATATCCAGGCCTCACTGCCGTACAACAAAGTTGGCACCAACACCGCATTGTGGATGGCCATTTTAGCAGTGTTAGATATATTCACACTACCCACTAATGCGGACAGAGCACCGTTCACTTTATTGCCAGCTGCTACCCGTCTCTCCACATCCAACTCACATCTTCCATCCCTTGAAAACGCACTCCCCAGGTACACAATTTCATTCACCTGTTCTAGACATTTTCCATTTACACTAATCACACATTTCGTTTGTTCCGCTTCTCTTTCAAACACCAGAACCTTAGTTTTGTTCACATTCATTTTCAATCCTTTTACTTCACAATCTTCTTTCATGCACGTGACTAGTGTCTGCAACTCTGCTTCTGATGGTGCTATTAGCACACCATCGTCAGCGTACAATAGGCAGTTTACCACTGTGTCACCACATCCCATACCACTCATATTACCTTTCAATCTCTGGAGGCAACTGTCCAAATACAGCACGAATAGCCAGGCAGACATCACGCAGCCCTGTCTGACACCAGAACAGACTTCAAACCAGGGCGACATGTCACCGTCTATCCTTACACAGGCTCTGTGGTCTCGATATAATGACCTCACAGCCTGCAGTAAGGAGCCCTCCACGCCATATTCAGGCAGAAGACTCCACAATTTCTTTCGCACTACTCTATCGAATGCTTTCTCTAGATCCACGAAAGCGCAGAAAACTTTCTGACCTAAAGCCAGAAACCTTCCCACGATAACGCGAAGCGAGAAAATCTGATCCATACAACCCCTACCGTTCCTGAATCCACCTTGCGCCTCCCACAAATATCTTTCTGAAACACCTTTCATACGTTCAGTCAATACTTTAGTATAGACTTTACTCGCTAAGCTGACCAAGCTGATGGCCCTATAGCACGCACAGTCTAGGTAGGAACCTTTCCCTTTATATAGAGGTACTATGACTGCCGTGCGCCAGTCCTCTGGAACCTCCCCCTTCTGCCAACAAAGGTTGCAGAGTGCACAGAAGGCATCCCAGACCCTAGGACCACCATACTTGATCATCTCAGCAGTCACCTCATCAATTCTCGCAGCCTTTCCACATTTCAAACATCTTATCACTTTCTCAATCTCTTTCATACTAATGGCATCCTCCAGTCCCTGGCCCGAGTGTGGCAATTCATTAGAATCGCTCTCAGTATCAGAGACAGAGTCGCCACTCTCATACAGTTCTCCATAGTATTCACTCCATCGCTGCAGAACATCCTTTTTATTTGTAAGCAGGTTGTTTTCTTTCGAACGCACTTTATTCATTCTGCAAGGTGCCGGACCACTTCGGATCTTACGTACTTCTTTCCAAAATAATTTGGAATTTTCCTCGAAGTTGTCCGACATCTTGTTTTCATCTAACACCCTACACCTTTCACGCTTCTCTTTCACTAGTGCCTTCGTTTCTGCTTTCTGCAGCTTATACCTGTCTTTCATCAAATTTTTCATACCACAGTCATTAGTAGCAAGGTAGTCTCGCCATGCTTTCTTTTTCTTATACACAGCCACTTTCACCTCATCATCCCACCACACATCACGCTTTTTGCCGTTCCCAATCTTATTCATTCCACACACTTCTTTCGCAGCCTCAACCATACTATCTCTAAGGTTCTGCCAGCATTCTGCAACATCCTCGCTCATCACTTTCAATCTATCATCAAGCTTACTGGATAATACCCTTTTATATTCATTCCTGGTGGTCGCATCCTGCAGTTTCCAGCTTTTAATTCGGCTAACCGCTGCAGGTTTGGACACTACGCGATGTCGCCATGCTGCGAACAGACCCCTTATTCTGGTTATCACCAGAAAGTGGTCCGTCCCGAGATCGGCTCCTCTATACGCTCTTGTGTCCATTACCTGCTTCTTAAGTCTGCTATCCACCAGGAATAAATCAATCATACTTCTCGCACCCTTTCTTTCCCACGTGTACTGATGGATCCTTTTGTGCCCAAACATGGTATTAGCCACAAAAAGATCCTTTTCCATACACAGTCCTAGCACAATCTTACCAGCATCATTTACTCTCTTATCTCCATATTTGCCTAGGACAGACTCAAATCCTGTTCGAGCTGTCCCGACCCATCCATTCATGTCTCCACACACAACAATTCTTTCGTTCTCTTCAACCGTCGCTAGAACTTCTCTAACATTTTCCCAGAACTGCTCTAGTTCAGCAAAACCGACAGAGGACACTGGGGCATATACTGCCAAAACAAAAATTCTTGTCAACCCAATCTTGAGGCGTACCCAGAGCAGTCTGGGATTTATACATTCATACTCAGTCATACAATTAACCATACGAGAGGACAGTAAAACGCCTACCCCTTGGCATCCCCTATCTCCTTGTGGTACCCCTGACCACAAAGCGATGCCTCCTCCGGGCAAGTCGGCAAGTTCACTGCCTCCTCGCTTGGTTTCACTCAAACATAGCACATCCAATCTTTTCTCTTCCATAATATCAATCACTTCATTCATCTTCTCCTCAATCCCACCTCTCACATTCCACGCAGCTACTCTGCACTCCTCCCTCCACTTCCCGCCGCTAGGTGCACAGCGTGTTGGGTGGCGGTCCCCAACGCCGAACTGCACTCTGCACACACCAGCGGGGACAGACCGGTGTACGTCGCTTCCGGGGGACGCCCTAACATTATAATTGCCGTTGTCCCGCATGGTATGCACAGAAGAGGAATTGCAGCCCTGAAAAGGGCTGGCAGGGGTCGCGACGAGCACGCTTCCTCAGTTGACCCCCAAACCTCATGTATTTTAAATGTTAATATTAGTTGTCAAATACAAATAAATATTATTTGTTAAATACGAATAATTAATAGGATGCATTAATAAATATTATTTTACAATAGCTAAAAAAAATGCTGTTCATGACCTGGTAAGAACCATTTTATACCGATTTGAACCCACGACATATTGAGGTTTAAACCTCGGCTCCGTACATTCATATATCATCATGGGGAACCGTACTCATAAAACTAAAACGCGATCGAATTGTTATCGAATTGTACCAGGTCCATATGCGTCTGTTTTTTAAGACGAGAGTTTCCCTTCTGCGATTTTTATTTTTTCAATTACATAATTTATTCACAATGAACGCGTTTGCTCACGTATAATAATTTGTACGTTACAGATACACAATTCGTATATAATACAATTTAATACATACTTACCCGATTAAGTTTCCTGCCGACTTTTCTCACTAGATATTTTCTGAACTATAATATAATTTTGTTTAAAAATGTCTTGTGATTATAATTTGGCTTACTTGAAGAAATGATTTTAAATAAATTATCATAGCCAATCCAATTATTAAGAATTAGTAAATTTTAATTCTCTGGGGGGCGAAAAAAGATCTAATTTATAGATGTAATTAAGATGTATTTACAGATGTAACTAAGATGTATTTTTCATATTTGTCCAATTAAGTTGCTGTGGATATTTAGTTCCTTTATAATCCTACGGGAAACGTTCTTGGAAAGTAAAGCATATTTTTGTTAAACATTATTTTTTTAAATGATTCTGAGTAATCCAATTAGATCGTATAGATTCAGGTGTTACTTTGCGGAAATCCATTTCTTGTGATAAATTCCTAAAATTTTTAGCTATATTCCCCTCAAACTCCAAAAACCACCAATCGACACGTGTTTCGCCTCTCAACGAAGCATCCTAGATATAGGATAGGATCATAGCTGGATTCCTATCTCTGGTATATGCTGAGGATGCTTCGTTGAGAGGCGAAACACGTGTCGATTGGTGGTTTTTGGAGTTTGAGCGGAATATAGCTAAAGGTTTTAGGAATTTATCACCAATTGGATCGGTCAATTTGTTATCTTCATATTATTTACTATTTTTCAACATATTATAGTTGCCGCGCGATTTGAACTATGACTAAAGTCACTATAATGTAGACTAAGCTTTATTTTCGTAAGTCCTGAAGCCCAGAATTAATTTTTCGTACTATATAGGGTTGATCAACTATTTTTTGTAGTGATCCGTTAGTTCATTAACATATTTTTTTAATTACTGTCTTTATAACTGAAAAATATTGATAATAATTTACATAAATATTTATTCGTGCGAAGCAACGTAGTCTTATGAACAGGAATTTTTGTAAAGTAAAAAAAGTTCAATGAATAGTTGAATACGTAACCGAATTTTCAGAGTATTTTTTGTCAATAATTCTGGGACAGAAATGAGACAAAATTCGTTAATTGACCAAAGTAATGTAACGAAAATGGAAGACACTCATTAATTCAATTACTCTAATTAATTAGCAATAGTAATATTATTTCATTAGCTTTACCTGGTCATCTATAATAGTCTATATATTAGGTCACGAACTTTACCTATATATATACCCATAGGCCGACAATTTACCATCGAACGATTTTGTCACCACGATTTTATCGTTTCCTATATAATAGGCAAGCAAAATACTTCCTTATTGTGTAGTCAAAAAAGATGTTTTTCCGCCAACAATAAAGTCATGCCGTGGACGTTATGTTCGACGTCCAAAAGCGTGCTCATGCAACTGCATATATTTTACTTCCCTATTGTATCGTGGACGGTAAAATTGTGGCGATAAAATCATTCAGCAGAGATTTATACGAAGTTAGTTTAAAGTACTGTGATAGCTCACTAGCACAAATTATTTTATTCTATTATCGTTTCCAGCCATTTATTAGTCACATGTCACTCGACTCTTATTCTTAAGCATAATCTAATTTCTTTTCATTTTTCGTGTTAGATTTTAGCCCGTGATAAGATGGACGTTTTTTTATTTGTAATATGTAATGTTTTTACGTAAAGTAAAATTTAAAATACAAAATGATTTGAAATGTTTTTTAAGTAATAGCACATAGTAATAAATTAATCTGTAGTAATAGCGAACGATTTATATCGAATACTATTGTTGTTATGTATTTTAACATATTTGAGAAAATAAAAAACATTTTCTTTTATCTGTTTGGCTAATTGAATTGAAATTTTTATCTAAAATAAACATAACCCCACTGTAAAATCGGTGTTGTAATTAGGTAATTACGTACATTGTGTACTTACATCTAAAATTATATTCAAAGTCAAAGTCAAAACAATTTATTCAAGTAAACCCAATAACAAGGTATAAAATTATATTCAAAGTCAAAGTCAAAACAATTTATTCAAGTAAACCCAATAACAAGGTATTTTTGAACGTCAAATCTACTTTAGTTCAGTTCAAATAGAAAACCTGGACACTGAGTTTATTAAAATACAATATTTCCAGACTATTGTTTTATCTTCAATGAAATCGTTTATTTTATAGTATGATTATCTAGTCCACAGATTTATAAATGGAAGCAGATCAAACATAATTCACTCACACATTGATACCGTGTAAGTAATAACACTGTCACTTTCATTGTAGTTTAAAGTTGTATATCTTTATCCTTTTCTTTCATTTGTTGCAACACAATGGCACACATAGACAAATTCGAAAACGTGGCATCCGCCATCTTCCGCTTCAGTCAAAATAAGCGGAATATGGCGTCTGTTTACTTGTGTCGTACGTCACATGTCCGATTATCAAATATTTCTTGGTGTATAAATATTATTTTAGTTGTTTAAAGTGCAAAATATGGTACAAAAGTGTTGTACCCCCATTAGTTGCAACGCCTCATACAGAAAAGCCCCGAAAATCACGTTCCATTGGTAAGTAAATCTGATGTTGCAAATTGTTTGATTACTGCATTCAGTTAGCTGATATTTTTGTATTTCCTGGCTTCGACACTTAAATATGTTGCAAACTATTAAAATTAAAGTTTCGTTATATTGTATAAGGCTTTTTTCATAGGTTTTTTATTGTTTTGTATCAAGTACCTAACCAATTTTGACATTATTAGTACTTGTACCTTAAAGAGGGCCGAATTCAGAGAAAAGTGAGTTTCGTAATAAAATTAAATATTAACGGACAGGTACCTAAGGTTAAACAACTATCTATTTTTTGCAACTATCTTATGATTTTGATGTATACCTTGTTAATGTCGGGTTTCTAAAGGATGAAAATCTTCAAATTTTTTGGTTAAAGAACTACATAAGAAAGGCTACATAGAACAAACCGGCAGCCCAATTCTGGCGGTGTTTTGTGCTCAAAACATTTTGAACTCCATTTATTATGTTAAAGATATACCTGTAAAACCCTGTTGTTATTTGACCATGAAATTTGACATACCTATTAAAAATTAACATGCTATCACCAAATTAATCTCTAGTCGCTATGCGAAACTGAACCTGGGCCAATGTTGTTTAGAAAAAAATCAGTTCTGGAAGCCAAATTTCATAATTACAAAATAATTTTTAATTTATTTATAAAATAATACAACTTTCTTGCTTCAGGTAATTGAAGATGGACTTTATTATGCATAAATTGTGTGTTCACATGTAAAAGTGGTGAAGACAAATATGGATATCGCGAGACGAATAATGACAAATAATACCTACGATTACTTGCAATGGTAATCCTTAGCATATCTGACATTCTGCACTAGTTACTTCTGGCACACATTGAAAAACAGTGAAATGATGTGTTTGATGCACATCTATAATGAGTTCTTAGATAATGTAATAAGAAATCAATCCGATTAATAAATAAAAGACTGAAAACATTCTTTGTTTTATTGTGTAAGCTATTTTAGTTTTTATTCTCAATGTGATCGATCACCCATCGACTATCTCCCGATTTCTTTTAATTTTTGAGTTTTATGCGTAACTTAGAGAAAATAATAATCAAAAGACAAAGTATAGCGATGAAGTTATTTAATGTTTTATAAAACATTCACTGACGCTTATCTGCTTAGAAAAATAGTTAACGATAACACTCGTCTGATATAAAACTTGTTCTAGACAAGTCTCTAACACTTACAGTAAAGCAATGGTAAGTAGGCTTTACTGGAGTTACAAAGGACTGTTAAACGAAATTCCTCCAATTCCTCTCACTCGCACACAACTTTAACGTACAATATACTATAATTTTTACACTTAAAACTCCCAAAAGCACAAAAAATATCAAATCTAAATTTTGAATAAAATGCCAACCACGCTTCTTTTGTTCGCGCCAAAAAGTCTAAATTCAAAACTTTCACTTGCCTGATTACTTTTCCGACTTAAAAATATATCATTTATGTCATTAAACTTCATGTACCCACATAAATCGAACCGCAAACAAGCTCATCACAATGTGCATGCGGCCCAAGACCAGCAGCGCACAGCCGTCAGGCCTCATGTATCGAACGAACAATCATAATATTGTATCGTGGAGCTATTGGGAACACTCCAAATTACATCCTTCATGTGACAAATACAATCTACAAAAAGAAGGAATATAATAAAGTAATAATCTCTAATACTAGTACATTACTTAGTTAATTTAATTCTTATTTTATCACATAAATATATAATTTGGGGTGCCCCAAATAGTCCCGCTCGAAGATAATACGCAGTATAAGCAGTCACTCCTTAATCCGGGCCTGAGTTTTGCATGTGTGTGAGTAATATTTGTTAGTGTGAATTTGCCACGCAATTTGTATCAATGGATATAGTCTGCTTCCATTTAAAAGTCTGTGGTCTAGTCAGTGTATGTTTTATAACCAATCTAAATTTATTCTCTATTAATTGAGTAATTTCTTGAGGAACTTTATTATAAAAACGAATGCAGTTACCTAAAAACGAAACATTTGACTTATGTAATTTAAATTTTGGAATAACCAATTTATCACGACCTCGGGTTTCCTACCATTCATATCACCTTTCTTTTTAAACAGATCTATATTTTTCCTCGTATATATAATAATTTCAAAGATGTATAAGGAGGGCAAGGTGAGGACATTAATGTCTTTAAAACGATCTTTAAGCGATTCTCGTGCATTCATACTGTAGATCTTTTTTGTAAAATGAAAATGGAGTTAACATGTGCCACTGATCCCCACAGCAGAATGCCGTAGGACATTAGACTGTGAAAATATGTAAAGTACATCTGTCATTTGCCTAATGCGTCTAATTGCATATACCGCAGAACCGAGCTTACTAGCCAACGCCCCGATATGGTCCGCCCACTGCAACTTGTTATCCACTGTTAAACCCAGAAAACTGGCTGACTTAACGAATTCTAATTGTTTCCCACCCAATTCTATTGATAACATATTGTGTTAAAGCAGCAAAAATTATTCTAATTTATTGTTCTAAATGAAAAATAAAACAAGTATGTAAATGTGTATCGAGCAATCTTGAATATTTCTAAGAATACGTTAACAAAATGTTCAGGCGCTTATTAATTACGCTAAAATTAATTAATAATAACTTATGGGGATTCAAAAGCGATAAGTGTACTTCAGGTTACTTACATTTAGTCGATATTATGTTCTCAGTCAATTTGTCGCGGAGTTAAAACATAACTGTCAGTCCTAAATGTTGTTTATTACCTTAGTCGTCTGAAACAATCCCGTTGTCTCGAATCGGAGAAAACGATATAGGGCCTTCCTTTTTTTTTTCATAATCTCTACTACGCAGTGACTGAAATAATCATGAATACCAGCGATAGCATATGATTTTCTCCGATAAATGAAGCGATTTCTTTAATTTTCATCAAATTTATTTGCAGATTTTCATTTCTGATGAGGATATAATATTTCGACAGCGCAAATATAATATTACATATGATTTGGTTCTGCGTAGACAAATATAAAATGTTATAAGGCAATAAAATATTAATTCAAAATCGGTAGCTACATATACTTCGATTTTATTGGCATTAATAAATTCATTATTACATTACCGAATATGAAAAGCAAGAAAATTGAGGAAATGAAATAAAAGATCTTGTGAATAAAGTTAAATTGACACATATGTGCACGGCATGTAAAAATAAAATTTATTGTAATATTGAGACCACACCGCGGACCAAGTACATGATGGACGGAGTCATAATAAGTTGCCGCTGTTACTATCGTGTGTCAAACGAATTTTCGTGTGTCTATCTTATTATCTCATTGAGCGTAACCATGAATAAAAGAGTTAGTTATAGTGAGTATAGCAATCTGACACTGTCGGTGTGTTTCATGTCAGCTTAGAGCCGGTCATGAAATAATTATTTGCAAAATACTCCTAAATCTTAAGTGTTTTGGGTGCCAGTATTCACAAAAATAAAAATATATCACGTTCGGCTGTGTATCGTTGTACTGTGTCCTTCCCTAGTCACGCACTTTAGTAAAAATCTAAAAAGTTGGTCAACAAAAAATGACACTATATTGACACGCTTTCAGAGCAAACGCTCCGTCCATTGTGATATTTGTTCCGTGAGCCACATTAACGTCAACGACTATAAAGCAATAGTCATGGCGTTAAAACAATGCGCAAAGCCAATTTTTAATTTAGCGCCTATACCATTATTTTTCAAAATTCCATCCTCACAGGAGCAGAACATTTTTTGTTAATTTTTTTGTTTTGATCTGTTTTGACACTTGTTGCATTGGAAACCATAAAAAACGCCCACACCAGCCATTTAAAAAAGTAATGTCAACTGTTGGTTTAGGCGCATTAACGCCCCATGTGAGTGTTAAATTCATTGTATGTGTCTACAAAGACGGCCAACCAAACTATCGCCGAATACCACACGCAATTTCTAGTTGCGTTTAAAAATTATCGCTTTAAGTTCTTGTTGCACCTATATTTCATTTCAATTGTAATGCGTTAACTAGTGGTTAGTGTAGTCTAAGCATAACACGATTTATACAATATCTTTATAATATTTGATCACTTAGGAATGCTTAGATGGTTCGGGCACATGGAAAGAATGAGTGATGAAAGACTGACGAAGAAAATATACAGAGCGAAAGTGAGTGGTAAAAGAAGCCAAGGAAGACCAAGGCTGACTTATGAAGATCAAATAGCCAGAGTGTTAGCAGACGGAAATGTCAAAAGCACTCGCATACCTAGGCGAAAATGTGTGAGGAGAATGATGAGATTTGAGGAAGCGAAAGAGGTGTGTAAGGACCGCGACTCCTGGCGCTCCGTCCTCTCTGACTACCCCGTTGGGGATACAGCGTGAAGATATGTTATGTTATGTTATTTGATCACTATTATGTATAACGTCAGAATGAATTCGTATTTAATGTACTTACCTCACGTATTGCCTATACTTAAGAAGTAACCAAAATTTTTCCCTACGTAATAGTCCGATTTTCAGTAGGAATCCCTTATTGGTTATGTCATTCAACATAAAATTAACCGTATTAAATAGACAGGGATAGTGACATTACTGCTTTGCCTTCATTATCGTGTAAATAATATCACGACCATAAAAATTTCAATAAAAATTTGCAAGTACCCATAGACATACAGTTTTCTTCGTATCCCAAAACATTACACTTATTTTATTTACCTGTAATATATAAATTATTTACTCGTATCTATAACATTATATTAAACCAAAATAAACTGTTAAAAATTCCTATTTAGAGTTTATACCGCAATTACTTCTCGTTTTAATGAAAGTATCATATAAAAATATGAATATCTGGAAGCAACAGCGTAAAATGTTCTAATATTCGTCACCATCAAAGAAATCAAATTTATTAAATGTTTTCGCTACAATGAAATATTTCATGGCAATTTATATTTTAATGAACTACGAATGAATATTTTATTTCATGGATATAAAGACTTGAAAAATACACAGATAAAAACTAACATAGGTGTACAGAACATTAGTTAGAAATATTCATTGTATTATTTCAGATTTAAGATATCGACAATATTTTAACTATTAAACCATAATGCCCATTGCACTATAAGTTTAATAAAAACCAATGATTTCTATTGTTCCTATGTACTTATTATCGCATTTATTGTTCCACTTCATATTACTTATTGTTCCAGTTTTGTAAGTAGATTTTTAAAATAATAATGCTGTAAATTTAAGTCAAACAATAAATTGAACAATGTTCGTGTTTTTTTTATTTAACTACAGGTTCTCTAATGCCATATTTTCCATTTCATAAGGAGCTGTGTACTTTTTCTTATACACAAAGTATCTGACTCGCCATTGGTACTGACTTAAATTCTTTTTTTGCGTTGTCTAAATAAAAAAATAAAAGATGTAATAATTGAATAAAACTTATTCTTAAGATAATTTATTTCACAATACATTGAATAAATAAAACTCGTACAATAATCTTAAAATAAATTACAATAATTTAAATAAATAAAGTCGACGGGCTCGCAGTTCGATTCTTACTTTTCAAGAACAAGAAAATATCATTAAATAAATGAATTTAAAAAAAGGGGGGCATAATGCTTGCAGCGTTTTATATTTCGCCGTATTATAGGTACTTAACACGGATAAACATTTTAATTTAAAAAAAATAATTAAGTTGTAACAAAATCAAAGCGTAATCGAATTTAAAACACTGCAAATATAAATAATCTTTGCTAAATGTCAGATTACCACGCCAAAAGAAGAAAACTTTGTCTGTCCTTACGATATTGGGTAAAAAGAAAAAGGATCAAGCTGACGTGGTAATCTGACATTTAGCTGAGACGAAACCGAATGACGCCACTTGATCCAATCATATAAATTGTTGTCCATTAAGTCCAATTTTGTTAGTGAGCCGGTATTGGCATTGCCGGTCCATACATTTGGGAAATTTGGGGTATTTGGGGCATTACGTACATAGGCATCGTCATTGTCTGGGCAGGTTTGAGTGGCGGTAATCCTGGTATGCCGAATAAGAATCTGAAGAAGCGCGCGAGGTTCCATAGAACATTGGACGTCTCCGGTACCCTGCATAACATAATCATAAACAATTACAAGTTATTATATATATATAGATCATGTAGTGCAAAAATCAATTCAAATAATGCTATAAGTATTCACAGTCATAAAATCACAACAGGTAATGACAAACGTTTCATACTGTAGATCTTGTGTTTTGCTGATATTGTTATTATTATAATAATTAATGTACATTTGACGTATAATCTAACGAAATATTGTCTAAAATACTTAAGATATACATCAATCTTTAATTTGTTAAAATACTGTAAACACTTATAAAGTATGTAACCTATGTACATGTGTTTTATATTTCATTTTAGAGGCTAACCAAATGAAAATGTAGTTAAATAATTAATTTTCAATGATAACAATATTTAATTACTCGATTATTTAACAGTAATCCAATAATTAAAAGTTAAAATGACAAAACTTTATCTAACACGTGAATATTAGAAATTAAAGTTACTACAATTATTTGATTTAAAATAAGAAAAGTTTGAAATATTTTAATCGTTATTATTTACAAATAAAATACCCGTAAGTTATACAGAAATAATTTTTAGACTATGCATTTGTATGACATACTGTAATTAAGAATTTTATAGTAGCCGCCACCAAAACTAAGCCACCCAATTTTAACTATACTAATAAATGCCGACAGTTATTCTAAATAAATGTTTCTATTAATAAGTATAATATTCTTCTGAACTATAATTTGTGTGCTACCTCCCTATTCGCATTTGGTGGTTTAGTAATAGTTTCTTTCATTACGATTTTCGTTTTGTTGTGCACATTGCCTTTATTACTTTGTTTCTTTCTTTTACCACTTTTTACAGATAAATGGTCGTGCATTGCTTCCTGTACACTGACTAAACCATCAATCATTTCAAGCCCTATCATTATGAAATCATAAGCTATCGTGTAATATGTCGGTGGCTTATTAGATTTTAATGAATTTTTTATGAGCCTATTAGCATAATCGTCTGCTTGTTTTATTACAGCACTAAAAGGGTCCGCGCTGAATAAAAATTCGAATATATCAAAATATCCACCACTAGAACCGACAAAGGTCCTACCTTCTTCGAAACCGCTATTATGAAAGATCATTTTAGCGTTCTCGTTAATATTCCTCTTTGCTCTTCTTCTCTTATTATCTATTTTTATAAATTTATGTTTACGCGAAGTAATATTAAGATTCGCGAGTGATTTTGTTTGATTTAAATTTGACATTAGTATGGGTTTCCAGTCGTTATTGACATCAAGTAATTCAGCATTACTATTTTTGATATTGGTAGAGGCATTAGAAATAATAGTTTCTATACTATAAGGTATGAGTCTACTGTTATTGGGTTTAATTACAAATGTGTTAGGATTAATGAAATATTTAACTCTAGGATAGTAATATGTATGAGGATAGTTATATTTGTATTTTTTAGTTTTCATGTAGTCTTGAAAATCTTTATTTTGTTTAAGTTTATCCAAATTAATCTTTAATTCCGTATATTTTTTAGGTCTATTCCTTGATTTTCTATTTGTCGTTTTCCTCTGAGCTATATATCTTGGTTGGGGCTGTAGAATTTCTCTTGGCTGTTTGACTATTTCTTCCATAACTGGTTGCGTTTCGACAGTCTTCGCTGTTGAGACTTCAGTGCTCAGTCCTCGGAATGTCGCTGGCATTACATCATAGAATACATTAGCTATTGGATCAATAAACCTTCTGATGCCACTAAAGACGGGATCGAAGAGTTTTAGTAGACTTGACTTACCATCCCATCTCTCTATCGCTCTAGTGTTGTTGATGGCAAGCGTAGGCGTCTGTTGTGACTGCTGAGCAGTGGTGTCAACGAGCATCTTATTCTCATCTGCGTGAGGATCGTAGAGCTGCGGTGCGCCAAATTGCGGATTTACTCCACTTACGGAGTATGCGTGAGACGTGGCGCTCGGAAAATCGATCGGGTATTGCGAATAAAGGTATGGGTGGTTCTGTAAACCGACGCTGGAATACAAACAAATACTGACTAAGTTCTCTTAAAGTAGCCGGATTACATTACTTTTCACATATGGTACGTGTTCTGTTTGATACATTTTATAGTCGTTTCCTGTTACTTCAGATCGTGTCTGTTTATGTCTTTGCTTGTTCTGTAAAGTCATTGTAAAGTATTATGTCGCAGTTTTCGAGTTGAACTGAAAACACATATGAAAATGAAAATTTTGCATTTTTGCTGTCATTATGTAATATTTATTTACTTATTTAAATTAGCAGTGTGCTTAAAAACAATATTTTGCAGTGAAAAATGTACCATTTCAATTAGACTGCGAACTATAAAACTGAAAATATATTTCTTGAAAATAATACTTTACTTTATATTATTAGAGACTAGTATTATTAGAGATAATATCTGAAGTTATATTCTTTTGGAGTTACATCTACATCTTCAGAAGTCAGTTCTTATGTGTCATAATTATTATGTTTTATGTACATTATGTATGCATTAGTTATTTTAATTATAAAAAAATATCAATGATTTTATCAGGTAAAATAATCTCTCTTCAAACATGAGTCAATATTTAGATTTGATTTTACGTACTCGTATTTGAAATGTCATATTGTAATGTAACGCTGCCACGTAAAAAATAATCACAGTCAGTTGTTTCAGTCAAGTCTTTTTCATTCCAGCAAACGGTTACAGTCTATATATCCAGCGAAACGCAGACTCAGTAAATACAATTATGTGTATAATACTTACACAGTTTACTTGAGCTCCGTGCGCGCATGTGAAAAGTCAAGTCAAGCGTTCAGTTTTGTATATAGTCATTTAATTTTCAATTCATTTTCAAGTCGCACGATGAAAATTAATATTGTTTATGGCTGCTTTTACAATCAAAAGAGGAGATTTGCAATCAAAAGAGGAAAAAATAGGTACAGTTAGATGGCTGGCTGGAAATTAAAAAGCGAAGCTATATATGCTATTAAAATTTAATAGATAGAAATATGTTCCTGAGAAGAATTGAACTTAGAACTTAGAAATGAAACTTACATAAATACTATTTTTTGTTTCTCGAAGTTTTAAAAAACATTAATAAATGATTGTTATGAATTAAAAAAAATTGTTTCATCAATTGTTTCATCATTCATCGGATGCAAATAATATCTCAAAAAAATGTTTTAGTGTTATCGTTATTTTCAATTACAATTTATTGGGTTAATAAATTCATTTAGCTAATTAACTGTAATTAGCAAAAAATGTAGTTAGCAAATTATAGTATAAATTGATACACTAAATTAGTCTAGGTAAATTGCTTTTTTTTTAAGCATTGTCTACAATGCGATCATGTTATCGATGTTATGAATGTCACACACCTCGCAAAACGAAGTAGGAAGTGCTCGTTACTTTCCAAGTTTAACCAACCAGAAAATTAGGAAATTATCGCCAACGAAATCGTAACTGTTTTATCGTCAATTGTTAAATTCAATTATGACTTTAGTGGTGCTATTTCACTTATTCTTCAGAGAACATATTACACAGGAATCCTAACGATACCTACATTTTCTGCGTAGAAGAATAAGAAATTGCAGAAGGCAGAGGAAATCATGTAAAAAGTAAATAGCTAAAACTCACCCGTGGCTATAATTTTCATAAAATTTCTTCACGGCCATGCCGACGGTGACCAACAGAGCCAATTTGCTAGCTAAAAATGCCTTCAGCGTAAGTATTGCTACAGCAGTTAAAGCGAATATAACGACTCCTGCTGACTTCATGCCGACAACTAACGGGATGACTGCTTGAAGGACTTTCTTGCTTTTTCGTTTTTCTGAAATTATAAAGCATGAAAAAGATATATATACTTATATTTTGTGACCTTACTTATATGTTCTGAAATATCTATGATTTAATATCTTTGATTATTATGAAGCTGTTTGAAACACTTATTATTTCAAAACGACTTTATAATCTTTTTCATTAGCGTGAAGAAATTTATGTCATTATTGACTGTAATGACTTAACTTGTAACATAATGATAAAAAAGGGAAAAATAGTAGAACATTTTTAAAAGTATTTACTACATAGTACATGTGATCATTACGCCTTCTTCGCGATATATTCCTAACGTGATAGTCAAATTTATTTTAAGACAAGATAAGATTTTTATTTTCATAAAAATTTATTACGTAATAAGCTTAGTTTTAATAATTAATTGTAAGTACAATGTGAAGAAATATCAAAGGCCAGATAATCTTCGTTCAAAAAATCTTCGTGAGATCCGATTATTCAATTTCTTTGCTTTCATGATATTTAGCATACATATCTTATACACACAATTACCTATAGGAGTACATCCTGTACTACAATACGAGCAATATTTATAGTTTGTAATAACGTTCTCAAAAACAGCTCTAGCTATACTGATTATATTTTGAATATAGGCGATAAAGAGGTCGAAATATCTATATTCATTCTGGAAAAATTCGCTTTCTCGTTTTCACGCACTTAAAACTTAAAACTTGCCCGCGATATATAATTGGTAATTTCACAAAAGAGTAAGAGTACTTTCTCAATAGCATAGTGACAAGAGCGAATATCTACCACACCGAAATGCGTGGGTTCAAAGCCTGGAATGCGGTTAGATTTTTTTTGTTTTTTATTAATACAAAAAACCTAACAGACACCGAGCAAAGTTCGGTCGCCCATGTACTAATAATAAAATAAATAATCTTATTTCGTTTGACAAGTCAAAAAGACGAGTCAAATAGTTGTAATTAAATTTTTGCGTGTATTTTTTGTGTTAATATTGAACCTCATTGTTTTATAATAATAGACGAAACCGTGCATTGTAAAACAATATTTCAGTTGAGTATTTCACTAGTAAGATGATTGTTAGTGACGCTCGAATGACTATAAATGTCAAATCAATTCATGTCCGGCTGTCGAAGAAAGTAGACGATAATACATCGGATATAGAAAATGTTCAACTAGTCCGCGGACAGAAAAATGTTTGTAAATAAAAATAGCATTGAATATCGCAAACTTTTACGTATTTCCTAACCACATTCCACAAGAAGATTAATTTGAATGTCACTATCATGAACCGTATTCAAAAACTTCCCATACAGTTTTTGCCACAAATGCGTATTTCTATACCTCACTAGCGATCCGGGCCGGAATTGATTGTTTGCAACACCAATTTTTTCTTATTTAGATTTTCGTACAAAAATACCATCCAAATTTCCGACTTTAGAAGTTAAAATCCAACTTGTTCAGATAAATCCAACTGCAAAGTGTTTGTGTACATTAAATCTACCTACTTACGGTTTGAAACGAAAACCTGCACACTGAGAAGAACCGACAACAGTCAGGTATCATTTTTTGGATATCATTTTACGTTAGGTATTTTAAAAACTAATATTCATAAGGACATTAAATTTATGTGCAGAGAGGTTATTCTCAGACTATAGTTCTGTTGGGTAACTGTGTTTATAAAAATTAACACAGTTATAAGCTTTCTTTTTACAAAGAAAAACTGCACACTGAGCAGAATTGATAAGAAATTTAGTCAGGTATCATTTCTTCGACGTCATTTTACATTAGGTATTTTAATGACCAAAATTCATACAGACATTAAATGTAGGTATGTGCTGAGAGGATATTCTCAGACTATGGTTTTGTTGTGAAACTGTGTTCATAAAAATAAACACAGTTATCCAGGTGAATGTGTTGGTTATAAAAGAGTTTCTCCAAACGTTATTCAATTCACGGAAAAGAGACTTACACTTGTTATTAAACGTATGCTGATTGAAAAAGAATACTACAGAATAAATTATTTCACTAAAGACAAGCGTCTGAAAATGAAACATTTAGCTTTTGTAAATGAAATGGAATAACCAATTTATCATGACTTCGGGTTTAATATCATAATATTAATATCGCCCCTCTTTTTAACATGTCTGTATTTTTCCTTGTATACAAATATGTATAAGGACGGCAATGTGAGTTCATCAATTTCTTTAAGAGGATCTCACAGCGACTCTCTTGCATTCATATAACTGTAGATGGCACATATGATTCTCTTTTTATTAGATTAAAATGGAGTTAATTCATAATTTTGACAATAACATAATACATACAACTATATATTCGTACATACATACCCGGAAGTACCTCTTTCTTTTACTTTCATTGTATTGTTGTTAGCACAGGATATTTAATGAGATATTGTGCTGTTACAGTGCAACCGACAAATTTAAAATCGTATTGCTTTACAGTTACTCTGTTTATAACAATAAAATAATCATTCCAATCGGATAGGTTTGATCAGGTTCTAAGTCCCTTTTTCGCCTAAAAGGACTGCACAATAAATAAACCAAAAAAACCTTATTTTTTTCACTGTCGAAATCATAAAATAGATATAAATCGGCGGGATGTTTACCATAGCCATGATTTATAACCTGCCAATATGAAGAACAAGGACATTCAGAAACCCAACTCGTAGACAAACAAAAATAGTTTTTAAACTTTTGCAATATGATGTAATTTTGTGGAGCCAAAACGAGTTCGTCTCCTAAATTTATCTCCTCAATTCACTTCATATAATGTTCAACTTCATTCTTTATTCAATCATATATCAATATAGGATAAGGATTAATTTCCTGTGGCGGAATAAAGTTTAATTCCCGACAATGAATAATAAAAAAGTCGTACATTTTATTTGAAACTATGAAAATCCATGGTGAAATAAAAAACGGTAGTTTTCTATAACTGTTATTTTACTGGATCAATCCAGTAAGAACACATTAAAATTGATTATAAAAGTATTTTAGTGTCGACTTTAAAATTCAAAATTCCCTTTTTTTACTAACATTTGCTCTCGACTTCGTTCACTTGGATCATAGAAAATAATAAATATACAAGGTTATTTCGAAAGGATATGTAAATGCGAAAGGGTATTAAAGTACTCATGACAATGGAAAATTTGCATTTTCCATTGTCAACTTCCATTGTCAATTCAAACAACTTCGCCAAAAGTCAATAGTTCTAGTGTAACACCTTAGTTTAAAAAAAAATAAAGGTGAGGCAACCCTAATGTCGGTGTTTTTACGTAGCTAGCAAACATTTGGAATGTAGGGCATAACGATAAGGTTGTACATTTTTTTCTATTATATTTTTTATATGGACAACGAAATAAACGTATCCCGTAATTATTATATCTGCAATATAGCAGCCAACATTGACACGTTGAAACCCTGGCGCATTTATACCCCCTTTCGCAACAACCTTATATATATCTATTACAAGACAATGTTACATTTATAAATCGGAAAAATGTTGATTGAAATTCAATTTCTACAGCAATAGATCGACCGTGAGTTATTTTGCCTGCCTCAGCAGCGATCAGCGCGATTAAACTCTACTGATTCAATACTACACCTACAAATAGAAAGTGAGATAGCATAAATAATAAATCTTATGGTCATAAAACGCAAATTGCAAAATTGGTTACGAACCTTGGACTGTTACAAAACCAAAGAATATCCTTATCCATATGGTTAAATAAATAAACATAAATAATAATGCGCCCGACGATAGACACCAATCATCTGGCCTCAAACAAGGGCATTCCCTGTGTTATGAGAACCAGACAACGAGTACTAGGGGCCCAGTACACCCAGACCCAAGACAATTGAGAAAAGTTCGTTTCGTCAATTGACCTGGCCTGGAATTGAACCTGGAACCTTCTGCGTTTAGATTCACGACTAAGACCGCTGCAGCATCGAGGACACCGAGGTTGATAAAAATATATGTATTTATCGTAATTTCACATAGTGTGACTCACAGCATGTCCCGGGACTGATACGTATACGTATATTATGCAGTTTCAGATGATAAAGCAATGATAATTTTGGCCGTATTGTGTTTGTGAAACGTCTACTATGAAGACCCGTGTCTGAGCTGATACACTATGTTCACATCCGTTAGATGGTAATACGCCTATAGAAAATGTACGTAAAGGTAATTTATGTGCCTGTCCTGGTAACACGCAACGTAAATATGAATGCTTCATAATTAGTATCGAAATTCATTCAGTATCGAATATCTAAAACGGGAAATTAACGCGATTACCTCTTATTTTGGCTTCACGTTTCGACCAAGTTGCATCGGCCGTCACGTGGTCTCAAGTATTTCCCACATTAATTTCAAGCAGACTGCTTGAGACACGGCCGATGAAACTTGTTCGCAACGTCAAGCCAAAATAAAAGGTAATCGCGTTAATTTCCCGTTTTAGATATTCTATAAAGCAACGCGAAAGTTTAAAAGTTTATTTCATTCAGTATGTTTTTCAGTATCACTCGAACAAACAACAAAACATGGTTTATTTTTAACATGTTTTTAAAAAATAAGTAAAAAAAAATTAAACAAAAATTTAATTTAATATGTAATTTAAACTAATAAAAAAAAAAAATATAGGAAACATTGAGTCTAGACGACTCACCAAGCCACTATAAAATACGCACCAAGTTACTTCGTGCAAATGAAAATAATGTCAATGGTATAAAAATGCCTCTCTGCACCTATTTGTCTTATGATAGAAACAATACAATGAAATCATATCTGTCAGAATTATAATGACATAATCTAATAATTCTGGCATAATCTCAAAATAAATCCATGATGGCACAGAAAGAGGACACGTAAATCCTCATTTCCTTAGGTGCTCAAAAATAGTAACAAAACATAGAATGAATATTATTATTTGTAACATAAAACGACAAAACGGGTTAGATAGTAAAGGGTTTTCACCTGACTATATAGTGTATGCATAAATAAAACCATAAAATCTTAAAGGGAAATTCAGTAATAAATATGCCAGTGTAACGTAAATCAAGATCAAACGATAGCCACAATCCTGTCTAAGATTTTCGTTAAGCGAAAAAATATGAAGGGAAGTTATTTTTATAGGAAAACAGGAGCATAACTTATGACTCTTGTTAACTCATTTATATCTACATATATAAATAAAAATAAAGTGTCTGTCTGTGATTTCGAACTAAAGCTTTTTCTTAAGCTTATAGAATTTTCTGTACGTAACAAAGACCCAAACACGCGTTTCTAAAGTTTTTGTCTATCTGTCTGTTTCTTTGGCTGGGCTTATCTTCGAAATGGCTGAACCGATTATGTTGAGACCTTTCATTGGCAGATAGAGAACAATTCAGAGAAAAAAAAACACCATATTAAAATTGGGCGAAACCTTGAAGCACAGCCAGTTTTAAATAAAAATAAAATTTCATTGAAAGGATGTCGATAAATATAATTTTCTAGGTCGTCCCTTTTACCTGACCGCGCGAGTTCAGAAGCACTAATGTTTATACATTTTTGTCTACATAACTTATCTACACCTACCCTATTTTCCATTCAGAATGGACAGAATATTAGTCAAAGTCAAATTCAAATCAATTTATTCAAGTAAATTCAATTACAAGGTGTTTTTGAACGTCAAATCTACCTTAGTTCGGTTTGAAAAGAAACAGAAGAACCGACAAGAAACTCAAACAGGTATCATTTATTCAACATCATAGTATTCATAAAATAAATTTATTAAAAAACAATATTCAGAATGTTGGTAAATGTATGCGCAATGAAGATCGTTTTCGGACTATTTATTTGTCTCTAATGAAATCGCTTATTTTATAGTATGATTGTCTAATCGAAGTACGTTTTATAACAAATCTAAATATATTTTCTGTTAATCGAGTAACTTTCCAAGGCACTTTATTTTAAAAACGAATGCAGTTACCCATAACATAAACATTTGACTTATATAATTTTAAATTTTCGAATAACTAAACTATTACGACTTCGGGTTTCCGCCTTACTTTTTAAACGAATTTATATTTTTTCTCGTATACATATTAGGACGCAAACAAACGTATTTGAATTGTTTGTATTGTTGAAATTTGAAGAATTTGCATCAAGATATGAATATATCTTGATGCAAATTCTAACATCAACAAGGTTTTGAACTTAGAGATCAGTTGGTAATTAATCAGAGAGCTATTTTATCATAAGTTCCTTATATCAAGAAAAGGGATCGGCCTACTTTTGCAACCTATAGGGTAAGATAAGCTTCTAAATGTAACAGCTTATGCGACTAATGTTCACTGTATCACTTCAGTTTTCTCAAAGATATCACTGACAGTGGGATGTCTTCATAGAAAGCCAGCACACGGGGTTTGTATGTGTGCGCGCTAATACGCAAACTGGCACGTATACAAAGGCAATATTTTGGGTGAATACGGCTAATTATTGTAGCACCAATCAGAATCGCACGCAACACAAACATGCGACCGCTTCCGTTTGTCTTTTATTCGTTCTTCGCATAGTCGTAAATACAAAAATATCTAAATCGCATACACAAACATATTATAATGTCCTCATATACCTATAGTATATTGTGCAACAACAACACCGCACGAGTTGCAGATACTATGCGGAGATAATTTCGGTACAAAGAGCAATTATAGAAAGTAATAACTTTATTATTATTTATTCTTATATTAATCTAAAACTTCGAAATCAAGATTGTCTTTATCTTTCACA
Organism: Zeuzera pyrina; assembly: GCA_907165235.1. Lineage (NCBI taxonomy): Eukaryota > Metazoa > Arthropoda > Insecta > Lepidoptera > Cossidae > Zeuzera > Zeuzera pyrina. The sequence goes on along the minus strand of OU015639.1, from coordinate 11,460,459 downwards.
CATCAGATGACATCAGTCAATGAGTACTAAAATCGATTGTGTTTTTTTAGATATTCATTTTACATTATTTTTTAAGTCGTGAACTTGCGTGTGCCAAGCAAAATTTGCGTGCGACAAGTAAACTTATCGCACTCAAATTGTAAAATGAGAAAATAGTTACTTATCAACCGCAAAAATGTGCGTTTAGATATTCTTTATCCCGCATGAGTAATAAAAAATAATTTTAGTTATTCGAATCCAGTGTTATTCTTCAACATGACTACAAGAAATTAAATTTAACAAACATAAGAGACTTGTCCGTATGTATTGTTTCTTATTATTATTTACTATATGTATAAATTCGATCACAAATAAAGAACTAGATGCACAATCTCCTGTAAAATCTGAACAAATTATTGTCCGAATTGACGTATATCTTTTTAATACCGTATAGTATTAGCGGTAACATTGTGTTAATCTGAAGTAGACCTGCAGCCAAACCATAAGGTTATAAAAGTTTGTAAACGATTATTGCATGACATTAAAACGATGTTTGTAAAAAATATTTAAAATGCAATCTTACGTCTCGTGCGTAAAGTATAATACACATAATCTGTGACTCACTCAATGTGCACTCAAATACTTATTTGAGCGCACATTTGGTTCGGATATTTTTGGAGCTTTCATGAGTATCTAGTTTTTTTATTTGTGATCGAATATGTTATGTAGTTATACTATAACTACACGAGAGGCTCTCCGAATCTCACAACCAACGCAACAACTCTACGTATTCGGGCCGATAGCAGGCAATTCCGTTACGCATGAGACGGAAGTCAGCCTTCTTTTCTATGTATTCTCTGTCCTAATATACGATATCGTATGACATTAAGTATCAAAATTCTGTAATACTCTCACAAAATATTTTCTTATTTTGGACAGAATCGTTTATTTTGTAGTACACTCAAAAGTTTTTTCTCATTTTGAACAGCTTCGTTTATAGCCCTCGTGGTGCAATCACGTTTTGTAACTAGTCCCCAGTGTCTCATACAACGCTGACGATCGGATCTAGACACATTTATCAAATATGAGTAAAAACGTTCTCGTTAACGTTTAACAACCGTTAATAGGACCCTTGTGCACTACACTTTTCAGGCACCCGAATTACCACTGCACGTTACAATTCACAGATTGTAAATACTTTTAAATGTTACTTTTTTAATTATTTTCAAACGATTACTTCAATTCTGTGACTTCAAACTACTAGACCTGCATTATGTTAACCACACAATAAACTGGGGGGCACGCAATAACACTCAGTCAGAGACAATTTAGGACAGTTCGTTTAGTAAATTGTCATAATAAGAAATTGCATCTGAAACCATTAAATTCACTATCGTACTAACTAGGCAATTTGTTTACAATTTCCTATATTAAAAAAAAAATCAGTAGGTATCATTTCATTTTTAAACGTAAATATTTACTTTCAAACTTAAAATTAAGTACCTATTCCTTTTACCATAAATAACAGACTTTTTAAAGTTACCGCTTAGAAAGCTGTCACTGCTTAGGGTGCCTAGCAGACTAGCAACATTGCCTCTTTAGTAATCTAATAATTGCCTCTAATAATAATCATTTATTTGCAGATTGTGCACCCATATTAATATATAATATTGTTCTTACATTCATACAAATATTAAAATGAAATGAAATAAAAACGTAAAATCATAATAATAATAACAATAATAATCGAAGGATTAAAACATAATAATTTGTGATAAATTCCTAAAATCTCTAGCTATCTTCCGCTCAAACTCAAAAAATCACAAATCGACACGGGTCGATTGCACGGCCACCCAATCAGCACAGAATTCGGTGCTGGTTGGGTGGCCGAATTCGGTCTCTGGTGTATCCTGGGGATGCTTCGTTGAGCGGCGAAACGCGTGTCGATTTGTGATTTTTTGAGTTTGGACGGAAGATAGCTAGAGATTTTAGGAATTTATCACATGCGATGGATTTCCGCAGGGTAACACCTGAATCTATACAATATAATAATTTGTAATTCTAAAATGTCATTGTACCAATCATTTCCGGTTCCTGTCCATATGTATAGTGAGTCAATGTGTGTGTATTAAGTTTAAAGACGGTAAACAATAATTCTATGCAAAATATACCAGAAGGTCTATTTTCAATTGAGAAACGTGTGCACGCTAGCTGACGAAAAATACGAAAAATCAATCACTTTTGTTCATATTAAAAACTGTAATTAACTTTAAAAATCCAACTAGTATTTTGAAGAGTGTGTTTATAATAATCTACACAGAAAATTTGGAGGTTACCAAAAGTTCCATTGGTCCGAAAAATGTAAATTTCTGTTTTAAAAGAGGTTTCTTTGATTTTACGTTACAAACGTAAACGTTACCCAATCGTATAATGCAACTGGCAATATGAAGTTCGTTGACCTCATGTTCAAATAAAGAATCCAATTTAGCAAATAACACTTTCATACCTTTTGTAATTACTCAGAAAAAATGAGATTAGAGATCTCATTTTTTTTAACTTCCAGTGTCGCCTTAAATAACCGAGCTGATTTGTTAGCTGAACAAACTGCCAGTGCTAAGGTCTCCCGAAGCCTCGACCAGTCGCTTGCAGGCAAAGTAATAATAATAATAATAATACTCGGACATTTCACACAGCGCCATCTAGTCCCAAAGTAAGCTGCATAGCGCTTGTGTTATGGGTACTAGACAACTGATATACTACTTATATAATTTTCTTTTGTAAATATATACATATTATACATAAACACCCAGACTCGGGACGGGAATCGAACCCGCAACCCCCGTTTTACTTTCCGACGCGCTAAACCGTTGCGCCACGGAGGTCGTCAAATCAGTTTATTCAAGTGAACCCAATAACGAGGTGTTTTTGAACGTCAAGTTGAAGTAGTTCGGTTGGAAAAGAAAACCTGGACACAGGAGAACTATCAAGAAACTTAGTGAGGTATCATTTTTTCAACATTTTACAATAGGCTTATTAAAATATAATGTTCAAAAAGCCAGTAAATGCATGAGCAAAGAAAACTATTTCTAGAATATTGTTTTGACTTCAACGTAATCGTTTGTTTTATAGTATGATTGTCTAATCAATTTGCATTTGAAATCAAATTTAAATCTATTTTTCGTTATTTGAGTTCCTGAGAAACTTTATTATGAAAACGAACGCAGTAACCCAGAAATCAAAGTTTGACTTATGTAATTTAAATTTTGGAATAACCGATTTATTATGATCACAGGTTTCCGTACCATTAATATCGCTTTTCTTTTTAAACAAATGTATATTTTTCTTCGTATACGTAATAATTTCAAAGATGTATAAGGACGGCAAGTTGAGTACATCAAAGTCTATAAAACGATCTCTTAAAGATTTTCGTGCGTAGATTGCTCTTTTTGTAAAATAAAAATGGAACTAATATGCGCCGCTGATCTCTACAGCAGAAAGCCATAGCACATTAGACTATGAAAATACGCGAAGTACACCAGCCAAGCCGTATCTATATCAGTCATTTGACTAATGTGTCTAATCGCATATATCGCGGAACAGAGCTTACTAACCAAATCCCCGATATTGTCCGCCTACTGTAACTTGTTATCTACTGTTTAACTAAGAAAACTGGCTGACTTCAGTAATTCTTATTGTTTCCCACCCAAATCTTCTTTATCATGGAATCTGGATACATAACAAAGAGAAAATTTAATACATTTGCTTTTTCGTGCATTCAGTAGCAAATGTTGGCAGCGAACCATCTCGAATCATTTGTTAGGATCCTATTTACCCAAGTAAAATCTAGATCCTTTCCGTCTAGTTTAAATAACAACGAAGTGTCATCAACAAAAAATATTGTTTCGCATTAGTCCCTGAGCACAATGGGAGATCATTAATATAAAGCAAAACTGGAAAACGTTCCGAATTTGATTCTGGGAGAACGTCCATTTTTAATTTTGAACCAGTAGACAAAACCCCACTAACATTCACTCTTTGCTCCCTGTCGGAAAAATACGAGATCACGAGATCGAGAGCGTTATCACGTATTCCATTGTATTTAAGCTTTCAAATTAAAGCTTGACGACTAACACAATGAAAAGTTTTGGAAAGATCACAAAAAACACCGATAGCTTCCTAGGATCCCTCCCAAGTCTTAAGTACAGTCTTGATCAAGCTTGTTCCCGCATGAGTTGTCGACCGACTCATGAACCCGTACTATTTTGATTGTATTTGATTGGTCGAGTATTATTTTTTCAAATATTTTACACAACTTTGGCAATATTGACAACGATCGATAATTTGTTGTATTTAACATGCAGCCTGATTTAAATAAAAGAATCATTTTAATGTGTTTCATCAAATTGAGAAATACTCCTTGATCAACACATTTATTAAATTTATCTACTAAAGTTAGCGATAATATAGTAAATTACATGAACTGATAGTGCCCATAAATCTTCACTTTTCTTTTTACTGTTTGTAATAGGTTAAAAAAATGTAGACATATTTTGAACTTATTGTGCATACACTTGGCAATTATGAAACCGAAAAATTAATCATCTTTCTCATAACATTGTAAGCATGAGAAAATATCGATGTTTGTACTAAAAATCGACATGAATAAAATAACAGGATTATTAGATTTAAGTAGTAACGTAGTAGTAGCCCTTAACTAGCGCAACTTATCTTTCTAAATAACACTTTTTTATTAATAATATTTCTCAATCATCGTGTCCAACATATTGCAGTGATATTAGACATTACTGGTATAAAGTGTACCAAAAGCAAGATCTACATTAATACCTTACGTCGAAGTATATGTTAATATTGCAAATTCAATTGGATTAATAATGATACTATAATGTAATCTGAATATTTACATTAAGAGTTATTGACAGTTCTTTATCCATACGGTACATCCAGATATGAATAATCAGTGGTGGGTATTCCATGGAGTCAAATAAATACTAGCTACCCTAACAATTTGCTAATTAAATAAAGTAAAGAAAAAACCATAACCGAAAACATAACATAACATAACATATCTTCACGCTATATCCCCAACGGGGTAGTCAGAGGACGGAGCGCCAGGAGTCGCGGTCCTTACACACCTCTTTCGCTTCCTCAAAACTCATCATTCTCTTCACACATTTTCGCCTAGGTATGCGAGTGCTTTTGATATTTCCGTCTGCTAACACTGGCTATTTGATCTTCATAAGTCAGTCTTGGTCTTCCTTGGCTTCTTTTACCACTCACTTTCGCTCTGTAGATTTTCTTCGTCAGTCTTTTATCGCTCATTCTTTCCAAGTGCCCGAACCATCTAAACATTCTTTTCTTCATTTTTACAATACTGAAAACATATTTCCAAAATTTTCGCACTCGTCTTATCATTATCGAAACGTGACAAAAAAGTGGACCGCTCGAGACACAAATTCGAAAGAGAGCTGAATTTGCACACATTTCCAATGTCTCTTTCTAATCTCTTTTTTTCTTTTCTAATGTCGTATTTCGTATCGCTGCTTATATAATTTTCGTTGAACGTTTCTATTGCCAGGATTTTACCCTCCACGGTACAATAGGTAAGCAAAATGTATGAAAATTCTTTAAAATTTCTGTCTACCATGACGTCATACCGTGGATGTTGAAAAAATGTCTTTTTCTGTGACACATAGAGAAGCATTTTGCTTACCTATTGTAACGTGAACGGTAAATTCGTGGCGGTAAAAACATTCAACGATAAAAAATAAAAACGGTCTATCGCACATGCATCTGTTTCTGTGCGTTCGGGGATCTGTGCAAGTGTTACTTAGGTCAAAACGCGCATACAAGTTGGGATACTGTTTGTAATCAATGCAGGTACTAAAAAAATGGCATTTGGTTACGATTTTAAATCTCATTGGTTATACTGTTAGTCGTTATGATTAAAATTCTAAACGAATAATTTAACGTATAAAAAACGACGTATAACTTCGTTGGCTATAGCTACTTTGAATAAATACGTGTAAGAAATTTATTTTAATTTAACGTCCTCTATAATTTTTAACGTTTTTAGCGTCCTTCCTTTCTTTGGAAGATCAACAGCTAGGTATCAGCAAAAAACAGAGGGCGCATAGTGCCGTTCGACTAAACAAACTTAATTATTGAGTAACTTTGATAATGTTAACGTTCATAAACTTAATGACTTATCAAATTGCTGTTGTACTTGCAACCTGTCATTTACAAAAATTAGAAGTAGAAATTTGACTACAATTGGAATTTTTCAAAGTAGTTCTGTTGAATAACAGTATAACGTATAATATTGTCTTAAATGAAAACATTGTCGTAGTTTTTACTATCCACTATTATTATATTAAACGTTTTTGTATGTATATGTATATATTGTTACGAGCTGAGGGTAATAAGATGCCGGTTAAGGGTGCAAAGAGTTTATTTTTCTTCGTACAAGTAGATGTCAAGAACACGCGAACTTAATTACGGCGGTTCCTAATCTTCGTAGTCGCCCTTGAAGTAGATACTCGCGTATTAGTCACCGAAGGTACACGCTTCACTCAATAACAACGTTCCCGAATCGCAGAGTTCTTCTATCCAAGGTCGTCGCAGTGGTCGTCGTAGTGATCTATGTAATTCGCCTTGATGTCGCCTCGATCGCTAGTTGAAAAACACTGACTCGGCGGCAGACACGAAGCTCTATTTATAGTCGGCTAAAACGAGGGTGGAACTTTCTAGTGAATTACGCTCGCTAACGGTAATTCGACATTGTTCTCGACGCCGCCTGTTTGCATGAGTCATAGGTACATGACACGTCATCGCTCGGGAATATTCGAGGTGCAACTTGGTTCTTCTTTCTTAATTTGACTTATACCATTCGGTAGTAGGCCTTAAACCTAGCAATGCGTTTTTAGGTCATAACTCGATAAAGCCTAGGTCTCGAGATATAAGCACTAAAAGTTATGTTTCGAGCTTCATTAAAAATCGACCTTATTCCTTACGCATAAGGCACAACCGTAACAATATAATATGATATCGCTTTCTCGAAAACAACTGGCGATTTCTATGTAATTTACAATATAGAGTAAGAGGGCAAGAAATCGATCTAGCTAGGTCTCAGTCCTGGGTAAAATCGTATTCTCCGTCTTTCACGCACTAAAAACTTCAAACTCTAAACTTCTAAACTTTTTTAATTTCGCAGCAGAGTTTTTACCTTCTCAATAGCACAGTGGCTGAGGTCTATCTACCACACCGAAGTGCGCGGGTTCGAATGCTGCAATGTGGTCAAACTTTTTTTAATTTTTTTGTTAATAAGTTTGCAACAACTACCTATTAAAAACACATATCACTTTAATAATGTACTCTATTGTATAGACACAGGTGTTACTTTGCGGAAATCCATTTCATGTGATGAATTCCTAAAATCTTTAGGCTATTTTCCGCTCAAACTTTGTTTCCGCTCAAACTTTCAAAACAAATCAAAACTTCCGCTCAAAGTTGAAGCGAAAAATAGCTAGATTTTAGGATTTCATCACTTTAATAATATACCTATAATAAACAAAAAAAAATTAAAAATAATGATAAAAGCATAGTCTTCATAACTTCAAACAGCCTGCCCCTTACTACGAAGTGAGATAAATAACATCATATGAAATATAGCGACCGATCATCTTATCTGAAAATAAATGCGTTTAGTATGTACTGTCAGAGTCAGATTATCTGATTTGGCTTTGGAGTTATTTATGAAGTCTATGGCTAAAAGTCATAGAGAAAAATCTATTATTTATTTTTCTGAACAATAAATTTAACGTTTTTCATGGACTTTTATTATTTCAAGATACTATGTTATTTAAAAGACTAGTATTATACAAGAAATTTTTGTTTATTTATAATTGCGTTCTCGAAAACGGCTCTAACAATTTCGATAAAATTTACAATATACAGCTTCACGGTGGTCAAAAATCGATCTAGCTAGGGTCCAATTCTGAGAAAATTCGTTTTCTCTGTTATCACACACTTAAAACTTCTAAACTCTAAACCCTTCCCGATTTAACAACAGAGTTTACCTTCTCAGTAGTACAGTGGCTAGAGCGTAGATTTACTAAGCTGAAATACATGGGTTCGAATCCTGCAGTGGTCAGACTTTTTTTTTGTAAGACACCGAGTAAAGCTCGGTCGACATTACAACGTTACGACAAAATATAGGCACTTTTATAATCTGAGATCTGAATACGGACAATCTTCATAGCTTATTTTTTTTAGAAACTTAGACGTATAGTCTTTAACATAGAATTATTTTTGACACGATATTATTACAATTACATTAAAATTACAACCCACAATTAATCACAACTTGTGGCGACAATCCATTTTTGAATACATTCAACGCAAATTGGATTTTTACATTGAAAGCACCTGTGAAATGTTTTAAGTTTCTTTTCTCAAGCAAGATTTACGTATTTCAAATTTTTCAATGTTATCAGTCGACGACGTGCTGGGTACTTGATCTATTTTCAGGATTCTACGAATAGCGCCCTAAAATTTTCTTTGCACTGTCTTCGTTCGGTAATTCTGACACGCTCCTTTGAACTCCCGAGTCTTAAGTCAGATTCTTCTAACCATCTTACGACATCACGATCACGATTAGACATTTAAACCCACAAAAACAAAATGCTTTTAAAAAAATAACTTAACGACCTACAGTCGGTCACCACGACTGCACGCAAAATATTATTACTGGCAATTTTTAAATGCACGCACGTACTAAGTGCTCAAGCGCAGAACGTGAGCTGGTGGAAGAAGGGAAAAAGTACATAGACTTACAGATGCATGGTCTTCGTAATAGTTTACATATTTGAAAAACAAAAAACACTGGAGTCACTGTGACCGACGCCTAGATGTTTAAGGGTTATTGTAACAGAAAACCATATATATACAATAATCAAGTGATAACTTTGGTGATTTTTCTTTCTTGTCTATCGTCTATCCTATTGAAGATGTCTCTACACGTCATACTGAATGATGTATTGTGTAAATACCTTTAGGATCCCACGGGAGTCGAAGCTATAATGTCCCTGTCCTGTCAATTCAGTACCCGTTAAATCATTCGATTGGCAACTTGGCAAATAATCATTGAACATTTATGAGACAGGAACTTTGAAATGCATTAAAGCGGAAAATAGATAAGGTTAAAAGTATTTCACTAGTACATAATGTTATTTGACAAAAGAATTTTTCGATATTAAATGGACATGAAATCTAACTAGAGATGAATTGACTGAATTATTGTGACAATGATACTTTTTTTACTTAATTGAAAAGAAAAATTGTAATCCCTCATATTATGTATTTTTTATGAAAGATTGATATTTTAGACATTGCGTTAAATGTTTGATTTCTTGCATATAATTATTAATAGCTTCATAGATGATAACTATATCATGTCCATGAATAGTCAATAATAAAGTTCAAGATCAGTAGCTTCAGAAAACACGTAACTAATATACTTGTTATCTGTAATAATACGTTTTATCCCATGGAAAACTTTTACGACCTACGTTTGAAGATAAGCGGTTATCTGTTTTTTTCCACTATTACACCAGCATGAAACCATATTAATTATAACAAAATTTTGAGAAGACCAGATTTTTTGGACAATAAAATTACTTTTTCTGTATATTTTGTACTAGTATCTTTATTAAGACCTAATACAAAATAATGTAAATAACAGGGTTTTTGGCGGGATTTTATGGGGAGCGGTTGCGTGTTAATTTTAATTATTTGCAAATCATTTTCTAGTGGATATTGCGATGTCAAATTGGTGTAGTTTTGCGTCCTAGGTATCTATGCGAAGTGTTTAAAATAAGTGCTTGCTTAGTAGTATGACGTCGAGATTTTTTTAGCGGCTTATTCTGCCTCGGTGGATCCTACTAGAAAGACTGTCTCAATATATTTGTCGCCAGAAACACCAAGAAACATTTAAAATGTATTACGTCGACATTTTAATTATGAACGATATCTATTTCTAACTGTTTTCTGTTTTCATCGGTTGTATGGGGTTAGATTCCTGTACCTTCCCTCATAAGGGAGAATTTCTCTACTATTAAATGCTACTAATATAAAATAAAGAATTAAGATGTGTAAGTGTAATTAGCGTGAATAGTTGTGGTAAGTATATGACCATAACCCTAATGGAAACTGGGCTATGTGGTGGTAGGATCTCGTGCGATGTCTGTCTGGCTTATTTATAACGTAATTGCAGCCAGTAAGCGATAGTCGAATTGTACACTATCGATCGCGATATGTTGTTAAATCGAACACGACATAATATCGCGAATCGCTGGAATTCCCTCTGTTGATTTATTAGTTAACTAAAAACGACTGCTTGCTACCCTATTTATGCCACGAAGTCATTTTACCACATGATACTGTTATTACCAATTTAAAACAGTCATCGCGCGAGTCCAGTGCAGTTATCGTTCATTAAGTGACTCGCTTACTCGCTTACTCGCTAATCCTGCCCCTAAACCGCAGTACCTGCATGCACTGTTCCGGTGTGGAAGGTAAGAGATAGCCAGTGAAATTTCTAACATAAGAGGTATAGCTTAATTCTCAGGGTTGCTGACGCAGTAACAATCTAAAGCCTTGTCTACCCTTTATTTTGTACATACATACATACATATCTTCACGCCATATCCCTAACAGTAACTTAAATTTCATCATTCTCCTCACACATTTTCGCCTAGGTATGCGAGAGCTTTTGACATTTCCATCTGCTAACACTGTGGCTATTTGATCTTCATAAGTCAGGCTTGGTCTTCCTTGGCTTCTTCTACCACTCACTTTCGCTCTGTATATTTTCTTCGTCAGTCTTTCATTACTCATTCTTTCTAAGTGCCCGTACCATCTAAGCATTTCTTTCTTCATTTTTACAGTGAAGAAAGGAATGCTTAAAAATGAAGAAAGGAATGCTTAGATGGTTCCGGCTAAAACACTGTCGCGCAACCCTGTCATACTGTGTACGTGTCTATAGGCCTCAATCCACTTGTCACAACTGTATGCCCGGTTGACTTTCCTGTGGTATAAAAAGAAATCTTAAGTGGTAAAGTATTTGTCCGGTGTCCTATTAATGTGTAGTAAGTTATGAGAGGTTGAATATTAAGTAGTGCAGTGCGGCGACTAATGGTGTTGCAAATAACAAAAACATGTAAACCAATGTTGCCAACATAATGATCAGAGATTAATTAGCTGTTAAGTTAAAGTAGTTATTAGTAACTCAGTTAGGAAGACCAGCACAGGCTGTAAAGCTACCACATGCTGAGTTCGGTCCGTTCCGCGAAAATTGTATTTTAGATTTAGTACTTTTTAATTCGATATGGTGACCCAAATAATTTTCTTCCTTTTCTCTCTATTTTTTATTAAACTGTTACTGACACAAGTACAACTCACACAACATACACAACGCAACATACACAACTGTCAAATTAAATACTCATTTTGTTTATATCAGAACTTAAAAAATACCCACATCTAGTACAACGTTCTTGTATTATTTTGAGACTTACTTTTTATTGGTTCCGTTCAAAACTTTTGTGACCACAAAATTTATGAAAGCAATGAGAAGAAAGCGTGAATACATCACGCAATCGGATTTCTGATAGTAAAGCAAGAAGCACATAATAAATTCATTGAAAACAGTCTAAACATATCTAACTGCTATAAAACATCTACATATGAAAGTAAAAATGTTTTTAAATTCATATGCGTGCCTACTAGACACGCCAATTTAGAAAACAACTGACAAGAATATGCGGCTGTTAATACATTTTCGAGCTAAGATTCTTTAATGTCTGAACATGATATTTGACAATGTTTGAATATCACTTTACATTACATGTTTTTTTGTATTAAACTGGGTCTATCTAGATAGATAGATAAATAATTTTATTCACTGCACACAATGCGATATTACATATACGATTTAAAGAAAATGTGAATGTCATGTGAGGAGAATGGTGAGATTTGAGGAAGCGAAAGAAGTATGTAAGGATCGCGATGCTTGGCGCTCCGTCCTCTCTGACTACCCCTTTAGGGATACGGTGAGAAGATAATTATGTATGTATGTGAATATCTATATCTATCTTTTGTAGTACTATCGCTAAATTTGGCACGGTGTACCTGGGAATTTCGCGAAATTACTAGTTTTTTATAACCATTATATTATGTGCTCATAATATATATCCAATAAAAAGTTGGGCGAATCGATTAGAGCAATGTTGTCGTCGAGATTCCCAGTTAAATGTTTCATTGCATCACAATCTAGCCAGGTGCAAAGTAAAGAGTTCATAGCCCAGGTCAGAGAATAAGAGTGCGGTGTTCCTTGCATGGTGGAACTTGGCGGAAGCCTTTGTAAAACACGCAGACGGAGAGAGACGGGGTTATGTGGGGCATTTGCATACAAAATTTTGCGCGGTGGTTATTTTTGGCACATGTCAAGGGGCTCCAGACCGCCCTTAGTAAGGCACTGCAGGGTAGAGAACACCGTACCTTTAATATCTGATCTGGGCTACGATATTGAACAGCGTAGATTGCCACCACCCTGTTATTTCTGAGCGGGATTGATTTTCTCATGTTCCAATAATATAAAATTCTTAGCTCTTACCCGCGACTTCGTTCGCGTAGTGGCGACATACAACAAAGGGGATAGCTTAAAAAGCTTCTCTGTGAAAAATATATATACGTGCCAATTTTGATAGTGATCGGTCAAACGGTGTTAGAGTTTAGCTATTACACATACATATATTTATTTGTTATATTTTTATTCTACAGATAAACATTATCGAAACAAGCTAAGAAGAAAATTTCCTGAAATGCTTTCAAAGAAAAAACAGCGTTTTATTAAATTTAGCTAAGACAAAATCCCAAACACTCGTTGAAATCCCTTTTTCTTGTTTTTTCCATATTTAAGGAAAAAGTTCACGAGTTCAGGTGTGCTCGGGTTAAAGGTTGAAAGACACAATGTAGAAAATGAAATGTAACGACACACTAAAACCGAAATGGGTGAATGATTTCAGCGGTGATATTTCTATCAGAGTAGACAAAAAAACGTATTCTCGAAACTCGTTTTTCTCCTCACATTTTTTTCATCAAATTGTGTAAATGTTTTTGACATTTTCAGCAATTTCAGCTTATACGTTATCAATGGATTTCTTTCAACTCCAAGCGTGACATAAACTAGGTAGGTTTAAAAAAATAATTGTGGCTTATGTATTGGCTATGTATACACAGTACTTTAAAAAAATCATAATTGGACTTAACCACTATGTGTATAAGGTTAGCAGTTTATAATAATTAACATCATTTCAAAAATATATAACACGTAGGGTAAAAAGGTGACACAGAGAAATAATCTCAATCCTCATCATTTTTCTTACACACTTTCGCCTGGGCTTGAGAGTGCTTTTGACATTTTCGTCAGTTAACACTGACTATTTGATCTGCATAAATTGGTGTTTGTCTTCCTTGGCTTCTACTACCACTCACTTTCGCTCCGTGGATTTTCTTCGTTAATCTTTCATCAGTTATTCTTTCTCGTGCCGGAACTCAAATTAAATTGTCTACTTAAGGCTAATTTAAAAAAATCAGTTGTATATTGTAAAGATCCACATGTTACTTTTCGGAAACCCATTTCATGTGATGAATTCTAATAATTTTTAGCTATCTTCAGCCTAAAATACCAAACTCGTTCAATTATTACTCAAAAAATCAGTTATTACCCTTCTTACTATTTTCTAAATCATTAAATCTGTGTGAAAGTATTATCAGTAGACTTTACAAAAATTTTTCTTTTTGAATTTGAGACCTTTTTTATATATTTAATTGAAAGGTTTGCAGATCTTTTGCAGCGTGTCCTTCGAAATGTAACTATTAGTAGATGTAGCTTATAAAATATCGTGTATTAGAAAACAAAAAATATTTGACTTCGACATACAAAAATTGAATTATATTCTGCTCTACTGTCACGTTATAAAATTATATTGTCTGTTTAGACCTTTTTCCGAAGTTTTTCGCGGTATATGTAAATAATGTTAAAATGTTGTATATGTTCAGATATGAACAGAATACACAAAAAACCATTTCGATTTACGCATACATTTCTGTTAATAATAATTATGTACAGTCGAGTACTAAAGAAATTTAATTTTTGTAATCGGGTATGTGCATTAAAAATAATAATTGCTCCTTTGTTTCGATGGTAACTAGGATTTCTAACTAATTCCAATTTTTTTTTATTTATGTTCGAGCATAACTTGTTTGTTTATGAACCGATTTCAATTATTGTTTTTCTGTTGGGTTCAGTATAGCTCTAAGGTGGTCCCGTTTAAATTTCTCTGATATTGTAGTTTGTATTCGCAGATACGCCAACAAATCTCTGCCATACGCCAAAACTGTTTACAAGGGTTTATTTATATTGATGATTCTTTTGTAAGTCATTCTGTTCCAGAATGAGAAAACAAGTTAGTTGTAGTTAAATATTTACTTAGGTCAAGATCACTCAAAAGGGAGAAATAAAAACTTTTTAGGAAAATAATAAACCGACATTGAAAAGTAAAAAATAATTAACTATCTTTTACTAATCAAAACTCAAGTATAAAGATCACTTTATGAATTCGATACAAATAATTATTTAATTAAATTTGACAGTTATTGGTGCCAAGTAAATGTGCACCAACAGAAAGTCTACTAATTTCATAGGTTTGGTAGACTTTTCAGTATCTGTCAAATTACGTAAGTATTTGCGTCGTATTTATAAAGTCATTTTTGTACCTAAGTTTTTTAAGCCGAATGTCCTTGATTCGGTTCCTAATTGCTTTCACCTGACTGAAGGAGATGCTCGAAATACTTCATTTCCTGTATCAAAAATCTCATATTAATTTATCGACACGTGCTTCACCTCTCAACAAAGCATCTCCAGCACCGAAACCAACCTGACTGCACTGGTTAGCTGACCTAATCTGAACTCTGGAATATCTTGGGGATATTTTGGTGACAAACGAGGCACGTGTTGGTTCGTGGGTTTAGGCTTAAGATAGCTGAAAATTATTCTTCACATGTGATGGATTGCCGCAAGGTAATATAGATAAAGATCAATTATAGTATAGTATAGTAGAAGATAATTTATGTAGGTATATATATTTATACACGCTTATGTATTTAATATGTATGTATGTATAATACAATATACATCACCGACGGAATCGTATTAGATTGAAATACCTCGCCTTCAACATGCTTTTGTTATTTAAATTATCTAAATACGTTAAAAACTTATAATTAGTATTTTTCATGTACGGAATCACACAGTAAGTATAATAGTTTAGGGATTATTAAAAAAATTATAAAAGGATGTTCACGATGTGTTTTTTTATAAGGCGTTTGTCGTTATACATATAGACGCGTGAAAATTATTACCTGTTTTTTGAATTTATCTTAATTAAGGTTTAAATTTAATCTACTAAGGAATAAATTTGGTCTCAGAAAACTCTGCTAATTAGTTCTTAATTAGTCTAGAACATCAGTGCCTACTTTATCCATTAACATAATCACAACTTTCTAAAATACTTTCGAGACTAGTGATATATTAAATGTAATTTGGAAACAAACATTAATGTGGATTAATTATAAATAATTTAATTGCAACATTACCTATAAACGAAATAATATAAGGTTTTACGATATACTGTTAACATAATTGAAATACAAATACTAAAATATATCGTTTAAAAAATATTGCTTCGCTGTCGGATTGGATTAGTAACGGTAAACAGTGTTGCGCGTGGTCACTTAACAGATGGGTCATTTGATAATTTAGGTGCGGAAGCAGGAATTCACCAACTAAGCCGCGGCTACAGGTTCGAATCACAGTCAGGTTAAAACAAACATCCAAAATTGGCTTGAAGCATGAGTGTCACTGGGAGTTCCCCCAATTGCATGGTACCCATAATACGAGTGTAGTGTTTTATTTGAGGTCATAGTATCATAGTGCATTTTATGCACGTATTGTAATTACATCAACTTTCATTTTTGACTAAGCCAGAAGTAGCTTTTTTAATATGGTAAGTATCTTGACCTGATGAATTCAATGAAAGATAATGAATGATGGTTAAAAAAAACGCTTCGTGTTGTTAAACATTCAATAGGAAAGATTTATTCCATTAATAAAGAAGAAATTTTGACATTGAAATACGGAAATAACCTCGTTTAATAAAAAAAATCTGAAGGGTATTGTATCTCAATTTCAATTCTGTATAGGCTCTTACAAATTGCCTTAATTTTGATTAGCTTTTTAAGTCAGCCGCTCGGTACTCCTATTGTGTTCGTTCAAACAAAGTTATTTGTTTCGTGTTTCAAAGAAAAGCAACAGAAGATTATTGATTTATTAACACTCAGTTGCTCAAGGGTTGATAAAAGTAATCCACTTCATCAATCGCGTTTCTAAGATAATTATGTAGATTCTACCAACACGACTGTTTTGTTTGGTAAATAATTATGAAGATAGGATTTCAAATACTGAAACTCTACATCTATACTGCAACCTAAACACTAATATGCTAAAAATGACATTATTCCAATTCTTGATAGATTCATTTGATTCAGACTGAGCGAAGGGGTAGACGCATTTCACATTGTATTTTCAAAATTACATGACGAGTTCATGGTTTCCGTGTTGAAAATTTATACAGTTTCATAAATAACTGGTTTTAAATTATTTAAGTTATAATATAATGTGAGAACATTGTAAAGTTCCTTATTAATTTTTAAAAACGAGTAAAAATCGGTTATTTGTGTGTCGGACAAGCAATTACTTAGTTTCGTAATTTCCAATAAAGTAGAACGTAAGTTAAAAAAATTGTATCAAAAATATCCGTTATTTAATTTTTATTTTCTTAGTTTAGGTTACCAATTTATCTCTGTGCCAAATATCAACTCAGTAGAATGGTTTATACGGAACCCTCATAGTTTCGTCACGTCTGTGAATGTTATAGCCATGTTACAGCCGATTTATTCCTTCGAATGTACGTTTACTGAGCTGTTTGATGCAGAGACGTAAAATTCAATCCATACCCAAAAGTAAAAAAAAACCAGCAATAAATTATGGGTTGTTCGAGCCCTATTATTATTTATCAGAAAAAGTTGTATTATTAAAGGCAGTATTTAGACATTACTGGACCCAGTATGTCTTTTTCATGTTGTATGAGTTACTTGTGGCCAAGCATACTCGTAGGCACGTAAAAACAATAAAAAGTAACTACTGTAGAGTTAAAACTTACTTCTACGTTTTCTCGTCTTATCTTCTTCCACTTCATTGCTGTATGATTTCTTCGGAACCTCCTCCGAGACATCTGTGAATAAAATACAAATATGTCAATTATTTTTTCAAATTGTTCGACACGAAACATTTCTTCCATAATCTACTAAATAAAGGAATTTAAAAAAAACGATAAATATCATAAGAAAATTAAGATATTATGTAATTTATAAGAAAATTATAATATGTCGGAAGTCCTACGTTTTAAGGATTTTTACAAATTTTTATGTATTAATACGTTCCTTGCGCAGCCCATTGTGCATGAATTAATTCGCTTTTCACCCAATTTTATTCACTAAGTATTACGGTGTTGGGTGTATTCCAAGTTGCCAAAAGACTTGCCGCCTTCCATGTTTAATTACTGAGTACAATTAGGTCAGAAGTAGGTTTTCTATAATGAATGTCTGATACAAAATAATAAAGCGACTTGTAATCTTTTCTAAATATAATTGCCACTAATAAATAGGTTAGGTTAAATAATTTTGTAGAAATAATATATTCAGATGTTTTCTTCAAAACAATTTGATGAATTTTACGAAATATTCATTAAAATTTTTAAATGTCATCTTGGATATGTTTTCCGATGTCTAACAAATTGTTACAATTGTTTTCACTAAATTTTATATATTATTCGACGCAAATGTTAAATTATACGAAATATTAATTAAGCCTTGTAACATGGATTACAAAGACTCTTGATCAAAAGCATAATGTTATCTATCCATTTCTTGGAAAATATCCTATTACCGCTAGTTAACTAAATACATTGTTTTAGTTCTTTGATCACGAAATTGGACGTATCTACCTTTGAAAACATAATATCAGCCTCATTTTATCGTTCGCTGATTCACACCGGTCACGACGTACATCGGAAATTTGAAAATATATTTTGGCAATAATAAGCAATAATAAATACTTCGGTGAATCCTTTCTAATTTCTCTTTTCGACAAAATAAGGATAGGAAAAAGGAAATACTATACAACAAGAGGATAATTATACAGAAGTCCGGTCTTTGACACAATGTAGGGTTGTTACGTGAACGAACATATTATAATATTAAAAAATTAAAAACAGGAATGTATACCAATATTAGTCTAGCTCGGAAATGTACGTAACTATAGAGAGTACCAGCTGCTTCTCGTCCGCGCAGGTCGTAAAAGCAAGTTAATGAATAAGACTTATCCATGGGACTTATCATAAGGAACTTCTGTCAGCTGTACTATAGATATAACTATAGCTACAATATGGTTTTTTCTTTTCCGTCTGTGGATCCAAATATGAGTAAATTGTTATTAATTAGAGTGGTGTAAAATTGTTATTTTTTACTTCGACGCTCTATTTACTCCTAGAGCGAGTAGATATTGTAGAACTGAAGAAACGAAATTTCAGTTAACAAACGTCTCAACCTTGGACCAAGAATCATATTTTTTGGTCCGAGGGCTCACCCATTCAATAACAATTATTTTGTATAATTTTTAATACCCATAACCAAGTATATATCGAATGGTTTGATATGTTTGGTGTTGAAAGGGAAGTGATACAAACGAAATGTGAGATTTGGGTACATAGAATATGTCTAAAACAACTGAATAAAAATGTGTATACGGGAAGTGCGTTTTCGAGGGACAGAAGTTGTGATTTGGATGTGGAGAGATGCCAGTAGAGTAGCCAGTGCGAATAAATGTAATACAGCCAAATTAGCCATCCACAATGCGATGTTGGTGCCAACTTTATTGTACGGTAGCGAGGCCTAGATATGCCTGAAATCGAGTGAGCGAGATAAATGCAGTAGAAATGCGATCTCTTAGAAATATGTATGGTGTCACCCTTGCGGACAAAATAAGCAATGAAGAGATACGCAATATGACATGGTTGCACGACATTGTTATTGTTAAAATGAAAAAAGGAATAAGGCACACGGAAAGAATGAATGATGAAAGACTGACCAAGAATATAAGACAATCTGCAGAGCGAAAGTGAGTGGTAGTAGAAGCCAAGAACGACCAAGGCTAACTTACGAAGATCAATAGTTAGTGTTAGTTGACGGAAATGTGAAAAGCTCTCGCATACCTAGGCGGAAATGTGTGAGGAGGGTGCTGAGATTAGAGGAAGCGAAAGAAGTAAGAACCGCGAATCTCGGTGCTCCATCCTCTCTGACTACCTTTATAACGTGAAGATATATATGTATGTTGATGGAGTTTGGGTTGGCCAAATAATCCCGCGCTTTTCAACTATTTTAGACGGCTAACTAAACGGTCTCATCTCTGTGACTATGTACTTTACGTCAACAAGTTATACATCAAATACTCGTATTGAATGTAGGTAGAATATGAAATTTTTAAAACGACCACAGAATTGCACTAAAAAAATAAATTGTCTTTCACTGCGTTTTGTGACACTGCATCGTTTTTGTACGGATTTGCTGTGTTCATGGAGTTATTTGGTGTGTTTTTAAAGCTGTAAGTAAATATTCTGTTAAAATCTAAATCGAAATGTTCCAGCTGAATTTAGCTTTCTCTTGATATAAAAATGTCAACGTTTCATTAAATGTGAGTTTGTAAAATTTGAGTAGTACACACACTCGCCATTGTTGACATTGTTGACCTTGTCGCATTAGACACGTTTGTAACAAATGGATGCAAAATATTGTTAGAACTAATTACTCGATTCATTATAAAAGTTTCATTACAAAAGATTCATTATAATATCTTTTTCAAAAAAAGGGTAATGCTATTATATTATTGTACCTTAACTTTAAAAAAACCTCGATACGTTGATGTAACGAGTTTTTACTATCGCATTTTATGTTTTGGGTTTTGGTTGTATTTAATAATTAATAAATTTCACGTATAATTTTAACAAAATTAAAATCTACTTTATGCTGCAAGAATTAAACTTATATAAAATGTCTTTGAAAATTTAATAAATAATACAGTACAGTATAGTAGATGAATATTATAATTTATAATCCAATATCGATACTTCCTTCGACTCTAGGACCAGACGCACATAGTCTGAATCTAGTAATGACGCTATTATGTCAATCTATACATATCTCGTTTTCAGCAAATCACTTAGGTAATTTCATTATGGAATTCCAATTTACTTTGCTATAAGCCCGGATTTGTCAGTTTTCGACGACAAATTGAAAACATAACCTATTTTTAAAAAGAAGTTGCTTGGTAAAATAATTACTTTTAATGAGCGTAATCTGACAGATGGAAGCAAGATGAGTATGAAATACTGGCATTGAAGTATAATAGAAGTTGGTGCGATGAACTGAAATGTATTTCTAATTGAAAAATGAGTGTTGATATTCGAAAAACTCTTATCGTGCTCATACAGTATATGAACAACAGCTTTCAGAACTCTCATATAATATTTTAGACATATAAGCCGTATTAACAGATATAAGTTGCTGAAGATAAAAATATTATCTAAAAGTTTTTTTCATCATGCAGGACCATTTCACATTTTATTTTTTTAATGTGTCATGCAATTCATCAAAGTGTTCAAAAGCAAATGATTACACATAGAAAATATGCGCATTTATGTGTATAAATGCGTAAATATAAAAACAATGAAACCAAACCATTAACTTCATACAAAGGCGTGATTGAAAAATAAGGTCAGTAATTTTCAAAAAATGTGTCATAATTTGGACAATTATGTGGCAACCCTGAAGGGTTATTCAGACCCTTCTTTAACAAAACTGTTCAGGCAAGTCGGCATCGTTTTTAATTCTTTGAGAAATCCCCTTACAATGTTCAAAGTGATGATAATATTCATTTTTTTTCGATGTGAACTTTTTCCAAATTTCGTTATTTTGGAGAATTATATTCGTCCTTACATTATTAAAATGAATGTCGCTTAACGTTAGTGTTTTATAAAGAACCCTACTATTAATTAATTTTATTACACAGTAGCGAAATGACCGCTTAATCTCAGCCAAACGTTTTTTCTCGATTTAAATAGACATTCGCAGTATTATTAAAATTGTGTAGTGCCTGAAAATACTTTTCAAAACAAATTATCAGCTCTGATTATAAAAAAATATACTCAACATAAATACGTGATTCAGAAATCAACAATATAAATTCCTCGTTGTAAAATTCCTACACGATTTGGAGATTGTAAAATGAAACGATTCTAACACGTTTGTTGTCTGATCGCACACATTGCAAGAATTTAATGGTATATTGTTTGTTTTATATCCCAGTGACGTCGCCCTTGACTTTATAATCTAGTTTTGAATTTCACGTGTGTAAAACCACAGTGTAGGCTTATAAAAGAAAGTTTCCGTCCCAACGTGCGCTCTAATTACGTAATACGAGTACAAAGGTAAAGTTTGTTCCGTATTTTACAAGCTGGAAGCCTATCAAAGGCAATCAACCAGTTAACGAATTTTCCAATAAGTTTTTGCAGTTTCCGTTTACGCTTAAATATCCTGATTAAAGATAAACAATAACGGCCGTATCGAATTAACGATACTGGTTAAATATACTGAAGCTCAAGAACTAAGATTTCAATAGAATGTGAAGCCCGAAGCTTTCTAACTTCTCGATAACACAGATATAGAGAGCAGTCCAAAAACAATGAAACCTTATTGCGCGGATGCCATGAGGCTAATGAATGTAGCCAGAATAAGAGTGTTATAGTTGCGTGTAGCAATGGAAGATAAAACATTGTAAGATCCTTATGTATTTTAAATAAGAAGAAAGGTGAACTGTAGGTATAATTTAGTTTCATTACTTTGCACACATTACATTTTTTAAATAATAATTTCATTTTTTTGTATACAGCATCGTGAAATGATCAGTAGCAAATGCCTTTTCCTCTCTCTGAGCAAGTATAGCTATTATATAAAAGGATAATCTGGTATTTCAAGAGTCAATTCCAAGAGTCAGCCGATGAAATCTCTGACACGAGAAGCACATAATGAAGTGTTTAATATTGGTATATATATAATGGAGCTATAGAATTAATAATTCCATCTACAAATCAGTCTTTAAAATTAAGGTTTTGTCTCTAAATTTATTACTAATTCACATCGTCTCAATCGGTAGGCTCAATGTTTTAAGACTGTTAGGCTGTCACATTTGACGAACAGAAGAACCCATCAAATCTTTATTCGTTAGTATTTCTAAGTTTTTGAATTATTTTTGATCTTTACAAGTGAACAATTGATATGAAAATTTTTGTAAATACTTGTGAATACTTGTGAATTTTTGTAAATACTTGTGACTATTTTGGGCGCGATGGTATAATGCATTATTTTAGGCTGCAAAGGCAGGTTTGACAGACGCAGGTTGTTTAAGCGAGAAAGACTATATTGGCCACATCAATGCAATATTTATTAATAGTTTATGCATAAATTATGAAGGTCAGCCGAATAAAGACTCGTTTGTCCAGAATCTGCCAACAACGCATGCTTTCGTATTTCGGCCACACGGTGCGCAAGGGCAATGAAAATCTTGAAAAACTGTTAGTGGTTGGAAACACTGAAGGCAAAAGATCGCTCGGTCGTTCACCAACGAGACGGATCGATCAAATAAAGGACTCGTCGTCCTCAAAATTTTACGCAGTTGTAAGAGACGCAATGGACAGAAACAGGTGGAGGCAAATCATCCGCTCCAGATGCAACCCCGATGCTGACCACGATCCTCGGATATGAGGGACCGACTCCAGAGAGAGAGAGATGAAGGTCAGCCAAGAGATAGAGCTTATAAAGAATATGTACCATATAAGCGTTGGATTTGCAATTGTTCAGTATTCTGTTCATATCTTAGCACCAAATTCAGAAAGTATTCACAATTCAAAATTTCTACTAAGTATACTAATAAAAAGAGAGCAGAGATTGTTGGCTTTCTCACTCGCACCATCGGTGTAGCCGACACTCACGTAAAAATGGCGAACGATGTCGAGCGCTCGTTCCGCGGGTGAAAAACTATAAAACCTACAAAATTATTCACTACGTCTACGGAACCAAAATTGCGAAGGAAATTGGCGCTGATTGGAAGAGTGTGCCGAACCGCTCTGTGGAGGACTCGCTGGGAGCCCCCTTGGAAGTGGACAAGTCGTGGCTGCTCGGTGAGTTTGGTCAACTTTCTCTCTCAACTCTTGTGCTATCGAAGGAAGTATCTAAATAATACATGCGGTATTTTACCCAACAGCAATCTTTAATTTAAATATTTGTCAATTTTGACTAATATTTTTCTACTCTTTGTACACACTTGTCTTCTAATTACGATTGGACATAGCTCGTCATAATAAAATTAAAATTTATCTAATTCTCCTTGTGCGTATAACGCCATTGAGTAAGTTGAGCATTTTATTTTTAGTCAGTTAAATAAACAATTTATATTTTTAGCAGGTCAGTTAAACATAGGCCTCTTTGAAGGTGATGCGTATAGTCTGATCTTGGGCTTCACATATCAAGTACATACATTCATATAAATCATTATGTAGTTCCTTGTGTCATCTACCAAGTAGTCGCCACAATCTGTTTGTCTAAACGCAGTCCCTACTCCAGAACTCCTATGCTCAAACAATTGACGGTTCTACGACAGATATTACCAATTTATTGTCACTTTAGGTCTTTGACTTTTGAAACAATGTTGAAGGGCCCAATTATAAACATCATTCAAAAATTTACCAGTCCGTTGCTACGTTAGCCGAATGATTTCCAAATTCTCATTTCATGTCAAATTATTACGATTTCCTTCGGGAATTATATTTTTATGTTTATTTCCTTTGCGTAGGCTCTTCTAATTTAACTACTTTCACTTTACTGGAATATATTTCGTTGGTCTAAAGCAATCCCATAAAATTTGTGACCAATACCAATAACGAAAAAGTGACTTTAATATTCTTTACTAAGCGGTAAAAGAGCAATCTAACCAATCAGCCATTTTAAACTTCAGGAAAGTCATACTAAATAATAATTGGCTAGTTGCTTACAACTTAATGGCTTTATTTTGATTTTTACTTTCTAATTTATCCTAATATTATAAACGCGAAATTCTGTCTTACTGTCTTTGTATCTGGTCGGCTTTCACGCTCAAACCGCTGAACCGAATTTGATGATATTTAAAATAGAGACAAATTAAGCCCTGGGGAAGGACACAAGCTACTTTTTTAATTCCATGCGGACGAAGTTGTGTGCAAAAGCTTTGTAATCGGACGTATCATGGTGCTTAATTCTATAAAGACAAGACCACCAAAGTACTACATCGCGCGCAGTTATCTCCTAGATAGTCTATCGTGTGACGTCCACATCTATCAACTCCGTGCTTCGTAAGGTTGTTTCTGTTATGTACTATGCGGCAGTGGTCGTTAAGCCAGATCAGTGGCTTCATAACTCTAATTGTGTTTTGAGCACTAACTCATCCTTACCAATCTTCACCAAGGCTACAGATAAAAATACGGCTCATGTTGTCTCTCGTATGTGGTAAGATTTATGTCCAACAATGGAACGGATATGGGTTATTACAGTTAGCTATTATGTCTTAACTATTGTTAATAATACTAATGAAGAAATGGTTGTTGATGTCGTATAATACTTGGTAGATTTTTGTAGAATATACGCAAGAATTTAAATATTTGAGATAAATTATTTATTCTATTATTCATGTCACTAGTTTCCATGTCTCGCAACTACTCATATGAATAATATAGTTTGTTCTGAATGAATTTCTGCTATGTTTTAGGAACCGCGTAAAAACCGAAACTGTAGTAAAACGTTCAAGGATGTAATTGAACGTTAATAAATCATTGAAACAGCTGCTGATATTTTTTAACACATACATGACAAGCGTTAATATTATACTTTTCGTGTACACGCGTCTACCATATTTTTAAGGTTTTTAGGATTATTTCGCATCTCGCTGTAAATGTCGCTATAAAGAATTAATAAGAAGATAACTGTGATATAGAAGACAATTCATGTAACTATTTTAAATTTTAACTAAGCCTAATGGATTTATTATGAACAAGCACACTGACACCGAAGTAATCTTTACATCCTTGACTGGCCCGTTGGCGCAGTGGCATATGCATCTGGTTTCCAAGCTAGGATCCCGGGTTCGATCCCCAGTCAGGTCAATTTAGGAAACACACTTTTCTAAATTGACTTAGAGTCGGGGTGTTACTGGGAACTCCCCCAGAGTTCGTTGTGTGGTACCCATAGTACAAGCTTACTGCTTAGTTTGGGGTCACACAATTTGTGTACTTGTCTAGAGTATTATTATTATTATTCTTACATTTTGGTAATTTAGCTGTAAAATATAGATTATAAAGATTAGATTAGATTATAAAGTTTACCGAAGGTCTCATAACTAGGTGACATAAAAAAGTATTACGGCGGAAATTGCTAATAAAATTTCACGTGCGCCAACTAATGCCTTCGAATATGGATACAAAGAGCGTATACGCAATATGTTATGATACATTTTTATGTTTTGACCTTTTCGTTGTCGCTGGATCACCGTAGTTAAGCTACAGTAATGGAATTCGTAAAAATTGGGTCATGTTGTTTGGAAAGCTTATTATGTAAACCATAAAACAAGCTTTCTTTGTGAAACATTGTTATAAATATTTTTTAATGACTCCTCATTAGATATCATCAATTCTTCAAATTCAAATAGATCATCAATTCTTTTATACAAGATTAGAAATTCATAATTAAGTAATATTTTGTTAGATACCTAACCTAATAATTTATTGTTTACTTTGATTGTATAAGTTAAACGATTTATAAAAAATGTAATAAAAAAACTGTACAAAATTTATGATTTATCAATTAGTTACTAACTTAACAAATAACGCAAAAAATACAAAATATGAAATTCATATAAATAAATTTAATGCTTTAAGACTTCTAAAAATCGTTTATTACATAGACCTATTGTATAAGAATAGACGTTTTTAGGATTCCGTATCTCAAAAGAAAAAACGGAATCCTTAGAGGGATCACTTCGTTATCCATCTGTCTATCAGTCAAAACTATTTTTCTCAGAAACTCATGGAGGTATCAAGTTGAAATTAATATTAAATACTTATGTTTGCGGTCCCTCGAAGCTGTAAAAAAATCAAGCTTCAGAGTAAGCACAATTAAAAAATATGGCGGTTATGCCATATATTTTGACACTCGCAAGTAAATCAAAACCTAAAGGATACCTCCCCTTGACCTAGATTATTGAATTTGGCAAGAAGCAAGGTCTCAATGAAAAAAAAAACAAAAATTGTTAATTTGTAATTATTTGCCATTGCAACTTACATTATTTGCAGATTTGCAGCTGGATAGTATGAGAGAACGTGTCTTTTAATTGCAAAGTTTATTTTGTGTTTTTATTTTGTCTTTTTATTTTCGGTACGTGGTACGACTCACGCTTGGCCGGTTTTTTAATGTCAAATCTCTGTAATGTAATCTTTTTCAGAACGTAACAATAGTCTCGTTTTTAACAAATATTGTTATAAGTTAATAAATAATAGATAAGTACATGATATGTAAGAATATCCCGTCGAGATATTTTTAATTAAATGGCAGGAAGAAAACTTCGCCAATTTTTAAACAGTGACATTTAATTAAGCAGCAGCGCAGTCGTAATTGATGTAATTTTTCTGTCTCCATTTGAAGGTTAAATAAAACATTGGGTGGTGAAACGACGGTAACTCTACTTATTCATCCCATTCGTCCTCCGATCCAATCAGATGATCACACGTATGAATAATTCAGAGAGTTCTCTACTACACTTTTGTATCATTTGTTCTATACTCAGTATAGTTATCTGAATGTGCGGCAATAGGACAGGGTCAGGGGACAGGATTTTCTGGACAGAATGTTTTTTAAGCACATAGCTGTTAATATAATTTTACAACAATGTGATATTGCAATCCCTCGTAATGCGTATAGCCAGGTTCACTTTCATAAAAAGCGTCATTAGATTTTGCTTTAATCCCGAAAGTTGAGAGCTAATAAGAAAGGACTTCGCAAATAACTAGAATCGGTAATCGGCTTTGCATTAAAACTGTGTAAGGCTCATCGTACAGTGTCATTAAACTCGGCCTTGGTGCTGGCTGGGGTGCTACCGCTTGACCGGAGGCTAAAAGAAGCTGCAATCCTCTATGAATCAAAATAGAGGGTGCCTCAGCCGGAGCTGAGAAGAAGAAGAATAGAGGCGGATCAAAGTGGTGTTGATGCGACAAAACACGTCCCTGTTTGCATCTATACAGACGGGAACGTGATTGCGGGGCATGTTGAAGCTGCCCTGTCCACATGGAAAGGTGATCTCGTAACAACGTCCCGCATATTCCTGCTGTCGCCGAACAACTCGGTTTATCAGGCGGAACTCTATGCCATGTGCATGACCACAAAAATAATTCTCCAGAGACTTCAGGGCGACTCTGGAGCCGGTCGTGAATCGTACATCGCTTCAACTCTTAGCTGTGGAGGTCAGGCGCAGCATATACAGTAGTTAGGAACAGGGAAAGGAAGTGAAGCTATTCTGGTTAAAGGCGCATAATGTCATCAGGGAGAATGACAGGGTTGATTTTGTGACAGAGAAAGTGGCACAAAAACTAAAGCGGAAACCAGATTATGACCTGTGCCCGGTGTCATTCATCACGCGGCTGCTAATCCTTGAGATGACGTCCACAATATTTCAGTGTTATAGTTAGTGTCGTTTCTAAGTACGGTATGCTAATCTTCTGTATGCATAGAAGAAGGAATTCGCTGACACTAACACATTAACGTATAATCCAAACCTGTACAAACCAATTTTACACAGCATTTTCTTATAGGACTTAAGCGATTACCTACTAAGGGAAGTCGCCTGAAGAGAAATAAATAAGTCTCCTAATTTCAGAAACAGTCAAGGTAGGTGTGGCGAAAATCTATCATTACGGATTGCAACATTATTTATATATGGAGCTGAAACTATTATATTTATATGTTTCATTTATATCAGTCAAAAACAGTTATTAGTGAGAATATTCTTTGTTTAAATCTCTTTTTACTTGTGCATATTGTATTTTGTTTTCCAGAGTATTTGCTTTGTGATTCATTATAATCAACGTGCACTTTAATCTACTGATTATAATGATATGACACTTCCTATCAAGAACACGATTTGCTTACAAGTTGCATGTGCAGATCGAATTAAAGTAATACACATAATAATTTGATTGCATTTAAAATTTAAATGATGCATTTGAAACATCACACAGTTGGAACAGGAACAGTTGATGTCCGAAACAGTGATTTGGTTCAGTAAAAACTGACACACGTCTATTAATGCCGCTGTATGAAGTCAAGGGAGTTACGCATATAAAAGCTCTGACATTTGGACACTAATCTAGACATCTCAATTACACCGCACTGAGCCCGCATAGCAAATTAAGGAACTTTCGTCTTTATTTTTGTCGGTAAAGTTTCTACCTAGTGACATATGCGGGCTAATTCTCTTAACAATGACTTAAATTCTCCATAATGATGAAACTTCATAAATTATTACCCACAATTTGTTATAATGCATATCTGAGTCTTCTTTTGTGACAACAGATAAATAAATAAATAAATGTGCCAAACAATACGCACCAATCACCTACGCCTCAATCCTAGACATTCCCTGTGCTATGAATACCAGACGACCACTACTAAGGGGTCTCCCAGTGTACAGCAGACCAAAGACAATCTATAAAAGATTGAAGAACCTTCTGCGTTTGAATGCAACATCCATAACCACTGTGCCACAGAAGACTTCAAATTAATATACGATACATAGTACACTGTGGGTTATTTTTACCACACGTTAATGATAATAAATAAATGAATCATTGCTAGACAGATCGAATTATGAAAATAACTCCTCTCAATATCTCAAATATGTGTCTCAGACATTTTTAGAAATGTCTTCAAAATCTGTAAACATGCATGTGCAAGTAGGTATTTACTGCTAAAATGAAATCAAAAAGTAAAAGTTCCCTGTAGCTCTTTCCGTCTTGAATGGGAAATTACGTAACTTTAAGTATCTGTGTTTCTTCAAGTTATTTCAATTTTTTTAACTTTTTCCTAAAATTAACTATTTTGTTGGATAAATATCGCTTTCGAAAATATCGAAAACTATTATTATCAAAAGCTTAAAGCCCACGGAGCTTCCTGCTTTGATGAACTACATTCGACAAAAACACATTTTGTCGTTATGAGACACTGCTCACCGACCACAAAGAATACTCGTAAAATAATATACGTATCTTCACTCTACATTCATATACCTAAATTTTAATAAAATGAAACGTTAAATTAAACCAAAGACATACATAATTACTAGTAGAAAATGTAAAACCAGAAACACAATATTTACTCGACAACTCATGTAAATTTATACGAAGAGGAATTCTGTTCACATAGGTGAATATTAAATGCTTGGAGAGAAAAGTAGAAACAGTAAATTCAGAGTAAATTACTGCGAGACACGACATCGCAGCAAAATCTTTAGAATTAGTTCACACGAGCGAAACAAACATAATGTGTTTAAAGAATGAGTCTCCTGTTTAAGTGTTAATTTATGTTTTGTGCTCAATTTTATTGCTCTAAAGTAGGTGCTTCGATGTGATAAAGACTCACCTTTAGCGGTTCTACTTTCATAAATCTCCAAATTTAGCACGTCGTTCCTATCTTCTGGTTTCGATATTCTAAAAGTCCAGTCACCCCAGTCATAAGAGAAAGCGTGTGTCTTCAGGAAATTTGACAGAAGTCCATCATATGACCTTGCTTCTCTTGTTTTTAAAGGTTCTACAGTCAACACATCGAAAAGCTTCACTGACTTCTGCTGTCGAACATTTCTGACGAATTCTTTTATCATGTTTTCTATGCAGGTGGCATTGTCACTGCAGTTTAATTCAATCATCTGCGAAGCTCCTGCATGTCCTAGCACTAAGCAGGTGATAAAGAGAATTATAGCAGTCATACTGAACACGGGTTTCATTTCACAGAACACGAAAAAGCACGAGATCACTGATCCATTTGGGTCACTAATTGGTCATCGACGTTGTTGCCACCAAGCGGTAGTTGGTCCACAAATGAGGGCCTCTATGCACTGCTGATTATTTTTATCCACCGTCACGCTGCACCGGTTTCAGCTGCATGTATGCAATATTTTTTCCAGCACGTCAGTTAACGTGTTAGCTTCATTCGACCACTTTTCTTTTTCCACGTTCCTAGTATTCGAGCGATTCGTTTCCGTGAGTGTTCTATTCAAGACACAATTTCGAGTTACAGTGGAAAATGTAAAAAATTCAACATCCACATTACGCTTCGTTCGCGTTTGTTAATAGGTCTGATAAAATGACATTTTACTTTCTAATGTAACATTAGCAAAGTAAGCATTATCTTCTTTTATTTTATCTTCCTTTAAAGATAAAGTAAAAATGTTATTATAATAAATTATAGAATTGTAAGTATCCGTTTAATGGAAAAACAGAACTGATTACGGATTCGTGCATCTAATTTCCTTGCTATAGGGTCCCTGTTTAATTCCCAGCCAGACCAAGTTAAAGTAAGATAGCTTATAAATTGGCTTGAAATCTGAATGCCATTAGATACGTCCGTAACTCATAATAATAATTATTCAAGCAAGATTGGGGTTGTACAGCGGATATATTATTATTTGTACATTCGGTCAATTAGTTATTTCATACAAAGCATAAACTGATCTTTTTTTGGAAATAAAGAAAAATCCTGAACACCTGAACCTTTTACGCGCTAAAAATCATGCGGTGGTAGTTTACAGGGTGTTGTCCGAAACCCCTACAGAACACATCTCCTACACCCTTACAATGTTACTCAGCGCGGACCACACACGCTGTAATCGTCCTCTGGGTCGTATGAACGATGGACGACCACAAATCCAACTCTGACCAGCCACAACCCCGAAGACTTTTTTAATCATGTTGTACGAATAACACCATATTATCATCTAGCCTATATTATTATCTGGCCTAGGCTACAGGGCTAGCAAAAATAAGCCTACGGCTGATTTCTAAGCAAACACTACCTAAGAGATCTCTAGCTAGTCTTCGTAACTCAAATTTCTCTAATTTTAATTTTATTTTTTTTTGTTAGAAATCTCAGTGTTACAAGTACTCTGAGACAAGTACTCAGAGTCCACTTTGAGCCATAGAAATGTTGTTCAGAAATAATAATGTTTATTTTATTGTAAACATCTTAATTTTTTTGCTGCTCATACTAAATTAATTATTAACAAACGTTTGCTTAAACTGACGTATGATCGATGTTCCTGTCATGAATAAGAGAAATGAAAATGATATTTTGTCATATTTATTACAATTTATTACCCTTAAGACTATCTTGTGCTATATATTTCAATATTTTACACACCTAATATTTTGTCAAACCCATTTTATTTTGAATGAAGTAGAATCGTTTCGTTCCATTTAATAATTGTTTAGGGAACAATAATTTGAAGACTAATTTAATTAACATCTCCACAGCAGTGAGTGAATGCAGCCTGTTGACAGGCGCGTATCAAAGAACCTCGTGAAGAAAATGATGCTCTCAAAGCCAGAGCGTAATTGCTTGTTATTTTGCTTGTAAACTAGCGACTTGATCTGCGAAGAAATAAATTAAACATCTACAAAAACAAGGGATTTTCGCGAAATTTCTAAAGAAAACATTAATCTTTAGTGATTCCCTATATGTAGTAGCTAATCGTTCAGTGAACGTTGTTACCGAATATACTAATTTGTTGTCGAAACTACCAAAGAAAAATAAATAATAAACGGATTTTTTTTAAATGATTGTCTGAGTTTTAATTTTGATATTCTTAAAATAATTTAATCGTCAACATATCACAAAAACTTGTATTTTAATAACTTTTTATCTGTCTGTTTGAATAGTTACACACAATTAAAGAATAAAAAATGGCTACAAGAAAATGGCCAGTTTGCGATGTAACGAAAAAAAACGAATTGTTGAATCTCACTTTTTATTACATAATAGGCTATACAATAATTCCTTAACGATCTAGTTAAAAGATAGGTTTAGTAATCATAAAGAAAAGTGTGAAACAATATTTGAAATACAATAAAAAACATAAGTCATTCTTTTTAAACTTTACTAATGGGAACAGAGAGGGATAAGTTCCATCTCTGCCCCTTTGTCCTTCCTAGCGCTATGTAAAATCATTGTGACTTTGTGACGCAACAGCTATGTAACGCTATCTTCCTCTAGCTCATCCCCACTCTGTTCCTACTACCGAAGTTTAAAACCCAATAACTCAGTTTCTGTCAATGAATGTCAATTAGTTTTTCTCCATCGTATTCAAAATGGTTAAATATTTTATAAAATGTATAAATATACCACATTTATGTGCAGTCATCTAGCCTATTGCGATAACTTACAATTTATAAGGAATCAATATCTTGTTAATAAAACATAAGTAAATTTAGTATGTTGTATGAACTAAAGAGAATGAATAGTAATTTTGTTTAATTAAGAGGGGGCAAACGAGCAAGCGGGTTACCTGTTGGAAAGCGATCACCGCCGCCCATAGACAACCGCAACGTCCAGGGAGTCACGGGTGCGTTGCCAGCCTTTAGGGAAAAAGGGAAAGGAGGGAAAGGGGAGTGGGCTACCGGTACTCTCACTCACCGAACGAAACACAACAAAAATAGATGCTGTTATTTGAGGCCAATATTCTGTGAGAGGGTGGTATTTAACCGGGAGAGCCGGCCCAATTTGTGCTGCAATGCAGCATGGCTCTACCACACAATGCCACACAAATTTAGTAGAAGAAAGATCGTGATTATAACTACAGACTAAAGACAATGAATGTCATGTTTAGTAGAAGAAAGATCATGATTATAACCACAGACTCGATAGAATTCTTGCAATTGAATAAAGTACAGTTTTTATCAGTGGAAATATTCAAGAATGTTTCATTTATTTTCTGATTTTCTTTCTCAAAAATTACACAACAATTTTGCGCCTGAATACTTGATTTATAAAAATACTAGCCATGAAACTAATTTTTTCTTTCATTCAAATAAAATGATATAAATAAATTAAATTTAGAAAACTGCGCAAGATAAACAGATCAAACTAAAAATCCAAGCCAAGGGCCTTGTTTGAAAAGTAAGTAAAATCAAATCTAATCAAAAATAAATTCAACTGACTGTTTAGACACAAATTACTTACGAGTTTAATTCTTTAAGAATAAGGTATGCATAAGTTTAATTCTTTAGGTACATGCATATTATTATAACTTGTGATGTTACTATGCATATTTAAAGTACTGAGTATGCGGAAAAGACATATTTATCCGGCAATACACCGTTTTTCGGAATCACCTTTCAATATTTAACGATAGTAAATCGTGAAATCCCTTATCAGAATGTTCTCAGCGAAGGATCGGGAGTCATTCAACCTTAATGTGCAAGTACTATAGACATTTTATCATTTTTATAAATTGTAAGAAGCGTATATTGCGTTCTTATTTTCGTTTCAGAAGGCTAAAGGAATTATTTTTACTTTGATTACAACGAATTATTTGTATTTATTTATGGTGTTTACATACCCACACAAAACAAAAAAAGAACTGCACAAAATGAGCGTTTGCAATGTTGGTAAAAAGCTAAGGGTTGATTTTTTAGTTTCAGCGAATTTTATAAACAATAATCGATAGTCTATTTCAAACAAATAAATATAATGTTCCTTCTTTCAAATTATTTTAGAAATTGTCCAAAAATTTTACCAAAACTGACTTGTCTATTCTATTAAAATAACTAATCTTTACGTTACGGTAGGTAACGAGGAATGCGTGACGTAAAGTAATGCGCGCCGCTGCGCACGCGCATTTATCGCAACCCTGACTTTGCTCGACTATTCCGTTACCTCACGGAAATTACCGTATACTAGTAATTAGATACACTGGACTGTACGAAAAATCCTCATTGATGTATAATAAACATAGTATATTATTGTGTGATGAGTTTATTATAATGCGAAGTAAGTTAAATATTTCAAATTTAGAAAGTATTTCTTTTGACAACATAATACAGTTTACATTCTAAAAGTAATATTATAAGCATGAGTTGTAAATGTATGAATGGAAAGCGTGTTTTTGCTAAATATACTTCTATGTCCGGTAGATTAAAGTATTGATTCTCGATAACGCGAAATTATGGCAGTTGTGAATTAATAGTAAATTTGTCGTTAGAGAGGCCGACGGTTTTTAACCATTTCTTCTGATAATTATTATATTTTGTACTAGACCTGTGTTTAGGATTATACATACATACATATCTTCACGCTGTATCCCCAACGGGGTAGTCAGAGAGGACAGAGCGCCAAGCGTCGCGGTCCTTACATACCTTACATTTAGAATTATAATCCATTTTACTCTGCCTTATTCGACAGAAGAAACTTTTTTAAAACTGGAACGATTATATATATTATGTATTTGTACAATATTTTTAAACTGTTATGCCTTTATTTACTTTTATTTGTTTTTGATTTGGTTATTATGTAATATTTTCGTGATTTCAACCAGAACTATCAATCGTTTGAAGTAGAACTCAGAATATGGACTCAAATTCTTAGGAATGGAAGTACATCTTATTCTTTAATAAAATCACTGTACAAATAATAATTATGACAAAATTATGTTATCTGTCTCTAATTTATAAAAAAAAAAAATATGAAAACGAATGGATACATTAACAGATTAACAAGTTTTAATAAACTTTTAATTAAATTACATTTTAATGCGTCTACTTTTACATAACTTTATTATTTGCGTTTTACAAAGCGTATCTACATATGTTACGACATTTTATGGAGACTTTTACATTTAACTTTAAATTTATGTTACATAATCTGAATTTGAAACATACTG
Organism: Zeuzera pyrina; assembly: GCA_907165235.1. Lineage (NCBI taxonomy): Eukaryota > Metazoa > Arthropoda > Insecta > Lepidoptera > Cossidae > Zeuzera > Zeuzera pyrina. Next base: position 11,425,166 of record OU015639.1, on the reverse strand, counting down.
AACATTAAATAATGATTTATACACTTAAAGGCTATAAATGCATATATTAATATACTTAAAATGATTTTAACATCGAAGGACTAAAAGCTCATTGGCTTTTTAAATCAATCTACACTATTCATAGTTTTGGGAGGTTTTCCAGTAGGAATTATTTAATGTAATTTTTATTTAATTCGTTCTTTTTGTATTTAGATTAAATATATGTCTAACCTCGTTAATTAGTTAGATATCTAATAATCGAATCTGCAAACCTTTCATTAAGTAAAGATTTTCGATACCGATTCTTAGAACTTACAATTCACTGACAAGGTTGCGTTTACAACGTAACCCTAAAACACACATCATTAATGAATGTTTCTGTCATTTTCACTCGTCGAAATTCCGTGTGTGGTAGAAAGGGACAGTCATATTTTTGTGGCCCCGCCATTAAAGAGTGAAAGTGTGACCAAATGTTATAGCGCGAATAGAAAGCAACGCAGAAAAAGAGCTCTATTTAGATTTTTTTTTTTTTTTTTAATTTTAACAATAGCATTGAATATCGATTTTTGTTTTCTATTTGTAGAAATCGAAAGTTACGGAGTATTACCATTTGTTACGATGTGGAACAAAATATATATGGTTGATTACTTTAATAGGTTGTTGATCAATTGAAGTCTATGTAATAGACTTAGGTCTCTGTGAAGTAATACCTAGTTCGTACTAATTACCTAAAAGTCAAATACACATTAAATAATTTGAAAACGTTGTTACATATTGTGAACAATAAACGAAAAACAATAATAATACTCCAGAAAATTACACAAATTGTGTGACCTAAACTAAGCACTAGGCTTGTACTGTGGGTACAACAAAATTAATTGGATCTGCCAGTAACACCCTGACTCTTAGAAAGGTTAATTTCCTAAATTGACCTGAGCGGGGTTCTAACCCGAAACGCCGGCTTGGAAGGTAGATTTTTTTTATAAAAGAGGGGCACCTGATGGAGAGTGACCACCGCTGCCCATGGACATCTGCAACGTCCAGGGAATCACGGATACGTTGCCGGTCTTTAGGGAAAGGAGGGAAAGGAGGGGGTGGGAGAGATGGGCCACAGGCACTCTCACTCACCAAACAAAACACAATAGCAATAGATACTGTTATTTCACGCCGATATTCTGTGAGAGGGTGGTATTTCACCAGGCGAGCCGGCCAAATTCGTGCTGTGATACAGCATGGCCCTACCGCTTTAAATGCTGAGGTTATGCCACTGCTCCAACGGCCCAGTTAACATAGAAAATACACTAATTAAGTGACTTTAAACTAAGCACTTTAATTTATAAGTTAAAGTGATGTACACGATACTAAGCAATTAAGAGTTCATAAAAAAATTAATTCGTCTTTTTATTTCAATTATAAATACTCCAGACAATTGAGTACGAGTATTTGACAGTTTCAAAAACAAATTATGATATGCACATAATTGAGAGACGTGTAAAAATGATCGAATAGGAAGGAATTAAAAGATAAATAACTGTTTTTTAATTTTAGTTATTAATTTGGCGGAAAAAAATCACCAATGACGAAGAAAAATAATTAAGTCGCTTGTAATATTTCGAACTTTTCATACAAAATTACGTTTTTAACAGATGATAAAAAGTAACAAGCACTAGGTATTGTACTATGAATACCAATCACAGAGCATAATATGAGTACCATGTAATGAATTGAGCGAATTCCCAGTAATACCCAGACTAAATAAATGCGCTAGATAATACAAGCCGATCATCTGGTCTCAAACTAAAGTACAAAAGTAACGAGGTAATAAGGTCGCCCAAATTCTACTACTCTTATTTTTTTTAAATCCAATATTTTTAATATACTTTTACTCGTGCAATAAAGAGTATTGCATTTGTTTATTGTATTCATTCCCTGTGTTATGAGAACCAGACGACGACTACTGGAGGAGTCTCGCAGTACACCTAGGCTCGAAACAATCAAGAAAAGTTCGTTTCTTAAATTGACCCGTTCGAAAATTGAACCTGGAACTTTTCGCGCTTAGACACAACTCCTACACCACTGCGCCATCGAAGTGAATAGTACTAGTAGACTCGAAAACAACTTAGAAAATTTATTTTCTTACATTCTTTTTTTACCTGAGAATCGAATACAGAATTCGAAATAATTTGAGTTTGATTTTCAAGAATAAAGCTTCTCATAAATGTGCTCTTGTAAGGCACAATGGTTATTAAACGAATGAAACTGTAAAACGGAGCACGTTAAACTACACTTTGATTTATTACTTTGCTTTATAGCTTAAATTATGGCGAAACGACGTTAGAACTCACGTGAGTAAAATTAACATTTCTGAGTTATACATTATGTTTGTAATACATATTAATGTTTTGTACACATACTTTTAATTAATTGCTGCTCACGAAATGGTGACACATAATTTATATATGTACAGTAGAATCTTGATTATCCGGATCAAATAAAACCAGGGGTAATCCGTATAATCGAAAATCCGGATAATCGATTTCAAAGTAAAATTAAACAACATTTAAAATATTTAAATTTAAATCAATTTTTATTCTGCAATAGGTTTTACATACGTCGTTTAGACAATTACGATATAAAAAATTACGAGCTATAACGATAATGAATTATATAATACCTATGTTGTTGTTGGGCAACTTATGTTGGTAAATTTTGATTGAAAATAACTTGTTATTGATCTTTGATGTAATGAATCACATCTTTCCGGTGAGTCCGGATATTCGGATGTCCGGATAAGCGATGTTCGGTTATTCGGGATGCTACTGTAAAAGCTAAGGAAAGATTTATTTTTATGGCAGAGGGGGTAAACAAGCAGGCGAGTCACCTAATGGAAAATGATCACCGCCACCCATGAACACCCGCAACGTCCAAGGAATCACGAGAGCGTTTCCGGCCTTTGAGGAAAGGAGAGGGAGGGGGAGATGGGTTATCGGGGCTCACTCACCGAACTAAACACAACAGCAGTAGATGCTGCTATTTCACGCCGATATTCTGAAAGAGAGTGGAATTTTACCAGGCGAGCCGGCCTACTTGATTGGCTCTACCATACATAAATTGGATCATTGTAGAATCTTATTGCAAGAATGTGTAGATTAGAGTAGAACGATTTTATTTCAAATGGATGATTTCAAAAATACGCAAAGGAGAGATGTCTTTAAAGTGAGCTTTTAGAATTCTTTAGCTTTGTATTATAAATAATCGTTATTTACTTGTTGCCAAACCGATAAATTAGGTAATTTTGTCAATTTAGTTGTATACACGTAGTGAGAATTTCATTCGCGTTTGTTATGTTTTTTTTTAAATTGTTAAAATATTTTTCATACAATACAGTATGGGGCATATGAATCTATAGGATATACGAAGGAACCGTCTCAGGTACCATTCGGTCTCTTTTGTGAAAACAATTTTGTGATTATCAATTTTTTGGCCAAGCATGAGTAGTCCATAAAAATGAGTAAACTTAACTATTCATTCACAATCACGTAAGCGTCATTTCATTGTATCGGACGAAAAAAATCCGGACAGCAGACGTTAGCCAAATTTAATGAATAATTTATCATCAAATGGAATAATGTTCAATGTACTAAATTACAGTTGATTAACTCGAAAACAATTCATTCGAACTCACAAAAACTTTTGTGTCCAAAAAAAACGTTCTGTATTTGAATTTCGTGTAAGACGTATCAACACGAAATTCAGTTATGAAACACTTTAATGATTTGTTCCCGAGTAAGTCGACTATGATTTCATACATTGGATTCTTCCGTTGCATGAAAAAATGTTTCGTTAAATTTGACCAATTTCTACTGTCCAGATTTTTTTCAAACAATACAATGAAATGACGCTTACTTGAAACTAAATCGATCTGCACTAAAAAAAGAAATAGTCGATTTTTAATTTTTTTATGGACAACTCACGCTTGACCAAAAAATATATAATGCTCAAATTGTTTTCACAAAAGGGACCGCATGATACCTAAGACGGTTCCCTTATGTCTCCTATGGATTCGGATTTCCCTATACCGTATTGTATGAAAAAATATTTTATTACATTTGACCAACTTCTGCTGTCCAGATTTTTTCCTCCGATACAATGAAACGATGCTTTCATGAAACTGAGTCGATCCGCATTAAAAAAATTTTTTAGGAAACCATTTTCCAAAATTTTTGCTCAAAACGTTTCTGCTGTATGCGAAAACTTTCCTAGATCACAAGTAATTTTTACGGGTATATTTGAAAAATTACTTTTCATAGCATTAGCAACCTCAATTTGATTTGTAACAATTTTATTATTAATTTGAATTGAAATGTCTTCGTTTTTTTAATTTGTTTACTACCGACTTCTTTGTTAATGGTGTTCCATGTGGGCTTTACTACGTTATCTGATTTTCTAATTTTATTCGCAAGATAGATTGCTTTGGCGTATATTGCGCGGCTTACCCGCTTAAATATTTTCAAATGAGTGCGGACATAGTTATGAAAATGTTTATCTGCAGTGTAAGATTTTTCATTATACATATAAGTCATGAAATCTGTCCAAAGATTCCAAGATTCCAACATTTGAAATAGGAAAATGCACGACGAGGGATACACAAAGTCTTCTATTTATTTTCAATTTGAAAAGTTGAGCAGATATCCACACATTATATTTCTCCGTAATCCATACCTATAAAGAAAAAACAACACAATGTATAATATGGACAAAACACAAGGCTATACATTTTGCACAGAAAAATATAAAAATAATATTACCTACACATAACACAGTGTTAGCGTTAAAACGAGAAAACAACGAGGGTGTTTCTAAGGAGGTTGTAATCACGAATCATAGAGATTTCAAATCTATCAAAAATATGATGTCTAATTTGTAAATTATTATAATTATCAAAAATGTGACGTCTAATTTATAAATTAGACGTCATGTTTTTGATAGATTAAACTTATCTATAATGTAAAATTAATGTAAATATCACGTAATGGTTATAATATTCACGTTAGAAATAAGATGTCATTGCACGACTATTTCAGATTTGTAACGAGAATTCTAGAATTATACTTGTCTGTGGATATTAAAAAATATTCGGCATAATTTCGTATCATAGGTATATAGAGGAACAAAGTCCCACCCAACGAAATCCCAACGTAATGCTACATTTTGCAATATTCGGGTTAACTGCCAGCAAAACAGTATTATTCTTTCAGTAACAATTTGCTGGCAGATCAATTAAACAAGTTCTTTATGATAAGCCCGTTGATTGATAGTCGTTGCTCGGTTTTTATAATCTGCGTGTGAAGATAAGCATCTGATGTGTTCCATGTTATTCTTCCTAATAATATAATAACAATAATAACAATAATAACAATCACTAATTGTCGCAAATAATAATATAATATGTACCTATATGTAAAATAAAGAAGAAAGAGATAATTTGCACGAATCTACTGTTTTATACAAAACGAACGGCACACACATATCATTATATATATAATGAAGTCATTTTACATACATATAACAAAATATCATTTTAATATGTATATATTAAAAATGTATGACATTCAATAGAGTAAGGTTATTTTTTATTCCTATCAACTAAATTAGAACTGTAGTAGAGATTAGATACAATATCTAATTACGTTCTAACAAAAATTAGGCAAAGCGTCACGTAGGCGACCTTATTTTTTAAGCCCTTCATTAGCAAAGACCGATTTATAAAACTTTCTGTCCTAACACTCTCACCGGATTCCCATTTAGCAAAAAGAACAAAAACAAACGGCAATACTACCAGCGGCGAAAATCGCTCAATTGGAGTGTTATTCAGTATCAATGGCATAGATGTAGAGATAAATACTCACTAGAAATGACTGGTTTCGTTGAAATGGTTTTAAATGAATGATATCGTAACCATAAATAATAGGTATGTAGTAACTTTAAATCCTGAAAGTAAAACATCGTTTGACTTATATATTTTATGTAAAACAATAAGGCTAATAAAATTAATTGGTATGAACACTCATTCTCCATTTTTAAATAAATCTAAGTATCAATTTTGCATAAATTTCTTTAATTATAATTAAAATAATAATTCATAATTAATTATATTTCTTTAGTATAAGATTGTTACTATTTAGTAGATCAATAAACATATTATGTCAATTAAATTATATCTATTATCAAACAATAATTTACGTTTTATAATGTCCTCATAAAGTATACAAAAAATTTCAAGAAATATCCATAATTATCGATGTCAAATTGTTCCATTAATCGTGTAGAAAAAAATTCAGTAAAATAAATGTTAGAAATCATTACCAAAATAATGAAAGCCACGCTAAAGTTTCACTGTCATATCTAGATTATTTATCAAAGCATCTACTAGTGTAAACTGATGTTTTGCTCTTATTTGCCAATGGTTGCTATATCGTAGATTTTGAAAGGTGTTATTCTATAACTACTTGTTAAAAAATATTTATCGAGTATTATTAAGACAGTTATTTTTCAATCATGTACATATGGTACAAAAATATATAGGTATTCATTTTATTCAAATCTTTCAATAAAATTTTTGGAAAAACGTTATAAAGACCGACGATTAACTCATATGAAAGCGTTTCATTTAATTAATATCGATCGAAAATCATATAACAAAACTCAGTTCAAAATTAACTATCCAATATTGCTTGATATCGTCATTAAAATTAGAAAACATTGAGCGGACGACTTGAAAACAATCCTTTCATGAACATTTTGGTTCAAAAAAAATTAAATTGTTTTAACGTTAAAAATAAATAATTACTTATGCCTAAAATGTGCCATTTTTTTAAAAATTGTATATTGTATGCGATTTATTAAATCCAAGACGACAACCTTTGATACATCAATTTTGTAAGTAAACAGAGTGTAAAGTTATTAACTGTCGAACTAGTTGCAGAATAACGCTCTATTAGTTTTTTTATTCCATTCTTCGCCTCCAGCGCGGAGCAATTGCTCGGCTTTGAGGTTCTCATTTTTTTGAAAGCTATCACTATAAAAGCGTCTCTGTCTCCCTTACTGCCTTATTGCTCGAACGGTTTGCAAACAAAATGTATCGGGTGGTGGCGTTTGTTTTAGCCCTTTCAACGTACGTGTTAGGGCTATCACTTGAAGGTGATTTGGATTTGGCAGATGGAGTGAAACTAGTCAGTATACCAGTGTCGAACAGTTTAGAGGAAGAAGGACGCTCCTTGGGTGAAAATTCAGTTTTGTATCGTATGGCAAAGTTCCTCCAAGGTCATGAGTTACACGTGAAATTGCCAAATTTAATTGAAAAAGATAGAATTAGTCAAGTCCTCGCCGAATCACTGAAAGCTGTCGACGAGACTTACAAAGAAAATGTCGGTAAGTATATCATAAAAATGAAGAAAGCTTTAAAAAAATATTGAAACTATTTTTAGAATACAATGGTATTCAAATATTTGGACGGTAAAGTGAAGTGAGTGTTATAACCCAGTGATTATGACAAGTGGTCGGCCGTCGTGTATATCGATAGACATCTCAAAAGTTTGGGTTTAACCCAACACTGGTTGTCATCATTAGTGAGTTGACGAGGGTTCCGCCGTTTCAGAAGTAGTGTCGTCTTATTTGCGGATCTTGCGTATCCTTTTCTGCTTATCATGTATTATACCAAAACTTTTGTGAAGGGATGGTGTCAGAAACGCAAATTATTAAATGTGTTGGATTCAACTCCAGATGGATCAAGAAGGATGTATTGTGCGTTTGTTGTTGCAAATTGTTTGTATGTGGGTTTATTATCGTTTATTTAAATTGCGTATAAACCTAATTTGGCACGGTGTTTGCTAACAGTTTGTATTGCGTCCAGCAATCTCAACTACAATATTATTTTTTTTAATAAGCGTGACTACCCGTATGTAATTTTTGCTAATTATCTATGTACTTTGGTTTCTTAAAATGAGATTTACGTTTTTTTGTTTTTTTTTTAATTTTACGTAATTGTAGCTGTCATCTGTAATTATGCGTGTAGAATTTATAATTGCAACTCCAGCAGGAATTCAATAAATCTTTCTTGTATTCAGTTTATACAAGTTGTTAAAATCTAAAAGGCCCGTTTTCATTATAACGTAATTAGGGATGCGATCCAAATATATCGGTAATCTGAGTATCCGGTTAACACGGAAAATCAATTCTAAATTGTATGAACTTTTAATAGTTTTTTTTGAATTTTTAGTTTCAAAGTGAAAAAGTGATCCACTATTTAGTGTTTTGTTTTATTTTATTTTAACTTTTGTTTCTAGTTTTCTTTTTAAGTTTCTAGATGTCGACAGACCGCGTGGACGCCGATATCGGGAACAGTGAGTTCGAAATAGTGTTGCCAATTCAAATTTTTCTTTATGTCTTTACGGCTTATGGCCTAATACCTACACCAAAATAATATTTCGTTATATTATTATTTATGTTAATATTTTTATATAGAATCGAATATAGCCGGTGAAAATCAGCGATCAAGCTCAAAAGATCAATTTGTTTCAGCACTGAAAAAGAAAGACAAAAAAGACTGAGAACATAATGTTTTTGAGACGTTTCATAACAGCTCAAAATACATTTTACTTTGGTATTTACGTAAAAAGATTACTTATCTATGTTTTCATAGATTATTTAACGCACGCAAATGAAAGTGTTTTTCGAACCCGAAAACTTCATAGTTTTTTTTTTGTATTTTGTTAATTTTATCCTAATTTACATTCTATTGTCATAACTAGCTGTCAAAATGGGCCTTTTAGATTTTGACAACTTTGTAATACAATACTTCAACAACTTCAACAAATATAATTTGTTCTAAATTCAAAGAAAATTAATAACTTTATCCAGATTCTTCTTAAATCTTTTCAATAAGCAAATAAGTATGAGTATATTTGTTTATTGAGAAGATATATATATAGAATATAAGATTTAATGTATTTCAATACAAAAATGAGTTCGGCCAGTTAAGCGGTACAAATTATTTATTGAATAAAACTCATTACCCAAATAATATCGGATACCTAATTACGATTCATCAAAAACGTGTAAATGAAGGAGCGTAAGTAATCACTCAATTCTTATGGCTGCAAAATCGTGTACAAATAATGAGAAATTAAGCGACCGGGAAATGCTTTTTGAAGAGTATAGATATTCACTTCGTTGTATAACTGCTTTTGCTTCTATCAAAATCGCGATAAGATTACAGTATACATATGAGAATATGAGTAGTATACATATGAGAAATACATATGTATACTTATACGCCACTTTGTATATCAAAGTGTTTTTCAATATAATTATACGTTCTTAATACCAATTTTAGTGAAAATTGGATTAAATCTAACTATACGTACATATACTCTTACAAATAGTATAAGTATGTGCTTAACTTAATATTATGTATGTACGTTACTTCGATAAATATGAACATAATGTAAGTATTACACGAATGTAAAGAGTAAACAGAAATATATGAGAGCGCTAATTTTTTACCTATTTTCATTTATTTGAGAACAATTGTCATGTCGTATTACGTATACGAATAAAAAATTAAGCTTCATTTCCGCAAAATGGCCGATCCTCATAATACATTTTTTGGGCTATATCTTACAGTAACACCTAATCGCAATATCTGAATTGTAATTACAAATGTAATTAAAAATTCATTAATTACAAGTTGTATAACTTTTCAGTGACTGGTAGACACAAAGGCGGCGGCGGAGGTGGGTCAATAGCTCTCCTAGGTTTGATGATGGCCAAGACTCTTGGAGCCGTTGGAATTGGTGGGCTGGGTCTTCTTACTATGAAGGTAAAAAATTTTATAAAGTAATTTGTTAATCGTGATAACCATATTACCATTTCATACGACAAAAATCTTATATATTATTATTACTGATAATAATATTTTATTTAAAAATGTACAAGTGTATGAGATAGTCAGATCTCATGGTCAGAGTCTCGACGGACGGTTGGAACCATATTGGAACGCAACAAGCCTCGAAAATCGCTTGATTTGGTTAGAACTGCGTGTTCGGGCCTCATTGATCATTGTGGAAATGCAGCCTTGTCTGAAACTAATAGGTTGTCGTTGGTTGCTTCCTCTTTAACGCCCTGATCTCAGTTCGTAACTATCATGTCACCGAAGGCAACTAGTGATGGTCGGTTTTACAATAACATATAATACAATGCACTATTTTGAAGAATAAATAACACATTATCGAAGACTGAATTATTACTAAAGTTGCAAGCGAGAGAGTACGCAATAGATACTTAGTTGGCTATTTGTGTTTCTTATTATTACAAATCAATTGATGTATATAATGTGAGATAGCATTACGCACATGCTGCACTTGTCATCTGATAAATTGCCAACTTCAAAGACCTTAATCTTTCACGGAACGAAATAAAGTTTGTATATTGTTGTGTTGTTTATTATTTCGCTGTTACAAATCAAGAATTTCGCAATATTGTAATGAATTCGTTCATTATCGTTTTGCAAAACAACAATGTAACAGGACAACCAACAATAGTTAATAATAACAGATTTTAAAATAACGGAACATTGTTATTAATTAATGCAAAATGGCCGTTATTGCCATCACTAGAAGCAATTCTCATTGGTTTTCGAAAGCAAAGTCGACTTTAAACGCTATTAAAATGGTCATGTTCGTCTGTCTGTCCATATATCAATATATCATGCCAATTCGTTTCGTCATCTTCGTACTTCTGAGCTGAAAAGTAAAGAGATGTAAAAAGGTAACTCGAGCTCAAGAATGAAAAAGAAAACATTTAATATGGGTATTTTGGACCCATATTTTATTTTTTATTTGTCTTTTGTTCTTAATTTAATTTATTTGTCCTAAATTGATAATATGAATTGGATAAGTATTTTCTATACTTTTTACGTATCACTTGCTTACTACATATGTCTCTGCAAGACTGCATTTGTCTCTTTGTGTATGATCCAGTCATTTCTTTGATAGTAACTTAGTTTATTTTTCTCTTCTAATAATAGCCTAAATTAATCACTAAAAAGTTCTCTATCTGCCAATAAAAATGTCAATATCTGTTCAGTTGTTTCGGAGATTAGTCCGAACAAACAAACAAACAGATAGACATACAAAAATATAAAAAACCGAATACCTAATAATATCTTCACGGACAGGGTTTTTTACATACTACGTACACGATGTTATACAAAAAGGAAGATACATAAAATAATGAAAGATATATAAAACAGAGAAAAAAAGCAAAGCAACTTATTTTTAACAGAAATTTCTTACGGCACAATTTGAAACAGATGTGAGTCAAAAAACATTATTTTCATAATCGCAGTATCATTTTTAGAATTCCGTACCGTATATAAAGTAAAAACCGTGTATAAAGTAAATGATTATTATTGACATATAAATTTTTAAACTTTTGCGTTGCATTATATAATATCTAAAACGGGAAATTTAACGGGATTACCTTTTATTTTGGCTTGACGTTTTGATCGAGTTGCATCAGCCGTGGTCTCAAGCAAACGTCAACTCCAAGTTTGCTTGAGATCACGGCCGATGCAAGTCGGTCGAAAGTAGTTCCTGTTTTAAATATTTCATTATTGACATGTTTTAAATTTTATATTTGAGTACCTATTATTTTGACATAATGTCACAGACTAATTAGTTACTAACGTAAAATAAAATATCCTTGGTTAAATAATTGACATTAAATTGACTTTACTATTATTAATGAATTAATGTATAACTAAATGAGAAGTATATTTTTTCTCTTTCATTGTAATATCGAAAATATAGCGGCATTCGTAACGTTAATTGTATGCAAAATGTGAAGGTTTGAACATCTATAGACAAATATAGTTCATTGTAGATATGTGGTTTGTACATTATTTTTAATTGGTAAGAGTGAATAATTACACAGACCCGTATGCTCAAAGCGCATAACGACATGAAATACATTACTGATTCTCTACTTTTCTACCAAATAATAAACACTTATAACTTGTTATTAATAAGTAACAAATAACTGTACAACTAACGTTATGTCACGATTTTTATTTATATTAAAATATGAAAAAGTGACTTAACAAACAGATTACGCCTTTTAAATACGTAGTAAATTGTCGTATTTTGGACGGCACATCAAAGCATTGGTTCCGGCTTTTGTTCATTGGTAGTACTAGTGAATAAATAAAAACCTGGCCGAACAAAAGACAGATTTGCTAACCGAAGGTTCCATAACACCACAAAATATATTCGTATTTTGAATCCACAAAAGAAAATTGTTTTCTTTCATTCGTTTCGGGATCCTGGTCGCAAATCCATCTCACACTTAGCCATGTTTTATTCCTTGTTGTTTTACTTTAGGGTGGCTTGCACTTGCTGTAAATAAACTCGATTTAAGGAACTGACATCTCGCTTGCACCAATTATTAAATATTTAGTGCAAGTGAGATGTGAAATCCTTAAATTGAGTTTAAATATTCAACAAAAAAAGTTGAAAAAAATATATATCTTGCTATGTATTAAAAAAAGTAAAAAATTGAGAAGTATCCTGGTACTTCTCAATTTTTTACTTTTTTAATACATAGTGAATTGTATTTTCAATCCCGTGTAATTCGCTTTTTTTAAGTTCTAGTTATATTGGATTCATTTTGTATTTGCGTAACATCGGTTTTACTTTTTTTGTTTGAGACTAGATACAAGAACTAAATACGTAGTGAATTGTATTGTGTATTATAATTTGCATTTTTTTTAAATGCCAGTTACATTGGTTATATTTTATATCCGTGTAACATCAGTTTTACTGTCTGTTCGATTGAAACCAGAAATAGTAACCAAAACTTTTAAATAATTTTTGACTTTTTATCAAAGTAATCTAGTTTGTACGAAACTGTTACGGAGCCCAAAAATAATGCACATCCTGCACATTCTGAACTTCTTTTTTATAATGAAATAACTGAAAGATGTGTACAATTTTATGAAATATTGATTAAAAATCATATTAAAAGAACTGCAATCTTATCAACCACAAATTTAGTGTACAAGTCATTAACTAGATTTGTTAGCTAGTTAATTTGATTTCCTCCAAGCCAAAACAAGGTTATGAATTGGTTTGGTATCTAAATGTTACTGGGTTCTTCCGCAATTCGTTGCATGATTTTCGTAGCAAATAAGCTAATTCGACTGACTCGTTGGCGTTGTAGTAATGACTTCCAAAGAGATCCCTGATTAGATACCCAGCGAAGTCAATTTAGGAAACTAACTTTTGTAATTTGTTTTAGATGTAGGATGTTACCAATACAATAGTGCAGACCTAGTCAGCGTTAGATTGGAGTCAAAAATAGGCCAACTTTGAACTTATCCTCCCCTGTTCCTAGTTCCTATTTCTCAATTATTAGGAGCAAGGGCGGAGAAGTTCCGTCTCTTTGTTTAACTCAAATATAAAAGCGAAAGATTGTTATATTTTACATTATATTTCGAATATTTTTTGCAGTTTTGTACAAATTACTAAAACTTTCAATTAGGTTGTGAAGGAATAGTCAAATAGCTCAATGATGTAATTTATTTATCCTTGAAAAAAAAAATGGATTACAATAGTTTTTAAATATGTTTTAACTGAAGAAATATAACTGAAATATTTTAAACGTTTTAAATACAGGCTCTGGCGGTGTCCGCTCTGGCGCTGATGTTGTCTGCGATAGTCGGCATAAAGAAGCTCTCTTCTCATGAGGATCACGATGACCATCAAGTCATATACGCTGGTCACCACGGCCACCATCGCAGAAGAAGAGACGTGGATGGTACACCGTTGCCATATCAAGGGTGGTCGGAGTACGTAAACAAACATTGACGAATATTACATTATTTGTAATAGAAAATTGATTGTGTTATTTCTGTAACACAATGTATCGACGGGTACTACGTGTAATAGTGTAAGTAATTAATTGGCGAATTTATTTTAATTATTTTTTTCGCTTTATATTGTTTAGGGCTCGTACAGTTAAAACAAAAATACACATTATTAAAATATTTTTGCACGATATGAAAATAATTTCGATAATAATTCAATTTTTAATTTTTTTTTTTCAAAACTCATTTCAAAATACGAATTTATAAGATTTAGAAACTTCAAACTGATCTTCTATAAAATTTGTTTTGACGCTTACATTACTACACGTAAAACCCGTTTAATTGTATAACGATTAATTTATTCTAATTTATTATTTTGTAAATATTACTTAGTGGCGAAATCGAGTCCACTATAAAAAGAACGATTTATACGAAGTAATTTATTGTCCTTTAATTATTATTGCGAATAAATTATATGAAATAAATATGCTTTTGATTATTATTGATAAGTAATATAGGTCAGTTCACGGAAATGTTTTGATTGATTCGATTTAATTAAGTAAAATTACATGAAATATTCTCAAGTAGGTATATTAGAGTTAAAAATATCGAGTATCGATGAAGGAAGAAATATATACCTAAACATGTTTTTCCTTACATACATGTATATACATATATGTCCTTGAATATAAATTAATTAAAATGAATTATTAAAAAAGAAAACAAAAAACCCGACTCCATTAATATTTTTGATTGAATTTTTATTAGCTATTATATTTTGACAATTTTTATTAGTTATGTATTTGGAATTGGCAATTTATTAACTTTCATTTGATACCCATATTGTTATACTGTTCCTCCTGTACTTTCTTTTTTCGGGCGCCATATAGAAATTTTATACCCTATATCACTCCCATAATTAAGACAAGTCTAATGATATGCTCCGTCAAGCCGTTTAGGCTACAGAGCGTGCCAAAGAAATGAAGAAGTGAACAAATGAACATACATACATACTCACATATATACATACACTCGAAAAACATAAGCCACCTTCGGCAGTCGGGTAAAAATACATTTATTATGTCTTATGATAAAATACAAAAATAAAAAAGAATAAATACGGTATAGCTTTATTCCCCTTTCTATCCATGGTGAACAGATAATCAAGGTGCAATCAGAGTATATTGTCTTGACACCCATTCTAGCAATAATTAATTTGAACTTACAGGAGACAAAGAGGAATTATGGTACCTCGTGATAAATTGCTAGCGCATCACCTATCAAGGTTCTTGTAATGAAAGACTAAAACCGAGGCCATCGTAAACTAGTTATCCCGTATATATATATAATAATTAATTCGAGTAGAAATTGACCATAAATAATAATTAACTCGAGTAGAAATTGAAAGCAACAACTACGAAATAGAATAGTTTCGTCAATATGTTCTTTCAAATGTAGTATTTATTGACTTATATTTCCTTTTTCGTCTAAAGAAAGAAATCTAAAAAAAACAAAATATATATATATCAATCATAACTAACACTTTTACTAGACTTTTATTGTATTTATGTGACTTTGGTGACATGCGAAAAAAATAATAAATACCAGAAAATTATTTTGTTTACAAACCTGCCATTATTGCAATTTGCGTTTTATTACACAGTCATAAAGTACACACTTGACTATTCTATGGCATTGCAAATTATTCCGCTAAAGGATTGCTATACAGTCAGGCGACTCAGGGCAAAAGCAGTCTTCGATAGTCTCTTGTGAGTTTTGTGAAGACTTTATTCCGACAATACTTTTGTGTGGAATTCGAAATAGCGAACTCCGTTGAGACTTGAGAAAGCACCAAGAAGTTACTTTATTCTACATTTTGTGGGATCTGGTTGCGGTAAAATGTGTCGTATATTCTTGTATTTTACATTTATCCGCGAAAAGTTTCAAGATCATTTCTACATTTCGTGAAGAATTCGCTGTAACAAAATCCTTGTGGCGATGGAAAGACAACACAGTTCACATCTACGCGTCAAAACTAACCACTGTAATATCCTGAAAAATGTAGTCTTAGTAATGTAGTTATATACGTAGCGTACGTAATGTAGTAAACGTCTTTTAGCAAAATTTAAATATGAATATTTAATAATAATTTAAATAATACCTACTGATCAATTTAAATATCTGATATACTTAAAAATATTACACTAGCAGCAGATTAAAAAAATGTATTTATTTTTGTAATAAAAATTTCACAATTTCATAAAAGTATTTTTCTGCCAATAAAGATCTCAGATTTTCAAAAATCGTAGAACAAAATTGGATTGCCTATTTAAAGATCAGAATGTCCTATTTTTACAAAGAACGTCGTAGCCTCGTAGAACAATTTTCTTCAGATCTTTAGACATAAACGTCGTATTACCAATCGTATCGCGGTTCAGATCGGCGTGAAACAATTTAAAAGTTGTTTTATGTCAAGAGACGTTTTTATTATGTAACAGATTGCACGACAAATGTGTTCGTAGAGTTTAAACGTCAGCCTCCCTATACAAATAAGGGAGCAATTTTCTAAAAGTAACGCTGTGTTAGTAATGAGTGAAGCGTAAAATATGGTTATGTCATATTTCAGAAATGTTATCGTTGGTCCCGCGATATTCTGTTTTCTGTGGACAGCCTGTGGATCTCATTCTAAAATAGTGCAAATATTTAAATGTACTGATACGAGTATTATGATGATACTTTAATATTACTGAGTTATTTGATTACATTAAATATTTATTTCGTCCTTTCATTCTGATGACTGTGCCAACAGAAGATACAAAATGGCGGGACCAACCTCAAAGTTGCGTAGCATGGGGTTGGCATGGTATTTCTATTGTAATATATATTTCTATGGAAATCGACGTGACGTTGATTGAAATGGTAATGTATCTTCAATTATTGGCGTTCATTAGTTATTATGAAATGTCAAATTAAAGCCCGTTTCCATAGCATATGTTTTCTATCTAACAGCAATATTAACAAATTTCCATATCTTCCAATACTTCACCACTTACGTACTGAATAATAGGACAATTATATATGCTTATGTCTGTAATATTGTGTTATCCAAAATTGTTTTATTGATACATGTTTGTGCTTTTATTCTTATATAATTAAATTAATGTAAAATGCGTAGTTAATTAAGTGCTTATTTAATATCAACTTGTAAATAATTTCAAATATTAGATATGCTCTTCGTTCTTCTAGGTTCTAGGATATCGGCATGAGTGGAAATATAGGATAAAGTATGTAGATTCGCTAAAACATGTAATTCGCGATTGACTTATTTTTTGACATTTAAAAATACCAACTAACCAAATTACAAATGAATGATGATTACTAAGTAGCGACATCCTCCAAACGACAGTGCTGTCATCTAGCAATAATTATCAACACAACAATATTTGTAATTTTATTACAATATTTGTAATTTTGCAACTGCGCAATGAAAGTTGATGTTACATTACGAATAATTATATAACAGTAAAAAAGACAAAAACAGAAAGAGACAAGTATACAATGACTTCAAAAAAGTTAATACTTTCGGTTGTGTAATGAATACAAAATAAAGATTGGACTGGATAGAAAGCCATGATGATTTAAAAGCTAAAATAAAAAGACAAACTTCGTGCTTCCTCGCTCGTATCAAAATAACATTCACTTTCCTCTGAGTTCTTTTTTTATGGTTTCTATTTTAAGATGATACTTTCCCTTTATTTTAGTTTTACATTAATTGGTTTACCCACTTAGATCTGGCTCAATAGCTAATTCAATCTACTCATTTGCATTTCAAAGTTGACGAGAATACTCCCATGAATTTTATCGTTTGTGCTTGTATTACTGTTTAGAATAAAAAGAATAACATTTGGTAGCTTAAGATAAAACTAAAATAATAACAAAACGAGTTCATATTTTTTATGTTTATGAATAAAAAAAAGTAAGACAAAGTAAATAAACCATTACTTTCTATTTTTTCACGCAAAGCCATTCGAAATAAAATTATTTAATTTAATTTTTTGAATTTGTAATGTTTTTCTTATGTAATGATGAATCCAGTAGCAGATATGTGGCATCTTCAAGTTGTAACAGATTTATTCGTAATTGCAACTAATTGTAATTTGGCAGTGGCAGTGATGTATCTTATAATACAATACTAAAGTGTATGGTCGCCTTTATGTGGTAGCGACACAGCAAATAATTTCGTGCAAGAAATAAAATATAACGTTCATTATAAATCGTTGATCTTGTCACTGTGTCGGCTGTCTTAACTACTTATTGTAAAAGCAGTGAATGGTTTCATATCAAGCGAAACTGCGGTATGGAGAGTCGTTATGTCGGATCCGTTCTTATGGATCAGTTACCACAATACGTCTTAGGCATAAACCTTGGAAAGGACATTGACTTGTAATATATTTAGAGCATATTTTAATACTTATGGATTATAATAATACACATTTCATTTACTACATACATAACTACAAATTATATCTAGTGTGTATTTATATATTTTTTAAAACGCTAATTCTGGCGCCGTGCCCACGACTGTGTGAGAGAAAGTAAACAAAATATGATTTTCTCTTTTTCAGTGTTTCGTATCAAAATTTAAATGAAGATCAAATAGCCAGAGTGTTAGCTAATGGAAATTTCATAAGCGCTCGCAAATCTAGGCGAAAGCGTGTAAGAATAATGATGAGGAGTGAGGAGGCGAAAGAAGTATCTAAGGACCGTGATCCTTGGCGCTTCAACCATTCTGACTACTCCGTTAGGGATGCAGCATGTGGATATGTATGTCTGTATCAAAATTAGCAAAACGCAACATAGGAACTATTTTGCTGTGTTTGTCTCTCAGTTTATTTGTCTGCCTATATCTCTGTCTTGGGCTCAGGTATCGTTTAAAAGTACGTAAGTTAGCCGTTTTGAATTAGTATCAATTACAGTAAATAATACCATTGATAATGACCCAAATGCAAACGCGAACTTGAAAAATTAAATTGAGCTTGTGGGTTACATACACTTAATTTAAAAAAAATTTGGTCCTCTCCTCTCCTCTCCAAAATTATTGCTTAAAATGTTTTAAAAAAACCATAAACATTGAAGTTCACATTTTTTTGTGCATAAAAAACCATAGAAACTATAAATAATTATGGACTACAAATAACTCCAGGTGCCATGTCCCAGCAGCAATAATGAGGTAAATCAGATAAGCTGACCCACCTGTACATACGACACATAATTATTTATTATCAATAAGCCAATCGGCCTCCATTTCGTTAGGAAATGATACCCACACGTCTGCATTTTATTTTATTTTATTTTTAACCGACTTCAAAAAAAGGAGCAGGTTCTATGCTCGTCTGCATGTATTTTTTTTCATTTATGTTCACCGATAACTTCATCAATTGTGGACCGATTTCGAAAATTTTTTTTATATCAAAGGGTGTATTTTGGAGGTGGTCCCATTTAAAACTCACGGGTATTGCAGCTTGGACTTCAAAGATACACCAAATAACACTTAATAACGTGACCTCGTTATAACGCTTATTTATATTTCTCTTGTATATCGTTGCGCTCCAGGATTAGAAAGAAGTTAATTGTAGATCTGCCTTAGATATTTATTTAGGCCAAGGTCAAAAGGGACAAATAAAAAAATAAAAAAATTAAACCGCCTTAAAAAAAAACACTAAAAAATACAAAATAACTATCCTTTACTAATCAAACCTCAAATACAATAAAAATAACTTTATAAATACGATACACATACCTATATAATTAAATTTGGCAATTATTGAAGTCGGTGCCAAATTAATGTGCAACAACGGAAACTTTATTACTTTAGTTTAGTTTTAGTTAATTTGTACTTTTCAGTGTTTTTTTTTTTGAAGGAGGTTTAATTTTTTTTAATACATTTGCTCAAAAAGTAGACTTTTCCATGTGTGTTGGGAAAGTTATTCTTTTCCGCACTAGTGCTTTTTGTTTTCCTTCTGCATATTACATCCAAATGTATGGAGGTTTTTTAATAAAAAAGTTTTCTGTACAAAATTTTTGTATGAAACGTCTATTTTACAGCGTAAATACTACATGAATTAAATTTAAAATAAATTTATTATTTTAATATATACGTATAATGTAAATAAATAAATAGCGCAATTAACATTATTTTGAATTTAGATAAACTATTGTCATTGAATTGGCTGAACGCATAGAAACCGTTGCCCTGCCATGTCCTCTGAAAAAGAAAACTTACTCCCACGAAATTACATTTCTGCATTTTTTTAATTTATTTATATTTTTTTCGCAAATGTATTGAAAAACGTCATTCGATGCACGTGCGGAATTGTCATTTCCACTCGTCCCTATTGTTGACCCGCGCCTTGACCAACAAACCAGGACTCGTCGACAAAGAAATGACATACTTTCCACACTTGAATCGAAATGTACTATTTTTATTTTTATTATTACTTTTTATTTTTGTTTTAATAGTTCAAACTGTCTGGAGTTATAAAGTCTATGAAAAAAACTCTGTGCAGAGAATTTAGTATTTACAATTAAATTGTGCAAATACGACTTGCATTTATGAATTTTAGGCCAATTAAGATAAAAACAAAAATTAAATAATTGTGCCTTTTCACTTTTATCACAATTTTACTTGGGAAAGGTTTTCATAGAAAACGAAGTCAAATCATGAGAGAGTAGAATTACATTTAACATTACAGCCGTTACTGTTACTTGACAGTCGACACAACGCGTGACTTCAAGATGCTGTTGACAGTCCATTATTTACTTATTTGCAAAAACTAATTTACTTTTCATGAAAGGAGTTGGAATACCCTTACAACGACAATGACACCGTGTACAGCTGAAATTAAAACCACTTTTGGCCTAATAGTCCTGCAATTCAGATACCTTTACAATTAAAAGCCAAATGTTAAGTGGGTATAAAAATTAAATCGATAAAAAAATATTCTATTCTATCGTAGCGTAGCGTATCGCTTTGGAATTTTGATACAAATACTGAAATGTGAAATTAAGGTTTTACGCGGTCACCTACTACCACTAAGCAAAAATGTGATTTTCTGTGCTTTTTAACTGAAGGCGTAGCCTGGTAGTTGCTAGTTAGTGGAAACGGAGAACATGCGACGCGTCTCCGGGTTCGATACTGAGTGAGAGAGAAAGCGGACATCGCAAGGCACAGCGGCGGTGGCGTGAGACAATTTTGCTTACAAAAGCAAGGTCTTGAATTGCACGATGCGTCCAAAGTTTTCAGTCGAACATTTTATTTGATTTTTAATCGAAATATTGTTTCAATTTTAATCTTATTACAACTGTATCATGAGTTATAATTGAAAATTACCTATGCTAATGCAATTGTTTCACAGTTACTCCGTATAATGTAATATAATATTACTCATAAATTAACAATACAAACATACAAAGAACATGAGACAAAATAATACCATTTATTATTATACAAAGAAAACTAATTCTGTTAGAAAATGTTAATCTACTTACTCTCGATGAAAACACTGCAATAAAATAACTACATTGCTTCTAATATGTCGATGTTTTTGTTATTTAGAATATTAGAAAAATTAAGTTATCATATATGCACGTATCTAGGTATGCATGTATGTTGATATTAGTTAATTATAAATATAATACATATGAGTACAGTGACTCAAATACGTCTTAGATACGAGTAATTAATTTACTTCAATTTCTCCTGGGAAATCTAGTTTGCAGGCAATAAGGGTGTAATGTACTGGATAACCTGTGATTTGTCTGTGTAGAAGTTTATACGTGTATACACGACAAGAAAGAATGAGTTTTTAACACACATCACAAAAATGAACACACGCTATGAATAATAATAACATTTATTCGACTTTTTTCAAGTACGAATTTTTATATTGAATTTCTAATTGTATAAGTTTTACGTTAATGTCTTTGTGTGTGTATCTTCAAGAAGTGACGTTCCGTTTATCTTCTTGAAAAGAATAAAGGAGAAGAGAAGTAAACATAGTTTAATGGTTAATTTTATCTACTAAATATACCTATTTACCTATGTATTATGTATTATATATAAGATCAAAATAGTTATTATTAAAGAAGCTATTTATGAAAAATGTAATTATGCTTTTCCCCTTAGTTCCCTTTCCGTGGCGTATATAAAAATTCTTCACTCGTTTTCAATCAGTATCTTGGTTAGAATACATAATGTTATAAAATACACAAAAGCTGGAGCGCTTGTCTCATTTGTTGAAACGAAAACGTTGTGTACTGTAAGTAAACTGTTCTTTATATATACGCATTAAAGCCGTCAATGTTGACTGATATTCTTCATCTAGGTTCATATTATATCGCAGATAGATCATCATGTGACATTTTGCTCGCACAAAAGTTCAAACAAACAAACAAAAATTTTAAAAATAACTACGTTATTTTAAACAAAAATGCCCCAAAGGCTTGATTGACAAATTAATACATATTTATTCGTCAAAATTCTATTACGATCAATGTTTTCTTTTCGAATTTCACGATACCGCTCGCTCTTATAGAGATAGAATAAGGATGTATCATAAGCGCAATCTTTTTTTAATTTGTACACTACACTACCCTATTACGCAGTTGGACTTCACTCTTTTTTCGAAGAAAAGATTCTGTCTTTTACTACACTTTTCTTGGGTACAATGTCTTATTAACAGAAATATTATAAGTTTGCATGTTAACCGCTCTGCACCCGTGTGATAAATATAGCGTAATTATATACACATTATTAAGTAGCTGCGAGTCGATCTTGTCTTTCAAACAGCGAATTTGCGTATAAATTTATTAGCAGTTTCTTAATTTCCATAAAATAAACATACAAACACAC
This sequence comes from Zeuzera pyrina, assembly GCA_907165235.1. Classification (NCBI taxonomy): domain Eukaryota; kingdom Metazoa; phylum Arthropoda; class Insecta; order Lepidoptera; family Cossidae; genus Zeuzera; species Zeuzera pyrina. The sequence goes on along the minus strand of OU015639.1, from coordinate 11,402,352 downwards.
AGACATTTCTAAGTATAAATATTTATTTGTTTATTATTGGAATCAATGCCTAAAATACCTAATTCAAATACTCTTTCAAAAATATTTCCAATGCACAGGTTACGGCCTTGCTGCTTTTGTAAAATACTGTCGATAGATGTCTCTGCTGTGTCTGTTTCTGTTATTATATTATATACATATTTATGTTAATCCCACTTTCTAGTCGCCACTCAGCTAAAGAGAGCTAATTTCAGATCTTACAGATCAGATATTTTAATGTACAAGTCTGACTTAAAGAGATGCAACCGTGAAATCCATTTTTATACTAATAGATTTTTGTATGTAAAATTATAGGTTTACCTCTAAATTCTAGAGTTTTTCAATTTATGCAAGAACACTAGAAACTTCCTAGATAAGTAGTAATCTAGATTATTTTCCAGAAAATCCTGTATCTTTCAGTAAAAATCTCGCTGAAATTGGTAGAGCCGTTTCAAAGATTAGTCTGAACAAACAAACAGACAGACAAACAGACAAACAAAAATTTTGAAAACGCTTGTTTGTGTCTTGGTTAAGTGCAGAAAATCATATAAGCTTAAGATAAAGCCTTTACTTCGAAGTTACAGACAGACACTTCAATTTTATTTATGTGCATAGAGTAATATATGTACTTAGTCAATAATTTGCGAATTAGTCCGTTTCTACAGCCCTCACCACGACTCGAGTTCTACGACAAAAATTGGAACTAAACGTGACAGCTCCGGCATGTTGTTTGTCAGGAGTGCGAGTAGTGTGTGTTGGTAGCGGATTTTTACTATTTTTTTTTTAATTTAACTGGTTATGGAACGAAAGTAGTGAGAAGTACAGCTAAAGATGAGAATTGATTCTCAAGGTAAAAGAATTTTACGAAATGGAGGAGATGAATAAAGCGCTTTTGATCTCGTAAGTTTTAGGGCTGCACGAGTTCAAATGTTTGCTCTGCCAATAAGTAACGCTTTATTAGGGCATGTAAATTGAATTTTATATTTTTTTTAAAGTTAAAAACATAACATATAATCACGCTGTATACCTAATGGAGTTGTCAGAGAGGACGCAGCGCCAAGCTTCGAGAAGAATGTAAGAATACATACTTCTTTCGTTTTCTCAAATCTTATCATTCTCCTTACATATTTTCGCTTAGGTGCATTCATGATTTTCACATTTTAGTCAGCTAACACCCTAACTATTTGATCTTTGTAAGTCAGCCTTGGTCTTCCTTGGCTTCTTTTACCATTCGCTTTCGCTCTGTAGATTTCTTCGTTCTTTCATCACTCATTCTTTCTGTGTGCCTAACCATCTAAGAAGTCCCTTCTTCATTTTTATAATAACACTGTCGTGTAACCCTGTCATACTGCCTATCTCTTCAATCCTTATCCTGTCCGCAAGGGTAACATTGCACATATTTCTAAGACATTCATAATTCTACTACACTTATCATACTTTAACTCGATTTCGGGCATATCTAGGCCTCACTACCGTACAAAAATGTTGGCACCAACATCGCATTGTGGATGGCTAATTTGGCTGTATTAGATTTATTCGCACTGGCTACTAGGCAGACAGAGCACTGTTCACTTTATTGCCAGTTGTTACCTGTCTCTCCACATCCAAATCACATCTTCCATCCATCGAAAACGCACTTCCCAGATACACAATTTTATTCAGTTTTTTAGGCATATTCCATGTAGGTACCCAACTCTCACATTTTGTTTGTACCGCTTCCCTTTCAAACATCAGAATCTTAACCTTTTGGTGTTAACGTTTACTAATACTACTATTTAATGCGAATTTTTGGGAGGGATACATTATTTAATACTATACTGGGAATATTCATGAAAACTTTTGTTTGTTTTAGGTGTTTCTATAAAAACTGTTTCGCGTATTAGTAAGTAAGAAAAAGAAGCTGCAAATACTCTAATAATAAAATTTTTTTATTTCTCTCTTTTTAGTGATCTTGACCTAAATAAATATCTAGGGCAGGTCTGCAATTAACTTCATTCTAATTCCGGAGCGCAACGATATACAAGAGAATCGTCAATATAAATAAAGGTTATAACCAGGTCGCGTTATCTAGTGTATCTTCAAAGTGTAATCTCCAATATCGGTGAAATTTAAATGGGACTACTTCTAAAGTATTACCTACCAAACGAAAAAAGAGTTTTCGAAATCGGTTCATAAATGACGGAGTTAAGAGGTAACAAACATACAAGACAAAAAAAAAACAAAAAAAACCAACATGCAGACGAATTGAGAACCTCCTCCTTTTTTTGAAGTCGGTTAAAAAGAAATATACTTTAAAGAGAGTTGAAACAAAGCAGTTCGATATGAGATTATTAAAAAATATAAAGAGTCGCCAGTTTATGCTGTGAATCAAATAATAAAACAATATAATCACGAAGTGGTAAAATTACCCCCATATCATTGCGATTTAAATACTATTGAGAAAATATGAACTCTTGTAAAAAGACGTGTTGCCAACAGAAATGTGGCTCAAGACCCAAATCAAATAATTGAGTTGTCGGAAGCAGCTCTTGCCAGCGTAACGTCTGAAAACTGGAATGAGAAAATAAGTACTTCAAAAATGACAGATTTGTTGACATTGAAATGGAGAGGTTCGCGATATCAATAGAAAGTGATAGTGACATTGAATCAGACCATGACAGTGAATTTGGAGACATAAGTGATAATTATTGTGATATGTCTCATATAAGAGTTTAGTCACGATGATCACAATTATTCTCATAAACTAAATAATAAAACTTTATTGTAGTATTATTGGTTTCTGTCTTTTTTAGAGCGGCTTGCACCAAAATTCCATAAATAAATTTTACTAATTCTGAACTAGAAGCTAAATTCGACTTAGCTAAATTTGCATTAAATTTGTCTTGCACTGGTGTTTTATAACTCGATTTTACTAAATCTGTATTATAACTTTGACATCGATCTTTCATTCGGTACTCATTTACGTTTCACGTTCCGTTTTCCGCATAATTATTGTATTTAAAGATAGAATCAATGACAAAATGGCGTTACAGAATGTAATTGGTGTCAAATACTAAATTACTATCATGGACGTATCTCTCTAACATTACTATAGATTTCTATATAGCTATGCTTAGTGTTGCTAGCTAATATTTATTACCGTGCAGGGAATGGTTTTCTTTCACAGGTATCTTTATAATGAAATAGTCGAAAGTTAATGATGTGCTTAATTATATGACGGTGTTTAGCAGTGAAACCTGGAATCACAATGGACGCAACATTTGCTCTAAGAGCTTGGCCTTATGGTGCCCTTTTTTTGTTGATCGAGTTTACATTTTTACTTATGGTCACGGTACAACAGTATTATTATTATACACAGCTGAAAATGACATATTTTTATTTTTGTCAATACTCTTGCAAATAATTATTTCATGACCGACTCCTAAGCTGACACGAATTACACTGACAGTGCCAGGTTGTCATAATTACTATAGCTAACAGTTTTACTCGTGGTTACGCTTAATGAGATAGAAAGAGACACAAAAATTCCTTTGAAACACGGTGGTAAGAACGGTAACTTAATATGACTCCGCCCATTATGTTTCTTAGTCCGACAGTGGAACGTATCACGTTTGATCACATACGTGTAGTTAGATGTACACACAAGTTATGTTTTTTAAATCATAAAATAAGTTAATGTCAAATAACATTTACTTTGTTCTGGTGTTCGTTTCTGAATAAATAGGTTACTGCGTAATTATTTTTTCCAATTTTATTTCACAAATATTGCTTTATTCAGATATATAATGTCATTCGTATAGCCAATCGAGAACTATATGGACATCAAAACATTACCATCAAGTACTATCTAGCTCTATACTTCGAGGGTAGCTTGCACCAACTATTAATACTCGATTTAAGGATTTGACATCTTACTTGCACGAATTATTTATAGTTGGTGCAAGCAAGATGTCAAAGTCAAAGTCAAAGTCAAATCAATTTATTCAAGTAAACCCAATTACAAGGTGGACACTGAGAAGAACCCACAAGAAACTCAGTCAGGTATCATTTTTTCAACTTCATTTTACAAAAGGTTTATTAAAGTACAATATTTTCATTAAGCCAGTAAACGCATGTGCAGAGAACATCATTTCCAGACTATTGTTTTATCTTCAATGAAATCGTTTATTTTATAGTATGATTGTCTAGTCAATGTACGTTTTATAACCAATCCAAATTTATTCTCTGTTAATTGAGTAATTTCTTGAGGAACTTTATTATTAAAACGAATGCAGTTACCTAAAAATGAAACATTTGACTTATGTAATTTAAATTTTGGAATAACCAATTTATCACGACCTCGGGTTTCCATACCATTCATATCACCATTCTTTTTAAACAGATCTATATTTTTTCTCGTATACATAATAATTTCAAAGATGTATAAGGTGAGGACATTAATGTCTTTAAAACGATCTTTAAGCGATTCTCGTGCATTCATCCTGTAGATGGCACGTATTGCTCTTTTTTGTAAAATGAAAATGGAGTTAATATGCGTCGCTGATCCCCACAGCAGAAGGCCGTAGGACATTAAACTGTGAAAATATGCAAAGTACACCAACCTTGCCGTATCCACATCCGTCATTTGCCTAATGCGTCTAATTGCATATACCGCAGAACCGAGCTTACTAGCCAATGCCCCGATATGGTCCGCCCACTGTAACTTGTTATCTACTGTTAAACCCAGAAAACTGGCTGACTTAACGAATTCTAATTGTTTCCCACCCAGTTCTATTTTACCATGGATTCTGGGTACATTAGAAAGGGAAAATTTAAGACATTTAGTTTTTTGTGCATTCAGTAGTAAATTATTGGCAGCGAAACATTTCGAGACATCTGTTAGGATCCTGTTTACCCAAGTAATATCTAGATTTTTTCTGTCTAGTTTAAATAACAATGAGGTATCATCAGCAAACAATACTGTTTCGCATAAGTCCCTGAGCATAAATGGGAAATCGTTAATATATACCAAAAACAGGAAAGGTCCCAAAATTGATCCTTGGGGAACTCCCATTTTTAACTTTGAACCCACAGACAAAACCTCATTAACACTCACTTTCAGCTCGCGGCCAGACAAATACGAGATCACGAGATCGAGAGCGTTACCACGTACTCCATAGTATTTATGCTTGCAAATTAAAGTTTCATGACTAACACAATCAAAAGCCTTGGAAAGATTACAAAAAAAAAACCAATAGCATCTTGGGACCCCTCCCAAGCCTGAAGTACAGTCCCGATCAAGCTTACTCCCGCATGAGTTGTTGACCGTCCTCTCGTGAAACCGTACTGTTGACCATGAAATACCCCGTGAATGTTAAAATGTGCCAGCATTTGTTTGAGTATTATTTTTTTGAATATTTTACTCAACGCTGGCAATATTGACACCGGCCGATAATTGGTTGGATTTAACATACAGCCCGATTTATGTCAAATCCTTAAATCGAGTTTAAATGGTGCAAGACACCCTGAGCTTACTCTATGCTTGTAAACTAGATTTAGCGACATAAATCTCCTCTTTCGGCAGCTTAATTTTGACAGCATTTTAAACCGAGATTTACAGTAAGTCGACATTGTGCAAGACGCTAAACTAGATTACAGCTAAAATCAAAATGTAAGTTCCTTAAATTGAGATATAAATAGATTATTGATGCAAACCGCACTTATACTAATACGTGCGAAAAACGAATACAAATCCATAGGTGGGTCTCCACCACACGTAATTTTTTTTTTATGAAATTAACCGTAACAGTTATGTAGTTTAATATTCCATAACTAATATTGGAGTGCTAAGTTAAAATAGTATCAGATTGTCGTAAAATGTATATTATGTTATACAACTATATTTAAACAGGTTAGCTACAATACTTCTAAAACTGCTCAAATTTCAATTTCGAGCCATATGTAAAATGAATTAACATGGAGAAAATTAACCATACCGTACTGGTGACACTTTGTTATACGATTAAGGCGCCGCGGCTATTGGTGTTGAGTGGTGATACGGACTCTAGTTATGTTGTAAATGTCATAGTCGCCACATTTTTGTATTACGGACAAACATGAAAAAAAATAGGATATACCTAATCGCGCAATCTATCGGTTGCTCAAGCGATAAGCGAATCAATGTGTGGTCAGCCTAACAGCTAAATATCTGTAAGCAGAATTAATAAATATTTATATTTATTCAACTGTTAGCTGTTTTTGTAGTCTCGCATTCCTTGTTCATACATCGACGCTTATTCATGGGTGACCAATTCGATTGTGTTTGAATTTCTTTTATTGCAGTATCGGGAATAAGTGAGCGCATTTGTACATGCTCATAAAAATATTATACACCTAATGTAAGAATAAAGAAAAATTGATAAGTACTTACTTATATAAAAAAAAAAACAGATTTTAATTAAGCGTGGTGACATACAAATCGGAATTTCGGAACCGAGCGGAAAACGGACTGCAAAAGCACATACGCCGATTTCAGGCGCTCTGGATGTTTTTGAAGTTATACTTCTTAAGCGCGTTTGAAAAACAAGATCAGAGCGTCATTCCAGCATGTAGCGGAAGTTACGTCGTCGTTGTAAAACAGGATGAAGTTGACAAAGGAAGTTGCGCGCGTACCGTTGATCTACTACAACATAAAATTATCAACTTTTTTTTTTTTTATGACGTGGCGCAAGATGAGCACATTTACCAAAACGAAGAGAGTTTATTTTCAGTTCAAGTGACCAGTTTTGATTTTTTATACATGGCCAGTTTTGCTTAAAAACGTAAAAGAACTTAGGTGCATATATCCATTTTTTTTAGTTTGTCTGTAATGTAAACAAATAAGAAACTAACCAAAATTTCGCAAAATTTTCATCATTCGCTGGTCCGGCGTATTACACGTAGCCACAGAACACATATGCTCCAACCACGTAGCACTCTAATAACACTGCTTTTATGTTACATACACGAAACTATGAAATATTCACAAGTAACTATAACATTATCCAATATATTACATACAGCACTGAAAAAATGGAGGTTATTTGTCAAGCGTTTTGTTTTTAATTTGTAGTATTACTTATAGATTGCCTATGTTCCTAGATCAAAAGAGTAAGATAAATCAGTTCAGTCTATGTGAGTGACACAAATCATTCGAATTTTAAGACAGAATAATAACAGAAGAATAGTATTGTTAGCGATGTGCAAACAAAAATAATCTGTTTTTTATTTTTAAGTATTTTTTAAATGCAAATTTTTACACTTGTCGTGACGTTTATTATTTATATATTTATTGAAGCACAAACACACACACAGAATAATTCTAAACGTGTTTGTTTTACTAATCTATACATCTATACAAATAAATAAAATTGAAGTGTCTGTCTGTGACTTCGAAATAAAGGCTTTTTCTTAAGCTTATATGATTTTTTGCACTTAACCAAGACCCAAGCAAGCGTTTTTAAAAATTTTGTCTGTCTGCTTGTTTGTCCGGGCTTATCTTCGAAACGGCTGAACCGATTTCAGCAAGATTTCCACTGGATGACACAGGATTTTCCAAAGAATAATCTAGACTACCATTTACCTAGGAAGTTTTTAGGGTACCTGCGTAAACGGATAAACTCTAGAACGGACAAAGCAAAGACACCTATCTGCTCATGACAATTTAAAACAGCAACGAAATTTTATCTGTACATTGGTGTGTTACAAATGTACAAATATGAAATGTGTTTTTGCATTTGCGTCTCTTTAAGTCAGACTTGTCATTAAAGTATAGTCTGATCTGTAAGATCTGAAATGAGCTCTCTTAAGCTGAGTGGCGACTGGAAAGTGGGTGTAACATCATGGTGTAACATGTGTATGTGTAAATATGTATATAATATAATAACAGAAGCAGATACACCAGAGACATCTGCATCCACAGTATTTTACAAAAGCAGAAAGGCGTATCTGTTCATCGGAGATATTTTTGAAAGAGTATTTGAATTAGATATTTTAGGCATTGATTCCAATAATAAATAAATAAATATAAATAGAAATGTCTGTGTGTTTGTATGTTTATTTTATATAAATTAAGAAACTGCTAATAAATTTATACCCAAACTTCGTTGTTTGAAATGCAAGATCGACTCGCAGTTACTTATTATTAATAACCATCACCAGGTGATAAATACCATTACGCTATATTTATCACCCGGGTGCAGAGCGGTTAAAATGCAAACTTATAAAATCTCTGGTAATAAGATTGTATCTAAGAAAAGTGTAGTAAAAGATAGAATCTTTTTGTCGAAAAAGGGGTGAAGTTCAATTGCATAACAGGGTAGTGCTATGTATAAATTAAAAAAAGATTGCGCCTGTGATACACCCTTATTTAATCTCTATAAGACCGAGCAGTATCGTGAAATAAAAAAAAAATTGTAATACAATATTGACGAATAAGTAAGTATTAATTTATCAATCGAAGTTGTGATCGCCATTCCTGTCGATCGCCTAAGAAATATGCGCGAAGGTGTTACAACGCAGTACATTTTGTACATTACACAAGTCTACGGTTCAAAAACTGTATTAAAGAACGTGTACATGGGAAGTGTTTAAAAAACTTTTGACAGTTTAAGACTTTGGGGCACTTTTTAAAAATAACATAAACATTTTTAATATTTTTGTTTGTTAGTTTGAACTTTTGTGCGATCAAAATGTCGGATGATGATCCATCTGCAATATAATATAAACCTAGACGAAGAATATCAGTTATAGATATTGACGGCAATAATGCGTATATATAAAGAACAGTTTACTAACAGTATACGACTCTTGTGTATTTTATGAACATTATGTATTCTAACCAAGATTATCAGTTAGACGATCGGTTTTAGACACAGATACAGATTGAAAACGAATAAAGAATTTTTAAATACCTACGTCACGGAATGGAAACTAAGCGGAAAAGCAAAATTATATGCGCTGAGGGTTTTGTGCGATAATATTGCTAAATGGAATATGTTTTAAAAAGACCGCTTAATTTTGAAAATTTTATTTTCCAATTTAAAAATTTACTGCGCCTAAACATAAAATGGTTTAAGGTCTTACTACTCGTTCATAGTTTTCTTTCTTACTAGACTAAAATGTGAATCCACCGAATAAATCGTTGCACATTTATAATATCTTTACACTGTAACCCTAACAGGGTAGTCAGAGAGGACGGAGCGTCAAACGTCTCGGTCCTTACATACTTTTTTCGCTTCCTCAAATCTCATCATTGTCCTCACACATTTCTGCCTAGGTATGCGAGTGCTTTTAATATTTCCATCTGCTAACATTGTGGCTATTTGATCTTCATAAGTCAACCTTGGCTTCCCTTGGCCTCTTTTACAACTCACTTTCGCTCTGCAGATTTTTTTCGTCAGTTCATCACTCATTCTTTCTATGTGTCTGAACAATCTAAGCATTCCTTTCTTCATTTTTACAATAACACTGTCGTCCTGTCATACTGCGTATCTCTTCATTGCTTATTTTGTGACATATTTCTAAGAGATCGCATTTCTACTGCTTTTATCCTACTTTCAGTCGATTTCGGGCATATCTAGGCCTCACTACCGTACAATATAGTTGGAACCAACACCGCATTGTGTATGGCTATTTTGCCTGAATTTGATATATTCACACTGCCTACTAATGAGAACAGAGCACCGTTAATCTTATGGAGATCCAGAAGATTTAGGAGTTTAGTTATATTTTCCAATAAAGTTGAGATAGGTAAGGTTTTTTTGTTGAAATTCTTAAAAAATTATGTTCAATAGTTTAGAATAAGGGAGAGGGAACGGTTGAGTTTGAATACCCTATCCGCCCTTTCTTTAATTCTCTTAAAGATATCCTAAAATGTTAACTAGTGCAGCATAATATAGATTAATAAGATATCTCTAACGAGAAATTTAAAGATTGTGCGTCACATAGTTTGTGATTAAATCGACTGTTACAAAGTAACAGACGGTTGGACGCTTTGAAGGTCGTAATAATCCGTTTTTTTTTAAACTGCGGAACCACAAAAATAAAACAACAGCCCGAAAAGACATTAGTAAACAAAGTAAATCCTTATTTTTCCGTAAAACTCACAAGTAAAAGTTAAACGCTTGATAAAATTTCATGAGCAAAAAATTTTTACCACGTTTTTACAACATTCACGCATGAAGGCGCAAACTCCATTTGAAACGTTACATATAGGTACGTAATTGGAAAGCATGTTTTATATTAGTGAAATCTTTTGTTCAAAATACAAAATGTAAGCTTTTTTCGCCTTTCGAAACAAAAGAGCCAGTTTTTCATCATTCAGATGATATTTCCAGCAAATGTTAAACCACGATAGTTATTTTTAGGGTCGTACTATACACAGAAACGAATAATAAGAAGATAAAAAAATGTTTCAATTTATTTTAAAATTTGAAAAAGATTGACAGAATACTTTTTTTACAAAACTTAAATTATTGTAAATTAGTACACAATGCAAAGTAAAAACCATAATTTTTAATTTCTATTATTATTTTAATTTAATGTTAATTTATTAAGTTAATGTTCGAATTTGTTTTGTTCGAATTTATCGAATTTGCGGAACTCTAAGTTAATGAGACCGCCGATTTTTGAAAATTTATGTTACATATTTTGTAGGACGGTGTAATAGGGTGCCACCTTTCAAAATAATCCTCAGTTTGAAGTCATTGTTTCGAAATGGAAAAATGAAAACGAGGTATCAAGAGAAAAGTTTCGAATCTTTTGAGAAACAATTGAAAAGATTTTAAAACTTGAAAAAATTCAGTGGACTGAAAAATATTCGAATTGTCTTTCTTATGTCAATTGGGAAGAATGAATTAATAATGATTAGACTTACTTCTATTTAAGTGCTAGGTTTTGCTATTACGTAACTTTAAAAAGATTAAGAAGGTTTTTATATATAATCTGAGTAGACACTTTTATAAATTTTGACACCTGCAGATAACAATTTTGTAATTTATATTAAACTGTATGTCATTTTAACACAGATAATGTGATTACCTAATAATCCGAAATCTTCAAGAACTGAGAAGAAGTGTTTCACTGATTTAAAAATAATTGCCTTTTTCTAAACCAATATTGTAGTGTTAATAAGAATATATCGCTCACCTCTGATCAGAAACGGCACTCGATTCAATAATAAAACCAAAACAATCTAAGGCTTATAACAGGAGGCCGGTATAACTATAAAGGATGGTAGGTACAAATTTGTCACTATTTACCTAGTTCTTCTTTGTAATCTAAAAGCCGAAATAGTTACTACCAGAAGTAACTCTATAGGTAGGATTTTTGTTGCCTCATGACGGTTTGTCACCTCAACAGAAAATGGTGTGAAGTTAAATACCTAGCGTGTGTGTATTTATGATTATTTTGAATACTTATAAAAGGTGTGAACTTAATGCGATATAATAAAAATCGTGCTCAATATTGTGATCGCTATATTTATTAAAAATCATTTAAATTAAAATGATCCTAGATAAGTCGCAACAATGTTGCATCGCTATCACAGCAATATTATTCATAACAGTTTAAGATAACTGAGATTATGTGAATTATAAATTTAAATGTGAAAATTCGACTAAAAATCCATTCTGTTTTTATAGTGTATTTGTACTTTTATGCCTGAAATGAAACTTGGTAATTGCGCCCAATAAAATACAACTGTCACAGGTACTTACTTACTTGATAAATTGCCATCATTTTTATTCAGGGGCTTTCTACCAGCAGTGTAATAATAATTCATGTACCTAAATTACCACGCCATCTAACAGAACATAGGTCTTTTTACAAACTACCTAGCTCTGTATCAAGGTTGTCTTTAAAAAAAATTACTTCGGTGCTTTCTCTGTACATAGATGGCACTACAAATGTTGTAACTGTCAAATAAAAAGTAATGTCAGACGAAAGAAATCAGGAATTACAATTATTACATACATATCGTTTTATTACAAAACAAATCTGATATACTTACTTACAATAAAAATATTGTAATTCCAAATTTGAAGAAAGTTAATTGCCGTAAAATAATAAATATATGTAATATACCTATATATTTATCACATAATAATAATAATATATTTAATCTGTGATTATTTACTTGTCAAATAATCAAGGATATTTAATATAGGTATATATTATGTATTTATTATATGTATATTGTATAGGCTGTATAGGTAATACATTTATTGTTTTACGGTACGGAAGTATACGTAGGTGGAGGGGTATTTTAGGTTCATTTTGGAGTGAATTATTTTATTAAAAATCACTTTCATAAATCGTCCAATATTGCATATTGTCCAATATCTTTTTCTAATCTTTTTCTGTACCGTGGCTAAGGTTGCCATTATTCGTCCGGTTATAACCAGAATCGTTTCGATTTCTTACTAATATCCAATTAAAAATATTTATTTTGTCCGACCTATTTAGTTTTCCTTATTAGATTTTTAGTGCACGAAATTATAATTTTTAAGGTCATTTTATAATAAAAACGTTGAAATGATATGTGGGTGTTCGGTGAGTTCACGTCTATATGTGCTTATATGACAGGTCATTTTAATTCCATTTTCTAAAATGTTAAACAATATTTTTGATTCTTATTAAAAAAAAACTCATGTTATAAAATAGTTTTTATACGAAACGAAATTTCTTGCAAAGTCCTTAGTGTGATAAACAATTTCTATTAAAAACTGTTTTATGCATTTTAATGTGTTTTGTTTGAACTAAATTGTACTTTATCTATTCGTAAAGTAAAAACTGAAAAAGGTCCGGGGTCTCCTACGGTACTCACCAGAGACCCTCTCGTGCTGTGCCAAAACACTTCCCGAGGAGGAGGCAGGGAAGGGAGTGATTGAGCACGCACGTGGTGCTTTGACAGCGTGGACTACATGGTTTTAATTCCAAATATAGCTTTTCTTTTTGTGTCTAGCAACCCTAAGTGTGGCTTTTTAAGTAGTTTTAGATGCCAACATTACTACATTAAAATTCCTGGCTGTATTTTGTAGGACATCTAATAGGAACGTGTAATTTCCCAAGACACAGGAAATTGTCTTCGTTTGGAAATGCGGAGTTCGTCTTCTATACAAACATATTTTAGCTGTTTTGAAGTAGATTGTAAGTATTTAAAAATATTGTCGAAATGTTTAACATTTTTGAATATTATATAACTCTAATTTATAACCGAAACAAAATTTTTTTAGTTAGCTTACTTAAACATTCGTTACCTACATTAAATGACTTATAATTAGTGTCTCGTGACATTTAGTTGGTCAATACAAAACTGCTATTCCATTGATCTACTAATAAAAATATTACAGTTTTCTACTGCTTGTTCAGATTTCACTTGTCAACACTGGCTAAAGCTCATTATTCTATATTACTATACTTGACTAGATAGTCGAGCTAAACAAAAGTTTGTTTTAGAATTGAATTCAGACAAAAACTTACTTTTAGTTATTCATAATTAAACCTATTTTACCAATTGTTAAATTCATGAACGTAAAATGAAAATCGCCTTTCAGTTTTAAAACGCGTTAGACTTTTGTATTTAGAAAACTATGTTTGCGCATTGTTTCTGTTACAGTGTGTAACATAAGAAAAATGGGCAATTTGTTACAAATGTTGTTTTTTGTTTTTATGTGTTTTACGGTTCACAACAAATGTATCGTTTGTATTCGCCCCATACGATACTTGTGTAAAGCAGGTTACCGTTTACTAGTGATGTAGAGAAGATGCGATATTTACCCAATAATTATGTCGTGTATGGCGATAAAATGAGTCACGTAAATATAATAACGAATCGAAGGAACGAAAATTAGCCAGTCTACTCGGTTTTAAATTTGACGCACATTTATAACAAATGTGCCGATTAGAATCATTGCTTACTGCGCAGTTTTCTGGCATAACTATGGCCTATCGGCTTAATTATTTCGTTGTAAATGTTACATTATAGAAAATAAGCTAAAATCAGTAAATAAATTAAAGAATATTACATAAAATGCATAAAATGATTATCGAAAAAACATTTAGTAAGAAAAAATAAAAGAAAGATATTGAGATAATTTCAATTTGTTTACACTCAACTCGTATAAAAAGCGTGGCAGATTTTTATAAGTTCTTGTGTAAATTGTAGAATAAAATTAATAATACTTTATTTTCTACGTAATTATTTTTTAACACCATATCGATTATTATTTGCACAGCTTTCAAACGAATGTACTATAACCATTACAAGATAGATTTAGGTTTATGGACAATAAAACATCGATACTGTCGCTTCACCAATTTAGTGTACTGTGTAATGTTAAGACTTAAGAACGATTACTCCCACATTCAGCTATTACTCTACATTATATTTTCTACTAGGTTATAAAACGACGTGAAGTGGTTTAGTGATCACTAGTTCATATACAATAAAATACCTATAAAAGTAAGGTTTAGAACAAAAATATATACTTATTTATAGATTCCTTTACTACCCATAGGTAATATAGAGGAATAGTTGTATATTTGCGTAGACATAAAAATCATATAACTAAAATTCAACTAGTTACGTGTTTACTGAAAACTTGCAAAGTTAAGAAACAACTCTATGGTTATTTCACATGTAGTAAAGTCTATACTTTATACCTGACAGTGTTTGGAAATCTATACGATGTTTTTTTTTACTGATACTTACGTGAATCGGACTCGTGAAACGGATTCACTTTAAAAAAAATTGCCAATTGTACTCATTTTTGCGGAGATCTCACATTTAACCAAAAATCTTACTACGCCAAAATTCATCAAAAAAAGACCAAATGGGTTCTAAGACAGTTTCCTGTATCTCCTATAGATTCAGATTCTCCTTTGTCTTGCGGTCCTCCTCTCCCAGTTAAAAAAACACCCTGTTATATTAATTGGTACGTGAAAAAAAAGATTATACCCCTTTTTAAGAATATTGCGCGCACGGAGGAGTTAAAATTTTTATGGAGAAGAAGTGCAAAAAGCTAAAATTTATGTAGTGTAATATGAGTTTCAAATACATTAAATTAATTTGTTTTCTTACAATTCTGGCTAAGGAATCTATGCCAATAACAGCCGATGTCTTTAGTGATAACATGATATATTCTTCATTTCATTTCATTAAAATGTCTGTCGGAAAACATTTTATTGTTTCTTGCAGTTTCTGGCGACAAATATATTGAGGCAGTCTTTCTAGTAGGATCCACTGAGACAGACTAAGTCACTAAAAAAAATTTCAACATCAAGCACTTATTTCAACAATTTCGCATAATAAACTATAGCGTAGATACTTGGGACGCAAAACTATGCCAATTTTACATCACAATATCCACTAGAAAGAGTTTGCAAATAATTAAAATGAACTCCTAACCGCTCTCCATTAAATCACGCCAAAAACTAAATTAAATTAAATGAAACATTTACGTTCATACTGCCAATGTCAAACACAACATTTCTATTATCAATGTCAAACACAATGGTTTGTGGGTTTGTGGTCTCAAACTCTCAAACAGTCTAATCTCCAAAACGGCTAAACCGATTTTGATGGGACTTTCATTGGCAGGTAGAAAACTTTTCAGGAAATAAATAAATTTAGCCTTTACTAACACGAGTGAAACCACGAGGCATAGCTAGTCGTAAAAAAAATAATTGCTATCTCACTGATAGCACTTAAACATAATAACCTACCTAATCAGAGAATTACCCAACAAACAAATTTGTCCACAGAGACTAAAGGACATATGGTTATATAGAAGTTATATTGTGGTAACTCAAATGTCAAAGAGTTGTATTATACTATTTTATAGGAATGTTTAGTCGTATAATACTTTAGTCGTATAATTTAGTCCAGTAAGCATTTACACGATCAAATTATATGACCACCTATAACAGTCGTAGCAATGTCCTTTACACGTCATTTTTATACTACTCTTTGTCGTTTAAATGTAAGATATTCCCCTGGGACCATGTCCCATCCCAGGTGTAAGTAAGTGGCCTTGCTCCAGCATCCGGGGCTCTGCTGGAGTCGACCGGTGACCTTCCCTAGGTACTCGTGGGAACAGTATGAAGAAAGTTACAAATACAAATAAAAAGAAAGATGAAGCTGGAGGAAGCGGGCACCATGCCCAACAAACAGCGCTAGTAGCAAGTGCTGAAATGAAGAGGACGCAGGCATTAGAACATCTCATCTCATCTGCTCATCGACGAACATCAAGAGTTCCTTCAACCAAAGCTTAATGTCCACAAGGAGATAAAAGCCAAGGCGACCAGTATCAGAATTGCCTTGAGAAGATTTAAAATCCTGGATGAGGAGTGGGGCGGGTCATAGAGCAGCACTCTATGCAGTGTATTGCGCCGAAGAGTACGGGTACACTAGCGCCGTCGCGCGGGCAAACCAACACTGAGACAGTGGAAGACATGGATACCGGAGTTGAAGGCGACAGTGAATCCGTCGCTGAGAAAAAGCGTGATAACAAGTCCGTTAAACAGAAGCAGAGGACATCTCCTCAATTAGAAAGCAAACAGACTAAAAAGAAGAAGGACTCAGGACCAAGCCCTTCTTACAAGGAGATAACGGATGACCACAGCAACAAAAAGACGACAGATTGGAAGCTAGTCCAATCGAAGAAGAACAAGAAGAAGCAGCATAGAGAGCAGCCGCCGAGGGAGCCCTGGCCGGAATCTAAGCAGCGGAAAAAACCGCGAAAATGGATCAGACCGGATGCACTCATCATCCGCCTAGCTGAGAAGGAGAAATATGCCGACATACTGCGACGGATTAAGAGGGACGTCCATGATGACCAGGTCCGGACTACGGTGGAAAATATCCTCAAGGCCAAGAACGGAGATATGCTGATCACGCTCACGAAGAAGAGCACTGACAAAGGCCAAGCGTTGCAGAAGGCCATTGCGGGTATCCTCAAAGAGGACGCTAAAGTAATCTGCAAAGGGCCACAGGAAGTCATCGAGATACGAGATGTTGACGACACCACAACGAAGGACGACATTCAGGCCGCCTTACGAAAGGAAGCTGGAGAATCCTGTGAGATACCACTGGAAGCAATCAAGATCTGTAAAGCCTATAGAGGTACTCAAACTGCTACAGTGACTCTACCAGCAACTACGGCACAGAAATTACTAGACGGAAACGGCAAATTTAGGATTGGTTGGGTCAACTGCCGAATAAGAGCAACAAAGAGACCAATTCAATGTTTCAAATGCTGGCAATTTGGGCGCTTTGGATCCCATTGCAGAAGCGAAGTGGACCGGTCTAAGCACTATATCAGATGCGGACAAGAAGGACAGCACATCGTTGATTGCAAGAATTCAGCCAAATGTGCACTATGCGCTGAGCATTAAAGCGCAGAGAACGCTGCCCACCATGCCGGCACTTACAGATGCCACAGACTTGCGTTCCATCGAAAGAAGAAGAGCAAAAGACTAGAAGGAAGGAAGAAGAGACTTTAGCTACCAGAAGGAAGAGCGGCACATAGTTTCCTCCCCCTGCGAAGTAATGCCTAACGGCTGTACCGCGGGGATCAGAGACTTGAGGGAAGGGGAGGTTTTAGTCGGTATTAACATCTTGAGTTCGACATATCCAGGCGAAACATCTAAACCTGTTGAATACGTAAATGTATTTCCTGCTCTAAAAAAAAAACATACATACATACATACATACACATACATACACACATGCCTTCACGACGTGATCATCATCATCATCATCATCATATCATCGTATCATATTAAAAGATGATCCTATATAAGTCACAATTATTTCTTCTATAAGACTTCTGAGATCTAAGAACTTCTGAGTGAGACGTAGAGTCGTATAACAGTAATTTATATGACAAGTATAAAGTGGTTATGAGAATGACCAAAAAATTGCTTTTCGTCAGTAAAGTGATTTCTAAATGACAGTCACGTAAAGGTCACAATCCACTAGTTTACATAGCCGACCCCGAAAGATACGGAAAAAGAAAAAAATAATCATATTACTTATAAGTTATAACTTATGGTCGTATAAACATTAAATAAGTTCTTGTTATAAACGTTTTGATCGTTTAATGGTTTCGAGTGTGACTTTTTTGCAAACTGAAGTCGTATATTTATCTTTATTGTGACTTTAATGCGACATAATAAAAATCATGCTCAATATTTTGATCGCTGTATTTATTAATATTCATTTAAATTATGGATTTAAACCAGTGGAATAAAATAAAACGGAGCGGGAATTTCAGCCGGAAAGTACGAAAAACCTACTTGGAGTTAAAAAAAATCATAGGTAATACAAAGTAAAAGAAACGAAAGATGGTTCCGTAGAAATAAATAGTAACTGTAAAGAGCCATGCTCCTGTAAGTAAAATATATATTGATTTTTTATTATACAAATAAAAGTTAGTGCTTATCACATTATTTGAAATGAACGAAATGAATTGGCTCAAATATATCATTGTAGGTCAAATAACTACAACCATAGCATTTTTCCGCCAGAACAATATGGGTAGTCTTCCATGGCCAAACATAATTTTTTAATAATTTGAAATCGCTTTTGGTTAAAAATTTAGCTATATCTGCGACCATCATATTTTATTATTAGTTGTATGCTTGTTTTCACTCTTTTACGGAACCATGAAAATAGCGGATAACAAATTAATTAAAGTCGTGTAATGTGACTTAAAGTCGTAAGATGTCGTATAATAGTAACTATTACTATATAAAGACGTATTAATGTAATAACCCAAAAAACTTACACAAATACAAATAGTTAAATTAAATTAATTAACATTATTTTTCAAAAATTCGAAGAGGGCATTAAAAATTTGTGAAAAACTAAATATGCAATCGTTGAGAAATTTAATTCCCATTAGAAAGTCGTAACACGAACTATAACTTTACAGTAAATAACATGGAGTAATACAAATGGCAGACATTAGATTATAAATTTATCTTATCTTTGTTCAATGCGTCTGCGCTGACATCAAGAATCTACATAGAGGTCATGACGATGATCACTTCACAACGTTTGTTAAGTTATATGACGTTTATCCGATCACTATACGAGTAAAATGGTACATATATCAGTTACTTTTATGACTATTATATGAATATTTAATAGTAATAATAATATTATTAGGAATAATGGTATACTTGTCATTTATATGACTACCTTCCTCAGTGTCAATAATACGATCTTAACATAACTTTTATACGAGTATAAGCTATATAATTTTCGCCTATTTCGCGTCACATATACGTTAACACGACTGTTATGTGACCAAAGCTGTCCGACCTTAGGTCATAACGAAAACATTGTCTCGATCATTATACGACCAAACTTTGCTAGTTGGGTAATAACGAAAGACTCATCCGTTAGTATCTACCTTCAACAAAAGATGCGTTTCCACGTTTTTACTCTTGAGAAGACGCTTTAATGTCCCATGACCTAAAGCGTCCAAGAAAAACTGTGTAAACAAGTTCATTGACACGATCTCGTGAAAAACCGATGATGGATGAATAGCGAACTACATATTGGAGACATATAGTCCAACTGATAAATTGTAAAAATCTGTGTCGCGATTTTTTTTTGTCTCAGATCTAGTTGCGACCAACTAAAATAGAATCAATATAATTTTTTGTCGAGATTTTTTTTAATTACCTAGTACTTTGTAAACTGTCTATCCCTATGTTACATTTATTTTTGTGAATGTGCTACATATGAAATACAATAATTGAAAAGTTGATTTCAGCCAGATACTGTCAAAATTTCGACCACGTTTGATTTTTAAAAATAATTAAATTATAATTATAATAAAGCTCTACTGATACTGACAGCCTGTACACTCATTCTCAAAGTAGTTGAAGAGTTAGAAAAGTTAGAGAAGGCCGTGTCTTAAAACTGAAACGGTCTCTTCTAACTCTTCAATTGGTCGCCCATTATGATGGAGTTTGATAAAGTTTTAAGTGTTATATTGTAACACTTTTTTTTCGTAGATATATAGTTACGGTTAATTACATACAAATTAGAATCGATCACAAATTTCATTTGCATTCC
Organism: Zeuzera pyrina; assembly: GCA_907165235.1. Taxonomy (NCBI): domain Eukaryota; kingdom Metazoa; phylum Arthropoda; class Insecta; order Lepidoptera; family Cossidae; genus Zeuzera; species Zeuzera pyrina. The sequence goes on along the minus strand of OU015639.1, from coordinate 11,382,224 downwards.
ACAGTAATATTTGGGGAGGTTAGAGTGTGACAGATGACAATTGTCTACGATGCAATGATTAATAGGTAACGCGTTCGGAAAGCTGTTCGCAATCGAGTACGTAGTACTACTTCATTTTTTCTCAGGTAAAATCAATAAATATTGCACTTTAAGTGTATATTATTTAAACCAGAACATAATATACTAAACTTTTAATTATTTAGTTGTTTCATTATAAAGTTCATTGGTACTTTCGTTACGTTCATTTACTTACGTTACGTTCAGTAATAACATTGAATGTTTGGAAACATCGATAGTAATAAGTATCGTGGTAATAAATCGATAATCGATTTTCTTTTGTATAAAAATATAGTTTTGTTATAAACAAAATAAAACAATTTTAGGTGATAATACTTTTATTAGATATTAATATAATTTGTCCAGGTTTGCTTTCCCATTTTGACGTAAATTGTTGTATGAATTTAAATACGAGTAATTCCTAATAATTGATTGTATGCAATAAGAGAGAGACGAGTGTTGATATATATCTGTTTCACAAATCAAGTAAAATGGAATGTTCGAGCAAATGGGCATTACTTTCGTCTTGTTTTTCAGTGGTTACTTTTATCTGGATCTTTCTAATTCTATAGTGGATCTGTCAATCTGACATTTTGATGTTGTCACTTACAAATTTTCAGACACTTCCTATTGGTCGATGTCTTTTCAGAGACTTGCTGTCTCTTTCTTATGTCGGAAACCTCAGACTGAAATCTGAGTAGTTTTCAGTAACATTAATAATGACGTTAGAGGGTACAAATTTTGTGGAGTTGTAGTATCAGTCATGGAAGGAGCCATCCACTTTTGGTGGTGGTTAAGTGGCAGACAAAAAATGCCCATATAGATGTAAAATATACATGCCTAGATATTTAGGATGTTTCTAGTGTTATTAAGAAGTTGTTTTTCATTTTTTATAAATATTATAAAGTCCCATGATAGACCTCATGGTAAGTAGGGTGTAGAAGTTGTAGTTTTCTTTTAAAAGTGTTTTCTTTGGTGCTTAGTACCGTGTATTAACCCCAGGAATTTTGTTACAGGATTTCAGGCTAAGTGCCATGTTTAAATTCCAGGCTAAGTGCCATGTTTAAATTCCAGGCTAAGTTCCATGTTTAAATTCCAGGCTAAATGCCATATCTTATTTACATAAATACCGTGGATTAGCGGATTGATGGTATATTTTATTTCCATACTTAATTCCAAGTTTAATTCTATAAACACCAGGTACTAATGGTGTACTCATAATTCCATAAACCCAGTGGACTAATGTTATCTACTTAATCTCATAAACACCGTGGAATGACGGTGTATTCCACATCTAGTTGGATATTTCTTCAAAGATACCTGATCAGTTACCTTCTTGGATCATTTGTTTGTGCATTGCAGTATGAGGTTGGATTACCTTAATACATATTTAATCTCTTTTCTTTGAGATTTATTTGTGAGTTACGAGTATAGTGGACTTCATGGAAATTCTTTGAGACCATTGGAGGGACAACTCGGCTTGCAGAAGACCTAACTTAATTGTGCAGTCACTAAGGGTTTAGTGAACACCGTGGATATTCTTATGGACCATTGGTGGGACAACTCGACTGGCTATATATATACATGGTTATCTCCTTAGATGATAATGTACAAGCATATATAAAAATAATTAACATTCAAGAATAAATCTACATAACTAACCTTATATTTTGTTATTGTAGTTCATCTTAATGTTTTAGTTATACCAAATATTAAGAAACAGTTACACTTATTATTGGTTACAGTACTCCTTTTTGTAATTCCCAATACAGATGTAATTTGTTTGTTTTATATATAAAATCTCATTTAAAATTCTTCTATATAACATGTAAGATTTCATTTAGTGAGCTTATGAGATCTATATTTCGGGATAATTATAATTCTTTAATAAATTGATGAAGGTTGTATTAAAGTGTGTATTTATTTCACAACTGAAATCGATTGTAGCAATACAGGGAAGGCGCTCTTATAAAAATTTACTCTGTATTCCTCTCCAGGGTGGCCCTAAAGAAACCCAATATCCTGAGTAGTTCATGCCTACCAATAATAGAACATTCAAAGTTAACATCACCGAAGCCACGTTATAATATAATATAAACTAAGGCCGATTTCGATATGAGTATTACGGTATAAAGGGCGGATAATATAGGCTATTTTAGGACATGACCAGTGGTCGGATTCAGTGGTGGGTGTGATTACTATCGAAAGTATGAATATGAGCCAGAATTCCCGGGATTTCCAGGGTTTCGGTACCTTAGTAAGGGATGTAAATATACATTTACTAGGATTCCGAACGAGGATGATTCTAATGCTTATATTATACATCAAATTTTTCTCCATAAAATCTATATTATATAAAAATTAACGACAGAAAATCGGGTACGAAAATATGATTCTAGGAGTCTATATTTTTCTCAAAAATAAACAAAATTTAACAGATTTACTTTATTGTTAACACTTAATTAATATAGAAACAAAGTTTCCAGTGACATGTTCAGCTTAAGATATGTCGAAAGCTAGCTATGGCTACGGCTAGAGGAATCGATATAAATGACCATGATTTTTTCAATATTTTCAACACTTAATTTTTTTTAACATGTAATAGCTATTTAAATACACTTTTACGTTTATAAATTTTTCATATCCATACTTTTGATAGTAATCACTGCACTGGACATGACTCGTATCGTATACGATTGTCTTTGGTTTCAGCAAGAAAAAAATTTAAAATTTGGCATTGTGACGTCTTGTAAACCCACACAAGATTCGAGAATCAAAAACGAGAATTCGAGAAGTGAATAAGCGGATACTCGAACTCTTGAAGTCCATTCGACCATACCCCGCCTAACTCTGAAACTACTTTAGTTTAGAGCCAAAAATTCACCATTTTACCATTTAATGGACATCGTACAGAACCCCCAGTGCGTGAATCCGACTCGCACTTGACCGATTTTTTTTATAAACATAATTTGTACATAGCGTTTGCGATCAGTAATAGTAAATTGTAAGTTGAATACTAGTCTGTGAGGGTTTCTACTCGCAACAAGGCCATTGCCGCAAGACAAATGTTGTACAATTGCGAGCAGAAGTGTATTTTGTTAGGAATTTATTTATGGTACATGGTGTATCGTGTGCATTGAAAGAAAATTACAAGTATGGATTGAAATAAATTTTTTACATGAATAAATCACTGGCGGTGGACGTAGTCAACTGCGACACAGTTTTTAACTAGTGCAATTGTCATCGTTACGTCTGATATAAAGTAATACATAGTTCCTCTAAAATAAATAATTAAATGAGCATGAAAGAAATCTACGCAACAAACTTTGTTTTGCAATTGGCGAATGCAAAACCGCTGCTATAAAAACGCCGTTTGCATAATTTTTTGGTAGTGCAAATTCGCAAGTTATTAGTCTTTCGCTTTGTGTAAAAAATACTGTATGTAAAATATGTAGTAAATACTATCAATTTTAAAAGAAAGTTATTAGTCATGTAGCTTTCTTTATGTGTAAAAAATGTATCTAATATTTTCAATCCCCATAATTGTCTTTTAATGTGTACGTCGTTTTTAGTGCTCACGATTAAAAAAAAATTCTGAGTAGCATTTTTGTAACCCTGGAACCGTAGCCTGGGGTATAAATTAAAAACAATAAAAATAAATCGATTATACAGTGGGTGGCCAAATTATTAGGGACATTTCATTTTATTTATTATTATTATTTACTTTCAGTGCTATAAATGTAATTTTTTTTCAATTGTATTCAAATATTGTCAATATTTTTTGGTTTTGCCTTATTTGTTTCTTTTTAAATTTTTTTTTTATGTTGATTACTGGCAACGTTGATATGTTTAAATGCCATTTTGTGCGAGCTTCGCCCTTTCGGAGAACCTCTTAGTAAATAAAAAGGGGGATATGATCGATTTAATTTCGTCACTTTTATGTCATACTTTAATCAAGTTATCCATCAGCTGTTCTTATATTTGTGATACAGTTTCTGGAAATTCTCCTTTTCATCCACTCCTAGAGGTTCTTCAAAATGACGGAGCTAACACAAAGTGGCATCCAAAAATGTCAGTGTTGTCAGTAATCAACATAAAAAACTCAAATTAAAAGAAACAAATGAGGTTTAGAAAACAACAAAAATTATATTGATAACATCTGAATACAATTAAAAAAAATACATTTATAGAAGTTAAAGCAAAACCGCGTTGTCTCTAATAATTTGGCCACCCACTGTAATATTTTACATAGGTACACAAATAATTATTTCGTGGCTTCGTGTATTCTAGGAGGAGTTGGGAGCGCTCCTGTACGTCAGGATGCCATAAGCTGCAGCACGGCTGTGTAGCCGTTGCAGAAGCTGATTGGGGTACACCTGTACACCAGGATACGATTAACGTAAGTTTTTACAGTCGATTTTGAATTGTTAATTTTTTTTCAAGTATTTGTGACAATATTTAGTTCACACAATAATTTAGATCATGTTTTATTTTATTATGGTAATTGTTACTTTTTGCTTACTTGTTGTTTTATGCCAATTGATTTCAAAATTATTTTGGTAATTTGTTTTAGATGACTTTTTTTTCATAAAAGAGGAGGGCAACTAAGCAAGCGGTTCACCTAATGGAGAGTGACCAACACCCGCAACATCCGGAGAATCACGGGTGCGTTGCCGACCTTTAGGTAAATACGGAAAGGAGGGGGAGTCGCTCACCGAACGAAACACAACAGCAATAAATGCTGTTATTTCGCGCCGATATTCGGTGAGAGGGTGGTATTTTACTGAGCGAACCGGCCCTATTCATACTGCAATGCAGCATGGCTCCACGTAAACGCACTTTTTGAGTAAAATGAACCTCATCTTGAAGATCTTTTTTTGCAATGAAATTTACCAACTAAACTTCCGATAAATATTGAAGGTATTATTGGTAAAAAGGGCACCTGATATATCTGCCCTTCAAAATTCAAAAACGTAATATTTTTATTTTTCATGTCCAAGATCGAAATATAGAAAATCTCGAAATGAATGCCCAATATGCAAAACGTTTGCATATATTGAACACCAAAAAAAAATTGCCACAATTGTATTTAAAGTTCAGTTTCTTAATACTGTATTGTTGTAATTTAAAGACTGATAGCAGAAAGATTATATTTCTTATTTTTAGGAAAAATTTAAATTTATTTAAATAATATGTTAAATTCAATGGGGTACTATTGTACCCCAAGGTACGGTTCATGTACTTGTTAATATGGGTACGGTTCTAGGGTTAATAAGTACGTATGTACAGTGAAAGTAGTGTTCGTGCACTTTTTTTTAATTGAATTATTTTGGAATACGATTTTATAAAACTTGATTGAAATAAAATAATGCCCACAATAATTCACTGCGAAATAGGTACATAATAAATAAATGTGACACTATTTGTTACACATGTTTTTACATACAAGTTTAATCTAATGATATCTAACATAGTGAGCATAAAAAAATTGAAAATGAATTTTTTATAATGAATACAAAGTTTCAGCAGTATAATCAGTTTAGAGTCTACTAAATTAATAAATACAGTGCAATGTATTTTTGAACTTTTGTTATTTTATTTGTGGAAATAAATTTTGTGTGTAACTGTCCGCGAGTCCGGTTAATACGTTAGAAAACTGCGTCGCAAGTTCTCTCTCATAATGGACGCGTAGTTGCTACTACATCCGAGGATATCCGTCTACTTCGTGTGAAATCTGTGTTACTTTACTATTTTTAAACCACGCAGAAGATGAAAATTTTCGAAAAAGTGGTTGAGAACACGCGCGCTAATGAGAAGTTTTTTGAAGAAACTGAAAGCATCAATGAGTTGCATAATAGAATTGAATTGCATATCGATTATTTTAATGAATTGTCGTTAACAATTAATCCCAAACATAAATTCAACTACAGCTGTTTGAGCTCCTTCGAAGATTTGTATTCCGCTATTAAATACGCTCGTAATAGTTTATTGAAATCATCCAAATCTTCGCATAACGATTCGCAGAATGCTCCTTGTACGTCTAATTGCAAGGATGTTATTAAACTACCGCCCATTGAACTTCCTACTTTTGACGACAATACTGAGAATTGGCCTATTTTTTTCGAATTATTTTGCACTAATGTTCATTTAAATGTGCAGTTAAATGACTCGCAGCATGTGCAATATTTAATGAGCAAGTTAACTCACAGCGTACTTAAAATAACCGCAGTTATTGTACCTACGGGTGATACTTACAGTATTATTTGGAATAATCTGATCTAAAAATATCAGGATAAACGTATAATTGGAGTGCATTATTCAAATAATAATTTAGAAATTAAACATTGTAGTCATACCGCTGCTAGCTTAAATTCATTTGTAGACAAGTATTCCGCATTTTTAATTGCACTAAAGCAGTTAGAAATTCCGGATCTGACCGATTTTATAATTTTAAACTGCGGTTTGAGAAAAATCGAATCCTAGTCTTTACAACATTTTGAAATCTCTGTCAATGAGAAAGATATTCCCACTTATAATGATTTTATTTCTTTCATTCAAGACCACGTAAAGATTTTCGAACGGTCAAGCGGTAATCCATTAACAGATGCGCGCGCAAAAGCCAATTCAAATTCTTTCAAAAATTAAAAAAAAAAAATTACTTTTAAATCATTTATTGCTTGTAAAAGCGAATCTCGCTCGCATACTTTCTTACATCGAGATTCTGAACGCTGTGGTCTTTGCAACAAAACTAACCATAATAAGTTGTATTTTTATTCTTAATTTAAAAATATTTGTGATATTATATACCGCATCACGCTGTTATACGATCGGACAATGAAAGTACTCGTGTTCGCAACGTCTTAGATGCTAGTGTTAAAACTCATTCCGGATTGTATCTAAATGAGGTTCTTCATGTCGGACCTAACCTAGAGATCGAATTGTTTTTACTTTTATTAGACTTTAGAGTTTTTCGTAACTACATCTGGTGTGAAACAAATGTTTCTTCGTATTCAAGTAAATGAGCATCACCGCAAATATAAAAGGATAGTTTTTCGATTTCATAGTCATGAATCAATTCTTACTTATAAATTTAATAGTGTTTCCTTTGGTCTTACATCAAGGCCTTTTTTAACTATGCGTACATTGCGCAAATTAACTTCTTATCGCAATGATCGTTTTCCTGAAGCTTCTAAATTAATGGAAATTCTGTTTTCTATGACCGATTTTATTTATTCCGCACTTAATGCACAAACCGGTATGAGTGTTTTTCATGATCTTATTCAGTTATTTAAAATGGGTTCTTTTGAGTTCGTTAAATGGATAAGCAATTCACCTGCGTTGCTAAGTAAGCTCCTTGATTTGCACCGCCTACCTGTAAAGTTTTCTGACGCAGGTAAGCACAATTGTAGAATTTTAGGATTGTCATGGGAACCTGCTGATGACTCATTCTCATTAAGCACAGTTGACACTAAATATACAAAACACACCATCCTTTTATTAGTTGCTCGCTTATTTGATGTCTTTGGTCTGGTGGCTTCCGCTGTGTTATACGCCAAAATTCTAATTAAAGAACTTTGATTGGGTAAGATCGATTAGGACGAATTGCCTCCAGAATCTATACGAAAACGCATTGCTGCTTTAATTTTAGACTTCGTTGTGCTTTCCTCTTTAAATATTCCACCAATCCAATAAATAGTCAAAATTCTGTCAAAAACTATGGAGCACAGATTAAGTATTTGTAGCAAGCTACAAATGCGACAGTCGCTTTACTGTAATTGTTATGTATTTCGTTTTTGCGCTACTATCATCTACTTAAATGTTCAGGTTATTTTTTTTGCCACTATTCATATTAACCAAGATTGACAAAATACAACACCAAAAAAAATCTATAATTCACACTAGAACTGCATATATCAAAAAGGCGTGTATATTTCTAATTTCGCTTAACTTTGACCTGTTCTCAAACGGGGTTATTTTTTTATTAAGTACTTGTACTTTACCCATATTATTTACCAAGATTATTAAAATAGAACTTATTGCATTTCTCAAAAGAAAAGTTGATTTGGTTGATCTGTTTCACGAGGCGTTAAAGATTTTATTTCCTGTTAATTTTTTTATACCCAAAACTGCAGTGTGGATATGTTCAAACTGTGAACAGGCCACTGTTTGAGATTTTAAATAGGTTTCAACAGTTAAGACCTGCAATATAATTAGTTACAAAGAGTACTATTAACTAATTATTGAAAGTGGAATACGTCAAATATGTCATTGACGCCATCTTGTTTAGGTAAGGTGTTGCCTATGATATGTGCATATAATACTTTTGTACGAAAGAACTAGGCTAATATATACCGAAATCATAATTAAAACACTTTTATTTAATATTAAAGTTTCTAAGTTATAAGTGTACAAAATGCAGGCCGGAGTTCCATACATTCGTGGAACGTCCGTCTCCTTTATGCGTTTTCTGATTTTACAATCGCGCTTTCGTGGATTCATTCTTCTCCCCATTCATAGTTTATATTTATAAGCAACCGCGTTGCTAAGATTCAAGAAAATTAACCTCTACAATTATTTCATTATGTTGGATAAAGAAACTCCAAGCAATTGCTTATCCCGGGGCTTGCTGCCTTCCCAACTGTTCTTCCCAACCTCCCATTCACTGTGGTGGGACGGTCCCGACTGGCTTCGTAGACCTACTTGCGAATGGCCCTTGAATTAATTTTCAACTTTAGAAAGTGAGAAGCTTCCTGAGTATAGGAACACTAGTAAAACGCTTACTTCAACCACTCAATGTGAGCCGCCGGTAATGAATGAAATAAGTGAACATATCTTATAACATACCTTTTTAAATATTTACTTGCATTCTAAAATTTACTAAATGATTGAAAATTTCATTTCTGCAGATTTATTACCGCCTGCGCATTTTTTAATGTCTACCCCGTTACACTATTTACCTTCATCTGAAGTAGCAGATGTATTTCGTAGTCTAAGCGCAAATAATTTTTAGAACAACAGTCTTACTGGAACAAATGGCGAGTTGAATATTTGCATACGCAAGTGCGTCAAAGATAGCGTACTTCAGAACGTTCCATCGAGTTAGGAACTGTATCGTCTTTATGTTGGCCATTAGGCGTAACAATCATAGTTTTTCTTGGCTCAGATGGAGTAGTTCGAGTTGCCACAGTTAACACTAATTTTGGCAATTATAAGCGCCCAGTTACTAAATTATATTCTTCACACACAATAAATAAATAAAATTTATAACTTCGCTTTTTTGAACTTATATTTTATGCAACTCTTTGATAAACTATAAAAATGTACGCGTAAAATTAATAATAATTTACCTCGCTATTCATATTTGTATTTTAACACCGCTTGAAATACTGATTATGGTTTCCGCATGCTCTTATTACCTTATGATACATAATGTTAGTATCATCTCTTCTTTCCATATTAACCCATGTGGCTCGGGTCTGATTCATTATAATTTTTTCACTCTCACTTTCTGTTGAAAGTTCTATGAATTTCCAAGGCGAAGAGTATGGTTGGACTCCTTTCTTTTTGTTTTTCCTTCGCCATACAAATTGTGGAATGAGGGAAAACTTCCACTAGCACGTTCCTGTGCGTGAATTGTGAGCCGGTCCTGATAGCTGGACTCAACATCCCGCGCATTATCAACCTTTTCGATCAAAGGCCGCAAAGAAAAATAAAAACCATTTAAAATAAAATCGAATTATGAATATGAAAACTTTTTTTCGCTGTCATCGCTTTGCATGTGACTGGAGATACCCTTCGCTATTAATATTTATCATCGCTTATTTTCATAAAAAGTTCACCAGAAGTTCGATAAACAAGGATTGCCAGGTGTACATACCTGATCGCCAGGTATGTACTATTGGTCTTGATTCCGTAATTTGTGCGGCTAATTTTTCTAAACATCTTAATTAAATATTTTTTTTGCTAAACAAATGGTGCTTAACTATTTACAAGCTTCCCCAACTACCCTTTATCGTAACAACGCTTCAGTTTTATAAAGTTCTATTTTTAAATCTCTAATTTCTCTAAATTCTAGAATTTGAATCAAGTTTTTTAATTTTCTTTGTTGACTTCAGCAGAGTTTCGGCTTCAGTTGTCATATTCGACTCTTCATAGTGCCTACCTGGTATAAATTGTACGTTTGTATATGCAACTTATTATGTTTGGTCTACACAAATTTTTTAAATGTTTTTTTTGTACGAAATTGAAGCAACCGATTTGCGAATGAGTGTGCAGTCTGTCAACAGTAGAGTTCACATCAATAGGTAAACAATCCCAACTAAAATTTTTTTTTTTGATAAAAAAAAAATTTTTTTTTATTCTAAGTTTTAAATTTTTGTCTACACCAATATTATAATGAGGTAAACTTTGTTTGTTTGTATGTAATGGATAAAGTCGAAAACTACTCAATCGATGTCAAAAATTATTTCACCTACAGAAAGGTACATTATTAGCGAGTACCTAATATGGGCTGTATTTTATTTTCAAAAAAAATTCTACCCGTGCGAAGCTGGGTCTGGTCGCTAGTGTTTTATGTAAAGCCCATTCACAAAAATTAATATATTTTAGGGACATGCCGTTTACAAATTATTAAGACAAAAAAAAATATCATACCAAAAAATTATGTCGATTCTAGTCGATTCCAAATTTTAGTCACAACTTGTTCTGACACAAAAAAAGTTCGCGACACAGATTTCTATAATTTATCGGTATGTCTTTAAATGTGTCTAATATGTGGTTCGATATTCATCCATCATCGTTTTTTCACGAGATCGTGTCAATGAACTTGTTTACACAGTTTTTCTTGGACGCTTTAGCTCATGGGACATTAAAGCGTGTTCTCAGGAGTAAAAACGTGGAAACACTTCTTTTGTTGAAGGTAGATACTAACGGATGATTCTTTCGTTATTAATTTTCTTATTAGGTTATTGTGTTTATGTGCTAGCAGTGAGTTTGCAATTACTTTTATTTAAGACTAGCCATGCCTCGCGGTTTCACACGCGTTAAATTTGGTATTTTTCCGATATAAAAGGTAGCCTATATTATTTTCTGAAAAGTATTCTACCTGCCAAAGACAGTCCCATAAAAATCAGTTCAGCGATTTTGGAGATTAACCCGGACAAACGAACAGGCAGACGAATATTTAAGCAAGCGTGTTACTTTTGGTTATGTGTAAATAACCATTTATTTAGAAATTAGAGACAGACAATTTTATTTACATGTATATATATATAGATTAGGGTTTGTTCATTTTTTACGCTTTTTAAGGTATACCAAACGCTATACCAAACAAGTTTGCACGTTACATAAATTCTTAGAAAACTAGTTGTGACAGACGGACACACAGATTGACGTATCCTGTAAGGGTTCCGTCTTTCTTTTCAATGTTATAGACGTATCCTGTAAGGATTCCGTCTTTCTTTTCAATGTATGGAACATTGAAAAGAAAAACGGAACCCTTACAGGATACGTCTATCTGTGTGTCCGTCTGTCACAACTAGTTTTCTAAGAAACTATGTAACGTGCAAACTTGTTTGGTATAGCGATACATCTTGTTAACCTACATACGGTGCACTAGTTAAAATTAAACATTCATGGTGAAATTATTGAAGAAGGAACAGGTTCTTTCGGCGTTTGTCAAAATTTAACCAATAGGCGAAAAAGGAGTTGGCAAAATTTTTGTCGGATAAAAAAAATTTCTGGGGGTTATTCACAAACGTTGGAAACTTTCCATGGCGGGAAGGCCGATCATCGAAAAGCATTAATTCAATCTGACGACTTGGATTTGTGAATACGACTATATATAATATGACATATATATAATATAAAGAATTACGAACACGCGCACACCGGAATTTTATATGTACTTATAAGAAATAAAAATTTTCTGAACAATATTTTTCTGGTAATTTAAGTCGAAAATTATTTTATGTATTTTAACATAATTATCTTATTTAATAAAACACTAACTCCTAATTACCTTTTTAAAAAACCTCGAAATCGAAACTGATTATATATACACGAGTATATACATTACTAATTTTATAAGAATATTTTACTACAGCAAAACTAGAATAAGAATCGACCAATGACATGAAAGCTTCGAAATGTGTTTGTTCCGGTAACGTCAAGAAGACTGATCTTGATAATTTTATTAGAAAACACCGTGAGAGTGCTGAAACAATGGCAGAATATGGACCTAGATCTAGAAAATGGGTATAATTCATTTATTCTAAGAATTCAGTGAAAATTTTTTTAAATTTTCATGTAAAATCAACCGTTGTGTCTTACATCAGAATTTTGCGATTGATCCCCCTAATTTCTAATTTTTATGAACACTTTTAAGAACAATAAAAAAGTGAAAATGCTTACAAACATATTGTAATATTAATCATTATTAATATTTTGTTAAATATTTGTCCGTTCATTCTAATATCTACGCAAGCTCAAAATAATGAAACTAACCTCAAATAGTTATATGAATAAACGCTAGACACTTTGCGTTTCAGATCCTGTCAAGGCGCAACCCATAGCCAAATAGGGAGCCATTAATGGCCACGAAGTTGCAAATTTCAATTGCAACAATTTGAGCCGAGGTCCGTTCTTCATATGAAATATCCCTCACGCTATCGACCATCTTTCAGAGCGCCTCTACCAATGAGATTTGCAATGCTGCAAAACCCACTAGGGCTAACAGCAAAGAGGAGAGTTTTTAAGTTGGTTTGACTAAAACACTATTCAGTTTTCTTCCCTTCCACCTTCTCAGAAATAAAAAAGATATACATATCTGTAGTATGTGTAGTATAACCCTGACATATCTTTGTCATAAATATGTTATTTACTCTACTCTTAAATTATGTGTACATTTTTCTTTCTTTTTTCTTATAACACGGACAACAGAAATGAGGTTAACTTTTTACAAACAGTTTAACAAACAGATTAGCAAACAGTTTACTGATAGTGAGTAGTGTAAATAGTAGGGGCCTTAATCTATGGATACAATGTCAATATCCATGGACTGAGGCCATGAACATTTACGGTATGAAGGCTAAGAAATCATTCCGATCGTAAATGCGTTGGCAACCCTGGAGACTTAGACATACTTATTCTATTGTATAAACTGGTGGGCGGTGTTACCTTGCGGAAACCCATTTCATGTGATAAACTCCTAAAATCTTCAGCTATTTTCTGCTCAAACTCCAAAAACCACCAATCGACATGTGTTTCGCTTCTCAACGAAGCATCCCCAGGATATACCAGAGACAGGACTCGGTCAGCCAAGCAGCACTGAATACGGGATTCGGTGCTGGTTGGCTGACCGACCTGATTCTGGTTTATCATAGGCTAATTCTGCCAAAATTTTCACCGTCTCAAATAAAATTTGAAATATAAATGTCCATGACCTCAGTCCATGGACGTTTACACTATGCCCATAAATTAAGGCCACTACTATTTATACTACTTACTATTAGTAAACTGTTTGCTAAACTGTTTGTTAACGTGTTTATAAAAGGTAAACTGTTCGCTCGTTTCTATTTTCCCTGTTATAAAAAAAAGGAAGAAAAATGTACCTAGAATATAAGAGTAGAGTAAATGTTTTTATGACAAATATATGTAATATATATTAGAGTAAATGTTTTGTGTTTTTATAACAGGGGAAATAAAAACGAGCGAACAGTTTACCTTTTATAAACACGTTAACAAACAGTTTAGCAAACAGTTTGCTGATAGTAAATAGTATAAATAGTAGTGGCCTTAATTTATGGGCATAGCGTAAATGGCCATGGACTGAGGTCATGGACATTTACACTATGATGGCTGAGTAATCACTTCAGATCTCAAACACATTGACAACCCACAGCAGTGCGAGAACTGCTGTTTAGTAGCAAGATTAGAGAGTAAAATAGTGGGTGGCAGTATAGCTGGACCCCATCCAAGGTCCTACTGTACTGCCAGGTAAAATATCTAAATTACAATGTAATTAATTTCTCTTCCAGCCCATTCTAAAAAGCTTTAAACAATAAAAAATATGGTTGTTTTAATGATGTGCATCTACATAATAATTATAATGTAGTAAATAAGCTTTATTACAATTTCTTTCATGAACAGGAACGTGTGAATTTTAACGTTGGATACAACTTTCTTCGCGCGTGATTCAGCTATCTTTTTGATAGCGCGCGTAATGGCGACCACGTGAAATTATTTAATCCATTTAATAGCATCTTTACGGTTTATTGTTATAATATACTTTCATATAAACATATTTTTTAAATATTATAAAAAAAAACGAAAGTTATGTTGTTAACCGTAACAACTTTCTTTTTATTTATAACATACCGTAGCAAAAATAATTTGCGAAGATACATGTAATAACTCTTAGATATCTCCTCAACTTTAAATCTCATTCACCATTTAATTTTGATGGCTATCCAATTGGCGCGGTGGCAGAGCATCTGCCTTCCAGTTCGGGACCCAGGTTCAATCACCAGTCACGTCAATTTAGGGAAGGAACTTTTCTAAATTGGCTTGGAGCCTAAGTTTTACTGAGAGTTCTGTCCTAATAAAAAAATATATTCTTCATAATTCTATTTCATCTAAATGTCAACATAATACATTTTAACGTTCGTTGGAGTTTCCGACGACAAATATCTCAATAAATAAAAAAATATTGAGGCAGTCTGTCTAGTAGGATCCGTTGACTCGCCGCTGAGGCAGTCTAGGCCACTAAAAAAATTTCAACGTTGCACTATTACGCAAGAGCATAGGTGCATGGGACCGTAGAGCGAGTATTACCAGAGTACGGAGGACCGTGACCACATGTGATAAAAAATGTACTATACATTTCTATACAGCAATACCATTAGAGTTGCTAGCTAATATTAATTACCGTGTAAAGAGTAGGTATCCATATAATGACGCAATCAAGTGTTAGTAATGTATATAATTATATGATGGTGTTTAGCAGTGGAAGCGAAAGTTTTAGGTGGCGCTGCAATCGGGTCTAATATTTTTTTTTTTATTTCGGGCAGGACGACGTCTGCCAATAATACAAGGTGTTACAAAATTACCCTATACTACCGAAAGGGGATTGAGGTACCCATGAAATTGAACGACTATCTCCAAGGAACATGGGTCGAAATATTTAAAAAAATGTTGGACCTCTCATACTAATTTCATCAGCTGAGCGTTCATTTTGTACGAGAGGACCAAAATTTTTTTCCATATTTCGACCCATGTTACTTAGGGAAAGTTGTTCAGTTTCATGGGTACATCAACGCCCTTTCGGTAGTATAGGGTAATTTTGTAACATCTTGTATTATTGGCAGACGTCGTCCTGCCCGAAATAAAAAAAATTACTAGACCCGATTGCAGCGCCACCTACTGCGTCCAATTATGAATTTAAAATATCCAGGGACCCACTCAACCCGACAGACGTTCTCCTGCCCGAAATAAAAAAATCCTAGAACCCGATTGCACCGCCACCTATCGGGTCCAATTGTGAATCTAAACCATGCAGGAAGTCCCTAATACACACAAAAAATAATGTATTAAAATCGGTTTAGCTGTTTTTCTTTTGCGAGACTAACGTACGGCAATTGATTTTTATGTACGTTGTATATATAGATTACCTATTATCTTGGTCATGAAGATATGTATGTATGTGATAAATTCCTAAAATCTTTAGCTATTTTCCGCTCAAACTCTAAAAACCACCAATCGACACGTGTTTCACCTCTCAACGAAGCATCCTCAGGATATACCAGAGATCGGACTCAGCCAGCTAACCAGCACTGAATCAATCCAAATTCAAAAATCCAAAACCCAGATATGGATGTATGTATAGTTTGGAACTCTGAACCAGATATAGTATCTTTTGTTGTATGTATAATATAGTATCCTTTGTTCAGAGTTCCAAACTTATTGATCGATACAATAACGTGTTTCGCTTCCCAACGAAGCATTTTTAGAAAACTCCAGAGCTTAGAATCAGTCAGTTACTCAGCACACTTGTCGCTTGAATCGTTGGGCATATAGGTAGCTAAAAAGACATATCTATGTCGGAATGGTCATTGATCATCACTTATTACTATAAGTGTTTCAAAATATAAGCGACCTATCGATAGAGTACGCAACCAAGGAAGGGAGGATCGAGGAATAGAGGCCTCTGAGAGATATAATATTTTGTTCATTCGTATAGACGTAGACATAGACTTTAATATGACGACGACCTCGACAGCGCAGTGGGTTTGGTCTTGTTTCTATGCGCGGAAGGTTCCGGTTCTGATTTGATTGTCTCGGGTCTGGGTGTACTGGAAACGCCCCTAGTACTCGTCAGGTTCTCGTAACACAGGGAATGCCCTAGTTTGAGACTTATTCTCTTGCCTATTTATTATTATTATTATTGATGGAAATGTCAAAAGCACTCATACTTAGGCGAAAATGTGTGAGGAAAAAGATGAGATTTGAGGAAGCGAAAGAAGTATGTAAGGACTGTGACGCTTGGCGCTCCGTTCTCTGTGACTACCCAGTTAGGGATACAGCTTAAAGATATGTATATAATGTATGTACAATTATTATTTTGCAAGTGACTTGATGCACAGGTTGTAAAACTCGTCTAAGATGTAGAGTTCATTGTAAGGAATAGGCGAAGAGCCGGCAATTTGTCACTATATTAATGTAGCGAACTGGCGATGCTAAAAGCGCTAAATTGCATTATTGTAGAATATAAAGCAATTTGAACGCACGGCTCGCCAGTCGCTTACATACCATCGCCCTGCCATGCCACTTTGTACTTATTAAATTGTGTAAGAAGAAATATAAACTTTGACACCGACATGTAATTTATTTGTTTGGATTTATACCGAATGAAGAAAATGAACACAAAGAAAATACTTACTAAGTTAAGATTCCGCTTCGCCATTTGTAGATAAGTCCTAATACTCACCGCCAATAATAGATCAAGGTAGTCATGAGATGTTATAAAATATTAATTTTAATATTGTTCAAAGTGAGTTCTGTTTGATTGATCTTTCTCTATCCTTAGCGAATGAGATATAAAATAAAAAATCTTATTACGTAATATTATAATCCAAGAAGGCTATGAATCTGGTATATTTTTTAAATTTAACGAAAATAAATCACAACAGTGTATGTTTTAATAAACATCTTCTAGTTATTTTAAGAAACATTCAAATTTCGTGTAATGTTTCATTTCTTTCATTGTTTACAATTTTTTTTCGGTCAAGGGCAAGTCTTAATAGATAATAGTGTTCCGTATTGTTTGATGTAATCAGATGTTATCAACCACCAGTCGTAAAACAAATTTTGTTTCTTCTAAAGTAAATAATAATATATCTGACATTATACGATAATAATAATTCTCTTATTCTAAACGCCTATAATTATTATCAAATGTTTCTCGTATCGTTCCTTTTAAAATTTAGTTTTTAAGAGTATCTTCCAAAAATATTTTTTACAAACTTCTGAATTCGTATTTTAAAGAATTTTTATTTCGATACCTACTTTACACAATGAACATACTAAAAACTGTTTTGTTCCTATTTAAGCCTACAAGACAATGTCTTAAAAAAAATAAAAAAAAATAACAAAATTTCTCAATGACTAAAAGAGTACAACGAATTACATATATTTAAACGCAAATTATTTGAAGATCATTCGTTTCATTCTGTTACTAAGTTCATAAAATGTAAATTTTGATTCGGTTGACTAATTGGCTAAATAATAATTAACTGTAATTATTTTTTCTGACAAATTGAAATTTAATTTAACTTCACAGCAAGACAAATAATATATGTATCTGTATTTGTTTTAATTATTGTAGGTATATATTTGTATGCCAAAACGGCTGATCACAGCATGTTCAAGTAGGTTGTTTTTTATTTTCAACATCTGTATTACAAGTACGCTAACCCGTGTTTAACAAATAAAACATTTGATTTGATTTGATCTGATTTGATTTGAAATAATAAATTTTTGAAGTTAACGACTGTATTTGGGGTAGGTACTGTTTATTAGAAGTTTTATACACTTCTGAATTCGTGGCTTAAAGCGTTTTATTTTGATATATACACTACATGATGGACATAGGTAACAAAGGACTTTTTTGTTACAATTTTTTTTTGTTTTTTTTTTCGCTTTGTTGCTTGGTACAACTTTTCCAAATTTTAGCTATTAACTTTAAATATTCTTCAGGAAAAACTACCGTGATCAACATGCAGTCGCATACCGAGTTGAAATTATTTAGTAACTTAACAACATCAATCATTTATTAGATAAGCTTAAAATATGGAGCTTTGAGAAACATGGCCTTAAAGAGATATTTCTATCGGGAAAACGAAAAATTTCGTGCACAGTGGTTCGAAATAACTTCACTGAAATAGATCCCAAGTGTTATAGATTTAGATTGAATAAAGCTTCAGAAACCAGCAAATACGAGTACGTATATCTGACTGGAAAATGAATATACAGTATGTAATAAAAAACCCCGTCCGATACGAAAAAATTATATTTCCGTATACGACATAACTCAAAAATTTTATATTATTTATGAAAATAATGTCATTCTAATTTAAATAGACATTTTAAGTACCCAATCAACCCAAAAAATTAAATGTAGATCTTTAAAATGTGATAACACCGTCGTCATTGACGGCGTGTGCGCCGTACCGACGCGCGCCCGTTTCCGCGCCGCCCATATTGCTATATAAGTTCTGTACTTATTATCTGAAAAAGATTAACGCACTGGACATGTTTTTTTACATGCTGTAAATCTCTCTCAATGCACGCCACTTAGGTATCTCACCAAATTAATTTCATCTCACCGAACGAACGAAAGCCAGCCACTGCGCACATCATCGATTCGTCGAGGATGATTCGATGAAGATGATGACACTATATTTGCTCAAATGTGCTCTCCACTTAAGAACTCTCCTACTCAAAACGTTCTCGACAAATTACTTAAAGTTGTAAATTGAAGTTCACGCTCAATGCAATACAAGCAACTCCACTTATAAATCATTTTTGAACATAAATCTATCAACAATTCGAAAAAGTCCATATTGGAAAGACTCGGAAAGTAACTATGTGTCAGCGTGCTGGTTAATTCAAAAAAGAAGGTTCTTTTTTCTTGGAGTCTTGCTTTTATTAAGCACTTCCCCAGTTGTTAGACATCAACTAGTCCAAAGTATAGTCCAAATAGTCCAAACACAATAATATAAAATATATATGTAGGCGAAAATGTATAAGGAGAATGATGAAATTACAGGAAGCGAAAGAAGTATGTAATAAGGACCGCGAACCTTGGCGCTCCGTCCTCTGACTACCCCGTTAGGGATACAGCGTGTGTAGATATGTTTGTATATAATGTATATCTATTTTGGGACTATAGGATTAGCATGATTCATTGAAAATATTACTACGAGAGATAAAAATAACTGATTGATTAAAGTAAAATATGAAAAAATTAACCAATGGATATGTATCTTGGCTGCCATATGCAACCAGTATGGGAAGAGCTGCGAGGAAGACTAACATTTGATAGGTCCTATATTTTGTTTTCTAGTCGACCAGTATAGAAGCGTCAAGTACATGATGATGGTGATGATGTGGTCGCAACGTTTATTGGCTTTCGCTCACTTTCACTACCACGCGGATCTCTACATATATGTCAATTTTAGACTGTTTTCTTGAAAAAACATAAATAATAATAAATATATTATTTCACTTTAATTTTGTACTTATTAGCATATATTTTATAAATAATTTATAAATATACCAAAATAATACATGTTGGGGATAAGTATTTCGTTTGCTCTTTTATAAAATTAAGTGCAATGTTAAATATTTCAGGTATTGAAGAATAATTTTCCATTAAAAAATTTGTTTTTTCTAGTCCTCCAACTCAAAATATTATTAAGTTGGAGTTTGTATAAAATGATGTTTAGCAGAATGTACATTGTACATACATTTATCTACAAGATCGCTTTTATATTATCCTCACCTTCATTTTATTGATCTACTTTGAGTAAAATTATAATAAAATGAGATTCATTACCGACCTTGAAAATTTTACTTCAAAGTAAATAATGTGAGTAATATTTCGATACTATTTAAAAGGTTCACAAAGACATTTTCATACAAGGAACCAGGTTTCATATTGTCATATTTCGAATTGACAAATAAAATGGTCATTCATAGAAGTGGTACTTCTAATAAAATTGTGGTACGCGGCCGTCGATAGTGTGCAGAATGCACACTATTTATTCTTAAATAAATAATAAGCAAATCATTCTACAGCTTTCCTAGCGGCAACTTTGAGGAAGTCTTTAAGATAATGTTTAGTTTCAAGTTTGTAAATATTAACGTTAAGATATGTATGTATTGATTAATATAATAAATTTAAAAAAACTTAACAAATCATTATATCAGTTTTTCAACTTACAATGTTAAATATTACATAAAATGTAAATATTAGGTAAACGTGCTCACGTAACTGATTTGAAACTTAACCGAGGTCAGCGCATATGCTAATAAGACAAACCAATACCTTTAAGTTGGCGACACACCGAGCTACTAATTCATAAGCGATTTGCTTCTACCTTTATGGTATGATTCTGAGATATTTAACCATCATAGACATAATAATAATAAAATATAAATAATATAAATAATAAAAGCTAGACTAGCTAAAGTCACATGGACTCTTTAAAAATAAAACAGTCAAAATACGTGTATACGTGCATACGTGATTGGCCGCCGTTTTGCTAGAAAATAATGCACCAAGCAATACAGACATACTTAACGTATGTATTTACACTGTATCTCTAATGAGATAGACTGATAGGATGGTGCATCAAACATCACAGCTATTACATATCTACTTCTTTTTCATCATTCTCCTCATACACTTACTACAACGAGATATGTGAGTTTCATCTACATTACCTTCAGACGATACTCTGATTATTTGATCGTCATGTCATGGAGCAACCTTTACGATAATTAATTATGATACCATGAGAAAACTGTCGTTTATTACAGCGAGTAATTTTTTTAATATTTGTGATACCGTAAACAAAAATGTTGGATCATTTTAATATTCTTAAGATTATTGTAGTAATTATGAGTATAAATAATCTTTCAAAGGTAACGAGTATGTGTTGTTAGAAAAAACTAGTGACTAGCTTACTTCAGAGTTTTCAAGCAACCTTTAAGGACTCCGACCTTGATTTGACCTTGTATAATGACTACCGCCACATTCTACATAGTAATAGCTGGGACCAATAGCAACATTAACATGCCTGCCGAAGCACTGAAGCACTCGATTTAGATGTCTCTAAATTACCCATCCCATCGAGAACAGCTTAAATTTCTTTTAGTAGCTATTGTTTTATTCTGTTTTATGGCGGTCCCCGAAGCATTTGCTAATTTACTAATTCTACTATTAGAGTATGAGTCCTCCAGAGGACAGATAATAGTAAAATATAATAATGTTTATCGCTTTTTAAGGGTACTTACTTATTATTTCTAGAGTCGTGGCTTTTATTAAGTTTATTTTTATTTGAAACATTATAAAATTAGATAAAAAATGTGTACCTACTCTTATTTAACACTTTTTGCTAATTATTATCAGACCTGCGGCTGCCGATACAGATTGAACTTGAAGCTGCAAAAATTCCTAAGATCTCTACACATATAAGATTCAGAACTAAATATTCTGAGAATGGCTGGATCGATTTCCATCAACAATAATGATATTTCAAGTAAAAATTATGTACATTCATACTGCGTGGCGTTTAGATTTGTGTTCCGCTATGACATAATATGTACAATAAGGATGTATTTCCCACAACAATGAATGGGAAAGATAATACAAAACGAATTATATAGCAAAAAACAATTATATAGGTACCAAGAGTAGCGTTTGAAATATGCGCACAATCCGTCTATCGCACTTCAGTTGCCGAGATTATCTTTCATTTAAACTTTTAAACTATAACTGTAAATATTCAATATTTTATTATAATTAATTTAAGAAATAAAATATTGTGCATTTTTTGTACTTCACATATGGCATGTTACTCCTTCATATTTTAACACGCTTTCATTAGGTTCACCTGTGACTATGCAAAAACATCTTGGAAGTTAAATTTGACCCACTTACCGATTGCGCTGAAAGTTTGCATGTACACGTTTAGTTTTGATGACAATGCATGGTTAGCTAAGCGACGTCATTCTAATCCAATATGGCAGACTCCCAAAGATGGCAGACTAGTTATTTTTTATGCACTTCCATGATGGCTATCAAATGAAAGGGTTTGCTGAGAAGAGTACAAAAAATAAAATGACGTCACACTAAATTTAATATGGCTAGCAACATTTTCTTATCTACCATCATGATATGGGTAACAGATGAAAGGGCTTGCTGAGAATACGAAAAACAAAATAACGTCACACTGTATTCAATATGGCGGATGCTTCCAAGATGGCGGACGAAATTTTCTGATCTACCATCATTACAGGTATCAAATGAAAGGGTTTGGTGAGAAGAATACGAAAAATAAAATGAAGTCACTCTAAATTTAATATGGCGGACTCCCAAAGATGGCGGACTAGTTTTTTCTGCATGGGTATCAATTAAAAGAGTTCGTTGAGAAGAATATGAATAAAATTCGCTTGAGTATAATTATCATGTTTATAATATATATACTAGGAAACAGTTACATTGTGTGTCGGTGTCATAATATGTCAATTTTATTATTTTTCATTTATATTATATTATATTTATATTATATTCAGGCATTAAAATTACGACTACTTTAAAATGCGTGAAATGTAATATCGTTATAGATGAACTCTTAGCGTATGTTCGAAAAAAAATATCGATAATGAATGAAGATACCTTGTCGCGAATGTGTGTATCTACGTTCACTAGTGAGGAAATAGAAACATCAGAAATGCTACTGTTGGAATCGTTAACCACTGAACAACGTAGGACACGGAAGGGAAAAGGAAAGGAGAATGGCGTGCTTAGCGACATCATTGGTATATTTAAAGTGATGTATGTATACGTATAAATGTATGTATGTATTTATATGTGTAGATATATTGATTGTATGTGTTTTTGTTATTTGTATTTCATATTCATTATTATTTATTTTTAGTAGAATAATATTGTATTACACATAGTGTCTACCTTTCTTTCTTTTTTACAAAATTTCGCTCTCGCGGGTCCGCTTTGAGAAATTTCTTACAGAAATAAGCGGTACCTTTTGCTTTTTTTCTGTATGTAACTCTCTTTGTATATATGTTGTTGTGTGCAATAAATTGTTAAATAAAATATACGAATACCAATAAAAGCGTGGAGTGCTATTTGGTTATGTGTACTTAAATTAATTTAGACAAAGCGCTCCACACTTTTTGAAATAGTCATTTAACATAAAAGAAGTGATAAGTTTACTAGTAAATAACTATCTAGATAACTATCTACCAGTATTCAGTACCAGACAGGTACATAGAGCGACGGCGGAAGCCGCGGTTATTCGCGGTGCCGCATGGCCGGACTAAGCTACTACAGAACACCCCTCTTACGAGGGTCATGCACGTGTTAAATGAGGTTGCAGAAATGACGGACTTATTAACATGCTCTACAAGTGAATTCGCAAAGGTTACTATATACGTGTAAAGTTACAAAATGAATATTTATAAAAGTTAAGTTATATATTTACGTTCTTACACTATCGTATTGGTTGTATAAAAGCTGTAAAGATAGTTGTAATGGTGTTAATAATAAATAAATAAAAATAAATAAATAAATAAACCTAGATATCTATCATCCGTCATGTATTGAATAAAAAAATATGCTTGCGCTTACTCTACAACGAAGTTATAATATTGGCAAGGGTAACTTGCATATTATCGCAACAAATAAAATGTATTTAATTTAATTTTTTTTTTCAATTGTTTTTAGTGCACGATAAAAGCTAGTTCTTAATTTTTTTAATTAATTTTTGGTACGTGATAAAAGCGTGTTTTTTAGTTTTTTTTTTGTACTTTATTTTATTTTTTATATTTGAATAGTAATTTTTACACTTCCTGAATAGACAACTTGGCAGTTTAGAAATATGAACACTGACAGACGCGCTCGCTCACCTGCTATAATGCGTCTAAAGCAAATTGCAACAAATGTCTTATTGTAACTGTCTCAGTAACCGTACGCCAGTACGATAGCCACCTCTTTTGATAATATAAAATCATTGACTAGGAACGTTTTCGAAAACTGCAGTTTTCAAACAAACAACATGCAAATTGGTAAAACCGTTCGAAAGCTACGTAGCTATCAATAATTACACAGACAGACATACAGACAGTAAGAGAGACAGCGTCGTCAATATATTAACACCCTTGTGTACCGTTGGGAGTTAAAAATCCACTATTACATTAAACGAGCATTATATGTGTATTTGATATATTTGATATCGCTTTAGCACTTCAATAGCACAATGGCTAAGTGCAGGTCTACCACGCCGAAGTGCGCGGGCTCAAATCTTGCAATGTGGTCAGATCTTTTTTGTTTTTTTTAATGTTTTGAAATAATATGTCTAAGTTCAGTTTGTAACGAGTTACCTATTAAAAACACATAACATCACTTTAATAATGTACTTATAATAAAGAAATAAAATGAAAAATAATGATAAAAACAGACTTCATAACTTCAGACAGCAGGCCCTTATTACGAAGTGAAGCAAATTTAATCAAATAAAATGTAGATGTTTGGGTGCTCTTTTGTAACGAAATGGCGACCGATCAGTATATCTGAAAACAAATGTGTGTTGTATGTTCTGGTGACTCAGGGTATCTGATTTAGCTCACCGTTGCTGCTCGGACACGGCGTCTGGCTGTGGAGTTATTTATAAAGTCTATGTTTAAAAGTCACGGAGAAAAAAAGTCTATTAATTTATTTTCCTGAACAGTGAATTGAATATTAAATTTCATGGCATGGCATTCCTTTAATTTAAAATACTATCTTATTTAAAAGATCAGTATTATAAAGAATAGCAATATTTGTATATTCGTAATTGCATTTTTGAAAATGGGTCTAATGATTTCGATGAAATTGACAATATAAGGATTTAGGGGAGCGAGAAATTGATCTAGTTAGGTATCAATTCTGAGAAAATTCGTTTTTTCTATGTTTTCACACACTTAAAACTTCTAAACTTTTCTTATTTCGCAACAGCATTTACTTTCTCAATAAAACGGTGTGTAAAGTCTACTATGCTGAAATACGCGGTTTCGAATCCTGCAATGTGGTCAGACTTTTTTGTTTTTTTTTATAAGATACTGAATAAAGCTCGCTCGCCTAGGTATTGTATTTTTAAACGCACACTGCGTAACAAGCTTATTTTCATTCGTATCTAGTGCGACCATGATTTAATTCTATTTTTACGGACTTATTAAAAATATAACATACACGAAAAGTAAGTTAAGGACTCTCAACAAAGTATTTTCTGCTTATTATTTCATTCTGTTGTACATTATATATGTATTTACCACTTGGTGTGTTTCGTGCATAATGTCATCGAAGGTACAGTTTTGATGGACCTGGTTTTTCATCTGTCTAGTGGCTGTCTGTCGAGTGGTATTTGATTAGTATATTACCAAAACGTGATTTACAATTTGTATCACAATTCTACGTACTTGTTTAACTTCAATCTACATTCGGGATCACATTTTTATGTCACTTCTAGCATAAATATTGCGACTTACTAATTGCTAAGCGTTATTTTTTCACAGTATTTTACGGAGAAGACAAACGAGCAAACAGATAATCTGATGGCAAGTGGACTGAAGCCTATTTGCACCATCAAGGCTAAGAAATCACTTCAGATAGCACATGTGTTGGCAAGTCTGACGTGTTGATTGAAACGTATTGTACCTTGTTCCAGTAGCTGTCTTATACTCTACACCAGAACAAAACAGTGTAAGTCGTCAATAGTAATAGCGAGGAAGATAGTGATCGGAACACACCCCGTGTGTTGACGTCACATGTTGACTGAGACGTTGTGTGCATTGTTCGAGTTAGTAGCTGTCTTACAATCCAGACCAGAACGCAATGGTGCAAGGACTGCTGTTTCGCTGTATTATAGCGAGTAAGATAGAGGTAGTAATCGGACAGAACACGCACATAGTGTTACCACCCGTAAATAATGATTATAATAATGGCTACGTAGTGACAGTTTGCTACCTTACTGCCTATTTATACAACTTTTTTTATAAAACCATTTTTGTGGTCCGATTTTGAAGTCCATACGGAAACATATACAAGCATATGTATACCACGAACTCAGACACGCATACACACACACAATCAAATTAACCTCAAAGATGAGCTTTCTTTGATTTTATAATAATTCCTCTTCGTAAAAGTGCATTGCTCAGCGCGAGTTTTTAAATACCTATGTAAACTATTAGCCATCCCTTTTAGTTATTATGTCAATAAAAAAATAAAAAAATATTGTACCGAACTAACCAACCGGTATAAAAAATGTATAATCAACCTACGTATACATCAGAACTAGTAATATTCCATATAATATCTATCGTAGCTCGTATAATTATAGAAACTCACTAGTATATCAACTCAGAATGTATCGTGTTATTATAAAGTGTTAACTTTTTATGTATACCTCCTTCAGTTGAAGATTCTCCGTTACTCAATCCATTCAACGCTCCTTTACTATAGGTCAATGACATTCGTTTGCACCTACCAAGCGTGTACTACACAAAAAAAAAATACTTTCTCCCATCAAAATCATCTTGTGAATTTGCTCACGGTTCCGAATTGTTTTCCAGCAGTAAACTCAGTGACCGTGACAGTCAAATTAATCTTAAATTATGGGTTTGTTCAAATCTTGATAGTAATTTTAAGTTATTATTCGTGTAGCTTGAGTTATGTCGTGAATTACAGGTTTAACATGCTACGTTTTCTTAAACGAAAGTAGTCATTTCATTAATTCAGTATCATTAACTTCCTCGTTAAGCCCTATCAGTATTACAAGCTTAACATCTTTGACCACTTTATACAAATAGGTCTTCGAAAGATTCGTACTGATACAAGAAATATTTAAATAACGAATGACGTCATGTTTAAGCCATTTTTTATACCTTGGTCAGACTATATTCTTAGTATTGTAATGTTAAGCCAAATATACTAGAGTTTTAGGCTCAATTTAGAAAATGTACTTTTACAACATGATGCGTCTGGATGTTTCTGGCTAAACCTTGTTTCGTTGAGAATTTTGCTTGCTTGCTCGTTGAAAACGGTTCTATTTACAAAACCTATGATTTAAACGACGTCTATTGGTGATGGACACCTCTTTTAAAAAAGTAATTTTATCTTCAATAGGTTGTTAGTTCACGTACAGCTTACTCGTGGTAAAATGTTTTTATCAACCATTACTGAAAAAATGCTTTACTGACATTCATCGCCATATCAACAGCATAACAATACTTATGCATTACCGAATATGCTGATATGTTACTCTCCATGTATGCTACTAAGCTGATCTGATATTTATCACTGTTTCTTGTGTTATCATGCTGAAGAACACTCTTTTTTTGGTAACGCAAGGAACTTTCGAAAGGTAGGTATCTAGACCCCTAGGGTGACTGGACTAAGTGGGACTTTTACCCACAAGAACTCCTGCAGTGAACATCTTCAGCGGAGAGTGCCTCGATATTCCGGGATCTCCTACGAGTCACACCAAATCCACTCGGGGAATTGGCACTTCTCGGGGCGGACCTTCGCAATGTTAAACGTGCAGATCATATGCATTGTCATTCTCTTCGAGGTGTAGTAAATGGCCGATCGTAGCGATTCATCAGGTCGTCAAACCAAACAACCCGATCTCCCACTACGATCGGCTGCAATTTGATTTTCTAAATGCGATTGCTATTATAGAACTTGTCTGTCTCGGTTATCAATTCTTTGGCAAATATGACCAACCAACCCATTATTTTTTTAGCTTGCTTATTCTCTGAGCTATGTCGGTTACTTTGGTGGTTTGTTTGATCATCTCCCATCAGAACATCGTATTTTTTAGGGTAACTCGAAAGATAATTGAGTAAGGTTTGTATTATGAGTTTATTCAACCGAATATCATTTCAAAAATCTCTGAAACTCCTTACATTGTCGTCACTGAAGATTGTTATAAATATTCATAAACGACTACTTTTTTTTCAAAAAGTACTTGACGGTTCGGTTTTCATTATTCGATAACCTGTTTTGTATGAGTAGTGTATGAACCGTTCGAAAGATCTCTACAGCAGTATCTTTTTTGTTACAAACGTTCCATAACGGTGTTCCACTATATTTGATGGAAAATATCGTTGCTAACTGTACTCTCACGTAATGTAGCTGCAACAAGAGATCACAAATTACAGTGACGAGTGTCAATGTACTATGCGACACTTAAAAGTGAAAGGATTTTAGTAGCAAGTTGTAAACTTGGAAGGAAATTGTATATACATTACGTTTTATTCAATTTGGTTCCGTAAATAAATTAAATATCTATATGTTATTTGTGAAGAAAAAACTTTATACCCATTTTTTTGCATATTACGTGTACGGACGACTGTGAGATTTGGGATAGATAAAGTTTATATGGAGGAGAGCACAAGATTTAAATATAATATGTATAACAAATACATTAAAATGAATTAAATGAAACACTCATTGTTTGCTTTCATACTGCCAATGTCAAACACATGATAGTTATACTGTCAATGTCAAACACATGGTAATCTATGGTCAATCAGACGCACAAAGTAGAGTTTTTGGCGGGATTTTATGGGGAGCGGTTAGGTGTTTATTTTAATTATTCGCAAATTATTTCTAGTGGATATTGTGGTGTAAAATTGGCGTAGTTTTCCGTCTCAGTGTCTACGTTGTTGTGCATTATGTGGAATTATTGAAATAAGTGCTAATTTAGTAGCGTGACGTTGAGACTTTTATAGTGGCCTAGTCCGCCTCAGTGGAACATTCTAGAAATACATTTGTCGCCAGAAACTCCAAGAGACATTAAAATGTATTGCGTAGACGTTTTAATGAAATAATGTGAAGATTTTATCTATTTATTACTGAAGACGTGGTTATATCAGCCAAAATACCTTCACCTTCCCTCCTAAGGGAGAATCGTACTCGCACACAAAAAGTAGAGATCGTCTTGTCAAAGAGTTTAAAAATGTTATTGACAAACAATTACTGATATTAAATGAGTTTTGAGCTGTGAATTTTGCGTGATTTATGAGCTGCGAGCTGTTTTAAATGTGTGGAGTGTATGTCAATGGAAAATAGCATTTATTTTGTATTACGATTACTGTTGGGCGACACTTAGTTATTATAAATAATAAAAATACTGTATATTTCAGACAAATACATAGTGTGTCTCCAAACTGAGCACTAGGCTTGTACTATTAGTTCCACACATTAAACTACATAGTGGGGAAGCTCCCAGTAACAGACTCTAAGCCAAATTGCAATCGTTCTTTTTTAGCGTTCCGTACCTCAAAGGAAAAAACAAACCCTTATCAATTCGGGTCAATTCGTTGTCCGTCTGTCCGTCTGCCAAAACTCTTTTTCTCAGGAATGCGTAAAGGTATCAAGTTGAAATTTATATGAACTGCAATGCCTTAGAGCTGTGAAAAAATCAAACTTCTAAGTCAACGAGCGCAACTAAAAGATATGACCGTTTATGCCGCATGCTTTACACTCGTAAGGGAATCAAAACCTATCAAGACCTAGAATCATGAAATTTGGCAAGAAGCAGAAAGTCTCATAACACAAGTGAAGGACAAAATCCGGAAACCGTAAACTTATAGTTACAAATACAAATATTTGCCATTACAAATTTACATTTGCAGGTGAAGAGTATGAGAGAACGTGTCTTTCCACTGCAAAGCTAAATTTGTTTTTGAATTCAACTTATATGTTATCTGTAAATACACAATACAAATACATTCTAAGGTGATATGGAACCTTTGGTGCGCGATTATGACTCGCACTTGTCCGGGTTTTTTGAAGTTGACTTCACCAATGTTCGAGCCCGCGGCACCGGCTTGGAAGTCCGAGTCAGTCATTATGAGTGAATGTTATGAACGAGAATAATAAATAATTAACGATGGTTCACTATGAAAAAATCCTGTTTTACTTCAGAAAGAAAGTAAAAAGATGTTATGTTGACTTATTTCATTTATGTTCATTTTGTTTACTTTATAAATAGGCGTTCGGTGATATCAGGTTGTAAGCAGATTTATAAGAGATCTATAGGCTTAGATCAATATCGAACTGTATAGCTACTATGACTAATTCGCTACTGCAATTAAAGATAAGGTTCATTTATCTTTCTTGTTTACTGTTGTTCCATAATTTCATCTGAATTCCGATAACTGAAATTTGAAATAGGTTAGATATTGGCCCACTTCCACACAAAATTATTATATACGTTCCTTCAATATTTCCCTTTCATTACATTTTTAACTGGAATGATTTGTCACAATTTAGGTTCAAACAAGATTAAGAAATAGTTTTTGTCCATTAGATAGCTACTTCGTTGCCAATCACAAGCATTTATAAACCCAAATGTGTTTCAGATACATTACGTAATATTTCTATTTGTATTGATAATTTCAATATTAATAAAATAATAAAATGTATAAAGATATACATAAATATGAAAATTGTTTCTAAAAATACATTGATAGATTATTTATATTGATAGAATATTGATAGAATAAACTTTAACAAATTGAGATGTATTTATGAAATGACTGAACACCTCATTGAGGAACCCTAAGCTAAGTCGGTCAAGTACGTAACGTCAAATGAATATTGAATAGTTCCGGATAGTTGTATGAGTAACTTTATTGAAACGTCGACAGAAGAAATGTACTCAAAGCTGAAGAATGTTACCTGTTTCATGTAACACACTGACAATACCACACTGGCTTAAAATTTCCGCTTGATAATTTGAAAATGATAATTGCACGAAGAATATTTCGAAAAACCTCCATTGTACTAACTACGCATTACTTACAAAGCACCATTTCCAATTCAAGGTGGATAGAACGTCACAGCCCAACAAATTCACTCCTTAGCACTACTTCTTGCGCAAGGTAAGTAAAGCTAGTAATGGATAAATACGGCTGACGATAAGAAAGTAGAATAGTACGATAGCGACAGCGGCTCCTGGCTCTTTGACAAGTTTCATGTAATAAGTCTTATCCCTTGACCGACTTTTATAACTGTGTGGGAAAGAAAGCAAGTGACATATTTTGTTTTTCTTTCTCTCCAAAACGAGTATGGAAGCTTTAGCATAGTTTAAAAAAAATATATACAGAAATTAAGCGATATTTCGCGAATTTTCAAATTATTTCTGTGATAACATAGGGTGCGTTTTTAAAAAATATTTTACTTATAATTCACAGAAGCTTACTCTACAGTATAACTTGATGTGAATAAATATCTTCTTAAAACTACAACATCTCCAATATTTTGTTTTAATGTGTGAACGAGTATTCATCGAAATTAAAAATTAAGGACTTTTTACTGAAACACGAAAATAATATACGTTTACATATTTTTCATGACATGTCTTCTGGGCAGTTGGATAATAATTATACATATATCTCATGTCACACTCACGATTTGGGATACATCTGATTTATTAAAATCTATCAAGCAAGCTAGGCGAAAATGTGTGAAGAGAATGATGAGTTTTGAGGAAGCGAAAGAGGTTTGTAAGGACCGCGACTCCTAGCGCTCCGTCCTCTCTGACTACACCGTTGGGGATACAGCGTGATGATATGTTATGTTATCAAGCTGTTTAGGCGACATTTGGAAAAGAACCGACAAGTATACGCACAACCAGAAATATTGCCCGCTTTCTGAGCCAGTCGGATGGAATATAATATATATTGACTTATTATAAGTCAAAATTTATTTATAAATGAACTTGTCTAAGAATTTTTTTTTCATTTTATTCGTTTTGCATGAACCTAAGTGTGCAATGGCAATGAACTTTTCTTCACGCCGCCGTCTCAGATAAAGTCGTGTCTTCTTTTTTGTTTGCGCTGCTCGACATTCCGTTGTTATATTTTATTTTGGTCAATTTTAGATGTATTACATCGGGTTTTATAACTTTTATATAAGAAGGTGTTTGACCTTTTATGAAGGTCACTAAAAAAATAAAAAATAAACTAGGTTTTGTTAGCAAACATCACAAAAATTTCCTTCACGATAAAAATTGACAATTGGTACGTATATACAATGTGTATAAGAGCAACTTTTATTCATAATCCTTAAGTACAGTGCGTTACAATTGTTATGGCTAGTGGCAGAAGAACTTTTCTTTTTTATACTGTTTTAAAATTGTAAGAAAAGTGTTTCTGTTAGACGAAGACATTTAGCTATAAAAATTAATTTGAGTTGATTGCTCTGAATATTACGTTTTCTCTAATTGTCTAAATTATGTTGTCGAAGATATAAAATTTGCACACAAACAATTATTTGAAAAATCAATCAACTGTCACTTCATTTTCATATACATGTGTAGGTGCATATTTCATAATTTAAGTTATATATTCATTTCATCTATATCTATAATAATGTTATGAAGAGGTAAACTTTGTTTGTTTGTCTGTAACGGATAAAGTAAAAAACTACTCAACTGATTTCAAAAATTCTTTCACCCATAGAAAGTTACATTATCAGCAAATAATTAAGCTGCATTCTCTTTTAAAAAAAAAATTCTACCCGAAGCCGGGACGGGTTGGTAGTAATATTATAAAGAGGTGAACTTTGTTTGTATGTACCTATAAATATGTATAAAGAGGTATGTAAACTTTGTTTGTGTGTATAAGTAATCGATAAACTCAAAAACTTTTCAAACGATTTAAAAAATTTTTTCATCAATAGAAAGCTACATTATCAGCAAGTAACATGGGCTGTATTTTATTGTGAATAAAATTCTACCCTTGCGAAGCCGGAGCGAGTCACCAGAATGTAATAAAAGTTAAAATATAAGTAATTCATATTTATCATGTATTTGTCTCATTATATTAATAACTATTTTCTTTTTGAGGCAGACACAAATACATTTTACAAGATCCGTGCACTCAAACAATAAGGTTAGGCCTTTCTAAGTTTAGAAAACATGATGTTATTCACGATGCATTCCAAGCATGTGTTTTCCCATAAACGCAATTAGGTAGAACTTAAGAATAAACGGCTAACTGAAAAAAATACTTATGTAAAATATTTACCATATTGCCATCTTATAACATTAAGTATTATAGAGTCAAACGAACCTGCCTATGTGTAAGTAAAATTTTGATTAGATTTTACAAGACATATTCGCAAGTTAAAGAGAGAATACCTATTTGATGTTCTCTATTAATTTTGAAAACAAATATTACAGAAAATAATATGAAGTTAATCTTAGAAAAATGTCTGATATTATTATTGAAAAAGTTATATAGACTGTTCTTGTATTAAATTCACAATCAGCTACAACAGCATATATATTCATGATTATTTTTAAAATCAGAAATTATAGGTTTCAAGCAATATTTTAAATAATATAACATAACGGCGAAAAAACGTGCTGCAGTGGTATAACTTGCTACTTTTAAGAAACTACTGGTTAACTAAGGAAATTGTTAACATACATACTAGAAAATAATTGAAAAAAGAAATAAACTTTTAAATGCTTTAGGAAATTAAATAGGACGTATAAGTACAAATACAGTTAGGAAATAGATTCCGATAAAGTTGAGGTCATGTATTAACTTCAAGCTACAAGTGCACGTAGTTCGTGACCTTTAGAATGACCGCTCACCGTTTAGGTAATAATCATTACACAGGCTTTCACGCCGACGATGCAATATTATGAAACCTGGACTTCACTTTTACTCCCAGATCACTGAGAAAGTCAGCGGATTTCGGCGAGTTTTTTGAAACGGGCTCCGAGACGAGGGGTGTAGAGAGGCGAGTATATAAGATGACGCAGGCGTCGCTCAGCACAGTTTTCTTCCGAAGGCACGATGTGGAGGACCATAGCGCTCGCCGCTTTCGTTGCCGCGACCTGTAGTGCTCTCCCCGCGCAAGACACAGGGCACTCAGAAAATGATATCGAAGGATTGAATGATTGCCTTAAAAAGGACTCAACGACATGCCTTAAATACAAATTCTTTTCCTTTGTTGACAAAATGATTGGGCAGAAGGAAAGCTTCGCGTTGACGGATGGTGTAACTGTCGTAAGGGCAACGGACGTCCCGGCTGAAACAGGAGCACCACGTGCACTGGATCCTGTTTCGAGATTGAAGAAGTATTTCGAAACTCATTCATTACGCGTTGAAGTTAAAGGTTCGGATGTTATTGACGCCGTTTCAAGTGCTGGCCGAGCTTTGGAGGACACCGTTTCGTCGTTTACAGAAGACAATGAATTGGAAGAAGGAAGAGGAAAGAAGAAGAAAGCGCAGAAGATCCTTGGCCCGTTGCTCGCAGCTTTAGCCTTAAAAATGATGGCGTTGTTACCTTTAGCGATTGGTGCGATAGCTTTAATCGCTGGAAAAGCTCTACTAATCGGTAAATTAGCTTTAGTGTTAGCTGCCATTATTGGACTGAAAAAACTGTTGTCACAGCAAAAGCATGTGACGTATGAAGTTGTCGCACATCCGCACCATTCTTCGAGTCACACATCCAGTCACGATTATTTAGGTGCAAGCGGATACGGAGGCGATTCAGGAGGCTATGGAGGTAGCGGTGGCGGCGGGCATTCCTCAGGTGGATGGGGCAGATCTCTCGACGCTCAAAGTCTGGCGTACTCAGCGCAAAAACCTCAATAACCTGTCGGCCTAGTTTAGTGGCCTGCGAACTCGATTTCTCCCGACAGCCCATCGTAATACATTTGTCTTTTCCATGCATGATACTTGTGACGATGGAAATTAATGTGGTTTGTTGAACGACACTTTTTATTGTTATTGTTTATACTTTATCGTCATAATTATCATCTTAGTTGTAAAAGACTATGTTTATTTTATTTATTTAATTTATTTTGTGTGTGTGTGGTAATGATTTTGTTTGTGTGTAAAAGTTGCATAAGTTTTTATTTGCCATTTTTCGCTCAATTTCCTTTTAGTCATTATATGCATTTCACAGTATTTATATTATTTATTATTGACTGATAGTTTATATAAAGTATGTTTGTATATGTAAGTATGTATTTTATAGATACAGATCATTAGTTTTAGTTATATTATGTATATTTATGATGTGGTTATTTAACCAGTACCTGGCTTTAATATTTTTAAGCGTTATGTAAGAAATCAAGACTTGTTTATGTGTATTTATTATTTAATACAAAGTTATTCTTTGTAGTTTATGTAATATATAAGATACTACCGTTATTTATCTCATTCCTATTATATAATTATTACAAATGTATCTCGTAACATTTATATGTAGAGCAAAAAATGTGTTGTTATTAAAAACATTAAAACATGCTGTTTGTTTCTGTTATTATAAGAAATATTTTGATGTGACCAAATTTATTTGAGCTTTCAAGTTAATGAATAGCAAAATAGATTATGTCCTTGTACTGACGTTGAGGTGTAAAGTTACTACATACTTATGGTTATTTAGTGTTTTTTATTAATATATTTATCAAATTATTCCTATAAAATACTGTTACCGCTCATATTAGAAGCGCTATATAGAAAAACCTAAGCTAAAAATACGTTACCTTATTTTTCTTCCTCAAATCAAACCTTACACCATTCTTCTCACAGATTTCCCTCTACATTCATTTCATAATTTATATTTATATATTTTTTTAAAGCGATGACTTGTGAGTTTTGACTGTAATACTGTATTTTTAGTTTAAAATAAGAGATTACTATTTGAGACATCAGTTAAAATAATGCATATTATTCCTAACCTAACCTTTGCATTCAATAAAGTGTATATATGTGAATACATTAAAATCTCACCTACACCTATTTTTGTTATACTAGCACTCCGTCCCAACTTCGCCCGGGTTGAATACATAATATATAGTCTATGTCCAACTGAAATAATATACCTCTCTATTGGTGGAAGAAATGGAGCGATACTGTTTCAAATAGATGCAGTGGCTTCGGAGATTATCCTGCACATATTATAATCTAACTTGCAAAATCCGCCTCACTCTTAGACTGTATAGGTTTTGAACAAGTACCTAAAGGTAAATGTGCACTGTATTGGTTGTATGCAAAATATTCCTAGTATTTTCTCATGACGAACACGTTGAAGCGAAACAACTAATCAACCTTATTAAGCAAATCATTTAATAATTACCTCGTAATCCTCGGTTAATTATCACTTTCGACGACTAGTACGAGTGTTTCCTTCTTGTGTTATTATTTTATCAACTACTGATCTATCTTCTATGAAAAGATGTTCACGTTTAATAGATTCTCTACAAATACAGATAAAATAACGACATAACCTTCACATTTCTTAAATTCCTACGTTGAGTGTAAATCATTATTAATTTAAGAATTATTAATACTTGATGAACAGCAATTCATATATTTTTTACAACTGGCGTACTGCAACGAATTAACTAAAATAATATGCGTTATGAATCCAATTAGAGTGATTAACGTCCTTATAAAAGCATTATTCTTTTACTAGTGTGCGTAAATCAAACAATACTGCTTGCACAATATAATATTATTTAGAGCTATACAATTATTAGTGTAGTTGACTAAACAATTTTATAAATTTTAGCAGTCATTAATACTGTTCTAAATTTTTATTGACATAGAGAATTTATTTCGGTATCATAAGTTACTAATCGCTTATGCTTGTGTTTAGATTGTAACTTGAGCCATTTCAAAGCTTTCCTTGGATTCAGGTCGAAGGCTTGCCCTCTAACATTGGAGAAAGGTAAGATGGTGAAATCATCACATTGGTCACGTTCATAACATTGCATGAAAAGTAAAATTGTTTATTGTACTACTTAAACTATGACAAGATTACGATGATAAGCATAATTTTGTGAATATTTTTACATGATTTGTAAGTAAACGTCTAATTCTGTAAAAAATATATTAAATTTACGCGATGCGTACGTAAATATTATTTACAACGATGCTAGAATGGTAGAGATATTAAATCGTATTATTTCACCTAATAATAAAACCAATAAGTTTATTAAAACACATATAAAACACATATGAATGTATGTACCTACATGCTATTTCCCGTTTGGGGTGATCAGAGCATTCAAAATCACATCTTGACTTTCAACTTAACTTATATACTTTCAACTTATATACTTTCAACAATAAGTCAATATTGGAATTCCTTAAAATTACTATGAAATTGATAAAAATAAACATCAAATTGCTAATTATTGAAATAAAAAATATAATACACCACTTTATATTATATAAAGTATTACTTACGTATTACTTAAGTATTACTTACGGTATTAATTACTTAATACCGTAGTAAAAATAAACGTTACAACTTCTGTAAAATGACATAATTTCAAAAAAATATTACAATGACGTTCATGCATGCGTATCAGGAACACAAATATGTAATTTAATTATTTCAAAATATATATAATATCGTGTGTTACAGTTAAAACTGTTAATGTACAATATAAACTATGTAAAGTTATTTTAGGAATTCTATAATTGGCCTTAGTATGGCATATTGTATCACAAAAACTACTTTGTAAGACAGGCTGTTGATTTCCTCAATAAATAAAAAAAAAAAATAAAAAAAAATATAAGTAGTTTATACTAATACTCGTATTACAAAGAGGTAGACTTTGTTTATGTGTATATAACGGCTAAATTCAAAAATTACTCAACCAGTTTCAAAAATTCTTTCAGCTATAGAAAGCTTATCATTACATTACAAGCATACATTATCAGCAAGTGGCATGGCGTGTATTTTATTAAAAAAAAATACTACCAGTGCGAAGCCGGGCGGGTCGCTATAATATAATAGAATACCATATAATTCGAATCGAAATCTAAACTGTTTTAAAATAAAATATACCGCACGTTAAGTAACAAATAGTATTTGAAAACTGTCTTGTTATCAATAATAATATAGTAATTAGTAATAAATATAGCAATAATAATACTCCAGACAATTACACAATGTGTGTGACCCCAAACTAATCACTAAGCACTCACTAAACTTGTACCTACTATGTTTACCACACAACAAACTGGGTAAGCTGTCAGAAATACCAGACCCACAGAATAGATAATATGTTTAATAAGATGTCCAGACTTCAGGCTAATTAAGACAAGTTCGTTTCCTAAATTGACCTTACCGGGGATCGAACCTCGGCTTAAAAGACAGCCACCGCGCCAACGAGCCAGTCACTATAAAATAATAATTTGTACTCTGGTATACGAGTATAGAAGTTTTCCTTGATATTTTCTACTGCAATATCTACTCATGTTTTTAATTATATAAAATAAAAAATGTTATTTAAAATTTACAATAGTTATTGGATTGATGATGTACTTTATTGTAAAATTATAACTTCATAATTATATTTAAATTGAATGTGACTTAAATCAGAAATAGTGAATTTATAGTGGAAACTATAAATTTTAAATTCGGGAAGTACCCTATTGGTTTTGATTCCCTTGAAAGTGTCAAATATGCGTCATAAGCGGCCGTATCTTTGATTGCGTTGACTTAGAAGTTTGATTTTTTCACGGCTCCAAAGAATTGCAAATTTGAGTATTTGATATTAATTTCAACTTGATACCTCTACGTGCACCTAAGGAAAAGGGTTTTAAACAGACAGACAGACAGATAGACAGACGGACGGACAATGAAGTGATCCCATAAGGGTTCCTTTTAAGATACGAAACCCAAAATTCATTCGGAATGCATTATATAGATTAAAATAACGCAGATGAATCGTCATTATAAAAAATAAATTTTCTGGCGGTTTCACATTATAATTTTTTAAGTTAGTGATATCAACGCTCATACATAATTTTTACCTTTTAATTAATCTAATTAAGTTGGCAGATAAAATCTCAGAGAATTTTATACAGTAATCCAATAGTGAAACAAAATTGTCGGACTATTTAAGTCCGATTCACACCTAATTATTAATTATAATTTAATTATTTAATTAAATATGGATATAATTTTTGTTTTGAAAGCTTCTACAAAAGC
Source organism: Zeuzera pyrina (assembly GCA_907165235.1). Taxonomy (NCBI): domain Eukaryota; kingdom Metazoa; phylum Arthropoda; class Insecta; order Lepidoptera; family Cossidae; genus Zeuzera; species Zeuzera pyrina. The sequence goes on along the minus strand of OU015639.1, from coordinate 11,342,842 downwards.
TTTTACAGTTTGAAGGTGTTTTTTTTTAAGGTTTTTTACTCGTTGTATTACTTATTGATAAGCCAGTAAAGCAAAGCAACAACCAAGTACAAATAACTGACCCACAGGCTCTCAAGACTCCTAAGACTCCCAACCTTTTCTGGACCACCGCCAATGTAGCATGCCACCACGGCTATCCTCTGAACATCACTATAGCTATGCGTTAAATTAAAATATATAAGTTATCTACTTATTAGATCAGCCATTCCCAAAGTGGGCGATAACGCCCCCTTGTGGGCGCTGCAGGCCTAAAGGGGGGCGGTAAGAGAGCCAGAAAAAAAAATGGGGGCGTTGTGTAGAGACCTGGGGGGTGATTTGTAATTTCATTTAGCTAGGAGGCATCTTAGACAACGACTGCATGAGCTCTCGACTCAGTAGACAAAATAAGTTTGAGACCCAGTGTATTAGATGATAAATAATTGAATAGTTGGTAGGCAAGAATTTTGGACCAGAATATTGTCTTGCTTCGTACTAAATTGCAGTTTTTTCGGTAATCGGGTTTATACTTTTTAAACTTTTTTAAAGGCATCACAATTTCTGTTCTTCTTTGTAAAAAAATCAGACTAGATTGTATTTTATTGGATATATCTTTTCTTAGAGAAAAAGCTAGTTCCAAAACAAACTGGTCTTTAGTTGGCAATATTTATTTTCTTAAAGAAAAAGCTTCGCGTCAAAGTTTGCTTGACAGTATAGGGCACTAATTATATTACTATTTTTCTGAAGTTTCACTAGAAAATTATAAAAATATTGAAAATATAAAAAAAAATATGAAAATATATAAAATTATAATTCTACGTTAGTTTCTACACAAAAGTTATACCGTAGAAATCCTGATCGAAGTGGACAAGCTTCGCCATATCTAGTCAATCGCGACATCAACATCCGTCCTTGCTTTTTCCGACCTCCTTAAACAAGTAAGGCTTTTTAACATGGTTTGAGAAAATACGTATTAAAAACAAACGCTGTGGACAATCCCAATGTCTAATTCCTCTTCACTATCTATAAATATATCAATCTAAGTTGACGTAATTTTGCACCTTGCTGCTTTGTCCAGCCCGAAATTGAAGTGGTGTAAAAATCTGTTTGTACGTAAAAATTGACAGAGGAAATTTGGCAGGAATGTTAACAGAGATATGACAATTACGGAAGTACGGAAGGCAAAATTTCAAGGGAACAAAAGAGAGACCTATAAAATGCTCTATTATATAGTTGAATAAAGAGGAAAGCTACCATCAAAAACACTATCAATTGAAATTGAATAGCTAAATACAGCGAACACCGATGATTGGTATATAAAGTGATTATAACATAGGAATGTATTGATATTTATTGTAAAGTCATCAGATCACATGTTCAAAATCTCTCAAAATGCGATCTCTCAGTGACATCCGCAGTGTCACTTTTGCGGACAAAAGAAGAAATGAGTTACGCTATATGGCGGTTGGATGAAAGAGTTATCCTAAAAATTAAGAAAGTAATGCTTGGACGATTGGGTGACATAGAAAAAATAAGTTAAAAACGTTTGACGAAGAAAATCTACAGAGCGAAACAGAGCGGTAGCAGAAGCCAAGGAAGCGCCGGTAGTGTGTTCGCTGAAGGAAATTCGCATACTTCGGCGAAAGTGTATAAAAAGAGAATGTTGAGATTTGGAAAGGAGAAAGAAGCATACGTGTGTAAGGACGATGATGCTTGTCGTTCCGTCCACTCCGTAGGTGATAGAGCGTGGAGATATATAAGTATATTAAGAGAGTGTGTATCTTCATACCTACATATAATATTTGTACGTACGTATGAGACTTCGTTTAGTTAAACAAACGTTTTACAGTTCTGAAAAGAATATTAATATTAAGAGCATTGTGTTAATAATAATGTAACTGATTTTATAATTAGTGTTTCAAGCATTTGTTTGGTTAGATTATGTTAAACGTAAACCAGATAGAAGGCATTTCGGTTGGCCTGAAACAGACTTTGTGACGACTACTGGATTGCTATTCATGTGAATACTTAAAACAATATCATGTAGCGATATTGTCATTTTAGTTAACAAATTATGAAAACTAACTGGCGAAGAAAATCTACAGAGCGAAAGTGAATGATACCATACCAGAAGCCAAGGTAGACCAAGGCTGACTTACGAAGATCAAATAGCCAGTGCGTTAGCTGACGAAAATGTCAAAAGCACCCACATACCTAGGCAAAAATGCGTGAGGAGAATGAAGACATTCGAGGAGGTGAAAGAAGTATGCAAGAACCGCGAAGCTTGGCGCTTCGTCCTCTCTGACTACCCCGATAGGAATACAACGTGAAGATATGTGTGTATGTAAAAAAAAAAATAACTCAAATCGTCGATTGTTTCAGCAACGATTTTAACGATTTTTTCTTGTTTAATGTAATAAGATTATGAATTACCTTAAAATAACAATGAATAATAATGATTAATGATGAGCAAATGATACTGAACAAAAAATTCGTGATATGCGTACGGCATAAACGTGCGTATACGCATAGCATACGTAAGTAGCATAACCTCGGACCATGAAACATAATGCACGGAGCCATAAGAAGTCGCCGCTCTTAACACCGTATGTTAAACGAATTCTCGTCTCTTTTTCTGTCACATTGACCATAATAACGAGTAAAATAGTTAGCTGTAATAAGTATGACAACTACGCACTGTCAGTGTAATTAGTGTCACCTCATGATCGACTTCACGTACATTACTGAAATAATTATTTGCAATATACTCGTAAATCTTAAGCGTTTTGACTATTAGTATTCAAAAACATATGTCATATTGAACAGTGTATTGTGGTAGTATAACTCGGCCCTAGTCATGCACATCAGTAAAAGTCCAGAAAATCGATGGACAAAAAAATTTTTATAAAAAAATTAAACCGACTTCAAAAAAGAACACTGAAAAGTATGAAATAACTATTCTTTACTAATCAAAACTTAAGTACAAAAATAACTTTATAAATACGATACAAATACCCATATAATTAAATTTGACAGTTACTGAAGTCGGTACCAAGCCTATTAAACTAATATACTTTCTGTTGTCGAACATTGATTTGGCGCCGGCATCAATTCTCTTGTATGTCATCAATATAAATGAATAAAGGTTTTAACCAGGTCGCGTTATTTGGTGCATCTTCAAAACCAAAGCTTCAAAATCAATGAAATTTCAATGGGACCAATCTGGAAGTGTATCCTTTCAAACAAAAAAGAATTTTCGAAATCGGTTCATAAATGACGGAGTTATGAGGTAACAAACATAAAAAAAAACATACAACCGAATTGAGAATCTCCGCCTTTTTTGGAAGTCGGTTGAAAATGGACACGCTTTTAGAGCAAATGCTCCGTCCTTTTTTTTTGATCCAAAAACATAACGATAAAAGGTAGTGCTTACCTACCTGTGAATGATATAATACGCGATATTAGAAACTTTTTCATTTTTATTTTCATATTTTTTATTTTACTTCAAAGAGACGCAATCGACAATTACTTGTCCAGCAAATGGAGCCATTTATGGCTCCAAATAAATTACTGCAGTATACTGTTCTTAATCAAATTTTTAAGCGTCATTATTCGAATTAAATAACACTGTTGAACTGCCTTCAACCATCTGTATTGAAACTGTGTGGTTTAAGTATGTCCCAATTCTCTGTAATAGATATTTACGAAAGACCTACACTGCGCCCAGCAGCGCGACTTTCCTACGTATATAGACTTATAAAGAAGGCATTGCGTCGCCTATAATAAAGGAATTTCAGCATAAGTCCAACTCGAGTCGCCTTCGTATAATATTCAAGGTATTTTCAGACATTTATTTGAAATAGCTAAAGGATTTTCTGGTAGCTATGAGATGAAAATCGCATTTGAAAATTAATTTAAATTATGTTGTGCCATTTATTTAATAATGAACACGAGCATCTGGCGTCTCAGTATTTGTAATTACAAATATAAATTAACCTGAAATGAAATTGTAATAATAATAATAACAATGTACTCAGACATTTCACACAGCGCCATCTAGTCCCATACTAAGCAGCACAGCGCTTATGTTATGGGTACTAGACAACTGATATACTACTTATATACTTTTCTTTTGTAAATACATACATATTATACATAAACACCCAGACTCGAGGCGGGAATCGAACCCGCTACCCCCGTTTACTTTCCAACGCGCTTAACCGTTGCGCCACGGAGGTCGTCGAATGAATATTAAATATTTCTCATAATATTTATATCTATATTTAATATTATAAAGAGGTAAACTTTGATTATTTATTTATTTAACAAAGTAATATTACATACAATTTCACGTTTCTTATGTACTACTATTGTTTGTATGTAATGGATAAAATCAAAAATTACTTAACCGATTTCAAAAATTCTTTCACCTATAGCAGCCATTCCCAAAGTGGGCGATAATGCCCCCTTGTGGGCGCTGCAGGCCTAAAGGGGGCGGTAAGAGACCCAGAAAAAAAATGGGGGCGTTGTGTAGAGGCCTGGGGGGTGATTTGTAATTTCATTTAGCTAGGAGGCATCTTAGACAACGACTGCATGAGCTCTCGACTCAGTAGACAAAATAAGTTTGGGAACCAGTGACCTATAGGAAGCTACTTCATCAGCGAGTAGCATGGGCTGTATTTTATTTTCAAAGAATTTCTACCCATGCAAAGCCGGGGCGGGTTGTTAGTTTCTTATAAAATCGATTTTCATGGTTTCATAGGTAAAATAGCTAAAACGGAACTCTTATATACCGTATTGTTAATCTATCCATTGTCTGTTTGTCCGTCTGTCAGTCTGTCTGTCTGTTTGTTCTTTTGTCCCAACCAATCAATCATTTACACCGAGTTAAATTCTATACAATAATATTAATTAGTAAATCAAACATAGAAATATAACACAAAAAACAAGTAATCGGTATTTTTGAACTAATTTATATTATTGCTTAGACTTAAGTGTTACTATGCGAAAATTTACAAACTTACTAATTGACACGTGTTTCGCCTCTTATGGCGACGAATTAGAATTTTCGACGCCAGGGATCTTAATATTTCTGAAAAATGATATTCGGTAACCCGATTCTTTATTTCATTGAGTTCATTATACCAGTTGAGTTGTTACACGATTGGTTAACTTTTTAACTGAAACAAGATCAAAAAAACCTATTTTTAAGACAGATTTACATTTTTCGTACTAACAGAACCCATTAATGCCTCTTAATTTTCTGTGTAGATTAATCTAGACACGCCCTTCAAAATGCCAGTTGGATTTTATAAAACTTATTGCAGTTTTAATATAAATGGAAATAACTCTTTTTTTTATATTTTTGTAAGCTAGCGCACCCACGTTTTCTATTTTATGGTAAGTACGGGTGCAGAAGTTCTATTTTAGATTAATTATTGTTTATCACTACGCCACCTTAACGAAGCATCCTCACGATTCATAACAGAAATATTAATTAGTAAATCAAATATAGAAATGAGATCGGACTCGGTCAGCTAACTATCACCGAATCCGGCACTAATTTATATATATTGTTTTGCATAACTTTTGTTGTGTCTAATATTGTTGCGGAATTCTAAGTTATTACGTGTCCGTTTCCCTTTTAACTGGACTTTGAACTAAGCACTAAGCTACGGGTACCACACAAGGACCTGGGGAACGATCCGTAACATTGCGACTCCAAGACAAATGTTCGTTCTCCAAATTAACCTTGTCAAAAACAGAACCCTGATACTTTCGGCTTGGAAGACGTAAGAAATTCGGAAGGCTAATTTATAAATATTTAGACTGACGATCATACAGTAATGATCATTGGTGCAAATTAAATATGCAATGCAAAGCTTGTTGACGGACTTAATTACAGTAGCAGCATTGTCTGGCTAAATTCTCGAAAGAAACTGCTTAAAGGCAATGAGAGTAATTAAATGACGAAAATAATTAGTAAGAGAAAGTTCGGCTTCGAATGAGCATGTTTATATGATAATTTTTATACTGCTATACAGGCAGCCGCTTTTCATTGAAACAATAATGCCTACACATGCGTAATGATATATAATATGTTGGTTAACAGAGTTCTACCTAATAACGGTGGTTAAAAGCGTAATTGTATATAATTAAAATACAAAGGTTTTTTTCTAAAGCTCACAAGCGCAATAAAGCATACTCTAACTGATTCATTATATGCATCAATCAGAGGGCTAATTCTGTAAGTTTGTTCTTCTCCGTCCCGTGAATGACATGAATTTTACATTTCACCTTGCTGAAAGTTAATCAAAATACATTTTTGCTATAAGAACACATAATGACGAAACGGATTATTACATTAATTTCAATTGATGTTACATTATTAGGCGCCCATTTCAAAAACTTGCTGGAAATTCAGCTGGAGGGACTTTAGAAAATATTTGCTTATTTGAAAGATTTATGAAATTACTTACATTTTTTATGTAGGTAAGTACTATTACGTAATGCGGTAATAAATTGACACTCGTAGACATCAATATATTAATTATTTTAAAAACCGAGACGATCACTTATACGCTTCGTGATCGCCTCAGGCTACTAATTTAACAGTCAAACGTTGTTTAAGAAGAAAGGAATCTTGAATAAGCACTTATAGTGAGTGCTTTTTCTTTTCTTTTTCTTTTTTTAACATCGAGCTATCAAGCAATGATGAGATTTGAGGAGGCGAAAGAGGTATGTGTATGTAAGGACCGCGATACTTGGCGCTCCCTCCTTTGACTACCCCGTGAGGGAAACACTATCAAATCGGAAATAACCTAAATTATATCCCTTCAACCCCTGAAAAAGTGAAATTGAGAATTTAATCATGAAATAATAACATATAAAGCAATGTACGAATTTCACACGAAAGAAATCAAAGAATTTCATTTGCTCTCAAAAGAACCAGCATCAAACTTAAGTTGCGAGTAAAAGCTTTTACAATTTAAATATATGATCTTCAATCGAAATAACGTTTAAGCAATTTCACAGAAATTACTTGGATTGCTCATTTGGAAAAATTGGTTAATATTAGCTGAATATTAATAGTTTACAATAGACCTTTCCATATGCATATATGTCAGGTGCAATACGAAATCATAACAGTATCATAATATTCCATGTAAATTAGAAATCGCAGTATTAAAATAATGTTTATGGCTTCATCACTTGTACTTGGTATTTATTTACTTGTATGTTAATTATTTGTAGAAATTTAAATTATAATACAATCATAATGGTCTTCAAATCTTAATCTACATTAAATATTATAGTAATAAAAACAAATAATAAAAAGAAAACGTTGAATCAATAGCGATGTAACACAAAGTTATAGTAACCTACAAACCTCGTAAAATGAAAGCAAAACCAAAGTTACGCCATCTTACTGACGTTATTAGAAATAAAACAAGTGCAAGCAGAGGCAAAGAAAAGAAACACGCAAACGTAACCTTGACAGCGAACTTCGTGAGCTGCGTCTGCGCATGTTGCAGTGCATATTCCACTTTTATTAACCATTGGTTAATAAAAATAAAATAGGTTTAAAAATTATGGAAATATAATTATTTACGTTTAGCGTACCTGAAAATTATATAATGTTTGAAAATATTAAATAATCTCAGAGTTTATTACGAGGGTTTTTCAAAGATTGTACCTACCTCTTTTTTTCAGTTTTGTACCTCTTTTTTTATTTCACAGGAGTAACTTGAACACAAGTAAGTCTCCAGAACTGTGGAGGTTGGACTGAATTATGTGGGACCAACCACCTATATTATGAGTTAATTGGTTGAATGTCGTAGTAAAAAAACAATATTATTTTTAAGTTGGACATATAAGTGTATTAATAAGATTGAGTAATGATGTCAAACTTTTTGAAATTATACCAGGGTAGTATTTTATGCGTTCATATTATAATTTCTCAGTATAGAACTACTACATAATATTACAATGAAAACAAAACGCTAGTGTAATATTATCTGACTTCAATCACAAAACAAAAAGTAAAATGCAGAGACGTAACGAAGAGGTGTGGTAACCGTAAAGTAAAATAAAACCAAGACACAATCACGCCATCTCGTAAATACGCCTTACAATAAAACGACTTTGGAATAGCAGCGCAGATGCAATCGCGGCCTTGAAAATTGAGCTTTTTATGGTTATGCTTTTTTATTACATCGATCAGCAGCAGCGAACGTTTTATAACTGTCAGTTTGTTTGCTTGTTTGTAAGGTCCACAAACCATACCTACCAACCTACGAAATTGTAAAATGTGTAAAGAATTGAAACTGAGACAGTACGCAATATATATAAATTCTGTATCCATTTCTAAGTTTAATTAAATTCATTACTTAATAAGTGAACAGGTTACAATCTATCAAATACTTAGTTGTGTAAAGTAATGAAAAAAATAGTATAGTACCCATAAGTTGTCAATAACACACATTTGATTACAGTTGTAATAACCTACTAAGAAATTTTAATCATAAATATTCTTGAAAGATTTCTAATATTTATTATAAAGTAGTGAGTAAAGCCTTACACGCGTACTAGTTCAGAATTATATACAAAAGTTCATTCACACGATGGCAACGCTATGCGGTGGTTAACGGAAAAGCCTTGAACTGATATTTTCTTTGTAAACAAATATGGCCCTGAACATAGTTTCCTATGTAGAACACAGATGGCGGTACAACAAATCTCTTTTATTTTTAGAAAGTTAATTGTAGACATTAAAGAAATCTTGATATTACAGACAGATTTTTATACTTTTATTGTAAATATGAATTTGAGACTCCATCCGATAAAAGGTTGAAAAAAATTGTTTAGTTACTACAATATAGAATATCTCTTTTCTATTATAGATACGTTTGTTGAAACGTTCTGAGTACCACTAGTTATAACCTCAGTTCACTAAATTATGACATTAATAGTAGGTGTCAGTTTAGTGCTTTAAATTAAACCATAAAGTCGTTGGGATTATTTGAAAATTGATTGTTAGACTTAGATTCGTTGGATCCAGTTTCGGCAGGTTTCGACGTCAAAATTGTAATTTCAGTTTAGTTAACAGTAACAGAACACAGTAACAAGTTTAACAGTAAAGTTCAGGTTTTGGTAACAAATCCGCCGAAAATAATACCAAAATCGCAACTACGTTCGTAAATTGCGCTGGATGGTAATCGCCGTCGAAGTCGCCTCACCCCATTCATTTAGAAATTATGTTTTTTAGAGTAACGACGCTAATAACTACCTAGTAGGTAAGTAATTTAAGGTGACACAATGATAAACAATCTAAAATAAAGCTTCTACGCTCCGCAACTCATATACCTTCCCCATACAAACGCGCGAGTGTTAGCTTATGTAATAACTCATATTAAGGTAGTATACGGAAAGCAATTATTTTATATCTATTAACAAACTGTAATAAATTTTAAGAAATCCAACTGTTATTTTGAAGTATGTGTTTAGATTTATCCATATAGACAAACTGGAGGCATTAATAGATCCTATTTGTCCTTAAAATGAATATCTCTCTTTTAAAAAAGGCCTATTTGATTTTTTTTCTGTAAAAAAAGTTAACCAGTAGTATAACGAAACTGGCAAAATGAAATCAATGAAATAAAGAATAAGCTCACTAAATATCACTTTCATACGTTTTTTTCAATTTAGAAAAATTGAAATCCTTGCCGTCGATATTTCTAATTCGTCGTCTAAGTTTCAATTAGGCACCATTTATTAGTTACTTAGTTGATATTTATTTCTAGATCTCAGATTCACAAAACACAATTTATGACAATTAATTATAAAGTGATGGTAACGCTTAAGTATTAAGCTTTAATTACTGTACAATACAAATTAGAGATAGCTTGTTGCGTAGGCAGATAGTAACCAGCAGTGAAATTGAATTTAATTAACTGTTCCGTGAATTAAGAGCTTTCGTAAAAATAACGACAACACGTTATTAGTTTCTATTTTTATTTGAAGCCAATTGGCAATAACTTATTTAATCGATCAAGAACAAGCGACAACACTCTTCATCTAAATTACAAAATAAGCATTTATACGTTCCATTAAATGTCGAAGAAATATGAAATATGATAGCTGCTTATTTTCCCGAGAAGGTCATAAAAATACTCCAAGAGGTTTATTATTTGTTGTAAGGAAATTTCGCCTGAGGTATTTGAGGAAAATGATGAGATATGAGGAGGCGAAAGAAGTACGTAAGAACCGCGTAGCTGGGCGCTCCGTCCTCTCTGACTATCCTGTTAGGGGTACCTACAGAGTGAAGATATGTTGTTGTAGTAGTTGTAAAGAACTTGTACAGACGACAAGGTTAAAGCAATCTGTCACTGTCAAGCTGTGTTTTAGCGTATTTGGATCTAAAGAGTATTTGTATCTAAAGATTTGGATCTAAAGAGATCCAAATACTGTTTGCTGAAAGGAGCAATAAAATGTAATTTTGTTGCATGTTAGTGCTTTGTCCGCTCCGTGAAGTTGGTTTGTCTCCGTTCGATAATTGCTTCCTCTGTCATTAGAAAAATAGTTGTAAATAATTAGAAACTGATCCAACGGCTTATTTGATTTATTTTCCGTATTCCACGTAAAATAAATTGTGGGAACAATCAGTGTAATGTTATATTTATATGTATATAGAAATATTTTATGTTATATTTATATGTATATAGAAATATTTTATGTTATATTTATATGTATATAGAAATATTTTATGTTATATTTATATAGATGTTTTTTTATATAAAGTCAAATTCAATTCCATTTGCTCAAACACGCATGTAATATTACGTACCTATGTATTAGGGGCGTATATTACATTTACAACAATATAACTATGTAATTCAATATCCGTTTTATACATTCGAGTCAGGTACTACATATTTCCTATTGCCCCTCTCTACCTTAAAAAGCGTTTCAAGTTTCTTTCTGAAACTAATACTAGATTCTTGCGATTATCGGAAAATTTGGAATTGGAAATTCCTAAACATAGTGCTAAATTTTTGGCTAAATCTTTTACTGTAGAGGGTGCGCGTTTGTGGAATTCATTGTCAGTAACTATAAGACGTGCGTAACGTTTGGACTCCTTTAAACGACTGGTGAAAGAATATTAGTTGTCAATGTGATTTATATTTTGTATATTTGTGTACTGCATTACTGTCAAAGTGACTATATTAATTATATTATTTATCTTACAAAAGAAGTATTGTCATTATAAGTTGTAGTATTTATTGTGTTGTGTGTGTATTTATGTATGTAGTGAATGCCTATTTATTTGCGTATATGTGTATATATACGTATTATACATATTGTTGCGTGTGTCGTATTTGTTTGATGCAAAACCCACCTTTTCGGTTATTTACGACTAGTCTTACCATCCCTAGGTTGTCTGGAAGAGATTGCTGTTGGCGATAAGGCCGCCTGTTGTATTTTACTTTGTACATATTATATTAACTTTTATGTCTTTTGTTTTGTGTGCAATAAAGTATATTATTATTATTATGATTATTTCAGGTTACCGCATTCTGTCAGTTACTTGATAAAGTCAAAGATATACTTTTCACTGGTAAAGCTTTTGCAAGGTATGCTATACTTCTGAAGAAAGATTGACCACGCTTTTAAATGACGTCTTTTAAAAATACTTTATTGCCATTGAAAACATTTTTACCTTATATATATGACTACGTATGTATAATCCATTCGAACATAGTCGTAGACACTTAAACTATTATAATGAGTGAGTAAAAGAACGCCATACTTACACTTTATATTATAGTTAAATAGTTGTATTTTTTTAAAAACGTAACTTTTCTACTCCAGGTACCCTCTACCCTGATTCTGTGACCCACAAAGTGAGCTGTAGATTTGAACTTTGGATTTGCTGTCTGACTTAACCTAGCCGGAAATGAAACGCAAGTCCCGCTTGAAAGTTGGAAGTTAGATGTGCCAACAATCGCACCAACCAGCCAGTCTTCAAATATTTATATTTTTTTATAAACCCGTGTAATTCAGTTTTACAATGTAAAAGTTTGTTTTCAGATAGAAACACTAACGAAGAAAATCTTCGGATCGAAGTAAGCGATAACAGAAGACAAAACCCGACTTATAATGGTCAAGTAGCCAGCGTTAAAGCTAACGGAAATGTCAGAAGCACTCACATAATATTACTTACAAAAGTATGTGAGAAATATAATGAAATTTACGGAGGCGAAAGAAGTATGTAAAGACTGTGACGTTTGGCGCTTACTCCTCTCTCTACTCCTTTGTATACAGCGTATCAGACATATTGTACAGCGTGAAGATATATGAATTAATTAAGCCGAAAGTGACAATCTCACAATAAAACCTCTGATTATGACAACAAAGATATATTATTTATCGTTATACGAGTGTAAGTCATGTTGAAATTAAATCTGGAATTGACATACTTAAATATCATACCACTATGACTAACAATAAAGTTAAATGTAAATGTTTGTGACAATACGATCGCAGTCTTTTAAGGTCGTGAATACACAAGCACCACTGAGAATACGAAAACGAAAGCAACTGTTTTATATGCCATTGTTTATGCAAACATAGCTTTCCGTGAGTGAAATTAAATACCTAGTTCATTCTGATTTATAGTAGAACTCGTTATTCTATAATTTTAGTTTTTAAGTCTTGTAAAATTAACGTTAGATGCCTTAGAATCATAAAGTCTGCGAAACATTTTTAATGTATAATTTTTAAACTTTTGGGTTGCGTTACAAAATATCTAAGAAATGGGAAAATTAAGAAACACAAATCTTAAAAACGCCTGAGGTATTACGAAACGTAAAGCCAGAATAAAATAGTAACTTTTTATGCAGGGTTGACGTTTCGACCGAGTTGCATCGGCACACACAACACTTATAGTGTCCACGTGTTTAACCAAATGCGCAAATAAAGGTTTTGTCCTTGAATCACAGGATTCCACATCGTCGATAAATTGTATCCGTTTTCCCGATTAAAATTTTTATGTCTCTTGATTTCAATCACTTCACTCACTACTTTTAGATAAAAATGGCGATTAGTAGAAAGGACTTGTGAGCGATGAAACTCAATCCAGTGATTGGTATCTGATTTTAACAGATATTGCACTATCACTGATTTTGTTGTTTTCCTGTTTTTCACCGCTGTAACATGTTCTTTCACCCTTTCAGTCCGTCTCGTTTGGCCTATACTAATATATAAAAAACAATGTTTGTTTGTTTGTGTTTTATGGACCGCCATAGCGTTCATATGATTGCGATGGAATTTGGTATGGAGATAGATTAATTCCCGGGGAAGCACATAGGCTACTTTCTTTTAATTCTACATGGGCAAAGTCGCGGACATGAGCTAGTGAACTATGAAATAAAAAGGTGATCGCAGTAACTTCCCATTTTTTTGATATTTTTAGCGTACATATTACTATTGATTTCGATATCATACTGGTCTGGGAAAGAAAGGGGAAAAGGAGAATCTTCTCCTTTCTTTCTTCTTATTTTCCATCGCAGATCAGAACGCAGAACAAAACAACGCAGAACAAATGTCGTCCAAGGGAATAGGGCTCGTTATATTCCTGTATATTTCAATAGGTACCTATTACATCTTTGTCACTAATAATAACTGAATTATTATTAGTACATTTAAATGTTTTAGGTGCTATACTGTAATACAAAATTATATGCCCTACATAAATTTTTTTTTAAAGTTTGAGAGTTGTTATTCTACGTATGTCTATGTTCTATATGTACTATCCGTTTCGCATAGTTTAAATATTTGAACACAGTTTCAAAAGCAGTTTTTCAGTAAATAAATTGGTTGAAGCTGAAAAGCTTTGTAAATAGTTTTTGTGGAGGTGAAATCGAACTTTGGGAAAATTACCAAAGTTCGATTCCTTTCAAAATAGCAATAATAATTACTTTATTGAAAGGTACCTATTGATAAAGTCGGTCGAATACGATTTCGACTCGCGTGTGAAAAGTTTCGAAAAGTATTTATAAAATTATAAGTTATAAACATAGACTTTATTAATAACTCCATACACCGAGTCCGAGCAGAACGGCGAGGTAAATCAGATAAGCTGACTGACCTGGAAGCCTAGACAATTGGTTCCAATGCCTGTACGCTAATAGAATAGAATGACAAATAGAACGTGACTTAGCGTAATGAATTTTAAATTGGTAGTCAGACGTTATTCACTTTCAATCTAACGACAAGTAAAGTCTGGTGAAAACCTCCGTTAAAACGTAGCCAAATGGCAGTTTGGATGAATAATAACACCAGCAAGCGTTTCGATTGTACGAAACGTTATAGAAAGTTTATAAGTTTTTTTTTTTTAATTTATAACAATAGACTATTTAAGTTACAACTCCAGATAACTTGTCCCGGTACTACGACGTAAAACTAATAAAATCGAATAAAATGTAAATGTGCTGTTTTCTAGCGAAATGGCGGCCGATCGATACCTAAAAAATTAAGGGGCCTACAACACATAAGACAGCTGTTCTATTTTCTTATAAACTTTGGATGCGTATATTTCCTTACTTTGTTTATGTGAGTACTGTAATTTAGAAGAGTACTCAATTGCCCTTTTTTAATACTCTATGAATACTTTAAAATATTAACTATCCATATTTGAAGTTCGTTTACGTGTAGCTTCAGAAAAATCGACCATAATAGTCAAACAGGCAAGCAGACGCATGGTAATAATTATAAAGGGTTCATTTTTCCTTTCGTGTTAGAGAACCCCAACAACGAAGCGTTATCTAGTTATTGTAGTCATATATGTAAAGTTCATTATGTTAGGGTTAAGACATTATTTGTAAGAAAATGATGGTGACCTTGAATTATATAGGTAACTGAGTAGAATTATTTCAACTCTAAATTTTTTTCTGTGGTTCGGAATACATTAATATAGGAATTCTGCACCAGCAAAACTGAAGAAATTCGTGTTTTATATAGTACAGTGCGTAAAGTTTTTTATGTTAGGGATAAAATTATTTGTAAGAGAATCATGGTGGCAGTGAATTATACAACTAAATATAATTATTTCAACTCTATATTATTATCTGTGGTTCGAAACGAATACATTAACATAGGTACTAAAAAAATATTGAGATTTGTACAATAGAAGAACATCACCAACGTTACATAATATGTTATGATATATACAAATAAATATATATATATATATATACAATATGATATAATTATAATACGATAGAACGAAGACGTAAAGAATAATATTTTAAATAAACAGTGTGTTACACGAAACATACGAGTATTTACAAAAGCTATAATATAATCGTAACAATATAATATGTAATTTATGAAATTGTGAAGTATGTGAAATAGAAAAAAAGCAATAATAATAATATACACATTAAAATACGACTAGTTAAAGATGAACACATAAATAATGACTAAAACATAATATAAATAAGAACATAAGACTAAAGGTATTTTTAAAGCTTAACAAAGTTGCAATTTGTACTACACAAGAAATGAAAAATAAAACAGGTACATATTGGGAATAACACAATTAATTAACGCGTAATAAAATTACTTAAAATATCATAAAACTAATATGAATAATTGTTATTAATAAATGAAAAAACGAATACATAATATAATAAATAAAGGCAATGAGAATGAAGTTGATGAGAAATTAAGACAAGATTCACTCGTTCACACATATAACATTTAAATTTAATCTTTAAATAATTTAAATAAATTATGAAATAAATTAAATTGATCAAACTGAGGTAATCCTGCGCAAAGATTTGATCAGTCTTTTAGTCTTAGGTATCATTTAGGTAGAATACGCGCTGTAAGCGAGATTCTGGGCATCTTGAGACCTGCCCCAGCCTCCGTGACCGCCGCCACCGCCATGGCTGAAGTGTTCATCGTGATGAGGGTGAGCTACAACCTCGTAACTTTCATGGTGCTCTTGTTTAGACAGCAGTTTCTTCAGGAGAACTAAGGCAGAGGCTAGCAAAGCAGCCTTGGCGAGCATCAGACCCTTGACAGCAGCGAAGGCGATGATTCCAAGGAACAGAGGAATAAGAGACTGGATCTTCAATTGAAGGAGAGCCAAGATAGGCAGGAGCTGCTTGATCTTCTTCTTTTTGCCACGACCTAAAAAACAAGAAACGGTTTTATAAATTTTGATATCTCTCGTGTTTTGTTTAAACTTTCGAATCCGATGATTGAAATGTTTATTGTTAATTATTGAATTACAAGATTATCATTGTTGTGTTGCCTTGTCTATTTTATCACAGTTATTCTACTGTTGTTCATCTAACAATGCGGATTTCTATTGTCCGAAATCTAATTCGAATTCAAATCGTTCTCCTGCCCAGTGCCACCTGATGTATAAACAATGTCGCTTTCATTGTAATTCACGATGTTACGTCCAGTTTGCATAACAACCTCGTTTCTCGTTCATCTAGAAAGTGCATTGATTACCGGACCTTACGATTCGAAAGCTTTAAGCCTACTTCCATATTTCGTTAACGAGACTACGCCTGAAGCGAGACTTTTACTCGATACCATTCGAGATTTCGATCACGGCTTGTTTTAACGGATCTCTAAAACTAGTTGCGTGGTCCTACATACTCGGTACAAGTGTACTATGGAAATCTAGCAAAAACTAGACTTACGTCCGTCCGCTTTCCACAATAATCAACCTTGTTTAATGGGTTAGAGAAACTCCTGTTAAACTTGTTTTGTCATTACGATTTCTAGTGTCTTCTTTTAGTTGTATCTTACTTTGTATACCTCAATATGGAAGGTCGTCTAAATTTGAGGACGTAGGAGTTTATTGCGTAACTTCCTTCCCAAATTTAGGTTCGCACGTTAATTTTACCGGTTTTCTCGCGTATTTATTACAGGACTTAATTCTGCGGTTATAGAAGGACTTTCCATTTTTTTCTCAGAATATATACGTACACATCGAGCCGGTTTTTAATGCTTTTTAACTTATAATTTCGGTGAGAGCGTTGCGTGTAGCAGTTATAAAATGTATCGTGCATTTCATATTTTACGTAACATCGACTTTTTACTTTTTAATATTTCATAATGTCACACGCATTAGACTAGTCGTTTTAATAATTTGTCATCAGATAAAACCATGCAAATGTCCGCAAAACATCATGGATAAACATTGGACATGCAAATAAAAAACGACACATTACAACCTTACTGAGATGTTAATTAATAATAACAAACTTTAAAAATGGCATTATTGGATCACATTTAATTGGAAATCATTTTGTGCGACAAAATGATTAAAGTACATCTTTGAATAAGTTCACCTTTTTACTTAATATCTTATGTTATCGAAGCAAGATTAGTGTGTAGTAAAATTAAAATCATATCTAATAACAATTCTACTGAGCTTAATGCCCACCAAAGTATAACATTTTCTACGGCATTCGAATATGCGCGAACGTCGGAACCAGTTATACAAATAAACAAAACGTTAAAGATATTTTTTCAACAGCCGTTATCTAAGAATAACATAATGCACTGTAACACTATAACTAATCGATGACGATATCGTTATACATCTTTATGTCTCGCTTGTTCTCGGGCTTATGCTTCCGACTTTAATTTCTCTGTTACTTATATTATTACTTTATTATTTGTATTACTTTTGCTTCTGTTATATTGATGCTTATTTTGACATATATATAGGAATTTATTTAATAATCTTCGAATGAAATCACAGAGAAATAATAGAAAAGTCTTTGAAAAGTTACAAAAGTTCTGATACAATTCTCAGCTTAATCAGAATTTAATGAATTATGAATAACGCACATAATAAAATAGCCATTTTTTAAATTGGCAATAAATTATATGCATATCCTATTTCAGCGAAAACTCTGCGCATAATAAATTCTACATCGGTCGAAGTTGTGTTTTAAGTTTCCGCCTTTTCTATTGTACAAGTTTACTCTCATCCAAAACAATGTCAAGTACGCCAAGGGTACATAACTGTTATAAATAATTATCCAAAAGCCTACTTTCACTTATTTCACTAAATTGTCTACTTATATACAATAAACATGCTTCGGTTAATATATACCGTTGCAAGAACCCGATTATTAGAAGTAAACATAGTTGCTATTATTTGTAATTAAAGTAATATTATGATAAACAAATTGGACATTATTTGTATTGTCTGTGAAATAATACTAAATAAAACTATTTTAATAAAAACAAAACTTTAAAGAGTGGAATTTATAATTGTGTTATAAATAAACCTAAAGGAAAGATTTGCGAAATATTTACTAACGAGCAGCACAAACCAAAGCGTGATAAGAATGATGACCATGCATTTTTGATTAACAGAACTTATGTAACTATTATAGCGATTACGATTTAGATAGCCTTGAAGTTCGCTGTCTACGTATGATTTACATCATGTCCTCAATACTAGATGAACGCTAGTTCATATCCCCTAAAGAAATTTAAAGCAGTCAATTAGCAATACATTTACGAGAAAAAAATTATAGTGAATTTTTTTCTGCTGTTCTAAACATCATTGGAAGTTGTGTTGTTATTGTTTTTAAAAATAATATATTATTTATCAACTGTTTCCATTTCATAAATTAGTATCATATATAGTAAAAGTTTATATTAACATTATTCACAGTACTTAAATAATATATCTTAAATATTAGTTATGAGATCTGTAATTTTTTGATGTTTTTAAGTTTTTACTAAAATAAAGTATTAAACTACGTATATTTTTGTGTATATTAACAAAATCGACTAACCTTCCTCCAAAGATCTCTTTACATCTTCAACGGTGCTTTTCGGCATACGAAGTTGAATGACATGATTTTCTAAAAAGTCAGCAGCGGCGTCCACTAATCTTGACTCTACCTGGCTCTCTCTGGCTCTAGGTTCCTCAGACAGAGGTTCTAAAGCACGAGCAGATCTAGGAGAACCAGTGCCGAGAAGACTGATGCCGTCGGCTATGTTGACTTCCCTTGCGGTTGCGAGATTTTCGACGTATTTCAGCGCTCTTTCCTGTAGAATAAATTGTTTGCTTTTTAGTGATCTATAATTTTTTGCTAAAGCGGTATTTTTTGTTGTTACAAACATTATTATCAAATTCACTAAAATTTTTTCCTAACTTGAAGTACTATTGAACTTAATCGTAAAATATCGATCGAGGTGTAATTCCGATTTATTTACAAAATCGAATATTTAAAATCATTTTATTTCTAGATACTACTGTATTTAAAACATTAACTTTATTTTCTTATTACTATTTATTAGATATCACTTTTATTTTTGTTTGTATACCATAAACGAGAGATAAGGTGGTCGGTTTCAGTATTATCGTTTTTTGTAACTTATTACACTTAATGACACTGTCACTAAACACACCTTTAGACACAACGAAACATCGTCTTCAGCACAGCTCTTGACGACTCCGATGACGGAACCGATGACGTCATCGTCTCCCCCAGCTGGCTTACAACTCGCCACCGCGACACTCACTAATATTAAAAGGAATGTCTTCATTTTTTCTTTTTTTTTTGACGCTCCTTCAAAAGTGGTAAGTGAAATGTGGAACTGGAAGAGTGGCAAAGCGGTTTTATTTGTCGTACCCCCACTGCGTGCTCAATGTTCCCGCCAAAATATGCGTACGCGCAAGTAATGGAGTACAAGGAAAGGCTAAGAATTTCATAGAGGTGGCAGGATCACTAAGTCTAATATTTCTTTACCATTAATGACTATTATGTGATTGCATTTTATTCCTAATATTTTAAAGCTGAAGTTATTTACAGGAAAATTTATAATTTTTACTAACAAATTTTATACTTCTAGAATCCCAAAATAATAACCGTTTGGAAGGGATACAAAGGAAATATGTATGTTTGAAAAACAAATAAATAATTTTTAAAAAGACAGCATCAATATTATCACAAACATATAAAGACAATAAAAATTAACATAATAAATACTACAGTTCAGTGTGAATATTCACTATAAGCACACACAGCGCTCATTGCATGTAATAGTCAGTAAAAAATTAAAACATAGTCAATTGATAATACAAATCGGTAAACCTCTATCTCGGTTATTTTACTAAAATAACGAAATGTTTTATTTAATGAAATATGATGGTATAAGACATACCAACATAATATTTTGTTACTTATATTGCGTACTTATACTATAAGTAATTCAACTAACGAAAATCAACTGAATAAAAACAACTGAATGTAAGATTTGCTATGAACTGGGGGCTTATCTGGCTAGGGGGGAATTATCGTTTTAATATAACTTGACTTACAGGGTAGTTAAGGTAACTACCCTGTTAAGGTAGTTAAGGTAACTGCGTTCGTTTTATAACTGCGTTCGTTTTTATAATAAAGTTCCTCAAGAAGTCACTCAATTAACAGAAAATATATTTAGATTCGTTATAAAACGTACATTGATTAGACAATCATACTATAAAATAAACGATTTCGTTGAAGATAAAACAATAGTCTGGAAATGATTTTCTCTGCACATGCATTTACTGGCTCTCTGAATATTGTATTTTAATAAACCTTTTGTACAAGGATGTTGAAAAAATTATACCTGAATGAGTTTCTTGTCGGTTCTTCTCAGTGTCCAGGTTTTCTTTTCTCTTCTCTTTGAACCGAACTAAAGTAGATTTGACGTTCAAAAATACCTTGTGATTGGGTTTACTTGAATAAATTGATTTGACTTTGACTTTGACTAACTTGGACGGCTAAACATCGAGGTTCTTATGTATTTCTTTCACCTACTGATGATTATGTCAAATGACAACACTAATCACTAACCCACTGTCAAAATGTCTTAAATCAAGTAACATAATATAATACATAATAATGCTATAAGAGATGGTGCTAAGCCCCCAGGATGAGATTTTTATTCAGCACCCAGCAGATTTTAATGTTGGGAAGAAGTTAGAAAGCATTTTTATGTGTGTATTTTAAAATATACCTAAGTAAAATGGTAGATTAGAAATGAAACGGCTCTTATTTATTTCATTTATACAACGCGTAAATACCAATGGTATGTAGTTTCAGTTGAAATTATTTCTGAATGCCGCGTCTAAACCGTTACCAAGGCTACGCAGGCGTAAGTTCTTGTAGTTCAAGTGCTCCAAGACCCATTTGATTGGTCGATAGACTTCTGAATGATACTTCTCAATGACCATTTTCTACACAAATTAATATTTATGTGGTGATTTCTAAAATTGCATAACTGCAAAACGGAACGGACCTCTTCGATATTTCGCACATAATTTTTAATTAATCAATCTCGATTCCTTATTTGGTATCGTTATGTAATATAGTCGCCAAGCAGTCTATGAATATTTATTCTTTAACACGAATATTTTTGGACTACACAGTTCTCTGAAGAAATGCACTAATACATAACGTAGTATACGCTCATAGCCACACGGCTATTACTATTGTAAGAACAACCTGAATAATTACAAAGGAAATCAATTTTGCGAAACACACATAATGTGTACGTTGGTATACATCTATACATCATCATGTCATTACCTTTTCGGGGAATAAACTTTGATGGCCCTTTTAGTAACAATTATTTAGGGCATTTAACAAATGATAAAATGGTAGATTGAGCCTGGTTGTTAGCTGGTCACCTAAACAAGGTCCATGAAGTACTTGTAAGTATTTTTCCTAGGCCGACTTTTACGACCTGAGCGGAAAGATAAGCAACTGGCACGTTCCATTTATATCTTTCTATTCTAATCTCATAAGGACCCAGGATTTTCTAGACAAGATTATTTAGTTATAATTTTTACGGATATTTTTCAATTCAATTTAATTTAATTTAATTTCAATTTAATTCATTATTGTTAACTTGCTTCTTATATATCAATTTTATTTAGAAATAACGATTACATCTTCGAGAGAGTGGTTTCAGAAATACTGCACAAAATGTCTGACATAAGCTCACGTTTTAAAATATAAAAGTTTAGATTTACGTGTGATAAGTGCAATTCTATTACCGTATAAAGAAATTTAAACTTAGGTGATAAATGTTGTGCAAAATCACGTCACCTTGTTCGATGTCTACAACAAAAAAAATAAAATTGTAAGACTTAAAGCTGATTAACTTGCAATTCAGTGCCAGAGTTGAAGGCCTATTATTGCCGGAGTAGGAGGCCTATATATATTTTATTTTCGTAGTCACAATTAGAGGCCTGTACTTTAATTGCTGGAGTTGGAGGCCTACAGATCCTTTTTCATGATTATGTTATGTGAATTCGACAATGAATTCAAGAAATTACATTGTTTCATCTTATTTGCAAGTTTTTATTAACTACGTAGTAGGGTTTTATAGCTTTATAGCTTTTAATTTTACTTTTGCGACGTAAGTTAAAGTCAAAGTCAAATCAATTTATTCAAGTAATTCCAATTACAAGGTAATTTTGAAAGTCAAATCCACTTTAGTTCGGTTCAAAGAAATGACCTGGACACTGAGAGGAACCGACAAGAAACTTAGACAGGTATCAAATTTCCGACATCATTTTCCAAAAGGTTTATTAAAATACGATATTGAGCTAGTTAGTAAATGGATGTGTAGAGAAGATCATTTCCAGACTGTTATTTAATCTTCAACGAAATCGTTTATTTTATAGTATGATTGTCTAATCAAAGTACGTTTTATAACTAATCTTAGTTATTTTCCGTTAATGGAGTGACCTCTTGAGGAACCCAAAAATAAAACATTTGACTTACGTTATTTAAATTTTGCAATAACCAATTTATCACGACCTCGGGTTTCCATACAATATCTCTTTTCTTTATAAACAGATCTATATTTTCCCTCGTATACATAATAATTTCAAAGGTATGTAAGGACAGCAAGATGAGTACATCAATGTCTTCAAAACGATCTCTTAATGATTCTCGTGCTTTCATACTGTAGATGGCGCTTATCGTTCTTTTTTGTAAAATACAAATGGAGTTAATATGCGCCGCTGATCCCCACAGCAAAAGGCCATAGGACATTAGGCTATGAAAAAATGCAAAGTACATCAACCTAGCCGTATCCACATTCGTCAATTGCCTAATGCGTCTAATGACATATATCGCGAAACCAAGCTTATTAACAAATGTACTGATATGATTTGCCCACTGCAATTTACTGTCTACCGGTAAATTAAGAAAACTGGCAGACTTAATTATATGTAATTGTTCCCCACCCAGTTCTATTTTATCATGAATTCTGGGTACATTAGAAAGGGAAAATTTAATACATTTGGTTTCTTGTGCATTCAGTAGTAAATTATTAACAGCGAACCATCTCGAGACGTCTGTTAGGACCCTGTTGACCCAAGTAGTATCTAGGTTATTTCTGTCTAGTTTAAATAACAACGAAGTGTCATCAGCAAATACTATTTCGCATAAGTTCCTGAGCATAAATGGAAGATCATTAATATAGACTAGAAACAAGAAAAGTCCCGAAATTGATCCTTGGGGAACGCCCATTTTTAACTTAGAATCAACAGACATAATCCCATTCACACTCACTTTTTGCTCCCGGCTAGACAAATACGAGATCACGAAATCGAGAGCATTACCACGAGTTTCATAGTATTTAAGCTAGCAAATTGAAGTTTCGTGACTAACGCAATCAACAGCTTTGGAAAGATCACAAAAACGCCAATGGCATCCTGGGATCCCTCCCAAGCCTAAAGTACAGTCTTGATCAAGTTTACTCCCGCATGAGTTGTTGACCGCCCTCTCGTGAACCTCTCGTGAACTGTTGACCGTGAAACACCCCGTGAATGTTAAGATGTGCCAGCATTTGATTGAGTATTATTTTTTATTTTACTGAACGCTGGTTATATTGACACCGGGCGATAATTTGTTGGATTTAACATACAACCTGACTTAAATAATGGAATAATTTTACTGTGTTTCATTAAATTCTATGTTCCATATTTACCACTCTTTGCCATATAGGATTTTTTTCTTATTATCTAGTATACCCATCCCTATCTTATTTTTAATTTCTAGAAATTCATAACTAGTTATGTTTTCTTTTACATTTAATTCTTATTTCTATACAATTTTTGTCTTATTTACTTATGCAGTTTTTCAACATACTCATTTCAACATACTACTAAATTTTTACACTTACTAATGCCATTCTACGTTCTTATTCTTTTTTATTTTTTCTATCTGCTCATTCCTACTTTGACAGTAATCCTATCATATATACTTGTTCATTACAATATTTCTATCTTAAATTGGGACACTACCATACATGATAGTACACATGCTTCTAATTTGAAATTACTACGTATGTATACATTTATCTCTATTTATTTTTATTCCTATTGTTAACCTTTATTGCTATCATTTTTCAAAACTCTATGACCTTTTATGACCTTTTCTCTGTTAGTTTTCTCGCCTATTATTTCACTTATTGTCTCGATTTTAACTTCAATATCTATTTTCATTTCTGTATCTACTCCTTCTCTAACAAATGTAGGACAGGATCGGGCACATAAAAAGAATGAGTGATGAAAGGTTGACGAGGAAAATCTACAGAGCGAAAGTCCTCTGACTACCCCGTTAGAGATATAGCGTGAAGATATGTATGTACATAATTTTGTGGACCTAGAAATTTTGTTATAACGTTTCTATAGCCCTTATCTTTTATTTATGTAACACATTATAATTCCTAGTTTTATATATTATTAGATTTATTAATTTCAGTGACACGAGGTATACGGAGACGAAGTGATCTATTTAGCATTATTTTTTAACTACCTTTTATACTTATGTTTTGAAAACATTTTAAGGTATTAACTAGTGCAATACAATATGTGAGTTAATAAGATATATTATTTTGACAAATTTCGAGTTTTTATATAGCATGTATTCTAAGAATATCAGGTGTTATAGACAAATAAATGAATGAACGCATTATTCGTTATCATAAGGGTTCTTTTTTCGACGTACAGAACCCTAAGATATCATAGTATCGTATAGGGAAGGGATAATGTTCACTTGCTCTCACTTTCAGCAGATAACCTGCTCTTCATGTTTTTACAACAAGTATTTCGTTACATTTAAAAAATGTCTATGTCTAAGGCGTCAATGCCTTACAGCCAAATTAGGTAGACACGCTGTAAATATACTCATCCACAGTTTTTCCATAATCTCAGGTATATAGTAAAATAGACGCTTTATACGCAATTGTTTACAAAATTATAGTGTAAAACACTCTCCAGTGGCGATGTACAATGTGTGAAATTATTTCTCACTGTGACACTGATTGCGAAATTGATGTCTTGTTAATGTGCTCGTTTTATCTAACATATACTTATATGGGCAATGTCGATGTGGGTGTATTTTCTGTCTAACCCACAGTCACGACTGTAAGAAAATTATTATAAATGTACACAAAAAGTTTGACGGTCTTTGTATCTATAAGTTCATACGTATAAATGAAATTGTAGTGTTCGTCTTTGATCTCGAAATAAATGCTTTTTATTGAGCTTTTTTTTTCTATAAAAGAGAAGACAAACGAGCAAGCGTGACTAACCATCGCCCATGGACACCCGCAACATCCAGAGAATCACGGGTGCGTTGCCGGCGTTTATGGAAAAGTGAAGGAGGGAAAGGAGAGGGAGGGGGTGATGGGCCACCGGCACTCACACTCGCCGAACGAAACACAATATCAATAGATGCTGTTATTTCACACCGATATTCTGTGAGAGGGTGGTATTTCATGGGGCGAGCCGGCCCTATTCATGTTGTAATGCAGCGTGGCTCTATCACTCTAGATTTATATAAGCTTATTTGTTTATTTGCACGTAATCAAAACCCAAACACGCTTTTTATGAATTTTTGTATTTCCGTCTGTTTGTTTGTTCGCACTCATCTCTGAAACGGCGAAATGTATTTTGACTAAACTTTCATTGCCAGGTAGAAATCTTTTCAGAGAGTAATCTAAATTACATTTTACACTAGAAAAAAAACAAATTTAACCCGGGTGAAACCGCGAGGCATGGCTGGTAGTTAATAAAAAGTTAAGGCTGTAAAACAAAACCTTGTTTACGTTCAACAAAAACAGGCAAACGAGATGAAATAATTGTGTAATTAATTGTAATTGTATATTACAGAAGCTTGATTTGTTTACACCTACAAGGGACCACTAACTTGATACTTCTACCTTTTCTAGAGATAAGGGTCTTGACTACTCAGACAGATGGACAGACGAACATATGGACAACGAAGTAATTCTATGAGGGTTCCGTTTTTTTTCTTTTGAGGTACAGAACCCAGGACCTTTAAAAATGCTGAAAGGCAAATTTGACTCGCGCACATGCAGTTTCGTACATTTAAAAAAAAAATTTAAACCTTCGTGGATACATACACTTAGCGGTTCTTACACACTTCTTTCGCTTTTTCAAATCTCATCATTCTCCTCACACGTTTTCAAATAAGTATACGGATGTTTTTGACATTTCTGACAGCTAACACTCTGGCTATTCGATCCTTGTAAGTCAACCTTTGACTTTCTTGGCTTTTACTACCACTCACTTTCGCTCTGCAGATTTTCTTCGTCAGTCTTTCATTACTCATTCTTTCTATGTGCCCGAGTCATGTGAGCATTCCTTTCTTCATTCTTACAATAACACTGTCGTGCAACCCTGTCATATTGGGTGTCTCTTCATTGCTTATTTTGTCCACAAGGATTACATTGCACATATTTCTAATAGATCCCATTTCTACTGATTTATCGTACTTTGATTTGATTTCGGGCATATCCAGGACTCACTACTGTACAATAAAGTTTGGACCAACACTGCATTGTGGAGTGAATGGCCATTTTGGCTGAGTGAGCTATTTTCGCACTGCCTACTTAATGTGCCAAATCACACTTCACTTTAATGCCAGCTGCTACCCGTCTCCACATCCAACTCACATTTTCCATCCCTAGAAGACACACTGCCCAGATATACAATTTAATTCACCTGTTCTAGACGTTTTCCATGTCTCTATATCTCCAATTTCTGAATTTAATTTCTAAATCCGTACAAGACCTATAGTTTTGTTATATTTTTAAAAACTAGAAGTGAGAGCTTACATAGATAAGATTCAGAAGAATTTTTAACCCTACGTTGAATGTTTTAAAAACACGTGGGTTACGAAACGTATCATAATGACAAATTTTAAGTTTATATGTCATGTAGTTTCCGAAAAAAAAAACTGTGACGAACAGACTACGAACGCGTGAATTAACTTATACAGGTTTCAATTTTCGAGCTCTAATAATATGGCTAATTAAAATAGATTGATGTTGATCCAACAACTTTATCACAAATCTCATTATAAATGGAGAGCGAGACCTGATGTTAAAAACTAGTTTGAAACAAAACAATAGCTTAGTGAGACAACACTTGTTATAAGTTGTAATACAATAATGATTATAGTCTTACAGAGTGCTAAAAAAATATATTCAAGGAATGGATATGGCTATCTTTCTTTTTTTAATTATTAAAATAATGTTTTTGTAATAAAATAATATTTCTTAACAAATTATATAATACTATTTAAATAGCAAAAATGCATTTATATATTGTTGTATAATTTATGTTAATTAAAGCATTTAAATGATATTTCAAAAGAGAAATATGTTGTTCTTTGTTATTATAACATTTTTTTTTTAGAAATGAACTTTAGACGAATGTTTAATGTGAATTCTACATGAATAGTATGACAATAATCACTATTATAAATGAACAATATCTTCAAGAAGAGCAAAATATATATCTATATCATAATATTATAAGGAGGTAAACTTTGTTTGTTTGTACGTAATGGATAAACTTCAAAACTACTCAACCGTTTTCAAAAATTCTTTCACCAATAGAAAACTACATTATCAGCGAGTAACATGGGCTGCATTCTATAAAAAAAAACTTATCCGTGGGAAGCCGGGACGGGTCGCTAGTTTTAAATATAATGACATACATACTAAGACTAAATGTTGTCAACTACGATACAACTCATAACCTAACATTTAAACGTCTGAAATTTGTATCGTTTCTATATTAAATAAATGAATGTACCACATCCAAAATATCAACTGTACAATCGTTTGTACTCTAGTGTTCAAAGCACGTGTGAATCACGTATCAATATAACTGTAGACTGGTCGACTATAATAATATGTAATTTGTTCAATAGCGTAATAAAACTTTCATCGATTTCAATCTGAGATCAATGTGAAAATTTTTATCGCAGATGAATTATTATACACAGTTAGCAATTATGTAGATATTGCAGATGTATCATGACTTCTTGTCAAATGTTTTTGTACTTTGCTGTGCATTTCTCTGCGCTCAGTTTAATTTACTGTTATAGGGCCAAATAAAGTCATTTTTGTAAAGTTTTGATTTAAAAATTATAGCTAATGTTATTATGTAAAAGTAGAGCCATCTATTAAACAACTGCCAACTGAACCTATTTACAGGGTATTTTTTTTTATTTTATTTAAATATTCGTTAGTTTTTTGTTATTTTCTTCTTTTCTTTTTCCGGAAAAAATATTCTAGAAATAAAGACAATATTTAGTGGTGATATTTCAGTTCTTTTACCATTTTCTAAACTCCACTCTGTGGATCGACTTGTTCCTACTCTTAAAACTCTTCTTATTAATTAATAAATAAACAGAAAAAAACATATGAAGCATTTACATGTGTCGAATAATATGCATTCTGATGAATTACAACTACATACAACAACAAAAAAGTGAAAACAGTAAAAAGAAAACAGCGATTTCCTCCGGAAATCGTTTTCTAATAAATGTACAATAATAATAATTATTGCTATGTCACATTAATTTTATTTTGACATGATTTTAAAATGTGAATGTCATGACTGCTGTAAAATATAAGTTAATACACAAACAAATGCATGCGTTACTAACGGAATTAATCAAGTTTGCTTCCAGTTTCATGTTATAAATACAACATCGCGGAAGTAAACAAGTAAAATACATACTCCTATCAGTGATTGTAATTTATTACTTTTCCTGAAAAGTATATCGATACAAACTATAAACGCTACACTGCATAAAAATCAGTCTACGTACATGTTTCATAATTCGATTGTTAGTTCTTAAAAAAATTCAAATTATTTATGCAGTAAAATCAAGAATAAATGTAGCAGTTGCTTATCTTCTTGTGCAGGTCCTAGAAGTCGGTCAAATAATGGGGCAGTTTACGAAATTTGAATGAATTTGAATGGGTGATGGGATAATAAACCGTCACCATTTGGCTCCATCTTGGCCCCGGTAAGGTCTAGTAGGTAGATACACCTAGCTAGAGGTAGCGAGTAGCGACAAATTTTGTAGATATTGTGGCTCAAACTGATTAATATTCTGACCATTCTAAACGGCGAATAGTGTCTTTATCTACTTAATATTTCTTCTTCTACAATGCCTATCTTTCAATTATGATATCCGATCTCTTTTTTCAATTAATAAAAATAGTAACTCCAGATAATTACACCAATTGTATGACCCCAAATCAAGCACTAGGTTTGACCATATATATAACAGACTGGAAGAGATCGCAGTAGTGTCCTGGGACACTACTGGGCTTGGACTCTAGGTAGTACTGGTACTACCTAGACTCCAAGCCAATTCGACAAAACTTCGTTCCTATTGACATGATCGGAAATAGAACCCGGGGTCTTAGATTTGGAAGGCCCGTGCATACCACCGTACAAACGAGTCGCTCAGAATATTTTTATTTAATTATTTATTCACGTAATAACAAACATAAATAAACAATATATCAAAATACGAAAAAATCGACAAGGTTTTGTAATTAAAAATTACAATATTTGTGCAACTGTTTCCTTTACTAGCTTTATTAATTGTATCCTAGGAAAAAGTAAGATAATCGTTGATGACCATTTTTCTTTAACTTTTGGTTGTGAGGGTTGTTGACATGGTACTTTAACTCTACAGAGTACATGGGGTTTTACATACATATCTCCACGCTGTACCCCTAACGGGGTAGTCACAGAGGAAGAAGCGCCAATTTTAGCGGTTGGTTTACATGTGTGAATATGAAAATAAATATGTGTTCGTGTGTGTATGTGTGTGTGTGTGCGTGTGTGTATGCGTGTGTGTTTTGTTTGTGTGTGTGTATGTGTGTGAATATTTTACATGGCGAGTATACGGATATACTGAGTACGCATATACACGTGTATTGATACCTAAGTGTAACTTATACGCATATATTTATAAATATTTATTTTCGAAACACATAAAATAAAATGAAATCAATTAAAACAGAATAAGACGTAAAGAATTTATTTTTTTATATGTACTTACATATTTACCTTAACATTGGATGTTAATTAATGGTTATTATACATTTTGAAAAATGAAATAATATCACTCCTTAGTCCAATATTATTACTTTTGGCGATGAGTCGTTGTACATAATACATACGTCTATATGTATAGATTGGTTTCTCGGAAACTGCTCTAATGATATGAAAAAACTTGTATATTTAAGCAATGTTTTATTTCTAAAGTTATATAGAATAGGTGTTATTTCTGAAAAATCTCGTTTTCCAAAAAAAAAGTTTTTCTGTAGTATTTTGGTACAAACAAAATCCTTTCTAGCGCCATATCATAAAATATTGATGTACCAGTAATCTGAAATATTCGTCCAGATATATACCCACTCAACAATAGAAAACGCTACAGAATCACTAAAAAGACAACGAAGCGAAGCTCGTTTGCCCATGTATACGTACGTACACGATTTCATACCATTTTCCATTCAAGATCAGGTCATCATTGACTTACAAAATTACACCTTTTTTACGGAACACAAATCTACATTTTGCCACTAACTTAGTTATTGCTAAACGACGATGTGGACAAAATTTATTCACTCTAGCCCTGAAGATTGCCATTATTATAGTTCTCAGGAAACACAGAAGACGGCACGAATGCCGAAAAATGAAAACGTTCTTAGGCAGTACGTATTATAAATGAGATACTAAAGCGCCGCGTACGGATTTTTGGAGGTGCCATTAGGAAGGGGTGATAGTGTGCCATCTTCCTGCTAGTCCTGTAGTAGAAGGAAGAGGGTGGGCTAAGGATGTGAAGCTCTTGCGCACACTTACCGAAATATAGATAGAAAATAAAATAGACAGACAAGCTACTTTATGCCGATGCTGGAGACAGAGCAATTTTTTGGCAACCATATTGTCATTATTTCTCATCGCAGCACGTCGTTCAATTGACTTTAGAGTCTTCAGCTGCTACTTGGCTGGTTGGCATAGCTGGCTTGGTACACGATTGGACTTGTCCTTGACTTTAATGAAGCAACTGCTCCGGTGAGGCTTAACCTTATTAAGGTTGTCAAGTTTGATACCTTTTCCAATTAAAAATATTTAGGCTTGCAGGTAATACAAATAAGTATCTAGTAATAAACCCAGTGGCAAAGCATTTTTGAACATCAAACGAAAAACGAGTTCTGAAAAACCTGAATGAAACTCAACCGGTTACAATTCTTTCGACATCATCTCACAATAAATTTGACTACAATGTTGTTTAAAAAGCCGGTGAATATGCAGGTAAGATAACAACGCTGTAAATGACAAAGCGAAACCAGATACTATCTGACTTCACTTTACATATACTTCTAAGATCAGAGAGTATGCAAGCAAATAGATATCAAAGCCAAGCAATACGATATTCTGACTTCGTTTTGTCGACTTCAGCTTTGCTCTCAGAAGCCAAATGGTAGCTGGCTTCACTTTACAACCAACTATAAACCTAATAATATAATAATAGCTATACAAGTCAAACTACTCATCTCCATACCATTCATCTCCCATATTATTACGGAAGAAATAAGATAGTAATAAATTGTTATTTAAACAAATAGGCCGATTTCTAAATAATTTTCCCTCACGTAGATGTCGTATAACAAGCCGCTAATACAAGTCATTGTGTTATTCGTTTTATCGACTTTTTAAGCGTGACCGAAAAGGATATGATTGTTTAATGCTAAATAGACACGAGTGAAGAGAAATAATGAATTTGTTGGTATTTAAAACGCGGTAAGTAGAGAAGTACATCATGCGTCTAGAGGAATATGATTAAATAGCTTTCCGTTCGCGACTTCATTCGGGTGAATCTCAAAATAAATAGAAATATCTGAAAATCGAAAATACAAAAGAAATAATTAATTAGTGTATATTTTTTGGAACAACGCCCACTATAATATTATAGAGCCAAAGTATAATCTTTTCCAGCTGATCTGGTCATTATTCTTCAACTTGACGGTAGTTTGGTGAGCTACCACAATCCTGGTCTAAAAGTATGAAACGCAGTGTGGTATTTTTAATTGCTTATAATTAAAAGCACTTTAAATTTGGCATTATAACAATAAAAATACTATTTATAACAATCATTATAAAATCTTTTTATAAAAATGCTACCCGTTCTTTAAAAACATACTACTTACGGAAAAAAATAAGTGACGCTCTAAAATACTTGTGTTTCATATTTTTTAGTTTACATTTGTGCACTACTGTTAAGCCAAGGCCTCCCCTATCGCCTTCAATTCTCTACTCTCCCTAGTAACCTTTTATCATCCCCACATACACCGCTAAAGGTCATACTGAAACGTCTTCCGAAATCTGCCTCAAAAAAAATGTAACCGGAATAATTATATAGGTCGTGTTATGAAAATAAAATATTTTCTAATATAATTTCTGCCGTTATCCTAAGAATGAACGTCTGCCCGTGGTTTGTATGAGCATAGCTGAAGTTACATCATTTTCCATTAAAAATATTAATTTTGAAGTTTACATTACTCAATGGTAAGTATCAGTAAATTTATTGTGGAAATTACTAATTTTAAATATTAGTAATTAAGTCGTAATTTAAGTTTATATTCGAAAGCAATGTTTCATCTATGGCCATATAAATAAAAATAAAGAAGTGACTATGAATCTGTAAAGAAAAACATATAGGCGTAATCCTACTATATTCGTCAACGTGACTTTGCGACAGTCTTAGGAACTGAGGTAATGAACGCAGTAATATTTAAAAGAATTCGTTCCAAAAATACGTTGAAATATGTGCCATTGCATCTATTCAAATTACAACAATGTTCGCGCATAGCAACTACTTAAAAAAAGCTTCCCAGAGACGTAATCAGAGAGTGGAAAGGAGGAGGAGAGAGGGGAGGAAGGAATAGATATTACTTTTACTCGTACCATGTAACTCACAGACACATAGAAAGAATGAGTGATGACGGCGAAGAAAATCTACAGAGTGAAAGTGAGTGGTAAAACAAGCCAAGGAACACCAAGGTCGTATAAAGATGTAGCCAGAGCGTTAGCAGAAGGCAATGTTAAAAGCATTCGCAGACCTAGGCGAAAATGTGTGAAGAGAATAATGAGATTTGAGGAAGCAAAAGAGGTATGTAAGGACCGCAACCCTTGACGCTCCGTCCTCTCTGACTATCCCATTAGGGATACAGCGTGAAAATATGTGTGTATGTACCATGTAACATAAAACTAGAAGAACTTTAATCATATAAAAATAATTTAAAGAATTATGTATCATAGATTTTTACATAACATAATATAACGTAACATATCTTCACGCTGTATCCCCAACGAGGTAGTCAAAGAGGACGGAGCGCCAAGCGTCGCTATGCTTACATACTTCTTTCGCTTCCTCAAATCTCATCGTACTTCTCACACATCACATAGGTATGCGAGTCCTTTTTACATTTTATTGCTTATTTTGTCTGCAAGGGTGACACCGCACATATTTCTAAGAGATCGCATTTCTACTGCATTTATCTTACTTTCAGTCGATTTCGGGCGTATCCAGGACTCACTACCATACAATACAGTTGGCACCAACACCGCATTATTTATCGCCATTTTGGCTGAGTTAGATATATTCATACTGCTTACTAATGCGGACAGAGCACCGTTCACTTTATTGCCAGATGCTACCCGTCTCTCCACTACCAACTCACATTTTTCTTCCCTCGAAAACGCACTCCCCAGATATCCAATTTCGTTCACCTGTTTTAGACATTTTCCATTTACCCATATTTCACACTTTGTCTATACATCTTCTCTTACAAACACTAGAACCTTAGTTTTATTGACATTCAATCCTTTCACTTCAGTCTTCTTTCATGCACGTAACTAGTGTCTACAACTCCGCTTCTGATGGTGCTATAAGCACAGCATCGTCAGCGTACAATAGGCAGTTTGCCACTGTAGCATCACATATCATACCACTCATACTACCTTTCAATGTCTGGAGGCAACTGTCCAAATAAAGCACGAATAGCCAGGCAAACATCACGCAGCCCTGTCTGACGCCTGAACAGACTTCGAACCAAGGCGAGATGTCACCATCTATCCTTACACAGGCTCTGTGGCCACGATATACTGATCTCACAGCCTGCAGTAAGGGGCCCTCCACGCCATATTGAGGCAGAAGACTCCACAATTTCTTTCATACTACTCTATCAAATGCTTTTTGTAGAAACGCAGCGCAGAAAACGTTCTGACCTATGCCCAGAAACTCTCCTACGATAACGCGAAGCGAGAAATTCTGACCCATACAACCTCTACCGTTCCTAAAACCACCTTGCGCTTCCCACAAATATCTTTCAGAAACATCTTTCATACGTTCAGTCAATACCTTGGTATAGACTTTACTTGCTAAGCTGACTAAGTTGATGGCCCTATAGCACGCACAGTTCAAATCAGAACCTTTATAGAGAGGCACTATGACTGCGGTGCGCCAATCTGGCACCACTCCCTTCTGTCAACAAAGGTTGCAGAGTGGACAGAAGGTATCCCAGACCCTAGGACCACCATATCTGATCATCTCAGCAGTCACCTCATCATTTCCTGGAGCCTTTCCACATTTCAGACTTCTTATCACTTTTTCGATCTCTTTCATACTAATGTCATCCTCCAGTCTCTGACCCGAGTGTTGCAATTCATTAGAATCGCTCTCAGTATCAGAAACGGAGTCGCCACTCTCATACAGTTCTCCATAGTATTCGCTCCATCACTACAGATCATCTGTTTTATTTGTTAGCAGGCAGTTTTCTTTTGGACGCACTTTATTCATTCTGCAAGGTGCCGGACCACTTTGGTACTTATGTACTTCTTTCCAAAATAATTTGGAATTTTCCTCGAAGTTGTCCGACATCTTGTTTTCGTCTAATACCCTACACCTTTCACGTTTCTCTTTCACTAGTGCCTTCTTTTCTGCTTTCTGCAGCTTATATCTGTCTTTCATCAAATTCTTCATACTACAGTCATTTTTAAGTAGCAAGGTAGTCCCCCCATGCTTTCTTCTTCTTATACATAGACACATTCACCTCATCATCCCACCACACATCACGCTTATTACCGTTACCAATCTTATTCGTTCCACACACTTTTTTCGCAGCCTCGATCATGCTATCCCTAAGGTTCTGCCAACATTCTTCAACATCCTCGCTCATCACTTTCAATCTATCATCGAGCTTACCGGATAATACCGTTTCATATTAATTCCTGGTGGTCGCATCTTAGAGTTTTCAGCTATTAATGTGATAAACTGCTGCAGATTTGGACACTACGCGATGTCGCCATGCCGCAAACAGACCACTTATTCTAGTTACCACTAGAAAATAGTCCGTTAGATTTTTCTACCAATAAATTTAGATTTTTCTATCAATAAATTCAGCTAAGTAAATGAACAGAAGTCACAGCACATTAAAAATTCGTAAACTAAAATCAGTCATAATGCTAGGAATTGATAGCCCTAAAATCTTTTCGAATACTGCATTTCTTGGCATCCACTCGACGTCAACGGAT
This sequence comes from Zeuzera pyrina, assembly GCA_907165235.1. Classification (NCBI taxonomy): domain Eukaryota; kingdom Metazoa; phylum Arthropoda; class Insecta; order Lepidoptera; family Cossidae; genus Zeuzera; species Zeuzera pyrina. Next base: position 11,306,829 of record OU015639.1, on the reverse strand, counting down.
GGTCTACTAGACAACGGAGTATTGAAGTCTCGCATTCTATTCTAGTGAACACCGAGCAATCAATGTTTACCAAACCTTATTAAGGGGTTACGAAAGCAAGTATGACATTTTTAAATATGCTAGAAATTTCATTCTTTAATTATTTTATTACTTTCTGGTAAAAGTTATTAAAAACAAAATTACATTGGTTTTCGATTTTTTTACCAAAATACACTGTTTTTACAAAGTTTCGCTTAGTACTTTAAAATGAAAATAGCTTTATGTATAGTTATTATGCTTATTGAAGCATTTCGAACAATAAAAAAATGTGGTAAAACAAAAAAATACTTTGTTTATTCCTTTTTATTTTAGGTATAGAGGCCAGCGAACTATCACCGAATGGTTCACTCTTCATTTACAGATATTGAGTTGTTATGGGAGTGTGACAAGCATAAAAAATCTATATCACTAATTCCAACCATTCGAGGAGATGCGGTGTTAGAGGAGTGCTATGTTTAATAAACCACGACATTCAGGCTTATTCCAACCAAGAGCATACAAAAACGATTGCATCTATACAATTCAATTGTTTATCATTCTGATGTGAATATCAAAAATTGAGGGTGTGATTATTCTTTGCGTAGAAGTAAACACTAAAAATTATCTATGGTTTTTAGTATTTTTACTTACTGTCGTCACTTATCGTCAAATCAACTACGGCGTCCATTTGACTGACACAATCTCCAAGATTTAATAAAAAAGTATTAAACATTCAACTAATGACAATCGCAATAAACAGATCCAATTATTTTTGTAAAGGAATAAAGTTAATGCCTCAAGAAATTGAGTAATCACTTTAACAAGTTTTTCACTATTATTATGAGCATAGTTTTCATGGAACATTTAAAAATTAGTATAAAAACCGACCAAGTACAATTAAACACATACTACACACTTAAGCAGTAGTGTTTCGTGCTGTCTGTTATTGTCAGCCGCTAACCGCAAACCAAAATTTCGATATTTTTTCCATATACATTCTTTCTATAGGTTCAATAAGAATATTTTATTAAATCGAACTCGATCTTCAAAGAAATTTATCTAATTCTTCTTTAAAAAATCCTTTAAAACACAATCCTATTACAAATAATAATGTTTACACCCCCTCTACCGATAACCCTAGATTCGTCCACTAAGATGTTCAACCTAAAATGGCGAAACCTGCTCCATACATCATGTGAACTTATTCTGAATATTCATCGACGCGCCCTGACTTCCGGCCGTGCGCCCGATCCGACTTTCACTGTACGTGTATCAGACTTACATAATTATAATTTGAAAATATCGCGTTTTCATGTAAAATTGGAATTAAAAATGGGTTTTATGCACGATAATATGATGTAAATTGTTCAATGCCATTTCATACATTCTTTTCGTTGTACATAATAAATTTAATATCGATGTTCATAATATTCGTGTTGTAAACTCGTCACTAATACTTTCATCTTCATTGCGACAATAGTATTAGTACAATTCCATTTAGGTAGGCAGGAAAATATACAATAAAAGATTAGTACTAACAGTTTAACCTAATTATTAAAAAAAATATTAATACTTGTATTTCAAATTATCTACCTATGTTCCTTTACACTAAAATGAAATTATGGTACAATAAATATCACACAAATCTATTAACCACATTACTTTTTTTGCGATTAGAATTTAGAACAATAGAGCCAGTATTATATAAAGTCAAAATGTTTAACCATTATATATCTACCTCTATGTGCTATAATAGCTTTCTATAAATTTTTTGGTATTTTCTAGTTTGAGAACTTCTTTTGTGAATCTAATATGTAGGTTGGACGTAGTGGGTAGGATTTCTAAAATTTTACGTAAAATAAAAACAAATGCGTAGTAGATACTCTACAGGCATATCATAATTTAAATAATCGTTCATTCATTCTAGATTATGAATTCATTCATTGCATTTTTTCGAATGATTTGAGCATAAAATATAACGATCATTACAAATGAAGAAGATTACTTTTATAGTCATTATGAGATTACATTAAAATAAATCATAATTATTTAAGATTTCTGAGATTAACAGATCGCATTAAATTATAATACATTACATATCGGTCTAAAGAATATAAATAGTTTTCACAAAATAAAAATTAACACGCAATAAAAATGTATTGTTACGAAAGTATTAATGTTGTAATCGAGGCCTGCCATCTATTGCTATACATATGAACTAAAGGATGGTAAAGACGATGAACGAATTATTTAATTCACATTGTGATAGAAGATGGAGTGACCTTGGACTTCAATCTAAAGTACCCGTATCTATATAACATTAATTTCACTAAGGTCTTAGCGACCAATACCTATGTCGCATTCATCTTTCATCTTTCGTTTTGTTATTAATGAAACAGTTGCAGTTAGTAATCGAGAGATAATTAACTTTTTTAATCTATACAAAATTACATCAATTATGTGAGGTCATCAAACTTGCGACATTGATACTTCACAGCGAACAGGAGAAGCACTTGTTACACATAAGGACCAATTACGTTCATTTCAATATAATTTCGAAAAGCTCGCTTATTCAATTGACCAAATCGTGAGTCGAATCCAGGATCATAGGCTGGTAAGCCATATTAATATTATTTTAACACATTAGGCATCATACATTTCCTTTCTACAGTGTTATCCCTGGTGTTACCTAATTAAAGTAAGTAATAACATTATGTATTAAAATTCTCAGCGCATTATTGTAACTTTTAATTATTTTTAATTACTTCTTGTTATGAAGTATTTGTTTTACTAAATAAAATAAATAAATTAAGTCAAGTGCTTCTATTCGCTCACGGAGAATTATAAAATAATTGTACACTCCTAATTTGAATTCATGGAGTTTTATAAAACTGACGACTCGTTATATTTTTCCTATAAGCTTCAGGTAAAGCTTCATATTCCCTGAAACTTTTAAACTGTAGTTTCAGTAGTTTCGGATTACAAGTTCAAAAATTTCAAAATTTTCTGTGATAGACATACAGACGGTCGGAGGTATTATGGGTAATTAAAAACTATCGCTGTTTTATGGTAATTTAACCCTTGTTAATCTCTATAGAAGCGTCTATCGTATTTATAAAGTTATTTTCGTACAGAGAGCTGCAATGTGCTTCTGATTCAATATCTCTTCTTCCTCTCTTCTCTAAATAGTATAAAGCAAAGTCGCTGTCTGTTTCTCCACTAATTTCTTCTTAACCACGGTTTGATACGGTTTTCACCATCATTTAGAGCATTTTTTTGCGGAAGGTTTATATGTACATGCTTATTATAGTAGATAATATCTTTTGACGGAAATGTCAAAAGCACTCGCATACCTAGGCGAAAATGTGTGAGGAGAATGATGAGATTTGTGGAAGCGAAAGAAGTAATATAAAAATAATAATACTAATTATTTATTTACCAAAAGCAGATTATTCATGTAGATTAAATACAGCGACCCTCACACTAGTGTGCCTGTCCTGTATCGTGAGGATCCGTATATATTACTCAGATTTGTGCACAATACTACAATCATTACATCAACAAAATTATTACATCGATTAAATCCAAAACATCATTAAATAATAATATCAAATATCATAATTAAATTCAAAATGACAATAATTTATGAAATCAAAAATAATAATCAAACAATAATGAATATATATAATCAAACAATAAAGAAGTATGTAAAGACCGCGACGCTTGGCGCTCCATCCATTCTGACTACCCCGTTAGGGATACATCGTGAAGATATGTATGTATGTAGAAAAGCCGAGAATTTCAAAGATTTTTAATGATGTAAAAATATATTTTTTACACCTTATATATATTGTTTATATTTATAAACCTTACGAGATATATCAAAATAATGTACAACGGAATTATATCTTAAAAAGGTCTACAGAAAAGTCCGCGACGGTATATGTCTATCTCCTAAGAATAAACCACACTAACCATTTTTATCTTTTACATATTGTTATACAAACATTCTATAGTTATACGACGTACGTCACACACACTGTACAACCGTGCGTAGCCGGGGCGGACCGCCAGTTAAATATAATATATCTTTTTAAGTACAGTGAATAATAAAGGATTTTTTTTTGTACTATTCAGTACGTTCATTTCGTCGGTTCGATTTTTTTTTTTAGAAAAGTTACGAGTATGTTGTATTATGACATTGCATCAGAGACACATCGAAGCTCTCTGTTTGTTTCTGTACATTGAAGACCAACAAATTATGAATATGGGTATCAGTGCCAGCTCTGACATTCATATTCAACCCGAACTCCGCCAAACCTCATCATAATGAGTATCAAATTCAAGAGCTATTTCAGAAATATACAAATCATAGAGATAAAAATAAATGTAGTATAGAGCAATATTTTCCATATTAAAAAACTTACATAAAAATAAAAATTATGAAATTAAAGCCCGAGTTATTCAAGAAACCTTCCAAACAAAACGAAGTTCTTATTACAATTTTTTTTAATTCATCGCCAAAGTGGAAGGCCATAAGAAAGAGAATGTATACAGGCCATCAATTTCTGTCATCCTTATTACATTTTCTTTATAAGTTTTTATTAAATAAGTCAGAAGTGTCAAAAGCACTCGTATACCTATTCGAGGAAGCGAAAGAAGTATGTAAGGATCACAACGCTTGGCGCTCCGTCCTCTCTGACTACCCCGTTGGGGATACAGCGTGAGGATATGCATGTATGTATTAAATAAGTAGTCAGGTTTTAGATTTATAATCACAAAACAGTTGAAGAGGAGAAGAATCCTACTGCAATATATAACCCCGATGTGGACCAGTAAAAGTCATGTTTCCTTAGGAGACCTCCGAGCCTCGAACCAACGCGCCAACGCAGTTTTGGCAGGAAAAAGCCCCAAAATAGCTCAGTCCCACCCCAAGGAGTTTAGGTGCTCGTATGCAAATTTCTCCAGCGAAACCAAAAAAAGACATACGGATAACATCTTAAACCCAGATAAAGCTCTTAAACTAATATATGAGGCTTCTGACCTTTTTAAAGTTGTATACCCTAAAGGCAAAACAGAACCATTATAAGACCAATCCTGCGTCCGTCTGTTTTTCAGAAACTATGAGACATGTTTGACAAGGTGATACACCTTAATAAGCTACATAATACGTTGTACTAATTAACTTTTAAAAGATTCATAAAAGAATGTAGGAATGGGCACTTAAGTAAAAAGCTAGAGGTAACTTCTCTCGCACCTTTGACTCTACTGGAATTAAATAATTAGATTATTAAAAATTTCGGAAAATATACATTAAGTATCATAATAAATCTTTATAGGGGAAATGCTAAACCTGAAATGCTGAACTGATTATGATGAAATTTGGTACAGAGATAGTATATGCCCGAAAACAAATGTAGGCTACTTTGTTTTTCAAAAAATTACGTGTGGTTTTTTATGTATGTCATCGTAACTCTAAAATGGCGGAAGTTCCTTAATAGAAATAACTTTTTTGTTCAACACAAACAATATGGCTATCAAATGAAATGGGATACGCTGGAGAAATTTTCCTTAATAGGAAATAATTTTTAACACCGAACAATATGGGTATGAAATGGAATGGGATACACAGGAGAAATGTTCTATATATGTGACGTCATCATAAATCCAATATGGCGGATATTCCATAATAGGAAATAATTTTGTTCAGCACCTAGAATATGGGTATCAAATAAAATGGAATACGCAGAAATAGGTTTTTATATATGTGACTCATCATGAGTCCAATGTGACGGATGTTCCATTACGAGTAATATTTTTTTTTGTTCAACACGTACATTACAGTGGAAGATTTCTATAAAATAAATGAAATAGAATACATAGGAGAAGGTTTCTTTATATGTTTTCTTTTTATTCTTTTCAACATTAGGGACATTCTAGAACACTTAGTCTCGTCATAAATCACAATATTACATTACAATACGTGACGTCATCGTGAAACCAATATGGCGGATTCTCCGCGGTAGGAAAAAACTTTTTGCAAGATCTCCAACAATATGGGTATCAAATGAAATAGAATACATAGGAGAAGGTTTCTTTACATGTTTTTTTTTTATTCTTTTCAACATTAGGGACATTCTAGAACACTTAGTCTCGCCATAAATCACAATATTACATTACAATATAATTTTCTTAAACTAAAGTAATAACTAATTATACAACAGTAATAATGTTTGTTATACAATAAATATTATGTAGACACATAAATAGGTACGTCATTCCCATGCTTTTTTGTCATTTAAATAATCATTTACATTATAATACGATTTTGATAACAGTTTATGTTTAATATTTTTTTAAATTTGGTAATAGAAAAATCTAGCTTGTCCGTAGGGAGTTTATTGTAAAAACGTATACAATTACCCATTAAAGAATTACCGACTTTATGGAGTCTAGTCGTAGGTGCAACCAGTTTATTTTTATTTCTAGTGCTGAAATTGTGTACATTACTATTTTTCTTAAATTTATTATATTTTTACGAACATACATTAAATTTTCAAATATGTACTAATTATAGACTGTCATTATTTTAACATCCCTAAACTTATGTCTTAGAGAGTCTTTTGGACCCATATCGCACGAACGGCTCTCTTCTGCAGAACAAAAATAGTGTCAATGTCAGCGGCATTACCCCATAATAGAATCCCATGTAACATAAAGCTGTGAAAGTAACTAAAGTAGACTAATCTAGCTGTATCTACGTCTGTAAACTGTATAATCTTTCTAACCGCGAATGCTGCAGAAGAAAACTTACTCGACAAGTCATTATATGAGGTCCCCACTGCAGTTTGGCATCTAAAGTTAATCACAAAAATATGATAGTGTTTACCAGATTCAATTTCTGGTTATCAAGCTGTATGTTGTTTTTAACATGTTGAACATTAGGTAATGTAAACTTAATGCATTTAGTCTTCCTTTCATTGAGCAGCAGATTATTAACATTAAACCACCGTAATGCCTTAGAGATAGCGTCATTTATATCATTGCAAATATGTTGTTGTCTGTTTATCTTAAAAATAAGTGATGTGTCGTCGGCAAACAGTACTATCCCATGATTATTTTTGACAAGATAGGGTCTACCCTATCTGATGATGAATGATCTATCATTGATATAGATTAAGAATAAGAAAGGCCCCAATATTGAGCCTTGTGGAACCCCCACTTTCAAAATAGACCCGGAAAAACACTCGCTATTCACGTCTACCCGTTGAACTCGTTATTTTAAGTAAGAATTAATAAGATCTAAAACTATATTCCCAAATCCATAATGGTTCAATTTCTCGACTAACGTTTCACGCTGTACACAATCGAATGCTTTTGTTAAATCACAAAAAATGCCAATAGCATCACACGACACCTCCCAGGCTTCAAAGATATCCTTCATTAACTCAACACTAGCGTCGGTTGTTGAGCGCCCCCGTGTGAAGCCAAATTGTTTACCATGCAACAATTTATTACTAGAAAAATGATACATTAGTTGATTCAGGATAATTCTTTCAAAAAATTTACTAAATATGGGTAGCATTGATATTAGTCTATAATTGTTGCAGTCAGAAGTGCTATCTGACTTAAATAATGGAGTTATTTTGCTAATTTTCATCAAATCAGGAAATATACCATAGTCAATGCATCTATTAAATATCACTGCCAAATATGGTCCAACAATATCTATCAATGATCTAACAACGACAACCGAAATGCTCCAAAGGTCATTGGTTCTTTCTACATTTATCACTTAATATTAAATACAAGTATTAATAATTTCGTTTGTACCGTCATGTCTGAATTGAAACTTAAGATTGCATGCCGATACTTTTAAAAGAGATATAGGGGCGGTAGGTGAAGAGTTCAGGGATTTAGTTAAGGAAACCGCATTTTTAGTAAGAGTTTCAAAAGCTGTTGCAATTTCCGAATGTCGTTATGATTTTGTTGTTAATATTTAACTTAAAATATTTTCTTTGTACTTTCACTCTTCCTGTTTCCTCATTTATAATTTTCCACGTCGCTTTGATTTTATTGCAGCTATTTTTAATTTTATAACTCAGGTGATTTAATTTTGAATTTTTGCAATCAAGTTTAAACTTTTTAGAAAACTCTTTGACATAATCATTGAACTGTTCATCAACATTATATTGCCTTTCCGCACACAGATCACATAATATTTCTCGATTTCTATGTAATTCTGTTGTTGCACAATCGTCAAACTTTAATGCCTTAGTAACCGTAGATTTTGAAATAAATATTTTGCCAAACATACTATGGATCAATATTAGCCAACGATAAAAATTGTATATCTTCATTTAAGGTATCTCTCATAATATCCAATCGGTTTGAAGTTATTGGCGCATAAGCTATTTTATGTTTTGTTACAGTTTTTCCTACACTTTCAAATTGAAGTAACTGACGTAAGTGACATATTTATGTGACGTCATCATAAATCTATTTTGCCGGATGTTCCACAATAGGAAAATTTTTTTGTTTTACATCAACAATATGATTATTAAATGAAATGAAATACGCAGGGGAAGGTTTCTGAATATGTGACGTCATTATAAATCCAATATGGCGGATGATCCGCGATAGGAAGTAACTTTTTTCAAGACCAACAATATATGGTAGGGATCAAATGAAATGGGTACACAAGGATACACAAGGGTTTCTGTGCATTTGACGTCATCATACAATTAGTATGGCGCATACTCCGCTATGGAAAGTAACTTTTTTCAAGACCTCCAATAATGTAGGTATCGTGGGTAACTTCAGTAACCCCGAGAAATCACGGAATAATTTTTCACGCGGACGAAGTCGCGGATACGGCTAATATTAGTGAATAAAAGCCTCACATAACCCGGTCTTATGCACAAGTCCCTGTGCCTGTTGTGTTTAGGCTTATCCTACGTTATCAATAAAAAGCGGAAGATATTGTATCCGTATATGCTTTTCTGGCTAAAGAGATGTCGAGACCTCTGACTTTGTGTAAAGACTACCGTAGTAATAATATAAGCCACAGGATTGAGATCAAGGTACAGAGCCTCATAAAGTGCATGCACTTGGGTATGCTTCTACATAGTATTATCTACGTATCGTGACAAAAAGAAGACAAAACAAAATCACTACATTGAAATGTAGAATACTAGGTTCCATAAATAAAATTGTATATCTACTTCAGAACACCTCTCAAATTGTATGTAAATATATTTACTGTAACACATCTAGTTATCTTATGAATTTTTATACTTACACTTTCGTTTTCTACCAGGCGGACGTCATAAATAACACTTTAATGTCTTTGAACTTTTACTACCTTATTCGGTACTTGCAACCGAGCAGCTTGTACTCCTTTTGTGAATTGAAGACTATAATACAAACAAATCAGAAAATTTCAGATTTAATATTTTATGTAGCTATATTTCTATGTTTCTCAGTTCTTTTAAGTGATCGCAAAACGTATGAAAGTGGTACTTGGTAACCTTATTCTTCACTTCATTGGCTTTATTTTGCCAGTTGTATTACACGATTGGTTAACTTTTTTGATAGAAAAAAAGCTAAAGAAATCTCTTTTAAAACAGAGATTTAAATTTTCGGTCTAACGGGACCGATTTATGCCTCTAAATTTTCTTTGTAGATTAATCTAAACACCCCTGAAGGCAATTGAGTTTTTGGAGTTTACTCCTTAAGAATTGATTTTCATGTATAGCCTGCGGTGAAGCGCAACGTTTCCTGTCATACTCAAAATTTTTCGGGGTGCTTACGAAAATGACGTTCATTTAACGTTTGGATAAATCAAAATGGGTGTCATATTCTAGGTTTCTCAGGGTGCTGATTACGAAAATGACGCTCATTTTCAAATCCAAGATGGCGAATATTAATTTCTTGGGTAAGTCAACATGGGTGTCATATTCTAGGTTTTTTGGGGTGCGGATTATGAAAATAACGTTCATTTTCAAATCCAAGATGGGCGAATATTAGTTTTTGGATAAATTGACGTGAGTGTCATGTCCTAGGTTTTGTCGGCGTGTTAATTACGAAAATGAGGTTCATTTTCAAATTCAAGATGGCGGATATACATTTTTGAATAAAATAACAAACGATATAAATTGTATACATCTGTCTGTAATTTAGTGTCGGTATACTTAATTTATTGTGTATATGTATATTTATATATACATATTTTTCTATTCTATCGTTCGTAAGTCGCGCGTCGGAGCTGACACACATTTTTTTTTTAAATTATAGTTTTCATATGTATTAAAAACTATAATTCACAAGCTTACAAGCTTGTCGCGCGCGCATTTGTATGGGGTATGTATAGGCGCAAAAGCTCTACTTTCGATTAATTATCGTTTATTACCGCTTCACCTGAAGCACACACGGCAAAATTTAACTGTTATAGTTTCATTATGTTCATCTGTCTGTCTGTTTGTTTGTATATTTATTCCGTAATTTTAAACTTACTGCACTGAATTTATCCATTTTTTTATACCACGAGAAAAACAAACAAACAAATAAACAGTCAAAATGATAAGTTGATTGAGGCCCACATTTAAAATATCAAGACTAGAAAGCACTTCAGATTGTTAATGAATTGGCGACCCTGAAAACTAAGATGTGTCCCTTGTGTCAGAAATTTGTGTACGTATTTTAGGGGTTGCCATACCATTCATCCGATTGCGATGAAATTTGGAAAGAAGATAGCTTGAATCCTGGGGAAGAACATAGGCTATTTCAAAAATATAAACACTGACGAAGTTGCGGGCATTAGCTACTCAGCTAAAAAAAATTATGCGTTTCCGACATGTTATGGCCGATTTTTTACATCTCCAAGCTATCATACCAATTGAGAGATAACTAAACTGGCCACTACTGTTTTATTGTCGATAGATTGATAAATTCAGTTCATTACATAAATGGACTTAAAGCCTATTTTGGTAATTACCGTTGAATAGAAATGGACATAATAGTTTATCGAGCATTTCTATTGAAAGAAAGAAAAAAAAGAATGAAAAATATTTTTATTTGCAACAACATATCTAAAAAGTACTAATATCTAAAGTTTATCTGGTAAGAAAATACTAAATGCTAAAAGCACTTAAAGAATGTGTCGCGAAGCGGACCCAAGTCAGCATGTGCTAGCTTTACAGCCAGCGCTGATCTTCCATTGGACCATTTGGTAACGTCTTGGTACAAAGATATTAATCATTACGGAACACTGTTCAATAATCATCTTGTTGGCAACATTGGTTACATGTACTATTTACTAGCAACACCGTTATTCGCCGAACTGCACCACCTAATATTGAATCTTTCAGCTGTTATTACAGACATCATTATAGGCCCAGCTTTCTAGTGTAGCTAGATAATTGGAGGGCAAGCATTCCTAAATAACAAAACCTACGCCAGTATTATTTTAAAACAGTTAACCTCAATATGATGACGTAATCAAGCATGTTCACACGCTACGAGGTACGTATTTTGCAAAAGATTAAATCAGCCGCTACAGTACAAGCGAGTATAAATCATCCATATATGCCTATGTAAAATATACGTAAACCAAATAATGATAATAATTGATTATTATTATTATAGGAGAATGATGAGATTTGAGGAAGCGAAAGAAGTATGTAAGAACCGCGACGCTTGGCGCTCCGCCCTTTCTGAGTACCCCGTTAAGGATACAGCGTGAGGATATGTATGTATGTATTAATTATACACCATATGTAAGAACATTTGCCTTCCTCTACAACAATCGGTTTACTCGGTGTTTAATTTTTAAACAATAAGTACTGTGTTTAGGCTCTAATGCGAAAAGTGATAAACTCACGTATATGTACATACACACAGATGCACAAATATATACTCACACACATGTATGCACACAGACGTACATACACATACATACATACGCAATAAATACATATATATATATATACACACTTACATATACATACACATATTACGTACATGCTATAGTTATTAATATATTTTAACGTTTATACAAATAATAGAAAATAACAATATAATGTTTATTTACAGCAATTGTGCCCCTGATATGGACTTGTGTCATGTTTCTGAGTATTCTCATTCCTTTGGTGTTCACGTAGATATTTCTTCAACGAATTTCTAAATAGTTAAACACATTGCTGGTTCCTTATAGGAGGAAGAATGTTATTCCAACATTTTGATGCGCTACAGCGAAAACTACCCCTAAAAGCGGCCGAGGTATGGTGGGGTATCAAGAGTTGCATAGTTCACTGCCCGACCCCACCCGACCTATGGCAAGATTTCCAGCACAACATTTCATAAAAATAACGACGCTTTACTCTTTATGACACCAAAAAGAAGGCCAGCTAAATGAAGTTTTCGGTGATGTTTCATTTTTAGAATTCCGCGTTTATTGAGATACGGAGTTACATGAGATCTCAAGGGAATGTTAACACTAAAACGGCCACATGCGTTTTGCACTCATTGTATAAATTTTTGTGTTCTTGCTAGAAGACGACGGCCAAAAACGGCATCTGTATAATTTACCTTGGATAAAACAAGCAATCCCACAAGCTAGATACGAAAATTTTCTTTTAGAATGGTTTAATTTTATATAATATTTTTAATTTATAAAAACAGCTTTTAATAGCATTTTTTTTTCAAACCGAAGATCACATTCCATAAGTAAACTCAAATTACGCACTTCATATATACGTTTGTCGATAGGTTCATCCATAAGCATGACACTCAGTGACGGATTTATATTCGCCAATTGGTGTTTACTGCCGAAAATTAAGGACTTAATTTTGACGGGGTTAAGCAATATTCTTGATAGATCTTCATTGAGATTTGCTATTGCACTGTCGATTTCTGAAGAGTTACATGATATATATATTTGTACATCGTCTGCATATATATGAAATTTGCAGTGCTTAAGTGTAACGTAACTATTTTATAGGAACGGTGTTTTGAATTCGTGATTACGAATTAAATTTAGCTTCAAAAATAATTAATATATTATCCTTAAAATATTGTCTATAAGTAATTAATAACAATATTAAAACAAAATTAAATTATTTACAAACATATAAAATAAAAAATCAATATACAGACAGATTCTGAATTTATTAATAAAAGTTTTATATAGTGAATTCGAACAATAGACGCACGGTAGCTACACCGCGATGCGTTCGTAACGTTCATTCTCGAAGAGAACCAATAACATTCATTCTGCAAAAATTGTTTTTTTTTACTCACCAGCGCTCACTCGTCTTAGTTGTTCTAAGTACAAATATTAAAAGAAAAAACTATTCAGCTATTACTCAGCTACAAGTATACCTAATATTTGTAATTCTCTCCAACGTACTATCGTTCTGGTGACAATCTTTCTAAAGTTATAATAAGCGTAAAATTTTAAATAATACAATATAATTGTGAATCGAGTGTGATCCCGTACCGGGTAAGTTGTTGCAATGTGCATACCTACTTTTCACTATATTAATAATCATTGTTTGGCTTCATACATTGTAGGTTTGTTTTTTTTAGTATCTTCATGTTTATTGCCACAGTACAAGTAAGCATACAGTATGCTATCTTCATACAAACGCTCCCAAATAACGCGCTCGAAATCTCGACATATCTCGACATACGACAGTCGCCAGCGCGCCGCGGTTGTCGTCGTACGTTATGAGACGCTCCTGCGCATTTATTGACTAAATATTATGTCAATCAAGTTTACGAGCACAATGTTCAGTGTATGGATGTTTGAATACATCTATATCGAAACCAGAAATATTTCTCTGTTGCTAATTTGTAGGAAATATATTATCATAATGATCTAGTTAATTTATTGCTGATTTTTAATTATACTGCACATAAAAAAGCATTTTTTTTGTCCATTTCCACCATACTAACTCACAAACTTTTGAAACTAGATATAAAATACTAGTAAAATTATATAAATAAAAACGTATTAAATTTGCAATAACATAAAATGAAAAGATAATATGACAATTTAATATAGTACCTATTATCAAATAAGTAACCCAAGAAAAACATTCAGTCCAAGTCGGTAGCCCTATTGCGCGTTTACGTACCAAACGACCGTAGGTAATTATCTCTAGGACACTGCCGAGATAGCATACTGTATGCTTACTTGTACTGTGTTATTGCTGTTTGATTTGAAACTTAAATGCTAAATAAATGTATCTAGATTATATATAGAACTAGTTCATTCCGAATATCTCATATTTTTTAATTATTTAAATCATACTGGTTGCAAACCGTCATTTAGTTTTCACAACAATTTAAACTTGTACAGTATCATTCACTGTTTATTCTTACATAACGCTTTGTATCTACTACTGTAAATTACTGCTAATTTTCATTATCTGGACTGCCGCATCACCCAGTTTGCTTCGTTGCTAATTGTAAACCTACCCCCTTGTACATGTGATAATCAGCTATGGCAGTCCAGAACGAAGAAAGTACTTATTATAACTCGATCCACGCACGTTCCAGGAACTCCGTTGGGATTGGACTCTGACCCTTCTATCTACATCGCAGACACCAACATCAGTCACCAACCAATAATCTACCTACAGCGCAGCTGTACGAGTTGCAACATCCGGCCATACCCAGATAAGGAGGACAAGGGGAGTACGGTGTCGCGAAAGGACGGTGACCGCAGTAGATCTAAACTCATCGCTAGCCTGATCCACGACCCGATTATTTTTTGTTTCCAAATTATGACTTAACTATTTCTTAAAATAAATGCAACTAATTTTTGTCTTGACTTAATTATTTTTTTTAATTGAATATTTTTATCTTAATTTTTCTTAATATACTTATTTTGCTCCCTCAAGCTCCCCTAAGGAGCAGGAGGTGACATAAGATGCATTTTTATGTCAGCTGAGTACAAAATAAAAAGGACTGGACTCAAGATACAACTCTGAGGCGTTTATCTATTGTATTTGACTGACATACATTAATGATATGTCAAAGTTACATTTAGTACCAAATAATGAAAACGATACGGGATGCATTTAAAAGTACTATAAAAATTTTAAAATTAACGTTTAGAGGTAAAATATATAATTATACCACTTCATTATAGAAATTTCTTCATTATAATGGCAATACAAATGATATAACTAGTATAGGTTTTAAAAATTGAATTAATATAAAATAATCGTTCATGCCTTAAAAAACTTAACTACAATCCCGTACCTACATAATCATTTTTACTGTTATGGCTTATGACGACAATGATTACGAGAGATTTATATGATTTAAGTTAGAAAATTTAATGTGAAAACCTTAAAGTTTATATTAAATGTTTGAAATTGCTGGCGACTTTGAGTAGGTTTTTAATTACTAGATAAATTAAATAATTCAGAAACCTTCGCGGACGTACGCAGAACAACTCACCAAAGCATCATCACAATCGGAGCAATGGTTTAAGAACGTATAGAGACGACAGACATACATAGAAATATTCATTTTTGTATGTATAGGCAGATGACTGAAATTGGAAATAGTAGATTTAAAGTGGTAATTATTATTTATGATAATTATAAGAAGAAATAAGAAGAATAAGAAATAAAAAGCTTATGAAGGTCAAATAGCTAGAGTGTTAGCCGACGGAAATGTCAAAAGCACTCGCATACCTAGGCGAAAATGTGTGAGGAGAATGATGAGATTTGAGGAAGCGAAAGAAGTATGTAAGGATCGTGACGTTTGGCGCTCCGTCCTCTCTGACTACCCCGTTAGGGATACGGCGTGAAGATGTGTATGTATGCATACATTTTAAATAGTTTTAGTCACACTCAGTTAATTAAGTTATGTGATTACATTCCGGGCAGTAACCTAACCTAACCCAACCTAAAACTAAATCATTTTGGTCAATTTCTTTCTTATGTAATGCAATTACAGAATTCTAGCAGTTAGTACGCGAGCTAAAAAGATTGGTACGCCTCACTGTTAACATGGAGCAAATGATAAAAATCACAAGAAAACATTTGTAAGAAATATCATCTCCAAAAAAAAATCATGGTTTCACGTGCAATATTCATGTTATAATTTCACTTTAGAATCGTAATTAGAAACCTAGCCCTTGCCATTTCACTCCAATTATTTTGAATTTAAACGCTTTTCCGAGAGAATGGCCAATGGTGTTAATTACGAATGTTCATACATCTTTCAGATCTAGAGTATTTGGAAGAGACAAAAGTTTTGTGTTCTGGAAAACTAACTTTCTTTTTGTTAGGGGAAATTACTAGTACGTAATAAAATAAAATTGCAGGGAAACATTACTTGAAAAAAATTTTAATACCTGAAATTATAATACCTGAATAATGAATTAATTGAAGAAATTACTTCATCGCAGTTAATATGGTATTTCGAATAAATGGAAATATTCGACAACGATTGTGAATTCTAAAATTAAATTTTTACGTTTTAAAATATTTTATATTATATTACATTATATTTTTGAAGAACATTTGATTCTATAATTGACTGTCAAACTTAACTGAAAAAACGTTATTATTTATTTTACAACTAGTACATTTATAATTGCTTCGATAAGTAATATTTCAGCAAATTAAAAATGAACACGATCTTTGTCGTTGTCTCTTCTAGTAATTTAATTCTATCATACGCACTGACGAATCCGGACTTTGCTTGCGTGTGGTCTGTGAAAGTGATCACACATGTATGTAAGGTAGAATAAGATTAAGCTGTGCTTGCGTAGCACCTGCTTGTAAACATAAGTTTTAAAAATGTACCGAACTTTTTAACGAATTTGCTCGTTACCGTAAGCTTTACGTTATTGTTTTTATTATTATATACGTTACTATGACTAAATGTTAAAACTAATAATATTATATTTTTTCAATGAATAAATTTAGAACTAAAAATGGGTCTAATACAAATTAAAAATTCTTAGCATTTGCATTTAAACGAAATTATATGCTTTGAAATTATGTGAGTATATCTGTATAATAAACTTACGCTAAGGTTAGGCAGTGATAAACAATAATTAATCTAAAATAGAGCTTCTGCGGTTCATAGCTTATGAAAAAACAGTTAATATAGTTTATATTAAAAACTGTAGTCAATTTAAAAAAATTGAACCGGCATTTTGAAGGGCGTGTGTAGATTAATATGTGCAGAATATTTAGAAGCACAAATCGATCTCGTTAGTCCAAAAAATGGAAATCTCTGTTTTAAAAGAGGTTTCTTCTATATCTTTTTTTCTCCTAAAAAAGTTAGCTGATCTTTTTATTGCAACTTTTAAAATGAAATCAATGAAATGAAGAATCAGGTTACCAAATATCATTGTTATACGTTTTGTAATCACTTAGAAACATTGAAATCCCAACCGTCAAAATTTCCAATTCGTCACCTTAATTAATTCATGATCATACGCTTATCGAATGTAATTTTACTTACATAGTTAGGAAGCATAGACCTTTTATTATAACTTTGGTGAATATTACAACGAGATTATTTAATATGAAGTCATCATTGGATACAAAAGAAAAGTAATTACATATAGATAATATATCCATATTTTTTCTAAGTGGATTACAAGAAACTCAACTACCGACCATACTTATTATTTTACTGAGATATTGTCTTTGCCTATAAAAATGATCTAGAATATTAAAACGTAAAGTTATTATTCAAAAAATATCATAGTTTATAGCAAAAAAATATTTATAGATTGAATGTGTACTGATTTTACTTTCTCAAAAATAATGTTATGTAATATAAAAATACTTTATGACAAACTTTTGGCTCGTATGTTTACTGATTATAAAACGTCGATAACACGCTTTAATATTGCCGACTCGATTGAAAGAACACAAAAATTCTATTAGTACTCTCAATGTTATGTAATCTTTGATAAAAAAAAATATATTCTATATATATAATAAAAAGAGAATAACTTGCATTATGAATGCGTTATCCGCCTGAGGCTACACCAAAAGTAGGATACGCAATGTTTTTTAATCAATTTATATACGTATGTTTTATGTACAATATATTTTTCAAGTATACTTAAGTAACCATTCAGAACATTAACGCCTTATAACGAGACAACGGTTTTGTGGAGTGTCTGCGGTCTAAGGAGTATGTGTCATAGTATAGAGATGACATCACTAAATATTCAATAGATATGGCTTAAAAATATAGGCTCTGCTCATTTTTTTATTTTTTGTAACGAAATATGTTTTGCTGTTATAAGACATTAATATAATACAAACGAAAAGACGAAGAACAATATCAAGTTATAAAGAGAAAATAAAATTTCTTCATTGTTTTATCTATGCGGTTAACAAAATAATTTAAGAGTAATGAAAGCTATGGTGTGGTTTACTTGAATCAATTTTTATTTGAATCTGTGTGTGGTTTGCATCAAAACTTTTGTGATGAGAAAAATAAATTTTGTAAAATCTATGACATTGTGATATTTTTACGTCCATCCATACTAATATAATGCGAAAGTGCGCCTTTGTCTGTTCGTTTGTAAGGTTTAACGACTAAACCGCTGGACCAAATTTCATGACATTTAGAGTGGATATAAATTATGTCCTCGGAAAGGACATAGGCTAGATAGTTTAACTTTAATTCCACTTGGACGAAGTCGTGGGTAAGAGCCTGGTATGTATGTATATTTCATAACTGAAACTTCTATTGATATCCAATATCTTCTTAAATTATCAAAAATATCATTAAGTAAGATTTTATACATGAAAATGGTTTAAATAGTTGAATTGAGCAACTGCGCTGGCAAAATGGACGTAATAGTTCATTCATTCATTCTGGTGTTCTTAATTCGAAAAAATATCTGATTGATGTTCATCGATGAGACTAAGTTATCAATTTAGGATCTATTCACTAGCTGTTATACATAAATCATTAATTTAGCGATAATTGTAATATGTAAATGATTGACTACCACCAATGAATGTAAAGATCGAAATAATATTCATTTTTAATCAATGGAAACATACGCCCCACTACATAATTCTCACTCACAAATTATTGACATACCAAAACAAAATATTCGGCATGTTATACATGTATCTCAACAATGGTTTCACTTAAGCACGTTCATGGTTGTTTTAACTTTCTTTGATTATACATTAGCATTCCCTTTATGAAGGAAAAGTTCGGTACATGGGACATGAAGGTACAAACAATAGTAAAAACAAAATAATAATATATGTTTTCTCATTGCACGTAGGAGCGAGCCATTGTTTTAGGAGAATTATGAACTATGGAGGAAACTCGACTTTCGTTTTAATTGTACACTTATTTGTAACCGTGAGAGATATTTCCTTTCCTAGGTACTAATTTTACCTTTACTATATAATAGGTATTCTTTAATCTACTAAAAGTAATTGTAAGAAAGTAAATGTAAGAAGAAAATTGATATAATTACTTAATAAAATTGTTTATGTACTCCGAAATTATTTATAGCAAACAAATATTATACATTATATTTTTATTTAATGTGAAGATTTAGATCGAGTTCTAAAAATGGATTAAAAAATATGAACAGTTAATAAATAGTAGTATTTTTATCTTATACATTTGCATATAATATACTGCAAAATGGAAAAAAAATGTCTTTCTCGTTTGCACATTATTAACAAAACCAACCAACTAATTAAATTAAGTTCAATAAATGCAATTCATTAATTCAATGCAAATACCTCGGATCAAGAAACTTAACAGACTGAGCCATAATAAATAAGTAGCCGGTCTTATCGCCGTGTGTAAAACAAATTGCCGTATTTCTTTCTATCTCAGCAAGCGTAACCACGAGTAACACAGACAGTTAGCTATAGTAAGTATGACATTCATGTACTGTCAGTGTAATTCGTGTCAGCTCATGATCGACTTCATATATTTTACTGAAATAATCATTTGTAAAATACTCGTAAATCTTTATGTTTGGCTACTACTATTAAAAAAAATAAAAATGTATAGTGTTCAGCCGTGTATTGTTATAACGTGACATTTACATTAGTAAAAGTCCAGAAAGTTGGTCAACAAAAAATGGACACGGTCATTGAGCAAATGCCTCGTCCATTTTGATTCTTGGTCTGAGGCTATTACATTACATATATGGTCTTACTTCTGTATACTTATATTTTGTAATTCTCAAAACCCTTAGAAAATGGCTCCAGTCATTAAAACCTAAAAAGTTATTAAAATATGCTCTCGACTAACGAAATAATCTAAAGAATTTATCAAAGAATCCGACGAAAGTAAAATTCAAGACAAAAACGAAAGTTCAGCGTGCTTCGCGATCGTAACAGATGTATCGTGTCCGAGATGAGTCTCAAATTTTCAATCATATACCACTAACTGGGTGTTTTCATACCTCACGATTGCAAATACATGAATGGACTTAGCGGTACGATTCCTCGACGATTGTTTTTGCTTTTATCTCTACTATAATAAAACGGATCCTAATTAGGTTTTTAAAAAAAGAACTATTTGATTGTAATAGAAATTTATAATTTATGTCGATTTGTAAATATAAATGGAAATAGTAATATATAGCAAACCTAAAAATATAAATAGTAAGATTTAAAAATTTAAGAGTTCTGACCTGAGCTGAGGTTTATCCCGGACTGATTGTCTAGTGATCTAGTCCGTTATACCTGTCCATTATTTCTAGTACGCTGCCATATTAGACTAAAGAGCATGATCAGCTCTTTTATATGTATTGATGGAGTTTAACAGTACTATAAAAGGAAAAATAACTCTTATTACATCGAATGAGACTAATTCGTCCGTCCGTTTAGCCCTTTGTCTGTCTATTGTATTTGTTCCGTATATTGTATTTTCTCACAAACTACGTGAATTAAATTAAAATTAGAAGAGTTTAAAATTATAAGAGAATTTGCATACATACATATCTTCACGCTGTATCCCTAACGTGGTAGTCAGAGAGGATGGAGCACCAAGTATAGCAACCCTTACAATACTTTTTTCGCCTCCTGAAATGTCATCATTCTCCTTAAACACTTTTGTCTAGATATCCGAGTACTTTTGACGTTTTTGCACGTACTGCAGTTATTTGATCTTCATAAGTCGGTCTTGGTCTTCGTTGGCTCCTGCTAACACTCATTTATGCTCTGTAGATTTTCTTCGTCATCTTTCATCACTCATCACTGAATCTGTGCCCGAGCACCACGAAAAACACACAAAAATGAAGCAATTTTTTTAGAGCAACAAATAGCTTAGTTTGCCGGACAAGCTCTAGGCGATCGCATTTTCCTTAATTATGATAAGTTTAAAGAAAAATTGACGTACACACGTGTAGTGAAATTATATCATTGGCAAAACAAAAGTTTCTATTAAGTAAACACAAGAATAATGCATAACTTTTTTACTTTATTTGTTCGGTATCAATTATCAGTAACCACTCCTATTACTTCTAAGCATTATTACTATAAGAGTATTCCACTGCAGCGGTGTGATTTAAATCAATTTCTTCTATGATAAAACCAATGAATTATTAACGAAATAATTCATATTGTAAAGTGTTTAGTATTTATTATTAACCTAATCACTAATTATGTTTCGCCTAATATCGTATAATCTAAAAGCTACTAACAGTTCAATATGGCTGATCTCTGAACTTTCGATATCGATCGATTTGACGTTATTTTCTGTCTCTTTCCCGCAGAACATATGGCCTACTCCCATCCCGTTACGCCTTAATATTTTTATAATAAAACTTAATTGTTTTCGTTATTAGGTATCTAGTCACTTTCTACATCATGATAAGGCATTATGCCAGTGTGAAATTTTGTTACAATAAATAAACGTGTATGAGCTATTATATGAATTTGAAAACCGTATTTATTTATGTAATCGAGATTATACGTAACCACATTGTAACTGAGTTTATTAATATTACTGACAGTTATAATAACACATGGATTTCGTTTTAAAAGACTAACAGGGTGAACGGCTCTTAGTTATTATAATCGTTAATCCATAACCGCATATCCTAAGTGGTAAGTATCTAAATATAAGAGCAATGGCTTTGGTATTTATATACTTTGTATTGGATAATTTTTTGTACCAACATTATTTTTGGCCAATTTTGCTATATATACGTAAAATTTTTCAAGTTCATTGTATTTACGATGATGGAAATATCTATCTTTATGGAATTAAATATGATTACAAAAATAATAAATAAATGTACATGTACCTAATTCTATTTTTCCACAGAACGTACCATATTAATAAATACCACTAGATAAATAATATTTAAGTCATAACGGCGCTTCTGTCTTTCGTTTTGTAGTTTTAGCAAACACATTTGCAATATTATTTACTTACTAAATACCGTTTGTATTAATTATTTATTCATGTCATTTAAAAAGTGAAAATTATAAATAATGCGGGTTACCTAAAACATAGGCATATTTTTTTATTAAAAAAAAATCACTTCGACATTCCACACCCACAAACTGACCCTAAGAATACAAAAATAACATACTCATCCCAAATACATCGAAACGAACTTATTTGCATATACATTAGGGTCCAAACTGAATCAAATTTCTTCTTAACCCAGATGAGAGCTCAGTATGGAGTCTGCGGATAACTCAAGGTGGGGGGGAAATGATAAAACTGTATAGCGGTCTCTCCACCTCGCCAAACATTGCTTGACATCACTCGATGTCAGAAAATTAAAGCTCGGGCCAGTGACAAATAAAAATAATACTAAAAAATGAAGCTCGTTATCGCCTTCGTGGTCGCCCTCGCGGTTTTCGTCAAAGCCGAAGATAGTGATAACACCATGGAAATCGCTATAAGTTTTGTCAGGGACTGCAAAGGAGACTACTTCTTATGTGTTAAGGTTCATATTTTTTTTAATAAGTGAAAGTGCAGTGAGAACGGAACGTGTTCATAGTGCAACCTGTGTGGAATCAAGTTTCTCGACGGGACTAAATTTCTTCAGATTTCACTTGTAAACATTCTAGTAGAAGTGCAATTGCAATTTTAGATAAGCAATCTAGGTTATCTAGATATGGTAGAATGCACAACTGAATTTAAAACGATGAATGGATAACATTGACGCTAATTCCTGCATTTGTATTTAACGTTAACGACTAATGAAATTATTTTATTCTACAGGAAAAGCTGCTTAAAATTGTGGACAATCTGAGGGCATCCAGAAGTATCACCATTGCAGAAGGTGTTGTTTTAAAGGGTGATCCCGAGAAACGTTCTCCTAAGAAACTAGACGCACTACCCGTTGATCCTACAGCTAGAGATGTTGAGGTTAACTACAGACTACTCGATGGAGTCGTCAGCCTCTTTGAAACCCACGCCGTTGAAGTTAAAATGAATCAAGCCGACAAAGAAAATTTACAGCGATCTCTTGATGAAGGTATTAACAATTAAAACAATATAAAAAGTATAAAGCGAACGTAATTAATACAACAAGTAATTTAGATTACAGATAAACAATGGCAATTTATAAGTTAAACGAAATCACAAGTCGTTAACAGATTATACTGCAAAAATGAAAACGTTATACCTTTGTAGTATTAACATCTGTATTACAGTTATATAATTCTATTTGTCTTACATAATAAATACATACATACACACATATCGCACATACAATTTCAAAAGGTAACATTTTTTTGCAGGTCGCGGCAAGAAAAAAGGCAGTGGTATGGGAGCCATCGTTGGTCTTCTTGGAGCTAAGGTCCTCCTTGGCAAGTTGTTCATCGTCAAACTTATCGCTCTGAAGGCTTTAGCTACCGCGAAGATCGCTCTAGTCCTCGCAGTCATCTTGTTTGTGGCCTGGTGCTTGAAACATGACCATTCAAAGACAACGTACGAAGTTATTCCTCATGCTCATCACCATGAAAGTCACCATCCAGTGCATGTAGAACATATTTCACATGATGTCGGCCACGGGCATGGCGGCGGGTTCGGCGGAGGCTATGGTGGTGGTGGAGATTGGAACAAAAACCTTGACACTGCACAAGACCTTGCCTACAGCGCCTACTCGGGTCATAGCAGGAAGTAGATAGGAAATACCAAAATTGTTAACCGTAGGACCGTGTAGGTCCGATTGACCTCCGTTGTACAAAGATTATTTATTTATTTATTTAATTTAATTTATAATTTATTTCTAACTTATTGTTCTGTAACGAAAATAAATAACGATTTGACTGTGTTTAAATTGTTTCATTGGAACGTGGGAGTAAAAAATGAAAGTTACAATCGCATCCTGTCAAAGTTGTAATCGTTGATGCGTTAAAAGCCGATAAGTATCATAGATAGCACTTTATTGAGTAGAAAAATGAAATCTATGTGACACATGACATAAAAGTTTGTTGAATACGAGAATCACGGACCATATCAATAAAACTAAAGACCTTAAATCTAAAAATAAAGATTTTGATAAAGGTAATTATTATGCATTGAATTAAGATGTAATTTAGATGTTAACTGTTTTAATTAAGTACCTAATAAATTCTTTTGAAGTAAACCTGATTGTAATGCTTGTTTCCCTTTCTTCACTTATGTGTCTTTTTAGTTCCGGAATCTTTATCTGTTACTTCATCATCTCTGACATTTAACAGTGCCTTTAGGCGGGTTTCCACTCTCTCTAATATGTTTATTTATGTATGTTCCACATTTTTGTATCAGTATTATTAGGCTGTCGAGAAATCTCACTACATACCGGGCCAGCGGTTAACGAAGCCACTTGTTTATGAACAGGTAAAGGCTAAAACAGGTTTAAAATGGATATTCATTAAAGGCTTGACTTTCTATAGATGGAGTTTCACGTGATTTCGTCCAATTTCATCTTCATTCACCGTAAAGGTAGACGGCCGTTGTAATAAGTACGTACGAAGATATGTTTTGTGCGGCATCCTAGCGCGACTGCAGCGAACGTCTCCAAACAATACATCTGTCAAATTACACCACTTGTCATTTGTCATTACTATCTTCTATTACGTCCAATGGTTGTTCTTATAACAATGGCAAATTAATGCGTTTTCGCACTGACATTTCTTTTCGTGTAATAACTTATAGTGGTTGCTGTTCCTTTAATCGAAATTTTGATTAGGGAAAGCTTTTGAGTTGACTTTATTTTAGTATTGCGAATGATCTATGAGAAAATTCAATGTGTATGAATTCAATATGAAGATGACTGAAATCACATGATAGTTTGTTTTAAAAGAATCATTTTTACAGTTAAAAATTTAAACAAGTTTACTATATAACCTTTCGAAGGGAAAGTATGCTACAGAATTAATTAATACAAAATATTCAAGAAATGATAGTTTCCGGCAAGTTTGGCGAGTAGATCCGTCTGCTTTATAGTCTTTCACCAATAATGTCATCTGTTGCTAGTTTATCATACTTATAAGTAGCTGTTTCGCATCGAGAAAGTAGAAATAAAGTAGAAATTCCGTCTATAATAATGCTATAATCATCTGATAGATGAAAAGTGGGTAACATTCCTGTCCATTTTCTACATTTGACGATATGCTAATTAATTCTGTGCACACACATTTAATATATTAGTGTAATTTTATATTAGCCCTGTAAGAATCCCATAATAATAAGTAAATGCTACTCCAATTATTCGAAGTTAGTCTCTCTAAAAGCATATATCTGTTTTAGTCGCATCAATGAAGTCTTTTCCTCGAAAATCCTCAAGGACAGCTGCGATTTTGATGATTTTTTTAGTTGTTGTTTTTTTTATATTATTTAAAATCAGAAACCTTCAGAAGCGGGGACACAATTATTAATATTGTTTAAACAGTATGTATGATATTTATATAAAAATTCTTCGTGTATTAATTTTAGTTTGAAGAGTGGTTGTTAAAATAAAGTTATTAGTCAAAATTTAATATTTACAACATAAAAATTTGCTATGTGGGGTCAAGAAATATGTATCCATTCCTGTATACCTTACGCAAAATAAAAATAAACCTTTTCTTCTTTAAATAGCAAAATTAAATAAAGGTTTATTAATCTTCTCTACTAAAAACTGGCCGAAAATAATATTCAGTAGAGTCATACAGAAGGTGATGCGGATCGTTTAATTGTACAATCAGTTTTAGATTATTCCTTTTATTATGTTGTTGTTGTAGCAGAGGTCATCGATGTGTTAGTGTTAGTGTTAGGCTTTAGCACCTGATGATAAAGAAATTTATTTAGAACCACTCAAAAATAATACCTTGCAATGAGTTTATTTGACAAAAACCATGACAATGAAATATCCAAATATTACAAGAATTTCTTCTTCATTCATGCATTTACTCGATGTGACATGTGCTTTTTACAATAAAGTGAAGCATAATTTTATTAACATTTTTAACAATAATCAAAAGTCACATGCAGCAGCAGAAACTTTCCTGGTTGAAGAACAAAGTGAAGAAATACTTTTTAATTAAGGTATTAATTGTATTATCACAATGTATGGTACAAAAACTGCCAAAAACTTTAATGAACTTCGATACCAACGTTTCATAGCATTAGCTTCAAAGGTCAAGAGTGTAAAACTCAGTTCGTTACCTCCAACAGAGGATGCAGCAAAACAACATATTAAAGGAGTTTACTTGAAAGTGCAACAATAAAAAAATAATGTTCTAATACCTCCTAAAGAATGACATTGGGACATAGAAAACTACTTAAAACCAATAAAAATGGCACAATCAGCAGCTTTTATCAACGTTTTGAAAATCATATTTTTCTCTTGCAAAACAGAATGCCGATCAGAGTGTGGCTGCAGAAAAGTGGCCTTTATTGCTCACCTGCCTGCCTGACTTGCAGTGGAAGTGACTGCGACAATTACCCACCACTTGAAGAAGATGGAGTCTTTGATACGCAAAACGATGACGAAAATTAAATTTTCTTTTTTGTATATATAAATGAACCAGAAAATTCACATTATTTAATGAATTATTTATTATTTTGATGTACATAATCGTTTTGATTTATTATCCCCAATAAATATTGATAAACAATTTTTAATTTTTTTTTTATAAATGTATTTTGTAAAATAATAAATAATCCACAATTAATTAAAAAAATCTAATTTACTTACGTATAGTAATTGTAGAATAAGTGTTGTAAGAATAACTTATTTTTTTATATAAATATCTTACATATTGTTTAAACGATATAAATAATTATATCCTCACTTCGAAAGGTTTCTGATTTTTAATATTATCAAAAAACAAAAACTAAAAAAATTGTTGTCAAAATCGAAGCTGTTCTGAAGACTGACTTCTGAAGATTGCCTGTTTAACGTATTCATTGACGAGACAATTCTGTTTACAATCCAGTGCCCGACGGAGTTTAAAAAGTAAGTACATTATTTAAAGCTTGCAATAGTTCTTGTATTTTATTACACATATATACACACGTATATTTATGATTTTAATGATTTTGATACAAGTCTCATATTGCCGACTCTTCATAGCATGGCGCATAGATTAGCCAATGTCACGTATTAATAAGTAGAAATTGACATGAACCACGTTCGAAGTAAATTCGTTTTTTCTTTTTATCGTAAAACTCCTCCATTAAAGTGATAGTAAGTCTCGTTTGGGAGATGCGAGTTTTACAGAATTGCATGCAAGTCTCGCATAATAGACTGTGCACTGTTCTTCGTCTTATCATATCAAGCTCTAACGAAAACGAATGAAATAGTAAAAGGATTATCGTAACTATGGATCCAATCGTTAAATCAAAACAAAACAATTGCTTTAATGGAACTTAGAAGTCATAATTTAAATTCCTGTGGAGCTTAATTTCATAACGTACATTGTACGGTGTATAAATGAATATCAATTTAACATTTTAGAGACATTGACTGTGGTCAATAATATTTTCTTTTACACATTTTTATATATAATATTTTTGATATAATTTAGACACCGGAATGAATAAGCTGGGTATGTGTATGTCCACTTGTATTCAATAAATATTACGCAATAAGCCCAAGTTTGTTTTTAAATACGGAAATTATGAACAGATTTTCTTTATACTACAAGTAGAATTTCCTTAGCAATATTGCTATGATTTTCATCGCACTTAACGCTAACGTAAAATTCTTATTTTTTTTCAATAAGTTCTTTTAAGTTTGTATTGATTTTTTTCACAATTCGTGGTTATCTTTCTGACTTCCTTAGAAAAAGCTATCAAAGCGCATTATATGCATATGCAATCAATAATTGTGATCAAATAAACAGTAAGAAAATTTACACTTACAGCATGTTTTGATTTTCTATCCAATAATTGATTGAATCAGTTTGTTACCTACATTTTATTAATTAAGAAATATTATGTTCAGTAAGTTAAGTTAATAGAAAAATATAACATAGACATCTTGTGCCTCACCGAGACATGGTTGAAGGCAAACAAAATGTCTTTTAATATAAATAATTTTAATGTGGCCAGTGTGTACAACAGAGCGTCGACAGATGGCGGCGGTAGCATAATTTTGTGTAAAAACTTTCTTAAATTAAAAAACCGCAAAGACATAGTTGCTCTCTCTGTTGAACGTGTATGTGAAATTTCGTGTGCAGAGACGGATCAGTACATATTCTTATGTGTTTACAGACCTCCGTCATCTGATTTTAGCCAATTTTTAATTTCTATGGAGGAGAGTCTCACAAGACTCAACAAATGTAAGAAGTCGGTAATAGCGTGTGGTGACTTCAATGTAGACATATTAAATAGTTCGAAGGAAAAAGATATGCTCATCTCGCTCTTTCTCTCATTTAACTTAGTGCATATTTTAGATGAACCGGCCAGGGTTACATACCATTCCGCGACATGTATAGATAACATTTTTATGAATAAGTGTGAAATTATAGAACATACTATTGTTAGTGGTATCCGTTCAGATCATAAAGCTCAGTTAATAAAAATAGAGGACATGAAACATAAATCAGAACAAATATTTGAATTTAGGCCATTGGGAGAGAGTAGGCTAAAAAATTTTACTCATGATGTAGCCAAATTTGCAAACACGGCTCCTCTGGTTGATGATCCAAACATCATGTATGAATCTTTAGTTAAAAACCTATCCAAATTATTTAATAAGATTGTTCAAAGAAAAAGAAAGTAGTCGGCAATAACAAGTTACGTTTTGCGGATTGGGCGACGAAGGGCATAAGAAGAAGTAGGGATAGGCTTTATGAGTTATATGATGAAAAATCTTACACTGCAGATGAAAATTTTCATATCTATGTTCGCACTTATTCGAAAATATTTAAAAAAGTATCAAAACATCGCGATCTATATCGCGAATAAAATTAAAAAGTCAGACAATGCGATAAAGGCTACATGAAACACTATTAATAACAAAGTTGGTAGTAAACGAAATAGAAATAACGAAGATTTTTCAATACAAATTGGTAATAAGGTTGTTACTAATAAAATTGAGGTTGCTAATGCTTTTGAAAATTATTTTTCGAATACACCTATAGAAATAACGAATGGTTTGGGAGCGTCTTCGCAAACAGCAGAGACGTTTTTGAGAAAAAATGTTGGAAAATGGTTCCCTAATTTTCAATTTAGGTACACATCTTCACTTAAGATAGAAAAAATTTTCAAGCAATTACATAAAAAGAAAAGTGAAGATTTATGGGGACTATCAGTTCATGTCATGACTGGTGTAATACCCTTATTATCGCCAATTTTGGTAGAGATATTTAATAAATGTGTCGATCAAGGGGTGTTTCCCAATTTAATGAAACACAGTAAAATTATTCCATTATTTAAGTCAGGTTGTATGTTGAATCTAACAAATTATCGCCCGGTGTCAATATTGCCAGCATTGAGTAAAATATTCGAAAAAATAATACTCAATCAAATGCTAGCACATTTTAATATTCACGGGATGTTTCACGGTCAACAGTACGGGTTCACGAGAGGGCGGTCAACAACTCATGCGGGAGCAAGCTTGATCAAGACTGTACTTCAGGCTTGGGAGGGATCTCAGGATGCCATTGGTGTTTTTTGCGATCTTTCCAAGGCTTTTGATTGTGTTAGTCACGAAACTTTAATTTGCAAACTTAAATACTATGGAATTCGTGGTAACGCTCTCGATCTCGTGGTCTCGTATTTGTCTGGCCGGGAGCAAAAAGTGAGTGTCAATGGGCTTTTGTATGTTGGTTCGAGGTTAAGAATGGGCGTTCCCCAAGGATCAATTTTGGGACCTTTCCTGTTTCTAGTCTACATTAATGATCTCCCATTTATGCTCAGGAACTTATGCGAAATAGTATTATTTGCTGATGACACTTCATTGCTATTTAAACTGGACAGAAAGAACTTAGATATTACCTGGGTGAACGGGAACCTGGCGGACGTCTTGGGGTGGTTTGCTGTTAATAATTTACTACTGAATGCACAAAAAACCAAATGTATTAAATTTTCCCTTTCTAATGTACCCAGAATCCATGATAAAATAGAATTGGGTGGGAAACAGTTAGAATTAGTTAGGTCTGCCAGTTTTCTTGGTTTAACAGTAGATAGTAAATTGCAATGGGCGGATCATATCGGGGCATTGGCTAGTAAGCTCGGTTCCGCGATATATGCCATTAGACGCATTAGGCAATTGACGGATGCGGATACGGCTAGGCTGGTGTACTTCGCATATTTTCATAGCCTAATGTCCTATGGCCTTTTGCTGTGGGGATCAGCGGCGCATATTAACTCGATTTTTATTTTACAAAAAAGAGCGATACGTGCTATTTACAGTATGAATGCACGAGAATCACTAAGAGATCGTTTTAAAGACATTGATGTACTGACCTTGCCGTCCTTATACATCTTTGAAATTATTATGTATACGAGGAAAAATATAGATCGATTTACAAAAAAGGCGATATTGGTGGTATGGAAACCCGAGGTCGTGATAAATTGGTTGTTCCAAAATTTAAATTACATAAGTCAAATGTTTCATTTTTGGGTAACTGCGTTCGTTTTTATAATAAAGTTCCTCAAGAAGTCACTCAATTAACAGAAAATATATTTAGATTAGTTATAAAACGTACATTGATTAGACAATCATACTATAAAATAAACGATTTCGTTGAAGATAAAACAATAGTCTGGAAATGATTTTCTCTGCACATGCATTAACTGGCTCTCTGAATATTGTATTTTAATAAACCTTTTGTAAAAGGATGTTGAAAAAATTATACCTAACTGAGTTTCTTGTCGGTTCTTCTCAGTGTCCAGGTTTTCTTTTCTCTTCTCTTTGAACCGAACTAAAGTAGATTTGACGTTCAAAAATACCTTATGATTGGGTTTACTTGAATAAATTGATTTGACTTTGACTTTGACTAAGAGTTCTGATTTCAATTATTTGTCTTATTTGTCCTGGAGACCTCACCGAAATTAACAATTTTTATTATTGTGTCTTAAGTTAAACGTCTTAAGTTGCGTTAATAAACGACAAATAATTACATACACAATAGAAATATTCCAAAAATTCGATAAACTTGTGAACATCCACGGCACGACAAGAAAATATTCTATTCTTGATATTTATTCCCTATTTCAATTCCACGAAGTTTGGCACTCCGTTCTCTCTGACTACACCGTTAGGGACACAGCTTGAAGATATATATGTATGTATTTCAATTCATAATTTGGAATCACAACGTACGTAAAGGTTTAATTTGTGATCCTATTAAAAATCTTTTAGAAATAGAAGTAATATCTATCAGTCATTGGCTTGTTTTTTATTTGGTTACGTAATCCCTAATCAAATCTACAAAATAAATGGTTGAATCAAAAAGCATTGAAGCAGAAATAGAAAAAAACTTTCTTCATGTGATCATTAACCTTCCCAACTGTGGCTTGAGGCGAGAAAACAATTACAATGAATAATTTTGGTCTTAAATGTACAATGAGTACATGTAGCGTATAAAAGTGAAGTTGGTATAATAAGACTGTCGAGAATTGACTGATAGGAAGTTGTCTAATAAAAAAATACTTTTTCACAAAATATATTTAATTGTCCAGTCTCTCTTGAGCAATCCTTCGATTAAAGCTATTACGACTCATCACAAATGGATTTAAAAATGTTTCCGAAGAACAAAAATGTAAATTTTGTATATTAATTCTGCATTAATGATTAATGTCCCGATGGTGTGTCCTGCTTGAAGCTCTTCTGTAAGGACGAGGTTTTTACCAAATGTCCTGCGGAAAGACTACCTGCGAGTCCTGCTCGCAGTACGTGGTTTGTATGAAATTTGGTCTGGTCCTTCCAGCAGTACGGTGACCTTAAATGCACGTACATTACGAAGTCATAAACGTTTGGTCAATGTTTGAAAAACATAAAAACTAAAATACTTTTTTCATTTTTTTTAATAATTTATCATTAATATTTAATAAAATTAAATTAATAGCAATTATTGTACATTTTCTATGAATATCCCACCGCAAGCGAACTTTGATATTGTCCAAAATCCTCATATAACACAAAATACCTCACACAAATTCTATAGATATCGCCAAAAAGTTGGCGATTCCACGCATTTAACGCAGCACGAGCGCATACGCGCTAACCGCGTTTATAGTCTTGTGCCATTTCGGGCCGTTTGAAGACCAATTACGATAAATAAATATTTTTTTACTACACGAAAGGGAAAGAAATACTTTATTTTTTCATCTAAATTCGATTCTTGAACTAATATTAAGTAACTGTATTTAAAAAAAATTGCGTCCTTTCAGAAGGTTCTGCTAGCTGCTAGCTGCTAAGAAGGTACTGCTAGCTTCTGCTAGTAGTACTACGAGCAATCTATCATTAAAGAAAAGCAGAACCCTTAAAAGAACACACACTTTGCGGTGTGAGTTGAAGTTTTAAAATATTTGCTAGAGAGTTAAAGTAGGTGCAAATTCGTAAATACTCGTACTCAACTTGACCAATCTACCCTCGCCTTACATTCCAAGATAATTGCACTAAAGTAAACTGGAAAAATATGACGAAAGTCTTAGGTCTTATCGATCTCCAGAAATGAAATTCAAAAATTTATCTTCTACGTGCGAATTGAACTCCCATTTTACTAATTTAAATGCAAAGTATTGTAATAAAATGCAAAAATGAGAACAGAAATGCTTAGATGGTTGGTTGATGGATGGCACATAGAATGAGTGATGAAAGACTGACGAAGAAAATCTACAGAGCGAAAGTGAGTGGTAGCAGAAGCCGCGCAAGATCAAGGTTGACTTACGAAGATTTTGATCTTCGTAAGCCAGTCTTCGTTTGATAGCCAAAGTGGATTGTGGATCTTGAAAAAGCATTCGATTCGGTCTTCTGCCTGGATATGGCGAGGAGGGCCCCTTACTGCAGGCTGTGAGGTTATTATATCGAGGCCTCGGAGCCTGCGTAAGAATAGAAGGTGATATGTCGCCCTGGTTCGAAGTCTGTTCAAGGATTAGACGGGGCTGCGTGATGTCTGCCTGGCTTTTTGCGCTGTGTTTGGACAGTTGCCTTAAGACATTCAAAGGTAGTACAGTGGTAAAGTGCCTTTTGTACGCCGACGTGGCTGTGCTTATTCGTTACGTGCATGAAATAAGACTGTGAAGTAAAAGGATTGAAAATGAATGTGAAGAAAACTAAGGTTCTGGTGTTTGAAAGAGAAGATATACAGACAAAGTATGAAATATGGGAAAATGGAAAATGTAAGTTGGATGTGGGTAGCAGCTGGCAATAAAGTGAACGGGGCTCTGTCCGTATTAGCAGGCAGTGTAAATATATCTAACTCAACCAAAATGGCCATAGATAATGCGGCGTTCGTTCCAACTTTATTGTACGGTAGTGAGGTCTGGATATGCCCGAAATCGAATGAATGTAAGATAAATGAATTAGAAATGCGATCTCTTAGAAATATGTCCAATGTCACTCTTGCCGACAGAATGAGCAATGAAGACATACGCAGTATGGCAGGGTTGCACAACAGTGTTATTATAAAAATGAAGAAAGAAATGCTTAGATGGTTCAGGCACATAGAAAAAATGAGTGATGAAAGACTGACAAGGAAAATCTACAGAGAGAAAGTGAGTAGTAAAAGAAGCCAAGGAAAATCAAGGCTTACTATGAAAATCAAATATCCAGAGTGTTAGCCGACGGAAATGTCTAAAGCACTCGCATACCTAGGCGAAAATGTGCGAGGAGTATGAAGAAGTTTGAGGAAGCGAAAGAAATATGTGAGGACCACAACGTTTGGCGCTCAGGCCTCTCTGACCACACCGTTAGGGATACAGCGTCAATTATTATATAATATTTTTATTTAATATTTTTGTATAATATTTTTTCAAGTTTGACCCGCAGTGACATGTGACGTAATTTATGGATGGATAAGCGTAACGGTTTCTTATTTTCAAATAGAATGTCAATGGAACAAATGAAATCCACATAGATGATATTACTGTAAATTTCCAGACGCCAATTTCCTGCAATCCAACTACATCGCACCAGGTATCTAATTTCTTAACAAAACAATGCTTCTTATTTTCATCATAATACAATGAATACCTCACATCAGTGCCTCTGTTGTTAAACTTTTTATATTTTGCAAACATTCAGCTACCTAATTAGTTAACTTTAGTACTTTTAATTTATGTAATAATTACATTTTTACATATATAACAGTAATGTAAATATTAAAAGAAAAAGTTTGTGTCTGAGAGAGATAAACTTATGTTGCACGCAATTTCAGTTTTCTTATGCAAACTGAAGTTGTATTTATGGATTTATAAAATGTATTTTTAGTATAAAGAAGTAAAGTTTGTAAGTTTGGATGTAGGATTTAATCTCCGAAACTACTCATCAGATTTCAAAAATTCTTTCACCAATATTTAGATTAGCCTTCAGGGTGGACATAAGCTGTGTATATTATGATCTCGTCAATTCCACGCGGGTGAATTCGTGAACAACAGCTACTAATCTATAAAGAAATATATGAATATCTAATATTTATCAATAACTTTGTTAAATAGATTTTAGTTTTCAGTCAGTGAAAGTTGTTTTTTATGACGGAGAGGACAAACGAGCAAGCGAGTCACCTGATGGAAAGCGATCACCGCCGCCCTAGACACCCACATCGTCTGGGGAATCAAGGGTGCATTGCCGGCCTTTAAGGAAATAATAGGCTCGTTTCTTTAAGGTTCTTAATTCATAAGTTCATAACGGTCCGGGAATACCGCCGCTGTAAGCTAATTCCATAACGTTGTCTTACGTGTTAGGAAATGTCGTAAAAAACTCACAGTTGTAGACCGCCATCCATCAAACTGGTGACGAAGGGAAGAAAAAATCGACAAGTACGAGTCTGATTCACATACCGAGGGTTCTGTAAAATGTTCGTCCATACATCGACATATACATGTGTATCAGTGGCGTGCCTAGGGCTTCAGGATAATAATAATAATAATAATTATAATAATAATTTTATTCCGAGGTTTTTAGCCCATACAGAGTCAGTAGATTACAATCACTTTTTAAACTATTGTTAGTAATTATCTATTCCGTTAAATTGAACACTAATTTCAGGCCGTATGCAGCCAAACCAATGCTTCAACTGTGGACAATTCCATCTATTAGTAAATGAGATCAGGACAGAGCAATTCAGACATACATGTTCTTCGTTGTTTTTATAAAAGTAAAGGGAAGGCTAACATAGATTACAATTAATCATGACTTTGGCAGAACCGGTAGACAAGAAGAGAGGGAAGAGGTCGCTCCCCGCGTTATCTTTCAATAAACCAATTTTTATAATCTATTAAAAATGAACAGGCGTAAATAGTTTATCAGTTCTAAACACATTAATGTGTTTCAATTCGTTGTTTATCAAAATTACTAAAAGAAATCACTGTTTTCATGTGTTTTTAAAAATTAGTGTGTATTTTATGGCGCTCAGTATAGTATTTTAATCGTCATAACCAGAATAATTCTAATTTTTGGCCATTTGGGTAAAATATATTATAATAAGTAGTACCACCTACCTATAACTTGATGGGAGAACCGGGAGAGCAAACAAAAATCCAATCAATTTTGTAAACTGATAAAATTGTCTTTTATGCGAATTACTAGTCAGAGAAACATATTCATGAGTTAAATATAGTTATGTACACCAATTGATTGTCTTTTATGCAATTTACTAGTCGAATAATACACAAGTCAGGCGTAGGTTATAACTATAACGAAACAATTAGTAGTTTTTTTTATGCAAAGTTCAAAGATTTTACATTTTTAATGCCGATTAAAACTTGTATACGCTTTAAGTCCGCACAATAAACAATTTATTGGACTTTTTATTACAAATTAACTCACTTGTGATGGAAATTAAAAAAAATACTTATCAGTCGTCCACCGGCTCAAATAAATAAATATTATATTAAAACAATGACGTTGAATTACGTGGAATTGTATTCGTATGCGGATCGTATCGTAATCTGTACAAAGTTCAGTACGAAAGCCGAGCTTTTCGCTTCATACTATTTGCTATAAAAACTCTGTAAACAGGCTATAGCTTTATCGAGTTTTGCTTATTAGAGAGGTTGCAAGCCACATTGCAAGCCAACGCGTGAGAGCGAGACGGCTTATTACATAGTTATTTATTACTGATTGCGCCTTGAGAGGTCGCAAGTATCGAATTCGAACGACCGTCACGTGCTAGTCACGTGTTCGTTGCCATGGTTGCGTTCTGTCACTTTCGTTTCGACGCGTATTTTGAAATTTTTAAACCGATACGGTTTGAAATTAGTTTTTATTTTATTATTTTATGCCTGACTGAGCATTTTAATAAGGCATGACAGGCTTTTGGACTTGTATAAAAGTACCGCCACTAATGTGAATGTATGTATGTATACGTCACAGTCGATTCTCCAACTGCACGTGTAATTTTTTAACCACAATAAGAAAAAAATGTTTCCTCTAATATAGTCAAAAATCAACGGTTTTCGAATTTTTCTGCCTTGTGATCGTCGGAAAGCAGATGCGGTATCCAACGGCAAACTAGCTTTCTGACACCAAGCGCTTCATGCAAGATCTTCTGAATGGTTGTCCCTGAGATGCCTAATAGAGCCTCTATCTCTCGATACGTCACATGACGATCTTCGAGAATTAGTTGTCTCACAGCAATGATGTTATCTTCAGTGAAGGCGGATTTTGGGCGTCCTTCACGAGATTTGTCACTAACACTAGTATGTCCACGCTGGAATTCTAAATATCAGCGTTCGACAGTCCGCAGACATGGGGCTTCATCACTGAATACAGATGTTAGCTCTTCAAAACACTGAAGCCGTATCAGGCCTCTTCTAAAGTTGTAGAAAATTATTGCACGAACATTTTCCTTAGAAAGATTCATTTTTGTACGTAACCTGACAGATTCCAATGGACGCTGTGACTAAACAATAGCAATGATCCTAATACTTTCAACTGTTTTGAGATTCAAAATTTAAACACGTTCGAATATAGAACAGTTCCCAATTCAAAATTGCCGGGAAATATGGAAACGACAGAACTTAAAAGGCATGCCTAGTAGCAGCTAGTTCTTCCTTCATGGTTTGCAGTTGCTGACAATAGATATCTGCCGTAATCGTTTGGCCAGATTTTAGATAGCTGTAGTGAACGACACAGGCGCTAGTCCACCAAACACTCACAAGTAACTTTTTCTGAGTCAATTTTCGTTTAGGGCAGGATTTGGCTGGGTCTCCAGGGTTCAGCCATTGCGACGAGCGCTTCCGATTATCGTACAGTATCCACTTTTCATCACAAGTAATGATTCGATTTAAAATCCCTTCATTATTGTGTCGGTTGAACAAAGTAACATAGCAGTCGACGCGTGTTTGCAAGTTCGATTCACTCAATTCATGAGGTACCCATCGTTCAAGTTTTTTTACTTTCCCGATTTGCTTCAAGTGGATTAATACAGTTTTGTCACTTACCCCGAAGCCTGTAGCTATCTCTAAAGTGCTTTGTGATGGATCCTCTTCCACAATAGCCTTTAATTCTTCATTTTCCACTTCAGTCTCCGGCCGTCCACGGGGGTTGGTTCTGAAGGTCGAAATTTCCAGAACGAAAACGTTGAAACCAAAAACGTACCGTGCTTTATTTTGCGACACCAGCGCCGTACACATCATTAATCCTTCGAGCTGTTTCTGCAGCACTGGTGCCACGGTAGAACTCGTACTCGTAAATATACCGATATTTCATGTTTTCCATTGTGCGGTAATAAGCAACGCCAAAGAAAAAAATAATGAGGAAAAAAACAAATGAATTACTGTTTTCAAAACTCAAATGTACCAGCTAAATGAATTTATAAATTTGAATTTGGAATTCTTAACCAAAGAGGAGATATTTCAGATCAAAGTCGTCAGTACGACAAAACGCTAATTTCATATGTAAGGACCCAATATTAATTTATCAGTTTTAAATCAAAATAACTGGTTCTTTATAAGTTTAACTTCACCGTGTCATAGAAAAAATAATGGTCATAAAACTAAAACCCGTATATAATAAAAACTTGGAAGCAGGATAAAATAACTGTGATTTCTTTAACTCATTGACGGAATTGAAAGTCTTAGAGATATTATTTTCTCTTGCTTAAACCCTCCATCTCTGGCAATTAATTGAAGAAATCGCATTATTCGATCTGGTTCGCAAGTACTAATTTTTTTTTTGTACTGTTCTATATCACATTCTTATGCCATGTGTTAATATTGATTGTGTACTATTGATTGAAATATCCCTTGGATTTAATACCCATCATCGTAATATGTTCTGATGAGTTTTTGATGAGTTTAGCCTTCTACTTTACTGAATGTTTAAAAACAGTTTTGGCTCTGTGAAGGAACAAATTATAGGCCTACCTTCGGATGTCGAGAACATTGCCAATGAGATAAAGCACAATGTGGTTTAACGTTGCCATATGCTTTTATTTTATTTCGTTTTTGTAATTTATAAATAAATTAAAAAAATGAATGTAGTGGAAATATGTATAAACATTTAAACATACTACACTAATATCGTAACTCTTCTTTTTGCTTCGCCGTAGTTGGATAATAAAACACTCCGTATACGAGATAACTACTATATAAACGACATATTTCATTTACATTATTCTTGTTAAACTTGTTGTTTATGTTTGTATTGTATAACTATTACCTGTATAATTCATAATTTTAACATTTCTTAGAAATAATGTACACACAAGAAATTTTAGAAAATATTTACGTGAAATGTTAATAAAAACATGTTTTTGGACACGTTTCTTAAATTACGTGTGATAGTAATTCAGCTAATTTAATAAAAATGAAGTGTTCCTTGCTAAGCCCAAAACTTGAGAACGGTTGGACCGATTTGTCAATTTGAAAGTCGAGGAAAACTAAAAATACTTTTTTCTATGAGATTTTTCTTTGACCATATTTTGGCCACATTGGCCATAACTCACAAATAAAAATACATAAGAAATTGCTGAGCCACGTAACACGTGGTCGGGCATAGCAAGTAATTATATGTGAATTCAAAACTATGAAATTATTATGTATTCTAAAACATTACGTTCATCATATACATTAAGTTCATCAATCAAGGAAACGATGTATCGATAACGATGTATATATCGTTTCCTTTTCAGATCAACAGAAAATCGAGATATACAAAATTATACCTTGACGACTCTTTGAGATATTAAGTAAGCAGGTAATGACTTCAAAACCATATAGTCCAACCACTTATCTCCTACACTTT
The DNA here is from genome assembly GCA_907165235.1 of Zeuzera pyrina. NCBI lineage: Eukaryota > Metazoa > Arthropoda > Insecta > Lepidoptera > Cossidae > Zeuzera > Zeuzera pyrina. The sequence continues at coordinate 11,266,976 of OU015639.1, read as the reverse complement.
TAATTGTAATGTGAGGGAATGTTTTATGCATCTCTGTTCCACTTAAGGACGGTGTGTAGTCTCAGTGGGGACTCTTTGATAATCGAATCTTCTCACTAAATCTTCAAGCTGTTTCTCGAGACCCCAAGTTGGCCGGGGCTGCGGGTAGGGTTTCGCGCCCTTTCACGAAGCCTATCGCCTATTTCCTTCGAAAACAAAAACTATCTTGTAATCCTGGCCTTATTCTGAAAAAGAAACGGCGCGGAAGTGAAGCTATATATATATATATATATAATGCGTTAAGTAAATAGAAAGACAACAAAATATAAAATAATTTAATTACATTTGCAGTTAATGTAAATCTTGCCAATTAGTAGCGCCTGTGAGATCTGTTCGTTGAAACGCAAAAACTTATAAAATTGTGTTCAGTGGGTAGGCGTTGCGTTGGTGAAAGTAGAGATAGCTATCACTCGGTCTCGAGCAAATTTGCTATTAAAATAGCAACAGGTGTCTCAATATTTTAATAAAAATAAAAAACCTTATTTATAGGGTTAAAATTCACCAATAGTCTGCCATTGTAGCGTTCAGATACGCCATTTGAAATTTATAATCGTTTTTAGTGGATTAGTTGCAAATAACTCAATTTCACCCCAATAAATCATGAACGCGGAAGAAATCTATTGAAGGTTTCAAAAAATATTTGAATTTGAAAATAAAATTGCTATTTGAGTGTTGTGAAGACTTTAACAGTGGGATAGTCAGTACCTAACTTTCATAAATTTTTACAAACAGTCACAAACAGTCTGCAAAGTGAGATATATTATTATACTGTAATAATAAAAGCATCCACGCTGTTCTAGAGAAGAAAACGCAGATGTGCTAGTATGTTATCTTCCCTCGCAGGCCGTAAAAATTAACCAAAGAATAGGTTTTACCTATTTTTTTTTTTTTTTATTTTGTTTATTCAGGTAATCAACAGCCATTTCATTAATAATAATATACAGAAGCAAGTAATACACAAAAGGCCAATAACAGATTACCCTAACTTAGTTAATTTGTGAAAATTACAGTATTCTTTTTATTATTATTATTATCTCTTCCCTTCTTATTATTCATCCATCCATTTTCCATCGTAATCAACTTAACGGATGGCGGTCCACAACTGTTAACATTGACTACCCCTATTTTCCATTAAAATACGCCTAACCTGCCATCGAAAGCAACGCCTTGTGGATTGAAATGGATCTGCTTCAACAAATGATTCATTATAGGTGTGTGCAATGCGAGTCAAGGTTTCATTCTTTGTGTAGTTTGTACCTCTTAGAGGGACATACAGCAGCTTCGTATGACGTGTACGCCTCCGCGGAGCACAAACTGCTAGTTCGGCCACCAAGTCAGGACAGTCAATCTCAGCGCGCACTATGTCATACAAAAGCGACATATCGAGAAATGTTCTTCTATTTTTGAGGGTCATTAAGTTTTGATCTAGACACCCATTCTCGTATGACAAGTGGGAATGCGATAAGCGATAGTTTAAGTATCTGATAAATTTTCTTTGAATTTGTTCAACACGCTGAATTTGACCGCCATAACACGGAGACCAAACACAAGAACCATATTCCAATACACTTCGTACGAACGCTACGTACACATTCTTTATGCAATTGGCATTTGTGAATACGGAACATGTACGCATGACGAACCCGAGGTTTTTCAATGACCTAGAAACAATTATGTCAATATGTGGACTAAAAGAAAATTTACTATCGTAATGGATACCCAAATCTCGTATCATTTCAGTACGTGTTATAATATTGTTCCCGATAACATAATTACATGCAATGGGATGACGCCGTCTTGTAAGGGAAATTAACTGACATTTATCAATATTTACGGAGATTCTATTACGATTATAGTATTCAGTGAGACGATTTAGGTCAAGCTGAAGTAATCTAACATCGTCTACGTTTCGGATCTCTTTAAATATTTTTGTGTCATCAGCATACATCAAAAACTCGGAATGCCGAAAACACGTATATACATCATACAAATAAACACTGTAAAATAACGGACCCAGATGAGATCCCTGCGGTACACCGGAACTAATGTCTATAAAACTAGATCTGCATCCACCTCTAACTACAGCTTGACAACGGTTAGTGAGGTAAGATTCCACCCACCGCAGCAAATCGCCGTGAATCCCCAGGTTGTACAACTTGGATAAAAGAATAACGTGGTCGACGCGGTCAAATGCCTTTTCGAAGTCGGTATAAATCACATCGACTTGTCCACCAGACTCAATGCGATTCAATATAAATCTAGAGAAAGAGACTAAGTTCGTGGTAGAAGCCACGTGGTACCACGAACTTAGTCTCTTTCTCTAGATTTATATTGAATCGCATTAACTTATTGACTGTAATTTGTGCTGACGTGCACGAAGAAGTGAAAACTCATAATAGTCGCGTTTATTATTAAATCTTTTCCACCGCCTGTGAGCTCTATTCTTCTCCTGAATAACTCGAAGTAAGGATTGAGAATACCATACGGGATATTTGCCTCTTTCATAGACAGTTTTCTTTGGCACATATTTATCAATACACGCTTCAATGCGTTTATAAAGGTAACAAACACATTCATCAGTGTTTCTCTCGGCAAATTCAGTATCCCAATCAATGTTATTAAGAAACGTATTGATGGAGTTGTAATCCGCTAGACTGAATTGAAGTTTTTTATACGAAGTTCGCTTTGGGGGTGATAGAATAATATTAGAGGCATCAATGTGCAGTGAAGGATGAAATACATCTTCTTTCACTAATGGAAAATCACTTTTGGTTACCTCGATCTCAAAAGTACTAAATAACAAATCTAAAATGTTATCGTATTTATTAGACAATAGATTGTACTGGGAGAAACCATGCAATTGAAGCAGATCAATTAGTTCCCTAGCAATTACTTGAGTCGCCAGGGAACCTCCGCTGCCGTAAGTTAATCCTCCATGCAACCAATTCACAAACGGCAAATTAAAATCTCCTGCTATTAAATAGTTATCTAACGAGGTAGACGGGATAATAGATGTAAATAAATCAAAGAAACGTTTTAAGTCTAAGTGCTGATTCAGGCTACCAGGAATATAGGTTACTATAATATGAAGATCATTATTCAACCCGAGAGTTTTATAAGGAATAGTTACTGCCAAGGTCTCAGTAGGCGAGCACGACCACTCACTCCAAATAGTTGCACCGAACTCGCGTTTCACGCATACCAAAACCCCACCACCGATGGATTTACCAGTAGCCATAAAATCCCTGTCTAAGCGAAAAACATCATATCGGTCGTCACAAAATTCAGTATTGAGTATTCCCTCGCACAACCAAGTCTCCACGATAATAATTATGTCATAATTATTAGCTAATATATTTTGATAAAATACGTGTGTTTTAGTTCGTAAACCACGAATATTTTGAAAATATATTTGTAGTTTATCCATCATGAATATGTAATAAAATAAACAAGCTTAATAAATGAAATCAAAAAAAATTTTTTTTTTTTTTTTTTTTTTAAATCCATTATGCATACACAAGCTGCATTGGTACTAGCATACACAAATGAAAACACACTTACGTACAGAAATTTATACCTCCACAAACATTCGTACTCATTCATATAAATATTAATACTTACAAATCTGTACATAAACAAACGCAAAAAATACGCATATTTGAAGCACTCCAATACACTACATTTTCTGTACTTAAATAGGTACCGAGACGGACACATATCCTGATATTGATACAAATACATTATGTTTACAACTTTCCTCATAATATACTCGTATATATACACCTGCCTACAGATGCTCACACAAACGTGCCCACTTATCCACAGGTACTCACATTTACAAGGAGGCGTACATATAACGTCATATTTGCACTCGCATATACATACAGTAACACAGACATAATATAGACCTATAATACACATAGACACACCCATAATACACTTCGTCACAGAAAGATTCATGCGCATACATACGAATCTACCTACACCAATATAGTATCGACCTTCGGCATATATACTTCGACTTATAAAATGGTCAATATTACTTCTCACAAACACACCCACAAAATAATTTACAGAGAGTGTATCCAGAATGTATGCTCGAGTTTCCTCACATTTATTATAAAAGAAAAAAGTCTCAAACAAATTTACATAGAAAGATACGATTAATATATACTTGGGTGAACATAATATAACAAGAGCTTGCAGAAATAACATTAAAATTAATAGTCGAGAAAAAATGTTAACGTTAATACACGGATGAGCCCACACTTGGACCAAGAAGATGTAATTATAAATTAAAATAATATTTAGTTTAGTATATACGCGGACACATCCTAAGTAACGCATTGAGACCATAATCAAATTGTAAGAAAAGATATACTCGTAAAGTTTGTGAGCAAGACTATAATCAGAATTAAGTATACCGAAATACACTACACCTTTACCAATTAATAAATGAACCAACCACAATAAAATTAAACTTAAAATAAATACCGACATGTGAGTCAGAATACTATGTTGTTGAGCCACGATATAAGTTAGATAAGGAAGATAGTTGCCAAATATCAAAACCAAAGAACAGTACGCATCCGATGGCAGGCCACACTTCACAAAAAGGATAATATAACAATTCTTAGCAATATACAAGTTTTCATCACGCTGCGTCACGAGCAGAGTAGACAGAAAGAGCTGGACGCTAATAGTAACAGCTGTGATGTTTTGATAATCGCAATGTTTACATTTGTATTCACAAAAAGAACGAAAAAAATTTGGAAGTAATATTAATAAAATATTTGACGGTGTATTACAAATTCTATGGCTAAGAGTTTTATAAACAGAGCATAGGGTACCAAGATTAAACCATATTATTGATATCTGATAAAAGTAACACGAAAAAACGAACAAAATCACGGGATGATTATTATATACACCTATAACACTACTCAATCTATATCTACCCACGTTCACTTCTACATAGTAATAATAGAATATACTTATAATTAGACTTAATGGATTTAATACACTGTTCCTGTCTATGAGGCCATAATACATCAATAACAGAGTAGTTTTAATACGTAGGAATGATATTGTATAAGAAAAATAATTTGAAGCATACAAAATAATAGAACATTTTTTATAGTGAAAACTTATTCGCTGACATCCATCTCCGCATAAATTCACGTTAACAAAATTATGATCGTCAAATAAGTTAGAAATCAGAAACAATGTAAGTTGAACTGTAAACCGTATGTTTAGTGGTATACTGAATTCGCTCGTGAAAATTATACACATCAAAAAGTAAATTAATAAATTAAGTTCTACCGACACCCCAAGTAAATAACAACATATTATTATTAATATCGATAAACTCACAGTAAAACGAATTATGTTTATGAAATTTTGTTTAGGTCTCTTTCCGATTCTATACGCAATAATGGTGAGCCATCGTTTTTTCTCACGAAAATCCGACAGTTTCTTATCCATACATAAGAATATTTTTTCTCAGCGGCACGGTTCCTACACGCTTTATGTAACTGTTTATTTTCAGGCGTTAAATGCTCGTTAACGAATATTTTTTTCGAGTCACCAGGTATGTCAAGGTCCTTTGTGCTGATTCCGCGCGTCTTCCGCAAGCCAGCCAAAATGTTATCCTTATCAATACGTTTTCTCAATTTCACAATTATCGATCGAACACGACCGTTATTTGGTTTCATTGGTTGAACTCTGTTTACATATTCAATATCACACGAGGTCAAGGATACACCAGCGTGTTTAGCAATTCTGACAACAGTATCTTCAAGCTGCTCGTTTCGAAATTCCGGTAGGTTGGATATTTCAAGGTTTAAAAATCTCGAAAACTGCTGTTGCTTCTGAAATTCTTGTGCCAACCTATCAAACATCAATCTAAGATTAGCATTGTCGGATTGCAAGTTTTCAATCACAGATACCGATGCACTGAGGTTGTTTATTCTCTTTTCCATATCACTCTGTTCATTCATAACATATTGAATAGAGTTTTTAATATCGGTAATTTCCTTTAAAGTATTTTTATATTCTGATTTTAGTTCCGTAAAGGAAGACCTCAACTCCGATTTAAGCTCTGTAAACATATTATAAATTTCCTCCTTGAACTCCTTCATGATGACTGACATATTCTCTTCAGGCTGCTTTCTTTTACGCAGAGGAGCGCCTTTAGTGGCTGCAGATTCGGTTCTGCGGCCGACAGAAAGCTCGGGGTTAGAGGCGAAGTGTTCATTAGGGGAGCGTAACATTTTGATTTTACTTATTGTTATATTATACGATATCACTATGCTCCTACACCACAAAAGGGTGTTAAGACTTGATTTTTAAAAATTGTGTAGGTACACGACACATAAACTTTAAGAAATTCAGTGAACCAAATTGAACCTTATCATGAACACTGATAACGAAAATATATAGGTGATAGACATGTCAGTCCATCACCTATTACTATTCATTCCAATTTGCAACCCATAAACCGTATTCTTATACTCTAATTCACGGAAAAGAGATTTTTCATTTCGAAACGTACACTGATTAAAAATCGCGTCATGACCTAGATGGCGCAGTGGTTCAAACGTTAACCCTAGCGCGGAAGGTTCCGGGTTCGATTCCCAGTCGGTTCATTGTAGAAAAGATACACTTTTCTAGATTGTTTCGAGTCTGGGTGTATAGGCAGAGACGCCCCGAGCAATCGTCATCTGGTTTTCATAGCACAGGGAAAATTCTAGTTTGAGATCAGATGATTGGTGTGTATTGTTTAAAATAAAAAAAATATAAACTATTTTATCCAAGACTACCCGTTGCCCGCGTGGAATATAAAAAGTAGCGTATATGTACATCTCTAGGGCTTAATCTATCTCCATTCTAAAGTTGATAAAAATCGGTCCTGTGGTTCAGCCGTGAAAGCCGCCCAGACAGATAGACTTATTTATAATATTAGTATGGATGAAGTCATATTCTGAATACAGTCGTTTCTGCATGTGTATTTGCTGTTTTTTTTTAATGTTGTAATGTTATTATATTCTAAAATGCTGTTCAAAATATTACCTGAGCTTTTTGTTGGTTCCTCTCAGCGGAAGTTTTCTTTATGTTCGATATTTAAAATAGGTAGGTAGGTAGGTATATTTGATGTTTAAAAGTACTGAGTTTACTTTAATAAACTGATTTGTCTTTGACGAGTACCAGGGTGTGATTTTGTATACATTTGTATTTTCTATATTTCTCTTTTTATTTTATATTCTCTCTCGTTGAGATCAGCATAGAAATAAAACTCATGTTTTCATAACATTTATTAAAAATTAGGTTTTCCTCGCCTCCTTTGTTCAATTTGCATGGTATGTGCTACTCTCTAAAACTTACGCTTAAGTTTTTCCTTTTTATTGATTTTTCCTTATTTTAATAAAGCAAAAGACCTTTCGCTTTTGGTTAAGACTTATAGAACGAGTTCAGCACTACTTGATTAGCATCAGACGCTGGCCTTGCACTAATCTTTAATGACTAATTAATTACTATGTTTACATTAAAATTACATACATATAATAATTACCTTAGAAAATATTAAATATCTTAAAAAATGTTAAATATCATAGAAAAATAAATATATACAATAGAAACACGATACATAAAATATTTTACACGAGTAATTATGAACTCCAAGATTCATAAACAACAGTTCGATTGTTTCAAACCATTAGTAAAGAAAAGACTCGGCAACTGAAGTAAAGTAAAATTTAAAATAAATTATAAGATAATGTAAAATAAAAAGACGGAAATGTCAAAAGCACTCGCATACCTAGGCGAAAATGTGTGAGGAGAATGATGAGATTTGAGGAAGCGAAAGATGTGTGTAAGGACCGCGACTCCTGGCGCTCCGTCCTCTCTGACTACCCCGTTGGGGATACAGCGTGAAGATATGTTATGTTATGGTATGGACAGTCGGTTCCGCGTCATATATGACTTGGGGGTCCAAGTCATATATGACGCGGAACCGACTGTCCTTGGAGCAAATGACATAATATGGAGTCGAGACCAAGTTCAAGCTGGCGTAATATACTTAGTGATCAACTGGTAAATGAAATGACGCGTACTTTTGTAGATTCTTCCTACTACCAAATCCGTTTGGTTTAGTGAGGACTCTATAAAGCAAATTAATTTCATAAAATATACAGGGTTAATTGAAAAATACTAATAATCTCTTAGTGCAAAATTCCTGAGTCATCATAGCTAACAACTTTTATTCTATAACTTTTTTCAAAACTTAATAATATATTGGGTTACCAAAAACATTTTTTAAGTTTTCTTGTACTGTCGTAATTACTCTTAATTAAGTGCAACCACATCACCTGCGGCGTCACGATATCGCCCCCGCTCCCCGTTGTCGGTGCGCCGCTTTACCAACCGAGCAGACTAGGTGCAATTTTCAGAAATATTTAACATATTTTTATTTTTGTATGAAGAATAAAGTTATGAACTATTAAAAGTCGTAGAACAAAAGTTATTGGAGACAACGTTAAAAATGGATTGCTAAGAGTCGGGAGGCATAAGATTTAAGCTTTCCAGTACATTTCAAATATGGCCTCATATTTCAAGATTTTTAAATTTCAAATTAATGAGAGGAATAGTCTGGTTGAGTTTGTGTATCCAATTCACCTCCTTCTTAATTCTTATTTCAATACTGAAAATTGTTAACTAGTGAACAAAATATAGATTCACAAGATGTATTGTTGCGCCTGAAGTTTCTAGAAAATTCAAAAATAGAACAGACGGACCATAGACAGACATTGTGTGACTCTGTAGGGATTCATTTTTTTTTCTTATATATATGGAACCTTAAAAAGATTATTACCAGCATATGATGACAGTGATTGATACTAATATTCTATGCTTATATGAATGTTAACTCTCTTCTCTATCAATGATTGGTGTGTCGATGTCGTTATACAGATTAAACGACGTCACCAACTCTGCAGACTATTTATATACCATCTATGTTACGTATCTATACAGTCAGTAATAAAGTTATAATGTAAATATAACATAATTGCATCTTAATATCAATAACGCGACTTGTAAACATTACTCGTACACAAACTGTTCAGTAACCTTTTACCTACATTTGTACTTCTAATTATTAAAGTTTATTTTTTTAAATATACGTAAATTTATAAATAATTTGTGAACTTTATTTTTAATACATGCTTACATATCCTCACGCTGTATTCCTAACGGAGTAGTCAGAGAGTTATTTGTTTACATATATGTATATTGTTTAAAGGTTTCCAGTAAATTTCTGCCCACAGTCAAAATATAAGAATAATCTTTAGTTTTTAATGCAATAAATAAGTAATCTTCAGTTAATTATCTACAAAAACCGTGTGACCCCAAACTAAACATTAGGCTTATATTACAGGGCACCCAGGTACATGAATCAAATGCATTTACTCGCTTTCGGAATATTGTACTCGTATTTTAAGGCGCTTCCCCTAGTCAAATACTGTTATTTTTGTTAGATTTAGAACTCTCTTCTCGTTATTTGAAAAAATATAAAAAATAATAAATCTATAGTAATGATCTTCAACATTTTAAAAATAGTTTTGCCGTCTCATATTTTTCATTTATATATAAAATACATACAAAATCTGGATTCAAAAGAAAGCTCAAAAATTTGAAATACGTGCCTCTACTTCATAAGTAGAAGTTATATTTGCTTGCAATGAATAATAATGATAAATGATAAATGAATAACGAATGAAACCACTTTGTAAACATTATTTACTTTTTATTGTATAAATAAATGACAAGAATAGGCACAATAGCATTTTAAGTCTTACTTTCACACACAAAAATTCACAAATAAATTAAACACGTATATACAAACAATAACATCTCGTGATACACGATACTATTAACACAAATCGCTAAAAAATATAAATTATAAATTAAACGAAAATAAAATACATTAAAGAGATCTGCTTAAAAACAAATATATATCTATCTAAAAAAAAACAATACAAAAACAAAAATAAATAAAAATTAATAAACATTATTGAAATTGGTGGGAGTTGAACTTGAACGTAATCACAGAAAATAAAATTAAAATAAAAAACATATGAAAAATCTATGTCTATGTAAAATAAATAAATAAAATATAGCTACTTATTATATAATAGTTAAAATATAATACTCTCAAATAAAATATTAATGTATCATATATATCATACTATACACTCTCTAATACCGTAAAATATTATCACAATAATTAAACTATATACGATTTGAAGATTAAGAAGATTCCTTTTCAGTCAGATTATTACAGAAATTTTACTAAAATGACTGAAAAGAAAAGAAAACGCAAAAAAAACACATTCTAACAATCATGCATACTATTATAAATAAATACAATAAATAAATAATTTAAATAAATACGATTTCGTTACTGACTCAGGTAAAACGCGTATTTTTGGTGAACGAATGGATTCTGTTTCTAATTATTATAGCCCGAATAAGCCAGACTGTTTCCATCTTTCCTAGAACGGGACCAGCCACCAGACCATCCTTGGTCCCATCCATGGCCGTGGCCATGTCCATGTTCCTCATATGGAACCCAAGCATGTTCTTCTTCATGATGCTGATGTTTTTTAGCCAGCAACGCCTTGATAATTGCGATAACTTTGGCGATGAACGCAATTTTGGCGAGTAAGGCCAATTTGTACAATGACGCGGCGATAACTCCCAAGAAGAGTACAACTAAAGCAATGGCTTTGACTTTTGCTAGAAGAGCGAGAGGTAGTAACATTTTCAATTTCTTTTTGATTTCCTTCTTTTTCTTGTCACGTCCTTCTTCAACTGTAAATAAAATGTTAGTACAATAAATAAAAAATATTAATAGATTGGTTATTTTAATTATAAGCATCAGTAAAAAACCAATGCGCAAAAATAAATAAACTAAACCAAACCAAAATAAACCCATTGAGGAAATCATTAAATAATGTATTCCTTATTGGATTTAAAAAATATGGAACTTGCATATAATTTTCTGAGATCTCCTCAGAAAAAAATATTTTATCTTATAATCTACTTAATTGTATTTAACACGTTATTATTAATAATTTTTCCAACGATATATTCCTAAATTTAATTTCAAAATTGCTTTACATTAAACAATTTTTATCACAAAGTTATTTTAGAATTATATTCATTATCTAAATCGTTAATATTCATTGATAATTGTTCCCTTATGCTTAGTTATTAAGAAAATTGAGAGACTTGCCATCACCAATAGCCCGGGATTCACTTTCATCTGAAACACCATAGCTCAGTTCTAATTCACTGTTCTGAAACAAATCTGACGTGCTCTCCCATAGTCTCTCTGAGACCTGTTGTTTTCTTTCTGCAAGATCTGAAGACAGCGGCTCCAGACTTCTTACTTTTTTAGGGACGTTGGTGATGAGTGTGACTCCTTCAATAATTTTGAGTTCGCGTGCATTTCCTAGTCTCTCGGTTGCTCTAAGTGCGTGTTCCTAGAAGAAAGAATTTTATTCGTAAATAAGTTTCAAGGTTACTAAGTTAAATGCACAAAATGTGTTACAACTTTATTCAGATGTATGTTGTATCTGAATAAATAAGTAATAAGTAATATTACTTAGCAATATAACTAAGTAATATTAACTTAGCAATTAAACTAAGTTTGTTGAGAGAATAGTAGTCACAGAACTATTTCATTTCAAAAACCAATTCGTTCTATGAAATCATTTTTTACAATTGAATAATTCAATCACTTGTCATTTTCAAATTCAATTTTCCATTATATTATTATTATGCGTAAGTATTTGATCTAGACTACTCCCTTCATGTACGACACAGTCTAATAACTCAATTTTATAAAATTTTTAGACTTATCTAGCAATATTTGCCGGCCGGTATAAGCCATTTTACTATTTTATAAATCGTCACAACACATTTATTTCCATGTAAATTTTTGAACCGTAGTCATTTATATACCGTAGACATTTTCAAAATAAATCCAAGAGAAGTTGAAACGTCCAATCACTGAGACACTGAACATACCTTCAAACACAAACTCAAATCACTATTCATGCAGTTCACAAAATTGGAGACCACTAGTCGCACTACTGATTCATCTTGAGCCACTGGTCCACAATATACCACGGCAAGCACACTCAAAATTAACACAAAAAACTTCATTTTTTTTGGAAAGGCACGAGCTTTACCGGAACCGATCGCACTATGATGTTTGGTTGATAGGTCAAGAGTTTTTTATCCAAATTGCCCCCACTTCGAAGTTTACCAAAATTTACATTTAATACTCATAGATACCATATCGAAACGTAAAAGACTATAGTGTGTGACACAGATACTTTTATACATAAATATTAATTTTGTTGTAGATAGCCACGGTTCTTTATGTCGTATGTGATAGGTTTATGCAATAGATACATGTCGTTTCAATCTTGAAAGTATTTTTCAATTATCAAAAATTAAATTGAAGTGTAATAGAATGCTATCCACATAGTTTTTAGAATCATTTACGTACAAATATTTCCAATAAAAAAGTTGCTAGTTCAATTCTTCTGTAGAATCGATATGATATTTTGTAGGAAACTTGGCGAATATAATAATTCCATATTTATTCATTTATAATATTTAAATTGATCTCTATTGCATGGTTTAAAACTTCTCTACTTTTTAATGTAAGAAAGGAGATATTGTTATAAAATTTACAATTGGTAAAATAACAAAGGTTGTTATAATAAATATTATTGAATAATATTAATTCGGGATTAAATTAATTAAATGAAAAAATAAATCTCTTAAAAAAAGTCGTCGTTTTATTTGTTGAATATTTAAATATTAAATACTGAGGTACTTGTACATGGCAACCACGGTCATTTCAAACACAACAGAAAAGTTTCAGACACACAAATAAATACACGCACACACTCATATCGATTGGATATCCTTATTTCGTCAATTGACCAGCATAGGCTAATGATTGCGCGTCATTTGCTTTCCTGCTCCAACCCTGGGCGGGCTCATAGGAATAACCAGGATGCTCATCGTGATGATGTGGAGAAGCATAGGAAATTGAAGAACCATGAGAGTTATTCTTGTTCAATAATTTTCTGATAAGGGTGAAAGCGTTCATTGCAAACGCAATTTTGCCTAGGAAGACAGCCTTCACAGCAACGAAGGCAATGATACCAAGGAATAGTGGTACCAGAGCAGCAAGTTTCAGCTTCAGAAGAAGAAGAATTGGAAGAAGTTGTTTAATCTTCTTCTTTTTCTTACCTCGAGCTGAAAAATAAACACCAAAACATGATTGAAATGATACGCAAATGTTTAATCTAACTTGTTTAAGGCTTAGTTTAAATCGAATTTATTTTGTTTAATCTAATCGATAAATTAATCGATTCATGTATGATGTCAAATGTCTATATATGCATGATTTTTGAAGGAAAACGACATGAATTTATTTAATACTATTGCATAATTAACGTAGTTAAAAGAAATTTGTAAAAAGAAGTTATTCTCTATATTACAACAATCTCATAAACTTGAAAAGATAATTAACTACTACCAGTTATCTATGATATTATATTTGAAAGTGTTATTGAATTCACTGTTAGGTTAACAATGACCAAAACATTAAAAATCTATGTCCATAAAACTCATTCATTGTTACGCACGAATCTCGTAATACGTATGACTTTGTCACAATGCACATAGCAACAACATAATAGTCTCTTTCAAAGCCACTTCGACATGCTCTATTGTTTATTGTGCGTATGCAAAAATGTTTAGGAGTGAAAGCTCGTCTTCGTCTCAAACAATACACGTCATTATAAGGCTCGGTTAAAGGGTTCCATAATATATGGGATACGGTTTCTTAAAGTAAATCTTTCGTGATTTAAAAGTTGAACTTTTAATATATCTTTATAAATAACAAAATCCAACTAATTGTAATATTTATGTTTATAGTGACATTATAAATTACCTTCTTCGTCTAAATCCCTAGATTCACTCTCTGGATCGGATAAACGTAACTGCAGTACGTGATTATCCAAAAAATCTCCAATGTTGTTAGCTATTCTTTCTTCAAGCTGAGATTCCCTGGTTTTGGGATCCTCAGCTAATGGCTCGTAGCTTCGTGCAGACCTTGCTGAACCAGTATTTATCAAGTTCATGCCATCTAAGATGCTTATATCTTTCGAAATTGCTAGCTTCTCCGTAAATTTGAGTGCTTTTTCCTGAAAATGAAATGATTAAGAAATAACATGAAAAACAATTGCGTGTGTAACACATTAACTGACGTAATAATATTGATAAAACTTGGTAATCTATTTTAATGAAATGTCAAAGCCAAAATTTACTCGTTAATTTTCTGAATGTATTTTACATAATTGAAGCAAACTATGCATTAGTTCGATATTAGCTTTTAGTAACAGCAAGTACTTGCATTACGACATCTGAGAGCTTTTTGCATTTCTATAAAAATGAATTTTTGATTTAAAACCATTGTAATGTCATTATATCTTGAAATTCAAGTAAAACTGTCACTACAAACTGACAATGGACTCCAGATATTATGTATTTCATCATTTTTATTTTACAGTTTTTAACACATCACATCACACTTTCTATAGCGGCACATTCACGAAATTTCGTAATCACCTTCAGACATAATGAAGTGTCATTTTCAATACATTCCGATACGGCAACGACAACATTTTCAGCGATACCATTTTCGTGCACTGGATTGCAATTCACTGATGCCAAAATGGCTAGAACCACTATTTTTTGCCACATTACTCTGATATCTTTTGGGCAGATACGTTCTTCTACTGCCAGGGCTGAGGAAGCTATGATTTTTCCCCAAAAAAGTGATGGATTTTATCCTTCGAGCCCCCACTTCGTTTTTGTCAAGGTGACGTAAAATATGTGTGTACTCTTTGACGTCGCTTGCTAACTGATGGCCCGTGTGTGTCGTTGAAGCTGTGTAGACGTAAGGATAAATAGAAAAATAAATATTGAATGTTAGAAAGCGGAGTTTGCGTTTATGACATCCAAATACGCACTCTTACGGCGGCGTTTATGAACAATGTGCAAATGAAAAGAAAGAAAAAGTGCGATTGTTTGATTTTTCATAACTTGTTGGTCAAGTGAAAATTATGGGCGTAACCGGTACTTCATAATAAATTATTATTATTCATAATTTAAGAGACACATGCTTAACTATTTACTAAAACATAGAAATATATTTGTGACTAATTGTCATGTGAATATCACTGCTAAAGTCGTGATAAAACTAATAAATGAAATGCTTTGCTCATTATCGCATGAAAACATCCTAATTTTGTATGTAGCTATTTGTTAATTCTTTATATTTCGAGGTCACGATGCTCTATAAGTCAAAACCGGAAAGGTAGTATCGATGACCCCGAAATCGAACTTTCTGTCTCATTGCGTTTCTATGATTTTACTTTTTTTAATTATTTAAATATCATATTTTATATTAACGACTATATACATACATATTATGCTAATAAAAGTTACTTTCATAATGATATGGATAAAAAGACAAATGACAGCTACTATTTACTAGCAACCTTTAGGCTTGGTTCACATTATTGCCATTCTTTTCTTTTCTAAATTTACTTCCGTGTACCTCTAATGTACTTGGTGAATTGTTATTTTCTCGATAATAATATTTTGTCTGAAAGATACCATTATGAATAAAGCTTTAGATTTATCTTATATTTCTACTTTACTAATCGTTTTTATAGTAAACTGTTATGTTGAATAATAAATTAAACGTACATTTCGTAATACATGAGTAATATTTCATATGACATATTGCAAGAAAGCTGTATTATTCTTTATTCGCTTAGTAGATAAAATTTATTTAAACACACAGATATAACATATTTTTTCTGATTTCTGATTCTGACTTTCACTATCGATTTGGTGACAGTAGCTCAGAGAATAATACTTGTTTAAATTTCTAAGCAAAATTGAAAAAAATATTTTCTGTTGATTTTGAATCCAACAAGTAGTCTAATATTTTGTAAAAAGAAACATTCATCACGGAGAGTGGAGATTTATTTAAGTGCCTATGGACTAACCTGAACTGTGTAGGCCAAACAAAATTAGTTTTCGCTATAGTGCCCTCGACTTGGTTAGGTGCAGGCGCAAGCACAGACAGCCTCATGATATT
Source organism: Zeuzera pyrina (assembly GCA_907165235.1). Lineage (NCBI taxonomy): Eukaryota > Metazoa > Arthropoda > Insecta > Lepidoptera > Cossidae > Zeuzera > Zeuzera pyrina. The sequence continues at coordinate 11,250,679 of OU015639.1, read as the reverse complement.
AGCGAGATAATCTAGATAATAATGTGTTTTAGATTATTATCTCTTATGTATAACTCAAGTGATTACTATTTCAACAAGCATACGTATTTTTTGATCTTCTCTGATAACATTATGCCGAGAAGGAAACCAGATTTATGTAGACGACAACATCATTTTGGACAAAATTAAAAGAAGAGGTCATCGAACTGTTTTACACAGATAAATAAAAGGTTTCAAATAAAAGATGTATAGAGCTACAGTATCGTTATGTGCCAGCCGAGGAGAAAAAGAGAAATATACAACGTTCCAGCTGTTTATTTTCCAACGCAATTTGTGTAAGTCGGAATGGGGTGGAAATATATAAAATAAAATAATATAGACGAACATTTTTGCTTGCTATCAGTGAATAATACAAACCTAGCACTATCTGGTTTCATTTTGTTATCCGTGAGTAGGTACAAGTACTTATTGCAAGAAGCAGCGTCAAGGTAGAATATTGTTGCGCCTTGTTTCTTTATGCAGCCGATTAAGAAATGATATAAAGTTTCAAATATGTGTGTAGGTAGATTCCAAAGCTGCAGTGTTTACCTGCAGTAGCTTTAGCCTTTACAATACGAAGCATAAAACTTGTCTGAACCAAGCAGACAACTTTTTAGAAGATTTACATCTCCACACGTGATGATGAATTGCTGACCTTGCTAACCTTCATACACAGTATGAATAAATGTTAGCGGCTAATGTTAAATAAACATCTTAAAAGCTCACGTCATTGCACTGACCCAGTGTTATTATAAAACGATTAAATAATTGAGCTCGAGTATGCATCAATTGTTACAGCTGACTGATGTAACTGCGGATGTGTTCCACTGTGTTTGGTGAAAGTTGATGCGTGACTGTTTCGTGAATTTGCTTGATTCACGACTTTGCTTATATCTGGATTGCACATCTGCCATTTTGAAAAAGTTAGCGTTCTCGTGTTAGAATCAAGTTAAAACAGTTTTTGACATGTTTATCGATATAACTTTCGTAATATTTCGTAGAGATTTTTTCTTTGCCTTTTTTAAATATGAGAATTATCTTTTTGAACAAGACATTATTGAATTTTTAACTACAAATAAAAAAAGACAAATACTTATAAGCAATTTAAAATACTTGATGGAAAACAAATAACTACGTAAATGTCGAGATTGAAGTCTCATACTTTTCTATATCTTACCTTAACTCAAACTCAACTCAACCTCAAGATTATTGGAACTTTATTTGTATCAATTTAAACTTATAAAAGCTTTTACGCAATTGCTAATTCTTAATTGAAAACTAACATAATTAAATGGGCCCATTTATGGTGAAATAATCTCAGTAAAAACGCGTACTAGATTCATGAATTTATTGAATGAATGAATTGATTTGTTAAATAATTTTTAGGTAATATGAAGAGTAGTCGAAAATGCGATTTGATTTGATGATTGAAGAATGAAACAAAAATATAAATATAAAATATACAAAATATACAATAAAAAAAATAAAAAAATAAAAATTATACAAAAACAAATATATAGATTTAAAACTTGACCGCAAAAGAAGATGATCATAATGCATTTGTGAATAATTTTAGTTTAGATAGTTCGAAGAGTGTATTACACGTACCGTGGTCCTTACTACATAATACCAGAAGATAGAATCTGTGAATAAAAGTCGACATTCCATTGCGAAGAAAGTGGCTTACAATGAGTAAAACGCATTTGGCATATAGGTGCCTTGTGACCTTGAAACGAACGGGACTTTTGTAGCTATAGACACACACGGTGTTTTTGAGAATCGAACATAACGTACTGCTGAATATTTATTTGAAAGTTCGGACGTAAAGCCGAACTATAATATAAGTTCTTAGAACATCGCCTATTCAATTGAATCACAAATAAATAAGTACTCTTAAAAGGTGCAGTTTTAACTATTTTGACTATTTGACATTATATCAAAAGAGATTTTTGCTAAACTAAATGACATTTTTCTAATGGCATAGCTAACTGGAGCCGTCGACACGATGTCGAGATATGCTGCTATACTGTAGTGTCGCGTGCATCATTTTATGGGGTGAGTGTTGAGGTTGTTTGCTGGAAACTGGTACGCTAGGTGGTGCAGCAGCCGGATACCTGATACGTATCATTACGTACTTAAAGAGTTGACGATATTATTGAAGCATGGAAGAACTCTGAGACAATTATTTCACTGAAATATTTATCACATAACCTAGATTAATCAGGAACTTAATATTATCACTTCCTTAAAACGAACTCTTTAGAGAATGTATAACCTAGTGATTTTTTGTAGTGAGAGTAAGGACAACATCTAACTTCTTTTTGATATCCGTAAATTTTTGCATTAAATGTAATAGTTTTATTGACACCAGAAAATGGCATCCACTAGTGACAGTAGCTTTCCTATTGGAGTAGCCGCTAACGCGTTGACTACTAGGTTTTACGAAGTTCAAAAATCGCCCAGTGTGTAAAGACATTAACGCGTTGGGTGTGGCATGTTAACACAAGAACTTTCGCGATGCTTTAAGCCGCACCTACAGGTAGCGGTACGTTGCGTTTGTAAAGATAACGTGGGCAGGTAAGTTACGTATTGTCTCCCTGTACATTATAATGTAAGTAACTATTGAAAGGTTTTCAGAAGGCAATACTTTAAGTAAAAGTGAAATAAGTCTGAATATTTTTCTTAATTGGAATTCGTCTTCATAAATATTAAGATTCCTATATATTTAATTAAACGACCAATCAAATAAAGTAGGTTGATAATTGTTTTTTTTGTTTTTAGGCCTTGATCGTTTAGTTTCTATGCTAGTCTGGAAATGCAAGAAAAATAGAACTTGCCACATTTTAGTTTTCTCAGGCAGGTAGGTAGCAGGCAAGTAGGTTGTATTTAATACATTTTTTGTAATAAATCAGTGCGAAACACGCAAAGTTCAGGAGAGTATAACCTAATGGTTATACTCTCCTGAGCTTCTCCTGAGCACTCAAATTCTTTGGTAAATAAGAAATATTTTATCTCACGTTGCTTGCTTCATGGGGAATTAAAAAAATGAGTCAAGTGGTAGGGTTTACGAGGCACTGATGTGCCTTTCTTGGTACGTAGGAGAAATCTGAACAAATATATTATCCAGTACCTTAGAGAGATAAGGTTATGTGGGGCTTTTACCCACAAAAACTTCTGCGGCGGTCGTGCTTGACGCGTTATCGAGGGGCTCAGTGGTCTCTTACAGATCGCACCGGAAACCATCTCAGCGCTACACCGAGGCACTTCTCAGAGGAACAGTTGCAGAATCCCTCCTGCACCCTCGCAGTGCTACGACAGCGCTGACGTCTTCACACAAGGGTCACGTGGATTGGTGTTGGGTACTGGAGCCTCCACTCTGATCGGCCGCGACCCTACAGGCCGTCCTAGTCGCCTCTTACAGGCGAAAAATACCGTAGCTTTTTTCTCTGAAGAAACTGATATAACTAGGCAATGCGCTAGTAATCTGACATTATCTGATTGTAAGCCAAGACTTACAACCCTAAATGCTTTTTGCTGGGTATGGCATTATAATATGATTTTACTAGCTGTTGCCCGCGACTTCACAATATCTTTATAAATTATATAGCCTATGTGTTATTCTAGTACGTAGATTATATTACTGTAAAATTTCATGAAAATTCTTTCATGAAAATCCTCGCTAACTTTCGCGTTTGCGTTAACTTTTAATTAAAAATGGTCTAATATTGCATCTTGCTCATGAAAATCAACAATATTATTAAAATAATATTTAATTACTAAAACTTTCGTGAGACATTATTAACAAACTAATTATTTAATACCGCTATACTCACGTCCAATCGGTATAGGTACCGACTAGTTTCGGACCTATTGAAGGTCCGTCATCAGAGTGAGTGGGATGAGTTCGGATTAGGAAACTAGTCGGTACCTATACCGATTGGACGTGAGTATAGCCGTATTCAAGTAATATTATTTTAGAGTTCCATATTTTAAAAGTAAGTTCTTCTGTTAATATCGATTTTCTCAGAAACTATGTTACGTATTGTGGTTGTATGTATAAGTCTTGTTAACCAACACACATATTAAGTATATTGTACTGTTAACACTGTCAAATACTCAAAAGAAAGTTATAAAAAGAGCATATTGGTAAGAACATACAAGATCATTCAAACTCCCCTCTCCCCCGATTCTCCGAACTATTGGGTCTAGAGTTTCAAAAATGTTACAATTGTTTTCAAATTTGTTACAAATGTTACAATTTCTATAGATATAGAACCTAGTGTCTAAAAGTGAGCTTTAGCTGCTCTTTGCCAAGAATAAATATTTTACAAAATAGGTACATACATAAAAGAATTTAAAAACTGTATGTCCAAATAAAATTCATAACCAACACGTTAATTAACAATCTATAAAGATAAAGGAGAGTTAGGTGAGGATGCCTTTATGTGACGTGTAACGGCCATGTGCAGAGAGCACAGAGCAATAGTCAATCAAGAGTCCTAGGTACGAAGCCCTAGGTTTTATATCTATAGAAATTCATTTTAATAATCGAAAACTTTAATTTTATATTAACTTTCATATTAAATGGCGATTAGGATGATGAGAATCGTTAAAGATAAGAGGGGGTATTTTAACAGGTCCGGGAAGGGGTTGCTACCTAAACTATACATATTAACTGCAACTGAATCTTTGCAGTGGCGATTGCTTTTTTTTTCTTGTACAGTACATGGATTTACACATACATAATACCATTTTCTATTGGGGGTGGGCAAAGTTTCATTGCATCACAACCATTCGCAAAATCACGCTTTGACATAGTATTTTTTTCATATCACATGAAACACGTTAGTAACAATTTGCTATTCCATTGCCTTTATCAGTTGTAAAAAAAAATTGTAATAAATTGTAAAAAAAAAATTGTAAAAAATAAAAATTGTTAAAAAAGTTGTAATAAAGCTATGCTTTGGCCGCTGCATGGGAAGATATGCATTTGCCATATATCATACCACTTTTTTTTCTGTTCGAAATCAAGATAAAACAACTAATGTTACTCATGTTTTTCTTATCTTCTTATATTTGTAATTATTGCATAACATATCAGTATACACGTTAATACCATATTCTGTTTACAAAACATTTTGTTCTAACACTAAGTTGTGGCAAAATACAAAGCAGTTAATATGTTAACTGCTGTAGATAAATTACATACGGGACCACATTGTAAACACGTGAGAAGTGTGAAAATGCAAGGATTTCTACCTTCACACATCCGTTTGACTTTCCATACAAACATCCTACAGAAATAAACATTCTTTGTGGAAGTTGAATACAAAGTTGAATCTCATGTATATAATCAACCTTTATATGAGAAGATTAAGTGCTTGATTTAATTTGACTTTTTTCAGTTCTTTCTATTTTTGCTTCTTTCTTTCCGATTATACTCCGTATGGGATTTTTCCGAGGTTTGACTGAAAAATATTTCATTGAGATTTATTTGAATTACATAATAGTCTCAAGTTTTGATTTGTGTCATTAATGTAATGGATAATCAACAAGCGTTTTAATAGTATACTTATTTTAATTTTTGGTCTAAGAGTTTGATGGGGTTTTATATACTATAATATTAAAATATGAGATATAAAATGAAATGTTTCAATGACTTTTGTTAGAGAAATCATTTTTGTATTTTTTTAGGATTGTTTCTGTTTATTCAAATGTGTTTCATTTATTGTCTCGTGTTTTGTTTTTCTCGATATCTTTGATTTTTGTAGACATGTGTACTAGCCGTTACGAGCCCGCGAAAATGAAAACTTTGTACCTAACAGTAGAATTTTGTTTGAAAAATGGGAACTACAGAATTCAAAAAAATAAATGGTCTAAAACCATCTACAATCTATTCGTCACGTCAAATTGTCATAGTCCATACCGATACGGTCAGTAGTTTTGACGTGATTGGAGGACAAAGAAACTATCATCTTCATTACCTATATATAGATTAAGCTCGAAATAGTATAAAGCAAAGTCGCTGTTTTCGTCGATCTGTTTCTCCGCTAACTTCTAAACGACGCAACGGATTTTGATACAGTTTTTACTAGCATTTAGAATTTTTTTCCGGAAGGTTTATGTGTATGTGTGTAATACATGCAAATTATAGTAGAGAATTGCCAATAATTTAGAGAATTTGTAATGATGTCGTAAAAAACATATTTTTGGGGGCTTACTTTACTAATGGCTAAACTTTACGATATAGATCAAAATAAAGTACAACGGAATTGTATATCTTAAAAAGGTCTACAGAAAAGTCCATGATAGTATATAATATCTATCTCCTAAAAATAACCCACAGTAACCATTTTTATCTTTAACATATTACTAAAAAATAATATTATTTACGAAGTTATTTTAAACAATAAATATTAATACTTATCCAATTAAATACGTTAGATACGTTGTAAATTTAATGTAGATCCAAATTGCCTTACACAACCTATGATTAAAATGAATTTCTTAAAAGATATCATAGATGTAAAATTATATGGGAACAAAGGAAAAATATTGTTCCTTGAATCTCCGGGAGGTACCGAAAAAACATTTTTAATCTATAGTTATACGAAATACATCACTAACACTGTACAACCGTGCGAAGCCGGGGCAGATCGTTAGTGTTTAATAATTTGAATGTCGTGGACAAACTAAATAATTATTAAAGCACATAATAATTTTTTTAGCTTCTATTGGACATAAGCAAAATGATTACTTCAGAATATACCAAAACAAAATACGGCATCATTTTAATCAATACGCAAAGATAAGGTTGTCGTGGACAAAGATGAAGGTAATCGACCTCTTATAACAAAGTTACTGGTAACAAATTGAATGAAACTAAGTCCCGCAAAAATTCGAATAATTGAAATCATATTTTGAATACTTTATTACAATTGTAGGTAAATAGAAGTTATTGTTTGCTATTCATTCTCTGTTTGATGAAAGCTGTCTAGCGCATACTATTTAATGAAACATTAATTCTGTTCTGTATTGATGCAACTCATCAGGTGAAAGTGAAGATATTTTCCTTGCAGTCACAAATGACACGGTCGGTTTATTTTGAGAATTTGTCTACTTTTTGAAATCTCCATTGACGGTTCGTCACGCTTCAAGCATTTTAAAAATAATGATTTACTTTACTAGAGCACAATTTCGTGATATTTTATAACATTATAACATATTTTCATAAAGAAATCTAAATTAACTTTTAACGTACCATGTTAATAATAGAAAAATGTACTTAATACTCACAGACATGAATTGGTCCCCGTTCTCTCTCTAAGGAAGAAGTGCAAGCAGGCTTTGAGCAAGCGTTCTCTTTTATCATAGACTATTTTTACTATACGTGTTGATCAGAAACTAGGGTTAAAGCAGATGGATGATGTATGAAATACTCGCTTTGAAATCTGAATTGAACTAACAATTTCGTTGAACATTACCTAAATCACACAGAAATCCAAAATTCACCAATTTCACTGTACAAATATTTAAAACTCTTTCTAATAGCTATATATTACATGAATATACGGTAATCGCATATTTTATCATATATGCTGATTTTATAAAACATTAACGCTAGTTTATGCAAATAATTACCCATAATAGTAGTTTAAAAGTTATGCATATGTTACTATAGCGTCATAAATTTATTCACAAGATCAGAGGAGCCGAAAGAAGTAAGGACCGCAATACGCGCTCCATTCTCCATGACTACCCCGTTAAATACAGAGTGAGAATGTGTTACATAATAAAAAATAAAAGTCGAGAAAGGTATGTCTTATTAAAAAAAACTTGTTTAGGTGACGGGGTAACAACTAGTTTCTATTTAATTTGTCTTCTTTATCTGTAAGCCTAAAACTTATTACTGAAAATGGTGACTGAGTAATAAGTTTTGGGCTTACAGATACAGATACAGATTACACCTCAAGGTGTAATTTTGTTGCTAATTTATTCTATGTCCACCTCGATTGTGAAATGGTGTGAAGGTGTCATATACAAATATTGAAAAAAAAACGAAAAACGGGTATTAAAGAAATATAAAATGCATTAAATTTGTTTTCATTTTTATTTATTTTTTACGTGGATCCATCGTAAAATACATTTTGTCTTAACAACTTTCAACAACTTAGTATGACATTAATGATTAAAATAAATTAATAAATAAACTTCGCTCAATACCAGTAATCACATCATAACTAAAACTAAAAAAGAAAAAACCAAAAGACACAAAACATCTTTGGAACTAAAATTAAAAATATTTGGTAAAATATACTAGATTTCACTCTCAATCTTCTATAAGAAGAAAGACATGCAAATATGTATAAGTTACATAAATAGGTACTGTAAAAATGTATAGTATTACTTCGTAAAATAAAACTAAAGAAAAACTAAAATCAGTCATCACAAACTTAATATAAACTAAAAAGAAACAACAGAATAAATACTGGTACGCAACATACACACACATAATAACTGTCATACAACACATACGCACATTAAATGAAATGATTTATAAATATAACGATTATAAAGTCAATAAAAACGGTGGTTATATCAAAATAAATAAAGCAAATAATAAATATATAAATAGAGAGATATCGTAAATGAAATTTGTTTCTGAACATTAAGTGATCGAAAAGCTTATGCCATTATTACAATCAAAAATTGTTACTTCGTTCAATCGTCTTTTTTTTTCGACTAAATAACCTCTAGAATTGTAAACGGAGTTCTTGTCATTGTGAATCAATTGCAGTCTCTGGTAGGTTAACAAAATAACTAATAATTCATGTAATTCCTACGCTTGTTTTGTGTGAGCAGAATAAGCTAGATTCTGTGCATCTTGTGACCTACCCCAACCACCGCTATTTTCCCAACCATGCTCCTCATGCGCGGGTTCTGACCATCCACTACTCTTCTTCGAATCCAGAAGTTTCTTCAGAGCTCCTAAAGCGGCAGCGATAAACGCAATCTTGCCAAGAAGATAAGCCTTGAATACTGCAAAGGCGATGATGCCCAAAAATAGTGGCACAAGAGCAGCAAGCTTCAACTTAATGAGAGCAAGGATTGGAAGGAGTTTCTTCAGCTTCTTCTTCTTTTTGCCACGACCTGTGAAAGATATCACAAATCCTATTACAAATGTTGCACAATGTTGAGACCTCAAACGATGTTTTAACAATATCGCTTTGGACAAATTGCATATTATGAATTTTCTAAGTTTACATAAATCGTATTTTAAGCGTTTATGTCCCAAACCGAAAGCCTCGGCTTCATTTCTTATCCAAACAAGTTGCTTTAAATTTGAAGTCTTTTTAAACAATTATAAATAATAAAAAAGTAAATAACCGAGAGAATTACATCTTTTGTATGACCCCAGCTAAGCTGTAGACTTATACTGCAGGTGCTATAAAACTAACTAACGAGCACCTAGTAATACCCAGACTTTATGCCGACTAAAAAAAAATAGTTTTCCAAAATTGACATGTCTGGAAACCGGCTTGGAAGGCATATTCTCTACTAGTGTTCCAACAAATCAGCAGGCTACAAAAAGCATTATAACTCAGGCATTTTCTAAGATAACTATGTATGACAAAAGAGAAATCATTACTTTATATTTCCTAGACGTCCACCCACACATGTAACCACAGGAGCAAAGTCATTCATCACGCTGACACAAAGTATTGTGTGTTAGCTGCTTTTGAATTATAAAATGAAAATGTTATGTACTTCATTCGATATTTAATTATTTTATATAACTGGAATTCTAACTTTATCAGAGCTATAAAAAATTATTTCTCCCCAAATTATTTTAATAAAAACCATAAATCTTTTCAATTTCTATATATAATTGTTTTTTATACAAACATAACCTCATAAGTGAATAATGATTATCGTGGCATATAAGCCTATTAATTAAACCGGTTTGTACACAAAGTCACTAATTAATATGTCGTTTTCCACGCGCCGACACAGAAATAAGCTCTAACTAGAAACTAGTACGTGTAACGACACAGAGTCAAGCTGCGTTATTTATTATTTCAACAAGTAAACTACTAGTTCATGATCGTGTGAATAAGATTAATGATTTTAACCGCTACTCTTATATTCTACTAAATTAGTGTCAACGCTTTTAGAGATTGCACTGTTTTTAATTGTTGCCAACAGTACCTAATAATGCGCACGAAGTCATACTATTTTTTTTTTTTTAACTTTATGGCAGAGGGAGCAAACGAGCAAGCAAGTCATTTACCATATACTTTCATTCACAAGCAATCTCCATCAAATTAATAATTTAAAGTGTATATTATCTGTATGTAGAAGACTGTTAGCAAAATGATAAACATAAGCTCATGTCAATATATGCCTGTGATGTGAATATATTCAATGACTCAGTCAGCAGTCAGTTTAAATCCATGTTTTGCAAAACTATTATCTAGGTATATTACTGGTCTAACTTTAAAAACAAAAAGTCATTTTAAATTTGTCAATTGCTTCTGCAACAGTTATGGTAAGATGAGACGATCCAATTCTTAATTACAAGCCGCATGCTTTCGTATATGTATGGACTACAGATTAACAACTGAGTGATTACATTCATTATGATATATTTCGATGATGTAATTTTCTCTTAATTATTCACACGTGATTTTGTTATGTAACTATTTATTTGTTATAATTTTTGCAAATAAATAATTAGTTTATAGTAATCAGACCAAGATTAACATTTCACTCACCTTCCTCCTCAAGCGACGTATCTTCTGTAAAAGATTTCGGCATTCTCAATTGCAGAACATGGTTATCGAGGAAATCGACGACGTTATCCATAATTCTTTCTTCCACCTGAAGTTCCCTGGCTTTTGGGTCTTCAGAAAGAGGGTCGTAACTGCGTGCTGATCGTGGACTACCCGTCCTGGCAAAAATGATGCCATCTGCCACACTCAGCTCTTTTGACACCGCTAAGTTCTCTGTAAGCTTCATTGTTTTCTCCTGCGAAGTAACAAAAACGTAATTTTAGAATATATTTATTCATTAAACATAAATCTAATGTAATTTTAAAATTGTATAGTGCATAATGATTAATCTAGAGGTTTAGTTTATTTATATTTAAAATCGCAATATAATTATCATAGTTAAAATTATTTCACTGTAGTGGAGAAATATTGACAAATTATCTACATTATAATAATTAATGCAAGAATTAATTGTACTAGACACAACGTCAAAAGCAGATCAATTAGTTGAGCTCTTAAATTAATATCCGAATCGAGAGAATATTTTGATCTGGCGCAGAAAAATCCATTAATGCACGTCTTAGAAATCCCAAAGAAAAGGCACTAATCACACCACTTCACTTGATTTTCACGTCACTACACTTCACACACCTTGAGACAGAGCATTGTGTCGGTTTCCACGCAATCCCTGAGAGCCGAGATGAACCTTTCCAATACACCATCCTCTCGTGCCGTGGGCATCGCCCCGGCTAAAGCCACCGCACACAATATCACGAACGATTTCATCTTCTCGCTCGATAGCGTCAGTTCAATTGTTAAAGATGCCTGTAAGACCGACAGTTTTATTTTGTGTCCCCCCTCTTTAAATTTCCATATGTCACATACAAGCCATCAGTACATTGATGTGTGAGGGGGTATGACGAAACGCAAATACAAACATAAAGCTCAATGGTTCTGCGAACATTACAGCGTATTAACACGTCTTTGCTAGTTTTTAATGGAATATGAAAAGTGTGTTATGATGACAGATTTTAGGGTCAGTTTGTGTTTGTATGGCACTGTTTTCGTTATTTTCATAAATCGGTTTACAAGCTTAACGATTATCGATGTAGATTTAATTAAATTCGTGTTCAGTAGCTTCGAGAAATTTTATTATTTTTCATTGATTAGCTACAGTATAATACTTTTAATCCTTCAATTTTTTTTAACTAATATCTTTAAATTTTATTAATAACAAAAAAGTACGTACATACGTTAATATTTACACACTTAAAACTACACATTATCTTAAATAATAGACTTCCTCAAAGTTGCCGCTTAACCTTCAATTATATCTGGACTAAAAACCTAGCAAGGTGGCCCTTTAAATTTCGCAATACAGCTTTCTAAATGTATTCATAACTTATCACGTTTGACTGCACAACAAATAGACCATTATCTACGATCATTTGTATTCTATCGTAAACTTTTATATGTCCATTTGAAGCGAAAGTTTTGCAGTATTAGACTACGTTAATGAATTGAATGTAAACAGCAAAATTATGGTATTCTTACTTACTTCATGCCAACACTTCACTTCTGGTTCTGTCACTTTTAATCTCAGAAGGAAAGACGCGTGATGCATACAAAACTAAAGTCGTGGAAATAAATTATATAATTGTAACTTTCTTTAGTGATGATTCACGATAAATGTTTGGTGACTTAAGGATATAATATAATGCAGTAAAAGAAAATAAAACGACAATAAGAATTTCCATATTAAGAAGTAAAGAGTTAGGTACTGTTGAAAAATATGATACCCGCCTTCTATTGCACCATACATACAATCTCATAAGAGTATGTTATCGAAATTGTTTTTGAAGCCTTCTGACAATTTTACCATTTTTTTTATTTTTAGTTGATAATGGCACGTAGGTATTTTAAGTAAATAATTGCCACTACATCCTGAGAAATAGCCCAATTAATTATGGGTTCATGTCTGAAGTAATCTTATAGAGGGTTTGAACTCGAGACATTCGAATCTGATTCCACACCACAAACCAAACAACAAACAATATCAATTGTGAAAATATATCTATAAAAATACTTTGTATTTTTAGGAGTAACTTAAATACATTTCAGAAACGTTTAATTGCAAGTGTTTATCAAAGCAAACAGTATAACGTTTTATTAAAACCGTGACGTCTCATCCACTACCAAACAGAGAAGCTTAACATAATGCGATATAATTGTTCAAACATTGCGGTCTACCATAAAGGTTCTATTGACGGAGTTGCACAAACAATGACATCTGAATCGGAGAGAGTTCATTGTCCATATTCAAAGAAGTCTTAAAAGATTAGTGTGGGCTATTTTCAGAAACCGCTTTTAATTCTGTAGAGGCTAAGGTTTGAAATCGATGACAGACTGCATTAGCTTCACTGTTTTCCCAAGGAACACAGGTACGGAACCAGGAGTTCTATTCGTAGAATGTAGAAGTCAAAGAGTTTTATAACATCGAAGCTGATTACATAAACAATAACCTATACATGGTTTCAGAATCATTTTAACTTTATTTTATTATACTTCAGATACTCTGTTTAAATATTATTTTTCTGTCTATTTTATCGATTCTGCTAATAATAAAATTATAATCTTACTTTTTGCCAAGAGAATTTTTTTTACTATTGACCCAGAGGGATAGTTAGTACGTAGAATCAAATTCAAACCGGATCTATAGCATATTATTGCCTAATTAAAATCTTTACGCGGTTAGATTTCCATGCAATTTCTTGATAATTAATAATTTTCCATCATAACATTATAAGACAAATAATGTTATCAGAGTAATATAATACCATACTTACCCAAAAATATGGCTTGAACCATATCCGAACTAGAAGTCAAGCATATTACGACATGGCCAAAATCTTAGGTTAAGTTGACACGTAACGAGTAACAGTCGCTGTTAGCTTATCCTTACAGAAAACTTTGTAATGGAAATGCTATTTTAATTGATCGAAAATGCTCCTTTAGCTAATACATACGTCTACATCTCGTCAAGCTGTATTCGCAACGAAGCGACAGTCACAGTCATTATACCATATACCTCCTTCTTTCGCCTCGGCAAATCTCATTCTTCTCAGACAATTTCGCCGAGGCATGCAGTTTTCGTCAGCTAATACTCTTTAATAGGTCTTTATTGGTTACTGCAATCGCTCAATTTCGCGCTGTAGTTTTCTCAGACATTCGTTCATCACTCGTTCTTTCTGTGTGTTTGAACCGTTTAAGCATTCTTTACATAAACGTAAAATACTTTCATCAAACTGTTCATTACTTATTAGCGGTCCATGCTGATTTTCGAGGTTTGAATACATAATATATAAGCTATGTCCATCTGAAATAATATACCTTTCAAATAGCGAAAGAATTTTGCAAATAGATACAGTGGGTCCGGAGATTACCCTCCACATATAAATAAAATTACGAAATCCACTCTCTCTCTTTATAACGTTAGTATAGATTTCAAAAACACTCGCATACCTAGGCGAAATGTGTGAGGAGAATGATGAGATTTAAGGAAGCGAAAGAAGTAATATATTAAGTTATCGAATAATGTTACAAAATAGACTCTTTATAACGTCAGTATAGATTTCAAAAGCACTCGCATACTTCCTACAGAAGGGGCTGCTTATTCTGAGTAGGAGTTATTTTTGTGGCAATGTATATACATAGCCAATAGTGGAGTAGCTTACTTATTGTACCTTTTATTTTAATTATTTGCCTATATATTTTATGGTGACAAATAAATATATTTCTTTCGTTATTTTCTTTCTTTCATACCTAGGCAAAAATGTGTGAGGAGAATGATGAGATTTGACGAAGCGAAAGAAGTATGTAGAAACCGCGACGCTTGGCGCTCCGTCCTCTCTGACTACCCCGTACCCCGCAGTCGTAGTCAACGTGAAGATATGAATATATGTGTAAATTTTGTTCGCTAGATTTTCTAGTTAATTTCTATCATACCTAAATAAGTGCCTGCGTTAGAATAGACTTACAATCACTAAATAGCTTCTCGGATCGGGTCGGGTCTCGAATCGGATGAATATGTAATTGCGGATGGAAATCCTTGGGCTATTTGCAAATCCATTTACATATGTATAAGAAGCTCATTTGCGAGTTAATATCTTATTCTGGGATTATTAGTCATAGGTAGTACTTGCACGTATGGAAAAAAGAATATCGCCTTGTCGTCGCGTTATGCCTGTCTGTCTGGCTGTTTATCTGTCACGGGTGATTTATTCCATCATTTTTACACCTACCAAGCTATAATTTGGCACAGTGTTGGAATTAGAATGCTGGAAATAGAAAAGAAAATTAATACATTATACTTTAAAAAAAATTGGCTTACAATATTGACTTGGCTTAAACAAATTTCCTAGAACCCGATCACAGCGCCACCTACAGGGTTCCAATTGTAAATCTAAACCATCCAGGGACCCAATCAAACGCACATAAAGATTTCATCAAAATCGGTGTAACCGTTTAGGATGAGTTCAGTGAAATACACACGTACAGAAGTATTTATTATATTTTATATATTTATATTTATATAAGCAATGATGAGATACGCAGTATGACAGGGTTGCACAACAGTGTTATTGTAAAAATGAAGAAAGGAATGCTTAGATGGTTCGGGCACATGGAAAGAATGAGTGATGAAAGACTGACGAAGAAAATATACAGAGCGAAAGTGAGTGGTAAAAGAAGCCAAGGAAGACCAAGGCTGACTTATGAAGATCAAATAGCCAGAGTGTTAGCAGACGGAAATGTCAAAAGCACTCGCATACCTAGGCGAAAATGTGTGAGGAGAATGATGAGATTTGAGGAAGCGAAAGAGGTGTGTAAGGACCGCGACTCCTGGCGCTCCGTCCTCTCTGACTACCCCGTTGGGGATACAGCGTGAAGTTATGTTATGTTATGTTATGTTATGTTATATATTTATAACGAAAATTTTGGACACCATTTTTTTTAAATAAGACTTCAGTTCTGTTTGAAATTGCTACAGAATTATATGTCTGACACTCTGTTAGCGGGTCTTTTGTTTACCTTAACAGGCCCGTTGGTGCGATGAGTTAGTGTATATTTCTGCCTTCCAAGACGCGGTACTAAGTATTACCGGCCAGAGTAATAATCAAATGAAACTTTTATTACGGCGACGCAGTGATAAACAAATATTAATCTAAAATAGAGCTTCTGCGCCCATACATTCTGCATACAAACGCGTTAGCTTATTTATAAAAAACAATAATTTATATTAAATAGTTTATATTAAAATTATGATTAATTTTAAAATATCCAACTGCATTTTGAAGAATGTGTTTAGATTAATCTACACAGAAAATTTAGAAACACAAATCGATCCCATTAACCTGAAATATGTAAGTCTCTGTTTTAAAAGAGGTTACTTTGATATTTTTTTCTGTTAAATAAGCTATAAGTAATAAGTTCTAAGTAAGCCAATCGTGTATCGCAACTGATAAAATGAAATCAATGGAATGAAGAATCAAATTACCAAATATCACTTTCATACGTTTTATAATCACTTAGAATCATAAAAATTCCTACCGTCAAAATTTTTAATTCGTCGCCTTAATTGCCTTGGAGTCTGGACTTTACTGAGCGTTCTCTCAGATTACTGTATTTCACATATACTCGTACTACAAATCTAAGGGTAGAATTTGGCACCACAAAATTAATAATTTAATTAATACCTTGTAAATTAAAAATAAGAATATAGAAATAATATTTTTATAACTATTAACAGGGCTAGACGCAATTATGCATTTATAAGTACCTACGCATATTTCGACTGATATGATCGTCATTATTTATTTCCGCTTCGCACGCTGTCATAAAACCGTGTCACGGCCAAAAATTAATGAACTATGCAAATGAAATCGAAACTTTGAACTGAAAAACATTTTTATGAAGATTAACTTTGAACTTTATTTACATGTTTATTATTGTAGTTATTCAGAGTATTTAGAGTATTTATACAAAGTTTAATGGTAAGTTTGGAGAAAAAAAATGCATATACAAATTTTTAATCCCTGGAATATCGATGTTCAAAAAGTTGTAAAACCTATGTTTATGTAACTTCTAATGATGAGTCTAAGCAAGGTTTTATTACGTCTGTAACCCCAAAGGTTAGAAATCTTTCATTTAAAAGCCTTTACCGTTTTTACCCCCATAGGCGATAATTTTTCAAAAATGCTTTCTCAGTGCGTGTCTTAGTTGTTACAAAATAATTCTCCGAACAATCGCATTAGAGAATTATTCTGGACACATACTTTGTGAGTATTTAACACAGATATCGAATAACTTGACAATCTACTTAGCGCCAGGAATTCTATTGAAACCAACCAGGAGCGTGTCAGACGTGCGTTAAGTAATTCATTAGAGTCATTTTTATCGTAATTTAGAATATCTCAATGGCAGCCCAGTTGATGGTGCAAGTGAAAAAAAATTATGAGCTTACTCTTTACCAAAATAATTCGCTTTTCAAAATTGTCAACATTTTCGTTTTTGGCTCATCAATCCACGTCTTCACAGTTTAATCTTAAAGAACAACACTCATTTACTAAACAGGCACCCGTCTATAGCACCGCCCCGCATTAACAACTCGCCTATGCAGACTTTGGTGTGTTTTGTAACCTGGATCTTGATACCTAAGCAAACTGGCAATTAGATATTTGGATACATACAACTTCAACTCTTAATCTTGAAATCCTTAAACGTGAAAACATGATTGAAGAAGAAAATCTCGATAAAAAAAAATCCAAAAAAAACCCTGTTTTGCACAAAAATTCAGTTACATCTCCGAAATTCCATAGAATTTTAAAATGGTTTTTACTAAAATGGGTAGGTAATTACATTGTCTCAAATCTTTACAATCGGTTTTTTTTGGTAATGTAGTTTTCTTGAACATTACAATTATGTACAAAAACAAATGTTGAGATTTCTCCGCTCTAAAATATGATCAAATCGCAACTGCGAAACTCAACTTTATTGTTATTGACATAGGGCGCGGGGGTAATGAAAGAATTCGGTTACACTGGGCTGCATAGACGTATTCTTAAGTGGTTGAGATTCCTTACATATACGCTCACGAACCACTCAGTGATCGCAATTAGTAGTAAGTAGATTTAGTAGCAAATTGTATGAACGCAGGTGTTACTTTGCGAAAATCCATTTCATGACACAATTTCATATAATTTTTAGCAATCGTATTTGTTTCGCCTCTTACCGAAGCATCCTCAGGATATTCCAGAGATCAGATTCAGCTAGCCAGCACCACCAGCGAATGAGTCAGCTATAAGACTCTTTAAACCCACTCTATTTATATTCGGTGCTGGTTAGCTGACCTAGTCAGCTCTCTGGAATACTCCGAGGCCGCCTCCTTAAGACGCAAGACAAATCAATTTTGGAAATTTTGGGCATAAGTTAGCTAAAAATTAGAATAATTCCTAACGTCGCACAGAATAGCTTGATACCTGTGACAGCTGTTAAAAGTACCAATGATATATCTTTGAACAAGCGTCATGATAATAATTTTATTTTACAACAATTACCATCTCTGTTTTGTAATGGCAAAACACATTATAAATACAAATAAATATAATTAACACTTAAAATATAGGCTCGATACGATCGATACGATACGAACTGTAGTAACAAATTTTTGATAATTTCCTTGCGGTGTCAACTCGCCGACCACCCGGCGTCCACTTGTTGACAGCACGGCGTCAACTCGCCGTCGTTTAGTCAACCACTCATTGACAACGAATGGAGATCGAAAGGCGTGGCGGTCGGGTGACAGCGAGGCAAATGAGAGTCAACCTTAATAAATACATAAATAGGAAATAACAACATAGCAGGCCTATGACCTTCAGATGGATGGTTGGAGGGGCCAAAATATGAGCGTTTCTATTTATAACCAAGAATTATGTACATTTTTAATATTATTTTTAAACTGTTATTGGAAGTGGTTTGGATTAATTATGGCTTATGTGTGTTTTTATACTTGAGGTGTCTAATTGATGGAATTTGTTTTTTGATAGGAGATTTTCGAATAGTAAAAAAAAGTTTTTAAGTAGAAAAGATTTGTAAAGTAAGCCTTTGGAATTATATTAATACCGAAAACATTAACTATGCAGGCATAGTTTTGGCTCCCAAAATTAAACTAAAAACGTGTATGGTCAACTACCAAAACAGGACGTGGTATTTGATCTAAAGCTTAGCCATGTTATTTCTGTTATCGATCGACGTAGACGCGCACAACTTCCTTTGCCAACTTAATTCTGTTTTACATCGATGACGTAACTTACGCTACATGTTCAACTTACACTAATCTCTTTTTCCAAACGTGCCAAATAAGTATAACTTCAAAAACGTAATGTCCTGTAAGGCTGTGACAATAGTGCTCCCATTTCCTGTATTGTTAGTTCCACATTAATTTTAATCACATAAAGTACCCACGTGTGATATTTTGTAACATATTAGAAACAAGAACGAGGGTAGAATGGATTTCCTGCGTGTAGTTCCTGTAGTTCCTGCGTGTAGAGGGTAGAATGTTTTCCTCCGGCTGCATAAAAGCCTGATTTTGGTCTTGTAAGAGTTCAATTGTCGAGAAGCCGTCGAATAGTCAAGTACATAATAGTTGTGCTGAAGAATTGATAGCGTGTACATAGTGATCAGTGCTTCCGTTACATTTCATATTTAACAGTATGTTATCGAGTGAGCAAAAAGCAAGACACAAGAACTTAGGCGCCGCTTTGTTTATGATTTCTTTATGCGCGTGTTATTTCATAAGTTTAATATAATAACACACTTTTTCCCCCTGCTTTTTTATTTTCTAAAATTGGCAATAATTATGATTACTTACTAAATACATTTACATGGGTCTGATGAATTAAATTAGATACGTACTTAAACATTAAATATATTGTTATTTTGTTTTTACTGCTTTTATTATTTTTTAAAATTGGCAATAATTATCATTTTAGTAGGTAGGACCTGTGTACATACACAGGTCTGATGAATTCAATTCCATACGTACTTACGCATTAAATAGATACCCCTGCGACGTCATCTGTAAAGTATTGCGGCCAGGGAGAGAAATAAGGTGTTCATAACGCGGCGTTTTGGGCAGGTCTAAAGCAAATTCTAATCTCGTATTATTTATTATTACTAGAGGTTCATTATTAAAATATTTATTTACATATTATCATCTACAAAAAAATTACTTGCTTGCCAGTTTAGAAGAGAGAGAAAAATATTGAGTCTGTCAGTTCGGTTGCTAAAATTTCGATAAAAATCTTTTTTTCGTTTTGAAATCCCTTTTTCGCGATGCAGGAGAAATCTGAACATACGTAACCAACCCGCTAAAGATGTTGAATGGATTATGTGGAACTTTTATTTACCAAATCTCCAACGGGGTCATCCTTGCGTTGTCAAGTCGCCTTATGATCTGCGGAACATACCAGAGCCTCTCTTGCACTGTGCTAAAGCGCTTCTTGACAGAGTCCCCCTGATTTCTCGCAGTGCGTCGATAACACGGACTGTAGCGCTGTCATCCTCTTTTATCGCCCTTTATGTTAGGTGGGGAACACCGTAGTTTCATTCTAGGTCTCGAGCAAATTGTATGAACGCAGGTGTTACTTTGCGAAAATCCATTTCATGACACAATTATGTTGTATTCATAACATAATTATGTACAATACATATGAATCATATTAGAATTGTAAAAATCCTAATATGATTCACATGTATTGTACGATTTTTTTTATTCCACTGAATACAAGCCTCGACGTCAACAAGATTGACAACTCGATGGTGCAGTGATATAGGTCTTGTATCTAAATACGGAACGTTCCGGGTTCGATTCCCGGTCAGATCAATTAAGAAAAGGAACTTTTTTAGATAGTTTCGTGTCTTTTGTCTGATAGCACAGGGAATGTTTTAATTTGAAACCAGTGATTGGTGTGTATTATCTGGCGCATTTATTACTATTCTGGGACAGGCGGACTAATTATCTAGCCGTAGAAGTCAGTGAAGAGATAGTGCTTGTTACAAGGGGATAGTACAAGTCATTAATAGCAACTTGCTATTATGGGGTACCTCTTTGCCGTCTGTAGGTATGACCTTAGACTTGTTGCTAAAATGAAATAAGGGCGTAATGTTGTTCCACATTGTACTTCCATCTAAAGATGGAATTACATAACATGTGTGAGTAAATATATAATCAATATAACAAAAATTGATCAAATGTGAATTCAAATTGTGCACAGAGATTGCATTTCGTAAAATATTAAGAAAATGGTATTTTTTTTAATTTATTTTTTCTAAATTTAGGACTTTAGTTTATTGTTATACTATGCTATAAAAAATAATCGTAAGTCTCTATAACATCTAAAACTTTTGAAATTGTAGATTCAGAAATTTCAGAGATGAGGAGGAGGATATCGAATCGTAAAGTTACTGTGACAAATGGAACCCTAAATATCAAACGCCACTGCAAGGTTTCAGTTCAGATTGTTATATTCCGATGTAGGAGTTTACAGAATAAATTGCAATGCACTGTGAATTGAAGATCCTCATATGATCTTCCTCATACGTATGCATGTTTGACAGAATAATTTATATACTTTGGCATAGTTGGTAAGGGGATACTTGAGATCCGGTTAACGCCCAACATGAAAAATGTACGGCACAAAGAAAGTTACGTGCCGTAAAGTGTAGAACATGACAGACTTAAGTCACAATCTCTTGATACTATCAATGATAAAATGATCTATTGTTACATGACTTAACATTTGTTAGATTTGACTTAACACATATTTGCTTTTGTATTGAAATGACTGTCCAATAACACGCAAGATTTGTGTCCTACTTATTATTCATTTACTTAAACAATCAGTGGGTTTATTACTTTCTCTTTTTTTTCAATAATGTTAATAATAATAACTTTTTAAATTTTACTCTTTTGAGTGTTACTTTGTAGAGATTTACTATAAATACTACATTTTTTGCTATATATGCACATTTCGCATCTCAATAAAGCATCTTAAGGAAAGTTGGCTTAATTACTTCGAGTGTCATCGAATAGTATCAGGTGAGAAAGAGTAGATGTGTTCTTTCATTCACAATAAAATTTCTTTCTAAGAATGCTTTGTGAGAAGCGACACAAGTGTAGGTTGTCTAATAAATAATCAGTTTGAATTTTTACGGACAGCTAAAATAAACATAAATAATATGTGAAAACAATAATTTCACTTTCGTAAATCACGCAAGAGACATTGATAATGGTACTTTGGTAGAAATGTGTACTCTGTTAAGTGCTTGATGTGACATTATTCTTATATTCCTTACTAACGTTAGATAGTAATAGTCTAAGTCAGATCAATGAATTTCCTTAGATTGTTATGAATTTGTATAATATTTAGCTATCGCCCAAAATTCAAAAATCTACAATCGACACGCGTTTCGCCTCTCAACGGAGCATCATCTAGATATTCCAGACTTAGTCAGCTAACTAGCACCGAATCAACTCAGCTAATATCATCACAACTCAGCTAATAAAATCAGCAGCTGACTCATTCGTTGATTCGGTGCTAGTTAGCTGTCCGAGTCTGATCTCTGGAATATCCTAAGGATGCTTCGTTGAGAGGTGAAACACAACATGTCAATTAGTTTTGGAATTTTGGCAAAAATTATAAAACTTTATAGTTCTTAGAGGCAGGTTTCTAATGGTGTTAGAAACCTGCCACTAGAGCAACTATAGCGATATCGCTGTATACAAAATAATTGTCAAAGTATCCAACCCCAACAGGTGCTACGTTAAATATATCTTGCTACGTTAAATATGTCTATGGAATTAGTATTAATTGGTAAGTTATTTATGCTGTAAATAAAGATCAAATTGCATGTTTTAAATACCATTATTCTATTTGTGTAAGAATATTACATTTTTTATAATTATTATACAATTTTTACTATTATCTAATATAAAAATGAATATAAGGTTTCTACAAAATTGTTCATGGATGTTATATTGTTGTAACAAAATATTTAAAAATAAAGTTCACGAAAATATTATGTAACTAATTATGGCTTACATTCATATGAAATTTATATTCAGTTACTTATGTGATTTCTGTAATATCTTAATTTTTTTATTATCTACAAATCCGTTAATATTATGTAATATTATCTAATAATAAAGTAATCATAGTTTACTTATTCGTAATTAATTTAATTAAAAAATAAACATTGTTAACTGCCAATTATTACCCATATTTAAAGTTTATAATAGTTTTTTTAAGTAATCACGCAAGAATCACAATAAGTAATATATTATATCCTCACGCTGTAAAATGGGTATATATATTATATGTCAATAAAATGCAGTTCTATAACCATGATAAATAACGATTAAGTTCTTTATTTGTACGAATCATTATAAATATTAATAAATAAATAAAATGAATAGGTATGAGAACAAATATTTAAATAATTAGCAAGTACAATAAATAAATTACGAAGGTGGAAATGTACAAATTCATAATATTTAGTAAGGAATAAATAAACACAAATAAGTACACATTATAAAATGAACCAAAGCTGTAAAATATCACGAGAATACAATAATTTATGAAATACAATATAAAGAAAGAAATAAACGTGTATGTATCATAATATAATATTATATAAGAAATATACATACATATCTTCTCCCCGTATCGCTAAAGAGGTCGTCAGAGAGAACGAAGCTCCAAGCAAATAAATAATAATTATGTAAGAAATATACAAACATTAAAACTATACATATCATAATTAAGTACTAATTAAGGACTTAGATAGTGAGGACTAGATAATTTAATTAATTAAAATTCATATACGTATATACAAGTAATAGATATTATAAGTAATGATAGTGATATAATAAGTAATACATTGTAATAAACAAAATACACAAATACGGATACCGTACAAGGTGTGAAAAATATACTAATGTAGTATAACAAGAATCATACAAACACAGAACAGAAAAAAAAATGAAAACAATGTCGTTCGGTAAATTACATCCCTTACAAAGAGAGTTCGTTTCAATAAATATAATAAATAGCTTAACGATAATAATAAATAATCCATTCTACATTTTCGTTACGCACATTGTCAATAATAATGACTACATTACAGTATTTATAACTTTGGCCTTAGACACGGCCCTTGCGCGACTCAAGTACAATTTCAGTCAAAAAATTAAATTAATCAGATTTTATATGGGCAGCGTATGCTAAATTTTGAGCGTCATCTATCGACCTTCCCCAACCATGGCCGCTGCTGGGATAATGTTCCTCGTGGTGGGGATGAGCAACCACTTCATAGCTTTCATGGTGGTGTTTGCTGGCCAGCAGCTTCTTCAGGGCGATGATACCGGCAACAAGAAGTGAAACCTTGGCAAGGAGCAAGGCTTTGGCGGCGGCAAAGGCAATTATGCCCAGGAACAAGGGAATGAGAGCAGTGATCTTCAGCTTAGCCAGAGCCAAGAGAGGGAGGAGCTGTTTGATCTTCTTCTTTTTGCCACGGGCTGAAATGGAATAGCACATATCATTTTATTTTAAAACGTACTTAATCAAAACTATGTGTATTATTAAGACCATGCATGGGATATTAATACAAGATATTATTAGTTAACACATGTTCAATTTATGCATATCAGATTGCAAGGCCCATATTCTTATTTAGTTCTTTACGTGTATATGTATGATTTTTATTAATGTGATGATCAATGCGAATTGAAATAATAGAATTTTAAAATGTTGTTAATTCTTTTACGTTATAAGAATTCTAGCGCATGATAATTTATGTACATACCATACATAATATTTTATATACTCGTACCTAAATACTTTAAGTTTGTGAGTCATCCCTGAAAACAATATTTAAAAACAAAACAACATCGTTATTGTATTAATTAGATACCGTATATTGTGTTCAGTTTTCTTTAATAATAAAGGAAGCTACTCTCCAAAACATGTTTTTATCGTAGCTATAGTTTTGAGTTGACGTTGATGAATCAGGCAGAACATTAAAATTCAAACTTTGTAGTTCAAAAGTTTCTTTCAAAAATTAAAGTAAATAAATGTAAATATACAAATATTATGTTAACATAATTATTATTTTCCATAAACGTGACATCGACTTGACCAAGGGCCAAGACTAGAAGTCTTGGCCTACGACTACCTAAATAAAAACATTTCTTCTGTAATAAGTACCTAATTTTAGGATCATTTAATAGTTTACTTCCTAAATTTCTACACTACCGGTTTTTATGTCAACTAACTAAATGTTTAACCTACATATTTGTTCGTGTATAAATTTTTAAAATTCTTCGTGCGTGTCTCCATGCAAACCATCAATATTCCTTTAAAGAATTGTTTATGACGATGACTGAATATATTGAAATAATCTAGATTGTCTGTTTTTACAACACCGTTGCAATTATTTTTAAGTGTAAAAAAGTGTAGTACTATCATTTGAAAATCTACTGTCTAATACTTATCAGTATCTAAATCGTTCTTGTTAGCATTAATATCGCAATGAGAAGTTTTTGTATTTCAAGTCTTTAATCACTGTAATTACATTTCATACGACAGACGCGCGAAATACCGAAGGGCAGCCAAGCAAAGTTCATTATGATCCATTGGAAAGCCAATTACATTCAACTTTCTTTAACAAGTATAGAAGAAGCCTGGGAGCGGTTTGTTACGTATGGCTCGATTTCACGATGACTTGCTCCAAGAGTATGGTGTAAACTGGTTTCACCATGAAAGTTCATGTTGTGACAGAAGGACCCAGGTTAGAGTCCGGAACTCGTCTAATGACCGTACCTGGAATGCAAGTGCCACTTTCACGACCCAGTGTGAGCAAGTGCAAGGTGATATTTGTGTTCGCGCGATCACGTACTTGTACCGCTTAAGAATATTATGAACGTGCATTGTTTAATAGTGGAAAAAAATTAGGTCTGAATAACAATGACAATGTGTACAAAATATTAAATATTATGTCTATCTTGACTTCCTCAACCATTTTGGTCGAGGACCTCAACCCTTTTAAATTAAATATTAATATGCCTAACCTATATATATGAAACTAACCTAACCTAACAAATGGCGTCGATACACATTTGTACCATAATATGTGTATTTAAATATATATTTTATACATCATAAAGGGAACGATTCTGATGTCTAATTGTTTGATGGATTTTTATGAGATATTTGCGTAATAAGAATTTTCGTAGGAAGAGAAACGTATTAATTTTTTTTTAAATCAGCGTAACCCTAAAATTTTTCGTAAAGTACGCAGCTATTTGTGTTACGTCAATTGCACGACTCAAAAATAATATGGAGAATGGCTAGAAAAATTGTAATAAAGCGTACGGAATATGCGCATATAATCTCTTGTTTTTATAAATAAGTAAATAACAACGCGATCTGTAACGGTAATGTTAGTTCCGGTCTGTGAAAACAGTGCGAGAAACTTGCTATAAATCAGACGGAACAAGATGTAGACGAAACTTGATATGGCAGCGGTATTAACAGTACATACACATTGCAGCTGCATGCGTTTCTAAACGTAAGCAAGTACTTTACATAATAAAATGTGAATAATAAATAAGTCCTTGATTGTAAGTGAAGTTCAAGTTGAACAAGTTTTACCGTTGTATGTAACCAAACGTGGAATGAGTACATCTTGTAAACAACTGACCTACACGTCAAAGAGAGATGTGTTTATTCACCCGTGGCCATCTTTAGAAACTATTAATTCGCCATTAAATATGCTTCGAATAAATAGGAAGAAGGAATCGAAGTGAAAGTTTTAAAGAAAAACTGCTTACTTTTAAGCGAGAGCTGAGACAACTGTTGACTATTTTGATGATACTGTTTAATTAAGCTAAGATGTAATAAATGACAATTTTAACGCATTTACAGTTATTGGGAAAAGTAAAAGCAATATCAATTGAATTAGAATGAACGTAACTAAAGATCTTTAACTCAATACTTACAACCGCAAACTCTTTGTTTTGCTCCATTTGTTTAACATTGAAATAAAGTGTTTCACGAGCCTATTAAATCATCTTTTCTTTTTATTTTGTCTCGACTTGGTGTGCTACTTCATTTCTTTTCTATTTTTCTGTTCGAATACTTTTTTAGTTTTGTAACATGCATATTTGTTATGTAATACAAAAATCGTGTTTATAAAATGAAAGTTGCTCTAAAGTTTTGCGTGATTTATGCATAGAAAACTATTAAGCATTTTTACATGTTTCCGTTAAATATTTTTTGTGTTACCTAACAGCATGAAATATTAGAATATCTTCTAATTAATTTGTAATGGGAATAAAAGAAATACAATATTATATTGTACTACGAGGAACGCTATTATTTTTTTGTTATTGTTATATTATATGTTATTATATATTGTTTGTTATTTTTGTTATTTGAGCAGGCGAACAAAATATGTTAGAACGCTCGACGACGCTTGACGCTTTGTCCTCTCCGGCTACCCCGTTTGGGATACGACGTGAAAATGTGTTTGTATGTATGCTATTAAACAATGTGGTATGAAAACACAAAAAAGATATGCGATAATTGTTATCCTTGGTGCATCTATCCCCTCTATCCAGCTTGTTTAAACTATGAATGAAATCATGCACATTATTAAAACTTAATTTATTGTTAGGACCGCGATGCTTTGTACTTAGTTCTGTCTGTCTGTATAGCGTGAAGACAATTTATAATGTTTAACATTACACTGAACATTTTAGATTAACCTAAATATTTTTAAGATCATTAATTACAGTCGTTCTAATAATAACAGCACTTACGTATATATCTAAATTTCTCTATTAATATTTATCATATTTTGTGTCAATAAAATGGGTCAAATTTGGATTTAAACTTGATACAAGACAATAAAGATGTTAAGAAGTAAACCTATGTAAAATTATCTTAAACACATACCTTCCTCAAGAGACCTTTTCATTCCCTCGACGGCAGACGTAGGCAATTTGAATTGGATGACATGGTTCTCCAGCAAGTCAGCTGTAGAATCCACTAGTCTCGACTCTACTTGCACTTCTCTGGCCCTCGGTTCCTCTGATAGAGGCTCCAAAGCTCTAGCGGATCGTGGAGAACCAGTACTCACAAGGGTTACACCATCAGCCAAGCTCATTTCTCTCGCGGAGGATATCGTCTCCACGTATTTCAATGCCTTCTCCTGCAACCAAAAGAACGACTAAGTAAGTGTGCACACGCGTAACACTTTTATCACTAATCACATCACTGCACATGTTATTGACCTTTAAACACAAGGACACATCGCCTTCGACACATTCCTTGACGACACCCAACATGCTCCCGACGAGTCCTGGATCGTTGACATCTTTGTCCAGAGCAGGCATCGCCCGCGCTGCCGCGACTATAAATAGGGCAACAACGTAACTCCTCATTTCGTCTCGTTTGTAACTACCCCTACAGAAAGCTTAGCACAAAGTGTGGCGATGATGTATAAGACGGTCTGTTTTAAGCGTATCACCCCCACTACTTGATACCGCCCGGCGAGCCAAGAAAAGTGAACCCAAAAGTAAGCGATTAAACTGGTACCAATGAAACAATTTTATGTTAATACGGGCAGTTGCGTGTACGCATGTTTTCGAGGTTCATTCACACGATGTATGGTCTGTGTGTGCGTTGCTTTTACGCACACAGTGTTATCGCTTGGTCACGGATCATCGCGCCACTTGCGTGAGATGACCATCCGGTGCGGAGGTGCAGGTCTCTGCGATATACTTTGAACATTCTTGATACTTGAATGTGATTTCTTAGGTAAACGAAATATGTTAAATGTACTTAGGGATTGTGTTCTAATAAAATAATTATATTCATTTAAAATGTAACTCGTAATTTTGCTTTTTTCACAGGACTATTATATTATTTAATTTCATTCTGTTCTTTAAACAAAACATATATCACAAAATTGTTTGTGGTTCATATTAGTGTTTTTATATTAACCATTAATAATAAAGTAATAAAAATATGTCTCTTAAACTCATTATAACATTTTTTAGATATACAGTAGAGGCAGATATATTCATTATAACATTATTAAACAGATACACTTTCTGAATATATCTGTTTTATATTGCTTTTATAATATTAACATATATAGCACAAGTGACATGGCCTTTAATTTCGGGAGTTTTGAAATTAAAAGTTCAAAAAATCCATCCGAACAATTTTAACATTAATTTTTTTTTCCTCAAATAGAAAACAATGGGTTATTAAGTGATAATTTACTGATAGTAATCTCACGAACTTTACTTTCAATTTTATAAGAACTGGTGTTGTCTTGATTTTCCCATTTCGTTTTAACTTTTCATTGTATTACAAAAAATACAGGTACTCTGGTCGTGTACTTCACTAAAATATAAATTCCAAGTCAATAGATTTTGTAATACGATTTATGCAGTATTTTACAACTACTTATTCTTATTTTACCTTTCAATTGTTTAAGTCTATTGTTTAGAATTGTTTAGAATAATTTGACGAAATGAAAGACATGGATTTTTTGGAATCAAGAATTATTAAAATATTAGATCCATACTAGATTCTGTCATAATTTTGCAATCTCTTTGAAAATTGTAGTATCTACTAATAATTTTTTGAAGATGATAAAAATGACACGTGACACGTACGCTTTTTGTCTCATTATTTTTAATCTTTATCCTTAATGAAAGAAATAGCGAATATACATGACGTCGGGCAAGGTTATTTTTCTTGTTCTAAGATTCTAGGTTACTGTATTCTTGGTTACAATAAACACATAGATGAAATAGTAGAATAACCTGCTTTAAACAAAGACAAAAAGATTAAAAAATAAGAAATAGGTATACTAACTTCGGAAATGAAAAACATGGCCATTCATTTTTTATCAACGATCAAGACTTACTACTATGTGGTTAACATAAAATACGTATGACGTGATCATATTATCACCTGTTTTGTTTTGTTTTAATGAATTTTTTGATCGTGCAACATTTTTTAATTGCATCTTCTACCATCTTCTCATATCTAAATTAGGTCATAATAAGAACTGTTAAGAAATAGAACTTTTTGCTACGGATATTTTTTTATTTACCTAATTATGTTTATTAGCTTTCACTCATAATAAACAAAACCGTTTTATTTAACATAAATAATACATAAAAATTATGGGCCCAGTTCATTACATAACAGATATTTGAAGGGAAACAGAAAATGAAAGCGTTTTGCCATAAATATGTATTTTAAAAATATTTCTATAATTCAGTTGACATTTTAACGTGTCGGAGGCCGGTACATTATTTAGAATATAATTTTTAACATTATTTCTTTATAAATGAAATGCTTTATACGAAGGTAATTTC
This sequence comes from Zeuzera pyrina, assembly GCA_907165235.1. Lineage (NCBI taxonomy): Eukaryota > Metazoa > Arthropoda > Insecta > Lepidoptera > Cossidae > Zeuzera > Zeuzera pyrina. The sequence goes on along the minus strand of OU015639.1, from coordinate 11,220,373 downwards.
AGACTTTATTTTTTGATATTTTTTTTTAAGTAATAATTGTTCTTTATTAAAATTAATCAAGTTTCAAGTTATCTTTCTGTAAGTTAAACTATAAAACAAAATGTACATTTTCTTAATAGTTAGTAAATTACTGGTAAATATCTTAGTTTAAATTGTTTTTTAAAATATTATAATGTCAACTACATTTAAAAAAATAAATATAAAGGCTGTTCGAGTTATGTACTCGAATCGTAAACTATCATCTAGAACATTAAAAACTAACTGGGTGGTGATCACTTTCTTTTTATATAAAAAAACTCGACCACAGATTGTTCGTGATGTAACCTCGTTTTTTTATGTATTTGTTTTAACTGCGCATTTCTATGCCGCGTTTATTTTATTCTTTTTCTAATCTCGGGCATTGTCGGATGTTATATTATGCAATGACTGCGTAGGTCAGTATCGGTAACTAAATTATTGTATGTTATTACTATACGTTATTGTTACCATTGTAATTACTATTTTACATACAACTGACAACGTCAATTGCCTTCAAAATACTGATATCGGTTACGAGTGGAGTTAGACAATTAGGTCGCTGATCATGAATTTAATATAGAAGATATTACTTTTTAAACTTTTATATCTTTTTATGATTAACCATTGGTTTAAATACATAAAAGACAAACTTTCGGACAATCATTTCAGTGAGTATTATAGTGAAATGGCGAAGGACAAACAATCGGTATCATTGTCAAAAAACACGAATTCAATAAAACGTGTGGTGGTTAGAACTGACTAGATATTCTTTAGTCAACCACAGAGTATATTGCCGTTAGCGTCGAAGCGAAATTTCAAATGCAGCTTCGGCGGAAAAATGGAATTTCGGCTTAGTTTCAATTGTAAACTAAACCTTAAATTGCGTAAGTCTAAGGTTTCTATTTTTTATTACTGTTTTCGTTTTTACAACAGGGTTCTTGAAAAAGAAACAAATTTTCTTGTTATTAAATATGCACTGATTTAAAAAGCATACTATAGAACAAAAAATTTCATTGAAGACAAAAGCGTAGTCTAGGAATCATGAAGATTAAATTTTTAAAGTATCTATTGTAAAGCGATGTCGAAAAAATAATACTTAACGGAGTTTCTTGTCGGTTCATCTCAGTGTGCAGATTTTCATTTCGAGCTAAACATTCAAAAACTTCTGATTTAAAAATACCTTGCATATGGTTTACTTCAATAAGTAGATTTAAATTTAACTTTGCCATTCGTTTAAGGAAATATTTTTTTTATATATCTTCGTTAAAATATTTTCGGGTACAGTTTGCTTCAAATTAAACCAATTTATGAAGTTTTTTGTATGTATTATTTATTAAATTATCACCGATAGAAATTAGAAATCATTTTGAAAACCCACATTACTAAAATGACGATTCATTGCGTCTAGTTACGGAATTCCATTGTCAAGCTCAAGACTGCCCTGACCACTTTCTATTCTTATTCAAGGGCTTCGCCCTCAGTTTCGTTTGGTAATAATAGTTCGACAACAGATAAGGATATCTATTATAATGATATTCTTTATCTGTACTGATATGCTGGTGAAGAAATAAATTTTAGATAAACGTTTACAACTAATTTCAATAAAAAGTATAAAGAACTCAACATTTCTAAATTCAAAGGTCAAAAATGCTGATACATCTATAATACATAGATAAATTATTGTGTACACATAATATTAGTTCGTTCTTCGATCGAGATGAAGCATCTAGCACTTGTATGAGTTCAATAAGTACTTGGGCTTACAGTGACGATTATCGTCATTGATCGATATTAGTTAAATATCGACATTAAGGAAACCATCGATTTTTAACATCTATATTAGCACTTTCGGAACATCGATAAAAAACGTTAATAGTTTACATTGCTGTCAAGTCAAACCACAAAAAATGCAATTCTGCTCTCTAATAATTGTTTGCAGTGAATGCATACAGCAGAATGCATACATATATAGCGGAGTTCGATATCGACGATGAAAGACCGATGTTAACATCGATGTTAAAATCGATGTTTTTCTAATATCGATCATTTCTAGCGATATCAGATAGCAACAGATTGCTAGTCATCACTTATGCAAGTTTCTTAAAACGAGCCTATCCTTTTGCCGACCGACGGTCGTGACCATCACCGGAAGATGAACAATTAGCATGGAAGTCCACAGTACAAGTAGGTTCGATATCTAAATATTAGTGTTAGCGTGAGGAAAGTACAAATACTCCTGCTTTTCATTTCATAAATTGTAGAGCTACGTAGAAAACGCCATAGCCATAGAAAAGCACCACAGCTCTAAAGATAATTTGCAGGAACATATTCAGAACATATTCAGCCTTCATTTTCTACTTTACCTGATCTCCACATGGATTCTATGCAAGATTTAGGCTTTGCACACATTGACTAGGCAGATTATATAATAATAAACGATAGTTAAAATATTTTATATAATGCCTAGATGAGGTGAGCATTGTATAGAATGACTATGTATTTTAAGCAATGACTGAATCATATACTTTGCCGGTAACCTATACAATTATTATAACACTGACATGACTAAGTCAATGAGAAAATAATTGAAAGTAGGAAAGGAAATTAAGAAATAAAACAAGTATTGTGGAGTATTCGGTTCAGTTAAGAAGCAAAAAAAATGTTTTTTTCATTAGCTTGAATCTGCAGGTTGTATTCGACAATATGCTGACCAATTGTCTTAACAAAATTCAAAATAAATTGGTCCTTCTTTCGTAACTCCCATAGTAATTTGTCTAAATATCGACTTGAAGAACTTTTAAATTTTAGTAAATGCTTTTTGAAATATAATGTAGGCAGCTACAAAAAGAAAAGATTTTTTGGAACTCTGATTATGAGATCAGAATAAGTAAGAAAAAAAATAGAGTAGGTTTGTTTAAAAATCCTAATTTTTTGTAAATAATCTATTAATTTAATAATGAACCACGTGTTTAGCCGAATCTTCGAAATCATCCCTAAGGAGTTGTTGTTGTAGTAAGTAGGTATAAAAGGCAATAATCATTTTTAAGTAGATAAAAATGCAGGTCAATGTGTGCAAAGCCTAGGTCTTGTATAGAATCCGTGTGGAGATCAGGTATACATACTTGCACACTATACTACATACATACATAACTTTCACGCTGTATTCTTAATGGGGTAGTCAGAGAGGACGTAGTGCCAAGTTTCGCGGTCCTTACATAATTCTTTCGCCTCCATGAATCATTCTCCTCACACATTTTCGCCTAGGCATGCGGGTGCTTTTGACATTTTCTTCAGCTAACACTCTGGCTAATTGATTTTCGTAAGTCAGCTTTGGTCTACCTTGGCTTCTGCCACCACTCTCTTTCCCTCTGTATATTTTCTTCGTCAGTCTTTCATCACTCATTCTTTCTATGTGCCCGAACCTCTTCATTACTTATTTTGTCCGCAAGGGTAACACCGCACATACTATATTAATATAAATAAATAAAACGTGAACGTCAGTGATCTTGAAATTATTTCTATGCACATTACAAAAACTATTTGTTTGTTAGTCCTGTATAGTCTTAGAAACGGTGAAACCGATTTTAACAAGATTTTCTTTGACAGGTAGTGGACGTTTTAAAGAGTAATCTAGATAACTTTTTGTTACGTAAAATTACAATATTTATAGCAAGTGAAACTGCGAGGCGCGTCTACTCTGTGTCTCTGTGTGTCTGTCTGTTATACTTTCACGGCTGAACTGTTCGACTGATTTTGATGAAATTTCCCATGAAACTTAAACCCTAGAAAAAAACAACTAGTTTTTAAAAAATCCACGCGAACGAAATCGCGGACAATAGCAAGTTGTAAAAACGTTATCGCGCCACAAAATTAAATTTTCTAACTCGTTTTCAACCAGACCAGGTTTATTTTATCTTTCGTAGCTACTGACAACTCATCTCTGTTTCTTTATTCATGGACAAACAAACAATTTAATGGAATGATTTGTACATTTATTAGAGTAATATAAAAGCTTGTGAACTTTCTCTAGCACAGTATTTATAAACTTATAGAGAACCGTTTGTTACGACATTGGTGTGCTTAGAAAAATCTAAGTAAAATTTAATTCTATAATCGAACTCTGCCTCACACGTTCAAGAATTAGGGCGGTGTGCAGTGTCTACACGGCGGGCGTGAGGCGAGAGCGCTCAATAAAAGTGCCTCTCATTTCTTCCTATAAAATCTGATGTACATACGCCCATTCATCACAAGTAGAGGCGATGTAAGAGTGACGTTGATGTGGTATTAAGGCTAAGTCCAGTAAATGACGAGGCAGAATCTAACATAATTACGAGTAGGTAGTCTAATGTGAGTACGAGTAGAGGCGGTGTAATAGTGACGTTGAGGTGATATTAAGGCTACGTCCAGATAATGACGAGGCGACTTCTCCACGTGCGTTGCAATTTTCTCATTTCATTTCATCATTTTTTAATAAAATTAAGTTCCGCCTAGATTCTGAAGTCAGGACCGGGAGTTGGAGAACTTGAACAAATGAAAGAAGATAAGTAAATATTAATAAGCCTCCCACTCAGATATAGAATTTAATGAATTACAGTTACTTTGTTTCGTTTATAAGCTTTTAGTAAATCGTTGTCGAGTTTTTCAAATTCTGAGAAAAATGTAGCAGTCAAGTAAAATATGTAATTTTGTAGTTTAATCATTACCCTCTTTTATTTTATACCTATATCACAGAGGCCCCGAAAAAAGTAACATTTTAGATTTACGATGACGCTATCGTCATCCTGTGTTGCTTAGATAGCTTTCTCAATTCTAATATAAATTGTTTGCACAAATGGCTCGAAACGTTTGGCTTATTACAAAAAAAATGACATATACGTACAAACATTCATTCTTATATGCTACGGCGACTACATTACTCTCCATTGGGCTTCACCGTAGTAGGTGAAATTGTAGGTCACACAACCACATTAAGAGTTCGTCCGTAACTTCCTCGCCCCATATTTCTCTGTATTTTTGGTAATGCAAATTTTACATTATGCATGAGCATGCCGCCGCGTATTGTTCCGTAATTGTAATGGCAGCATGAAATCTCGTATTGAGTAATATGCAAATATTAGCGAAAGTCGTAATATTTTCGTATACAGCACCTAACAATAAGACTTTTCTGTAAGAAACAGTTGAAATAAAAAACTGGTCAAGCTTTTTTTGTTTTTGAAAATTGAAAAAATCCCCAAGGACACTCAGCCTGACTCTACTGAGTAATGTCGGATTCGAACCGACTAAAAAACCTCATCTTCGCTGGTAGCGTTAGTGGCTTTTACACCGTCACCGGTCGCGTCGGAGCGAGCGCAGATGGTGCCCTGCCAGATGGTCGACCATCTGAGGGTTCCTCCAGCTGAGGGATACCTCAGGTACTTCGTGTGCGAGCCGGGCCATTAGTGGACTCGGCCGGCGCGTGCGACTTGACGGCTGAAGGCCGATTCGTGTGATCCAGCTGACCCAGCCAAGCGCAAGTCAGACGTTATTCATTTAAAATTTTTAATAGTGGACTAACCGTGAACACAAAACAAAGTCTGTCGAATAGCTTTCTATAACATGTGGGTCGTTAAACAACTTTTTTTTCACTACTGTCCTGGCCTCGTGACAAGAATTACTCGGAAAAAATAATTATGTAATCATTTCATGCATAAATAATATATAAATCATAAAGCATAATACATATCTATTCCATCAATACCCTAATTTAATATTTATCAATATTCCAATATTTTTCCCTCCTTTAGTGATTGTCCAGGAGACAAAGTACTTTAAGACAATTATTAATTAAAAAAAACTATTCACCAAACTAACAGAATAATACAAAAAATAGTTAATCACTCATAAAAAATATCGAACATCCAATCCTCTCTAATCTTTATTTTTTTAGGTATGTTTTATTCTCAACGTTCACGATATTTTTTTAATTTTTCGAATTTTTATTTTAAGCGTCTTTTAAATAACACAAAGTGAAGTGTGTGTTATACAAATTAAAATATGTGATTATTGAGCTCTCATTTGAACCCATACGGTGAGACTAATAAAATTTTATTTTCGTTTTAAGCCTCCAAACTACTTATATGTACTGTGTCCAAACGGACTTACGTCGAGTCCTTTTTTTTATCATACTTTCATTATGTAACTATGTAACGCAATTTTACCCACTTTTAATTGTTGTTTTAACTGCTAATGCGTAGTTTTGATGACAATATATATGGTCTGAAATGATCTGATCTGATGATGGAGCCCGAAAGGTAGGCATTGGGAACTTCATAACGGAACAACGTACCCTAGATATGTTTGAAGTTGCTGAAATTGTCTTGTATGAACTTTGACCATAATTGGTTTACGTCTCATAAAAGAGCCAGAAAGTAGGAACCGGAACTCTATGATGAAACAACGTATCCTAGTCATGTTTGGGTTTGTTAAAATTGTCTTCTAATGCACTTTAATTTAAAAAAAAAAAACTTTGAAATTACTCTTTTAAAAATACTGCACTACAAAACAAAAAAATATATAATTATTGAACAATACCCAATCACCGAAAATATTCTCTGTCTGGCGTGCAAAGGTCTAAATGTAAAACAATGTTTGTAATTAAGTATAACACCTACTTGATTGTAAAACCGTTGTTGTTATAAGTTGTTTTTAAAATGCTGTCGAATCTTGTAAACAAAATATTATATCGTGTATTGTTTTTATGTCGGCTATCCCGCCAGGGAGTCTGATTCCTTTGCGTATGACTTTTACTCCCTAAAACACCCGCAGCGTAGAGGCTATGGAGTCTTCTACAGTACGCACTAGAACCCCTCTCATGCTGTGTGATGAAGGACATTTTAGAAAAAGCTTTGCGATTTTCTGCAATGCCTCTGACCCGACTTAAGATTACCAACATGCAGCAATAGCCAAGATTCGTCCAAGCCAAGACCAGTCCAGTAGTATCATACAAAGATTGATGTGAAATTAAAACATCGATGTTCAGTAACCAGTTTTATTCGATTATAACTGAATAAATAAATTAACAATCTGGCTGGAATTTAAAATATTGAAAGTAACAAAAATTAATAATTATAATTGAATTGTTCATATTTACATTATTCAATAAAGAAAGCAATACATATTAACAAAATATTATTTGATATAATAAAATAAAATAAATTATTAATTAGTATACATACTTTATGTAACGATAAATATACTAAAAAAGTTAATCCAATATTTATTTACATTATGTACAATGAATACAATAAATACTTAATATTATTTTTAATACGTAATGCCATAATTTGTATTTAATTTATTGTTAGTAAAAGACTACATGTTCATAAAAACATTAAATATAGTATTTGGATAGTGTTAAAGTCATAAATAATTACATAAATGGTATGCATGCCATCTCCATATATGATAATATACATAGATAAGATAGCATAGAATATCAAATATGATAGTAACTAATAGTAATAAATATATATACGCATATGTATAATAATAGTTATGGCGGAGACATAACAGAGATTGAATTAAACAAATAATTTTGCTATGAAATTATTTTAAAGCAATTTCCAAAGTCCTTACGTCATAAATACACACACGATATATACATAGATAACTTATTTATATACATATAAACTATATAATATTGTTAAAAATAAAATTCTTCTAACTAATAAAATATAGTTAGTTTCCAGAGTATTGAGGTACTTTAAAAGCTAATGCTCAGAAAGAATATTAATATGTATTACTCTAATTCAATTTATTAATATTTATTTTCTTCATCACTAAACCGTTACTGTAAGCCATAGTCGTAAACTCTTATTAGAAACGAACTCAACATGTTATTACATTCAGGGTGCTATTTTTGTCCTTATTTGATTCTTAATAGCAAATAACGTTAACGCGAATAATAAAAAACGTAATGGAAATATGTCATTGACAGTCTTAAACATGTTGCTTTCGTAAACATTCAGAATTTAAAATTTTCGAACATCACTTAAATTCTATTTTTAAATTTTATGAATCGATTGGTGGATATTGCTTGCGGTCATACATTACAATTATATTGATATGTAAAAACAAAGTTACCAACTGTCCGTTGCTTCGTAATAACTAAGATATATTTATTTGGTGGGTTTTATTAAGTTACTTGGTGTATGCGTTGTATGCTAAGTCATGAGATTTCTCGAGTGACCTGAAATAAAAATATATTTTACTTTTAAAATATGCACAATCTCAAAATAAAAATCTATGCAAAAATTATTACCAATGTTTTGATATTTTGCAAAGAAATTTACAAAAAAATTCCTTTTTTAATTTTTTTTAAATTGTTAAGTTACCTTAAGTCAGGTGAAGTTATCACCATAGTCGTAAGTTAGTAGTACCAGACACGAGCTGCAGCGATAATTCCTATTTTCATATTTACGTAGTAAGACTCAATTAAAATTAAAATTAGAACTTTTATTTTGCACAATATTCACTTCCTTCTTTCGATAAATAACATTAATAGCAATTATCACCTGCTCCACCCTGAACCTCCATGGCCAGCAGAGACCACAACCTCATGAGCCTCGTGACCTCCTCCCGAAGGCGAGAGAAGCTTCTTTAGACCAATGATACCAGCCAGAACAAGGGCCAGTTTGGAAACAATTAGCGCCTTCCCAGCAAGGAGTGCGAGCGCTCCAAACGCCAGTGGTACCAACATGCCACCAATGAGAAGAGGGATCGCCAATAAAGGAGCGAGTTTCTTCCTCTTGCTACGACCTTCTTCTAAAGGACTCTCCATTTCCAAACTGCTTGGGAATTTAATCTGTAAATTATAAAACACAGAAGTTATTTTTCATGATAGTAAGTCTTTATTAACAAAGTTCAAAGTCAATGTGAAATCCATTTATTCAAATACAAACACAACAAGGCATTTTTGAACGTTAAATCTAAAACTGCTTTTAAAAAAAAGTGTGCGTATACACACGTGTAAAACGTGTACACAATGTATACACACTTAAAAAGTTATACTTCTTTGACGTGAATAAAAATAAGAAACAAAACTGGCCACATATAAAAATATTAGAACTGGTCACTTAAAAAGAAAATAAGCTGTCTTTGTTGCTAACTTCATGTTGTGTTAGATCGACGTAGACGTGTGCAACTTCCTTTGCTAAATTTTTCTGTGTTACATCGATGACGTAACTTCCGCTACATGCTGAAATTACATTTTTAGTGTTGTTCTAAACGTGCCATAAGAAGTATAACTTCAAAAAAACCTGCACTATCAAAAACAAACACCGATAAAAATCTCAGTCTAATTCGGAGTTTAAGTTATGATTGACACAGATTAATTAGTTAACGTTATTAAGTTTGTGTGAGTTGCACTGGGATCTACAGACATACATATCCTCACTCTGTATACCTAACGGGGTAGTCAGAGAGGACGGAGCGCCAAGCGTCGCGGTTCTTACATACTTCTATCGCTTCCTCAAATCTCATCATTATCCTCACACATTTTCGCCTAAGTATGCGAGAGCTTTTGACATTTCCATCCGCTAACACTGGCTATTTGATCTTCATAAATCAGCCTTGGTCTTCCTTGGCTTCTTTTACCACTCAGTTTTGCTCTGTATATTTTCTTCGTCAGTCTTTCATTACTCATTCTTTCTATGTGCCCGAACTAACATCTAAGCATTCCTTTCTTCATTTCTACAATAACACTGTCGTGCGACTCTGTCATACTGCGTATCTCTTCATTGCTAATCCTTTCCGCAAGGGTGACACCGCACATATTCTTCTTTTTCTATTTCTACTGGAGGAAATAAAGAAAAGTCTGAATTTCGGGGTTTCGAATTATTTGTTTTTCGAATTCCGAACCAAAATAACAATCACGTTCATAGCAACCGGTCAGTGCGCAAAACTGCTGATCCGTCTTATCTATCATGTGTACAAAGTCCCTAGAAATCCAAGAAATTATTGTTATTTCGTCTTGCTTGTCACTCTGTCGTATTTACTATGTAGTCGGGTTATAGCTTCATATATTTTATTTATTTTGATCAAACAGCCTGTGTTAGCTAACGGAAATTTCAAAAGCACTCGCATACCTAGGCGAAAGTATATAAAGATAGTGGTGAAATTTGAGGAGGCGAAGTATGTAAGGACGCCGATTTATGGCGCTCCATTTCTTCTGATTACCCAATAGAGATACAGCGTGAAGATATGCTTTATTTCTATTGCTTTAGTATGAAAAGAATTGCACCATATTAAATTTTTGTTCCATAAGTCTATAATTAGGAAACGGTCTTCTCAAGCTCTTGAATTTGCTAGCCATTACAATAGAGTCCAAAATTGTTTTTTAGGCTTTCATATTATGTCTTATTACAGACGCCATATTGAATTTAACAAAAAAAGTAGCTATTTTATTTCACCCACGTAATATGACATCTTGAAAGAGTCGGATGTAGTATAATACGTTGTAATTAAGTAGTTTCAGCTATGTTAAGGAACATATGATACACACACGCATAGTTATATGTTTATAACATAAGCGGCTAAAACCATAGCCTTCTTTTTTGTAACGCTTTAGTCCGACAAAAGTAATTAAATTAATGTTGTTGACATAAAAACGATCCGTCGAATATTATCTCATTAATTCAATATCACATCACATAACCATTCATTAACAATTAGCAATAGAAATTGTTGTTAACCAATGGTCAAGTGGGTTGTCATAAGAAAACCAGCTAAATAGAGTGTGGCCGCAAAAAAAGTGAAGATTGGATTAATTGCATGTAATTGTGGAGATGCACCGGGAAAGCGGTCACGCCACCTCGGCGCACGGTATGTGTTTTTAGGTGAATTAAAGTGTTCTAATTAATGTCCTAATGTATTTTTAATTTGTTTCAGTTTAAATTAAGTTTTACAATATGTTCCTCAACTTAATTAACAGAACCAACTAGGTGCAAGTCGTAATATTATAATTGGTGTTCCGAACGTTTGTTATTACAGTTATTACGGGTACTTATATTAAGTTATTACAATTAAAAATACAAGTGGTGGTCCTAGGGTGCTTTTGACACCTATCTAATACTAATGGAATTGGAATTTTTGCGTGCCTGAGGTATAAATATTCTAAATTGTAGATGAGTTGGAAATGGAGATACTCTTTTGGAAGAACGAATTAGATTAACTAAGTTAATTCATTTCTGTATTCATTTTCATTCATTTAGTAACTAAAACAATAATAGCTTTATTTTTAGGTAATTTAAGTTTTGAAATCTAGATTACGATTTGTCTTTAATCATAAGAACACTAATTGCAGTTCAATTATTTTAATTAAACGTTGAACACATCTACGACATCGTTTATTTGATTTTAATTGACCATAAAAACTTCTTTATAAAGAAGCTCTAGGTATGTAATGTATGTCATGAATAATAATTATATCACATCATATTATATTGTGACTCGTTCACTTGATCCTACCATTAACCTAGTTACTATTACGTCTTTGTTATTACGTCTACATTATGACGACATTTTTATATGTTGTGTCGCCTTCCTTTTTAAGTTGATTGATTTTGAATAACACAATGAAACTTATTATATATAAATTTAATGAGGAAATCAGATGTCTTGAAAGAACTTTCACTTACGAATATATATTTAAATTTTTAGATTTCGAGGATATAATACTCTGTTGTGTCAAATTAAGGGAACTTTACAGGGTATTTGCTGGATAGGCGGATATTGTATGGCATTTGAGTACAGCGCCACCTATCGGATACATAGTTATGAGTCATAGTCTCGACAAAAAAAAACATATCGTGAGAATATGATCTCAATCGCGCAAATCTTTAATCGTAATCGTTACACGATATCTAACAGACGCACCAGCGATTATAACATTTTTTGCTACGTTTTGCACTAGTAGGTACTCTACTTTGTAGATGGATTTCACTTTAAAGGTAGCTTCATGGTTCAAAAATGTCTTCTAATAATAACTCATATAAAGTATACAATTTGGAAATGTATTTCACTTATTAACAACATAAATAGTGGGGATAATGACTACTCCAGATCTAGTTAGAGGAATTATTAACTTTCATATATTATATTAAACGAAACGTAAAGTCGTGTGAAAACCGCCTTATGAAACGTAACCACGTGGCAATTTTGACGAGCAATAACGCCAGCAAGCGTTTCGACTGCACGAAGCGTTTGCCACTTGCCTAACCGCTCACGTTGCAAAAATAAATCATTATCAAAACATCGGCAACGTCAGCGCACTTTAGAAATTCATTTACTACCAGTAAATCTAATAAATAAAAACAAAACTAATAGATAAACCGTGTTCAGTACAACATTACCTATATTATGTGATACTGTACAATGTCTTGGCCAGAACCTCCGACAATTATGAAACATCTTTGTTTGCAATAGAAAACTGTCTATAGTCCGTGAGATTTAATAGGTCGGATTTGACATCTGTCACATGGCTGTGACTAGTTATGGGACCAAACAAATATGTCTCGATTATTTGTCGATTCTAACGAAAATCGATACCAATGTTTAATAACATAATAATTAATAACGTCATAATATTTCACTTATGATTATTAGTTTATTAGCTACATAGTACGTTTGTTGAGATATGGTGTTTGTTACAGTAAAACATATTTAAGTATATGAATAAAGTTAATTCGATATATTTATTTTTTGGGACTAATGTATAAAAAACTTCCTCAAAATAAAGGCAGACTGTAATATTGGTGAAAAATAAATATTTAATCATTTTCTGAGCTTGGATACATGTCCATAGAGCTATCTTCGTCTCTCACTATTATTATTAATTCATTTTCAATGAAATTGTCTATTCTGACGTCTCTTTCAAAGTCTTCTTTTATTATTTTTTTTGTTTTCTCCACCACCTTAGCCCAGTCATCCTTTGATATTTGATTACATGCTTCTGTCAGTAAACTCATCAAAAAAACAATACAGAACTAAAATTATTTAAAAAATATAATAATATCTTAATTTTAAATTATTCGATTATTACGACATTTCAATCGATTATCGATTTCGTTTGGTAACGAAACGATTGCAAATGGTAGCAGTACTAGAGCAATACGCCTCGTGATATAACATTGTAACAACGTCCATTTAGAAAATTCTTTTGAAGATATGTAAGGAAATATCTGTGTTTTTACATAAAAGAAATCAAAGTTAGTAGTTTTGTGTAATGATCAGTAGTGGAAAAAATAAATAACGTTTATTTATTCAGCATTTACGTAATTGAATTTGTATTAGATATCAGGAACGTTGATACAAAGTTATAGCGGCATGAAAATTAAGAAACGTCAAATCCGACCTATTAAATCTCACGGACTATAACTGCAGCGTAACAGTCGGGAGTTTTTTGTTTGACAAGCAAAATAATAAATAGCTATTCTTTTGAGTTTTAAATGGCCTCAAGTATTCCGCCCATATCCACTGGATTAGAATTATGTGCAAATCAAGCATTCTTAAAACTAACGAGTACACGCCACGTTAGAGGTCGTTTTGTTAAAATATCGATCGATAAATAATCACTGGCTGGTGGCCTTATTGCCTAACTTGCAGTCAGCATGCGACAGCTAAATATCGCGCGATATCTGATGTCAAAACGAGAATTTGTTTAATGTAATTTGTATAATGGCGCTAAATCTACCCCGAAAAGTGCATTTTACGGTCATTGAGCAATAGACACGCAATCGTCATACTTATATCAATTTTTTATTACAATTACACCTGTCGCGCAGTGATTGCGTGGCTGTCACTGTCTGCAATTTTTTTTTTAAATTAGATAATAACCCCGTGTGTTGACACATTGTCTTTTTATCAAAATGATCAAAAATAATGATAATACCATAAAATATGTACCACTGTAACCTCTATTAAGAATAGCTGGAAAGTACCAGAAATTATGCACAATTCGTGCAATACTTTTCTTTTTTAATTGGAGAAAAGAACTAAGCATTTCAAACCGTCTATATTTTGGTTTTAACGAAACTTTTTGGCTGTTATTTGTAATCACGGACGTAAAAGAATTAGATTTTATTTAAAAAAGACTCCGTGTCACTCACCAATTAGTAAAATACTGAATATGTGTAACAAAACGTAATTAAGTCAGTAATTTGTTTAAGCGAAATAGTAATCAATCGGCTTACTGTAGTATAAATATGTGCGTAAGTCTCAGTGTGTACTTATAAACGGGCTAATTTACTTTGATCGTTTCACTATTAATCGAGAAGATGCCGATTCTTTCTTTTATATATCCGTGTTTGTATTATTGCAAACATTTACCTGAATAGTGTGAGTCCGCATATATCCTACTATTTTATCCAGAATGAGGCTATCCAACGAATTCTCATCTAAACTTCTAGGAAGTGAATCATCTTTTTCTGCTAGAGCATCTTTATCTTTTGTAATAGTCACTCCGCTCATAAGTGTAACTTCATCGCTCTTCGATATCTTATAAAGAGCTTTAGCAAGTTTCATTTTCAAACAGCTAGCGACATCACTACCACTGCAATCTTTATACGTTTCATAAGCAACCTTGAGATCTCCTAATATGACATCTTCGGAACTTCTACCTTCATCTATCGTGTTCTGACTTGTAGATGCCGTCCTGGCACTGACGGCCACCGCCAAGGTCAGGATTATGAGGTAGTGTTGTACCATTGTACAGTGGTTTTCACTTCGTGGCGGTGTAGTTACTATGTTTAAAACTAGAACACACTTAGAGTTTATATGCGCTCAGCTTCACGGTACAGTGGACTCCGCTGAGAGGGATGCATCGATGCATTTATGCAATTGGCTGCACTATCAAAGATATAAGTGTATCGAGACTTATATTTTTTCATAAAAATTATTTGATTAGAGACATTAATCACTGCTTTGAGGACTCAGTTACATAATAATTCCTTCATATATCGAAAAGTGTAAGTCGCATGGAAAAAATATATGGAATAGTTTTTGACTGAAACTCAAATAAACAAAAAAAAAGAACCCCAAAAATGTTTGTTTTGGAACCAGAGAAATCTAAAAAGCTTATCCCAACCATTTTGTAAAAAAATCAGCTATGCGCAGACTGGACTCTGGAATAGATAAGTATTTTTAAAGATCCCAAGCGTTTTCTTAGTTACTGTACGTCGTATAAACCGTTACGATCTTGTTTCATTAAAGATAAATATAATACATCATATATTACACGTAATTTAGAACAATTATGTATATCGATCATTGATATTATAACTAGAAACTAACCACATTGTTTTAATGATTTTATTTTTGGTTAAAATAATATAATACTAACAATTCGATGCTAATTAGCTGATTAAGTCTGATCATTGGATTTATCTGAGGATACTTCGTTGAGAGTAGAAACACGTGTTAAGTAATTTTATACTAGTATTTTGTATCACATACAGTTCAATGTACGTATTGACTTTATGTTCTTAATACATCTTCAAGAACATAAAATTGCATATCATGCATACGATTAGAAATAAGAAAATCAATATCAATTGTATGGAAACTAAAGGCCGCAACTTAACTTCTAAAAATTTACAATAATTAATACATTGTTATGTATTTTACTTAGTTCGATTTTTTAACAAAACTTATGAAGTCACCGAATTACCCAAAGATTTATGTATTCAAATATTGGTTAGAAAATTATAATCCAAAACTGATGTATTCATCGAAGACAAAACTTGTCCACTGAATTTTTGAAGATTGTTAGTTATAAAATTTAGTGCAAGTTGACGTTGTAAAAAATCTACATTTTCATGTTGCTTGTTCTCGGTACAGGTTTTATTTCGAGCAAATGGTAGTTTACTTCCAAAACTTGCTTGAATAGATTTTCTCTAATGATTTTTTTAAAGATTTGGTTTAGATGAAGTAGATCAAAGAAAGATTGTTCAGTTTAGAATTCACATGTAATTTTAAGAGTATTTCAATTATTTACTTAAATGAGAACGAATAGTTATGTCGTTAACACGAAAGGGAAAACATTTTTAAAACGGCCGAACTTCTGACAAATGTGCTTTAAAACCTTTGAAATCATAGAAAACAAACAGTTTAAAGATGATTGATGAAAGTGTATTTAATGGTCTGTGAACGAAAATATGACGAGGATAGTCAAACTTAAAATATCACTAAGGAAATGATGTCGCCTGAAAAGAAAATCATTAGTAACATCATATATTTTTAAGTCTTTGCACTCTTGCACCCCTGTCTTTTTTCTTTTTTCAGGTTACGCAAATTTACTTTGTTGTAATTTATATTGCACACATAGTGTAATGTTGAAAAATGATAACAATCTGAATTTTTTGGCATTTTTTCTTCGTGATTTAGTCTTAGTGGAAGTTTGCCACTTCACTTTCTGAAATAGTTTGTAATAGAACTAGAATAAAAATATTATACATTTGAATAGAATTTTCGTTCATGTATAACAGTTTAATACTTTCCCATTCGTATAACGCAAGTAGGCATAAAGAAAAGTGGGAAATCTAGAATTTAATCGAATGTGTTGTCGCCGACTTTGTGAACATTATGAAAAATAATAAAATGCCATTGGATATATATGATCATATCACGCGAGCCGCCATCACCGGTACGACATTACCAATTTAGATGAGATGAAAATAATTTGTAAATTGCAGTGTTCTATTTATAGTATTAACTAAAGAATTTAAAATTCCATTGATTAAGAATTATGTGCTTACTTTCTCTGTAACGTGTTATTGCATAATTAAAGTAAATATGTATACTGTTATATATCCTAATTATACATGTTCTGTTGATTGGGAAAAGATAATTTAATTTTAGCATTCTAATTTTAATAACGTAGCTGAGCGACGTTCATCAGTGGGTCCGAAACGTCAAACAGATTTCCATTTTCAACCAACGGAAGTTATGAAATTAGAAATAACTTCTATTACACTTTGTTCGACATGCGAAAATGTTTTTTTTTCAGTTTTATTTTGCAAGTTCATATAATGCTCTTTAAAATTTGCAATATAAATCTAAAACGTTTCTATTTATTTACTTTTACTTAATTTTTTACTTCATTCTCATTTTTTCAATATTATATGTAAATGACTACACTGTTAGGGATACAGCGTGAAGATATGTATTTATGTGTGTATGTATATAAATAGATTTAGGAAATGTTATTGTTCATTAATAAACAGCATTTCGCAAATCTATTCTTTAAATCTTGTAATTAATCGATGTATTTATCTAATTACTAAAATTCTGACTATGAATTTAGGTCTAGTGTCTTCAGTTGATTGAATTTTCCATACGATACCACTTTATTTTCACTTTAGAAAATTTACAGTAAAAGTTGAAAATGGATTAAACAATTTAGAAAATACTTGGATGGCAAGTGAATTGGTAAAATTATGAACGAGACCAATTACAATACCAATACCTTACACGATCAGCGATCACCTGCGTCATCTCTACTAGATTTACAATCTTGAATCATTGTTTGATGTGTCTACTTACATACCTAATAAATATGTATAAAAATAAATTCCAATGTGCGTGTGTTTGTAATTCTTCTCCTCCTAAAAGGCTTGAACGATTTTGATGATTTTTTTTTACTTATGGAGTCGCCTGGATGGTTCTTATCTATATAGTTGGACCCGGTATACATCGCTGTTGCCGAAATCCCGATTTTTTTAAATTTTGCCATCTAATATTTTTTTATCTTTTTGTTTGATTTCTCATATAAAAAACATATAGATCCATTAATTTCACGCAGACGAAGTCGCGGGCAGAAACTAGTTATATTAACAAAAATAGTGTTGCGTACCATATAAATAATACATTCAGAAATGGTACAACACGTAATAATTATGTGTATTACACGCAAAAGAAAACGAATGTAAAGTGATAAATCTCAGGTCTCTTGGCATGGAAAGGAGACCTTCACAACATAGTAATGAATCCATCAACTACAAAGGTTATGTAGTAGGGTTCCGTATATAGAAAGAAAACCAGAACCCTTATAAGATAATTCATGCGTCCGTCCATCTGTTTGTCTATCACAGTAAAGATTCTCTAAATCTATGTAAAATATAATATGCAAAAAAATTTATCTTTGTGATACGTCTTATTAACCTACATTCACAATAGTTGATATTTTAAAATATTTAGGGAATAATTTAAGAAGAATTAAATTAGACACTTGACTATCCCTCCAGCACATAAACTGCTAAATCTAATCATTAAAAAAAATTTAAAAAAAATGCACTCAATAAATACGTGTGAATTATACAAAGCTTTACCTAACGTTTACGTCGAAAATATGGCTAAAGTTCTAGATCTAATAGCTTTTCAGTCGTAAAGTTTTTAAATTTACCATTTATAGATACATATCCTCACGCTGTGTCCTAACGGAGTAGTCAGAGAAAAGGGAGTGCCAAGCATCGCTGTCCTTGCATACGTCTTTCTTCTCATAAAAACTTTACACACAATTTCTATTCATTACTTAATAAAATAAAAAAATATTTAACAAACAGATCTTTAAAAAATCTCATAATGAATTAACAAATTGATTTCTTTACCATCTATTTATTCTTGATTAGCACATACACGTCTAATGTTACGTTAAAAATCTCACTTCCGATTTATTGTTACGTAATCGTTCACCTGTTGTAAGACCTGTTTGAATCATTTCTGCATCTGCTAATTACCAAAAAGTCGTAATGAAATTAGCAAATACAAGGCTTGCGTTCACGTAATGACTGCAAACTTGACCGTTGAACATAAATTTCACTTTCTTATTTTACTGTTTGTATAAGTGTACAAGTTCATTTTGAGCACAGTGACATTGTTTCTGTCAGAGTAGTGGTTTTGTACAAATATTTTTGTTGTATTCTATACAGTTTAAAGACAAGGTGTTCGTTTTATGTATTTGACAAGAGATAATCGCATTCGCTTTTTTATTTACACTTATTAATACTAATTAAAAATGAAATAATGATTTTATTTTTGTACACGATAACGAATATTAAATAATTGCTCACACAAATACGTACCTGAATAAATGTCTAACCATTATTCTAAATACACAGTATCCATTT
Organism: Zeuzera pyrina; assembly: GCA_907165235.1. Lineage (NCBI taxonomy): Eukaryota > Metazoa > Arthropoda > Insecta > Lepidoptera > Cossidae > Zeuzera > Zeuzera pyrina. The sequence goes on along the minus strand of OU015639.1, from coordinate 11,201,195 downwards.
AGTTATATGTATGTCTATGCGTACCGTAGATAGGCTATAAAAGATTATGAAAGGAAAATACCATATAGGAATACATATGTAATCCTAAGTATAAGTATAGGTCAGTAGACTAGGTAGAAACATAATAGAAACAATAACATAGTATAAGATAGAGATAGATAAGTAAAAACATATCATTGTTTGAGTATAACGTAAAGTATAAAACTATAATAAGATAATTCTAGGAAGTAGTATAATAAGACAAGAAAAATAAAATAGTAATGATATACGGAACAGTAGTACATCCACTGTTATTAGTAGTAAAGATAAGGAATAAATAAATAAATAAAATTAAAAGAATAGTGCAATAAAATGAGAAAGGTCAGAAGGAAGATGGATGTAAGATAGATAGATGGTATTAATGAAGGAAGGAGAGAAAGAATAGAACAGAGCAATAAGAACTCGGAGAGGCATACGTCAAGGAAGGAGATATAAATAAAAAAAATACATAGACTATACATAATAATAAAAACAGTGAATCCAATTCAAACTAACAAGTGATAAAGATGAAGTTGTCCAGTTATACAGTTACTGAATATCAATAAAACCAAATTGAATGGATGACGTGTCGATGTACCATTCAATTGATAGTTTCTATGCGGATATTATTATGTAAATAGATTTGACAGTATAAGGCTACCCACTCAATCATTCAGAACTAGTCAAGTGCTTAAAAAAAGTAATTCAATAAAATACCTAATTTGATACCTTATTTTTATTCACTTACATAGAATAACGTGACGTTGTCAATGTTGGACGTTTGCAAAATACTGTCATACGATGTTCCATTTTATGAAATATCATGCAATAGTTTGTTAGGAATGATTAAAAATGGTTGACAAATTAAAATCTCTATTTGTTTAAGTTTCGAATATCAATGAATTCGACACGCGTTACATTATTTCTTAATTTACATGCAGTATGGCCAGATCAAAATAAAAATCAATCATCATTTATTTTTGGAAACTGCTTATGCTTATTAAGTTTAATATGTGGTAAATGTGCGTAAACCATTTTTAATATTCTTATTTATATAAATATTTCAATCCGACTGGTCAGATCTCGCTTAATATATTCCTGCTTGAAAATGATTTGTTTTTGACAAATCCACTTTTATATTCTTATGTGTCATCTCTTTTGAATAAACCGCAGAACATTCCTTCAAATATTACACATATTTTACGTCATCTTAAACTCGGTATGTGTGTCAAAGGCACCCACGGCATCCTTCTAAAAAGACGAAGAAATTTCTCTTCACACGCGCTCCTGTGTCCGGTTTACATCCGACGCTTTTCCTTTAAAGTACACTTCGACGTAGCTAACATTACTTTAAAAAGTTGTGCAAACAGTTTTGAGTTCTATTCCGTGAAGACATGGAACAATAAATGGTAAGTACAAGTTGCTCGACCGCAAATGTAAAATTGTGGAATAGTATTGTTCAACAAACTTTATTTCTTACACTATAAATAAATTTGTCAATGAAAATAAGACCCTACTGTGATTACTTAAGGCTCAAAAAAATTGGGTACAATGCAAAAAAACCTTTGGAGAGGTGCATGAACTGAAGACGCGATCTTGACCGATAATTATCGTATTTTCTCTCCCTCAAACGTAAATTGAAGCTGAAGTTAGCTATATTGCATTGAAATAAGATAACTAATTTGCCTGCGGTAACGCAAAAACTATCTTTGTTAGGTAATATGGAAGATTGGAGAGATGTGGTTACGTAAAACACATGAGTTACTGACGAATCGACGTCCCTCCGGCGACAACAGCGAAAGCAACTTGATGACCAATATATGAATTATAAAGAAGGTAAAAATAACGTTGACCTTTAATGCCTACTTTAAAGTAAGAAAATGGAATAAATCATTATCAGAATTCGGATGTATCATACCTTAACCAATCTTTGTACAACTTGTAGTAATCAATAGGCGAGTCATGCGAGAATGTTTTGATATTGAACTTCATAGATTCATTGAGTGCGATTTATGTAGTACGTACAGAATGCTAACGTCACATGACAAGTTAAATTTTGAGTTAAAGAATTAGTTGGGTAAGAATCTAAATTTACATTTTATTGAAGTGGTTAAATTATGTAGGTTATAACAAACCTGTGCCAGTGTGACTAATACTGTTGTTTTTTAACTAGAGCTGAAGAACTGTCAATTAATAAATACTAAACTAAACTCAGCACTCAATTTGTACCATGGAGGTACCACACAGAACTGGAGCCAGTAACTAAAATAGGCATAAACTAAAATAAACAAAAACCAGATAGTTCAACCAGATTCCAGGATAAATTAAAAACGTACGTTTCTGAAATGGACGTGGCCAGAAATCGAATCCGGAACTTTCGGCTAGGAAAGTAATCGAATTCCAACTCAGGATTGATTTCAATCAAAATGTCTAATATTTTGAGGAAGCAAAAGAAGTATAGAAAAACCGTGAAGCTTGGCACTCCATCCTCTCTGACTACCCCGTTAGGAAAACGGCGTGAAGACATGTGTATATGCCTAATAAAATTTCTGATTCATCTGTTCAAAAGCTACAAAGCCACAAAGTCAAATACACAGAAACACAAATGAACAGAGATCCATTACAATATTCAAAGTCAGTCAAATCAATTTATACAAATAAACTCAATTACAAAGTATTTTTGAACGTCAAATCTACTTTGGTTCGATTCAAAGAGAAGAGAAAAGAAAACCTGGACACTGAGAAGCACCGACGAGAAACTCAGTCAGGTATCATTTTTTCAACATCATTTTACAAAAGGTTTATTAAAATACAATATTCCCGAAAGCCAGTAAATGCATGTGCAGAGAAGATCATTTCCAGACTATTGTTTTGTTTTCAACGAAATCAACGAAATATTTTGTAGGTACTAATGTTTAAAACATACTTCTATTCTGTCGGGGTTTAAAAAATAAAACTATTGACTACTTGATAAAATTCTAAAATAAAAATACTCCAATTTTATTTGATTTTTTAATTTTTTTTTAAATTATTTAAATGTACTCACGCACAGGTGTTTCTTACGATTTTCATAAAATGCTGTTTTACACTTAATATCTAAAAATCTATTACATCTAGGACTTTATAACGTGTTGGTTATAATAACCATAAGTGGCATTACAAAAATGGCTATTTCATTTAAATCTATTGAAAACTAACGTTTTTGCTCTGATTAGACTAGTCTTTTAAATAGACCGAAAATACAGTAAAGTATAGCTCAAAATAATGACAAACATGTAGAAACAGGGCTGAAATAGCAACATTATGAAACAGTTAATTATATGTTTACATATTGTATTGGAGTTACTATTATGCATTCCCTTTTATTATATCCATTAATCAATTCTTTCTCGTGAAAAATTGATGTATAACAATTGTGTTACGTGGTTGTGTACGTGAAGTAAAGGCTGTCAGAATTTCAAAATAATAACTAAAATCGGAGGATTTTTTTTATTAAAAACGTTGTCAATTTGTGGCATTGTTTCGTATCTACGTAAAGAAAAAAACCAGAAATATTTTTGTTTCACTCATTCGCAAACATCTGGCTATTACAAAATCTGAGCAAGTTAGCCATCGTTGAGTTTTAATACTGGCTTCTATTTTTAATCTTATCCTGAGGTTTGCACTTTGCAGTGAATGAATGTAATGGACATTATTAAGATAGCATGAAATTGATACATCCTATGATTTTGCCACTGAACTGATTTTGCATAGATTATGTTCCATGAAAGGAACTATAATAAAGAGAAAGCGATTTTAACAGTTTTTATTTATATAACACACTAACTAAAATTCAATAATATATGCGAGAATAACACGTTTGTTTCAATAACAGTAACAGTTTAGTTGATATAATTAAGTTAACATTTTTTTATAATATTATATACATACATATCTTCACGCCGTAATCCCCAACGAAGTAGTCAGAGAGGACGGTGGATTATTATATTTTATATAATATTGATATAAAATATAATAATGATACATTACTGGTCCATACACTTATTTAAGAATTTGATTCACCTAAAATAACATTTATCAGTCAGTTGCTAGTTCGATAATATAAAATTTATTCAATAATGGGTTTGTAAAGTTGCAAAGTTAATTTCTAGTGATTTAAAAGACTAAGTTATACCTTTGCTGTAAATTTAAAATGAAATGAGCATTTTTTTTTAGCAATGTGTGCCTTAGATATTATTTGATAAATATGTAGAGTGATTTTGAATTCATTAGTTAAAATCATATGCGGGCAGCTCACAATAACATATTGCATGATATACCTATGATAATATGATACATAATAATGCTGTATCGATTCTTAGTCAATCAAACAATTTTCTCACAGTATATTTTATGCTTAAACTTCAACGAAATTAATATTGCTATTTAATTGTATATGCGCCGTGGTATATTGACACTTAAGATATTACATTTTAAACATGATATATTTTTAAAATTCTGAAATGTATGAAAAAATTCTAAAGATATGACTTTAGATTTTTGGGTGCTATACACTCTTTTTTTGTAATTTTGATTTGATTAATTACCACGTAGAATTAATTTGATCATTAATAGAAGTTCCCATTGAAATTTATCGCATGTTTTTTTACACATACATACATAAATATTTTACTTTAAACTTTTTTATTTTTTTTAGGGTTATGCATAAGTATGTATTCCTTTTCGAATAAACAGGTAGTTTCAGGTACTCCATCCTTACCCTGTGATGCATACATAAATAAGCACACGAAAATTTCAAAAATTACGTTTTGGCTTTTATGTCGATAATAATGTTCACCACTAGTTATTAACATTTCAGCTACATACAAACACGGCTCCATTACAGTTTTAAAATAAATATATTAGTTTTTTTAATGCGAGCCTACTAGCTATATCATTGTACAGTAGGTATATCAATTGTACGGTGAAGCTTCAATACACGGAAAAGTAGCTTAGACCCTATTCCAGAACAATAATCAAGTAAGAATATCTAATTGACCACTCATAGAAAGGGATACCGCTACACGATGAATAGCATCACTTCTTTCTAACTATTCCCAAACAGAGCTTCACACTTGAGTATCATTCTTGATTACGGGCCTTTATCTTTCAAAAGTCCTCTATCTGCCAACGAAATGCCTGTTTAAATTAGTTCAACGGTTTAAATAACCATATAAGGTTAAGTAAAGCCCTGTTTCAAAACAGATAGACCCTCCAATTTCTTTATTTGTATATATATATATATAATTGATAAGTGAAAACCTATTAGAATGAGAACAGATATGATTAAATATAAAATAAATGTTACTACTTTTATTTAACCCTAGAAAGATAATCTTATTTTATAGTACGGGAAAGTCGTTTAGACGTGTGCACTAGTTATTAATAAATATTTAAGATCATCATGTATAAATTTAGTATTTTTTGAATGGTACTTATTGTCCATGGTGTTTTTATGTAAATAAAATAAAAACATGGTTTGCATTTTACAATTTTAATAAAAAAATAGAATTATAAAAATTAAAAAAAAAATAGAATTACAAAACTTTTCTTTAGACTAATTATACGAAATTATGGCTCACATAATCAACTTTTTATATCTTTACTTTTATATCTTTTTATGTCTTTACTTATTTTATAATAACAAAATAAAAGAACTAGTCATACTTTATTTTAATTGGACTTAGAACAAACATTATTTTTATGTTCTCCACATATAGGATTTTTGCACTCATCACAGAGAAATTTTGACATCCTTCTAAGTTCTGAAGTACAAAATGCGTAATATTTCCTCTTTTTTGGCAAAGGCACATCATCTTCTTGTCCAGAAGACTCAGTTGCCCTCTTTGCTAGAATATTGCTGATTTTGTCTTTCAGATTCGTAGACAAAGTAGGTATATTCTGTCGTGTTAATATCCAAGGAGCTGTAAGGCTATTGCTGAGGTTTTTCATAAAATTGCGGCAATTCAATGGCTTTTCTTGCTTTAAAAATATTGTGACAGTGAATAACGTAGGCATTTACATGTAGCTTTTGTAGCTGCCCAAATATGACCTTTCTTGCCTCTTAGCCTTCATTTAACATATTTTGTGACGTCATGATGTTATGTTAACTTTCACCTGAGACACAAAAAATAAATGCAAAAATTAACCGTATAAACGTAATAAAAACATGTTCAGAAATGACACAAAATGTAACTTAAAAGATAATCATACGTCGCTTCGACGTACGATAGGTTAATATCTACGAAAATAGCGCACTTATCCGAATAACGAGCGTGTGTCCTGCGAGCTGTTGGGTACCACTGAGTTGATCAAAAAGATAGTCGCCGTGTCGCGAGTCGCGTACGAGTAAAACGGATTTAACAAAATGGCACACGTCGATTCGACGTAGATTATCTTTCTAGGGTTAAAGATAACTTTGCAATCATCAACCATACCGACATTGAAAAGTTATTAACTTTAGACACAATTAAAAATACATTTTATTTGTGACACTTATATTACTAGAAACAAAACGAGAAAACACTATACACAGTGTCATTGTAAACCCGAGAAACTATTACGTCAGTTACAGTAAGTATATCAATTGTACAGTACAGCTTCAATACACGGAAAAGTAGCTTAGACCCCTATTCCAGAACAATACTCAAGTGAGAATATCTAATTGACCACTCATAGAAAGGGATACCGCTACACGATGAATAGCATCACTTCTTTCTAACTATTCCCAAACAGAGCTTCACACTTGAGTAGCATTCTTGCTTGCGGGCCTTAGATTTCTTTTTCAAAAGTCATCTATCTGCCAACGAAATGCCTGTTTAAATTAGTTCAACGGTTTAAATAACCATATAAGGTTAAGTAAAGCCCTGTTTCAAAACAGATAGACCCTCCAATTTTCTTTATTTGTATATATATAATTGATAAGTGAAAACCTATTAGAATGAGAACAGATATGATTAAATATAAAACAAATGTTACTACTTTTATTTAAAGATAACTTTGCAATCATTAACCACACCGACATTGAAAAGTTATTAACTTAAGACACAATTAGAAATAAATTTTATTAGTGACACTTATATTACTAGAAAAAAAACGAGAAAACACTAAACACAGTGTCATCGTAAACCCGAGAAACTATTACGTCAGTTAAACAAAACTTTTACTAAATGGCTAGCCGGACGTATAAGAAAAAAATACACTTTCACTTCTACCGGCGATCATATTATACTGAAGCGACGAAACAGCCGAACTTAATGCACCCAAAAATCAACTATAAGATAAAGAAATTAAGACAGACAATTCTACAAATATTGGTGAAAGTTAAAACATTATTATTGATACAATTCCGCAGGTTGTAAGACAATGAAGAGGTCAAAGGCTCAGGAAGATCTGTTAATACTTAGTGCATTTAAGGATATAAAGATATAAACAGTGAAATAACATCGTTACGTGAGCAATTCAAACATCGAAATAGTCTTAACACATACTTAATATTAGATATTAATTAATTGTTATAGAAAATTGAGAAGGTTACTCAAAATCCTTGCTCCTTTAATATAAATAATCTGTTGGTCTGCTTTTATTAATATTGGGAAGTGAAAAATTACGAATCAGATATTAAGCTGTTAGGTATTATCATTGAAAACTATCTCCTATATTTTACGCATCGTCAAAGATGCGATTGAAAGTTTTGCGTATGGTTTTGTCACACGCATGCTCATATAAAAAAAAACTAGGATCTAAATATAGTGATAATGTAAATGTAACCGAAGGCACAGCTCAAGGTTCTGTACTTGGGCCTTTACATTACTTAGCGTACGTGAATGACATTAATAATGTGACAAAGTTCTGCAAAATATATCAATATGCAGATGATACATGCCTCGTATCATCCAATAAAAATCTTAAAGTCGCTGAAACGAACCTTCAACATGATTTTAATAGAGTTTGTAAATGGTCCCACGATGCAGGTCTGGTATTAAATGCTCTTAAAACTAAACTGGTCCATGTGCATTCTAGTCAAAACAAAACAGTTCATAAAATTAAAATAATTGCACATACTCACGATTGCTTACACTCTTGTGCTGTCTATGATAATAACGATTGTAACTGCGAATCACTACAACAGGTAAATCAACAAAAATATTTGGGTCTTATAATAGACAATCGTTTTCATTGGAAGGCACATATAAACATGATTTGCGACAAACTTAGGTCCATAATGGCTAAATTCTACATTATAAGAAACAGAATATCTTTTCCTGTATTATTAAGTTTGTACTTGGCACTAGTAGAGAATAATATATCTTATGGACTTAGTAGCTATGGACGTACTTTTAAAACATATTTAGATCAAATTTACAACTTACAAAAAAGAATATTAAAACTTATTATACCCCCAAAAATTCGTGGAAAATTTGAGTCAGAGGTAGATATTTTCAAATATGCTAAAATTCTACCCGTACATGAAAAATTTAAGTTGGATATACTAAAAGAACAATACTTTCGAACTGAGATCCAACATGTTCCATCACACTCAATGATGACGAGAAAAGTTGCTAACAAAATACTAATGAAACCTAAACACAATAATTACTACGGTAAAAGAAGATCTGAATACATTATACTAGAGTTAATCAACAATATACCACCTAATATAAAACATAAATTAAAGTCTACAAACATATCTCGCGAGCTAAGAAACATGTTGTTAAATAACCTGAGTGAATTATTATCTTATTAATAGTTAGTTTAGTTATCTTATTAATAGGAAATAAATAAATATTTATATAGAAAAGAAATTAATATAATATGTGTGTAATATACACGATACCTCGCCTAATAATTTTATGTTTAGGTGATTCACAACTGTTGTGTAACATCCTCTGTATAAATACAGTAAATTGTTAGACTGTATAAACTACCTTCGGATGCCGAGAACATTGGCAATGAGACAAACCATAATGTGGTTTAGCGTTGCCATATGCTTTTTTATTTCGCTTTTGTAATTGATAAATAAATACATAAAATAAAAAAAATAAAAAAAAATATCACAATTTAAGTATGTGTCTTTAGTGTCTATGAAAGTCCATAGTATTTAACTAGTGAACTTTGCTTAAAATTCTCGAGATAATTAAATGACACTTATGAGAAGATATTATGAAGTACCTTTATAAGCGGGAATTAAAAAAGTATATTTCATGTTTAAATAACCATAATTCTCGAAGTCTAGATAATATTTATCAATAGTATTCATAAATTACGTAGAATTATAATAATTTAAGAATAACATCGATTTATCAAGCAGATAAGATATTCATCATACGATGAATCAAAGTCTGTCGCCACATGTGAAGCATGCACACTACTTGGAGTATATGTGTTCTGTACACACTACTCTTGTATAAAATTAATCATTGGTGTAGCATCTTTATATTTATATAAGAAGATACGTGAAGATATTATGAATGGGTTAGCATTATTATATTGTTAAATGGTAGAAATATTGTCAATTTAAACAAAAAGTTAAAATTCGTGGGTTTTTTTTTATAAAAGAGGGGGCAAACGAGCAAGCGGGTCACCTGATGGAGAGAAACCAACCACCGCCCATGGACACTCGCAACATCCGGAGAATCACGTTGCCGGCCTTTAGGGAAATAGGGAAAGGAGGGAAAGGAGGGGAGGGGGTGATGGGCCACCGGCACTCTCACTCACCGAACGAAAAACAACAGCAATAGATACTGTTATTTCACACCAATATCCTGTGAGAGGGTGGTATCTCACCGGGCGAGCCGGCCCTATTCGTGCTGCAATGCAGCATGGCTCTACCACCATTATATGGCTTATGCTTAGTTTGATATTTACAACAATTTACATCGTTTTGACATTTATGTTATTTCCCTAACAGAAAACAAAGAACGAATGATTTTGTTTCACAAAAAATATAGAACCACATTATGTTTTAAATAAAATGTTAGGTCTTGGATCAAATTATGAAGATAATATAAATATAATAAATAAATATTTTTTATTGCAAGTGTGCGCACACATTTTTACAAAGTCATGTAATAATAAAATAACATGAAATTCATATTTAAAATTGAACAATCAGGATTTTTAACTAAATGTCACAAAATAATCAATCATCACATTAAATAAATATGTCAAAATAGAATAGATATTTTATTACGCACATTATAACTTATATGTACATAAAGGTATGTACAGAATAAGAAGAGTTAACGGATTTAGAATTATCTACGATTTTACAATTTTAACATCAATATTCGAAAACAATGTCTCTATGTTAATAAAAGAGACATTGTACAAAAGTTCAATAGCTTGAAAATTTTTTTTCAACGTTAACCAAGAGTTGGCGTTTGGCGTAGATAATATTATTCGATCCACATACAAACTTTTCTGGGACGTGTCACTTTCCACGCCCAACTTAAAATTACGTCTGTTATGCAATGCGCTGTAACAAATGCAGATCACTCTCATAGATATCTTGCAAATTGCATGCCACGAATTTTCACCCTATTGTCAGTTCAGACGTGGGAAGTACCCGTGACGAGGCCTCACCCAAAACAATGGCAAAGTTCATCGAAACATAACAAGGAAAGTCTATAAAATACTTCCAACCTGTTACAGTTTCTTATACATAATATTAGACCCATTGCAAACGGTGGTGCTTTGCAAAAATTTGCATATTGTGGAAACGAACAAATGTTTCTATAATTTCATAGTCCTGTTTTAGTTATTTAAACTTTCAATATGTCTGCGGCTACTTTGAAGTTCGTGCTTATCTTAATCCTATCTTCTATGACAAGAGTGATCCCAATACAATTGCAGCTTCAAGAAGGTGAAGTTGTACAAGAGAACAATGTAGGAGATTCGCAATTGAATGAATGCGTAAGTGCTCGCAGAAATTCAGAGTTGGGCGTTTGTTTTGGTAAAGAGTTGTTATCTCAAATGAATCAGTATGATGAAGCGGAATCATTTAGTTTGGCAAATGGTGTGTCGTTCGTGAGAGATGAAAAAACGCCAAGACACTTTGGGAGCTTCCTTGATAAAGATCCTATGGATTTTAGGTAAATAATCTGTTATTAATATGTAACAAACTAACATGAAATCTTATGATAAAATATGTTAATGTAACACATTAAGAGGCCTTAGCAGAAACGGCACCGTAAAAAAAATGTATTCAGTCTTTTAATATTATTCACAAATCCTACAGATGAAATGCCAACAACTCGTTTATGAGTGATATAACCATACCATGGGTCTCGGTCTCCGTGGAAATAAAAATCTCTAAATTATGTTTACATTGTAGTTTCTAATGAACTTTTATACCCACGAGGACCTTTCTCGACTCAACTCTGACCATCCGAGATGACACTATGTATAGACGTATGCACAAAGTGATTCTAAATATATTCAAAGTTCATGCCTGTGAACAATAAATGTGATTTTTAGGTCAATGATAGAAGACGCGAGCAACTTGATATCCAAACGATCTTTACACTGGGATCTTAGCGTTCTCTATCCAGGCCTTGTGATGAGAATTGGCCCGACTTTGGCAAACGGTATTCTAGAATTTGTTGTTGATCCAAGAATGAAGGACCGCACTTATCATCAACCTCATGGAGAAGTATCTACAGGTACATAATAAGACATAGCGCCATCTATAAAATAAGCTTGCAACTAACAAAATGTATTGCAGTCTGTTAACTATATTGAACCTGAAACTCCAGCGACATCTTCTGAATAGATCTTAAACTTTTAATAGTAGTGTCTTGCGTAAAATGAATTGTTATAGTTGTATTAAACTAGGTACTGTCACTCAAAATACTTTACCTCAAAATGGACTGCATGAATACTTTCTTTTCCTACCAAAATTATTATAGATAGTTAATTTCATGCCCTCTCTTTGTCACCATTCTTCATAATTTAATTGTGCCTAAATAATTAATTCTATCACATCTATGAGTAACTTATTTCCTACCTTAACGTCTTGCTGAAACAGTGACTTCGTTAAAAAAAGTAATGATTTTTTTTCATTTCAGGCCGTTTGTTAGCAAAGAACCTTTTAGTCCCATTTCTACTTGGATTCAAATTTCAACTTTCGACTCTACTGCCTTTGTTATTGGGTCTACTTTTAATAGCAAGCAAAAAAGCTTTCTTGCTTGCAAAAGTTGCACTTTTAGCAGTTACCTTATTTAGTGGAGGGTCCAGTTTCGGAGGCTCTTATGGAGGATTTGGCAGCCCAGCAATATCTTCTTATACTTCTTATGAAAACCCAGGTTATTATCATGGACATCACGGTTCTTCAGGTTAGTACATTTTCATCACTACATGATGTTGTGTATATTGAGAAATGGCTATAAATTGTTATATATGAGTAACAAGATACCTAACTGACATTATAACTAATTTTTATTATATTATTAACTACGTTACTATTTCTTCGTCATTACATTTTAGGAGACATTTACAACTTTTCCGACCGCAGGTTCATTGACCTCCTGCAGATGTAATATAAAACCTTCTGCTTATCCTTACGGAATTAAAAGTAGTCCTTAAAAGACTAGAGAAGTTGCAAATGCCTCCAGTTTCATACTCACTACAACAAATACGTGAGTATCTATTTACTCTTTAAAATTATTTCTTATTTTAGAGAAACTGAGTGACTAACACATTTGTAAAGATATTTAAATAATACATATTAGGCCTGTCAAGGCAACGATCTGGCTTGTGTCCTATCGACTAAGGTTATATTGTTGTCGTTGTTGTTGTTTACATGATTCTCCCTGGAAAGGGAAGACAAAGGCATCTATGCCACTACAGCCCATGTTTTCAGTAATAAATGCATATGGTATTCATATTATTCCTTTGAAATGACGACGTAATACATTTTAATTAATGTTTCTTGGAGTTTCTGACAACAAATATGTTGAGGCGGTCTTTCTAATAGGACCCATTGAGGCAGACTAAGGGCGACTTGCACCGACTATTTAAACTCGATTTGAGGATTAAATAGTTATAATAGTTAGGATTTAATAGTTATAGTAGCAAAAGGAGGGGTTTGCTGTGAACATATACGACACACTTATACATATACAACAATATATATAATATATACACATATACGCAAATAAACAGGCATTCACTACATACATAAATACATACACAACACAATAAATACTACAACTTATAATGACAATACTTCTCTTATAAGATAAATAATTAATATAGTCACTTTGACAGTAATGCAGTACATGAATATACATATACTTAGCAAAAAAAAAGACATATTGACAAGTAATGTTCTTTCACCAGTCGTTTAAAGAGTTTTAAGAGTCGTTTAAAGGAGTCCAAATGTTGTGCGCGTCTTATAGTTACTGGCAATGAATTCCACAAACGCGCACCCTCTACAGTAAAAGATTTAGCCAAAAAGCACGGTTTAGGAATTTCCAATTCCAAATTTTCTGATGATCGCAAGAATCTAGTATTAGTTTCAGAAAGAAACTTGAAACGCTTTTTAAGGTAGAGAGGGGCAGTAGGAATAAATAGAATGTTATAAAGTAAGAAAAGAACGTGGGCATTCCGGCGAAGACGAATCGGCAACCACTTGAGTTGAGTGCGAAAAGCGGATATGTGATCATATTTGCGCAATCCAAATATGAAACGTATGACTTATTATATTAAATTGATTTAATTTTTGTTGTCGCTATGTACCTACCCTCCTAGCTCATTCATGTCATGAACCACAGACTATAGGTATATCAATGATACTCTAAGACAATTTAAAATGTTTTGAAAGACCATTATTTATTAGTTTAGTGATAAAAAATCTGTCACTTTTCTGGATGTTGGTATATAAATAATTAAACGAAATAATATAATAATTTTTGATGCTTAGTAGTTGTATTGATGAGATTTGAGAAGACGAAAGAAGTATGTAAGAACCACGACGCTTGGCGCTTCGTCCTCTCTGACAACCCCGTTAAGGGTATAGCGTGAAGATATGTGTATTTGTATGTAAAATATGGGTAAATAAAAATGTCGAGAACAAATGAATGAAACTATATCTAACGAATGCGTTCTCGAGGGATGGAAGATGTAAGTTGGACGAATAGCAGCTGTCAATAAAGTTAACGGTGCTCAGGCCACATTAGTAGGCAGTGTGAATATATCTAAATCTGCCAAAATGGCCATACACAATGCAGTGTTGGTTCCAACATTTTTGTATGGTAGCGAGGTCTGGATTAGCCCGAAATCGACTGAAAATAAGATAAATGCAGTGGTAATGCAATCTCCCAGAAACATGTGACTCGTGGGCGATAGAAGCAATGAAGAGATATGCTTGTAAAAATGAAGAAAGGATGGCTGATGAGATATTGACGAAGAAAATCTACAAAGCGAGAGTAAGTGGTAGTAGAAGACAAGGAAGACCAAGGCTGACTTATAAAGATCAAATAGCTAGAGTGTTAGCTAACGGAAATAACAAAATCACGCGCAGACCTAGGCGAAATTGTGTGAATGATGATATTTGAGGAAGCTAAATTAGTATCTAAGGATCGCGATTTATGTTACTCTTTTCTGACTACCCCGTTAAGGAAACAACGTGAGGATATGTATGTATGTATGTTTATACGTATGAATGTACAAGACCTAGGATTTTCGTTATGTTCTAAAGCTTACTTAATATTTGTTCTTAAAACAACTTAATAGCTTAATATTTTAGCGAAAGCGAAGCGAAAACTTCGGACCCCTATTTAAGAATATTGCGCGCACGAATTTGGCATAGTTAAAATTTATATGGACAAGATGTGAAAAAATAGGCAGAAAGCTAAAATTTTTACCTAATCTATTTGTTACAAATACATTAAATTAAATTCTTATTAAATTAGACGCTCATTCTTTACTTTCATACCGCTAATGTCAAAACGACTGTCAACGCCAAACTCATAATGGTTTGTGAACATAAATGTCCCTGGGTCGAACAGTCGCACAGAATAGAGATTGACGCCATAGAGTTTGTTATATTTTTTTTGTTTGTAATTATATTTACGGTCGAATTTCGACCACTAGGCGACGTCTAGTACAAATAATTAGGTGTGGAACATATAGAGACGGAAGGGATGCAAGGAATAATTCCTAAATTACGTATTTCAAACAACAAAACCGCGATATGAACTCGATTAGACGACGTCGATGGCGCAGTGGTTTAGACGTTACACCCAACCCCGAAAAGTTCCAGGTTCGATTCCCGGTCGGGTCAATTTAGGAAATGAACTTTTCTAGATTGTCTCGGGTCTGAGTGTACTGGGAGACGCCCCCAGTAGTCATCATCTGGTTCTCATAGCACAGGGAATGCCCTAGTTTGAGATCAGATGATTAGTGTGTATTGTCTGGCGAATTATTATTATCATTATTATTATTCTCTCGGGGTAGTCTTCTCTGACTACCCCGTTGGGGATACAGCGTGAAGTTATGTTATGTTATGTTTTTATTATTATTATTATTATTAAACGTATTTCAAACAACAAAATCGCGATATGAACTCCGTAAAAAATTGTAATAGATGTTTTTAGTTCACTTAATTAGGCGTCTCTATTCCCTGAAGCACTCAGTTAGCGATTTTTAACATTTCATTGATTTTATACATCCTACTAATATTATAAACGCAAAAGTTTGTGGTGATGGATGAATGTTACAAACATCCATTCACTCAGTCACTCTTTCACACAATCCATTCAGTCACTCTTTCACGCAAAAACTGCTGAACAGATTTTGATGAAACTTTGCAGTAATACAGCTTACATATCAGAATAGCAAATAGAATATAATTTATGAAGTTATTTTGAGTTTTTGAACTTCGCATGGAAAAAGTTGTGGGTAAAAGCTAGTAGTTTTACATGATGAACTAAAAGCAATAAGATTTAAATTCACTACAAACTAGTTTCTATGTAAAATACCAAAAAGACCAAAAATTGTACACCGCTTAATTCATAAAAATAATTGCCATAATATTATCATTATAATAAAAAAAATATAACATAACATAACATAACTTCACGCTGTATCCCCAACGGGGTAGTCAGAGAGGACGGAGCGCCAGGAGTCGCGGTCCTTACACACCTCTTTCGCTTCCTCAAATCTCATCATTCTCCTCACACATTTTCGCCTAGGTATGCGAGTGCTTTTGACATTTCCGTCTGCTAACACTCTGGCTATTTGATCTTCATAAGTCAGCCTTGGTCTTCCTTGGCTTCTTTTACCACTCACTTTCGCTCTGTATATTTTCTTCGTCAGTCTTTCATCACTCATTCTTTCCATGTGCCCGAACCATCTAAGCATTCCTTTCTTCATTTTTACAATAACACTGTTGTGCAACCCTGTCATACTGCGTATCTCATCATTGCTTATCCTGTCCGCAAGCGTGACACCGCACATATTTCTGAGAGACCGCATCTCCACAGCATTTATCATACTTTCACTCGATTTCGGGCATATCCATGCCTCGCTGCCGTACAACAAAGTCGGCACCAACACCGCATTGTGGATGGCCATTTTAGCAGTGTTAGATATATTCACACTACCCACTAATGCGGACAGAGCACCGTTCACTTTATTGCCAGCTGCTACCCGTCTCTCCACATCCAACTCACATCTTCCATCCCTCGAAAACGCACTCCCCAGGTACACAATTTCATTCACCTGTTCTAGACATTTTCCATTTACACTAATCACACATTTCGTTTGTTCCGCTTCTCTTTCAAATACCAGAACCTTAGTTTTAAAAAAAATATAATTTATGAAAAGACATGAAAATAATAAAAAATTCGGTTTTAGATTTTATATTTAGAATTCGAATTACGCTTTACATTCTAGCCACATATCCTACTCTTATTTTTAAAAATATGCATAACTATTACAGGCTACTACAAGAACCCTCATCACGATTACTTCTACAGAGAAAAGTCAGTGGAGCAAACTACAGCTACACCTATTACACCAGACGAGCTCAGAGACAGACTAGAAAGACTATTTATTACAAAGAAGGATGTAGAAGAACCTACTGAGAATACGAAAGTTAGAAACGCGAGGAACTTTGCTTGGACACCAATAAACGCTGGATAAAAGGTCTTCTGATCATTATTATATTAACTAAAATTAACAAATTTGCTACTAACTCATGGCAAGAATATAACTTTAATTATTACTGTTAGAGAACCCAAATCGATGAAGGTCTTAAATGAAATAAAAAAAATGTCCTGTTAGAAATTACCACCAATTAAATTTTCTTCTTCGTGATATTAATTTAGTTTAATGTAGTATGGCACATAATATCTATTTGCATTTAGATTTTTTAATTAAATTTAACTTCATCTTTAGAAAAACTAACTTGTTATGTATAAACTTTCGCGTTGCATTATAAAATATCTAAAAACAAAATTAACGCGATTACCTTTTATTTTCGCTTGACGTTTCGGCCGAGTTGCATCGGCTGTGGTCTCAAGTAAACTGTCGCAGCAAGCGTCGCTCCGTATCCGAGGCAGATTTTATATCATCTACCCCCGATATTTATAAATAATTATTAGGGTTTTCCCAATTGAATTTTTTGTGTCTTCATTTCAATCGCTTCACGCATGACTCTTGGATAAAACTAGCGATCGGTGGAAAGGACTCGATGACGAAGAAATTCTATCCAATGATTAATATTCGATTGAAGAAGATGTTCCGCTATGGCTAATTTCACACATCATCATACTTACACCATACACGCACAAACACCATCACACTCACACACACCATCACACTCACACCATACACGCATACACCACCACACTGACACACTATCACATTTCCACACATTCCAAAACACGAGAACAATTCCACAGTCACATATAAATGCTGATTATTATATAGTTACATACACTGTATGCTATTCCAGATTGCTGTTTCAATATTTTTTATTTTTTTGTTAATCAACTAATATAATATTATTATGGCTAAGATTGTACTGATAGAGGGAGATGACTGATGCTTAAAATACAGGGCTTCCTAGTTTAAGCACCAGTAATATCGATTGTTACAAGCGACTTTAATAACAGCCATGTAATAACAATATATAACAATTTGGTTGCTTGATAGTTTTTTACAGCTGTAATGTGTTCCTTAATCCTTTCAGCAATAGTCCCCTTATTTTGGCCAATGTTTGAGCTGCCGCAAATGCAATCTATTTTGTAGACACCTGGTATCTGCAACGGTAAAACATCCTTCGGTGTGTCCACTATTTTGTTTACCTTCGTTCCCGGTGTGTACACGGTACGGCCGATGCTACTCGGCCTTCGCGTAAACGTGTTTTTAGATAAACTAACTTCTTATTTCTAAATATTACGTTTTGTTATTTAACAGCAGCTACTTTTAATGTTAAATTTTAAGATAGCTTTACAATTTCCTATTCTTCTAGTCAAAACTATAAATTATGTATTTGTATTGCTACATTTTCCTCACTACTTATTTTAGTAATTTTTGGTAATTAGAAATGCATTTGTACTTATTCATAGTTATTGAGAATCTAATGTGTTTAACGTATAAGTTTATCTCTTTTGTGCTTATAAATTATTGTTTTTAGATCCAAAATATAAATAAAATATATTTCTAACTGTTTTATTGCGATTTGAATTATTTTTAATTTGTCTTTGCTTCTTATTAAATTCTATTATTCTCACTCAAGCAACAAAATTTAACACGTCACGTGTTCCGTTTATTCTACATCCTGTATTGTCTTTACGATGCGATTACACGCTCTACATATGGCGAAATTGCACTTGCAGTTGTATTAGACTGTATGCTTACACCGGATTGCATTTCCGATTTTAAGAAGAAAATTTGGCGAAAGCTGATGCTGTCTTACTTTAATTTGTACTAATACTTCAAACATTTTGAAGTACAATATTGAAAATTTATATCACAAATAAATTGTTTGAATTGTGAACCAAATACAAAGTATTATTGTCAAAAACAAAGTATTATTGAACAAATACAGTGTCAAAAACATAGCATTATTGTGCAGAATCTTAATGCGTTAGGACAAGGTATAATATTATGTGTTGCCTGATATGGCTTTGAATACTTTTTCATTCTATGTTTTATATGGACATACAAAATATAACCGCAACTTTGACATCAAGTATGTTTCATTTTGAAATAAAACATAGTACCAATTTCACTAATGTTTAATCAGTTTGTATCACCGTTGTTGATTTTAGAATATCTTTCATCATACATTATAAAATTAAGCTACAGTTACATTGTATAATAATAACAATAATAGTACATTAATAGAAATAACATTTGCATACGTAAACGTCATGTAAAAAGGTACTCTCGTAACCCATATCTAAAGTATGTAGTTTCATTTATATTAAATTATTGTTTAAATTTAAACATTAAGGAATAATGTGAATGAGGGTGTACTGCTTGCATTAAAATATAATCAAAACCAGATACAGTATAATTAAAAATACGGTTTTCCTATCAAAGACTAAATAGTGAAAAGAGTAGCAGAGGTTGCTGGGTCACAAACTATTGTATACACAGACAACTGTGACTGCATACGCAAGGCAAATCATTATACTTAAACCGCTATAAACCACTACTCATCACAATTTCTGATATGAGTCGTACTTTCATATTTTTTCAGCGAATATTTCTTAGTATCATTGCGTGTTTAACACAACTACTAACTTCAATGTCTACAAACGATTTTACGTGTTCATACGGAGATGGTAGACTTTCCCCTATAGATACAATTTTTTCATTTTATTTATTTCTCATTGTATTGATATAGAATTGTACTGAGTAGCGGTTAAGATTTGCTTCAGCTGCTTCCATATTTATTCCGAATAATTTCAGCTCAGAGAAATTAGATCCTTACAACGGGTGTTATAACGCTATAATGTTATGTATCCGTAACCGAGTCTATGAGATCTGTTTAATTAAATGGACATAGTATTAAAAACAGTATAGCGCGAGGTCACTAAATATTGTCTGAACCGATATACCTACATAGACACATTGCTTGTTTATTTTTAATTAAGTCCATAAAAATGACCTAGAAAGTCTATTTCATACCAATAAATGATTGAAACCTACATTACTACTTACTGTCATCTAAGGATTACTTACTACTTATTAAACGTGAAATTGGCATATTAAGATACAGGTATTTCAGCGGGAATTCTAAAATATGTCAATTACTCATGACCGTTAGTAAAATTTATACAACTGCTGTTAGATCTCTGTTAATTTCTTAATAAGTAAGTGTATATACGCTTAAAAAAGGCAGATACGTTTTTCAAGATCACCCACGACAACTAATTTTATTTTGTGTTCATGGATATTCGTAAATTAGCCTGTATAATTAGATATCATACCTGTAATAATTACATTAATATCTACTCTGCACGAATATTTTTACGTAGTACTATAGTGTTACTTTAATATGAGTAATTCAATATTTAATAGTATTAAGTATTATTTGAGATTTAGCTAAAGTTTATATTGTAATTGAAAAATTTCACGACCGTTTTAATAAAAAAAACCTCAAATTCTTATCCTGATTCCTTCAAATTACTGTTATAAGAAAGCTTTTATGAACAACAAAGATATTTGAGCTTTTTAGAATAAGTTATTAAGAATACTAATATAATTACTTTTTAGTACTTGATGCAATTTCAAGCAATAATTAACGGTTCTTCACAGAAAACGTACAAAAAATCATTTAATTTTGTTCCATTTTCGGCTAATAAATACATGTTTACCGAATATGATGTTCGTAATTTCCTCTGGAGTTATATTGAATACATAGTATGCTAACAGTAGACATAGAGCTATTGCAAGTTTTTATTCAATTTCTTTTTGACGTATCTACTTCGTTAATACTTGCTTTATTAAATCATTAAATCGTTTTACTCCGCTAATTTTCATAGCCGTAGAGATATTTCAATCTAATCCAGACAATTTTCTGTGGGTCCAGTAATACTGATTCGCTTTCTCCTAAAAACATAGTATTATTGTGAAGAATATTAATACCTTCGAACAAGGTATACTGTTAAGTGTTCCCTGATATGCTACTTGGACTTCTTTTTCATTCTATATTTTATGTGGAGATACAAAATATAACCGCAACTTTTACATCGAGTATGTTTCGGTTTGAAATAAAATATAGCACCAGTTTCATTGATGTTTAATCAGTTTGTATCACCGTTGTTGATTTTAGAATATCTTTCATCATACATTATAAAATTAAGCTACAGTTACACTATATAATAATGACAATAATAGTACATTAATACAAATAACATTTGTATACGTAAATGTCATGTAAAAAGGTACTCTCGTAACCTCCACGTAATTAAGCGACAATAAAAAATACGTATGTATAAAATATAAGAAGTATCATAACGTTTATACGGTCGCATTTATATGTTTCAACTTACATTACGTAATGATTATTTACTACTTAAAATTATCAGCACCATAATATATTAAATTGAAAACAAAACCCTACGTACTAGTTCTATACAAAATCGGACTAAATGAACATTATCCAAAGGATATAAAATGCACAGTACCCGTCGACTAGCCTAATTTATACTAAATTAACTTATTAAATAAAGGAATTAACTATAACGTAACATTATTTTATGTTCTGTAACATTAATTTCTATACAATATGTTACAATTTTAGAATCAATATTAAAACCTACAACATAGTAGTCTTAAACAACTAAACGCGTCCTTATTGTCAATACACAATAAATATATTATACTTAATTGCTTTTTATCGCAAACTTTTATTTTCTTGTTTATATCATAATATACGATTAATATTTGGATTAAGCACGCAATGTATAATGACATTGAATA
Source organism: Zeuzera pyrina (assembly GCA_907165235.1). Lineage (NCBI taxonomy): Eukaryota > Metazoa > Arthropoda > Insecta > Lepidoptera > Cossidae > Zeuzera > Zeuzera pyrina. Next base: position 11,179,193 of record OU015639.1, on the reverse strand, counting down.
TAATAATTTATAACTTATAACCTATAATTTAACATTATCGTTTATCGTTTAAGCATTTAATAAATAAAATAAAAAATAAATAACCATTTTTTTTCCATTTTGCTACCGCAAAAAGGCCAAAACTTTATATATTCACGTCTTGGAGGTAATACGGTGCATGAAGCCAAGTCGTTGTAATTTTGTAGAAGTCGTAGTAATCTTTATATTATGAACTTACTGTTTTTTCGCGTAAGCTCTATAAGCTCTATCCTGGGCGGCTGCCTCATCTTCCACGCTTCTCCTGTAGTGACCTTCGGGGCCAGTAGTATCAAAACCTCCGCCATAATGAGAAGAAGAGTAAGTGTGACTTTGTGAAACTTGCGGATGCTTCACAATTTCATATGTGGTCTTTTCGTGAGCCTCACCTCCGGTGACTAGTTTCTTCAGACCGATGATAGCTGACAGCAGCAAAGCAATCTTACCTATAAGTAAAGCTTTCCCAGCGATGAGTGCTATGATTTGAAAAGCCACTGCGAGAAAACCTCCTTTGATAGCTACGCCTGCTATAATTGGTCCAATGTACTTCTTCAATTTACCCCTGGCTTCATTTAAAGAACGTCCCAAATCGGTCCCAACGGTCGAAGGAGCTATAATCACTTTATGAGTTTTCATCAGATTTGTAGTAGCGAGATGAAGATATTCGTTCACATGCTCAGCAGATAGTGTATTTAGATCGCCTTCAGGCAACGAAGACAAAAACGCTCTTCCAACTTCCGGTCTTCTAACCAAAGATATACCTTCGATGATTGGCAAAGACTCTGCTCTCGACGCTCGATCAGCAAGCTTAGCCGCTTGGATTTTGAAACATTTAATCATTTCTTGTGACCTCTCGCAACTGTCGTACACCCTTCCTAACAATCTCATAGCTGCACTGAAGGTGTCAGCGGATTCGGCTGCGTACACACATAAACACAACAGGACAAAACTCCCGCGGCACAACATCTTGTTGGAAAGCCGCTGCCGCCCTGTTATCTCCTGACTCTGGACCGATGTCCAGTCTATGCGGTTGCGTCTATTGAAATGTGAAGAGAATACTTGAGCGGTAGCATTTATCTATTTTCACCGGGAACTGCATTTATCTATAAATCTTTTAGAGCGTGCAATCGTTGCATCGTATGGTAGTGCACTGAGGCGTAAGTGCATATGCACTGCAATTATATGAGTGTGTGTACGTTGTATCTGTGTGGGTGGCCAACGGTAGCTATCGCTGCAGATTATAGTCAATGTCATGATCAATGCTGTTATTTAAGACCTTATCAGAAATCTCTAACTCTTGGTTTTATGACAAAGTAAAGCCAAAGTATGTCAAAAGTATAGATAAAAATTATTTCTTTACGTTAAATAACCGTAGAACATAACAACGTAAAATACACATACAAATACATTAAAATAGTTCGACGCTCCATCCTTCCTGATTGCCCTGCTAAGGATACAGTGAGAAGACGTGTATATGTGTAATAAACAAATATTATAATCTACGGTTTCGTTATCCAAAATTTCATTATCATCTAGAAATAAACTCATATTTGGCCTTAGACCCGTCTGAGCAAAGAAGCAAACGTACCTTCCAATATCATAAAATATTACTTAATAATAAATGTGTTAACAATTGAGAAGTACTCAATCGTGAATTCTAATAAAATGTGTGAATTTCATTGAAAATTAAAATTATGAAATTTTTACTTATCCAAGTGCATTTTATAAGTCGGTCGACTATTACTCGTTAAAATCTGTAGTCTATAATGTACTTAGCTATGACAGTTTTCCGTTTAACTGCGTTATATGTACTACTATTCTAAATAAGTACTTTAAAACGTTACTACCAAAAACAACGGTTAAGCTAGTACGGGAAAGACATGTGACTATGTCAAAAATAACCACTTTCAAATTTATTATTTCGGAAAGAGATTCCTGATTTTAGAATGTTTAATTTCCCGTTTTACAACCTTTTATTTCACAAATCTGTCGGCGCGATTAATATACATATATGTATAATTATACCGAGTTACAGTTTTTTAGTATCAAGTGTCTCTCAGTTAAACCGCCGACAGACAGACAGACAAACTTGGCAAAAATATAAAGATTCCTTGTTTTATTACGGAATCCTAAAAACTGTAAGCAAAATATAAAATAAAATTGTCAGTATTTACATTTAATTTAAGTATCTACATTTTAGACGCATGCCACAAAATCCAAGCTCATTATTCAACACATCATGTTTTGCTTCTCAACAAAGCATCTTCAAAATAGTTTCGATTCGGTTCAATTACCGACAGTTGACTGTAAATTAGAATTTTGTTACAATGTAGCTAAAAATGTAACATAGTCTACAGAGATTGTGTTCTTTACATAAGGAAGCTTCATATAAAATGTAATACCTAATTCTTTTGCCTAAAATAGTTAAAAATATGTATGAATTAAATGTATATATAATATTACATGCGATGAATTTCCATAAAATAAACTGAATGTAGAAAATTTGGAATTCTTTGGGCTTAATTTAGGTGACTTAGGTTACTTAGGTTCAATGAACAAAAACTTAATAACGACAGTACTCTAAAGTCACTAAATGATTTGTTTGTTGTTAGGAACATTATTGGGTTATGGTATAAAACTGTACTTTCCCTTGAAAATATTAATATCAAGCATTAATCATCAATAGGATATAATGTTATATTCCATTTCCTCCTCGTGCATTTGATCTAGTGTATAGTGTAGGTGTGTGTACCTACATTAGTACCAAGTTTAAGGCCAGCAAGCGGCTTTCATAACTGCGTATGAGTTAATGAAAGTGAGTACAGACACAGAGAGCTGGTACGAATTACTTAATTATATTGTTTATCTATGAGAACAAACGAATACCAAAATGACAAGAATAATTATTCTTAAAAACTTAACTAAAAATACAAATAAATAAAATCTTGTAGTCTTCATTATTTACGGTAGTAAACTAATTAATCTGTGCCTATACATTACAGAAATAAATAATGTTAAATGTTTAGTTACGATACAATTCCTCGTGTATAAATCTAAATATTATTACAAATATTATGTAATAATATTACGTAGTCAAAACTTCTTAAAAATATTTCGTGCTTTTAGAAAGAGTTATTGGTCTGTATTTAAAAAATGTTATGAAGTTATAAAATTTTAATTTAATGTATCCGATTTTCTACCTTATAGTATGTTAAGTCTAATGAATAATTAATTATACCTAAGACATACTTAATTGGATTATAAAACTTTTCTAATTATAGATATTTCACAATCCAATTGTACTATCATGTGTACTCATAAAAGCGAGTATCTTCTTATCGGTTATGGAAATAAAAATGCAAATGTGTTTAGTCTGTTTCTCACTAATTACTGTTTATCGTAAGGATTGCATTACAGAGTTGTTGTAAAATTTTTGTTAAGATTTTATGCGCCTTCCAAACTATTCAGTATATACTTAATCGTGCCATAAATATTGTTACAAGAAAAACATCGTTCATTTTCTATTACATAAAACGTTTATTACTGTAGTGTGCGTTAATTTGCACATTAATATAATAACATTTTAAAAATATAAGGCTCATTCAAAATTATCTTCATTGGCCTTAATACAACCCTATAAACGTTGTAGCCAGTTACTGATTGGAACACGCACTTTCTCCATGGGAAAATTCGCCACTGCCAAACTTGTGGAATGTTTTAGAGACTCCAAATTATCACAGTGTTAAGAGCATGCCATAAAAGGTCGCTCAAAAGGTCTGTCTTAAAAAGACCATAAATCATAACCAAGTGGATTAAGATTGGGACCAGATAACGGCTAGTCTTCAGTTTTGATGAAGTCGGAAAGGTAACTTTCCAGCCACGTTTGTGTGGATCGAGCTTTATGACCCCGTGCTGAGTCTTGCTGAAAGGATGTTTTGATACCTTTTCCACAAAAATATGGCTCAGTCGCTTACTCAGTCCTCGATACCAACACCCCACCAAACCATCACTGAAGATGGATAATGCCCACGTTGTACCTTACGGACTAATTGAAGAAACTTCTCTAGGGCTTTGAGCTTAAACTCAGTCATTCTGCTTATTAAAATGTAGCTACTTGTAAAAATTTTCTCGTCAGTAAATACAATTTTTCTGTGACCTCCCTTAGCGTACCGCCGAAAAAGTCCTCTGAAAGGTCCTCTGTTTGTGACAGAAATAGATCTGGCTGTCCACGTAGTATTGAAACTAAAAATACGATCAAAGCAATGAAGTAAAGTATCCCAAGAAGTCCTGTCCAAAAGCAAATGATGACTTAAGACTTACAGCTTATAAGAGACGCACTGGTCATTACTTAACTGATAATTTAAAAATGAATAGAGTCTATAGACAGTTTCCAAACGTGCAGCTAGAAGCGCGTAATCATTTCATTGGTAAATTTTATCAGCGAATAAAAAACGTTTTTGAATTACGTTTCTAAAGTTATGATAATGTCATCTAACATTTAAAACCTTTGATGATAATAATTAATTCCTGTCAAAAAGCAATTTTATTTTATTACTTCAAACTAAGCTCAGAATGACAGCATGCAAAGAACAAAGTCAGGGTGTTGTGGCGAGGTCGTGAGAGACTTCTATTCGTGAAGAAATAAGAGCAATTGTAATGGTTTATGTTAAAGACTTAACATGTTCATAAGAACTTCATTTATGTATAATTAGAAATTTAATTAAATAGAGGTAATTACACCAACTATTAAATACTTGGTCCAAGCGAGATGTCAAATCCTTAAATCGAGTTTAAATACATAGTTGGTGCAAGCCACCTTAAGTTTCCAACTCACTTAAACTCCAAGTCAATTTAGAAATTTTCGTTGCAATCGTTGCACCTGGCCAAGAAATCAAACCGAGGACCCCTGTATAGAAATATCCCTTCCCATCAACGGGTCATTCAGATATCCTAGTGTTGAAAACTGTATAAACATTCATTCAGCAGTTCCCCATTTTAGCACAAATTAACAGTGATTATAATTGGTAGAACCTAAAAAACTAAACTCATGTTCAAAGTTCAAACATTAAATTCGCGACACACTATAATAATAATGTATTTAGAGAAAGTATGAACTTATGTGCGTAGTTCTTCCCATGACCATTTGATGATAATGTCAAACTGTCCGTAATAAACCTCTCGTATATCCATTGACCTTCATAGTTACAACAGATATTTTCTTTTTACTCTGCAAAGATTCCATGCTGATTTGGATGCAGGATTTGAGAGTCCTGTTTTTTGGTTACGCAGGGGAAATGTGCACACAGATACTCAGCTCCATGGGACAGAAACCAGCTTACGTGGAGCTTTTATCCACCAAACTCTTGGTGGCCATCCTCGCCGCGTAATCGAGGGGCCCCGGGATCTCCTACGGAACGCACCAGAGCAGATATTTGAAAGACCTAGGACTTTCATTATATTTTTCTTATAATCTTCAAGTAAGGCTGTTAAATTGTAAATGCAGTCAGCCTTGTTTTTCCTTGGCTTCTACTACCACTCACTTTCGCTCTGTAAATTTTCTTCGTAAATCTTTCATCGCTCATTCCTTCTATGTGCCTGAAGCAAGAATAACATATTATGAAGATCAAACAGCCAGAATTTTAGCAGACGAAATTGTCAATAGAACTCACAAAACTAGACGAAAGTGAGTAAGGAGAGCGATGAGATTCGAGGAGGCGAAAGAAATACGTAAGGACCGCGATACTTGGCGATCTGTCCTCTCTGAATACCCCGTTAGAAATACAGCGTGAGGATATGTCTGTATGTATGTAATGCAGTAGCTTTGGATAGAAAGAGGAACTAATAAGTTCAAGTTCGAGTTCCCCATTCATTAATTCTTCTGTGTTTCTTTTGAAATGTTAACTTAAGTAGGTTAAGACCCGGCTGCCAAAATTTTGAGCGTGTTTAAATAAGTTAGCTAGCGGGCACACGTTTAATGAATGTGAAACTTTAATAAATATTTCTTTATACAATTTTCTATCAACTGACTAAAACTATAACGCAATTTATGTATTTTCGTTCGATACTTTTTTTCTGCAATGTGATGCCTTTTTGAGAGATTTTTAAGTATTTCTCCTAAATTACTTGAGTAAGTTATATAAAATTGCGACTAACAGAAAGATAATACAGTTTACTAAATACTGGCTAAAGGATATTTTATTACATTAATTGATATTCCAGTTATAACGATATATGTCGCGTTCGGGAGGCGAAGTGTAAGAGCGGAGCCTACGCAAGAAATTTTTTTGGAAGCTGGCTCTTAACAATATACTATATACACTTGTACTTCGCATAGTTTCTGAAGAAATGGACTGTAACAAACAGACAGGCGGACGGGCACATGAGTGGTTTTATAAGGTGATAAATTCCTGAAATCTTTAGCTATTTTCCGCTCAAACTTCAAAAACCACCAATCGACACGTGTTTCGTCTCTCAACAAAGCATCCTCAGGATATTCCAGAGATCAGACTCGGTCAGCTAACCAGCACCGAAATTCGGTGATTCAGAAATTCGATAAATGATTCGGTGCTAAAGATTTCGAGAATTTATCACATTAAATGGATTTCCGCACAGTAACACCCTATGCAAGGTTTTATAAGAGTTTTGTTCTTCCTTTTAAGATATGGAAACAAAAAAAAATGTATTCCTTAAACGTTTCCATTTCAAGTACATTCGCTATTCGTACTTCGTACTTTGTCTCAGCTATTGAGATAAGAGACACTCGTGACCCTAAAACACGGTATTTCTCTCTTGATGATCCACACAATGGCCTCTAATGCCGCTTCTGTAATAACAATCAACAAAGATATTTACATAAAAGTCAGTGTTGTTGAAAGTTGTAAAAGTATTTTTATGGTAAACAAGGGTACCTATCAGGGGAATAACTCTCTAGTGCGTAAAGGACAGAAAATTATTAAAATTTTGGTAAAGCAGTAGGAGGTACAAGGAATTATATCTATCAAATCCATATTGAATACTTCCTTTCTGAATGACCATGAATCAATGATCCGGTGAACTTATAACTATCTAATTCGGCCTAGTCATATCTCTATATATAAGCCTAAGTACTCATTGCTATAAGTAAAGCTTAAAAATGAAATTTTGAAGTATCTTGTCCGGCCCGAATCGAATATAATATGAAAATTATTATTTCATAATAGGAAATAAGTTATGATTGAAAATAACACCTTAAGTCTACAGGTTCAGGTTTTAAATTGTCTTCCAATATTAAAAACCTAACCAGAAATACATACATGCTTGTCGTGAGGTCAGGATTTAATAAATAAGTGTATATTTAAATATGCAAATACCTACAAGATTCTCTTTTCCACTGTGGCCGAACTTCATACATTTCTGATTAGATTTTAAACACATATTAATTACTTCACAAATATTTTTCTTAAGTGAGGAATGATGATACACAAATGAGTGTAGTAGATAGGCAGACAGTTCCTCAAACTTTAAGGTGAAACAGTCTCGTCCACTTTCGAATATCTGCATCACGTCTTCCTCCTATAATCAATCCACTTCTTTCAAGTGATCTTACTCATTATTAGCAAATGCCTGCGGCTTATATCCGTCAGTTCCCGAGCATATAGTGTACGTTACAAATAACACCACTTTCCATAATGAGATAAAAGTTAGAAATTATTATAATTATGATTTGCTCATGAGACATAATTATTGTTACCAATTTTAAAGAGCTTATATTATTCTAAACATACAAATGTAGGTGTCCGAATATAGTCAGTAAAAGTATTTTTGAAGATTCGCACTTGATTTATAGAAAAAATCCTTGGATCAACTTGAATTGAATAGAAATTAACTTAAATTAGCAGATCTCATGAGAAGAGAAAAAACTCTAATGCATATAGCACAGGCAGAAAGAAACAGACAGATTCCGCAAACCGGGATCCCACTGTACATTGGGATCTATCACACTCTAATACTTGCGGGACCACTGATCAGCTAAGTAGATTCTCAAATACATAAACGAAGGTAATTTATAATTGTGTTATTTATACAATGACAAAGCATAAGACTGATTTAAAGTTCAATGTTACTGTATTATTTAAGGTTAATATTTAGAGTCATTAAAGTAAGTTTTTTTTTAAGTTAGACTTCAAATAACATAATATTCGTAATTGAAATAGTAATTATTGGCGATTTTATAATAAAACATTGAAGTCGGTATTGGTAGTTAATGAAATAAACAATTGATTTATTAAATTTCATACAATTTAGAAAATTTATACGGGATCCTGCGGGATTTCGCAAGATTAGTACTTATCCCGCAAGAGATTGAAAAAGTTGCAGGTTGCTAGAGGACATTGCAATCTCTACTAGTAATCTGTCACTATCTGATTCCTCTATAATACCGTTTTCTAGAAGTTGTGTCAAGATGCAGTTTTATTACGCCTAGATGATGTGTCTACTCTGAATGCAAAATGACGTTATATAATGTATTTACAGAAACAAAAGTAAAATGTTGGTTGTCAGCCAGTAACTGTAACTAAAACAACCGCTTCTTCAGATAAGACTTCAAAATATTTTAATTATAAACAACATCAATGCCACGGTCAATTTTTAAATACATGCATTATATGAGAGAAAGTGTACGTTAGTTACAATTTACAAGCAACTTCATACTTTTACTTGTGAAATTAGACTACTAGAATTAATTGTTCTGTGGATTATACATTTTAAAGAAGCAACACCATTTTATGGGCAGAATACGCACAAAATTATAATTTGGTAATTATTAACATAGTGGGAATTAACGTTACACGCTAATAAATTTATTTATCCGCTGTTGTATGAGTATTAATGCAAAATACTCAGTGAAGATTAGAAAAAATTTTAACCAAATTATTATATTTTAAATTACACGATGCACAGAATCTTGATTTATATTAGGTATATAATACCCGACAAAAATTATCATAATTTAAAAAAAAATATGAATGAGATATGCAGTTTATAATTTATTATGATTATGGCTACTTAGCCATAAATGTTAAGTTTAATCCGATTCTCCTCAGTAAGTAATTTGAATGATTCTCAGTTATTTACTGACAGATGTATTTTATTTATTTATTCAAGACTATTTATTTTTATGGCAAAGTTACGACACATCCATTATCTACTATTAAAACGCAAGTCAATTTTCAATGAATTTGTTTAATAACCTTTAAAAATTTTTGATTACCAAACATGTAGTTCCCTAAAGACTTGATCTTACAAAACGTCGCGTGGTTTTTATACAATAATAATATCCTTATTCAATTATATAAATACATCGATTTCATTTAATTTTTCTGTATTACATAAATACCGTATGTTAAACGTATAAGTTTGTATGAACATAACATTTGAAACAAATAAGTCAATTGCAAATTGTTTTGTACTGAATTAATTGAATAAAAATAGTTACTTTTAATTCCTATCTTGTCTCAATTCTCGACAATTAAAATCATAAGCAGCGTTTTCCATTTAGTTACACGCTACTCTCTGGATGTTAGAGTAAGACAAGTTTATACTGTTTGCGAACCGTACCGCTGCTACTGACACCACGAACGGATTGTACGCCCCATTCATAAACATCACCGTGTGTACCAGCTTTAAAACGAGCGTACCCTCGATCTTAGCGTGCTTTTTGTAGTCGCATCGTAGCCTATAAATACGCGAAGTGCTTGCATGAAGTTTAACAGTCTTTTTTTATCAATCGCACGGTGAACACCCCTAAAGTTTAAAATGTTTACGAAAGTGTTTTTCATATTATTTGCTATCGTCATAGTTCAGACAGCAGCCAAAGAAGATTTAGGCATTAAATATTTAATGAGGATATATAATGAGTGCACAAGCTCTGATGGGATCATGCCGTGCTTAAAGAAGAAAGCCATATTGTTTTTTGATAGAGCTGCAAGAATGGGGTCAATACCCTTGGTCGATGGTTTAGACGTAGTTAAAACTTCTGAACCAGATGTTAGACCTGTCAGTGAGAAGGAAATGGAAGAAACGCTCCCTAGGAATTTGAGAGATAAAGACGAAGCGCTGACGGAAATGCTTTGGGACAGGATCGCTTCATTTGCTAATTCGAGGACGATTCAGCTGTCATTACCAAAGATTACTGGTGAGGAGCTCAACAGAGGGGTTGAAGAAGGTAAACAATGACATTTTGTTTTAAAATAAATTTTAACTTCGATTACTATCTAATATTAAAATTACTTATCTCCTCTGCACTCAGATACCTTACATGTACATAACAATATCTCAATGTAAAGTAATATTATATGTATGTACGTCTCAATAAAACCTTATAATACCACACGTGAAATAAATCAAAAAGAATAAACATTTCATTACATTAGCTGTTGTATGTATGTAAGGAATATGTTTTATTACGTAATACACAGTGAAAATAAATTAATGTTAAAAACGCCTCGTATTACCTACGTACTATGTTAAGCCCCCATTGTAGGCAATATCATAGGGAGAGGTCAATATAACAAACTTTGCATCCTAAAGTTTATACTTTAATGTACAAATGAAGTACATATTATGTACGTTGTATGTCATCTATGTTTTATATTTCATTATGTACATTCTATTTTATTATTATTAAGTATTTTATGTAAAATCCATGTACTTTTGCAAAGGTGGAGTTTGAGAAATATTCTCTGAACTTATTATTTGATCTAAAGAAAAAAAAATGTTAACTAAAATGAAGAAATAAGGTAAACGCTTCAGAATTTGAATTTTACGTCATTTTATTACTATAATTTTTTTATTGTAATTATTAGTTTATTTATTTACGTTATTCCTCATTTAATTGCTAATGTAATAAATATAAAGAAGCGATCATATGTACTCAAAACTCTATTTAAATTTTTGTCAAGTCATAATAACAACAATAATTGACAATGATCTGAAAGAATGTTAAGTTTTATTATTTAATTATTATTCAACAGATAACATCTTACTATTTCGTATGAATGAACACAGAAACAAGTCTCAATTTACATATTGACTCATCCATTGATAACTTTTATGCAATATTTACAACCGAACGGTAAACCTTGAACTTTTATGGAAGTTGACTGGAGTTGACCTTCTTTTGATACTTCGAGAATTTTATTATTAGCTTCATTTGTAATTTCAATCGTAAAAATTTTTGTGATTTTAATGGGAAAAAAAGTTTAACCGTCTTCAAAAAAAACTGAAAAGTACAAAATAACTATCCTTTACTAATCAAAACTCAAGTATAAAAAAAATAACTTTATAAGTACGATACACATATCTATATGATTAAATTTGACAGTTGCTGAAGTCTGTGCCAAAACAATGTGAAACAACAAAAGTTTATTAGTTTGGTTAGCTTGGCACCGACTTCAGTAACTGACAAATTTAATTAAGTGTACATGTATCGTACTCATAAAGTTATTTTTATTGTGCTTGAGTTTTGATTAGTAAAAGATAGTTATTTTGTACTATTCAGTGTTTTTTTTAAGGCGGTTTAATTCTTTTTTTTTTCTTTTCTCCTTTTTGAGTGATCTTGAGCTAAAGTAATTTTGGCTTAGGGCAGGTCTGCAATTAACTTCTTTGTAATTCTGGAGCGCAACGATGTACGAGAGAATCGTCAATACAAATAAAGGATATAACCAAGTCGCGTTACTTGGTTTATCTTCGAAGTTCAAGCTCCAATATCGGTGAAATTTAAACGGGACCAAAACAAAAAAAGAATAATTTAAAACAATTTAAAATTGGCGAAGTAATCACGTAACAAACATACAAAAAAAAAACGTACAGTCGAATTGAAAACCTCCTCCTTTTTTTGAAGTTAGTTAAAAAGAAAAACGCATAGTCTGAAGTTGAGAAATTTTTTTTCTCTGTCGCAATCCATGATTCTAATATTAAGTCATCTTATAATGGTCAATCTATATCTATACTTAATATTATAAATTCAAAAGTGTCTCTATGTCTGTCTGTTAGGTTTTCAAGGCTAATCCGCTAGATAGATTTCGACGTTTGGTGTGGAGATACATTGAACCCTAGGGAAGAATATGTCCTTCCCTAGGCTCCCTGAGCTTCTTTATTTTAAATTCCACGATTTCACGGAACTGCTCATAATAATATTAATTACTAATATTGCCTACGACTCAACAGCTATATTAAATTTGAAACACTAATATTGTGTTTCTAAATGCACATAACTGATTTAACATCTACATCTTCAGTGATGTAGATGTAGATGTATCTGTATGTATATGTACCTCGTTGATTTCTACGAAATCTTTAGGGCATTAGTTACAATGTGAACTCAAATTCCTTCTTTTTCATAGGTCGTCACTACAACGTATTAATATTTGCACACACATAACAACGCACTCAATCACTCACAAACTATTATATTAAATTCACTTCAATGTTATTTAAATCACTTTAAGTTTCAGCGTTTGAAAGTCTGAAAAACATCACATGTTCGTTATTTAATTAGGTTGCCGCTGTTGTTTTTAAAAAATAATAAAAAATGCCGTATGCGCTTATCTAAACTAAGCTTTTAGCAATTCAGTCCTACCTCGATAAGTTTCTTCTGTTAAATTTTAAACCATATAATGTCTAGTTTCAAACTTGTCTTATGTATGACAACCTCCCCTATCGTTTACAAAAAAAAGTTATAAATCACGCGTAAAAGGAAATAAAATAAATTTCTGAAACACTTTACTGTAATTATCGCTATCAAAAAATTGTGCTAAATCGTGCCATTTCATATAATAACCCACCACCGCAGCCTAATGGCTTGATAAACCTCAAACTTATTCCACTATAAAGTCTTTACAGTGATATATTAAGTGAGATGACCACTGGACATTTTCTATGTCATGGTACCCTTGATCTATGTGGGTTGTTTTCTAACAACATAAGCTTTCTTTCTGTGTCACACCACATACAATTCTTTCTTTATTAACCCTCGATACAAAAGAGGGGTGTTATAAATTTGAAGTTTTTGTCTGTTTGTGTGTCCGTCTGTGGCATAGTAGCTCTCAAATGGATAGACCGATTGACATTACGTTTTTTCTGTTTGAAAGCTGTAATTGTTAAAAGCGTACTTAACTATGTTTAACGGAAATCAGTCCAACCATTTTCAGGTACACAGCTCTGAATTTTGTGTGTGAAGGAGTCTCAGACACTTTGCAGTTATAAACGTCAAGTTTGATCTCTGTTGATAACTGAAGCTCTGATGATAACCAGTATGAAGTATTATTAAAAGTACTTATTAGTTTTGTTTTCTATAACTTTAAAAAATGACAAATATAGGATAAATTAAAAACTTGAAAATCCTCCGATACAAGAAATATTTAAGAGGGTACCCGACTTAGGCACAACAGAGATAAAACTTTTGTAACGTGACTTATTGTTTCGGGGATTTTATAAATTTTAAATTCAATTATCTCATTTCAGTATACATGAAAATGATTGCATAAAAATATGTAATCATTATGGCTATTAATGTCGATGTGTGATTTCATTGTATACGGCCATATCATGTGGTTTCGCCATCATTAAATTTAGAATTTTCATTTGATTCCAGTATAAAAGTAGATCAGATTACTCTCCAGAAAGTTCTCTACCTGCTAATAAAAGTCCCGTCAAAATCAGTTTAGCTGCATTGTAGATTTCGTCGTCAAGAAACTTTGAATCTACCTGGATATTGTACTCTGAAGAGGAATATGAAGACAAAGTATATGACTTCAAATAACCTTTGATCACTAACATTTCCTTTCTGTTTCTAACTCCTGGAAATAACTCGGAAATACACATATTTGTACATATAAGATTGCTATATATAGATATACCAACAGCATTAGATGAAAAGAGATAAAAGGGTAAAGAGATGTTTCAAGGTTAAATTTCTCGACTTCAACTATCTCCTCGAGTGCGGCTTCCAGTTTAAATACTGCTCCATGGTTTTAGTTTAAGTTTACGCATTTGAAGTTTTTTTTTACTCTAGGGAGAGTGACAAAAGTATAAATGTTTTGGATGAACAAAAATAATAAAAGCTTATTGAGTTTATAAGAAAAGGACATAATTAAACTGAAACGAAAAATTTTCGTGAAATTTTTGTGACATTGTAATATTGGCTACAACAGCAGTTCTTAGTACTTATTATTTAAAATTTTCGCTGTTCACTTGTATTACAACATTCGAAATAAATACAAAAGAAATTCTCATAATTCCAATATAATAAAGCAATCATAGTCATGAAAAGGTCACCGAAATTACAATCATCAATCACGCGGAAACAGAGAAAGTAATTTTTATTTCAAATGTTTGAGATCTGAAATTGACGTGACCACAGATTAATGGTTATTATTTCAATTTGGCATTTAGCCGAAATTATGATATTATTATTGCTCTGAATTGTAACAAATTACAGAGAATTATAATAAATTTTCTGGAATTACAATAAATACAGTGACATAAATTGTAGATTTGAGAGAATTTTAGAGCAATTTAAAATTAAAGACAAATAGAAATTTTAAAATAATTAAATTAAAAAATACAAATTTTTGCTTTTATTTGATCTACATGTAGGAACTTTAGATTACTTTATTCAGCCGAACCAGAATTTATTAAGCATCATATTTAAAAATATATTAACTATATGTCTCCGAGAGAATGATCAAGGATTTACCTAGACTATCCCTAATACTCGAGATTATGCCCCCAGTTTGAAAGGACATATTGGGTTTTGACATTGACGTAAAATTGTAAGTTCATAGTTGCTCAAAAAGTTATAATGAGTGGTCATGAATATTATTAAATACGTTAGTTGTCTTGCATGATTCCCCGACAAAAAGAACAGGTAGAACATTATCCATTAACACACGAACTCCAAAACAATATAGAATAATTCATGTTCTAAATTAAACTCGCTAGGAATCAGCTTAATTTAAATAGGACGTGAAATCAGATAAACTGTTTAATATTTTTAATTAAAAAGAAATATATTTCCAATGGGTGTTCAATGAGTAGTTCTTTCATTTCTACAAAATTTTTAACAGTTTTAAACACAATAGGGATAAAACTTCTGTAACAAGTCTTTGCGACCTGATCCAAAGATACATAATGTACTACATTGTTGTGTGCATGTATGTATATTTCGATCTGATCTATATAAATAATACTTGTACAATACTGGTGTAGATACATATATGTAACGGTCATTTAAATTCTCTATGGGACAGCTAATGCACAAAAGTCATTTTAATATTTGTATTTTCCAATTTTCGTATAGGAAAAAGTATGACAAAAAGGCAATAATACTAAATCAAGTAGGTACTTATTTAAAGTTTTTAAGTTAACGTCACCAAAACAAACTTTCCAGGTCGAGGCAAAATGAAAAAGATGATGAGCATGATGGCGATGGGAGCTGCAGCAAAGATGGCCGCAATGATACCACTCGCAATTGCAGGTTTATTCGTACTCGCTGGGAAAGCTTTATTGGTTTCTAAGGTATGAATACAATTGCTTTCCACTTTTCTCATTAGATTTCTAACAGAAAGGTACATAAGATTATCATTATTATAAATTGAACAGAAACTGTTCCTCAAAATTATAGTTGTTAATTAATGTTTAAATAATAGCTTCTTGATATTTTGTTCCATAAAGGCCATTATTTTATTTTACTGGCGTATACTCGTTTTTGATTTTTTAAGTCATTATCTCATATTCCCGGATTTTCAGTAGGCTCAAATGATCTTTTGAAAACTTTATGGTCACTAACATTTATGCGACTTTAATATTATCTATTAGTAAAAATTTATTATCATTTAAAGGCGTTACACATGACAAAGCTTTTAACTCTCGATTTATTGGGACACCTCACATAGAATATTGTTATTTTGATTTAATATCACTTGGAATCAAGAATTCTTAAACATATATACCGAATATTAAATTGTAATCCTAGGCTAAAACGAGCACTATTTCCTGACATTTAGAATAGACAATTTAGAAACGTGCGAAACATAATTGGCGTAAATATGTACCAGCGGGTTATTCACAAACGTCAGAAACTGAACTTTCCGTATCCGACAGGAAACTTTTCGATGATTTTGTTTAAACGCGATTCACAAATCCGAAATCATATTATATTTATATTATATATATAGCATATTATATACAGTCACATTCACAAATCCAAGCCGTCGGATTGAATTCATGCTTTCCGACGATCGGCCTTTCCGCCACGGAAAGTTTCCGACGTTTGTGAATAGCCCCAGAATACCAAATTACTAAGCATACTTTCGCGAAATTATTGTAGATGCGCGATTTCCCATGACAAATACAGCTTATTTTTTTTTAATAAAAATGTCACGTTTGTATGTTATTAATTATCAATTTGATAACTTCGATGTTACATAAACATTTAGATTCTAAACACATATAGCAGTACTCTATTAATATAAGAGAAGAAATGCAATTTGATGACAAGTCTAACTAAGATTAAAATAATCAGCCGTGATATCTTACGACAAATTATTTCAATTTAAAGATGTCCTGAACAGTGAAATTGACAAGAAGACTAATATATGCTATATAATATTTAATAACTCCCAATGATTGACAACCTCGACGGCGCAATGATTTATGCTTTATGTCCAAGCGCGGAACGTCTCTGGTTTGATTCCCGGCCAAGTCAATTTAGGTAACGGATTTTTCTAGATTGTCTCGGGTTTGGGTGTACTGGGAGACGTCCCCAGTTGTTGTCCTCATCTAGTTCTCATAACACACAGAATGCCCTAGTTTGAGACCAGATGATCGATATGTATCGTCTGGCGCATTTGTACTTATACTATTTGTTTAAAAAGGCATTTTGAATGGCAAGAGTGAATAGCTATTATCTAGATATCTTTGAATGATTTGTAGTCTCATCCTTGTTTTGCGTGAGGCAATATTGACCAAGCGCATAACCATCAATCAAAAAAATAGACACGAATTGGTCGACCAGTATGAAAGAGTATAGGTACTAACAATTCAAAATATCTGTTCAAGTAAATATAATATAATAATAATATAATGTACTCAGACATTTCACACAGCGCCATCTATTTCCAAAGTAAGGTGCACAGCACTTGTGTTATGGGTACTAGACAACCGATATACTACTTCTATACTTTTCTTTTGTGAATAAATACATATTATACATAAACACCCAGACTCGGGGCGGAAATCGAACCCGCAACCCCCGTTTACTATCCGACGCGCTTAGCCGATGCGCCACGGAGGTCGTCAAAATGCATGGTTAGAGAGCAATTTAATACAATTTCATTGTCATTCTTTCCCGCAACCTTCACCTATTGTTCAGCCAAGTTATGATTAGTAGAGAGGTAGCATTCACAAAGATGCGTGAGAACGATTTCATTGGGTTATGCGACTTTATTTTTTATTCCAAGCACGTGACGCGATCCGTACTTTGATATTTCACTGTACGTTTTCCGTGTCTCTACAAAATGAATATAATAAAGCCCTTGCACTGAGTGAAATCTAGGCCTTAACGTAGCATGAGCTTGCGTCTAGAATTTTGAGAAGCTTTCTAACATTGAAACTTAGCTCAGTATCGTTATAATCTCGTAAAATTTCAACGTGACCATTTTTTTGCTTTGAAATAAATCGAAAGATCTAAATGATCTAAATGATCTAATATGTAACATTTAATTTACAATATACATGACTATTGTATTTATGCTACTATTATTAATGAGTAAAAACTATGTATTCACTTAATTCGCATTCTTAATTTTATCGCGAAGTATACGTTTTTAATAAATGTAAATTGTATCTCATGTATAAACCTAAATATCTGTTTACAAAATATTTAATTCCGAGTTTCCCATTTGCATAAATATCTGTTTAAAATAGAATGCAAGATATTGTAGGTATGCAGGTAGGTAGGTAAAAAAAATTTAACTTTTAAATACGAAAGCTGTACTCCGTAATACGTTATGCAAACGTAAATAACATCAAGACAGAACAGCAAGGCGCAACGCAATAATACATTGGACTACTATTAATAATATGCATTTGAGCTCAGAGCTAGTTAGGATGACCCATAGTATTTCCTCTACTTTTTTTTCTTTCTTCATGGCATGGCGCACAGATTAGCGCATTTGCCAATGTCATGTATTAATAAATAGAATCGGTTGATGAGTTAAACAGGCAATGCAATGCACACGTCACAGTATTGTTATAATTCATGACGAACACATGAAGCACGTTCGAAGCAAAATAGTTTTTTCTTCTTATCGTAAAACTCCTCCAGTAAAGTGATAGCAGGCTTTACTGAAGTTATGAAGAACTTCTCGGGCAGGCTTTACTGAAGTTATGAAGAACTTCTTGGAAGAGCGCGATAACTTCAGCTACACATGTTTCTTTAGACCTACTCCATTCTTCTCACTTATACAGAACTTTAAAGCACAATACGCTATCACTTTTGTACTTTACAACTCTCAAAAATATAAAAAATAGAAAATCTAATTAAAATGAGAAGCTCGCTTCGCTCGTTCCTGCCAAAAAAGTCCTTTCCTGTACTTCAGTTTTGCCTTCGATGTTATCGTTTATTTTGTTTTTACTAACATCACAAAATAATTAGTTACTAGCATAAACAAATATTACAAGAGAGAAAGTGGATTTTGTAAGTTGTTTATAAGTGGAGGCTAATCTCTGGAACCTCTGCACTTATTTGAATAATTCTTTTATCATTTGAAAGGCACATTATTCCAGATGAATATAGGCTATTATTATAATCAAAATTAGAATTTATTAAAAAAATATACACGGGATAATTATCCCAACTTCTAATATCGATTTAGAGATTCATTTTGCTAGTAACTAGAAAAATCTAATAACTCTAAGAACAGAAAACAATCACGAATCAATCGTGACACGAAACAATCGAGAGCAGGGTTCTTCGTTTGGTGTCTGGAGCAAAAGTGAAGTGCTCTCGCGTCGACCATCGTTAGCGGCACCTAGCCTTCCGGGTGAATATCTAAATGACATCTATCAATCTTTCATTGATTCCACATCCTTTTCTGTTTATAGTCCATCTCTTTTACTTTTATTGAGATAAATAGAGCTTTTTCTTTAACACTATATATTCAACTGGGCGAAGTCCGGACGGACCACTAGTGTACTATTCATTTATATAATATTCAAATTAATGTACATTAAATAATAATACATTTCGATCTCATTTACGTAGATTGAGTGACTTAACTTTTATGACTTTGGGAATAAATGTATCACAATAAGATAACAATATCATTATAAAATACAATGTTTTTATATCACAATAGTAAAATACAAGCTTTCGCTTCCCAATTTACTCTTGACATAATTTAAAGTCGTTACAAAAATGTTAAAGGCCATTGGCCTGCATATCAAAATAGGTAAGTGACATTTAAGTGATGCGGTTGGTACTTAAAATGTGTTTAACTTTCGTTGGTGTTTAGAAACGAAAAGTGTACGCGCGATTATCTTATCAAATTTAACTTTTGGGACTATGGAAGTTTTTTTGGGAATTATCCAATACTTCTAACAAATTGTTTTGACATTTTCTATAGAAAGACTAGTATGTTAATGAAATCAACTAATGAACTTTAAGTTCTAGAACATGAGTTATGCCGCCACCGGTTCAGTTTTTAGGATTCCGAATCTCAAAAGGAAAAATGGAATCCTCGTTTCTTTTATTTCATACATCTCTCTTTGACAGACGATTTTCTCTGAAACCGTACTAATTACAAATAGTAATACATATAACTAATATAATAACTTCATAACTCCAGAGAGCCTACGAAGTAGGCAAATAGAATCAAATGAAATGTAGATGTGTGGGTGCTGTTTTCTATGGAAATGGCGGTCAAATGTGTGTCGTATACATTTGAGTCAGCTTATCTGATTTGCTCACCGTTGTTCTGTGGGACTTGGCGTCTGGATTACTCTTATATATTTTACTCAACAATGTATTGAAATTGTTATGTAGACAGTTTTCCAGTAAAAAAACTTAAATAACATAAAACTTACCCCAAAAAGACTAAAGTCAGCTTTTAAAGTTATTGTTATCTGTATTGAGGCAACCATTTTCTGTAACTATGTGTAAATGTACCTACTTTACGTGAAATAAAAATTGAATTGAAGTTCTTTGTGATAATTATAAAATTCAAAAAATTGAGAGGTAATTTTTGTTTGTTTGTATATCATGGATAGACTTAAAAACTACTCAACCGATTTCAAGAATTCTTTCACGTATAGAAAGCTACATTATCACTGAGTAACACAAGGTGAATTTTATTTTCGATAAATTTTCTACCATTGCGAAGCCGGAGTCGCTAGTTTTAAATAGTTGGAGCTTAAAGAACAATAACCCGGAAATTTTAATTTTTTTTGGATTTTGGATGCTATTGGGTACTACCCCAGTTCATTATGTGGTAACCATAATATAAACCTAGTGCTTATGAACATGTCATATAATCTGATTTGTTGATATTTACTCAGAATATTAGTCCGCTTAAGTGTGTACACAACAATTCAATAGTATCTTAATAGTTTGTTCACTGCCTTTAGAAATCCCGTTACGAAAAGTGTAAAGGTAAAACAACATTTAATAGTTCTCGTTTGCAGTGTCCAGGTAAACTGAGACATGCTAGCTAAATTATAAGGCACTAGCAACCCGCCCCCCGGCTTCGCATAGGTAGATATTTTTTTGATATTACTCGCTGATAATGTATCTTTACATAGGTGAAAGAACTTTTGAAATCGGTTAAATAGTTTTTGAGTTTATCCATTACATACAAACAAAGTTTACTTCCTCATAACATTAGTATAGATATAATATTTGCAAGATGTTTATTCAGATTTGTAAATTACAGAATTTCAAGTCGCTATCCATGTAAGGTCCTCATATTATTTGACTACGAAAAAAACATTACTTACAGTAATTATTCTCAATCCATTAACGTCAACTAAGGATTGAGTAATTCTGGTTGCAAAAATGACATTATTAGTCTCATTTAATAAAATAATCCAACGATTATTGATTATGAAACTTTTACAACTACAAGTTTCATCGATTGGCGAACAGAGAGGAGAGTTCGGTACAAATAGTTATATTATATATGTTAACATGCCTACATATTATCCTCAGGTTGTGTCTCTAACGGGGTAGATAGAGAGGACGGAGCGCCAAGTATCGCTGTAATTATATACTCCTTTCGCCTTCTTGAAACACAAACACCTCCTACACACTTTTATTCTAGATATGCGAGAGCTTTTGATATTTCCATCAGCTAACACTGTCTAATTTATCTGCATAAGGCAGCCTTAGTCTTCCTTAGCTTCTGCTACAACTCAATTTGAGACTCTATAGATAACTTCAAATCATCTAAGCATTCACTCACACAAACACTCACTAACTTAATAAATATATATACGAATATCATTCAAGTAACATGAAATTCGAGCTAAATATTCGAATAAAGCCTATAAAATTATTATTAACAAATGAAATTCCTTAAACGATGTAGATATTCTTTAAAAAATAATTCTTAAAAAATTAACCGTTATGGGGATACAATTACGATATATTTTTACCCTAACACACTCGTCCAACCCTGTCATACTGCGTACCTCTTTATTGCCTATTTTATCCTTTGTAACATAGTGAATAAACTTAGTTTGTAAATATGAGTTAGACTTAATAATTTGTTCATATCTTAACTATGAGTGAGGTCGTCGATTCTCACAATTTTTTATATTTTATGGATAAATATATTTCGAGATAAAGAGGGAACAATTAAATAGAGTTTGAGTAGGCGATTCACCAATTCTGAATATTAAGAAAAATGATTACTGCAAAATTTGTAAGTCTACCATACTTATCGCTGTACCAAAATTTTAAATTTTTCGTCTGAGAAAATAAATTGTAACAAACTAACAAACGTACGGACAACATTATTTGGTTTTATTGTAACATTCTCTATGTAAAACCGATTTTACGAACTCTACTTCTTCAGATTCCATTACTGATAGAGTTGTTTCATTAGTTCCATTCAACACAAGAGTCAAGATCAAAGCAATCTCTATATTCTTGCATCGATACAATCGCGCTCATGTTTCGCTTAGCCACTCGTCAAAACATGTGACGCCGACGTAAACATTCACGTACTTAGATGAACTTTTCACACGTTTGTGTATATATCACTGACTAGCGATCGGCCCCGGCTTTGCCTGAGTGGGATCTATTATAATGTACCTAAACAAAACTCTTCCTGAATAAACTCCCTAAACAATGGAAAAAAACCGCATTAAAATCTATTGTATAATTTAAAAGAACTAAACGAACAAACAGACATAAAAAGGCGAGTTTATTTTATATGTATAGTCTTATTTAAGGTATTATATAACATCCACAGTTTTATTTAAGGTAGTTGATATGCATATAAAAGCACGCGCATATTCGATTTTAACGTTATATATAACGTTGTAACCACAAAGATACAGAAGTTGAATATTGGGACTAATATTTATTTCTCACCAAAAATATAAATGTGAAAAAAACTATGTAGCTCAGGGTTCCGCAACAATTTCAGATAATGCAGAAGTTTTTAAAATCATATGGAAATAATATGCAATTGAGTCCAAGATAGTATATATTTTGCATTTTGCTTTTCATATCTGGGTTTGGGTAACTACTTTGGATCTATGTATATACTAAATTTTAGCTCAGTAAGTGTAAAAATGACGGATTAAATCGGCTGTGACATAGAGATAGACGAATTGAGAGACATGACGAAACTTTAAGTGTTGTATTTTAGTAAAAATTATTATATAACTCTAAAAAGGCAATTGAGTATAAAGAACCGAAGATTTCGTCCATATCACTTCTAGAGCTGGATAATGATACTGCGAGCATACCCCTGTTTCATCATCTCCTTCTAGATTTTTTCCTCTCTGTCCCCACCACTGAAATTTAAAATCCAACAGCTCCTGTTTACCAATGAATTTCAAACTTTTTTTTCGTAGTTATATCAAATATTTTTAATTATTTTAATACAATGTATACAATTTACCAGTTGTAAGAGCAGTCGAGTCGTAACCTTTTGTTATTCATATTCCTATCTACGTACGTACATAAAATTATACCGTAAAATTCATAAAGTTTCTAATGAGGGAAAGCAGAAAGGTAATATATAAAGTTTGAAATTAAAGAGATAAGTAATTATTACTGAAATGAAAGTACATCGTTAATGTTGGTCAGTTGTAGGTGAGCTCACGCGTGACTTGAAGTTAAAGGCCAACATTACGAGGTTATGAACGTGTTTTATTGATAGTGAATACATTTTTTACACTAGACATCAAGAGAAGTTTCTGTACTGGCAAATAATGAAATATTTAATCGGAAATATCAATATTAAGGTAAATTCATTTTGCACATCTTGCAATTAATGAACAAGAAACAGTTTCACGTAATTTTGTACTGGGTGTGAATAAACTAACAAAAAACATCTAGAAGCAAAAAAATAATATCTAAACGCTACTTCTTTCAATACATATTTGGAATTATAAATGGAAAAGTAGAACCAGGTATTAAGAGGTGATAAGCCTATTACTACAAGCCATAGGGTCCATTATTCAAAAAATAGCCCTTGACCGATTTGAGGCCGCGCGGGAAGATACTTGTAGACAGCTGGCACATTATATAGAAAGGAATGCCTTTCTATTCCAAACCAGCGTAGAATTTCTGTAAAATTTCTGTAATAGAAAATAATAAGAAAGAAAATTCTATTAAATTTTAACATAATTTCTATGGCAATTCTATGGAAGAGAGTGGCAGCAGAAGCTAAGGAAGACCAAGGCTGTGACTTACGAGGATCAAATATCAGACGGAAATGTCAAAAGGACTCGCGTACCTAGGCAAAAATGTGTGAGGAGAATGACGAGATTTGAGGAAGCGAAAGAAATATGTAAGGACTGCGAAGCTTGACGCTCCGTCCTCTCTGACTACCCTGTTAGAGACACAGAGTGAAGATATGTATGTACGTGTGTCTCACACATGTATGTATGTATGTATAATTTGTATGTATACATTTTATTTCTTTCAATTATAAATTTTTTACAATCTATTCAGTTCCAGAAAAAGAGTTAAAGTACTTAGATTTATTAAATTAGATTTTAAAAATTAAATTGTTCACTCGATTATTTGATTTCTGAATTCAATTCTTATTTTATTAAAAATTGAACGGTTGTCTGTTCTCTTCGTCGGATTCGTCAAGAACACGTCAAAAGATTTCGAATGTTTCTTCATACAATAGGATATAATGAACTTTACAAAAGCGTTAAATTATTTGTCATAACCCATTAAAGACCTGGTGAAAGCAATATCAATAAATACATTTTAAAAATCTCTCGTTTTGAATCAAATATGAAGTATTCCATTGTTATTTCTTACTATATTTTATGATTGAAGTTAAAGTATAAAGATAAAAATAAGTCATCTACGAAGCATATTAAGTCGAGATCTTCTTGCGCGCGTTGTTATTCATACGTGCAACTGCTGGCTCTTTATTAGACTTTTGTAAGTTTTGCGTCTCTGTGCCCATCTCACATCATGCATTAGGGGAAGTATATGTCCAGAAGTGAGATAGAAATGAGCGACATATTATATGTAGAATGTTAATACTACAACTTACCTGTAAATTTATAAATGTAGAAATCCTTTCATAAATATGCTTTTTAAAATACATTATTATTTATATTGTCGTATTTTCAGTATTAAAACAAAATGTAAATATAGCCATAAGTGGTTTCCAGTTACAAATGAAGCCCTTCTTCTATATCTCAGATATTTATTACTCGAACTTATTAACAAGCATAAATAAAACTTCCTGTAACGTGTAACGTGTAAGGAAAACATTATGCATGTAAAATATTTAGAAGATATACGAGTATAATGGCTGTAAACTTTAATATACAGGGTTAATTGAAAATTACTAATAACCTCTTACCAATTTATTCTTAAAATTATTCCCTATAATTTTTTCTCTACGACTTTTATTCATAACTTTTTTTTTCATACAAAAATAAAAATACATTAAATGTTTCTGAAAATGGCACCTATTCTACAAGAACTCTCAGACAATACAAGAAAATTTAAAAAATATTTTTGTGAACGTAATCGAGTTTTGAAATAAGTCTTAAAACAAAAGTTGTTTGGTATGATGAAAGAAATTTTGCACTAAGATGTTATTAGTATTTTTCAGTTAATCCTGTATAAATTACAAAATTACGGTAATCTCAACGATTGGTTTGACTAAATTGTTGTCCAATGACGAATGAGCCAACGGTGATGGCATACTTTCATCACTGTACTATGCTACTTTTCTGTTTTTCGTTATTTTTACATTTATAACTGTCAAAAACAATTGTCAGTATTTCTGTTATTGTATATTGACAGCCGGAACTCAAACACTTGAGATTTAAAAATGCCCAAAAACGAAAACGGTTAAGTTGCCGTATCACTAAGGCGACGAATTGGATTTTTTGGAAAAATTAAGTGATTACAAAACGTATGAACATAATATTTGGTAACCTGATTTTTCATTTCATTGACTTCATTTTTTCACGATTGGTTAACATTTGTAACAAAAAAAAATTGTGATGGAAACCTCTTTTAATACAGAGATTTACATTTTTCGAACTAACGGAACCGAACACACTATTCAAAATGACAGTTGGATTTTTAAATTAATTATAGTTTTTAATGTAAACGAAAAGAGCTGTTTTTTCTTAATTTTCATAAACTACCACGCGCACGTTTGTATGGTGCAGAAGGTCTATTTCGGATTAAATTATTGTTTATCATTGCGTCACCTTAATGAATTTTGACATACATAAGTTGCAAGTTATCTGACAATGAACAATGCATTGATTGAAATCAATACACTGAACTGTCAGTATTTTTGTTCTTTATGTGATATTACATAATTATGGCTTACTAACTCACAAACGTCGACAGATTTCAAAATCTGTCGACGTGAAGTAAATTTCTAGCTTACTATCACAATCTAAGTATCTGGCTAAGTCCTCGTTTGAAACCAGAGAAAACAAAAAATTAGAGGTGGAAAACCTATACTCGTAGTCAAAAAACGCTTATTTATACGCCATTTAACGACCGTAGCACGCGACCTCGTAGCTACGAGTGGTATAGAGACTGATTGGCCCATGGACATTTACAATATAATGAGACTAAGAACACAATTTAGATTGTTAATGTGTTAGCAACCCTCAATACTAAGTTGTACCTCTTGAGCCGAAAATTTCACCGGCTTTTTAACCTCCACACAGGAACATAACAGCGCAAGCTGTCCTGTTTGGCAGCAGGAAGGGTGAGCAAGATAGTGATACGATCCAAATTTACTCTGATAACATCCTAATACCCACGTTTATTTGTGCATTATTGACCACAGACCCTGTACAAATGTAGGGTTCCGTAATATTGCCGATTTCATCCATAGCTTGCCAAACGAGATATTTCTAAAAAATTTAGCCTTTGGTTTTATTTTTTCGCTATAACCCACAACGTTACGATCGAACATGGAAGTATTGCTTACCAAGAATATCGCTCGGGTCAACAGGTACATATGTTTCGTTGTCAATTATGAGAACTTTTCTTAAAGTTCTCGTGTAAACTAACGACACCCTCGCTTAGCACGTATCTCATGGTCTTTGACGTACTTTGAGGCGGCTAATTTTACAAAAGCCTTCATGCCTAAATCTTGGACTTTAATTCTCGAAACACATGACTTATTTTTAGTTCATCTACCGCGATTCTCACTAATGCTGAAGGTGTCTGGACAAAAACTTTTTTACTTTGTTAATATTTCAATCTGTCGTTATTGTACGTTGTCGTCTTGTTGTCTGGGAATCTTTTGGAAATCAGTCTCCTCTGTTTTTTCATAACGTTTTATTATTCTGTATAAACTAGTTCTTATAGCTCCTTCTAAAAAAAGTTACGCACTGTCTTAGACATTCCATTACGCAGAGCAGATAATGTTGAATCTTGCAAACAATTCTTGTTCAGCTCAATTCATTTTCGGAAAATAGGAAAATGATTTACAAAAACCAGCCAAATGTTGCTCGATTTGTTTTTTTTTTACCACGACTACCATTTTTTCTTTTCTTTCTTTTTTGGAACGAAATTATTTAACGCGGCTTGCTTGAGTTGGTAGAAATCGTCACGTAAGAGAAAAGCGTTACACGGGGCAGGACCCGCGTCGTGCGGCGCTAGGTTTTTGCTTTTCTTTTATATCATACGTGAGTTTTGTCGTCTCATTATTACAATTAAGTTTTGAGAAATTGAAATAGGAAATTCGTTCCTGACGGGATCCCCCGACCGCACACGTTATTTTTCTTTGGCCAGTCGAACATTAAAAACAGTCTCTTTACTTCTGGGACACCATTTATACATTGTAATCAACGTAAATATCAAAATTTCTTGTAGAATAATTTATCAATCTGCTGTGAAAAATCATTTCTGAATTCGAAGTATTTCTGGTTACATTGTAGAAATTCCTGTACCTACATTTAGCTACATGTCATTAGTTTTTCTTTTGTGACAGGTGCTGTTTCTTTTTGGGACAGGTGCTGCTGTTACAGGTGTATGTTAGGAAGATATAAACATTAGTTTCTCATGAGAGTGGTCGACTGGAATTTTTTCGCCCGCGGGCTAACTCGATCTAGTTCAAGCTAAACGCTCCCAGCGGATAAAACATCCTTGGTCAGGTCTTCACTTGGCGTCCGTTTTTGGAGACAGGTCTTCCTTGGTTTCTGCAATCGCTAACTTTTGTTCTGTAGATTTTTTTGTCAATCGTTCTTCACTCATTATTTCTATAAAAATAATACTAGTTCAATATAGTCAGTTTCATCCGTATTAAATTTGACATTTTTCTGATATAAAAAGTAACCAATATTACTCTCTGAAAAGTCCTCCATCTGCCAATGAAAGTCCTGTGAAAATCGGTTCAGTTTCTTCGAAGAATAGGCCGGACAAAGACAGATAGGCAAAATATTTAACTTTTTAAGAAGCTTATAGAATAATTTTAAAAAGCTTTTAGAGACGTGCAAACATGCACATAAGGAGGAAAAGCCTTCATTTTGAAATGAGGGATAGATACTTAAATTTTATTTTTATGTAAGATATAGATTATTTTTGATTATACATATTATTACATATTAACAATTTACTTTGTAATACCGCCAGTCTGCTGGGCGCCCTAAGCAATGGCAGCTTTCTTAGCGGCAACTTTGAGGATATCTATTATTTTTAAGGGAATGCATAGTTTTAAGTTTGCTAATATTAACGTTAAGATATGTATGTAGGTATTTAATGATAATCACATTTTGTTATATTCTTATTTTTGGTTTCTGATCATTTTATTCTTTACTTTCGTCTTTGTATTTTCTTTCACATTATTCAGTAGGAGCTATGATGGAAGAATTAATCGATTGTGATGTTCGGACAGACAGACACATGAAGAAACTATCGTTTCCGAGTAGAAAACAGGAAATAATGCTTCAGGAAGCGAATTTATCTACTGACGATGTAAACGTAGATACTTAATTGCGTGAGATCTTTAGCTACTTTCTGGGTAATTCTAACATTCTCCATGAGATGTGTAGTATGTTCATCCGTTTCACTTTCTCCCGTTGAACTATGACCTTAGACATCGTGAGCAACTCGACTTTCTAAGCTGTCTTGAAGATTGTTAGAGTATTATTTTGACATTATCATGGACATTCAAAATAATATTATAAGTTATATAGCCTTCACATTTACACTAAGACTGTTTCTGTTTAATCGCTATATATTTATTAGGTAGATACACATTTTATTTTTATATTCGGTTTCTAATCATTTTATTCTTGGCTTTGTAAGTATTTTCTGTTTAATTATTATTTATTTATAACGCTATTTTGGCGACTCTAATGACCCGTATGACATAGTATATTGTAATATTTATGTCAAAAATTTTTTTTTCGTAATATTAGTATTATTTTAAGATTCATTTGTTCAAGTTCATTACTGCCCTCTATGAAAATCTATAAAAGTGAAAACACCTATTTTGGTAGCACTTATCCAAAATCCAATCATTGTTTTTTAAATAGATGTCAATGAAAAGTAAATATTATTCATAAAATAGATAGGTAATTGGGAAGAATTTATTTAGGTGCTTTCAGCACACCCTGGTGCACTTCTTATTTCATTTATTATTTTAACTTAACTTTTTACCTGTGAAATAGTGTCGTATGTTTGTAGGTTTCAAAAAATATTGTTTAGATTGAATAAAATATAATTAATATATCGAATAAACCAAAATTGCACGCGTGTTAAGCCAGGGCGGGTCGGTAGTTTTTTATAATCGGTTTTGGACAGATGTAATAAACGAATCCTCGAAATAAAACTTATCACATTCCAATTCGGTGCCATCACATGATGCCACCGAATTCGGCGCTGGTAAGCTAACCGAGTCTGATCTCTGGAATATCCTGAGGATGCTTCGATAAGAAGAAAAACACATGTCGGCTAGTTTTAGAATTTTGGACGAAAAATAAATAAAAATTATCATATAAGAATACATCACATGAAATGGATTTCCACAAAATAACGCCTGACTCTATAAATAACACCTGTATTTATTAATAAAAAAAAAGTATATGCCTATCCTAACGGTAATATTTACAAACACGTTATCTTAAATAATAGACTTCCTCAAAGTTGCCGCTTAGAAAGCTGTAATTGCTTAAGGTGCCCAGGACCAATCTGCCAAGCACTGCATAGCCAAACTGCTGCTCCTGCTGACTTGGAAGTCGCTTGTACATGGGAAACAGCAAGTGTATCGACACAAGTGGCGTCCCACACCAGCGATCTTCCAAGTTTCCAAGGAATGAGCGTCAAACCATCCGGTCTCCTGCCGTCGCTGCCCCTAATACCTACAAGCTCTAAGACTGCAGGAACGCAGATATTATTAATATGCCATGTATTTATTAATATTACTTTAAAAATTGTTACAGTTTCGACTGTTCAATTTAAGATAGCTGTGCGACCGAGCTTTGCTCGTTAATTGTGTATAAAAAAAAAACAAAAAAGGACAGACTTCATTACAGGATTCGAATCCGCGCACTTCAGCGTGATATATGGTACCTGCGCTCTAGCCACTATGCTATAGAGAAGATAAACTCTTCTGCAAAGTTAAAAGAGTTTAGAACTTTAGTCTACAAGTTTTAAATGTGTCAAAACACGGAGAAAACGAATTTCCCCAGAATTGAAACCTAGCTAGATCGATTTTTTGCCACCGTAAACCTCTATAAAGGACATTTCATTGAATTTGTTAGAGCCGGTTTTGAAAAATACAAACATAAACAACTATTGCTCGCATAATAATATAGTGGACACAATTATTAAACATTTTTAATATCCTGAACTATAGAAAATATTTGATAATTACTTAACATTGCAGATATATTTTACGACTATTTTGTTACTTTTCACATGACGTACTCAATGTTAATACATTAAATTCATTTTCTTAACCGTCCGAAACGAGTGACTACACTGAAACCGTCTTCTAGAGGTCAATGATACTACACAGAATGCGAGCACCAGGCAAACTTGTTTGAATCCGTTCAATTATTACGTAAGCAATTTCAGAAGGAATACGTAATGCCTAATTTTTATTTATGCAGAGAAATATTTCATTTTGATGTATAATAGCAGTTTAAAATTTTTACTAAGTTAAAACCAGCATTGACTTGTATATTTTTATTGAGTATTGTATAAAGGGGGCGTTAGTAAAATTTCTTAATGTTTGTCATAATACAGGAAAAATATTATAGAGAAAGAGTGGATTTTGTAGATTATGCGGAGTGTAATCTCCGGAACAACTGCACCTATTTGAAAAATTCTATGAAAGATACATTATTCCAGATGGACGTAGGCTATATACTATTTATGGAACCCGGGCGAAATCGGGAAGGGCCACTGGTACTTCTTAAAATTATTTTCAAAACAACGACCTTGTTAAAATTACAAATAATATAATATATTAAGAAAAACGTACTGAATTGTAGCAAACGAAATAATAAAATGCATTTAGTATACAATAGCCTTGAGTCGTTGTATAAATTAAGGAAAACAAAAGACAGTGCTCACTATTCAGTGGTTAATAATTACATGGTAATAAAACATTACCATTATGTTCTCTACTTTTTTTTATTACAAAGCAATTGATCATGCCTTCAATTAATTTTGATGAAGAACAAAATTTGTCAAAATAAATTGTAGCTTTTATTGTTATTATAAGTGCAACATTTATTAATTTCGTAGTAAAGATTTCGTAAAAAAAACTAAAAACTTATTGGTTTAAAAAAACAATGAAAATAGACAAATAAAACAAATTATTTTAGTTGTTTTAAATCATTATTTACGTACTTTGATTATTATAAATACGTCACCGTATTATAACACAGAACAGACATTATTTTGAGATTATTTCAAAGAGCTAATATTGAACTCTGTGACCATATGCAGAGAGCACATTGTTGCTATTGAACTACATAGGAATTCCATAAGTTCGTGGAGCGTTATGACCTTCGATGGACCATTTTTGCTCCATTCGCTTTGCTTACGCGTTGTATTAAAGAACAGTGTTACCAGTCTACAAATATTTACTTATTTTGATGTGATATATTTTAATTTAAAAAAGAAATCGTATTTTTTTCTAAACGGTTTTTAACTTCTAATAAGCTTGCATCAGATGTATGTTTTATTAAAGATAACTTATATTAATTTAACACACAATGATACAGAAAATAAGTCATATTTTATGTGAAAAGCGTGAAGAGTAGGTACACTAACTACAGTTTTTTTCACATAAAAACAATGTTTGCCAATACAAGTAAATATGATAGTACCTAAAAGAAATTAAATGGGGGAATCATTTTTATCATCTGGTGACACTGAATTAAGCTTCGCAGTCATTGTTTTATCGTGCGCCACGCCAGCCGTTTATCAGTGCGTTTTGAAAACAAATTGAACTGTGATATTTACAATGTTATCGTCGTTTTAAGTAAATCTCGTGCGGCTTGTGCTTAAGGCTCATCCAAGCCATACGAGATTTATTTCGAATGATGGTACAACAATCATCTATCGAGTACTTCGAAAATAGCCACGTGGTATGATATTTATTTACTGTCATTTTAATATTATTTACGTAAATCTCATTCTGACTCTCAGTTATAATTTGAAATATTGGAAAGTTTTTAGTCCCTTTTTATTGTTTAAAAGACTGTGTTGATAACAGATGGCTACTGTCAATTAATAATTTTTTTTACTATTGTTATTATTTAGTTAAAACAGTAATGTTTGAAAAGTTATTTAAAATCAGAGATTGCTTCCACGTTGGTCTGAAACATAAACTGTGCAAAACATAAACACCTTGGTCTGAAACGTAAACATCTCAGCTACATATCTTCCCGGGAAGGTGCAAAAAGTCGGTCAAGAAATAGTGTTTAATATTTGTACTTGTAACTTTTGTAGACGTCGGTCTAGCAACCTGGCACTATTTGGTATCACTTTGTCACCTCTAAGCCCGTATGCTTACTCCTAAAAGTGACGTTAACTTATGTTATAGACGCAGTGGTTACTTTGCGGAAATCCATCTCATGTGATAAATTCCTAAAATATTTAGCAATTCATTCGATGCTGGTTAGCTGACCGAATCCTATCTCTGGTATATCCTGAGTATGCTTCGTTGAGAGGCGAAACACGTGTCGATTGATGGTTTTTGGAGTTTGAGCGGAATGTAGCTAAATATTTTAGGAATTTATCACATGACGTTAACTTGTTGTGATCTTCTTGTTATTCGATACTCTAGTGTTTATGTCTATTCCGATTGGAATGTATCGTCAACGTGAGGTTATGTATATATCTATGTCAATTAGCCGAATTAGGTTATTCATTGACCCATTAAGTAGTGACCTATCGTTAAGAAATTATACATTCGTTGAACAATGTACAAAATTAACTTACTTAGGTATGTACTTATGTATATGCAGCGTTATGTAATTACGTTGTATATTAATAAATTTTTGACAATTCTTATTTAGGGTATAATTAAAAACACATAAAATTTAAATGTTAAAGAATGTTTCCCCAATGTGAAATTCTTTAACGTTTTTAATTTCATTCCATTTAATAATTAAATGGAAAAGAATTAAGAATATTAAAAAATATTTCGCCAATGGGAAATATTCTTTAATGGGAATGTTATATTTAATGGGAAATATTCTTTAACATTTAGATTTTATGTATTTTTAATTGTGCTCTAATTAAGAATCGGTCTGGCAATCCAAACCGTTAATGTCTACATTTCCTTTTTTAATCGAGGTTTCCAGGTTCGATACCCGATCAAGTCAAATTAAGATAACAACTTTTTAAAATTATCTTGGAGTCTCGAAGGTACGGCGTCCTCCCGCAGTTAGTTGTGTGTTACCTGCAAGCAGTATCTATAATACGAAATCTAGTGTTTAATTCGGAGTACACAATCGTTTTGAGGTCTTTATACTTTATTATTAAATATTTGTCAAATCCGAGAAAAATTGTCTTTTTTCCCGTTTGTCATGAGGTCCTGACTCATGACATATCAGTGTCCTCTTTTTATTCGTCTAGTTAGTAGTAGTCTAGTAAGTAGGCCGTGCAAGCAAAGAGACCGCGACCGGTTTGCCATATTTATTTAATATAATTGTAACAATTATCACTATAATGAGGAAATTACAGAAAAAAGCATCGATTGTGACCATTATAAATTTACCCACTTTTTTCTTTTTTCTTCTCAGATCGCTTTGCTTCTCTCTGGTATAATCGCGTTAAAGAAGATCATGGCTCAGAAGAGCGGTGGAGGTGGTCATGAGAGCCATGGTTGGTCTTCAGGAGGTGGAGGCGGCGGCGGCGGCGGCTGGGACCGTCGTTCCTACAACGACGTATCGGACTTAGCGTATTCTGCGTATAAAAATTAGTATTCTAAAGAAGACTCCAGACGACGTGATGACGTAATACATCCGACGAGAAATGTGCGTGACCACGTTTGTTAATTCGGTTGTATAGACTACTTTATAATATTAGAACTATGTCTAATTAAATGTATGTACAAATTGTATGTTGTTGCAAACATTTTGAATTGTTTATGTGAGAGACAATATTCTAAGTCGATTATGTGCAGGCTTAGATTTTAAAGTTTTGACGGGACACTTGTTTCATCGATTTCCTATGTTTTTGCGATTACTTTTTATTTATTTACCCACCTTGTTGGAACAAGTGTCTCGTTTTAGAATTTGTTGTTAATCTTTAACTTATTTAACTTATTTATTACCTATTTTAACTAAGTGTTAGTAAAAGCATACCTATATGTTATAATTATTGTCAACAGACAATTTCGAGTACTTTTTATTAAAAGCGTTATTAATTTTATTTTAGTGGAGTGTTCTAGAACAATTTCTTTTTTTTATTGTAATTGTTGTTTTGTGCCTGAATACTCATAAAATAATTTTGCTCAACATTTGCAAGATTTTGTTTAGTTTTAACACTTATATTTTTATTTGTTTTATTTGTTACACACTGTTTTAAACAACTTTGTACTTTAGTTTTGTAACGTTTTTTTTTTATTTTAAAAAGATCTCCAAATAAACTTTAAAAAGAAAGTTATTTCTACTCCTTTAAAATATCCATATCCATAGTAACACAAATGCGAAAGTGTGTGGTCGGCTTTTACAGCTAAACAGACCGATTTTTATGAAATTTAGAATGGAAGTAGAATAAGCCCAGGGAAGGACATAGACTACTTTTTTAATTCCACTTAGACGAAAGATAAGTATCTATATTTTAAACTTCAATCGACCTTGTGATGCAGTGGTTAAAATGCATTCTCTTTCGAAACTGAAGGACCCCGGGCTCAATTTCAGTCCAGGTGAATTTAGAAAATGCACTTTTCTGTTTATTATTTACGTTTGCCATACCTGATTCAATGCAACGTTTTTCAATAAAAAATATTGATTGATACTTTTTGTTTGAGTCGGTTAAGGAATTAGAGCTATGAACGGAGCTATAAATATAAATGTACGCGTGAGATAATCGGTATGAAAATAAATTCATACTATGTAATGTACTATATAATATTATAAATTCCAAAGTCTACCTGTCTGGTTGTCTGTCACGTTTTTATGGCTAAACCGCCAGAACGATTTTGATGAAATTTGGCATGGAGATAATTTGATACCAGGGGACCTACATAGACTATTTTCTTATCAAAAAGAGGCTACTTTTTATGAAAAATTTACCCTATAAATCTTCCCACCAGGACGAAGTCGTGAGCAGAGCTAGCAGTTTATAAACAAATCCGTTGCACTTGTTATATTTGATACCTGTTCATTAGTTTATGATTTCTATGAATAAATGAAAAATGCAAAGCGGGCGTTTAACTTGCTCATAACAAATTGGTTATTCTAAAAATTTTATTACATAAGGAATAGTTCATTTTTGGGTAACTGTATTCGTTTTTATAACAAAATTCTCAAGAAGTTGCTCTTACATACATATCTTCACGCCGTTAAGTTGCTCAATTAACGGATTATAGAATTAGATTTGTTATAAAACGAACATTGATTAGACAATCATACAATAAAATAAATGATTTCGTTGAAGACAAAATAATAGTCTGGAAATAACTTTCTCTGCACATACATACATTTACTGGCTTTCAGAATACTGTATTTTAATAAATCTATCGTAAAAAATGATACCTGAGTTTCTTGTCGGTTCTTGTTAGTGTCCAAATTTTCTTTTCGTAGCGAACCAAAGTAGATTTGACGTTCAAAAGCACTTTGTAAATGTACATGTAATATTAATTACTTCAAAATACCCTTTAATTAATATGTATTTCTTACTTTTGATTTTGAGTTATCAATTTACATCTCTGTATCAAATTTCAAATCAATAGGCGTATTATAAGTCAGCAGTGTCATACGGACGAATAGACGCACGTGACGAAATTATAATATATGATTCGTTATTGTAATTTGAACTCTAAGCTATGGACATAATTGACAGGATATGTATGTACCTATGTAGTAATGTACACACGTAACCAAAAAATATATCGGCATTAAAAGTACATGCCTCAAAAAGGCCACAAAAGAATCTATGTCATTATAGTAATTTGTGAAGCGAAAACTTAGGATTCTTTATTAAGATTATTGCGTGCACAGAAGAGGTGAGATTTGGCATAGTTAAAGTTTACATAGAAAAAAGAATGCAGAAAGCTAAAATTAATATAATATGTTACAAATACATTAAATTAAGTAAAACGTTTATTGTTTATTTTCATACTGCCAATGTCAAACATGTAATAGTTACACTTATCAATAACAAATAAATAAAATCTTTTATTTCAGACCAGAAAAGTCCATCTTTGTTAGTAACACAATACTTACAAACTAATGTTAGTAATTAACTATGCTATTTAAATTATTAATTCATGTAGTGCTGGACCGCACAATACTGGACACAGGTCTCTACGTTCTGGCATGCAAGCGCATCCAGTGTCCTAGTACTGGGCAGTCCTATCTGTTCGATATAATGCTAGGGATTCCGTTGGGGCTGGCACGTACCCTGCTTAATATAGAAGTACGCCTCTTGCGCAGGAATGCGTGAAAACCATCAACCCGCGCATCTGCGAACATGCCGGAGGAGCTGCAGAATCGCGGCAACACCATCAGGACCCTAAAAGCATTGTTATATTGTACGCGCAGAGCGTTGTAAGCCTTCTGCGTGTAGCCGACCCACAGAGTGCACGTGTAGAAGGATTGGCAGTATGCTTTAAGAAGTGTCACCTTTACTTGTATTGTACACCGTGCAAATCTGCAAGCCAACATGTTGCATCTGACTGACAACGCTCTGTGCTCTCGCTCCATGTCTAAGTTGTCATTTAGATCATCAGTGACCCAGTGACCCAGATACTTAAATTTTACAACCTGATCGAGAGGAGTTCCGTAAAGCTTGGTCTGTGGCACATCTGGATAGAATTTAGTACCAGCCTTGAACACAAGCAACTCACTCTTCTTCACTTTGTATCTGAGCCCATGGGCCTCTGCATATTTTTCACATATATGAAGCAGTCTCATTAACGCGTTGCTCGATGAGCTTAGTAACAACATATCATCTGCGTAACTTATATTATTGACACAAATTCCGTCAACATGGCAGCCCAGGAAGGTGTCACTGAGCTCAGCGATCAACCGGTTCATATACAGGTTGAAGAGGCGAGGGGAGGTCAACCCTCCCTGCCTCACCCCACACTCCAAGCCATACACTTCCGAGAGCGAGCCAGCCCACATTACATAGTTCGATTACTTGGCATACCAGTATCCAAGTACAGACACGATTTCACTGGCCACACTGGTGTCATCTTTCAGCTTTTCCTACAGTAAATCATATGACACAAGATCGAAGGCCTTTGACAGGTCCAGGAAGCAAGCATTATCAGTTTTCCTAGACGCGTAATACCGGACAGTGTGTTTAAGAGACAAAATTGCATTTTCTGTGGAGAGTCCCGGTCTGAAGCCGAACTGTGCATCATGCAGGTCTATGTGACTAGCCATGTGTCTGTCAAACAGACTGCCCAGCACTTTAGCCATCACTGTAACGAGCGATATCGGTCTATAGTTAGAAAGATCTGAGGCGTCACCTGTTTTGTTCTTTACTATGGGCACAACTATTGTTTTAATAAGACCATCAGGTAAGTGAGTATGGCTCAAACAAAGATTGTAAAATAGAGTCAGGACCCTCGGCAGATGTACTCCAGCATGCTGCAGGTGTACAATGCTGAGGTAGTCATGTCCCGGAGATTTACCTCTTACCATATCTGTAATCACTTTGGTAACATCTTTAGCAGAAAACCTCACACTTATCTCTGAGGTCTGACCTTCAGCACCGAACACCCGCGGCTTCGTTCCCAAGGGTGATTCTACCCTAAAATGATTTTTAAAGAGGTTTGCTATGGCTACAGGCTCACTGAGTCCGGCTACACTCACTGGAAGACTCGGTCTAGGATTCAACTTGTTGGTATTTTTCCAGAATCTCTTAAAGTCATTGGAAGTATGGTGCTGTGCTATGATGTCCATATGATGTGCTATGATGACTGCGCCTCACGCAGTCTACTGATCTTGCTACACTCTTGCAGTTGAAACTAATTATTTTTGTCGTCAATGTCAAAAACATAAATTTTGTGGTCAAAACAAAAAGGTTACATATCTCGGACCAAGAATCAAGGGTCCGAGTTACATAAGGTCAAACAGTGGCACAGAGTAAAGAAAAAGAGGTCGTCAAAGAATTTTAAAATGTTGCCAACAAATAATTACTGACAGATTGGATGAATGAGTTTCCAGCTGTAAATTTTGTGTGATTTGTGAGCTGTTTCGAATATCTAGAATGTATGTGTAGTGAAAAGCGAATTTATTTTATATTTACGGTCGAATTTCGACCTCTGTACCTATATGTAAAGAAAAACCTTGTATTGGAAACTTTGGTTGAGAATTTAATTAAGTTTAAGGGTAGTTTTGTAGCAAAACCAGAAGAGAACAGCAGATAACTAAATTTTGAGTTAGGTCACTTTAGTTCTAAGGCCTTCATGTCTTCATAAAATTTAATCTGTGATAAAATATACATACTCATAAGCATTACATACCTATTATTGTATACATACATATAGGTATTACATCTTAATGGTTCACCTATTGATTACTTCGTTTTATTACAGTTCTCCTCAGAGAGCTATTTTGTCTAATGTAATCATTATTTACAATAATGTGTACCTATCCACTTACTCAGTGGTAATTTTAGTAATATAACTAAGTTATAAGAACAGGCCAAGTGTCATTTGCATTTGCGAAATTATCGCTCCATCAGTTTTTACAACATTTATTTTCATTTATTATAGGTAGGTACGAGTATAACGTATTCTAGAGAATATTAATTGATCTTTGTGAGCAAGGTATTGGCGATAAAATGAAGTGATATATATCAATTTTCAAACGTTTTTTTTTAAATGTATTACAAAGTTTTTAAACGACTTCGAAAAAAGGAGGAGGTTCTATGTTCGTCTGTATGTACGTTTTTTTTATATGTATGTTCATCAATAACTTCGTCAATTGTAGACCGATTTCGAAAATTCTTTTTTGTTTCAAAGAGTATACTTTCGAGGTGGTCCTATTTAAATTTTACCGATATTGAAGCTTGGACTTCGATGATATAACAAATAACACCAAATAACACTAACTGCTTATAACCTTTATTAATATTGACGATTCTCTTGTTTGTCATCGCGCTCCAGAATTAAAAAAGAAGTTCATTGTAGACCTACCCTAAATATTTATTTAGGCCAAGGTCACTCAAAAAGGAGAAATAAAAAAAAATTAAGTAAAAAATTCAAAGTCAGTGCCAAATCAATGTGCAACAACAGAAAGTTTATTCGTTTGGTAGGTCAAATTCAATTATATAGGCATTTATATTGTATTTATGAAGTTATTTTTGTACTTGAGACTTTATTAGTAAACGAGAATTATTTTGAACTTTTCAGTTTTTTTTGTCGGTTTAATTTTTTTCTTTTTTTAAACGTTGGCTTCTTTCTAAGCCAATTGTATAAAATCACAGGTGCACCTGTACCATACCCAAAAATATAAGATGAATTTAACAACACCACATCTGTGATTAATTGTTAGCTATCTTCCGGCCAAAATTCCAAAACCACTAATCGAAACCTGTTTTGCCTCTAAACGAAGCATCCTCAGAATATTCCAAAGATCTGGACTCGGTTAGCAAAACAGCATCGAATTAACCAGCACAGGTTAGCCGACCGAGTCTGATCTCTAGAATATCCTGAGAATACTTCATTAAGTATATATAGGTACAGAGACAATAATCATAATAATAATAATACTCCAGACAATTACACAGATTGTGCGACCCTAAACTAAGCAGTAAGCTTGTACTATGGGTACCACACAACGAACTCTGGGGGAGTTCCCAGTAACACCCAGACTCCAAGACAATTTACAAAAGTTCGTTTCCTAAATTGATCTTACCGGGGATCGAACCCGGGACCCTAGCTTGGAAAGCAGATACACATGCCACTGCGCCAA
The DNA here is from genome assembly GCA_907165235.1 of Zeuzera pyrina. Taxonomy (NCBI): domain Eukaryota; kingdom Metazoa; phylum Arthropoda; class Insecta; order Lepidoptera; family Cossidae; genus Zeuzera; species Zeuzera pyrina. The sequence goes on along the minus strand of OU015639.1, from coordinate 11,138,834 downwards.
CGGGCCAGCCATAAAATACAAGACAACAATACAAGACAGCTCAACTATTTATATCCACCTACGCCGTCTAAGCTACGAGTTGTACCAACCGACGAACATACCTACGTATTTACACCTGAAAAACAATTTTAATCTGTTTTTAAGGCAGCCAGGTAAAAAGCAACAAATAGAAGACTAAAAATCTTCTAACGTGTTATAAATTTTTAAATTGTTTGTATAAGGAATTTTTGACTGTATAACGGTTTCGGTAAAGTATAAAATAAAACCAACATTCTTTAAGCAATCGACCTTGTTTTGTTTTTTAAGCCCTTAATTTTTAATTAAACATTATGTCGCTATACAAACATTTTATTTATTTAGTTCATTCATTTAGTTACATTCTGTTTCAGCATATTATTTATATTTAAATATTTTGACATAATTGGAAAGTAAACCCAGGACACCATGTAAAACATAATATTAATTTACTAATCTCTTCGTCATCCAATCAGTTAGTATGTATTTAAAATTCATTTTACATTTTCATTTTATAACATTTTAATGGAAAATTGGAAAAAAAATGTGACTTGGTTAAACTTATCTTTACGAAACAGCACCATCTATGCTTTAATGTGTAAACTAATTGTAGAACAACTTTGTAGGCTTGTATAATAAGTAAGATATTTCATGCGATTGGTGTAATTTGAGAAATATAATAAAAATAGTGCTCTGAAACGTATGAAGCAAGAAATTATTCTTGTCTGACATTCTCATCTTTTTTTTTATATGTCACAGGGGGCAAACGAGCAAGCGTGTCATCCGATGAAAAATGATCATCGCCGCCCATGAACACCCACAACGTCCAGGAAATCACGTGCGTTGCCGACCTTTAAGGAAAGAGTAGGCTCGTTTCTTGAAGGTCCCTAAGTCGTAACGGTTCGGGAATACCGCCGCTATAAATTGGTTCCACAATATTGCCGTACGTGGTAAAAAATGTCGTAAAAATCGCACAGTTGTAGACCGCCATCCATCAAGGTGGTGGGGATGAAAGAACAGTCGATTGCGTGACGTACAGTAATTCAGCAGCAGGCAGTACTCCGAACAATTCCTCAAAACATTCCCCATCCTGTAAAATATTATCTAAAACTATTAATTATTTGTCGTCTATGCAGACAATTTACATACATTTTAATGTAATACATAGACAAGTGATGTTCAGAGGACAGCCGTGACCGTACTATGTCATATGCCGCAAATTTTAAAAAAATGGCAATTGCAGCAGATCGCAAGTAGTTCCAAAAATATTTTACTACATGTGAAATCAGCAACAAATTAATATTTTATTTTGTAATCATCTTATTCTCAGTATTTTTGTTTATTCCTGTGTACGTTATACATAATGATGGCTAGAAATTAGACATTTCTTTTTCCACGACACCTAATGATATCGCTTTACCGAGTAGAGCACATATGTGGCAATTTTATATTCCCTTTAAGTATAGCATATTATAATCTAGAATTTAAGTCTGTATAACTGCTACTATTATGTATTTCAAAATAAGGCGTATATTGATGATTAAAGTACTTTCAAATTATAGATTAAAGTTAACAGCATCTCATCCATAACATGAGAACTGTTGGAGTGTATACTGTTTGTATTATTATTTTAGTAAGTTTTAATTTTTCTGAGTTTCTTATCGGTTCCTTTCAGTCTCCAGGTTATCTTTTCGAACCGAATTAAAGTTGATTTGACGTTCAAAAATACCTTGCATTTGGGTTTACTTGAATAAATTGATTTGACTTTGACTTTGACCTTGAGTTTTATTTTATTTTAATTGAAAGACAAATATAAGTACTGCATATTATTATTATCAGCACAGAGTACAGCATAGATAACACAGAATAACATCAAAGAATAACCACAGAGTAGACAACTTCTTTTTAGAACTAATCAATTACCTCTACTATGCACCTTTTTCTAATTTCTTATTTTTTTTAAAAACAAACAATTTATTATACAATCAAAATAACTTGCACTTATTTTAATTTTAAACAATTTCACTAATAATATCCTTCACCTTACTATTACTTCAATTACACCATTCTTATATTTATGTGTTTCACATAGTTTCACATGCAATCACCACTTTTAAAACCATAATATACCAATATTTTTAAGTTTACATGTCCCCTTTTTAATTATTTTTCTTATATTTAGTTATTATATCAAGTCTGTAAATTAAAAGTATTGTTAAACATTTTTATATTTAAGATAATAAACGATTTTAGTTTGAGAATCTGTGGGGCGATATTTTATGCAAATATCATTATTGTAATAAAGTTCATGTATACTGTAGTATAATAAAATCTCACATCTATGTGTTTTGAACGCTTATTAAAGACACCTGTTTTTATTAATTGTATTGAGCTCTGGTTGTCACTATGTAAAATTATTTTTATATTTACTTTTAGGCTTTTTAATAAAGTTTTTATAAACATGGTTTCTTTACAGCATTCAGCAGCAGCTATATACTCAGCCTCTGTCGACGAAAGTGCCACTATCGGTTGTCGCCTAGAACACCATGTTTTAAGACTGCCTGACAACATAAACACATAGCCTGTTGTACTGCGTCTGGTGTCGGGATTGCCAGCATAATCAGAGTCACAAAATACATCTGAGTTATATTAGCATCACTTTTAAATTTTATATCTTCTCTCAAGGTTCCCGCCAAATATTTAAATATCTTTTTCACAGCAACTGTATCTTTCTTTTGCTCCTCAGTATGGAAAATATATATTATTTTGCATTACTTTTTCTTTATCTACTCCGTTAGAACAAGACGTTTCTACGGGTTTACAAATATGCATGTTATATTTTCTTAATATATTTTTGGTATGTAAGGTATGTGTTAGAGTGATTCCAGAATCGTTCCTTTTTATTTCCATTAATCCAGATATTAAGGAGGAGGGACTGTATTTACGTTATGAGAATGAAAAACACGTAGCTTGGTTTTAATGTGTATATTTTAAATAATACGAACAAGTCACAAACACCACCATCTAAACTAATATCTGGTGGTGACTGACTGAGGCTCAGCTTCTAGCATAATTAGCTTACGGGCAGGGCGGCGTAGCGTGCCACTCTAAAAACATTTACTACCCTTCCTAGAGGTCATAGACCACGAGGAAGAGTAGAATCCGCAATGAGCACCACATCGCCCTCGTTGAAGTTTATTTTCTGCCAGGAAGTCTTGTTGGTTGGAGTGTTGGCAGGTATTCGCGTAGCCATCTACACCAAGAGTGATCAATGAGTCGTAAAACTCTCCGCCAGTGGCATCTACGCATTAAGTCTGCGTCTGGTAGAGAGCACGTCCATGGAGCTACTGATTAAACGCCTAGTATGAAATGGAATGGAGTTAACGCCTCAGGAGAGTCCGGTGACGATGAAAACATATGTCAGCGGCCGTGCGTTAAGTTTCGCTTTTGCTTCCATTAAAAGCGTTATTAGTACATCCTTCTTTAGTGACTTGTGGCTGAGGTAGGCTCTCAGGGCTGTTTCTACAGATCGAACAAGTCTCTTCCATGCACCACCCATGAAAGGAGAAGCAGGTAGGATAAAGTGCCATTCAATTTTATGATTTGTGGCAAAGTTCTCGACTGATTCATCATGCAAGGAACGTAGTTCACGGGCGGCGACGACGAAGTTTGTGCCATTGTCAAAGAATATCGCGGATGGAGAACCTCAACGAGCAATGAAATTCTTAAACTCATTATAGCGGCATCTGACGAAAGCGAGGCAACCAATTCTAGGTGTAACGCTCGCGTAATTAAGCTCGTGTAAAAAGCAACGTAGCGTTTCTCTCGTCTTCGCTGGACAGTTACAGTTACAGGGCCAAAGTAATCGAGGCCCACATGGGTAAATGGTCTTTTGTGATGGTCGAGACGCTCGTCTGGTAAGTCACCGATTTGCAGAGTCACTGGTTGAGCCTTCCACCTTCAGCACTGTAAGCAGGCTTTTGTGACGCTTCGAATGATGTTTCTTGCTCCTAATATATAAAATTTCTGTCGAAGTTCATTGAGAATTAGTTCAATAAAACAATGAGACGATTGGACGTGCTGATAGTGAATCGGGAGGTCGTACGATATGGTATCGACCATCTAAAATTATTGGTGATTTAGTTTCGTCCCACACTCTTGGGGCAGACTTAATGCGTGAATCTAGTCTAAGTATGACATCTTCGTCCAGCACTGGTGCGAGTTTAGCAATGCGACTATTCTTGTTTACGGCCTGCTTTGTCCTAAGGGCTTTCACCTCTTCAAGACAACTATCAAGTTGCGTTCTTTGAAGTAGCATCTAGATAACCATACAAAACTTTAAGAAATTTAGATTAATGTACCTACCTTTTCTTTCTTAACAATAATGCACTAAACACAATTGGGTGACCCTAAACTAAGCACTATGGGTACCTACCACACAACGCAAACTGGCAACTCCCAATAACAACCAGACTCAAGCCGATTTAGAAAAATTCGTTTCCTAAGGTGAACCCAGAGGCCTCGGCTTGGAAGACAAATGCCACAATCTAAGAATCGATGCGGTCGGGAAACGGAGACTTATAGACAGAGCAATCGTACGAGGCGTGAGGTTTGAGACGCGAGTAGGTCGAGCCCGAGTTGCCCAAGCCAATCACTTAGTAGCTCGGGACTTATCTTCAAGGATTAATGCGTGTTTGTTTTACAATTATGATTCACTTTTTTATACAAATAAAATAATACACACAATATGTGCTGTGAGAGATTGGAAGTCGTCATCTCGCTATCGTCCATTTATAATAGATTGATTTGGTAATTCATAAATTATAGTATATCTATAGTTTTAATTATGTATAAGCATTGTAGTGTTGTACTTTGTATGTTACATTTAAATAAAGCATTGTAAAAAAGTAACGGGTAAATGTGATTTAACACTACATATAGAATTACATTTGACATTACAGCCTTTGCAGTGTCTTGCGATGTCGGCTTTTGCACAAACATCAAACGCGTTTGCACACTTTTTAACCGACTTCAAAAAAAGGAGGATGTTCTATGTTCGTCTGTATGTATTTATTTTATGTCTGTTCACCGATAACTCCGTCAATTGTGAATCGATTTCGAAAATTTATTTTTGTTAGTAAAGGTACACTTCCGAGGTAGTCCCATTTAAATTACATCGGTATTGGATGGAGCTTGGCCTTCGAAGATACACCGAATAACACCAAGCAACGAAACTGGTTATAACCATTGTATTATTAAATTTGATAAAGTCTATGCCAAATCAATGTGTAATAACAAAGTTTATTAGGTAGGCTTGGCACCAACTTCATTAACTGTCAGATTTAATTATATAAGTTTGTGTATCGTATTTATAAAGTTATTTTTATAGTACTTGAGTTTTGATTAGTAAAAGATAGTTATTTTGAACTTTAGTGTTTTTTTTTGAAGGTGGTTTAATTTTTTTTCTTAAAATTTATTTAGTATAATTTTTTTATTCATTGTGCAAATGCTATGCTAGCCAATAAGATATTTTGTTGGTAAACCTTCCTTAAAACAACAAACAATGTTCTTATTTGTCTCTTCTCTTACTTGTTATCTTGCATATGTAGGTAAGTACAATAAATACGAGGAACCATATAATCTACTTACAGACTCACGTCTGTACCTACATAGGAAATATTTATAGAAGTGGATGATTAGGAAAAGTAACATGGTTTTGTTTGTTTGTTTGACATTTTGTAATATACAATACAATTGAATAGATAGTTAGATATCTATAGCAATGGAATACTCCAAACTTTACTTCAATTATCAATTAACAATTATTTAATTTGTATTCAAACACTTCGTGCTCCAATCGTGAAGGTAAAAACAAAAGAGAGAGGCGGAGGCTCGAGTTTTGACTTGTATCATCTCGCAGCGGTAGTGGAGAACAAGCTGTCAGTCGTTCTTTTAGATGACGTCACAAACACAGTCGCACTCTGCTACAGGGCGCCAGTGTTCTTTTATTCTTTAATCGTCGGAGTTGCTAACATTACAATATTTCAAAGATAAAGATCTCAGTTACTCCTTGGGATACCTACCTACCTACCTACATACATACATACATATTTTCATGCTGTATCCCCAACGGGGTAGTCAGAGAGCACGGAGGGCTAAACGTTGCGGTCCTTACACACCTTACAAACCTTATCCTAGGAATGGTGACTTTTATAATTTACCGTTGAAGAACTTTATCGCCACGGTTTTACCGTCCACGATACAATAAGGAAGCAAAATGTATGTAGTTGTGTGAAGACGCTTTTTAGTCGACGATAATTTCATTCCGTGGATGTTGAAAAAGCATCTTTTTCCACAACATAACAGGTAAGCATTTTGCTTACCTATTCTTTTGTGGACGGTAAAATCGTAACGATGAAAACGTTCGACAATAAATTGTAAAAGAGCCCAATTCAAATCAATTACATTTGCGATAAATCTTTACGTTTCGTTTATGAATCAAAATCACACTTCACAATTGATTGACAATTATTTCCAATGTAAATACATCATAATATGGAAGTTAGATTTCCGCACATTTTTGCTTCAATAATTGAATGCTTAGTCAAAAATGTTACGCACCGATACATTATGCATTTCCGCAAAACGTTATTACGAATTTCGTTGAAGTGCCTTTTGCACGCTTCACGCTATGCCCATGTACCTATCTATATTCTTCCTCTTCTTCATCTTATAAACGTGTATAATAATGAATGTTCCTTTGTATGTTTGTCATCCAAGCGTTTCTTAACTATTCACCCAATTATGACAAAACTTTGATGAATTATTAAATTTAGTAATAAAAAGAATACGCGAATGAAGTCGGGGGCAACAGTTACTCTTAAATGAAAATGAACGTTTCTTTGTATGTGTGTCTTCTATGCGTTCCTAAACCGTTCATCAAATTGTGATGAAACTTTGGTAAATTGTCCTGCGAACGTCCGCAAAGATTTCTTATTAATCTAGTAAAAAAAACGCGAATGAAGTCGTAGGCAACATCTAGTAACATATAAATAGCGCAATACCACGTACTGATAAAGTGACTGAATGATTAATGACAAAAATCTTAAATACTAAATTTACATTACGGGGTAAAGGTGGGATGACTTTGTTCGAAACTTTAAATGTATTAAAGTTTCGAACAAAGTCGACATTTATATATATCAAGGTAGTCGGGAAGGACGGAGCGCCAAGTATCGCGGACCTTGCATACTTTGAGTTTTGAAAATTTTTATTTGCTTGTCTGTCTGTTATACGAACTAATCTCCGAAAGGGCTCAGTTTATATTGACAGGACTTTTATTAACAAGTATACGTCTTTTCAGAGAATTATCTAGGCTGCTTTTTATAGGTACTGAAAAATAACCAATTTAACGCAAGTCAAACCAGGGATCACATCTAGTAATTTATCTAAATATAAAAATGATGGTAGTTGCTTCTGTCACATATCTTGAACGAGATAAATATATATTGCCTGTAATCACTACATCGTAATGATAGTTGATTGTAGATATGGTATATAGCTTTTGTTCGTAGTTTCAGATGGTGAAACAGATGTACAGTCATTTTAAGAGAAAAGGTTATGCTTGTTTGATTTATTATCCCACGAAATATGAGAAACTAATCTAAATATTGATACGTGAAGAGAACACTTTGTAGCCCTTTTTAAGGCGACGAATTCGAAATTTTGACGACAGGGATCTCCATTTTCTAAATGATTACAAAACGTATGAAAGTAATATTTGGTAACCTGATTCTTTATTTCAATGACTTCATTTTGCCAGTTTCGTTACGCGACTGGTTAACTATTTTAACAGACACCTCTTTTAAAACAGAGGTTTACATTTTTCGAACTAACGGGACCTATTTATGCATTTAAATTTTCTGTGTAGATTAATCTAAACAAAATGCTAGTTGAAATTTAAAAAAAATAATTTTAGTTTTTATAATAATACAAATGAAAACTATTTCTTTTTGTGTTTTTTCGTAGGCTAGCGCGCGTATCATTGTAATATGCAGTACAAACTTTTGCCTGCGACTTCGTTCACGCGTAGTTCAAAAACACACAATATCTTTGTAAATTATAACCTATGTGTTACTCTGATGTATGAGCTATATTATTATAAAGTTACATTAAAATCCATTGAGTAATTTTTGCGTGAAAGAGTAATAAACATCCATACATCCATCCTCACAAACTTTCGCGTTTATAATATTAGTAGAATATATGGGCGTAGAAGCTTATTTCAGATTAATTATTTTTTATCACCGCGTCACCTTAAGCATTTTGCGCGAACAGAAGAGTGTGAAATTTGCCATAGTTAAAATTTATATGAAGGAATCCAAAAAACTAAAATCTATATACAGCGAGTGTAACAAATACATGAAATGAAATAAAAAATTCATTGTTTACGTTTCTACTGTCAATGTCAAACACTGTATAAAAATTTGTTATCAAACCTTAGGTCAAACCCAAACACTCTCACAGCATAGAGATTGTCGCCAAGCAATTTTAAAATGTTGCCAACAAAGAATTACTGATAGATTGACTGAAAGTGTTTTGAGCTGTGAATCTTTTGTGATTTATGAGCTTCGAGCTATTTCGAGTCTACGGAGTGTTTATCCAAGCAACCAACTATTATTTTGTACTTGTGGCCGAATTTCAACCATTAGGCGACCACTAGTAATAATTAAATAAGTATTTTAGAACCATTTTTAGGATTCTGTACCTTAGTCAAAGTCAAAGTCAAATCAATTTATTCTCTAAGCCCAATTGAAATGTGTTTTGTACGTCAAATTTACCTTTGTTCGGTTCGAAAAAAACCCTGCGCACTGAGAAGAACCGACAAGAAACTCAGTCAGATATCCTTATTAACCGACTTCAAAAAAAGGAGAAAGTTCTCAATTCGATTGGTTTTTTTTTGTTTGTTACCTCAGAACTCCGTCATTTATAAATCAATTTGAAAAATTCTTTTTTTTGTTTGAAAGGGTAAACTTCCAAGAGGTGATCCCATTTCAATTTTACTGGTTTTGAAGCTTGGACTTGGCTTGCACACTAAATAAAGTTACCTGCTTATGTAAGCTTTGTTTGTGTTGATGATTCTCTTATATATCATTGCGCTCGAGAATTAGAAAAGAAGTTAATTGTAGACCTGCCCTAGATAATTTAGGCCAAGGTCACTCAAAAGGGAGAAATACAATAATATTTTTAATATTTAAATAAACCGACTTAAAAAAAATCAATGGATTCGGTGCCAAATCAATGTACCTACAACAGCAGAAAGTTTACTAGTTTAATAAGCTTGGCACCGACTTCTGTAACTGTCAAATTTAATTACACGGTTATATCATATTTATAAAGTTAAAAGTTTTTGTACTTGAGTTTTGAATAGTAAATAATATTTGTTTTGTATTTTTTAGTGTTTTTTTTTAAGTTGGTTTATTTTACAACATGATTTTACAATAGATTTATTAAAATACGATTTCAGAAAGCCAGTAAGTGCATGTGCAGATGAGTTTATTTCGAGACAATTGTTTCGTCTTCAACGAAATCTTTTGTTTTATAGTATGATTGTCTAATTAATGTACGTTTTATAACAAATCTAAATCTATTTCCAGTTAAGTAACTTCGTGAGGTACTTTATTATAAAAACGAATACATACATACATACATATCTTCACCCTGTATCCCCCCAACGGGATAGTCAGAGAGGACGGAGCGCCAAGCGTCGCGGTCCTTACATACTTCTTTCGCTTCCTCAAATCTCATCATTCTCCTCACACATTTTCGCCTATTTATATATATAAATATATATATTTTATATATTTTGTAATTATGGAATTATATATATATATATATATACGAGTATATATATATTTTCCTAGGTAAAAATAAAAACGAATGTTACCCAAAAATGCAACATTTTACTTTCTATTCGACACATAGGGAAAACAGCACTCAACACTCGTGCGTCAGTCCATTTGTTTGTCCGTCAATCTGTCTATTCATCTGCTCGTAAGTCATAATTAAATGTTCCGCAAGTCCAGGAACTACGCGACAAACAAACTTGTTTGGTGTAATTGTCGCACTAGTAAAAGGTTTCAAATATTCACAGGAGAACTATAAAAACAAAAAATTGGGTACTCCATCTCGATTTCGTCAATTCTCCTATCTTATCTCAGGAACAACTGAACTAGAGCTTTTAAATATTTATAGAATACGAAGCAATAATTAAAGTTTACAGGAAATTAAGTTTAGAATATTGTCATTTCATTAATATCTTCAGGAACCTTCTATGCCCCGGTTGAATTTACTCATCTGACTCATTTCTTTTTAAAGTAGCTTCTATGTTTTCAGATATTGTTACGAAAACCCAAGTTACCCGTGTCCGACCTGCTTTAGGCCAGTTTTATATTAGTAGGCACGCAGGCATAGGAATAAGAATTAGGATAATTCAAATCATACAAAAATTTTTACATACACAAATATATGTACACACTCTAAAATACCTCCAAAAGATTATCAGAATAATTGTACTAAGACTACATGTTAATGTCAAGCACATGTTCATGCTTCATAGAATACATTTAAATTGGTTTATACATACATAAATACATACATATATATCTTCACGCTGTATCCCTAACGGGGTAGTCTGGGAGGATGGAGCGCCAAAAGTCGCGGTCCTTACATTGGTTTATAAATACGTAATAGGTTGATCCTGATATAAGGTGGTGAATATTAATTGAAATCAATAAAGTTAACTACGCTTTTAAGGTAATCCAATTTTTATGATGGGCAATGATATCCTATTTTATACTAAAATTTATTCAGTATATGAGTTGAATGTATTGAATATAATTTAATTATTTGACTTACATCTTATTGCATTTGTTTTCACAAAGAGAATTTCTCCTGTCGAGAAATCTTTTACATTAAAGAAATTCTATCAAAATGAAGGCTGACATAGCGGTGAGCTTTAATTTGCTTGCAACGACTGGTATTCCAATTAACCGAATTAAAGGGTCAGAAAGACGTTCCAGAGATGTGCGCCTGACATACAAATTGTACCAAATTTAATGACAGTTAATGATTTGACAAATAACCCAGCTATCTTGGAAAATTGGCTGTATCGGATAGCGAGTCATTAGCGGAAGAAGCGACGCGTAGTACTCGACGTAGAACGCCAAGTTTTTATTTTGGTAACATCTGTTTTTCACTCATATCGGAATTGCATTCGAACTGAGGAAGGTTCCGCAAACCCGTCCGACCGTGAATCGCCAGGAAAAACGCAAGTTTATACTTACACATGTATAAATATAACGTGTATCAACGATAGTGATTCAGTTTTGCGCGATCGCTTGAATCAAAATGGTGGATCAATCGGGCGGGATGTAATAGGTACCGGTAAAACAAAAGAAAGTGAAGTGAACACAATTGTGTAATCAGTGACGCCTGGTAGGCTAATGATTGATTAATTAATCGAACAAAATGAACGTGGAAATGAAGTGTAAAACGATATTGGTGTTTTCTTTTATTGTTTGGTCCACAGCTGATAACGATTACCAAAACAAACTTACAAAACTTTGGTCATTATCAAGTGCATCTAGTAGCGATGGCCCGAGGACTGCTGTTTTAAATGTGACCAGTGCATCAATAATGATACAACCTTCGAGTTACAGCAATGATCACTACAGCTCTGCTAGGGTATCTAAAGTTACCAAGCTTCCCTACGACTTCAAAAAATACACTTTTAAGCCTCGCGCGATACCCTTAAGGAGAAACGATCAACAATCCCAAATTGAAAAAAATGTTTATTATTCCCAAGATGGAGTAAATAAATACAGGTCTCAAGTACTTTTCCCCGATAATTATTTACCAATTGCGGAAGATAAAAGTAATGAGAATCTAACAAAGATAGAATACAGTCCTTCGGATAGTGATGCCTTTCAGCCAAAATCGATACCATTGTTAAGGGATACTGAATTTCAAAAGAGATCATTGACTGTAGATGACGAACCTATTATAAGAAAGCCGGAAGGATTCGTCGAACCAACTGCGTCAAGGAGATCGTTGTCCTGTAAGTGCAATTTATCAGAAATGTTGGAAACATGATCTAAGACAACACTAATAAAGTTTACTTGTTTTTGTAGATTTAATTATATAATTAATGTTGATGTTGTAGATGAATTACTTTGAATTTCATGCTCCTAATAATTTATTATCATACTATTTTCTTTCATGTTTAAGACTGGAAAAAGTAAATAATATAATAGGTTCAGGTATATTTTTCGTCTTTTATTACATATTTTTTAAGTACAAAAATTTCATTCCGTTTTAAGAATGTCATTAAGTAATTACATCTTATATACATACATACGCAATATATGTATGTACAAAATAAAACTGTCGAATTTTTTAGATTTAGCATTTCATAAGAATTAAGTAAATAACATTCTGGTTCACTTGCACTAAAATTTTCTATCAGGAGATTCTTTTTCAACTGTTGGGTCATTTTATTTTAATTAGATTTGTCGAAAATCTGTCACAAGTTACGGATCTGCTATTTCACTACTATTATTACTTTCCGTTACTACTTTACCGTCAACCGCTTAATCTTCCTTCGCTCTTACCAAACCCTTAAATTTGATCCAATACCATAATCTTTTCCGTTGGTAGACTATGAAACGTAAATGCCTATTATAACTGTCCCATTGTCGACCGATCCACCGTCACGGTACAATTGTTTTTATTATTGCTTCTAGTGAAATAAGTAATTCATCTTTCAATCGTTCGTTATATTTGTAACAGACAATATTTTGCCTACAGATAAACTGATTTCTTTTGCTCCAGTTAAATTTTAAAACATAATTTAACTAAAACTGAGTACTATGATAGATTAAATTTATAAAATACATAGTATATCAACTCAAAATCTCCTTTAAAAAAAGAACATAAAAAGTTAAGGTCGATGGCCTCATTAACTCAGTAACTCAGAAATTATTTTTCGTATTGGCGCAAATGTTTTGCGTGCTACTTTGTGATAAATAGATGCAACGCTTACAATTCACAGATAAGACTACAATTAAGTCACGCTTACGTCGCATTATATAGCCAATTATACAAATTCCTCAAATTACTGTGATAATATATTAATATCATATTGAAATAATAATGTGGTATTACATAACTATACTTAATATTTGTACAGAATATTTATACATAATAGTTCTGTGTACATACACCTATATAATGTGTAATAATATGTAATGAGGCATTAGTGAAGACTGGAATAAAATAAACTACTGTGTCCGTAATACAATATTTTAGTACTCATATTTATTTTATTTATTTCTTGTAAGAAAATATTTTTAATTTGTCATAACATTTATCTTTTTCAGACATTATGGGAATGGATGAAGACGACGATGGAGACGAAGTAGAAGATGGAGAAGAAACAGAAGATGATGATCCTGGCAAAGATAATAAAAAATCTAAACATAAGAAGAAAAAGATTAAAAAATTGGGAAAATATACGATGCCTTTGTTAATTGCTTATAAATTAAAGTACTTTGCACTGATTCCACTATTGATCAGTGGATTGGTTTTGTTGGTTGGAGCAACAGGCCTAGCTGGATTCTTCTTTGCGCTCTTTGCAGCTGTTATGGGCTTGCAAAAGGGCGGATATTAGAAACATTTTATAAACAAGTCGACGTACTCGCAGTTGCCATCCGTATTATTCGTATATAACTTTTTGTAATTCGTTTGCTTTGCTAGTCTCTACAGCGGACGACAAAATTTTATCCACCGATTTAATAATGGGCAAAATGTTATTTGTTTCTGTATTCCTGTATTTTTAATCAATTATTTATTGATCCCTGTATTGTATTTTGTTATTAATATCAACAGGGTTGGCTGTCCTATGTAATGTTAAAACTCGTTTGTATATATATCCTTAGGCATAAAGTTAGACTTAAATAGATAATCGATAAGTATTTATTGTAGTTATTTATTAATTTATTTTTATATTAAATTAAATTAAATAAAGTAGAAATGAAGTCACGTAGTTACCAAAAAATTTACACATTGGGATATGAATAGTTTTATGATACAAATAATCGAAATGACATAAGTAGTAATTTATAAATATAAGTGTCCTGAAAATCGGTATTGATTTTTATTATCCTATCCTCATGTTTCGAAACATAATATACACAATGGAGGGAAATGGTAATCCAAAATGGGATTTCATCTTAGGTTATTATTACCTACGACTACATTCAAATGACTTTTAAACTTTAGTCAATCTGTAATTATTATCGATATTAGTTTTATTGTTGACAATAATATTACTATCGTAAAAGTATATACTACAGATTACGGTCCATATAGCTACTTAGTAAATTTTAAATTTAAATTTTGTGGTTATATAGCTAAAACAGATAAGCAGAAATTTAAAATTATCGTCAAATGCCATAAAGAGTAAGAGTTTGTTCTTTGCTCTAACTCTGTATTAGAACATTAAATTTTTAATATAATAATAAAGATGGAAACTATTGGAGAACTAACTGTTGCCCACGACTTCGTTCCAGTAGTCTTTTATTTACTAAATAAAATAATTCAAAAACTAGTTCATTAACCATTTGCCATTTGGGAGTACGCAGAACAACTCATCAAAGTTTCATCACAACCGAATGAATAGCTTAGGAACGCATTCAGGACAAACATACAAAGAAACATTTACATAGCCTACTACTAACAAAAGTACTACAGTATTAAAATTGTAAAAGTTTACGGAGAAAAATTATAGGAAAATTATTTTTATAATTATATTTGATAGTCACGCTCCAGTTTCATATAAAAGCCATTTCCGTTATAAATATTCGTAATTTAAAATCAATGGAATGTTAGATTTACAGAAAGTGCTTTTGTAATAGAAAAAAATGCTAACTACTGCATTTTTCTGCAATTTCTTTACTACTAGCTGTTTCTTCTCGTGATGCTGACTTTAACCCATATAATAAATACAAACATTTCTTTTTTGTAACCGACTATGGCAAAGCAAAAATGATGGTTATAGACATAACAGCTCACAGAGCCGAAATCATTCAGCCAATTTCAACGTCCGGGGTATAATAATTGAATAAGTCTTAAATACACTAATGACATAGGTTAGGCTGTTTTTGAAAAATTTAATATGGCGTCTGTAGTATTACATAAAGTCAAGGGCTAAAGAAAATTTCGTCAGGCCCCGTTAGGATAGGTGTCAAATGCAAGATCACAAGAAGGTCTTTTCAAAAATATACAACACATATGGGACATAACCTCCCTTTCCTTAATTAAAAAAATGAAATAAATATAAAGTGAGTGATAAAGGAAGCCAAGGAAGATCAAGGTTAACTTAAAAAGATCACACAGCCAGAGCGTTAGCTAAATGTCAAAAGCACTCCCATACCTCGGCGAAAATGTGTGAAGAATGATGAATGATGAGATTTATGAAGGATTGAAGGAATGAAACAAAAAACAGGTTGCTAATGGTTTTGCTAAATTTTTTTCAAATGCACCTGTACACATTACTAGTGGTCTAGCATCCTCTGCACATACAGCACGGGCACTATTAATCCAAAATATAGGAAAGTGGTTCCCTAGTTTTCAGTTCAGGCACACGTTTTCATTTGAGATAGAGAACACTTTCAAAGAATTTAAAAAAAAGAAAAGTGAAGATTTGTGGGGATTATCAGTTGATGTACTGACTAATATAATGCCAATAGTAACATCGATTTTAGTAAATATATGTAATAAATAGTGTCGATCAAGGTGTGTTTCCCGATTTGATGAAGCATAGTAAAATTATACCAATATTTAAATCGAGTTGTAAATCAGATCCTACGAACTACCACCTAGTGTCGATATTGCCAGCGTTGAGTAAAATATTCGAAAAAATAATGCTCAACCAAATGCTGGCACATTTTAACATTTGCAGGATTTTTCATGGTCAACAGTGCGGTTTCACGAGAGGGCGGTCAACAACACATGCGAGAGCAAGCTTGGTCAAAAATATACTAGAGGGGTCACGAGATGCCATTGGCGTGTTTTGTGATCTTTCCAAAGCTTTTGATTGTGTTTGTCACAAAACTTTAATTTACAAGCTGAAATACTATGGAATACGTGATAAAGCTCTCGATCTCGTGATTTCATATCTGGCTGACCCAGAACAAAAAGTGAGTGTAAATGGGGTTGCATCTGTCGGTTCTAAATTAAAGATGGGCGTTCCCCAAGGATCAATTTTGGGACCGTTCCTATTTTTGGTTTACATTAATGATCTTACATTTATGCTTAAAGACCTTTGTGAAATAATATTATTTGCTGATGACACATCATTATTATTTAAAGTTAACAAAAAAGGACCTTGGCGGATGTCTCGAGATGGTTCGCTGCCAATAATTTACTACTGAATGCACAAAAAACCAATTGTGTTAAGTTTTCCCTATCCAATGTACCCAAAATCCATAATGGACTGGAACTGGATGGGAAACAATTAGAATTAATGAAATCAGCTACTTTTCTTGGTTTAACAGTAGACAATAGGTTACAGTGGGCGGACCATATTGGGACTTTATCTAATAAGCTCAGTTCGGCAATATATGCTATTAGGTGTATTAGACAGTTGACAGATGTTGCTACGGCTAAGCTGGTGTAATTCGCATATTTCCATACCCTTATGTCTTATGGTCTGCTACTGTGGGGATCAGCGGTGCATATGAAATCTATCTTTATTTTACAAAAGAGGGCAATATGTACCATCTACAGTATGAACGCACGAGAGTCGCTGAGAGATCATTTTAAAGACATTGATGTACTCACCTTACCCTTGTTATACATCTATGAAAACATAATGTACACTAGAAAAAATTTCGATCTATTTCAAAAGAAAGGCGTTGTTACTGGTGTGAAAACTCGTGGTCGTGATCAGCTAGTTATTCCTAAATTTAAATTACAAAAGTCAAGTGGTTCATTTTTGGATAACTGTGTTCGTTTTTATAATAAAACTCCTCAAGAAATTACTCAATTAACGGAAAAGAGATTTAAACTTGTCATTAAACGCGCACTGATTGGAAAAGCATACTACAAAATTAGCGATTTCATTGAAGACACAACAATAGACTGGAAATGATCCTCTCTGCATATGCATTTACTGGCTTTATAGATATTGTATTTTTAAATAACTATTGTAGAATGATGTTGAAAAAATGATACCTGACTGAGTTTCTTGTCAGTTTTTCTCAGTATTCAGGTTTTCTTTTCGAACTGAACTAAAGTAGATTTGACGTTCAAAAATACCTTGCATTTGGGTTTACTTAAATAAATTGATTTGACTTTGAAGTGAAAGAATTATCTAAGGACCGCGACGCTTGGCGCTCCGTCTTCTGTGACTACCCCGTCAGGAATACAGCGTGAAGATATGTATGTAAATAAATATGAAAGGTATGAAATTGAACTGCAATTTCTAGATTTTACTGCCGGAGACGGAAGACGTAAGCAAGGAAAGTATAATAGCCCGATTCCGAGAATGAATTGAAAAAATACAGTGTTTGCAAATTCGTATAAGTAGTCAGCTATCAGTTTTATAATTTTTATTTGTATTACAATTTGACATGCAAAACACTAACTCGGTGAATTAGTATATTTGTGTACTTACATCGAAGGCTAGGAAATTCATCTCCAAGAAATTAATTTAGATAACGAGCGTTCATTAAATTTGTTTTGAATCTGTATGTTAAGTGTTAGGTGTTCTTTCCGTTCGTTGTGTATTATCCACAATATTAGCTTATTTAGAACTGTAGTATTCTATCATTATCAATAGCTTTTACATTGGTGTGAAAGTGAAAGAAAAATACAGAATGTTCCAGTTGCCTTCTGTCACAGGCAGAAATCGACAAAGGGACGAACTGGATACAAGCTGCGATGGTAAATCAGCGGTTAGGAGCTCCCTGCAATTATAACTGAGTTACAGACTTTTTTGTCCTCAGTTTCATATATTCATTAGTACATTGTATCAGACTTTTTCCTTTTGGTCAATTAAACCTTATTATTATTATTAAATAGTTTTGCTTTGTGACCTATTAGCTCAAATGCTTATTCCTAAGACGGGCACTGCCGTCAAAACGTGAATTTGTTGTTGTTGCAAATGAAACATGCGTGTGTATGTGTGTATTTAATTATAAAGACCAACGCATAAATCCTTTAGTAAAGACATGTGCAATGTACATACATAATGGTTATGTGGATAGTTTGGCATTTTTGTTAACGTGTGATCATACTGATTTTGTTATAATACCGACAGACTAATTAATGATACCTCTGTCTTATTCAAAAATCTACCATTTCAAATCGTCGTTTATCTGTTCTTTATTTAATACTATTCAATCTAATTTAAAGATAATAAAAGATTTGGCATCCAAGAATGCCTCATCAGCTTATTATAACAATATTTAACCTGAAGCCATATTTTTAATAAACAACAAACTTTATGTATTGATATGATTATTTGGGATATTCTCGGAATAAGAAAGATTTAAGGCATTGGAGCAAGGAAATTTACTTCAGGTTAAAGTAATCTGTTGAATTAAATTAAGTAAATGAGCATTTCGATTCAATTTCTTAGCATTGTATTTCAAAATATATTGCTTTCTCTGAAGAACATATGTTCAAGACAACAGACTGTCTTAACAATCAGCCTTTCCCAAAGTGGGCGATAACGCCCCCTTGTGGGTGCTGCAGGCCTATACGGGGGCGGTAAGAGACCCAGAAAAAAAATGGGGGCGTTGTGTAGAGGCCTGGGGGGTGATTTGTAATTTCATTTAGCTAGGAGGCATCTTAGACAACGACTGCATGACTCAAAGTGGGCAGTAGACAAAATAAGTTTGGGAACCTAGATCTTAACTGAAAGAATTCCCCAGACTCTTTTTTTCCGTGTAGGAGTAATACTTTAATAATTTTATAGTTTGTCAAGCAAATATAACGAATGTAACTGCCATTTTATTATCTCCGCTAAGTATGATTTTGACATTGACTTAAAAAAATCTAGGGTAATTAATTCAACTCCCATGCTACCACTTAAATTTTCTCCATTAGCAGAGTTAACAACTAATAATCACTAATTATGGTGACAAGCGCGTATTAACGCGTAACACTTCATAGCTCATAATGAACTCGTTTTTCAAGTCATATAAAAGTTGAAAAGACCTCGTATCTACGCCATAACGTTCAAGGCTTTTGAAGTGATTAATCGAACAAAAAATGCAAAGATTAGATCATAATAATAATATTACTTAAGTAATAGCATATAGTTCAATATACAATGTTACCGTATTCTCGTGGATTAATAATAGACAATACAAATAATTACGGTATCGTGAAGACTGAAACCGTTTTTGGATTTGGTCCATCAAAAGAAGTTTCTATAGAGAGATATAACGCAACAGCTCCTTTAGAGTGGTTGTTTACTCCGGGAAAGTTTGATAAGCGATCTTTACAAGGTAAATCCGCATTTTTTAAAACATCGCAATATATTTAATAAAAACCATTTCACTAGTGTTGTCACAACAAATAAATATCTAACTAATATTTCGTCTCTTAATGAATCTGTTAATCCTTAAAATGACAGCACGATACACATACAATTGAAAGAACATTTTGTATTGAATACGTTCTGTTTTCGGGTAATTTATGTCAGATTATTGAATCGCATAATGTTGAAGATTAATTTAAAATGGAATTGTAACGTTTATTTTGTTCATTGGCAGGAAATGTGAATACTATTAAAGCTAAAACCACAACAAAACATAAAACACCGAAACCACAACAACGAAGTAAGAAGAAAATCAAGAAGAAATTGAGAAAAAAATTGAAACGTAAAGGAAAAATAAAAAAATGTATATTCAAAGTGTTAAAAAAAGGGAAAAAAAAGAAAAAAGGTTTTTTGAAACATAAAAAGTTTATCATGCCAATGTTATTAGGATTATTGGCAATAAAAGCTTTCTTGATCCCAATGGCATTGAAAGCGCTAGCTTTCCTTTCAGCGAAAGGTAAATTATAACTTATGTACGCTTATTAACTGCTAGTGTTAAACACACTTGCACATAGGTACTCCGAAATGAAAAATATAAACAAATATTGAACTATATTATAGTTTTACATTATTCAAATAGATACATGCATACATACATATCTTCACGCTGTATCCGTAACAGGGTAGTCAGAGAGGACGGAGCGCTAGGAGTCTTGCTCATTATTCAAATAGATGTTTAATATAATTAACATTTTCTCCTTAGATACTGTACCATCCTTGAGGATATTGAATTCTCATATATTCGTCATTAAAAAACTGAGAAACCTAGATTAGCTCATCTAACTCATGTCATTTTGTAAAATTATTTATAAGTTAGCGATTTTACAGCGACTCCAAAACTTTAATAAAGTAGTTTTATTAATTAAAATTTCGGAGTCTTTGGGAGCCTTGAAATTTAAGGCAATCTTTGGACTGTGATCAATTTTATTCATTTTCATACGAGTTCTTGAAGTCTAAAATTTTAGTTAAAGAAAGCCAGTTCATTTGGATAAAACTAACGCATTACAGGTCTGATGATGGGATTCTTCTCAACGGTGATGGCGTCGGTCCTAAGTTTGAAAGGCATGTTCGATCACTCCTATCACAGATACCAGGACCGCAGAGATGATTCGAAGACTCAAGTTGAAATTATTCAAGTACCAACGAAGACAGAAGATCATGTATACTACGACGAACATTACAAAAGAAAAGACTTTATACCAGTAAACAAATATCTGTAACTGAATTTTCGAACGTCTTAAGCAATTGAGGGCAATTTTCCACAATTTTTTTTGTCAACACGATGGTTCATAAGTGTAATGGAATTCTTTAGATAGAGGTTAAATCACAGGGTACAGTCAGTATTAATGTAAATGTATATTTATATCTACGATGATATAAATATAATTTTTTTTTGTCAACAAGACGGTTCATGGCTGTAATAGAATCCTTTAGGTAGAGGTGAAATCACAGGGTACAGCCAGTATTAATATAAATTTATATTTATATCATTGTATATTCTTATTCTAAATTTATATTTACATCATTCACATTACATGCTCCTATAATACATACATATCTTCACGCTATATCCCTAACGGGGTACAGAGAGGATTTCATTTTTTTATGTTACAAAATCAAAAATATTTGGTCGTCTGAATATTCGACTTCAACACATATAATACAGTATACCAGCTGTAACCCGCGACTTCACGACCGCATGAATGTACGATAAAGATATTGCTATATTAAATGTTATTGTAGAGATTATATACACTACATAGCATAGTCACGTCAAGCATCGTGGTCCTTACATACTTCTTTCGCTTCCTAAAATCTCATCATTCTCCTCACACATTTTCACCTAGGTATGCGAGTGCTTTTGACAATTTCATCAGCTAACACTCTGGCTATTTGGTGTTCATAAGTCAGGCTTGGTCTTCCTTGGCTTCTTTTACTACTCGCTTTAGCTCTGTCTTTTTATTATTTTCTTCGTCAGGCTTTCATCACTCGTTCTTTGTATGTGCCCGAACCATTTAAAGCATTCCTTTCTTCATTTTTACAATAATACTCTCGTGCTCCTATAATAATAATATATAATTTTGTTTCAATAATAATAATAATTTGTAAATAAGAGACTCAAGTACCTATGTAGGCACCTGATTCAAAAACTACTAAACTTAGGTAGATTAAAACTATGCATATGTGTTCACCAAAGATTTTATTAGTTATTAATTAATTTAATTTAATATGTTATTATTACAAAGAACTCATGAAGTGTAATTGTTTTATTCATCTAATGTTAAGAAATTCTTAATCAATATGTCTGTTCATATTAATTAAGAATTACTGAAAAACAATATCAGAAGATAGCTCCTTGACAGATATTTTTAATTACCCTATTACAACATTTGTTATACTCCTATTATTATGCAAGCAACATTTACTAAGAATTTCATCCCAACAAACTTGAGGAAAAAATAAAACAATAATCCCTTATTTTGGAAAAATATTTCATACATGCTTAAGATTTACCATTACAAGATGAAAATCTCCCAAGCTTTTAAATTATTTATTAATTAGCATGAATTTTATACATATAACTTCATTCAATGCACTGCACACAATATATATATTATAATAATAAAATATGATGCGACTTTTGACTATTTATTGCTATGTTATTAGTAACTTCACATTCATATTAGTTCATTGTATTACGCAACGATCTTCGTAGAAGCGAGCGCTGAAAGGGTTATCCAGCGCCAAAGTGTTTTCTGTTATTTTATCTCTAACTTTGTCAGACACTGTGTATATTGTTCCAACCATTTTTTTCAGCCCTCTTTCTATAGACATCTTTGGATTGTGCTTGTGAAAAAACGCTTTTAATCTTCTTTGTCGAAGCATCATTTTCCTCTTTATGGGATGCGGTCTGCTGAATACAGATCTTTTCTTTTTTGGGAATATTCTCCGTTTTCTTTTTCCCATTCTGCTTTTTATGCAAGATGTACTATTTGGTTTTAGTCAACCGTACTTGGGGTTCATTTTATGATGTTCACTTGTGGAATTACAGGATGGAGGAATTATTTTTTACGTTGTGATTTGGTCATTTTGGTATGTAAATGTCAAACTCTTGTCCAATTAGCTAATCAAATTTCTAAACTGGCTTTTGTTCTGTGGCCAGTATGAAAACGTAATGGTGTCTTCTTACAAGAGTAAATAAGTATCAAAGAGGTTTTATCTTAATGATGTGATCTTACATAAACCGTTTTGCTTAGCTTTCGTCTAGAAAGGAAAAAATAGTAATTAATATACCAGCAGCTTATTTTCTCATATAGGCTGTGGAAATCAACTGAGGGACAGGACTTATCTACATCGAATATATAAAAATCAATGTTTGTTTGTTTGTTTGTATTTTATGGGCTACCATACAGTTCATCCGATTGCGATGAAATATGGAGATAGTTTGAATCCTGAGAAAGGACATAAGCTATTTGAAACATAAAGTCCCAAAAAAATGTCAGTAAAAATGAAGACGAAGTCACGGGTATCAGCTAGTCTAGTATACATCTATACATATAATTAAAATTGAACTGTCTGTCTGTGATTATGAAATAAAGGCTTTTTCTTAAGCTTATATGATTTTCTGCACTTAACCAAGACCCAAACAAGCATTTTTAAAATTTTAGTCTGTCTGTTTGTTTGTCCGTTTGTTTGGCAAGGCTAATCTTCGAAACGGCTGAACCGATTTCAGCAAGATATTCGCTGGAAGATAGAGGACGTTCCGAAGAATAATCTAGACTACTATTTATCCAGGAAGTTTCTAGGGTTCATGCGTAAATTGAAAAACTCTAGAACTTAGAGGTAAATCAATAATTATACCTACAAAAATTTATAAGTAAAAAAGATGGTTTTCACGGTTGCATCTCTTTAAGTCAGACTCGTAAATTAAAGTATCTGATCTGTAAGATCTGAAATAAGCTCTCTTAAACTGAGTGGTGCCTGTAAAGTCGGATTAACATAAATATGTAATATATCTATCCACATCTATCCACATTATTTTACAATAACAGCAAAGTGGTATCTGTCCATTGGAGATATTTTTGACAAAGTAATTGAATTAGATATTTTAAGCACTGATTTCAATAATGAATAAATAAATATTTATAGAAATGTGTTCCTATGTTTATTTTATAGATTTAAGAAACTGCTAATAAATTTATACGATAATTTCGCTGTTTGAAAGACAAGATCGACTCGCAGTTACTTAATAATGCGTATATTATTACGCTTTATTTATCATACGGGTGCAAAGCGGTTAAAATGCAAACTTATAAAATCTGTGTTAATAAGACATTGTATTCAAGAAAAGTGTAGTAAAAGACAGAATGTTTTCGTCGAAAAAGGGGTGAAGTTCAATTGCATAATAAGGTAGTGTACGGCACAAATTAAAAAATATTGCACTTATGATACCTCCTTATTCTATCTCTATAAGAGCGGGCGGTATCGTTATATACGAAATGGAATATTGACGAATAAATATGTATTAATTTGTCAGTCAAAGTTGTGATCGCCACTACTGTCTACCGCCTAAGAAATATGCGCGAAAGTGTTACAACGCAGTACATTTTGTGTATTACACAAGTCTACGTTTCAAAAACTGTATTAAAGAACTTGTACATGGGAAGTGTTTAAAAAAGGTTTGACAGTTTGAACTTTTGGGGCATTTTTTAAAAATAAAACAAATATTTTAAAAATTTTCGTTTGTTTGTTTGAGCTTTTGTGCGAGCAAAATGTCCATGATGATCTATCTGCGATATCATATGCACCTAGACAAAAAATATCAGTTATAGATATTGACGGCTATAATGCGTATATATAAAGAACAGTTTACTAACAGTACACGACGTATGTATAAGACAAGCAGTCCAGCTTTTGTGTATTTTTAAACATTATCCGTCTTACTACAAAACATATTTTAAACATTGGTCTAACACGTGTTTAGGTAAACACAGTTTTAGAGATAGACATAGTTTAAAAACGTGTAAAAAATGACGTTAGCAAAGGCTAGTGTCAATATATTACAGCGTTTCAGTGCTTTTAGTCACACGTTAAACTAGCTCCAGCTTGTGTTTACATATAAACATAGTCTACGCCGTGTCTATCTTTTTTGTAGTAAGACGGTATGTGTTCTAACCAAGATTATCAGATAGACGATTGATTTTAGACACAGATACAGATTGAAAACGAGTAAAGAATTTTTAGATATGTCACAGAAAGGGAACTAAGCGAAGCAAATTTACATTTTTCTTAAATAGCTTCTGTAATAATAATTAGTTTGATCTTATAAATATAATCTTCGATTCGAGATCTTATAAAGGTATATTTAGTGGAAAAAATTGTAAATATTTATATGCATATGTAACAAGAATAAGTTATTGACGAAGTCGCAAAGAATCTGAAATTTTTCACTCAACATCCACATTTCTTTAACAACAAACCACAGAAGTGGCACCAGCTAATACAAACGGAGTGTTTTTATATAGTGTATATAATTTTTACTTTTATTGCATGATGTTATATTTATATAAATCGTTGTATTTATTTTAATAAGTGAATCCCAAAACCGCATAGAGAATTATGTATTTCTTCTTGATAATGAACTCAAAATCACTGTCAAGTAAAAAAATCCAGCTTCTTATATAACATATAAGTGTGCCAACGCACTCAGAACCAGTATTAAATTGTGTAATATTCTCCCATTACTGGCGCATACAATCTCGTAATATAAATAGTATGAGATAAATAAGCAGATAAATTAGCTTCTTGTAAAGCTTTTTAAACGTGTTTCTTACAGTAACACCAATTTCAATAAAAATGGCGAGACTAAAGAGTTATAAGTTGTACGTGGGTAAGTTTTTATGTAAGGTCGATTTAGTATCATAGACAATAAATTATTCTGAATATCTTTTCTGACTTCAAATTTTTTATTTTTTTTATTTTAATGAGAAACATGCAGTATACAGAATACACAGTAATATATATTTTCATAAGTTATATAAGTTTCCAATTATAAATAATTAACATAATTTTGAAGTGGTAAAAAAAAGGAAATTATTTGGTCACTAAGAAGCTCTTAAAATTAACGGAGTTACGAAATAGATGACTGTTGCCACAGATTTCTTTTTGATTTTATACATACGTACATATCCTCACTTTGTATTCCTAACGGGGTAAGATTTTATGATTATATAGCATATAATAGTATAGCTTATTTGTATGTTAAACAAGATGTGCTATAACTATCAAGTTAAAAAGTTAAGAATGTAAAAAATATTTTTGATTTATTAATAATTTCAAAATTTATTTTACTTAATCCATATGTAAACGAAATTCACGCACTACCACGCCACGCACGCCTACCAAACTAATAGACTTTCTGTTGTTGCACATTGATTTGGCACCGACTTCAATAACTGTCTTTAATTATATAGGTAGGCATCGTATTTATAGTTATTTTAATAGTACTTGAGTTTTGATTAGTAAAGGATAGTTATTTTATACTTTTCAATGTTTTTTTTGAAGGCAGTTTAATTTTTTTTTTATAAAAAAATTTTATTTCTGCCTTTTGAGTGATCTTGACCTAAATAAATATCTAGGGCAGGCTGCAATTAACTTCTTTCTAATTCCGGAGCGCAACGATATACAAGAGAATCATCAATATAAATAAAGGTTATAACCAGGTCGCGTTATTCAGTGTATCTTTGAAGTCCAAACTCCAATACCGGTGAAATTTAAATCGGACTACTTCTGAAGTATTAGCTACCAAACGAAAAAAGAATTTTTGAAATCGGTTTGAAATTACGGAGTTATGAGGTAACAAACATAAAAAAAGAACAACATACAGACGAACTGAGAACCTCCTCCTTTTTTTGAAGTCGGTTAATAATAAACTGTAAGAAGTAAACATGTGTTAAAAAAGAATTCTACATTTCACATTGTAACTATGTTAAACACGTGTTTTACAATTGTAGAAAAGTTAATCCTTATGATAAATGTCTTGAAACTCGGGCAAGAACATATAACGTCTTTCTATGCAAATATTGTCTTGCGATTAGTACCACGTAAATATTATTATTATCTTACTAATTTTATCTTCATATACCATATATACTACATGTCCAGTCTAAATAGAAAGTAAGCTATCACGTTCATTACGGCGACCTTGACTGCAAGTAAGGGACTGTCGTTGAACTCAGACTCCTGGTGAAAGTATGATAGAAACCGACCTTGACCTGTTTGGAAGAGCGGGAAATACTGCGACTACGGTTTAACCAGATAGCAGACTAGTTAAGTAAAAAGAAGGTTTTTGGTCCATGACATGAAGTACTTTTACAAAAGAAAGAAGAAAATATAATAATTTGTTGTTGTAATAATTATTTACATTTTGAATAGCTAAACCATTAAAACCTTTTTTTATATTTTTTTGATCTTCTTTCTTAATACTACTTACATAGGCAGTCCGAACCGAGCCGAATTTAAAAATAATTATTACGAAATTATTGCGTGCTGTATAATAAAATTTAATAAATAATAGTTAATATGATAAAGAGGTATGTAAGGACCGAGACTCCTGGCGCTCCATCCTCTCTGACTACCCCGTTAGGGATACAGCGTGAAGATATGGATGTATGTATGTATGACACTGGTAGACACAAAACAGGTCATAAGCTACGGTTTCTTAACCCATTATAGAGGATTTACGGCATTGAAATAGATAACATATTTTACAATGCAATAGAAAAGACGTATAAAAAAATACATTGCAGTTATTTTTATACATAGTTCAAAAGGGACAATAATACCTATTCTACAGTATTTGTATGTATAAAATTATGACTTGTAAATTTCTAAAGGTGCAGTCTTAGTAATTTTGAATTCATTTTAAAATCACGTTGCGAATTTGGCCATAGGTTGCCACCCAAAAATTGGTGAAATATAGTTATTTTTCCAAGATATACAATAACAATTAATATTCTGTCAGTGTAAGCTATATGTCAAAAAGAAAACTTTCGTATGTACTACGCAATCCTCCTTCGGCTGCATTCTAGTCGAGTACAGAAGGACAGAAGGATAATGTGGGCAGCAGGTAAATGTTTTAAACAGTAATTTAAACATTCTTTTAGACTCAAAAATATTCTGGCTCATCGACGATTTCAAGTATTTTGAAATGAGCAGAATAGAACACTCAATATAAAATTATCTTTATATTCGGGTACACTAGAGCACTATTATTCGAATTCATTCCAAATTTTGTTTTAATTAAGCTTTAATTACATTAGATTTCATCATTTCATCAACGTCAAAGCGCATTAAAATTATATCTTCTTATCATGTCCATCAATAAATACCATTCAAATTACAAGCTGAAATCTGTTGGAAAAGGTAAATTATTGGAAAATTCTAAGTTTTTCTTTCTCTCCCAAAAAGACATGAAAGTTTAAAATAATTGGCAATTTACTTAAGTAGATTGTACGTACAATTTGTGTTGGTACATAAGGAGCCATTTTAGCGCTTTATGTTTATATGTTTATTAAATTGTTTTTACAATTTGGAAGAAATAGAAAATTACTGTTTATTACAAACTTGCTTATAAA
The DNA here is from genome assembly GCA_907165235.1 of Zeuzera pyrina. Classification (NCBI taxonomy): domain Eukaryota; kingdom Metazoa; phylum Arthropoda; class Insecta; order Lepidoptera; family Cossidae; genus Zeuzera; species Zeuzera pyrina. The sequence continues at coordinate 11,110,514 of OU015639.1, read as the reverse complement.
CAAATACATAACTTTAATAAAATAATTTGTGATGACATGAACCCTGAAACATTAAAAATGTTTTAGGGTTGACTCTAAAACATTTTTATCCTGAAATTTGTAATGGTACCATACATATATTTAGATATAATATCACAAAATATAAAATATTTTGAGCCTGAATTCGTGAGTTTTAGTGAAAAGCCAACAAACACCTTGCTTAGAATTTCAAAAGGATGTAAAATCGATTTCTATTTTTATCACACAATGGAATGTATCAATGGCTTATTCCTTGCCAAGTGAAATTATTATTTGCAAATATTCAAAGTTATTCTCACCCAATACAATATTTTCTCAAAAAGTATAAAATTTTCACCGTAACTGTTTATTCCCAAATTCAAATGAAAGTAGAACTGAATACAATTTTGGAAATACGATATTAAAAAATTTCAGAAATATTGCATTTCAAGTCATGTAATGCAATATTGAACTGAATTTTGGATTTCAATTTTTTTTTGTTTCTTAGAAGGGGAAAATCCCCACGGATACAGCCGGATACTACGCCGACTCAATAGTGTTGGACTCGATCTAACTAAAAAAAAACATTCCTCTATGCTGTCAGCCCTAGCGGCTTTTACAGCATCATTTGTCGCGTTAGGGCGAGCACTGATATTACCTTGCCAAATGGTCGACAGCCTGAGGATTCCTGCAGCCGAGAGATACATATAGAGGACGGACCACTCTTGGATTTCAATATAGCCTCTGTAAATCTATAAAATTTGCAGCTTTAGCCGTCATTTGTAATATACAGAAAACGAACAGAGCTAATCGATTTTTTATTTTAAAAATAAAAAGTTTTTTTTGTGACTGAAATTATTTACAGCACACTTGAATTAATATGTATTGTATTGTAATTTGACGATAACAGAAATATTGTCTATTTATTAGGAATTTACATAAGTTACTTACAAAATCTGTCTAATGCGAATTCCACTTACGCACAGAAGGTTTCCATATGATAATAATTATAAAATTGTTTTCGAAATTTGATTTCTGGAGATCTGTAAGAACTACAACTCTCGTTATATTTTTCCTATAACCTATCTTTAGGTAAGGGTACATTAAGCAAATCCTATAATCCAACATTCAATTCGGTAGAGTGATTTGACGTTTCCAAAGTAACCAGTTCTTGCGATTTTTTAAATAGTGATATCTTCTTATGTCGACTTCATTATTATTTGTCTGTAGCGGTTATCCCTATAGCGTTATTTGCATATAATCTCCTTTTTGGATCAAACCTTTCATAAGATAGCGGTAGCATCAAAAATATATAAATATTTGTAGCAATAAGGAAATGGGTAAAATATTAAAAAAATGTGATGTTTATTTATTCGAATTATTTAACACTTTATGAACTGATGACACTACAGGGACAAAGCACCAAATAATAAATAAATTGAATGTTAAGACTAGTCGATCGCTTTAGTCGAATCCATATGGACTCAGTTCTATCACATGACAACATTATTTTAGCTAAAAGTTTTGACAATTTAAAATATTAGGTCACTATCGAATTGAAAGTTAGACTAGACTATAAGCATATTCTCTGAATTTTTGAAAAATATGGTTTTAGTAGTTGCGATGGTGAGAAGAATGATTAAGACAAGGTCGAATATTTTCAACCATTTGTAACATCGTCTTTTAAGAGACTTTACTCAATAATTTAACATAAATCACTTGCATACTAAGGAAACCCTAAAAATAAAGTATCTCTTGTCACGCCTATTTGTTGTTCCATACCTGTTGCTACCATCACTGTAGTTATAGATGCGTACGCGCAAGTACTTAATGTATGAATGAACGTTTTAGCCTAGTATTACAACTCAACGATTTTGATACTTGAAATAACGAAACACATCCATTCTTTAATAATGAAAGCAATGTTGATTTCAGGAATATAAAAATTATGTAGGTACTTAAACACAATCTTTACATATAATACATAATTCTTCTGCATGTATGTATGTCATTCAACTCCTGCTAAACGGTTAGACCGATTTTCATGAATTTTTTTGTGTGTTTGAATGGGTCCCTGGATGGTTTAAATTTACAATTGAAGCCGGTTGGTGGCACTCCAATCGGGTTCCAGGATTTTTTTTTTATTCTAATGTTTGGACATGATAATGTCTGTCAGGTCTGCTAGTTTATTATATGATTGAGGACCGGACTAAATGAACTCTAAAAGTACTTAAACATAAAAACAAAAAAAGTACATGTAATAACAATAGCAATACTTGTACTTAACAAGAAAATATTGTCAAATTAGAAAAAGTGAAAATAAATTATTTTAATTGGTGAATTCTGAACAAATTGGTGAATATGTTCAGAAGTTACGTGTTTGTTATCACGTAACTTCTGAACAAATTCACCAATTAAGGTCGATGGTTCGTAGCTACTAACAATCATATCGACGAAACAAATGATGACCTCAATCATGGACGTCGTTCTGAAGTTGCACGTATAACACTTTATTTTATGTAGTCCTATTATAGCTATATTAATATCCGATAGGTGGCGCTTTCAAGTTACTCACAAATTAAACATTTAATGCGAATGAAACCGCGAGCCACAGCTAGTACTTTCACATAGAAAACTACAATAAATAAATTTTTTTTTAATATTGATACAACGTGTATATTATATTTGCTTGTATATATGTATTATATTTCAATATTTATAGCATATTTGCGTGTACTTGGACACATAGTCCAAAGATCTAAGAAGATAATTTTAAATTCTTACTAAAAAACATTAATAAGAAATTACGTTTCATAATAATTTGTATTCGAAGCTCGAACACAATCACACTTACAAATAGTTTTCAAATATCAAGACGTTTCAATCCTGAATTCTGTAGAGTTTGAACCTTCGCCTCAGTTACAAAACGCGTTCATCTTCCGATATAAAAGCATTGGTATCCCGGACGCACCTCACTATATCCTCAAGCAGCCAACTGAAAGGACCTTTACGCTGTAAATATCAATTAATAATTAAAATAATGAAAGTGCTGTGTATATTTCTAATCGTCGCGGTGGTGGCTTGCAGCGCCGCACCCGGTACAAATAATGAAGATGGAAAACTAGAATTATTCTCAGGGGTGGCTATTGAAAAGTGAGTTTTTTTTAAAGTAAACCTTACTCAATTTTAATTTACAATTTTTTATCTTAGTTAACAATCATTTTAATTCATATGTACATACGAAACTTACTAAATATACATCGAAATTTCAAACACACTAGCGACCCGCCCCGCCCCGGCTTCGCATGGGTGGAAATTTTTTTGAAAATGAAACACAGCCCATGTTACTCGCTGATAATGTAGCTTTCTATAGGTGAAAGAGTTTTTGAAATCACTCATGTAGTTTTTGAGTTTATCCACTACATACAAACAAACAAAGTTCACCTCTTCATAATATTAGTACAGAACTAAAGAAAAGTTAATAAATTAAGTTAACATTGATGAAGTACTTTTTTTAGTAAAATTATTTTATTGTAATATTGTACAAAATACGTTAAGATAATAAATAATTGTTTCAATTACTGACGTCACACATAAACGAACGTTAACCGACTTTAAAGAGACTTTTCTTTTAATAGTTTTGAACTTTTAAACTCTGTACTCTGGTTGACACGTCAGGTTAAAAAGTGTCAGCGTTAAAGTATTAACACGACATCGATCTGTTTACTTGTAATTATAAAACTTTTCTTTAATTATCCTGTACTCTGGATGCCACAGTTCGTTATGTTGTATCCATAGTACATGCATTGTGTTTAATTTGACGTCATAGTTGTCACAATGTCACAAAATTTGTTGTAATGTAATGTAATTAAATATGTTTTTGTAATAAAATGTAATGTAATTATTATACATATTAATTAATAGTAATATAGAATGCATCTAAGACCAAATAAAAGAAGAAAAAGTATTGCTACCAATAATAGTGAGGCCGGGGTTTTAGTTGTGTGATATGCAAGCCAGTGTTGCTATATTGATGCCTAATACTCCAGTTGTAAAAATAACGTTATCGTCGATGGCACTATTCTACTGATAACTTCATTTTATTAGTAACATACTCTTATAACATAACACTGCGTATTGTGCAGAGACGTCCTCGTACAGTTTTATAATAGTATTAAAATTTGCCTGCAAATTACTTACATAGTTTCACCTTGGAACAATATACTCATCATCCTTGCATGTAATTACTTACCCGACTATCGAGATAATAATTATTTAATTATAACACCTGCTAATGGCATCACCTTTATATTCCAAGCGGTCTTTAGTTACTTTATTGAAATTATGAGTTTCTAAACTTATTTACTTATGAAAATATTCTAATTAATTCTGCTAATATTCGAGATCCTGCTTTTTATTTTTCAAAGGCTAGTTCTTGCATCCTTTAACCATGCCATTCGGCACTTTCGCGGCAAAATAATGTAATTTTTAATTATGTCACGCTAACAGACTAACTAAAACTAATAATGCAAAGCACAGGTTGATTGCATTTATATACGTGTTGCTTCGTATATACATGATGAGGCATAGTTTCGCCAGCCTCATTGTGTTGTTAGCGACGGCGTTGTCTGTTTTTCCTTATTATTCTGAGGTATTAGTATTATAATAGTTACATGTAGTATAAATTAATTAAGTATTTATTTATTGAATGAATCGAGTTTCCAACTCAAATCACTTGTATGAAATTTCAAGCCCCACATAACTGATATACAGTTGCTTAGTATCTACAGATGATTTATGTTAACAAAGCTATGTAAATGAGTTAAAAATGTAAATCAATTACTTTAGCACATTTTGTCTTGTTAAAACAAAGGTCGTTAGACAAATCTTTGGCTTTCTACTGCGTGTTTTTGAAGTGAAAATTTTAAACAATGGTTAAAAGTTACAGTTGTTTATGTCTTATGTTGAATGTGACACATTCGTCATGCTCACTTGACTACCCCTTACTATACTACCGTTTACGAGGAGCAAATGAATTGAATATGTGAAAAATTTGAGTGACTAGATTCAGTTCAGTGTTGCCCATTACAATATTTCCGTTTTTTTTTTGACAAACCGTAGTTACAATTTATGGACAAACAGAAACAATCATTTTTTTAATGCAATTCTAAATTAAATATCTAATTCAAAGAGTCAAAAAAAAACTTCCGGATTGTCCCTTATATTATGTACTTTGTACATACATATATGTTTTCACGCTGAATCCGTAACGGGGTAGTCGGAGAGGACGGAGCGCCAAGCGTCGCAGTCCTTACATACTTCTTACGCCTCAAATCTCATATGTATGTAATGTAATATGTACTTAGTATTTAATTAATTTAATTTAGTATAATTTTGATAGGTACTTTATATTACATTTAGCGGGCGGAAATGCGGAACACTCGCATAACTCGGCAAAAGTGTGTGAGGAGAATGACGAGATTTGAGAAAGCGAAAGAAGTACATAAGGACCGCTATGTTTGGCTCCCTATCCTCTTTAACTGCCCTTTTAGGGATAAAGCGTAAAATATGTGTACAGATGTATGTATGTATATTATGGGAGGCAGGGCTTAATTTAATTGCAACAAGTTTTATCAATAAATCATTGTTTTATTTATTATATTTATATACAAGTTTACTAGATATTTTAGTCTAAATCGCAGTGGAATCCAAAAAAATTGTTTCCTTCTTCATTTATATGCGAATCTATCGGAAATAAATAGCCAACTCTCGGCTTCTTTTTTTTCGATACTCGTGCTTAGGCATTATTATAAAAAAGTCGTAGGTAAAATTAAATGATCTATTATTTTATTAAAAAGTTTCTGAATACATACCATCATATTTTTTTTTATATTTGTCGCTGAAGCGCATAATTTTTAATGTGCCATTAGCAAAACTTAGTACCTATGTTTATTTTAAGTAGTATTAATTTTTTATTAGACAAATTTATCCATTAAAATTTTAATTTTTTATTCTTGTTTTTAATTATACATTCTTATTAATAAATTATTTTAGAATAATATTGAATGAGAATTTCGTAGTGTAAAGTTTTCTTACTGGCACAATGCACTGAATGTATAATCATTTTATATTTTTATTACATCAAAGAAAAGAATTTCATTAAGCTCAAACGAAAGAGGAAGTAAAATAGGGCTTTTATTTAGATTTGGACCATGTGATAGGAATATAAGATTTATTTATCATGCAAGAGTAACTATTATATTGTGCGTTAAATTTCTGTACGGGCGTGTAAGAATTGAAAAATTTAGAGTAACATCTTTCGATTATGACATGAAGTTCAAACTGCAGTAAGTAAAGTCTACTACCACTTAATGATAGACTTAATGATAAAAATAGAAGTGTTTTTATATTAAGTGCTATATGGAGAAGTACGTAGAATTTCACATCGGAGAAGCGCTTTCTCTATGTAACCAATACAATGCCGAAGACATCAGCTGTATGGGCATAGTTCCCTTTGCCTTAGAATGCTTAGAATAATTGGGAAATTGTCGAACGAGGAACGAGAGAAGTGAATTTGGGATTTAGTTTAGAATTTATATTTGGAAAATTTGAATTACAAAAGTGTTAGTAGGTATATTTTGCGTTTAATTCTAGTGAAAAGAATTGGAATAAACATATTGCAACTGAAGTTTCCGTGTTCTTCCAAGAAATCCTTTTTAGCTTCAATAAAGCCTACTATTACTTTACTGAAACAGTGTTAGGGACTCAATGATAAGAACAGAAGAACAAATTTTACATTAGATATTTACTTTTTGTTGAAAGATGCCGAAATTTTACATCATGCAAATGCGTGGAACGTGGAAGGGGCACAGTTCTTTTCGCCTCTTGCTTACTAAAAAGAATGTTAAAAACAATTGTTTATACTTTTTTTTTCTATTTTTCGTGGGTTTAAAGCACAATATCAGGGTTCAATTTTTCTTTTTAAGATATGGAACTTTAAAAATAGTTTGCCTCCAAGTTTACATAGCTACTGCATTCACCGCGAGGAATTTTTGGCGGGAACGGGAGAAGTGAGGTTGTCATTTTATTTAGATTTTCTATTTTTTACATTTTTAGGAGTTTTAAAGTACAACAGTGATAGTATATTGTGTTTTAAAGTTCTGTGTAAGTGAAAAGAATGGAGGAGATCTAAATAAACATGTCTAGCTGAAGTTTTCGCGCTCTTCCAAGAAGTCCTTTTTAACTTCAGTAAACCCTATCACTTTACTGGAGGAGTGTTAGGGACAGTTAATGTTTCTCCGTACATCATTAGACTGATGGTCGTGTTACCAATGCCTTAAGAAATATAAATAAATAAATAAATAATGTATTCACCGCGATACAAAAAACTATAATAATAATAATAATAATAATGCGCCAGACGATACACACCAATCATCTGATCTCAAACTAGGGTATTCCCTGTGCTATGAGAACCAGACGACACGACGACGACGACGACGACAGAACTACTGGGGGCGTCTCCCAGTACACCCAGACCCGAGATAATCTAGAAAAGTTCATTTCCTAAATTGACCCGACCGGGAATCGAACCCGGAACCTTCCGCGCTTGGTACAACATCTAAACCACTGCGCCGTCGAGGTCGTCGAACTATGGGTTGCATGTTCCTTATGGCATATACGGATTAGAGGCCCTGTGCGTATGAAGTTTCGCCAGAATGAACGTAACATGGTTTCCAAAGAACATCACTAGATCATCGATAGTGCCAGTGTAAAAGAATTAGAAAAAAGAATTTTTGTATGAGACATATGTGGTGTTGGTCGAAAAAGAGTTCTTACATCAGAGGAGTGCATTTGAATTCTAAATAATACAACACGTGCAATATTGCTTATTCTTACATCGACGCCTCATTACGCCACGTACACCTAAGAAATAAACCGTTTCAATATTTTAGAATCGGAAATAATTAAATGTGTAGAAAAATATGAAAGTTGCATAGCATGTTACATTTATTGAGGAAATAGTCATGTGGAATTATTCCGTTATTAGGACATGCACTGAAAATCACGCGATTTAAAAAAAGTAACGTAGATAATCTAGTTAATAATGTCACAGTGTAATAAAATTGGGAGTAGTGATACTTCTTGTTAGCCTACACCCTACATATTATTTCGTACTAATTACTAATTTAAATGTTTGTGTGGTAAAACCATGCTGCATTGCAGCACGAATTGGACCGGCTCGCTCAATGAAATACCTCTCTCACAGAATGTCATCGTGACATAATAGCATCTATTGCTGTTGTGTTTCATTCGGTGATTGAAAGAACCAGTAGCCCATCTCCCCCCTCCCCCTCTTTTCCTTTAAGGCCGGCAGCGCACCCGTGATTTCCCGGACGTTGCGAGTGTCCATGGGCGGTGATCACTTTCCATCGCGTGACTTGCTCGTTGCCCCCTCTTTTATTTAAAAAAAAAAAATATTCACAGGAGATGAATTCCTAAAATCTTTAGCTATTTTCCGCTCAAACACTAAAAAACACCAATCGACACATGTTTCGCCGAAGCATCCGCAGGATATATCAGAAATCGGACTTCGGTTTTTGGAGTTTGAGCGGAAAATAACTAAAGATTTTAGTAATTCATCACATGAAATGGATTTCTGCAAAATAACACCTGAGTCTATACCACTGGTTCCCAAACTTATTTTGTCTACTGAATCGAGAGCTCATGCAGTCGTTGTCTAAGATGCCTCCTAGCTAAATGAAATTACAAATCACCCCCTAGGCCTCTACACAACGCCCCCATTTTTTTTCTGGGTCTCTTACCTTTAGGCCTGCAGCGCCCACAAGGTGGCGTTATCGCCCACTTTGGGAATGGCTGGTCTATACAATATATTCACAGGAGTTAAGGAAAGAGAAAATTAGATATTCTATATTGACTTGACCCTCTCGCCGTCTCAACCTTTCGCCCCTCCTTTCACCAAAATATGAAGCGTTATTTAATTCAATTTACAGAAAAATCTATCCAATACGGATTTGACTTATGTATTAAAGTGGTAAATATAAAAACTAGAGTTCTTGAAATCTGTAAGACCCAACGATATCTATCTAGTACTAGATTGAATGCATCACTATGTTCTATTCATCTGAGGTTCGGGAACCACACTTAGCTCAAATACACTTCGACGCTTATACAGTAAACAGCGTAGCGTATTTCACTTAATTTTGTATTTACAGCGATTAATCAATAAACAATCGAATGATTTCGCACTTATGTAATACTTTTATGTTAAGCAATAAATAACATTAATACTCAATTTAATATTAGATAGAATCCATTGTCGCACATTGGATTGGACTTACCCATTGGGAATGGCGAAACAATGGCCCTGTCTCGCTTTTACTTACGGCGAAATACCACGCGTTAGAGGAGATAGACTTTCCGCGTCAAGCTCTGCCTGTTCTTGGGGCCATGATCATTGTTTTGATTTTCTACAAAGAGAATATAATCACTGATTTACTATTCTAGTGTAACGCGTAAATCAATGATAAGATTTAACACTTTTGAACTCTAAAAGTTATGTTTTTACCTCTGTTTGCGAGTCTACCTCGCACTTTATTGAATTTTACGTGGATTTCATCATATCGATTGATATCAATGTGATTAAATTACTCATCCAGTAGACGATCGCACACAACCCAAGTTAACCTAGATAATTTAAGCAAACACAAAACACCATTGTTCTTTTCGCGTCTCAAAATATTGCTTACAGGACGGATATACAGTTATGAATTTCCACCTTGTAAGTACTTTTATGTGTTATGTTCATCCAACTCATACAATTTACATACAAAACAGACTTTCTCTCGTATTGTCAACAAGTATAACAAACTTTTTGCATTATTTATCATTAGTATTATTACATGTAATTGTACATGTCCGGATTAAAACCATTTTTTATACGAGATCATTGTTTATATGTTAGAGCGGAAAGGTGTGAGTGTAATTAATATGAATGTATGATAATAAACATATAATGTACAATACAAGTACATAATGTAATGAATAGGAATGTTATACTCTGTACTATTTCAATTCATTCTGTATTTCAATTCATTACAATTTGTACTTCATACTTTGAAAAGAAATCTATGTATAAATAGATAAAGTCAAAACAGTTCAGTACCCTTTTCTCCACTGTTCGTTAAACGATTTTTTTTTTAATAGCTATTGAAGAGCTTTAGTGTTATTAATAAAAAACATTGGGAATCAGTCAGTTATATTAATACGTGAAGCGAAAACTTCAGATCTAGTGGATAGATAGATAGATAGGTAGATAACCTAATGTACTATGTATTTGCATTTTATGTAACAATTAGTGTCTTATTTGTGAAGACCTTTTATTGGATGTGGCATTAATACTTTTGTTTCATATTCTTTGTTTTTGGCTGTTTGTCTTCCTTGATTATAAATAAATAAATAGATAGATAGATAACTAAAACTTTATTGCCAACACATCAGGGTAGAAACAAAATCAACATTAACGTTTATAAAAATAAAAGTGTAACAATAGGCCCCATAATAGTGATAGTAATAATAATAATAGTGTAGTGGAGTGCCTGGGCCGTTAAAAACATGAAAACCTCGAATTTCAGTTACAGCGAATGAAATTTAAAAGTTTTAAATGGAATGTTTAGCTAATAATATACATATATATAAAAAATTTACCTATTAAGAAATTGTGATCTTAATTTGAAAAAAAGAAAATAATTGAAAATAAATATTTTTGTATGTCGAAAAGTTAACGTATGTATTTATATAGAGAAAATAACAAGGAAAAAGTAGTAAATTAAGGAAAATTAAATAAAAAACGAAATTAATAATAAAATATTTGTTTATTTTAACACTTTACATTTTTGTCTGTATCAAATATTTTCTTCGACTTCGTTTATTTCAATAATAGGTGGAGTATTAAAACAACTGCTTTCGCTACACTGTAGACATGTTACAATGCTACACTACAATATAAGCCACCTTCCCGTCATCCACAAGCAGCTCCGCATACATTTTTACAATTAAAAATAAAATTTGCAATAGATTATTCGAAACTGGTAAGTAATTGATTCATTGTTATTGGTATGAACATGTTATTGGAATACTTCCATCCCCAATTTTCGATATTTACGTCATTTCCTAGCCATATCTGGATTTGCAGGTACACTGTTTTCAAGTGTTCAAATGTTGTATATGTTTTTCTAATATTAATATTGTAATATATAGTCATCTGTTTTTGTATTCTTTGATTGATCATCTAATAATTAACTGGTAGAGCACATAACCCATAGCCTATGTCCATTTAGAATAATACACGAATGTATATAATGAATATGTTCTGGAAATCACCCTCCGCATAAACAAACTTACAAAATCCGTTTTCCTTTCTATACAATATTATAGTATAGATAGCATAAATTAATTATTTTCTCATACGTTTCGCCTCTTATTTCAAACCCATAGGAGTTAATTATTCGTAATATTTTTAAAATGAAAAGGTGTGTGTGATTTTAATTTTTTTTATGCCTGCAATCTCAGAGGTTCCAGTCGTCTATCAGCATTTCGGCTCATAAAACGGTGATTTTCCAAAAAAAATTCTTAGCGTGCGCTTACGTCATAAAAACTGCATTTCAAATGTCAAGCTTGTAGATTAAGTTATTTTCACAAAGCGATAACTCAGGATACAACATTATTTTCTTTAGTAAACTATTTTCAGTTTCAAGTGAAAAAATAAAATAATGTTAAAAACATGACTTTCAGTATATTATACTTTTTATCATTGACGTTCACTCCAATTATTCAGCTAAAATGTTCTTTACAGAGATGAAAATGGTGAAGACAAGTTGAACGTGAAATTTGAACCAGGCGAATTAAGAGAAGCAGCTAGAACTTTTGAAGAAGGTAATATTGCACTTTTTAGGGTAACATTAATTTTGCAGATGGTAGGACTTTCTACAAAATTCTTCCGGATCGCTACCACCGCTACTATTCGCTATTACTGCCGCCAAAAAGCAGTGCTTGCACTGCTGTATTCCGGTGACGAGGGTAAGACAGACAGTGTGACTGGCACAAAAGTTTTTTTTTTGTATTCTGAGAGGCCAAAAACATCCCCACGGACACTCAGCTGAACTCTACGCCAACTGAGTAGTGTCGGACTCGAACCGACTAAAAAACCCCTCTTTGCTGTTAGCCCTAGTGGCTTTTACAGCGTCACCGGTCGCGTTGGGGCGAGCGCTAAAGGCGCCCTGCCAGATCAACGCAGAGTAATATATCTGTATTAGATTATTAAAGAGACGCGGCTTGGCAATATATCCCATGACCCCATTCCCCGTCAAGTTATTTTAACTCAATTTATAAGGATGCATTGAGTTTTTTTGTATGCATGCATTTTGTAAGGACAAAATACACATAATTCTAGACATCCAGTAAGCACATATCTCGAAGCTATAGAATAGATAGACGTATCATAGTGAGTTTGTGCCTGTTCCCTAGATACATCAACAAGAGAACTTTGTATTTCTATTGTACTAAATACTCTGCTACCTGTCGTCTCCATGTTTTTTTAAACCTCATAATTCTCCTTCTAAAGCGAGGAAGAGTATAACTAATAAATATTTGTGTAATAATATGTCTCCTACAAACAGACAACATGATAAAAATAATAAATTAAAAACGACTCGCACAGATTTGCAGAGCAAAAGTTTGTATTCGAAACCCGAGACATTCAAAAGTACTTTTAAAAAGTTTTATTTAAAAAGGTAATTCATTCTGAATTTAAATTCATTTCATTGGGATAAGAGAATATGATTTGTGATAAGAGTTTTGCCTAATAGTTCAGTCTCACGTTCTCTAATTGTTATCTATACTACTTTATAAATCTCTAGCGTCTGTCTGTAATTGCAATTTTTTTGTCAAATGTTGTGATAGTCTTTTTGTGACTCACTGACTTTGATTCTACCATTTTTAAAAGTTTTGTCTGTCTGTCTGTCTGTTTGTATGTCCTTTTATAACTAAAGAATGGTTTGACCGATCTTGACGAAAGTCGGTACGTAATAAGACCATATAATTGCACTTATGATAGGTTACTTAATTTTTAGAAAATTTACCCTTAAAAAGGTGAATAGGGGGATGAATTTTTTATGGGAAATGGTAAACCACTGAACCGATTTTGATGAAATTTAGCAGGTAGATAGTTTGACATCAAAAAACGAACATGAGCTACATTTTTTATCAAAAATGTACCCCTAAGAGGGTGAAAAGGGGGTTGAAATTTTGTGTGGAAAATGCTAGATCTTGGTAATGATATTTGGTGCGGTGATAAGACTTTTTTTTATCAAAAGCACATAGGCTACTTTTTTTATCAATAATCTTTGAAAAGGGGAACGGGACGGCGGGGATGAAACTTTGTACGGGAAATGCTAAAGCGCTGAACTGATTATGATGTAACATGGATACAGTTTGACACCTGGGAATGGACATAGGCTACTTTTTTATCAAAAAACTATCTCTAATGGGGTGAAAAGGGGGATGAAACTTTGAATGGGAAATGCTAAACCGCCGAACCAATTTGATGTTTGGTACAGAGATAGTATATGCCGGGAAACAGATGTAGGCCAGACGTAGACTTTTTTGCAAAAACAATCTTTAAACATACTATGCACATGTACATATAATCTAACCTAATGCGAGAAACCCACGAAAAAATTTCGTCTGGGCGGATAATTGGTACAGCTAGTATTTTAATAAAGTGCTTCATAGATTTAATATCCAAAATGTAAACAAAGATATTGCACATTATATTGAACACCGCGCAGTATATAAGACTTAAACATTTTAAAAAGTTCAACGAACTTGTTGTTACGCGAATGGATGTAACCACAGTTTATGTCAGGGTCATGTGAAAGGCGGCGGTGCAAGTTAAACGCGTAAGCAGTCGTGATTTCAGAACAAAACTCTTCAAAGTTCTTCAAAACCGTTAACCAGAAATTTAAAAATAAAAATTTAAAAACCACAGACAAAAAATTATATAAAAAACTATTTAATAAGTTTTTAGGCTAGATCTCATCGCAATTACTATTCAGACACAATAAAAAAAGTACATGCAAATAGGTTAATCTGCTCAAGATGCCATAGACAACTCAGAAACATCAGCGACAAACTTATAATACTCCTCTTTTCCGTCTGGAATTAATGATAAATAAGGGTTAAACTTCAAAGTAATCACGTATTGAATTTTCATTTTCTTCAGCACGCGGCAAAATCAAGAAGTACACTCCTCTCCTGGCAGGAATAGGTGTCAAAGTCATAGCTGTAATCGGCATACTGTTCGGTGGGCTGACTCTCCTAGTAACTAAGGCTCTAGTGGTCGCTAAGTTAGCCTTCCTCGTCGCAGCAGCTTTGGGTATCCAGAAAATACTCAGCGGAGGCGGTCTGAACAGTATCAGTGCTAAGGTAAGTACCAAATTTTTATATGAAATATTTTCTTAGTACTTCATATCAACCAATTATGTGGTTCCAAACGAATATATTACATACATATGTCGTCGTGCTATCAAAGAATCGGGCATATCATGATATGCCTGTCCATTACGAGAAACGCCACCATTGAAATTGCCAACTAATATTCGCCACATGATGCCATATTAGATCGTAAGGTATCTAAAGTAATAAATAAAACTTAATGCAACTTACAAACTTACATAGCACTCTTTTAACTTCTACTCACAGTTTCATTGAAATGCAATTTTCTTGTCAATTACTTTATTATTGTAATCTTTTTGGGACAGTATACTATATCTTTAGATGGTTCCCAAACTTATTTTGTCTACTGAGTCGAGAGCTCATGCAGTCGTTGTCTAAGATGCCTCCTAGCTAAATGAAATTACAAATCACCCCCCAGGCCTCTACACAACGCCCCCATTTTTTTTCTGGGTCTGTTACCGCCCCCCTTTAGGCCTGCAGCGCCCACAAGGGGGCGTTATCGCCCACTTTGGGAATGGCTGCTTTAGATGAAGCCATGAGCGCGTCTCTAGCAGCGTCAAATGGAACTTTTTTATGTACATTTTGCCCATTTGTATCATAATGTGACGAAGTATTAACTTGGAATATTCGCAACATATTGCTCTCATCTATTTGCATGTTTTCATTGGCACATAATAATTTGAATGCTAGACAATATTTTTTTAAATTGGAAACGTTTTACGAAGTCATATTTAATATTATTGTTTAATTAATACTAAAAATATATACGATTGTCCATAAGTTCATAATATTAAACTTAATAAAGGTAAGTTTTTTGTATACCGCCAGTACAACGTTCGAACAACAACATTTACACTGACGTAGACCTAGATAGACATACTGATCAGTGGCGTGCTTAGGGCTTCAGGACAGGGCAAGCCTGACATACATGTTCTTCATTGTTTTTGTAAAATTAAAGCGAAGCCTAAAATAGTAGAGGTTACTAATTAATCATGAATTTGGCACAACCTGGTGGACAAGAAGAGAGGAAAGAGATCGTTCTCCACGTAATCTTTCAACAAAACAATTATAATATTTTGCAATTAAAAATGTACAGGCGAAAATAGTTTACATATTAATTAATAACATATTAATGTGCCTCAATTGGTTGTTTATCCAAATTACTAAAGGAAATCACTGTATTCATGTGTTTTTGTAAATTCACGTCTTTTATGGCGCCAGTATAGTTCTTTAATCGTCATAACTAGAACACTTCTAAATATTTTCGTCATTTGAAAACAATATACACAACTAACAATAATAAGTAGTACCACCTCCCTATAACTTGATGGGAAAACCGGGAGAACAAACAAAAATCCAATCAGTTTCGTAAACTGATAAGATTGTCCTTTATGCGAATTACTAGTCAGAGAAACACATTCATGAGTTTAGTTATAGTAATTAATTTATAGTTAATTAATAGTTTTATATATCTATTTATCGTCTTTTATCCAATTTACTGGTCGAATAATACACAAATCAGGCGTAGGTTATAACTATAACGAAACAATTAGTTATTTTTTCTATGCATAGTTCAAAGATTTTACATGTTCAATGCCGATTAAAACTTGTGTACACTTTAAGTCCTCACAATGAACAACTTATTAGATTTGTTGTTGCAAATTAAATCACTTATGATGGAAATTAAAAAAATGCTTATCACTCGTCCACCGGCTCAAACAAATAAATATTAGGTAAAAACAGTGACGTTGAATCACGTGGTATTGCATTCGTATTCGTATCGTATCTCACAATCTGTACAAAGTTCAGTATGAAGGCCGGGCTTTTCGCTTCATACTAAATGCTATACAAACCCTACTAACCCTAGTAAACAAGCAATAGCTTTGTCGAGTTTTGCTTATAAGAGAGAAAAAAGGTTGCAAGCTACATTGCAAGTCAACGTATGAGAGCGAGACAGCTGATTACATTGTTATGCAGTAAACTGATTGCGCCTTGAGAGGTCGCAAGTATCGAACTCGAGAGGCCGTCACGTGTTAGTCACGTGTTCGTTGCTCTGATCGCATGCAGTCATTTTCGATTCGACGCGAATTTTTTTTATTTATTTATTTATTTATTTTTTTTATTGAATGCTGGACTGAGCATTTTAGTAAGGCATGCCAGGCTTATGGGCTTGTATGAAGGTGCCGCCACTGATACTGATGTACATATTTATGTAGTCTGCTATTTAAGCATTCTATCTTTTTACATACTAAACATTAGTCACTGTGATAAAAAATTAAAAAACATTTGAGATTTGATTCTAGCTTTCATTATTATCAATTAACTTAAGATGCACAAGAAAATTACTTTGTCTTTTAGGTTTATGGTGACGATGATAAATTTTAGTCAAGTACAACAATGTAGAATCCCAAATTAAGCAAAAAGCTTGTACCTATATTGGGTATTTTTAACAGATTCGGAAAATACCCACTAACATCTCTTAACTCTAATTCAATTTATAAAAGTTAACTTCCTTTTATCAATCATTTATTTATCTAATTTCAAAACTGAACTTTTTAACATATCGTAGCCACCGTTAGACATCGACAATTTTTAAAATTTTACCTATACGTTACGTTACTAGTGCATTAGAAGTTAAGTAATTGACTCAGTTCCATGGATCTGAATAAATGTTCTAAATCTTTTCAAATTTTCGTGAAACTATTAAAATCAATCATTTTAATATAAAATAGTTTATATATAATTACAAAGTTGATTTATCTATATAAAGTTTGTTTTCGATATTAATATTATAGAGGTAAACTTTGTTTGTTTGTAAGGGATAAACTCAAAAATTACTAAACCGATTTTAAAAATTCTTTCACCTATTGAAAGCTACATTATCAGCGAGTAACATTGACTGTAGTTAATTTTCAAAAAATGTCTACCCGTGTGAAGCCGGGGTGGGTCGTTAGTCTTTAATATATTCATTATCTATTTATATAAAATTTACGTTATAATGTTACAATACTAATATTATTATTTCACTATTCATGTATATATATATATAAGTTGCCAATTTTATATATTTTGAAGAGATACCTATACATCGTCCCAAGATTGTCTTGTTAACAAAAAAAGTTGATGTAAAAAATTAGTACGTCGTGGTATGATTCCATTTTGTACTGTGCTCTTTAAGCAATTATAATTTGTATGAAATATTAAATAAATTGTTTGATACAAACTTAGTAAAAATAACGTGTCTATGCAGATCCCTGGTTTCCAGTCGTCGCCACCTCAATGGTCATCACCAACGGCATCCGCTGGCACGTATCCTTACGCGAGATCATCAAGCATTGGCCAAGATGCAAACGATTTAGCATACAAAGCACAGATTGCTTCATAAAAGTATATTAGAAACTATTAGGCAATATTATGGTTTCCATTGCATTTATTCAAAGTACCTACTTTTAAGATCTCGATTACACTTAACAAAGATAGCTTTTACATATCCCTGAATTTTCTGGAAGATGGTAAAATTAATAGTTGAATATTCTTTTCTATATTTAAAAAAAATAACATTTAATCTGTCCTGACTTCTACATTTAAAAGTTCTTCTATTAAAAAGTACGAAATATGAATATCTTTAATTTTGTAAGTTTAAACTTACTTAGAATTATTATTTTGATAATAATGTAATTATATTAACTTAGTAAGTTTAATTACGGTCATGTAATTAATTAAATGACTGTAATTAAACTTGTTAAGTTAATTACATTATTAACAACACACGTACATGATTTTTAAATACAATTTCTTACTGTAGGTTGTAAGTAATGCCTAAAAAATGTATGCATTCCTAATGATCTTCTTAGGTTATACGATTATAAGTGCATATAAAGTGCCAGAGTTTATATTTATTTTTACATGAGAGTATTACATCACTTTATTAAATAATGTTTCCATAATTTATATGTAACGTTAAGCTTTAAATTATTTATTTTTGTAGCGGAAGCTGAATTTAATGGTGCATAAATTGTTGTAAAATTAAATTTTATTCGTTGATTTGTTCAGACTTCGTTTAATAAATATAATAATTTATTATTATCGGGTAAGGCAAAATTGTAAAAATATGAAATGGCTTGGGTATCACAGGGTAGTTTAATATTCTTTACTATTTTCTTCTGTATTTCAGTAATTTCTTACGGGTTGTGCTTGTGTCATTAATTTAAACCAAACTATGTAGTAAGTAGGTTTACTGTTTAGTGTTATACTCAAATAAGACTGTGTATTTATAAGTATAAATTAGTAACATCAAAGTAATAATAATAAATATTCTATTTATAATTTACATTTCATTTCCTAATTTATTTCCATCTTGTGATAAATAAATCCAATCCAGCAACCGTATTTTTTAAAGTTATTGGAAAGATGAAAAATGACAAACTTGGACATAATCAGTTGTAAAATTCTATATAATAGTCCTAAATTATTAATTTTCATTGTTGACAACGTTTTTAACGAATGTATTTTGCTTGTCAACGTGACACTTCAAAAATTTCACAAGCTAGTCATAAAATGTGACATTTTTGGAGTCCACAATACGTACAGGAGGAGTCACAACTTTTGTAACGTCACATCTACGGTAGGTATGTAAGATTATTATCGGGACGTTAGACGTTATAAGACAAAATAAAAGTAATAATAATAATAGCTATAACGTAATTAAAATAAAAATAATAATAGCTATCACTTTGTTTTACACTGTTTTTTCTTTAAATTTTAATGTTAAAGTTTTAAAATATGTGACGTTGGCTTATAAAATTTTGTTTTTGAGTTCAATCTCTTAAAAGGAAAAATGGAGCCCTTATAAGATCACTCAGTCCGTCTGTCTATCACAGTTGATTTTCCCAGAAAGTACATGTTGTTCAACATTAAAATTTGGCATACTGTTAGTCAACATTTTAAAATAGTAATAGTAAAGACTACCCCATAAAAATTTCAAAGCCTCAAAGTCTATACCGAGGTATTAACTGAACAATTAAAAGGCATTTCTGAAAGATAGTCATGGGACAAGGTGGCACAAGGTGGTTTTAGAAACGGTAGGGGTTGCATGGATTACATTTTCTCGCTCCGCGGTATCGTGAGAAAGTTTCTGGCCACAGATCGGAAAGTTTTCTACGCTTTCGAGTATCTTGAAAGAGCATTCGATAGAGTAGTACGAAAGAAATTGCGGAGGTTTCTGCCTGAATATGGCGTGGATGGATCCTTAATGCAGGTAGTGAGGTCATTACATCGAGGCCACAGAGCTTGTGTAAGGACAGATGGTGACTTGTCGCCCTGGTTCGAAGTCTGTTCAGGCGTCAGACAGGGTTGCGTGACGTCTGCCTGGCTATTCGTGCTGTATTTAGGACAGTTGCCTCCAGACATTAAAAGGTAGTATGAGTGGTGTATGTGATGGTACAGTGGTAAACTACCTTTTGTACGCTAACGATGCTGTGCTTATGGCACCATCAAAAGCGGAGTTGCAAAGACTAGTTACGTGCATAAAAGAAGACTGTTAGGTCAATGTTCTGGTGTTGGAAAGGGAAGATCTACAGGCAAAAAGTTAAATAGGGATTAATGGAAAACTAGAACAAATGAATGAAATTATATATCTGGAGAATGCGTTTTGGAGGGATGAAAGATGTGAGTTGAATGTGGAGTGACGGGTAGCAGCTGAAAATAAAGTAAACGGTGCTCTGTCCGCATTAGTAGACAGTGTGAATATATCTAACACAGTCAATATGGCCATACACAATGCAGTGTTGGTTCCAACTTTATTGTACGGTAACGAAACCTGGATATGCCCGAAATCAAGTGAAAGTAAGATAAATCAGTAGAAATGTGATCTCTTCAAAATATGTGCGCCGTCCCCCGGTGACCCTTGCGGATAAAATAAGCAATGAAGAGATACGCAATATGATAGGGATGCACGACAGTTTTATTGTAGAAATGAAGAAAGGAATGCTTAGATGGATTGGGCACATAGAAAGAATGATGAAAGACCGACGAAGAAAATCTATAGAGCGAAAGTGAGTTGTGAAAGAAGCCAAGGAAGACCAAGGCTGACTTATGAAGAGCAAATAGCCAGAGTGTTAGCAGACGGAAATGTCAAAAACACTCGCGTACCTAGGCGAAAATGTGTGGGGAGAATGATGAGATTTGAGGAAGCGAAAGAAGTATGTAAAGACCGTGACTCTCGGCACTCCGTCGTCTCTGACTACCCCGTTAGGGATATAGCGTGAAGGTATGTATGTATAAAGCTTCATCTAAAATGTGAGGAAAAATAATATTACAATAAGTCATACAGATATTCAAAAATAGGGTAATATCGCACCTCTATGAGCATATCCAGCTCGCACTTGACGAATTTTTATTGAAGTCGATCTAATAGAAAATCGAAGCCAAGTCTTATATATCACTAATTCAACTAATTATAATGACCACTAGCGACATCTGTTAGCGGCGTGCATAAAATAATGTACTCTCTAACTCTTCAACACCACAAATTAAAAAAACTTGTTTGTAATCAAAATGCTGATTTCATTTCTTACTAGTTATTACTCGAAAATAGAAGAATACTACATAAATTGGAAATGATATTGCCAAATAACATCGTAATGTGTACTTATGTTCTATTTATAAAATTAATAACACAAATATAAAAATGTATAACTTGAAGCGGTGTAAATATGGAACTCTCTCCAAAAGTTTATATTTACGTCCTTTGCAGTCGAAACTTTGGGACCTAGGGCCCTGAAGCCCATCGAATGTTTGCAAAAGTTTAAGCGACTGACCGAGGCTTCGCAAGACCGTCAGACTGGTAGCTTAATTAGCTTGGCCATTCAAAATGATAACGTAGTCTAGATACTCAAAGCATCAACAATTTTTTAAACGACAACTTTTAGGTTTATTAATAAAACGGGATAATATAAAGCCTATACTGACCTTGAAGGTCCATTGTAATTTCTAAATATTGATGAAAGTATATTTGAAATCGATTTAGTAGTTTCGGGGATACATCTAAACACACAAAGTTTACCTCTTTTTAATATTAATTAAGGTTAGATGATACTTAGTTTTAAATTAGTAAATACTAATGTTTAGATATGTACAACTTTGTAAATAATAATACTAAAATGTATTTTTGTTGTTACATAATGCTACTTATTGTCATTAACTTCTTAGCAATAACTGCTCGTATTTGAGTCTATAAATGACATATTATGTAGATGACAAAGTAGAACAAGTCTTAATATGACAAGTTGGCAGCCTATATCATCTATACTAGCTCATTTATTTATTACTTATTTATTTATTGCACAGGAACGAAATGCTTATTATATCTTAAAGAGATCTCTAGCATACCTTGTCAAAAAGGAAAATGTATGAGGCTTTTTGTACTAACGCTAATCTAATACTCAACTTTTGCGACCTGCGTAAGAATAAGACAAACAGTTACCACTTTAAGTATATATTTTACTTTCTTTTCCAAGCCAACATGGATTCACATCGTAATTAACTAAAAGGTCTAAGAAAAATGTTTGTACCTTTTTATTTCTATTTTGCTGCTATGTATAATAAATTACTGTTATTATTATTATGCCTAATATCAATAGTCATAAATGCAAATACAAACATAGCTTTCTACTATTACTTGTACTGTGCTACTATTGAAATATTCATTAGACAATCCCTATGAAGTAATATTATATTTCATATTCAAACAATATGTGATGTTATTTTTTGGAAACATACAACAAGATCAGAGAAAGTTTTAAACGAATTTTTATAACTTTCCCATTTATAAGTAACGTGAAAAACATCAATACATCCATCTTTCTCTGACGTTTTCGAGAATCTGAAAGCCAGAAATTTACAACCGTACTTTTATACCAGTGTTCATTGGATATTACCTTTAAAAAACAACATACCATCCTCACAAACACATGGAAATAGATGCGTGGGTACTATATTGTATGTACACGCCTTTCACTCCCGCACACTGTTACAAGTATCTTTAGAAATAAGCAAACTATAGAGTAGAGAGAAGAAGTTTATTAATACCAATGTGAATAGTATTTCTAAAGTTTTTACAAATGTCATAAAATGCATTTCAAGTTACATATTAAAGTCAATAAAATTCACTATACAGCGAAAAATAATTATTTTTCTAGGTTTAACAAAAATTTAATAGTTTTTGTTCATAATACAATCCTATAGCTTTAAATTATATTTAGATACAAGAGTTTCTTAATTATGAATCAACTTCTGTTTTAGAAAAAACATAATTATCAAAATATTTAATAATATATAAAAAATAACCAAAACAAAGATAACCAAAATGAATTTCAAAGATCTGTAACCTCTATTTTCGACTCGATGGTTTTCTATGTTAGTATCATAATAAACTTTCTCTACAACTACACAAACAACTTTATATGTGTGAGTGGCACTTTCACTCGCGTCTACGTTTTATCTTTTTTTACATTCAACTGTTTTCATATATTTTTATTTAATGTTTCGTCATCTTATATCTTTACGAATGCATTAATGCAATAAATACATGCGTATGTAGCTTTCGTTTTCAAACAACTTATACGTAATCAATAATATCACGTAATTTTTAAGATTAAGTATTCGTTTGAAAATAGAATCTATTGGATAATATTGTAATGAAAAGTAATGTCATATGTATTAAGTATTTAAAAAATTGTGGTGTTTTCTCTACAAATATGTAATTATGTTTAGAAAATCTTGTAATTAGTATGAAAATTCTTTGTCAAAAAAGATACATTTTAAACTATATTACACAGATCTGTTAATTTGTGCTCTCTAACAATCGTTTGTATATTTCTTATCAAAAGCATATTGTAAGATTCTTAAAATGCAAGATTGTAATTTTTATGTCATTTTTTTTCATTACATATTTTTCAGTCGATGTTATTGTACAATATCCGAAATATTTGTATCACTTTAACATATTATGTGCTGTCCTTTGCCATACATACATTTCATCTAGTAATGTATTACTATACATAATTTTAGAATAGTCGTAACACGAGATTTGACATTTTTAATATGTAATAAGATAAAACAAATGGATATTTTCTTTATTTTTCATTCATTTTCATTTACTGCACTAATTCGTATGAAAAATAGATAATTTACACTTGATGGACCCTTTGGCTCAGTGGAAGAGCATGTACTTACTAAACCAGGGACTCGATTTTGATTTACGATTTGGTTAATACAGGGAATTAAACTTTTTGAAATTGACTGAGACCGGATGTTACCGGAATTTACCCCAAATTTTGCGTGATACTCATAATACAAATCTAATGCTAAATCCGTTTACATATTTGTTGTAATTATTTGGAGTATTTACTTATTATTTAACTAAAAAAGAAAACCAATCATAATGCAATCATAAAACAGTAATAAAATATAAGACTACAGACTGGATTTCGAAAATCATACTTTCTATTCCGCAGTTTCTTAATTTCACTAATTAACAATTCTAAGAATAATTAAAAGTTTTTTAAAGTTGAAATTGTTAGTGCATAAAATAATATGTAAAATAGAAACACAATATTTATATTTTCTTTCATACTACGAGTATTATAATATAACTGAACCGTTTCATATTTCATTAAAACACACGTACTTAAAACATGATAATAACATCATAATATATGAATGAGAACTTCTGTAATATTGTTTTAGCCAAAAGGTAATGTTTTTTGATATCTCAATGATTTTAGAAATTAAATGAGTTTTTTAAAGAGCTTCCTTTCTTTGGGTAATTGAAATATGTATTTTAATTAATACTATTGTCTTACCATTGACAGACTACAAAAATAATTTTTTAAATTGCTATATTGAAAAAGCTGTCAAACAGGTAATAAACATCTTTGTACTATTTATAACAGCAAGCAACACTACAAAAATAGTGAAAATGAGGTACCCATCTGTATGGACAGATAATCATAAATCCTATCTGTCTCATCTATATAGTACAAAGATGTCTATTACCTGCTTGACAGCTTTTTCGATATAGCAAATTATAAAATTTAATTTGGTAATTATTAAATTTTCTTTCACTTCTTGTCAGTCAGATTGTTTCAAACTAGTGACAGATTTTCAAAAATGTTTGTCATAGATTGTTTAAATAAAGATGATTTCAATTTGACTAGATTTGAAATACTGGTTTAAATCAAGCGTAAGTTAAAAAAATGAGCAAAATAATATTATATTTGCATTAGTATGAGAATTATAGACATGATGGTATATTAACATACATATTTATTTCTTATGTAATTTTTATACCGACTGTAAATAATATACGAAACTCTTATAATTATGCAGATTTATCCCGTGTTTTAAGATTACAACAACGACATAGTCAAAAAAAACTATATTCGTTGTTATAATTATAGTCATTTACCTAAGATGACTTTCGAATAATTCTCAAGTGGGCGGTTAATCTGAGCCACATCCGATATATACAAAAAAATGGAAACTATTCATACAGACACCTGTTCTTACTTGCGCATCAATAAAACTCACCTAGTTATTACGCCACAGTTTACAATCGATTTTTAATTCTATTCCATAAAAAATTAAATTCAATTTGTTTGGATACGAATAGAGCAGATAGGCTACTCTTGTATGTTTATTGGAAAGCATCGAGGCCACTATATTTGCTCTCTCTGTGTGAAAGCGAAGAGAAAGGTGCGTAAACACGCAGTCAGTGGGCCCCAAATTCCTTTAGTGGTGAAAGACTTTTTTCAAGTTAATAGCCGCCACGTGATATTTTCCACGTGAGCCTCACAGCTTCAACCATCCTAATAAACCAATTAAAATTACAGTAATTAAATACTATAAAAAGTTAAGTATTTTTTCCACTAAATTTCCCATCACTAATTTTTTTATACTTAGTAAGTTTCCAAGTTCATGATTCAGTTCTTGTAAAAATAAACAAATACCTATTTCTTGTGTTTCTTTTTATCATTGACATCTACCTTCACTCCATTTATAGAATTTTCCAATGTTTGTTGTCTTATCATAATAAGACAAATAGTGTGAGGATACGTTATGATTTTTTTTGGCTTTGTAATTGTATCAGTTCCTTCGTGTAAGAATTGGTCAAAGTTCTAGATCATCGTTGAAGTCTTTTATATCAGCAATGAAAGATTCCTCACATAACAGCGGTTAAAGCAACATTGCTTTAAATACATACATGTTAAAAATATGAGTATTTATACTTATATTTTTAACATGACGTTGTATCGATAAATTGAAGAAATGCAAATTGAAATTAGTCCTACAAAAAACAGATACAGATAAAATATTCCCAGTTACTAAAAACGTAGTCACTATAACTGAACCGTTTTTTTTATTTACTGCTTAACAATTTTGTTAACCAGCAAATGAAAATACGGTTGTCTATGTTTTTTCAGATTAAGTTTTTCACTGAATCTAATAAAGGAGAAAGTCGAAGCAAATAATAGATTTTATTAAGATAAAATTTTATTAATAACTAAAAAGTACATACATACGGTAATATTTACAAACTTAAAACTACACATTATGTTAAATAATAATAATATTAATTAATTAATAGACTTCCTCAAAGTTACCACTTAGAAAATTGACATTGCTTAAGGTGCCCAGCAGACTTGGAGCATTACCTCTTTGAATAGCCAAACTGATTCGTTGACGGAAGAAGCTACCAGTTCGGCGGTCTCCCGAAGCCTCGACTAGTCTCTTACAAATATCAGAAACCAGTCGATGGGCTTCGGGGCTCCAGGGACCCAATTATTAAGATTACAGATCTTAAAATTAAAAAATTGCGATTTATATTTGAAGAATTAAATATGTTAAGAAGATTATTTATTTATTACACTGGTGGCATGGAATAAATTATTTGATTTAAATATATTTGGTGCACGTTAACTATTTATTAAGTATATACATGATATCCGTTCAACAAAATAAGAATTATATGTGACATAGATTTAGGGAACATTTAAATGCAAATACACGATCATTGTTTTAAATAGTATATTAAATAGATTTTATTATTATGTTACTGAAAGTTTAAAGTGCAGATTATGATAAAATAAATACGCAATGAGACTAAATTTTCTCGAAAGAATTTTTTACTAAAGTTGTTTTAACAAACTTTCGGTAAAATTAAACTTCAAAATTAGAATGGTTTCATGTATAATTTTGATGTTAATTGGTTATTTAAGCACTACAAACATTAAAAAAATTTGGTAAATCAAAATATTATTTGGTTCATTCTCTTTTATTTTCTAGCCATTTTATTATTTAGCATTTGCGTTGCTTGATGTGCGCCCTTTAAAGCTTTCAACAATATAACAATTCATTACTTATCGGTTACCTCCCACTGGAGTCAGGTGTCACGGCATATTTCGCAACATGCTCGCAACCGTCGGCCCGGATGTAACTTTTTTGCGTGAACGAAAAGTGAAAGTGGCTCACACAGCGAGATGTCGAAAGTTGCGTGAAAGTGAATTCGAGTTTTAGCCAATCCGCTAATATTATAAGTAGGTAGGTATCTACTATTTACGTTTCGTTAGCAACGATTATTAATATTACATCCATTACAGTTTTTTTTTATATCCAGGAAACGATATGTTGCCTTAGAGCTCAACACCAATATTATATATTAGACGATTTTTATTTCGGAAATAGTTCAGAGTTATGCTATAAATATATGTTATTTAATTGTTAAGTGGTTGGATTCCTAATGTCATTTTCTTGAGATACTTGACACGTAATTATAATTACAACATTACAATATTACAATAAAATATTGTGATGTATTGGAATATCGACACTGCTAGTATTCTCCTTTATAATATTACTAACAAAAGAAGATAAATACTCGGATTCATAGAGAGCGTTTAACTAATTCAAATACAAATATATTTTACGAAAGTTATGGTGCCAAATAAATTCTGTTTTAATAGTTAACATTTATATTTAAAGGTAAAAGTTATTGCCTAGATCAAATTATTATTCTCCAATGGAGCCACATTTCGTATTTTACCTATAATGTATTAGATACATTGTTTTATATGAAATACTATCTGTTGCTCACGACTTCGTTCGCGTAGTCTTTTATGAATTAAATTAAATAATTCAGAAACCTTTGCGGGCGTACGCAGAAGAACTTAAAAAATTTTCATAACAGTCGAATAACGAATTGAACGTATAGTTTAGGAACGCATAGAGAACGAACATCCAAAGAAACATTCGTTTTTATTTACATATAGACTTTATGCAGCTCTATGTATTTATTCTTGTGAGATTTAGTTGAAATGTTTTTTCTAATTAATATTCATATACGGGTTTATTTATTGTCTTGTCATACATAGTTATTATAATTTAGAGTTTTAAAATGTACAGAGAATTTCAGATTAAGAGTGGCTTGTACCAACTATTTACACTCGATTTAAGTATTTGACATCTCGCTTGCACCAACGATTTAATGGTAAGTCTGTAAAAACAACTATATTACTTCAAATCTTTTTTTTAAATGTAATTATAAAGTAACTTTAGTAATAATCGTCTTGAACAAAAATATTAAATAAGAATTTCATGATATACATATACGCATATAAAAAAACTTTGTGACTTTTTCATTAGAAAAATAAGCTCAAAGTAATATAATGTCAAAAAACTCCGAACACAAAAGTATTACAACCAAAATAAAAACTTTCTTTTCAAACAGTGACATCACTTACAGCATCCTTAGTGGTTATATCACGGTCCTCACGTTCCAACATGGCGTCGTGAAAGTCGGCCGTTGACCTCATCGTCTCTTACTCACACCTCCATTACAAACAGATAGTTATAGTACAACTTGTATTCATTGTTAAGTCTTGTTCAATGATTGAAATTTATGGATAAACATAATTATAAATAATCATTTCATTTAAAATAACTTTATGTTATACACAATGAATGTCACTGTATCTAATTAATTTAAAGTCAACTCTTATTCAAAATATTTTAATAAAGTACATTGATACTGTTATATAATCTGTGGAAGCATTTCATTAGAATACAGAATATTATTGATAGTTTGTAAAACGTAGGATCTAGTATTATATTCTCGAATCTGTGATGATTAGTTTTTAGTGAGTCTGTGAAAAATTAAAAAAAGGTGATTGTCGAAATTGCTTTAATTATAAAAAATTATCTTTGCTCTATTTAAAGTTTCCAACAGATATAATAAAAAGAATACGTCAATGATTACATACAGATGTACATATCCTCACGCTGTACACGCGACAGTGAGAGGATGGAGCGCCAAGCATCGCGGTCTTTACTTTTTCATTCTGCATCATTCTACTCACACATTTTCGCCTAGATATGCCAGTGCTTTTGACATTTCCGTCAGCTCTAGCTATTTGATATTCGTAAATCTGCCATGGTCTTCCTTGACTTCATTTACTATCGCATTTTCTTTTACGTTACTTTCGCATCGTAAATAAAAATATGTAAGTTAAAATTATAATATTCGAAACGACTGATTAAGTGTAGAGAATTTGATAAATTCAGACTACGCTTTTCTGTTTACAAAACAGGATTTTTACTTCCTTTAGGAACTTTTAACGCGAAGCTTAAATTTCATTTTCTTTGTTAGGCCTACGAAGCTTTCGTTCACTGAATGGATTTATGAAGAACTTCATTACAAAAAGTAATGTGTTATTCTTATTAAAATACTAGTCACAGGTAACAAAAAACTGTAAGCTATTTATTTTCAACTTTTCCATTTCTCTGCCATTAGAAATTAAAAGAATTAAAACTGCTTCGACACGAGTAAGAAAGAAAGAGTAAGAGTAAGAAAGAAAGAGTAAGAAAGAAAGAGTAAGAGTAAGAAAGAAAGAGTAAGAAAGAAAGAGTAAGAGTAAGAAAGAGTAAGAAAATTATAGAATGTGAGCTGTTATTAGCTTTTCTGCGTAGCCTGTTGAAGTCGGCCAAGGAATTGGGCTTATCTCAGAAATAGAAAGGACGGGATTGTCTAACAAAATACCACTGTTTAAAGTCAGGTACTAGTGTATTGAGAGCTAGCAAATTGTATGTCTGGTTCCATTTTGCAATCTATGAACCCTAAGTGTTCTATAATGTGCCTTGATGCTCTGATCAGTTTATTGGTGTATTTGTCATAGTACAACAAGCCATGAATCGCCTGATAAAACATTGTAATTAAACCAACAGCATGATATTGAAAACATGAGTGAGTTTGTAGCTGGTTCTTCTCAGAGTAGGTTCTATTCAAATCGATAATTTTCACTTAAACATTTCACTTAAAACATCGGTACATTTGAATTTCTACAGTATATCTTTATGATAATATCTGTTATCTACTTATAAAAAAGTTAAATAGTATGTAAAATTACAAAAAAAAAGAAGTTGTTCATCATTTCCTAATAATTCGTTATGTGATATAGCACATACAACAATTTTTTTTTATATTGATGAAACAGAATATCAATATTATATTCTTAATTTAAAAAATAAATATAAGGCCTACTAATTTCAATCCAATCAATTGTTATCCTTTCAAAAACAAGGTTGTCCCTTTTGAAAAAAGAGGAAAGAAATGTTTCAAATTCTAATCCATTGATAAATTCCCTATTGATAATCAAGTAGGTAGCCTGATGCTTTTAAATCATCACACGTGCCCTCCTAGCACACTCGCGAATCTATGCCACTGAACGCATTCCGATATTTCCAACCCACATTCCAAATACATAAATATACATAGTTTTACGGATTCTAAAATCAGGTTATATGCGTAAGTAAGTAGAGTATGAGCACACTAGCGATTTTACCTTGCAATTAGAGATTAAATGAAGGTAACCTCAGTATATATTCTATTGTAAATATTACTGTAAACGTAACCATACGTTTAACTGGGAGTTAGCAGAAAAATATCGGCCAAAAGTGTATCGGAATTTTATTAGGTTGATACTCCAATGTCTTTCATCTTTGTATCTTTATCTAATATAGATTTGATTAAATAAATTGTAAGATTTTATCAAATTCAAAACCAACCCTATTTATTTTACCAAAGATTTTGTCTCAGGGGTTTTGAGGCATTTTGGGAGGAACAGCAGAAGCGAAGTTCGCGTTTCGTTTGATTTATATTTATTTGAGTTTGTTTCTTCTATTAGTAAATCTTATGTTATCTTTAACACTTCTTCTTACCGGTTTTAAATCCATGGCTTAATATGTTTCCTTTTGTAATGGTTTCTTCCTTTTTATATATTTAATAGTAATAACAACACTTATTCCAAAACAATAATCAAATGTGTAGGTATCTCAGCTTGTGAATTGTAAGAAAGAAATGCCGCTATTCTGCGCATGTAACAATCCTTTTCTAATTCTGCTAATGAATAACTAAATTTGACAGTTATTGAAGTTATATTTTACATTTATTGAAAGCTGTACCAAACCAATAAAGGACAGCAAAAAAGTCTACTAGTTCGATAGGCTTGGGCGTCGACTCCAGTAACTGTCTTTAATTAGATATTATATCGGTATTTGTATCGAATCCATGAAGTTATTTTTGTACTGGAATTTCGATTAGTAAAAGATAATTATTTTGTAGTTTTGAGTTTTTATTTTGAAGTTGGTTTAATGTGTCCGTGGTTTAATAAAAATATTCTCACAAGTCTATAATAATTCCAGTAGTTACTGTCCTCCGTCAAACAGCAAGTTAAAAATTATTATATTTGTCACAAATTCATTACAAAATATTGTTTTTGGTTAAGAGAAATTAAAAAACAAAAAGCAGATAAGCGAATAGCTAAGGAGACGAACATATTTAATTTTACATTATGTGGTAAATGTTTTTGGCCTTGTATATTTACATTATGTATGTAGGTATATGACCACATACCTAATGTCACATTAGAACAGATTTATAAAACTTTCACAACTTTCATTTTCTTCAAATATGTGTAATATTACAAAAAAAAGTAACGCTCGAAATAGCACTTAATTTTCAACTGCTTAAAGCACAAATTCAAATAGTTGCCAAAAAAGACGATTGACATACGGTTGTATTATGTAACATTCTTTGAAAGATTTTATAAGTTCCTTGTTATTGTACTGAAACGAAAGAAAGGAAAAGTTGTGAGAGGTGCGAATGGAACAAAATCGCATTGTAACGTTGAAATTATCGACCTAGACCTTTCAAAATCGTTTTGTAAAAACTCTTTTATATTTTCATGTTAGTGATTGTACAAGTTTTATCATACCCATATTGTTAGTATTTTTTGTAGCTAATTAAATGACTTTCCAATCAAATTTTTTGTGTATTTGTAGCAGTGCTGGACAAAATGTAATTGAAAAAACATTTTGTTAGGCAAACAATTATAATAACAATTACAAATTGTAATTGTTTTTACAATTACATTTTGCGCAACACCGATTTTTAGTTGGTTATATTGTAATATTAAAGGGGTTACATTAGTGACAAAAGATGTGCCTAGTACTAAAAGTATTAAATCGGGTAGTTGATATATAAATATGTAGCTAAATCGGTAATATCAATGTCTATAGAGCCTACTGTGATATTGATGTTCGAGTACTAATATTCCTAACAGATATTACAATTAAGACTTCCGTAAACACTGTAAATGTATATCAATAAATAATATAATATCCCATTTAAACGGATAACCTTACCAATTATTATGAACCAAATCGTAACATTACTTAAACATTACAAAGTTTTGTAGGTCAAGTCGGTCATGAGCTGACACGAATTACACTGACAGTGCGAGATGCCAATTTCTATAGCTGTTTTACTCGTGGTTACACCAAGGTTATGTTCAATAAGATAGACAGAGAGACATGAAAATTAATTTGATACAAGATGACAAGAGCAACAACTCATTAGGCTCCGTCATTAAGATTGTTGGTCCGAGGAAAACATCTTATATTCCTATATGTTGGCAACCCTGTCACTATTCTCAGCGATTCATAAGAGAATATTAGTAAAAATCTTACTCAACTGGTTTAAAAAAAAAAATTAAAACTGAACTCTATTTCGCCATGTCTGTCTGTCTGTTTGTACGTCACGGTCTATTTATTTCATCTGCTTAATATCTTGATGCCTATACTAAGTTAATTTTGGCACAGTCGTTTTTTAACATTGAATAATTGAATGTATTCAATTAAAAAAAATTGGTTTCGAGTCCTTTTTTTTTTATTTTATTGTAATTTGACTCTATTTTGTTTGAAATTTCTACGCAACCTATTAATGCATATCCGGCGTTCCCTTAGTCTGTATTTCGTTTTATCATTGCTACCTATATTTATGAACCACACCATTTTCAAAAAACTGTCTTACTTGCCTACTGGTATTTTGGAAAGTTTACCTTAATTAGGGGGTCTTAGCACTCCAAAGGCCCCCTTTTCACCGTATTAATTCCCTTGATGTAAATTTCTTAACAAATATTCAATGTATGGTGTTATCACGTTCTTCCGTTCGAACATCAAAGCATAGCAAGTCGTAAAATGAGAAAAAATGCTTTTGACGTGCCGATGACTGATGTGTTGTTAGTGATGTAGTAGTATTAATTCGAATTTCAGACTTAAACTGTGTAATAATTATGAAATGCTTTCTGGCACATTTTTCTTTCTTGTGAATATTTTAAGTAATAAGTCTTTGAGACTTTTTGGCGGGAACGGGAGAAGTGGGGTTGTCGTTTTGTTTAGATTTTCTATTTTACACATTTTTGGTAGTTTTAAAGTACAAAAGTGTTAGCATATTGCGTTTTAAACTTCTGTATAATTGAAAAGAATGAAGTTGGTCTAAATAAACATGTGTAGCTAAAGTTCTCGCGCTTTTCCAAGATGTCCTTTATGACTTCAGTAAAGCCTGCTATCACTTTACTGGAGGAGTTATACGATGAGAAGAAAAACAAATTTATTTCGAACATGCTTCACTCTTCATGTCGATTCTACTTATTAATACGTGACGTTGGCAAATGCGATAATCTGTGCGCGATGCCATGTAGAAAAAAAAACTATAAAATATTTTATAAACATTTTGTTTAAATAGGTAGGTATTTAAGAGTAACTGCCCAGATGGCATATAAGGTTGCTGCATGCTTTTCTTTGATCATAAATTACAAAATCAAATATGTCGGGGCAAGTTTTTGATATTTTATGCTTAAAAATTGCTATGTCAAATATGATAATAAATTTTTTGACAATATTTCTGTAATCTTATAATAATAATAATACTCCAGACAATTACACAGATTGTGTGACCCCAAACTAAGCAGTAAGCTTGTACTATGGGTACCACACAACGAACTCTGGGGGAGTTCCCAGTAACACTCCATGCCAATTTAGAAAAGTTCGTTTCCTAAATTGACCTGACCGGGATCGAACCCGGGACCCTAGCTTGGAAAGCAGATGCTATGCCTCTGCGCCAACGGGTCAGGCAGTAGGTATCAAATTTGTTTTTATTTTGATACCCACTTTCGTATATTACCACACAATTGCCTACTGAAACAAAGATGGAGTATCATACCTGAATAACTCCAACACAAAAAACTGTTATCGTTATGTCAACATGTATCTTTTTGGTGACAAAACTAAAAAGTATATTTCAAACTTGTTTCAAATGTATATAGTTGCATTGCAATCTAGGCGCATGCCTGGTTCAAATTTAAATTAAAATCTGGATGTTGTCTAATCTGTGATCTATACCTACTTACATTTCGTGTCTCAATCTGACACATTCAGTAATACTAAGTAGATTACTCATATAAGTAGATTACGAATGAACTAAGCGTATAATACCTATATAGAGATAATAGTATTTTCATCTTAAAAACAACTTCGACCTAAGCATCCAAAAAGGCTTTGCAGAACATTAGAAAAAAGGATAAGTAACTATAATCATACATGCTTTGAAGTATATTACTTGTACCTAAAAATGTTAAAAAGTACAAATAAAACGTAAAACTACTTTTAAAATCCCAAAATTCATTAAGTAACTGTTGAATTAATTATGTCCAACGTTACTTACAATTCAATCTAGACTAAATCTTATTACAGCGTCTTTGATCATAAAAAATCTAAGTGATACAAACGAATCGAAATATTTTTTCTTTTATTACAAACATTAAGACCTACTAACGCCATCTATTGTCTACTGTAAGACCTACAAGATTTATAACTGCGCTACCTATCGAGCTTTTATAGAAACATTAAGTCATCCATTGCAATAAGTAAAAAAAGTATATAACTGCTTTTGTAATCGTCATCAACCGCTAGAGAGTGCTGATTTTTTTTTCTTTTTTCTTTGCAAATGTACGTGAGAGCTTAATAAAAAAAGTATTAGAACTCTTTCACTATTGAAGTAGATCTAGGCTGAATATCTTGGTTTATGTGCAGATGTTTTGTACTCATAATAAATTTCGATTCGTTAATACAGTGACGGCATTTTATGCAATATAGTATACAGTAATTTCGCTGCACTGCTTGTGTTTTTATACCTACTTAATAACGATTACGATTGCATGATTTGTTCAAAATCGATGTTACAGATTTAGAATTGTTGATAGGTTATAAATTTAAACTTATAAATACCTACATAATTTTAATGTAATTTTCCTTTCAATCTGTACAGAGCAATATCTACGATACACGACACATTAAAATTGCACCCAGATGTTATTTATTTGCATCCCCGAAATAAAATTCGTCGTAAGTGGTTGTAAGTAGTTTGTTACGCAAAAAAGAATGTAACAGAAAAAATCCTGATAACTTTCCTACAATAATTTACACCTTATCTATACTTCTACCTTATACTAGTCTATACTAACATTACAAAGAGACAAACCGAATTTTGTATGTTTGTTTATATGTGGAGGATAATCTTCGGATCCACTGCGCCTATTTAAAAAATTCTTTCACTATTTGAAAGGTACATTAGTTTATATGGACATAGGCTACATATTTGACGTATTCAACCCAGGTGAAGTCACTACTTGTCAATAATTCAGTCAAACCAGAGCAGTACGTCCATGGGCAAACCTAAATCAAACCATGGTAACGTATTTGTCTTTGAGTATAACCAATGCTAAGAACAATGTATTATCATGGTTACCAGTCAAAAAGAGAGAGAGATAAAACTCACACGTGAGCATAAAGTTAGTATATACTGACGTATAGATGAACATAGAGCTCGTTGACGTATGACCATTTTTAATTTGTCAACGTCACCTATGAAATGAATGATTCCCTTGATTATTAATCACATACAGAACACATAACCAATGTTGAAAAATACAGTACTCCTTTAAAATAAAACCGGATTAATACAAAATAATAAAATAAGTCAACAGCGTTATCCACAGCGCGTGACGACTTGTGATGATCTGTCATTTAAAACGGGTTACAATAGCGTCTCGATTGCTGCCCCTTTCCTACTCGTGCTACTATCATAAAAGATTACTTCCTCACTCGCACTCCTTGTAGGTCTATACGCCAGAATATACTAAGTTTATGTAGCTGAGGGCCTCACGGTCATATTTTCCTGCTACAAAGATTTGTTAACAATGCAAAATCCAGTATGATTTTAAGATTCTTGATAACACCTATAAGTGTTCTTTTTTTATTGACTAGTAAAAATGTCTTACGGACTCCTACCGGCCAGTACTGTTAAGAAGTCTCCGTCTTATACAGACTAAAAAACCTCCTCCTTGTCTACAAGTCTATTTGAAAGCGCAAATCTCCTCCTCGTTTAGAAACTTATATGGCAGCGCATTTGCATTTCTTTGTGCAGACCCTATTTATTTCTAAACTCTTTAAAGAGTCAACGATAACGATATATAAAGTGCTCTTTTCTTGAGAGTATACTTTTAACGGAACGATACAAATTACTCGCCCTGATCCGTCTGAAGATGAAACTCGTCATTTAGATTAGCTTATGTATACGCCTGACATTACTGGATAGTATGTATCCGCGGAGCTGTAGGCATTCTTATCCGCGGATACAGAAGCTGGTCCATGGAGCTATTTTTTTAAATACCATGAAGGTGACAAATAACCATAAGAACCACCCAATGGTCAGCGGATACTGTACCTCATGAAAGCCAGCCTTACTAGGGATAGGGTAGGAGACAATTGGAGTATGTCGACCCTGTAACGACCATTTCACGCCCCTTTTGGAGAATCACATCCTGTAATCTCTTGGGTAAATCTCGATAAGCAGCTCATTCCGCAACCAGACTGTTCGATGGAGAAAACTTAGAATGTACATCCAAATTTGTATTTTTTAAAGTTCTGTCTTATGTTATCTTACCAATCTTCCTCTATGACTCTACCATTTTTATATTAGCCCCGTTTTCTTTGCCGTCTCGATTTATTTTAGTCAGTTTGATTCTTGTAATTGCAGGCTTACAGATGGACTACAAAATGCGACCAAATGTGGTTAGTATTTGGTATTCTGCATTTAAAATAATGATACCTAATAATTAAATAAAAATAAGAAAAAGTAGAATATGAATATATGTACCTATATAACGGCCTGTCAAAGGAACACTGTTTCTAATAAACCGGCCAAGTGAGAGTCGAATTCGAGCACCGAGGGTTCCGTACCAGGACATTATTTGTGTTGTTTCATTATTTGTGTTGTGATTTACAAAAAAATATAGATCGAATTCAAAAACAAACTTAACTTTGCAGTTTTAAGACACATTCTCCCATACTCTACAACTGTAAATTGAAGTTTGTAATCACAAAAAAATTTTTTTTTCACGTGGTATAACTACGAATTAACGGTTTTCGGATTTTTCTCTGTACTTGCGCTATAAAACATTGCTTCTTGCCAAATTTCATGATTCTGAGTCAACGAATGATTCTAGGTATAAGTACCCTATAGATTTTAATTCCCTTGGGAGTGTCAAAATATGCGGTATGAACGGCCGTATCTTTTGATTGTGTTGGCTTAAAAGTCTGATATTTTCACAGCTCCAAGGGATTGCAGACCTGGGTATGTCTTTGACATTAATTTCAATTTGATACCGTACTCATTCCTAAGAAAAAGTTTTGACAGACAGAAAGACGGACAATGAAGTGATCCTACAAGGATTCCTTTTTTCTTTGAGGTATGGAACTCTAATAACTGCGCAACCAAGGGATAAAGTGCTTTAGGGCCTCGCGGTTTCGCTCTTTTTATGAATGTTCCGGTCCAATTGCAGTACAACTACTTGTACTGTGGTACAACACTCGGTGAATGAAGACGCGTGATTCAGTGAAATGAAAAAAAAAATCACTTAAGCGTAGCGAAGACATGGTCAGTTAGAAATAAATATTTTATTTCATTCTGTACTGTAGAGCATTATTTTGATTGTGTGTCAATGTGTCATCTTGGTGGTCTTAGTCTATAACCTTGTATGCGATCAATAAATTTTCGACAGATATGTATTACGTACGGGTATTTTAGAACCTTGTAAACACTGACCTCCATAATACAAATACGCTGGACAGGCTTTAGAATATCGTCGAAATGAGGCAACCTGATTTTCGATATATTGGCACTAATAGATAGTATCTTTGAAATATAGTGAAAGTGTAGCGACAGTGATAAAAATCTACAAAACTAATATGTCAAAAAAGCTCCGATAGAATGTCAAATTTATTTCTTATTATTTCCATAGTGCTTTAAATCAAAATAAAAAAAATATATTTCATGTTATGTGAGAAGAGCCTGTAGTCAGTACTCAGTATTTGTAAGTCGTTCTGCAAAGCACCCGCGTGACCTTGACTTATAGGCAGTGACTGCTATTTTATAGTCTATAATTATTATTAATAATTGTGAAACATGAGGGTCCAGAGGCAGTGGGATAAAAATTCAATTTGTTTAATTAGCTTTAATTGTTACATAGCATAGCACAATTAATTAAAAATACATTGTACAAGTAATTAAAAATATATTGTAATTAATTAGCATTATAATTGCAAAGATCTGTAAGTGCCTGTAAGTAATTTTGCATTGGACCTGACGCGTGTTGTAGTACAAGTTTATTCTCATCTCGTTTTCAGTCGTTTTTGTTAGAAAATATGTTACGTAAAATCTTTAAATTTGGCATAATGATAGTGCATATTATCTAGTTAACGCTAAGATCAAGAGTCATAACGGACGGAGATTTTGCTTTAAGAGCGTCTCCGCGGATTATTACCAAAAATTTTGCAGACAGCGACAGCCACGCGATCACTGTGCGACCGGTGATTAATTGTAATAAAAAATTGGTATCATGTATGGGCGATTACGTATTTATTATTTCTATGACCGTAAAATGGACATTTGGCGGTAGATTTAGTGCCACAATCCAAATTATATTACACAAATTGACAGCAGATATCGCGCGATATTGGCTGTCGCATGCTGGTTGCAAATTACGTAATAAGCGTGCCGGACTTTATGGCGGGAACGGGAGAAGTGAGGTTGTCATTTTATTTAGATTTTCTATTTTTTACATTTTTAGTAGTTTTAAAGTACAACAGTGATAGTATATTGTGTTTTAAAGTTCTGTGTAAGTGAAAACAATGGAGGAGATCTAAATAAACATGTGTAGCTGAAATTTTCGCGCTCTTCCTAGAAGTCCTTTTTAACTTCAGTAAAGCCTACTATCACTTTACTGGAGAAGTTTAGGGACAGTTAATGTTTCTCCAGAAGTTACGTCATTAGGCTGATGGTCTTGTTACCAATGCCTTAAGAAATATAAATAAAATAAATTAAGAGCGTCTCGCGAGAGCGTAAAAAGTTTTTCTTAAAGAAAATATGCCTATACTTATACTTAAATTCTAATAATTTAGCTTCTAATAGAAACGGTACCACATACATAGGTATACACGCATCATACTTCCAAAGCAGTAAAATTAATACGTTTCACTTTTTTCTAACTTGACATATGCAAGTATAATATTAGCATTGTTTTAGAAAATAGCTGCAGTTGAAAAGGACAGTGAAGTTTCGTTTTTAAGTGATCATTACATAGTGTGATTGTCAACCGAATTTCTTTTCCCTCTAATTTACTTCCATTAAGGCTGAAGCATTGTCTAACCGTGAGATTAACATTTAATTTCGAAATTTTATGTTACGATTTTAAACATTTCATATACTTCTAAGATTACTGATTACTATCACGTATTTTTTAAATTTAGTAAGCAATTTAAAATTGTACAATTGTATTTTTATTTATAGCTTTATTTCAGCGTACACAAAAGTATGAAGAATAATACTTATATAACATGAATACAAAAAAGGCTCATTCGTTTCAAAATTTCAATTCAAAATATGTAGTAGGATCCTTCATTTATTACCCAACTGAACGATTTTCCACAAAAAAGTTTTTTGTTCCACATTCACCAAAATGAGATTGTTTTTTTTTTGTGAAATTAATGGCAAATGCCTTTATATAATTTTAGTCATTGTCTGTTTTAAAAATATATTACGTACTTTAGATTCTGTACTACAGTCTTTACCACAGATATTGAAAAAGTTAATAACAACATTGTGCATAAAAATAAAGCATACTTATAAATGTTAATGACAAGTATTTGAGAGTTGTATAGATAAAAAATACTTTTGAGCAATTTATGGTAGAACAAACTAAGAAAAGTTACGGAAATGTTTTAGGCCTAATATTCCTACTGTACAGAAAAAGGCAATAATTAAATGTTATGGCAAAGCCTTACACTGAATACTCTGTCTAAAAAAAATGTTATGGAACTGTTTTAAAGGTTAATTACGCTGTTTAACAAAATAAAATATTACAAAAATATTGTTGATCTAATTTTGTATAAAACATAGAAAAAATGCGAATTAAATGTCATAGAGCTAATATTCTGTCCTAAACGTAAATACCACATACAAGGTACGACCATATTTACTAAAAGTTCACGCTCCAAGAATATCTGATATGAGACAGGCAGTCATTAGACACACACGACTCGCTTTCTGGACCCAAATCATGACTTGACAATTTTAACTTCCCTGTAATAATTAAAGATAGTACACGAAATTGAAAACTATTTTTCCAGTAAGTATATACTTACCTGCCGTTATAGCAAGGCATAATTATGTCCATAATAGTAAGAGATTAGTCCCACAGTCCCATAGTTACATACGTTACATATTAGGGTGTTATTGCACTCGCACATACGGCGTGGCGTCGATAATAAAATATCGATGGTGGCGTAAATCAACAATATTTATGTACTACTAGATTGAATGCTTGAAAGAATTACTATATTCCACTCAACTGAGGCTCAGGAACCACGCTTAGCTCATATAAACTCCTACGCTTATACAGTAAACAATGTAGCGTATTTCACCTTATTTTGTACTTGCAACGATCAATCAATATACAATCGAATGATTTTACACTTGTGCAATACTTTTATGGATCTGATACAGAATTAATACTCAGTTTAATATTAGATTGCATAAATACCCAAAATTATAACGTCGTGAACAGTTCCATTGTCGTACATTGAATTGGACTTGCTTACACACACGCAACAAGATATTGTTTAGATCCGCCTGTCCATTCCCAATATCGCTAAATCATCCTCTATTTCTTGTCGTAACCATTTTTACAGGTTTCCTTCGTAGTCTCTATCTTTAACAGTCAACACCTGAATTTTTGCGATTGCTTTTGTGAGGTAATATCACACAGACAATTAGAAAATGACTGACAAATGACGAACACTAATACTAACCTTACATCTCAGAAACACTGCCAAGCTCACGCGTCGCCACAGTTCAAGGCGACGCATTAATAAACAATAATTTAACCCAAAATAGACCTGCTGGTCTATGCAAAAGTGCACACGAATACAAAAATACGAAAAAGTCGTTATTTTCGTTTGTTTTAAAAACTATAATTAATTTCAAAAATACCAACTGTCATTTTGAATATGTTGAGATTAAAACTATACAAAAAAAATAGAAACATAAATCAGTCCCGTTACGTCTAAATATGTAAATCCCTGTTTTAAAAGAGGTTTCTTTGATATTTTTTTTGTGTTACAAAAGCTAATCAATCGTGTATCACAACTGTCAAAATAAAGTCAATGAAATGAAGAATCAGGTTACCAAATATCATTTTCGTACGTTATGTAGTCACTTAGAAAAATTGAGATCCCTGCCGTCAACTTTTCCAATGCGTCGCCTTAATGTGTTGCAGCACCGTGTGTGAGCTTTTGACTGACGAATCAAAAAAGAAAATCCTGAACTTAGTAGGGAGGACGGTGCATCCTTAAAACTGACAAAACGAGACTCAAATTTGTTTACCTTCCGTCTGAAACACCCACGTAAGTTCTTAAGGTTAATTACGCTATGCAAAAGATACCTTTTATAACATTTACAATTATATATATATCTTATAAAGTAAAATTAGACTACAACGCTACATACTTACTGAACACAAGTAGTATCTTTGTTGTACATAATTATACATACACTTAAATTTTTATATCAATTTCAGTCTGATTTAGTCTGAGTGTGATCTGTCAGATCATAGCAATTTGAACTCAATGAGAAGTCGCGGCTGTTATTATAATAAATCGGCCAAGAGCGTGTCGGACACGTCGTAGGATTTATAGCAATTTCGGAGAAATTAGAAATGATGGTGAAAGAGTTATACCAGGCTGAGTTTTTTTTAGTTCTCAGTGTACAGGTTTTTTTTGGAACCGAACGAAGGTAAATCTGTCATTAAAAATACTTCGCCATTAGGTTTACTTATCTGATTAAATTAACTTGATTTGGACTAAGTTAAACTTAAAACAAATAAAAAGAATGTAATTAAATGTTGATTAAATATTTATTTTTTCTAACTTATAATAATTGTAGTAATTACTGTAATAAAGGCAATGTATTAATTCTGC
Organism: Zeuzera pyrina; assembly: GCA_907165235.1. Classification (NCBI taxonomy): domain Eukaryota; kingdom Metazoa; phylum Arthropoda; class Insecta; order Lepidoptera; family Cossidae; genus Zeuzera; species Zeuzera pyrina. The sequence goes on along the minus strand of OU015639.1, from coordinate 11,067,995 downwards.
TGCGACATGTAAACATCCAAACGGATAAACGTGAACAAATATATAGCGGTTCCATTTGTGCCAATTTAGCTACTGAATCCTAACAACGTCACAATAATCATAATATAGCGAATACAACTTTAACACAATAATGAATGGAATATATACTATGAAAAGAGACGAGAATACCATCAATGTGTGGGCAATACATTGCCTATAATAACGACTAACGTGAAAATAGCTTCCTGAGAAAACGACCAATGCAAGTGGAGTTAATCGATTTTACCGCTATTATCAACATACGATTTTTGCTATTACTTTGAACGTAAAATACACGTGCAAATTCCTACCTATCAGTAAACACCAACGACAAGACTTCATGACATATTTAGCAAATATTGAGTATTAGTTTAATTCCATTTATACACATTTATTTGAGGAAGCGAAACAAGTATGTAAGGACTGCGACGCATGGCGCTCCGTCCTCTCTGACTACCCCGTTATGGATACGGCGTGAAGATATGTATGTATGTATACACATAAAAACGTATATAATCGTTTGTTCAAAGTCTTATATATCAGAAACTTATCCGAAAGTTCTTCGCCGATTGCTTTGAAATTTCAGCACAACGTTGTCTTCGTCCGCGCGGTGGTGACTTACAATAAAAAAGATAGCATGAAAACGTTCTCCATGAAAAAATACATAAACGTGCCAACTTTCATGGTCATCAGTTAAACTGTTTGAGTTTAGCGATTACATACATACAAACATCCATTTATATTATCTACAGCAACGCGTGGCCAAGTACAGTTAGTATTTAATATAAAATAATTGATATATGAGTTCATTAATAAGTAACAAACCCACATCATGTCATCAATGCATAAAGTCAGAAACGCTAATTGTTGTAAAATTAACTCTTGTTTCAAATTTTCAGTCGTTCAACGTTACAAGTAATTAATCTACCACCGACTGAACATATATCCAGATTCATGACTAAAACGTTATAAAAATGTCGCACAAAAATAGTTTCGACTATCAACATATACTACATAGTTGACATGACCATGCAACCCGGATCGTCTGGGACTGTTCCGTATTCAGAGTGCCTGTCCCGGTGTCCCAACCAAATCCGAAAATATCCCGGATGAGGAAAAACATCCTGATTTGGGAAATCAAAACAAAATAGATTTAAATTATTTTTAAATTTAGCTGTAATAAATTGTGTCTCCAACTGCATACTTATCTTGAAAATAGTCCCGACATTTTAAGAAAAATTTGCTTTTTTGACAAATATATGGAACCAGTCGAAACCAGTTAAATATTTAATCTTTTTGTTGTAGTGTTTCCTTTGTAAACTTAATTTACTCAATAAAAATGTTTTCTTTAAAAAAGTTTTCATTTATGTATAACACGACATCATCGTCTCCAATACATATAGGATAGGACGTTCCGGATTGAGGCAAAAAAAGACGGTCACGTTATACATAGTATACTTATGTTATATATCATTGTCTGCTCGTTGAATTGGGAAGATCACTATGGATTATCTTATGAAATGGCCAACTGTCCGTGAATCAACTAATTAAGCCACCACATTGTTCAATACAAGTCATTTGAAGATTCGGTCAGCTATAGTTGAGTATTTAACAACTCCGTGGGGTGTTCAAAGTTCTCGCATTTCTCCGTATTGGCAAATAAAAATGAGCTGCAATCGCGCAACTTGTATTAAACTCTTGTATATAACTTTTGCCCATAGCTTCATTGAAATACACTTTTCTCATCAATTTTACTACAACAATTTTCCAAGTTATACTTGTTTTGGTGCGTTAGGTGAAAAATATCAGAGTACAATTTCAGCAGACAACGAAAGTTATGTCATCGATATAATACACCACACACCATACAGAAGTTAGTAAGGAAGCCTGCAGGCTTCAATTAAACAGAACATGAAGTTTTTTTTTTCTCTTTCTTCATGGCATGGCGCACAGTATGGATTTAGTTTTGATATTTGAACATGATTTTCACCATAAGCCGACGATGCAGCCAGGATGTCGCCGTATGAGAGTACTCCTCGATGATTAGTAGCAAAGATAGCAAACTTTGCATGTATATTTAATTTTGATAACTAAACATGATTTTCACCATAAACTTACGCTGCAGCCAGGATTGTGTCCTCATAAGGATACTTCTCGACGACAAGTAGTAGAGATACAAAACTTTGCATGTGGATTTCATTTTGACAGCTAAGCTAGCATTCTCTTTATCATAAATTGATGCTTCAGTCAGGATTGTCTCCTCACGACAGTACTACTCGATGATCTGTAGTAGAGATACGAAACTTTGCACATAGACGTAATTTTTATAGCTAAACATGATCTTCACTATGACTGCAGCAATGATTGTCTCCTTATAAGAAAACTTCTCAACTGTTAGTAGCATGAACATGAAACGTGAAAAACAAAACATGGCTTTCTACCGCATGTAGTTTGGCGAGATTGTCATTGACAGCATTGGTCTTTTTGTTGTTCCTGAGAAGGCAAAAAATCCCCACCGACATTCAGCCAGACTACGCCGACTGAGTTGTGTCGTTCTCGAACTGACTAAAAAACGCTCCTCTTTGCTGTTAGGTCGACTGTATCTGATGGTTCCTCCAGCCTAGGGATACCTCGTATGGAGGGCAAACCTCGGACTGAAAGCGTCACCAGTAGATTTTCCGCACCTGCATACATGAGATTAACGGGCTTCAGATTTGGGCGCGGATTGAACCTCTAACGGACCCGGCCAACGTGACGGCTGAAGGCCGATTTGTGAGCCTAGTGTTTTATATGGCAAGTTTATAATGTGGTTTAACGTTCGTATGTGTGCGTGTACGACGTCATTGAGCTTCTAAACGTGAGACCCTACGAGTGTTGCAGGGTACGCCCTGGCCTCCGCCAGTGGGGACGGTGCAGTTGTATTGTGAATATAAGCATGAGCTTGAACGTATAATGTCAAAGTCAAATCCATTTATAGCGGATTCGAGTGTAGGGAGGAACGGTGAAAGAAGCGTTCGGGCGCCTCCTTTATATATAGAGCTATAGTAGGCAATTCCAGATCTTAATGCAGATCTACGTTGTGCACTTAAAAGGGGCACGGGTGGCTCTGCGCATGAATTTATTCTTAATTACTAGGAGGGAGTTGAAATGGGTGAGCACAGCATGAGTAAATACTATGCTGGTGTTTTTTATAATAGGTCTGATGCACATCTTATAGAATACAAGGTTAATTTATGTTTGAGGGACGTTTTGTCTTTTGCGCAAATAGGCATGTTGAGGCGGCCGAGAACGAACGCGACGCAGTTATGAAGCGTTTTGATGTAGTGATGGAAGGCTATGGCACTGTCTAGGGTGACTCCTGTAAGTATTTGATTTGTCTAGTCCAGAAGATATTCTGTAACCTGTAACTTTGCGGAGGACATTAGCGCGGTGGGTGCAGCTGGTCGTTGTCTCCTAAGGAAATAAACGGCGATGCTTTCCTCGGGGTTGACTTTGATTCTCCAATGTCAAAACCACTCGCCTAAGTTCGTGACTGCGACATGGAGAAGTTGAGAAACTCTACGAAGACTAGAGTCTGATGTGAATAATGCAGTATCATTCGCGAATAGGGCTAGCTCTACACCGGGGATTTAGGAAATGTCGATTGCGTAGAGCGAGTAGAGAGTGGAGGGCAATAATACGGAACCCTGTGGGACGCCTGCTCTGATGGTTGGGGAGAGAAAAGTACCCCTTCAACTCTATAGCGGAAGGAGCGGTCCGAGCTGGTGTAGCTTGTTCACTAACTCGGCGTGCTAGACTTTGTCGAATGCCTTCGGTACGTCGAAGAAGACAGTCTCCATTCCTACATGGTAACGTGTGCAATTCAGGCCATGTAAGATGTGCTCCGCGAGGCGGTGCACTTGGACGCACAAGTGTTTAGCTCGAAAGCCAAAGCGCTCGCCATTGAAGAGACTGGAAGCGAGCATTGGTCTGCAATCTTTCTAGGTGAAGGAAAACTCCATAATTAAACCCGTAAACCGGCAAGAGACTTTGCAACAATGATAGACAGACTTGAAATGGACAGATTGAGTAATATTTGTAACTAAAAAGGTGTAAATAAATTGAAAGTAAATAAAATATTTTTAAATAACAAGTTATTATTATTATGCACTAAAAAGAAAAAATTAACCAAGGAGTTCATGAAATCCATAATAATCATGTAAACCCCGAACCCTCAAAATGGTTTAATATGGCTCCTCTACGGAAGTGTCATCACCAAAAGTATTATAAATACATAGACGCGTACTACTCGTATCCCTTTATAATAAAAGATTACAATTTACAATAAAAGATTTTCTTTTCGGTGCATTACAATAAAAGCTTTATTAAAAATATTTTTTTTACTTTAATTTTACTTTTTTTAATTTGAATTTATTTCATTTTTAACTTTAATGTCAACAAACAAGAAACTAACCAAAATTTCGCTAGATTTTCACCGTTTGCAATCCGGCCGTATCACAAGTATTATTACCATTCTTTATTTTTAAGTATTTTTTTAAAAATACATACTTATCATGACGTTTATTATTCTTTTAATTCTTGGTGGTTTTATTGAAGCACAGACACACAAAAACACAAAAATTCTAAAAATTTTTGTTTTACTACTAACTAATAAATATTACAACTGAATTAATCATTTGGGACTAGCCCATCTTTAGTTATGTTATAAATATCATAGGCGCCACATCTGTTTACATTAAGGACATACACACATACATATCTTCATGCTGTATCGCTAACAGGGTAGTCAGAGAGCACGGAGCACCAAGCTTCGCGGTCCTTACATACTTCTTTCGCTTCCTCAAATCTCATAATTTTCCTCACACATTTTCAGCTAGGTATGCGAGTGCTTTTGACATTTCTGTCGGCTAACACTATGGCTGTTTGATCTTCATAAGTCAGGCTTAGTCTTTCTTGGCTTCTTTTATCACTCGCTTTCGCTCTGTAGATTTGCGTACATATGTAAGTACATCACGTAGAGACATATCTCTAAAAAATATTATTACGTCATAGTGTAATAATTTTTTTAATGCTCCAGACAATTACACAGATTGTGTGACCCCAAACTAAGCATTAAGCTTGTACTTGTATGGATACCGCACAACGAACTCTGGAGGAGTTCCCAGTAACACCCAGAATCCAAAACAATTTAGAAATGTTCGTTTCCTAAATTGACCTGACCGGGGATCGAACCCGGGACCCTAGCTTGGAAAGCATATGCTATGTCGCTGCGCCAACGGGCCAGTTTTGAAATTGTTGCGATGTTATTTGTAATAATTTTGTTCGGAACAAAATTGTGAATACATTACGTTAGTATGTTGAATATAAGACATTATTACAATATATTATAATTAATAAAGTGTTCAAAAAATATTCACTGAATGTGTGTTTCTTTAGAATATAATATAGGTACATATACACATCTGTATTATTATAATATCAATATGTGTTGATTAATGTTCTCCTTGATATAAACATTACATTAAAATATACATGGGAGTAGAAAAATTGCGTCCTGCATTGTCCATAACATTATATTCAGTAGTTATTTGTAAAAAGAGTTAAATATTTAATTCGAATAACTCATACTGTGCTATTTTTTACCATTTCAAAAAAAAAACAGTCAGCAAAAACATCATCTGAAATTTTAATATAATTATGGCTTTACCAAAAATTCTACGTTCAATCGGTTTTTTTGCTCAGAAGTATATTTTTACCAGTTTTACAATCAAATTAACTAAAAAAATTAAAAACTTTTCTATACAGTGTTTTAATCATTATTGCTGTCGTCTAAGTTACTTTGTCTAAATTATTTTCATAACAAGTAACATATTGAAACAATCAAGAATAAATTAAGTCGATCGATTAATTTGAAGTTTTTTGTTCAAGTTGCTAACGAGTAATGATGGGAACTAGATCTGGTTTAAACATTACTAAACCGTTGTATAAGTAGATATGTATTTTATGCAAAACTCACTACATGCGCATTATACGCTTGGTATATACTTATTCACACATTTATTGCGAATATGTGCAAATCAAAACAATAATAAGTACGTGGGACTTAAATAATATAAAATAAGACCTTTTGTAATTATAAATAAAGAACATAATCGTTTGTCTAAAGCATCTTTTGAGCTCATTTTAGCAATATTAGCCCGCCATATTAGCACTGTAATTGGCTACTGTCTTTTTTAACAATTATCAATGGACATTTTATCTTAATGCTAACGGAATAAAACCGTAGAAATGTCGTGTCCATCACATTTCAAACTGCAACTGGTACTTTGTTAAAAGCCGACTCAGATCAAGACACGCACTTGTAAGGAGTAATCGTCAGACCACAAAGCACAAAATATAAAAGGGGAGCATTATAGTGGTTGAACACAGTGTCACAGAATACTGGAGCACGTAGACGTGTATACCGAAGACAAAAAAATGTATCGTCTCATAATTATTTTATCGTTGTCGTGTGTTTTCGGGTTGCCGAACCCTGACAACCCTGAAGCAACGGCTGAAACCGTGGCTAGGGTTATAGGAAAAGACTGTTCATCAGGAATTTTTAATCCAACGTGTGTTAAAATTGGAGCTATATCGTTAATCGAGAAGTTGAGTAATAAGGATGAAGTGGCTTTACTTCCCGGCATCAGTCTGATTAAGGACAGTGATGGTGCGAAAGCAGAAGCTGTAGCTGCGGAGTTGGCAAGATCTCTACCTTCCAAACCTGAAGAACGATTGGATAAACTTTTGCTGTACAAGCTGGGAAACTTCCTAGATACACATTCGGTGAAGTTAAGGTTGATGGACGATGATGCGGCTGAAGAAGCAAGGAATATGATTGGTGAAGCTAGAGGCAAGCCGCTTCTAGGTGGGAAGAAAGGAGGCATGGGTGGACTGCTCGCTATGGGCATGATGATGAAAGGTAAGACTTATTTACTCCTGTATTTTTGTAACTGTTAAAAATCTACTACATTTTTTATTTTATTTTATTTCATTTTTTTTAATTCCAATAGATAATTGTACAGTTTTATAAATTTCTGTTGTAAGTAGATACCGCGAATTTTCAGTTTCTTTCTATATTTACTCTATTATTATTATTTTTCTGGAATATTTTGTTAAATAAATTTGGTATGAGATAGCTTGAGGAAATATAAAATAAAATAAAAAAACGTGGACGAATTCGCGGGAATCAGCTAGTATCTAATAAAAATATATAAGTACATAAAAATACTGTATAATGCAGGTCTAACGAATAGTAAAAAAAGATCGATATTATAATTCTCATAGAGTGCAGTATAGAATTACTGGGAAAATGTTTACATAAATGGACTTTTAGTTCTACCAAAAATAACAGTTCTAATTTCATAAGTGCTAAATAAACATATATTTGATATTAATCGCTTTTCCTACACGTACATTAAAATATGAAAAAGTCCACGAGACTACACGAAATCTGCAAAAAAATCATCATTAAGAAAACTATACCCTACTAGTTAAAAGTGCTGAATGTAATCTTAATAATTAATAACGAAGAAATATTTACAAGAAATATAAGCATCAGTCTTGGTCTGTAAAATGTGTATTGATTCACATGAAAGAGACTTGACTTCAAAGCAATTGCACTACAACAAATTCCTTCGGATTTATACTTATGCCTACTTGGTTGAATAAGTATGAAGTAGTAATATGAAAAAAAACGAATTCATTACGCATGCGAGTTCTGCTTACCTACACTGAAAATTAGTTGAATTGCGAGAGTTGATTTCTTCTTTCGTAAAACCATCCAAAGTTCACTAAAGTAGTAATTATTGTTACAATACCACGAATGTTCAATTTACAAAATAAAAAAGATCGAAGTTAAACGTTCTAACAAATTAAAATTTACCAAATTTTATATTAAATTTACTGAAAAGTTAAGTTTAAGGCGACACTGTAAACTATACAAAAGTGCGACTATGCAAAAGTGCACCCGTTAGCTTACGAAAAATACGAAAAAGTAGTTATTTTCCTTTATTTTATGAACTATTGTTAATTTTAAAAATCCAACGTTCATTTTGAAGAATACGTTTAGATTAAAACTATACAGAAAGTTTAGATACATAAATCTGTCCCATTACTCCTAAAAATGTAAATCTCTGTTTTAAAAGAGGTTTCTTTGATATTTTTTTTGTCACAAAAGTTAACCAGTCGTGTATCACAACTGTCAAAATAACGTCAATGAAATGAAAAATCAGGATACCAAATATCACTTTCGTACGTTTTGTAGTCACTTAGAAAAATTGAGATCCCTGGCGTCAAAATTTCCAATGCGTTGCTTTAAGTGTATGTTGATAGTGTGCATGGGACTCACTTTAGTTAACATTACTTAACAAATTTGTTAATTACACCAAATAGCTTCATAAATATTTCAACATTTTAAGTTTAATGAAATCAACGATTTCCGTGTGTTAGCCTTAAATTAACCTGCGAGTTTAGTAAAACTTTCGTAAAGAACAATTAAAGTATTTTTTCAGTGTATATAATATTTTAAAGCACTCGCATGCCTAAGCGAAAATGTGAGGAGAATAATGAGATTAGAGGAAGTGAAAGAAGTATGTAAGGACCGGGACGCTTGCCACTTCGTCTTCTCTGACTACCCCGTTAGGGATGCAGCGTGTAGATATGTATGTATTTATATAAATAAATAAGGTTAATAAGAGTTTATAAATATTATTATTTTTTTCAAACTAATGCCATTAAACCCTTATTTACCTCATTGGAATAAATATTGTAATTATCAACTTTGTGTATCACAACGATTGATTGCAATATTCACGAAAATATTATCATAACACAACTTTTAAACTTCCATACCAGTTTGAAAGAAAAAGATGAAATAGCCGCTTATTTTCATGCAAAAATCGTAAAAACCAAAAGCCATCATTTAGCGGACTTTTGAAAGCTTTTATAAAAACTTGTATTATGTAGAATTACGTGTTACTTTACGAACAACCATCCAGGCAATTAATTCATACACATTTTTTAATTTATTTTTTATTGTAAAAATGAAGAAAAGAATGCTTAGATGGTTCGTGAACATAAAAAGAATGAGTGATGAAAGCCTGACGAAGAACAGATCGAAAGCGAGTGTAAAAGAAGCCAAGAAAGACCAAGGCTGACTTATTAAGATCAAATAGCCAGAGTGTTAACCGAAGGAAATATCAAAAGCACTCGCATTTCTAGGTGAAAGAAGTATGTAAGGACTTGGCTTGGCGCTCCGTCCTCTCCGACTACCCCGTTAGGAGGGATACAGCGTGAAGATACATATGTATGAACGTATGTATTTTTAACTATGACCCTTATTTTTCAGCTAGCTTTTCATACGTGTGTACGTATGTATTAAAGAAAAGCTTTGAAAAGAGAATATTAGCAGTGCATTTTTAATTTTTAAACGCAAATTGTATCAAGTATTTGGTGAGCATCGTACCCGTAGCCATTGTATTAATCTTAATATCATAAAGAAAAGTCTAATTATAAGAAACATGTATATGCGATGAGCTAGCAAACTATTTACATACTTCCACTTTGACACCTAAAAATCCAAATACTTATTTTAGTAGAATAGGTGTAAAATTATTCGTTATGAATAGGAAATTTCGTATTGTTATGTATGTATCACCATTATAGTACTTTCATTTATAGATACACTTTTGTAATGTCTCGTAAACATGTATTTTTTTAAAACAAGAAACATACATTCCACTGCAACAAATGTATGTAAAATGAGGAAACAAGTAAATATTCATCAAATAATAAGACGTTAAATTTACAACACTGAAGATATTCAATTAAAAATTAAACATTTTGAGAAGTCGACCGAATCTTCTTTGGTTTTATATTTTTGCATTTCAATTAAATTTGACTAGAAAGTCTGTTACGATAAGAAATATGCGTAATGTTACATAACATACATAATATGTATGTATACATACAGACAAATGTATTACATGACGATACTTTAATCTTCTACGAGTAACATTATCGATTCATATGCTGACTGACCTGAACCGCTAGCGCAGGCATGAAAATATTGTATCTAAATTAAAAAACATGCTCTAGTGATATTGTTCACCAATTTAAATTAAAGCAAACATATCGCAAGAAATACAACCAAGCTCAGAGCTTCCTTGGGACTGCATAATCGGTCTGATCATTTAAATTAATTATTTTAATGCTGACTCCCACAAACGTAATTTGAAAGATTCAATTGTTCGTAGCTAATTTGAATAAATTCGTCTTTCTAATTGACCAGAGACTACTGTGTAACTTCCAATGACAGAAAATTAGTATCAATATGATATTTTATTAATATAAATTAAATACATTTTCAAGCTGAAATATTATTTTTAATTCGGGTCAATGCAGTTAGGGCTCAGAGATTGAATCTCAGACCCTCGCCAGAAGACAGAAGTGACAGGCTAATCTTCACACCAGCTTGCCCATTTGAGAGTGTTGTAATGTAATAGTCACAATTTTGGACACAACGTATTAATAGCAGTTAAGTACATCAAAAGTCTGTTATCGAGAAAGTGCTTACAGGTATATTGAATTACATCAAATTACTTTCCAAAATAACTAAAATTCCTTTATTACATTATTGCCATTAAATCTAAAATAATATCACTAAATGAATTTAAGACATTACTCAAAAGCTTTTATAATTTATTAACAACTTAGCCCTAGAACAATTCCTAGACATTAACTTGTACGCTAAAAAATTTCAGGATCATGATAAGAATAGGTAACATTTTTCTATTTTTCCTCTCTTAATTGTATTGATTGATTTATGATAAATAGATTAATAAAACACTTAAATGAGTCTATAAAAAGATCTGTATAAACTGGAACAAAATATAACGTTACTTTCTTTTTAAACATCGTTTTAATGGGGTTTTATTTAAAATAAACTAAAACTTATATCAGAAATAACATTCACTTATCACGTCTAAAAAAATCAACATACCTTTTCATTGTAATATGAGGTTTTATAAGGATGTAACTAAAGAGAAGAAGAAAGTTAAGTTCCAACTAATTTGACTTTTAGTTAGGATGCTTCAGGAAAATCCTACGTCTAAATTGTGTAAAATACATAACATGTTAAGCGTTAAAAGATAAAATTATTAAATAAGGCGAAAGAAGCAAATAAATTTCAAGGAAAGTTTCCTATTAAGAAAGTCAACAAACATTGTAAGTTGTAACATAAAAAGCAGACCATAACAATTTCACTAATTATTCGTTTATCACAAACAATCATCTACTCACACGAGCATGTTAAGATAAATATACAATCGTTTATTACATTACTCATAAACTAATTTGAAGATGGATATTCAACCACGGCCTATTTATTATGACTTTTTTTATATTACTTCAATTTTTATTTCAAAAATGAAACGATGAACACGTAAACAGGTGAAAGAACAGTTCTAATAAGGACCCAAAGGCAGAAATCAAATTTGAGTCTTGAGTTTCCACTTTTGGGAGTTCATTTTGAATTTTTTTTTAACTTAGTTTAATTCCTTCCCTGTCTTTCCTGATGGAATAGAAACAGAAATTAAAAAATATTTCTTTGGGCTCGTCTTGTGAGATATGGGGTACCGAAAGCTTCTTAAACCTGAATTTAAAAATATGTAACACGTTTCTCTAAGTTACTTTTATAAAATAACTTCGAATATATAGCTCAGTAAAAAAACTAGAACATTACCTAAGTTAACGGGATCGCTTTGTATTCAACAGATTTTTCTTTCATGTAGAATGAAAATATCACATAAAGTTTTGCATTTGGCAATTTTTTTTATTAAAAAAAATCTACATTGAGAATTTTGTTTTGTAGTTGGCGGTTTATAATAACGAGCTGGTTTTTCTTATATTAATTAAATGCAATTCTGTGTAGTTAACTGCAATCCAAAGGAGAGGAAGAGCTTCTTCAATACACTAGCACTTGAATAATTGTAAAAACATATTAGAGATTCAAAAGATACATTCTAAATCATGTGCAAATCAAGACTAAATCGATTATAATAATAAAATATAGAGTTGAATTAGTTGCTTTCTAAAAAATTGTGTCGTATAAACAGATTAGAATACAAAAATATCAATTAAAGTTTTAAAAACACGATCACAATGCTTTTATATATATTATATATACATAGGTTCATGTTGTAACATGTCGTCGTACAATAAACACATTATAATTAATCATTGCTAGCTAACCATTATCTTATCCAAGAATTGTCACTGAACTAGAAAAGCCCATGGAAATCTGAAGACATCTGTATCATACGCTTCCACTAAAACGACTGTGTGAAATAATAAACCAAAGCCTTACAACTAGTCAAATAATATTCAAAATTGATCTTTATTCCTTTAAGCAAAAAATCCAAAATCCCTTTTGATGACTAAAACTTTTTGCAATCAGCCTTCTATGAAAATTTAATGGTACACAAGTACTTAATGCTGTCCGTCCAATTATGTGAGACATATAAAAGGTGAACGAAACTATCATCTTATCAAAGCGTAACCGCGTTCGTTTCAACACAGACGTGAGTGAATTACAGAACATGTATCGGATAGCAATATTTGCTTTAGTAGCAGTTGTAGTGGCGTTACCGAATCAAGCAGTTCGTGATTCGGTTCAAAATAGTGTGGAACCTGCAATTGAATCTGCAGCAAGAGCAATGGGAAAGGACTGCTCCAACGGTATCTTCAATCCCACGTGTCTCAAGATCGAAGCCATCTCAGTACTCGAAAAATTGGCCTCGAAGGAAGAATTGCGACTCTTACCAGGAGTCAGTGTAGTCAAAGAACCAAATAACGAGAACAGCAGTAAAGCTGAAGAATTCGCTGCTGAGCTCGCTAGGGCGATGCCCACAAAACCCGAGGAGAGATTGGATAAATATCTTCTATACAAATTAGGAAATTACCTGGATACTCATTCAGTGAAACTTAGGTTATTGGATGACAGTGCAAGTGAAGAAGCTAGGGCTTTAATTGGTGAAGCAAGAAAGACTGGTATAGGCTTGGGTGGCAAAAAGGGTGGTGGTTTGGGTGCACTCTTAGGTGCTGCACTAATGATGAAAGGTATGTAAGCAACGTATCTGATATCCAACCAAAGACATATATGTAATAATAGTCTTCATTACTCGAGACAATAACACAAATTGTGTGACACCAAACTAAGCATTAAGCTTGTGCAATGAGTACCATATAACGAACAGGTGAAGCATCTTGGCTGCAAACCGATTTAATAAAGTTCGTTTCCCAAATTTACTTGGGATCGGATCTGAGGCCCCGTCTTGGAATTTAGACGCTCTACCAACGCGCCAATGGGCAAGTCAAGTCCCTTCCATTTAATTGTAGTCACGTCTGTCAGTCCAGTCAGGCCAGTTTTATGTGCTCTAAGTTCCTTAATAAATTTACTCCCTTTTATTACTGTTCACTATTTCGCATACAAATGCAAACTTAAATAGGAACCTGCCTGTGCTCATAGACTTTACAACTCCAGCCAGCCTATCCTGTTACATGAAGAGTGAGGCAAATAAAATCAAATTAAATGTAGATGCGCGGGTGCTGTTTCAACGAAATGGTAACGAAATATGTGCCGTAAATAGAAGTGTGTCAGCTTATCTGATTTACTTCACCGTTCCCGCTCGGACATGGCGTATATGGAGTTATTTATAAAGTCTGTGCATCTGTTTCCATGATGAGACCTGAGAGAGAAAACAGAATGGGTCAGCTGCTCATTGCATTGCTCACTGTTCATTGCTATTGCAGCGATCTGCTGCTCCTAGGTCAAAATTATGTTACAATAATAACGTATTAGAATCCGTAACAATCTTGATAGCCTTTATCGATGTAAAAGCGTATACTTAAAATTAAGCACATTTCGACTATGCATAAATGTTTTAAATTTTTTCTTTTTTACACATCAAAACACACACCATCCACAGGAATACAAATACAAATAACAACACGCACGCAATGACTAGTACGCACCTATTTTTCTAAAACAAAATACATTCCACCGATATTTTCAACAATTGTTCCTACGTAAAATGAGTAACAATGATTAACGAGTAGATATTCATCAGATAATGAGACACATCACATGTAGAGCAAAAGTTATAAGTGTATATTTACAAGACTAAAGGTGTTCAATTAAAAATTCAACATTTTAAGAAGTGTGTGACTACTCTGGTTTTATATTTTTGTACTTTTTTAACGAAGTTTGACTTATCTGCCAGTGTAGTGTATAATCATAAAAGTCCTCAATTAACTATACTGCGAAGATTTATGTGGTAAAGAAGACGCACGTGATAGAGTCTGGCTTTAATATCAGGGGCGTATGTATTATTTCAATTATCTTAAAACGAATTGAAAAAGAATTCAAAAAGAATTGACATTTCAGACTTACTGATTACCGTTCATTACATATAATGGGACCACCAGAATGAATGAATCCATCCGTAATCCGTATTCCATAGTTTAAAAAAGGTTTCTTAAATTATATTGGGTCTATTCGATTATGTTTTCTAAACACTGGCTAATCAATTATGAAATTGAAAAATTTCCATGAAAATATATTCATGTCACAATTAGGTGTTTCTAATTTCTTTATTACAATTTAAAACGCTTTCGCTTATCCCATTCACGGATTTTACTAGAAGATTCTCAAAAACATATTATGTTACTTTTCTTAAAGGTAACAATATCTGTCTATGAATCTATCAAAAATATTTTACAGAGTAAAACATTAAGCTTCCATTCCACATTAAACGTATTATTCACAACAAACCATACGCTTTTTTCTTGTATCCTTCTGTAATTGAAACTTATGATAGCTGTTTTATATACTTAACGACAACTACATACTTTTTTCTTGTATCGATCTGTAATTTAAACTTATAATAGCTATTTTATACTTAACTAAATTCACATTTAATACGTATTAGTCATTATCATTTTAAAAAACCTGTTAGATTGGATATAATTCCGGAAAGACATATTCGATTAGAACAACGATTAAATACATATCCTGCGTCGCGCGGTCGTAGTGGTAGTGTTGCTATATTTCCCCGAGACCCCATCGTAACACTGGTGAAGGGAAATGGAACATTAAATAAAACAAAAACAGAATAGATAAAATAGATAATTTGTTAAATATTATTTTATTAACAATTAGTGAGTATGGGGTACAATTACTCTTTTTTAATATTTATCTGATGATTTCACCTAACAAGGAATATACCACTCTTATCCTCGTACAAAATTGAATGATTACCTTCTACGTCTTTACAAACTCAAAGATTGCCAATTTACATTTGGTAGGACATTCCTAGCTCGTCAGGTGACATGTTCTGACGTATCGAGACGGATGGCAACCCTATATTAGGGATGGTAGGTGACAGAAGGTCGGTCCGCAACGATCTTATATAACTTGACATTTGTCAGATTTAACCATTCTTTTGGCTACATTGCAATAAAAAAGAACTCGCTACTTTTATCAATACAGGTTACACGGCGAAACAGAACCTTGTATGAGAAAATCCTAGCCAAACTCCTATACAAGTATTACGTAATCCCTATTCTTTTACCGATTACTGCGTGAGATTTTGTTTCCCCTTCGTAGACCATCTTGAAAGCTATTATAACTTTTATATGGAAGATATAGCAATTAATCTTTTACGACAATTGCAAACTTTATCTTATGTGAAAAAAAAATATAAAAAAAACTTAAATATTTTAATTAAAAATTATCACAAAAACTTGTATTTCGTTAATCTTTACGGTACTGTTTCGATTCGCTATTTTACTTAAAATTACAATATATTATAATAACGATAGCTTTACCATTTAAAGAAAAGTTTAATGGCAAATAAATTATTTTTATAGACAGAATACGAAAATAATGATAGTATAAATGGTTGTATACTAGAATCAGAGCATAGCAATAGCGGAAAAAATAACGCTGAGCAAACTAAACGTGTAGTTGAAATGTCAAAGAACTAATAAGAGTTATAATACGATGCAATTGATGGTTGCGATGCTTTGTATAAGTTGTTAACTGTCCTGAAAAGCAAATAATTTGTTTGTACTATTTCAACTAGCATACACAGGTTCCACATGATGTAAATGTAAACACACAATGTAAAAAAGAATCATTGAGATCGGTCGAAATAAAGGAGTTATGTCCAAAGACACGTATACCTATAACTATGTGCGGTGCCACCCCTGTGGACAAAATAAATGAAGAGATACCCCAGTATGACAGGGTTGCACGACAGTGTTGTGGTAAAAATGGAGAAAGGAATGCTTAGATGGTTCGGGCACATCGAAAGAATGAGCGACGAAAGACTGATGAAGAAAATCTACAGAGCGAAAGTAAGTAGTAGCAGAAGCCGAGGAAAATCAAGGCTGACTTATTAAGATAAAATAGCCAGAGCGTTGGCTGATGGAAATATCGAAAGCACCCGAATGCCTAGACCTGCGATGGCGAACCAATGGCATACGTGCCATTGATGGCACCTGACGAAATGATTGGGGCGCGGCTGCAATGAAAGGATGTAGGCACCTAATCAAAATAATATATTTTTTCATATACATACATGTGTTCTAAGTCAACATTGGTTGACACGTCATGGCCTCGTTAAATATTTCTTTAGAAAAAATGGCACGTACATAAATAAAGGTTGGCCATCCCTGGCCTAGACGAAAATGTGTGAGTAGAATGATGAGATTTGAGGAAGCGAAGAAAGTATGTAAGGACCGCGAAGCTTGGCACTCCGTCCTCTCTGACTACCTCGTTACAGATATAGTATGAAGATACTTATGTATGTACTTACGTATGTATGTGGATATATATGTATGTAGTACTTACAGATGAATTGAAAACCTCATACGTTTTTACATCGTTTAAAAAAATATGTAATTTTCTATATTTATTTCTGGAGAACTATAAACCTAAGGCTTTCATTATATTTTTCCTACAAGTTTTCATAATTAAATCTTTTAATTTCTGATTTTCTAAGACTCTAGTTCCAGTACCTTCGGAAATAGGGGGAAGGAGACGGTCTTTTTTGAATATTTTATAATATAATAATAATATTACTGTAAAATTTGTAGTTAGAAATTACAACATCTAGTTTTAAGAAAATCGACTGTGACAGACAGACAAATTAAATAAAATCATTATATATTTATTTATTTAGGCTCATAAGAGCACTTTTAAATCATAAGTGGTTGTGACTTATTATAATTTCCTTATAGCAATTTCCTTTTCAAGTAATAATTCAATATTATTACATACCGTAAATCGAAATAATAACAATAATGTCAAGAAAATTAATATTAGAAAATATGATGTTCATGTCCAAAAAAAAGCCAAAAAATACAGGTCTATTATACATACGTATCTTTACGTTGTATACATGTCATATACACAGACGAACGAGCGCATTAATGATCTTATAAGAGTTCTGTTTTCCTCATAACGAAGCGTCTTTCTTTTACACAATGTAATTTTAAAATACCTACATTTAATTTTTTTTTTGATACTTTACGATCTGTAAACACTCAGAGTACAAAATATTTTCCTCGTATTTAAAACAAAGCATTTCGAAGCCGCTAACTTAAATATTGATTCTGATAGATTAGTTGAAGTAAATTATTTATCTTAGTTACCCCAAAATTAAAATAATGAGAAATTATATTTTTGTTATTTTGATTTAATTCGAATATTTTATGCTTTTATTGTATCCTCTATGCTTTTCTGTAAAGCTTAAAACATTTAAAATTTTTAGCAATGATATATTATTTTCAGTGAACTTTTCGTATATACGTATTCCTGTAAATTAGAAAAATAACAGACACATGGGGGAACTGTCTATAAACTGCTGAAGAGTTCTTTTGTCAATCTTATAGATACACAACTATCAGATTTTGATTACTGTCTAATCATATTCTTCTGAAAAAAGAACAAATCGCTTCTAAAATAAGGATATTGAAAAAAATAAAAAGTAGGTAAAGAGTGAGTTCGACTTATGCACTTGATATATTAATAAAATAGTGAGGCTTGAAGTGGCGAAAGAAGTACGTAAAGACCGTGACTATCGTCCTCTCTGACTACCCCGTTAGGAATACAGCGTGAGAATATGTATGTATATATGTACGAGTATATTCGTAAACTGATAAATTTCTAAACCTGATTTCTGTAAATTTGTAAGTTCTAGGAGTTGCTTTGAATTAAGTACTTAACTTTTAGTAATTCGGGAAACGTGAACGTTTGTTTGTGAACGTGAACGTGAACGTTTCCCGAACTTTTTAAATTTATGAGTCCAGGTATCGGAGATGCGGAGGAACGATCAAATAAAGTTCTCAATGTGTTCCTCATTTGATTCTCTTAAAATTACGATAAAATGTTAAGTAGTGCGTTTAATTATGTGGTTTAACAACAAATATCACTGCGCTATTGTATTTCACATACTACTTGAGAAAATCGACCATGAGAAACGAACGGACGCGTTGGTGTTCTCAGAATGGTTGTTGTTTCTTTTAAAATTCGAAACCTGAAAATAATCGAATCGAAGAATCTTTTTTTTATCCTCAATTTTTGATCTCAAAATTATTTGTCTTTCACAGGCACTCTAATGTCCATTGGTCTCGGAGGACTCGCTATGCTCGCTGGGAAGGCTCTAATGACCGCAATGATGTCACTGCTCCTATCGGCCATCATCGGCATTAAGTCGCTATCTTCCGGAGGAAAGTCGACCACCTATGAAATTGTATCGAAGCCTGTCTACAGCCACTCCCACAGTCACTCCACCGCTCATGAAGATGTTGGAGGCTACGGGCATTCTGGATACGGCAGGAATTTGAACGCTAGGAGACGTTAGATTCGATAGTAATTTGTGTTTCTCGTGAATTAGAAAATGAATCAAAGAATATTTTTAAGTGCAATGCCAATTGACTTTCACGGGATCCCAAAATTGCGCAAATGTACAAATCTCATTAATTGATTCAATACATTTTAATGTACAATTGTAACTATTACATAGTTTTGAATAGGTATAGGGATGCTATCCCATGGTGTATATAATATGCCAATCCCATGGTGTATATAAGTACCAACAAAATACTCATAATTTATTAAACTATTTATTCTAAGTTAAGTTTGAACTTCACCGATTACTTTTTATTGTTACTTTATTTTTACACGTTGTTTTTATCATTTTTTCTAGTGTTTGTATTAAACCGAATATGTATTTATGTATTTTTTTAATATTGATACTTATGTATTTCATTTTTGTCATTTGTTACTTTTTGTTTTTGTCATTACAGTATAGTATTTTATCTATTCTATATTATTACCGTATTTTATTATTTTTTACGAATCATTTAAATCAATTCATATTTATTAAATGTAATTGTTTGTAGGTATTTCTTCAATAATATTTGTAAAGTTTTTTATTTTAATACTTCAGTTTTAATACTTTTATATATAAGCACTTATATAATGTAATATAAAATTTGTATTTCTTTATATCTGTACTAAACGTTGTCCCATTATATTTGTATTTGTTTAATAATGTTTCATGGACTTATGTTATTGTTTATTTACTTATTTTATTTGTATGTGTGTAATATAATTTCATAGATATGCGTAATTATGTATACTTAGTATTGTTTTGGTATTATTCACTTTTATTTTATGTACAAGACTGCTACGACCATGTACCTATGTAAATAATGTATTTTTGTTCGTAGTTTATATATAATAGTTATATATAACATATTTATGTGTATGTAATAGCGATTTATGTGTGTATATAATAAGAATCAATCTTCATAGTATTTTTTTATATAATTGTGTCCTATATTATATTCACTTATTTATTTATGTACTATCTGTATAATATAAGTCAATAATTGTAGTGTAAAATTATAATTGATGTATTTATTTTTACAAGCATATGTATTTTTAAAATGATTTCGTTTTTTCTTTTTTGTTATCGTTGTCTTCAGCACCGAAATGATAAATAAATTATTTATTTTTGTTATTTGTGTTATTCATAATTTTATTATAGACGATCCTTATTTTTGTCTTAACTAATACACCGTGAAGATATGTATGTATGTATGTAATACACCGATAAGATACGACCTATTTCCTTAAGAAAACAGCCCTAAAATTAATACATTAATGTAACAAGTAATATACTATTTGAATTTTTTTTAAAGCGCTAATTTTAATTGGATTTATGTTACTTGATACGATTTTTACATCTCACAAAAGTCACCAACGACGAGGCTTGACATTATCTAAAAAAATTACACATCTAATAAAACCTTAAGAAATAAAAAAATAAAGAAAACATATAAATATATGTAAAGCGAAAATTAGTAAATAAAGATATATTCGTACACTGACTGAAATTGAATGTTATAAAGTCATCTCAAAATGATGGCTTCACTTTTAATTATATCCAAAACGAAAAGTAATCTGATAACTTTCTTTTTCTGATTAACCACACAAGTCTGCTTTTTTATTTTTATCAGTCGGCAAATTGAGAGAAAGGCTTTTGTTTTTTTTACTAATTAAAGTAGAGCATGGTGCGGTAATAAGAGATGTTTGCGATTGTCTTAGCATAAGTTTTGTTTTATAGATTTAGATAATATTTCGCGGAAGTAACATCGATTTAAATATAAAAAAAAAATATAATGAAAGCAATATACATGTACATACACAATAATAGACAACATAGAGAGACAGACTTGAACATTGAACAGGGCGCCTAGACAAGTGGTTCAATTGTCGTAATCGCTAGTAGAATACAATGACAAATACCACTTGCAATCTAGCATAACTAATTGTAAATTTGTAGTCAAACGTGATCAACTTTCTATTCAATCAAACGAAACGTAAAGTCATGTGAAAACAGCCACATAAGACGTAGCCAAGTGACACTTTTGAAGAGCAATTACGTTAGGAAGCATTTCGATTGTACAAAGCTTTTGCCAGTTGTCTAGCCGCTCAGACTTGAAATCTGAAGCGTGAGGCTGGATTCTTATACCGACGATTGATTTGCTTAATATTTTACGCCGCAGGGAGAATGACGATATACCTGCCATCCTAGTAGTATATTTCTGATGTTCGTGAAGGCTTCGACGAGTCCAGTAGGTTTTTAAATTACAAAGTGACGATACAAAGGGAGTTCCCGTTGCAAAGGGTGGATAGGCATAATCGAGTTACAGACATTAAAAGCCCAACTCGAAACTTTTATTGCTTGCACATTATAATAATATTAATTCATACTGTTCTCTGATCCTCGTCGTATAAATATAATGTGTTTGACATTCGTTAAATAACTCCAGAACGTCAAATTGATCTTCATTTTCAATTAATACTTTAAATCAATGGAAATTAAGCAAGTATAGGCCACTGGTTTATCCACATTTTGAAAAATATATCGGTACTTTATTTGTCTATCTGTCTATATATATATATATATATATATATACTTCATTCCTTGTATAACATATAAGTAGTTACATAAAAACTTCAGACAAGATGGAAGACAACCAAAATTAAGTTGTGATATAGGCATGTGCATAGCAATTAAATATGCAAAAAGGACCTGCAGAATCTGGCCTCATTTGTTACATCGACACTCGTATGAATGATCACAAATCTATGTTAGGATCCAGCATAGAGTTAGAAAATCGGACTGGTACCTAATGCAAATCCCTCTTAGAGTAAAGACCATTAAGATTAGTTACGGGGCATCCATTAATTATGTGGGCTCAAAAGAGTCAAAAGTGGTAGAGGTCCAGCAAAATCTCATCAAATCTCATTTAAACTGAGGGGGGCATAATTAAAAATATCACGTCATCTTTTAAAGAATATACATTAATATACAAATAATTTAAATAAAAAAATTTATTTTATTTCCTATGGAGTGTATTATTTTAATGTTCTATTATTTTTCTGCTTCATATAAATAAATTTACTCATTTAACAATTGCGGCGTAAATCTCACGTGAGGGGAAGAGAATACTCCAAAAATAAATATCATCAAGAGAGAAAATTGTGAAATTTCGAATTAGGAAGGAATTAGGTTTCGAATAAGGTAGGTGAGGTATATCATCCTCAGTAACAGTAGTTATATAAGTATATGGTGTACATTTCCATAATATGAAGAGGACATTTCCATTTTTTTTTGCTTTTATTTTCTTACTGTACCTAATTCAATAATTTCAATATAGGTATTAGGTAATGCTGCCAGTCTGCTGGGTACCTTAAGCAATGACAGCTTTCTAAGCGGCAACTTTGAGGAAGTCTATTATTTAAGATAACGTGTAGTTTTAAGTTTGTAAATATTAACGTATGTATGTACTTTTTTGTTGTTAATAAATATATAAAAATAAAAGTGAATTGCAATGTATAATATGAATAAAAACCAATACAAAAATTGAAGATTGCAATAGTTTATTGAAAAAACTACATTCTTGAAAATTCTGTCTTAATATTTCCAAAAATTGTTTACTTCGAAATGTTCTACTACTGTTTCTAACCAACAATATCTAGTGCTAATCTCGATTCTTATGAAACCAGCATAAACCGCATGATATACTACTACAGAAAATGAGTGAAAAATTTAAGGTTTTTACAGTGTCGGCAGAAAACCTATGATGTTGAAGGAAGAATAACGCTGTAAAAAAAAACAAATTTTTCCATTTACAGACGGGAAAACAAAGAAATGAAAGGAAGATTTAAAAAATTATATTAACATATTTCAACACAGCACTTTTCGTAATGCATAATAAATACCGTATCTATCATAACTGGCCAAAGTTATGACAGATAATTACTTGTCCTCCTTATACATCTTTGAAAATATAATGATCACTACAATGGTATGAAAACTCGAAGTCATGATAAACTAGTTTCTCCCTAAAAGTTACAAAAATCAATGGTTAATTTTTATTTTAATTGCGTTCGTTGTTGTAATGTCATTTCTGGAGAATTCACTCAATCGTCGAAAAAATTGATTGCTGTGATATTTATACTATAAAACTTTGGATATATTTTCTTTGCACAGGCATTTACTCGGTTTTTGAGTACTACATTTAAATATATTGTAAACTGACGTTGAAAAACCGATACCTGACTTAATTCCTTGTTGGCTCTTTTCAATGTATTTTCAGAGCTGATGGCAAATTTGGCGTTCAAAAGTACCTTGTAACTGAAGTTAAATTGATTTATTTGGGTTCAAGTTCGTCGAGTACGTCTTTTTTGTTTTTTGTCCTATCGTTTTCAATAACAAAATCTTGAAATCCTGAAGAAGGAAAAAAAACGTATGTACATTGAAACGTAAGTATACGTATAGGGTATATATACAAGTGTATATTTTTATACATTTTTTTAGTAATTATTTTTTTGCAATTGTATTCCAAATTCACGCCAAAAGAGATTTGAATAATTAGAATATAAGTTGTGTGTGTGTGCAACATCTTTAGATAAATTGTTATACCTATTTAAATTAATTACCTCGATATTCTTTAAGTCCACATTCACTTTAAATCTCGATATAAGTATATTACTTTCATTTGGTACAGTACAAGCAAGAAAAACAGATCAAAACGAATAAGTGTAGAGGCTAATAAATTATTACATAAAAAAATGTACTGTAGATAAATTTGTATACAATAAATGTTTATTATAGAAGTTAAGTAAAATAAGGGCTAACTTATGAGAACCAAATAAATAACCTTAGCTCGCTAAAATCACTACATAATACATACCACAAAAGTAAAAGGAAGATACCATAGTTTCAAATTAACAAGAGCAGTTACAATTATGTAAACTGTTGAATTTCATTCTTCTAACTACCTCGTTAGTAACACATTGTAAACATATAAATGTAAATGTAAAAAACATACTATTTAATAATGAAATAGATAATATCTTTATTACAGCAAATCTACTTATTATTATATTCACAAAGCTTTTGATAGCAATTTATAAATGTTCATTCTCTATTTAGCTTTTATTTAATATTAACATCCTTTTTAACATTTATTATATGTAATAGGAAAAATAAACTTGATTTATCTTTAAATTTTCAAGCTACTGTTAGGTACCGCTAACTGATTTAAACTTTGTTTTTATTTTTTACATTCACCTACGCTCAAGATCAATGCCGCTCTGAATATCTACAGAACACGTTTCCATTATGAAAGAGATTAAAATCTATAATTGTAAAACAAACATACCATTTAAATATTTATTTTATTTGTGGAGGTACTACGTAAAACGTGAAAATTTAAATATTTATTTTATTTGTGGAGGTACTACGTAAAACGGGAAAATTTCTTTCTTACTAATTTCGTCACTGTACCTAATTAAACGAACCCGCTTAGCAGTTTGAAGACAGCAACAATATGGAAATCCTAGTTTAAATCTCTTCACATATTATACATTATACTTAGTTGAAGGAATTGTCACAAAAGTACGTTTTATACACTGTCTGCAGAATCATTTGCATTATAAAAGAAAAATTATGAGTAAATGCAAGTGAGGTCTTTTCTTTTCTCAAATTAAAATGAAGAAAGAACGCTTAGACGATTCCGTCATAAAGAAAGAATGGGTGAATGGTTCACAGCAGAAGGTAAGAAAGGTGAAGGCTAACTTATGAAGATCAAATACCTGAAGCGTTAATTGACGGGAATGTTAAAGTCATCATTGCAAATGTCGGTGAAATTATGAAAGGACAATAATAAGATTTGAGGAAGCGGAAGCGATACAAGTATTTGTATGTAAGGTCTGTGTAGCGTGGCGTTCCGTTCTTCTGTCTGCCTCGTTACGGATACAATACGAAGATATGTATATATATATATATATTATTGTTTATACTCTGTTCCGTGATATATTCGGTAATTGTATTTTTGTGCAAGTTATAATTCATAAAAATAGGGAAATGGACACACATTACAAGAAATTTAAGAAGAATTGTTAACAACCTGTCAATATAACTTTAATTTTAACCAAATTTTTATTTTCTACTAGGTGATGCCATCATCCACGTTTATTATTTTTAAAATAGCCTATGTCCAAGCTATCTATATATAGCCTAAACAGGAACAAACAAATATTGATTTGTATATATTAGACTGGCGATCCATCCAGTCTTTCCACGAGTAGAAATTTAAAAAAAAATGCAGCCCATGGTACTTGCCGATATAGTAGCTTTTCATAGGTGAAAAATTTCTGTAATCAGTTGTTGTTCAAAAAATAACTAGCCTATAACCATCTACAACTAATTCCGCGTCGAATGGTCATGGTCCCATGCCGATCGGTCCAGTAGTTTTCAAGTTTATCGCGGTCAAAGAAAAAAACTTTCATTATATATATATATATATAGACAAGCCGCTTCACTGGGCGTCAGTGAAAATTTTGTATGAAATAGTACATTTTTGTTTGAAAAATAGTAAAGGGTCTATGGAGTTCAAAAAATAAGTAGCCTATATTATCTACAGACGATTCCGCGTCGAATGGTCATGGTCCCATGCCGATCGGTCCAGTAGTTTTCAAGTTTATCGCGGTTAATCGCGGTTATCTTAGATTACATATAAACACTAGATTCCACAGGCGCTAGGCGTTTTAGGCCGGCAACGTTCGACGAATGGAATACAGTAACAGTAACTGTTGCCAATCTTTACACCTACAAAACTAATTATTCATTGCCAAAAGTTGTGACAGGATGTTTTTTGTTGTGCTTTGATGCTCTAACGACATAGAGTACGTATACAACGGGATTTCTCGGGACGGCTATTTCTCATACAAAACTTTTTGGCACTTTTTGCCGGAGGAGAGATACTTCTAATCTAATTTTTTTCTTTCTTTTGCAATTCAATTATTGTTTTATTCCTAACGCGTTAAGGTCTATAATTAAATGTTAGTTAAAAATAAAGTCTCGCTAGGGACGTTTTTCAAAATCAATTCGGCAATTAAAAACTGCAAGGTACACATTTAAGCCAATTCAAGGTTCATTATTGCATGCAAACATTACCATAAAACTTTTTAGAATGATGAACAAGTTAATGCAACATATTCCAATGAATTGAAATTTGTTATGATAAGATTGGTAAATCGATTTAGTGAAACGATGCTCATATTAAAATGAATAACTAATACTTAATAAAAAAATTATATTTACTTATGGAATATAATTCCGTCTTTGACTAGATTACATGTGGCGGATTTTTCATTGCACCTCCTGACAGTATAAGACGACAATTTTGCGGAACACTTGACGCAGTTAATTTGATTACAGAAAAAATCGATGCAAAATTAGTTCTCATTGTGCGGTGGCTATTTTTTTAATTATACCTTGGCAGAGGGGAATGCCTGTAACTTGGGCCCCCCGTTCTAGGTACTCTATGCTCTATCGACGTCAACATAGAACGATGTTAAATATCATATTATGACCCTGGAAGCAAATAGCAGTACATAACGACCTTAATGTTACGTTCATAAAAGAATATGTTTCACTTATAGTTTTGATATTACTACAAGAACCTAGGCACAAGTTATTTGCCTATACTAATTATTGAGTTCTACGAAAATCATCTTTATTTTTTGACGACTTTTTTGACAATAGACGTACGCAGGACATAACAATAATATGACGTACGTTTTAACTTAAACAATGGACACGTACCAAAAGCGCGCAAATTTTATCATCGTGATATAATTTTATTGCTTTAACTTAAAACTGGGGTCAATGTACTTTATTACGTGTATATTATATACATAATACACGTCAACAGGGTTACTTATCAGAGTGCTTTAAAATAATAGTTCGAAATATCTAAATAGATATAATACTAAGAACATAATATCAAAGAACATTTTTTTTTTATTTAGTTCAGTTACATTAAAATTTTCAACTCGCCGTTAGCTCTATGATGATGTAAGTACTCTACACAAATATAATTAGATTGATTTCGAGTAACATTTAGATCTCAACGTTTTTAATCTGTTTTTGTCTCACTGCTGGGCAAAAGGCTTCTTCATTTTCTTCTATTAAATTCCTTTTATTGCAAGTTACAAGGGGGGTTTCGGACCGTCCATTACGTTGGCCCAATGCGTGTTGGTAGGTCGATATAGCCTTGTTTGTATTTTACCAAGATGTTTCACGCACCGCCACGTACAACAAAAGTATATTTGAGTCCCAAGAGTTATTATTTGCACCTGTTTTTTTGTGTTTATTATTTTGTGTTTAGAATTCTTACATTTTATATTTTTAATAGTGAAAATAATATCATCAATAATATCATATTAAAAGTTTCTAAACTAGTCGTAAATAAGCAATACCTACCACGCGAAATCAAAATATACGAAATATTGTTACGAAATTTGAAGCTATAGTATCATTGATTGCAATAAATTTTTTCACTTTGAAGTCTAATCGCTAGGTATATTCAAGATAAACAGCTTTTACTGTGTGTAAAATTTTACTCAATCTTTCGGATTATCCTCTAATGTCTATGATACCACAAAATTGTTTTGGTTTCATCGATTTTTACACCATCGAAAACTCGATCAGCGTTTTATTTACTATTCGAAAGTGTCTACGTTTCGCCGTTAACAATAAGCGACCAAAAGCGAACGTTAGTTTTGTTCTTTTTTACATTTCCTATCCACATCGTTGTCTTTTTATACTTTACGGTACAGTATAAAATAAACTCTGATCGCATTAAAGGTATCAGTCCAGTGCAATCGTTCAACGAAATGCCTCCAGTGAACCAATAAATATTGAGGATTGGTACATAACAGTGTAGTGACATAGTGAAAAAATGTTGAAAAAAAATGCAGTGCTTTCCATCGCTATCGTAGTGCTTTTGTGTTACGTGCGCCTTTCTCAAGGAGTCATCGATGGATCTCAACCAAATTCCCTAACAGATAACACTAAAATCGTGTACAATAACTCTGAAAGATCCGGACGGTCGTTGCACAAAGAATGCAGTGGTAATCTCAGTGCGAAGTGTTTGAAAATTCACGTGCTGTCATTTTTAGAAGATTTGAGTTCTCGCGATGAACTCCCCCTTCTGCCTGGACTGAGTATTGTAAAGGAAAATCAGACGGCTAACGGTACGAGTCCTGAGGAAATGGCCGCTGAGCTCTCCAGACAATTTCCAGGGAAATCTGAGGAGAAACTTAATAGGTTCTTACTGTACCGTCTGCAGGATTATTTAGACGGTCATTCCCTAAAATACAAGTTACTTGATCCTCAAACAACAAAAGAGGCTATGGATATGGCTAAAGGGGATCGAGAATCCATTGGAAGAAAGTCAGGAGGAGGAGGGCTGGGCGGTGGCGGAAAAGGTGGTGGTGGTTTGCTCGCGGCGGCTTTGATGATGAAAGGTAACGTACATGCATTTGATACATTTATGTCATCTTACAAAAATGTCATAACATTATCTTGCTAGTATGATCTTCAAACATTTTAACTGTATCAATTTGGATCCATTATCTATTTATTTCGTTAAATTACTTGGCCACGCCTTACATAATGTTATATAATATTACGTAATTAAATTTTAACGTGTAAATATTTGCCTAATCATTTACTTTAATTATTACTTCATTTAAATAAATCAGTTTCTCTTATACATCTTTCTTTTACTCAGGTACATTAGCTGCTGCAGCTCTTGGGGCTTTGGCTCTACTAGCTGGCAAAGCCCTCATGACCGCACTGATGTCTCTGCTATTATCTGCTTTAGTCGGACTTAAAGGTCATGGAGGTCACAAATCAACAACATATGAAATTATCACCAAACCTGAAGTCTCTCATCATCACTCCCACAGTCACGAGGAACATCATGAACACGACCACGGTCACCACGGTGGCTATCGACGGGCATACGATACCAACCAGAATAATTACAATAGCTACACTCCTTATGGAACAACAAGTTAAATATTATTTTTACTGCAATTAGATAAGTATTTATTGTTTAATCTTAAGTTCCTTATTTCTTGTTATTGTGATTGTTTATTTATTGCAGGCTAAAGCGGGTGTGTTAAAGTTGATTTTGTGTATTTTGTTTATATGGATTTAACATATTCTTTGTTCATAGTTTTTATGTAAATTATGTATGTAAATAATTTCTTTTATGATATGTCTTCCCACCGCCTATTTATGTATTATAATCCATTACTTCCTCATGTTCTTGATACCATATATTTTATTTCAATCTTCTTTATTTCTTCAACTATGTATATATCTACCTCGTTTTCTTATTATACTTCGCGAAGTTTCTCTAATTTATCATTCTTTCTATCTTTTCCTCACTTCTTCATAAACTACTTTATTTTCTGGGTTTATTGTTTTATTTTATTTATCATTTCAAGCAGTATGTTTAACTGTGATATGATTCATTGCTAATGTTGTGCTTTATATGTTCTAAATGTCGCTTTCATGTAACCAAATATGTATATACCAATCATTTATTTATTGTGTTATTAACTTATTATGTTCTAATAATTTGTTTAAAATTTACACGATCCAATGAAATAATTTATTATAATATGTATTTTTTATTGATATTTTGCCTTTTTTAACCTACAAGTAATGACTATTTTTGATTTCCAAACTTTAAAGTAAATTTTTGTGCTTAAAAAATTATAAAATCTAAACTATTCCATTTTGATCAAGTAGAACTTTCACCTGATTTTCAAAAAGACTTCAGATTAAGTGTTTATTATAAAATATCGTTTACGCTTTTTTGTTAACCGCAAAAAGAAAGCACTTAGTAACTAAAAATTACATTTTACCAAGCCACAAGATTTGGAATTAAATTCCATAAACATTAATAAAAAATTATGTATATTGGTGATTGCGTTTTCATTTAAATCGCTGTTTAAATTTCCTTCAGAGAAATAATAATGACAGTACTTTCGAAATAATTTAAATAAAGCATTCGAAAAAGCAAAGTAATTACATGTTATCTTCTACTGCCTACGATTTTATAAAAGTCGAAACGAAAAAATTAATAGTGAGAATAAAAGTGTAAATGACGTCAATGAAAGGTCTTCGCATCGAATGCTACAAAACTATATTTAACAGTGATGATTTTTTTATAACTTTTAAATATAGAGAAAAAATCGACATCGTCAAATACATTTTTGTAGTGTTGATACATTTGATGCAGTCATTTCACTATCTTCATTTTTTTTTTACTTTTTGGCGGGAGCGGGAGAAGTGAGGTTGTCGTTTTATTTAGATTTTTAATTTTTTTCATTTTTGGCAGTTTTAAAGTACAAAAGTGATAGTATATTGTGTTTTAAAGTTCTGTGTAGGTGAAAAGAATGAAGTGTAAACATGTGTAGCTGAAGTTCTCGCGCTCTTCCAAGAAGTCCAATAAAGTCTAATATTATTTTACTGGAGGAGTTTTACGATAACGTTTAATAAATTGGCAAATGCGCTAATCTGCGCGCCATGCCATGGAGAAAAAATCTTCATTTTTGCTTTATCACTACGTAATACATATATAGTATAAACAAAGTGTAAATCAATTAAACTACGCGAAAATTGGTATTTCTTTATTAGGTACCAGCTGCTTCCGGCGACTTCGTCTGCGTGAAATATTCTAAAAGTAACCTTTCCCTAGTATTTAAGCTGTATCAGTACCTAACTTCATTAGTTCGTTCAGCGGTTTAGCCGTGATTATGTAACAAACAGACAGAGAGATAGATATTTTTGCATTTATAATATTGTTAAGGATGAATGTCCTACGGACAGTATTATTGAAATACTTATTATAGAACTAAGTGAGGTCAAGCTGAGACTTTATTACACTTTGATAACCTGTCCGCTCTGAATGGAAAATTATACGAAGGTTTTAACTATTAAAATTAAACATTTATTTCTTTAAACTTAAATAAATGAAAACTGATTCAAAAAATATTTTAAATAGCTAGTTTTACCACTTACTAGAGTCACGAGGGTCAATAATCACACACAGACACACTTCACGCTGTATCCCTAATGGGACAGTAAGAGAGGGAAGAGCACCAGACATCGTCGTAATCCTTACATACTTATTTCATCTCCTCGCATTTCATCATTCTCCTCACACACTTTCGCCTAGATATGTGAGTGATTCTGACATTTCCTTCAGCTAACACTCTGACTATTTGATCTTAATAAGTCAGCCTTGGTCTTTTTTGGCTTCTGCCTTCTGCCTTCTTTTTGGCCTTGGCTTCACTTTTGCTCTGTAGATTTTTATCGTCAGTCTCCCCACTTATTATTTTTATGTGCCCGAACCATCTAAGTATACAAACATACATACACATCTTTACGCTGATACCTTTCTTAATTTTTGACTCAACTCAAATTTAACAACGGTAATTACAGTTCATAAGAAATACTAGAGAAACTAAATCTTACAAACAGTGTAAGTGCCTGACAGAAATGTGAGAGCAAATAAATAGATTATAAATATATAGGTAGTTGACATTGTTAAAAGTATCAGGCAATTGCGTTATCTCAATTTTTTAAAAGAAATTAAATATATTAAAAATATGTATCTCCGAACCTGGATCAATATGAATCCAAGTTCACACCAATTTTGTTAAATTATAAAGCTGTCTACAAAATCCAGTAACCGTGGAGAATATGATACAAGACATAAAATATAGTACGTGATACCTGAGAAAGAATCTATCTAATAAGAAGGAATGACTCAGTAAATAGCACCTATTTAGAACTATTTAATAATCCACAATATCATTTTACAAGCTCTTTATGACAAGCTTTTATTTATAACTAACTTTTATTTAACTTGACATGTATGTTTAGTCCAAACGTTTCAAAACAAGCCAAAGAACCACTTTCCCAAAGCTTACGACATGGAAGTTTTGCATGCTTATTCAGTTTAAAATGATAGAAATTATACTGTTTACCGTTGACTGAAATTTAATTCACTTCACAAATATTCACACAATAGATGACACTAAAAGGCTATTCATGTACCTAATAATAATTTATTGCGTCATTAATGATTATTATCGTTACATGTTATTATTATTTATTTATTATATTTATCTATTGTTATTAAGGACAAAATTATTATTCCTTCCACTTATTTTAGACAACAGTAATTAAGTTTTTAAGGTAAAATGATTAGTTTTCCATTACGGAAAGTCGAAATATTATTATTTTAATTTTTTTATGTTTAAAATACTGTTACTTAAAACAGGTAATAATATTTAACACAGTAATATTTAATAATTTTATATTAATTAAAAACAGTATTTTATGATTCAGATGGAATAGGTAATAAAGTTGTATAGTAACAGTGCCATCTGTACATTTTGATTGACATTATTATAAATGCAAAACAGAACACAAAGTTACTCTATGGACAGAACAGGATCGAACAGCTAAATGAATGTAGAATGAAGTTTGAGCGAGTTACAATCAAGTTTACAATTTTATGGTACCATAATGTGTCACGTTGTTTACTCATTGTCATGTTATTGTGGTTTAGTCTTAATATTGTGCAATATTTTTCATTTCACGATTGGAAATTTACACACGTTTATTGAAAATTACTTAGCTCTATTCTACGTAGGTACTTGTATTATAGAGGTCAATACTGAAAATGGATCCAACAAAAGAAAAAAAAACAGAAAGAGAATTCATCATCGAGTGCATCCAATTATACCGTGATTTACCAGCTTTGTGGAATGTAAAAAGTGAAACATATCATGATCGACACAAAAAGAATAGAGCTTATGAATTACTATTAACAAAGTATAGGGAAATGTTTCCAGAAGCTACAAGAGACGACGTGAGGAGAAAATTTAATGCTTTGAGAACAAACTATCGCAAAGAACTTAAGAAACACCTCCAATATATGAAACGTGAAGCCAAATCGGATTGTAGACGTAAACCGACGTTATGGTACTACAACGAAATGAATTTCTTGTATGATCAGAATAACGCTTCTGACTCAGAATCGTCTATGGACACTACACAAAAAACAATCAAAGTCGAAGATAATGAAGAACAAAATATAATTGTAAGTTTTTTTATTTTTTTACATTTATTTTGATATCGTATATCGTACTCAAACTCAATGGGGGCTGTTATAATTTATCGTCGAAAGTTTCTATCGACACGATTCTTTCGTCCGCGATACAATAAGGAAGTAGGTATAATAGTAGAGGCTAAGCGATTAAAAAAATACTTTCATGGGACTGAGCAGTATTATACCGACAACTACACACATCAAAAGTGTCTAGGGATGAAGTACATTTTTAACTATAAAAAATTATCCAATTAATATTTATAAAATCTAGTCTTCCAGACTGGCTCCTTACTTTAATTCCTATGTTTAAGTTAACAACTTATCTCTATATTTTGTAAAAATTAAGAAAAATTACAATTTTTTCAATTTGTGGGAAATTAACCTAAGTTAATGTCGTCAATTAAATGGCAAAAAAGGCAAAAAATGAGGATTTTTTCAATTTCTATTGTAAAGATAAAAAAAATAATAATCTGCGTTTCCACCATTGACACGAATCACACAATCACAGCGATTTGGCATGCTTGAAATCAGTTCATCAAAATCACTTTGAAGAATGGCCACCTACGTTCTTTCTAACGAGTCAAAAAGTTGTTGTGGGGTATGCACGGCATCCATACTCGGTAGAGCTCTTCTTTGGAGCATATCCCATGCGTGCTCAATTGGGTTGAGGTCTGGCGATTGAGCAGGCCACGGCAGAACGTTGATGCGAGCGTCGGCAAAAGCGCGTGTTACGACTCTAGCCGTGTGTGGACGTGCATTGTCGTGCATTAGTCGAAACGAATCATCCAACCGGCTTCACAGAGAGATGATCACGTTTGAAACAATCCTCTCTGCATAAATCTGAGCATTGAGATTGCCCCTGATCCAAATGAGATCGGGTCTTCCACCGATCCAAATACCGGCCCAAACCATTATTGTTCCCCCTCCATATGAATGAACTTCCTGACAAAATTTCAAACGTTCTTGACGTCCAGAGGTCCTCCAAACTCGAGTACGTCTTGTATGCGGCCTCATACCGAAACGAGATTCATCGGAAAAGCAAACACAACGGCAGTCTTCTTCCTCCCAATTTCTGTGTTCGCGAGCCCATTGTAAACGGGCCCTACGATTGCAGGGTGCTACAGGCAGAACTCTCAGCGGCCTTCGGGAACGCAGACTCACTTCACGTAAACGATTTCGGATGGTTTAGTCGCTTATCAGCAAGCCTAAAGAGCTGTGGAGCCTCGTAGCCAACATCATGGCGGTCATAGTACGATTCCGTCGGGCAATATTTTGGATGTACCGGTCCTGTCTGCGAGTGGTGATGCGAGATCGTCCTCTTTGTCGCTCGGCCACGCTGCCCGTGATACGATAGCGTGTCCAGATACGGCTTATGACGCGGTGTGTAGTGCCAAGAGCGACAGCCATAGTACGTTGCCTGGAACCAGCTTGCAACATTCCGACGGCTCTCATGATCTCTTCTCGCGTCAAATGATATCGTCGCTCCTTATCGATGCAATTTTTTTCAGTTCCGATGCAGAAATTGTAATGGTTTTGTAAAAACGCCATTACACACTTTTATAGGAATCCTGATTGACAGTGCATTTTCTATTTTTAACCAAAATTTAAAGAAAATTCTTTATTCAAATAGTGAAAATCACTAAAAAGAGTCAATAACGATCCAAAAAAATTAAAATAATAATCCTCAATTGCGGCAATACTCTAAAACGTACTTGATCCCTACACACTTTTGATGAGTGTAGTATCGTCGTATTCAGTAGTAATTAATTCCAAATCGATAGGATATCGATAGGATTCGGTGCTGGTTAGCTGACCAAATCCTATCTCTGGTATATCCTGAGGATGCTTCGTTGAGAGGCGAAACACGTGTCGATTGGAGGTGTTTGGAGTCTGAGCGGAAAATAGCTAAAGATTTTGGGAATTTATCACATGAAACATGAGTCTATACAGTATTCAGTAGTGTTTTCTGAGTAATAAAAACGGTGTTGTCACTCTCACTTGGCGGAGAAGGGAGCTATGACGTCACAAAGATTGCGATTCTTGGTGTAAATATTGTCAAATAACTCAATAACTACTTCACCTATTAGGACGATTGAGGTGTCATATCAAAGGTATTGAAATGCCTAACAAAAAACGTCAGTGAACATAAGTATAGGTTCAATATTTAAAAAGCTATTTGAATAAAAAACAATATTTGAACTGTTAATTTTTTATAGTTTAAATAACGCGGTAAAAAGGCTAATTACATTAAAAAAAGTCCAAATGAAAAATATTGTTTCGTTTTTTCATCTGAATTTTTAAAATTAAATAATAAATAACGACAGTTTTAAACGAACGCGGCGCATTGCTATGGCGCGGGCGCTCGTTTTCTAGACACGGTCGGCCGAGTCAGTCGAGCCAACACGCGACAGTTTCTTGCAAACCGAGTTACATAAACTTTTAAACTTTCGCGTTGTTTTATAAACTATATAAAAAACGGAAAACTAAGCGATTATCATTTATTTTGGCTTGACGTTTCCGCTGGTTGCATCGGCCGTGGTCCGAGCAAACTGTCACAGCATGCTTACGGAGCGAAGCAGTACAAGCTAGATTTTTTATCATCTACTCCCGACATTCGTAAATAACTATTATAACGCCTCCTACACAGTGCACTCACAGTGTCCTCACATTTAACCGGATGTGAAAAACGAGGCTTTGTTACTAGAAACACTGGATTCTACCGTTGATAAATTGTATCCGTTTTCCGATCGAAATTTTTGCACTTCTTGGTTTCCATTATTTCACGCACGACGTAGGTTGTCTGCTCACTTCTGGATGTCTGTACTTCTTTTTACACCACCTCATCCGTTAGTCCATCTAACTTCCGTTCCTTGTCATTATCACCTGTCGAGCTCCTGCTCCAAATGGTCAAGCTCACACAAATCGTACGCTCTGTTTTTTAGTGACGTTACAACTATATCGCTTATCACAGATCCACAAGTCTTAACGTGCCTTTGTGTCTTATCCTAAGTCAATATGCATTTCCCATTTACTTTCTTGCGAAGTACATTGCGTGCGATGATGAAATGTGTGGAAACTGTGAGTGCGGTGTGTAGGAGGCGTAGTTAAAATTATTTACGAATATCGGAGGTAGATGATAAGAAATTTGCTTCAGACATGGAGTGAAGCTTACTGCAACAGTTTATTCGAAACGACGGGCAGTACAACTCGGCCGAAACGTTACGACAAAATAAAAGGTAATTGCGTTAATTTTTAGTTTTTTTGATATTCTATAACTTATAACACAACTGCATACAAGAAGAAGAAAGTATGGCAAGACTACTTTGATATTAAAAATAGCTGTGGCACGAAAGATTTGGTGAAAGAGAGATATAAGCTGCAGAAAGCAGAAACGAAAGCATTAGCGAAAGAGAAGCGTGAAAAATGTAGGGCGTTAGACGAAAACAAGATATCGGATAACTTCGAGGAAAACTACAAATTATTTTGGAAGAAATACGTAAGTTCCGAAGTGGTTCTGCTCTTTGCAAAATGAATAAAGCGCGTTCGAAAGAACATCATCTGATAACAGACAAAAAAGATGTTTTGCAGTGATGGTCGGAGTGACCATTATAGAATACTGTATGAGAGTAGCGACTCTGTCTATGACACTGAAGGCGATCCTAATGAATCGTCACACACGGACAGGGACTGGAGAAAGCCATTAGGATGAAAGAGATTGAGAAAGCGGCAAGAAATCCGAAATGTGGAAAGACTGCAGGAAAATATGGAGTAACTGGTGAGATGATCATGAACGGTGGGTCTACGGTCTGAGATACCTTTGTAAACTGTGCAATCTTTGCTGGCAGCAAGGAGTGGTTCCGAAAGACTGGCGCACCGCAGTCATAATATCGTTCTGTAAAACGAAAGGTTCTCATCTAGACTGTGCATGCTATACAGTCATCATCAGCTTGGTCAGGTTAGCAAGTAAAATCTATACCAACGTACTGACCAAACGTATGAAAGGCATTTCCGAAAGATATTCGTCGTAGGCACGAAGGAATCTAGAAAAAGCGTTTGTTAGAATAGTGAGAAAGAAATTATGTAGTCTTCTGCCTGAATATGGTGTGAGAGGCTCCTCACTGCGGGCTGTGCGGTCATTATATCGTCGCCACAGAGTCTGTATAAGAGTAGATGGTGACATGTCACCCTGGGTCGAAGTCTGTTTAAGCGTTACACAGAGCTGCGTGATGTCGCCCTGGCTATTCGTACTGTATTCGGACGGTTGCCTCCATACACGGAAAGGTAGTATGAGTGATATGAGATGTGATGGCATAGTGGTAAACTATCTGTTATATGCTGACGATACTGTGCTTATAGCAACATCAGAAGCAGAATAGCAGACACACTCACGTGCATAAAAGAAAAATATGAAGTGAAATAACTAAATATGAATGTGACTAAAACTAAGGCTCTGGTGTTTGAAAGAGAAGATGTACAGCCTAAGTGCGAGATATGTGTAAATGGAAAATGTCCAGAACAAGTGAATGAAATGGTATATCTAAGGAGTTCGTTTTCTAAAGATGGAGCGCATTTTCTAGAGATGGAAGACATGAGTCGTATGTGGAGAGGGGTAATAGCTGACAATAAACTGTGCTTTGGCCACATTAATAGACAGTGTGAATATATTACCTAACTGAGCCAAAATGGCCACCCACAATGTGGTGTTGGTGCCAACTTTATAGTACGATAACGAGGCCTGGATATGCCCGAAATCAGACAAAAGTAAGGTAAATGTAATGGAAATGCGATCTCTCAGAAATATGTGGGGTGTCACGCTTGCGGACAGGATAAATAATGAAGAGATACGCAGTATGACAGGGTTGCACGACAGTGTTATTGTGAAAATGAAGAAAGAAATGCTTAGATGGTTCGGGCACTTAGAAAGAATGAGTGATGAAAGACTGATGAAGAAAATATACACATCGAATGTGAGTGGTAGCAGAAGCCAAGGAAAATCAAAGCTGACTTACGGAGATCAAATAACCAGAGTGTTAGCTGGCGGAAATGTTAAAAGCATTCGTAGACCTAGACGAAAATGTGTGAGAAAGTGATGGGATTTTAGGAGGCTAAAGAAATATGTAAAGACCGTGAAACTTGGTGCTCCGCTATATATCTGATTACCCAGTTAGGGATATAGCGTAAAGATACGTATGTTTGTCATAATACAACGCGAAAGATTAAAAGTTTATGTAACTCAGTTGGTAAGAAACTGTCGCGTATTGGCTCGGCTCTGACTAGGCCGACCGTGTCTTGCGAACGTCCGTTCGTTTGTTTAAAACTGTCGTAGTTTGTTTATTTATTATCCGATTTTAAAAATTCTAAATGTACATTACAAATGAAAAAGAAACAAAATCTTTTGTTTGAACCAAAAGTGGTTAGTGCCATTAAAAATAATGCATTTTTACCACGTTATTTAAACTATAAAAAATTAACACTTTCAATTTTTGTTTTTTATTCAAATAACTTTTTAAATATTGAACCTACACTTATGATTCTGGACCGTTTTTTGTTAAGCCTTTTAATACCTTTTGTATGACTCCTCTGTCGTCCAAATAGGTTAAGTAATTATTGAGTTATTTGACAAAAATTTAACCGAGAATCGCAATATCTGTGACGTCATAGCTCCCCCCTCCACCAATTAAGAAAGTGACAACACTGTTTTTATTAATGAGGAAATACTACTGAATACGATGATACCAGTTGTCGGTATAATACTGCTCAGTCCCACGAAAATCGTTACTTGACGATTTTATTAATGTTAGCCTCCCTATAAAATGTATGCAGTTAATGCAGTTATATGGGGACGCTTTTAAATTGTCCACGATAACATCATGCCGTGAACGTTGACAAAATGTCTTTTTACAAGGGCTGCTATTTATGTATCCGGAACTGGCCAGTTACTGAACAATATTAAAAAAGTAATTATAACATTTAAAAATAGAACTCTTTGGCTGAAGAATACAATTTGTTTCATGTAGCTGTCATTTGTTTATCCTTTGTGGCGTCATTTTGAAAATTGCGAGTCTTTATCACCATGGATTTAAGTCGTGAAAATTTCGTACTATGATTTATTACGATTTTCAGCGAGGGCTAACTCAAAAACAGTGCATCGATCAACTCACTTCGACTTTTGGGGACGAAGCACCATCGAAAACTACTGTGTATCACTGGTTTAGTGAGTTTAATCGTGGGCGGTCTGTGCTCACGGACGAAGTTAAAGAAGGTCGCCCTAAATCGGTTGTTGTACCTCAAAATATTGATGCTGTGCGGGAACTAATAATGCAAGATCGTCATGTTATATATCGCGAGATAGAGGCGTCTCTGGGCATAAGTATGACGAGTATATATAAATTATTACACGAACATTTAGCTGTAAAAAAAATTTGTTCACGTTGGATTCCGCACAACTTGAGAATTGACCAAAAACGGGCTCGTGTCGATTGGTGTGAAAAAATGTTACAAAAGTACAATCAGGGTGCGTCAAAAGCTGTCTATAATATCTATACAGGTGATGAATCTTGGATATACGCGTATGATCCTGAAACTAAACAACAATCTACGGTTTGGGTGTTCCAAGACGAGCTGAACCCAACAAAAGTCATTCATTCAAAAAGCACTTTGAAGCAAATGGTCGCTTGTTTTTTTTGTATATATGTACATGTAGCTACAGTGCCACTAGAGGATTGTAAAACGGTTAATTCTGAATGGTACACGACCATTTGTTTGCCAGAAGTCTTTGAAGAAATAAGAAGGAACAACTGACAACGCAGAATCCTTCTTCATCATGACAATGCTAGCTGCCACACATCGGCCGAAACAACTCGGTATTTGGAAGATCAAAAGATCGAATTAACGGGTCATCCGCTGTACAGCCCCAACTTGGCCCCCAACGACTTCTATTTATTCCCAACCGTGAAGAATAAATTACGTGATCAACATTTTTCGAGCCGCGAAGAGGCTGTTGATGCGTTCAAAATGCACGTTTTGGAGATACCTCAATCCGAATGGAAAAAGTGCTACG
The DNA here is from genome assembly GCA_907165235.1 of Zeuzera pyrina. Classification (NCBI taxonomy): domain Eukaryota; kingdom Metazoa; phylum Arthropoda; class Insecta; order Lepidoptera; family Cossidae; genus Zeuzera; species Zeuzera pyrina. Next base: position 11,027,743 of record OU015639.1, on the reverse strand, counting down.
AAAATTGGTTCCAACGCATGCAAAAGTGCATCAATCATCATGGTGAATATTTTGAAAAGCAATAAAACTATAATAAATGCTATATGTTTGTTTCACTTTGTTATTCCGGATACATAAATAGCAGCCCTCGTACGCCACATAAAAGGGAACGATTTTGCTTAACTATTGTACATTGTACCCTATTTTGTTGTGAAGTGCGAAAGAGACAAAACGACGTAGTAAACTGCAGAGTAAGTAAGATATTAATCCAAGATATTATGTAGTTATTGTTCTTAGGTCTCAGGCGCAAGAATTTGAAGCTGTTCACTAATTGTGACCCCAAACAAACCTAGAAACAAACACTCAACCAAGCATTCAACAAACACTATGGCCCATAGTGTTTGTTGAGTGCCGTAGTCTATGGCTGTCATGAGTGATATACAAGGTGTATGTGAAAACGGGACAGTTACTTTAATGGATGAAGGGACATAACTTCAGCATGTAGTTGCAAAAAGAACTATCGAAAAAACGTATCCGTTTAAGAATTGTGACCATTAAAATTTTCAAGTGTTATCGCCACCATTTCTCGTAAAAGTGGCTGGAACGTGTAAACTTACAGATTTGAAATTGCACATATCGTTTTACTTTGTAATAATTTCATCCGTTATTGGAATAAAGCATTAAAACTAACTTCAAAAATAATGTATATGTCCCTTATCAATGTTTACAAACCGCTACGATCACGAACTCTCATTGAAAAATACGTTATTTCCGCATACATAGGAATATCAACATTACCGTTATATGAATAAAGGAGATTTCTGTCGATTAGTGAAATTAAATTAAACGCTCATGAACTACTTGTCGTATTACGGGGAAGCACAAATGAAGTAGATTGTGTTTTGACCTGTATCATTTTTTTTATTGCATAATAATACTTTATTGACGCGTAGTCAACGTAAATTCTCGGTTTACTGTAGCAAAACGTGTGCCGTTTTTATATACAGCCTGTATATGTAATATGCTATACATGTAAAATATAATAATATTCATATTATTCAATTCTTTAACATTCTCTCCTCTTTTTTTTGGTTTCTTTTGTTAAATAAATGATTACCACATAGTCTCCTCATTTTTGTAACCTGCTCAAACGCTGTAACCGCAAATAGCCAAAAATATAAAAAAAAATCTTGTATTTGAGTACCTTTATTGCTCCGAGCACATGAGCTACCGTTTCTTTTTTTTAATACCGCATAATTATATAATATTAAAAATTTTGCAATTAGTTTTCATACAGATTTTGGTTTATTGATCTCATGCAAATTTGGTACAGATTTTTAGAGTTTTTACTACAGATTTTTTGATTCCGCATTTGGCAACATTCTTGACCGCATCCGCAGGTACAGCAGTGCGATTCTCTAACACGCTATCGCTAAAACTGATGTAAACACGACTTCACTGCCGTGCGATTCTCTAAAGCGAATTAGTCGAATTCACTTCTGAATCCGCGGTGAGATTGTCAACTGTGGATTGGTATTCTCTAAAGTCGACAGAGATACTAGCGCCGCCTCGACGAGTGCGGCAGCGAGTCATACCATCGTTAATGAATTTTTTGACGTTTCGCTAAATATGACAATCTAAAATAAAAATAAAAAGTTTTATTTAACGTAATTATTTCAGAGAAGTTAAAATACACTAATAAGAAATATCGACTGAGATGTTTACTCTTATAGCAATCCCCGATAAACTCGTATCTAAGATCACTTCACTTCGCTCCTAGAATGTTTGGTTTAGAGAATTCCATTTGAAGGTCAAGTGAGTTCGAATGCGAAGTGGTGAATTGTCGAGCGAGTCTCGCTTGGGTGATTAGAGTTTTTACAGAATTGCATGGCAGATACAGCTTTAGCCTCAGACCTCCGAAGCAAATAATCATATTGGACAAAGCCATACGAGTTGCCACACTTATCACCTTGTGTCAAACAAATTTTCGTGTCTCCGTCTATATTCTAGGTTCCCAAACTTATTTTGTCTACTGAGTCGAGAGCTCATGCAGTCGTTGTCTAAGATGCCTCCTAGCTAAATGAAATTACAAATCACCCCCCAGGCCTCTACACAACGCCCCCATTTTTTTTCTGGGTCTCTTACCGCCCCCCTTTAGGCCTGCAGCGCCCACAGGGGGGCGTTATCGCCCACTTTGGGAATGGGTTATCTATAACAATAGACGCTATTTACTCATGTTATTACCTATTATTAAGTTATCATCTCTGAAATCAAGGTAGCACCGTGAAGATTTATGTACGTTAATGTGTATTCTCTAAAATTTTTAACTTTCCTAGTTGTATTTTTTAAAATGTAAAGTAGTGGAAAAGTTGTGTTACCTAATGTCTCACTGAGACAAATTTAATGTTATATAACATAGTTTATGAGAAACTTGATATAAAAAAATGGGCAGACGGACGCGTGAGCTCATAATCTTATTCTTTATTATATATTTATTATACTTTGTTTACTATAGTACTCACAAATATAAAAATGAGTAGGTTGTGTTCAGCTGTGTATTGCTTTCCTTTGAGCCTTCCCTAATCACGTACATTAAGTAGTACAAGTCTAGAACCTCTCACCAACAAATAACGGTCACGGTGTCAAAGCAAAAGGTCTATCATTTATGATTTTTGGTATCAATTATGACTTTTGGTCCGAGGCTGAAGCTTTCACCACAGTGAACTTGGATCTAAGTTTCTCAATGTATCGACTCATGCTCTCAACATCTTTGACGAATTGATTCTACAAGGAACACAAATTGAGCAGTAGGTACTTACTTAGTTTCTTTTTTGTTTCCAGAAAATTCATACTTCTACACCGAAAGTTATTCAAGATTCCAAGCTTCGTGACGCAGCTCACAGTGCTCCGAAGAAAAAATTTGTCATTATAACAACAAAGGACAAAAAACATGAGAGTTCAGCAAATGAAAATCTCAATAAAAAGGAAGATGGATATGATCACTGGGCTATGGCTTGTGTCGCGGATCTACGAAAAATGGAACGAACTCAACAAATATATGCAAAAAAAGCGATTGCAGAAATTTTAATGGAAGGTCAATTAGGATTATTGCACCGTGATTCTGTTAAAATAAATGAACCTCAATTTTTTTCCCAATACGACAAGTCTCCTTCACTACAGCATAGTTCAACGCTATCACCTTCATATATCACCCCTTCTTCAGTACGATGTAATAGTCCATCGCCATCGCCAACTTATATCAAGCAGACTTCAGTGAATATCACTGCAAAATCATCGCCATCGTCGGGAGATTAGACTGTATCGACACCCAATGTGAATAACATTGTAATTCATTTTGACATAGATTTTCAGCAAAACTATTTTGTTTTTCTTAAAGCTTATGATTTATATTTTACTGCTGGATGCATACTACATAACACCCGTTTAAATTACTCTTTCAAATAGTTTAAATGTCATACATGCAAAACCTCTTCCGGTTAAAATTAAAAAAACTTTAAAATATAATATAACAATAACAACAACATATCTTCACGCTGTATCCCCAACGGCGTAGTCAGAGAGGACGGAGCGCCAGGAGTTGCGGTCCTTACACACCACTTTTGCTTCCTCAAATCTCATCATTCTCTTCACACATTTTCGCCTAGGTATGCGAGTGCTTTCGACATTTCCGTCAGCTAACACTCTAGCTATTTGATCTTCATAAGTCAGCCATGGTCTTCCTTGGCTTCTTTTACCACTCACTTTCGCTCTGTAGATTTTCTTCGTCAGTCTTTCATCACTCATTCTCTCCAAGTGCCCGAACCATCTAAGCATTCCTTTCTTCATTTTTACAATAACACTGTTGTGCAACACTGTCATATAAAAAATAATATTGCAGAAATAATTGAGAAACTATTTATAAGGTGAATATTACCGCAATATTACTACCGAAGTGACACCAACCGCGTTCATTGAACGCGTTCGGGTTGGTGTCGTATATATCACTGATATAATAGCTGTATGACATACAGCTGATTTACGAGACAAAAGTCTGATGCTTGCAGGTTATTTAGTTCTTACCCTTAACTTCTGAAATCCTATATTGTTCGTTTTATTATACCGCCAGGCCGCAGTCGAGTCTTCGAAGCTGCGATTGTTGCGGTTTAAAAAAAATTACAATTCAATAGGTAACTACTAGTACTATTATTATTTTTAACATGCAAATCCTTACAAAACTTTTCATTAGCTAGCTTTTCACTGTAATTAAATATCACATCCATAAACCTTATCGATTTTTTAAGTTTTTGTGAGTATTAGGCATCGACCTTTGTAGTAGGTAGGTTAGAATAAAATGAAGAATAAAAAATTATAATACAATTTAAAAAGTTTTACATGAAATTAGGATTGGGTAATCGTTAAAATTGTCTAAGACAAGATGGACGAAAACTGCAGCATCGAAATTTGAGAATTATGAAAATAAATATTATAAATCTTGACTGGTTTTACAATGTTATATTGTAAAATTAAGTTATATACATACATAGATTCATGCTATATCCCCAAAGCGGTAGTGGCGAAGGACGAAGCGTCAGGTATCGCGGTTCTGACGTACGTTTTTCACCTCCTCAAATCTTACCATTCTTTATACACACTTGCCTAGTTTTGGGAGTGTTTTTACATTTCATTAAGTTCTACATTAATTAGAAAATTAAATACAACATTATATTGTAAAACTAAACCCATCGATCTCTTTTAAATAAACTACGAGTTCATCTTTTTCTTCTTTGATAGATAAAGTTGCAGTAGAGTTCATAGAAACTTTGACAATAGAGATACGGCCATAATTTGGTGGTGTCAACATCTCTGCCTTAAGAATTGTTGGAGGAACTTCGTAAAATTTTTACTATCTAAATTATTTACTTTTTTCCATCTAGTACCTACATTTGAATTGCCTTCCTCATACTTTCCTCCTCCCAGCGCTTACTTTGCTAATCCTTCCTTTATAATTTCCGACCACATTATATTAAGATTTCACCCTAAAAATAAATAAACAATATTTCAAGATACAACCGTTTACCTAAAAAAAAGATTGAGAGCATATGAGAAATACTTAAATATTTGTTACAAGTATCCCGAAGAAACCTATTTAATTACTTTTCTTATTCTTTTGAGGTTATAAAACTGACTTTAATGTTAGCTGACAGTAATGTCAAAAGCACCCACATACCTTGGCCAAAATGCGCAAGGAGAATGATGAAACATTTGAGTAGGCAAAAGGACCGCGATGCTTGGCACTCCATCCTCCCTGAATACCCCGTTAACGCCAATGATGCGTACAAAATGTGTTCCAATTGGAAACTTCCAGTCCGAAGACTAAACATAAATTGGAAAAAATGTTCTTTTATATAGCAGCGCCATCTATAACAAAAGTTGAATACTAAAACGATATAGAACAATGAGCAACATACATCAACTAAATGTTTTTAGTTTCCGAGTCTTTCTGGACAGATGTTACTAGCAGTCTGTTGATTACAGATTTAGTGACTCTCCGCCACAATCACACGTCACAATAAAAATGCCAATTGTAGCATTACCTTTCAGCTATTTAGTAGCGCGAATATTTCAATTGAACATCCATATTATTACTAATTATTACGAGTTATCTAAAAATTAACTTTAATGTCGATACACAAGTATTTATTTTCATAGAACACAGAAAAAGTAATAGAGTTAAGATGAATAGAGCAGCGGGGCTATTCACAAACGTAGGAAACTCAACTTTCCGTATCCGACAGGACACTTCGATGATTTTGTCTAAACCCTATTCACAAACCCGAAACCTTTCCGAAACGAAATGATTTGACAGTTAATTTCGGGACGAAACCTTCGGATGCTTCCGAAGACTTTTTAGTGTCGATAACGTTTCCGAGACAACTAATGTATATTTTTGGCAAACAATTATTGTCGATTACTAGCAGTTACCACCAGTTTAGATTGCGTTTAAATTATAAGGAAAGGATAACGCTAATAATTTGTCGGTTCTCATATATTTATATAGTGTATAATCAATGACGTCTGTCGTCAAAAATCTTAACAAATTGCGTGCGCGTATGTAATCTACATACTTTTAGACAAATTTCGTGCCCTTCTTAAATACGTGCCTAAGGATTAATTTGCCTTATATTTTTATAACATATTTTATTAGCTACGCAATCCATAGCTAAATGTTCCTTGAGGTATTTGAGGTATTTTTAGAAACATAACAACAATTAAAAATAAAAACGCTATTGTATTTTCTATTGTATTTATTATTAATTTTATAATTTTTACTAGACGACATCATAATTAATTTGAATTTGTTGAACGCACAGACCATAAGCACAGACTGTTAGTTTCGTATTTATAAAGCCGGTTTAGTTCTTCGAATGTAAGTAAAATATTTACAAAAACGGTTTAATCTTAAAAAAATACTAAGTAATTTCTGTTTTATAATTATTATTTATGATATATTACCGAATACATTGTGATTGTCAAAATGTGATACGTTTGACCACACTAATATTTTCTACCAAAACGAAAACGATTTCTACCATTTTGTAACATGGTTCATAAATGCATTTTCTTTCGGATTCGTAAAGTCCTTTCCGATGCGATTCCGATAGAGTTTGTGAATAGCATTTTCCAATCCGTCGGATTGAATTTATACTTTCCAACGATCGGCCCTTTCCGCCACAGAAAGTTTTCGAAGCGTTGTGAATAAGGGGGCAGAACGGTGTCGTTTTAAATAGATATCCGCCTCTTATTTTAAATACTAATAGAGTTAGGGCGTCCCCCGATAGCGACGTACACAGGTTTGTCCCAGCTGGTGTGAGCAGAGTGCAGTCCGTCGTTGGGGACCGCCACCGAACACGCTGTGCATTTCGCGGCGGGTAGAAAGAGTAGCGCAGAATAGCTGCGTGAAATGTGAGAGGTGGGATTGAAGAGAAGATGAATGAAGTGATTGATATTATGAAAGAGAGAAGATTCAATGTGTTATGTTTAAGTGCAACCAAGCGAAATGGCATTGAACTTGCCGACTTGCCCGGAGGGGGTGTCGCTTTGTGGTCAGGGATACCACAAGAAAAAGGGAATGTCAAGGGGTAGGCGTCTTACTGTCCTCTCGTTGGATTGATCGTGTTACTGAGTATAACCGTGTAAACCCGAGACTACTCTGAGTGCATCTCAAGACAGGGTTGACGAGAAATTTTATTTTGGTGGTGTATGCCCCAGTGTCCTCAATTGGTCTGGGCGAGCTAGAGTAGTTTTGGGAGAATATTAGGGAAATTCTAGAGACAGTTGAAGAGAATGAAAGAATTGTTGTGTGTGGAGACATGAATGGATGGGTCTGGACAGATGGAACGGGATTTGAGTCTGTTCTAAACATAAAAGTCTAAAATGTGGAAAGGCTGCGGAAAATGATGAGATTAATACTGAAATCTCATCATGAAATTACTACTACTAAGTATGGTGGTCCTAGGATCTGTGATACATTCTATAAACTGTGCATCTTTGCTGGCAGAAGAGAGAGGTTCCGGAAGACTGGCGTACCGCAATCATATAGTGCATCTCTATAAAAGAAAAGGTTCCCATTTGGACTGCGCGGGCCATCAGCTTGGTCAGCTTAGCATGTAAAGTCTATACCAATGTATTGAATGAACGTATGAAAGGCATTTCTGAAAGATAGTGGGAGGCACAATGTGGTTTTAGGAACGGTAGGGGTTGTACGGATCAAATTTTTTCCCTCTGCGGTATCGTGGGGAAGTTTCTGACCATAGGTCGGAAAGTTTTCTGCGCTTTCATGGATCTTGAGAAAACATTCGATAGAGTAGTACGAAAGAAATTGTGGAATCTTCTGCCTTAATATGGCGTAGAGGGTCCTTCACTGCAGGCTGTGAGGTCATTATATCCAGGCCACAGAGTCTGTGTAAAGACAGATGTTTTTTTTTGTATGCTGCTTCCCCTGGCGTGCTCAAAGTCAGGACCTTTTGTCAGTCAGTATATTTCTTATTTTCTTTCTTATCAGCTCTTAGGGTATCTTACTCCTTCAATTCCTGTCCTTTCCTACTTCTATTTCATTTTTTTTATCTTTTCTCTTATTACATGTTATTCTATTTATTTATTTAGATTTCTTTAACTTATTACTTTCCTATTTTTATATATCTATTTCCAGTCCTCTTACAATTTGTTTTTTCTAACTATTCCTTATTTTCTATTATCCTTATAATGTACAATTTTCTTAGTAGCCTATTATGGCAGTATTTCTTTGAACACTTTCACTTAATATTTTCAATTATATGTCTTTAACTAAACTCTAATATCACATTATTCTGTATTACATATTTTTATGCCTTACATTGTTTTTAACCCGCGAGCACTCGCGCTACGAGCATTTTGCTCACAGTAAATTTAAAACGCCATTTTGTCAAAATTATTCGTACGTACATCGTTCATTTGGTAGCTGAGTTTTGTTCCGTCCCCCACCCCTGTATGCACTTCTCGCCAGTGTGCGCGAGTCACTCGGACGAGGTGTTTTGTTGCGCCGTGTACCATCAGGCGGTGTTTTGCTCATCGCGCGGGTATCGACGTAAGTACTTTCTTTCCCTCATGACTATTTTTTTTCATCTTAGCGACAGTTTTACTGCTACTTTTATGCAATATTATGATTTTACATTACTGAAATAGTAATCTATTATGTATTTCTATTATAGATGGATCGTGATCGAAGGGATGAACGCATTTTGGCATGGTTGATGGAGGATGATTTGGAAGGCATTGAGGACCCGTCTTTTAGAGCCGATAATATTGAAAGCGATCGAGGCAGTGAACACAGTCATCATTCCACTAACACCGAACAATCGTGATCGGAAGTAGAAGGTGAGGTTTCTTCAATTTCACCGGGCAATCAGCTGTGTTACGTAGGCAAAGATGGGTGTACAAAATGGAACTATAATCCACTTTGTTCCAATGTGAGGACAAGAGCTCACAACATTGTCGAAAAACAACCAGGGGTAAAACCAGTGGCTAAAAATGCTAACACTATAATGGATTGTTTTCTCCTGTTTGTGAGTGAAGAAATGCTGACTGATATAGTTCGCTTTACAAATATCCACATCAGGAAAATCAAGGACCAATTCTCAAGAGAGAGAGATTGCAAAGAGATGGATATTGTAGAACTAAAAGCCTTTATTAGTATTTTGTACATGGCTGGTATAAAAAATATGAATCACTTAAATTTGAAAGAGATGTGGGACAAAGATGGCACGGCATCTGATATTTTGAGAGCTGCTATGAGTCGCAATAGGTTCCTTTTATTGATGAGAGCTATAAGGTTCGATGACATAAACTCCCGCTCCGAAAGGTCAAAGTATGACAATATTGCTCGAATTCGTGAATTATTCGAATCTTTTATCGCAAAGTGTCGAGCCTATTACCAAGTAGGAGAGAACGTGACTATAGATGAAATGCTGGAATCGTTCCGAGGACGATGCAAATTCCGCATGTATATAGCAAACAAACCAGCTAAGTATGGTATAAAAGTATATGCTTTGTGTGATTCAAAGAATTTTTATACAAGTAACTTAGAAATTTACCCGGGAAAGCAACCGAACGGTCCACACAAATATGATAATACTGCATCTGCAGTTGTAAAACGTTTATCACACGATATTCTGAATACAGGCAGAAATATTACGGCTGACAATTATTTTACATCGATTCCATTAGCCGATGAATTATTAGCTGCACGGACTACTATCGTTGGTAAAAGGGAAATTCCACCATTTTTTCTTGACATCAAACAAAGACCAAAACCTAGTATTATCTTTGGTTTTCACAAGAGCAAGGTTCTGATGTCTTACGTACCAAACAAAAAGAATAAAAAAAATGTTCTTATGATAAGTACACTTCATAACGACGACCGAATCGATCCAAATACTGGAACTACCGCGAAACCAGAAATTATCACCTTTTATAATAAAACGAAAGGAGGTGTTGATGTTGTGGATCGACTAAAAAAAGAGTATTCTGTGGCAAGAGTAGCATGTAGATGGCCGCTAAGATTATTTTTCACGATCCTAAACATAGCCGGAATCAACAGTCAAATCATTTACAAAGAAAATACCGGTATAATCATCACGCGTAGAGACTACTTGAAACAACTAGCTCTTCAACTAACACAGCCACATATCCAAAGAAGAAGCACCTTCCAAAATATTTCATATCCTCTTTAGCAAGTGATGAAACGTTTTGTACCAGAATCTGAGTTACCAGAAGAAGAAAAACCAAATGGAATCTGCGCGGTTTGCCCAAGACGCAAAAATCGCAAGACGAAAAAGAGCTGCATTTACTGCCAAAAATGTTTATGTACCGAGCATAGTCGTACACTATGTGATATGTGTATGCTCGCGTATATGACGAAGATTAGTTATTCATATTTAGTTAAGTTTTTTTTTGAAAAGTTTTTTTTTTTGTTTAATTTTTTCCGTAAGACTGCCTTAGAAGACTGGCAAATTAGTTCCTATGATTGTTAATTAAAATAAAAAAAGATAAATATTGTTAACTTTTTAAATATATATTTTCTAGAATAAATAATGTGTATTTTATTTAATAAAATATTTTTTTAATAATATTTCTTGGTAAAACTTGCATTTCATGACATTCATAAACGTGAGCAAAATGCTCTACACGCGAGTGCCCGTGTAATTTCTTGAGGCGCGAGTGCTGGCGGGTTAACTATACATTGATCTTAAGCTACTATTTAAATCTTATATCACAGTCCATTTTAATCTAACAACCCTACCGTTCCTAAAACCACCTTGTGCCTCCCACAAATATCTTTCAGAAATACGACAGACATGCCGACCGGACCGAGCCGTAGATATAGTATGCAAGTATGCAAAGCGGGTAGGGTCACTAGTGTATAAAATATCACCAGCGAAAGAAATAGTGATTATCTATAATCTAGGTTCCCAAACTTATTTTGTCTACTGAGTCGAGAGCTCATGCAGTCGTTGTCTAAGATGCCTCCTAGCTAAATGAAATTACAAATCACCCCCCAGGCCTCTACACAACGCCCCTATTTTTTTTCTGGGTCTCTTACCGCCCCCCTTTAGGCCTGCAGCGCCCACATGGTGGGCGTTATCGCCCACTTTGGGAATGGGTGATCTATAACAATAGACGCTATTTACTCATGTTATTACCTATTATTAAGTTACCATCTCTGAAATCAAGGTAGCACCATGAAGATTTATGTACGTATATGTGTATTCTCTAAAATTTTTAACTTTCCTAGTTGTATTTTTTAAAATGTAAAGTAGTGGAAAAGTTGTGTTACCAAATGTCTCACTGAGACAAATTTAATGTCATATAACATAGTTTATGAGAAACTTGATATAAAAAAATGGGCAGACGGACGCGTGAGCTCATAATCTTATGAGGATTCCATTTTCCTTTTCAGATACAGAATCTTAAACAGGCTTTGTTTCATAAAATATTACTCTACTTCCGATGTCGTCTTGTGGGTCGCCATTCTTAACTCGATAATTGCTAACCCTCAATAACTCTATAATTCCAAACCCTTGGTCAGTCAAATTGCTAATTGTTATGTGGACGAGTCTTTAAAGCCGATTTTGATTACCAGAGTCACATAAAGGCACACAACAGGGAATGATTCATCGACTCACACAGTCGCAGTCCCCAGATACGACAAAGAAGATCATCATCAGCATTTGCTAATTCTCTTTCGGGTTGAACTTTCAGTATCAGAAAATTAAAACCTCATTGACTTTTACTACAATTTTAAATGTACTTATTTTATTACAATTCATTCCTATATGATAAATTTTTTTGTAATAAAACTCTGATAAAAATTATTGTATTAAAAGGCTTTTTAACCTTTGCTTCCTAAAATACTATTCTACTTCCGATATCGTCTTTCAACTTTGTAACTGTTAACCCTCAATAACTCTGCAGTTGCTAACCTTTGCTCTGCCATTGCTAATTGCTAGCTGTCTTTAACGAGTCGAATCGAGAGTTTAAACCAAGTCTGGTTACACGAGTCACATGAGGGCACACAACAGAGACTGATTCAATAACAATTCGTACAGTGGCAGTCGCCGGATACGACGAAGAGCGTCATCGTCATCATTTGCTAACCCTCAATCCGAGTTCAACTTTCACTATCAGAGAAATAAATCCTTATTGACTGTTATTATAATTTTAATTTATGTTTTTACAACTTGTTCCTTTCTGATTAAACTTCCTGTAATAAAATTCAAATCAAACTTTGGCCTTTAGTTTTATCACCTATTGTGATCTCATATAGAAGTGAAAATGAAGAAGAAATGAAAGTGATCGTAATAAAGCCAATAACTTAGTAATTGTCATGCGATTAAATTGATTTTAAAAACCGGCCAAGACCATATTTGGTAAGCTAATATGCGCGAGGTTGCGCGTCTGTTCAATTAAGTTTATTTTGTTGTAATAAAGCTATAATGTAATCTTGCTTGCTTCTGATTAAGAGTTGTATCTAATATTCTCGTTAACTATATTTGTTACAATGTTCTTGAACATTTCTATTATTTCTTTATTTTATTTTATTTGATACACAATACAGTTACAAGAACTTACATGCTACATTTACATTCTGTTTCTAGGCCTTTGACATTCTTGTGACCAAATTTTGTGTATACATCGTGCATTAAACATGTGGTTACCGGTTACAGCAAACAATGACAAACATACACAGTGGACAGCACACAAAACTCACAGACTGAATTAAAATAACTAAATTACATCAAAGAGAAAAATGAAGAAGACAATTCAAATACAATCTAAACAGCGCCTGACACTGGCTCTAAACGCACCTAGTTTCTGATCAAATATATCTAAATTATTGTTATATTAATAATATTAAAAGTAACTAACTAAAGTTTACGTGCATTCAAGAACTTTTTCAAAATCTTTGCAGTGATGGTTTAAATATGAAAGGGGAGGCAACGTAACGGCTTTAAAAGTGCAATACCTCGCGACCGAAGCAGAATCAGAATTTTTAAATTAAATAAATAAATATTGTATAAATATAGACAAAAACATCCCACTTGATGGTGTAAATAAAAAAAAAAATTAAATGGCTACCTACACTATCAAAGGGTTACCAAATAGGAAACCGAAATATCTTGATAAAATTATAAATAGTTGAGATTTCGTGGTTGTTGTTGGGAGTACGAAATATTAGATATTGAAATGATGCCTTACCTTTTATTTTGAAATCAACAAATTTTTACTTTCAACATATAGAGACAATATTATTCACTATTTAAACATTTGCTAGATCAATCAACGTAAGTACCTATCGTATGTACATTTATATTATTTTCCAAAATACAATTTCATTATGTAAATACATAATGAAATTTGCATTAATTATTTACTGCAACAGTTATTTCACATTTGATTTGTACAACTTTAGTTTTTTTACTTATTGTCTTAGACAGAAGATCAAATATTTCTTGAATAGATATAGGGATACAGCGCGAACAGTAATCGGTATACCTAAAGGATACAACTATGTCATCCACCAAGTTACATTTAATGAAACATGTGTTTGCGTAATGATAATTCTCGGAAGATTTAAATTTAATCGGCAGTCGAGGGATGATATCATGTACAATAATATCGGGAGAATACAGCCAAATCTGGCAACCCTAATTATCGTCGTATGGGAGGAGCGAGATTCTAAAAATTTATTTACCGAGACACATCATTGTTACATCTTAATCGGTATATAAAAAAGAGCATAGAAGGCTCTTATTTATATACCGAGACGGACAGATGAACGCAAAGACAAATCGAGGTTAAAAATTCCTAAACATTTTCGTTTTTTACTACAGAATCCAAAATGTAATCTTTCACATATTAAGTAAGTGTTCTCGATAAACGTGGTCTTTACCATGGAAAATCAAACATAGCTATTATGTTATTACTAGGTACTGTTTGCAGATGACTTCAAAAAGTTAGTTTTTGAAGTCGATAAATGAGGCAACTTTCATTCCCATGACGATGTTCTATTTTATCGAAGTCTGATTATAATTTAATTAATTATTATTTACATATTAATCATTATGAAAACAGTGGTTAACGCATAAATTCCCTGGTTACTGGAATAATTAGACGTTTACTTCAGTGTCAGTGCGCAGAGTGACTGTGCTGTCGCTTTCGAAGGCCCGTCTTCACAAACCGACTCCGTCAATATTAACTTCAGTTAAGAATAACCATGGGTAACTCGGTGAGCACCGATCCAGCATTTTGCAATAGACAAAGTTAGACAAAATGAAATATAAACGAACGAAACTTAATAATTTCGATTTAATTTTTAGAAATCCATGCATATCTTCACGCTGGGTCCCTAACAGGGTAGTTAGAAAGGATTTAATTTTTTTATATTACAAAATAAAAATATTTGATCAAGTCTAAATATTCGACTTGAACACATATAATGTCTATACTATACTAGCTGTAACCCGCGACTTCGTCCGCGTGAATTTACTTACGATAAAAATATTGCTATAATAAATCTTATTGTAGAGATTATATACACTACATAGCATAGTCACGTTATTGTCAATGTGAAAAAACACTCCGTTTGTATTTGCTGGTGAAACTTCTGTGGTTTATTGTTAAAGAAATAGAGATGTCGAGCGAAAACTTTCTAAGAATCTTTGTGACTTTTCATCTACACACATTTACAATTTTTTTCACTAAATATACGTATGTACTCGTATTTAAGATCAAAATAGTTATTATTAAAAAAGCTATTTACGTCATCGGTATGGTGATATAATATAAAGAAAAATGTAATTTTGCTTTTCCGTTTAGTTCCCTTTCCCGAACGTGTCTTAAAATTATTTACTCGTTTTCAATCCGTATCTGCAACTAACAGAATCTAAAACCGATTGTCTAACTGATAATCTTGGTTAGAATACATAATGTTTATAAAATAAACAAAAGCTGAAGAGCTCGTCTCGTTTGTTGAAACATAAACGTAGTGAATTGTTAGTAAACTGTTCTTTATATAACATTACAGCCGTCAATGTCTATAACTGACATTCATCGTCTAGGTGCATATTATATCGCAATTAGATCATCATGGACAATCTGCTCGTATAAAAGCTCAAACAAACAAAGATTTAAAAAATATTTATGTTATTGTTCTGAAATGTCCCAAAGGCTTAAACTGTCAAACCTTTTTTAAACACTTCCCATTTACCCGTTCTTTGACACAGTTTTTAAAATGTAGACTTGTATAATGCACAAAATATACTGTATTGTATCAACTTCGCGCATTTCCTTAGGCGATCAACAGCATTGGCGATCACACCTTTGATTAATAATATATATTTATTCTTTAATATTCTATTGCTATCAATTTTTTATTTTCGAATTTACCAATACCGTTCACTCTTGTAAAGAGATAAAATAGGGATGTATCATAAGCACAATATTTTTTAATTTGTACACTGCATCACCTTACATATATACAACTGAATTTCACCCGTTCGACGAAAAGACTCTCTTTCACTACACTTTTCTTGGATACAATGTTCTTTTAATAGAGATTTTGGAAATTTGCATTTTAATCGCTCTGCACCCATGTGATAAATATAGAGTAATGCTATACACATTTATTTATTTATTTCATAGTTGCGTACATGTATTTTACAGTAACAAATGTTATGGTACAGTATGTAAACAATAAGTACAATACATAAACCCCGTTGGGGCTCTGCAATATTTATTATATGACAAGGATGAGCGTTTTTAATAAATTTCACGTATCGTCTTTATTATGAATGTAAAAAAAACAAACCAAGTATAAAAGTACTTGCACACGTCGGACGTTCGCACATAAATTTATTAGCAGTTTCTTAATTTCTAAATAATAATCATACAAACTCACACATTTCTATAAATATTTATTTTGGAATCAAAAAAGCCTGAGATATCTAATTGAATTACTCTTTTAAAAATATCTGCAATATAAAGATACGGCTTTGCTGCTATTATAAAATACTGTGGATAGATGTCTCTGCTGTGTCCGTTTCTGTTATTATATTATATACACATTTATGTTAAACCACTCTACAGACCCGACTCGGCTTAAGACTCTCAGCTTTTTGGACGCCCGTCGGATCATTCTATTTTAATTTACTTATGTATGTATATTTTTACATTGATTATTTACCTTTAATTTTTAAAAATTTTCAGCTTTTACGCACTAACCTAAATATCTACTTCTCGAATAAAAAATAACCTACATTTTTCTTTGCAAAATCGTCCACCTTTCACTGAAAGTCTCATCGAAATGTGTTCGGTGGCCTCGAAGATCACCCGGACAAATAAACAGACAGACGGAATCTTAAAAACGCGTGCTTGGGTCTAGGATCGTGCCAAAAATCACGTAAACTTTAGAAAAAGCCTTTATTCCAAAATCAAAGACAGACAATTAATTTTATTTAATATATAATGTTTATATTATGCATGCATAGAATTACAAAAATTAAATATACGAACGCACAGAAAATTTCTATAAATATTTAATTTGCTAAAATAGCTCAAAATTCCTAAAATTTAATCACATTTTAAAAAATATCTCCAATGTAAAGATACAATTTCGTTGCTGTTTTAAATTATCATGGATAGATGTCTCTGCTATGTTCAACAGATAAAGCACTACAAGTTAAACGCACTTTACAGGCGCCGCTCAGCTAAAGCTCATTTTAGATCTCAGTTTCCAGCCGATCACGTCATGACGTATTTTATTGTGGAAGTCTGACTTAAAGAGACTCAACCGCGAAAATCATTTTTTATACATATAGATTTTTGCATGTATATTTATAGATTTACCTCTAAATTCTTGAGTTTTTCAATTTACGCAGAACCCTAAGCTCAATTACTCAATAAAAAGTAATTTAGATTATTCTCAGAAAATTCACTATCTTTAAGTGAAAACTTCGCTAAAATCTGTTCAGCCATTTTGGAGATTGGCTTGAACAAACAAACAAACAGACAAAATTTTTAAAGACGCTTGTTAGGGACTTGGTTAAGTGCAGTAAGTCATATAAGCTTAACAAAAAGCCTTTACTTTGAAATCACAGACAGTCACTTCAATTTTATTTATATGTTATAGTAAATATGTATTTCTTTAATTTTTATCTGATAGTATATATTATAATGTATAATAATCTTTACCTTGTCTAATATTGTGTTAAGCTTCTGTTTAATTTGTCACTTACTGTTTTACTTAACGATTACATCTGTTTATTCTCTTTGTCATTCTAAAATCTGTATTATTATCCTCTTATTAATGTACCTTTATTTTAAATTATTCTGTAATACATTTTATATTTGACATAAATATGTTTATTTTTTATAGTTTTATACCAAAATTCTATACTTTAAAATAACTTCGTATTCTCTTGATATTAAATAAATTCGTATAATACTCTTCGTTTAGTACTTTAGTACTTTTAGTTTAATACTTTTTTTTAAATAAATTTTTAAATTGTGAAGGGAGAATAAAAAAAGAGGGAGACGAGAAAGGACTCGAGAATGGAGTGTAAAAGAAAAGTAAATTGTATTTGTAACAATATATATTACTTATTTAATTTGTGGTAAAATGAGTAAACTTTTTCTAACCAGAGCGTTGACTATAAGTTAATGTCACTACGATTATCGTGAACTTTAAGGAGAACGGATACCTTTTAAAAAAAATAGGGTACCCATCTCTAGAAGAACCTTTTCTGGATGTTCCTGGTTTTAAGGTAATACAAGCCAATGAGAAATGATATGTTGACGCTATAAAGATACCTAGGAGACCCAGCATATCGTTTCAATGGTAGCACGTTAAACCGGGTAAGAACGCCACACGCAGCTACACAACCAGGTTTTCAAAAGGGAAATAAGGCCCGTGGCGTACAGCAGCACCATCAACTACTTCTTCAACAAACAATCATTAGTAATAATATTAATTAGATTTATTTTTATAAAAGCTTAGATATACAATTTCTGAAATACATAATTACATATCTAAATTTCTTTTAAATTCTTTATTTATTGCCGCTACACGACTAGATTTATCGTGCCATATTTTTTTCACAAATTATAATGTCAATTTCTTGAGATCTCTTAAAATTTTATTATAATTTTCATATAAACTTTGATTGAGGCTTATTCTCCTACATAGTAGGTACTTGCAGAGAAAGAAAGAAAAAGAAAAATTCAACTTTAGTTAAGAGTTCAATCACTTAATTTGCCTACTCTTCTCTTGTTAATAATTCTCTTATTAATATTTTAAAATTGGAACTAATATGAAACATGTTTTTGAGGTTAAAATATTTATTAATACGCCTGTAGGTTACTTCGTCGCATATGGTTCTGAGAAAAGTGGTTGTAGCACAACAGACTGACAGTTGATATACGCATATGTTACGTTTCGTTATTAACGTTTCGCTTCATCTTTTAAGGCTAAAAACAAAAAAAAATGGTCCTTTTTTTAAAGACAGTGTATGTCTGTTTCCTCAGAACTTCAAACTGAAGTTATAAAACAATCTATATGTGAAAATGCAGATTTTACAACGTAATCTCATTTATACGTAGAGAGACTAAAAAAAGACAATACTTAAACAAAGAAAGTTACAATTAAAGAATGTAAAGAAACTAGTTAGTAACATAAAGATCTAAGTACATATTTTGGTCTCAGGTACGTCGGTTAAAAGTACTCTTTGTGTGAGTATATTTTATCTCTATTGATATATAACATAATGTTATAAATGTGTGTATAATATACATGAATATGAGAGCTAATGATCTTACAGTGTTGGGCAATTTATTAAATAATCTAAATTATTTACCTAATTGATGTGTTTTATAAACATCCATCATAACGAATATATTTGTAAATGTAAATATATGTATGTGAGTGTAAACATATAACTGAAGTAATAAAGAAGTCGATTCACACAAAAAAAAATAAAAAATGAAAAATAGATTTAATCTGAGATTCTGTAGCCAAGTTCCAGATTTAGTAATTACCAATCTCCTTTTTCTAGGTGATTTAACCAAAGTTTAACTGCATTCTCTAACTAGTTGGTTGTCATTGTCCACTTCTCTATAATATGCGGTCAAAGACCCAGATCTTCACCTTGCTCTTGGACATGGTTTGGCAAATGTTAGTGTTGTAACTATAAACCAATTTTTTATATTTATATTTAAGTTTTCTGAATGGGTTTAAATATAAGTAATAGATTTAAAATGAATGACACATGCGTAAATTCTCTTCACGTTTTAACCCTAACGGTGTGGACAGAAAGAACGGGACCGGCAATAACTTAGATAACGACAAAAAAGTACATAACCAAAGAGCATATACAATATATACAGCAGTAGTACAGCAGAAGTGATAATTTAAATAACGGTTCTTTCATTTGCTTTTACGTACTTAAATTCTGAATTTATAAATTATTTTAATTTTAGTTGTAGTAATAGACTACGAGGCCTAATTTCGACTTGTTTAAGCTTATAGAGTTACTTTATGTATATACTTGGGTATGCTATCGACAAAATTATCGACTACTCACATCACTAAATAACGTGCGAAAGAGAACCTAAGCACCACTCTTCGTCCCACTCGCCAACTCTACTCGAGATAACTTCACCTTAGTAAGTTAGTAAGTTAACCGATTGCCCGCGCACCGCATGTGTGGCGAGCCTTATAGTTTGACGTTTACTGACCTCTTTACTATAACCTATTTATTAGCGCGTAAACAAAAAAACTCTTTTCTTTTTTAATTGTGAAAGTGGTCTCCGACATCAACGCGGATACGAAGTGCCGAGATTTAAGGTAATCTTTCTTTTCTTTTACACGAGAAGAACATTTTTCATTGATATCTCCTCGGTTTTTCTGATTTTGTTATTTTACAAATACTTCGAGAAAGACTTTACAATTACCTTATTGATACCGCATACTGAAGCGAACAAGCTTTCTAGGTTTCTCACTGTCGTTTTTTCGTAGATTATTATTCGTACTATAGGCTCAGTTTAGTTGTACCATTGCCGCTGTTCTATCGTGATCGTGATATCCTTATTTTTTTTTATCAAAGCTTGCAAAATGCAATCATGTATTTTTTTGTTACTTCATTTCTACTAACTATTATTCTTTTGATACTGTGTTTTTATACAAAACTAGCTAAAAATGTGCCTTTAAATTAAAACACGGACTTTCTTAATCGCCGCTATGACAATGAATCTTTAAGTGATCAGAAGATAATTGAACGAACCACAATAACAATCTGTGACATCAGTATGACGTCACAATGCATGAAGTACTTACTATATTATAAAACTTTGAACAAGTTCAAATGTAAGGCAGTCGCACGTCACGTTTTTGACCTGCATTTTTAAACTTTATGCAAATGGAAAATCGAACTAAAAATGATACGAATCGCAGAGGTTCAATGCGTTTTCTGAGAACAGTAGGACAAAAAAATAATTCATCACCAATTTGATGTTTTAAATTTGATAATTCAAAAATGTATCAATTCGATATTTTATATTCTTCGAAAGTTTGAAATTTTTGTCTCACAAAATGTACAGTAATAGTGTCTTAGCAAGATTAATTAGACTCATATTTACTAACCATATTAGCTGTAGCTTATTGCTTTTTTATTCTTCATAACTTATTAAAGAGATTAAAACTTGATTTTGTAAGATCAGATCTATTAGCACTGTACTACGAATGCTTTCATTGATGCCCACTTCCCTGTACTTTTTAATTCTTCCAATATAATTAAAATATGTACGCATTATTATTCATAAAATTTAAAAAATCTTGTTCTGAGATTCTCTAAGAACTGTACTAGTTTTGTATGTTAAGTGCACAATAACAGTGCACAGTATAAAAGTTAAGTGCACAGTATAGAAGCACAAACTAGTGTCTGTACTAACACTGTCCTTGAGTGACACAATGACTAACGCTCACGTATTTAGACCTTTACAAAAGGGTGTCCTGTTAGACGCACTTTCACTTCGCGACCGGCCTGATAAGACACCCCGTAAGGAAGCATATACCATATGCGTGTATATAAGAATCCATACATGAATACAAAAGCATTCTGTGTTAACAAGGTCAGAGATATTAAACTTTCGGTTTTGGAGCGATTCGACGAGTTCGAAGTTGTTGACAATGTTTTTATAGACGCTTTCATTTACTTTGACCATCTTTTTACTGTTTGGTTATCATTATTAATCAAACAGCAAATATTATTATTTTATAATTACATACTGCAATACATGGCGCTCCGTCCTGACGTCGCCGTTAAGGAGACAGGGTGAGGACATGTAATGTATGTATATTTACAGTATTATTATTATTATTATATCTAACTTCTGACTTTTTTTTGTCAAAGCGCCATTAGACAATGGCCTAATTTGAAAAATGATACCACAGTTATACACAGTAGTCCAAAGATGTTTTTTTTAAATGTTACGACATCCATTTCGCTTCCAAATGTATGTATATATGTTGGGGATACACAAAATATCAAAGTGTAAAAAATCAAAGGTCTTAGTAGTACGTATTTAGGCATAAGTATAAATGGCATAATATAATAGCAGATCACTTGTTCGTCACCTGTATAGCCCATCTATAAAACTTCTCACAATAAGTCTTACATTTACTTAGGTAAGAAGAGCACCTGACACATTCTACATTTTTTTTTCTCTCCCAGATCAGCACGCGAGTTACTAATATGTTTCCTCATATTATGCATTAAACTGGGGCACGTTTCTCTGCATTCCATCGACTACCTACCGTAGATTTACGACCAGACTGTCAATTAAAACGCATTTATGTATCAAACTAACATCTATAATATAGATGTTCTTAAAAAGCTTAAACAACACAGACCACATAGTACCACATTAACACACATTAAAGAATTTTCTTATAGATTTTAATCATATTGTCGTACAGTTAATTTGTCAATAATATTTTTCAAAGCATTGTTGGCATACTGACATCACAAATTATCATATTAATTTCCATATGATTTTATCAGCAATAGCACATCAGTAGGATATTAAATCTTCGACGGCATAGTTTATATATTATCAATCTTGAACCACTGTGCACATAATATAAACTTTGGAATTATTTAAAAACTGAAAAATTGTAAATCCCAACTACGGAACTAAGACAGAATATTGAGGAGACATCATTTATTTAAGATATTTAAGACGTAACGCTTCTCAGCAATATTTTTTTATTAGTCTACATAACAAATGAATAGGTAATGATTTCAATATTTTCAAACGCGATTCTGGATTGGGATATTCGTAATCGATTTTTGCGGAAGCGAACGAGAGTATCGATTTTTCATATCTGATGCTATTCGTTTATGTTTGAAGATTAACAGTCACTCCACACGCACAAGTCTGAATTAACTTTAATTTGGACCTACTAAAAATTAAACTTTAAACGTAGAATATTAGATCGACAGTCATCATTATTCCAATACTCGACATAGGCTGTTCACAATGCATGTCACTGATCCCGATCCCGGCTTTTCTCCACTTAATGTCTGCTACACATAGAGCGTCGCTCCATTTCTCTGGAGGACACTACACTATGTTATTCAACGCGAGCTCTACTTTAGAACTAGTCTGTGTGATCAGCTCAAAATTCAGATTACCTCTGACCTCAGAGCTATCTATTTTGATTAATCTACTTCAAAACTTTTCTTCTCCCGATTTCTTTTCCCTGTTTTTCATAAGATATTATTACATAAGCTATTTTACTAAAAACTGAGAATATTGATGAATACGAATATTTGTTACATTCTTACGATTTTGATACTTTCTATTCTGAAGACTGTAAATACGTTTAAAGCTACTATTTAACTCAGAAGAGTTAAATAGTAGCTTTAAACGTATTTAATGATCAATGTCGTTGTTTTCTATCAGTCAAGACAAGACGAGCACGCCCACAAAAGTTAAGACAAAATTTTGTTCATTCATTGCTTGAGACTTTCCATAAAGATTTACATGCACAATACGCGTGTCCATTGTTTGAAAAACACTTAAAAGTAATTACTAACATAACGTTAAAAGAAAGGTTGGACGAACCCTCGCGAAAATCTCTACATGAGAACATACTTTATTCCCTTAAGATAAGAACTGTAAAATTTAGAATTTACAAAAGAAAATTTTCATGAAAATTGTATATACCTTTAATATAAGCATTTAAACAAAGTGTTTCTATAACGAACATATTTAACTGAACGTCGAATTAGACATCGACTAAGGCAAATTAAGACGTATCGCACGAGTTCGTCTCTATTTGTTATTTATTTATTCATGTTGATGTTTGGTGTTTTATCTCTGATGCACAGATTAATTACTAGTGTGAAACTGAGATTAAGAAATGTTACTAGATAAGGCTATTTAATTAGTAAGTCAGTAGTTTAGGTTTTAAGTCGATACTCTTGTGCTGATATTTGAACTGGTCAGATCTATTGCTAGGACATAACTGGACAGATGTAAACCAGAACTCAGAAACGGCAAAAGATTCCTAGATTTTCTTAATAAATTATCACTTGGTCAGTATGGCTTATGTTTTTTTTAATAAACCTACATTCAATTTTGTTGTTAATTGTTTTAAAAATAAATGTTGCTTATTATGTTGCGATCAATTCGAACTTTACACCATAAGCAATTCCACATTTTTTTAATTCTTGTGTAATGAACATATTAGTTATACAGGTTTGCTACACAAAAGAAATTAGGTTTATTACACAAGAAAATAAATTATTGGTCTTTTTCACAAATAAATCCACAATGGCATTTCCAGTTTCTCAAATGAGCTTGGTACACGACATGTCAAGTAACGATAAAAACTTTACAGTCAGTCATAATGTTACTAATCGTGAGATTCGGGTTTTGCACACCGGTTTTATCTGAGGGCTTGTAAAAGTCCGACGAAAGGAAAAAAACCTTAGTCTTTTGTGCCGATAAGCAACAGTCGTGTAACACTTTTATTTTCGTTTGATTCAAATAGAAACCAAATTACTTTCACTGATTTCGTTGTCTGGTAGAGTATAATTTAAAGACACTTACTTCTTAAAGTAATGCGTATAGGGTCTAAAAACAAGAATTAAGTTATTCGAAATCATTGCAATCGAAATAAAACACAGGAAGTTCTGCGTTTGTTTCACTTTCATAATTAAATACCTCATTGTTTACCTTATACGACAGTGTTTTTGTAACAATGAAGAAAGGAATGCTTAGATGGCTCGGGCACATCGGAGGCGATGGCAGAGAGGCAATGAGTGATGAGCCTTACAAAGAAAATCTGCAGAGTGAAAGCGAGTGGTAGCAGAAGCTAAGGAAGACCAAGGCTGACTTACGAAGATCAAATAGCCAAAGTGTTAGATGACGGAAATGTTAAAAGCACTTGCATACCTAGGCGAAAACGTATGAGGAGGATGATGAGATTTGAGGACGCGAAAAAAGTACAAAAGGAACGCGACGCTTGACGCTCCGTCCTCTCCAGAATTACCCCGTTAGGAATATGGCGTGAAAATATGTACGTATGTATGAACATTTATTCTATGTAGTAGGAAACTAACATTTATTTTTTATCAATTTGCATCAATTAAAAATTGATTGCAATCTTGTGATTCCTCAAAAATAGGTAAAAATATCATCAAAATGAGTATTTTGGTCATAGACAGCTTTTAGACTGGGAATGTACATAATGTTCATTAACTTAATTAAACATTGGCCCGTCGACGTCATTTACATACCAAGCTAATTCCACCCGGGTTCCATTCCCGGTCAGGCCAATTTAGGAAACGAACTTTTGTAAATTAACCTATAATTTAAATGCTAGTGGGAGCTCCCCCGATTCTTGGTATGATACTCATAGTATAGCAAGCCTAGCGCTTAGTTTGGGGTCTTGCAATTTGTCTAATTGTCTGGAGTATAACATACATACATATCTTCACGCTGTATCCCTAACGGGGTAGTCAAAGAGGATGGAGCGCTAAGCTTCGCGGTCCTTACATACTTCTTTCGCCTCTTCGAATTTCATCATTCTCTTCAAACATTTTCACCGGGTACTTTTGATATCTCCGTCGGCTAACACTCTGGCTATTTGATATTCATTAGTCAGCCTTGGTCTCTCTTGGCTTCTGCTACCGCTCACTTTCGCTCTGTAGATTTTCATTGTCAATCTTTCATAACTCATTCTTTCCATGTGTCCGAACCATCTACAGGAATTCCTTTCTTTGTATTTACAATAACACTGTCGTGGAATCCTATCTCATACTGCGTATCTCTTCGGTGCTTATTCTGTCCACAAGGTTGACACCGCACCCTTGTGGACACGTCTGGAGTATTATTATTAATTCCAGTATTCCCATTGTAAAAACGTATTTGATTAATGTTCACGATAATTCTAAAAAGTCAAATTGATATTCAGCTTCAGTCATTGGAAGTTATACAATTAGGCCCCGAACTAATTAATAAAACAATTGCCTTTGAGTTGGAATATTATTGGAAAGCTACTTTTCCGGTACCTACACATTATGTTGTTAGAGTTTTTTTGTCGTCTATAGTAAACAAGCTTAAACAGCTTTGTCGGGAAAAAAATATTATTCACCATTACTTTTGATTGATACAGCATACTGTAGAGTCCAAAATTTCGTCGAAGATTCAAACTTAGTCTGACAATGTGACTCAGTACCTATTTGCACATTCACTGGCCTTTGAAAATAAAATATAATGAACTGTATTGTTCGCTACTTTTATCGTACCATAATATATAACGTGCCATAATATAGAAGGAAAGAAAGAAAAAAGTTTGTTTTCTGAAATGATGATACATTTAAGCTTCAAAATTACCTCCTAAATTTACACGATTTTATTTGTGAACTTCCTGTGAGACTTCGTTAATAAAGCCATGAAGATCTCAACCTACATCTGTACGTTATTATTTAAAAGTTATTAAAATTAATTTACCGCAAGCAACAGAATTTTTAAACAAAATAAGGCAATAAAAATTCATTTTAAATTGTTTTAAAATGAATTCTTGCTTATAAACCGGACTGAGACTGAGAGATATGTAAATTTTTTTATGCACTTTCTCTATTAATAATACGACTGATAATTCGTACGATTCGAAACTATCCACAATTACAATACCTCCCCTCCCCCCTTTCAGCCATAGGACGTCCACTGCTGGACATAGGCCTCCCCTAAAGATCTCCAATAAGACCGATTGGTAGCGGCTTGCATCCAGCGCGATCCTGCGGTCCTAATGAGGTCGTCCGTCCACCTTATGGGTGGACGTCCTACGCTGCGCTTGCCGGTACGTGGTCTCCACTCGAGAACCTTCCCACCCCATCGGTCATCAGTCCTCCGCGCTATGTGCCCTGCCCATTGCCACTTCAACCTGCCAATGCGATGGGCTATGTCGGTAACCTTGGTTCTTCTATGGATCTCCTCATTTCTGATTCGATCTCGCAGAGAAACTCCGAGCATAGCCCTCTCCATAGCTCGTTGGGCTACTTTAAGGTTACTAATAAGGCCCATGTGAGAGACCACGTTTCTGTGCCACACACACACTGGTCGAAAACTTTCGACTTGAGGCACTGAGGTATGTCGGACAAGAAGACGTTACGCAATTTTCCGAACGCTGCCCAGCCGAGTTGGATTCGGCGATTGGCCTCTTTCTTGAAGTCGGACCTACCTAACTGGACTACTTGTCCTAGGTAGACGTACGAGTCAACGACTTCAAGAACCGAGTTTCCAACTGAAATAGGGGTGGGTACAACATGGGAATTACACATGACCTTTGTCTTGTCCATGTTCATTTTAAGACCTACCTGTTGAGAGACTCGATTTAGGCCTTTGAGCATCGTACCATCGACTTTGCCATGACCACGATATCGTCGGCAAACCGAAGGTGAGTGAGATATTCGCCATTGATGTTGATGCCGAATCCTTTGAATTCCAGGAGCTTAAAGGCGTTCTCCAGAGTAGCAGTAAACAGTTTCGGAGATATTACATCTCCCTGTCTTACGCCTCTCTTCAAAGGGATCGCCTTGGAGCTCTCTTCCTGTACTCGGACCGACATAGTGGCGTTATTATACAAACACTTCAACACTTCGATATACCGATAGTCAATACGGCATCGTTGAAGAGACTCAAGCACAGCCCATGTCTCGACCGAATCAAAGGCTTTCTCATAGTCCACAAACGCTAAGCAAAGTGGCAGGTTATACTCCTGGGTCTTCTGTATAACCTGCCGCAGCGTATGTATGTGGTCCATGGTACTAAAGCCTTTTCGGAAACCGGCTTGTTCGAAAGGCTGGAAGTCATCATCAAGCCTGCATTCGAGGCGATTCGTAATGACTCTTGAAAACAACTTATAAACATGGTTCAGAGGCGAGATGGGTCTGTAATTCTTCAATAAGGTGTTGTCACCTTTTTTAAAGAATAGCACCACCACGCCTCTGTTCCATGCTTCTGGCGTTATGCCCTCGAGGACGACGGTGTTGAAAAGCTTCTGAAGGACTTTAAGTACCGGTTTACCACCCGCTTTCAGAAGCTCTGAAGGGATTCCGTCGTCACCCGGCGCCTTGTTGTTCTTAAGTTTGTTCAGGGCCATTCTAATCTCGTACAGGCTGATGTCCGGGATGTCTTCGGTGAAGTGTCGGGTCAGCTTGGCTCTTGGGTCTTTAGCCGCGCTGTTTACAGGCTTTGCTACCGAGGCGTATAGCCGTCCGTAGAACCTTTCGATCTCCTCCAATACCTCTGCCTTGGTCGACGTTCTACTGCCATCTTCTCTCTTCAGCTTTGTCAACTGGCTTTTCCCAATAGACAAATGCCTCGCGAACACTTTGGAGCCTTTGTTCCGCTCTATCGTCTCTTCAATATGTTTAGTACCTATTAAAGAGACGAATGTCGCACCGCACTGATTTAGAAATCTGTCTATTGAGCCGCCTGTATGACTTTGCATCATCGGAAGACTGCAGTCTTAGCGAGCGTCGTTCGGCCATGAGATTTAGAGTATGATCGGAAAATTTCTGAGGTCTATCTGAACGGCGTCGTTATTTGAAAATATATAAAATGTAATAAAAATATTGTAATAATCTTCGACATTTTAGCAACAGTTTTGCCATCTCATATTTTTCAGTTATATATAAAATACATATAAAATCTGTATTCAAAAGAAAGCCTCAAAATTAGAAATACATGCATCTACTCCATAAATAGAAGTTATATTTAGTTGCGATATACACTAATATATAGATAATTTTATGATTTAAAACTTGACCATTTTAATTTTTCCAAAAGACCCTTTTTTCATAAGTAAAATCAATAACTACTAGATTACATGAAGATTTTTTCGAATTCTAGTATGAGGTGCTCTATAAGTTTGCCTGCTTGCCTGGGGGAGCGCCTTAACAAATTACGTTAATTAGGACATCGACGAATTATTCAACCAATTTGTGCATCGCTAAAAATTGTAAATATGGTGATTACTCTTTCGTATCGCATTTTCATTATTAAAAGATTTTTGTTATTTTATGTGGCGGCAAATCTTAAAGGCCTAGGCCGTCAAATCTTAAAATACGGCGCTGTCAACATCTAAAAATAATCAAATTAAAATCTTACATACTCCTTGGTAATTGTTTCTGCTTTCTGAAGATCACGCCTGCAGAAAAGAACAGACGTTATAAAAGGCAGGGCCGGTAAGACAGTCAGGTCCACTTCTTTTACGTCTATTTTTTTTAAAGCCCTTCATATCTCTATAGCTGGACTTATATTTATGGGAATTTGAATTTAACGGAACTCAAATCACTAAGTCGCGGACACTTCGTTAAATGAAAATTGTAATCAAGTATTATTCTAAGATAGTGCTAAAAAAACGTTAGATTTAACTATAAGTTTTTAGCTGTTTTTGTTTAGAGCGGGTTTTTGTCTGATCAATGGTACATTCGACTTTCGAAAATACCTTGTCTTTTCAATAAAATATTTATTTATATATATTATTTATATA
Source organism: Zeuzera pyrina (assembly GCA_907165235.1). Lineage (NCBI taxonomy): Eukaryota > Metazoa > Arthropoda > Insecta > Lepidoptera > Cossidae > Zeuzera > Zeuzera pyrina. The sequence continues at coordinate 10,998,606 of OU015639.1, read as the reverse complement.
TATAAAATATACCTACATTTGAAATGATTTTTTGAATGCGATAGTAAATATTAGCACTCTAAATAATTTATATTCTAGAGGTCAATCATCTTCAGTACGCTTTCTTAGTTAGAATGTACAGATTGTTAAATGTTTTCTGAGTACGACTTTCTCTAATAATCCTAATCACACAATGACTAAACAGGAAAGAAATTCTCGTATGTCGGCAATGAAAGTACCTATAACGTGCAATAAAAATAACAGTCCCTACGTATAAATATCATAAAAAGTTAAATAAAAATTTTAACAAATTTCGAATTTTAAACATTCATACATATTTTAAACACATTTTAAATGAAATAAATAATATGTTTTTTTTATTTAATTATGACTAATCATTACTCATTTCATTATCAATTACGTTATATAAACAAACGCATAATCTTCGTAAATCGCCTACGCAAAGTGCTGCGGTAAAAAAACTCATGTACAGTGCATTTGCATAACGTGTGTAACCAGTGACTTACATTTACTTAGACAATGACGCACTTTTGTTGTATATCAAACATTATACATATTTCTGAATTACATAATACAATTACGAATTATGTATTACAATAAATTTATATACATACATATATATTATAATACACATTCACATACACAAATTAAACAATTATGAATGAGCTATTACAATATATTTATACACATATACACATTTTATCTATAATGTGAAAATTTATCAGGTTTGTATTTATGTCAATCATAAACGAAAACATATGTATATATGTATATGCTGGTCATTTAATTAAAAATGTATTATAACGTTGAAGTTTAACAATAACTTTCAAAGACCGCATTTATCCTAGTATTTATGTACATAATATGTATGTATATGGAAAGTCAAGTATTGCAATTGCCAATACCGTCATAAAATCGTCAAATAAATCTTTAAAGAAAAATCTTTAAAGATTTATAATAATTTGTTAACTTTCTGTTAATTTGTCGTTAAACACATCATAATATAATTTTGATGTACAAAACACAATTTAAAGTCGGTTGGTCACGAATTATTTAAATGTGTCACATTTTCCGGAAGTGCGTCTCGTTTTTGAAGGTTAGGTAATTCAGTTGAGTTTCTAAATGTTTCTTTAATAGTTCCACTACAATTATGTTCATATTATTAATCATTTCACTGCTCTTTTACTAATCAATCCACTTTCTGCTCTGATCTGCTTATAGAGCGGACGTTCTAAATGCACGTGTGGAAAATTTCGGTTTTATTCTACTAAGAACACGTTTGGGAAAGTAGTACGCATATACGTAAAAATAAATGCATATTCGTATATCTGGTTTGGAAGCAAGGTTATCGATGTTCACTATTAGATGTGAAATTATGTTCGAGAAGATATTTTTAGTAACCGCAGTCGGAATCCGGTACGAAGAGCGTGTGTATTCAAGTTCAATGTCAATAAAAAAATATTAACATATTTTAATTGTTTTTATTTATTTTTATTGTACACGTCATACACAAAAAAAATTACACAAAATAAAAAGGAACGATAAAAACCTCGAGAGTGACAGTTTCACTGAAGAAAGATAGACACTGTACCATACACACATTAATTAAACATATAATATTAATAGGTAATATTAGTTATTAGTAGGTATGCTAATTAAAAAATATATACATACAATACATATTGTTAAATATTATATTTTCATTTACTGTATTTAATAATATAATACCTTAGCTTTCGCCAAAACATGTAATTAAATATTTCAATCTATATATGCTTCCAAGTAGAAAGTAAAATATAGAATGCGCTAGCTGCTTATTTTCTCGTATACCTACCTTATGTATGTCCATGGCCAAGGATAGTACTTATTTTATAGGTAACTACAAGCCTATTAAAGGCATTCTATAAGCGACGGGCTGGGCGTCACAGGCCATGTAAGAGGCGTCGGCTTATACCAAGTTTGGAGGCCCTTTTGGACACATTAAGAAATGAAAAAGTTAAGAAAAAATCATAATGTATTTTTGTTTAATAGCCTTGTTAATTATTATGGTTAGCTTTGTACCCATTTACTACAATGGGTACAAAGCTATATAATTTATGTTGACATGTGAAAATAATGTATTTTGAAAATCTGTAAAATTTCGGAGATCCATGTGATTTTTTGTGCAAGACAAGACCACGACCATTTTTTTATCGTAGGTAATTTTTTCTCCAATTGTATTTCTACGTTTGAGAATTTTAAGAAGAAAATTGAAGTTGTATGTATACAGCAATAGGATCACCTTTTGTAATTTTGTTCATTTTATAGTTTCTACATAGTTCTTTTCGTAGTTTTATGCTTCTTGGTTTTTAGTTGGTTGGTAAAGAAAATAGTTTTTCATTCCATCTATTCGAAAAACGATGATTGGTTCTTCAATAAAGACGGATAAAAACAGATTTTTCTATTAAAAATTTTAGATTTAGAATGGAGGGCTGAAATTAGTTTGAATAAGGAACACCACTATTGTGCCTTACTGGTTACGCGATCACGGAGATCATACGTAAATATTATTGTACAAAAATTTTACTGGCTGGCGGCGGTAGTCGCGAAAATTTGAAATATAAAATTCCTTTGTAAACCTATCTAACAGCATCTAATCACTCTCTACTCTTATATACTTTTCTCATAGAGGGTAATGAAAAGTAGAATGTTTCATCTAGTAGTCAAGTTATTTTACCTCAGACGACATACATTGAATCCCTCGCTCGCTTCGAATTTAAATTAGTGCCTCGCCGTAAAAATATTATTTTAGTCCCTGTTTTACTCCATTCGTAAATTTTTATTTAACATTTAACAATACACCAAAAGTTCTCCCACACTTTGAACAATGATTCAAAATTATAAGGGACTCAAAAGTTTGCGTAAGCACCTCGATATGCTATACTAAATGCAATAATTTTACCTGTAACGTGGAATTCCGCGTCTATGCACACTTTCGCAGTGAAAGTTATTATTTATTCATCTCGCTTGCCGGCCACGCGCGTGTCGATGACGTACCATGGAATTCATAAACGAAAAAAACGATTTCGACTTTCAACTTAAATCTTCAGTATATATAAGATATATATATATATATATCAGTACCTATAAGAGATTATAAGACTTAGGATTACATTAAAAGTCATGCAAGTAATTAAAACCACACAAAATATGTATATAGCATGTTCAACGCATATTAACGTGCCTACGGTACTGTAGTGATTTGAGGCAAAGGGGAAATAAAATTTTAAAAAATCATTGAAAAATAACATAACGTAACATATCTTCACGCTGTATAATGGGGTAGTCAGAGAGAATGTACTACATGTTCTCAAATCTCGTCATTCACCTTACACACTTCACTTAAGTATGCAAGTGCTTTTGACATTTCCGTTAGGTAACACTGGCTATTTGATTTTGATATTTCAACGTTTCTCTTACTTGCTACCATTCACTTTTGCTTTGTAGTATTAAATATTAAATGTAACAGGAGCACAATGAACACTCAATTCTTCATCACAACTATTATGTACTTGAATATTCGACGGCTTCTCAACAACTGAACTCTTACAAGACCAAAATCAGGCTTCTATGCAGCCCCACTATACGCGGGAAATCCATTCTACCCTCGTTCTTGTTACTAAAATATTACAAAATATCACACGTGTGTACTTTATGTGATTAAAATTAATGTGGAACTAACACTAAATATTCTTCGTCAGTCTTTCATTACTCTTTATTTCTATGTGCCTGAACCACCTAAGCATCCTCATTTTTAAAATAACTCTATCGTGCAAACTTGTTATACCGCATTGTCATAATAATGAAAAACAAATCGGATCATAAATATCCATTATTTAAATTTCTTGTTTCTGTTTTTCAGTAAGTTTGTAGATTATGGAAGAAATTGGTGACATACAGACAGACAGATAGATAGCCAGACATGTAAAAACTATGATTTGGTTGTGAAATCCTTTTTTTTTACGTTGGAGGAGGTAAATCTCATGGATAATTAGATTTACCTCCTCTAACCCGTACGACAACGAATGCCCGACTTCAACAGGAATAGGCCTAGTGACCTACGGAATCCGAACTAAAACCTTCCCTCTTCACCTAACTGTCCTCGGTAACGCAGATCAGCATTTCATCAAGAAAGCGTTTTGTGTCTGCAGGCTTCCATCTCCTTATTCATCATTCTCTTCTTTCTAAGTTCGTTATTTTCCTTCCTCGTCATTATAGAACGGATCATCTTCGCACCCTTTTCCCAGTTCCACCGACTTTCCTGCATTCTGTTTATTAAGTTGTTTGACGTGTCTGGTGAAATCCTCAAATAGACAAATTGACCCTCCTTAACACATCCATAAGGTCACACCATTTCCGATTCGTGGTGAAAAGGAGACTAATGTGCAGTAAAGTCGCATATTAATGCGACTTCTGGCAATCTGAAACAATGCAGGGACTAGACTTTGCATATGGAGTGCATAGGAGGAAGGCACTCTCTAATCGTCGGCGTGTTCAGAATTTGGTCAAATTTTGTAGGCCAAAGAATATATTAAATAACGAGAGTACATAAAATAGGACTTTTTTATGGCGGAGGGATCGAAAGAAAATCGAGGGACATAATTGATAAGTCGAATGTTGAAGTTAGCCATATATAGGTATAATGTCTTAAATTACCTAAAGCCTCCGTAAACTGAAATATAATTCTTATTTATTATTATAATTACTATAATTAGAAGTAACTGTGCAATTTCTAATAACAATAGCACATAGACGTAAAGAGGGTGAACCCTCTGTATAATTCTGATCGCTAATAATAATACAACATTGTTCTCGACGCCGCTAGTTTGCATGAGTGGGTATATAACACGTCGGCATTCCAGATTAGCAATGCATTTTTATGTCATAGCTCTACAAAGCATAAGTTTCGAGATATAAGCCTTAAAAGTTGTACATCTCGTGCCGTTCGATCGTCAACCTTATTACTTCATCATGAGGTCCAATCGTGACAGTATTGTAGTATGATTTTATTCATCCTGTGATACTATCCCTCCAAAGGGAAAATAAATGTTATGTACATATGAAAAAAGCTTCAATTTCATGATAGTCTGATCTTCTAATGCGCAATAAAATGAGACCTGAAGCAGGAGAAGTGCATGTTAACTCAAAATACTGTTATATTTTTATTTTCTGCACAAGTCATCTGCACAGGTCATTGGGTTCAGGCTTAATGTTATAGTGTAGTATATATGTATATATTATTATAATATAAAAATTACCAGTAAATGTAAATATCTAACTTCAATTATTGACATTCTGAAAAAATATGTAGCCATTATTTATAACATATTACGCTCATTAACATGTTCGATACTCACCATTTTTAACAGATGTAGAAAGCATAATTCCAGAGACCATCAATCATACTTTTAACTTTTAGAAAATTAATTACTCTATTTTAACTTTATTTGCAGTATGCACTGATTGATTTTTTGACGCAAATTATATTATGCATATAATTTTGAAATACTCTTAGGCGAATCGAAGAGCGGTCCAACTACGTACAACAAAATTTAACCATCACCCCCACTTCTATGAAAACCCAAAGCCTGAAATTTAAAAATTTCGGAGTATATAAAATCTGGAAAAATATAACGACAGTTTTAGATGTCATAGATTTACAGAAAGAAAATTTAGTTTGTTACATATTTAATTATACATATGCAGAGCGAAAATGAGTGGTAGTAGAAGTCAAGGAAGACCAAGGCTTACTTATGAAGATCAAATAGCCAGAGCGTTATCTGACGGAAATGTCGAAAGCACTCACATACCTAAACGAAAATGTACGAGGAGAATGATGACATTTGAGGAGGCGAATGAAATATGTAAGGGCCGATATGTTTAGTGCTCAATCCTCTCTTACTACCCTATTAGGGATACAACGTAAGGACATGTATGTATGTTTGTATAAATTTAATTACATTGTATTTTATTGCATTTTTCCACAGTTTTACTTATACAAGATAATGAAAATCGTGAATTTAAAAAACCGCATTTCTGTTACCTATGAATTTTATAGCGTTCTATTATTGTAGTAGAACAAGCAAGGGATTTTAATGAAAAATAACCTCATACACCCCGATGTCCCATATTGCCTCAATAGTGCAAAAAAGGAACGCGTTTTCGTTAATGAGAAACCCAGAATCCAAACACTACTTTCACGTTTAATATTGTGAAAAACGCTTTGCGATAAAAAAAATTACATGCTTAGTCAATGAAACTCGTGTTCTTCGAAGAGTTAATATGCGTGCATGTAGTATGAGAATTCTATTGTTATTGGGAACTGGAAACCGCAAGCTGACCAGCACATAACTATTTAATTTTATTTTCACTAACAGCAAGGTATACTTTGAAATCTTGAAATCCAAAGTTCAATTGCGGTATTCATGTTCTTGACGAAGATATAAAATTCTTTCTGGATGAGTCCGACGAATTTCTCATACTTGATTAATTCTACTTAACATTAATACATGCCACTTTTTAAGGATAGATTTTTAGAGTATAAGTACCATTTCATTATTAAATTTTAATAAATTAAAATTATACAATTAAACTCTTGCACCCTTAGAAGACTGAATTAGCTGCATTAAAAGTTTTTCTAATTTCGAAAGTGATGTTTTGGGCCTTATACTTTGGATTTTGACAAAAATATTTGCATATTATTTTAACTATATTATTTTAGAAATCATTAAATCAAATTCAATGACTTCTTTGCTAATACTTTTATTATTTCTTAATCATATATTCAACAGGCTGCATTTTAATTTAAATTAACATAAAAGAAACTACAAACTCAAACTAAAGCAATCGGTAGAAATATCTTTTGTATTCTAATACTTAATGCAAAATAAAAACAGAAGTACAAATTTCGAAACACAAACCGTATTAATTAAAAAAAACGTGTAGTAACTAACGTCCTTGTTACTTAATCTTGTATTTTACGCTACAAAGCTTTATATATGTACCGTGTTGCATCGATTTTATTACGATTTTTAAATCTTGCGAAAATCAACAGCAATTCTACGCATTGTTATTAATGTTTATTGAATTAATAGACTATCTAGTTGAATAGATTCCATGACGGCACGCGACTCTGTCAAGAAAATCTTCTGCGCTTTCGAAAGCGGAACGGATCACGGTCAGCTCAGAATCGGATTCTGTTCGTAATTTAAACGGCTACTGATGTGTGGTAATATTACTAAATACCTGTATGTAATAAATATCCTGTAATTTATTTATTTTGAAACGATATAACAGTCAATTTTAGGATTCGATCCGGCAATTAAAAAAAATCAAAACTTGGCGACGCTTTTTACAATAAATATTATTTACACATTTATACACATGCTACACATATACAACTAGTATTTGTAAAATCAAATAAAATACCAAATATATGAGATAATAATACCGTTAATTCTTTTAAAAATAATACGAAAAACTATTAATAAATAAGGCATGTCACGGATCATAAATTTGTAAACGACAAAAAATTACAAAAAAAAATGCCAATGAATGTAATGACTTATGTAACATATTTTTTAAACGTATTTTTAAATGTAATGAAGATGTACATATGTATGCCCTTAGGGGTGGAACACAGTGAACAGAAATTATGTATTATAACACCGTTAATACCTGTGATTCACATGTTCATTCACATGTTCGATGAACGAAGATGGCAACGTGGAGTTAGAAGTCACCTGTTGCTGGCCCATTGCCAATACAAGTTCTTAATAATAAATCATATCTGACACGGCATTACTTCTAGGTTAGGTAATATACAATCTTTAGAAAACATCTTGAAGTTTAATCAGAAAAGTTCATTTTTAAATTTACTCCTTTAAATTGAAACCAGGACCATTGACTTGGAAGCTATACCTACATGTTATGCATTAACTTCTGCATCAATAAATCACTAAACGAGTTCAATTTTACTCATTAATTTACGTTTTTTAAATTGACATTTATTGGCTCGTTGCGTTGGCATGCTAATGTTAATCGATTATCTTGAGTTCGAGTTTCGGCTAGCTCACTTTAGAATATGAATTTATCTCTGTTGTTTGAATCTGGGTGTTACTGGGTGCTCCCCCAATAATAATACTTAAAATAATATATTGCAATAATTCGTCTTTTTACTCCTTTTTCCTTGATAACTAGTAACTGTTAAGGTAATGCAGAGATAAACAATACTGTAATCTAAAATAGACCTTCTGCAACATCCAAACGTGCGCGCGCTAGCTTACGAAAGCTATGAAAAAATAGTTATTTTTATTTATATTGCGATTAAGTTTTTATTAATAACAAAAAAGTACATACCTACATATCCTAACGTTAATATTTATAAACTTAAAGCAAAACATTGCCTTAAATGATAGGCTTCCTCAAATTTGCCGCTTAGAAAGCTGTCATTGCTTAAGGTGTCCAGGAGACCTGGTTCATAGGCGGAAGAAGCTGCCAGCCCAGCAGTCTTCCGAAGCCTCGACCAGTGTCTTACAAATATCAGAAACCAGTCTATGAGCTTCGGGGCCCCAGGGATCCAAAGTTTCGACTGTAAAGGGGGTAAATATGAAATTCTCATAAAGAGTCCCATACTACCACCGCGCCGCTTCAAGTTCTCGGCTTGCTTACCGCGGCACCTGCTGATTTGGAAGTCGCCGGTACATGGGAAACAGTAAGTATATCGACAAAAGTGTCATCCCATACCAGTGATCTTGCAAGTGTCCAAGGAATGAGCGTCAAAATATCCGGTCTCCTGCCGTCGTTGCCGCAATGCCTACAGGACTTGAGACTGCAGGAACGCTAGCGGCGACAAGAGCCAGCCGAATGACATCATTCAAGGCAGCATGTTGTAACATGCAGCCCGTACTACTTAACCAGAATAAACCGTGGTGACATAGTACATCGACGACATCAACACAGTGGCAACGGTGAGGAAGGTTAGTCCTGGCCACCAGACGAAGGGATACTATGAGAGAAAGTGTGGTATTATCCATTAAGGTTCCTAAGTTTTTTGAAGGTATTACCTGCAACCAGTGTCCTGATTCCTTCTCAGAAACAGTCAAGAGGCGAGAACGATCTTTTTTGGTACTAAAAGAATCTAAAAGTTGTAAATGAACATTTTTGCATAGAAGCTCATTTCAGTGTTTCTGACAAAAGGCCGACATAGGCAGGCCAGTACTCGGACAAACACATAACCAAGCATTTCGAGTATCAGTCAAGCACGACACCTCAACCGAACCTAAGGAAGGGCGAATGACGGATAGGAAAAGGTTTTCTGTGTAGGCTGACGAAAAAAAGCAGGCAGTGACACACTTGAGATTTTGCGTATGCCCAGGCCTCCTCCATAACGGATAGGAAGAGAGGCTTGATTCCAGACCCTGTCATCAACAAAGGAGCAATTTAATGGTTTAGATAATATATTTTTAATAAATTGTCTACAGATATTAAAAGGGTTTGAAATTTAAAAAGCTGAAAACAACGAAAAGCATATGTCAATTTTGGAACCAAAAGACGAAAACTAACAATGAGGAGAACCATGGAGAAATTAATTTTCAAAACTTTATCTGAAGATTAGCTTAATTTTTGTATTTGTCATTGATAAAGCAGCTATCATCTAAAACGGGAGCACCTAGGAGGTAAAGCGATTCTTGTGACAAGACTAGTATTTGGTGCCAGATTGTTAAATTTATTAATTAGTTCATGTATTTAAATAATCAGAACAGAATCGGAAACAAACAGTTCAAATTTTGAAAAATTTAATTCTAAGCCAATATCTTTAAACCTTTGAACGAGGATTTTAAGGACATCTAAAACAGTAATTGCATTACCTCCTATTGTTCCGTTGTCAAGGTACCAAATAGCAAATTTAGAATTTAAATTACAAATGGCAGGATTGATAGCCAAACTAAAGACAGATAAACTGGTCCGAGAAGATCACCTTGTTGACAGTCAACTTCGGAATGTAATAAATTATCTTTACATATCAATTTTGAAGGACTGCTGTAAAATTGCCAGAAGCAGGGTTATATATCTGGAACATGCTGTTTTGTCTGTGTCAACAAAGTGGATCTCTCGACAGAATTAAATTATTTTTTTTTTTGTCTACGTTGAGGAGTACCTCACCTCCATCATGCATCAAGAAAGCGTGCACCCCATGAACTGCCGCTTCGCATCTCATCTTTGAGCCATAACGTACATGCGTAGGACTAATAATTTGAATCGATAGGGAAAATATCGGCAACAAATTTTGGAAGCAATGCGGCGTATAGTTTCTACGTTTCTATGGCAGAACTGTCACACCCGGTCGGATGAAAAACCCAGGAAAAGATGGAACGCCGCTGCGTCTACCACCTGAAACAAAAACACCACTGTGAGAACCAGATATGGAGAAAGAAGTGGTAATGGAATTTGATCAAGTAAAGGCGAAAGTCCTTTAAAACGATCTTTAGAGAGAAGAGCCAAACAGTTGTCATTGATGACAACTTCTTTCATTTGTATTAAAAACTATAATTAATTTAAAAAAATCGAACTGGCATTTTTAAGAGTGTGTTTAGACTGGTTTAGATTATCCTAACAGAAAATTTAGAAATTTAAATTGGTGCCGTTAGTCCGAAAAATGTAAATCTCTGTTTTAAAAGAGATTTATTTTGTTTTTTTTCTGTCACGAAAGTTAACCAACCGTGTATCGTAACTGGCAAAATAAAATGAATGAAATGAATAATCAGGTTATCAAATAACAGCTTCATAAGATGTGTAATCACTTAGAAAAATTCAGATCCCTACCGTCTTTCCAATACGTCGTAATGCGTCTGCCTTTCAATTTAGGGATTCAACTCGACTTCCGACTAGGTCAAAGTAGAAAACGAATTTTTCTAAATTGTCTTGAAATCTGGATATTACTGGATGCACATATGTAGTGCTGAGTTTGAGATATATGTATTTTCTTTCAACACATATTATTTTGAGCAATTTCTAATCATTAATCATAGGTTTTTTCAATTCTTTTCGTAATATTTATTTCATAAAATTCTCAAGTAGAATTCTCAGTTTACCTTTACACATATATCTTTACTTTATTATATATAATTACTCTATTCAGACGTCGGTTGTCACTCAATAATTTTTTACACCATATTTCTCTTACATAATGTAACATTAAGCTTCACCTTGCAAATTAACCTTGACATTACCCTTCATTAAAGCGTGCTTTTGCTCGCGACTTTAACAAAACACTTATTTTGTTATATATTAATGACAACATAGTATTCAAACTTTAAGAATAATATTGGTATTATGTAACGTATATTATAGTACAGTACGTAATGAGTGTTTCGTTCCAATAGGAGGCGCTTTTTCTACATTTACTTTTAAATTTAAGTTTACTGAACTTTTTTCTGAGAGGACAGTATTCGATTATTAAGGAAAACGAAAGGATAATACTATGTAAATGCAGGAATCATCTTTTTTCTTTCATTTTTCAAAACTTTTTCTTTGTGGTCAGCATTTAAAAAAGTCAAAAAGTTGCATACAAAAGCCTATGTTTTACGCTAGTTACTAATTAATCTATCCCTATAATTATATTGCATACGAATAATTAATATATTAATTACTTTTTATTGACCACTTTTGTAGTACTATTATCAATAAAGAAATGCATGCAACTAGAGAAATTTGAAACTTTAGTGTAGTTAATTTGCGAAATTTCATCTTATGTCATGTAATTGTCTATTTCGTATATTTTCTTCAAACTTATTGTTCAACAAATGTTTTATCCTTCGACGAGGAATTTTCGGAAACTTTCGCTTCCCTTGCACAAAGTGCATCACTCACCACTTCTTTCTTTATTTTTTCTCTTTACTTAATTACATTATATGCGTTCGAGGTAAAGTCATACATTTTTTTACAAAAGTGTGCTTCCGAACTATGTCGCTTGGTCAAAGAAGTCTGCTCAGTCTGCTCATGATAATTTTCTGCCACGGATTATGGAAAATATACTTTTATTTAGATACGTACCATAATTAAATACACATATTTAAGTTTTTAAAGTTTTCTTTTATAATTAGAAAAACCTGTGTTACCTGACTGTCACAGCTGTTGCTTCTCAGTTCAAATTTTTTGACTTAAGCACCCGAAATTTGAAACAGTTAATGAAGTAAATGGTGACCAAAGACTGTTAACTTAATAAATCGCGTTTTAAATTTTGTGGATTTTGAACCGAACGCGCCAATTAAAAGAAAAATAGGCTGTATGGTACATTTAGTATATTTGAAAATAAAAAGCAAAGTAAATAAAAAACGCTTGACGATTATTTCAATAAATATTTTTTATATTTTTCTTCTATTAAAAAGAAGTGAATAGCTTCTTTTTATATACAATTTCATTTAATATAAAACTACATATGCCTTCTCCACAAAGCTTGTTTTTTATAAATCTTCTACGTACCGCGTCTCATACCTCCTAACGTGATCTTAGTAACATGTTAACCGGTATATCTAGTTGGAACTAATTACTTGACTAAAATATACATACATGTTGCCTGCTAATTACTCTTTTCAGCATTTTCACTTTATCATACATCTAAATATAAATTCTGTACTTAATCCAAATTACATACTGCAATATTTTCTGCTATAATTAATCTCTTACACGTATGTAAGTTTCCGTGTTGCTTTGGAAAAAAGAGAAAAATGCGAATGTTGTTTAATTTCCTCCACTGCAACTGATTATAAAAATTGACTTAGATGTTGGGCTTATTATAGGGAACTAACTTCTATACATGATAGGTCCAGTAATTTTTCAAGATATTATGATGGTCACTGTAAATTAGCGATATAACGATTGTTGAACATTACGTGTTCTCTGATTCCAAATAAGTATTATGTTTTCCGTTCTTCTAAAAATCTAGAATATCGACGTGGGTGGAAACATAGGATATATAGGGATGTAATGAAAATACGTATTTTACGGTGACTCTTGTAATTCTCGACTGCCTCATCATTTAACATTCAAAAATACTCACAGACTAAATTACAAATTATTATTATTATGTAGCAACATCCTCAAAATGACAGTGTTGCCATTTATATAAATGGTAACTCCGATATTTTGAAGATTATAATAACACATACATACATATCTTCACGCTGTATCCCTAACGGGGAAGTCAGAGAGGACGGAGCGCCAAGCGTCGCGGTCCTTACATACCTCTTTCGCTTCCTCAAATCTCATCATCCTCCTCACACATTCTCGCCTAGGTATACGAGTGCTTTTGATATTTCAGTCTGCTAACACTGGCTGTTTGATCTTCATAAGTCAGCCTTGGTCTTCCTTGGCTTCTTTTACCTCTCACTTTCGCTCTGTAGATTTTCTTCGTCAGTCTTTCGTCAAAGATGATAGATAATATACAATCACGAATATTGACAATAGCTAACACACAAATGCGAATATTTATTATAGTAGTAATATTCGCAGATGCGAATATGGATGCGAATATTACTATTTCTATGTATATGATTCAATTTGTTTTCGTTTTCTTAGAAATCGTAATATGGAAAATACATTGTATTTGTTTTCAAAATAATTTTGTTAATTATTTCCTAAACCTGAATTTCATATGAAATAAATGTGGGTTCATTTAATTGTGCAAGTTTTATTAAATTGAGACTGATGAATATCTAAAGACGTATAGAATAAGACTACACATAAGAACTAAAAAACTTTTAGTTCTCTAACTTGTAGAAAGATCCCTGTGTACTTTATTAAAGACATCAGTTTCTTGTAAAAAGATGTGATTCCTTTAATGTAAATTTTCACAATTCGTAAGGAGCTGGCATTTATTCTCGTGATTGCGTATGTAAATGTTGAAAAATTGCGGATATTCGTTACATCACTACTGTATGGTACATATTGCCATCAGTGATGTCAAGCTGTAATTATATTGCTTTATACTCTGTTGACCCTGAATAGGAAATAAGTAAAAAATTGGTCTGGGAAAAAAGTTAAAAATAACACATTAGCCATTTTAGTATTAATCTTTCAAGTTAATGTTACAACTTAACGACTGTAACTTGGCTCACCTGAATTATTATTTAAACACAGAGTGAAAGTCAAACTTGTCAACGCTGTGTTTGTCAAATAGAGAAACATCTCTGAAACTCAACTCGATCTCCATATATGTGTATACTTTCCATAAAAAGTTCATAAGTAGGTATTCACAGACTTTTAACATGACATAGATGAAAATACATCCAGTTATTTACTAACAAGACACAAAAGCAGTGATTTGAACGCATCCTCACGTCATATTTGGAAGAAAGAAAGCTCTCAGTGATACGCATTGTGAATTAATAGTAACGCACTTGCGTGACATATGAAGTCGTTTCACGTGATCCATTCACGAAATATTGTAATTTATTACACTAAAAAGACCAGTTTCACTTTCAAAACGCTATTTCGAAGCTAGATAGCGGCTACTTCACAGAATTCTTTAGATATTCAAAATTACAACTAATTATTATTTATTATTGAATCGGATAATTCGTATTTTATAGAAAGTTATTGTGTAGAAGTAGGTACGTATTTTACTTGGTTAAGTTTTGGTTTTGAAGAAGTTTGTCACGTGATATAGATCCTAAATGCTAGTTATTTTTGTAAAACAAGAATGAATGAAGAAATATGTATAATTGAAAAAAAATTGAATTATATAAATATATATAATATATTCATTAGTCAATAAATACATGACATCATAGTATATAAGTCAGGTTAGTGTTTAACGAAAAGAAAAAGTGTAGCAGTAAATGTATTCAATTGTTTATTTAAAAAAAGATGTGTAACATTAGTAACTACAATTTATTACAGATTTTCCTGATTTCCCCATCTAAGGATAGATTATTATTTAATAATGTCTAATCTTTTTGTTCACAGATGATACGCCGAAACAAATTGGGATCATGAAACTAAATCTAATTTTCAAGTCAATGTCACGGAGAGATCAATGTCACAAACAAATGACTAACGCCTATTATTTTTAACAATAAAATTTATAAGTTTGCGGCAGAGAGAATGGAATTAACAAATGCACACTTGGCTGATTTCAATAATCCCGCCCTTTGTTTGTTTTAAAATTACTTAAAGAAACAACAGATATTGTTTTTGCTCAGTGATGTTCTAACTATGGAGCCGATAGTCCGATGTTTGCGCAGATGCGCAAACAGAGCCCAAGTCAAAGGGCGAAGCAGATCGATTAGAACAATCGATATAGTCAATACTATAGTAGTTATATTAGTAATTAACGTTAAATTAATCGAATGTAAAAAGTCCAATGATACTAATAATATTGATGACGATATAACTAAACGAATGAATATTATAGAGAGTGTATCCGGCAGATCTTTTTTCAGTGATATTTACCAAAATGGTACTTTTAGAACAGGTAATGCTTTGTGGGACAATATTTTGAATAAGTGTACAGTATCACCTACAGTGAGTTGTTTGCAAAAAAACTTTTATTCGTATTTAGACGACAATTTGGAATTTAAAGGTGATGTCAATTTGACAAGTGGTGTGTGTTTTAAAAAAAATAATGTGGATATTAACAAGTATAGTAAAGAAGCGAATATTATCTACCTCACTGGTAGTAAAAACGACAACGAGAAGAGATCGTTTGAAGATGAGGAAAATGAAATATATGATGAAGAGGAACCAGGTAAGAAACATTTTCATAGCGTAGACTTTATTTCTATAAGTCACATTTCTCACTCACTTTCAATTGAAAATAATTATTTATTCTTTAATTTTAAAATATGCACATGGACAATCAAACGATAATACTATACTATAAGATGTTGAACGTTGTTATTCAATTAAAAATTGTCGTAATAGTTACAGTTACGTCTTCCAAGAACATAGCATTATTAATCAGATTTATTCTTAAGTAAGAAATAATCGTTGCTCAAAATATTTTAGACATTTTCTTTGATAGAAATATAAATTGTAATAACTAAAGTAAAATTTATAATTCAAATGGTTAAAATAAGGATTTACTAATAAGAAACCATAAAAAATCTAGTATTATCACAAGAGTCCTTCATTAAACAATCTCAGTTCTAATACAATTTATTTTTATTATCGTCGGTGCCTCCGTCAGTTATCGTGTAATTTCTGATCGACGTGAGCAGTTGAGGTTATATTCCCAAAATAATACTTCTTTTGCTTGCTATTTATATTTATAATTGTTCGTCATCATCTAAAAAAATTTGAATCAATAGTTTCTAATCAATACATTATAAAGAGCATGTTAAAAATTGTATAACGCGCAAAATTCATTCGTTATATTGCGCTCTGTTTAACTAGTATTTTTCAACACTAGTTTATCTTTTAAGTATCCTCATTAACTATAACTCAACGGTTATGCGTCGTGCGCGAATGAAGAGTGAGACAAGTCGTACGGTAACATTCACAAGAACAAATCGTTGATTGTCTGTCAAGCAAATGTTTAAATATGCTTTTAAATTACTAGTGACAAATAATTGAAATTTTTATTTACTGAGTTCATCGGCTACATCCTATTTTTTTTCATTTTTGTTTATAATGTGAACGAACAAAAAACTAACCAAAATTTCGCTAAGTTTCTACCGTTCGCTGGTCCGACATATTTATTATACGTAGCACTATTATAAACACTGTTCTATTATATACACGAAACTATGAAATACGCACAAATAACCCTAATGTTATGCAATACAGTACAGCATTGAAAAAACTGCGGTCTTTTGTCAAGCATTTTGTTTTTAATTTGTAGTGGTAAAATTTGTAGTGCTAAAGGCTGCCAATGTTCCTGGATCACATTAGTATCATAAATCAGTTCACTCAAATATTTGAGTGACACGATTCATTCGAATACAGAAGACAGAATAATAATCACAAACAATAATATTCTTCTGTTCTCAATTTGCATTTTTAAAAAACAATTAGAAATATCTAATTGTTTTTTAAAAATGCAAATTTTTGCACATATAATGACGTTTATTATTCTTTTAATTCTTAGTAGTTTTATTGAAGCAGAAACACACAAACAGACACAAATTCTATAATGTTTGTTTTATTAATAAGTATGACAACTGAGTCAATAATTTGCGAACTAACCCATCTCTAGTTATGTTATAAATGTCATAGTCGCCACATTTGTTTACATTATGGACAGAAATGACAAAATAGGATATACTTGAATTCATCTATCATTGCCCAAATTATATTTACTGAATCTACATTTAAGGGAAAAAGGTAAGTTGAAAATTAACACCAAATCTTTTAATCGATACATAATGTTTATTTACGTAAGCCTATATAACAGTTATCTATTTATTATTAGACTACAATGAATAATAACAATCATTAATTCAAGAATTTCTTTAAAAATATGTACCTATCTTCAAAAAGCTTGCTTTTTCTTTATTTTCCAGTCAAAATTTTTACATTGTAGCCATATGAAAAATATTAGAAAGCCATTGGAAATTAAAAAAAATGAATGTGTTGTGTTAACTTTTAAAGTGCGCATAATTACATGTATATTGAAAATGGGGTAACTATCTAAAATTATAGGAGACTTAACAGGAGGTCCATCATAAAGTTGCGTACCTATTTCTGTATGAAAATACGTATTTGCAGTAGAAAACATAACACATACATGCGTTTAGCAACGTGAAAACACATTTGCATATTTGAACAATAAGCAATTCCATCACATTCATGTCATATCCGTCAGAACGATGCCACAGAAATCTTAGGACTCGACCATCCTATTAGACCTTTGCCATCTATGTATTCACTCTTTTAAGCTAGCTTACTTCGTAGAATGAGACGCAGAGTAGCTCTTTAAACTGGTTGATAAGTATGTCGCTTTCCTCCAAAGTTTAAAAAAAATCACTAAAATTACTAAATATTATTGTTTATTTATTTCGATACTTATACAAATTGCTTTAAATTTCAAATGTTGCTCATACTGCGTTCCAGTTTTGTGGTTCAAAGTTCATTGTTGGTCTTAATATATAACGGGTTTAGTTTACCCACAAAACATTTCCATGTAAATATATGAAGCGTGGGACATTTGGACATGTTTGTTACTTACATTAGCTTGACGACAAGTTTGACCTAGTGGCCGATTACGTGAACGCTCTGGCATACTGCTCACATTGATCTAACATCCGCAGTGAGTCTCAGTATTGTCTAGACTCTAGACCTTTTTGGTGACGTAGGAGTAATCCGAATATAGGGACGCACTCCCCCGGGGGTTAAATTGGATTTTATGGGGATTTTGCTCATTAATGCTCTCGCAGTGGTGTTGTATTAACCCCTCCGGGATCTCCTACAAAACGTACCAAAGCCACTTTCGCGCTATGCCGAAGTACATCTTGGGAGAGCAAAGACTTAGCAACCTCGTAGTGCAACGACAGTGCGTACCACATGCGCCGTCCGCATAGATGGACGACGATGGAAGCCCTTCACGCTCTGTGCCGAAACACTTCTTGGAAGAACCATAGACCTAGCACCCGCGCAGAACAACGACTATGCGAACCACATGCGAGATCCTTCTCCTCGGACACGCATAGATGGACGACACGAGCTCCGACTCCAATCGGATGCGACCTCGAATACTTCTTTTAGTAGTCTCATATTATTACCATAATGTTGTTCTCAGGCCCGACGTATTGTTTAGACTTTCATGCCATATATTTCTGGTCGTTTGTTGATATCATGATATAAGATTTCGCATTTAATGTACATGCTTAAATCTGTACCTTTGTGTTTGACTAATGTGTATGCATATGAAATCGTTTTTGGACTGATACACAAAGTCTGTTATAATATTTGTGTGTAAATGCTTAATAGGTAATTACTACCATTATTTTTAACCGACTTCCAAAAAAGGAAAAGGTTCTCGATTCGGTTGTATGTTTTTTTATTTATGTTTGTTACCTCATAACTCCGTCACTTATGAACCGATTTACAAAATTCTGTATTTGTTTGAAAGGATACAATTCCAGATTGGTCCCATTGAAATTACATTGATATTGGAGCTTTGGTTTTGAAGATACACTAAATAACACCAAATAACGAGACCTGGTTACAACCTTTATTTATTTATATTTGACGATTCTCTTGTATGTCATTTGTTAATTGTCGTTATCCCCACATGATATAATTTTAGTTGAGAGAAGGTATAAATTGCCTCTGATATAATAAATTCAGTCAGTAGAGTTGGTCATGTGGCGGACAGAGAACACGGCTGGTGGCTGTCGTATTCGGATTGTAAGAATACTGCTAGGGTGTAATTATGATGTAACCTTTACACTGTTCTTTTATAACTAATTGATATTGATATGATATGATATTGATGATATATATTGATAATGGGTACTAATATGCCATGTTCGACCTATTCGCATCTTTTATTGTAAAGGTTCACGGTAAATGTTCTTCAATAAAATCAAAGTTAACACATTCCAATCCAGAATTAGAAAATAGATTAATTGTAGACCTGCCCTAGATATTTATTTAAGCCAAGGTCAGTCAAAAGGGAGAAATAAAAAAAAATTAATAAAAAATTAAACCGACTTCAAGAAACACTGAAAAGTATAAAATGACTATCCTTTACTAATCAATACTAAAGTATAAAAATAACTTTATAAATGCGATACAAATACCCATATAATGAAATTTGACAGTTATTGAAGTCGGTGCCAAATCAATGTGCGACAATGGCTTGGCACCGATTTCAGTAACTGTGAAATGTTTCCGTACGTTAACACTGGTGCATACTTGCTCACGGACGCAGTTTTTTTTGGCACAGGGCTTTTCGCCTACAAAGGCTGGCATCTTTCGTAAAACACATCATTTATCGTCTGCCTTCTTTGTACATAAAAAAAAAATTGATTCACATTTCAATGCAAAACTCCAACTGCTGGTCTTAGAAGCATTAAAGTTTGAGAGACTTTTCTTTACTTTATACATACAGGTGACTTTTAATCATCAGTATTATTTTAAACTAAGATTACTCACGATACGTTGTACATTGTATTTAAAATTATATAAATCACTTAAAATATAAATCGAATTAATCTTCGATTCTAAAACCTTAAAGCTTGTTGCGTGTCAGTGAAAAGGCAATTCAAGGCCGCTTATGTTAGCGAACCATAGCGTCCTATCACCACGAGCTCAAGTGAATTGACTCATGTCATCACTTTGAAGCTTCTCGTGCGCTTCATTTCCACCCACTATCGCAATAGAGATTCCAATGTATACGAAAAATAATGGGTTCGATGAATACCAATAATTGAAATTTACCTAATAAGAACGAAACCTAAAGGGTTATAAAGGGTTGACAATATCAGTGTGGTTATTAAAAAACCATCTAAAGCAAGACCTATAAGCGTAACTTAGGACCCGTAACAATTTCGGACAAAAGTTAGATTGAAGACCAAAAAAATTTGGTCCAAAAATACCCATTTTAAATTTCTTGTTTTTCGCACCGAGTTTTGTTTTTCATTAACTCTCTGTACCAAACGACCCGGTAGTTATAAGGATGACCGAGTGGATCGGCGTCATATATGGACAGATAGACGGACATACCGAAACTACAAGCATTCCGGTTTTGACATTTTATCTGCTGAACTCTAAAAATGTAAAAATGCGTTTCTTAACTCAAAACCTTGTGTAAAAAAAAATAAATTAAAAATTTAAAGAAAATAAATATATAAAAGAGGTGGATAAGATAATTACGTATTAATTTCATACATAAATTCTAAATTTATTATTTTTCTCTTATTTATTTAGTGGTAGTGCAGGAGATGAGCACTTTGATTTGTCCTAAAGAACAAGTTTATTATTATTTTATCTTTATTTGGCAAATAATCAATCTTTCAGGTTTTTTCCATTTAGTAATAATTACTGCTCGTAAAAGTAGGTTGCTCAACACGAATATAAATGCATAAATTATTACTTATCAAAACAAATATTTTACGAAACTAACCGACTAGGACAAATAATACGTTTAATATGAGAATAAACCCAGGTAACGTGAGCGCTGAGCACCAGTAGTTAAGTTACGTGTGCCTGAGTAAAACCGTACGATGCGAGCGATGTAATATAATATTGTTAGTCTTTGGGTGTGACTTTTAAACCCGCATTTTTTTTGTTTCTGAGTTATCTTGTAACGCAGAGAGGGCGGAAGGCCCGCGCTCAAGTGTGCTATAAAACCACAGTAAGAATATAATTACTGTGTGATTGTATATAAGGAGACAGGGTAGAATCGGATGCCCAAAGGGTTGTTTCTGAGGCGGCATCTCTTGTTTTTCTAAAGGCATATTTGATAAGAATTAAATAGTTTGTAGAAAGAATGAAGGAGTTGAAAATCTTTGTATACGTATCAGATTATAATACTTTCTCTACTACGATTTTGGTAACATCTGTTTGCCGAATCATCTTAAGCGAAAAATTTTTAGCGAAGTGAAAGCAAAGACAGATTGAACGGTGAACACTGCCCTATCCTAACAATGTACGAAACCTGCTTCAAAGGCTCTATAGTCAGTTCAATAAAGTCGATATTTCAATGTGATTGTTGTTAAAATCTTGACGCTTGCTTCTCGAATGTCTGTTTTTTGCAATCTACTTATTTCTTATCACGATTATTATAGAGGTTAAATTGGATTGCGTAACGACAAAAAAAAGGTTTGCTTACCATAATAACGTCTCACGTATAGTAATGAAATAAAAAAATGTAAAAACAATCGTCTTCGACTTTTTATTTAGAATCGTTTCATACATCATTAACAAAAATGTATATGTAATTGTAAATCCTAGTAAACTCACTCGCGAAACTGTCCGTCTGTTACAGTCGACTTTCTCAGAAACCAATGCATGCGACGTAAAAAGAAACTCGATACAATCCCATCCACTATATTTTGCATTCATGACAACTTAAGATTTTAAAGTATTCACATAAAAGTTAAAAATTGGTAAACTTATTTTTTAAAGTTAAAGAATAAAAATAATTACAAAAAATATAAAAAAAGACTTGTAGTTTAAAAATTATAACGAAAGTTATAGAACCCTGTGCCTTCGATTTCGGCGGGACTATATACGTAATTATGTATATTTATATATGTTACAATAGGATTACATGAATTTTTAATAGCTGAAGGCAACTTATGAAGAAAAACTGAGTGAAAGTTTGTTGCAAAAGGAGCTGATGTAGATGTAAACTAACTTACAGTTATTTAGATCCAATAATTCGACTTCAACATTACCCACTATCTCTGAAACTACTTGACCTAGAATTTGAAAATAGCAAGGAATATGAAGCCCTATTACCTACAATTACTCTGTTCACATTTTGAACTTCCAATTTTCTACGATCAAGCTGTATGCATGCGGTTTAAAAGCCTTTTTATTTTTAAACCCAAAACCCTTTCATTTTATACTTTTAGGTTTTTATACGGTATTCATCCACACTAAAGATTATAAAGTAAAACACCTGCGTAATATAACATAAAAATCTGTGAAAGAAAAGGACAAGAAGCGAAGGGAAAACAGCATTCAAACTGAACAGTTACAAAAATGTGAAAGAAAATAACAAACAATGCAAACAAAATGCAAAACGATAAACAAAGCTTTTTCCTGAGTGATGAACGACGGCTGTCATTATCGTTTTTTGATAGACGATACGTTTAGTTGTCGAAATTTGTTAAAATTCATAGGAAGTCACTGTGACATACTTGCATGATAGTAGTTACTTATTTGAAAAACAAAATGGTATTCGTTCACCTAAACTCGTTCAGTAGTTTGACTGGCCCGTTGGCGCAGTGGCATATGCATCTCCTTTCCAAGCTAGGGTCCCGGGTTCGATCCCCGGTCAGATCAATTTAGGAAACAAACTTTTTTAAATTGACTTGGAGTCAGGGTGTTACCTACTGGGAACTCCCCCAGAGTTCGTTGTGTGGTACCTATAGTAGGTACTTACTGCTTAGTTTGGGGTCACACAATCTGTGTAACTGTCTGGAGTATTATAAAAAAAAGAAGTAGTAGCGGTTTACATTAGATCGAAATATTTGTACTCAAATCTTACTGAACTTCATTCCACTGAATTTGGTTTACAGAGTAAATGGTAAAATGCATCTTAGACATCCCCAGAACTTGAGTTTAGAAATTTGCCATTTCATAAATATCGTATACCCTCTGTCCGAGAGTCAAACTCACACTTGACAAAATTCTTAGTTTTTACCTCTTAAAACCTCTGGGTCTTACGAATCAGTATCAGTGTTGGAGTTAGTCTTACGAGTTAGTGTCAGTGTTGAAGTTAATATTACGAGTCAGTGCCAGTGTGGTCAAAGTTAGAGTCTGCTCTAAGCCAATTTAGATATGGTTATAATATTTTCTAAACTGAGGACCGAGGATTCCTGATTGAGGATCGAATCCGGAAATATGAACTTAAAAAGCAAACCTATTAACTTTTACACCATCAAGTCAATAAAAATGTTTTAAAATCTTATTTTAATGGGATGCATGTAATGGCTCTTCAAAATTGGTGAAAATATAGACAAAATTGCTATGAATAGCTATTAATTAAACGTTACTTCTGCATTAAAAATACATTAGCTTTAAAAAAATTTAAGACGCTATAAAATATTTATTGCTAATAAAAAAATAAGCTATAATTTAAAATAATAGATTGTGCTATGAAAAATAACATTTTCTATGAACTAAATAAATAAACTTGACAAGCTGTCGTCGTGACGATGTCGACATATCCGGCGCAGTGAATGGAGTGGGTGCATCGCGCGACGTCGTTTTCGAACTCCTGGAAATAAGTCGGAAATACAGTTACTGGTATAGGAAGTATATAAGATTGCTACATACGTACGTAACGTACATATACCAACAGCAACAGATGAAAAGAAATAGAAGGATATAGAGATGTATCACGATTAAATGTCTTAACTTCAACTATTTTTTTAGAGTGCGGACTCCTAATTCAATACTGCTCTTGGAAATAACTCCGAAATACACCTACTAGTTTACATAAGATTGCTATACAGGGTTATTGGTAATTCGACGTATTCCTGTTAGGAGGTGATAGGGGTGACTATTTGCGATTATTTTAACCCACATATGCATTATGCAAAAGTGAACCATTATAGAGTTATCATGTTTTTTGGCTTTTATCAAAATAAGTCAAAAATGCCACATCAAAAATTTATTTAAAAAAAACTATCAATTTAAATCTTATTTTTTCTTCTGATTTATAAAAACGATTAAACACTGGTTATTTATCAATATTAAAACAACAATTATCTGTCCAAATTTAAAAATGCGAGACGAATAACGATATTAGTTCAATATTTTTTTGAGATTTGTTTTCACTAAAATGACTTAAAAACAAAAAAAATGTTATGAAACTTTGTTTGCAGATTATTTTAAAAACATAATCGTTTTCTTAGCTCTCCACCAATGCATAACAACTAGGAACTTATTTCAAAGAAACTAAAAAAAAAAAGATCACAAAGGAAGCAGGTGGAAATTCGTATTTGACCTAACCTTAAGGTCGTTCTTAAAAATTTCCATAAAATTAATTAAAAACAATACCCAATGTAAATAAAACAAAAAATACAAATTCAAAATAAAATGTAGAACCAGTAACAGTTTAGTAGTAATAACAAGTAACAATTAATAATAAGTAACAAATAAGACATTTTGTAATTTAGCCGAATTAAAGCTCGAAGTGACTTCCTCTATTGCGTACGAAAAGTCGCATTCTTTTTCTGAGTTGTGACTTAACTACCGAAGTAGCGAAATCCCTAGCTTACGACGTCTCGTCAGTGTCATCCACGGAAGAACTCAAAATAAGAATTATAAACGCAGCAAATGCGATGCAGAATAATTTGACTACTTCGGTAGTTAAGTCACAACTCAGAAAAACTCGTTTTTCGTCTCCCATTTTTAAATTTGGACCTATAATTATTGGTTTGATATTGATAAATGACTAGTATTTAATCGTTTTTATAAATCAGAATAAAAAATGAGATTTCAATTGATAGTTTTTTTTAAATAAATTTTTGATGTTGCATTTTTGACTTATTTTGATAAAAGCTAAAAAACATGATAACTCAAAAATGGTTCACTTTTGCATAATGCATATGTGGGTTAAAATTATCGTAAATAGTCACCCCTATCACTTCCTAACGGGAATACGTCGAATTACCAATAACCCTGTATATAGATATACCAACAGCAAAAGATGAAAAGAGATGGAAGATTATAAAGATGTTTCGAGATTAAATTTCTCGACTTCAATTTCTCGAAATTTCTCGACTTCTTAAATTCTTCTTAAATTTCTAGACTTCTTTATAGTGCGGACTCCTGTTTTAATTCTGCTCTTGGAAATAATTCAGTAATACACCTACTAGTATATATAACATTGGTATATACCAACAGCAAAAGATGAAAAGAGATGGAGGATTGTAGAAAGTTTCTAGATTAAAGGGTGGTTTTCACCAACTAAAATTGACAAGCTGTCATCCTGTCACTGCCGACATTTCCGGCGCAGTGAATGGAGTTCGTGCAATCGCGCGACGTCTCTTTCTAACTCCTGAAAATAACTCGGAAATACACTTACTGGTATAGAGGTACAAAAGATTGCTATATATACATATATCAACAGCAAGAGATGAAAAGAAATAGAAGGGTATAGAGATGTGTCGAGATTAAATTTCTCGACTTCAACTATCTCTTTACAGTGCGGACTCCTGTTTCAATACTGCTCTTGCAAATAACTCAGAAATACACCTACTAGGTACTAGTATATATATAACATTGCTATATATAGATATACTAACAGCAAAAGATGAAAAGAGGTGGAGTATTATAGAGATGTTCTGAGATGAAATTTCTCGACTTCAACTATCTCTTTAGAGTGCAGACTCCTGTCTCAATACGGTCCATGTATAAAGCGGATTCCCATCTTGCGCTTCGCCGGCCGCTGCCGCGACGCGCAAGACCTAATCTAACGTAACTAAAAAAAATGTTATGAATATATCGTCGTTTGCGTAAAAATACAAAAAAAAATTACAAAATTTTACCCAATGTGAAACAATCTAAACCTTAGTCTGCATTTGTCCTCACGATTTCCTCTCAAGCATTTATTATCACTATTACACCACATTAAAGTTTCAGTGATTGAAGTTGTAACCAAAATTTCATTGTGAAAACTGTTAATTTTGAGTTTACCATTTTTTTATAGCAAAGACCATTAATTTTAAAGAAGATGTGATTTATATCAAAAGTAGCAAATTTTTAGAGAAAACCATCAATTTTAAATATTGAGATTTGTAGATAAAATTACTAATTCTATAGCTCCATTATACCTCTATATGTCCCTATTTGAATTCGAATCCTAAGTCAGTTGTAACTGCATGACCGCAACAGTAGGAAATATAAAATGAGGTTAACCGTGAAAGTCATTAAATAACAGAATTTTCAGGAAAAGTTCATTTACATGATACAATGCTCAGTTATTTTCTCCTATTGTAATATTTTAATCTTAGTCTATTATGAAATTACCTAGTAAGTAAGTACCTAGCCATTATAAACTCTATGGCTGAGCACTTTCTTCTCTTATAGAATTAAATGAGGTAAGAACGTCACAGACGCATACCTGTTGCACCACTCATGTTTGTTTCTATTTCTACTGGATAACTCGGCTGAGTAAACAAATGGTAATTTCAAAACAAAGTCTCTAACTGGTCGTTACAGCCTGCATACATATTTTCGTGCATATTCGTTGCCCTTTCATCGTGCATTTGCTTTGTGGCCTCTGTTTCAGATTGCATACGGGAGGTAATAAATGTTCTTATTTCTAGAAATGTAATCCGCATGCAGGCACCATTTGCACTAGTCGTTCTTGCCTGCAATACGTGGTTGTTTCAATTGCAATTGTTTATTGTTTGCTGTATTGGTTAAAACAAACGTTGCGATGAAGAGGCAAAGGAATATGCAGAGTTTTGTGCGGGCGGTTTCGACCAATTAAGGAGTCGTTTTGAAACCACTGATTCTTAAAATTAGTCAATATTCCGCATGCGGGATTAAATATACTTGATGATTTATATTGAGCGGCAATACTTATATTTAATAATTTATTTCGACTTTAAAAATGCATCTGTACGCCAGTTGTCAACCGGCAATCAGTTTTCAATGATTATAAGGCCTGCTCCCTCCCCTCCCTTAACAACTACCGTCATGTAGCAGTATCCGGATAAATTAAAAGCATCTTCCAATGCCTGAAGACAGTCAATATGGTTGTTATTAGATTCCCGTCCAGTAGTTTACCGTTTTTTTTTTTTTTTTTTTGCGTCAGGAAATGCTTTATGCATCCCGTCCTGCCGTAGGGGGGTGGCAGGGGGGTATGTGGGACTCCTCGACATTAGGGTGCTAGGCCGAGTCTACCCACTAAAACCTGACGGTGTTCCTCGAGAGCCTTGATGCCGGGGTAACGGGAGCGCGTTGGCATTCTGCCGCGACCCCGGCGGCTATGCCCAGCCTGAGCCGGGCCCTCCTCCGTTTGCGGGCAGTTTTACCTGCCCGCTCTGCTGGGAGGCGCGCGGGAACAACCGCGCGCACCATCCCGAGGCCATTGGTGAGGCGCCTTCCCCCGAAGGACACCCCAGGCCTCCGAAGTGGCGGCTTCCGCACCCCGCCTACACCACGACAGGGGCGTCAGCACGCCCACCTGATTTTTACGTGTTTACTCACGGGTTTTTACAAGTTTTCCTTCTTCCCACCTTTGATTTTAACGTGTTGTCTCACGGGTTTCATTTCGAGTTTTCCTTCTCTCCACCTCTGGTTTTAACGTGTTTTCTCACGGGTTTCATTTCGAGTTTTCCTTCTCTCCACCTCAGATTTTTACGTGTATCCTCACGGGTTTGTTAAAAGTTTTCCTTCTTTCCACCTCCGGGGTCACAATACCCTTCCTGGAAGAGGGGCAAGTGACCCCGACGCCTGACCCCCGCCCTGACGCAGAGGACGGGGAACACATCCCCCCCCCCCCCCCCCCCCCCCCCGGTCCGGGCCAGGCCCTTTCGGCACTGCAGCCTCATCGGCCCCGACCCGGTACTGAGGGCGCCGCCAAAGCACCACCCTCAGGAGTGTTTATCGACTCTCCAGTCTAGATCCGCAGTGTTCAGTAGAAACAGGGTCACCTCGAGAAGGATGTAGACATGAAGTCTACGCACTGCGGTCTTGGGATGGCAGGCTAAGGCTCCACTTAATGGGAGCTATAAGCGCCTGTTGGTCCACCCCCTGTGGCGGGTCACCCACACCACTCGGCCCCTCCAGTAGTTTACCGCGCGCAACGTTACTTAACCTCAGCAGTTACTGTCTCAAACACCGAAGCATTTATAAGTACGTTACGGGAAGGCTAAAAGTACAAAACATTTTTTTTTAAATATTGTTAATGATCTTACTGTTATTCTTATCGAAAACCACTTGGATTATTTTTACAGATTTCATTAAAATTTTATTCATATATAATTTTATAAATTTATATATCCATATCTTCACGCTACATCCCTAACGGGGTAGCCAGAGAGGACAGATCGCCAAGCTTCGCGGTAATTACATACTTCTTTCGCTTCCTCAAATCTCAAGATTCTCCTCACACATTCGCCTAGATATTCGAGTGCTTTTGACATTTCCGACATTTATTGTTACCATATTTACACATTATGTATGACATTATATACTTATTTGAGTAGTATGTTCCCGATAGATGGTAAATGTAATGATGTGAAAAGGCCTGTAGCAACTGGAAATAAAGTTAACAGTGATCTGTACACGCTAACTAGTAGTGTGAATTTATCTAAATCTGCCAAATGGCAATCCGCAATGAGGTATTGGTGCCAACTTTATTGCACAGTAGTGAGGCCGTATACATAATATATGCATGTACGTATACGCCCTAAATCGAGTGAAAGTAAGATTCATGGGATGTAAATACGATCTCTCAGAAGTACAGTGTCACCCTCGTGGACAGAATACGCAAAGAAGTATTCACGATATCGCAAGCTTAAATGAATGTTATTGTTAAAAATTAAGAAAGGGATGTTTAGATAGTTCGGACATGTGCAAAAAATAAGTGAAGAACAACTGACAAATAATGTATATAACGAAAGCTTTTGGTAGCATAAGTGAAAAAAAACCAAGGCTGGCTTATGACGATCAAGAAGTCATTGTATCAGCGAAAATGCGAGATAAGATGAGATTTGACGTAGTGAAAGAAGAATGAAAGGAAAGCAATGCTGGACGCTCCGTCGTCGCATATTTCTGAAATGGTGAAAGGTCAGGCAGGGTTCGGCTGACGGACTGGTCGAGTTTAAACATCCCTAAAGATACTGTGTTGAAAGGCATAATACGTGTTGATCTATATGTATATACAAAATCATATTCATCTGCACTAATATTATAAAGAGGTAAACTTTTTTTGTTTGTATGTAATGGCTAAAATCAAAAACTACTGAACCGATTTCAAAAATTCTTTCACCTATAGAAATCTACATTATCAGCGAGTAATATGGGCAGTATTTTAATTTCAAAAAATTTCTACCCGCACAAAGCCGCGGCATGCCTCGGCTGATAATGATAATGTAGCTTCCTATAGGTGTATATACAAAAAAAGTTTACCTCTTTATAATATTAGTGCAGATGAATATGATTTTGTCCTTCAATCATGTGAAAATTACTGAACGTATCGGTATGGGACTATGACGATTCGACATGGAATTTTGTTAGTACACAGTTGTTAGTTTAGGCTACTTATTTTTGGAATTCCAGAGACTCTTCATCATTTTCCGAGTAAAAATCTACTATAGGTACGAAATTTTTATTTACGCCTAGCGAACCAGGCGGGTAACGGCTTGTCTATACTTCAATAATGTTATATTTCGTTTTTTAAATATAACATCATTGTTATACTTCTATACTAATACTAATATTACGTAAAGAAAAAAAAAATTGTTTGTTTGTAATGGAGAAACTCAAAAACTACTCAACCGATTTCGAAAATTCTTTCATCTATAGAAAGCTACATTATCAACAAATAACATGAACTGTATTTTATTTTCAAAAACTATCATTTCGTGGAAGCCGGGGCGAGTCGCTAATTAATAAATAAAATTAATAAAAATGAATGTACAAATGCATAAGTGCAAGAACAGATATGGTTAATATATAAGTACTCCAGTTGACTTTTGATACGGATACACTAAGTTATTATTAAGTAATTATAGCACACAATAGAAAGTTATGTTATAAAGTAGAAGCAATGTCATGAGTAAATTAGAAAATAGAAAACATCACAAGAAATCAATAGTCGAATCTGGAACGTGGGCACTTTAAAAGAATTTTCATAATTCGCAACGTTGTAGAAAAATTTTTACAATAATGAAGGAGAGATTAATGTTTTACGTTTTTTCATTCTTGTAACCCACATATTTTGTACTAATTATCATTGTAAATAACTCGTTGAGTATTAAAGAAGGGAAGAGAGTTCGACTTGACCATTCCTCCCTCCACGTCTCCAAAATTACTGGAGCATGAATTTAAAATCGGGGAAAATGTATTAACATCGCCTGAAATTTACAGGAAAATCGTAACCGAAATTCTAGGTTATGCCCAATTTCACCAAAGTTTTCATCGTTGGCTGACCCCTATCCGATTTTAGGGGTTCGCTAAGTATTAGGGGACTTTGGTGAAATCGGGCATTATGGTGCTAGGTCCTATCCCAGATAGCATATAAGGTTACTGCATGCTTGATTTTTCTTTGATTGTAAATTGTCTAGTCAAATATGACGAGGCAAATGTTTGACATCTAATGACTAAAATCTATGTCAAATATGACAAAAATGTCGCGACAATATTGCTACAATTTTATAATTTTTGTAGGTAACAATTTTTTGTTTATATTTTGGTATCTGCTTTTGTGCTTTTGTGAAAGTCAAGGGCATACAGTTGCTTGTCAAAATTGGCACACATCTAAAAGCACACTAATTAATACGTATATTTAATGCACTATAAAACTCACTAATTACTCATTAAAACACTACGTATTGTTAGCTATTATCAATATTGTCGATTAATCGTTCTAATCATAATCGTTAACAAATAGCAACACTGTTTTTTTGAAAGTGTTGCTACTGTCATAATAACGTGGTATTTTTGAATGTCAGAAAATAAGTCAGTTGAGAAATTCACGAGTTAGCGAAAGCACGTCTTTTAATTATATCTCCTCATCCTACGTTTCCATCCAAGTCAATATCCTAGAAGAATGAATAGTTATCAGTATGAAACACTGAATAATTCACTGCATACTGAATAACTCACTGAACACTCATTTTGGCTATATTTTAACAACGACGGTTCGCGGATACAGCTAAAGATATACTAACACTGAGTGCACTAGACTACTTCTATTTAACGGCGCATGGCGGAGGGTATAATTAAATTATTTCTAACTACCTCCATTCAAATAAATTGTACACGACCGCTTGTTGCTACTTGATAACTACTACGCAAAGACTGACGCCAGATTCTTTTATAAAGCCTCATTAATACATAGGCAAAGTATTTTGACCCCACTTTTGCTATCAAAACGTCACAAAATTGTCATAGATGACTAATTGACATAATTAGAATGTAGTAAAGCTAACACATCTGTTTCAAGTTTAAATTGCTGTCTGGGATGTCCTAGTCCTCAAGAAAAAAATTCAGTTTACCGTTTTATAAATGAGATGTGATGTGTTGTTGTTGTTGTTATGTAATAAATATTTTCATTAAAATTGTTATTTTATAAATATCGCGTGAAACTCGCGTTGGACCAATTTTTAATCTAGATAATATTTCAGAGACACCGCTTGAAGAAGTCACGGACGCACTCTACAACAAAGGAGTGAAGTTTCTTGTCACACACGACATGAAATTGGCCTTACCAGAGTTCTTTTTCCATGGAGCAACACTAAAGGTATCACCCAGGGCTTTAACGAAGACGGGAGCTTTAGTACACATTGATTTAGAGCCGAAAGACGAAAGCAATGGTCAAGGAAAACTGTTCTTTCATAAGATTAGTAAGTCTTTCATTTTAATTTATTTTATATGTAGCACTTCTTTTTACTCTTTTAATCATTAAGTAACTAGCGCATCGTAATATGAATTATTATCTATATTTCAAAAAACAAGAGCAAACGTCCCTAGAGACAAAAAGTTCTAATGGATAAATACCTATTTATACTTTACTAACAATCAATTATAATTAATTTTCATTTTTGGTTATATTATTATTTTCGTCAGATACCTACGTTTCTAATAAAAAAAAATTTAAATCGCTAAAACAGATGTAAACACGACTTAACTGCCGTGCGATTCTCTAAAGCGAATTAGTCGAATTCACTTCTGAATCCGCGGTGAGATTGTCTGTAACTGTAGACTGGTTGGTATTCTCTAAAGTCGATAGAGATACTAGCGCCGCCTCGATGGGTGCGGCTGCGAGTCATACCATCGTAAATGAATTTTTTTATGTTTCGCTAAATATGACAATCTAATCTAAAAAAAAACAAGTTTTATTTAACGTAATTATCTCAGACAAGCTAAAATATACTAAGACAAAATATCGACTGAGATGTTTACTCTTATAGCAATCTCCGATAAACTCGCATCTAAGATGACTTCACTTCGCTCCTAGAATGTTTGGTTTAGAGAATTCCATTTGAAGGTCAAACGAGTTTGAATGCGAAATGGGATGAATTGTCGAGCGAGTCTCGCTTGGGTGATTCAAGTTTTTACAGAATTGCATGGCTGGTTCATTAGTGCGGTGGTAGGATATCTGACTTCCAAGCTGTATCTCCAATTTCGATGCGATTCGATTCCAAATTTTCTAAAATGGCTTTTACTCTTGATGATATTTGGAGCTCCCCGTTCGTTGTGTACCCATAGTACAAGCCCATTGTTTATTTTGGGATGACATCATTGGTACATTGCTTTTATAGTTGTCAATATCGTGCGAAAGTAGTGTCCTATATACTTGTCTATACGTAACCCACGTCAAAATTAAACCGTACGGATTTAGTGACTATTGTATACTCTCCTCTCTTATTAAGTATTTAAGTAAGAAGTTTTTAAGTAAGAAGTATGTGCGGTGTTACCCTTGCGGACAAAATAAGCAATGAAGAGATACGCAGTATGACAGGGTTGCACGACAGTGTTATTGTAAAAATGAAGAAATGAATGCTCAAATGGTTCGGGCTCATGGAAAGAATGAGTGATGAAAGACTGACGAACGTAAACGTAACGTAACCCAGGTCAAAATTAAACCGACGAAAAATAAACTCAAAAGGACTTGCTTGATCTATCCATTTTATACAGTAGTCAACACTTCGAAATACAAGGGCATTTATAAATTATGATAATTTATTTTGCTTAACCCAATTGTGACTTGAAAATTACGCATACCTTCGAATGTTGCTCGCTCTCTTGACTCTAATGGTCAAAATTAAAAATGTAATGTATGTACATAGAAACTGAAGAAACTAACATACATACATTAAATTTTTAATTTTGAAATTTCTGCTTGAAAATTAATACTACTCACATTTCTATATGAACCAATTTAAATTGGAACGGAGCGCATCACTTCTCCTAAATATAGGTAACAGACATTAAGCTTTTGTAAAAAGGTCTTTGAAAGAACGTCAAAGGAAACGTCAGTAATGAGATTACATCAAAATGTTTGTAATAATAGTATATTCACTATGATTTTCTGATTATTACAAGCATTAGTATGGTCTAGATTATACTAGTTAACGTATCTATAATAAAAAAGTTCATTAGAAAAGAATAAGAGGGGACATACATATCTTCACACCGTATCCCTAACGGGGTAGTCAGATAGGACGGAGCGCCAAGCGTCGCGGTCCTTACATACTTCTTTCGCTTCCTCAAATCCCATTCTTCTGATACATTTTCGCCTAGGTATGCGAATGCTTTCGACATTTCCGTCAGCTAACACTCTAGCTATTTGATCTTTTCATAATCATAATATTTGATCTTCATGGTCTTTCTTGGCTTCTTTTATCACTCACTTTTGCTCTATAGATTTTCTTCGTCAGTCTTTCATCACTCGTTCTTTCCATGTGCCCGAACCATCTGAGCATTCCTTTCTTCATTTTTACAATAAAATTGTCGTAAAACCCTGTCATACTGCGTATCTCTTCATTGCTTATTTTGTCCCCAAGGGTGACACCACACATACTTCTTACTTAAAAACTTCTTACTTAAATACTTAATAAGAGAGGAGAGTACACAATAGTCACAAAATCCGTATGGTACATAATAGTAGCACATATTCTTTGGCCGACTTTTACGACACACGCGACAAGAATAAGCAGCTGGCACAAGCCATGGTTTTTAGAGTTCCTTACCTAAAAAGTATACAAGAAATCCTCATAAATTCTAACGATATCTATGTAGTAATAGATTGTTTGTTTAAAAGTATTTCTAAATTGGATTGGAGTCTGAGTGATACTGGGAGCTCCTCCAGTTCTTAGTAGGGTTACGCCTAGTGTTTATTTTGTGGTTACGCAATATTTGTGTAATTATCTGGAGTAGTTTTATTATTATAAAATATATATACTCTCTCTACGCAAGTCGAACTCGTGCATGACTAATTTTTTTTGTCGCACACCAGCATAATAGTATCAATTATTATAAAAAATTAATAGCGTTGTTCTAAATCTTTTTTACAGAGAAATTTATAAGGAAGAAGTTAGTGATGGCGGCTTTGGCAATAGTATTAGTGGTAAAACTAATAGCATTGAAACTGGTGTTCGTTCTTCCACTAGTGTTGGGGGTTACAACGGCTAAGAAAATGTTTTTAAAACTGTTGCTATTCCTGTTTCCTGCCTTGAGCCACATCTTCAAACTTTGTTCGTGGTACCACCATAATTATCACACGACGAAATTTCACCATCATCACCACTTGATCACGCATCATCATCACAAGGTAAAATATAATGAAATAGCCATTGCCTGCAATTTTGAATTTATTTTTTCATACTTAATGTCTAAGTTTGCGCTCTTACATTACATCTTTTAAGAAGATTTACCTTTATTGAAATACCAGCGGCTCGTCCCGATTTCACATGGGTCGAACACATACTATGTAGCCTATATACATCTGGAAATAATGTGCCTTTCAAATAGTGGAAGAATTTTTGAAACAAGTGCAGTGGTTCCGGAGAGTTCTTTTTTAAAAGAGGGACAAACAAGCAAGCCGGTCACCTGATGGAAAATAATCACCCCCGCCTATCGACACCCGCAACGTCCAGAGAATCACAGGTGCGTGGCCGACCTTTAAGGAAAGGATGGGAGGGGGGAGATGGGCCACCGGCACACTCAACAGCAATAGATGCTGTTATTTTACATCGATATTCTATGAGAGGATGGTATTCACCCGGCGAGGTGCCCAATTCGTGCTGCAATGTAGCATGGCTCTACCACATAATAAAGATTATAAATAAGATTACCTCCACGTATGAACATATAACTCTCATACTTGACTCTCTCTCTCTTTGTTAAATTAAGACATAGCGATTGATTTCTTATCATTGACCAAATATGTATTTCATTATTATTTGATACATCTTTTACATCAAATTTTAGGTCTTTTTTTCCATACTAACTTTGATATCCTTTTTCAACCCTTTAGGAATTTGCTGTCCATAAATGTTGTCTACACTACTTACATTATACTAGTTACATATACTAGTTGTGCCCGGCTACCCATTGCTGTGGCTCAGTAGGTAGTATATTATTATTTGTGAATTATGGTTTTGAGTTAATAGAAAAAACCACTTTTAGTTTTTCCCGAATTTCTAACTTAACGGTAAAATTTTCCAATTTTGCTTTCTCTAAAAACGTTATTCAGACTGTTACTCTTTGTTAAAAGAATATAGCCAAATCATTCCAGCCGTTCTCAAGCGATGCGCTTACCATCGAGCAACGTTTAATTATTATTTATATAAATAAGGAATCTCTACGAAATTGCAAATTTTTAGACTTTTCCGTGTAAGCTACAGATCGCTATGTCAATCAATAAATCAGTTTCTTCTTACATATTTTACTAATAATACCATACAGATTTCTGAATAATTTACCAACACTTACTACCGTTAACACGACATTGCGTCAAACATTCTCTTCTTTTGAGAAAGCAACGTCAATTAACAACACAATTTCTAATGCTAACGAATACAAATAACTATATAAAACATTTAAATAAATATATAATTATAATATTCTTACAGCACTTTTACTCAAATGTATGACATTAACGCCATTAAATAGTTATACATAGAATACTGAGGAATACTACGGTATATCTGGCTACAATGTTTTTAGCTAAAAACATTATTACTAGTAAAAAAGAAAAGATTTATATTACAAGTACACGCATAGTCAATTATTAAACGCATATTATATATTAAAGACCGGGAAAAGATAAAAAAAGAGAGCTTTGGTGTAAGAAATATTTATGTACTTCACATAACTACAAATAGTTTTTCATTGCGTGCATTCAGCGATAACATCGTAAGTTATACTATTATAGCCTTTCGAGACCTTATCTTTTATAATGACAAAATAATCCCAAAATGACGCATTATCTATCATAGACATAAAAAAAATAGACTCCACGGTGCAGTATTTTAAAAGTGAAACGGTGAAATTAAACCGGCGCATCTTAAATACGATCCATATTTAGGTATGTGATATAAGCAGTCAACCACCATTTTTCTATGAAACAATATCCCTAGTGGAAAAAAGTACTAAAATTATTACTGGGTGTATGGCTGTATGCCCTGCTTCTTATCAAAATGATAAGACTCATCAGATTATAATATGACGTTTATTTTGTGTCGCACTTAAACGACGTAAAGCGAAAAATGTATTATATATTATGAAAATTGCAATAGAGTAAAATATAGTCAATTTCAATATTTTTGTTTATTTCTTTAAATGCATGTTTCCAAATTTTTATTCTCCAATATCTGAATATCTCAGAAGTGAAATTGAGTAGTAAAATATATTTAGGCAAACACCATTTCTTTACCAAATCTCGGGAGTATATAAATATTTTTTGTTATATATCTGTATTGTATAATCGTTGTTTCATTGTCTATAGCCACATCATCATGATTACGGCCATTCATCCCACGGGCCCGCTGTAGTTGTGCGACCTCATGCAGCAGGACCGCCATCCACTTTCGATCATTATCAACAAGATTGGGAATTGTCTGGACCTGGGCTTGGGAACGAGTAAGTGTAATTCAAATATCGCAATAAACTTGAATAAATCTTTGACACATATTAAGACTATCCCAAGTTTCATTAAAATATCTCTAATCGTAATTAAGTTTTGAATGCACAAGCGAACAGTCTATTTTAAAACGGATATTTTAGGGTTGATTTTTTCAACTGACCAAATACGTCACTGATAGATTTTTTATAAAAGGTTTCGAGGTATTAAGCGCATATTATTTTTACATACTACATAACTTTAACACTCATTTTCAACAGCTAAAGTGGTTGAATACCCAAGTCTTTTCTTTTAAGACTTGCATACATTTATTAAGCCTGCGCAAAATATTAAGTTTCTAGAACAAATGGTTTCGGTCAGTCTTAGATATAACTTAAATATAAGCAGTAGGTACTAAATGATATTTTTCTCTTACAGATATTTGGCAGCCGACATACATCGCAACGCAATAGCGAATTTCAAACCGCAAGTAAATGATGTCAACGACATAAACGCATGGGGCCTTGGTTTACCACCGGGTATTGCCTTTTTATTGTAAAGATTCTGGTTACGCTTCTAATACACTTACTGATACACATAATTTAAAACATGAAAATTTCTACAAATACAAAACAACAAGGAGCACATACAAATGAGAAATTATATTACATTACATAAAAAAAACCAATTCTAATATTATGAAAAAGTAAACTTTGTTTGTTTGTATGTAAAGGATAAACTCAAAAATTACTCAACCGATTTCAAAAATTCTTTCACCTATAAAAGCTACGTTACCAGCGAGTGATATGGACCGAGTTTTTCAGAGATGATTCAATCACCGAATCTGGATACATTTATACAGTAACGCAAATTAATGTGCTGTACATTTCATAGTGAATTTAAAGATTTTTTAGTTACCCCACGCAATGATTTAATTTTGACTTTGATTTCTTCAAAGCTCTTTTTTGAAGTAGATGTGTTGCGCTAGTAAGTATGCTTTTTAGACACGACTTAGGCCTTTTGTCCACGGTAAGAATTTTTCCGAATCCGCGTACGAAATCTGTATGACGTCTTTGCTCACAATAATATTTTAGCCAGACGTAGCTACAGCGGAGGGAAAATGAAGCACGGTCTTAGTAGAACTGTTTGAATTGTGTAACAAGGCGTGTGAATTTGAAGATGAAAAAAATTGTGATTGCACATTAACATTAATATTAAAACATCAATTAATATTTAAAACTTAAAACAAAATTTAACAAATTGTTACTACTAATACTAAATATTACTGGCGTCAGTTATCATACTGTTTTTTTCTGTAGCAGGTAGTTCTGTGATACACATTACATATATTCCCCTCCATACCTCAAAAGTAAGGCGTTTATCCTTATATGCCTTAATGGTTTTATCCCATAGTATGGGTTTACGGTAGTAAACTAATTAATCTGTGGCATGGGTCTTGATTCTGTTAAAGTAATTAATACGAGTAGTTCTTCGTCAACGTTTATACCTATTGTCACAGAATTTTGACGTAGCGAGTCGAACACTATTCAGATGCACATCCGTTGTCTTGTCGTGAACGCACTCCACGGGGTTATTACCTAAAAAATTGCAGATAGCGACAGTCACGCGATCACTACGCGACCGGTAACTAATTGCAATAAAAAATTGGTATCATATATGACGATTGCGTATCTATTATTCTATGACCATAAAATGCACTTTTCGCGGTTGATTTAGCGCCACTATATAAATTACGTTACACAAATTCTCGTTAAGACAGCACATATCGCGCGATAGTGGCTGTCGCATGCTGTCTGCAAGTTACGTAATAAACGTGTCGATAGACTATCGTTAACGACCGCGCGTAATCATGACGGAGCTAGCGGCTATCCGGCGAACGTAAAAATTAAAGAACGGAGAACGTCGTGTACACCACCGTTGTTCTTACATAGGCCGGAGATTTCACCGGATCTAAATATGTCACCGTGGACAAGAAGCTTTACTGTTCCGAGAGTTTCAACTGCAAACGTCAAACATAGTCTCTAAGAGGATCATAACACACAGACAGACGTCGAAATGATTCCATGCGTAAATATTTCGATTTTCCATTTTAGGAATAAAATACTGAAAATGTGAGTTATCTATAAAATAAAATTTCATGCAAATTACAGGTCAGTCAATGAGTGTAGGTGAAGGCGTTAATAATATTCCAAACGCTGTGCCAGCACCTGCAGGCCAAAGAGTGTCTACAGGAAACACTGGAAGGTAAGCAATAATTAAATCTTCATATATGCTTTTACACTAATGGACTGACTAAGAACGTGCCGAAAACGCATTAATTTAGGAATCCGTAGATATTTCGCACAAAGTAGATGTTGAGTTAAAAAAAAATCCAAAATGTTCACATTTCATATTGTTTTTATTTATAGGTTTGGACAGATCATTGTACCACATATCTGTACTAAATTTCAAATCAGTGGGTGTAAAGACGACACAATAAATCGTCTGCGACGCGCAAGCATGACGAACATATACAATATTTTTGCCATTTTGGTTGCAGAGCGTAAAAAATAATCGGTTGTGATTTCGTAGAAAATTTAAACAGAAACAACATTTATTCGACACACTATTAAAAATTAGAACTTAGTAAGATACTATGAAATGGTATTTCTTTGCAAAATTAATTTCTGGATGTCGATAAAACTTTATAGGTTGGATGGGCTTTCGCTATAATTTTCCCATAAACTTCAAGCAAATTTAATTTAGTTCATTGAAAATTCTGAAGTTTTAGAGCCAGTAGTTTCAAAGGTGAGGGGGATGGTCTATTACCCAATTTGCCTCTATTTTACTACAAATATTTTAAAACGGTCAATAGGACACAATAAGCAATGAAGACATACACAGTATGACAAGGTTGGGTGACAGTGTTATTGTACATCTGAAGAAAGGAATGTTTAGATGGTTCGGGCATGTAGATGAATGATTAAAAACCGGCGACGAAAGTTTAGAGAGCAAAAGTAAAATGACAGCGGAAGCCAAGGAAGATCAAGGCTAATGTCAAAACCACGCATATACGTAGGCAAAAGTGTGTGAGCAGAATGACGAGATTACAGAAAAGCACGTCGGATTACAAATATTCTGGCGTTTCTATTGTTTTGAAAAAATATAGTTGATGTTCATCAATTAGTATAAAATATACATAACATAACATAACATAACTTCACGCTGTATCCCCAACGGGGTAGTCAGAGAGGACGGAGCGCCAGGAGTCGCGGTCCTTACACACCTCTTTCGCTTCCTCAAATCTCATCATTCTCCTCACACATTTTCGCCTAGGTATGCGGGTGCTTTTGACATTTCCGTCTGCTAACACTCTGGCTATTTGATCTTCAAAAGTCAGCCTTGGTCTTCCTTGGCTTCTTTTATCACTCACTTTCGCTCTGTATATTTTCTTCGTCACTCTTTCATCACTCATTCTTTCCATGTGCCCGAACCATCTAAGCATTCCTTTCTTCATTTTTACAATAACACTGTTGTGCAACCCTGTCATACTGCGTATCTCAGCATTGCTTATCCTGTCAGCAAGCGTGACACCGCACATATTTCTGAGAGACCGCATCTCCACAGCATTTAACATACTTTCACTCGATTTTGGGCATATCCAGGCCTCACTACCGTACAACAAAGTTGGCACCAACACCGCATTGTGGATGGCCATTTTAGTATAAAATGTTAAATGATATAGTCCCTGGTAGTAGAAATAGTATTTATTTCTCACAAAGGTAAAAAAATAATAAGTATGAAAGTACTAAAACTCGATAAGTGCAAAAATTTTCGTTTCACCGGACAATCGAAAACGAAATCTACGTAATAAATTATGAACAGTGATATTATTATCTTCATCACGCACATGCGAGACGACGC
Source organism: Zeuzera pyrina (assembly GCA_907165235.1). Lineage (NCBI taxonomy): Eukaryota > Metazoa > Arthropoda > Insecta > Lepidoptera > Cossidae > Zeuzera > Zeuzera pyrina. The sequence continues at coordinate 10,957,214 of OU015639.1, read as the reverse complement.
ACAGCTAATTAATTAATGAAAGTTATTAATGGACACGGTTAAAATAATAATAATACAGTTGAATGAGCATAAACGATTCGATTTAGCGGTTTAATGATTTCTCCTTAATTAATCGATTAAAACACTACCTATACACTAATCTAATATTTATCAATAATGATATGTATAAAATGGAATAGTGAACACTTTTCTATCGTTATCTTACAGACCGGTTGGACCACCCAATCCTTACTACAGAAACAAGAAAACAACGCCAAAAGACCCAATAGAGGCGGAGAAAGAAGCATTGGTAAGTCAACACAAATTATTTTTTCTTACATCTAAATGCGGTGGCCTACGGCACTTTACTGCTCTACATTAAAACATAAAACGATGATATTTGTTATTGTAATGTTTGAATCAAATTGAGCATAACGTTTTTGTTAGTAATAGGTTATTTTTGTATGTATGTCATTTTTGTTATTCACTGACTTCGATCGAATATAAAAACAAGATATCCAATCGACGTTCCAAAAACATCCGAACCGAATGTGCTCTCAAATAAGTTTTTGAGTGCACTTTTGATTTAGTAATATTCGAAAACGTTAACGGCGAACTTGTCAAAGTGCTCCTTCAAAAATTGTAAGAACAACATGTCTAAAACGTTAAAATAAGACGGAGATTCTTATATTCGGTAAATAAATTAAATAATATTATTTACGTATTATATGTTATTTTTTGATTTCTATTTGAAATAAATTATATGGATATAATCTAATTAGAATAAAATGGGAAGTTTGAAGAAATTAGTTGAGAGAAGTCAAATTTTCGAATTAAGAGAAGTCGAAGAGAAGATGAATAACGAACAACAATTATCTAAAATTATTTCGGTATTTCAAACAGTTATCTAGAAGTATCTCGATACGATAGTTACTTAAGTCAATAATAAGTTTAATAGAATTTATGAGCTATGTAACACTCAGAGTCGGACTAGCAAAACTTTGTCGCATTAGGCCGTGTAGTACCAACCGCGCCCTTCTCAGCTCAATTTACTAAGACATATGATATGACTTTACTTTTGCGAGCAAGCGCATTTAGCACGCAGTGTTCTGTTCTGTTTAGTGTGATATGTTCTCATCAGTGTATTTTTGCCACGATTAGCCGCCCTTAATATTTGGCCACCCTAGACCCGAGCCTAGACTTATGGGAAATCCGCCTCTGGTAGCACCTGCCACTGTAACTTCGCAATACTATGTTCACTCTATGTACACGGAATCCTAGCGGAACTAATCTGTGATTTTTTTTACTAAATTTCTGCTGCTATTAATTATTCAGCAAACCAACCTATGCTACAAAATGCTACATAATAGTTAATATTATTTTTAGATTCGTGCAGCAGCGTTAGCGGCCAGAGCGCCTCCTTCTCCGGTCAGAGATGAGATATTAAGAGTGTCCGCAGCGAAACTTTCTGAAACGAATAGGGTACAGACAGAAACAGAACTAGTGAGACAGCAGCAGCATATCATGGCAGCCTCTGATCCGGTAAAAATGTTGATAACATCTGACTTGCATACAAAACGCAATTATAATTGCGAATTATAATAAATCGTTTCGAATACGAATTCTAATCGTTCTTTAGAATCGAACATTCTAATAGTTCTTGTAACGTATGTGATCAGTGATCACTTATGTTTGATAATTGTATACTCTTAAAAGCACATACCTAGTAAGCGTCGGTTGTGACTATTGCTATGTGACGATCAGAGGCCATAAACTTTTTTTACTCTAACCAAAATGCACTAGCCCGGTGCAGTAGAATATGGTGTCTTTTTCTTTCTTTCGTGAGAAGAGATTTAGTACGCGCAGTGGAATGTACAATTTGTTTACTGTTATTTTACTTCTGACCATTCTTCCTAACCTATAGACTACAGAGGATATTTTGCAGGTTTTTCTCCATATCATCAAAAAAGCTTGGACTTATTTATAGCGACTTCACCTATGTGGCTACATTTCTAATTTAATTCATTAATAGGTCTTTTGGTCTATGCAAAAGTGCGCGCGCTAGCTTACGAAAAATACGAAGAAGTAGTTATTTGCGTTTATTTTAAAAACTATTATTAATTTGAAGATGTACCTATGTATGTATAATTAATTTTAATAATCCAACCATCATTTTGAAGAATATGTTTATAATAAAACTATACAGATAATTTAGAAACATAAATCGGTCCTGTTACTTCAAAAAATGTAAATCTCTGTTTTAAAAGAGGTTTCTTTTTGATATTTTGTTTGTGTTACAAAAGTTAACCAATCGTGTATCGCAACTGTCAAAATAAAGTCGATGAAATGAAGAATCAAGTTACCAAATATCATTTTTATACGTTTTGTAGTCACTTAGAAAAATTGAGATCCCTGCCGTCAAAATTTCCAATGCGTTGCGTTTATTAAAGACTAGCTATTGCCGACGACTTTGTTCGCGTGGAATTTAATTGTGTAATCGTGAATGTTCGATGCGCAATATATCTTAAAATACACTGGTATATGTTAGCAATCACTATGCTACCTGGTTAATATCCATTGTCGATTCTTTTCATGACAATTTTAGTCATACACCAGTAAATGCTGTCGTACACTACCGCAACTTGTTTTATCTTCATTTTAAGTGAAATTCTGACTATTAGTGATTTCTCTACTACAGCCGTACAAACAAAAGTTCTGGGCAGGTATAAAATGAAGTCACAAATACATAGTTACAATAAATAAAATCCTAAACATTAATTACACAATTTCGGACTTACGCCATCGAATTTGGTGATTGTTGACGTAAACTGGTGCATCTTAACATTTATAACACAGTAACAATTGTACTGCAAACTAACCTTGACATCCTTTTTCATCCCCGTAGGGATCGAACCAATACTCGCCTACATTAATCCTCTTTGTAAAATATCAAGTTTCTAGACCCAGTCCTTTAGATTGTGCGTTGATATTATGTCAGTCAGTTTCTTCTTCCATGTATTTTAGTCAGTTAATATTTTGATTTATAACACAGTAACAATTGTACTGCAAACTAACCTTGACATCCCTTTTCATCCCCGTAGGGATCGAACCAATACTCGCCTACATTAATCCTCTTTGTAAAATATCAAGTTTCTAGACCCAGTCCTTTAGATTGTGCGTTGATATTATGTCAGTCAGTTTCTTCTTCCATGTATTTTAGTCAGTTAATATTTTGATCCATGTAGTTAAAGTCAAATCAATTTATTCAAGAGCTTACCTTACTTGAATAAATTGATTCTTTGACCGTATTCAGTTCAGTAAAAAAAACCTGCACTGCGAAAAGCGACAAAATACTTAGTCGGTTTTTTTTCTTTACGGGTTTCTCTTGGAAAACATAGGTACAAACTGACTACAGTAATCAGAATCTATATAATTAATAATGAATTTATGAATAGAAATACCAATTGAAGCATTTTTCTAGTTGGTTGAAAAAATGCATTACGACTTATTTGCACATTACGTAATTTAAATCAATTAACTTGAGTCATCACAGAATTTTCCTCTAACAGCAACCGTGTGATTGTTAAAAAATAAAACAATTACATTATTCTAAATAAAAAAAATACATACATGAATTTAAATAATTAAACTGATTTATAATTTCAGGATACTATAGCAGCTGAAAGATTCTACGGGTCTTTACTAGAGAAAGTGGATGCAATACTAACGCCTATTGGTGCTTTGGACCCTGGCTGCAGAGAAAGAGCGATCTGCGCGTTGTATAGGGATCCGTTTAAACATACACCGTATAGTAATTTAGTTTCTAACGAGTTGAGCAAGTAAGCATCGTACTTTTTTTTATATTTACAATAATGTACAATTTATTTGCCCCATAAACATTTTATATACCTATACTAACAATGATGTTATGAAGTATACAATGATAAAATGGCCCGTGATTCAGCATTGGTTACTGGTAAGACCACAAAAGCGATTTAGTACTGTATCCGATTCGAATTTGAGAAAATACGGATTTAGAAAATTTGGACAAAATTCGGTTGTCGCTTGTGCATTGCGTCTGATCCGAGAAAATACGAATGTTGCTTGCACATCAAAGTTTAGATGTTATACATAATAACATAGACGATCGCAGAATGCGACTTTTTTTGTAGAGAATTTAGAGTTGTACACTTGTAGATACTTAATAATGTTTTTGAACTTGTTTAAATGTTAATTTCTTAGATCACTTGCAGTATAGGTCACAAACAATGTCTGAATGTGATCGAAATGTTTTAGATGCTTTTTTTGTCGGATTCGAACCGATCACACTGCAAAAACGCTCGTACAAATAGCACTGTGACTACTTCGGACCATATTTTCGGACAGTGTAAAAACGCCCTGACATATTCTGTTACGTCGTAACTTCGCGACTGGAATTGCCCTGATTATAAGGGCGACATTGATAATATTGGTTAATTTCCATAACTAAAAATTGAGCTTTAAATATAAACAATTATTATTTAGTATTAAGTATATTATTATTAGTATTAGGTATATTAATTTTGCAGATACTTTTTATATTAAATGCTCTATTTTTTGAAATAGTTTGTTATTTAATGGTAAAATTAAGAGCGAGTTTATTTAGTCATCGATTCTAATTTTTTCTGAAGATGTTCAATTTTGTTAGAATATAAATACATATCTACAAATATAATGTACTGTCATAATTCTGTTTCAGGGACTCAAGTGAACTACTCCCACCTGCGGACAGCATGTTGGCAGTCCGCTATTACAGATATGTGCAAGCAGCTCGAGACGGACAGGAACATAAAGACTGTTTCACACTTTATTCTAACTGCAACATAAATTATAATAAATAAAATACTTAACATACGTAATCAAAACTTTAGATCAATTAAAAATACAATATTTTTAGGTCATACTTTAGGGAAATGAAAACAAAAAAGATATTATTTCTTCAATAAAAAAAATACTTTTTTTTTAATAAATCCCCTCTGTGACTAAACTGTTAAAAATGGTTATTTAGTTATTTAGACAAGTTGTCGATTACAGAGTCAGTCAATTGTCTAACTCATTCAATGTATGGTCTAACAGGAAAATGACATTGCGTAACTGTTATCGCAACACTACTAATGTTTGTTATACTCGTAGGCTTTAATTTTATGTGTTATATACATATATTTATACATAAAAATACTACCTTTTTTCTATCTACTTATTTACTTTTTAATTTTAATAATATTATACACAGTGATAAACAAACAACGTTCATAATATTGGCAGTCGCCTTATTTTATATGCAATTCTACGAGCGACTTTCTTTATCTATTTGTAATGAATATGAATTTGCATTTATTTGTTTAAACTAAGGGATTGTTGTTGTAACTTATTTATTCACAGCTAAGTCCAAAACTTAACTATAATAACGGAGTATAGACGATGTTTTTCATTAGACTTCATAACAGAAAAAAATTGTAAGTATGGAGTTTTGAATAAATTCATATCAAAAATGGTAACGAGGGTAGCTAATATGTGTTTTGTAAATAGTTATTGTAGAGTCGAATAAAAGATTTGCGTATTCTTTTATTGCAAAATATGAAAAGGAAAGCAAATTATTTAAATTTTATGGCCAAAATAATTTTTTTACGAGACATAATATTTAATATGTAACTTTATGCTGACAGCGTTTTAGTACTGAATGTAGCGGATTAAAAGTCGGTGCAGAAGATAATAGTACAGCATAAAACTTGAATAAATATAATTTTTAGGTACTACATTACAATAAATAATTTATTTTCTTTAGTTGGTAATGGTCATCGAGTCACTAGGACAGTAGAGTTTACTTATTCGTAATCTTTTATTATCGTCTTGTACTTTTTGTTGGCTTATTAAAAAAATGCGAAAACCACATAAAGTTAAAATTTTAATTTATTTTCGACAATTCAGTTCAAAAATTCTTACGAAATAAATTTAAAAGATTTTTTATTAAGCCAACGACCCTTTTTGCTCAAATAACCTAAAAAATTGTTATTTATATTCTTCTAATTAAAATTTAATTTATTAAAATAATAATTAAATTATTGTGTGAATGTTATTTATAAATTATTGTTTTGTTATTAAAATAAAAACGCCATTCATTTTTTAATTTAAAGTTGTTATTTATCACCCTATGTACTTACATATACCCTTTACTAGTCTTTCAAACAATGAGATTCATAGACAAATGAACAAAAAGAAGAGCATTCCAAAAATGTTTATTTTGTATTCAGGAAACTCTGTAAGTAAAAAAAGCTCCGAAATATTTTCAAGACATGCATGAAACTTCATAACAATCTATACTGCTATATAAATCTCTAGCGTCCCTGTAATTATAATTTTACTGTCAAATTTTGTGATAGATAGTCATTTTATGACTCACTGACTTCGATTCTACCATTTTTAAAATTTTTGCCTGTCTGTATGTCCTTTTATAACTGAAGAACGGCTTAACTGATCTTAATGAAAATCAATACTTAGTAAGAATATGTAATTACGCTCATGATAGGTTACTCATTTTTTAGAAAATCTACAGCTAAAAGTGTGAAAAGGGGGATTTCTATGGGAAATGCTAAACCGCTAAAGTGATTATGATGTAGCACGGATATAGGTACTAGGTTATAGTTAGTGTTATTGTAAAAATGAAGAAAGGAATGCTTGGATGGTTCGGGCACATAGAAAGAATGAGTGATGAAAGATTGACGAAGAAAATTATTCAGAACGAAAGTAAGTGGTAAAAGAAGCCAAGGCTGACTTATGACGATCAAATAGTCAGAGTGTTAGCCGACGGAAATGTAAAAAGCACTTGTATACTACTACTACTTGCTACGCGAAAATGTATGAGGGCAATGATGAGATTTGAGGAAGCTATAGAAGTATGTAAGAACTAAAGTAGATTTCACGTTCAAAAATACCTTGTAATTGGGTTTACTTGAATAAATTGATTTGACTTCGACTTTGACTAACCGCGACGCTTCGTCTTCTCTGACTACGCCGTTAGGGATACAGCGTGAAGATATAGTTTGACACCTGGGAACGCACATAGGCTAAACAACCCTTAAAGGGGTGAAAAGGGGAATGAAACTTTGAGTGAGAAATCCTGATGTAGGCTAGACGTAGATTTTTTCAAAAACAATCTTTAAACATACTATGCACGTGTACCTACATATAGTCTAACCTAATCCGGGAAAGATACTCAAAAATTTTCCGCCGAAAAAACTAGTTGTGCCGAAGTCACGGGCACAACTAGTTTTGTAACAAAGTTTAAATTATTACATCATCATGTGTAGCCAAGTTTGACATTGGTATTACTCTAGTTACTGAAGTTTTCAGTTCGACGGAATCTCTATGGACATTTATATTCAAAGTACATGTAAGAAAAATAGGTACTTAGAAATATACTTATAAAACTACTATTACTAATATTAATACTTTATAAAACCAAAACCAATGGGGTCATGTTGAACCTATAACAAACAAAATTCTTAGAAACGTACGTATCGCATAACTAAAATTTCTTTGAAACGGGAAAATATGACGTTGAGGGTCTTAGTACGCTTTATCTCTATTGTTGACTGGTAACCATAATAATGGTAAAATACTGTTTGATGGTCTTGGTGTCGATCAACTAACAAGTAAGTATTACTTTTTATGGCCTTAAAACAAATTCTAAGCTTCTCTTAACCCCTGCATAACGTGTTAGTCTGACAGACCGGACCATGTCTAAAAACGGTCATATTTTTAAATTTAAATTTTTCTGCAAATTTAATATAAATTTGAAATTGATATCCTAATTAGCTTCAAATTTTAGACTAGAGGTCATTTCCTTCCGCACTCCAGAAAGCTTTCAACTTCATATGCCACAGATGTAAAATGCATGTGAGTCTGAATGACCTAACTACACATGACGTAATCATTTCATTAGTAAGTTCATTTTTTGGGTTTTGAAGCCAAAAATAGCAAAAGCAGAGACCATGGATTTCATTATATCAAACAAAGAATACTTGCGCAGGCCTGTTTTCATGTTTTTGTTACTGAAAATATGTTTTCGCATATATGCTTTCAGTATATTAATACGAGCATATTCAGAGGCATTCAATAGAGATTGAAAGTCAAATTAAAATTGTATTTTATTTTACATAAATGTAACTATTAAATACTAAGAGATATGGATGTGATGGTGTGTTCTTAGTACATTATACCGACCAAATATGTTGTGTAATTTCTATTCAGCCAACACGAAAAGGGTTAAGTGACTTAATACTTTTCATGTCTGGTGAATAAATACTCAGACTCTAGGGCAATTTAAACATTTTTCTTGCTAAACCAACTTGGTCGGGAATTGAACTCAAAACATTGATTAGAAATTACCTTCACACCGACGCGTCGCTAATAAAAATTATCATTAATAAATATAAAAGTGAAAGATATTAAATACCGTTGAATGTGCCACGGAATATGATATTTATATGTGTGCGTGCACGCGCGTATATCCTAAACTGAATCCTGTCTGACCCGCTGGTACACTTTCATTGCTCCTCATTATGAATGAAGCGTCAAACTAAATGTGTATGCGCCTGCGCATTTATAGAACTTCATTTCGCACCTTACTTCACGCTTTACTACATTGTAAATACTTTATAAATTCAAAAACTATGGTTATAATTATATATTTTCTATCCTTATTTTTATACTTAAACAAAACATTAAAATTAAATTGACTTTGACAGAAAAGTGTAAAAATGTTTCAAACATACATATTTTAATTACCGGGAGAGATTTTCTATTTGAGATAATCTAATACATTTCTCAATTGGATCTCATTATTTTGAAACATCAAATGGTAACCTTAGATGTGGCTTTGATGATTTGACCTTCGAAGTCATTTGAAGGTTTTTTAAAGGAAAGTTTTTTTTTAAATAGGAATGGCAGTTAATTAAAATTTTTACTCCGGCGGTGGAAAGAGCGGGAAATTGGATCACAATCGGATACGGTGATAACGGTCCGGATGGAACAACGCGCACAAAATTCTTAGGCCACGAAGTTAATTATTATTAATTTTTTTTTTCATAGGACATTAGTATGAGTGTGTCTCTGTGTGTATGAGTATATATACATCTTATCGACATACGTATGTACTGTAAATTTTAACATAAAATTATTAAAATTTGCTGCTGTCACGAGGCCATTTCATTGAGCACACAATACCAATATAGACACAACAATGGAACTTTAGTACCATCGAGATGCTTTATTTAAATAGGACTTCAGAAACACTTAAATCAACCCAGGAATTTCAAACTGAGAAACGTCCAACTAATTTCAAACATCCGTCATAACAGAATATTCAACAACATTACACTCGAGTTTAATTGATTTAATAAACATCAAAGTATGGATCAGTTTAATATTCAACGAGCGAGTCAGGCGAAATCGTCCTGAATAGTTGGTATGTATAAGAATATCGCGAAGAACGAATACACATTGACTGTCGAACACTAACTAATGAATGCTAAGACCTGCTAGACATAAAAAAAATATTTTCTCAATAGACTAGACGACTGCTCATAAAGCTGGTATATTTTTGGTATACCTACATCGTATTAAAATAATTGTTATAACTGGTATATTTTATACATTGTCAAGGTTCTCTGGAAGAAATAATCGAGAGCGATAGGACCGTCAATCAATGTGTAGTTGAAATTGTAACTTTCTGTAGTTTTTATCTATATTAAAAATAATAAGTCCAATGAAAGTAAATACATAAATAACAAATTTAAAATTGTGAACAAAAACTATCGAAAACTACTACAATAGTTGAAATTTATACTTACTAATATGTATTAAAGAGATAAACTTTATTCGTTTGTATGTAGTGAATAAGCTCAAAAACTGACCGATTTCAAAAATTCTTTCACCTATAGAAAGCTACATAAACAGCGAGTAACATGGACTGTAATTTATTTTCGAAAAAATTTCTATTCGTGCGAACCCGGAGCGGGTCGCTAGTTCATTGATAAATTGGGTTATCGGGTTAGAAGCTTCAGTAGTGGGAACAGAGTGGGGATAAGATAAGGGGAGATAGCGCTATATGTAGCGTTACAATCTCGTAGAGACATTGCCCAGCTCTAGGAGTGACAAAGACTGAACTTATATCTCCATCACATTTCCACTAAGTACATAAGTTCGGAAACGGACAGCTCTTATCTTTTTCATCGTATTTTTCAGTTTTGATCGTAGTTACTAAACTAATATTTTAATTAAGTCGTTAAGAAATAATTAGCCTATTCATACAGATACATATTCCATTTTTCTTCACTTTTAGAATTGTATGACAGCTAACAGTCTGTGCAGTTAGCAAAGCTGAACCCAACGGTGTCATGGCGGAAGCTGATAATAGAAATTATTATTAATCGGAATATATGCTACAGAGTTAGTAATTCTATTTAGTATCTACAATTCGCAAGATTTAAAATTAAATCGTTTTCTCTACAAATTTGTTACAAGTTTGATATGAATGACATGTATCTTATGACATGCACTTTAAAATTAGTACCTAGTCTCCGCAATTTTACTATTTTTATCCACTAAAAAAGGTAACTTTCAAAATAACTTGTAAACGAAATAGTGATAATAAATAAATATCAAATATTTTAAATGATTCCTTATTTGTTTTTATTGGCGCTATAATTTATTTTATAGCGTCTATAATTTTTTTAAATATATTATATTTTTATTGAAGGAGTAATATTTAATTGTATGACGTTATATTTTTATATAGCAATTAATGGCATTTTTTTCCACATTTTCACCAATTTTGAAGATATTAAACGCATCACTTATTAACCTATTACATACTATATATATGTGCCAACTCATAATCATTTTCCTGCCCGGAAGAAAAGCAGTCGGTACTTTAATAATTTTCCTTCTCTTTCAGACCAGCCCGTTAGTTGTTTTTTTGATACACTGCAAAAAAGTACCTTCCTACTCAAATTTTGATTTTTTTTTTTAAATTGGCTACGCGCACTATCTGCTTGATGGTATAGTTAGTAATTACTTCATATTCAGCTAAAATAATAATAATTGCAAAATCAATGTAAAATTCAGTTCACTGAAAATACTTCTCTACATTTCAAAATAAAAATTTCCAGAAATATTTTTATAAAGAAATAAAAAAAAGGGTAGATATGAAGATAACACTGCATAATTGCAAACTTTGTATGATCATTCCCTATCGTTTCCTTAAAAAATAATAGGTACCTACGTATAGAAGTAGTTAAATAGAGTTCCTTGACTATAATTGCATCAAAACAAATATCTTTATCTTACAACGATTATTTAAAGTTTACTATATTGACATTCCGCATTGTTCCGCTCATGCATAAAGTAATCAAATCAGTATCCAAATCATGCGCACACGCATCCGTTTGCAGCGACATCTTTCACTTAATCGTATGAGTAGAATGAAAAATATATGAAACGTGCCCTGTATTACGTAACGAATGCGAACGCAATGCCTGATCTTGTTGGTAATTTGTTGGTATCACTTTCCTTCTTAAATAATAGCCTTTTTTAAAGGTGTAACAAGCCTTTATCACTGCGACCTGAATTCAATTACTGTGATAGCCACTACCTACATTTGCAATTCAGTTCAGAATCCCATTGCAGATAAAACTTGCAAGTTGGTCGAAATAAAAAGAAATATGTAGATTCGATGTTTATGCATTCCTCAGTTACTAAAAATTATAAATAGTAAAACTTACAGCAAATATTTAACTGTAACAGACTTACTAATATGGTGAATTTCTACATAAACACTTTTCGTAATTGCTAATTAATCGAATTTCACACAGTAGGCACCTTCAATAAATGAATAAGATAAATGATTGGATGATGATTCTAGCTATGATCAGGAGCATTCAAGATAAAGCTGATTTACGCCCTCGAAAATTAAACTAATTATAAGTTTATATTATATATTTTAAGAAAGGAAATGCATTTAAAGATTTATTTATTATTGGGGATAAGTACCTAGCCATACTTATATATCATACTGGCTGTACCCGCAACTTCATCAGTGTGGAATATTTTCCGCGGATTATGTTGGATCACATGTTCATGTATGTAGTACGAAGATTGTTTTCGAAAATAAGCCTACGTCTAGCCTACGTTAGCCTCCGGGCACATAGAAATACATATTTCCCATACAAAGTTTAACCCACTTATCACCTTTTAAATGGTAATTTTTTTTATAAAAAGTATTCTAACTTTTGCACAATGACATGTTCTTACTATATACCAATTTTCATCAAGATCGTTCAAGCCGTTCTTGAGTTATAAAAATATATATACTCGTAGACGGGCAGCCTGACAAAAACTTATAAAATGATAGAATCGAAGTCAGTGAGACAAAATGACTATTTATCACAAATTTACCACATTTATTTAATTTAATTTTAAATTATCAGGAAATTTAAAATTGTAATTACAGACAGACGCTACAGATTTATATATTAGTGTAGATAGATATAAAATATATTATGGTGCGTCTGTCATAATGTATTGTTAATCTTCCGAAGGACTTAAGCAATTTAGGTCATATTTGTCGAGACGGTGGCTTACAGCTATGCTAGGATCCGATAGGTGTAATTCAGTATGATGTAATTCAGTTTGTTAACAAATTCTGTATTTAAGATCAAGGATTCCCAAGTAATTAACTAGTTGAGAGGGTGGGTAGAGGTGAAAAAATAGAGTTGAGAGTCGTAAAGGAAAATATGAGCGTTTAACATTTGGTTTACGAAAAATGTGTATTTAAAATGTTTCTGTTCATTTAGAAGAAATGATATACTTAATTAAAAATGTAATGTAGAAATCATTTGTAATCGTATTCACATTTTTACTTTGAAATGAACGAGTACTTTTTTTTTTGGCCATTAAAAATATATATTATTTCTACTGATTATAGTGTTTTTGTAAATTCTACTTGATAAAGTATTTAATTGAGTATTTTTTTTGTACATGTTTTTTTCTGAGTTTATAGGTACCTACAATAGAAATGTCATCTTTTTATCGTAAAAGTGATATCTCGCAATATGGTTTTTCGGATAACTGCGGGGTTATTCACAAACGTCGGAAACTCAACTTTCCGTACCCGACAGGAAACTTTTCGATGATTTTGTCTATATGCGATTCACAAATCCGAAATCGTATTATATTTATATTATATATATACCATATTATACATAGTTCTATTCCCAAATCCAAGCCGTCGGATTGAATTTATGCTTTCCGACGGACTTTATCTCTCTCTTAAATAGCTCTGCTTATTATGCGATAGTTACATGCAACCGCCCGCGCCCCTGCGCCTTGTCCGTTAATATTGGCGTTACATACAAGTACAATATTTTCGTTACTTAAGTTTGAACAAAACAAGAAAACGATTACGTTCCTTTTAAAGCAGATAATGAATTTGTATGCCTAGCAGAGGATGTTCTTTATTCTCATTTCGTCTGGCTCCTCGTTTGCTAAAAAACTTCTAATAGAGTTACATTGTTCCACAGAGTTACATCTTTTGTTCACGTTTGTGTCGGCGTCGCATCTGTCTACACTACATTTAAAATTCGGCTACTAATCTTACACGACTTCTCTTGTTTAAGTATAATATATTAATGGACTCAAAGATTTATTGGCAATTTCTAGTGTGTTTCTAGTACACATTTATAATTATCAAACGATCAGTAACATTGTAATTACCATATATCCTTACTCCTTACAAAAGTAGTCACAGACATGAAAAGGAGTATTGGAATAATTAGTCTTAGGGTCCATAAACAGGTTAATAGAAATAATAAATTAAGGTTATAATGCAATTAAAGGGCCATCAATGTGGTCACTTAGACAACAAAGTGACAGTTTTCCAATACACTATCACCTCTCACAACACAATTAAAATGTACCACAGGCATACAAGCAAAGTTGTATCACCGAAGATAGTACCATTGCGCATTCCGACACCACCTCACGTATTAATGCTCGTATATAAACCAAGCCCTGAACTTCCCTGGCATACATTGTGACCGTTTATCGGACGGCAGTTAGTCGCCTCTGCCGTCAAAATAAAACAAAAACAATTAGTGAAGAATTATAAGTGCAATATGGCGAAATTTATAGTGCTTTTATCCCTTGCGGCATTTGCTAGTGCGCAATCGTACACAGCGTCGAAACTATTTAAAAACATTTACAATGAATGTTTAAGTCAATATTCGGTGGAATGTGTTAAACCTAGAACCTTGGAGTGGTTTTCGCGTGTGTCAAACAACGATGAAATTAAAATTACAGAAGATTTATCGATAATCAAAACGGGGACGGCAGAGGAAGATGGAGACGTTGACCCAAGGATGGCAAAGGAGCCAGCTTACGAAACATTCGACAAAGTAGATCGCTTTCTTCAGACCCATTCTCTTAGAGTGAAAGTTCCCGAGGAAATCACAAAGAGTGCAGCTTCTGAGTACGTGCCAAGGTCGCTGCTGATCGACCTTCCTGCAGAATTGAACATGCCTTTGGATGGGGAAGAAGATACTGAAGTATTCGAAGGCAGGAAGAAGAAGATAAAGCTCCCTAAACCTTTAAAGATTAAGACCAGTTAGTACATTTCTAATCACATTATTATTCTGAGATGGACACTGGATGGTAGCATTTTTTAACTCCTTATTATTTTTCAGAACATGGTTTCATCAAGAAGATATTGCTTCCCTTCCTCCTCGGTCTGAAATTCAAGGCTTCGGTATTGGTTCCTCTGGCTTTAGCTCTCATCGCTCTGAAGACATGGAAAGCTTTAACTCTTGGTCTTATCTCTCTTGTTTTATCTGGTAAGTGCATTAATGGATTTGAATATTTATAAGTCATGAAGTTCTATAAATATGAAATGTAAATAATGTATACACCTGTTACAGGTGCCATGGTTATTTTTAAGTTCACAAAGCCTAAAGTAGTGAACTACGAAGTCATCCACTATCCTCAGCACCATGTGGAACACCATGTAGATCATCATGCTCCTGCTTGGGATGCTCATGGACCTTACCAAGCTAGGTCATACGAAGATGCCCATGAAATCGCGTACTCTGCACAGATCAATTAAATATTTAGACACAACAAGCTTTAAAAGACGGACCTCTAATTTATTGTTATTTATTTATTTATTATTATTTAAATTGTAAATAAAAGATCTATGAGATAAGTTTCAAATCATTTGGAGTATTGTTTTATTATTTAAAATATTAAAATTGCCTATTTAGGTATCTTTTCAAGTTCGAATCCTACCAGTTTGATAAAGGTAAGTAGGTATAAACTCTTTGAGGGTGGCTTACACCAACTATTTGAACTCGATTTAGGGATTTGGCATCTCGCTTGCACCAACTATTAAATCGTTTGTGCAAGTGAGATGTCAGTTCCTTAAATTGAGCTTAAATCGTTGGTGCAAACCACGCTTAATATACATAGGTAAGTATATCAAAAGGGTAGATACGTCACTATCCTTCAAGAAGTAAATATATAGATATTGAGAGCACACAAATCTATAATAATACATCAATAGCGCAGCGGATTAGATCTTGTAGGTACCTATGCGCGGAAGACTCCAGGTTCAATTCCCGTTTGGGTCTATTTAGGAAAAGAAATTTTCTAAAATGTCTCGGGACTGGATGTACTGGGAGACGCCCTCGATAGTCGTCTGGATCTCATAGCACAGGGAATGCCCTAATTTGCGACCAGATGATCGGTGTGTATTGTCTGGCGCATTTATTATTAATTATTATATTAGTATTATCTCATTTAAAATTTAATAAAGAACAATATGAAACACGGATTAAGAATAAACAGTGACGTTTCAATAGCTCCGTTGTTTGAGTATATGAATACCATGCGGGTGTCCATGGACGGCGGTTGACGGCGGTGACCACTTTCCATCAGGTGACTCGCTTGCTCGTTTGCCTCCTCTGATATAAAATAATAATAATAATAAACTTGGTACGAATTTTACTGCCTAACTACACGTAACTGTTACTACAAAGTGAGAAATTTACTAGAAAATGAGTAACGCAGGGTCGTTGATATAGCTTGCAACAAAAAAACAAAGATACTGTGGAAATAACATGTAATATAAACATATTCTATAGGCACATAAAATAATATTTTTAGTATCATAAGACGACAACTTCTGCGTTTGCCCAATTATTCATCGGCACATTCTTCTCAGCATTCAGGATAGCTTTATTTTCAGGTATTGGTCCTCTTTCAGTCATAATGCTGCTGAATATTTTTCCTGGGCTCCTTTTCTCTGTATCTATAAGATTAGAATTGAAATCTTGTAAGCCAAAATTTTTATCATCACCAAGCATTACATTATTATCTTTATTTACACCATTGTGTTTTACTGCTTCACTAACAGAATTTGCACTGATTTCTTTAGAAGTCAAGTGATCAAATATTGAACTCAAATCTTTCTCTTTTATTTGATGTACATTTTTAATTGTTTTGATTTCGATTCCGTTTCTAGTCATATCTTCGAGAAAATTTTCGGGTATCTCGCTATCTACTGTATAATCCGGGTCACCGATTCCAGCACTAGGTGAAAACGTGGCATAATCATGAATAACTTCTTCAATGTGTTTTAGATACGCATTGTTCCTCGACTGCTTTTCTCTAACACTTTCATTTGAATCAAAATTCAAGACCACAGTCGAGTCTTCCGCTCCGTTCGACATAAGCATTCGGTTTGAAAAGGCTTTAAATATTTTCGATTGTCTCAATGGATTAATTTTATACAAGCTTAGTAAAATATCGAATTTATCTTGTCGAGACTTTTCAGTTTCAGCTTTAATTCTATGTGGAATCTGTAAAAAATATTTTAATTAAACTTCGGTACTGCAAATGAAAAATAAATAGATAGAGTAGGTTTTTACTTATGCAGGTATTTACAGATGATTTTTGTTTCAGTAGGTATATACATTAATATATTATAACCATTAATATATTACACCCAAAATAAAATAAATAGTGTAATGTACCTACATATTATATCATAATGCGTTGTAAGTATGTATAATACCTAATGTTTAAGTTTATCCAACACAGTCTTAGAATGTAATCGTGTTGACCTTGTTCAGTGATAAACTATAAATTGATAAGTACATACCTACCTATTTATCAGTTCATCTAATCGAAATAATGTTAAGGCTTAATTAATAGTTAATAATTGTAATAGCTACCAAAATCTACGATAACAGCTTAAAATCTTACCAGAAAGTTTTCTAATACAACCAAACACATCAAACGATAATTCATAATTTCTGTATTCTCCACTTTCATACGTTTCAATAACAACACTATATCGACGTTTTGTTTTCAAAATATTTTCATTTCCGCAAAGTCGCAGTCACACAGTTATGTGCACATTACCGCTATGATCACAATGGGAAATATATGATGGAGCTATAGAATTAGTAATTTTATCTACAACTCACAATCTTTAAGATTAAGGGTTTTCTCTATAAAATAATTTACTAGTGTTGATATTAATTGCATTTACTTTAATATTAATAATCTCTGCAATAAGTTTACTATTTTTATCCAATAAATAAGATAAACTTCAATATTCAGTTTTGCTATAAAATTTTATTTACAACTTTAATCACTGAGACGGTAATGTTGTGGTGTAATGGTATTAATAAATGCTTGGGAGGTATTTGCGAAGACAAATACAGTCTAAATTTAGATTGCTTCACGTTGGGTAAAATTTTAAACTCTTTTCAAAAATTATGCAACATGAAGGTATAATTTATAACACAAAGCATTCGATATAAGTTTTCAATATTTAAAGTGGCACTTTACAAGTTTACATTTTTACAATATTAATTTTGTAATTTATGTATGAACACTCTTTTTGATTATGTTGTGTTTGTTAGGTTTGTATTTGACCACAACGCGCGAGCCGAGCGAGCGAAGCGAGCGTGCTGCTACAGCGGCTGGCGACGCGCTTTATCAGAATCCGCTTTTTACATGGAGCGGTATTTAAATAGGAGGTCGCACTCTGAGGAGGTAGTTGAGAAATTTAATCTTAAAACATCTCTATTCCCCTTCATCTCTTTTCATTTTCTGCTGTTGGTTTATGTATATATAACAATCTTATATTATACTACGTGTATTTCTGAGTTCTTTCCAATTGTTAGAAAAAGACTGAAATGAAACGTTAGTGATCAAAGATTACTCGACTCGAGGTTATATAATTTGTTTAAACTACCTCTTCAGAGTACGATATCCAGCTAGATTCAAAGATTGTTAGCGGCAGGCAAGTTCGAACTGTCACGAGACGGATGTAAACTTCATGGCAAACGTTATTGTCAGGAGGACAGCTTATCAAGTTTATTCATTTATTTTATAGAGAATTTTATTTTTCATAGTAATATTTTACGTTAGTAAACTAATTAATCTGTGGTAATATCTAATATTTTAAACGATTTCTTCTTTTTTTTTAGATGCTAAGATTACATATTTTATTGTGTCTATTATTTTTTTTTAAATACTAATATTTTTTTAATGATTCAATTTAATTTGATTTGATTTTGAACATTTAATTGTATGACGTTATATTTTTATACAGCAAGCAATTTCGTCTACATTTTCATCAATTTAGAAGACAGTTTAAATGCATCCCGATTACAATCTCTCTTTTCTGTGATTTATTTTGTTAATGCCTTGCAAAAAGAATTAGCAATATTACGCAATCCAGTTCAACGTAATAGTTCAGGCAGTAACAATTTCATAATATGCACTCTTGTTTCGAAATAACACAAATTTTTCTAGGGTTATTAATAATAGCATATAAAATAGCTACATATAAATAAACTTAGAACTTATCTAGGTGTGCAGTCATTATAAATAATTTAACATGAATTTAGAAATAGTTTTTATTAAAGTCTACATTATAATAGGATTATGGGAAAATAAGTGGCAACATTTTGTATGTCAATGTCATTCAAGTCATTCGGTTTGTGGAACGATGGAAATCTTGATAAATATAATATTGTTTTTTTCAATGTTATAAATTTACTAAAACTCTGTCATTTTACACGACTGCAATGTCTTTCATCTGTGTCGTATAGTTGTGATTAAATGGACTTTTATATTGTGTTGAAATCGTGGAAAAGTAATGACAATGGCAAATAACAGGATTCCCTCTGGTCCCAATACTCCTGGAAGCCAGCAGACTCCCACACAACAGGGTATTAAAATTTTCATACAAAGAGACTACTCAGAAGGTACCGCTGTTAAATTCCAAACGAGATTCCCTCCTGAACTCGAGGATAGGGTAAGTAGCCGAATCTAATCTACTTTTGTGAAATGACATCATTTATTTCGATGTCAGCTTTTTTGTAATGTAGTATTATGGATATTTTCGTTGTTTAATATGTGATGAGTTATTATACTTACTATTTTTACATAATCTCAATCCATTGTTTAGTGGTTCTTCAAACACCAATTTAATATGGGTGTAATAGATAATTGTGTTGCTGCTCCCAAGTGTCAATTCTGTGAAAACTTTTCATTTAGGAACTATATACCCAAAAAATTGTTGAATAAAGATGGTTCTTAAAATTGTAAGTCATCGAATCTCAAAAGTAATAACTATAGCAATAAATATATATTTTAGTACTCTTTATATAGAAAAATCTTTGATGAAAAGAAAGGGGTTTAAATGAACTATGATTTACAGGTTGTAATATTTAGCTGTGTTATTAAGGTGTAAAGACAGAATTAGTTCTTCAATAAAAGACTACAATAAAACAAATCTTACACTGAAGTCTAAGGTGATCGCTCAGTTATGCTTCACAATTGCCTTAAACTTCTATTCTAAAGCTGAAAGTTATTTTTTGGTTAGAAAGTACATGCACCAACTATTTAAACTCAATTTAAGGAACTGATGTCAAATCCTTAAATTGAGTTTTAATGGTGCAAACCACCTATAATGTGAAACTTTGCTTTTGGAATTTGATACAAGAAACATCCGCTGATTAAGCATAATTTCGCTTCCCAAAAATTGTATAAAAAATATCTATGGTCAAGTGTCAATACTAGTTGATCCAAGTTCTAAACCATAGCTAAAAAAAGTTCTACTTCATGTAGTTTTATTATTTTTGCCTTTGATGTCATAAATATTTAGTAAATTACTTATATGATACTAAAGCAGTTTATTCATGCCGCAATTATCATACTGGTGCAATATCCTTGTATTGTTAAAAAAATTTAAACTAAGACTAGGAGAAATAATTATTTCAATTTATATATATATTTAATTTCAAATTACAGATAGACAGACAAACATTTGAACACACAATAGACAGATTAAATGAACATTTTGAAATGGCGGAAACGGCTGACTGTAGCACATACTGTGAGGGCTGCCTCGCTTGTCTGACAGCTTACTTCATATACATTTGTACAGAAACGCATTATGAAAAGGTATTTATCATTTAGACAAAGATATTTATCATTTATATTTTTTATTTTTTTATTTTATTGAACAAAGCAGTTACAGTACAGAATGTCATCACAATTTTCTCCTATCTACCTGAAACCTCGAGGGTTTATATGGAGGAAGGGTATTTATCATTTAATATGAAGAGGTATTTATCATTTAGACAATATAATGTGTGAGTTTAAGCATAAAATGGGGTTAAGTTTTGAGAATTATTTTCTTTTACGTGAATTCCGAGGAATGTAAGTTTCATTTTATTTTTACATTGTTTATTAAAGATTATCATTCAATATTTACCTTATATTTATTTATATAATAACTGATTATTGCAGATTTGTTAAATATATTTTGTTTTTTTTTAAGTCTACATAAATCAAATTTCATTTATTGTCAGGTCCAATGACTGACTTAGTTTGTGTAGGTGCTCTTAATTCAATACTCTGTTTCTTATTTCCTTTGGAAGCTCACATATTTTCTGTGTAATCTTGAAATTCTATCCAATATTACTGACTTTCTCATTCATCATAGGATTGTTTTTGACTTTGTAATCTCCCATCTCACGTAACTCATATTTGTATGTATAACTTCTTATCATAAGATCAATTTGTTCATAAATTAGTAATAATAATGCACCTAACAATACAGACCAATGATCTGGTCTCAAACAAGGGCATTCCCTGTGCTATATGAACGAGACAAGGACTACTAGGGGTGTTTCCCAATACACCCAGGACCTGAGACAATATACAAAAGTTTGTGTCTTGAATTGATCCGACCGGGAATTGAACTCGGAACCTTCTGTGCTTAGATGCAACATGTAGACCACTACTGTGCCATCGAGGTTGTCAAATTAACTCTCAGTATAGTTTATTTTAGAATTTACCAGCATTTTGATTTTCTAAGAGCTGCCATCCAATATCAACCCTTATCTATAGGGTAAACAAAGTATCAAGTCTATCAATTTTCATATTGCCTATTCCTATTTGGCAGTTGGCACATAGGAGTCAAGTTAGGATGCTTAAAAAGAATGTTATTACATTCTTGGAAGGTGAATGGTCAAAATTAAAATATGCGGGCTTAATTACATTCATCTACCAGCAGAAGTGATTCCAAAGTATCTTTTACACTTACCAGTTATTTTGATCAATTTCAAAATTTATCTGTTCACAGCATCTACGAAAAATTTCAAAATTCATAGCAACGCAAAACGAAAGACTTTACAATCCTCGTGGGATTCATATAACTGATCCTATATTGAGAGGTCTACGAGTGATTGAAATAACAGTGATAGATCTCCCAAACTGTCAGAGTCCAACAGGTAACTCGACAAACACACAAATAAGGCATACTTGACCACCACAGGAAAATAGGGAGTTCTTCATGTAACAATTACATTACTGGTTTTAAACCAAATCAAATTGATTGTACACATTACCATGTCTGTTGATTTAAGGTATATGATGTATAGTGTTAAATAACAAGGCATGAATGAGACGGATGATATTGATGTTTAATAATTCAATAATTTCTGTGTGTTTCATATAGTTGTATTCACTTAGATAACTCAATAAGAAAACATTGCAACGTAAGTAAGTTACCTATGCAATGTTTTCATATTGAGTATAAATAATCAATATTTAACTTCTTTACTTGCCTCTTTAAAATTTTAAAAAATTGTTTTACATAGATGTCATTTCATTACTGCACAAGGAACCTCTTCTCAAAAGTATAGAAAACAGAAAAATAATTATGTATAGTAATTTGTAATTTATGTATAATAACTTATTGAATTGTTAAGCATGTATAACATAGGACATGTTTTTACAAGTTGTTAAAATAAATATAAAATTATTAACAATATTATAATTATTAAAAGCAGTGACCACAAATATCTTTATTATTTTGGCCAAAATGGGTATTTTTAATAGAACCAACTGTAAATATCAACTTGGTCTTCTTTTTTTTAATTTGAGGTGTGAGTATTATTGACAGAAACTACTTTGTATATTGTATCAATATTTTATTAACATTTTACTTAATTTTCAAATATTTATTGATTTCTAATAAACTTCTTTAGAATATGGTGATTCGCGCACTTAGCGTATCTATGAAATTGTTATTTGCTAATCACTTGCACTATCTAAAATGTAAAAGGACCTTGAAAATAAAAATAAAGATGAAAATAAAGGTTTTGGTTTTTACATATTACCACAGATTAATTAGTTATTGACATATTACTTATAAATTAAAATTTATTCAATCATTCAGTAAATTATAATGACGTGAAGAACTCCCTTTGCCAAAAGTCTTTTCATGGGATGAATGAAAAAATAGATAGGATATTTAAAACTTGGGTGTGGTATTATCATTAATGTAATATAATTATGCTTTAATTTCGTTTTATAGCTCATATAAAGTGTGTTAGAAGTGGAAAAGAAATTCGATGTTTGAAATAAGAGTTTTTAAATTTTGAATTAAAAAAAATGTGATTGGCATAACAATTTAAGAGTTAGATTAGA
This sequence comes from Zeuzera pyrina, assembly GCA_907165235.1. Classification (NCBI taxonomy): domain Eukaryota; kingdom Metazoa; phylum Arthropoda; class Insecta; order Lepidoptera; family Cossidae; genus Zeuzera; species Zeuzera pyrina. The sequence goes on along the minus strand of OU015639.1, from coordinate 10,934,126 downwards.
TAGAAATTGTCTTGAACATTATTTGACGTGACGTTCTTTGCCACAAATTTAAAATTTTATGTTTAAAAATTACACACTGTTAAATTTTTTTCTCTATATTTAACCAGGGATAGCAAAAATATATATTTTGTAATACGTAAATATTTTTTTAATTTTAGAATTTCGTTTCTAAAATTATTGCTTGGGAAAGCACAGACTTTTCAAAGGTGCAATTGGGAATTTAAATATTTCAAGTCACTAATAAAGACCGTAGATATACCATAGATCATTGATTATGCTGTGCTAAACCAAAGTGTTGAAATGGTAACCTTTTACATTATTTTATCTCTCAAAATTTATTATATTTATACATGTCCTGTATAAAATATTTGGGAAGAAATTAATTTATTTAAGACTGCAATAAAAAAATATTAAAACCATATAATGTGATCGTTTTTGTGTTGTCAGTTGTTTAATATACTATTTTAACATATACTAACCGTAAACTCTTGGCTCAGCTTGCCTAAATTAAAAAGCATCCATTTCTAGTTTCTACGGTCTAAAAATGGGCCAATCAACTATTTTTTTTGTGTCACTGCTGGCCCTGAATACTTGACCAAAGTTACTCGGACAATATTTACAAAGTTTAGTTTTAAGTTTACAAAACTTAAAACTAACTTTATCTTAAATAATTGACTTCCTCAAAGTTGCCGCTTAGAAAGCTGTCATTGCTTAAGGTGACCAGCAGACTAGCAGCATTACCTCTTTGAACAGCCAAACTGATTTGTTGTCGGAAGAAGCTGCCTGCCTGAACGATCTCCCGAAGCTTCGACCAATCTCTTACAAATATCAGAAACCAGTCAATGGGCTTCAGGACCTCAGGGTCCCAAATTTTTGATTTATTTCATGCATAAATATTATATTTATCATAAATCTAATATCCATCCCATCAATGTATTAAATTACTTTAGTAATGGTTGAGCAGACAAAGTACTTTCAGTTGTCCAAGGCATAATTTTACTATTCTATGAAGTTTTATTTTTATTTTGTAATAATTCCTGTTTATAAAAGTAAAGTAAAATTAAGTAAAATTTATAAATATGTAAGTTATCTTTTTTAATTATTAATAAATAAATAAACTTTTTTTTAAATTTACCGCACACCAACCTAGCCTACCAGTACAAAAAATGGTTGATCAGCCCAATTCTGTACTCATTATTTCATGTGACCAAAGCTTCCTGACATTAAATTTAATTTGTTTGTAGGAATGAACAATATGTACTCTTGATTTCAATTTTATTTTTTATCCTGGCAATAGCATAGTCAATGATCAGTATTACATATTTTGTAATACAAAAGTTTTCGTGTTGACACTTTCTGTAATATTATTGCATTTAATATTGGTGTATGTTTTCTAAATATAAATAAAAAATTTATCTAATATTCCCAATAAATATTTTAAGTAGATACCTATTAGGTTTTTGATTTTGTGTAATTACTTAGTTTTAAAAGCGATAAATGAATGTGGTTTACTTTTATTGTATTGTTAATGTATATGATTAGGTTTGTATGAATTAATATACATTTTAATATCGTCGTCATAACTGTGTCTTTACGTTAAATAAACCTGTCTTATTTTAATTTTTTTTTTTAAATCTGAAGTATCCATAAAATGACAGTTGATTTTTTCTATGGACATTTGTATCTATGTAACAAAATAGGAAACAAAATATTGTTATATTTTATGCAAATTGCATACAAGAAATTATAGACAAGTTTTGTAGAGGGTTACTTCTAGATAGAAATTGCAAGTGATGACACTAAAAATCTAATAAATTTTATCTATTTTCCTTTTGGAGTAAAAAATACAGATACATATATAATTTTGTTCTTACCAAACTTCACAAACAAGTAAGCCTTAGACGACACATTCTTATGAGGGCACCTGCGCGTGCCCATAGTTTAGGAATATATTACTTAAACGGTGATCACAATATCCACTCTCAAATATTAAACTTCAGATCTTGATGTGACCAATTAGAGCACAGAACACCGTTCCGCGCCCCGTAAAATTTTGACATGTTTTTTTTTCATTATAAAATTACTCAAAAATCGTCTGTAGGCTTACTAATATGTGCTAAGCTTCTTGTTTCATCATGGTATTGACACTGTCATTGTCATATTCAGTCACATACTTGAGCTTCAGACCAAGAATCATAATGGATTTAGCCATAATGAGTTGCCGCTCTTCGAATTACGTTTTCTTTTCGAATTCGTCAAGCGAATTTTCGTGTCTCCCTTTCTATCTCATAGAGTGTAATTATGAGTAAAACAGTTAGCTATAGTAAGTATGGCAACATCGCACTGTCGGTGTAATTCGTATCACCTTATGACCACTGATTTATATAGTTGAGCCGCACCGATAGTAAACATATAATAAAAACGTTCCAAAATCGTACACATGTCGTTTGAGGCCCGCACTGCGGTTTCGTATTAATTTTTTATTCCAATTGGTTCTCAAAAATTGTACGAAACCGCAGTGTGGGCCTCAAGTGACACGTCTACGAACAGGTGTACAGCTTAGAGAAAACGTAACCCAGTCGACACTGGCTGAATAGAAATTTTATTTATTTTTAATTGATTGACATAACAGATTTATGGACAGTACTTATATTTTTTAATGTAGATTAACATATTGATTGGACTTTTTGGCGGGAACGGGAGAAGTGAGGTTGTTATTTTATTTAGATTTTCTATTTTTTACATTTTTAGGAGTTTGAAATTACAACAGTGATAGTATATTGTGTTTTAAAGTTCTGTGTAAGTGACAAGAATGGAGATCTAAATAAACATGTGTAGCTGAAGTTTTCGCGCTCTTCCAAGAAGTCCTATAAAACTTCAGTAAAGCCTACTATCACTTTACTGAAGGAGTTTTACGATAAGAAAGAACTAATTTACTTGTGATTCTACTTATTCTGTGTCTGTATACTAGTTTGTGTTAATGCGTGACATTGGCAAATGCGCTAATCATCTACTGAATTGTTTTCTCGCTTTACTTGACGTTGGCAATGTACTCACGTACGGTGCCATTTAAAAATAAAAAAAATAAAAGAAACATTAATTTTTAATGCAGATTAATATATCAATAATCTACATTAAAAAATATAAGATCGTATTTCAAATCATAAACGATTTTTATTATAATAATTTATATTCAATTAGATATAAACTACTCCACTTACTTTTTTGATCCCGGCGGACAACACGACCAAAGTAGTCGAGTGCTCGCAACTGACTATAAGCAAACCAATCTGATTTTGCAAATCAGATTGGTTTTGTTGGACCGTTTTGTTTGTTAGTGTTGGCCTATCTATATAAATCAGTACTTATGACCGACTTCACGTAAAAAATATTGCAGTATTGAAATAATTATTCCCAAAATACTCGTAAATCGTAAGTGGTTTGGCTACTAGTATTCACAAAAATAAAAATATGTGATGTTCAGCTGTGTATTGTTGTACTGTGATCCTTCTTTAGTTACGCACATCTGTAAAAGTCTAGAAACTAGGTCAACAAAAAACGGACACGCTCTTAAAGCAAACACTCCGTCCTTTTTGGTTCTTGATCCGAGATTTGAGCCGTTACTGATTAGCACTTGATAAATATATTTACAGTTATTACTGCAATGTACGCTACAACATTTGGTTTCAATAATCTCGATGTTAATATGCACAGGGATAAAAACTTTCGGTTTCTGAAATTCTTATGAAGTACTGATTAAATTCTTATATTATAATTCTTATAATTAATTGCACACTTCCAGTATGAATATTTAGATAGCAGTATATAGGTAAACTGAAAAAGTAATGCTCAAATACGACCCTATCAATTTTAACTATACACAATATAAATTCCTTGATAGTGCTTACTATATGTCTTATACCTTACTCCATACAATGTTTAGCTCCACTAATCTATCTTTTCTTTATTTAGTAGGATTTTTCCGTTCATAGGGGTCTTCAACTAACGTGTTCAAAGTTATTTTAATTATTATTTATTTGTTTCACATTATTACTTCTGTATTGATCTAGCAGGGAATGAAAAACGTAGAATGTACCAGTTACTTATTTTCTTACGTCGTAAAACCGATCGTAGACTTTTGACGGGAATGGGAGAAGTGAGGTTGACATTTTGTTTAGATTTTCTATTTTTTACATTTTTGGGAGTTTTAAAGTACAAAAGTGATATTATCTTGTGCTTTAAAGTTCTGTATAAGTGAAAAGAATGGAATAGGTCTGAATAAACATGTGTAGCTGAAGTTCTCGCGCTCTTCCAAGAAGTCCTTTATAACTTCAGTAAAGCCTACTATCACTTTACTGGAAGAGTTTTACGATAGGAATAAACTAATTTACGTGTGCCTACTTATTAATACGTGACATTGGCAAATGCACTAAACTGTGCGCCATGCCATAGAGAAAGAAAAAAAAATCGATCGAACTTGTAGAGATGATGGACTAACCTGCCTGCCTGCCTGCAGTCTGAGGCAGCAGCCTATGTTATGGCTAAAAGTGAGTTCATATAATTTTGTTGCGCATTGATGCTCTGTCCACCCCGAATGTGTAACGGTGTGAACGTGGAGTCATAATTTACCCATTTATCCAATATACTGTATAGTTGTAGTATCGGATTAAAAAATAGTAGGTGCTTGCATGTAAAATTTTCTTGAGGATATGGAAATAAACATATGGAATAATGATGTCACATACTTTACGACATTCTTCGGAACAGTCATTATAAATTATATCGACATCACATTTCTTTAAATTAAATCAGTTAGGTAATACAACTTTTTAGATGGTGCGTACATTTTCATTGCATATAGATGAATAAAAAATACAGCCTAATTTCACCTTGCTTGTATAGAGGTGTAGAAAGGAAGGTTTATTTATTCAAGATCATTATAGCTATATGGTAACACACCCAAGAAGCATATCATTCGATTTTATTCCATGAAATCAAATGTAAGTGCATTCAGTGATCAAGAGTCGAGTCCTAATTGTTGCTTTCATATTATTTTATTTTGTTCTTTTTTGACAGAATTAATAGTCAAAACTGCGCCCACTCATTTCTTTATACAAACATAGCGTCAGGTAATAAATACAGAGCTCATTTTTAAAATAAGCATAGCAATGATAAAAAAAATCCAAATATTTATGAACCCTTTAAGGTTAGTTAAGATCTCAAAAAAAGTAATGTCATCCCTGATAAGAACTCGTAAAACAGTTTGTTTTTTAACAAAAAATTCATACTGGAGGTGCTCAGTTATTTCTTAATATCATAATTTATATTGTCTAAAAACTTTCAGTGGCTGTCTACAAGTTATAATGTTGCTAGTTAATAATTTTGTATGTAAGAATTTATTAATGTATATCATGTAAAATGCACAGATAAAACTGATATTAGGCTAAATAAATTCCTAAATAATATCGTGTACCTAGGTACTAATTAGTTAGTAATAAGATAGATATATTGTGGATTATATAATGAACTGTATTAAATAATGTGACATTGTAATGTGTGTTTATTTCTAACATTTCCTGCTTTGGCGTTATAGTATTAGAGTACGGGGCCATTCAAAAACGTGTTGGAGCGAATGACCGAGAAAAGAATAATTATGTACCTAAGTACCTATCTTATTATTTAACTATAAGGACAAATTGGACAAGGAAAGAGAAAATATGTTTTCTCTTTCTTTCAACCCAACATCATCTCTTACAATTGCATAATTGGATGGCTCATCTACTCTTTCTTCATATCCTTATTGTCGTGTTGCAAAGTTGCAATGAGGAAGGGGTTAGATGTTTTAAAACGTAAAATTTCTAGAAATACCTATACATCAAACAGATAGAGTACCCCTAACTTACGGAAAAGTTTGCTACATTTGCAAAAACCATTTTCTGAATTCCAGGGGCCGGAAGGGAAGATTATAATAATAACATATTTTCACGCTGTATCCTTAACGGGGTAGTCAGAGAGGACGAAGCACCAAGCTTCGTGGTTCGTACATACTTCTTTCGCTTCGTCTAATATCATCGTTCTCCTCACACATTTGCCTTAGTATGCGAGTGCTTTTCACATTTCCGTCAGCTAACTCTAGTTATATGATCTTCGTAGATCCGCCTTAGCCTTCTTTGGCTTCTTTTGTCACTCGATTTCGCTCTATAGATTTTCTTCGTAAGTCTTTCATCACTCAATCTTTCTATGTGCCTGAACCATCTAAGCATTCCTTTCTTCATTTTTACAATAACACTGTCGGGCAACCCTGTCATACTGCGTATCTCTTCATTGGTTATGCTGTCCGCAAGGGTGATGCCGCATATATTTCTAAGAGATGGCGTTTCTTCTACATTTGTCATACTTTCACTCGATTTCAGGCATATCCAGGCCTCGCTACCGTACAATAAAGTTGACACCAACACCGTATTGTAGATGGCCATTTTGGCTGTGTTAGGTAAATTAACACTGCCTACTAATGCGGATACCTTTCAGTTTATTGCCAGCTGCTACTTTTGCAATATCACTGTCAACTAATCTTATCATACTGCGTTTCTCTTCATTGCATATATTTTGTCCGCAAGGGTGACACTTCACATATTTATAAGAGATCACATTTTTACAGCTTTTATTTTACTTTCATTCGATTTCAGGCCTATCCTGATTTTATTATCGTACATAAAGCGGCTTCTGACAAAGTTACATACACTGTGGAAGTTACCACACTGTGGGTGGCGATCTTAGCAGATTTAGATAGTACCTATTTATTCATATTGTTGAGCGTATATGTATCCGGACCGAGTACCTACTGCTAACTTCGTTACCAGCGGCTACCCGTGTCTCCACATCCAGCTCATGACATCCATTTCTTGGAAACGCATTCCCTAGATATACAGTTTCTATCGTTTGTTCTAGACGTTTTCTATTTACCCATTTAGGGATTTTCTTTTATTATAAATCCAAACAAATAAATTATATGTCGGTGTCAAAGTTTATATTTCTTCTTACACAATTTACCAAATACAAAGTGGCATAGCCAAGCGATGGTATGTAAGCGACTCGCGACTCACGCGTTCAACTTACTTTACCTATATTCTATAAAAATACAATTCAGCACTTTTAGCATCGCCAGGTCGCTACATTACACCCCAACTATTTTGAAGTTTTCACAAAAAAAAATTTAACAACTGTATGTGTACAATAACTGTTTAAAAGTCAACAAAATGAAACACCGTATCATGTTTACAATATTATTCGTAATGTCATCGAATTTCACAATTGCCTCGTGCGTCAAGCTATGTATTTCACAATGTTGTCAAATTTTATTTGTCAACTCTTAACTGATATCGCCTACTGTTACATTTCCAAGTTTATGGGACTCGCGCTTCTCAAAAATGCACGAATAGAAAGTGTTCCAGTTCAACTTCTCTACTTGTCTGTCAATCCATAGGTAAGATCTTGCGGCTGCGGAAACGGGTACCTGTCGGTGTTCGTAATCCACTAATTGCACGATTGTTTCCACAGGGTCTACCCATTCTTCATGTGCTCAACTGGCCAAAGATGTACCGTCCTACAGACTGCAGATGCCATTTGACCATTGACTTTTCTTCTTTTGGGTATCGCCTGACTTGACCCTGATTCGTGAGCTACCGTAAGCGTACCGTACTGTAGCGTACCGTAAATTGAGAAACTATTACACGGTTCTTATTTTCCCCGCATATGCCACTTGACCTCATTTATGTGCGCCATGCAGCCACATTCTTAAAGTGAGTCGCTTACGAAATGAATTTAGAAGTCATATAATAATCACTGAGTCCACGTTCGGAATCACCAATGTCGAAGTTTTCTTTCGTTGTGGTTGTGGTCACTAATTTAGGGATTGTCTTCGTGTTCATTTTCTTAATTCGGTGTAAATCAAAACAAATTACATGTCGGTGTCAAAGTTTATATTTCTTCTTACACAATTTAATAAGTAGGTACAAAGTGGCATGGCAGGGCGATAGTATGTAAGCGACTGGCGAGTCGAGTCACGCGTTCAAATTACTTTATATTCTATAAAAATGCAATTCAGCACTTTTAGCATCGCCAGGTCGCTACACAGATAGTTCACATTTCGTCTATTTTTTCTTTAAAAACCATAACCTTCGTTTTTTCAGATTCATATGCAATCCGTACACTTCATATTCTTCTTTTGTGCACTGGACTACCGCCTGCAATTCTGCTTCTGATGGCGCTCTAAGCATAACATCGTCAGCGTATAAAAGACAGTTCACCACTGTACCATCACACATCATACTCATAATACCGCTTCATACCACGAATAGTCAGTCAGACATCACGTAGCGTTATCCAACGCCTGAATAAACTTCGCACTAGGACTACGCGTCACTATCTGTCTTTATACAGACTCTGTGGTCACGATATAGGTAGATACCTAATGACCGCAAAGTCCTCAGTAAATACTCCCTCACACCATATTCAGACAGAAGATTCCATAATTTCTTTCGCTTTACTCTATGGAATGCTTTTTTTTTAATTTTGCGCCAGACGATACACACCAATCATCTGATCTCAAACTAAGGTATTCCCTGTGCTATGAAAACCAAACGACGACTACTGAAGGCGTCTCTCAGTACACCCAGACCCGAGACAATCTAGAAAAGATAATTTTTCCTAAATTGACCCGACCGAGAATCGAACCCAGAGCTTTTCGCGCTTGGGTGCAGCGTCTAAACCGCTGCGCCATCGAGGTCGTCGGTCGTTTTTTTAGATCCACAAAAGTGCAGAAAACATGCTGCCTTATGGCCAGAACCTTCTTACGATGCGGAGCGAGAAAATCTGATCCATTCAACCTCTACCATTCCTAAAACCTCCTCATGCCTCCCACAAATATGTATCAGAAATGTCTTTCATGAGTTTGGTTAATACCTTGGTATAGGTAAAGACTTGTTAAGCTAACAAATCTGATAGCTCTATAGCACGCACAGTCTAGGTAATAACGGAAAAACCTAAAACCCTTTATAAGTGGTATAAACATTTAGTGTTTCGTTTAATGAAATAAGATGTTTAAAACTATGGTTAAAGTACATATAATAGTTTTTTTAACATAAATTACTCACATTGCATTGCGATTTTTTTTTCTTTGAGAAGAAAAAGAAATCCGTACGAACAATCAAATGGCTCAAGAGAGAATAAGGTGACTAGCGGCCGAGTAGCGTGGGCTCGAACCAACAAAAAACACGTCCTCCTCTCGCTATTTGACCCTACAGGCCGGCCGAAACGGTCGCGTTCAGAGGAGCCCGCGAATGGCATTCCTCCCGAAAAGGTCGACAAAGCCTGCAGACTCCAGAGAGTACCCGAGGGGTAAGTTACAATTAGACTTCATAGAAAATGCCTTATTTTATTTTACTAGTTATCAAAAAGAAATCTATTATGAGCTATTCAGAAACAAACTTATAAATACTTATAACTTATTAATACAAAATGTTATCTACATAATATTATGTGTACGTACTTCCTACATACTTAGAAATTGTTGTCAAGTATATAATATACAAATATAAGGGTACATACAGATTTATGGCGTACATACCGTTACGCCTCCATAGCTCTATAAACGCATAATTCTTTGAGAGCGATCGTAAACATAACATTTTACGGCATCTAATTACTAGGGGTTATTACGTCGACCTAAAGATCTCTAACTTTAGCCAAAATTAAATAATATAATACCTACACAGAACTCAGTACAACGAATATGGTACTTTCATGTAAAGGTACAAACAGAAATTATAAACAGTAGCTATAGAAACTATAGATGATAGTTGTAGGTATAATACGTAGGTCTATATAGGTTAATTGAAAAATACTAATAATCTCTTAGTGCAAAATTTCTGTCGTCATACCTAACAACTTTTATTCTACGACTTTTTTCTAAACTGGGAAATGTATTTCCCAAAAATATTTCAAAGGTTTCTTGTACTGTCTGAAACGTAATTACTCTGTAGGTAAAAGGTGTATCTGCGTATTTCTAATTGTAAAGTGCAAGAAGCGCATTGCCCGCGGAACCGCGCCGCCGCCCTTGCTACCCGTTGTCGTGTTCCGCTTTAGTGACACGCGGGGTTATTAGTTATTACCTAAAAATTTGTAGACAGCGACAGCCACGCGAACACTGCGCGACCGGTGACTAAATGTAATAAAAAATTAGTATCATGTATGACGATTGCGTATCCATTTATTCTATGACCCTAAAATGCAGTTTTCGCGGTAGATTTAGCAACACTATACAAATTACATTACACAAATTCTCGTTTTGACAGCAGATATCGCGCGATATTGGCTGTCGCATACTGTCTGCAAGTTACGTAATAAGCTTGCGGGTAGAGTAGGTGCCATTTTCTCTGTTAACGCTGTTATCTGCTAATACTCTTAACGCTGTATCCCTACTTCTTCCGCTTCCTCAAATCACATCATTCTCCTCACAGATTTTCGCCAAAGTATGAGAGTGCTTTTCTTGTATGAAAAAAAAAGTTATGAATTATTAAAAGTCGTAGAACAAAAGTTAATGGGAATAATGTATAGAATGGATTGCTAAGAGGTTATCAATATTAACTTAATTAACCCTGTATATTCCTCGGTAGGTATTTAAACAAAAAAGAAACACTTGATCGTTTTGTAAATCGTTTTAAATTATGTTTTGTAAATAATTACCTGTTTCTTATTTTTAGTTCTTACTCGCATATTTATTATTAATACTTATATTTTGTTTCTTAAAATGTACACTTAGCGAAATATAAAAAAAATGATTAACGTTCCAGCAATAAATATTATGTCCACAATAATAGTAAAATACCTCTAGTAATGAGATCTGAAATATGTAATGCAAAATGCAATATACCCATCTCATGGGTATCCTAACGTCAGTTTAAAGGGGCAAGACGGCAGAAAAGGATTTACCAATAAAAAAATTTATTTATGCAAAAATTATTTTCTGATATTTTTGGAAATACATTACTATTTTTAAAAAGTCACCAAGCTTCTAGTTACAACCAAGTAAAATCATATATATCGCTTTCGTAAACTTATTACTACTTTTACGAGGGCTAAAATCAGACTTATATACTTACCTATAGGTACAGCGCCATTAATATGTCAAATTTTTTGTTTATTTATCATTTGCGAGACACGGAATCGATTACGTATGCAATCTTTATGCATTCAATTTATCTATTTTATCTTCGCTCTTGCAATTGAAATGAAAATTATCACAGGTGGCTAATTGATGTGATTTAAACTGTTTTGAAGCTATATAATGTATATAAATCTTAGATCATATATAAAAACAAGATACACAATCAACGCTCCAAAAACGTCCGAACCAAATGCGCACTCAAACGAGTATTTGAGTGCACTTTTGTTTTAGTAGTATTCGAAATTTCTAGCAGCAAACATGACAGTGCTCCTTTAAAATTTGTAAAAACAACACGTCTAGAACGCTAAAAGAGAGGGGAATTTATATTTTCGGTAAATAAATAATTAATTTTATATACGTGTTCATTATTTCGTTATAATAATGTTGTTACATAGCTCTTTTTTATTAAATTCGTAATCGTATTTTTCAAAAATGGCCTGACAATACATATATTGTGTCACCTTTTCGTCACCTTCACATAACAAATCAAAATGACGTAAATAGCGATGAAAATGTATTAGGTGAATTTACTTATACTATACTATAATAATACTTTAAGCACGAAACGTAAGATTGCATTTTAATTATTTTTTTTAACAAACTTCGTTTCAATGTCATGCAAGAATCTTTTACCAGCTTTTACAACCTTATGCTTTGACGGTAAGGTCTACTTTAAATTAGCACATTATTACGGATAATACTATACGATATTAGAAACGTATATGTCTATTCGACAATAATTAGTTTAGATTTTACATAAGATTGTGCATATAGTTTTTTATTTGTGATCGAAAATATAAATACATATATGAAATTATAGGTGGTTCAACTGAATCTTCCCCTGAAGACGCCTACGAATCCTGTCGATTTGCAGATTTTCCAAAAACACAATAATTACTACGTAGGAACTTTTATGTCACCTGTATATTTCCTGTATTTCGTGGACAAAAATATTTATCTGTAATTAGATACCTAATGTTAATTACATGTCCAAGTTCTGTCTATTGGACGATTACAATTATTTTCCCCTTTGTTCGCAAGTAAAATAAATTGCCTAAGTATTATTCATTACTTATTTTTTCCCATTTCTGTTTTGCGTGTATATTCAAGGTTACAGACTTTCAGACCACAATTCATTAGGCGATCTTCATCTTTTAGCTTTTACGAGTAGCCCTGTTTCATAACATTCACAAAGTCATAATGTTTATTTGTCTTGGAGAAAGCAATATATTTACCTTGAAAGCTTTCAAAGGAAGCGTTCAAGGAAGAGTGGAAAAAGTAAAAACATTCTAAATACAAAAGTTGTTACGTTTATGAAAATGGAAAGGTTTTGCTACGGCCGAGCGACGTTTCCTTTCATTAAGCCTGGAATATTAAAATTAAAGACAAACAGGGACGTACTTAGAGGGTTAATGATTTTGTGATGTTATAATAACCGATTCCACATAATAGCTTTCTTGGAAAAACATCTTTTATTTTTTTATATAAGTTTTAGAAATCTAAATCATTTTTATTTTTTCTCAATTCATTTTTTATTTTTTTTTGTTTTTGTGCCATTAGTATCTGTTACCGTTACTTCAAGTGGATTACAAAAATACTCAAGTGCAGTTCGACTGATCGCAGGTTTCCTTTTCCTACTATAATATTTATTTTATGAAATGATAAATTTTCAAATTTCAGGTCATAGTTTCAATAGTTTCAAATAGTTCGATAGTTTCAAAGATAATGGGGAATAGTAGAATTGAATTCAAATGTCTGTTTTACATCGTTTTTAATTTGTATAAGAATATTTCGAAGCATTTAGTTCAAAATATATGGGTTAGTAAGATGTAATATTTACTTAGGTACTTATTGCTTACTATTATTAGTGTATACGATTAGAAATGCTATCTCAGTTTATCTCAGACTGCGCCGATGTATTGAAGTAGCTTTTCTGTCTACGCGCACTGACACAATAATTTTATTGGACTTGATAACGGATCTCAAATAAATAAAAATATTAATTAATAATACGATAGTTTTCTCAATCTCTAAGTACCTGCGTTATTTTTTTATGAGTGTATAAAACACACAGTTGGAATAATAAATCGATTCAGTTCAATCGATATCGACTAAGTTCTATTAATTGTCATCGCATTTTCAGCAATTTAGCACTTAGACACAATGAAACGTCAAAATACGCTATTATTATTCCTTTTTTAACATAATAAGTGTGTAAAATAGGTTAAAGAAAAGTATAAACTACAAGAATGTAAACTTTACAGTAGAAAAATTTGATAGAAAAATTAAACCGACTTCAAAAAAAATCTCAATACAATACTGAAGTCCAAAAACTTTATAAATACGATACAAATACCTATGTAATTAAATTTGACAGTTACTGAAGTCGGTGCTAAGCCTACTAAACTAATAGACTTTCTGTTGTTGCACATTGATTCGGCACCGACTTCAATAACTGTCAAATTTAATTAAATAGGTATAGTATTTATAAACTTAATTTTGTACTTGAGCATTGATTTGTAAAGGATAGTTATTTCGTACTTTTCAGTGATTTTTTTTGATATCGGGTTATTTTTTTTATTAATATTTTTATTTCTCCCTTTTCAGTGACCTTGGCCTAAATAAATATCTAGGGCAGGTCTACAATTAGCTTAATTTTCAATTCTGGAGCGCAAATACATACAAGACAATCATCAATATAAACAAAAAAAGGTTATAAACAGTTGATATAAACAGCAGATGTTATTTGGTGTATCTTCGAAATCCAAGCTCCAATACCAGTAAAATTTAAATGAGACCAATTTGGAAGTCGTTTCGTCCTTTGAAATAAAAAAATAATTTTCCAAACGACGGTTCTGAGGTACAAACTAAAAAAAAAAAACAAAAAAAACAACCGAATTGAGAACCTCCTCCTTTTTTTGAAATTTAGAAGGTTAAAAAGACAAACACAATATAAACTGGCCGTTAGTAGGGTTAGATTTATCGGGGCCGAGTGGTGTGGGTGACCCGCCACAGGGGGTGGACCAACAGGCGCTTACAGCTCCCATTAAGTGGAGCCTTAGCCTGTCATCCCAAGACCGCAGTGCGTAGACTTCATGTCTACATCCTTCTCGAGGTGGCCCTGTTTCCACTGAACACTGCGGATCTAGACTGGAGAGTCGATAAACACTCCTGGGGGTGGTGCTTCGGCGGCACCCTCAGTACCGGGTCGGGGCCGATGAGGCTGCAGTGCCGAAAGGGCCTGGCCCGGACCGAGGGGGGGAAATCGTCCTCTCAGAGGACGAAAAGGGGATCGTTGTCGTCACCTTACCCCTCTGCTTTCAGAGGGGAAAGGTCGTCGAGCGCTTTGGCGCGGAGTTGTGTTTTTGTGTCCTCTGCGGAGGACACAAAGTCTAGGTGGAACGCGCTCGGCGGCACTAACCCTGTCGCCGGGTGGCGTGTGGAGGGTGGACCGGCACCAGCCGCCCTCCCAGGGACCCCGCGCAGTCACTTCAACGACCCCCGTCATGGTGCTGGTGACGGGCTTGCCTTCATTGGCCGGCCCAAGAGAAGGAAAACTGGAAACAAACCCGTGAGCGAACACGTAAAAACCTGTGGGTACCTGGGGACCCCCACAGTATTTACCCTTCTCCTCGGAATGGACGTCACCCGGGGAGTGACCTTTAGTTCGTTCCATAAACCCTAGTCCCCCGTGAAAAGGGGACGATTATGTAATGATGATAACCCACAAAAACAAAAATGACGTAGAACAGGAGTTTGGTGAGGCGAAGAAAGGAGGAGAGTGCGAGGTGACATTTATGTCGGACTCCACAGGTGGCAGCGTGGAGAGTCTGGACTCACGCGGATCGACGACACCCAGAGCGGGTATGAAACGCACCTCCTCATGGGAGCGTATGGTCAATTCATCGTCGGATGAGGAGGGGACCAAGAGATATTTGGCGAATGAGCCATGGTACCTGGACCTGCAGGAGGACCGAGCCAGACGGAAGGCTAAGGAGACAGGAAAAACAAAAAATGTGGCGAAGAGAGGCAGGGACCACCCGCCTACTACAGGGCAGTACGTTGGTCTGGCGAAGGCCAAACAGGCCCTTTTGGACGTCGAGAGGGCGGAGACGGAGCTGCGCGCCGAGCAGGAGATGGCGCAGCTGAATATTGAACTCGCGCGCGCTAGGGTAGCGCGTTGCGTAGGCGGCGACGACTAAAAAAGGTTGCGAGGGTCGGGCGGAGTCTACTGCGGACCTTCAAGGTGTTATGGAAAAGGACTTGGCCGCCATCGAAAAGGTGGCCAAGACCTCCAAGAACTTGAAAGGGCCTTACATAAAGGCCCTCAAAGAGGCCGTCGCTTCAATAAAGGCGACATTTAAGGATCTGAGTTCCAGATCCTCAACTGAGGAGACTCGCCGGTTGCAGGCGGAGAACAAGCGCCTGCGATCGGAACTGGAGGACGTACGTTCCCAGATAGTGGAGCTGAAAGGGGAGATGGTTCGGTTCATGGACCGCCCCGGAACGTCGTCTGCGGCAGCGAAGGAACCCGTGGCGCCCACACAAGAGGAGGTGACGCGTGCTATTGTCGCGCAGGTGGGCGCCATGGTGAATGCCCGGTTCGAGGCATTGGAGGATCGGCTTCTGCCGGAGAAACGGTTTCGTCCGGCATCTCTGGCAGATAGTAGCGTGGGCGTGGAGCCGGAATTCGTCGCTCCGCTACCTTTACAGAGTGCGTCGGGGAGTAGCAAAAAGGCTGCTCCCAAGTCCAGCGTCGCGGCATCGGGGTCCGGCGTTGTTGGGAAGGGAAAGGGAGGAAAGGAGAAGGTTAAGGTTCCGGCGTTGTCTGGGGCGGGGATACCTCCAGTGTCCCGTCCGCTGCCTCCGGCACCGGCCTCCATGGAGGAGGCCTATAGTGTTGTTGCCCGAAGGGGCAAAAAGAAAGCTCCGGGGGGGCCTTCTCAGCCCCCTCCCAAAGAGGACCAGGCCAAGAGCAAAAAGCCCAAGGCCAAACCCAAGAGGAGGAAGCCGAAGATCCGAATTCCGCGGACTTCGGCTGTGGTCCTCACGCTCTTGCCCGAGGCAGAGCGTAAAGGAGTGACGTATGCCTCCGTCCTCCTAGAGGCCAAAAGTAAAGTGGACCTCAGTCATGGCATTGGCATTACTGACATGAGGTATAGGAAGGCGGCGACTGGGGCTGGTGTGTTGGAAATACCAGGCGCCACAAATGGTGAGAAGGCTGACTCCCTCGCGACCAGGCTGCGGGAGAGTTTGAACCCTGAGGTCGTCCGGGTCTCCAGACCCACGAAGTGCGCAGAATTGCGCGTGTCGGGTCTGGATGACTCGGCGACGGTTGCTGACGTTTCCGCAGCCGTCGCTAAAGCCGGTGGTTGTGCCGAGGTGGCACTTAAGGTGGGAGAGATCCGCCGCGCCCCTTCGGGGCTCGGTGCAGTTTGGGTCCGCTGCCCTGTGGAGGCAGCGAAGAAGGTGGCGGGTGCCCGACTGCTGGTCGGATGGGTCTCGGCCGGGGTGCAACTCCTTGAGCCGAGGCCCTTGAGGTGTTATAGATGCCTCAAGATTGGGCACGTGCGGATCTCCTGCACGTCAGAGGTGGACCGCAGCGGACAGTGCTACCGCCGCGGCCAAGAGGGTCACAAGGCCGGCGGGTGCAATGCGGCGCCCAACTGCACGTTGTGCGCCGCGAGCGGTCTGCCTGCCGGTCATTTAACGGGGGGGAAAGCCTGTGCGGGGGCCAAGCCCAAAAAGGGCGAAAGGGTGGCTTCTGCCGCCGCCCGTGTGGCTCCTGCCAGGCCGGGAGTAGAGGGGATGGCCACGGACTAGTGGCCTCCCCTGGTGACCAACGCTCTGGCGTGCACTACCTCCGCCGCCGACTGTAGCGGCGGAGAGCCCACTGAGGCTTGGGGTGGCATTCGGGGAAGTGCCACCCCTCAGATAGCCTCGAGATGGCGCGCGCGGTGTTTCCGCGCGCCTCTCAAGCACTTAGGGTGGGAGTTCTGCCCTCCCACCCAAAACGAGACGAGGCTGGCGGTTTAGCGCCGGCCGTTGCCCGCCGGGGCCGCGGAGGAATGCTAACGCACTCCCGTTGCCCCGGTACCAAGGCTCTCGAGGAACACCGTCAGGTTTTAGTGGGTAGCCCGGCATTGCACCTCACTGCCGTGGAGTCCCACATATCCCCCTGCCATCCCCCATGGCAGGACGGAATGCATAAAGCATTTCCTGACGCAAAAAAAAAAAAAAGGGTTAGATTTATCACACAATCTGAAGATTAATATTGTTAAAATTAATAACGTTACATAGAATATACATAACATGGAAATTTACATAGGCCGAAAGGAAGTTAAAATTAATAGGCCGAAGAACACTCGGTGGAGATGATCTTAAAGAAAGGATGATAATTTAGGACAGCTAAAACAATGTGATCAGAAGTTCCTTCAAACCAACCACACTCATTAAGAGAACTGTCTCTAATTATAATCTTAGGCAATTACTCTACTAGTTAAATATTACATTTCAGGTCCAAGGCTTTGAGTTAACGTGTAATGTAGTGATTAATGGTTGTCTAATTGCCTGAGGAATATTGAACAAACATCATGCCGTTTTCATTCATTTTAAATTACACTCGCATGAGTGTGTAGTGGCCGCCTAAGATGGCCGTTACACGCTCAATCAACGTTAATATTAAGCGTTGGAACTAGATTGGACCGTGGTTTAACCAACATAGTGTGCAACGGCCACCTAAAGGCATTAAGGTAACAACTTCGTTACTAGCAGCCACTAATAACGTTCACTAAAGTTCTTGAACAGATTTCTCTTAGCAGTAATAAGAA
Organism: Zeuzera pyrina; assembly: GCA_907165235.1. NCBI lineage: Eukaryota > Metazoa > Arthropoda > Insecta > Lepidoptera > Cossidae > Zeuzera > Zeuzera pyrina. The sequence continues at coordinate 10,916,072 of OU015639.1, read as the reverse complement.
TAACTTACCTGCTACATAAAGTTGTCACGGTTCCATATAAAGTTGCTTACCGTCTAAGTGCCATAAGATCAATGGTAGTTTAAACGACGGAAGACAGTTTAATCTTCTGTTTTCGATTATTTTGTAAGATCAATTGCAGTTAATCGATTACGAGCAGATTAAATTATCGAATATTGACAAAGAATCTTAAAAATAACGAACGCACTGTGAACGAAACGAATAATATTATCATGTGTAAGACATTAATGTAGATTTTACTAATCCCTTCTCTATTTCCATTTGATTTTAGGACAGTGGATTAAACCGTTGATCAAATTTGGATGGGATGCAAAAAGCATCAAAGTGCAATAAAAACTGAAATTAAAAATCTAAAAAACCCCCGACTCAAATAAAAAGTCTAAAAAGTCAAAAATAATACCTACGTTTCTACTAGCCCTTAAAGTTACGACAATTTGTAATATAAATTGTAGGTATATTAGTAGACGGAAATGTCAAAAGCACCCGCATACCTAGGCGAAAATGTGTGAGGAGAATGATGAGATTTGAGGAAGCGAAAGAGGTGTGTAAGGACCGCGACTCCTGGCGCTCCGTCCTCTCTGACTACCCCGTTGGGGATACAGCGTGAAGTTATGTTATGTTTTGTATATTAGTAATATGTATATCCAAGCGTCAGTGGTTCGCTAATTAAATTATTTGTAATTAAACATACCCACTTTTTCATTTTTAGTTGTATTCTGATCTTGCTTTATTTACTTAGAATTGATGGTAGAAACAGCATTAAAATCTTCGCGTAGTTCAAAAGAACTAAGCGCAAAAACAGACAGACATAAATAGTGACTTCGTTCACAGAACGAACATATTTATAGATAAGAAGGATAATTATTTGGTGCAACATTAGCTTAATTTCATATAAATCTGCAGTTTTTATTTTCTGATTAGTTTTTCTGATGAGATTAGAAATTTTCTTACCACATTGCCAATTATCTGAAGATAGAATTTTGATAAAGCCCACGCACTTTTCTCATTTAAAAGCGCAAAAAGAAAATGTGAGATTATCTGAATAGACTATTATAAGTAACAATGATGACTTCAATATTTCAGATCTCGAACAGTTTCACAATTCGTAAACATATTACATTTAACCACTCAACGGAATGTGTAAATCATTTGCGTTCCAAAACATAATATGTATTCTCGTTAAAATAATAATTTTTTCTACATTAACTTCGACACCCCTTATGAGTAAGGCACTTGGCTAAAAATAATGATTACTGAATCTGATATGCTTATTGCTCACTATATTATGTAAGTACGTGAAAGATTGGATTACAGGTAGAGTCCATACAATCTAATCTAAAAAGCGATCAAATTGAATCTTAACTGAATATTATGAATATTGTGAGTCCTTGAACATGAAAATCGCACGAAAATGATCGTAGTAATCACCCATCCAATACGTGGCCGGGCACAAAGTTGCTTAATCTCTGTGAACTTAAACAAAGACATGCTGTAACGTGATGCTAAGTCAAGTATTACATGAAAATGTATTACAAGCGTATTGAATAAAAATACATTTACGTAAACAGGTACAGTCAAATCTAATAAAAAGTCATAACAGAGTAAAAATAATTATGAAATTGCTTTACAATATCAATAATAAAAGATAAACAACAAACTACGATTTAATATTATCCATTAATTACAAGAAAGGAATTTATTTTTGGGTACAACACAAAGGCACGGAAATCCTATTTTCCTATTTTTATATTTACCAGGCAAAGAAACATTCGTGAATTCCAATATTTGTTTACATAGTATTAATATACAAAAATATGTACATAAATAATAGACAAGTACCTGGGCGACTGAGATTTTACAAAATAACAAAAAAATCTGATCACATTGCAGGATTCGAACCCGCGTATTTCAACTTGATAGATCTACGCTCAAGCCACTGTACTACTGAGAAGGTAAACTCTAGCTAGATCGGTGTTTCGCCCTCCTCAATCCCTATATTGTAAGTTTTATCGAAATAGAGCCGTTTTCGAGAAAGCAATATTAAATATGTATACAAATATTGCTTGTTTAATATAATAGTGGATATACTATGAAATGCATAAAGTATATATATCTAGTAAGTCCTCAATAACGCTTATACGGGCATTTATGAATGTCCATATTTAAATACTATATTACTTAAACGGCAACAACGCCCATAGAGCGGCTAGACAAATGGCAAACCCTTCGTAAAATCAGTAAAATTGGTAATTTTTTTTTTTGCGGATCGACTCAGTTTCACGTAGGCATCATTTCTTAGTATCGAAGTAAAAAAATCTATACAATAGAAGTTGGTCAACTTTAATACAATATTTTTTATCCAATACATTATAAGGAAATTCGAATACATAGGGGGTAGAAAAACCCGTCTTAGGGATCAGTCGATCCCTTATATGAAAACAATTTTGGCATTATAAATGTTTTGGTCGAACGTAAGTTGTCCATAAATTATGTAAAATTGACTTTTTTTAATGCAGATACACTCAGTTTCACGTAAGCGTCATTTTATTGTATCGCACGAAAAAAATCTGGACAGCAGAAGTTTTATTAATTTTATGTAATATTTTTTCATGCAACGAATGAATCCAATGTACTAAATCATAGTCGACTTATTCGGGAATAATTCATTCTGTGTTTAATAACTGAATTTCGTGTAGATACGTCTTACACAAAATTAAAATATGGAACACTTTTTTAGCACACAAAAGTTTTTTTCATTTTGAATGAATTGTTTCCGAGTAAATCGACTGTAATTTAGTACATTGAATATTCTTCAACTGCATAAAAAAATTAACGTTAAATTTGACCAACTTTTGCTATCCGGATTTATTTCGTCTGATACAAAGAAATGACGATTACGTGAAACTGAGCCGATAAGCATTAAGAGAAAGAAATAGTCAATTTTACTAATATTTATGGACATCTCACGCTTGACCAAAAATTAATAACGCCAAATTTGTTCTTATAAAATGCGATCAAATGGTTTCTAAGCAGTTTCCCTGTATCTCTTATAGATTCGGATTTCCCCATACTGTCCCAGTTAAAATACAACACTGTGTAAAATAAACACTCTGTATAACTAACTCTATATACAAATATTACTCGTTTAATTTAATAATGTATAATTCGAATCCGAAATGCGGCCCTGTAATTCAAGTTTTCGAAGAAGCACAACTTGGTAAAAGTAGATGAAACGTGGTTGTTTCGAATATTTCTCTGGTACCTAAGGCGGATACAGTTAAACTGACTGAACTATTTATTTAGGAGGGAAAGAGATGAAATTACGAAGCGGTGAAAGTATAAGAAAGATGACAAAAGTTTAAAATATTCATAATTAGTACGCAACATTAAGAGACAAGTAAAATGCTAAATTTCTTTTAGGAATTCGGTAATGGAAGTCAGAATAGTAATTAAGTATACAAATTTTATAGCATTGTTAGAAATATACTTACAGTTTTTGTTTTATAAGGTTCAGTGTAAGGCCTTCATCCTCACGCTATATTTCTAACGGGGTAGTCATAGAAGATGGAGTTCTCTCCTAACAAATTTCTTTCAACTCCTCAAATCTCATCATTCTCCTCACATGTTTACATTGATCATCAAAGTGTGTACACTTTGATAATTAGTAAAATATATTATTTTTTACTTTTCAGTGTTTTTATTTTGAAGTCGAATTGCATACTTCTTTTTTTACTCTTAATGTCACACGAACGAATTACAGGCGATCGCTGATACAACAGAATGCTGATGCTGGTATATAATGCATAAACAACCCACGCTTTAACAAGAGAACAAACCATTTTAGTTAGTTTGACCAGAATCCCTAATGATTTGCGCATATATATATATATATATATATACAACCTTAATTGTGTATGCGGACAAGGCCCGGCTGGAATCTGACGTGATTAATATAACTCCTGAATTGTTTGTGCTGTCCCTTTGTAGTGAACAGATAACTCCATTTAAATTTATTATGTAGGAACTACAAAATTGTATGACATATAGGTAAATGTTATAATGTAACAATCGCGTTAGGGGAAAATGTTTTAATGTTTTATTATTCCGCAATAAAATATGTTTCCAAACAGACAAGTGATTGGAATCGCATCGAGCTTTGTACGATAAAAAACTCTGTCAAGTTTTTTTAAAATAATATATAGTGTTAAATAAGAAATGTAACAGAAGCACTGATCACTATGAAAATAATATATAGTGTCAAATATGAAATGTAACAGAAGCACTGATCACTATGAACATGCTATCAACTGTTCATCACAACTATTACATACTTCACTATTCGACGGCTGCTTGACAACTGGGCTCTTACAAGACCAAAATCAGGCTTTTATGCAGCCCCACTACACGCAGGAAATCCATTCTACCCTCGTTCTTGTTACTAAAATGTTACAAAATATCACACGTGCGTAATTTATGTGATTAAAATTAATGTGGAACTAACTATAGGTAGCTGAAACTGTTGCTAGGTCTTTTAAATAGATTTTATGTACTTTCAAAATGTTGAAAATAAATGGTTATGAATTTGAAGTAATTAAATATTTTAAATACTTCGTTTAGTTCTGCGAAACGAGAAAATCTTTTGTCTGAGCTGTAGCCCAGAGGATAGGATGTCTAAGATGGTTATATGAAGTAACTAAAGAGGGGCCTACGAACGAAATAAGAATCATAAAAGATGAAGCTTTCGCTGTAAGAGCGTCTCCATTTCTTTTGGTGCGAGGCTCTAGACTTGTACTAATGTGCATGACTAGGGATGGGCCACAATACATCAATAAACATCTGAACATGACATATTTTTATTTATTTATTTAATTTAATTTTAATTTAAAAAAAAGGCATATCTACAGAACACACATTACACATTCTTACATAAATTAATAAACGCTTAACAAGTAATAAGTATGCCAATTAGATACACACAACTTTCAATATGCTTACGTTATACAAAGTAGTCATAATACAACAATACCAAAATGAAAAGTACATCAGAATACAACATTAGAAACACACCAAATAGGATACAGATTAAGAAAGTAGGCGGCCTATCCTGTTCCTATGTTTTGGAAGGGAATCACAAAAGAAATCCAAATCAGGCAATTCCGCTTGCACTCTATCGAACTCATCACAGATTATAAATATCGGTGAGTGCCTACCAACATTGGTTCTGCTATTGGGTGAGTGAAAAAGCTTGGTGATTTTTGTGAGTACTAGAAGCTAAAACACTTAGAAGTTGCGGTATTTTGGAAATAATTATTTCGGTAACTAATGCAATATTTTGTACAACCAGCCAGTCATGAGCTGACGCGAATTAATCCAACAGTGGACTTACTATAGCTAACTGTTTTACTCGTAGTTACGTTCAATGAGATAGACAGAGAGACAAGAAAATTCGTTGGACACACGATGATAAGAGCGGCAACTCATTATAGCCGTCCATTATAATTCTTGGATCGCAGGCAATCGGAGCAGTAACACTATGAGGGTGTATTGTGGGGGTACTCCGGCCTTTTCCACAAGTGCTTCTGCATATTAGAGGTTAACCAAGATCGATCAATCTGCTGCAATCTGCTGTATTATGTTTCTTTTTAATTCTTTTTGTTGTTTATTTCAATTTAATGTATTTTTTAAATATAAAGAATATATCTTTTCATAAATAATATAGCACCATAAAAACATAATATACTTTAGATCTTACATAATTACATATGTTTGTTATGTTATGGAACATGTATGAAAAATTGTCATATTATTTTTCTCGGCTATATAAGGAAGCAAATAGGTTATTCGTTGCAAAAATAAACTAAGTACCAACATAATATCAGGATTAACGAGGGTTCCCGGAAGGATCTGGTTAGCAAATGAACCACGATCATCCCTGATCTTAATGAGTCGGTCGGAGCTGTCCCTTGCACCACTCGACAATAATCCGATTAGATAATTACGTATGTATAGGGCACGTCAGTCTTCCAGTGTGATTAGGATTCCATACCTCAATGGAAAAAGGAACCTTTATAGGATCGCTTCGTTGTCCGTTTGTCTGTCTGTGAAAACCCTTTTTCTCAGGAACGCGTGGAGGTTTCAAGTTGAAATTAATATCAAATACTCAGATCTGCAATCTTTATTTATGTTTATGCCGCATATTTTGACACTCGCAAGGGAATCAAAACCTATACGATTGTTGACCTAGAACCATGAAATTTGGCAGGAGGCAAGGTCTTACAACATAAGTAAAGGAAAAAATCCGCAAATCTTTAATTTGTAGTTATTTGCTATTATATAGTTACATTTACAGTTAGAGAGTATGAGAAACGTGTTTCAACTGCAAAGTAAAGTTTGTTTTAATCTGACATGTATTTTATCGGTAAATACATTCGTTGGTAAATATATAACACAAATTCATTGTATGATGGTACGGAACCCTCGATGTGCGAGTACAACTCGCACTTGGCCGGTTTTTTTACTATTATTTCATATTATTCTAATGCGTTGAATAGGAATCTTTCGAAAAATGGTAGGTGGTATTCTGACAAATCCATTCACGGCTTCCTAGTTGACAGTTTCGTGTTCGATTGCCAAAGAAGGATGTAATTGCGCGTCTTTCATTCCTTAGAAATGGACTAGTAGATCATTCATTCTGGCGATTCATTCTAACAGGCGTTAATCGATGGGTCGTTAAACGGATTCTCCTTTGCAGTCAATGGAAATTGAGTAACTAAGCATCCAGTTAATTATAAATTTAATGCTACTGTGTCTCCCTCAGGGAATTTGAAATTACAATTGGTTGTTTGAGATATATTATTGTGGTAAATTATTAATCTCTAGCAATGAATCTTAAAGCTTTAATGTTCTAAGTGATAAAACAATACAAGGCAAAAAATTAAAATGCGTTTTATACATGGCCCGTTGACGTGGTGGCGAAGCATCTGCTTGTCAAGCCGTGACCCCGGGTTCGATCGTCGGTTAGATTAATTTAGGACACAAAGTATTTTTTGTTTGAAGTCTAGGTGTTACTGTAAACTGCTCCGATTCGTTGTGCGGCACCTATAGTACTTAATTGAGTTGAGTTAAGTCTAGTACTTAGTTGAGTGTCAGATAACTCGTGTATTGGAGTACTTGGCTTGATTTTGAATTTGCTTGAATAAATAATATAAATTCTCATTTCTTATATTTTTTAATCTAAAAAACAAAAACCAAAGTTTTTTTAACAATAGTCAGAGGGCAGACATGCGGAAGAAACTCGGTGATTATTATTCAAAACATGCGTGTGTGTGTCCCCATTTGCTTTTAACAAACAGAATAATATAACAGGTCAATTTATATACTTCATGCAATATTTTTAATGGGATAGAGAGCGTCGAGCGTCACGATCCTTACCTTCGCTTCCTCTAATTTGTCTGTGGCTTCCTCACACCGCGTCATTCTACTCACACATTTCGACGAAGTATGTTTGAGCGACTTTTTCGTCTCTTCTGCACTCGACACTCGAATACTGGAGCTATTTGATCTTCATAAATCAGTCTTCGTTCTTCTGTTTCGAACAAGAGGACCTTCATCAATCGACCTTTACTCTTCTGTCTCATATTCTCGATCCCTTTAAACATTTCACCTTTCGTTTTTACTGTAACGTCTAATTCATCCAATCTTGTCATAGTTTCAAATGACGAGAACACTGCACGCAATTCTGAGAGATCGTACATTGTACCCCATTCTTCTTTCATCATGCTGTCAGCTTTATTTAGGCTGTACAAGTGGAATATGAAATTGTTAGCTTTGACAGTTGTTGGATAAAATTGGATTTACGTAATTATAATATAATTCGAATTAATCTGTATCCTAAGAACCTAGTCTTAGATTGAAAGGATGACTATGATCTCAGGAGTCAACATGTATAATAAACTTGGCCATGCAAGTAGTACATGCATAGAAGTGATATTGTAAACCCGTTTCCATACTTTTATGAGAGTTACGTACTATCTCCATTTACTCGCATATTTAGCAGAAGCAAAGGTCAAAGTTGTGCATGTTCCTAAGTGTTCTGCATTATAGACGTAACTTCATTTTAGCTCATTATTTCTCCCACTCACTGTTGCTGAACTTCGTACTGCGTAATAAGCTTTTGAATTTCCGGTTTGAATAAAGTTGCTTTAGATGTAGGTAACAGGAAAACCATAGTAACACACAGTTCACAGTAATATAAGACTCGTTCGCGTGTTCATCACAATACGGAAATGGTATCTAAAAAGTAAGCACTATTTGTTCCGCCGTCGGACACGTGTTGCGTCTTCCGATGTAGTATTATTTAAAAATTGGTATACCTATTGTAGTCATGCGACCTATATTCTTGATCAAATAAGAAAAAACTTACTGACTGACTCTTATTGATATATTACGTATCGCACAAGCATTGCTGGACTTTGGAGGAAACAGCTCGATCTTCCGATAAAAAAAAAGATTCCCCAACACCTAAAACAAAAGTGTTTAATCAGTGTGTCACCTAAGGATTGGAGATTGCAACTCTCACCTAAAGATCTGCTGAGAAAATCCAAGTTATACAGCGGCCGAAGGAGCTATTGATGCTCGGAATAACGCTCACATATCATAAAAAGAACGAGTAGATCAAGCAGAAGAGGAAAGTTAGAGACGTGGTAAAGGAGTATTAGCGCCGGAAATGGAGATAGGCAAGATGCATTGGGAGGATGGACTGCGGTCGATGGGCGAAAAAGACTTCGGAGTGGAGATCCCGCGCTAACACCCGCGTGAAAGCTATTTGTTCTTCTAAGATTTCAACATGGATGGAAACGTAGGGGATATATTGAGATGTAATTAAGCGACGTGGTTTCGCTAGCTCGTCTATTTTTCGACTGACTTATCTTTTGACATTTAAGAATACCACATTGTTATTAAGTAGCAATTACAATTGTAAGAGTTAATCACGAATATTGACAATAGCTGACACGCGGAAGAGGTAGACCATTTCGGAGATAGGTGGATGGCATCTTACAACAGGCGGGCATGAACTGGAAAAAATGGCGAGAGATAGACAGACGTGGAAAGAAAGAAAGGAAAGAAAGAGAGTCGGCCCATGTCCAAAGTCGGGTGCATCAAGGACTGATATAGATAGATATTCATATTACTCTATTGTTATCTATCTTAGAGCTAAACAAATGTATATTTAATTGTTCATTCTACATTGCCTATAATAATTAATCCACCCACTTTTTTTATCTTATTTACCTAAGTATTTCAACCCAAAAGCAGTATTAGTTTTAAATGGTTAACTTTTAACGGTTAACTTTACCTTGCGTTAAATTTTCGAAAAATTAACGCATTAACGATTATCGAAGTTAACTTTTTAATTAACGAATTAACGGTTTATGAAGTTAACTTTTGGATTAACTGCGCCCACCTATTCCTATTATATTATTAAAGTATACTATATAACCCATTATATTATATGTACATATTAACCTATGTTTTATTATGTATATACAATATACTTACAATATAATATCTATCTTACTACTTTAAATTTGTCAATCTCCCAAGTCTGCTGGAAGAAATTTATTTTAGAAGTAAGCTGTACTATTTGCTCATCCTTTCTGTAATTTTTTTTGTAAGTTTGTGTGCACAATAAATACCAATAAATAAATAAAAATTATTATAGCGGTTATAGCGGATTTATTCACCTTTACACGTATTGAGCTGTTTGGTACATGCCCAGAAATGGATAAAAAAATGGATATTTTGGATTCGTTTTCTTTTGTAACTTATCCGGACTTATATTACTACGGAACTCTAAGTTTATACGGGTTCGTCGGTCTTGACAACGAAGGCATCTGCCCGCTTTCAGGTTATGAATTATGAAATTTAAAATTCAGATATCATTTAACTAAATAAACCAATTGAGTTGACAAAGCTCTACATTTTCTTCGACATTTCATTCAAATTAGTTTATATGTGATATTTTCACAGAGAAACACAATCTACGCATACGTTATTACGTTATTATATGGCTCTTCTGATAATATTTTTTATTTATTTATAAGGAAAACTTGCGACTCAATACGAAATTACATAGAGACAGCAAAAAAGTTATTAAAAAGTTTTCACAGATGGAAACAAACATATAGCGTTGGCGAAAAGCGGACAGTACTGAAGAAGAAGAGGTGACACATAGAGTGGGGGATAGTTGTTAGTTGATTAAAACTGATGTCCAGCGCTCAAACGGATCTCTTTTTGTGCAGTCGTGAATTAGATCGCATTGTAAGAGGAAACTTTTTGGAAATAAAATTGCCTAGTTTTAGCTATTGTCGATATTCGTGATTAACTGTTATAATCATAATCGTTAAGGGGTGACAACAATATCATATTCATGGTGTTGCTGTTTAATTATAATCTTATGGTATTTTTAAATGTCAAAAAATAAGTCAGTAGAAAAATATACGAGCTAGCGAAAGCACGTCTTTTAATTATATCTCAATATATCCTACGTCTCCATACATGTCGACATCCTAGAAGAAGGAAAAACTCTTCCTACTTATAGTGTTGCCACCCGTTAATAATTATTATTATAACAGTTAATTACGAATATCGACAATAGGTAACACTAGATTCTTTGATTTTACAATTACTGAAGTTGTAAAATTTCAATTTAAATAATTACATAGTTTCACTTCTGATTCCTAAAAATGGAATAAGAGAGAATTAGAACTATATAAAAACCATAGCAACGAATGAAATATATTAGGATCTTTTATACAACTAAAGAAAGAATAAATTATCGTCAATTAAAGAATAAAGAACTAAATTTTCTATTCACAATCGCTCTGCCATTTGTATGCCACATAATATATCAATCCTAGCGACATCACATAACCCGTTACTTCCCATACTCCCTTTATAAATAACTGGTAAACACATAGAGGGTAATTAGGTGGGCGTACATTTTAACTGTTTTCGTTCAAACCACTTTCAAACGCATTGTAAATGTGTTAGTATGAAGAAAAACAACAGAGCTATCGATGTACTTAAACGACAGCGATAAAGCGTAACAGATTTTTTTCACTCTAACTCCCATTGCACCCTTTTAACTTGGGTATATCCCTAGAGATATATGGGGCCGGATTTAAAGAATGAAGCGAATTATTTGGCTCGTATGAAATAAAATGCCTTCCCTGGATACATGCCAAGCTCGGATTTCTGACAAGCAAGCAAATACATCCCGTATACTTCTGAGAGATTCTCCGAATTTATGTGAAAAAGTTACAACAATTTCGTGGTGTTATGGCCGTTATATCACTGACGTCGATTTAAAAGTAACGAAGTTAGACCAGTTAAACGTCAGTAATTATTATAATTCAGTCACTCGTAATTTTTCGATATTTCTGAGGATCTACTCGTATTAAAAACTCGATATTGTAGTTGAAACTTTGAAAGATATCTGTCAAGATTCTGCGCAGTTTCTGAAGAAACTAGTAAGTAGCACACAGTTGTTATTTTGATTACTAAATAAGTCAAAACTGTCAACTGGTAGTTACGCCCAAGGGCCACAAGGGGAGTGAAACTTAGTAATTGGAATTCCCTGAAATTGTAGCCGACACTTCCGGATATGTCTCACAAGAACGTCTTGCACGTTCACTTTCAATAGGAAAGTTTAATAATATAAATTTACTAGGTGGCTGGCAATTGTTGTTCTGCCCTTTCCTGTAGGAGACGTAATGAATTTGATTTGGTTATAATAACTTGATTATGGCGCTAGCTAACGGATCTTATCATAGCTATAAATCATCGCCTTGACAAAACAAATGTATTACATTCCAACACTTCGATCTTAATTTTTCAAGTTGTTCGGAAGTTACATGATCACCAAAAGATGCGCCAACGATATTTAAAGACATATTAAATAACTTCATTTCATTTATAACGTCACATCACTGTCTATTCGGAATGGACATAACAAAACACTTAACAAAACACTTTGATACCATTTCTAAAAGTTGGATGTTCTTTCCTTTTCGCATCTATAGGGTCATATAGGAAAGTCGTATACAGTGACTCGATTAGACTTTGTTAAGAACAAAACGTCTTATATATCTGTCTCCCTCACACATTTGCCTTCGGCAAGCCTTCGGGAATCCGACATATACAAACATATCAGCCAGGGAATGACGTGCTAAATGGCGGTGTCGTCAGGTTTTTTTTGTTTTATGCCCGCAAAATTACTTTTTAGGTCAGGTTCACTTGTTTTTGTATCTAAGCTAGTCATTTAGAATTACAGATGACAAGCGGAACCAAACAGTAATACATTGATAGTCCGTGGTCAATTTCAGTTCCTTATAATAAGCGATAGGGCAAGGAACAGTCCTTGTCTTTCGATGTGCAGGATGATAGGCAGCTGTCATATTCTTTATTTTTCTACTTCTCCCAGACCTAGGTTACATTCAGATATGCCTCCGTGAAAGTAAATTCAAATCATCAAGAACGTCGCCGTGGAGTTAATTTTGTATACTCATTATCTGTCTTCCGTCTAAAGCTTCAAATGTATGTATTCAAATACGATTCTCCGAAACTACTCTAATTTCAAAAATTTTTCACCAACGGACCTACAAACTGGACATAGGCTATATATTATCCCGTTGAAATTTTTCGGGAGCAAAGTCGCGGGCGAAGTCGCGAGCGAAGTCGCAGGCATCAGGTGGTATTCTATATATTCAAATGGTTATATATGGTATGTGAGGAATACAAAAGTCTTACTGTTGATTCATTTTCCATTAAATGCTGAGTAGTTGAGCCTGACGATTCATTTCTTAACTTGGTGCTTTTTTTTATCAGAAATAGATCTATGTTTGGCCACTAACTTACTTGTTGCTAAGTGACGGTGTGGCCGAAGATGTAGCACGTCGATCTAGAAAAAATCTGTTCACGCCAGCCCTGAAAATGACTGAATTATAGTTCTCAGGAAACACAGAAGATGGCAATGAGTACTGGATAGCTGACCAAGCTTGAGCTCTGGAATTTCCTGAGGATGCTTCGTTAAGAAGAAAAACACGTGTCAATCGATAAGTTTTAAAACTTAACATAAAACTTTTGGCGGAAGATAGCAGAAATTATATAAATTAATAATATATTTTTGTTTGCGCAAAGTCACTCTAGAAACTACACCCATCAAAAAAGTCTAAGCAACACGCATTATTTACAGAAATTGCATGTTTTATTAATTGATACTTTATTTTTTTCTCAGAAAAGTAGATTGGTATACAATCTTTTTTGTTCTCGGAAACATATACTAGATGATTTTAAAAATAGAACCTTTCCGGTTGTGTTTTGTTTTCATTAAAATAAAAGCTAATTATTTTTTCCCGATTTCATGTGTTTTCGTTGACTGATAAATTTGGTATTTATCGCACTTTTATCATTTTGAGATAGACAGTTTTTGAAAAAATTGAGTGGCGAGTCATTTTTTATGTTATGGAGCGAGGCCATTTGACTGCTGATGAAATGCAGAGAACTGTAGGGATACTACAAGCGGGAAGAAATCAGTCCCAGGTGTCTCGGCATTTTGGTGTCAATAGGAGCGTGATTTGTCGGCTTTGACAGCGTTACGTTAATACAGGGGATCCTGCTGAGCAGCACCCAGGACGTGGAAGGAGTACAACTGCTCGACAGGACCGATACATACAATTGACTGCTAGACGTCAGCCGATGTTAACCGCCCGGGAGATAGGTTTAAAGCTACAATTCTCAAGCGGTGTTGATGTTAGCCACCAAACCGTGAGAAATAGGCTGCATGAATACGGCCTACGAGCACGACGCCCAATTAGGTGCCCACCTATACGCCATGGGAATCGCGCCTGTCGAAACGAATGGTGTAGGGAACACTTGACATGGACCCAGGAGCAATGGGATAAAATTTTATTTTGTGATGAGTTCCAGTTTGAATTTAGGGAAGCGCTTTAGACTGTTATAGTATTAAAAGAAGATTGAAGAATTAGTAGGATGACAGTAAAATAAGTAATTAACGTCCTAATAAGTTTAAACATGTTTGAAAAATACATAAAATTGCTTACATTTTGGATTGACTGTTATTGAATAATTTAATGATACAGTTACTAAAAAAGGCATTTCCAATAAGTTCTCAAATTTTAAAAATTCATTCGTCAAGATTTAACACTTTTCAAACATTATATAATCTAAAATTATATTTTAATTTATAATTTTTAAGTTTTTACGTAACTATAAATTATGTATGACATAAAAGCAACAAAAAATTAATTATGACAGAGACAAGTTTTTCTTAATGTATCGAAATATTGACAATTAAATTATCAGCCTCAGCCTCGGACCAAGAATCTTGGTCCGAGGCCTCGTTATATGACATATGTTTTTAATATTTCTTAAACAAGTGTGAATTCACACAAATTAACTCTTACAACTAGGTCCTAACAATAAAATCAAAATAAAAAAATTGGGTTCCGTTTGTGACTTCTAATATAAACACAATATGTAATGTAACGTAAATATAAATTAAACTTTTCTTTAATGAAATTAATTCATAAAAATTTCCTTTCCTTCCGACATTTCACAATTTTAAAGTGTTTTATAGGGCGAGTTCTGTTCTAGCGCTTCGCCGCCCTAGGGATGGGCAAAAAATATCGATATATCAAAATATCGATATTTTTTCAGAAAATAATCGATAAAAAATATCGTCGATATTTTTAATTTCAAAATATCTATTATCGATATTTATTTCCGAGTATCAAATTCGATATTTTTTTTAAATCTATATTATATTTGAAGACTCGACGGGAAAAACAATGAATGTTACTTTTTTTGTGAAACAGACCTTTTAATGCCATCTGTTAGCTTTGTGGTGTATTATTTTTATACAATAATCAAAATTCGGTAAAACCATCGCAGTCAGCTGTAATAGTTCAATTTGTATATGTTCATTCATCGCAAGAAACAGGAATGTCCGTGCGCCGAACGTCAAAAACCGTCGTTGTCAATTTGACAGTTGGCATACGTGCTGCCGGCTTTTTCCCTAACCTAGCCACTAAGTCAGTATATATAATTTTCTCTATACACTAAGTAATCACTACGTAACCTAGCAATCTGAGAGTACAATGTTTTTCAGTCGTATTGTAGGTATTCATTTTAATATTTTAAGTAAAAAAGTAAAACAATGTCGAGCAGGGATGAAAATACGCACGTTAAGTCGCCTGAGCGGAAAAAATTACGCATAGGACGAATAAAAGATGTAATAAAAAAATCCGTGTGCAAAGTCATGAACCCGGAGAAGATTGTTTTTGCAAACGATTAGTGCTTTAAAAATGTGTGCGAAACAGAAAAAAGCTGTTACTTCGTTATTTTAATCAATTACAAACGATAAATGAACAAAATAGCTTTCTAGCATCCATGATAACGGTGAATCTTGTAAAGCAACGACGCTCGAGAAAAGAAGACATCGAAGAAAGCAAATAACACGACTGACACTATTCTTACATTGTAAAAATTGTCAGAAATGATGTTTGTCACGAGGTTCAAGTTTGTTTTAAAGCTTTCTGTCCATCATTTGGTATGACTAAAAATAAAGTTCAGTATATACAAACTCATCTAAAGTGTGGTAGTGGAGACTGTGGTGGTGTGGCAGTGGTGGAGATTGGTGTGGCTCCTCAAAACAAGCGAGGCAAACATTAAAATCGGCCCAAAAAAATAAGTGATACCACATTGAGTGCAATAAAAGAACACCTAAAATATTTCAAGGTAAGTTCTAGTCACTACAGTAATAAAAAGTCGTGCAAGATTATCTCCCTGAATCCCTGAATACAAAAGTTAAAGCTAAAAGCTAAAAAGTATGTGTGTATAAACAGATGATTGTTTGAATACATGTTAATTATTTTTAAGTTAATTTAAAAATTTACTTAATAATGAATGTCATTGTAATGCAAAAACCAGTAATGTCAATGACTTAGATTGTTTATGCTATGGAGTTTAGACACAAATTTCAGACTTTTTGTAATAATTAGAATAATACAAAATTAAAGCATATTTTTAAGTAGTCAATGAATATATGTATTTATATAGTAATAACTTGTTTCAATTTTTATATAAAAAGAGCATAAAAGCATTCTCATAAGAGCATTTCTCTTTCTAATAATTTTTTGACATTTATCGTTTTTCCCATGGAGTCTTCATTTTATATTATGTATTCCACTTATTTTTGTAATAAAAGGCAGTGTTAGCGGATGGAAATGTCAAACGCTCTCGAATACCTAGGGGAAAATATGTGAGGAGAATGATGAGATTTAAGGAAGCGAAAGAAGTATGTAAGAACCGCGACGCTTGGCACTCCGTCTTCTCTGACTACTCCGTTAGGGATACAGCGTGAGGATATGTATGTATGTATAAAACTAATATAACTGCATAATATGTCCATTTTTTTTCACGTTCGAATATTTTCACAATTTTTTAGGTTATCGCGCCTTGGGGCAAAAATATCGATATATCGAAATATCAATATTTTTTGCACTGCATATATCGATATCGTCTGAAAATATCGATACAATATATATCGATATTTTTTTTCCATTTGCTCATCCCTATGCCGCCCGCTGCCGCGGCACGCTCGGCCCGCATGTTATAATTTATACACTTACCTAATCTAACCTACCCAAAAAGAGTAATTTTATACACTTACCTAGCCTAACCTACCCAAAGAGAGTGTTCTCATAAAGCGGATTCAGTTTATACACTTACCTAACCTAATGTAACCTACCCAAAGAGAATGTTTTCATAAGGCGGATTCCATTCTGTATTAAATTCACTAATAACATAAAAAACATTGGATGTAAAAGTATACAGTTCCTTTGCCTCCCAAAATTTAGACAATCATAAAAATAATGTCTATGATTAAAAAAATTTAATATCAGTGGCTAGACACTTCATACATTCATACATTCTGACAATGTTTCATTGCATAGCCACAGTGAAATGTGGCCAACTTTTATAAAAAAAAAAATATTTCATTACGTTGCCCGCTTTAACTGTCATTATTTGACAAATTTTCAAATTCAATGTAGTTTGAAAATTTTCGTTTCGTGTTTTTGTTGCTATCATATGTTATTAAAGTGAATCGTTTTAAGTATTGCTTGTGTTTAATGATATGTGATTTATTCGTCGGTGCGTTAACAAATACATAGTAAGTAAATACCTAATTGCCTACTTCATATTTATTCTATGGGGGCGAAGTCACCACTGAGGAAGCCACGAGCTCAACTATGGTATATAAAAATTTTATGGATTTGTTTTTGTTGGTATTTGTGTTGTAAATTTATAGTTTTTTTTTTAATATTAACACTATTTTATTCCAGCTTTGCAAAATACCCGATACTGAGTGTGATTTATACTCAATATGAGTACCCGATCATCAAATAAATGTACCCTTTGTAATAAACGGAGAACGTCTAATTCTGGCGAATTTTTAGCTTGTTTGCCTATTGAACCTAAAAGGTATTTTTGTTTGTTTTTTATTAATTAATTACTATCTACGCACATTATTGACACTTGTGAGAATGATGAATGAGATATATACAGTTAGTGATAGTTAGATATGTCTCAGGCCGTCCGAGTTTGTTTTCCGGCCGGGTCATGCATTTAACGATATTTTTTTAACATACACTATGGATGCTTTAAAATAAAACAATACGTGACCGGCCTAGAATAACAGCTCGAAAAATATGACTTCTCCACTTCAGACATGCTGCTATGGTGGCATCTAAGTCGCCTCATTCTCCTGGTGTCTCTTGATAGGAATGTATAAGACAGAATATGATTATAATTACTTTCAACAATATTTGTTAACTAAATGCCTCATTTACAGATGTTTATTGTGCGTACAAGCAATTGAACAAGAGGACTTGGTGTATTTACCAAT
Organism: Zeuzera pyrina; assembly: GCA_907165235.1. Taxonomy (NCBI): domain Eukaryota; kingdom Metazoa; phylum Arthropoda; class Insecta; order Lepidoptera; family Cossidae; genus Zeuzera; species Zeuzera pyrina. The sequence continues at coordinate 10,898,065 of OU015639.1, read as the reverse complement.
TGAAAAGTTGAAGTTGAAGTTTGTCTGTGCACTTCATTTTACTTGTTCTGATTTTAATAAAAAAGGAAATCAACTACTCAAGTTTGCTGTACCATCACTGTTATTGCCATTCCACTTCTACGAGAAGAACTATTTAAAGAGTTCCCTTTACATGTCGAATATAAAAGAAATTAACTGGACCATGTAAACAGGTATTCAAATAAATTATCAATTTATTAAAGTAAACCTAATTTCAAGGTGTTTTTGAACATTAAATCTACCTTACTTCGGTTCAAAAGAAAACCTGCACACTGAGAAGAACCAACAAAAAGTTTCTTTTCGATAATCTCTGTCGTGTATCGTTTTTCAACATTAATTTACCCTAGGTATATTAAAATACTATTATACAAATAAATGCACACAGTACTTATGAAGTAACATAACATAACATAACTTCACGCTGTATCCCCAACGGGGTAGTCAGAGAGGACGGAGCGCCAGGAGTCGCGGTCCTTACACACCTCTTTCGCTTCCTCAAATCTCATCATTCTCCTCACACATTTTCGCCTAGGTATGCGAGTGCTTTTGACATTTCCGTCTGCTAACACTCTGGCTATTTGATCTTCATAAGTCAGCCTTGGTCTTCCTTGGCTTCTTTTACCACTCACTTTCGCTCTGTATATTTTCTTCGTCAGTCTTTCATCACTCATTCTTTCCATGTGCCCGAACCATCTAAGCATTCCTTTCTTCATTTTTACAATAACACTGTTGTGCGACCCTGTCATACTGCGTATCTCATCATTGCTTATCCTGTCAGCAAGCGTGACACCGCACATATTTCTGAGAGACCGCATCTCCACAGCATTTAACATACTTTCACTCGATTTTGGGCATATCCAGGCCTCACTACCGTACAACAAAGTTGGCACCAACACCGCATTGTGGATGGCCATTTTAGCAGTGTTAGATATATTCACACTACCCACTAATGCGGACAGAGCACCGTTCACTTTATTGCCAGCTGCTACCCGTCTCTCCACATCCAACACATCTTCCATCCCTCGAAAACGCACTCCCCAGGTACACAATTTCATTCACCTGTTCTAGACATTTTCCATTTACACAAATCACACATCTCGTTTGTACCGCTTCTCTTTCAAACACCAGAACCTTAGTTTTGTTCACATTCATTTTCAATCCTTTTACTTCACAATCTTCTTTCATGCACGTGACTAGTGTCTGCAACTCTGCTTCTGATGGTGCTATTAGCACAGCATCGTCAGCGTACAATAGGCAGTTTACCACTGTGTCACCACATCCCATACCACTCATATTACCTTTCAATCTCTGGAGGCAACTGTCCAAATACAGCACGAATAGCCAGGCAGACATCACGCAGCCCTGTCTGACACCAGAACAGACTTCAAACCAGGGCGACATGTCACCGTCTATCCTTACACAGGCTCTGTGGTCTCTATATAATGACCTCACAGCCTGCAGTAAGGAGCCCTCCACGCCATATTCAGGCAGAAGACTCCACAATTTCTTCCGCACTACTCTATCGAATGCTTTCTCTAGATCCACGAAAGCGCAGAAAACTTTCCGACCTAAAGCCAGAAACCTTCCCACGATAACGCGTAGCGAGAAAATCTGATCCATACAACCCCTACCGTTCCTGAATCCACCTTGCGCCTCCCACAAATATCTTTCTGAAACGCCTTTCATACGTTCAGTCAATACTTTAGTATAAGACTTTACTCGCTAAGCTGACCAAGCTGATGGCCCTATAGCACGCACAGTCTAGGTAGGAACCTTTCCCTTTATATAGAGGTACTATGACTGCCGTGCGCCAGTCCTCTGGAACCTCCCCCTTCTGCCAACAAAGGTTGCAGAGTGCACAGAAGGCATCCCAGACCCTAGGACCACCATACTTGATCATCTCAGCAGTCACCTCATCATTTCCCGTAGCCTTTCCACATTTCAAACTTCTTATCACTTTCTCAATCTCTTTCATACTAATGGCATCCTCCAGTCTCTGGCCCGAGTGTGGCAATTCATTAGAATCGCTCTCAGTATCAGAGACGGAGTCGCCACTCTCATACAGTTCTCCAAAGTATTCACTCCATCGCTGCAAAACATCCTTTTTATTTGTAAGCAGTTTTTATTTGTACTTATGAAGTGATCTCTATTATTATTATTGTTTCAGAGCTTAATGTTGCTAAAGTATCTGATATACTGATACAGCTGAAGAAGCATCAGCAACAGCAGCAATAGAGGTCTGTGCAAGCACAAGCACAGGCACAAGCAATGATGAAATTTTCGTTAGCAGCTATAAAAGACAGAGGAAGTCTTACAATGTCCCTGGTTTGTACAACAGTTTGACTTAACTTGATACAAATACTTGTTTTGTAGTTTATTTTTATTTAAGCGCGCTTTTATTAGCTTCACCTGTAACTACGTAAAAAAAAAGTGATTACTTACTCAGTGAGTGATTACTTACTCAGTGTTTAATATTACATCGAAAAAATTGTCAGTTACAAAAGTTTACGAAATTATTATCTTAAAATATGAAATCCCGTAATGTAAAACTTTAAAATCTTATATACTTGCAGTAAGTGTCGCCCCCGTTCCTCATAATAGGAAACCATGAACAATATGTGTATGCAAGTGATAAAACACGTAATAGTTGCAACGATATAGAAATTACAAAATTATTATCTTAAAAAATGTTATCGTGTAAAGTGGTACGTTAAATCTTGAATACCTACTTATAATGATCGTCTTGTGCTATGAATATATCATCATTTTATTTCATTTTGCAAAAGAAATTTACAAAATTTTACTAAAGTGTGTAACAATCTAAACCTTAGCCGGATTTAGGCCTGATACGAGAAGGGTAAGAGTGTATCGTCATCCCGGAAATGCTGAATGGCTGAGATTCGTCCTGGAAGTGCACCCTTACAGTGTCTCTACAGTGATGGTATAGGCTAGTATTATGAAGAACAGTCGAACTAAGGTCGATGTAGCTCGATTGTAGATGGCAATATGAACGCTGAAAGTTACGTTACAGATGTCCTCGAGCCTTATGTTCACCCATTTGCACAAAGTCTTCGCTCAGATTTCACGCTGATGCTTGACAATCGCGTTCGCACACAGCTCGGTGGACCAAGAGAGTACTTGGCAATGGAAAACATCCAGGTATTGCCGTGGCCTTCACAATCGCCAGACCTCAATCCCATTGAGCGCGCATGGGACATGCTCCAGAGACGTGTTCTAGAGAACCTCGACGGAGTGTCGACAACCCAACAACTGAAAGACTTGTTAAAATTCCATTGGGACCGATTGCCGCAGGATCAGATAAACAATCTTATAAATTCAATGAAAAATCGCTGCCGACGAGTTTTAAATAACAGAAGCGGTCACACTTTGTATTGAATTACCAAATAATTAAAAAAATGTCGTTTTTTAATTTTGTAAAACGTGAAAAGTTTAATTTCGTTTCAACTTTATTTTATACTGCGTATGTTACGGTACACATATTGTTAATTATTGTGATTAAATGAATAATTGAAAGAAGGATTTTGTTGCTTTAGTCACTAATGCGTCAAAAAATGCTTAGTTATTATTTATAAAAGAAATATCAATATATTACAGTAGTAAAAATCGTTCAAAAGTTCAAAATTGTACATGTTGCTTAGACTTTTTTGATGTGTGTATATTGTGTCTATTTAGAAGTAAGAATTGTTTTTTAGAACGCATTGAGGAAAGTTTTACTTCTGCAGGGACATAACTAAACACAACCCAATGTTGCATAAAACAATTTTATTAATACTTATAATGATTTTGATTTGATTTTGAACATGCGAGTAATTAAGTACTTCAACAATATCATTCATCTAATAGCATTCAGTAATCTATGTAGGTAAATAAAAATGAAATGTCCTTTCTAAACGCAAAACTTGAACCGATTTGCCAAATTTTTTTTATACTTGTTTGAGTAAAGTTTCTCGCTGAGTCTATTTGCATAGAAAATTAAGCTTTATTTGATTTATTTTTCCGAAATAGTCGAAAAGTTCTGTAATTGTATGTCTGTTCTATTCTGTAACAGACTATAAAGCTTATTCTGTTCTGTAACGGTCAAAAGAAAACCGGCGTGAAACATTACTAGGATTCAGCACAGATTGGTGAAAGGTAGGCTATTATATTGTAGCATTGTCAGAGTTAAAGTTATCAATTTTTTTTTGTGATATGAAAGAAACCTTCAAAAGCTTCCCAGTTTCCTAAGAGAGTCTTGGTTATGCAGACTTTTACACACAATGTCGTATCCACACACAACGTCGTATTGCAATACATTAATAACGTCAAATAAATATCTTAGAATTTATATTTAATTCTCTGGACCACAAAGGCGCAATTTTGGTGAGTGTCCCTCGTAAAACTGTTTTCATTGTCACCCGTTTCAATTCCGTACAGGGCGGCATTCATGACGCATAAACGGAAACGTAAAACAAAATGTGACAGTTCATAAAATTTTTAGAGATCCGTGAGCTAGCGAATGAAATATTAACGTTCACTCTCTAGGAGTTAGTTTCGTAACTCAGAGGAATTCAAGTAATCCCCAAAAATTTTGTCGTGACGACAAGACACTGACTTAAAAGTTCCTAAAAGTTAAGGATTCTATCTCCACGGCGAAGAAATCTGCTCGTAATTGAAAAGTTATCTCTAAAAATGTCTTTATCTCCTTTTTTCTATCACATAATTGAACTTCGAAGTTTCTTGGCTATTAAAATGAGACTTTCAATGTAGAAAAAACATTGAAATCCCGATTATCCATTTAATTCATGAAACAATTTTCTACAAGCTTAAATATAATCTTTTGAACGCGTTGGCTTTCGTATAAAATATTCTACATCAAATTATTCTTTCCTGACATATTATAATAACAAAGATATATTACACAAGCATGTTAAACTCATACTCATTTGTAAAAAACATGTTTTACTCTAAATATTGTATCGTTTCAAGTGATCAGGTGCGAATTCCATTCTCAGGAAACATTCTCAGGAAAGTTAAGATTAGATTCCATATGGATTCCGACAGCTAACTTGGTGTAATATGACAAAAATAAATGAATGAATTGTATAAATACCTTGCTTTAAAACTTTTATATCACTCGAAGATACCAAAACCAATTAGTACAGAAACAGTCTTTATATAATTACAGAGAGTGGTTCCCCGTTCCTTACGTGATGAAGATGGGGTCAGATATTGGGGTGACTTGCCCCTCATCGAGAAGGGTATTGCCCTGGAGTTGGAAAGAAGGAAAATTTGAAATGACCCCTGAGATAACACGTTAAAATAAAGGAGGTAAGAAAAACTTGTAAACTTGGGAGTAAACATGTTAAAAATCAACAGAGCGTGTGGCTGCCCCTGTAATGGTGTAGGCGGGTGCGGCTGCCACCACTTTTGGAGTTCTGGTGTGTCCGGGGGAAGGCGCCCTTTCCAATTCGCCTTCCAATTCCACCCCTTCCGCCAGCTAGTAGAGCGGACAGGTAAAGCTGCCCACACAACGAAAAGGGGCCGTCTTAGACTGGGCATGGCCGCCGGGGCCGCGAAAGAATGTAAAAGTATCTCCGTTTCCCCGGCACAAAGGCCCTCGAGGAATGTCGTCAGGTTTTAATTGGTATCATAGACTCGCCCTTGCACTCTTCAACCGGGAAGTCCCACATACCCCCCCGACCGGGATGCATAATGCATTTCCTAAAACAAAAAAAAGGCGAGAGGCCTCTACATAGTATAGTTCTAGTTTTATAAGCTAGGAAATATTCAAATATTTCATATTTCAAACGCGTTGGTAACCCTGTTTAAGATGTCATGCTCCTGGGGAAGCAGTGAGTGATGCCCTACACTAATATTTGGAAATCGTTCGTTTTAAATAAATAAATTAACCTAGATAGGAATCGAATCCGGGACTCTCAGCTTGAAAGATCCGCACTGCAACCAAGTCAGTATAATAAGTATTTATAGGTATGTGACTACATTCCTCCAATTTTTTGGATTCTACATTCGGTGAAAGAAACAAAATTAGCTATTCGTCTTTGCAACGCTTTTGCATAATATGAGTTGGATTACTGTATACTAATAGTTTTATTAAATTTTACTGATATACACTTTATTCCAAGTGTTTACGATTTATGTTTCTTTGTCATTGTTGTGAATTAACTTGCATAAAACAATGTTTCATTTGTACTGGGTTCGTTTGTTGAATATTTAGTCGTGATTTTGTTTTTGTCTACAGAACAACGTAATTTTAGGATATCTTTAAAATTTCTAATTGTCATCACTTGTACACATGTAGATCTGCTTTTGAATCACAATGATGTAATTATTTATTATTTTGAAAAATCAAAAACAAAAGAATTACGATATCTTTCATTAATGCACATTATGCCACATCCGAACGAAATACTTCCGTTGTGTCTCATATCTTTATAATTAGGTACACAAGTATTTTTATAAACAATCTGAACGCGAATTTCCAAGCGTACACAACGCTATTCTCTGTTAATAGCTTTCTCCCTCTGTTATCTCTAAATGACCATAAGACCAGAGGTCCTATAGGTTGCTTGAAAACACATAGAAACTACGTAGATCACTAATCTGCTATTTTGATGAAGTTGACCAAAATTTTTGAAGAACCTAACCCTTTGATAAAGTGATCAGGTCATTTGAAGTTCATGTGCCAAGTTAAGCGACATGAACATCGAATGACCTGACGTAATTAAGCAAAGTTAAATCTAGAGAACGCTTGAAAACTGAACAGTTATCCTTTAGCCCCAGTTTGCACTGGACCAGCGAACATAGCGCATTTTATTTTTTTATAAAAGGGCAAACGATCAAGTGACTCACTTGATGGAAAGTGATCACCGCCGCCCATGAATACCCTCAACGTCCGGGGAGTTACGGCTGCGTTGCCGGACTTTAAGAGAAGGGAAAGGAAGGGGAAGGGGGAGATGGGCCACCAGCACTCACCGAACGAAACACAACAGCAATAGATGCTGTTATTTCACGCCGATATTCTGTGAGAGGGTGGTATTTCACCGGGCGAACTGGACCAATTCCTGTTGCAATGCTGCATGGCTCTACCACTTATAAAACCATTTATTTCTCGTTTCAAGAAGCGCACAATAATGGTACGTATATAAAGTTGTTACTATAGATAATATCAATATCTATATCTGTACTAGCATCACGCCATTTACAATCAGGGTAGACAGAGTATCATGAGCAAAAATCGCCTCTTATGTGTGATAAATTAAGCTGCGATGACGTATATATATGTCGGTGGAAATAATAAAAAGCACTCATTTGACTATACTAATGCAAAGCGCGACTTCCGGTTTGGAAGGGATAACACGCTAACGGAACGTCGGGGCCGGCGCTGACAGTCTGTTGGACTATCGCTGCCGGTGCGATATCATTTCTCCGACGGATCGTTTGCCATTATTAAATTTCCAATTACGTAGTAATAATTGTTACAAAGAGGTTCTGTCGTTTGCGCATTAACTTTGTCTTAACGTGGTATTTTATGGAGTAGTTCGCCTCTTGTAAGATTAGGTACCTATTTCTCATAGCTCATATCGCAAGAGCACGAATTGCCCCGTGTATTTTCCGTTGTTATTTATATATTATCTAAGTTAAACCACAATAAAACATATATGTATAATTTAAAACTATTTTTATACGAATATTACGTCCTGTCGCTCCGAACGCGCCAGTTAGTTGACGCCCATCTTTCATTTTCATTTCATGCCGAGTTTTTAATCGATACAAGTATTAATTTAAATATATGGATAATGTGACTCATAAAGAAAGATATAATAATCGATAAATAACATCTTCATAATTACTACAGCTTAAATCATCATTTATCTTAAAATTCATATACATATGATTAGTAAGGTATTCAAATTAGTTTCCTGCCAGACAAAGTATCATGTTCCTAATTCATCATATATTATTAAAGATGTAATATGACTTTGGTATTAAGCAAATTATAATCATAATAATCGCAATAGACACCAACGTTTTTAACATATGATAGGCGGGGAGTACATACCGTATAGCCTTCTGCTTACGGGTCGGCTGACTTTTACTACTGCGATTTCTATTTTTTTTTTCTTTTCTAGATTGGCAACATTTAACAGACATTGTGATGAATAAAATACATGCATATAATTAAATTAACGAAATACCTCCAAATGTAACTTCTACATTTCTGACATCTCTAAACGAATCGCACAAAAAACTTTCACAAATGGAAAGGTTTTGCAGCAATAATATGTAGATACCTACCTATAATTTTTCGTCCTTTAATCAGTAATGAGAATGCGAAAAATTACGTGTAGATATCTGATAATTATGTAATAATATTTTTTCACCACACAATATTTTCTGACCTTTTCATCTACCTAATATGTAGATACGGATTTCCTTTATCTTACATCCATGTCCCATTGATAGACAAAGTCCTCCCTCATTGCATTTTATTGCTTTAGTTATCTGTCAAGGTCATTCTTCTTGGCGTGCCTTCGGCCAAACGGTGACAGTTTTGGTCCATTTGCCAAGTTCCATGCGACACCAATAATCAACAAAGATCATCTCATTATCCAATAATCATAAACAGGCGATGACTTGTACTCGTGTTACATTATAAATTTAATATTCTTTATTAAGTCATAGCCATTCACATCGTTAACTCTTTATAGACAGACTTGAATTACAATTCCATAACAATACAAAGCGTATAGAGCTAACGAATTAACTCATTTTCGTAGTATTGTTTATTATGTACTTGTCTAATTAATTAACGACAGTAATATTCATTAAAATTATTATGAATTGTCAGTTACTAACTCTGTTAACTTTTCCATTCTTTTCATCATCGAGTCTTTAGAAAACACAAGGTAATAAAGCTTCGCGCCATTTCCTATTCAAGGCGAACAGAGCGTAAGCAACAAAATCATACCTTGACGGTATATCTAATAATAAACATTGGACTTGCAGACGGCAGATAAGAATCTAATAGTGATAGGTAGTCTTTCACCTATGTTAGCTCCATATAATAACACCTATCTTTTGACATGTACAACCTGCTTCAGAGAACAGTCACATAAACATCATAAAAAAATCAATGAAAGTACATTGTCATAATCAATCAATCAATAAATGAAAATATCATATTGTCATAATTTCTTACCGATCCATATTGTTCGATGAAGATCTGTTAACCCATGAAAAAATAACGTTTTAAATACGATACACATATCTATATAATTAAATTTGACAGTTACTGAAGTTGATGCCAAGCCTACCAAACTAATCTATTAATTTGGTAGCTTTCTGTTGTTGCACACTGATTTGGCACCGACTTCAATAACTGTCAAATTTAATTATATATTGTTATTTTGTACTTTTCAGTGTTTTTTTTGAAGGCGGTTTAATTTTTTAAACTACTTTTTCTTCTTCATTTTTTTTATTTCAGTTGTAATTGAAACTAATTACTTAACCTTTTTTTTATTATGTTGCCATCTAACGATTACACGATTATTTTTAAATTGCTAACCCACTTTTTAAAATTTTTATCGAGATTGTTTAGGTAGAGCCTAACTGCATGCAAACGTTGAAAAAATTAACAACATGCGTAATGACATGTCATAGAATTACGTTGTTAAGCCAACGACACGTTTTCCTAGTAACTGATACACACATACACTTAACTCTCTATCTCAAAAATTACGCCATCAATTATGATACATTTTGCAGTTTCCCTAAGTTGGACTAAACCAACTAAAAAAGAATTTTTGCAATCCGACTTATAATTTTTGAGATATGCGTGGACAATCATACAGACATACATACAAACATACATATACTTATGAAATTTGGCACACATGTTTAGAAGCTGGTATAGACTAAAATATACAAAAACTGAGCAATTCTGACAATATTGCATACAATACATACGGGTCGAATTGCTACTTTCTTTTTTTTTGAAGTCGGTAAATATAACGCATAAAAACAGATTTTGAACTCACCAACTTTAACGATCTAATAATAAACATTTGGACTTGCAGACGGCAGATAAGAACCTAATAGTGATAGGTAGTCTTTTGCTTATATCAGCTCCATATAATAACACCTATCTCTTGACTTGTACATCCTGCGTCAGAGAACAGTCACATAAAGATAATAAAAAAATCAATGAAAGTACATTGTCATAATAAATCGATCAATCAATGAAGATATTATATTGTCATAATTTCTTACTAATCCGTATTATTCGATGAAGAGATCTTAATCCATGAAAATATAACGTAAAAACAGATTGTGAACTCACTAATTTTAACGACTGAATTACCACTGTGAAATCAAACATGTATTTCTAATGAAAACTCTATCTGCTTTTGTATAAATTCGTTAGATTGTGGCTTGTGTACTAGGTACTACGATATAATTCTTGGCTCCTTTTAAGTGAAAACACAGTACAGACTAGTACTGATCCAATTTTCTCAATAAATAATGTAAGCACAAACGACTCGTACATATCTACCTATTATGTGTTAAAACATTAAATATTTACAGTAATCAATGGTATCATCTAAGTATTTTTCATTATAAGGCTGCCTTAAAACGAAGTAGGTGTCTACAAACTACAGCTAATTATTACTTTCATGAATGAAACATTCCTCAGCGTTTAGATCAAAAACAGTGAAATGTCAAAGATTATGAAGTATAAAAATAGACATGAAATTATTCTCTGCCTAAAAGAACGCTACCTCATAAACTACTCTTAATAATATTGGTGACGCCACATATTTATTTTTACATAAATTTGAAATGGAAACGCTAAATCTCATTTTCCGCCCCTTTTCCCTCTCCCTTCCTAATAGTGCACGCTGCCGCCAAGAGATGGCGCTGTAACGTCGTTCGTTGTATTTGATCGACCAATGTCGGACGATCACTCGCTTAGAAGTTTCGCTCATCGCCTCACCGCCGGACATAGGTGCTTTTGCGTTTGCTCCCGAACTGTAAAGAGGAAAATGATATAGCGGGACGCGCCGCCCAGGAGAAGTAGTGCAACTTGCTAAGTGATAGCCACCACGACCTATAGAACTTTATTAGTATTCCGCGAAGCACAGAACCTGCAAAAGAAACCACGCGGAGCTCCGCCACACGGTGCTCTCCAGGCCAACAGGTTAGTGTGCACGAATTCCAACTAAAATACAGTCCACAAAATTCATTAAAACCATAAGGTGTCTCCAAATATTTTCATGTGACTTATCAGGGATTTAATTTTTGTTTTACTTGGGTATTTTAGCTATTCTTTTTGGCTATGCTTTTTTTTCGAACATTCTTTATTGACAGGTGTTGATAAACGATACAATCAATAAATTAACTCGCCTATAATCGTTTTTTAAAATTATTTTTTAGTTATTTTTAAAGAAAAAATTAGTAAATTTGTTGATTAGTGATCAAGTATTGATTCGACTACATAGTTCATTGATTTAAAATAGTGTCCAACTTTCACTTAGCGTTTTAAGCCATTACTTCAATGTTTCAAAATACAAATAGTCAGGACTAACGGCTTGCCAATATAACGAGGCTTGACAAATATTACAAGAAAGGCTGTTAATTAACTCCCGATATGGCATCACGTGACCTGGCTTCTAGATTCCATTTAACGGCTAATCATTAACGAACTTTTCAATCAATTAAATGTTAAAATTGAAACACATAGAGTATTGTCTAATTAGTATTGTTGTATCAGGAGGATAGTCAAAAACATATTTTGATTTTGATAAAATGTTATAAATTCAACGATAGATGCCATTGTATTCACTAAATATGCTAGCGTGAATATTAAGCAAATCGCAACTTCTGATATGAAGTCGAAAAGGCCTCCAAATATCAGACCAAATTAAAAAAACAAAGAACTAATAAAAATTAGTTCAATGATTTTCAAAATTATTAAAAAAAACTAAGAAATGGTTTACAGAATGCTACATCATTCAAAATTTTAAAATTAAAGTATCGTATTAAAGAATTTATGAAACATCGAAAACTTTAGATATTAATTATGTACGTTCTCAGCGAGTATATGAATACGATTATTACAGAGCAGGGACTGTATTTACGTTATGAGAATGGAAAAGACGTAGCCGGTTTTGATGTGTATATTTTAAATAATATGAACTAAGCCGCTAACACTACCATCTAACAATAACTGCAAATTTTATACCGCAGAACGACAATAGACGACAATGTCAAAATGAATAAAATTAAATATTATAAAATGTTAAAAAAGGAATAATAATTTATAAGAAAAGAGTTCCGCAGCCAGTCACTAACAACGATTAAAACTGGATTATTTTAAAGAAACTCGTAGCCGTATCACTTTCATAGTAGGTATGTGAATGTATTATTGTAACGAGAACTCTACCACCCCTAACTATTCTTTGCAATCCGCTCAAACGCGTGCCTGGGCGGGCGGGCGCAGCGGCCTGAGGGGCGGGGGGCGATACGATTGGCCCGGCACACCTCACAAGCCTTCAGTCTTCACCGACCGCCGCGGCGATAGCACGTCGGCTCTTTACTCCGCAAGCCTGTCCCAACCGCGTGTTACAACAAAAGCTATCTTTCATCAATTAAATACTGTGCTAAAAGAAAATTCTCATTTGTGTTTTGTTTCTTCCACTTATGACTACTAAACTGGACCGGTGGCGGTGTTTTCATATCACTCCACGTCTATACTCACCCCACGTAAGGCGATCTGTATAGAAATTTTCACCAAAAGTAAGTATCTGTTAGTGGTTACTGTTATGCTTATTCTTACGATTGGCTGTATTAAGATTATCGGTACTAAAATATTGGCTATACGTAATCCCATATTGTTACTATTCCTTTTTCCTTACATGCCGGATTAAAAGCGGCGGCATTCCGCATTCTGTCGAATGAATAAATCACATTTTGTTATATTGAAGCAAAAACGGATTATAGATTTTATATATGTAGAGTAAGAAATATTGAAAAATATTTTAATTCTACATGTTTTAATAGACGTTTCAATACTGTTTGACTGAATTTGATAACAGACGACACTATAAATTTGGTTGTGTTTATCCAAACACCTATTAACCTAAATAAGTAAAACTATTCTACTGTTACCAAGCATTCACTGTGCTATCGAATTTAATTATTTGTTTTTTATACGTAATTCTCGTAAACATATATTCTCTCGCTTTCCGCAGTAATGTAAATAAATAAAACCAGATAACATTATTGTTTGTTGTAGTACACATGTACACGCTCTGTTATAATTATCTTTATTGCTTACATTTAAGCAAGTAAGGCAATAAAAGAAATTCTAAACAAGTTATTAATTTATTAATTTCGTTCACAACACTTTTATTGATACTGAAAATAACAGATATTTAAATATTAGAGACAAATTATTTCCAATGTTTGAAAGTCAATGCCATTCAAACATATGAAACAATTAGTCTCTTACTGAGATTGATTTAGTACAAATGGTATTGTAAGGATACTGAGGAGGCTAATCAAATTATTGAGTGTTGCATGAGACATTTCCCAGATACCATTATTATAAGTTATAACATTATTATATTATAATTTTAACCTTTAATGTACAACATCAAGGAAATGTGTTGTTTTCTTTACATAATTAAACACTAAGAAATTTTATTGTTATTACGGAGATGTGAAAAACTACCTATGTAATTAAAACGAAAAGAAATTCTGTGTTGCTTTTATGGTACCTACCACGGGCTTTTTATTATTTTTATAAGATTGTTTGATTATTTTGTGTTTTGATAATAAGTAACATAAAACTACTTTCTCATTATTTACCGAAACTCTTCATTACGATAATAAATAACAAAATGAAATCGTTGCATTGTAAGAGACAATATTCTAGAATCACTTGTCACATTTCAAACGTACAGACAGCAAGTAGATAACAGATTATTGACAACATCCTCGCTATCAAGATCAAACTTGAGCCGATACAATACGCGGAGTAAATAAGATAAAGCAAAGGGGACATATTACTTGGCAAGAGGCAAACTTGAATGTATTCAAGTTGTGTGCTGATAAACATTACGATTACACACGCCCTCTTGAATGACCACATTGTCCAATGAAAGAAACTTGTTATGATATAAATTACTTGACAGTATCCAGAGTTGACTTTGTTAAACTGTATTGCTGTTGATAATAATACAATATGTGACGTTATATCGAAGCATACTGAACATCACGATATAATATAAATACAATCATAATGGAATTATTAATTTTGATTATTATGTATCTGTACTGCATATAAAGTTATATTTCCCGATTGGTTTCCTATTGCTGAGTAAAAATTGCTAATGTGCTAATAAAACTGTAATTTCTAGTACTCTTTTTTTTGAAATTTTTTTTAACATGTAGAACATTTCATGTTACATTTTTGTAATGTTATATTTTTGAAACAAGTTCAAGCTCTTGAATTTAATACACATTATGGGGTCCTAGCCATTTTTTTGAGTCTTTAACGATTGTCCAATTTAAAAACAAGCCTATTTTATAAACAACAAGCCTATTTTATAAATGATACCATCATACGATAATATCAGCTAAGTGGTTTCGGATATATGCGGGAATAGGTGAACACTGAACATACATATACGAGTACATACAAATACGTGCATGTATACATACATACGTATGGACATACATACGTATGGACATACATACGTATGGACATACATACGCTGCTAAAACAAAAACAGCTCTCCTTTTCGCTTCTGCGCAATTAGGTAAAAAAAACCTGTAGAGGTTCCTTGAATGACATTAAAACCCGCTAACCGTTTGTTTCTACACCGCTGCATTCCGTTTCTTACAGCTCGCAGTTTGGAATACGTTTCCGATTTACACTTGGACTTCCATCAGTATCATTCATGATCATCACATCACATTTGTAATACGCAAACCTTTTTAATAATATATTTGTAATTCAATTTTTATTACGATATATTACCTATAAATAATGATTCTATTTGTAGTACCATTTTTTCTATATTTTTGTAATAAAATATAGAGTTTATTTGAGTCGGTGTTCTTTGAAATACAATATTCTCATAAACTCTTATTGTGAAACATTAAGGCAAAAATACTAAAAACATTGTCAACTACATACAGCAATGTAAGGCCCATTTTAAACCACTTTGCCAAAAAGGATAACCATCTTTTTTATACACAAAAAAAATGAACATAAACGTTTTACATTAAATAAAATTTACTGGACGTATGACAATGGCATCGAGAAATAGAGGAGGCAATAGAGAAGGAATGAGGTCCAAAAGTCTTCAACAAAGCGCTTAGTATAGGCACTCAACACATATCATCTTCACCTTCAGGGTCATAGTAGGTACCATGGGTATCTATTAATAGAAAAGTGCTCAAAGTATCGGATACATAAATACAGAAACTTGAGCACTGTAAAAGCAACTCCGAAATGTTAGAATAGACCATCGATATGGTAATCTCATAGCCAACATATATGAAAACGCAACGTTCAAGATAGCAATCCCATCTTATTCACATCAAGAGAGGCACCAGATAAGGAAACACATTTTCACCAAAACTCTTCACCTTTGTTTTAGAGGTTATATTTAAAAAATTAAACTTGGATCATAAAGGGCTTCAAGTTTCGGGCTTGCTACTTAACAATCTTCGATTTGCTGACATAGCTTTAATTACCAGTGATGCACAAAAACTGCAGACAATGGTCAAACAACTCCAGAATGAGTCAATAAGAGTTGGTCTCGAAATGAACCTGAACAAAACGAACGTCATGGCAAACGAGATAATAAGGACAGACATTATCACTGTAGGAGGAACACCATTGGAATACATCAGCAAATACGTGTGCTTGGGTCAAGTGTTGAGAATGGGAAAGGCATGAATGATATAAACAGACGTATCCACACAGGCTGCGCTAAATTAGCAAAGCTTGGGTTTGCTTTTGCCATGGACATCATAAAATTACAGAAAGCGCGCATCTTCAATCAATGCGTCCTGCCAGTCTTCACAGAAGGTGCCTGACTTGGGTTACAACTAAGGATGTCCTCCGAAATCTACAATTAAATCAGAGAGCAATGAAGACAAAACACTCAGGGATAGGAAGACCAACATATGGCTAAGAAAGCAGAGCGGGGTTGCTGATGTGGTCTAGTGGGTGGCAGATTTGAAGTGACAATGGCCCGGATACATAGCCAAAAAAACCAGATTCATGGTGTAGAAAAGTCTTGGTGTGGACGTTATGGCACCGAAAAAAACCAGTGGGAAGACTGCAAATGAGATGGAAGAACGATATAGAAAGAATGGCGGGTAGCAATTGGATAAAAAGTGCCCGAAATAGAAAGGAACCGAGATTGTTAAAGGAAGCCTACAGCAATACGGTTGAAGACGGCTTGAGATGATGATGATGATGACAATGGTGAGTAATTAATGTCAAAAGCTGTTTTATTTTTCTTTGGGCAATTAAACGAGACTTTTTGGATCTTTACTTTTTCGGAAAATTACAGCGTGAGGTTATGTATGCGTACATGTATGTACGAATAAATATGTCAAATATGATACATTCCTTGAATATTTAGCTATTTTCCGCTCAAACTCCAAAAACCACCAATCGACACGTGTTTCGCCTCTCAACGAAGCGTTCTCAGGTTATTACATAAATCAGACTCGGTCAGCTAACCAGCACCGAATCGGTGCTGACCGACCATACCGAGATTGGTGATTTTTGGAGTTTGAGCTGAAAATAGTTAAAGATTTCAGGAATTTATCACATGAAATGGACTTCCACAAAGTAACACTGAACATATGTCAAATGTTGATATTAGTTCATTACTATTTTAACCCCTTTTTCATTCTTCTGCACTCAACGTCTACTTTGGTCTGAGCAAAAGCAAAACAGAATGTACTAACTGCTTATTTTCCCGATATATAAATCGCCCCAGAGGCAAAAGTTATAATATGGCACTAGTAGTACCTATAGGCATTACGATGTTTCGACTTTGCAAACTCTAATCCCAAGTACTCTGAAGTAGAGTCAAAGTAGAGTATACATTTACGCTTTGGTGTTCTCTCCAGTGTCTATGGTATCAGCGTGAAGACACGCATTTAATTCTGGGTTACAACTAAGGATGTCCTCCGAAATCTACAATTAAATCAGTCGAAAAATGTGCCTGTAATGAAATGACATGTAGTTTTTCCTTTTAAATGGATTAAACGGAAAATGTTATTGCATAGAAAGTTTAAACTTTTTCAAATTCATAAATTTTATTGTTGTTTCCATCAATGAATATTAAGTAATTGGCTTCGCAATAAACAAGTTAATCTGACACTAACAAGGAAAGGAAATTATTAAAAGAGCTATAGACAAAATCATGAATTTAATCAACCGATTCATGTAATAGCACAGAGTTCATAGAGAAATAAACAGTTTCATATCGATAAACTGCAATTCCATCCAAGTGACATATTATTATGCAACAAAAGATCGCACGCTTAACCATTACTGAACTCTTCCTGACCTATTAATGGGTTTCGATAGCCACTGGATAACAGAAATGACCTTGTGGTCATAAATTAAATAATAACAAGATTTTTTGTGAGCACAGGCATGAGAATGAGATTAGTGTCTGAGATAACAGTAGGGTTGTCAACCACACTTTAAAATAAAGAAAATTTAAAAAAGTTATCAATATTTTTTTGGGTATAAAGTATGTAGTGTTTCTATTAAATGAAATGGAAAGGAAAGCTTAATAAAGCTTCAGATCAGTGCAGGAAATGGGCAGTTATAAATTGGTTCAGACTGAGTTGCTCGTTCCTTTCTCGGTTCAATATATCATGTGATATCTATAACAATAGTGGCTATTTGAAACTTTAATTACTTCTGTTGTAATTAGATTAAGTACGTTGTATATAGTGGATATTCTGTTTATCTATTATAAAGAAATCCTATTTTTTTTTCTCAAAAAGTTGGTAACCTTAGATAAAGATGTCATGATCGTCATCTAATCGCAAACTACGAATGCCAAGGTCAAACTGGTTCAAAGTGTAGTAAAATCGATAAGAGTCAGTCGGAATAGTGATACGATTAACTAGGCGCGGAGCAGAGATCCGTTTTTGACGGTCGGGAAATTTATCTCATACATACCTAAATATTTAGTTATATATGTACCTAGAGCTCTGCGGCTTTTAAACCGAATTTAGTCTTTAATTTAATGAATTAGTTTGTAATACGTTAATTGCATAGTAGTTGTTCACAGGTTAGGTTTATTTGATATAGTTTCTGTTCACGGATTCGCTCCTATATATGTATATATATATATAGCCTACTATTCGTCACTGGCTAGTAGGTAGGCTATGTTTTGATCAAAGATAAACTCATTTTAATGCGAAATTTGAACTTCTTTAGTTTGATATTTCGTTCGTTCGTTAGTTTGGTTGGTCTATGACGGTAGAGATACTAGTTTCTGTCAATGGAAGTTGCCTAATAAAACTCCGAGTCATCAAGTCATATCCAAAACTACGGGTCTAAGTTTGAGTTTGGATGTTACTGGATACAGCTTAGCTTAGGGATTGTACATTATTATTATTAGTCTTGAGGTTATTAAATTATCTACATATTTCATACATTATTCATTTTTTCCTGTTTCGGAGACAAATCTAGATTTTATATGACTATATTTTTTATTTTAAAACGTATTTATCATAAGTTTCAAGTGGTAAGTAGAAGATCTATCGCTGCTTGATAAAACACGTTTCGTAGTGAACATTGCTTAAAAATCATTACAATACACCATATATCGATGTCAAACTTAGTGTTTAATTTGGGACCATACTATTTATGTGTCTGGATATGAATATGATTACATTAAGCCCATAAAGTTTTGAACTCGTTATTAAACGTATATTGATTGGAAAATCGTACTAAGTAGTTACTTACACATAAGGTAAACAATTTCATCAAAGACAAACAATAGTCTGGAAGTAATCTTCTCTGCACATGCCTCTACTAGCTTTCTGAATGTTAAATTGTAATATATCATACTTACACACTTACCTATTCTACTTTCTTTGTCGGTGTTTCTCAGCGTGGGTTTTCGTTTCGAACTGAAGGTAGATTTGACTTGACTTACTATTAGATGTGCCACTACCAATTCGTAATTCAATTAATGTGTATGAAGATGATTAGTTTGAGTACACACAATTGCCAATGGATGTGTTGGTAGGTGATTACTGATTAGTTTGGGTTCACGTAATTGGCAATTGGTATGTTTGGAAGCTATTTTCACAACTCTTGTAGTATAGTCAATGTATATACATACTATTTGGTATGCTAGTACCAATTAGTAATACAATTAAAGTGTATGAAGATGATTAGTTTGAGCCCACACATTTGCGAATGGGTGTGTTGATAGGTGATTAGTTTGGACCCATATAATTGGCAATTTGTATGTTTAAAACTTATTTTTCGTATTTCTTATCATACAGTTAATGTATTATATATTATAGTAAAGTTAATAAATATTCACATAAATAATATTTAGCGTGTCAGTACCAATTGGTAATCCAATTAATGTGTATGAAGATGATTAGTTTGAGCCGGCTCTATTGCCAATTAGTTTGTGCCCATATAATTGGCAATTGGAGTTTTCGGCGGCTTTTTTTCATAATTCTTGCAGTTAATGTATACTTATATGTATATTTCTTAGTTTTTTCCGCCCAAATATTCAAACTTATTGATCGACATGTGTTTCTCTTCACAACGAAGTATCGCCAGCAAAAACAGAACTTAGACTCGATATCTGACTGGTCAGGAAATAGAGCTAAAATATACAATAATAATTAATCAATTGTAATGTCTGTGAAGTAACTGAGTCTACAATAAATGTAATTTTTTTTTATTATATAGAAATATGTGTATCATACTATAAACGTGTATGAAAAAGTATAATAACT
Organism: Zeuzera pyrina; assembly: GCA_907165235.1. Taxonomy (NCBI): domain Eukaryota; kingdom Metazoa; phylum Arthropoda; class Insecta; order Lepidoptera; family Cossidae; genus Zeuzera; species Zeuzera pyrina. The sequence goes on along the minus strand of OU015639.1, from coordinate 10,877,989 downwards.
TTAGTACTTTTAACACAAGTGTCCTTTTAATCTTGTAGTGCTTTCAATAAAAGTAAAGCCGAGAGATAACGCAGCGAGTGCCAGATTAGATAAAACTTTTCCATTACGGAAATGATTTTGTATTGGCTGATGTTGTAAGTGGTTATGGTTGTAATTGACTACAACTTTTGCCGCTACATCCCTACGGAGAAAGATAGAAAGAAAGCCAAGTTACCAGTCCCTATATGTACATCTAACGCTACTATGAATTTTTTAAAACAAGACATCACTAATGACATAAACATATATATACATATACTCACGCTGGTGATAAAGAGGACGAAGTGCCAAGCATCACCGTCTTTGCATACCTCTGTCGTTTCCTTGTAACGTAAATTAAATATAAACTTACATTAAGTAATAAAAATATGTAAATAAATAATAAACTTAAACTACGTAAATAAATAATATAAATAACTTAATAAAATAAATCAGTCGAACAAAAGTAATATCTACGGAACCTACATAATAAATGTAATCGCTGAGAGGTTCTCGAAACTGCGTCTGCGTAACCCTGAAGCGTGTCCCGAGTTTAGGATTGTTAAGGGTAATTTAAATTAGTGGTCGCACAGTTATATGACTAGTTATCACACGGATCACACTTCCGCAGTTAACACTCGTTTACTTATTTAGTTTGGTTCTAATTACTCGTTTCTTCGTCTCTGCGTAAATACTACATTGGAATCCCGCGGGGGTGAGTTCCTATTATTTGAGATTGAATTTAGCGCTTGTTATATATTGTAAGTTGTTCTAACGCTTTTTTAACCGTAAACGGTGCGCTGTTAGTGCGTGCTTGTTTTTCGAGCCACTGGATCTTGAACGCTCGTCTATCTACCAAACTTGCCTACGCCCGGTCTAATGCATACGCTCTGGGTTTCCAGGATTCCAATTACAAAATTTTAATTACAAGAGTCCAGTTCCAGAATTCTAGTTGCAAGTGTCTATATTCCTAATTCTGGATTCAGGAATTATTATTGATATCTGGAGAATTAATCCAATTGATCGTAACTGGAAACCTCCAGAGCCCCTGATCGAGAATGGAATCTACAGAAGACCAAACCGGAGCTCGTCAGCGGAATCAAAACGATTCAGGCCAGTGACTACTCTCTTATAACTATGGAAGACCGGCACGCTTATTACGTACTTGCAGGCAGCATGAGACAGCCAATATCGCGCGATATCTGCTGTCAAACCGAGAATTTGTGTAATGTAATTTGTATTGTGGCGCTAAATCTACCGCGAAAAGTGCATTTTACGGTCATAGAATAATATATACGCAATCGTCATACATCATACTAATTTTTTATTACAATTAATCACCGGTCGCGCAGTGATCGCGTGACTGTCGCTGTCTGCAAATTTTTAGGCAATAGCCCCGCGGGTTGTGTGGCGTATGGCGGATGGTTGGCTTAATAAACCAGACTACCTAATTACTATAAACTGGTTTATTTGACCCACACCTTTATTTGACACCTTTAGTGCATCTACCTACCTGTTCACCGGGTCCCCTACTATTGCTACCCACTACCAAAAGCCCCGTATCATCTTAAAATCTCATCATTTCCTTGTAAGAGGGGCGATATGAAAAAACAGTTTGAATAATAAGTTGTTGTTGTAAGTATAAAAGAATAATGCACAGAAAATTATTAGTCGCTTTTATATTTTTCTGTTGCATAAAATGTCAGTGTGGCTGCTGAACACATTTATTATTAATTAAATTTTCTATTGGTCTTTCTTGCTTGCTTGGAAAGGAAAGAAAAATATAGAAGTGCCAACTGCACCCTGCACGGGAGGATAAGCAATTGGCACTTGCTTATCCTCTGTTGCAGGGCGCAGTCGGTCAATAGAAAGACAATACTTATAACAATAATTTTTGTGAAAAGCTTGCATAGGCGACGGACGAGCTACTTCAAACTCAGTAACTATCTGGTTATGCTTTACCATTTGTAAGTCCAAAGTAGAAGTGATGTCGTGTAGTGATTTTGCTGCGCCGTGACGTTTTGACAATCTTAAAGGAGAAATGGTCTAAAGCTATGTACTTAAGTGTGAAATTCTTGGTTCAAGTTTTTACTTTTTACCTTGGTTGTCAACACTGTATTATAGTTTTACCAGAGAGATTTTCGTAGCGCGCACAGAGCAGCCATTTTTATCGCCAAATCGTATAGAGAGGGCAGGAAATGAATGGTGGCCCCGTGGTCAAGATTTAAAAAATAAAAAGTTTTTATTATTGAAATTCTTCTTCACATTAGAGAATAAGCTGTTAGTTGAGATCAATTACTTTTACCGTTTTTTTCGCACTAAATATCTGTTCGCCTTACATTGAAACTACTCTGGACACCGATTCAAAGAGGGAGGGAAGAGCGCCTCTGTGGTCAATAATTAATAGAAAAACCTTTTTTATCCTGCTTCGTGTTTTGTCATTTAAATTTTAGTAATTATCGAAATGCGAAGAAATAATAAATTTTAGCCTAAGATTTTAGTTGATATCATCGTGTTTTTCCATGCTCATGCGCGATTGGTGTCACATTAAAAATTTTAGGGCAAGAGGCATCATATTAAAGATTCGGTTCTCCCTTAAAACTAAACCGTGCTGTTTATAAGCTACATAAAGCAGTCGTAATAAAATATTTTATGTTCAGTCCTATACAGGTCTTCGGACACGGACCTCGATGTCTTTCGGATCCGAGTCCTTCGAAATATCGAAACTATCCGTTACTAATTTAAACATGCTGAGGAGTTTGTCGGCATTTAATGTTTCCATCGGCAATCTGATCTACATAAGTCAACCTTGGTGTTCTTCTGCCCGTACTGCCACACACTTTCGCTCTATAAATTACGTAGTTACATCACAATCCATTCGTCTCTAACATAGTAAAATGATAAAAGTATGGCTTCTTTAATGCTTTAGTTAATTTAATTACAGTTGGGTGCAGGATCGATAAGCATATTTTTTTATTGTTTTAGCCGTACGTTTATTCCAATAAAATTAAAAAAAAGTGATATATGAAAAATACGAAAAATTAAAAATTTCGCTGGTGATTTCTGCGAATAATATTAAACTCAAAATTTTGAGTTTATTAAAAAGTCAGGTAAATAAATAAATCGTTGGTTTAACAATATACTGTCAGAGTTTTCGATTAAGTTCTACTATTTAGTTTAACGTTCACCGTCATCTAGTGATAGCCGGGCGCAGGACGGTTGAAACTTTTTTTTTTATGATACGAAGGTGGCAAACAAAGCATACATCGTAATGATTAACATTGGATTATTCATTCAATAATTCGAGGCTAGCAGAGAATAACATGTACTGTGGTGCTGATCTTGAAGAGAAATAAAGACATCGTTTACCGGGTAGTTATCTTTTTGTATAGAACATAAAGAAAGTCGGTCAGAGTGTAGGCCTACTAATCTATTACTATTTATATGAGTTCCGCTTTAGAATTTGGTATATTAAAGTACTCATTTGTAATATTCTATTATGTAAAGCATTCTTCTACATTTTGTTGTACTAATTATCAGAAGCGTGTTATAGCATAGGTATTGTTTAAAATACTTACAAGGGTCTCCTTGTAAGTATGACCTACGTAAAATACTCGTATACCTACTGTAGAAGATGTATTGTACTAGTCACACAAATACTTTTTCTTTTCTTTCTTTTATTATTTCTCTTTCTTTATCAACGGTAAGCCTATTGCTAATTGCGGCGTTAAAGTGTAATTTTATTGCACCTTAAGACTTCTTTCCCGAAAGAAAATTGTATGAAAATTTATATATATATACTAGGCATGTGTCCATACAGCAGATTATCGTTCGCAAGTTCTTATAACCTTGGCAATTACATCATTGAAGTACAAGCGTCTCTACTACATCGCTTACTTTAACCAATTTACTACAGCTAACGAAATGTATGGCAAGATGCCACACAAAAGTCTGATTTGATTCACGGTGCGCATTAATTCGGGAAACAACTTCTTGAACTGTCCGCGGCGTGTCTGAGGTTTCCACAGTTTTGTTGAAAATTAATATTTTTTTTAGAAACCATGCTTTTCTATATACATTATGATCGAACGGAGCAACAATCTCCACCAATTCGTAATGTATTTGCATAGTTTTTATTCTATTGCCAATTTCCTTCTTACTGCCATTGTGACATGCATTATGCATCCGGACTACAAGTCTGCTAAAATGGAAAATCTGCTAAGAGCTTGTCAGATACGCATTAAATTAAGGTTCCATAGTAATTTCGAACAAAATAGAAGTTTAATATATAAATTAAATAATACTAAATGAAAAAAATATAAAAGTTACAACGGATCCAAAATATCTTATTTAATTTTTAGTTAAATATCATGTACGGACAATGATGTTATAATACAAAAGAGGTAGATAGGTTACATGCACCCGAAATGTGGCACCCTAAACTTTTGCTAATTAGCCAACCCGGACTTGGTCAAAGAATATGAAAATTAATGTTACAAAACCAACAATGTCATGCAATGCCTATTGCACATTCAAAATTCTAAAATCTTTTAATAATCCAAACGTTTTGTATAATATACACGATCATGTGATGACGCAGCCACCTAGTTTTAATCATCGTTTACATTTATTAAAAGCAATAATATAAAAATACAATTCAATGTCCGACTTCATTCTACGCGAAAAAATAACCCAACATGGAAAAAAATATCAAAAAGGCAAAAGAAATGAATTAAATTTATTTGAAGGTAATTAGAAATAATAATTGCTACACTTTTCTTTCAATGTAAACGCATAATAAAAAATAATATCCATTTTATATAAAAATAGTTGTTTCATTTTCATCATATTCAAATTTATAATTAAAAAATGTTGGCGAACTTTTTAAATAAATATGTTCTCATGTACACATGATTCAAGAAAAACGAAATTTGAAAAAAGCAAACATCATTTTTTACTGTCTAATTCCATTAGGTATCAATCACATTTTTTTTAAATGTCTGTTCTGCGGCATTCATTACTAATATTCTATGAATTAGTCACGGTTTCGCTTAAAATGTAGTAAGAAATTGAAATTGACCACAATGATTTAGAGAGCTATGTAATTTGTTAGTTTGAAATGCAATTAAGTTTTACATTGCATAGCGACGCAGTGCAATGTATATTTATCTCACTTTGTAACGTTGTAACCGGGACAATATTTTACTTGGATTAGTACTAACGTAACCTATCTCCTCTTTTCTATTATAACATCATTGTATAGGGATGTATAATTTCTATGTACATAATTTCTATGTACATATTATATATTTATATGTAGGAAGCGGAAGTAAAGCGAAAATTTTGGTTCTCTTTTTAAGAAAATCGTACGGACGGAGGAGTGTGAAATTTGGTACAATAAAAGCTTATATGGAGAAGGACTGGAGAAAGCTGATATGTTTATAGAATATGAATAAATAAATCACTCATTGTTTACGTTCACACTGCCAATGTCAAAAATACTGTCAATTTCAAACACAATATTTAGTCATCAGTGATCACATATACGTATCCTTCTTGGATCAAACAATCGCACAGAGTAGAGATTGTCGCAAAGAGTTTATATAAGTTTATTTGTTGTTTAGAATTTCGACTACATGGCGACCTCTAGTATAGTTGAATAGGTATCCTTATTTCAGTTTCAGTTACTCATTCCTGACTATAGCGTCCCAATTTGCGTTTCTGTGTCAAACAGATGGTGAAAAAAGATGAAATAAATCGATTGTAATATACGGTAAACAGATGGACGGACACATACATCATGAAACTATATAGGTTCCATTTTTTCAAATTGCCACTTTATTTTCGGAATCCTAAAAATAGTTTCCTGAATAAACCTGAGGTTGAACCCAGGGGCTGATTATTTATTGCGTATGTTTCATTAACTGGAAATGGACAATAATAGATCGTTTATTACGGCGGAGTTCTCATTGCAAAAAATTGTATTTAATTGACGTTTATACTATCTATATTCTATACTAATGTTTTAAAGAAATAAACTTTGCTCGTTCGTATGTAATCGATAAACTCAAAAATTACTTAACGGATTCCAAAAATTCTTTCACCTATAGGAAGTTACATTATCAGCTAATAACATGGGCTGTTTTTTATTTTCAAAAAATTTCTACCCGTGCGAAGCCGGGTTGGGTCATTAGTTCACCAATAAATACGAAATATCGCACTGATAATCAACTATCACGCAAAGAAAGTTACACAGTTATACTTCTACTTTTAAATAATGGCTTTTATTGTGGCAAGCACATTGCACAATTATACCCCAGGACACTCGATGGAGTAACCAATCCCCTCCAGATGTAGGCATTAACTATTTTTTTTATGTTAAAATAGTATTTTAACGTGAACTAATATATTAGTAATAGACATATTATTACCCCGTTAGGGATACAGCGCGAATATATATATGTATATAAGTAGACATAAAAAGTTTCTGATTTTTAATGTAATTTTTAAGACCTACGTTTTTGTCACGAATCTTTAACAGCCTTGTCAGTGTTTGGCAAAAAGCTTGTACCGATTCGTTGTTTTGTCCAATTTCTATCACTACTTTTTTTTGAAAATTACTCAGTCATATTTACAAAAACAAAATTTATAACTTTGTAGAACTTTCTAGGTAAAAAATTGCAATAATCACACTGAATCTGGTCGGTAGTTCTCATGTTATCACGGAAAATAGTAAACAGGAACTTTATTTTATTGTATTTAATGAATATACCTAATGTAATACTTACCTTTCTTTCACATGGAACATCAAAAAGCATCCGTTTAACGTTCCGTAAAGAATTCAGTTTAGCATGATAAATACATAAAATACTTTGTACATATACTGTACATGATCTACATAATATCATCCTTTGTGTTGTCACGTTCATACTTATTTATTTGTGTGAATAAAAGTGTCAGTTCCTTTGATATGACCGCTCTTTGAGGGTCTATTCTGTTTAGTTGAGTGATCCATTTCTTTGAACGTTTTTATATCTAATTTCAATGGCGACTACTTTGTTAGTTTTATTACAATATTACAATACAAACTAGCGTAAGCCCAGAGTTAAGTTCATGTCCATATAATTATAATACTCCAAACAATTATAAAAAATTGTGCGACCTAGAATCTTAGACAGTGTGTAGTATATGTGTGTGGGTGAAAAAAATTGTCAACTTGGCACTAGTCTTGAACTATAGGTACCAACGACGAACTGGGGGCGCCCAGACTCCAAGCCAATTTATAGAAATTCGTTTCCTACGTTGACCTGACCGAAGATCAAACCCGCGTTGTTGTTACTGAAAAATTTGCAAACAGCGACAGCCACACGATCACTGCACGGTCGGTAACTAATTGTAATTAAAAATTGGTATCATGTGCGACAATTGCGTGTCTATTGCGCCGTGACCGCAAAATGTTCGCGATATATTTAGCGCCTATACATTTTGTTATATAAATTCTGGTTTTGACAGCAGATATCGCGCGATGTGTGAAATGTCTGAGTTTATTATTATTATTATTATATTTAGAGGAAATTGCGCAAAAACGTATAATACTATATTAAAATCACGGTCTTATTCTTTTCATTAAAGATACCTAATACACATTTACTCCCTCCGTTATAATAAATACGCTGCGAAATTTTCATGGTTTCCGAATCGAAAGAGAGTGATTCCATTTATAAAACTGAACAACTTTATGCAAAAAAAAAGTTATATTACGCACGATAATTTTTTTCAACTGTTATACAAAACGACCCATTAGAAAACTTTTCTGCATAACTTTTTCAGTTTTATGGGTAGAGATCTTATTTCGGCTTGGAAACCATGAAAATTTTATATTGTATTCCTATTACCATAAGTCACTGGGACTTTTCAACTAGCGTAATTTGCATTCCATTCAACGGTTTCGAAGTGACGCTTGAACTACAAAATTTCCGAGCTTTAGAATCAGAACAGCTTAATTAACTCGACTCTACCAGTTTTTTAAAGTTATTTACATTGCATAGACAAGGCTTACTTACTGTTTAATTCATAGACTTTAAAAATAACTCTTAACGCCGTGCCTGAACAACAACAGCGCATCAAATCAAGTAAGCTGACTCGCCTGTACATGCACACATGGTATTATCAGATAAGTTGATCGGCCGTCATTTCGTTAGAAAATAGAACCCACACATCTACATTTTATTTGATTGTATTTGCCTCACTTCGTAGTATTAAGGTACAGGCTGTCTGGAGATATAAAGTCTATGGTTTTATTGTAGAAAATTACTTTGATGCACCGAACCATAACTAATAACATTGATTGATTTTATAAGTAAACCCCAGATTGGTGACAATAATTTTTAAAATTATATCACATACGGGAAATAAAACCGTTTATCTGTATTTTTTACCTTATATGAATAAACTAGGAAGACTGTCATTTCTGTATATATCGTTAGAGACACTTTACAAAAAGTAATTTGGTTATTTAGCATACCGACATATTAATTACTCTTAATAAACTTATGTACGATTTGGAACGCATTAATTTCAAGGCTATTTATAAAATACGGCTTTGTGCATGGAATAGGATATTTAAAATATTATGATAAGTTGGATATTTAAAATTTCTTGGTGGTTCTTTTCAGTAAAAATAGGTTAGACTTTAAAAAACGTCTTTCATTGATTCTATTTGAATATGACATTATTAGGTATAATTCGAATATCATAAACATTAAAAGTGCAAATTCTACTCGCGTAATTAGTTCCGCGTTGTCCTGTTTCTAACTGACAATTTCATAGTTTGCTATGAAGCTTTCTCTATGTATGCATATAAAAAATATATAACTATTATACGGCTTGCCCGTTGACTTGGTGGCAGAGCATTTTCATTCCAAGCCCAAAGGAAATATTCTGGATTGGCTTGGAGACCAGATTTTGTTGGGTTCCCCCAATTAGTAATACTGCCCATAAAACAACCCTAGTACTTAGTTTGGGTCTCACAGTTTGTATAATTGTCCAGGGTATTAATTATTAAAAAAAATGTACATGTCTATCGTCCGCCTAAAATGTCAAACTCAAATCGACAATATTTTGCCTCTTAACGAAACAGCTTCACGAAATTCCAGAGATCAAACTCGGCAATAAAACTAGCGCTGATTTGACGATCCCTGTTAAGGCGACGCATTGGAAATTTTAACGCCAAGGGTCTCAATTTTTCTAAGTGACTACAAAACGTATGACAGTGATATTTGGTATCCTGATTTTTCATTACATTGACTTCATTTTATATACACGGTTGGTTAAATTTTGTGACACAAAAAAAATATCAAAGAAACCTCGTTTAAAACAGACATTTCCATTTGCGGAACAACAGGACCGATTTATATAGCTAAATTTTCTGTATAGTTTACTTTAAACATATACCTCAAAATGAGAGTTGGATTTTTTAAAATTAATTATAGTTTTTAAAATAAACGAAAATAACTGTTTTTTCGTATTTTTCGTAAGCTAGCACGCACATGTTTGCATAGAACAGAAGGTCAATTTTAGATTAAATTATCGTTTATCAATGCGTCGCCTTAACAATTATTTATTATAAGAAGTCATCACATGAAATGGATTTCAGTAAAGTAACACCAGAATCATTACAATCTATAACGTCATCTTGATCGTTTAATCTACTGTTCATAGTCAACGTAAACAATTTTTCGAAATTTTTTAAACGACACCATTATTTAATTTCACATATATTATGTGTTTATACTAACATTATAAAGATAAAGACCGGATTTTGTGAATTTGTTTATATGTATGCGGAGGATAATCTCCGGAACCACTGCACCTATTTAAAAAAATATTCCATCATTTGAAAGGTACATTATTCCAGATGTAGGCTATGATATATTATGTATTAAACCCAGGCGAAGTGGGAACGGGCCGCTAGCATATTCAAAGATGTGTACGACAGGTAGATTAAATTGATTGCAAACTTTCCGTTTTTTCACTTTTCGGACAGAACTCTAAAAATTAAGTTCAATGAGGTGTAATAACGACGATGAAACAATTTATTAAATATCAAACGACAGAAATAAGACCGTAATCAAGTGGAAAATTCGATCAAGATAATATTTATTATTATAAGAACATTTGAGAATTAACCCAACTTTATACACAGATGAGATCTGACATTATCATTATGTTAATCAGGTATTAGTCTCCAACATACGTTAAGGATCAGGTTCTACTGAAGCGAACTAAAAATGTTAATGAATGCCGAGATTGATCAGTTGATCGGGAACCTAGTTGGGTAACTACTATAAGTCATTAGGCCCCTGTTTAAGCGAAATGAAAATAATATAGTATTGGCAGAGCGCCTTCTGCGCTCGGTCCAACGTGTCCGGTGACGCTGTAACAGCCACTAGGGCTAACCGCAAAAAGGAGATTTTTTTAGTAGGTTAGAGTCCGACACTACTAAGTTGGTGTGAAGTCCGACTGAGTGTCCGTGGGGATTTTTTCCCTTCTCAGAAGCAAAAAACGTTAGGCTCCTGATTAAGTGAGATGATTATAATATGTGTATAATATACGTAGTTCCTCTCGGAGTTCCTATTGAAAAATATATCTAACTGATGTTTATCATGGGTTCTGAAATGTCAAATTCGGTAACCTAATGTATGACACATGTATGACTGATCTATTGGCATTCATGTAGGTCATCTCCGTAGTTCGAAACGTGTGCCGAACAGGTTAAAGGTCATCACACACGCAAGTATAATATAAATGATCTTTATTTATGAAATTGCTGTTTTATCGAACTATATATATTACGAAGCGAAACCCACGATTATTGTAATGATATTGATCATTACGTTGGCAATCGTTGATATTAAATGTACCATTTTTTTAAACAGCATTAAATAAAACATTTAATAAATAAACAAAAATTTTGTTAATTTTCTTAACAAAAAATGGTTCATTGTTTTTGAAAAAAGATAACGCCAAAAAAATTAAATTTTATTTGAATATCAAATTCCAACTCAAACCTTTGTATTACACATGTAATATTTACCTATTAGATGTACATATGTAATACACAGGTTAACCAGTGACATAATCTAGATGTATTGCTCCCGGAAGTATTTCTGAAATTGAGAAATCGGTAAACAAATTCCTGGAAATATTCCCAGATATCGGGAATTTGCCAATACATTCTCATTTTTGCTTTTTATTGTCGTCGAGAATTTTCCCACTCACACATCGATATACCTAATTGTGTAAGTTTGACTTTAAAAAATGCCTCGTAATGTGATTTAATTTTGTAAGAATGATGTGACTTTTATTTTATCTTAATAACTGCCATTGTGTGAAAATGGATATAATAGTCTATTGATCCTCGGACCAAGAAACGAATGGACGGAACTATAATAAGTTGCCGCTGTTACCACAGTGTGTCAAAAGAACTCTCCTATCCCTTTCTATCTCATTGAGCGTAACCACGAGTAAAACAGTTAGCTATAGTAAGTATGGCAACCTCTCACTGTCAGTATAATTCATGCCAGCTTATGAGTCGGTCATGAAATAATTATTTGCAAAGTACTCGTAAATTTTAAATGTCTGGCTACTAGTAGTCACGAAAATAAAAATATGTCATGTTCTGTTGTGTATTGTTGTACTGTGATCCTTCCTTAGTCACGCACATTAGTAAAAATGTAGAAAGTCGGTCAACAAAAAAAGGCACTTTGAGGACACGCTTTAAGTGCAAATACTCCGTCCATAGTTACCTGGTCCGAGATTCAATCATTCCAACGTGCAACGTTCCAATTTTAAAAATATATCTAATTGACATTCATCAATCAGTCCAAAATGTCAAGATTTGTATTATTCATTTCCAGGGTTGAGTTCAGAAATATCTCAGTCGAAGTTACGTCTCTAAATGCGTTCAGAAAGGCAATTTTACTTCAAGCTTGATGTTTCTGAGAAACATTTACTTCTATGGAGAATTCTGAACGCGACCCAGTTAAGGCAGTAAACTGACAGTAAACTGACAGTAAACCGACTAGCCAATAGCCTAATCTATCGATTCGCATTGAACCCTCGTGATGCAGTACGGGCCGTCTCTTCCTCGTCATTTGCGAGAAGAGGCCTTCCTTTTGTTAAGGAAATAGGATTTCTTTTGTTAAGGACTTTCCTTTTTTTATGGAATGAAGCTTATTCAGGTTATTACAGTTAGAAAGAAAACCAGTAATTATTACGTAGACCAACTGTCCTTAATTGTGCATATTGATAGATCGCATACCTAGGCGAAAATATGTAAGGAGAACGATGAGATTTGAGGAAGCGAAAGAAATATGTAAGGACCGCGACGCTTGGCGCTCCGACCTGTCTGACTACCCTGTTAGGGATACAGCGTGAAGATATATTTGTATGTATGTATGTATGAAAATATCTCGAAAATAGTCTAAAACCAAAATTTTATTTTTATCATTATCTTTTTTTAACTCCCGACGGAAAATTATATATTGTCTATGTGTGTTTGCTTATGGCATCGTATCTCTCTATCAGAGGGATCGATTTTCGGGCGTTTGTTTTTTGTTTGAGTTTTGTGAATGTTTTCAGCTATATGTTCGATGTAAATCGGTCTAAATTATTTTTTTCTAACTGGGAAATTTAAATTTTATTTGCATAACTGAAGAATAAGATTTACAATTAAGTAATTTTTGCATGAAAGAAAACCAAAACGGTCAAGATGATAAAAATTGATCTCTGTTTCCTCGCGCCTGTCAGTATGTATTTCGTTATCTTTACGTAAATTAAATAACTAGAAGTAGCTAACCCGAAGCCCGATATCACAAACAAAAATTAAATAATGGGCATTTTTTTAATTTAACATTTTGTACAATTCTCCCTTGAGAAGGAAGGCAAAGGGATCTATGCCCATAACAGACCATGTCTTCAGTAATGAAATGATGTATTCTTCATGTCTTTTCATTAAAAAGTCGACGTAATACATTTTAATGTTTATTAGAGTTTCTGGCGACAAATATATTGAGGCAGTCTTTCTAGTAGGATCCACTGAGTAGGACAAAGCCACTAAAAAAATTTTGACATCACACTACGAACTAAGCACTTATTTCAACAATTCTATTTAATGCACAAAACAGCGTAGATACTTGGGACGCAAAACTATGCCAATTTTACATCACAATATCCACTAGAAACAATTTGCGAATAATTAAAAAAAAACGAGCGAGCCCTACCTACAGTAGTCACATATGATGTGTAACATCTGACATCTCACCTTGGTACTAAGCAACATTAAAATTATATCTTAAAAAAAATTATTACCATTTGACGGCCAACTCCACTACCGCGCGCGCTCATTGGTCAAATCAAATAGCGCGCGCTTCCCCAGCTTCCTGTTACACACTTCCGTATCTTTTCGTGAATAACTCCCACAGATTGGAGGAAACCGAGAGAAATATGTTACACATCAATCACCCAACCGCTCCTCGTGAAATCCCACCAAAAATTCCTTATTTCATTCATTTCAACCGGCTAGTTTTAATTTTTTATATGCGGCCAGTTTTTCCTAACGACGTCAAAGAAGCATAACTTCTTACTTGCGTACATGAGTACACACATACTTTTTTTTACTTAATCCGAAATACGCTCTTTTACGCTTCTGTTAAAAAGTATTATATTAATTAATTAATAAATTGAGCAATCATTAAAATTGTATAAGTACCTATTGTTTTGTTAAGAAAACGATCGTATACTAACATTATTTCGGGCGAACAAAATACCGTTCTTGTAGAAGATCTCAATTACGGATACGTTGATCAACTAGTAATCAGGATAATAGCCCCTGAGGTCAAACAAGGGGATTAGGGCTGGACTCGTGCCGCTATGTCACTCGGTTGTATGTTACGAATTATTTATATCCAAATGTTAGAGAAGCTCATTCTATATACATATACTTTATTATAGACATAAAAATGTACAAATATCTTGAGGTTAATATTATTATAACAAATTTAAAACTATGTACTATCTTAAAAAATGAACTTTATCGAAGTCGCCGTTTTAAAAGTTGTTATTACTTAGTGCCTAGCAGACTGGCAGCATTACCTCTTTAAATAGCCAAGCTAATTCGTTGGCGAAAGAATCTGCCAGCCTGACGGTCTTGCGAAGCTTTGAAATATCTCGTTGTGTTATAAAAATGTAGAGATATTAAATGTTATTAATAGATTTTGCCCGCAATTTCGTCTGCGTGGATTATCCAAAAAAAATGTATATATTGCGTCCTAATAAAATCACTCATACTTTCCGAGTTTACTGGCTCTACTACTATCTACTATTACTATTCTTGTAATAAAAATTAGCTAAGTACTAGTTTGACTTCTGCAAATAGGGTTCCGTTCGACTTTTTAAAATTGGTTTTTAGTCAACAAAACAACATTATGGCCGCATATTTACAAAAGTTATATTTATGCAATTACGAAAATTGATTCATAGATTCGTTTTCAATTTCTTAAAAAGTAGAACTGTGGGCAACTGATAATAACTTTAAACTATTACAATTTTTTGTTTCTACGCATTTAAATTTAAAGGTAAGTTTTTAAAGTTAAATTTGAAACTAAAATTTTAAAAGTTAAATGAATGAATTTTTTAAAACATTTAGTTTTGAAATATTGTTTGAATTTTTTAGTACACATATTAAAGAGAAAAACTATTTTTATAAACTCAAAAGCATTCAATCGACATACTATTTTTTTTATAATTTTTTGAGTTAAAGTATTTATTTATTTACAATATTTCTATGTATTTTTTAGGGGGTAAGTAGTGCCTAAGTCACAATTAAATCGATCTTTCGTTTAAAATAATAAACTATAGGTATAAAATTTTTGCATTTCACCTTACATAACGATGTCGTAACTTTACTGAGCTGTTTCTGAACTCAATTTCTGGGACCCAAAAAACCCTAGGACTGCTGTTATATTTACCTGTAAATTTCAAATAAGGCTTCACATTGCCTAAAATTTTTAATATTTTAGGCTTAGTAGTTTCTGTGTATCCTATTTCTTCCATTTTTGACTTCAATGTAAACAAAGAAACCAACCAACGCTAAATTTTCACTGTTCGCTGGTCCAATACGTAGTTCTCTAATAACACTACTTTTCTGTTATATACACGAAACTATGAAATATGCACAAATAACACAAATATTAACCAATATTATAATATTAGTATAGCATTGATAAAATTGAGATTATTCAAGCGTTTTATTTTTAATTTGCGGTGTTACCCAAAGATTGCCTGTGTTCCTAGATCAAATGACTAGAGTGAGTGACAAGATTCATTCGCATTTAAGACATAATAATAACAGAGGAATTTTTTTGTTTGCGATGTGCAAACAATAATAATCTCATATTCTTTATTTTTAAGTGTTTTTTTAAAAATACAAATATTTAAACTTATCACGACGTTTATTATTCTTTCAATTTTTGGTTGGTTTTATTAAAGCACAAACACACAAACAGATAAAAATTCCAAAAATGTTTGTTTTACTGATAATTTTATTAACGTATAACAAATGAATCAATCATTTGCGAACTAGTCCATCTCTAGTTATGTTATAAATGTCATAGTCGCTACATTTGTTTACATTAAGGATAAAAATGAAAAAAATAGGATATAGATGGTCAATGTGCTTCTTTAATTATCCTACGAATGTTTTAAAATGTTAACAAATGCAACATATTATGTGGGTTAATAAGATGTATCACGTTAAATTTCAAGCTTGAAACCATTTGTCGAAGACATCGCTTTATGTTTTACGTTCTACTGATAATAGTTTAAGGTTTTAATATATATTTTTGGTATCAATAGATAGATCACAAAATCTAGTTTATACAATGATATTTGTGTACTTTTATGTCATAATATGGCTCAAGTATCAGTGTAAATTATCAAAATGTTGTAGCAAAATTTATCTGTACGCAAAATTTAACCCGCTGATAAAAATTTATTTCTGTGTTCAAAGTATTTCTTTTTACGTTATCGAAATCTTTATATGTCTGGCTTTACATAGGTAGTTTTCTTTTTGTGTTAGCTGTAGTAACTAGGGAAATATAAGCGTTTCTTTTTCAATATAACGCCGCGCCTGCCGTGTTGAAGCCGGGGAGGCCACGTTGGGTAATAAACGCGGACCTCGAGATAAGGGCTCCGTTTCTTCTAAGGTCTAAATCTTAAAACTAGTATATTTGCTCTTTTAAGTAACTAAACGCCTAGTCCATAAACTGTGTAATTTGCAATCAAATCCATTCAATAATTTTTGATTGAAGCTGAAACTGAAGAAAAAACTCAAATAAATTCTAAAAATGTTTTAAGAAGGCTAAATACATTTATTAATAACTTTTTTATTAATATCTTCAATGTACAGACACGACTTTGTTACAGTTTTATATACTACTAGCGACCCGTCCCGGCTTCGCACGGGTAGAATTAAAAAAAAAAATAGAATATAGACCATGTTACTCGCTGTAGCTTTCTATAGATGTAAGAATTTTTGAAATCGATTAAGTAGTTTTTGAGTTTATCCATTACATACAAACTAAGTTTGCCTTTTTATAATATAATAGTTATAATTATAGTCATTAAATTAAATTAGTATAGATATAGACTAGAGGTCGCCCGGAGGTCGAAATTGGATTGTAATGAATATAAATACGTAACGTAGAATGCGTTAAAATTGAAAAAAAAAACAAATTTGTGTTCTTCATTCAATTTCAAAATATTTTTTTCAAATTTGGATTATAATAATCTCTTATCAGCTTGTACTAGGCGTATAACTGGCCGGACAGAAGAAAAAGAAAATTCATACAGATGTTGTTACAAAATAAAATATATACATTTAATTCAGTTCCTTAGTTTGGTTATTTTCGCAATAGCTTTTACATTTACAAATAATATCTTGATGTGCTGTGTGCTGATAATGTTAGTTTAAGGTGCAGACGTTTTCATGAAGTTTGTCAGTATCACATATGACAAAGGCAGAGGATTTCAATTTTCACGTAGTTTATTCCATAAACTTACAGAAAGTAAATAACCTAAGGTAATGAATAAATTATTTTGTCTGTTAATAAATTATAAGTAATTGATATCTGACGCGTATTCCCGGCCGCGCATGCTCATACTTATCAGCCGAAAAGGAATTTACCGTAAAGGAAAGTAAAACAACAAACGCAAATAACTTTTAATTTTTTAAGTCATATTAATAAATTATTTGTTAACATGAATTGTATAGTTAAAAATTTACACGTGGTATATAGACAGTAATAGTGATATTTATGTACGAACAGAGTTTGGTAGCAATTGCTAGCAGACGCTTTTCATAATTTATGGGTATTATTCTAATTATTCTTTTCCTATTGGGTTCAGCATAGCTATTTAAATGGCACTGATATTGGAGCTTGGACTTCGAAGATTTACCAAATAATTTTAACAGCTTGTATACTTTATTTTCATTAATAATTCTTTTGCATAACATTCCGTTCCAGATTTAGAAAAGAAGTTAGTTGTAGATATACCCTAAATATCTATTTAGGCTACGGTCACTCAAAAGGGAGAAACTTTCATTTACAACTTATAAATTCTTGTAGTACCGAACAAGATCGGT
Source organism: Zeuzera pyrina (assembly GCA_907165235.1). Lineage (NCBI taxonomy): Eukaryota > Metazoa > Arthropoda > Insecta > Lepidoptera > Cossidae > Zeuzera > Zeuzera pyrina. The sequence continues at coordinate 10,860,267 of OU015639.1, read as the reverse complement.
CTCGCCTCTTGGCTGCTTCTGAGGAGGAGTCAGGACACTGGTTGAAGGTAATTAATTACCTTGAAAAAACTTAGGAACCTTGATTGACAATACCACGCTTTCTCTCATAGTATCCCTTCGTCTGGGGGCCAGGACTAAACTTCCTCACCGTTGCCACTGTGGTGATCTCGTCGATGTACTAGGTCACCACGGTTTATCCTGTTTACGTAGTGCGGGCCACATTTCACGACATACTGCCTTGAATGACGTCATTCGGCGGGCTCTTGTCGCCGCTGGCGTTCCTGCAGTCTTAGAGCCTGTAGGTATTGCGCGCGGCGACGGCAGGAAACCGGATGGCTTGACGCTCATTCCCTGGAAACTTGGAAGATCGCTGGTGTGGGATGCCACTTGTGTCGATACACTTGCTGTTTCCCATGTACCGTCGACTTGTCTAAGTCAGCAGGTGCTGCGGCCAGCACTGCCGAGAACTTGAAGCGGCGTAAGTATGCGACTCTTTCTGACAGTTTCATATTTACGCCCTTTGCAGTCGAAACTTTGGGTCCCTGGGGCCCCGAAGCCCATCGACTGGTTTCTGATATTTGTAAGAGACTGGTCGAGGCTTCGGGAGACCGCCGCACTATGGGCCAGAACCGTCCATACCGTCTCAAAAATACGTTTTGGGAATATTTGATATTGAATATTTTGTGAATGCACTTGTCTAATTAGATGTCTAATACATATTATAATTAATTTAAAATATTTTTTTTCACCTGTTTTTTTAATAAAACTTAACTAGAAACTTGACGTTACACACAATGTTGATTATGTCGATCAGAATTCAACCAGATTAGATGGTTATATTTCATGATTTGTAATGAAAATCAATATGTGTGATATATCGTTAGAAAGGTTATTAAGTCCTCTATTAAATGAACATATAAGTGGTACATCACGTGAAAACTGCACAGGTAGGCAGATGTTTTTACGGAACCTCATATTTTATCCTTCTTAGAAACTTTAAATGGACTTTTGACAGTTAGCGATGTCTGCCGATGTCGTAATTTTGGTCCCATTACATAGAGCAGCTCATATAAAAGTTAGGGCAAACATTTTTTTTGCCCGAATTTGCCCCCCTTTAACCCAGATGAAAAATGCCCGATAGGGGGAAAAGCAAAATATAACAAAAATTTTTTTTATGTTTGATTCATGAGTTTTTTGGAATATTGGAACATTTAATTGTTAAAAAATATAGTATTTATCTAATCTAGAGGTAGTAGAATAGCTAGTGTATTTTTTTATCGTTCGGTCTAATGTGGTTAAAATTATTGCACGTCATATCAGTCCTACTAACCAACTTCATAGATAGTGGTTAAGAATCTAGTATCTACCCACCAAGATGATAATATTTTTCACACGGAATTTAACTATAAAAGCTAATAATTTACATTGTCATTTACCAGTTCTACATTGTGCTTTACATCTTCATTCTCTCTAATACAACATTTGCAAAGTACCTATAAAACAACATGAGTGAATTTGTAGTGTCTCGAAGAGTATTATGCGAATTTTTTATTGACCATGGGTCAAATTCAGAAGATATTAAAAAGTACTTAGAAGAACAACACCATCTATCATCTGCAAAAAGTGAGTTAGTTGTGAGGCGTATTCAAAAATAACTTTTAACTGCATTTAATGATCGGTGGTCCAAATCTAAGCGAACTAAAGAACGTTTCTTCGATAACAATAGTTCGTGGTTAGACAGTGAATTTAAGGTACAAATCGATGACGTACCAATGGATATTATACCTACAACATCTGGAAAACGTGGACGACCACCGAAGTCTTATGAACATCTATCAGAAAAATCAAAGAAAAGGAAGAATATGAAGTTAATTCAAGAATATGGACTTGAGTATATACATAACGCATATGTCCAAGGATTGCGGTCTGAAGGAGAATTCGAAGAAGCTTCTGTTGTTGCAATAATACGAAATTGTTACAGAAATGAAAAAAAGATCTTAGTCAAAAATTATTGCATGAAACTCCCAATGCATCAAATTTTACAGTTATACGTTTGGAATAAAGGCGAATTTGCAACGAAAATGTAAAGCATGATGTGCTGTTGACTGCACCTAATATTAACAAAATACTAAATAATATTTTAATAACATAAAACCGTGTAATATAATTAAATAAGTTAAGTAAACTTAGTTTTTGTATGAAAAAGTTTCATTTTTAGTTTTGTATCATTTTTTATACATATTAAAAATAAAAAAATATAAAGTAATGTCTTATTATTTGATTGTATATATATTAGAGATGCTGCCTACCAAATTTCATATCATTACTTCAAACAACAAAAAAGTTACAGATTTTTGAGACGGTACGCACGGTTCTGGCCCATAGCGCGCCGGGCTGGCAGCTTCTTCCGCCAACGAATCAGTTTGGCTATTCAAAGAGGCAATGCTGCCAGTCTGCTGGGTACCTTAAGCAATGACAGTTTTCTAAGCGGCAACTTTGAGGAAGTTTATTATTTAAGATAATGTATAGTTTTAAGTTTGTAAATATTAACATATGTATGTACTTTTTGTTAATGTAAATAAATTGTATACAACATACAAAGGGAAAAATAAAAAACTTGAAAAAAAAATTTAATCGACAAAAAAACTGAAAAGTAGAAAATAACTATCCTATATTAATCAAAACTCAAGTACAATAATAACAATAAATATGATATAAATGTATAATTGTTGAGAGTGCCAAATTAATGTTCAACAACAGAAAATCTACTAGTTTGGCACCGAGTTCAGTGACTCAAATTTAATTTGATTAAATCAAATTTAATTTAAGATTTGCTCGGACTAAGAAAATTTGTGTCCTATTTATAAAGTTATTATTGTACTTGAGTTTGAATTAGTAGATTAGCAAAGTTATTTTGTACTTTCAGTGTTTTTTTTTGAAGTCGGTTCAATTTTTTTCATAAAAAGTTTTTAAGAGAATTGACATCAGAAAGAATGTAATGATATCCGTGTATTTGTCGTGTCGTAAATGAAATTATTAAAGGAAAATAAATATAGATTATGTTGAAAAGAAAATAACATTTCTTATCTGTTACCCGACGTGTAATCCAAATACAGAAAAATGAAATAACTCAATCTCATAGGGCAAGTACGGGTTATTCTCGGAGCACCTGATTTCCATTTGATCCTGGATTTGTCATCTATAAATATATTTGTCTTAAGACTGAGTTAAGGAAGACAACGACCTCTTAATACAGGGATAAAATTAGTTCGTTTATTTATATAAATTACCTCCTCGTATGCCGGTCTTCATTTGGCTGGTTTTATTTATTAAATATTTCTCACATTTTCTCCGTATAAGTATTCGATAATACCCTAAACTCTTTTGTCGATTTAATTACATTTAGTTAACATCGATCCTTGTGTCTAATTAATATCTTATTCTACTAATTATAGCGTATATTTTGGTATCTAATTGTATCTTTTTTTCGAGACTTCTCTCGACAGCTCTCAAGCTCGACCCATGCGACCCCAATAAACTTTGACTTTTATATGACGACCTGATGACAACAGATTTTTTTCTTTTAGATATGCAATACAATATGTGACTTCAAATTTTTTCTAATGTTCATTTTTTTATAATATAAAACATTGTACTATTTATGAATAAAACTATTTAACCAGCAAAAAATGACATTCTTCTGTGTCTCTTTTTTCGTGACTCAGTAGTTTCCACAAGTAGTGGAACAATATTTTACTAAAACTTTTGTATGATATTCTTAACTAGATGTATCTCGCGGTTTCACCTGCGTTAAATTTTGTATTTTTGCGGTATAAAATTAATCTAGATTACTCTCTGAAAATACTTTTCCTTCTTATGATTGTCCAGCAAAATGGAATTAGCCGTTTCGGAGATTAGCAAACATAAACAAATAGACAGACGAACAATAATTTTAAAATTGAGTGTCCGAGTTTTAGTAATGCGTAAAAATAAGCTTTTATTTTAAAATCATAGACGGACACTTCAGTTTAATTTATTTGTATAGATGTATTGTGAATATAATTAGTATAGACTATAGACGATATTGGCAGCGCAAATGCGTATCGCTAATGACGTTATAATATACAGATATATTTTCTTATAAATATTCAATATTGGTAAAAATTACTTCAGTGTGTCTCGAAGATAATCTATAAATGGACGTCGAAAAGTGAAATTCTTTTTTTTCGCGCACTGGACCAAATGGGAGTTACGCGAATGCGCGACAAACGACACCGCAAGGGACGTAACATTTCGAATTTATGACTTAAAATATTATTTTGTGGCCTATTCCACTAGCCACGTAGGGTTGAGTCAGCTATTAATAGTGGCTCTCTGAAAATTACGGTCCCCAAGTATTACGTGCGACGTGCAATTTTATAGTCCTAAATCTTTATTACTTCTGTACCTTAGTCTTAGGTACCTTCGTGTAACTGCTGTTGCCTTGAAAGTAAGCACACAAAAGGATAGTGAATTTTTATCGATGTATAACTTGTTTTAAAATTTCACTTATAATTTCGAAACTTAGTTTTCTAATTAGTATGCCATATTTTGCGATAATTATCAACGAATACTAAAAAAGTATTTAAGATTTCGTAGCGAAAACGTAAATCTTGTTTTACCATTTTTAGAGCGCCTTTTTTCCCTTTTTTTTAGTTCATGAATTTATGTCCTCTGAAGGGCGCCATATACAATTTAATGTGACGTCACAGAGCCTATAACCAGCGGACGATCAAGGCGCTTCCAACGATACCTCATTGGTCAAATTATGATAAGTAGTATTTAGTAAATGGAGGAAACAGATGAACATACATACATACCCACATGCATACTGGTCAAAATCATAACCCTCCTTTTTGCTTCACCGTAGTCGAGTAAAAATACTTGGTTGTAGGTAATGATCCGAGCAACTAAAAATCTTTGTAATAAAGTGGGTAAGTATAATAAATTGATTAGTACTTCTGTGTTTTTGAAATGCGTACTTTCCGTAATTAATAATCCCGGCACTTATCCACCGAATGAGGAAAATTTCATTTTATTGAAGTTGGCATACGGATAAAGTACTTGACAGACTGAATTGAGTTGCCATTGAAGGAAAGGCGCAGATTGACAAACGAAGTTGGATCCATTAACTTAATTACATCAACTTTCGAGGTCACTTGTTATTTAACGTTGAAAAATTCAGCTTAAAATTTTCTGTGAAAATTGTTTAAATTGAACGATTTAAAAGTAAAGTTTTAAATTTTGGTAATTTTAATTATTAATTACAAGCTACCCACCCCGGCTATGTATACATAAGTGTAGTGGTTTAAAACTTCTAACTCTTACCCAGCGGTTTGGATGAGTTCACAGAATTTCGTTAATAAGTGTAGTGTAGTAGAGTGAGTTATTTTTCCATACTATTAATTTTAGCTTTTATTTTCACTTACTCATTTACATTTACTTAACTTTATGGAAAGAAATAGAATGTTTATAAGAATATTTAAGCGTCCGTCAGTTTGTCTGTCTGTCAAAGGGGATATTCGAAACTAAATGATATACTCACTTGAATTTTGATAATTATAATTATACATAAAGTGTGAGGAGAATGATCAGATTTGAGGAGGCGAAAAAGGTATATAAGGGCCACGACTCTTGGTGCTCCGTCCTATCCTATCCCCGTTAGGGATACAGCGTGAAGATACGTATGTATGTATGTATAATTATACATCTTATTACCTACATATGTTGCACTAGTTAACGTTTTAAGATAAAAATTTAACGATTTCAATGAAAATAAAATGTTGCCTAAAAATATAACAAAATATAACAAAAGTCTTAGATCCTTATAGATCCCCAGAAATTAAATTTAAAAATTCACCATTTTATAAATAATCACTTGATCAATTTTTGAAACAGATCAAACACGTAATTATTTCTTTAATAGAATTGGTTCATAAACGAATTTTTTTCATTCTAATTTCGTCGCCCCTTGTTTACCACTTGGAAATTTCATTTTAATTTTATTTAAAAAAAATCTTAGTATTACCACAGATTAATTAGTTTACATACGTTATGTACATAAGGATACTGCTTCTTAGTGTATTACATTACACAGGGATTTGGTATTTTTTGAGGTCAAAAAGCCAATTCTTTTTTTTAATAATATAATGTGCACATCATGTAATTACAGAAAATTTATTTTGCAATAATAATTGTAAATTAAGTACCTAGATACAAAATTGTACTTTGCACGATTATTCATAATTCTCTTTAGCTATCAACTAAACTGAGTAGCTTTCTTCTGGAGAAGCATTTCTTAAAGCTGGATCAGTTTTAACGTGATATATGACACTCACGTTGGTTGTTTCATATATTTATTATAGTTACACTTAAAGATAAGTCTTCAAGTTTTCAACCTATATATTATTTTTTTGTTCGAATCACATTGAGATTTTTTTGTTGTAATTACATTAACATTAGTTCTAAACATTAAGTGGGTAATACCTAAAAGTTCTTATTTATCGTCAATTTAATATAAAGTTTCGAAATCGAAGTACTGAGATAAATAATGTGAATAGCTTATCCACATTATTTATCTCAGCAGTTTATCCATATTATGGACGTAAGATACCCGAAAAAAATTGCTTTCTCCGATTTCGATTTGTATTTTCATTTATAGTTTAGTTGGCAGATATGTCAAAAACATTTGTATACCTTGGCAAAAATGTGTAGGAGAATAATGAGGCTCGACAAGTGAAAGAAATACGAAGTCCGTTTTACCCCGTTAGATAATATGTAACACGAAGATACGTATAAATTTTCGTTTTGTATTTATTAATTCATACTTATAGAAATGTTATAGGTAAGTTCTGTAATTTTGTTGAATTTGTTGAATAGCCCAAAAGTTACTTGTGTATTTGCTATAGCAAAAATTTGAGAATTCAATTTAGACCGAGCTCGGCTTTTATTTTTACATCGGTATACTGTTGATCGATTCTCTTCAAGATAGATGACGTGTCGCCTTGTAGTCCGAATTGATGTGACGACGTTGAATTCCATAAGGTGGCTCTCACGACAAAAGAACGGTCGACTCTCATAATAATCGATCAGAGTCCACAATGAGAATGGTATGAGTCAGGAAAAGATATTTATACAGCCTCTATATCGAATTGATTATGCGAATGAAAATCGCTGCAGTCGTTAATAACAGAATGTTTTCTTTTAATTTACTACGTAAAAACGTAAATAATGAATAACAACTATTACACTATAAATACTGGGGGCTAATTCATTATGACCATTTAGCGATTCCTTACTTCGAAACCACGTCAATTCCATACTTATCTACGATATCTGCAAAAAGCGTATTCCGTATGACACATTTAACGAAATCACGCGGAATGAACGCGACGTTAGCGTGATTTGAACTGTCAAAAATTCCACGTTAGACAATCGCGTGGAATTGCTGTGATCACAAATTAGTAAATAAAATACAAAATATTTAAAGAATAACGAACTCGAATGGTATTTCGTATCCGGACAGCTCATATTTTTGCGCCATTTTATATTTTATACCATACATTTCATATTTTGCATACTACGTTCTATCTTCTATGTATACCTACTAAATGTTTCTATTTAAATAAAGTATAAAATTGTGTGTAATGTAACTGCGGCATACAAATCAAAGGTAATTAAGGTGGTTAGTTCGGTTCCCGAGCGCCTATTTTCTCAATAGATGGCGTCACTTACGCAAATTCGTGGTTTTTATTTTTTTATAGAGTTATTTTTGTATTTCCTCTCACGAAAGTTATGTTTACGTACACTTTACATCTATACGCAACTTATCCGACAACTTTGTAAGTTATCCTGTAGACCTATTAGTCACATTCATGATAAATAATTCAAATCACAAATTTGGTCTTTTTACCCACACATGTATACTAAGTTCAAGTGATTGTACTATTTAATAATTTCAACATGAATTCTTAAGTCAAATTAGCCCAGTGGTATATATTGATACTAGACATTTGTAATTTTCAGTGTTCGAATCCCTACTTTTTATTGTTATACCGTTATTATATTGTTAGGTAGTAAAATATTAGAAATTAAAATATATAATTCATTTTATATAAAAAAACCTACGAATAAAAATGAAAAATATTTATATTTTTCTTACAAAATAATAAGATAAGATAATGTTTATTTTCAGTTACAATTTCTATTACAAAAATTAATGATGCCCTGTAGCCCGTGTCAGTTGTTTAAACTGTGTTACGAGCTACAATGTTACGACCACATTGCAGGATTCAAACTCGCGCACTTCGGCGTAGTAGACCTACGCTCATTGTGCTATATTATTGAGGAGGTAAACTCTGCAACTCTGTGAAAGGTGTAGGGTGTTAGACGAAAACAAGATGTCGGACAACTTCGAAGAAAATTCCAAATTATTTTGGAAAGAAATAAGTAAATACCGAAGTGGTCCGACACCTTGCAGAATAATTAAAGTGTGTTCGAAACAACATCATCTGTTAACAGACAAAAAAGCTTTTCTACAGCAATGGAACGAATACTATGAGAACTGTATGAGAGTGGCGACTCTGTCTCTGACACTGAGAGTGATCCTAATGAATCGTCATACTCGGATTAGGAACTAGAGGAAGTCATTAGAATGAAAGAGATTGAGAAAGCGATTAAAAGTCTGAAGTTTGGATAGGCTGCGGCAAATGATAAGGTGACTGCTGATATGATCAAATATGGTAGTCCTAGAGTCAGGGATGCATTCTATAAACTGTGCAATCATTGCTGGCAGAAGGGAAAGGTTCTGGAGGACTGACGCGCCGTAATCATGGTGCCTCTCTATATAGGGAAAGGTCCCTATTTAGACTGCGCGTGCTATAGGACTATCAGCTTGGTCAGCTTAGCAAGTAAAGTCTATATCAAAGTATTGACTGAACGTATGAAAAGCGTTTCTAAAAGATATTTATTTCTGCGAGGCACAAGGTCAACTGAGTAAGCGTGCTCGTCGCGACCCCTGCCAGCCCTTTTCAGGGCTGCAATTCCTCTACTATGCTTACCATGCGAGACAACGCAGATTTAAATGCTAGGGCGTCCCCCGAAAGCGACGGACACCAGTGTGTCCTCGCTGGTGTAAGCAAAGTGCAGTTCGGCGTTGGGAACCGCCACCCAACACGCTGTGCACCTAGCGGCGGGAAGTGGAGGGAGGAGTGTAGAATAGCTGCGTGGAATGTGAGAGGTGGGATTGAAGAGAATATGAATGAAGTGATTGATATTATGGAAGAGAAAAGACTGGATGTGTTATGTTTGAGTGAAACCAAGCGAAGGGGCAGTGAACTTGCTGACTTGCCCGGAGGGGGCATCGCTCCGTGGTCAGGGGTACCACTTGGAGATAGAGGATGCCAGGGGGTGGCCGTTTTGCTGTCCTCTCGTTTGTTTAATTGTATGACTGAGTATAAATGTGTAAACCCTAGACTGCTCTGGGTGCGCCTCAAGATGGGGTTGACGAGAATTTTTATTTTGGCGGTGTATGCTCCAGTGTCCTCCGTCGGCGTGGGTGAGCTAGAGCGGTTTTGGAAGAATGTTAGAGAAGTTCTTGCGACGGTTGAAGAGAATGAGAGAATTGTTTTGTGTGGAGACATGAATGGATGGGTCGGGACAGCTCGAATTGGATTTGAGACTGCCCTAGGTAAATATGGAGATAGGAGAGTGAATGATGCTGGTAGGATTCTGTTAGGCGTGTGTATGGAAAAGGATCTTTTTGTTGCTATTACCGTATTTAAGCACAAAACGAGCCATCAGTACACTTGGGAAAGAAAGCATGAGAGAAGTATGATTGATTTATTCTTGGTAGATAACAGGCTCAAGAAGCAGGTTATGGACACAAGAGCGCATAGAGGAGCCGATCTGGGAACGGACCACTTTCTGGTGATAACCAGAATAAGGGGTCTGTTTGCAGCATGGCGACATCGCGTAGTGTCCAAGCCTGCAGCGGTTTGTCGCATCAAAAGCTGGAAACTGCAAGATGCGACTACCAGGAATGAATATGAAAGGGTAGTATCCGGTAAGCTTGATGACAGATTGAAAGTGATGAGCGAGGATGTTGAAGAATGTTGGCAGAATCTTAGGGATAGTATGATCGAGGCTGCAAAAGAAGTGTGTGGAACGAATAAGATTGGGAACGGTAAAAAGCGTGATGTGTGGTGGGATGATGAGGTGAAAGAGTCTGTGTATAAGAAGAAGAAAGCATGGCGAGACTACCTTGCTACAAAAAATGACTGTGGTATGAACAATTTGATGAAACATAGATATAAGCTGAAGAAAGCAGAAACGAAAGCACTAGTGAAAGAGAAGCGTGAAAGGTGTAGGATGTTAGACGAAAACAGGATGTCGGACAACTTCGAGGAAAATTCCAAATTATTTTGGAAAGAAGTGCGTAGGTACCGAAGTGGCCCGGCACCTTGCAGAATGAATAAAGTGCGTTCGAAAGAAACTACTTGCTAACAGATAAAAAAGATGTTCTGCAGCGATGGAGTGAATACTATGGAGAGCTGTATGAGAGTGGCGACTTCGTCTCTGATACTGAGAGCGATTCTAATGAATTGCCACACTCGGGTCAGGGACTGGAGGATGTCGTTAGTATAAAAGAGATCGAGAAAGTGATAAGAAGTTTGAAATGTGGAAAGGCTGCGGGAATTGATGACATGACTGCTGAGATGATCAAGTATGGTGGTCCTAGGGTCTGGGATGCCTTCTGTGCACTCTGCAACCTTTGTTTGCAGAAGGGCGAGGTTCCAGAGGACTGGCGCACCGCAGTCATGGTACATCTCTATAAAGGAAAAGGTTCTCATTTGGACTGCGTGTGCTACAGGGCCATCAGCTTGGTCAGCTTAGCAAGTAAAGTCTATACTAAGGTATTGACTGAACGTATGAAAGGCGTTTCCGAAAGATATTTGTGGGAGGCGCAAGGTGGTTTTAGGAACGGTAGAGGATCAGATTTTCTCGCTTCGCGTTATCGTGGGGAAGTTTCTGGCTATAGCTCAGAAAGTTTTCTGCGCTTTCGTTGATCTAGAAAAAGCATTCGATAGAGTAGTGTGACAGAAATTGTGGAGTCTTCTGCCTGAGTATGGCGTGGGGGGCTCCTTACTACGGGCTGTGAGGTCATTATATAGCGGCCACAGAGCCTGTGTAAGGATAGAGGGTGACGCATCGCCCTGGTTTGATGTCTGTTCAGGCGTCAGATAGGGCTGCGTGATGTCTGCCTGGCTGTTCGTGCTGTATTTGGATAGTTGCCTCCAGAAGATCAAAGGTAGTATGAGTGGTATGTTATGTGTTGACACAGTGGTAAACTGCCTATTGTACGCTGACGATGCTGTGCTTATAGCACCATCAGAAGCCGAGTTGCAGGCACTAGTTACGTGCATGAAAGAAGAATGTGAAGTAAAAGGATTGAATATGAATGTGAACAAAACTAAGGTTCTGGTGTTTGAAAGGGAAGAGGTACAAACGAAATGTGATATTTGGGTAAATGGAAAATGTCTAGAACAAGTGAATGAAATTGTGTATCTGGGGAGTGCGTTTTCGAGGGATGGAAGATGTGACTGGGATGTGAAGAGACGGGTAGCAGCTGGCAATAAAGTGAATGGTGCTCTGTCCGCATTAGCAGATAGTGTGAATATATCTAACACTGCCAAAATGGCGATCCACAATGCGGTGTTGGTGCCAACTTTATTGTACGGTAGTGAGGCCTGGATATGCTAGAAATCGAGTGAAAGTATGATAAATGCAGTAGAAATGCGATCTCTTAGAAAGATGTGCGGTGTCACCCTTGCGGACAGGATAAGCAATGAGGAGATACGCAGTGTGATAGGGTCGCACGACAGTGTTATTGTCAAAATGAAGAAAGGAATGCTTAGATGGTTCGGGCACATAGAAAGAATGATGAAAGACTGACGAAGAAAATATACAGAGCGAAAGTGAGTGGTAAAAGAAGGCAAGGAAGGCCAAGGCTGACTTATGAAGATCAAATAGCCAGAGTGTTAGCAGACGGAAATGTCAAAAGTCGCATGTCTAGGCGAAAATGTGTGAGGAGAATGATGAGATTTGAGGAAGCGAAAGAAGTGTGTAAGAACCGCGACGTTTGGCGCTCCGTCCTCTCTGACTACCCCGTTAGGGATACAGTGTGAGGATATGTATGTATGTACAAGGTGGTTTTAGGAACTGTAGCAGTTGTATGTATCATATTTTCTCGCTCCGCGGTGTCGTGGGGAAGTTTCTGGCCATAGGTCGGAAAGTTTTCTGCACTTTCGTCGATCATGAAAAAGCATTCGATAGAGTACTGCGAAAGAAATTTATAGAGTCTTCTGCCTGAATATGGCGTGGAGGGCCCCTTACTACAGGATGTGAGGTCATTATATCGAGACCACAGAGCCCGCGTAAAGGTAGATGGTGACATGTCGCCCTAGTTCGAATTCTGTTCAGGCGTCAGACAGGGCTGCGTGATGTCTGCCTTTTAGACAATTGCCTCCAGACATTGAAAGGTACTATAAGTGGTACGGTATGTGATGGTACAGTGGCAAACTGCCTGTTCTACGCTGACGATGCTGTGCTTATAACACCTTCAGAAGAGGAGTTGCAGACACAAGTTACGTGCACAAAATAAGACTGTGAGTGAAAGGATTGAATATGAATGTGAACAAAACTATGGTTTTGGTGTTTAAAAGGGAAGATGTACGACAAAGTGTGAAGTATGAGTAAATGGAAAATGTCTGTAACAATTGCACGAAATTGTAAAGGGATCGCGTTTTCGAGGGATGGAAGATGTGAGCTGGATGCGGAGAGACTGACAGCAGCTGGCAATAAAGTCAACGGTGCTCTGTCCGCATTATTAGATAGTGTGAATATATACAACACTGCTAAAATGGCCATCTACAGTGCGACGTTTGTTCCAAATTTATTGTATGGTAGTGAAGCCTGGATATGCCCGAATTCGAATGAAAGTAATAAGTAAAATAAAAATAAAATAAGTGCGGTGTACTTTTGGGGACGAGATAATCAATGAAGAGATACGCAGTATGACAGAGTTGCACGACAATATCATAGTAAATATGAAAAAAGGAATGCTTAGATGGTTCAGGTACATAGACAGAATGAGTGATGAGACCGATGAAAAAAAATCTACAGAGCAAAAGTGAGTGGTAAAAGAAGCCAAGGAAGACCAAGGCTAACTTATGAAGATCAAATAGCTGGAGTCTTAGCCGACGGAAATGTTCAAAGCGTATACCTACCTAGGCCGAAATCTGTGAGGAGAATGATGAGATTTGAGGAAGCGAAAGAAGTATGTAAGGACTGTGACGCTTGACACTCCGTCCTCTTTGACTACCCCGTTGGGATACAGCGTGAAGATATGTATGTAGATAATAATATCCAAATAATATCTATTATTGTCATCAACTATAAAAGTACATAAATAATATACAACATATAATTGTACATCGTTTTAAATAATAATTTAACTCATTTTAGGTTTACGTTTTTGATACCGATTTACAATATATTGTGTACACTAATAATTTGAAGTCCTGTTAAAAATTCGCAATTATTGTTTCTAATCCATTTTGAAGTTTGAAGGAAAGATATCATGAATGGCAACGTAGCGTACGGGCGGCGCGCGCGGGCCGGCAACATCGCTAATTTATTTGCATTTCGTGTTGTTACACGAAATGCGTCACACACACACGCATATCATTTTGTAAAAAACGGTATTTGATATATGTTATTTCTATTAAAGGTTTATTACTTTTTATTAATTTTGCGTAAATAAGTACCTGAACTGGTATTTATGAGCACATTTTTAAGCATTTTTACTATTCAATGAAACAGTATATTATGATTACTTTTTGTATGGAAAACGAACCACCTTAAGAAGTAAAAATTTTCATTTTGCGCAGATATTAAAAGCTAGCCGAGCCGAAGCTATCTGGTTTTAATAGCAATAATATACCCCATTATTCCTATTAAAACCATATATTACTTTGACAATAAAAAGTCAACATTTCTACCGCAGCTACAAAATCACAACAAAACATGTACAAAAGAAACATACTCAATTAAAAACTTTATCGAATATAATCTACAAAAATACCATAAAATTAGAAATACATACATACATACATACATATCTTCACGCTGTATCCCCAACAGGTTATTCAGAGAGAAGCCGGAGCGCCAAGCGTCGCGGTCCTTACATAACTCTTTCGCTTCCCCAAACCTCATTCTCCTTACACATTATTACCTAGGTATGCGAGTGTTTTTGACGTTTGAATAGTGCTGTGTTGGGTATCAAATGAAAGGGTTTAATTGTCGTATGCTACCTTACCCTAAGGATCGCTTACTACTATTGTATTGTAATACTATAAATTATATTGTTGTATAAACAACCTTTAGGATAAGGTGGCATACGACCACGGGTATCCTCTGAACATTATTATGTCTACGTATTAAATTAAAATTATACCTTTGTAAGTTGTCTACTTGTTAGATGATAAATATTGAAATAGTTGTTCATGATAAGAATGTTTTTAACCGACTTCAAAAAAAGAAGGACTTCGTCAGTAACTGTCAAATTTAATTATATAGGTATGTGTATCGTATTTATAAAGTTATTTTAATTGTACTTGAGTTTTGATTAGTAAAAGATAGTTATTTTATACTTTTCAGTGTTTTTTTGAGAGCGGTTTAATTTTTTTTAATAACAATTTTTTTCTTGTTTCATAATTTTCAGAGCGCTTTAATTTTTTCTTTAGTTTTTGGAAATATGAACCGAATACTATTAAATTAAACGATTTATCGGTTACATTTTTATTAAGTTTGTCATTTTCTCTTTTTCAAAAACATTTTAAAAATACACTTTTCGGCGTCCAAATGTAACAGGCTCGCATTTTGCTTTACGATTCTCAAACCTATATCTTCGTCTCTGCCTCACCATCTCAACTTGTTCGAATTTGGAATACCTATTGCTTTAAGGAATTGGTATACATGATAGATTATGAGCGTTTATGGATTATAAACAGACGTATGTGTTTGGTGACCTATATTACAATACTTAAGGAGACCGAGAATTAGATATGTGGATAAATACACTTTCAAGTATGATGAATATAATTTCAACTCTTTATCTTAAATTACTCAAACGTGAAAACACGATTGGAGAAAAAATCCCGAGACAACCCTATTTTGCATATAAGTTCAGTTGAATCTCCAAAGTATGAAATCCTACAGAATTTCAAAATAATTTTTACTACAATGGTTATTCCCAAATATGTTTCTATTAATCGATAAAAATATTTTATTGCAAATTAAAATTATTCACGAACAATTTTTGAGATTTCTCCATTATAAAATATGGTCAATACAATTCGTAACAATCAAAATCAACCTCGTAGTACTACCATCATAAATAAAGTGCGGGGAAAAGGACAAATTCGACAAATTTGCTTGAGCTGGACCTTATAGGCAGGCTCTTAAAATATGTGATTTTGTTACACCCTAATAGACTGTCCGCCTCGAATAACAAAAGTCCTAAAGTAATGTACCCCATACATATGTGCAAGAAGTAAAGTAAAAATATTCTACTCATCAAAAGATTGTGTTTTAATTGTGCTTAGTCCATAAATATGATTCTTTTCAGATTCTTATGAAAATATTATTACGACGAAAATAGTTTCGCACTGTGCAATAAACCAACATTCAATTCAATTATATATGTATAATGCACATCAAAGGGATATATTTACCTCGAGCGAGTGGTTTAGTCTCAGATATCCGCTTTTTGGGTCAAGAACTGCTATTCATCAGCAAAGCTATAGGGTTACAACATTTTTAAAAGTATTAAATTTATTCGCGTTATTCATAAATAATAATTTTTTGTTTTTTTTTTGCCTTAAGTGTTTCAGGAAAACTTCGTACAGTTGATTTAATTTGAGAACTTTCACTATAGAATTAATCTCATCAATATAATAGAAATTAACTTTTGTGTAAAACAGGTGTCATAAAAAAGATTTTAATACAAATACCTTTTACCTACGACCGCTTGCATGAAAATTGTTTGTTAATAATTGGCTTTTCAGTCTGTGTCAGGCATCCTACTGTCGCGTCAATTCGTTTTACGCTTGCATGCGCTCTACGACACGCCTGCACAGAGAACAATAGAACTGTAATATTCAGGGACTATTCATAGCTGATAAAGTGTGTTAACGTGGATAGAGCCTCATGTTGATGGTATTACAGAGTACATTCGCGTATACAACCTAACGGAGAACATGTATCGATCGCTTGCATGCATGCTTGCATGCTTTGTTGTATTGTTAATTTTGTGCAATAGGCTTTGATTGCAAATAAAGAACTAAATTCACAGTCTTCTGTAAAATCTAAGCAAATTATTGTTCGAAGTGACATATATATTTTTAAAATCGTATAGTACTATCGGATACTATCGGTACTACTAAGAATAAAAATTCGACTCTATTATTTAGAACAGAAATAAAAGTATAACCCGAGTAAATTAGACGTGAATGCGGTAGTATGATTTTAAACTTCTTGTTCATGATTGTAATGGTGTTAAGGTCATGTCATTTGGAAAATATAATTACGAATTTAATAAAAAAAGAGCTATTTAACGTATTTCATTACGTAATAATGAACACATCAATAAAATGATATTATTTGCCAAAAATAAGAATCTCCGGCTTTTTTTAGCATTATAGATATGTTGTTTTTACAAATTTTGAAGGATCAATTTGGCATGTTTGCTGTTAAATATTATTAAACAAATGCGCACTCAAATACATACTCATTTGAGTGCACATTGGGATCGGACATTTTTGGAGCGTCGATTATGTATCTTGTTTTTTATTTGTGATCGAAGGCTATAACTGTAACAAACTATATTATAAAAGTTTGGTTATTTTGGCACAATTTAAAATTACCTATCTCATCTAGTAGCGCAAACGCAGCGAAGTCAAGTGATTAGCCACCGCATTGACTGGACAATATCAATCGAATGTAAGGGCAATGAAGAGCATGCCACAGAATGCCAGTGTATCTCGTTTAATGCTTACAATTGTTCAGAGTTTTAGACATAAGTACCTGAACTAGGAGCTTATATAATATTTGTATTTCGTTAATAACACATAAATTTTTCATGCAAAAACATTTTCGCAATAAATATAAGGAAAACGAAATTATAAACGCGCGGACAAGCAAGACAGATAATGTATTTTTAAAAATATGTAAAAAGGAGAGATAATAACAAGTGTCAACCCTATTTAAAATGCAAGCGAACGTGAATTGTCAACGAAGAATAATAAAATATGACAGTAAAATGTAGGTCCATGAACTGTACAAAGCTGCGTGATATACTTTATCAAACAAACATATTACCTACAATCTCTGTATAAATAAATATGTGCCTTCTATAGGCTGGTACAAAAAGTATAAGTATGCACAGAAACAAAAATAGCTTGCTATTTTTAAGCGAGCAAGAAGAAAATAATGTCTCAATTTGTATTCATTAGATGAGACTGATTCGTGTACCTTCAATAAGTTATATACAGTTCTGTTGAATAATTATATTATTCACCATAAATTGAAATAACCTATACATACATATCTTCAGATTGTATCCTTAATAGGATAGTTAGCGAGGAGGAAGCGCAGAGTTTCGCGATTCTTACATACTTCTTTCGCCTCTTCAGAATGATGATTCTCCTCACACATTTTCGCCTAGGTATGTGGATGCTTTTCACATTTCCGTCAGCTAACACTCTGGCAATGTAATCTTCATAGGTCAGACTTGAACGTCCTTGGCATCTGCTACCGCTCACTTTCGCTTTTTAGATTTTTCAGTCTTTCATCACTCGTTCTCACACATAGGAGCCCGTACTATCTAAGCATTAAGTTCTTCATTTTTACAACAACACTGTCGTGGGATCTTCTCATACTGAAGGGATATGTTCATTTCTTATTTTGTCCACAGTGACATCGCACATATCTAAGAGATCGCATCTACTACATTTATTCATTCATTCATGTTTCATATACAACAACCTATATTATATATAGATAAAGCCTATTTTAGATTACTCTTTCTTAAGTTTAACTTCGAAGTTATAGAAAGTAATAAAAACATATCATTTGGCGGATGAATATTTAAAATAAACATAAGATTGGACTTTACTTTTACATTTTCTTTTTTTTTAATATTTTCTTTTACGATATAATTATTCATTTTAATGTATGTAGCCCATGTCGTTAACATTATAAAGCCTGTGACATACGCCCTTAAAGAGTTTTTACTTCTAAATTGGTTTAATTTTAATATACATTTTGTTTTTTACTGTCATTTTCTAATTATTGTTTTGTTAATAATAATAAGCTGGTGCCCGCGACTTCGTCCGCGTGAAAGTTTCATTACGCACTTCTGTTATGTCATTGAACGCGTAACAAGCGAGCGGCGAATTTGAAATTATTATATTTATAATTTTTTTTCTGTTATCCGATTTCAATGAAACACAACCTAAATATTGCTCCAAGTTGAGCTTAATCTATATGTGAAAACCGCAAAAGAATCCGTTCAGTAGTATCGGAGATAAGCGTGTACATACCAGACAGAACAAAAAACATTTAAAAAAATCATTTTTTTTGTTCTGTTACTCTTTTTTTATCACCCACACTCATTTTTTCATAAATTTATTCAAATATACAGACACACGGTTTATACTGCTTTGTCTATATCTACCTGTCTATACTACTATATAAATCTTTAGCGTCTGTCTGTAATTATAATTTTACTGTCAAATTTTGTGATAGATAGTCATTTTATGACTCACTGACTTCGATTCTACCATTTTTAAAATTTTTGTCTGTTTTTCTGTCTGTCTGTCCTTTTATAACTGAAGAACGGCTTAACCGATCTTGATGAAAATCGGTAAGCAGTAAAAACATGTGATTGTGCTCATGATACTAGGCTACTTATTTTTTAGAAAATCTACCTCCGAAGGGGTGGAAAGGATGATGAGACTTTGTATGGAAAATGGTAAACCGCGGAACCGATAATGATGTAAGGAGACTGGCAAAATCCCATAGTACTTTGGGCCAAAGATGACTAAGAATGAGAATGGTCTTAAAAGAGAGGTATAATGGAAACAAATAAATATCTGTTACTTTAAAATTAATTGGCAATGGGAGAAAAAGGATATATGAAGTTTAATTTTGTCATAAAAGTGAGGTTATTTCATAATTTAAACGATATATTGAAACAAATGGTGACTGCCCTTGATTTATTACCTTCTAAAGTTGAAAACTGCGTTTCACCTTCCTATAATGTAGCTGGCACATAATTATGTTCTGTAACCACATTCGTTTAATTAGGGCGAGGCATCTCTAAGCCCCTATCCAGTATAAAGGCATCTCCTGCTTGAAAATAAGTTCGTAAAATATTATTTTCATTTTGAAATTCTCTTTTCATAATGTCAGCATCAGATGTTGTTGCTGGATAAAGGCCGAGAACATCAATTATATAACCATCAGTTGTGACCATAAGAAATGGTTTAACTAGGTTTTGATATTTATGAAGACTATATGTATTTTTTTGACCATAGCAATAGGTTCCGTCAAAAATTACTACTGGTTTACATTCACCATTGTGATTTCCAAATAGACCATTTGGTAATAAAAGATTTCGTTGGTCTAACTGTTTCTAATAATAGGGTTCAATCCTAAGTGTTTAGGAACTAAATGCTCAGTCAACATGTATCATGCTCTTGTCATCATTGCCTCCAGTGTTCTCCTCGGCGTTTGGCATAATATGGATAATCTTTCATTAGAATCGCCAGTTCTTAATTTAAATAGATATGCAGCTAAAGCATTTTCAGCTCATGCATTTGAGCCAGTTGTGGTACTTCATTTAGTATTTGTATAAATTGCTCTTTATGCAAATCAACCCAGTAACGTACAATTTGATTCTCTAAAATGTTAATATTTGAAAAGTTAACAGTGGTCATATTTTGACTTTTTAAACTCAGCATATCTTGAATATGTTTTCCAGTGAATACTTTATTATAGTTTTCTAACACTTCATCTAAAAAATCCCATATATCACATCTTAAGCGATTACTGCACACACGATTATTTTCTGGCACATAATAATTATACTCATTCAGCAACATCTTTCTTGTAGATATAGGTATTCTATGCCTTTCATCACCTTGACATCCTTCTACAAAACATTTGGACTGTTTCAACAGCTCTTATGTAATCGAGCAAAACAATAGTAGTATAATTTCTTAGCACTTGTGATACCTCCGGGTCAGGTGGTGGTAATGGCTCTGGTACAGAAGGTTCTCTAAGGCGTTCCGGAGCTGATGATAAAGATTCATCTTGAATTGTAGAATTAGATGGTCCAGAGACAAAATGACGTGAGGCTCTGTCTGCTCTCTTCCAACAAGGAGCTCATATAAGACTCGTCTTTCCACCTATGATAAAAAAGACAATTTGATAAGAATGAGGTGTAATTCAAAGAGATTTCTGATAGATATATATATACCAATTGAAACACATTTGAACCACATCACTGTAGTAATAATTTAATATATTATATATAATAAATTACTTACGGTTCGACATATTATCCATTCTGAGATTATGTAATGCGTTCTATGTTCACGTTCATTGCTAATGTGGAGCAGATGGGACTGTGAATGTAGTAACGTTCGACCACAATAATTATAAACACGTCGATGACCAATAGTGTTTGTAGTTGTCGATACTGTATGCCTTGATTGTACTACATTATTGTCCAGCATGCTTGGCACAAATGGTCGTTGCTGGTAACCTATAACAAACATTTATTTTGTTCAAGAAACATAACATTATACACGGCACAAGCATATAAGAATAATCTAAGTACAACATTAAACACTGTTAAGTCAATGTACTGTTATTGTCAAATGGATGTGTGGCTGCCCGGCGCTTCCTTATTCAAGTAAGCGCGGGTATAACAAAAAGTACAATTATACGCCGCGCGCGGCGCCACCTTTGATCGTAAAACATCCAAAAAGGAAAAAGCGCCATTATTTAAAAAGAACGTTTAAAAAGAACGTTATCTGCTGTGTACTGTGCTGTAAATTGGAAAATATCCATAATAGACTGTTTTGTGCTAATCTAAAATATAAGGAGACAATTTATATATCTGTATTTGTCACTAATTATCCTATAGCGGAGACGTCGATGTAAGTGCATGTCTTTTTTGTCAATAACAGGACAGGGGCATATGTACGAAAGCATTCAAATAATTTCGTCTTTTCATGCAGTCCACTATAAAACTATTCTATATCGAACATTTTTGGCCTTACGAGCCGCATATTTCACAAAAAAATTATTGTAAATTTGAGTTTTCATTAAAGTGAACCGTGTTCACATTATATATTAGATAAACAGCTAATAGTCATTTATATTTTCAAATTTGAAAAGCACATTAGGCAAGTCCATTGTTCGTAACAGGGACATATACATACATATCATTTTGTGTTTTGTTTTTTGAAAACAAAAGAAATATGGCTGATTCGGATAATTTAGAATGTGTGTATGTACAACGTGAAATGTTGACTTTAAAAAAAGAACATCTTTTTAATAAATTGCAAAAAGTTTATGATTTTTCAAAGAAAATAAAAATAGACGATTTAAATTCGGTACGTAGTTATCTGGTACAGTTTGCGGAAATCGAAAATGTACGAAGCTAATTCGAGAAAATAGTTATGGAAATATTTTTAATAGAACTTAAATTACATTCGGAAACTAGGAGATCATCTGCAGTATTGGATAATTTTGATGAGATTTTTGTTGCCTGCAAAGTTGTAGCGGCAAACTGTAAACGACTATGTCAAGAGCCGTGTTGTGATTCAAAAGATATGATGAAGAATAATAATGATAACATGATTAAACCAATGTTACGTAAACTTACAGTATTTGAATTCGATGGTCAAATTGAAAATTGGACTACCTTCTATGACACTTTTGTATCACTCGTACATAACCATAATTTCGAAAACATAGACAAGTTTCACTATTTATTATCTTGCGTAAAGGGTTCTGCCTTAAACTTAGTAAAAAATTTACCAATTACAGCCGCTAATTATCCTTTAGTTTGGCAAAGCTTATTAGATAAATATCAGAATAAAAGAGTATTGAGTGGCGGGTATTTGGATAAAATGTTGTGTTTTTCACCGATATCTAAAGATACTGTGTAGAGTCTCACGAGTTTTATTGAAACATTTGATCATTCACTAAAGGCTATCCACGCTTTAGGCATAAAAAAATCTGGATGATTATTTATTTTGTCATATCACCTTAAGGCCGGAGCCCCACTGCTGCGCACACTACGCACGGACACGCTATACACGTCGCGCACGTGGGTCCATTGGTCTGGTTGCGTGAGTCAACATTTTCACAGCAACCAATGCACGCACACGTAAAACGTGTGGGCCACGTGGTCAGCTGCGTGTGTCCTCATTCCCCACTGCGGGCCACGCACATGCACTAAACTGTAATATGTAAACTACAATACAAACAAGGCACACGATTCTCGTCTCCCCTGCTCCCCGCTCCCCCTCCCTATAGATACGGCATTCGTCCGTAGCGTGGACAGCGTGGGTCGCAGTGGGGCTTTGCTTGCCACGCGCGCTAGCATGTGCGTGGCAGGCACTTCGGAACAGACCACGCGTGTATCAGTGACGTCATTTCGTGCGCAGTGTGCTCGTGCACTACTGTGGAAGTAATCTACCTACATTTTCATACAAAGCGTTTTTGTACCCACGTGTGTAGCTCGACCGTGCGCAGCAGTGGGGCTCCAGCTTAAGGCGCGTAGTGCCGCAAACAGGCCTCATTACGGTGATTTTTTAGCAATAACCACACGATCAAAGTTATTGAAAAAAATATATATGAATCTACATGAAATTTATAATCAAGCAGCCAGGAAAAATAGCATTTAAAGTAAATTTTCTTGATAAAAAAAATCTCAAAGTAACCTCTGAACAGAATTTATGGGGAAAAAAGCTGTTTTCGTCGTTAACATATTCTAATAAAATTCGGCAAATATATATCTTTTATGAATATTAACACATCGATCAGGTAAGATTTTCAATAAAATCAATAGTTTAGAAGAAAATACATGGTTTATTGTTTTTTTCTCAAGCCATTTCATTTTGAGCGATGTCGCGTTGTTCCTTCTCTTTCACTTCTATGCGACTCGACAGTGATCGCTGAGGCGTGTTGCTAAACAGACTTGTGTCACTTGTTCCTCTTGAATTTTGAAATTATAATTGTCCGAATTATGTAATGTTACGTAGACGTCGTGTATTGTTGCTCACAACGCTTTAAATACAAAATTTTGGCACCTTATATCCATGTGTGTTTTATAAACACACATAGAACACTTGTATATCCTGAGGATGCTTCGGTGATGAATGAATTTACGATGACGTCAAATGTACAGAAACCCCTGTGTATTCCATTTCATTTGATACCTATGTTGTTGGAGGTCTTGAAAAATTTATTCTCTATTACAGAACATCCGCCATATTGAATTTATAGTGACGTCACATATACAGAAACCTTCCCCTGCGTATTCCATTTCATTTGATACCCATATTGTTGGTGTTGAACAAAAAAGTTATTTCCTGCTATGGAACATCCGCCATATTGGATTTATGATGACGTCACGTGTACAGAAACCTTCCCCTGCGTATTTCATTTCATTTGATACCCTCATTGTTGGTGTTGAACGAAAAAGTTATTTGCCATTATGGAACATCCGCCATATTGGATTTATGATGACGACACATGCATAGAAACTTTCCCCTGCGTATTCCATTTCATTGGATACCCATATTGTTGGTGTTGAACAAAAAAGTTATTTCCTGCTATGGAACATCCGCCATATTGGATTTATGATGACGTCACGTATACAGAAACCTTCCCCTGCGTATTCCATTTCATTTGATACCCATATTGTTAGGGTTTAGCATTATCAAGTTCCTCTTTAAAGTTTCATCCCCTTTTTCAACCCTTTAGGGGTAGACTTTTGATAAAAAAGACAACTATGTTTTTTTAATAGAAAAGGTGTATCTCTGTACCAAATTATATCATAATCGATTCAGCGGTTAATAATTTCCCATACAAAGTTTCATCTCCCTTTTCACCCCTTTAGGGGTAGGTTTTTAAAAAATAAAGTAAAACTATCTCCATGCCAAATTTTATCAATATCTGTCCGGCGGTTTAGCCGTGAAAACCAAGCAGACAGACAGACAGAGAGACTTTCGCATTTATAATATTATATTAGTATGGAATATGGATATTAGTAGGTATGGATTTAGAACATTATCAACGGCCGGTAATAAAACTGTCTTGAAAACAAAGTTGAAAAAAAATATTTTTGGAGCGACCAAGTCGAGATTTGAACTTACAACCTAAGAATGATTCTCGAAAAAAAATGAGAATGATAATCAAGCGAGCCAAAGACGCATTGAAGATACCCTCCAAAATCTTGTATATAAAGCGCTGTGAGCAACAATACGCAATGTCTACATAATATTATACAATTCGGTTGCGTTTTAATTTTATGAGTAAGGTTCCCTGTAATGGTTTGATATGGAGAACTCACGATATGTCGTGGGTTTAAAACTAGAATGGTTCTTACCAAGTCATGAATAGCATTTTTGTTACTAATAATACAATATTTATAATTGCATCCCTTTATAAACATGTTTTATTTTATTCGTATTTAACAATGTATTTGACATTTTTTTGTATTTGACAACTAAATTTCACAAATCGTAATTTTATGAGGCTTATAAAAATGTCAATAAATGTTGAAAACAGTTGAAACAGTTGAAAAACAATTACAACATTAATACAAAGGATATTATAAACGGTTGTGCTATTCGTCAGATAGAATGGAAATTTAATCCTCCTAGTGCTCCTCACATGGGTGGGCTCTGGGAGGCTGGTTTTAAATCCGCGAAGTATCATCTTGTACGAGCGGTAGGTGATAAGGCCTTAACGTTTGAGGAACTTACTACTATATTCTGTAAAATCGAAGCTATTATGAATTCACGACCGTTATGCGCTTTACCAGCTAGTGATAACCCTAATGAATTTAACGTTCTGACAGCGGGTCATTTTTCAATAGGGAAAAGTCTCATGGCTGTACCAGAATATAATTACGATGAAATATCGATCAATTATCTTTCACGTTTGCAATATTTACAAAGATGTTCACAACTTTTTTGGAAGCGATGAAGTCAAGATTATGTAAATACTTTACAACAAAAAGCAAAATGGTTTGTTAGTCTACCTAATATAAAAATAGGCGATATAGTACTCGTAAAAGTAGATAATGCTCCACCAGTTAATTGGCCACTCGCTAGAGTTGAGTTAATTCATTCTGGTTCGGACGGAGTGGTACGTTCTGTCACTCTGCGTACTCAGAAGAATACATTTCAACGACCAGTTAATAAACTGAGTCCCCTACCTTATGTTAATTAATTAAGTCCTTTCATATTCTAAATTTACTCTAAATTAGTTTTTTAAATTAATGTGCTTTACTACCTACATAGTTATATAATTTTAATTGCATAAGAAACCATCAGGATGCTTTCGGTGGGGGGTGTTAAGTCAATGTACTGTTATTGTCAAATGGACGTGTGGCTGCCCGGCGCTTCCGTATTCAAGTAAGCGCGGGTATAACAAAAAGTACAATTATACGCCGCGCGCGGCGCCACCTTCGATCGTAAAACATCCAAAAAGGAAAAAGCGCCATTATTTAAAAAGAACGTTTAAAAAGAACGTTATCTGCTGTGTACTGTGCTGTAAATTGGAAAATATCCATAATAGACTGTTTTGTGCTAATCTAAAATATAAGGAGACAATTTATATATCTGTATTTGTCACTAATTATCCTATAGCCGAGACGTCGATGTAAGTGCATGTCTTTTTTGTCAATAACAGGACAGGGGCATATGTACGAAAGCATTCAAATAATTTCGTCTTTTCATACAGTCCACTATAGAACTATTCTATATTAAACAAACACACTGTTTTTTTTACGTAATACAATATTGGAAATAACATTTTTTACACTTACAGTACGAGGGGCAATCCATCCACGAATAACATTCAAAATAGATTCATCCTCCAAGTAAATCTCATTTTATTACGAGTGTTTGCTATTCCACAATTAATACAAAGACGATGAACCATGTTGCTGTGGCACTCAGTCCAAATTAACGAGTTATGGTCTAACAAGTTAGCAAGGTTCGAGGTTCCAGTAAGAAAGAAGCTCTATTTGCTTGTAAAGGCGATATAGCAAGCAAAAGTAAAAATCCAGTAAACACACAACACACAAACAGCAGAGGCAAAATACGAAACAGAATCAAACCACAGAAAATAAACACAATGACAATGTACGAAACACAGAATACTATCACAAAATCACAGATCACTAATATCTAGGATTGAGTAAAAATATTAACACACATAATATATCGATATTTTTTTATCAATGTGACATTTTTTTTTAAATATAATCGATAGACATTGTTATGACGTCGTGATAACATTTTTAATCTAGATATATCAATTTCCGATATTTATTTCCGCGTAGTGGTAGTAATTACTAAAACTAAAGGAATTAAATACTTAAATCGATTTGTCTGTAATCGATATGACCTAAACTTGTAATACCGTTTATTATATCTACGGCTAAGTCAGAATAGGTGCGTTATCGAATATCGTTATAAACGATCACATTAAAATATATTTTATTCAATTTCTTCAATTCCCCATTACCAAATAATTCAATATTTCTACATTATAATCACAAAAAAATAATCTTTTTTTTTTAAGGTATATTTCATTTTTAGGCATTCAAATCATTATAGGCCCAATTTCGCCATACTCCTTAGTCAGGGAGATAGTTTGACATCCGAAAACGGACATGGGCTACTTTTTTTATTCAAAAATGTACCCCTAAAAGGGTGAAAAGGGGGACGACACTTTGTATGGGAAACGCTAAATCTTAGTAATGATAAAATATGGGGCGGTGATAAGCCTTTTTTTTTTATCAAAAACAGACTACCTTTTTTTATCAAAAATCTGTGAAAAATTGGACGAGAGGGAACGAAACGAAACGATGTAGCATGGATACAGTTTGACGCTTGGGAACAGACATGGGCTAAACTACTCTTAAAGGGGTGAAAAGGGGGACGAAATTTTGAAAGGGAAAAGCTGAACCGCCGAACCAGTTATCATGTTTGGTACAGAGATAGTATGGGCCCGGAGACAGACGTAGGCTAGACGTAGACCTTCGGGAGAGCCACGAAAAATTTTCCGGACGAAGTCGCGAGTCAGCTACTCTTTACATATGTATATAATTCTTCTGTACGTGTGTATGTCATTGTACTCCTCTTAAACGGCAGGACCAACTTTGATGGATTTTTTTGTGTGTGTTTGAGTGAGTTTCTGGACGGTTTAAATTCATAATTGGACCCGGTAGGTGGTGCTTCAATCGGGTTCTAGGTTTTTTTTTATTCCAACATTCAAGCAGAATGTCTGTCAGTACCGATAGTTATATGTATAGAGAATTATTATTAATCGTTACGATATCACAATCTCAATTATATTTTGTTTCAGTTTTATTTTATTATGCTAATAATACAAGTGATTTACAAATGAACAGAGTATGAGATTGAATTTCTGAATACATTTTCATGACAAACAAAAAAATATATTTTGTTTGTTTCGGTTTGTGTAATCATTGTAAATAATGATATGATTGTCGACATGAAATCCTTTTTTTGTGATTGACGACTGAAAGCTTATTAGAAAAATAAAATTTACTCAATAAATACTTAATATAAAAACGTCGTCGCAATGAATACACGACGTTTATGAAATATTCTTCTTACCTAACATTTTATTGCGTGCTTTTTTAGTGCTTTTGACATTTTCGTTAACCAAATGACTGTTAACCGCGGACCGGATATCGGCCGCTAAATGTATTTTGTGCGGACCTTAAGATGTATGAATGTTAAAATAAAATAACCCGCTTTTATCATCGGATCGGTTCGTCGGATCATCGGATATGTGGCACCGGAACATCTAATATGTGACATCGTGACAATATTGGCCATCTTATGAGTGATCAAGAACCAAGCCAAGAATCAAGATTGAACCGAGATTTGATATCCGAAGATACCAAATCTGGTTGCTAGTCATCATCTACCAAACGGACTGCGACAGTCTTCTAATTTTTAATAATCGGATTCCTAATGAAACTAATTGGAGATCTCTGCTCTACATATTAGATCTCCACAACCCTGTCTTCCTCGTTGGGATACAGTGGAAAGATATGCATATGTTCGTATGGTAATATACCACATACCAAAAGCTCATTAAACTGTGACTAAATTACAGTGTTAAGGGAACATTATTTACATGCTATTTCTTAAATATTCTAACGCTGCGCGTTGATAGATAATTCTTGTTACACTGTGTATGATGTCGTTAATAAATTCACTCGGCTATTGATGTTCCCGAATTTAATGTTCAGGACATAAATCTACATATGTTATATAATAACCGTTACTCGCTCGCTTCGCTGAGCGTACCTACATGAAAATGTTGTACCTAATGAAAAATGGTAATGCGTCTATGGAATTAAAAAAATAAATAGCTTAAAACCGTCTACAAAGGATTCCGCGTCGAATGGTCATAGTCCCGTACCGATGCGTTCAGTAAGTTTTCACGTGATTGAAGGTCAAAAAGAAACATTTTCATTATATTATACATGCATTAACCGTTACCAGCCCGCTTCGCTGAGCGTAAATGAAAATTTTGTACCTAATAGAAAATTTTTGTTTGAAAAATTGTAAAGGGTCTATTCTATGAAATAAAAAATATTATAATTGTGAAGGGTCTATGGAATAAAAAATATATTTGACGGGCCCGTTGGTGCAGTGGCATATGCATCTGCTTTCCAAGCTAGGGTCCCGATTTCGATCCCCGGTCAGGTCAGGTCAGGAAACGAACTTTTTTAAATTGGCTTGGAGTCTGGGTGTTACTGGGAACTCCCCCAGAGTTCGTTGTGTGGTACCTATAGTACAAGCTTACTACTTAGTTTGGGGTCACACAATCTGTGTAATTGTCTGGAGTATTATTATTATTATATTTACAAACGATTCCGCGTCGAATGGTCACAGTCCCATACCGATACGTTCATTAGTTTTCACGTGATCGAAAGACAAAGAAAAATCATTTTTATTAAAATAGTATAAAAATGATGGTTTCTTTGTACGTTTGTCCTCTACGTGTTTCTGAACCATTCATCCGATTGTCATGAAACTTTGGTGAGTCGTTCTGCGTATATACGCCAGCGAAGGCTTGTGAACTATTTTAATTTAGTAAATAAAAGACTACGAGAACGAAGTCACGGGAAACAGTTAGTTGATAATAGAACTACTGATTTCCACCAAGGACATTAAGATAATTCCTGAAACTACAGCTTTCAAACAATAAACGGTAGGCATATCTATTTATCCGTGCCAGAGCAATTCGACAAACAAAAAGACAAGCATAATCTAAATGAATAATGCTAAATGAATTAAAATATTTCTAATGATTCAAGAGACATGGAACAAAAATATTCTACTAATAATGACTCATAAACTCTACACAAAGATACAAAGCGGAAAGTTATTATTCATCGTAATATCTTGAATACGGCGTTTGTGTTTAGCTCAAAGTGAAATTTAATGCACGAGTGATCTGCTGTAACTTTATCTTTTACGTCATGTAAATTACATAATGAACATTTACAGAAACATAACTTCACGCCGTATGTCTAATGGGGTAGTCAGGGAGGTGGAGCGCCAAGCAAGTCCTTACATACTTCTTTCACGTCCCCAAACTCGGCATTCTCCTCACACACTTCCGCTTAGGTATGTGAAAGCTTTTGACATTTCCATCAACTAACACTCTGGCTATTTGATACGTCTTCATAAGTCGGCTTCGGTCTTTCTTATATTCCTTAATTATAAATGTAGTAAGTGGTACTTAACACTTACTACATTTATAATTTACGAATGAAAAATATAAAAAATTTAAATAGAAAAATTGTTTTTGAATAGAACAGTAACATCTACATATTTATATAAATTTATAAATACGATACAAATACCTGCATAATTAAATTCGACAGTTATTGAAGTTGGTACCAAATCAATGTGAAAGCTTACTAGTTTGGTAGGCTTGGCATCGACTTCAGTAACTGTCAAATTTAATTACATATATGTGTATCGTATTTACAAAGTTATTTTTATTGTATTGTACTTGAGTTTTGATTAGTAAAGGATAGTTATTTTTTTACTACTCAGTGCATTCATATGCATGCAGTGCAGTGCATAGATGTTCATGTGCTAAAAGAAAAGTTAAAAATATTTTTATTAGAAAATCTGTAGCTGGTGTAAGTTTTCATTTCTTTGTATAGATAGATATCCGCATAACTATTTGTTTCATAGATGATATAGGTATTAATGTTGGTATTTGTTTATGTATATTGATATTAATGTTATTATATTAGCAGGATATATTTAGTGTAAGTATGTAGGTATCAAATGAAAAATGTAAAAGAGCGTACTTGTTCGCCAACAAACTGTTAAGTTTGGCGATTGGAAATTTAAAAAAAAAAATTTGTTACTTACTGTGTAAATAAATAAAAATAAAAAAAAATTTTTTAAGTCAAATTTTTTTCTTGAAGCATTTTTGTACTCGGGAATCGTCCCGAATACAATTCGTTTTTTGCATCGGCAAAGAACGAATTAAAGACAAATAGAAACGGCGGGGTTATTATCTAAAAATTAGCAGACAGCGACAGCCACGCGATCACTGCGCGACCGGTGATTAGTTGCAATAAAAAATTAGTATCATGTATGACGATTGCGTATCTATTATTGTATGACCGTAAAATGCACTTTTTGCAGTAGATTTAGCACCACTATACAAATTGAATTACACTAATTCTCGTTTTGACAGCAGATATCGCGCGATATTGGCTGTCACATGCTGTCTGCAAGTTACGTAATAAGCATGCGGTTACATGTTTGCGTCACGAGCGATTCCGAGTGGGGTTACAATAATCACCCATGGTCACGCTGAGAAAAAGGCTGAAATTCTGTTGAATTTTTGAAGGCGGTTTACATTTTTTTTATTTCTCGCTATAGTGACTTTGGCTTAAATAAATACAGCAGGGCAGGTCTACAATTACCTTCATATACAAGAGAATTATCAATATAAATAAAGGTTACAACCAGGTCGCGTTATTTGGTGTTATTTGGTGTAAGCTCCATGAAATCCTGAAATCCAAGCTCCCATACCAATAAAATTTAAATGGGACTACGTCGGGAGTATAACTTATCAGACAAAAAAAAATTTCGGAATCGGTCCACAATTGAAGAAGTTATTGGTGAACATACATAAAAAAAATTATATACAGACGAACTCCTTTTTTTGAAGTCGGTTAACAATAATAATCTCCTATTCTTTATTTATAATAATAAACGTCATGATAAGTGTAAAAATTTGTATTTTTAAAAAACACTTTTTTAAGAATACAATTACAATACGTTTATTATTCTTTTAATTTTTGGTGGTTTTTATTGAGCACAAACACACTAACGGACAGAAATTCCAAACATGTTTGTTTTACTTATAACTGTTAAATAAAAATAACTAAATCATTCACTAGCGAACTAGCCCATCTCATGGAATACCTACTTGTGCTACAGTTTATTAATTTCATGGCCCGTCTCTAGTTATGTTATAGTCTGTTATAGTTATGTTAGTGTCATAGTCACCACATTTGTTCGCATTAAAGACAAAAATGAATTGAAAAAAGAGGATATGCTCGTATTTTGTAATGGACTTACTGATAGAAATGTATTTTAGTAGCGTGTAGAAATGAAAATAAGAGCTGTTCATCAGAAATGTTACTTTTTTGAACGCATTTAAGGAAATTTTACTTCCAGAGTAAATTGCTACAAGTAACCTGGTAGTCAAAAGAATTGACAAATAAATTGTTTATCATATTCCTCTAGCATTGTTCGTTCGATTGTACAATTCAGAAAATCCTCGAGAAATCCCTGGAAAATATACTACTCGTTTTTAAATCCATATCTAATTTGCACGTTAATTCTTCGAGATAAGTTTCAAAATTTTGTGCTCAAAAATAAAATTACCTTAAACAATGAAATAGTAAATTATGACTAACAAGGTACGGAACTGTTCACACGCGGTTTAGTTGACTTGCTACTTGCCGTCTTAAGTCTTAGAAAATTTAAAGCAGCCATTCTTAATTATATCGTTCTACAGAAAATCGTACCTACGAAAAATAGGTAATTAAATTTTTCAGTATATCTGTGTTAATGAACTCATAAACACTTCAAATTCATTGAAATATTTCGATTAATGCGCAATTCTCGTAATATTTATCGTATTGTATGACGCATTGCACAAGGAAAATAGATTTTAATGTGGTTCTACTAGAAGCGGGTCAAATCGCTGAGATATAAAGAACTTAGATTAAATTAGGATTCCATAACAATTTCAAGCAAAAAAATGTTTAATTTAATAAATTATTGGAATTAATTTATATTTCTTTTAATTAATGAATTCTTGGAACCAAGTTCCTTATCGCGGCTTGCGGGAGGTGTGAGTTGGTAGATATCGTCATGTAACGAAAAAGCGTTATACCCCCTCCATTTGACTCTCAGCGACTCTCTCTGTCACTCCCTAACACACACTAGTTAATTGAGCAACGTGGGTCGTGACCAGCGCGCCGCGGCTCTAGGTTCGTTAGCTCTATACTCAGAACAGAAAAAACCACTAAAAAGCCCAAGTGGGCGTGTCCCGCGTGTCACTAGTAAGCCCTGTAATGCGCACTTCAGTCTCCGTTTACTTCAGTTAAACGCGCATTTTAGTACGCACTACATCACAAAGACAGCAAATTGAAACTGTCTTTATTTAGTTAGACGTAAGGTCTACTTTCAAGCGAACTAATTAAGTAGTTCTGGAAGTTTCCGACCATAGACAACGCAGTTTGCACGAAGTTTGCACAGACGCTCAATTAGTGATGAATCACAGTGACATAAACTGGGTAATAGTATCGAAAAATAGTTGTAGATCCGTCATAAAATATGTTAAGTACTATGATACACAAAAAATGTATATAGGTATATCATTTCCAATAATAAATTATATTATTTCAAATATAATAATTGTTGATAATTATTATAATATATTTAGTTATCAAAAATGATTACAACTATTATAGTTTATTATAATCTTTATTTATACATGAATATTATTTTATTTTATTACATTTTTATGAAATCTCCGCATGAGAAAGAAAAGTGGAAGCAACAGGGAGGCAAAAACCTAGAATACGACACCTGCATCGATTTATCCAAAAAAGTAAAATCACATCTTGGATTTGAAAATGAACGTTATTTTCGTAATCAGCACCCCGAGAAACCTAGAATATGACACCCATATCGATTTATTCAGAAAAGTAGTACTCGCCATCTTGAACTTAAAAATGAACGTAATTTTGCGATTAGCACCGAGAAACCTTGAATGTGACGATAGCGATTTTATAAAAAAAGTAATATTCGCCGATTTGGATTTGAAAATGACGTGAAACGTTACGCTTCACTTTTTGTTAACGCTTGATTTTACTCTTCATAAAATGTCCGCACTACGGTCTACATAATAAAAATCGATTCTTTAGAAGTAAAATTCAAAAATCGATCAAACTTCCAACGATATTTTTTATAAAATGGTGAAGACTTTTACATTTTTCCTTTAAATGTCAGGTAGGGCTTCACATTTCCCAAAATTTTTAAAATTCTCTATTTAGTACTTCCGGAGATGGGGAAGAGGGAAGCGGAGAATAATCTAGTCCAATCCAAATACCGAATCGAATCCGAAGCATTAATAATCTTACTGAAATTATGTTTTTTATTAAGGCATATTACCATAAAGAGCAAAAAAAACGTAGTGACGTATGGAGAACCTCCTTTTGGAAGTCGGTTAATAACAGTACTAATTGTTGGTGCTTAAAGCATAAGCGTAACTAATTCAAACATTTGATATTTTTTATTGTTTCGATAAAATCGCTTTTGTCGATATACGAGAACTTCTGTAGTCGATTCCATAATGTGATACCAGTCAAAACTAGATTCGACAAAATTGTGCAATATTTAAATGCAGTAATTTCTTAACTAAGACAATAGTAATTACTTTGAACAGATTAATGCTTTTAAAAGAAAAGATACACATTAATATTGATAATGTACAATACATTATCAATATCAATGTGTGTGTTATGAATGCTTATATTCAACGTTAACGTTATAGATTTTGCACAATATTTATGAAAATTCTTTATTCAGGCAACTTTAATGTAATGTCAACACTTCAATAACTGTCAAATTTCATTATATGGGTATTTGTATCGTATTTATAAAGTTATTTTTGTACTTAAGTTTTGATTAGTAAAGAATAGTTATTTCATACGTTTCGGTGTTCTTTTTTGAAGTCGGCTTAATTTTTTTATAAAAAAAATTTATTTTGCCCTTTTGAGTGACCTTGGCCTAAATAAATATTAGGGCAAGTCTACAATTAGTTTATTTTCTATTTCTGGAGCGCAATGTATTAGCTTCCATTCTATTGAAGAGCATAAACCGTGGGCTTTCAAAATAAAAAGATGCGAACAGATCGAACATGGGATATTATTGCCCATTATGGCCATTATGAATATCATCAATATCGTATCATATCAATATCAATCAGTTATAAAAGAACAGAGTAAAGGTTTCATCATAATTATACCTTAGCAGTATTTTTACAAACCGAAGACGACAGCCACCAGCCACATTCTCTGTCCGCATCAAGACTGACTCTACTGACTGAATTTATTATATCACAGGCAATTTATATCTTCTCCCTACTACCATTATACCACGTGGGGACAACGATAGTTAACAAATGACATATAAGAGAATCATCAATATAAATGAATAAAGGTTATAACCAGGTCGCGTTATTTGGTGTATCTTCAAAACCAGAGCATCAAAATCAATGAAATTTAAATGAGACCAATCTGGAAGTGTATCCTTTCAAACAAAAAAAGATTTTTCAAATTGGTTCATAAATGACGAGATATGAGGTAACAAACATAAAAAAAAAACATACAACCGAATTGAGAACCTCCTTTTTTGGAAGTCGGTTGAAAATACTGTAAAGTGAGATAAAGTTGATATACCTACTTGTACAATGTGTATAACATAACTACCAGCTTCTTCTCTTTACATGTCCCGTAACTAATCATACTTAATCACAAGAGTAAGACGTGATTTCAAAATTAAGGTTTTTTGTATGAGTGAGAAATATTACTGAGAGTGCAATTATTATATTATTTATCTATATGTATTTGTGTGTGAGTTGATGTCCTTTTTAGTGAGTACGAAGGTGCGGTACTTACTAAAAAGCGAGATAAATGCGATGTCACCCTCGCCAAGATAAGAAATTAAGAGATACGCAATATGACAAAATTGAACGACAGTGTTATTGTAAACTTGAAGAAAGGTATGCTTAAATGGTTCGGACACATAGAAAGAATAAGTGAAAGACTGACAAAGAAAATTATACAGAACGAAAGTAAGTGGTCCCAGAAGCCAAGGAAGACCAAGGCTGATTTATAAACATCAAATAGCCTGAGCGTTAGTTCAATGAAATGTCGAAAGCAATCGTGTACCGAGGTGAAAGCGTGTAATAGAATGACGAAAGAAGTAAGGATCGCGATGCTTGGCGCTCCATTATTTCTGACTACCACATGAGGGATACAGCATGAAAATACATTTATATGTATGTGTATACGAAAGTGCGTATGTATGTGGGGAAGTGAACTTCTATTTCATTTCTAATGCAATGGAAATTGCGTAATTAGCCCGTTGATTCATTGTTATTGTCGTTCTCGCCTACTGTAATTTTACTTCAAAGGGCTATTGTTGGAAATATTCATGAAAGATTACTGTTGCGTGTCGAGATTAATACATGACAATTAAAAATTACAGTCGTATTAACTGGTATTTATTGAAATAAATAAATAGTCAAACGAAAGTTTAATTTGTTTAATTAGGATATTTGTAAAATGTTCAATTAGAAAACGGTAATTATTTATCGGAGATTTGTAAGGGCTACAAATTCTAGACTTTAGTTATATTTTTATCCAAAACTAAAAGTACGGCTTCATACGCTCAAATAGCGTTCAAATAATTTCAAAATAACACGTCAAAAATCTTTAAATTTTATTACATCCAAATACCTAACTCAAGGTATCCTTAACTATCGAGATCCAGGTCACCAAACATACCAGCTTATACCGACTATAAAACTATAAGCAAAATATAAGCACGCCCAAAGCCGATACGAAACTTCTCGTAGCAATTGGACCATACCTTTTATTAACCGCAATATGCGATGAAAACTGAACCTTTATTATTTTATTATATTCATAACGAAATTGTAATCAGTCTGTAATTATTTCGTCTAAATAATGAATCATATAACAATATCCCATTTGGCGAAATACTATGTAACCTACTATCGTCAGTTTGACGGCAGTCTTCCCCGTTCCCAGACCACAAAAACATTTTCTTTTGACAAGTACATGGCAAATGAATGTCGTATAACAAAGTTTGCTTCCCGCGTTCTGTGTGATTTAATATAGGGAAATCTGTGTATGGAGAATTCGATCGACCTCAGAACTGTAGGAAATAAGTAAAATAAAAAATAAACAAGATTTACCAAGCCGAATACTAGTCTTAATAAAAATGCGATATTATTTTTTTTATAGGAAATTAGTTGTACTTGGCCAAGTGTTACTAGTAGCTGTTTAGGCATATTAGGCATATTAGTTAAGGTATATAAAACACGAAAGTTGCAGCTTTCAAACAAAAAAAAACCGCATGTAAATCGTTTCTGCCATTCAAGTATCGTTACCACAAACAGAAAGACATCACACGGTATTAAACTTATAACATCCTTCTTTTCTGCTTTGAGTTAAAGTACATTATTATATTTCTATTTACGCTTTCTCGCTTTTTATAAGGACCGCTAAAGTCTATGTTCCCAAGGAAATGGCCTGGCCCTATAATGTGTTTTAAATTCCGGTGCCTTAAGAATTTCATCCTTCCACTAAGCCAGGATTTAAGTCTCGTCTTGTAGAAGCATCTGGTCTGACCATTAATAATTTAGCGCAAGAGACAGGGCTAATTAAATTCCTAGATTACACTGCAGACGCCTTGAGATTGCAGTTCCTAATTTACGCTCGACATGTACTTATATTAATATACGGCACCGCATTAGTAATTAGCATACACTGTCGAATTTAATTACATAGGTTTCCTACAGATATTTGTATCGTATTTGTGAAGTTATTTTTGTACTTAAGATTGGATTAGTGAAGAATAATTATTTTGTGCTTTATGTAGGTATTTTATTTCGAAGTTGGTTTGAACTAATTCTTAAAAAGTTATTTATTCATCCGTTATGATCGTTCTTGTCTACACATCTACATATATAACTAAAATTGAAGTGTCTCCCTGTTATTTCGAAATAAAGGCTTTCTCTGAAGCTTATATGATTTCCTGCACGTAACCAAGGCCCAAATAAGCGTTTTTAAAATTTTTGTCTGTCGGTCTGTCTGTCTGTTTGTTTGACCGAGCTAGTCTTCGAAACGGCTGAACCGATTTCAGCGAGATTTTCATTGGCATATAGAGGATTTTCCGAAGAAGAATTTAGACTACTATTTATAAAGCAAATTTTCGTCCTTGCGTAAAAGAAAAAATTTTGTAACTCAGAGGTAAATCTGTAAATATACGTACAAAAATCTATAAGTATTCAAAATAGTTTTCACGGTTGAGGCCTTTCAAGTCAGCCTTCCACATTAAAGTACGTTCTATCGTGATCCACCGTCTAGAAGCTAATAGCTAAAACGAGCTCCCTTTAGCTGAGCGGCGCCTGTAAAGTGGATTTAACTTATAGTGGTTTAGCCGTTATAACAGAATCCGTATTTAACAGAAACAGACATAACAGAAACAGACAGCAGAGACATCTATCCATAACAATTTAAAACAGTAACGAAATTTTATCTGTACATTGGAGATATTTTTGAAAAAGTGATTGAATTAGGTATTTTAGGTAGAATCCCAAATAAATATGTAGAAATTGTCTGTGCGTACGAATCTTTATTTTTTGGAAATCTATACGTCTTCTATACATGTACGTTACATATTTATACATGTAAATAAAATTGAAGTGTCTGTCTGTGATTTCGGGAACAAGGGTTCTTCTAAAACTTATATGATTTTTGGCACGTAACCGAGACCCAAACACGCATTTAAAAAAATGTTGTCTGTCTGTTTGTCCGGATCTTCTGTTTTTTTAACATACATGCTCGATGATGACTGGTCGCTCTCAACTCTACATCTGCGTCCTAGACAACAATGTGACTATGCAATATAGTGTATATAATCCCTACGCTAAAATAACATTATAGTATAGCGATACTTTCATCGGAAATTCACGAAGTCGTGAGCTTAGCTAGTTCTAAATACGAGTACGAAAATTGGTTCCAACGCATGCAAAAGTGCATCAATCATCATGGTGAATATTTTGAAAAGCAATAAAACTATAATAAATGCTATATGTTTGTTTCACTTTGTTATTCCGGATACATAAATAGCAGCCCTCGTACATAATTTATTTTATATTTCGTTCACAAATGGTGATCACTTATTCAAAACTACTAGCGTATTTAACATATTTATTTACCACTACGAAATGGTCTTTTAAATTGAATGTAGTTCGTTATTCAGCACGCTAATAAAATACATACATGAAGAAAAATTTTGCAGAATAAAAAACATAGTTTCAAAATGAAATAAATAAATTGGTTCAGAATATAAACTAATATAAACTCAATTATATGGGTCGCATGACATTAATATAGGACTGTCTTTATATGTGACCTTTTGTAGCGCGCATTAATAAGTTGATTACATACCTAGTTGGGAGAGTACTTTTATCACTCAATCAATTATTTTGTATGTATTATATAGATGTGTCTTATAGCTGAAAAAAACGTGATTATTTTAGAATAACTTTCGATGTCTTGTCTTTAGTCAAATACAATTTAGACTTTAATACTTGTGATTTTGTTTGAAAAAAGGACTGCAACAATGGCGTTTAGCCTAAGTCTCCTCTCTGCATAACTCGTTAGAGTTACAGCCAGAAATATATACGTCAATATGTCATACTTTCTCTCCCAAACCAGGGAAGGGTGATCGGGTCTGGGAGAGAAAAATGTAAAAAGTGCAAGATGATTTTTTTTTGGAAAATTTGGCCAAGAGTTAGAGCTTATCATGATAACATTCCAACGTTACATTGTATAGCTTCGTTTTTCACCTGATAGCCCAAATACTTATTGTTAGAAAAGAGACAAATAAAACTAATCTAAAGAGATAAGATTGTGCCGAACACGTTCTTAACCGGTTTTTACTTAGTAGTAACATTCTGTAGTAGTTTGAACAAAGTGAAGCTAATTGAAAAAAAATTAAAAAGGGTTTCGAAATTTCTTCATTTTCTTCATTTCACAACTCTGGTTTTAGGTTACCAATCCAATACCAAAGGTCTTTGTCAGATTTATACAATAAACGGGAAACGCATCACTGAAATGAGATACTCAACTTTGCAAATAGTGCTCTATTGTATATATTTAACGTTACCATACGTCCCGGAGATGTCTTGGATTGAGAAAGCCGAAAGGTGTCCCTGTCAGAGAACTTGAAAATCTCCCGGATTGGGAAAAATGTCTAGAATTATAAAAATGAAGATAAAATGGGGTTCAATTCTTTTTTATCACTTGTATGCTGCTTATTCCAAATACTAACTATGATATCTTAACAACAGGCCCGACATTTCATGAAAAATTTGCTCTTCTGACAAATGCACGAAACCAGCCGAAAATATTTAAGTTTTCTTGAAATATTTTCTATTGCTTAATAAGAATACCTACTGTAACTAATGTACCCATTTATGTACGTAACACACGATATCATCATCGCCCATACATAGAGGGCGGTACGACCTGATTGAGGAAAAAAATGGTCACTTTATATATCACATAATCTAACTCTGCTTGTCTGTTATTTGTATGTGAGACGCGTAAGCGACACCGGCCCAATAAAGCAATTGCGGCTAACCATTCGTTACGCAATCCCACAATCCTAATAGCGAAAGTGGGTATGTAGTGGCCGATAAGTCGGCTTTGTTAGTACTTACTAAGGAGACGTAAGTGATAACGACTCAATTCAGACACGTTTTGCTTTTGAGGAAAATACTTAGTTGTATTATCCCTGGTCTACGCTTACTTACTAAGTAATGCATAAGGCAAATTAATAAAGTTACTACTTAGAAGATTTACTTATATTTTACATACAATCTAATTAATAACTAAATTGATCAATACATGAAAACCAAGGTCCATAGAATGTATCGCGTTTTGATATTTTTCCCTAAGTTAATGGTTGTCCATGAGACAAAGCACTTTCAATTATTGAACTGAACAAAATTGTCTATGGGGTTTCTTACATACATATATTCACGCTGTACCCCTAACGGGGTAGTCAGAGAAGACGGAGCGCCAAGCTTCACAGTTCTTACATACTTATTTCACCTCTTCGAATCTCATCATTCTCCTCAATCATTTTCGCTTAGATATGCGAGTGCTTTTGACATTTCCGTCAGCTAACAGTCTGGCTATTTGATCTTCGTAAGTCAGGCTTGGTCTTCCTCGGCTTCCGCTACCACTCATTTTCGCTCTGTAGATTTACTTTGTCAGCCTTTGATCACTCATTATTTCCATGAGCCCGAACCGTCTAAGCATTCCTTCTTCATTTTTACAATAACACTGTAGCAATCTTGTCATATTGCGTATCTCTTCATTGCTTATTTTGTCCACAAGGGTAACACCACACATATTTCTAAGATATCGGATTTCTACTGCATTTAACTTACTTTTACTTGATTTCGGACATATTCAGGCCCACTACCATACAATAAAGTTGGCACCAACACCGCATCGTGAATAGCCATTTTGACCGAGTTAGATATATTCACAATGGCCACTAATGCGGACAGAGCACCGTTCGCTTTATTGTTTTGATTTTATAATAATTTCTTCTCATAAAAATACGTTAGAAATGTACTATCTATCCTATTCATTTACAATTACAAAAAATAAATAAATCAAAACAAACATTTTACAAAATTAAGCGAATTTATGAAATAAATAGTTGATCAACTCATGTAGTAACATTCTCTAAGATGGAATCCTTAGAAAACGTCAATGAATTTAAATAAAAGTTAATAACGTTAATTAAAATGTACAGAGCTGACGTAATTTGTAGACAAGTCACG
The DNA here is from genome assembly GCA_907165235.1 of Zeuzera pyrina. Classification (NCBI taxonomy): domain Eukaryota; kingdom Metazoa; phylum Arthropoda; class Insecta; order Lepidoptera; family Cossidae; genus Zeuzera; species Zeuzera pyrina. The sequence continues at coordinate 10,818,579 of OU015639.1, read as the reverse complement.
TAATAACACGTAATACGTTTTAGAAAGCTAATGTCCAATTTTATAACCTATATAATATACATCTGTACAGTGTAATTATATGTATAGTAATGTACAGTATATTCAGTCTGTAAGGAGAATGATAAGATTTGAGATAGCGACAGAAGTATGGATCGCGATACTTGGCGCTCCGTCCTCTTTGGCTAACCCGTTTGGGATATAAGGATATATTAGGGATATGTATGTACAATATATGTACATGTATTTTTGCTTTTTCTACTAAAGAAAGCTGTCGCTTTCGTTCTTTCTCAATACAATACTTCCTCTCCAAAAACGTGACTATCTTTGGCTATAAATAATACGACAGTAGACAGCAGAGTAACTATGTACTGACGTAGATAGCCACTTTTTTGTAAGGAAAGGGGTCTTTAGCGAAATTCTAAAATTAAATTCTACACGGAACAAGTAACGGGTAAAGGTTTCGATTTGATATCTTGGTCCTTCAACAAAGTTTTATACTACTTATGTATCTTAACTGCCTTTGCCAATAGTGAATAGTACCTATACATAATTTTTTATTTTTAATAACAGAAAGCAGAAATTACTTATGCAGAATTATAAACTGAATCCATTTCAACTATTTTGAATATACGTTATATTTTTTAATTATACATTTCATTAAAATCAACCGTGGTCACACAACTTAGTGCAAATAAACATAAACCTTACGCAGTGCGTGACACAGTGCATTTTAGTCTGTGCAATAGCTTACTACACAAACGTACATAACATAATAAAATTACGTACCATATCATGTGTGTTATATCCGGGTGTCCACAAACGTCTTCTGTAAAAGAGTAGGAGGAATGTATAATAATGAATGAGTTTATAAAATGGTATATCTATATATATAAAAGGCGATGTACGTATATATGTATGTTCTTTATGGACTCCGAAACGGCTGGACCGATTTCGATTAAATTTTCAGGGAATCTTCAGATTGGCCTAGCGGGTGATCTTGTAAAGTTTGGTAGCGATCGGATCAGTAGATTTTTTTTTTGTTTTTTACGCCCAGTGAAACTAACGCCCAATGAAACGGGCCGGGTTTACTAGTATATAATAAAGCTATAGAATTAGTAATTTTATCTACAAATCTCATTTAAAATTTGAGTCTTTCTCTATAAATTTACTATTTTTGATATAAATCACATCTTTAAAATTAATGGTCTTTGCTATAAAAAAAATTGTAAACTTCGAAATTAACAGTTTTCACAATAAAATTTTGGTTCACAACTTCAATCACTGAAACTTTAATGTAGTGTAATTGGTGATAATAAATGCTTGGGAGGAAATCGTGAGGACAAATGCAGGTTAAGGTCTAGATGGTTTCACATTGGGTTAAATTTTGCAAATTTTTTTATAACTTTATACAGACACGACGATATATTTGTAACACTTTTTCGGGTTAGATTAGCTCTTTTTACCACAACGCGCGAGCTGAGCGAGCGAAGCAAGCGTGCCGCGCCAGCGGCCGGCGAAGACCCAGATCAGAATCCGCTTTATACATGGAGCAGTATTGAAACAGGCACTCTAAACAGATAGTTGAAGTCGAGAAATTTTATCTCGAAACATCTCTATAATCCTCCACCTCTTTTTGTCTTTCGCTGTTGATATATATAATAGCAATGTTATATATACTAGCAGGTGTATTTCTGAGCTACTTCCAAAAGCAATATTGAAACAGGAGTCCGCATTCTAAGGAGATAGTTGAAATCGAGAAATTTAATCTTGAAACATCTCTATATCCTTCCATCTCTTTTCATCTTTTACCGTTGGTATAATGTATATAGCAATCTTTATATACTAGTAGGTGTATTTCCGAGTTATTTCCAGAAGTTAGGAAGAGACATCGCGCAATTGCATCTACTCCATTCAATGCGCCGGATGTGTCAAGGATGACAGCTGGTCAAATTTATTTACTTACTTTATAGAAAATGTTATTTGTCATAGCACAATCTATTGTTTTAAATGATTGCTCATTTTTTTTATTGGCTATAATTATTTTATAGTGTCTTAAAATTTTTTAAGGCTAATATTTTTTTAATGAAGGAGTAACATTTTATTGTATAGCTTTATATTTTTTATTAGCAATTCATAGCAATTTTGTCTATATTTTCACATATTTTGAAGTGCCATTAAATGCATCCCTATGTAATACCTGCATGCATGAAAATTACCTTTTTTGGGGAATTTACGCCATTATATATCAAATGATATTACGAATTTTAGTTACGTTAACACTTCCAAATTGGCTTTGTTCCCAGTTTATATTGCTAAATGAACAGACCAGCCTTTAAACAGAGGTGTCAAAGTTAAACATTACGTCAAAGCCCAACCCTTGGTCATTTCCACTTCGACACTAGGGTGGGGAAACACAGGGCCGCATTATACAGCGGCAATTAATATATTATCTCTTTGAAGATTTTCCTGAAATTAAAACTCCACGTTTAAATCTTAATCTCATCTTAATGTTCATTTAATTTACCAGATGAAATTGAAAAACTTCAGGAGACTAAATAATATATTTGAAATGTTTTACTTAAGTAATGAATAATTTTTTGTGAAGTTGTAACGTGTTTTATGTATTGACTTGTCTTATATTAAAAAAGGTTGCTACGGCCCGTTTCTTGATTCTTACTGAAGCAGAAGCATAAAGATATGAAATATTTATTTAGATACTTGGAATAGGAAAAATATACAAAATTTATTTGAAAAATTCATGTAATAATCATGGCGGTGTCACGAATCTGTGTTGAATAAAAATTTTTAAGAACACATTTAAAATATTTTGTACAAAGACACTGAAATTCTTGAAAAGAATAATCCGTACATCCATACTGCTATAAATATTACTTTTGTAATATTTTGAAATAATGACGTCAAAATGTTCACATTGTATTCCATATCTTAATTTCTTATTTGTTTATTGTATATATATTAGATAAATACACAAATATTATTTCAAGAAAGTGCACCGATTGTTTCCCCAATTTGAACACTAGGCTTGTACCTTGGGACCTGGTACATAAAATGATAATAAATGATACCATAAAAGTTTTGCGTAGGTACCGCGAGGTGCGGATTCAACAAATATTGGGTCCTTACATATGAAATAAGCGTTTTGTCGTACTGACCACTTTGATCTAAAATATCTCCTCTTTGGTTAAGAGTTCCAAATTCAAATTTATAAATTCATTTAGCTGGTACATTTGAGTTTGAAAACAGTCAGTTTTTTTCCTCATTATTTTTTTCTTTGGTGTTGCTTATTACCGTACAATGGAAAACATGAAATATCGGTATATTTACGAGTACGAGATCTACCGTGGCACCAGTGCTGCAGAAACAGCTCGAAGAATTAATGATGTGTACGGCGCTGGTGTCGCAAAAGAAAGCACGGTACGTTTTTGGTTTCAACGTATTCGTTCTGGAAATTTCGACCTTCAGAAACAACCCCGTGGACGGCCGGAGACCAAAGTGGAAAATGAAGAATTAAAGACTATTGTGGAAGCGGATCCATCACAAAGCACTTCAGAGATAGCTGCAGGCTTCGGGGTAAGTGACAAAACTGTATTAATCCACTTGAAGCAAATCGGGAAAGTAAAAAAACTTGAACGATGGGTACCTCATGAATTGAGTGAATCGAACTTGCAAACACACGTCGACTGCTGTGTTACTTTGCTCAACCGACACAATAATGAAGGGATTTTAAATCGAATCAGAAAAAGTGACTTGTGAGTGTTTGGTGGACTAGCGCCGGTGTCGTTCACTACAGCTTTCTAAAATCTGGCCAAACGATTACGGCAGATATCTATTGTCAGCAACTGCAAACCATGAAGGAAGAACTAGCTGCTAAACAACCGAGATTGGTCAATCGCTCTAGGCCACTGCTGCTTCACGACAACGCAAGAGCACACACTACACAACAAACAACCACCAAGTTAGATGGGCTACAATTGGAATGTCTGCGACATCCACCGTACTCCCCGGTCCTTGCTCCAACAGATTACCATTTTTTCCGGAATTTGGACAACTTCTTACAAGGAAAAAAATTCAACTCCGATGCGGCAGTCCAAACCGCCTTCGAAGGAGTTTGATTCTCGCCCCTATGTTTTTTTTACTAAAGGGATCAATAAACTACCTATGAGATGGCAAAAGTGCATAGATAACAAGGGTGCATACTTTGATTAATTAAATATATTTTACAAAAAAAAATTGACTTTATATTCCTCCCGTACAAAACGCCAATTTCATATGTAAGGACCCAATATTTTACAAACAAAAAATTACGTTTGATCGACACACACTGTGAGAAAATAATAATTGGAATGGACCTTATGAGTGCACCGCTGTGGTCCGGAAACTTCCTTGGTGATTTCCAATGATGATTCGGCTGCCCATTACAGAAGTACTATTTAAAATTTCAGGCCCCTGGAAATGTTCTTGAAAATGTTATACGCTGACGATGTGCTTATAGCACCATCAGAAGCAGAGTTGTGGACACTAATAGTAGTGTCTGAAAGAAGAATGTGAAGTGAAAAGGTTGAATATGAATGTTAACAAAACTAAGACTGGTGTTTAAAAGAGAAGATGTACAGACGAAGAGTGAAATATGGGTAAATGGAAAATGTCTAGAAAAAATGAATGAAATTGGTATATCTGGCAGAGGACCGTATGAGTGCACTGCTGTGGCCCGGAAGCTTCCTGGGTGATTTCTAATGATGGTTTGGTCATTAGAGAAGTACTTTTTAGGGTTCCAGGGCTTTGGAAATGTTCTTGAAAATATGTCCAGTGCGGGCGACTGGAACACTTAAATTAGAACAATTTAGAAAATTTCGTTTGAAGAATTGATCAAATCGAGAATCGAACTCGGGACTTCGGCTTAGAAGATGCACTACCACTAAATACATCTCTGTTTTTCCCAACGTACGTGTTTATACCCAGTAAACACTAATACGCGAACATAAACTGAATGAAATAGTCTAGACACTTGTATAATTGCAGGTATTGTGATATTTAGTGGACGCATATGCGGATTCTATTAGATTCTGCATTTTAGTAAATGTTCTCTTTGGAGCACTAAAATGGAAATTCGCTTTTTAGTTACTATTCTTAGGCCCTAGTAACTAATTAATTAGTGCTATAGTGAAGCAAATTAGAGGGTAATATTTTAGCAACGTATGTTTATTATTTCACAGCACCGAAACCTTTTAATCGATTTCAAAGTATAAAATATCATTGGGTTTGTTTCAATGACGCTCGTATTTAATGTACTTTGAAATATTAAATATACGACATAATATATTCAAGTAATGATAAAAACATCGTCGGAATCTATCATAATAGGTAACAAATTCAAGAGCTTATATGAGGACATGTCGAAAATATTATGTAATAATAGCTATACCTGCGACTTCGTCTGCGCAGAAAATTTTTTCATGACTGACCCGATTACATGTACATGTATATATGCACATAAGTACAAATACTGTTTTTGAAAAAAAAAACCTACGTCTGCGTTCTCTGATGTCAAACCATCTCCATGCCAAATTTCATCATAATCGGTTCAGCGGTTTAGCATTTTCCATACAAAATTTCGATCATCTTTTCACCCTCTTAAGTGTAGAATATCGATAAAAAAGTAGGCTAAAAGTGGTGTTTTTCTGTATTTCAATGCTGCTTTCGCTGGCTCATCCACCCATTCATTACCTCTCAATCCCGCATGTGCCCTGATCCAGTACCAAATGATTTCGCCTCCCCGTTGTTCCAGTAGTTGAATGTTTTGTTTTATTTCTACCACAAGTGGATTCACCGAGGACCAATCACTAATACTCTCCAGAGCAGATCGAGAATTGGTGAATAGGCAAACTCTTTTAAAATTGTGGGTATTGATCATAGATAAAATCGTACCGGTTTATTTCAATTACAACAAAAATGAAATTCTAAATCCGATTATGGATTTAAGAAAAAGTCGGAGGCAATAAGCGAGAGAAATCAGTCGGTCTATTTTGTAAGCCGTGCAGTATTTAGAATATACCTGCCCTTGAGAAAGTAACGCAGATAATTATATTTGCAATTATGTAGGAAAATACCTCTCTCTTTTCTTTTCTGGATTATTGTCCCATAAAGTTAAGCAATATCGTGTATGGTTACGCAATTTCTAATCTATTTTAAGATTATAATCAGTAACTGAAAACCCCATATTGGAGCTCAATTATTATTTGTAGATAAATAGATATCAAATTGTCATATTCGCGTATAAATTTGAACATATATTTTACAAGTAAGCTATTTTTAGTTTATTAGCTATTAACATACATAAGTATCTAAGATATCAAGGAAATTTTTACTTAAATAATTCGAAAAGCATTTACTTTTAATTAAATGTTTTCGTGAAAGATAAAGTAATAAATATTGCTGTTATTTCCAAAATAATGTCTTTGAAGAAAGTAATTATAAATGAACACTGTATTTCGTTCATTACAAGACACACTCGTCGCTTATTTTGGACCTGTTGTTATTGTATCTAATAATCCTGTCTCGTGAACCTTTTGCTAAGTATCTCATTATTTTCAGACGTAGGCCTCTTATCTGCTATCTACATAAGTTTTGGACTTGAAATATTTACTAGTTTCTAGGTAATTTACCAAAGTCCTTTTCCACCTTATCAACAGGATCTTAATGTGACCAAAAACATTTGAACACAGTACTCATTACATGGTATTTTATGAGGTAAAACCAATGTAACTGTTGTCTTCAATTCTAACGTACATTATGATAGTGCAATAAGGACCCCTTATTCTTACGAAGTAATGAGGATGCAAGAAGCACTGTCCCCTACTAAAAGTGTTTCTCATAAACAGTCCAGTAATAAATACATCAGGCTATGCAGTATTCAGAACATATACATCTATGAAGAATAGCAATTTTCCGTGAAATGAATAATGAATTTGTTGAATTGTTTTCGAAGATTCAGTGCAAAGTAAGGCGAGACAGATGTGACCTAATTCTAAACATTCGTTGCGTTGGAAACAAACTTAGTTTGATATTTTATGCTCATTATTGAATGTATTGCTTTTGATCCACGACCATTAAATTGAAGATCCATTGCTTCGAAGAAATGAATGAACGAATTTCATGTTTGTTACCTGCTTTCAAAGCAATATAATTAGTGAACATTGTTTATTTTTCCAGGGACAAGAAAAGAATATAAAGTACATTATTTTGGGTATTTATTATTATATTTTTTGAAGATATGTGTGTATTATTTTGGGCTCCCATTGAATAATAAGAAGAATATATTGACGTTCATCACTGTGAAAGCAAAGTGATGTCACGTATAATTTTAACTATCAATGCAAGTTACGCGAGTGGGCTAACTAAAATTTTTTCTCACCGATGAATTAACTTCTAATAACATAACATAACATAACTTCACGCTGTATCCCCAACGGGGTAGTCAGAGAGGACGGAGCGCCAGGAGTCGCGGTCCTTATACACCTCTTTCGCTTCCTCAAATCTCATCATTCTCCTCACACATTTTCGCCTAGGTATGCGAGTGCTTTTGACATTTCCGTCTGCTAACACTCTGGCTATTTGATCTTCATAAGTCAGCCTTGGTCTTCTAATAACTTCTTTCAAATACAATCCTATGCTCTGAATAGGAGACTGAATAGAAAGAAAATAAATGTATATTAAAGCAATAAGAAGTAGATGAATAAAAAAGTCCTTGAAACATATGGAAACAGGGGAAGCAAAATAAATTTATAAAAACAAAACCTGTGCTCAGTAGGAGCAACATCAAAAGAATAAGTACCTACTTAATATTATATGTAATATTTATATATATCCTCACGCTGTATCCCTAACGGGGTAGTGAGTATAGCGGTCCTTACCGCTTTCGCCTCCTCAAATATCATCATTCTCTGTCCATACTTTCGCCTAGGTATGAGAGTGCTTTGTAGATACTTAACAATAAACTAAAAATGTGAATGATCCTAAGAAGGAAGCATAAATGTCTTATCTACACTAATAGCTAACATTTTGTATCTCATTAGTTTTTGTCAAAGTATGCAATCAAGAAAAAGACATGGTTGTCAAAGTATACTGCTCCCCGACATTAAGTACATCAAATATCATTCTCTCGTAATGACAGTCATTTGATACTGAAGTGTTACATCCCCTCTCATTTGATATTCATTAACAAGTAAAAATGCTTCTCATTTTTGCGAGCCAATGGGGATTTTTTCTGTATTTTAAGTCGATGACGTTATGATTGCTTTTTGTTTACAATCTTCAAGAATTATTACGCAAATCAGTTACAAACAAATGTTCACAGTCTAATGACGTTTAAAGTTTATAATAAAAAAACTAAGTATTTCTTTCTTCATGTATTTTTTTAGTTAGTAAAACATTTTTCTTAATTCTTCCTTCAATTTTTGTCTACAACGAATTCTATTTTGGGCGAGGTTCCAAGTTTATAACATAAAAGGTAGAAATTTTTCTAGCGATTTGTACTTTCGCAGTACGCACCTGAAAGGATAAAAACTCCAAATTAGTTTCTCTATAGGGTTGACCATTTCGAGAATTGAACGTATTTTATTGTGATTCAACCAAAACTTTTTGAGTATGAAAGCAACTGAGTATAAAAAGTGATTGCTGGCTAACAATTGTAAGAAAATTAAACAAACACAAAATTTTTGCTGTTGTTAGTGATCTTCGAAGTGTTTGTGAACACTGCTGACTTCTGAAAATAGCAATACATCGATATCCGTGATTTTTTAAAAGATAGAAATAACTATAACTATTATGTAAAAATTATCCTTTTTGTATTTGACTTTTCAAAATGATCGCGATAAAAAATATTGAACTAAGAAATATTATAATTCCATTCTATTGTAGGATGACATTGATAAGATAACACCTCGACTTTCTTTCTTTCTTCTTTTTGCTACATATTTTTTCCAACATTTCTTCCGAATCGATTTGACCTTTGAAAGTGCCTTGTTAACTTGATGTCGAATCATTATAACTGTACCATCATTATAACTGACAACGTGTTTTATAATAAAAACAGTCCATATTTTTTTTTAGACATCGTGTACGACTAATTATGAACTTGTTTTCATGTGAGCTGCTATATTCTTTTCTGACAATGCACTAATAAATAATTTGCGGTAACATTATGCTTACATACAACATATTATTAAACTGTTTTATTTATAAACAAATTTCATATTTTATTTATCAAATGAGATGTATTTATTCAATTATTTTTTTCTCGATCTAGAGTATCTAGAGTAGCCTGTGATTATGTTTTTTCAATTAGCGATCTATTTACAATCAATCACGAAAAAACTTCACTCCATATAGTCTTAAAAACAAAATAATTGCAGAGTCAGCAGTCAGCATATGATAGCCAAATATCGCGCGATATCTGCTGTCAAAACGAGAATTTGTATAATGTAATTTGTATAGTGGCGCTAAATCTACCGCAAAAAGTACATTTTACGGTTACGGCGCAATAAACACGCAATCATCATACATGATATCAATTTTTTATTACAATTAGCCACCGGTCGCACAATGATCGCGTGGCTGTCGCTGTCTGCAAGTCTTTAGGTAATAACCCCGCCAGTTTCCAGAATAGCGGGATAGAGTGAATCATTTTGAAATATCTTAACCTTGTCAATGACGGTCATTTTACGGCTCGGAAAGGTAAAAAAACATTGTTTTTCTTTAAGATACAACCCTATAAAATATAGGGTCTTCTTTTCTTTTATGCTGTATTCCTAACGGGGAAAGCAGAGGGGACGAACGGATACAGCGTGAAGATATGTATCTATATAATGTATCTTTTATGCTCTTCTATTCGATCCCTACTTTTAGATACACCTGGTTCACAAGATAATATGATTTTAAAATAATTAGCATTCTTACAATCGTGCAATCGTGAAATGACATTGAAATAAAATTACGTAAAATAATTAAAATAAATATGGAACAAATGTACAACACCAAAACCTTGAACTCGTCATGTAACTGCGCCCCGCCAGCATATCACCGCGCCGCGTGAAGTACGTTGTCCAACCTCTCCTTTTTTTTGTTTACGCAGAAGTAATCTGCACACAGATACCCAATTCCCTGAGAGAGAGGCTGGATTATGTGAGGAATTTACCAACCAAAGCTCCTGTGGTGTTCGTCCCCCGCGGCATCGTCCAGGGACTTCGAGATAACCTACAGAACGCATCGGAGCCCCTCTCGTGCTGTGCCGAAGCACTTCTTGAGACACAGTGCAGTTATATGAAGAAAGTGCTTTCAAATTCTCGCCGACGATAACGTCTACGGCACGACGTTATCGTCGACGAAAAAAGCACCCTTTTTCAAGACGCAATATGGAAGCCTTTTTCTTACCTATTATATCGTGGACAGTAAACTCGTGACGATAAAATCTTTTGACGGTAATAAAAGCGCCCAAGGAGCCATTACCTTGTCTTCCCAAGCAACTTCTAACATAAGAGACGATATATTACTCATTATCAAATCGTTTTATTATCTCTTAAATCCAAATACTCTTATTGTTAAATGTTCTGTCCATCCAGAAGGTGAATAGATATGAAGTTATATAAGTACTGTACATGTTATTATGTAATTTACGTTTTTACAGGCATTCAAAACTTAAATACACAATAGCATTTGAAAATGCTAATAACCCAATAGTTGGTATTACAATCGTGAGAAATTCCACGTGCCTCTTTCAGTAAAAATAATATTTCATAGATCTGAATAATTTATATCTGTACTTTCCTTAATTAAAGTAAAGTCTGGAGTTAACTAGCAGAAAGGTACCTACTACTTTTTTGTTCCGCTGAGTAAATAAATCCTCAGTTTTACCGAAATAAAAGTTAAATAAAATAAATTTTCTAATATAACGCTCATTAACATAATTAGAGCAATAAAAAATAAGGTTCATGTCTTAGATTTATATGCCAGCGGGATAGATTTGTTACGATATTGAAAATTCCAGTAAATATGTATGCAGAGATCATTTTTCAGACTAGAATTTTGTATACCTACATACATCTCCACGCTGTATCCCTTAGCGCGTAGTCAGAGAGGACGGAGCACCCAGCGTTGCGGTCCTCACATTTTCGCCTAGGTATGCGAGTGCTTTTGACATTTCTGACGGCTAACACGCTGACTATTTGAGAACTTGATCTTCATAAGTTAGTCTTGGTCTTCCTTGGCTTCTTTTACCACTCACTTTTACTCTAGATTTTCTTCTTCAGTCTTTCATCACTAATTTTTTCTATGTGCCCGAACCGTCCAAACATTTCTTTCTTCATATTTACAATTACACTTGTGCAACCCTGCCATACTGCATATCATTTCATTGCTCATTCTGTCCGCAAGGGTGACACTGCACATATTTCTAAGAGATCGCATTTCTACTGCATTTATCTTACTTTCACTCGATTTCGGGCATATCTAGACCTCACTACTGTACAATAAAGTTGCAACCAACACCGCATTATGTATGGCCATTTTGGCTACATTAGATATATTTACACTGCCTACTAATGCGGACAGAGCACCGTTCACTTTATTGCCAGCTGCTACCCTTTCGTATACATCCAACTCACACCTTCCATTCCTCGAAAACTCACCACCAGGAATACAATTTCGTTCACATATTCTAGACATTTTCCATTTATCCATATTTGACACTTTGTCTGTACATCTTCCCTTTCAAACAACAGAACCTGCATTCAACAGAACAGAATATTCAATCCTTTCACTTCAGTCTTCTTTGATGTACGTACCTAGTGCCTGCAACTCCGCTTCTAATGGTATTACAAGCACAGCATCGTCACCGTACAAAAGGCAGTTTACTACTGAACCATCACATATCATACCACTGATACTACCATTCAATGTGCGTAGGCAACTGTCCAAATACAGCACGAATAGCCAGGCAGACATTACGCACCCCTGTCTGACGCCAGAACACACTTCGAGCCAGGACGACAAGTCACCATCTATCCTTACGCAGGCTTTGTGGCCCCGATAAAATGACTTCACAGCCTACAGTAAGGGGCCCTCCACGCCATATTCAGGCAGAAGACTCCAGAATTTGATTCGCACTAATCTATCGAATGCTTTTTAAAGATCAACGAAAGCGCAGAAAACTTTCCGACCTATGGCCAGAAACTTTCCCACGATATCGCGGAGCGACAAAATCAAATCTATACAACCCCTACCGTTCCTAAAACCACCTTGTGCCTCTCACAAATCTTTCAGAAACATCTTTCAGAAATGGCTTTCATGCATTCAATACCTTGGTATAATACTTGGTATAATACCTTGCTATAATACTCGGTATAATACTTGGTACTATAATACTTTACTTGCTAAGCTAACCAAGCTGATGGCCCTATAGCACGCACAGTCTAAATAGGAGCCTTTCCCTTTATAGAGAAGCACAATGACTGCGGTGACAGTTTTGTCTTAGATTAAATCTTTTATTTTTATAACATGAGCTTTCAGTACGTGTAAGTATAGGTAATTACAAGTACAAATCTTTCCATTTTAACCGACTTCAAAAAAGGAGGAGGTTCCATGTTCGTCTGCACGTATTTTTTTTATGTATGTTCATTGATAACTTCGTCATTGTGGACCTATTTCGAAAATTTTTCGAAAGTTTTGTAGAAAGAAGGTAATTGCAAATCTGCCCTAGATATGTATTTAGGCCAAGATCACTCAAATGGGCAAAATAAAAAAAAATGAAGAAAAAAATTTAAACCGCCTAAAAAAACACTGACAAGGTGCAATAACAGAAGTTTATTAGTTTGGTAGGCTTGGTACCGCCTTCACTTACCGCCAAATTTAATCATATGTCGTAAACTACCTACATCATGAATATATGGCTCATAGTATTACATTAAGTATATATAGTATTAATAAGCATAAGGTTTGTACTGCGATAAATATATAAACGTAATTTAAATAAATGTAAAGCTAGTTACCAAGCTAAATAAATAGATATGTCAGAATATTGTAAAATGGTTAAAAGGAACTTAAATACTAATGGCTGGTTGTTGTATGTTAATGAGGTTCTCTTTTTTAACGTATAAAACTGTAATCCTATTGTAATAATAACACTAATAATATATTAATAAGAGATATGTTTGAATATGTATTTAAATATATTTTACTAAATTAGTGATTAAGTATATTGCTAAATTAAAGTGTGATAATAAATGTCAAATTGTATTAAAGGAACTTAAATGACTAATGGCTGGTTGTTGTATGTTAATGAGGTTCTCTTTTTTAACGTATAAAACTGTAATCCTGTTATAATAATAACACTAATAATATATTAATAAGAGATATGTTTGAATATGTATTTAAATATATTTTACTAAATTAGTGATTAAGTATATTGCTAAATTAAAGTGTGATAATAAATGTCAAGTTGTATTAAAGAGGCGCTCAGTTGATACTCTGAGTAGTTTGTAAACGTTTCCTTTATTGAATTCGATGCGTAGTTTTAGTTAGTCTTCATTCGGATTTTGTACTGTGCAGTATTGTAATAATTTATAACAAAGTTAAGCCACTGTGTACATGAACTATTTCGTTTATTTTAAACAAAAAAAACACATAGAACTAGAGACTGTCTCACATATAAGTAAGTGTATCGTATTTATGAATTTATTTTTATTGTACTTGAGTTTTGACTAGTAAAAAAATAGTTATTTTGTACTTTTTTATGTTTTTTTGAAGGAGGAAACACCACCACCACTGGAAATTAAATTACTCATACAATCCATTGACAGAATCCAAAAGACCCCACACGTGGTTCAAAAGCCATTTTGTTTCAAATTACATGTTCATTTTTAGTTTTCATTCGTCTTAATTTACAACTAGATGCTTTATAATAAGTATATGGGACAAGAGAATTCATCGCATCATAGTATATTGCACAGGACAGATGAACGGACCCACATGACAATCATACATACATACATAACGGACATACATGATATAACCCTATGAAAACTGGCCAAATAGTTGCCATCCATAAATTACGTCACAGGCACGAACTTCATGATTCTTTGACCATGTCACTTGGAACCCCCGGGTCCTTGGTGTGACGTCACATATTTTGCAATTTTACATCTAGAACTGAATAAATGAAAACAGCAGTTCCAGTAAATTTCTTAAGATGAAAAACTTAAGAAGATTAAAGTTTTTCGTCAACGGTTAAAGTTTTGTGTTTTAATAAGATTTTGACTTGTGACGTAACGAAGCTTATGATCCCCACCCCTTGTTACTCAGTGTCACAGTTGACCGCCCCGTAACATGTGACGTAACTTATGGATATATACGAAATGGTCCATACGAAAATGCAAATCGAGCTTACACAATGTATTCCGCACTGCCGCCTGCAAAAAGAAGACCGTCGTAATAAAAAAAACTACTATTATAATGCAGTCCTGATAAATTTACTCAATCTAGGTACAGCTTTGTTATACTTTTAGACATAAAGTGCGAGACAACGATTTTCGCACGTATTTTCTAAAAAGAGAACAATAACTTAATAAAATTAATAATTCGTGAAGTGAAGTTTTTATTTGATACCCCACACGATGACTACAATTTCTTTTATTTGGACTTATTGTTTAAGCTCTGAAACCAGTCCCTAAAACTAGACTTTTTCTAGCATCAGTCTGTCTTTAACCCACCATTTAAGTGTTCGCTGCATTTAACTATTCTTTTCAGGAGTTTGCGTGAAAAAGCTTCTGAGAACAATGGCCGTAGACGGATGGACAGTAGTGAGAGTAATTTCATCAGAGCACATTTTTGAAATTTTGGAAAGGAGTACTAAGAACACCTTTTCGAACTCGGGATCTTGTATTAGAAAAACAGGTCATGTGTGAGTCAGATTCGCATGGGAAGGGTTTCAAAATATGGATACTTACGTCATCACATAACCTATTACATCTTTTTTAAATCCGACCCCAATTTGTGGTAACTAAAAAAGTACAATAAATGCAGTAGAAATGCGACTTCTTCGAAATATATGCAGTGTCACCCTTGCGAACAAAATAAGCAATGAAGAGATACGCAGTATGATGGAGTTGCACGTCAGTGTTTTTGTAAAAATGAAGAAAAGAATGCTTAGACGGTTCGGGCGCATAGGAAAGAAAAAGTGTCGAGAGACTGACGAATAAAATCTACAGAGCGAAAGTGTCTGTTAAAAGAAGCTAAAGAAGACCAAGGCTGTCTTATGAAGATCAAATAGCCAGAGTGTTAGCAGACTGAAATGTCGAAGCACTCGCATACCTAGGCAAAAACGTGTGAGGAAAATGATGAGATTTGAGGAAGCGGAAGAAGAATGTAAAATCCGCGAAGCTTGGTGCTCCGCCCTCTCTGACTACCCCGTTAGGGATACGGCGCGAATATAATATGTATGTAAAAAAGTACGTATTGTGGTATCGCATTCTAAAGGAAAATTGCTAAATATTGTGTTGTCTATTGTCTAATTCAGCCTCGTCGTATACAAGATAATCTGACATAATTATTCCTGTCTTATATAATAAAAAAGAAACTTTAATCGTAGCTTTGTGTTTAAGTAGTACCTACCTTAGTAAATACCGAAATAAAATTATAACGATCTTTAAAACATGGAATTTCTGTTCATGCTTTCTTGAAAACTATAAGTTGAGGTCGAAGTCGAAGTTTCCTCTCGAAGTCGAAAGGGAATAAGGAGAAAAAAAATACATTTGTATTTAATCTAACGAGCCATTTAATTTGTTGTGTCACATAATTGACAAAATCTGTTTTTAAATTCTTAATTTACTTCCAATAATTAAATCCCAAATCAGATGGACAGACAGACGCGCAAGTGGGATGTATGGAACCAAAAAAATATGTAGGACTTTATATCAAGAAAGCATTATTTCTACCCTTCGTATATTATAATATCCTCAATATATAGATTCATTTCTATAAATGTTTGCCCTCAACCCAAAAAGAAGGGTGTTATAAGTTTATCGCGTGCATCTGTGTCTACGTGTATCTGTATGTCTGTCTGCGGCATTGTAGTTCCTAAACGGATGAACCGGTTTTGATTTAGTTTTTTTTTTGTTTGAAAAGCAATCCTAATCGAGAGTGTTCTTAGTTATGATTCAAGATAACCTGTCCAGTCTTTTGAAAACTATCAGCTCTTTTTTATTTGTGGAATGGATGCCAAGCCTCTTCTACTGACCTAATAATTCCAAATTTTGTATCCCTTGACTTCAATGTTATTACAATACCTTGACTTGATGCTACAGCATCATCTGGAATCAGCAGGACACCAACTCTTCGCCAACTTAAAGCAGAGGTATCCCTTTTGGGCCCATTGAAATTGTATCGATGAATAGGTTACAGATTGATAGATAGATAGTGATCAGGGTCTGATGATGAAGCAGACAACTATTGCCAGAATACGTAGATTTCGGTGAGATCGTTCGTAATTTCGTGTATCGTTCCGGAAAGTAGTTGTGTTAATGTGAGGATAGAGTATCGATCGTAGCGTCATTAAAAAGCATGCAAAAAAACTTAGGCGACGCATTGAGACCTGCTTAATTCAAACGTGCGCGCGCTAGCTTACGAAAAATATCCAACTGGCATTTTTAAGAATGTGTTTAGATTAAACTATACAGGAAATTTAAAAACATAGATCCGTCCCGTTACTTTGAAAAATGTAAATCTCTGTTTTAAAAGAAGTTTCTTTGATATTTTTTTTATGTTTTGTGCAACTGGTAAAATAAAGTCAATGAAATGAAGAATCAGGTTACCAAATATCATTTTCATATGTTTTATAGTCATTTAGAAAAACCGAGATCCCTGCCGTCAAAATTTCCAATGGTCGACTTAAATTAAAAATCTAAGAAGCTCCCGACTCAAAAAAGCCTCTAAAAAGAGAGAAAGTATATGTACCTATTGGTCTTTTACTTTCATGATTAGTTGGTAATATAAATAGTAATATATCCAAACGTCGTCGCGTCGGGGGACCGCTAAATAAATAAAGTAAACACAAAATACAACAAAAAATGTTAAAAGTATGTTTGAAATTTAAATACAAGTAATTTACTTAGAGGTTCCCCGACGCGACGACGCGGACGCTTTGATATATAACTATTTATATTACAACTTAACATAAACTTAAAGGCCCAATATTATTTTAAACCGACTTCCAAAAAAAGAGGAGGTTCTCAATTCGATTGTATGTTTTTTTTTATGTTTGTTACCTCATAACTCCGTCATTTATGAACCGATTTGGAAAATACTTTTTTTGTTCTAAAGGATACACTTCCAGATTGGTCTCATTGAAATTTCACTGGTATTGAAGCTTTGGTTTCGAAGATACACCAAATAACGCGACCTGGTTATTTATATTGACGATTCTCTTGTGCCAAATGAATGTTCGACAACGGAAAGTCTATTAGGTTAGTAGGCTTGGCACCGACTTCAGTAACTGTCAAATTTAATTATATGGGTATTTATATTGCATTTATAAAGTTATTTTTGTACTTAAGTTTCGATCCGTAGGGGATAGTTATTTCATACTTTTCGGTGTTCTTTTTTGAAGTCGGTTTAATTTTTCTTACTTTTTAGAGGTTTTTCTAGAGTCGGGGGTTTTTTAAATTTTTAATTCAAGCTTTATACTGTACAGATAGATTATTTATTTTCCGTGTCTATATAATAATGTGGATGTAATAGAATTTACATAATGTTAGCAAATCTGTGTGATTAGAAAAAGGTGATCGCAAACACGACAATAAATAACTTGTTCTATTAAAGTTTTTTCAATCTCCCAAACAAATAGTGTTACGTTGTCAAATGAACTTTCCTTGAGTTTTTCGGGTTATAAACAATCAAAATTTTATTTACCTTAATAGAGAAAATCTATTTTCGGTTGAGTGGTTATTATAATGCGCATAATTAATAAAAAAGGTAAGAAAGTATGTGTGTACTTATGAACGCACATAAGAAGTTATACTTGTATGATGATGTTTTTAAGCAAAACTAGCCATATATAAAAAAATAAAACTGGCCACATATAAAAAAAGCAAAACTGGCAACAATAAAAAAATTAAGGCTGTTGCCAGTCGTCCGATAACCGGACGATTAATTAATTTTAGTCGTCCGATTGCAGGACGACTATACAAGTCGTTAAGCTGTTGCTAGTCGTCCAGATAACCGGACGACTAATATTAAATATTCGTCCGGTTATCGGATTAATAAAATATATTAATCGTCCGGTAATAATATAAATAAATAATAAATCTGTACGAGCTACAATACCGAGTGTTAAGTCCCTAACAAGTAGTCAATATTAAAATTTAACGTTTTAAACCACGCCGGCCCCCGTTTTTAATATTTCTTGAACAAGTGAAGTTCAAATTTCAATGTTCTTATAGGGGTGACTTCTGTTCTGGCGTTTCGCCGGCCGCTGCCGCGGCACACTTGCTTCGCTCGCTCGGCTCGCGCGTTATGGTTTATATACGATATTTATATAAAGAGAGTGCATGGGACGGATTCCGTTTTGTATTAAGTTCACTAATAATGTAAAAGACATCGGCTGTATAAGTAATAGTTCCTTTGTCTCCGAAAAATTAAACAATCATAAAAATAATATCTATCATCAAAAAATTAATAAAATCGCATAAAATTTTCAGTTATAAAAGTTTACGAAATTAATATCTTAAAATATGAGATTCTGTAACGTAAAACTTTAAAATCTTAAATATTTACATTGAATGTCGTCCCCGTTCCTCATAATAGGAAAACAATTGACAATATGTGTATGCAAGTGATAAAACACGTAGTATAGTTGCAACTTGATATAGAAATTATAAAATTAATATCTTAAAAAACATTATCGTATAAAATGACGCTCCTTGTATTGAATTATAGGTTTGACGAAAATTAGAGGTACATGTATGTATATGTCCTTTTAAAAGCAATCAATCCAGTCAATGTTTGTCTTTTTATGTCATGCATGTTAGTTATTAATTTTCATCCAATTCGATAACTGGACGATTAATATATTTTGTTAATCCGATAACCGGACGATTAATATATTTTAGTCATCCGATTACCGGACGACTAGACAAGTCGAAAATTTAAATGCGGTCACTTTATAAAAAAATTAGACTTTTTGGCGGGAACGGGAGAAGTAAGGTTAACATTTTGTTTAGATGTTCTATTTTTTACATTTTTGAGAGTTTTAAAGTACAAAAGTGATGGAATATTGTGTTTTAAAGTTCTGAATAAGTGAAAAGAATGTAGTAGATCTAAAATAAACATGTGTAGCTGAAGTTCTCGCGCTCTTCCAAGAAGTTCTTTATAACTTCAGTAAAGCTTACTATTACTTTACTGGAGGAGTTTTACGATAAGAAAAAACTAATTTACATGTGATTCTACTTATTAATACGTGTCATTGGCAAATGCGCTAATCTGTACGCCATGCCATGAGTGAATGTCGATTCTGGTAATAGGAAAAATGTAAGGAAGAATGTTTTACTCACATTTATTTCACACGTCATTCACCCTCCTAACAGAATTGTCACAAATTGAGAAGAAAAACTAGTTTGTGTTCAAACACAACAAAATAACAAAAACAATTTGGCCGCAAATGTCGCCGAATTTACGGAAGTAATAACATAGCGTCATAACGCGAAAGTGTGACATAAAAATGGGACAGTAATAGAGCCATGCCCAAATAGAGCCCTTCTGGGAGCTATGTCGTATGCCCGACGGATTGACACAGAACTATCTCTATAATACCCAGTAGTTGTATTCATTGAACCAATTTATCAGATGTAGACGAGTACTACGATACTGTTAGATAGCATCGTCGAACAAAAATCGATAAATTTTGCGAAGTTTCATTGCTAATTCAGTTGAACACACAAAGTTTTAACGTACTTACCACCAGGTACAATTCAATTAAGTACGGTGTAACTCTATACAGTTCGCAATTAAGTTGAGCCTACTAATGTAATTAATGACTCTTCTTATATAATGTGAGTACATGAAATATATAATAGCCTGATTTATTTGTAATACAACTTTTAGAATTTTTAAACTATGATTCTAAACAAATCTGTTAAATATCTTTGCACGTACGAGTATACGTACATTTATGTGCTGTCATTTCTTGATCTTAAATTGGTAGGTACTCAATCAATTTTGATGGAGGGCGTCTTTTATTATCTGAAGTGGTATTGGCTAGTCATAAAAGAATTTTCGGATAAGTTCAGATAAAATTAATACTTGTTTATGTGACCATTTCAGAGAACTAAAAAAAATATTAAATGGGTATTAGAAAAGAAATTACTTAATATAATATTACGGCATGATTCTGAGGAAGATTAAATGAACATTGGAATTATGTGGCGAAGCAAAGAGTTTGAATCGAGAAATCGTCTTTAGTGTTTAATGCATACGTTATGAATTACAAACTTTTCATATAGAAGAAGTAAATTTTTTTTTTGTTACAGGGAAATATCCGTTTCAAAATATTAAAGAAATGTGGGGCAGAGTTGCAAAACTTATCTATTACGATCCCACCGACAACTAAACCATGACATCCGAAGAACCCATCGATGTTGTTACCAAAAAAGCAGATGCCAAAAAGGTGGACGATTGCGCAAATTTTGCTGAAGTAGTTCCAGAAAATAATAGAAGCAAAAGACAGTCCATAGAGGAAGACAAGCAAAAGCATTCACACGAACTAATGCGTTTAGTTTACGAGTTACCTGAAGAAGTAAAGAAACCAGAGCTTAACGAAAACAACAATATGCTAAAAGAGAACCCACCGGTCACGATTGTAGAAATAACAGAACAGAATGGTTGTGAAACAGAGCTGGGGAGTGTCAGGTGTGATAATGACGTTTACCTTAAAGTTATAGATGAATCTAGTCCAGAAGACTTAGGCAATAAGGTCGTATACGACGTTTTAGCTACTAACGAACTTATAATGCACTGTGCTGACGAATACAAAGAAGTCATTGACAGATCTTCGCCAGAATGTTCAGACGAAGATTTACAAGAACTAAAGAAACTATTAGAAAGTAAACCAAAAGTATTAGAGAGGTATTTAAAAGAGTGTGCGTCAATCGAGGAAGTGAGCAGGCTCCATACTATAACTACCAGTTGTCCTTTATCTCCGAGGCCGCACCATCAAGCCAGAAGTACGTCGGTGACGTCAGACTTGTTCCAGTTATGGCTGTCGTCGTCACCTGTTAAGGTGAGTGATAATGGTTATCGTGAGGTCATATAACTCATAATAGAATTATAGTTCTACGTGTCTGATAACATTGAGTGTATGAAATGTTAATACGATGACAATATTTTTAACCCCGAAAATAAATGTTTAGTTAAGTGCTAATTCGATTTACGCACAGAGCGTTTCATATCGTATCTGTATCTATAATTATTACTTATAATATTATAAAAACGTAAACTTCGTTTATTTGTATGTAATGGATAAACTATCTACTACCTACTCATCAGATTTCAAAAATTCTTCCACCTACAGAAAGATATATTATCAGCAAGTAACATGGGCTGTATTTTATTTATAAATTTCTACCCGTGCGAAAACGGACGGGTTGCTAGTAGTACATAAAATGATTTTGAAAAGTTAATTTCTGCACATCTGTAAGACCTGAAACTTTTTCTATAATTTTGTTGTAAACTAGCCGAGACTCTTGGTTTCACCTGCGTGTAATTTGGTACTTTTACAGTATTAAAATAAGCTTAGATTATTTTTTGAAAAGTTCTCTACCTGTCAGTGAAAGTCTCATCAAAATCGGTTTAGCCGTTTCGGAGATTATCCCGGATAAACAAACAGATAGAGACAGACAGACAAACAAAAATTAAAAAGCTTGTTTGTGTTTTGATTATGTGCAAATAATCACATAAGTGTAAGAAAAAGTCTTTATTATTTCGAAATCACAGACAGGCACTTCGACTTTATTCATATGTACCTATAGATGTATAGATTTCAAGAAGAGCTGTCTGTCTATTGTCTGAATTTTTTAATTCTAAGTCCAATAGCTGTAGAGATAAGGCCGGAAGTCGAGGTCATGTCATTAATTTG
Source organism: Zeuzera pyrina (assembly GCA_907165235.1). NCBI lineage: Eukaryota > Metazoa > Arthropoda > Insecta > Lepidoptera > Cossidae > Zeuzera > Zeuzera pyrina. Next base: position 10,796,384 of record OU015639.1, on the reverse strand, counting down.
TGCCTTACAAAAAAAAAACAAAAAAAATCTGATCACATTGCAGAATTCGAACCCGCGTATTTCATCTTGATAGATCTATGCTATAGCCACTGCACTACTGAGAAGGTAAACTCTGTTGTGAAATCGGAAGAGTTTAGGGTTCAGAAGTTTAAAGTTTGTGAAAACATAGAGAAAACTAATTTTCTCAGACTTGAACCCTAACTAGATCGATTTTTGACCACCGTAAAGCTTTATATTGTAAATTTCATCGAAATCGTTACAGCCGCTTCCGAGAACGCGATTATAAATATACTTACAATTACAAATATTGCTTATATAATACTATTCTTTTAAATAAGATAATATCTTAAAATAAAGGAAGTCCATGAAATTTAACATTAAATTCATTGTTCAGGAAAATAAATAATAGATTTTTCTCCATAACTTTTAGCCTTTATAATATACTTTATAAATAACTCCAAAGCAGCGCCGTGTCCGAGCAGCAACGATGATCTAAATCAAATAACTTGACTCACCTGTACATAGTACTACACAAATTAATTAATTATCAGATAAGCTGATCAGTTACCATTTCGCTAGAAAACAGCACCCATACATCTATATTTTATCTTATGTTATTTACCTCACTTCGTACTATGGTACAGGCTGTCGGAAGTTATGAAGTCTATGCTTTTATCATTATTTTTAACCGACTTTAAAAAAAGGAGGAGATTATCAATTCGAGTGTAAGTTTTTTTTTGTATGTTTGTTACCTGATTACTACGCCAATTATGCATTGAGTTCGATGATTATTTTTTTTGTTTGGTAGGTAATACTTCAGAAGTAGTTTCATTTGAATTTCTCCGGTATTGGAGCTTGGGTTTCGAAGATACACCAAATAACGCGACCAGGTCGCGTTATAACCTTTATGTATATTGATGATTCTCTCGTATAGCCGTTTTCGAAAAAGCGATATCAAATATATATAGCGGTATATATATATATAAATATTGCGTTTAATATAATAGTGGATATTAAGTGTATGTTTGAGATACGAAATCACTTCTTAAAAACTTATAATCCTATTTTGATGTGGTTCTTGTCAATGCGTACTAAATCTCTCTGTCCAGACAAAAGCCATCTCTGTCATAAAATCAGGAAAAAATGTTATATATATGTAGTTATGACTTATAAGTGAATAAGAATTCGTAAGTTTCTAACATATCTAGATTAAGACCTTTGATTTTTTAATTGTCTAGATACCACATTGGTTGCTTCAAAACGCTCAAAAAAATGTGTAGGTACTAAAAATGGTAGACTCGCTTCTCACCTTATTCAGTGTTTTTTGAAACATTACGCATCATTGAAGTTGTCAATAATAATTTAATAAGTTAGTTTGTGCTGTGAAATTGTGTCGCAAATATACAAATAAATCTTATAAGAACCCAAAGACATCTTTCCATCGGTAAGTTATAAAATTTATTCGTGTTTTTTTTTAGAAAATCGATTACTTATTTTCATATTTTTTATGTCAGTTGAATTAGCCTGTGATACCACTTTTTTGAATGGGAAAATCGCCACAACTGTGGGTATTATTAGTTTTAGGCGTAAAACAAATATTATTACTGTAATATTATTACGTAATGCCCTGTATCTAGTTTGACTACTCGACAGAATGGAACAATATTCTTTTTATTTATTAGATTGTTGTAATAATTATGATTTCAAGTTGCCATTTGTCGGATCAAACTATAATCTGCTAAAAAATAAAAATGTAGCCAAGTACTAATTTCACAAATTATAAATGTTTTAGATTCCCTATGGATCCTGTACTAACTAAGAGCTAGGATAAGTGTCATACGGTAAACTAGAGGTGAAGATTAAGACGACGCATTGGAAATTTTGACGGCAGGGATCTCAATTTTCCTAAGTGACTACAAAACGTATGAAAGTGATATTAGGTAATCTGATTCTTCATTTCATTGATTTCATTTTTCCAATTGCGATACACGATTAGTTAACTTTTGTAACATAAAAAAAATATCAAAGAACCCTCTTTTAAAACAGAGATTTACATTTTTTGGAGTACCGGGAGCGATTTATGTTTCTAAGTTTTTTGTACAGGTTAATACAAACATATTCTTCAAAATGCCAGTTATACTTTTTAAAAGTAGTTATAGATTTAAAAATAAAGGAAAATAACTGTTTTATTTGTATTTTACTTAAGCGAGCGCGCGCTTGCATAGAGCAGGTCTATTTTAGATTGAATTATTTATTTATCAATGCGTCGCCTTAATGGATATCTCACAAAACTTCTGTTATGTGATCTGTACATTATAATGCTAGTAGTAATAATGGTTACAAATAGGGATTTCAAATGTTAAAAAAAGGACACCGTACCATGCAAGGTAATACCTTGCATGAAATTAGCTTTGAGTTACCTAATTAACCATTTTATTTACGAGTACTAATTCATTTTTGTTTTACTAAACGCTAATATTATTTATATTGTTACAGTGTTTGTTTTTATCAGCGACGCATATAGATCACCAAACAAGAGATAGAAAAATATTTGCAAATAATATGCTACCATATTTGCAAATCAGAAAACATAGCCCACGAAATAAAATCCAAAAAAGGAGTACCTATTTCCATGAGAAGAAATTTTAATTTATATTCTCATATTAGATAATTGTATATTGTTTTTTTAACTTTATTATATACATATATAAATAGTACATTTTAAGTTTGTTTCAATTACTAGAAGTTACTGACAGCAATAGGGAAATATTGCTATATACGCTGTGATCCCTGATTACGCACATATTGACATTTTTATGAAAATATGTACACCACTGTCACGCACACACAACCCGTAATTTGGACCATGTTTGTGCATGTCGATTTTTCACAATGTTCCATCTAGAGAAGTAACAATCAAAGATTAAGACTTTATTATATTATATTGAAATACTGTTTTCATAACATTTTATACTTATATTTTCAAATTCTATTTCAGACTCATAAAAGCTATACATTAATAAAGAATATTAATAAAGAATGCATGAAAACAAATAAAATATTTAAATACCGTATGATTGTGAACACCGTTAGTTTATAATCTATCTCGCGAGATTGCAAACTGTCGATAAGTTGTGAACTATACCATACTGCTTACAACATAACGTATTAATTTTAGATCTATAATCTATCCATGTCAAACCGTCAAATTGCATACGAACCTGCACTTACCGACAGAATTCACAATGTATCTGATTTTATCACCCGTAAAATTGTGAACCGTCCCTGATTGGTCGGTCTTGGCGGTAGCTCGTTATAACTTAGGTTACGTTCGGCAAAATTTATCACTGAAACTTCACTTGTTTGGTTAATCGTTGGTTTAATTTTACTATTAATTGTAACTCAATTATAACTTTTAGCTATTTTCAACACGAATACTATTAAAAACCCCAAAAACACCTGTTTGTTTATATTCGAATGACAGCCAAAGATGGCTCCACGGTGCACATGACGTTCAACCAATCAGCGCGCAATGTGCATTCCGTCGCATACAAGTATGATGCCAGTTCACAATTTGGCGGTTTGACATGCATATAAACTGAATATAAACTATCGAAAATTAATACGTTACATCGTAAGCTGTATGGTACAGTTCACAATTTATCAACAATTTACAATTTCGCGAGATAGATTATAAACTAACGGTGTTCACAATAATACGGTGACATATACATGTAGAACATCTAACTATTTTCCATAAGGGATATCCAGAACATCCAACTAGGAGAATGCCCTAGGCATCAAAGTATAACATTCTTGTAATCACACTTCGAGCCCAATTTCGACAGTATCTCCACGTTATAGATTTATATTGATGATGCCGTTTTTTATTAACGAGATAAAATACATATTCGTAGAGTTTTTGATGGCCCTATGTTATTTCAAACGTATAGTACAGGACTTAAGTCCGTTACACACAAATCCAGATACAATATTATATTATATATATACTAATATGTTGAAATATACGATGTCAGTTTTCAGTTTGTTACTAAATAGAAATATAACGCATCCTTTACCGCAATATGTCCAATTGTATTTTATTAAATTGCAAATGCGCGGGCAACCCTAAGGACTAATGTTTCCCTCTTGTGCCAAAAATATCGGCTGTTTTGCTCTCACAACGGAACATAACAGTGCAAGCACTGCTACTTGAAGGCTATTATTGAATAAAATTGTAGTAGTGATCCGGACGGATCCCACACAAGGTTCTACCTCCTGCAAAATTTATTTTTTCTCACACAGCTAAAACGTCTTCGTCAATTTCTGCGTTTAAAGAATAGTTAGATTACAATCACTCGTAAGTTATAGATTGGTCCGTTTTTTGAAAAAAATAATACGGCGTCTGCAATAACATAAGTCCTAAAAAAAGTTCATCAAACTTCTAAATTCAAGAGTTAAAATGCCATTACCAAAAAACATAACATGTGACAACGAAGTGTGTAAAACGATTTTTTAAAATATTTAATTAATAAAAAATAGCAAGGAAATCTAGAAAACTAAACCTTGCAAATCAGATGAAATAAATATAATAATAATTATAATTAAAATTTTGTTATGGCTACTGATTACAGTATTGAATTCAAAAAATTACAGTTACTTAATCTTGTTTGCTAGTTTTATTAATTATTTACTATATAAAATGAAAAATTTAAAAATAAGTGATGACGATGAGTTCACTATCAAGTGTATCTCAACTGTATAATCCACTATTATATTGAACGAGCAATATTTATATATACGAGTATATAATAAGCGTTGAGGGGGGCGAAAAATCGATCTAGCTAGGTCTCAATTCTTAAAACACTTAAAACTTCTGAACTCTAAACTTCTAAACTTTTTTATTTTCGCAGCAGAGTTTACCTTCTCAACAGCACAGAGGCTGAGTGCGCGGGTGCGAATCCTGCAATGTTGTCAGACCTTTTTTGTTTTTTTTTAAATATTTTCAAATAATATGTCTAAATTCAGTTTGCAACAAGTACCTATTAAAAACACATCACTTTAATAATGTATTTATAATAAGGAAATAAAATGAAAAATAATCGTCAACACATTGACTTCATAACTTCAGAGCCTGTCACGTACTACGAAGTGAGGCAAATAAAATGTGTGGGTGCCGTTTTCACTTCTAACGAAATGGCGACCGATCAGCTTATCTGATAATAAATGTGTCGTATGTACAGGTGAGTCAGGTTATCTGATTTAGCTCACTAGCTGGTTCGAAACCTGCAATGTGGACGACTTTATTGTAAGATACCGAGTAAAGCTCGGTCGCCCAGGTACTTATTATTGAAATGAAATACACAGAATTTGTAATGGACTCTTAACAAACTTATCAATTATGCTAATAACTTAAATACCTAGCAATAACACAAGTAAGAAAGTTATCCAATAAGAACATCGCATTGTTAAATTATTTAACGAAAGTTAAAAAATGACAAAGTTTAAAGTTTATTTTGTTAGTAAAGTTTCCAAAAATGTCGTTTGTGGTTGTTTAGTAGATAGTATATTGATACTGCTTCGGGGTGTTAATGGCAAAGCGCTGTCGTTCACATCTCATGTCTTATACTACTTTTACAAACTATTAATTACTAATTATCTATTGTGACATTGTAATCTCTTTGCAACGACGCGGACATTGATTTTGGCGATGTTTATACATATTGTTAAAGACCGTTCATTAAGATTACGGAAGTATTGTGTCAGCATAATCTGGCACGACAATCATTAGTATATTTCAGAAATAAAAGATATAGCAAATGATCAAAATAAGTTTAAAGTGAAGTGAAAATTGCAGCCAATACTGTTATTATTCCACCTAACTACCAATACTTAATACTTTGCGAAGCATCCTCAGCAGACAAGTTAGTTATTTAACCGAGTCTGCTGAGGATGCTTCGTTAAGAGGCGAAAACGTGTCGATTCACTAATCGATACGTGTTTCGCCTCAACATATTAGTTTCGAATTTTGGCGGAGGATAGATAAACATTATAATAATTCATCACGTAATGCGTAACAACACTAATAAGTTGCTGCGTCATACGTACGTTCTGATTTAAGATTTATAACGCTTTATTTTTTCATTAATGTCAACAGGCATAGTTAAGAGAGTAGGTTACCTATTGTTAACATCAATCTTCTTTTTTCCACCCTTTGTTGTAGAGATTATGTTACTAAAATGACACACAAAGTAAACAAAGTATATCTCGTTACATACATGTTCATCTACGTAATGTGCGTCACGAGTTACGACACAGGATGAGAGGGTTGGATACGGGAAAGTTTTTTGTATTTCTTACAAAACGTAGAGCTTTGAGGATAGTCACTGTCTATCGTCGTTAACGTTAGTGAGAGATGTTAAAATGAACACGATTTATAGGATTTGACTATAAGTCACGTCATCACGTGATACACTTCGACAGCTAACGTCAAATTTCATTCTTTCATCGTCCAACGTTGTTCTGTCTTTTTCTACGACAATGACACCGTCTTTTTGTGCGTATGTCTGTATGTCACAGCTGATTTTTTAAGTTATCTAAAGATAACTTACTACTACTGATCTAAAATTTGACATGGAGATGTAAATTAAAAAACCAAATTTTGGAAATAAAACCAAAAAATTATTAAAAACTATTTTCGACCCTAAATTTTTTTTAATGAAGCTTTTAATTTATCTGAAACTAATACAGAACTCATAGGTTAAGGCGTATCTGAGACGCTTAAAGCTGGTTAGCTGGTTTTTAATATGTTTAGTGTGTGTTTATGACTTATGATTCAACGCTAGATCAAATTTTTAAGCAGTTTAAACATTCAAACAGTATCGTTTTCGGTCATAGTTTCAGCAGGTTGAGGTACTACCGGAACCGGCTCATTCACAGAAATTGGCCGATCGGATTTCGATAGGACCGAAATCAATGGCTCAACGTGTCTTTCGAAGAACACACAAAATAGATGCCATTAAATCATATATTCATTAGCTGATTGTGCGCAACGTTACTTACCTTCCCCAATTAGTGAAATCATGGTTGAAACCACGTAGCCAGTGTTGTTATACAATAGTCATATAAACGTCTTTATGACATGAAAAGGACTTAAATAATGTGACATTTCAATAGCATAGAGGTTGTGTTTATAGTCTTGGTTATACAAAAGCACTCCTAAAGAACAGTGTTAGTTCCACATTAATTTTAATCACATAAAGTACCCACGTGTGATATTTTGTAACATTTTAGTAACAAGAATGAGGGTAGAATGGATTTCCTGCGTGTAGTGGTGCTGCATAAAAGCCTGATTTTGGTCTTATAAGAGTTCAGTTGTTGAAAAGCAACAGTTAAAAGGCTTAATGTTGTATTTAGTTTCTGATATATAACCCTTTTGCTAGTTGGGTCAGTAATCGTATCAAACCCCAAGTATTTGTTTACATGTTTGTTTAGCTCTAATACCCTAGTCAATATACGTCCTTCGTTTAAATTGACTTATCTAGTGTATTAGGTGTACAGTGACAGACAACTGATACGGTATCAATTCATTTAACACTTGACAATACACGAAAACACAATGATAAGGTAAAAGCCCCAATAAACCGTACTACGCCAAATAGCGGAAAACATGTAATGCGCACACAAAACTAGATTGTTTTAGTCTTTAGCAAGCGTTAAACATAAATAATAATTAAAAAATATTTATACATAAATAATGCTCATTACTCATGCTCAGTGGCGGCTTAACGCATAAGCATTACGAGCACGTGCTCGGGCCCTCTATTCTTAAGGGTCCTCTTCTTTTCCTTCTACAACGTTGTGGGTGACACTCACCCACTGTATGCTTTCACCTATACAAACTTATGACCATGGGCGAAGCGTAGTCTTATTGTACCTTCTGAGACACTACACAACGAGTATGTTTCATACAATTTAACGAGAGCCGAATAAATGCCCGATGTCACGGCGAAGTGTGACGTGACGAGACTTCCGCATCCCGTGTGCCTGCGGGGTCCACCCAGAGGACCCAATCCAAACAACAAAGAGTCCACGTGATCTCTCTGTTTGGGTATGCGGGTGCTCTTGACATTTCCCTCAGTTAACATAGTGGCTATTTGATCTTCGTAAATCAACCTCACTCTTCCTTGGCTTCTACTACTACTCGCTTTAGCTCTGTAGATTTTCTTCGTTAGTCTTACATCAGCCATTCTTTCCATGTGCCTGAACCATCTAAGCATTCTTTTCTTCATTTTTACAATAACACTGTCGTGCTGCATATCTTTTCATTGTTTATTTTGACCACAGTGTTAAAACAAAAAAAAACGTGTACCGTAGGGGGACCCCCGTCAGGAATGCAGTTCCTTAGCTTCCGTTTCAATTTCTCAAAATTTAATTGTAATAATGAAACAATAAAACGCACATATGATTTAAAACAAAAACCTAGTGACGTGCGGGTCCTGCTCCACGTAACGCTTTTTCCTTTTGTGACGATTTCTACCAACTCAAGCCTCCCGCAAGCCGCGTTATAGAACTTTGTTCTAACAAAAATGCTAATTGGCACCTTACGTCGCTATTTCCTTAAGTCCGCTTGAAAACACTTAAAAGTATTAAGAATTACTTGACGCAAATCAGAATCTAGGGTTCTGTATAACTCACGCTTGAGTTCCAAATCGATTTTGAAACAACTGTCGAACCACTTTTGTTTTCACACACTTTCTATTACGAAAGTAATCAGTGTAACCTTGTACAAACGAAAATGTTAACTACTAAGTTTTAAAATATTGATATGTTGGATACGCAGGAACCCTAAGCAATTTCAGACAAAGTATAAGCATACTGCAGTCTTTAGTATAGCATAATTAGCGCACACGGTTTGTATGATATGTGTGCGCACTAATACGCACGCTCCGTGGCATGCACACGACGGCAATATTTTGAGTGAATATGGGTAACTCTTGTAGCATCGCATGTGACCCAAACATGCGATCGCTTCTGTTTGTCTTGAATTCGTTCTTCAAATCGTCGCAAATACCAAAATGTCTGAAGAGCATGAACGGACGTATTATAATGTCTGTTAGAAGTTATATTGGGTCCAAAATACTCGTTATTTGTTTTTTGGGTTTTGAGGTGATCGTTTATTGTATGCCCTGTATCACATCACAGCTTACAATCAATCGACTATGAGATATAAAGACAAATAGACGGACATACATAATCAAACCCTGAAGCTTGCAGGTTGCTTATCGCCTAAAACAGTTACATTAAGTTACGTAATGAATCCACATCGTGTTTAAAATGACAGCACATGTACCAACTGCTTACGTTACCACACTTTAATGAGGTACATGTTCCGTCATTGCTAAAATGTGTCCTGGTTTGAACCCAATGCGAATTAATTACATGACATCAATCATATTAAAAATGGACTTAAATATCATTCATTTTGAAATTCCTATTGTTCTAATTATTGTTGACGTTTATAAATGAGTGCAAAATGTCAAACTGCTCTGAAGTTTCGAAAACACTATTAACAGAAATCAAACTTTTACCAAATAACGTTCACGCTTACAGAGGACGAAAACAGACGATGAAAACAAAGCGTCTTATGTTGCGCATGCGCGTAATTCAAGTTTCTCTCATAGTTGAAAAAGCGTTTTTTAACTATTTTTACGACGATTTTTATTTAAATAATAATTTCCAAATCTTGGGAAGTAAAGGGAACTGTGACTAAGCATACGGCCATTTCTTCAGTGTTAATTGTTCAGATTCAAATCTACGTATTTAATATAAAAATTATTTATCTTTCATTATAAAGCACATTATCTGATGTAAAAATTACGTTATTTTTTCTTATCAGTAAATTATCAACACCCCATCAGTAAAATATTAATAGGCTTCATTGCAATTAAATAGGATTTCTTGGAAGAACACGAAAATTTCAGTTACGCACTTTAGTTCAATTATAAACCTTTCAATTATGTATTCTTCTCACTTGCACAGAACTTTAGAGCACAGTATACTATAGCATTTGTAATTTAAAACTCAAAAGCGCAAAAAATAGAAAATCTAAACAAAATGCCAATTTCACTACTCCCGTTCCCGCCAAAAAGGCGTATTTTCATTGTAATTCTCCATTTCTCGAGACAGAATGAGAATGCCCATCCATTCAGCCTTCTACCCAAAAACGACTTCAGGCGATTGGCACGCTTATTACCTAAATTGCAGTCAGCATGCGACAGCCAAATATCACGCGATTTCTGCTGTCAAAACAACAATTTGTATAATTTGTATAGTGGCGCTATATCAACCTCAAAAAGTGCATTTTACAGTCATGGGACAATAGACACCAAATCCTCACATATAATATCAATTTTTTAATTTTAATTGGGCGCGCAACGATCGCGTAGGTGTCGCTATTTGCAAATTTTTAGGTTAGGCGTTTAGGCGATTGCCAAGCGTAACGGAGCGGAATTTTAATACTGACCTAATCTTAGGAGAGAAAAAATTGCTCCATTTACTAAACAATAATTTTTTCAACTTTTCAGTGAAATTTTCGAATTAGGCCTACGCTGGTTATGTGACTTAATGCCTATAATAATAATAAATAAATATCTTTGAAAATTACAACAATCGTGTGACCGTAAGCACTAGGCTTTTACTATGGGAAATAAAAATTTTAAAACAATTTTTCAATTTCTAAACTGCCGTTAAAATCGAATCGATCGAATCCAATCGAAATCGAAAAGGCAGTTATACTAATCAGTATACAAACGTGGCTGTGTTTGGAGTTTCTGAGATTGTTGTAATTATTATGTTACAACATTACTTATCACTCAAACATGGAGGTAAATGCATTTAGTGATTATGTAGCTATCTACGTAATCACTAAAGCCACTTACCACATGTCACCATCTGATAAGATACTTCAGCTAAATTGAGTTACCTAAGTCCTCGTTTTTATGACTCTCTGTATATTAATAATTATGTTGACCAATTTCCTCTACATACCTAACTACCAATAGCTCTAAATAAAAATCTAATGCCACATGTATGAAAAGTCATCACTTGAGAACAGCTTATAGAACAGCAGCAACACAGACTGCGGATGATTCATATCTGTCAGGATAAGGTTTTTATGAAAGAAAGTGTTTGGAAAATCCACCGGAAAAGACGGGGATGGTATTTTTGTATGAAAATCTACAATAAAAAAAATGTGGTGTATTGCAAAGATTCAACAACACCCGGGGGGAGCCGGAGCAGGTTTTACATAATTATTTCCATTCTCAGAACCATTTGCGTAACTTCCATTAGCTGAAATTAGACTTTTTATGCTCACTGTTAGATAACCAAGTAAAAAAACCAAGTCGATCGAGTGTTTTTTTCAATGATCTGTTATCGTATGTCCATTTCCAGTCCATATTAAATTTGAGATCTTTCATATTAAATTTTTCATGTATTACTTCTTCCATATTCCATTTGTCGCTAACTTGTACCCGTGACTTTTACATCGATTTTAGAGAAAAATATATGCATAATATTATCATACATACGATAATAATGCATATATTTAAAAAAAAGATGCAATCTATTATTACTTATTATACACACGATAACGTAATGATATATTTTTCTCTGATATCTATGTAGAAGTTACGGGCACAAGTTAGCGAATTTAATAAATAGACGCTCGTTAATCCTTTGGCCTGTCTTATAACCTCATTATTTTTGTTGCTACGTAATTAGCGAACAAAATATAGCGGGATTCGCACAGCGGGTCGGCTTGATTACGTTCAGACTTATTACTCTTGAGAGAAATGATGACACGTTACTTCCTGCAGTCAGCAAAGTAACTTAATATACCTTTAATTATTACATAATCAGGGGACGGAAAGCAATCTAAAATAGATGATGCTATAATCTTTGATTTAATAGAAGGCCAGGTTATAACATTATACATTGCTCTATAGAGGTACATATACCGAAGTCTTAATCAGTGTCAAGCCAGTCCAGTGACAAAAGAGATATGTAGTACAACGTAATAGACTGTAACAGGACTGTTTGTAAGACAAGTTGTTGTTATTCGCTCTCACATTGAGAGATTTCCCCTTTAGAGGTACTATGCGTCAGCAATCTTGCCGAATCTACCTTGTTAATGTCAATGATATTACAAAAATTGGAATTAAACTGTCTCATCCAGATTCAAAGAAGTTTCCTCTCTCGAACCATCAAATTGTGGAATGACCTCTTCGTCAAGGTTTTCCTAAATTTATACAGCCTGGAGTTTTTCAAAAGAGCATGAAGAGGTTGTTTCAGAGTTGGCATCACGCGAGTGATACCTCTGTATTGCAGGCGTCCATAGGCTATGGTAACCACTTACCTTCAAACGGTCGCATACTTGTTTGCCACTTTCGAATTGTAACAAAAATTCAACTTTTGAGAATTTTAACTATTTAAAAATTATCTTCCCCTTACGTGCACTATGTTAGTTTATTATCTGACTACAGTGAGTTAAGACGAAGGGTTATGACTTTAGCAGCGTATGTATGTATGTTAGGTACTAGCTGTGTCCGCGGGTCCGTTCGCGTGGACGACAGAATTATTGTTTAGGTTTTTAACGAACCGACTAAACGCTGTAGGTCGAACGCACGCTCGATTCGTGCTACCAGCTTGTAATTTTAAAGACAAAAATGCTTATTGTGGATAATCCTTAGAAGATTGACATACGCTATTGCAGACTTTTTTGTATATCTTTTTGAGATCTACAATCACGTCATACATTAAAGTTATATTTATATCTCAGCATAAGCCATACAGCCACTCCAAAGATGTCTTTTTTCCAATTCGATATATCAATATTGTCATTGCTTCTTTCGTGCGTTGCTTTCTATGACAAAACTAGCGACCCGCCCCGGTTTCGCAAGGCTAGAATGTGAATCTGACAAGTGGTTCTCGGGTGAAAATAGCATAAACGGATAGGCGGACAGAGAGACGTTGAGTTTTTTTTTATTTACAATTTCTTTCGTATAAGTTTTAGCTTTTTGAAAACTTTCTTCATTTAAACTTTAACTATGCCAAATCTCAAAGTCAAAGAACGTGTAGAAAAGAAGACCGTCTTTTCTCATGCGTAACGGAATTGTCTACTGTCCGCTGGATACGTAGGGTACGTTGGGTGTTACCAAGCATCTTGTTTTGTTATACATTTAGTACATAATAATAAGAAACAATACATACGGATAACTTTTTCAAATTTATTAAATTTAATTTATTGTAGTTATTTTTAAAGAATAACTCTGCATTCGGATGACTAAAATTATTTAGCAATAAGGACATTATAATACGTTCGTTTATGCGAGTTAGACATTTTTGTATATGTAGCGATGTAAAAAACGACAAACGGAAGCGCTCCCATGTTTGCGTCGCGTGCGACTCAGATTGGCGCTGTAATAATTGACCATATTCGCCCAAAATACTGCGATTGTGTGCGTCGCACGGCGTGTGCTTATTAGCGCGCACACATACAAACCTCGTACGCTAGCTTTCTATGAAGACATCCTACTGTTATATTTATACTGTATTAGAGTCCATCGTACGCTCAATATGATTAAAAAGTGGTATACGATTTTTTCTTCTCGTATTAATCCATAGATTATGTAATCAAGTTTTAGTATTATAACAACTTATTATTTATTATACCATAGATTAATGCGTTTACATTGTACAAGCAATGTTTTAATGTCTGATGAATGGTTTATGTACATCCTAAATGAGGTCGTTTTGGCCATTCTGTAGGGCGCTAATGTAAATTTATGTTGCTACTCTATTGAAGTTTAATGACGTAGGCATACGGATCGAAGTGCCTAAAGGCTATAACTACTCGTAGTACGTTATTACTTATGTACCTACAATGGAAACAACTTAGCAACTCCGTTTACTTACGCAGCTTAGTAACTCTGATTTATTGCTTGTCAATTCTTGCTTTTTACTCGAGAACTTTCTCGTTTATCATTGTGTAGGTAATTTGTACAAATGGACTCTCTCTCTGGCACAATAGTTGAAAAATTAAGACGTTAAGCAAGAAATTATTGTAAAATTAATATACTTATAATATTTTATTTATTCTTACTACAAGTAATAAGTAAACATGGCAGACTTAATGCCAAACGGTATTCTCTTCCATTTAACCATTGGTTGGAGGAATAGTGTTATGGGCAGAAGAACATCTCTTAACGACATTCTATATTACATATAAACATACGTATGTTTATATGTAATATAGAAATATAGAAATTTGATCAAAATCAAAATTTATCTTTATATGTATTTATGTAATACATGTGGTAGAGCCATACGGCATTGTGTAATACCACCTTTTCACAGAATATCGGTGTGAAATAAGAGCACCTGTTTTTGTTGTGATTCGTTCAGTGAGTGAGAGTGCCGGTGACCCATCTCCTTCCTCTTCCTCCTTTCCTTAAAGGCAACCCACCCGTGATTCCTCAGACGGTGCGGGTGTCCATGGGCGGTGGGGATCACTTTTCATCAGGTGACTCATTTGCTCGTCTACTCTTTTTAAAAAAAAAATACAAAAATAAATAAATTTCTTAGAAATATAATACAAGGTATAAAGTAAATATAAAATAATAAAATGTTTAAATAAATATACAAATGAGGCACACTTTATTAGGTTAAATTTTGTATCTAACATTGGCTGTATGAAAATGTTTGCCTGTGCCTATGTTAGAAAATTTTATTTTGACACATGAGTTAAACTCTTGTCTGTTATACATGCATGTACCGTTTTATGCAAATAAAAGTTTTGTTTTGTTCAAATATAGAAATCTTGTTTATAATTTTAACTCGAACACTCTTCGTGTAAATGAAATTTGTTTAACTTTTTCTAGAAAATAAATTTTGAGATACATTTCCGAATGTTCAAAGGCAAGTTGTTCTCAAGACGCACAGTTGTGGTAGCGAATAATTCAGAGATAAATGCAGTGCGGTTTATCTCTACCATAAATCAGTAGACGTCTACATGCGACTAGTTGTATTGTATACTTCCTGTAACCATAAAGTAAGGTTTTATCAACACCAATATTTTTAAAAGCTTTTGGTTTAGCAACTCGGCACATTCATATATTTTTTTAATTACCTTCCATCCAAAACAAACTTATTGATCGACACAAGTTTCCCAAATTCCAAAGTTCACACTTGGTCAGCACCTTAGCATCGAGTCTTGGTCCTAGGCCCAAGAATCGAAATGGAAGGAGGTTTGTCCTAAGAGCATGTCCGTTTTTTATGTCATATTTTTATTTTTGTAAATACCACTAGCCAAAATACTTACGGGTATTGTGTATATAATTATTTTAGTAATGCAATGTTTTCTGCGTCGAGCCGGTCATGAACTGACACGTATTACGCTGACAGTGCGATGATGCCGAACTTACTATAACCAACTGTTTTACTCGGGGTTATAAAGGGACATAGAGAGACACGAAAATTCGTTTAACACACGGTGATAAGAGAGGCAAGTCATTATAGCTACGTCCATAGCATACGTCTTGGTCCGAGTTGGGTCCGAAAGAAAGCGAGAAGTGTCGCAAATCATAAAGAATAAAGTTTATATTAAACATTGAGAAACCCCTGACACACCCTTCAAAGTGGTTAATAAATTTCATAATACAGTCCACTTTTACCCGTCATCAGAAAGACTTTCACAGTGGAATTAGCATAAATTTCACGTAATTTAATATTTTTCTTTAGTTTTTATGCGGTTTGGGATTCAAAGCGCTCTTTTTTGTGTACAAATCTGTAACTTTAAAAAAAAACCGAATTGATATCGGCTCATTCTTCTGGGATTTACAAAGCTATAATACGTAGTACTATTATCTACTTTGTGACAATGCCATAGACACACGAACAGACAAAAGGTTTAAACTTATAACACCCCCACTTCTCGAGTCAGGGGTAAAAACAGATCCCTTATAAAATCATTCATGTGTCCGCCTCTCTCGCGTCTATCTGATACCTCACGTCATAATAAAACAACGTGAAAACTTGATATTCCGTTGCTTTCAAGTTCATCAACAATTTTTTCCGAGCGAAGCATCCTTAGGAAATACCAAAAAATCAAAAAAAAATTCAATAAAAGCTTAATGAAATTACGACTATTTTATGCGGCATATAATTTATTATTATTTCCTTTAATGTGTCTTTTTGAATACATAATCTGTACTTACGTGGTAGGTACTATATGCACAGTTCACTCACAGTTCGCAAGTGCTTAGAAATAGATTTTTAGAACATATAATATCCACTATTATATTAAACGATATTTATACATATAATTGATATCGCTTTGTCAAAAACGGCTCTGACGATTTCGATGAAATTTGCAATGTAGGGATTGAGGGGGCAAAGAATCGATCTACCTAGGTCTTAATTCTGGGAAAAATAGTTTTCTTCGTCTTTCACACACATAAAACTTCTAAACTCTAACCTTCTAAACATTTGTAATTTTGCAACAGTTTATTTTCTCAATAGCACAGTGGCTAGAGCATAGGTCTACCATGCTGAAGTGCGCAGGTTCGAATTCTGCAATGTGATCAGAAGTTTTTTTGGTTTTTTTATTAAACACCGAGTAAAGCTTGGTCGCCGAGGTACTTTTATATGAGATTAATTGCCTAATTAATGACTTTTAATATTATAACTTTGAACAACCTTGAGTTAAGTAGATCAATTAATTCACAATGTTTAAACCTACGCACCATTAATTTTAACTGAAATGCCCAAAGCGCCCGTAACAAAAACTGTCTAAAATACGTGGAAAACTTACATGTTTGCTTTTAATTAAAATATAGATTAAGAACATTGCTTTATTAAGTATCTTTTTAGAGATGCATGAAAATAGAAAATATAGGAAAACTACTTCTAAGTAGGAAAAATGTCGTAAACGACAATTCTATCGTAATTGTGATATGGAGATTTATATCATCGCTTTATACATATGTATGTAAAAACAAATACAAATTCAAATTAGTTGTCAATTTGTATTAGATATTATACTGGGTCATTCTTTTAAATAAGACGGGTAAATTTTGAACTATAAAAGACTTAGAGCACTGCCGCTTTTAAAGACATTCATTTTTTTTTATTTCTGAGTGAAACCATGAAAAATATTTTTTGTCAAACGTGAACTTTTCCCAGAAATAAATGTTTCTTTATTTTTATTCCATAGATCGATCCCGTTTCATGTCTGCATAAAATTATAGTAGGACATCGAAATAATCTAATCTTAGAAGTTGGTGAAGTGTTAAAAAAAATGCAGGCATGCATACATTTTCTGAGCAAATGTTACAAGTACTGTAGAAAAAGTTTCTATTCCCTTTTAACTGGCACACACTCGTATTTATAAACAAGTAATTACTTGTTGCTAAGTAATTTCTTAATGAAGTCATTACTTGTGGCTAGAATTCTTCAGTACAAAATCTTATTGTATAATTGAGTAATGCACGTTACTTACTTAAGCAATTGCTTAAGTTAGAGTTGATGCTTGATAATTGTTTCTCACTGGCAACACTTCGTTGCTGCGTTTTGTTTCATGAGAGGGCAAACGTGAGGTCTAGATTATTTTTACAGTCTTGCATTATATTGCCTAATATAAATATTTAATATATAATTTGATAAAGTTATCGGTATAAAAAGAAAAATAAGTCGTAGAAGATATTTTTTAATCATTCAATTTTATCTTTGAACAAACAAAATGTTTGGAGAATCGAAACGTTTGACACACGATATAACGCTACCAAATTTAAATGTATAATTTTTATACTTGGGATATTAGCTGACACGTGATTTATAACTTGGAAAGATTATTATGTAGTTATTATTAATGGCAAAATAACATTAAGTACAACACTTACTGAATCGATATCTCATCCTGAAATCATTTTCAGTATTTTCGCGAAGAGGGTCATTACGGAAATATACCTTTGTTTTTCTAGGTTCATTAATGTTAACACTGTTTTCAACTTCTTCCAATGGATCACTTAAAATATTGTCCAAATTAAAAAATAAATGCTCGATATCTTCCATATTTTCTGTACTAAACACTCAAAAAGCTACTAACCGAGTAATAAGCGTTGCTTAAGCAACGAAAGTGGTTACTATTACTTGATTAAGAATTCTAACTTTTGACAGTTCTTACTTCGACCGATTTCTTAACTATGCAATAAAAATAGTTGCTCAAGTAATTACTTTTGCTTAAGTAATTACTTTGACTTGTCTATAAATACGAGTGTTAGACTTAGACAAGACAATTTAGAAAAGTTCATTTTTTGAAGCAATCACCAACGCTACCACCGTGCCAACAGGTCAAACAAAATAGGTAATACATGTATATTATCTATGTAGATTAATATTTCTTAAAACGAGCACGTTTATAACATTATTCAATTTGAATTCGAGATAGAATATTAAATAGGTAGATATTTACGTAATATGCTAACTCAGTTTCATAATTTACGTAGCTGTATTTTTATACCTATGGTATTACTTTATCAATCTCGCCAACGACAGTATCTTATAAATTTCAGAAGAACTTTGATGATCATTGTAAACGTCTTTTTATTTGTTTTCCATTATCTGAAAACAAATATAACTGTCATTTACTTTTTTTGCCAAACAATTTTAAACCTTGATGTCTATATCCTAAAACTGCATTCATGAATTCATATTATGGAGAATTATAACTAAAAGGAAAGTTTCAGTAAGAATTCCTTTTGAGAACACAATACGTTGTATTGTATTGACAGAGTTCGTTATAAAATATCTGAAACGAGAAATTTAACGCGATTACCTTTTTATTTTGGCTTGACATTTCGATCGAGTTGCATCGGCCGTAGTTTCAAGCAAACTTAAAAGTTTAAAAGTTTATATAGTTCGTTGTTTGATTTATACATTTTCTATATATTATACATTTTCTAATCCCACTAGAAAATATAGGCAAATGTTTTCATAAGTACTGTTTTTCGATATTAAAATTATTACTTCTAATAAGATTTTCATGCACTGACTTTGTGATTTGTCATAAAAACTCATTATTAGCTGTCAAAGTCTTTATAAACTGAAATAGAAGCGCCCTACTCACCTAATTCTATACTGATAAATAGGAATTAATTAGCACCACTGTGCGAAACGCACGTCACACGGTCTTTCGAAAAGTGTAATTTAAAATAAGAGAAAACTGAAGTTATTCTCATGTTTATTCTTGTTTTCTTTATATATTGCATTTTATTTACGCTTACGCAAATATTGTTACTGGTGCGTGTAATATTGTCAATGTTTTAGTTCGAGGACTGCGAAAAATGTTCGTTCCTAGAGTAAGGCATGTCTACCTCAATTTATGTCCAAATCTTTGTTGGCTGTAGTCACAAGTCATAACTATTACTTCATGATAGTCATTTTCGAATTGAGTTAATTCGAAATATTCATTTTCGAATTTACTCAAACCCAAGTCAAATCCAATAACATTTCACATGCTGTAGTCACAACTCATAACTATTACTTCGTGGTAGTCATTTTCGAATTGAGTCAATTCGAAATATTCATTTTCGAATTTACTCAATCCCAAGTCAAATCCAATAACATTTCACATGTCGAACCTTGGTTTCTCTTAAGTTATCACTTGATTGTGTAAATATTAATAATACTCATAAATACAAGTTAGTGTCGTGTCAAATTACAGCTCTTGGTATTTCCATTTGACTTCTATAGACGTAAATACGTGTATCATTTATTTTAAAATGATACTACAATGTTGAAGCTTTCGATAAGCTTTCGATCCATTATACTGATATTGCGATTCCTAGCTCGAAAATAAAATTAATAATTCTTTTTATTCTAATAAAGTACACTCTAATATTATTGTATTGTATATAGTACATTAATTATACTCTGATAATGTACATCAAAATTGACGTAAACGTAATTATGTTACATAGATATTTTGTTTGGAAATATAAAAGCCCAGCCTGAATAAGGGAAAGTAAACTTCCATTGTTTGATATTCATTGAATGAATGGAGGCGTATTTTCTTGTAAATAGACTACTTTGGGTAAATATTCTTTAATATCCCATTATGTTATAATAAATGGTCCTCATTTCTTTCGAGTCAATAGAAACGTCAAAAAGTCTGAGACGTAGATAACGTATCGATATTAACATATTGATGTATTTTTCAAATACATACATAGAGGGGTATCAGCACATTACTAAATTTATTATATTGAACTGCAGAGTCCTATATGTGTATAGATACAATGTATTGTTTGTATCTATGCTAATAATAATAATCAATACTATATACGTGTGGTAAAGCCATGCTGCATAGCAGCACGAATTGGGCTGGCTCTCCCGGTGAAATACCACCCTCTCACAGAATATCGGCGTGAAATAACAGCATCTATTGCACTTGTGTTTCGTTCGGTGAGTGAGAGTACCGGTGGCTCATCTCCCCTTTGCCTTTCAACTCCCTCTTCCTTACTTTAAAGGCCGGCAACGCACCCGTGACTGTCTCGACTGTTTCTGAATAACCGAATTTTGAAAATAAGTCCTGTGGCGATGGACGGCGGTAGAGAGGTCGGGCTATGATGCACATCTGACTTTGTCCAAAGTCTGCATTCAGGCAGCTCAGGGAGAGTGGTCGCTTCAGCGCTGTGTTGGGGTAACAGCGGCGATTCGGCAGCACCTTGAGTGATGAAGCAGCCCTATTCAGGGTAGCACTGCTCCCCCCGCTCAGTCAGGGAGGTGAAAAGATGTTCCAAACAAAATTGTTGAAATAAATTAAAGAGAGCCTTCTCTTTAATTCTTTTATGTAAATAGGGTACTCAAACGCGACTTCCTCCTTCTTATCTTGAAAATGCTGGGCCCAGAATTTCCGAAAAGTAGTCCTTAAAAATTATGAATTTAATGCAGAACCCTCCTTTTGGCGAACTTTTAAATAGATCAGATTCGGGAACAAACACGATCATTACAAAATTTCGGATCCAAAATATTGTAGTAATCTTCACACTAAATTAATTTGTACTCTTGGTAAAATTAAATTTCGCCAGCCTTGCATAAAACATTTTGTCACTGTTTGGTTCACTCAAATATTTTCTCCCTCATGTGTTTGTTTCTGAATTCAGTATCCATTTACCTTTGAGTTGCTAAAATTTATATTCATGCTCCAAAAGGGATACGTCGTATCTTTTCAATTGAACAGTCAGCCTTTCTGACATCAAATATACAGCAATACGCACACATTCTGTAACATTTGTATTGATAAAACTGTGCATTTAACGCACGACTTTGTCAGGGCGGTTTTTTTTTCATACTGATTTTGTCCCCTTTTAATCACTTAGGCATTTATTTTTTTAAAACGTCAAATACGTATTTAATCGTTTATTTGAGACTGTTTAGTTCTGGTTCATAGAACATCTTTTTGATTTTTTTTTTCAAACTTTTCTAGGTTGAATTATTTAAGACTTTCTTCTTGCTTACATTGCATAAAGAATCTCTGTATAGAATTTTAAAGATTTGAGACTCGGCAGTTTTAGGTTAAGCGTTTATTCGTTACTTAACATATCAGAAAGAAACAGATTCTTCTTTTTTACATAGAGGTAAACAAATTAAATAAACTGATGCACCAGTTGGTGTGCTGAGTCTGAAGTCGACCTTTTTTTAGATTAAATTTTGGGTTCTCTTATTTCATGTGTGTTACTCACGGTAAAACCATAAATCATTGTAAAACTCATAGTAAATATCCACAGTCTATGGACACGAAAACAGCGTGATTTTTGACCAAAAACCAGGCAAGGGTTAAATTTTTCGCTCTAATTTTTTTTGTCACGGAATTGAATTCATTATGTAGTGAAAGAGCTCTATGCATTTATTTCGTCTGAAACACCAAATATCAACTCTAGAGAAGCTCGTCAATTGCGAGATTCTAAATTATGCACTAGGACTGGGCTCGTACGTACTTTTTTATTCAAATATACTCAAATGTTCAGTTCTACCTGAAAGAAAACAGTAACGAGACCGAACGTTAAACACGTTTTATCAGAAAATCTCTATTCACTCCTGTTACGAAAATGTACAAGTCGTATAACTGAGGAAGCATCGCTATCGAAAGACTATTCCATACCTTAGCAATACTACGGGTATCATACAACGAAATATAGGAAAGAACTCATTAGCACCCAGAATCATAGGAAATTTAGATGAAAATTTCCCAAATCAAACTAGATCCTTGGCATCAAGAGCAGATGCAGAACAAAGTCTCAAATGGGTCAGTCAGAACTTGACTTCGCAAATCTAGTGCTTAAATGCTTACACTTTATGCTTTGCAATCAAATTAGAATACGATCTATCTGATCTTGTGAACCACCCTTCCTCACTATATTACTCACCATATCTTCGAGCCGATACATTATATCCATTTAACGAAATCAATCAACGCCACTCGATAAAAGCAATGTGAGAGGTCCTCAGAGAAAAGTCACTGAACGTTTGAAACGTAAAAATATAAAGAAAGTAAGTCGAAATGGTGGATATTTACTTTGGAGCGAAAGCTCACAGATCGAAACCGCGGTATCAATGTATTTCATTCAATACCCTGAAATCCATTTACATTTGCAGTTAAGCTCCGACTCGACTCATCACAAATTAATCAGAAATGCGACTTAGCCGCTTTCCAGTTGCTTTCTCCTTCAAAGAGATCCAGTAATATTTTATACACAGATCTCTGCGAGTGTATTTGCAGAATGTTTTTCTTCATTCTGAAAGGTAAACAATTACTCACTGAGTTTGTAGTTCTTGTTATGTGTGCTATTGTGGAAATTGCGGATGGCTCCTTCTAAATCTAGAGTCTAGAAAGTAGTCTCGATCAATATAGCCAAGGTTTGCTTTTGCTTCCACTTAATTTAATAGTAATAAATGTAATGATAACTTTTAATAACTTTAGAGTTTAGCTTTAACTTTAAAGTTTAGCGAAACATGCTTACAAAATCATGAAATTCTAATTAGAGAGTTGTTATTGATGGAATTGAAAATAATTGTGACAGAAAAAATGACTTCTGTACAGTATTTATAATTAGATGAATATTTCCAAAATTGATGTCTAAAAATTATTTTTAAAAGCAAGCTTTTGTTTAAATGCAAAAAGGAAAATATGGAAAAGGAAAGGGAATTTTCCCAAGAAACTATAGCATGGGGTTCTTCAAAAAGGACGTGAAAAGGTTTTTAGACAGTCGACAACGCGCAAGTGACACCTCCGGTGTTGCAGGCATCCGTAGGCTGAAGTAACCGCTTAACATCAGGCGAGCCGTATGCTTGCTTGCCGTCTTTGTGGTATAAAATTATAAAAATCAAATACATCACAAATAATTTCCCACTTTTTTGCCTTTTAAAAATTTTAACTAACGCAAAATATATATGTGGGGAAGACTTGCGTAATAATTTTCTCACAAACTTTAAGGAAGACGTTCTAATATTCCGAAATATTATTTTAAAAATTCTAGGTCCGATATTTTTTCTAAAGTTCTAGTACACAATTTGTCACTTCCCCAATTATCATATGGATATTTTGAAGTTTTAACTTCTACGAAATTATTTCTATGCTTTATAAATTTCTGCGTCACATAATAGATCAATTATACGTTATTTCCGACGACATTGAGGTCAAAGGTTTACCAAACACCTTATGTAGGTACCTACTTTACGTAAATACTCACACGTTTTGCGGAGGTCTGTCTTCAATTTGGACATTTACAAAAGCAATATAATTCGCTCTGTCAGCTCACTGCACTGTAGCCAACACTACCTTTACACGTATTTCCACCACTCTACCTCTCGACAAGACATCTTTAAAAGCCACATCATGTAAACTAAAATGCTCCTATAGGAAGAATTGAAAGCATTTGTTATATATTTTACGTTTTACGTAAAAGGCGTCACATACGTAGGCGTAAAAGGCGTCACATACGTAGACGTAAAAGGCGTCACATGATCTGTCAAAAGGCTTTAAAGATTTTAGGAACCACATTGCACAAAACTATGTTAAATATATAACCATTGCTTTCTATGCTTCCTGTACCTAACATTTTTGTTCAAATTCCACAACTAAATACATATAACTGGGAAAGGAAAAGCACCTATTGATTAAAATGCATTTGTAGTAAACAATCG
The DNA here is from genome assembly GCA_907165235.1 of Zeuzera pyrina. Taxonomy (NCBI): domain Eukaryota; kingdom Metazoa; phylum Arthropoda; class Insecta; order Lepidoptera; family Cossidae; genus Zeuzera; species Zeuzera pyrina. The sequence continues at coordinate 10,772,120 of OU015639.1, read as the reverse complement.
AAAAAAAATTTAGTCAAGTGTGAATTCAACTTGCATGCAAAGGGTTCCGTAAGATTATTATTATAATTGTAAACTCAAAATTAATTTTTAAATATTATTACAGCCTAGAATCTAGGAGTTTCGTTACACATATTCTTCTTATCAGGGGGCAGACAAGTCGCTCAATTGTCGTAAAAGCTAATAGGATAAAATGCCAAATACCTCTAGCGTAACAAATTTTGAATTGGTAGGCAAACGTTATTAACTTTCTATTTTATCAAACGAAAAGTAAAGTCATGATAACCGCCGTATAAAATGTAGCCAAATGGCTCTTTGACGAACAATAACGCCAGCAAGCGTTTCGATTGAACGAAGCGATTGCCACTTATCTAGCCGCTCCGGTTTAACTGTGTAACTGTACGGTTAAAATGAGGAGCCTCCTCACTTTTAGGATTCCGTAAGCAAATGGCAAAAAACAGAACCCTTATAATTTCGTCCTGTCCTTCTGTCTGTCGCAGCTATTTTACTCGGACATTATAGGTATTATGTATGTAAAAGGAAGGTAGTTGTATTCTAATATGAACTGCTATATTATAACAAACTAAGAAAGGCTATCTCCCAGAGCTTACAGACCGCTCGAACATCTAATGAAACTTCAAACTGTACCCGTAAAATTTTAACAGAGCGCACACTAGCACTTATCAAGAGGAGACAGGAGCTACAACATACGAAAAACAAAAGTCAGATCATGAAAAATGAAACATCTGCATTATACAAATTAATAAGTAAATATATAAAACATGACTGTAAAGTTTACAGATCGAAGACCATCGAAAAGCATCTAAAACAAGCAGGAATGTCAAAAAAGGCTTAGAGGTCACGCTAGCCTGGATACCCGGCCATTCTGGTATCACAGGTAATGAAATGGCAGATTCTTGTGCAAAGGATGCAGTTCAAACAGGTTCTCACATATATTTCAAGTCAATTCCTCGGGATCTCAGAAACATGGCTAAATCAGAGCTTCGTAAGAACTGGAATGAATTTTGGGGTTCTTCTGGATTTAACAAATGCAAGCAATATGGGACAAGCAACATTCAACCAAATGTACCTGTCAAACCTTGGTTTTTTAAATTCCGTTCTGCTAGCAAACACATTACTTCCACCATTATCCGACTGCGGCTTGGTCATATTAGTTCACCAGTCTTTCTATTTAAAATTCGGGTTCGAGATCACTCCTTGTGTGAGTGTGGACTAGAGAACGGCACGGTTGACCATATTTTATTCAATTGTCCAAACCTAAAGTATTCCCTATATAGCGTTCTTCCCCGTTTTATTCCTTTGCCCACGAATTTCAACTCCCTTCTTACATATATTGACACCCCATTTATTGAAACCCTTTCAAAATTTATTGCTGAAAACAAAATTCACCTTTAATTTAATAACTCTTACTCCCTTCTGTGTCGCATTTTATGTATTTGTAATTAACACAATATATCTAATTTCATGTAGAATGCTAACTAATTTGTGTTGTCTGTTTTTAGGTCCTCAACTGAATCGTCCCTTGGCCAAAATTATATATCATTTTTAGCATACCGCACAGTGTCTAATCCAAACAAGACGTTGGCAAAAATTATCTACGGGTAGTTGCCACTATATTTACAAAAAAAAAAAAGGTCAAAAACTGCTCTTAAAGAACTTTAAACAAGCAAATGCTGGTGGATAGATGGTCTGAAATGAGAAGGCAAAACTGTAAGTAACCGTAAAGAAATTATACAGATAGTTACCGATTTCTACAAAACTCTATACAGCGCCCAGACAAAAGTGAGTAGATATCAGCCATGAAAACGCAAACTATGAACGAAAACACGAAAGGAGTTATAACACCAATTTCAGGAAACGAAGTCATGCTAGCAATAAATGGTTTAAAGTTAGATAAAAGTCCAGGCCCAGACGGAATCACGAATGAAGCCATCAAGGTCACCCACACATTATTGACTACCCCTAACCCATTAATTTAACCACATACTCGAAACCGCCGAAATCTAATCTCAATGGTCAGAATCAGAAATAATTTTAATATATAAAGTCAAAGACATTACGAACTATAGACCAATAAGTTTGCTTCCATGTATCTACAAACTTTTTTCTACCATTATAAACAAACGCATAAGTGTTACGCTAGAAACAAAGCAACCAATAGAGCAAGCGGGTTTTCGAAAGGGTTTTTCAACAATCGATCAAATACACACGCTGGAACTAATAATGGAAAAATACCAGGAAAAACAAAGAGCTCTTTATATCGCGTACATCGATTACAAAAAGGCTTTCGATACTATATCGCATGCAGACATCTGGGATGCTCTGAAGACCCAGGAGGTTGAAAAAGAATATATATACATATAATCAGAAATATTTATAAGAACAGCATAGGTAGAATAAAACTAGAAACAACTGTTCCTTCATTCCTTATCGAAAGGGGAGTTAAACAAGACCCACTGTCACCAAAATTATTTATATCTGTTCTAGAGTCAATAATAAAAAGTTTAGACTGGAAAAAAATAGGAATCGATATTAACAGCAAATACTTAAGTCACCGTACTTGGTACTTTTATCAGAATCAAGCCAACAGCTACAATCTATGATTGATTCACCAAATGCTGTTAGTAAACAGGTAGGATTAGAAATGAACCTTTGCAAAACAATGGTTATGAGTAGTTATGACAAATAGCACGAATAGAAAAATATCAGTAGACAACAAAATATTAGCATATACAGTAAAATACGTTTACCTAGGAAAACAAATAGGCTTCGATAGAAAAAACAACGACCTAGAAGTGGAGTGAAGAACACAAAACACTTGCTACAAATACTGGTCTCTAAAAGAAATATTTAAAAGTAGCTATAGCTTGATGCAAACAAACATCAAAACAAAAGTTATGTCAACATGCCTCCTACCATGCCTTACCTACGCATGTCAAACTTGGAAATATACTTCGAAAATAAAAAACAAAATTATTACCTGCCAACGCGGAATAGAACGTAGCATGCCTAATATAAAGAAAATACAGAAAATTCGTCACACAAAAATTAGAAATATCACCAAAGCCACAGACACGTTAAGCTATGTTAAGAAATTAAGAAATGGAATTCTTTGGAAGAGGGTCTTCACCTTCACTTGAGGAGGGGTTCTTGTACATTAAATAAAACGTGTTGAAATGTACAGCCAAACTAAGCTCATATTGAAAAAAAAAAATAAAAAAAAATTATATCAAAAATGAATTGCATGTAAATTTTGTATGCTTTGTATCTTTTTTTCTTTTTCACTTACCTTTATAATTTTTTACATTATAAGAAATTTTTTATTATGAACCGCTAAATAACAGAGGTTAAATTTAAAAGAAAAAATCAGGTAATTCTGTTTAAATAAAAATTCCAGTGTAAGGGGTACAAGGTTTTCTTTTCACGTATCTAGAGGTTATATAAATATGTATAAACTACTATATAAATCTGTAGCGTTTGTCTGTAATTATAATTTTAATATCAAATTTTGTGATAAATAGTCATTTTATGACTCAATGATCTTGATGAAAATTGATATACACATACAAAGATAAGCTACTTTTTATCGAAAATCAACCCCTAAAGAGGCGAAAAGGGGGGATGAAACTTTGCATGGGAAATGTTAAACTTCGGTAATGGTAAAGTTTGGTGTGGTGATAGACTTTTTTCATCAAAAACTTAAATTAAAAATTTAAAAAACCCCTGACTCAAAAAGAAATCTCCAAATAGTAAAAAAATAATATGTACCTCATAGCCCTTTAATTTTGTGATAAGTTTGAATATAAATAGTAGTAGTAATATATCCAAGCGTCGTCACGTCGGGGGACCGCTAAGTTTACTTGTATTTAAATTTCATACATACTTTATCATTTTTAGTTGTATTCTCTTTTTTTATTACTTTATTTACTTAGCGGTCCGGTAAGTATTCTGACAGTAGTTGTCTGATCCATCGTCAGACCCTGATCATCATCTATCTATCTATAACCTATTCATAGAGACCATTTCAATGAGCCTAAACATGATAACTCTACTGTAAGTGGCGAGGAGTTGGATATCCTGCTGATTTCAGATGATGCTGCAGCATCTGCTCAAGGTTACTGTGTTATTGTGACATTACTGAAGTCACAGTATACTAAATTTCGCATCGATTAGACTAATAGAAGACGCTCGCGTCCCTTTAAAAACTAAAAAAGAACTGATATTGTTCAAACAGCTGAACCGATTTTGATAAAACATGTTTAAGTACCACCGCTAGAAAACCTGCTTTCAAACAAAAAAAACCGCATCATAATCGATCCATTCATTTAAGAGCTACGACGACACAGACAGACACACAGACACATCAAATTTATAACACCTCTTCTTTTGCATCGGGGGTAAAAAGAAATAAGGTACTTTTTTTATCAAAAAAACTACCACTAAAGGGCTGAAAAAAGAGATGAAACTTTGTGTGGGAAATGATAAACAGCTGAACTGATTATGATGTGGCATGGAGATAGTTTGACACCCGAGAACGAACATAAGCTATTTTTTTATCAAAAACCTACCCCTAAGGGAGTTAAAGGAGGATGAAACTTTGAATGGTAAATGATAAACCGCGGAATGAATTATGATGGAATTTGGTACATGATAGTATGTGCCCGGAGACAGACATAGGCTTTTTTTAAAAATAATATTTTTACAACATTCATGTACAGTCTAACATAATCCGGGAAAGCCACGAAAAAAATTTCCCTGTAGACGAAGTCGCGGGTACAGCTAGTTATTATATAGATTCGTAGTATAAAATAGGCTAACACACTAAATTTTTACCACGCTTGGCTACGTAATGAAAATGCTAGGCTATGTAACGAAAATACTACAGAATAATATATGAAATGCAGCATTTAGCAACTCTCCGTAACTACAAGGTACTCAAAACCACGTAGCGAAACTATATTCACGTATGCAAATCTAAGTATACCCACATTTTACTTTGTCCCTACTACGATACGTGACGATTCCACAATGACAAAGTTCGTTTTCATTAAAGCGCTAAATTTGATACTTTGGCGGCAGGGCTCTCAATTTTTCTAAGTTATTGCAAAACGTATGAATGTGATGTTTGGTAATCTGATTCTTCATTTCGTTGACTTCATATTGCCAGTTGCGTTACACGATTGGTTAACTTTTTCAACAAAAAAAAAAATCAAAGAAACCTCTTTTAAACATTTTTCGGCCTGACGGGTTCTATTTATGTCTCTAATTTTCTGTGTAGATTTAGTTAAACACACTCTTCAAAAGTGCAGTTGGACTTTTTAAAATTAATTATAGTTATTAATATAAACGAAAATAACTGTTTTTTAAAATAATATTGTTTATCATTGCGTCACCTTAACAAATTATCAGTAGTATTGAATTGTATTTAGGATTGAAGAAAAATATTAGTAAACATGTTACAGTAAAAAATGGCCAAGAGCGTTTCACACACGCACTAACAAGTAAACTGAAAACTAAATTTTCAAAAAGAATATCTCATACCCTGTGTCGGGGAGTGTAAAAATAGGTCTACTCTCAATTTCAAAGAGCTTCTGACACACAAACATAACTTCACGTTATGTATATGAATAACTGTGTAACCAATTATTATATTTAGGACACGGTGTCAATTATTGCAGTACTTAGGATATGTACGATGCCAATTATTGCGGTAGATAAAGATATTTATATATCTTTAATGGATATGATGCCAATTATTGCGGTACTCATATTCATTCCTTTCATTGCTTCTTCACATCATTATCTATTTATGTTGGTACTATGTGGCAATAATTTCACTCAAAATACCTTTTTTCAGTCGTTTTTAGTGTTCGTTCCGAATTGGTAAAAAGAACACTTACGGAAATACGTCCGTCTGTCTGTCTATCTATCATAGCCGTTTTTCTCGCAAACTATTTTGGCATAAACAGCTGATATTTTAAATGATACTATATATGCTGTAACCGTTTTAAATTTCAGCTTGCATTTCATTTCATTGTTGGCCTGAAGACAGGCATTAGCCTCAGCAGTCTAAGTTTTCGTTTTTGGGATTTAGTTTTGGTGGTCTTGATTAAAAATAAAGAAAGATCTTTTTTTAAGTCATCAAAATGTGGGATATCACATGAGGTTGATATCACACTTTAATATTAAAGCAAGAATTCAAAAACGTATACATGTTACTTAAAATCATCTTTTTTACTAAGAAATATGTAAGTAAAGTGGTCTGACACCTTGCAGAAAAAATAAAGTGCGAAAGAAAGAACATCATCTGCTAACAGACAAAAAAGATGTTCAGCAGCGATGGAATCGTTGGATTGGATATGAATGTGAACACTAACTAAAGTTCTGGTATTTGAAAGAGAAGTGATACAGACGAAATGTGAAATTTGGGTACATGGAAATTTCCTAGAACAAGTGAATGAAATTGTGTATGTGGGGAGTGCGTTTTCGAGGGATAAAAGATCTGAGGTGGATGTAGAGAGATGGGTAGCAGCTGGTAATAAAGTGAACGGTGCTCTGTCCGCATTAGTAGGCAGTGTGAATATACCTAACACAGCCAAAATGGCCATCCATAATGTGGAGTTGATGCCAACTTTATTGCATGGTAGCGAGGTCTGGATATGTCCGAAATCGAGTGAAAGTATGATAAATGCAGTAAAAATGCGTTCTTCTATATCTCCTAAATCAGCGTGAAAGAAACATTATGATTTAATATAAGTAATATGATTTATGCAACACATGGTAAGGGATACGTGCAAATAGCGAAACAGTATTTGAACAGTAAAAGCAAAACCCTGTATGTGCGTTGTGCGTGTAGATAAATACATAGTGGTTCAAACTGAAAATACACACGTTTACATTGAACCGCTTTATTTTTTTAGCACTACAAAACGCAATACTTTGAGTCTGAAATTCTGAAAAAGTCTGAATAAAAGGTGAATATGTGAATATTATTTACATAATTTGAGATATAAATAGTTAAGAGCAATGTGTAGTAGGTACATAAATGTAATTGTAACCGCCTGAAAAGAAACCAAGAAGTAGGATGACCTAATATAAAGACAGATTTTTTTGTTTTTTAGATCATTTGTATTGAAAAAAGACTTTTCTAAAGAAGAGATAGATGTGAAGCTCTGCTACAATTAAAACGTCTTAACGATAATCCTGAGACAAAGAGGGATAATTAAGTAAGTTTGTGTACTTCAAAGCTTTCAATTAACATTTTTTGTACTTTGCTTTTTTACGTCATATGGGCTTCGACTAAGTATCGAACCTACCTTTACCCAATATAATATTAATATTATATTGGGTATCATAGAAACGGTAAAAAATTTTAAAGTAAAGTTCATAATCTAAGGAAAGACATAGCTTAAGTGAGCAGGTATATACTTGTAACCGGTCCGGTTATAATAAATAATCAACTGTTTTAGTGAAACGTAGATCTAATATATACGTTATATTACTTATAACGATGCGATCGTAGATGAAACGACAGGTGATTCATAGTCGCAATCTCGTAGCACCAGCTCCACGAAATTGGTAGTCAGTGAAATCAGTGAAATGCCACAACAGGTAGTCATGTCGCCCCCTCACGGAGACAGGGAATCCGTTGCGGGCCAATGGCCCAGTGCTGGTGGGAGCAGTTGCTGGTGGCTAAAACGGCCACTTCCCTGGGTCGATTATTGTTAGGTAGTCTTATCAGGAGTGGGCCACCTGCGAGGTCCACCCCTGGTTAGACTACCACAGCCACAAATGCCACAGTAACCATAGCTACATTTTATATTATTGGCGACGATAAGATGAACTTTGGAGGTTCGACGATGTAGTCGCTCAGTACGATAATAAAATATGCATAAAGAAATTTTTCCATGTAACATAGTAGATTGTACTCTTATGTAATATATGTTTATATCAATAAAGCAAGTTGTAAGCAATTTGTAGAGCGTGGGGTTTAGCGAGGTGGGGTGAAACGGAGGAGGTCGGTCTACAAATTTTATGGCTTCAATACTACATGTCTTGCTCTGCATAGATTACAAAGTCGGGCTCTAGTCCGCATTTCTTTTATGTTTAGGTATTCGGATTACTGCAAAAATGCAGAACATTTTATGTTCGCGATCCGCCGTGTATTTTCTAGCTATCTGTAAAATTTCGGAGTTAATTCTTTTAAGTTTGGCATGTCTGTGTGTCTGTCTGTGGCATCGTAACTCCTAAACGATGGACCGATTATGACACGGTTTTTTTTTGTATGAAAGCAGGTTTTCTAGCGGTGATTGTTAGACATGTTTTAACAAAATCGGTTCAGCCCTTTGAAGAATATCAGCTCTTTTTTAGTTTTTAAAGGGACGCGAGCATCTTTTATTAGTCTAATCCTCAATAATGTCACAATAACATAGTAACCTTAATCAGATGCTGCAGCATCATCTGAAGTAATAATAATAATAATACTCTAGACAATTACACAGACTGTGTGACCCCAAACTAAGCAGTAAGCTTGTACTATGGGTACCACATAACGAACTCTGGGGGAGTTCCCAGTTACACCCAAACTCCAAGCCAATTTAGAAAAGTTCGTTTCCTAAATTGACCTGACCGAGGATCGAACCCAGGACCCTAAGCTTGGAAAGCAGATGCATATGCTACTGCGCCAACGGGCCAGTCAGCAGAATATCTATGAATAGGTTATAGATAGATAGATAGATGGTGATCAGAGTCTGATGATGGGTCAGACAACTATTGTCAGAATACTCAGACTTCGGCGAGGCACGTTCTCGTATCGCAATTTTGTGTATCGTCCAGGAAAGTATTTGCGTGAATGTGGGGATAGAGTGTAGATCGTAGAGTATTTAAAAAGCATGAAATAAAACTTAAAAATTTTAAAAATCCCCGACTCAAAAAAATACCTCCAAAAAGTAAAAAAATTATATGTACCTCATAGCCCTTTAAAGTGATAAGGTTCAATATAAATAATAGTAATAATATATCCAAGCGACGTCACGTCGGAAGACCGCTTAGTGTTATAAGGAATATATTGAAAATTTTTACAAAAAAAATTATATTGTCTCAAGCCTAGTCATCTCGGACCAAGAAACACAATGGACGAAGCCGTAAAAAGCTTCCACTCTTTTCACCGTGTGTCAAACGAATTTTCGTGTCTCTCTTTCTTTCTCACTGAGCGTAACCACGGGTAAAACTGTTAGTTATAGTAAGTATGGCAACCTCGTAATGTCGCTGTAGTTCGTGTCAGCTAATGAGCGAATTCACGTTACAAACAATTATTTGCAAAACACTCATAAATCTTAAGTGTTTTGACTATTAGTACTCACAAAAATAAAATATGACATATTCAGCTATGTATTATTTATTGCTCTGTGACCCTTCCTTCGTCACGCACATTAGAAGTCTAAAAACTAAGTCAACAAAAATCGGACACGCTCTTAGGGAAAATTCATTAATCGCTCCGTCCGTTTGGATTTTTGGTCCGACCTAGACATGTTCGAGCCGGTACCAAGCTGTCACGTCCACCTGTCACGCCGGACAGAGCAGGATGTCTCTATTACCTAAGGCTGCTTTGCCTTTGCTTACCTTTAAAAACAGAATTACACATGAAGTAAATCATATCTATTGTATTTCACTGCTATTCAAAATGTAGGCCACGAGTGCTTTAGGTGTTATAAGCTGAGAGCGAGCTTTATTTGCATAAATAAAAATTAAAAAATAAAAATAGAGGGAAAGAGACGTACGAGGAGAAGAGTGAAATCTTGAATACGCAAACTCTGAGAACGGAGGCGGGTATTGTAAGAGAATAAGAGCTGTTCATACTGGCAAATGAGGGAGATTAGAACGAAGACCTGATAACAAGATAGAAATGAAGATCTGGATGACAAGATTTGAATGAAGACCTGAAGCCATCCCCCCCAGTAATGGATAGCCTTACAACAAGAAGAAAAAATTAAAAATACAAACTGAAGAATATAATTATTTTTAAAATATCTGACTATTTATTGTTTCGACTGTTCAAAAAAGGACTGATGTTAATATATTTCACAAATAGCATTATAAACCTTTTTACTAAACTTATATTATGTATAAAATATACGTACACACATAAAAGTGTATATATACGAAAATGTTTTATCATTTTATATTTTCATCACGAACGTTGATAAGCTGCGAAAGTTTTCTCATTTCGTTTCTTTGTAATGTAAATATAAAAATAAGTTTACTTTTAGAGTTCCGCACGGAATTAGTGAAGAGACTATTTAATATAACTTTGACGTCACTGGACTTTTTGATAAAAAATTACAATGGGATATAGAGCAATAGGTACATAATATCTTCATAAGTTCTTCATTTTATATTCTTAACGAAGCAACCAATATCCATCGCCTGTACCACGACTGTTTGCGTATTTTCCACTGACCAATTGAAATAAAAATTATTTACGGAAAAAAGTCTGATTATGCAGTTAATAAAAACTTGTAAACAAGATTAAATACTATTTCTTGAATTAATTTTCGGAGTCTGAGGCCATAAGCAAAGGAAAGTGTACAAAGTCTTTAAGTTTTTTCTTTAGTGTGAAAAATTGTATTACTATATTTTATTATTTTATAAATATTATTATATTTTTGCTCTTGTGTATTTGAAGCGGCCTTCTCAAAATTTTGAATTTGATACTAATCATGATAAAGTCGGATAAATATTATTTATTTGCTTGTTGCCTTAGACTTATCTGGTCGTAACATTTGAAATTTAAAAATTTCAACAAATTACTATTCATTTAACTTTTTAGACTCGCACGCCAGTACAAAAGTCAGCCAAGAGATAAGGCTTTATAGATAAGCACATAAGGACTTGTATAGACGACGCCATTATCAACCCATCACAAATTTGTTTCGTTTGCTCATTCTTCAGCCGAAATACTTGTTGCTGACAATGACAATATGGTTAGTTTTATTACAATTGAATGTCCTGTCTTGTCTTGAATTGTCTTGTCTTGAATGTTCTGTCCACCCCCAAACGTACAAATATTTATGTATAAATATAAATCTAGATTAGTCAAAATTTTGTATAGATGGACTCATATATTCAAAAACCTTTTTTAAGCGAAGTATTTGTGGTTATAAAATTGCCGAAAAATAGGGAAAATTCAGGTTACCGTCACCGGTCCCATTTGATGAATGATCTCAATTATTAAAGGCCGAGACGTCAACCCGCTGCTCTGCACGACCGTTATAAAAGTTTGATGAATCCTCCGCAATATCCACACGACGAATTTAACCGTCATACGAATATGTGCAGTTTTTGACACTTTCATGTATGTACACATATTTTAACCGCGTCCCCGCTGACGCGGAAGTTGCGATATTAAACTTCACTATGCTTATGACAGACCTTTACATATCGTTTAAAAATGTCACGCAATAAAATATTCTAGAATTTTATGGGATTGATGTATACTAATAATGCTTTTCCCTAAACTAAGTGATTCAGTAAGTACATACGGATTCCAAAGTTAAAAACTTATGCGAAATGATAATTTTTAAATCGTTTCGAACTCTTAACCAAACAAAAAAAGTGGCCAGAAGCACGCCAAACACGCTTTATGTAGACTACCGTAGCAAATGAAAAAAAAAATTATAAAAAGACTAAATTCTTTTATTTTTTTCTCATTTGTGGTTTGTTGTCTCATTTGTGGTGGACCAGTTGACGACTAGACAAACGCGACGGAATTATTAGGGTTCTTTTTTGTCATGCCTAATGATATTTAATGATAATTAAATGGAAGGAACACAATTACACCCCAGATCTTTTCTGTATAATTCCTAATACTCAAAGCACTGAGTTATAAACGCTTTCAATATACAATTTATGTTTTTAACCTGGGATGAATCTTATCTATATGCAAATTTTCTTTGTAATCTGCAAGAGAGTTTAAACGTAAAAGGAAGGCGAAAGATAGACATTATTTAAATTTGGAATTAAAAGTTAACATATTTTATTTTTTCCTCACCAGGATTAAATTTGTTAAGGTAATAGACGTAAGTTTAACTCCACTCTGCCTAATGGAAAGCAATGACGAGGCTGATATTAAACCCGTGATCTACGTTGGGTATGATACCCAGGTAATTTTGGTATATGTTTTCCATTTACTTTAGCTTTATAAGGATAACCAAGTTAATCGTTATTAGTTAATACTTTGAAATTTTATGAATAATATAAATGATAATAATAAAAAACAATTATAAGTTATATAATTATTGTAGGTTCCTTATTATTTTCCTGAACAAAACTTCAAATTGAGTGTTTTTCATGGTCTTAGTGTAATTTAAGATATTACGTTATTTAGAGAAAAGTAATCGTTTTAATTGACTTTCACTATCGGTTTTATTTCTTTAAATCGAGTTCAATTCCTATTCACATCTTCAATATTTAAAGTACGTTCCCTACGTGTGACCTAACCGTAAACACTCGACATATTTTTATAATTTACTAGCTTTTGCCCGCGACTTCGTTCGCGTGAAGTTCAAAGACACACAATATCTTTGTAAATTATAACCTAAGTGTTATTCTGATGTATTAGCTACATTATTGTAAAGTTTCATTAAAATCCATTGAGTAGTTTTTGCGTGAAAGAGTAACAAACATCCATACAACCATTGTCACAAACTTTCGCGTTTATAATATTAATTATAGTAGGACGTTTCAGAATTGGAAAAAACATGGAAATAATAGAATGTATAATAATAATGGAAATAATAGAACAACTCAAGATATTTGGAACAAGGCCACTCAAAAAGGAAAAAAATTAAATCCGACAGCTTTTAAAGTTGGTGCCAAATTAATAAACAATTACAGAAAGTCTACTAGTTTGGTAGGACACAAATATCTGTGTCCTATTCTTAGTTATTTTTGTACTCGGGTTTTTACTTTGAAGTCGGATTAATTTTTGTTTAAAAAGTTATCAAAATAATATAATTTCGTTGTTTCAATTGCAATATGAAGCTAGACAGCGACAATTTACGAGTATTAGCCCATTGGTGTTGCTTAAACAGTAAGCCCTACCTAAAGAGTACCTTATCCTTACCCGTTGGCCGCCTACTACGGTCTGCACGGAAAGATAAGCAGGCACATTTTATGATCTCCGTACTTTTCAGGCTAGCACAGAAGCAAAATTTAATTTATAAAAACCGCCAAGAGCGTTCCAGGCATGCACTAACTTAGGAACCCTATGTTATCATTTTTTTTTTCCTTCCTTCATGGCGTGGCGCACAGATTAGCGCATTTTTCAATGTCACGTATTAATAAGTAGAATCGACACGAAGCACGTTCTAAGTTTTCGTTTTTTCTTCGAATCGTAAAACTCCTCCAGTAAAGTGATAGGCTTTACTGAAGTTATAAAGGACTTCTTGGAAGAGCGCGAGAACTTCAACTACACATGTCTATTTAGATCTACTTTATTCTTTTCACTTATACAGAACTTTAAAATACAACTAGCTGTACCCGCGACTTCGTCTGCGCGGAAAATTTTTTCGTGGCTTTCCCGGATTAGGTTAAATTGTATGTAAATATGCATAGTATGTTTAAACATTGTTTCTGAAAAGAAGTCTACGTTTAAGCCTACGTCTGTCTCCGGACACATACTATCTCTGTACCAAGCATCATAATTGGTTCGGCGGTTCAACATTTCCCATTCAAAGTTTTATCCCCCTTTTCACCCCCTTAAGGATAGTTTTTCGATAAAAAAGTAGCCTATGTCCGTTCTCATGTGTCAAACTATATCCATGCTACATCACAATCAGTTCAGTGGTTTAGCATTTCCCGTACATAGTTTCATCCCCATCCCTCCCGTCCCCCTTTTCACAGATTTTTATAAAAAAAGTAGTTTATGTAATTTTGATAAAAAAAAGTCTTATTACCGCACCAAATTTTATTATTACCAAGAGTTAGCGTTTCCCATACAAAGTTTCATCCCCCTTTTCACCCCCTTAAGGGTAGGTTTTTGATAAAAAAGTAGCCTATGTCTGTTTTCTGATGTCAAACTATCTCAGTGCTAAATTTCATTATAATCGGTTCAGGAGTTTACCATTTCCCATACAAAGTTTCATCCCCCTTTTTACCCCTTTAGTGGTAGATTTTCTAAAAAATAAGTAGCCTATCATGAGCGCAATCACGTGTTCTTACGACGTACCGATTGTTATTAAGATCAGTCAAGCGGTTCTTTAGTTATAAAAGGACATACAGACAGACAGACAGACAAAAATTTTAAAAATGGAAGAATCGAAATCAGTAAGTAATAAAACGACTATCTATCGCAAAATTTGACAAAAAATCTGAAATTACAGACAGACGCAAGAGATTTATATAGCAGTATAGATATACATTCAGTCAAGAAAGTATCGGGAATGGATGATTTTTCATGGTTCCAAATTCAATTTTTTGTTTTTTTGTTGTTGTTAGATTGGCACAACTGTTTTCCATTTTGGCGCGGAGTTTGAGTTGCATCTGTTATTTAGATTAAATACAGTGCTGTTTTTAGTTACGTATCATTCTAGTGTGTATTGCGAATTTCATAATGGACAAAAACATCGAACAAAGAGTTTGTCTTAAATTTGGAATTTCGTGATCCGAGTCACTGAAAATGTTACAGATGGCTTACGGTGAATCGACTTTATCAAAAACACGTGCTTATGAGTGGTACAAAGCGTTCAAAAGCGGTCAAGATGTGATGGAAGATTTGCCTCGCTGTAGTGGGCCATCAACGTCTGCAACTGAAGTTAACATCGCAAAAGTAAAGGAAATATTGACTGAAAATGCTCATTCAAGTTTGAGAGAGATAGCCGCCGAACTTTCTGTGTCTCACGAGTCGATCCGTACCATTTAAATAATCACTTGGGTATGAAACATGTTGCCGCTCGGCTAGTCTCAAAAAAACCTGAATTTTCTTCAAAAACACAATTGCATAAGAGTCGCTGAGGACATGCTAGAACAAATCAATTCCGACGAAACATTCATGAAACGCATTGTTACTGGTGATGAGACGTGGGCTTACGAGTTAGACATGCAAATTAGTCAACAAGCTTCGGAGTGCGCCTTCTAACTGAACCGAAACCGAAAAAACCACGCCAAAGTCGATCAAAACTCAAAGTCATGTTGACTGTTTTCTTTAACTATCGCGGTGTTGTGCATTCGGAATTCTTGCCGGAAGGTCAAACGGTAAATAAAGAATATTATTAGGGCGTTATGCGGCGTTTAAGAGAGCAAATTCGACGAAAAAGGCTAAATTTGTGGAAAGAAAATTCATGGATTTTGCACCACGATAATGCGCCTTCACACAAGGCCATCATTGTGAACGAATTTTTGACCAAAAACTCAACAAATACCATCGAGCAACCACCTTATTCGCCAGATATGGCTCCAGCCGACTTCTTTCTTTTTCCTAAACTCAAATTACCACTTCATGGCACCCGTTTTCATTCGGTAGAAGACATAAAGGAGAATTCGCGGCGAGCACTGAACTCAATTCCGGAAAAAGCGTTTAAAAAATGTTTTGATGATTGGATTATTCGTTGTCGTAAGTGTATCGTTTCTGAAGGAGCATACTTTGAAGGTGATAAAATAAATTTGAATGAATAACAAACATTTCGTGTATTATTGATCTTTTCCCGGTACTTTCTTGACAGAGTAGTACTATCATTTTTGTACCTTAAAATTTACAAAATGTAAAAAATTGAAAATCGGAATAAAATGACAACCTCACTTCTCCCGTTCATGCCAAAAAGTCGTTAGCAATTTCGGACTCGCTTTACGTCTAAATCCAAAAAAGCTGTCCAAAGATTAAAAAAAGTTTCTGGATAGGATTTCAGAAATCACTCATAGGACGGTTGATTTTCTTTTTTCTACTCTAAAATTATCGTCGGATTGTTACTTTAAATTGAGTTATTGTTATCAACTATGCAATGTAGAAGTTTAATTTATTAATGAACTAATTCATGAAATAGCTCGTTGAGACCGTGGTAGAGCAAATGCCTTCCAAGCCGTTGCCCCGGGTTCGATTCCCAGTCAGTGAATTTAGAAAACGAACTTTTCTGTATACTTACGGGAGCTATCTCTTTTCGTTTAGTCGTACCCATAATACAAGCACTGCTTACTTTGTGGTCACACAATTTGTGTCATTGTCTGGAGTATTACTATTCTAAATTTAAATAAAAGAATGACAGCTTACGTATTTTTACACTCAATGAGATGTCAGTAATAGAATCTGTTTTTTAATAGAAAACTTTCGAATAGTTTATCTTTTCTTTAACAATTATCTGACTTGGAATGTAAACGCGAACTCTTAAAAAAATTGTTAATTAATAATAGGCTGGTTTCATGAAAAATGAGTGGAGTTTTTTTTTTCCAACGAGATATTCCTTAAAGTGTCTAGATAATAATTACTTGACATTTCTATGCCAAACAGTAACTTTCAATATTATACCTACTTGCCTTCATACTGTCTCACACGGTTCTGTTTACACCTTAAGCTTAATGCACGGACAACTGAATCGAGTGGATTTTGGGTATAACTTTTGGTTGTGATTGCATTCTCATTTTCACTAGTGTCTTCTTTTTTTATGTATAATTGTACCGGTGTTAAATATTTTTCTTTTATTTGAAACGTAAAAAGAAGTGTTTAGCTAACGATCTCTCTAATTTACATGCTGAAACCTGTTAACGACTTATTTTGTATATATGCATTAATTTCTGTATTCTAATTTTTTAATGTACTGTTGGTTTCACAAACAAATAATATCAAAAAAAGTGTAATAGATGTAAAAACGATGCATTAAATCGACTGTAACACATACAGTGAGACAGAAAATCATGACGAAACTGAAATGACTCCGTTTTTGCAGTTCTTACCACAGGACCACAAAAACCAGCGCGCTTAATAACAAAACGAGAATTCAATTAAACCATCCAAAAGGAGGATTACGAAATAAATACCAAATATTGGTCGGCAGTGACTCTAAGATCTACATTAGCCGAGTTAGTACAGATTGAATTCCTTTTCGGTTCGGTATTTCGGGACCAGATACCTACGTGATCGGAATCATTGATTCCTAATAATACCGGTATACATTACACGGTTCTGAACCAGGAATTGGAAGCGAAGAGGGGAGGAATTCAGGCTTTCGTAGATTACGTCAAAGTTCGCAGTCACGAGTTATAAATTGGTAAAAAGATTCGATAGACGATTTCGAAGGCTATATGGAAAATATAAAGACAAAAAGGTTACAATTCACAATTACATGAATAAATAAAATGAACTCTTCTACTCAATTTGACACTACAGTTAATTGTAATAGCATGCATTTACATTAGAAACTCATATATTAACGATAAAATTAATATTATATACCTATTACATATCAATATACTGCATCCTGCTTGTATATACACGTGTAACTTTTCAGTTGAAATTCTGCAACTACAGTATCTTAATTTATTATTATTATTATTATTATACTATTAGATGATGAATTCCTAAAATCTTTAGCTATTTTCCGCTCAAACTCCAAAAACCACCAATCGACACGTGTTTCCCCTCTCAACGAAGCATCCTCAGGATATACCAGAGATAGATACTGGTTAGCTGACCGAATCCTATTATAATTCTATAATCCGAAATAGCTAAAGATTTCATCACATGAAATGGATTTCCGCAAAGTAACACCTGAGTCTATACAATACTTATTACTTATTATTCTTATTAATAAAATTATTTATCATTTCTTGATATGTGGTTAAAGTTAAGTACTATTTTAATCCTTCTCTAAGTAGTAGTCGCCTCCTTGGCGTAAGCGTTACCCATTTCGTTCCAGTACTTTCAATGTTTGGCTTTGGTCATCCAGTGCGTCTTTGTATAAATTATAACTACATCTGTCCATCTCATTTCTTTGACGCCCTCGCGATCGCGTTCCATCTCTCGGGACCCATTCTATATTTTTTTTTAGTCCATCTACCATTAGCCATGCGATATACATGATCAGACCACTCCATTTCAGTGCCCTCCATTAAATAAATACTGCTGAGTATTTTTGTTTTATTTTAAATTTATATTTATTTTGGTACTTATATGACAGCCACAACTATTTGTGTATTTGTCACGTATTATTTGCACCTAATTATAATAAGTAGTTGACTGACCAAGGCTGACTTACCAAGGTCAAATAGCCAGAGTGTTAGCTGACGGAAATGTCAAAACCACTCGCATATCTAGGCGACAATGTGTGCAGAGAATGATAAGATTTGAGAAAGTGAAAGAAGTATGGTATATGAGCACCGCGATGCTTGGCGCTCCGTCCTCTCTGAGTACCCCGTTAGAGATACAGCGTGAAGATATGTACGTATGTATGTAATAAATAAGTATCTATAATATAGGCACTGCTTAGACAGTGGTATGTAAACATTTGTTTACCCACATTGGGGTATACGTATTCTTTTCGAAAATGGTTTTCAGGCTGTATTTCAGTAACGGATGAAATTATTACAAAAAAAAATACGTAAGATTTAAAATCTGTAACTGTACACGATCAACCCAATTTTATGAGAAATGGTGGGGATAACACTTGAAAATTAAAACGGTCATAACTCTTAAACGGATACGTTTTTTCGATAATTCTTTTTGTAACTACATACTAAAGTTATGCCCTTTCATCAATTAAAGTAACTGTCCCGTTTTCATATACACCCTGTATATACAGCAGTAGTGGAGCCGACGATTCTTTATGCGGCTAGTGTATGGGCACATAGGACAACGAAGCAATAAATCAAAAGAAGATTAAACAGTATTACACGGTTATTCGCGATAAAAATATCAAAATCACATCGTACAGTGTCGATGGTCGCGAGTACACTACTTGCTAGAATCTTACCTCTTGATCTGAGAGAACAGGAACATCTTGAAATGTATGAGATCAAGAGGGGCAAACCTAAATTGCCAACTAGAGAAAAGAGTCAGTCTGTACCGACTTCCTCATCCAGCCCATCGAATTAAAATGGGCTTCGGTTCAATTTCGACCCAAGAGGATATGGACTGCAATGAAAAATTACCCTAGTATATTCACTGATGGCAGTAGAATCGAGGGCAAGGTGGGGGCAGCCGTATCTGTCTGGAAGAGAGAGGATGAATTGAGAAGCTGGAAGTTTAGGTTAGCCAACTATTGCAGTGTTTTTCAGGAATTAATAGCGATACATAGAGCGATTTTACTTATGATCAACACCCACAATTTTAAGAAAGCTTGCCTATTCAGCGATTCTCGATCTGCCTTGGAGAGTATTAGTGATTGGTCCTCGGTGAATCCAATTGTGGTAGAAATAAAACAAAACATTCAACTACTGGAACAACAGGAAGGCGAAATCATATAGTACTGGATCAGAGCACATGTGGTATTGAGAGGTAATGAAAGGACGGAAGAACTAGCGAAAGCAGCGATGTTGAAAGACAGAAGAACACCAGTATACGACGTTTACCCCCTTTCTTTGGCTAAAAGAGTGATCAGAGATCTTGCTATCAGTCGATGGCAGGAAAGATACTCTAATGCTGAAACCGGATACGTTACGAGGAAACTATTGCCTAATGTCAAAATAGTATACAAAATTTTGAGTAACAATGTACAATACATTAGCGCAACACTAACAGGACACGGGGGTTTTCGCGCGTATCTTTTCAAACTCAGGCTAAGAGATAGTCCTTACTGCACTTGTGATGGCGCTACGGAGGAGACGGTGATACACATATTGACGGCATGTTCAAAGTATGATAGAGTTAGAACAGACTGTGAAATTAGTATAGGAGCTACAATAAATGAAGAGTCACTTGATCGGCTGATGACTTTCAAACAGTTCTGGGAATTCTCGTTAACATGTGTTACCGCAGAGACAGCACAAAACAATTAACAATAATAAAAAAAAACTGCATAAATACACATTACAAAAAAAAAACAGATAACTGCTGCAAAATTAATAGCAGCAGATATGCATGCAATCTAATAAAAAAAAAATCTCGAATGTGTTCCAACTCAGAGACCAAGTTACCATCGATATAGTAATGACGAGTTTATAAAAAATTTCTCCGAGAAAATCGGATGACATAACATTTTTTTGAATTAAGTGTCATTCTATTAGCAACGCGCCAATCAAGTAAATTGTCAAGATCGCTCTGTTATACTGTGACATCATCTGAAGAGTTTACAGGTCTAAAAAACTTCAAATCATTGGCAAACATGTATTATTTTGAATTTTTAAAACAGTCACAAACGTCATTAATATTAAAAAACAAGGGACAAAGCAAGTTTTAAGAGCTGTCGATGTATAACCGCTTATCACTGAATCACGGTCCGAAAATTAAGACTGACACCAAGCCAACAGATTTCCATGTATACCTATTGCAGAAAGCTTTTGGAGCAAGATTTCATGATTGATTTTGTCAAAAGCCTTACTAAAATTTGTGTATATAACATCAACGGATCCACCATTATCCAAAAATTCGGACAAGTCATTAACAAAAGAGACTACATTAGTGGCAGTTGATCTAGCTCTTACAAAGCCATGCTGTGCTGGTGACAAGAACTTTCTAAAATGCCAGGAGATGATGGGAACCAAAAGTAATTCAAAAACTTTTCCAAACACAGGAATTATAGAAATTGGTCTATAATTAGATATTGTTTCTCTATTAGCAGTTTCATGAAGAGGTAATATCATAGATCTCTTCCAAGCTGTAGGATACACACCAGATCTTAGAGATTCATTAAAAATTAATGTGAGAGGGTAAGCTATAGTAGCAGCGCATTCAACAGCAAAGATCGATGGAATGCCATCAGCTCCAGCACCCTTAAATCTGTCAAGACCTTTTAACACTCTTTTCACTTGTTCACTGTTAAAGAACAAGTTGGATAAACACTCGCTTTTGCTGGACATAGTGGCAAATGTCCCTTACTATACACAGATGAAAAATGTTTGCCGAATAGATTACATATTCCAGCTCCATTAGTCGCCGTTTCAGTCAAGAGTCATGCTTGTTGAAATTGAATCAATGCCTCCACGTTTACGTTTGACAAATGCCCAAAACAATTTTGGATTAGCAAATAAAGTGCTTTCGAAACGTTCCATGTAGATGTTGTAACACTTAGTCTGCAAATATGCGCATCTTTTTTTTAACATTTCAAAAGACAAAACATCACGAGGATTACTATTGAATTTACGAATTTTTTGTCCAAATTTAAATTTTTCTTTTAGTAATTTTAGAAGGTTTGAGGGAATGGGGGAAATTTAGCCTTTTTATTAGGTTTCACATATTCGAGGATAGCAGAGTTAATAATATTATGAAACATGTCTGTCATCTCATTAACCGAACCACATTCCAATAACTTATTATCCCAAGAGATGTCATTAAGTTCTGAGCAATTTTGTTATAATCTACTCTAAAAAAAACAAAACCTCTCACTATCGTTCTATATTAGATTTCTACAACCCACAACAGAGAGAGAAAAGGATGAATAATTACTACCTGCGAACCGTTAAATGTAAACAAGTTATTTGGTATTGTTGATTCAAAAATAAAAAATAAAATATTAAAAGGCACCTATCGAATTGTAAGTTTTACGAAAACACGGATTGAGCGTTGAAGCAACTGTTAGTATCAAATTCTGGTCAAATTGTTGTGGGAAAACTGTGAAATAGACGATAGATATGAAGTGTAAATTCGATTACAAAACTTAACAACTTGATCTGTGTGATACATAAGTGGTGCTTAAAACAATTAAATTATCTAACGAATATAGTGCTGTGCCATAAATTTTACTAAATTACGCTGAGAAAATAGTGAATAAAAAGACTTAAAAGTGCATAAGTTGATTATTGAATTAAGATTGTGGGTAGAATTAAAACTGCAACTAACATTTCATTGCGAACATAACAATAGCTGATTTTTGCAGCATGTATCACTGATTTTCAAATTTGTATGTAAGCTACTTAGCGCACTTACTTAGTGCAGTGGATATCCTACTAGACATAATTACGTGAAAATACGGGTTTGTATCACCACCAGTTTCACGACTTTTGCACTCATTAATTCATCATTAATTCATCGTCGTGGATAGATTACAATAAAACAAACCACAATTACCGTAACACCGTAACACCGATTTCTCAAGGGCATTTGGTCGAGTTAGCCATGAAATACTTTTAATAAAACTACAACACTTAGGTGTTCATGGAAATCTTCTACGTTGGCTGAGTGCTTACCTCATGAACCGCACTCAACTAGTGGCGTTGTAAGGCTTCGAATCCATTCCTTTTGAACCTCTATCAGGGGTTCCTCAGGGTTCTAATTTGGGACCCCTCTTGTTTTTAATGTTCATTAATGATCTTTTGCAAAAAATTACTTGTCAATGTTTCGCCTATGCTGACGATTTAAAACTATACACAGAAATATCAAGCATAGATGATTGCTATCAACTACAGCAGAATATTGATGTATTAAACGAATGGTGTAAAGTTAATGATATGTCGTTGAATGTGAAAAAATGCCAATATATTACTTTTACAAAAAAGAAGAACAAAATTAATTATCAATATTCAATAGATGGTATTGAATTGGAAAGGGTTAGTGAGGTGCGTGACTTGGGTGTTTGGTTTGATGCGACTCTTGGGTTTAAATTTCACCTAAATACTATTGTGGCTAGGGCAGGTCGGATGCTAGGATTTATTACACGTACAGCTAAGCCTTTTAAACATATTAAATCCCTTAAAATACTTTATACATCATTGGTTAGACCACAACTTGAATACTGCTCCTCTGTCTGGACACCGATCTACAGTGTTGATGGGAATAGTGTCGAGTCAATACAGAGACGATTCCTTAGGCAACTGAGTGTTGGGCTGGGGTTAAGGGAAGCTATTCCTGAATATGAACATCGACTGGACTATTTTAAATTTCGAAGTCTTAATTATAGACGTAAAATAACTGACCTAGTCACATTACACAAAATCCTGAATGGCCTATTTAGCGATGAGTTACTGGTGAATGTCCAGTTTAACACGCGTGTACTGGGTAGTCGTAGACCTAAGCTTTTTAGTATTCCACTCTCAAATAATAACGTGGGACGTAACAACCCACTTCATCGAATGTGTCGAATCTATAACGAAATAAGTACCAACAGTGTATGCGAAGAGCTCGATATCTTGCATCAAAACATATTCCAGTTTAGAAAATCACTTCATAAAACTGCCTTTTAAGTAACTTGTTTGTGTGACATTGTGTTTACATGTTTTTCGTAAAAATGATGTGTACAATATTAGTTTGACAGACTCACCATGTAACTATATGTATTTGTAAGCTAATTAGTAATAAGTTACAGTTTGTCTAATGTTTTTGTACCTAAAATAAAATAAAAATAAAGGAGAATGAAATTGGTCTATGCTCAATTCCGTGAAAATCCGTGACAATTTGGTTGCACAAAATTAAGTCCAAAATTCTGCCTTGATGGTTAAGAATACAATTATATTGATGGAGTGAGTGAAGTACCAAATAATCAAGTAAGATTTCGCCGTGACTGCCACCATTAGCATCGCCGGACAAAGAGCAACCATTGCTACACCTTTTTTTTTTTTTTTTTTTTTTTTGCGTCAGGAAATGCTTTATGCATCCCGTCCTGCCGTAGGGGGGTGGCAGGGGGGTATGTGGGACTCCTCGACATTAGGGTGCTAGGCCGAGTCTACCCACTAAAACCTGACGGTGTTCCTCGAGAGCCTTGATGCCGGGGCAACGGGAGCGCGTTGGCATTCTGCCGCGACCCCGGCGGCCATGCCCAGCCTGAGCCGGGCCCTCCTCCGTTTGCGGGCAGTTTTACCTGCCCGCTCCCCTGGGAGGCGCGCGGGAACAACCGCGCGCACCATCCCGAGGCCATTAATGAGGCGCCTTCCCCCGAAGGACACCCCAGGCCTCCGAAGTGGCGGCTTCCGCACCCCGCCTACACCACGGCAGGGGCGTCAGCACGCCCACCTGATTTTTACGTGTTTACTCACGGGTTTTTACAAGTTTTCCTTCTTCCCACCTTTGATTTTAACGTGTTGTCTCACGGGTTTCATTTCGAGTTTTCCTTCTCTCCACCTCTGGTTTTAACGTGTTTTCTCACGGGTTTCATTTCGAGTTTTCCTTCTCTCCACCTCAGATTTTTACGTGTATCCTCACGGGTTTTTAAAAGTTTTCCTTCTTTCCACCTCCGGGGTCACAATACCCTTCCTAAAAGAGGGGCAAGTGACCCCGACACCTGACCCCCGCCCTCACGCAGAGGACGGGGAACACAACTTGTCCCCATAAATGGGGACATCCCCCCCCCGGTCCGGGCCAGGCCCTTTCGGCACTGCAGCCTCATCGGCCCCGACCCGGTACTGAAGGCGCCGCCGAAGCACCACCCTCAGGAGTGTTTATCGACTCTCCAGTCTAGATCCGCAGTGTTCAGTAGAAACAGGGTCACCTCGAGAAGGATGTAGACATGAAGTCTACGCACTGTGGTCTTGGGGTGGCAGGCTAAGGCTCCACTTAATGGGAGCTGTAAGCGCCTGTTGGTCCACCCCCTGTGGCGGGTCACCCACACCACTCGGCCCCTAACCATTGCTACACCTAGACCAAGTAATCGAGCTAAGATTGAAATCATCTGCAATCAAAGTACAACCACTACTCCCTTCCAGTATCCGATTACTATTAGCCAAAAAAATTTCCAGTATGCATGTTTCGATCGTTGGTGGGAAATACACACCGCAAATATAAAAAAAAAGGTAGATGTTTTCCATTGGTCTTCTAAGATAATCCAAATATCTTCACATTTGGATTCATAATTATTTAATCTAGTAGATTTAAGGTTCCTTAACACCGCAACTAGAACACCCCCTCAACTTTTACCCGAATGAAAGTCACTAGTTCTTCTGTCCCTTCTATAAACTACATAACGAGCATCAAATAACTCGAAATCGAAGATATAATATAATCAACCACGTTTCAGTTAAAATTATTATTACATCAAAATTATTAGATGTGACACTGTGATACAAGTCATTTGTTTTAATCCTCAAATCACCGCACATTTTGATAATATTTTACTTTTACTGAGCTCGTATACGTATAGCGTATGCATTGTTATTATTCACTTATGCGTTAATCCGCCACTATATGTACTAAAAATATATAGTTATTATGTACTGGTATACAAAAGGAGAAACTGACTTATTTACTGTGGCTATGTACAGTCAAATCATTGGATTTAAAAAAGATGAAGATTGAAATTTTGAAAGGGTTCCTCATATTTTTTTTTTGTAGATATGCAAGCAACATTGAAGCGTTTTTGAAAATTGACCTCTGAAGGGTTGAAAAGGAGTGTTTCAATTAGTATGGACGTAATAAAGCCTATAATAAACAAGCACTTTACGTAAAGAACCTATTAAATAAGCTACTAAATAAGTAGAACACGTACAGAGGTATTTAACTTATGTTGAAAAATCAATTTCTAAGAGGTAAATGAAGTACTTCAAAATTTAAATTTCATATATATGAAGTCGCGGGGATCAAGTATTTTTATATAAAACGTTCTAATTTATAACTATAAAACATTTTAAATAACGTTACGATACTTTGACAAATACATGTAATCTTTATACGTTTTTAATGAGATCCTACAGACCTGCATATACCTACAGCCTATAGGTGTACCAGCTTATTTTTTATATTTATATATTGTTTACTTAGGTTAAATTCAGATTAATAAGCAAATTGAATCGCTTATTTTTACAAAAATATATTGAACTTGCGAAAACAAGTAAGTATTCGATCTAAAATACCTGCGAACGAGTCTCGTTTGCAACCTACAAACGAGACTCAGTCATTCAATTTCTATTTGTATGTGACCAATTTTTTAAAACGTATTTGTTTTTTATTTCAGAATAAACACAATTTTTTTCAATTATTATTAATTCATTGTTCGTTAGAAAGAGATAGCATACACAGCACAGTAAAATCCGTTTAGTAAACAGCATTTTATTTTCCTCACATTTTATCTCAAAATGAAAATATAATTTCGCTTATATCACTGGCTGTTTAGACGACCTTCAAACGCTTGAAGAAGCGAAGACTTCGCTAATAAGGTTATCGCCTTGTCGGAACTCGGAACAAAATAAAATATCAAAATGTTTCTCCCAGGCATGAAACTTTGAAGAACCCTTCACCGCAAATATTCAAGTTCAAGCATCGAACGCTCATTTGAAATTCGGCCCAAACTTGACTACAAAGGGATTTTAAGACTAGTAACAACCTCGGACCCAAAACAAAAAGGCAGCATTTGCTCTAAGAGCGTGTCTGTTTTTTTGTTGACCGAATTTATGGACTTTTATAAATGTACGTGACTAGGGAAAAGTCATTATACAACAATACACAACTGAAATATGACATATTATTATTTTGAATATTAGGAGCCCAAACACTTAAAATTCACAAGTATTTTACAAATAATTGTTTCAGTAATGTAATGTTCATTATGTTTCTTGGCCCCATGTAACTCACTGAACTTCTACCTGAAGAGAGTTAATGGAATGGATAAAAATCTTTTCTTGACGCTCTCTCTTAACACTTGGGTAGTTACCCACAGATTTTTTTATTTGCAACTTTATTTAAGTTTTGCGGTTTCAACATCTTTTTGAGTAGTTGACAACAGAACGACAGAAAAGCAATTCATTTCAAAAAATGAGCGTATGTTTCATTTTATACGCTCAGGAAGTCTTGTTATTTCAAGGAAGACTTCAATGAAGACAATGACTGCAGTTAAAAATGTGAAAGCTCACGCGCGCGACGAAATAAAGAATCTAGGCTGATTTTCAACAAACATAGCTTACAAATTCAGACAATTTCTGATTTCAAACAAAGACGCATGTAGTTCTCTAGCCTTACACAAAAACACACATAGACGGCATCTAACTTGTAATCTTTCTTTTTTGTCGAGAATTAAAATATAGTCGGGTATCCGGGAAGCATGTTTAAATAGGTGCTATTTTTTGCGTGATTGATTCTTGCATACAATTATTGAATTTCCAATTTGGAAAAAATTGCATTTGTACGGTTGCCAATAATATGAAATATTATTTAAAACATAAAGAGACAAATAAAAACCTAACGAAATTTAATAACAAATTATTTAAGGTTTTAATTTTAAACCATTAAAAATAAAAACTTACTCGTGAACAAGTCTTCAATAAAAATGGTTATGAAATTAATTTGTGGCGTCATTTCTTTAAAAATGTGTAAGGATAAAGAAAAATAAAATTGTAATGAGGATCTTAATAAAATAAAATGACGGAGATGTAATCACTACGTAGTTAATGTTTTAATTTTAATAATCACCATTACTGTTTTAAATTAAGGTTTATTTTACATTTTTATTTTTTAATTGTGTTCGGGTTTATTTTTACGCAATTATCAAGTAATAATGCGCACGCGCTGTCTCGACATATTATCGCCTCAAATCTCCTCTGCCCTCCTTTGATTCACGCCGCTCTTTTCCTTGCCTCACACCACTCCTCTTCTCTGCTTCACACCCGGCTCGCCTCTACTCATTTCGCCTTGCTCCTCTTGATATATCCGTTACAAAATATAAATACGGTAACAAACGAAAAACCAAGTCCGATTCTTGCCTCGGTAGAAATGAGGTACTTTAGGGCCGAAATTCCAGGGAGTTAGTAAGCGCCGACGTACACCTACGTATTAACGTTCACTGGCCTTTAGTAAATTTAATTCAAGGAATTACAGTTATCTTGTGTTAGCTTCACAACAATGTTAGTCACATCAATGAAGTCTATAATAATTTTATAACATCTTCGCAACAAGATCAAGTATAAAATAGATTGCCCGTGTTAGAAAAAGGAATACAGAAATTATAATCATAAAAATGTAAAACAGCGATTACTTAAAAGAATTAAATAAAATTTGGAATTGAGGTATTTAATAATAAATTGTAAATGGAAAACAACACGTCATTAAGTAATGCCAATTACTTTTATTCAAGCAAAATCTACCACCGGTATCGGAATGAACCTGCACTGAGAATAATCGGCAAGTCGAGTATTGTTTTTTAACAAAATACTCGTATTAGAGGATGTTAAGCAATTACACTTTACTAACTTTTATTACACTAGTTATCGGTCCAAAACCATTTCTAAAACATTATATTTATACATAATTACATATTATCTCACGCTGTATCCCGTAACGGGGTAGTCAGAGCGGACGGAGCGCCAAGTTTCGCGGTCATTACCTACTTCTTTCGTCTTCTCAAATCTCATAATTTCCTCACATATTCACGCCTTGGTTTGCGGGTGTTTTCGACATTTCAGTCAGCTTTGGTCTTCCTTGGCTTCTGCTACCACTCACTTTCGCTCTGTAAATTTTCTTCGTCAGTTTTTCATCATTCATTCTTTCTGTGTCCGAACCGTCTAAGCATTCCTTTCTTCATTGACACAATTACACTGTCGAGCAATCCTGTCATATTACGTATCTCTTCATTGCTTATTTTGTCCACAAATATTTATAATATTAAAATCATAAGTTATTCATTTTGTTATGTATTATGACATGTATATTATGTATAATATTTGGGTACTTATCTGCTGTCGTCCTTAGCTCTCTAGTTTCCCGACAACAATGTGTCATTATGTGGTTACAATCGCTTTTAGAAACTACTTTTTACCGCCATTTTAATCACATCTCGTATCAGTATACGTTAGGGCAGATATACTATGAGTCAGTTACAGGTATCAGCAGGTACTGGTACCGAGAACTGACAGCATTTACATAGATTCAGTGAGTCGTAGTTATTTATTCACGGTGTTCGCACGCAATTAAAATCAGCGAGGAAAATATGAGTACTTCATAACGGCAGAATATATGAGTATAATATAACCCAAAATATAATTTCTTTCGACAGTTTTCGTTTGCACAGGACAGCGTAATCGATTCCCGACTGTAGCTGAACCTGACGAACGCGTAACAATGTATATTGAAATTTAATTTCAAAAGCAATTATTAGAGTAACGCTTGCTATGTATTCATATTTCTAATTGATCGAACAAGATGATGTACACAGCACGAGTGGCTGATCAAACAATAAAAAGAGCACTATCTCAACGCGAGTAATACTACAATTTTAAACGCGACTAAGGGTCACCCTACAATGCGGTGCCGACTACTAACTACTGACTGCAGCTTTAGACGAGGTCAGTACTCTTGACCAATTTGAAAAATATCTGATCAGAATATGAAACTCAGCAATTTCTAACCCGTCAGTATTGTACTGACATGAAATAAGTTTACACGATGGCAGTACCGAGTCAGCACTGACTTGTCGTGAATTCGAACTCAGTAACTGTATTTTTCAGTATTTTTTAGCGTTGTAATATGTCCATACTACATTCAAAAATAATGATTGTATATATTGATTCCAAGAAAAATTATATTGATTGTCAGAAACAACATTATGAGTTATGAAAATAAGAAGCTATTGTGACTTCAATCATTACAATGTTTCAGTAAATAGATATACGAGCATTAAACGAATAATTAAACCAAGATTAACATAACTATATGAAACTCTTTATTATTAAAGAAATACATACATATTTAAATGTAATCATGTACGACTGGCCCGTTGGCGCAGTCGCATATTTCTGCCTCTGCTTTCCAAGCTAGGGTCCCGGGTTCGATCCCTGGTCAGGTCAAGTTAGGAAACAACTTTTCTAAATTTGCTTGGAGTCTGGGTGTTACTGGGAACTCCCCCAGAGATCGTTGTGTGGTACCCATAGTACAAGCTTACTGCTTAGTTTGGGGTCACACAATCTGTGTAATTGTCTGGAGTATTAATATTATTATTATTATTATATGTATGTTATATCTATTATGAAACGTCTGCGTCTTAGTGGGGCCGTATTCGTTAGCCGTATCTATAATTCCAACTTTACCCTAGCCGCAGTTGCCTGTGTGTGACAGTCGTCTAACATAGATAGGGTAAAGTAGCAGACATAATTGTATTAACGTGTGAGTTGTCATGTATTACATGCTTATGTATTCTAGCAATTGTAACCGTACAGTGTAGCCCGATGAAGATTATCAGAGACAGTTTAATTCTAACCACCACCATGCGTTGTCATTATTAGTACAGTGTAAGTACCTCGCACCAAGTATTACAATGGACGCAGTATTTGCTCCAAAATCGTGTGTTTAAGAGTCCGCCTATGCAGTTCGGTGTGTTTGGTGACCTGGATCTCGATATCTAAGAAGATTGAGTGATAGATGTACGACTGCAACTCTTTATCTTGAAATCCTTAAACGTGGAGATATGATTAGATTATGTTTATGGTTGTCCATTATGTTTTTTGGTTTGAGGTCAATACAATACGTTGTAAATTATAAAATTTTACAATAATGCTGATGAAAAAGTCTCCTCCTATTTCGAGTCGGTTAAAAATAAGATTTTATTGTGATACGATATTGAATTGATACTTGACTTTTTCTAGTGCCTCTCAGGTTTTTTTGGAATGTTGATAAAGGTAACTTTCAAAAATACCTTATTTTTAGGTTAACTTACATTGAAATGTTTCGAATTTGGTTCGATAAATAAATTCCATTTACCAGAGTCATTGAAGCTATTTTCTTATAATCCATTATAAGAGAGAGATTGCTTTTTTCCAACTGAATCACTTTTCCTTCCCTGATTCAAAAAGAAACCCGGTTTACTGTTACATATATTATATGAATGTACGGAACCCTTTGCTTCTGACGTTCGATGCGCATTAACACACTCGAATACTCTTTCAAAAGGCTCAATCGTGTGCTTTGACTTGAGGCTTTTGTGTATAAATGTATGTACATAATATGCAAATATGCTGTTACGGATGATTTTATTTCTTCTGCAATCTTCATTGCTTGGTAATGTCTGTTGTAAGAATTTCCAAAGTGCTTATAGTTTACTCATAAAATACTCTAAAACCAATTCAAATTGTTTGAATAAGAACTAAATATTAAGTAATGTATTATCGTAGTATCTTTTTGAGTAACGTAATTTTATTTATTTCTCTGAATAAATCACCGCTGTATGTTACAGTTCATTCAAGTTATCTAGGTCACATTTAACAAAGATAGGCCATCTGCATAAATGATGCTTGCGATCGACATCTCCACACAATTTATTTACTAAGTTTTAAATTAAAATAAATCATTTGAAAGAAAGAAAATTACGCTAATCAATTGTAGTCATTATTGAATCTTGTGAGGAGTAAACATAAGAATATTTTAGGAAAATTGAAAACAAGTTTCCGATTATTAATTTATATCGATACATCATATCTTTAATTAAAATTAAAGTGTTCTGCTCAAAAGTTGTATTAATGGAGTTCAACTGTCCAACAACAAAAGCTATTTCGTGAATAGAATATTATGACATTTGATTCCTGTCGGTTCTTCTCAGTGCGGGTTCGTTCTGAAACAATGGAGTTTTGAGGTTTGAAAGTAAGTACAAATTACAGTAATTCAGCTCTGATTAAATAACAGTAATTTCACTTTGAATAATAATAAAAAATATACGTATCGACTATAATAATAAAATATGTACGCGTAGACTTGAGAACCTCCTCATTTTTTTTTGTAAGTTAATAACACTTATGATGATAAAAATAATAATAATAATTTAACATACAAATATATCTTCATGCCGTATCTCCAACGAGGTAGTCGCAGAGGATGGAGAGCCAAGCGTCGTGGTCCTTACTTCTTTCGCTTCCTCAAATATCATCATTCTTCTCACACATTTTCCCCTAGGTATGCGAGTGCTTTTAAAATTTCCGTCGGCTAACACTCTAGCTATTTGATCTTCATAAGTCAGCCTTGGTCTTCCTTGGCTTCTTTTACCACTCACGTTTGCTCTATAGATTATTTATTTGAAGATATGTATGTATGTACGTATGTCTGTATGTATGTACGTACGTATATTTAAAACAAACAATTTTCGAGATAGTCTAGATCTATTTTTTGGGTGCTATCCTAATAATTCGTTTAATGATATCCATAAAGGTTAAGGTATCTATAACTTTATACATAACTGTAACATAAAGTTTCGACTACTCTTTATGATTACCATTAAAAGAACTAATAAACCCGATAACACACAAAGTTCAAGTTGATTTTTTGACATCCATACCCCAAAAAATAAAATGGCAGTCATGCGTTTGTCTGTCTGCCACAGTCGATTGTCAAAAATTACTTTACATACAAATCTGTTAACCACATGTGATTTTTTCGCTAATTAAATTTTAATAATTAGTAGGAGAATTAAATAAGGGACGAATTGGGTACAATGACTCGACCATCCCCCCCTAAACAAAAAGAGAGATTCTTTAGAAATCAATTTTACTTTACTGTTTTGTAAACAAAATCCTCTGTGAATGAGTTGAACTATTGGCTTGAAATTTTTTTCTGAATTGACCTGACCAGAGATCGAGCCTACAGATGTAAAGACTTGGTTGTCCGATATATAATATTGTCAGGTACTACTATGACGATAAAAAATCGACACTTCTACAGTTTTCTTACAGCTATAAACTCAGAAAAAACATGTAGCTACAAAGGAAAAATACTCAATTGAACACTTTAACGAATACTTTTAAAAAAAACACTAGGTATATTTAA
The DNA here is from genome assembly GCA_907165235.1 of Zeuzera pyrina. Lineage (NCBI taxonomy): Eukaryota > Metazoa > Arthropoda > Insecta > Lepidoptera > Cossidae > Zeuzera > Zeuzera pyrina. The sequence continues at coordinate 10,739,302 of OU015639.1, read as the reverse complement.
TTAGAAATAACACATATAATTTACTATCTGAAAATATAGTTTCCTTTCGAAGTTCTCGATTATTTGAGTGATAACTAAAATTTTTTTTTGAAAATATGAACTGAATACCTACTATTAAACGAAATGATTTGTCGATTATGTGATGAAATTTTACAATTGTTGATCTTCCGCCCAAAATTCCAAACCTGGAACCAACCTCTTAAATCTTTGAAGTATCCTGAGGATGCTTCGTTAAGAGACGAAACACATGTCGATGAGTGGCTTAGGCGTTTTGGGCGGAGAATAGCTAAAAATTGATAAAAACAAATCTATTAAACAAATTATTCGTCGTCCAAGAGTTAAAGGCTCACATTTTTCTTTATAAATCTTAATTTTATTTCTTCACCTCTGTCTTACACTGTTAACTCGTTCATTACCTGGTAATGCCCGGTTTTAAAAGGAAGTCGCATTAGCACAGTATAAACATAACAGTAGGATGTCTTCACAGAAAGCTAGCGTACGCGGTTTGTATGTGTGCGCGGTAACAAGCACGCGGCGTGGCACGTACACTACAATATTTTGGGCGAATATAGGGGCATAGACAAGTGGCTCAACTGTCGTAAACGCTAGTAGAGTATAATGACGTAATGACAAATACCACGCAATCTAGCGTAAAAAATTTTAAATTTGTAGTCAAACGTTATTATCTTCCTTATATCAAACGAAATGTAAAGTTATGTAAAAATCGTCGTATAAAACGTAGCCAAGGGGCACTTTTGACGAGAAATAACTCCAGCAAGTGTTTTGTTTTTACGAAAGGGTTGCCACTTGTCTAGCCGCCATGGGCGCATTTTGTAGCGCCAGTCGGGGTCGCACGTGACGCAAATATGCGACCACTTCTGTTTGTCTTTAATTCATTCTTCAAATAATTTCCTTAGATGCCTAAATAATTTTAGTCATTCGAACAGAGTTATCATTCCACAATATATAATTCCTCAGAACAAGAAATTAATTTTAGCAACCTCGAAAAACTTATCCGCGTGCATTGTTTTAAATTATCATGTACTAAATCTATAAATAAACGAGACGCTCTCCGCATTCACGATCAACGCAACAACCCTACGTATCCGTCCGAGAGTAGGTAAGTCCGTTACCTATGAGACGGAAGTCTGCCTTCTTTTCTACATATTCTTTAGTATTAGTCATAACGACAACGGACCTGTTACTATATTGTACTCGTGTATTACCATTGCCTACGTTATCAATGTAATCAGTAACATACCAGTATATACAACAGTAATCACACTACATTAGTACAAACTGTACAGTTATAAACTGTATCGTTTAAATTAGTGTAGCAACAGTCTGTATGTGTAATTTTATATAAATAGATAAAGATAAAACAGTTCGCTACCTTTTTCTACTCTGCTAGTCCAGCGATTTTCTTTTTTTTTTGTTTAGTAGCCATTGTCAAGCTTTTATATTATCAATAAAGAAAACTTCGCATCCCTTTTTAAGAATATTGTGCGCAAGGCAGAGCGTAAGATTTGGCATAGTTTTACGTTCATACTGTCAATGTCAAAAAGACTGTCATTGTCAAACTCATAATAGTTTGTGATCATATGCATATATGTAACCTCTTTGATCATTGATCAAACAGTCGCGCAGCGTAGAGATTGTTGCCAAAAAGTTTATATTTACGGTCGAATTTCGACCACAGGGTGACCTCTAGTATTTATGAATTTTGACAATTTTGTTTAATACTTTCCTAAATAGTGTAACACATTTTGGTTTTTATAACTATTAAATATATATAGAATACTATTTTATCCAAGAATATAAATGTAGTTAATTATATACTATTTTTTGTTCGTTACAGAGATCGCGGTCACCCAGCGGGTCGGCCCAGCGGCAGCTTGATGAGGCGGATCTTTTCATGGACCTCATAAAGGATGTGGCTAACGAGTTGGACATCGATGTTTTATGTCACAAGGTTTGTTTGCTTTTAAGAAAGGCTTTTATAAATCGAAATGTACGTGATGCTTTATTGATTGAGGACAATATGGAGAAAAGTTTAACCAAAAGAATAAAGGATACTTTCTGTGATCTTCATATTTTTTTCCCGACTGCGAAGGAGGGTTATGTTTTTCGAGGGTCTGTATGTCCATTTAATTAGCACGCTCTGCAGCACGGCTTGACGAATTTTAACATATAAGGTGTCATTAGATTCGTCTTAATTGTGGGAATGACAGAGGATATAAAATTTCAATATGGCGCTCGAGGAATAGAAAATGGGGAGAAAGAATAATGATATGGGTAGCAATTCCAAATATACAATGACTAATATAAATTGTGAAATGCAGTCGGCTAATTTTGTTTTTTTAAATAATTTATTAAAGGAACGAATTAAACATTCAATACTTGTGCACGTTTGAAATTTTCATAAAATTAAACATCGATTTATTTTTACATAAATGGATAAAATTCCAATTTGTTTCCCTGAAGGAAGGCAAACAGCAGTCCTTGCACTGTTGTGTTACAATGTAGAGGATTAGACAGACGTTGAAATTTTCGCAACATAGTCGTCTGGGTTACCGACGAATTTGAATTCTGAAGCGCTTTTCTTAGCTTTCGTATTGTAAATGTCCCTGGACTTTATTTTTTTTATGTGATGATAAAACTTCATCATCTTCATTTACTTGATAGTGAATTTTTTACTCGTTTGTCTTCTTCATATTATAAAAAAAAAGTAAAAACGCGAGCGATACTATTGGAAATCTGATGCACTTCATTAACTTGCATGCTGGTTATAGAAAAAAAATTGGACATGCTAACTTATCTTCATGCGCAGGTCGTAAAAGTCACCCAAAGCATAGAATTTTTGAAGTAAAGTGGCAATGACTATCGCTATCTGATTTTGCTTTGCCATCAAAGCCCGAATATTTTTGAGTTTTTTTAGATAAAATGGATGTAAAATTAAGCAATTTTTCAAGTGGAATACGAAACTGCAAAGTGTCTTGATTAATAAATAACTTATGTCAAAAACTGTTTTATGTATTTTATTGTCTTGCTCAATTGATTAAATCTTATTTACCTTTTTGATAAATTGCATGAAAACTGTCTTACAGCATACAAATCAGTCCATTAATTATACTGCATTGTGTATTAGTTTAAAGTACACATAATACCTATACCAACATTGCTATAAAATTTACAGATAATAGTAATAAAATAAATCCCCACTCAAACAACTGCAGGCCGAATTAGAAACGATTTCATGGGCTGTTGCAGCAAATTATGTAATGCAAATGTACGAGTATACGACGTAGTTACGTACAGTGACTAATTATACAGGTTATCATGTCGTAATAGGATTAACTTGGAGTATATTACTCGCGCCAATAGTGTAGGCATGGAATGAACAAGAACCGTCGTTTACTCAGTTGTTAGAGAAATTGTTACAAAGTTAAGTTCCATTCTTTGAAAAAACGTGATGAGATTATGTATTTGAGATGATGTTGAAAGATTATACTTGTCTTTATTGCCGATTTTTCATTACTTTTTTGCATATCGGTTACAGGTTGATTCAAAACAATTTTATTTCTATCCAACTGAACCCTGCCGCGCTGCGTAATAGCTATTTTTGGAACTGAAAATTGCTTAAACTACTATCTAAACCTTTACAGTAATATATTGAATATAACAACCCATTTTAAGTCAATCGATCCAGTCATAATCGAGTCTATAAATGGCACAGACTATTTAAAATTCGTTACTGTTAAATCTAATCTTCTTTTGATCGTCTTATAAAAATATAGGAACTCGAAAGCATTGAGAAGAGAAACACACGTATATCAATAAATTTGAACAAAACATAGAGTAAGAGATAGCTAAGAAAGAAATTATTGAATTACCGAGACGGATTCCCGCCATATAACGCTTATGATTTCATACGTTCCATTCCATTTCTGAAGAAATATTTAAATGCACCTTTAATATAATTTGTGACGAACACTGTCTAGAAACAATTTTTGAATTTAGAAATACTTAACTCACTTTTCGAAGCAAGTTCTGTCGTTACTTAAAAATAAATTTCAATGAAAGACAACTAAAACCTTACGTGTGGTACAATATTCAATATGCTTTTGGTCAGTTTCTCAAATTAACCCAAATAGGAATGAAAATAGACATAATAGCGCAACTCTGAATTTTTATCAAAAATACATAATTTATATAAGTACGTACAAAAATTATATAAGTACACTATTACCCCGTTTTGCCTTTGACTCGAATTTAATAACAATTCTAGCAATGACTATTTGAACTTACAGATGTCGAAACGGTACCAGACAATATCTATAGCAAGTCGCTAACACATCGCCTATATCCTTGTAATAAGCCCTGTGTGGGATGAGAAATTACTGGCACATTCTATATTTTTCCTTCTTACGCAAACAAACATGGAAATTCGACAAAAAATGAGTAATGTAACATTATTCTCCAGTTGGGTATTTTTTCAAGGAAAATTATAAATACAATTGAAATAATTTTGTTTCATTTGTACAGACACTTATTCCCATTCGTAGACACAAAAATAAAGTTACCCGTGGTATATTAATAAAAATTACAAGAAAATATGTTGTTAATTCCAACCGGGCTTCATTATAAAACAAGTTCTAACAGAATTTCAGAATTGAATTCAGAATTCATATTCAGGTTTAGGTAGTTCACGTGAGCTTTAGCAACAATTTCTTTATAATTTGTTGACCTTGAGCGTTTACTCACTGTCGCAGAGTCAACCACCCGTTGATAATGAGTGGACGCCAAGTATCTTCTGTATTATTAGTATCACCTCAACCTAAAATTAATTAAACCAATACGTGAGTCCAGATGCTGCAATTCCCTCCTGGGACATTATTGAAAGCGGAAAATAATAATAATATTATTATAGAATGCAGTCTAAAGAAAATACAAACTTCAAAAAGTATAAAGTTTATTTATTATTTTTCATAACTTTGTTTAAAATGGATTGTAAAATTATTGGAGGTGACTTTAGTATTAGCAACAAGCGTTAATATCCCACGCTGCGTTATTGAATCAGACATTATAGAAAAAGAGATTAGACATGCATGGAAATATTCTTCCAGCTAAACAACATAGAACGTGGCAGTTACTTATTTTTCTTCGTAGGCCATAAAAGTTGAACAAAGAGCAGGATTTATTATAGAAAATTGGTACGTAAATATCCAATATGCTAGTGTCTTTTTTTTTTGCGTCAGGAAATGCTTTATGCATCCCGTCCTGCCGTAGGGGGGTGGCAGGGGGGTATGTGGGACTCCTCGACATTAGGGTGCTAGGCTGAGTCTACCCACTAAAACCTGACGGTGTTCCTCGAGAGCCTTAATGCCGGGGCAACGGGAGCGCGTTGGCATTCTTCCGCGGGCAGTTTGACCTGCCCGCTCTCCTGGGAGGCGCGCGGGAACACCGCGCGCACCAACCCGAGGCCATTAGGTGAGGCGCCTTTCCTCAAAGGACACCCCAGGCCCCCAGCGTTCCGGGCCAGGCCCTTTCGGCACTGCAGCCTCATCGGCCCCGACCCGGTACTGAAGGCGCCGCCGAAGCACCACCCTCAGGAGTGTTTATCGACTCTCCAGTCTAGATCCGCAGTGTTTAGTGCAAACAGGGCCACCTCGAGAAGGATGTAGACATATAGTCTACGCACTGCGGTCTTGGAGTGGCAGGCTAAGGCTCCACTTAATGGGAGCTATAAGCGCCTGTTGGTCCACCCCCTGTGACGGTCACCCCACGCCACTCGGCCCCAATATGCTAGTGTATTGTAACCTGTCACATTTTGAGTTTCGATTATAGCCTTTAAGTCTATTGACTTATTGTTTGTCCATATTTTGTAATTATTTTTTATCTTTCTAGTCGAGTCCATTAATTGTTTTTTTTAAAGAAACTGTTAATTCCTTGACCATTAATCGTTGTAAAATTAGTTTTGTTGAATCGACGCTCAACTCTAAGTATTTCAAACACCGTACTAACTTCGACATTATTAAAATAAGATCACTAGCTACGTGTTGCACCGGATGGCACGTTGTTGGAGGCGATCAAACGAAATGGCACATAACGCAATCTTCAGGAAAAATTACTTCCTTAAAAAAAATTCCATTTTTTGCGCACACTTTATCTTTTTACATAACTTTAAAGAAAAATGGAATCCTTGTGGAGTCACAATAATTTTAATCACATCGATTCCATGCCATTTGTGATACTTTTACAAAATTCAATGATAAGAGGGATAAAATAATCTGCCTACAAATTAATGAGGCTGTATATGAGCCTAACCTTTTGTCTTTGTGAAGTGGTTGTTATAGCCGCACTGAAAAAATACTATAGTTGAATTCCAAGAGTCGATCTTTTGTTTCATAAAACCAACCAAATTGCACTCTAAAGTATTTCTTATTCATTTTTACGATATCACGACACTGTCACGGGGTTTATTAGTGGGTACTGAAGTAGGGTAACCCGTGCACAGGTAGATAGATGGACTATAGGTGTGGGTCAAATAAACCAGTTTATATCCTGTAATATTCTGGTTTATTAAACCAACAATCCGCCATACGCCGCACAACCCGGTACCTTGCAGATATTTGGGAGTCACTGGCCTGAATCCTCCGGCAGTTCCGCTCAGAAGCTCTGGTTTGGTCTATGCAGTTGTAGTTTGCAGGTACAGCAAGAACACGAGCACGAGCAGGTACTCTGGGGGTTTCCAGTCAGTCACAAGTAGTTGGAAACCCTTGTAGTTAGAACCTTGCAGTTGGAAATCTTTTGATTCTAATCCTGTAGTTGAAAGTTGGAATCCCCAGCGGGATTCCAATTGTAGTATCTACGCAGAGACGAAGATACACGTAATTATCACTGCACTCAACAAGGAGACGTTAGACCACGAGTGTCAACTTCGGAGGTGTGATCCGTGATTCACTCATGGACTTTGCGACCGCTAACAAAAAATTACCCTCACAATGCAACGCTCGCGACACGCTTTAGAATTACGCAGACGCAGTTTCGAGAACCTTTCATTGATTATTTTTAAAATTTAGGTTCCGTAGATTTACTTTATATTATTTAATATATGTGTATATTTTATTTACGTTACAACACGATTAAAAAATAAAAAATATTGAAGTTACAAGCTCTAATTATAATAAAATTTACAAAATGTTATGTTAAATTTACTAATGAATTTAGTTTAAGAGTGTTGATGGTGTGCATCAGACTTACCTTAGTTAATATTACTTAACTTTGTTATTTACACAAAACAGTTTTGTAAATATTTCAACATTTTAAGTTTAGTGACATCAACAATATCCGTGTGCTAATCCTAGATTAAGCCGCGGATTCAGTAAAACTTTTGTAAAACCGACAAAAGTATTCTATCGTGCGTCAAGTGGTCGTGTGTGGTGTAGTCGAATGGAGGTAATGAGAGATAGTTTAATCACAGATTTAATTATAACCATCGCGCTGCCATGTGCTGTTAGATAGAAACAATCTAATATAAACCGAATTAGTATATCTTAATCTGTATTAGCAAACGCTCATTGTTTATGTAGAGCTAAAGTTAATAGTTAAGGCGAGGTGGCTTCGACATTGCGAGATTTTAAATGCATTGTTTGTAATGAAATATTAAAGTTTGATCTCTAAAAGAAATATATGTTAATTACGAGGATGTCGACGAGAGAAGTATGGGCTTCGTTAAGTGATTTGTTATATTTTATAGCATCAAAAAACATCACAAAGTTGTGTTAGTTTAATGGTTTAGAAGTTGCTTCATATGAAATCTATCGACATTTATGCGTTAAAAATTATACGTAAATAACTGTCATCGCATTTCCAAGGGTAATATTAAGCTGGATTTAGTAATTTAAGAATGCTTATTTTACAATTTTAAAATATTACTTAACTTTACGATTTCGACTTCGAGGCGTGTCAATTTCGCTCATTACAGTCCCGTCCGGACCATGTTAGAGGTAGGATCGCTGTCGGTTTGTGCGGCGCATGCGTAGGATAATCGTGTGTAAAACACGTTCGTTTTAAATTCAAAAATTTAAATTTCTTCTACATAAAACGAAAATAAATACAAAAAGAACGATTTTATTTCATAAATATTTTATATAACTCGTGAGAAAATTGTATACATAGCGGTAAGTTTGAAATTGTGACAAAGGCAATCGCGAAAGGCAATATTTTTCTATTTATAAACTCGATTACATTATTCGCGAAAAATATTTCGCACATAATCTAGTAGTTTTATGAAATTGACAATTCAGTTATCATTGAATTAGAGGAATCAAAAATATAAAATTAATAAACAGTACTATATATAACAGTATATAATAAATCACTGAAATTATCCAAGAATATTAATTTATGTCAATATCACGATATAACATAATTATGGAAAATTATAACTACAATTATAATCGATTATTTAATCCTATCAATAATAATTGCTGGCAATATGTATTTGAAAACATTTTATTGCAAGAAAAAATGTCACAGTGTAGAAAAAAAGAAGTATAGCATAATGATAACGTATACGTTCATAATCCATACTAATATTAAAAATGCGAAAATTTGTCTGTCTGTCGGGTACGTTTTCATGTTTAAACCGCCAGACCGATTTTGATGAAATTTGCCATGAAGATTGGTTTTACACTAAGGGACGGACATAGGCTGAGAGAGTGAAAAGGGAGATGAAATATTGTATGGGAAATGTTAAACCGTTGAATAGATTATGATGAAATTTGGTACAGAGATAGTATGTGTCCGAAAACTAATGTGTAGCCTACTTTGTTTTTTTTTTGTAATAAAATGCGAAAATCTGTCTGTTTGTTTCTGGATGAACGTTTCTTTGTATGTTTGTGTTTTATGCGTTGTTTACCATTTATCTAAATGTGATGAAACTATGGTGTTGTTGACCTCCAATAATATGGATGTCAAATGACATGGAAATTAAAGAAGGTCTCTGTGTATGTGATGTCATCATAAATCCCATATGGCGGATGCTTCGTTACAGGAAGTAACTTCTTTCAAGTTCTCCAACAATATGGGTATCAAATGAAATAAAATACACAGGGGAAGGTTTCTGTATATGTAACGTCATTATGACAAAAACTTAAATATTAACTTACTTAAAAATTAAATAATAATACAATTAAATATAATTTTTAAATTCAAAATGGCACATATTAATTTTTTGAATGAAATGTCATGGGTATCACTGTCAAGGTGTTTCTTGGGGTGCAGATTCCAAAAACGACGTAATTTTTGTAATCTCGGTCGTTATCCTTATTTCGATAATGACATCCATAAAATTTTACTGAAAAAATGATGTCCGCAAACTTGAAATTGAAAATGGACGCAATTTTCATGCGTAACTTCATATATGACTAATGTCCGCCATCTTCGATTTCGAAATCGAAGTCATATTCGTAACCAGCACCTCGAAACACGTCAAGAATAACGCCCACATCAATTAATCAAAAAGTCATGTCTACCATCTTACATTTGAAAATAGACATCGTTTTTGTAATCAGTACCCCGAGAAACCTCGAAAATGATACTTACATATTAACATATTGTTAGTATTAAACAAAAAAGTTATTTCCTATTCCGGTACATCCGCCATATTGGATTTATGATGACGTCACATACACAGAAACCTTTCCCTGCGTATTCGATTTCATTTGATAGCCATATTGTTGGTGTTGACCAAAAAAGCTATTTACTATTAAGGAACATCCGCCATATTGGATTTATGGTAGTCATATATACAGAAACCTTCCCCTGCGTATTCCATTTCATTTGATATCCATATTGTTGGTGTTGAACAAAAAGTCATACCCTATTGTGGAACATCCGCCATATTGGATTTATGATGACGTCACATATACAGAAACCTTCCCCTACTTATTCCAATTCATTTGATACCCATATTGTCGGTGTTGAACAAAAAAGTTATTTCCTAGTATGCCGCCATCCACCATATTGGATTCATGATAACGTCACACATATAAAAAACCACATGTCATTTTTAAAAAACAAAGCCTACGTTTATTTTTGGGCACATACTATCTCTGTATCAAATTTAATCATAATCGGTTCAGCGGTTTACCATTTTCTCTACAAAGTTTCATCCCCCTTTTCACCTCTTTAGGGGTAGATTTGTGATAAAAAATAAGTTTATGTTTTTAATGGAAAAGGTTTATCTCAATATCCAATTTCATCTTAATCAGTGCATCGGTTGAGCAATTCCCACACGAAGTTTTATCCCTCTTTTCACCCCTTTAGGGGTAGATTAAAAAAAAGTAGCCTATGTTCGTTCCTTGGAGTCAAACTATCTCCTTACCAAATTTCATAAAAATCGGTCCAGTGGTTTAGCCGTGAAAACGTACCAGACAGACAGATTTTCGCATAAGTGCAGATATAGTATGGATACTATAGTATGTATTAAAAATTCCCTCTAGGTATATTAACTTTATGGAAAATTAATGTATGATTCTACATAATAATTACTACACTGTGGCATATTATGTGAGTTTAAATAAATTCTATTTTCAACACGCTGCGCTGTCATGACAAACCCGCTGTACACAGTGAGACGCGTGCCCCCGCGCGGAGGGGAATACTTCGCCCCGCCTTCACCCTCTCAAAAGTACAGTTCGGACGCTGGTACCGCGTCTTAAATCAGTGATAAGTTCAGTGAACGCATTGTGTGCTAATACATGTAAGATCACTTACGCGTCTGTTCGTTTACTCGTTGTCACACTGTATTTTCTGTGAAATTGTTATAGACTATAAATAACTCTAGACGCGTCCCTGCAGCAACGGTGGAACAAATCAGATAACCTAACTCACCTGTAACCCAATTGGTCGCTATTTTATTAGAAAACAGCACCCACACATCTACATATTGTTTAATTTTATTTGCCTTACTTCGTAGCACGGGACGGGGTGTCCGTAGTTATAAAGTCTATGAAAATTATATTTGAAGTATAAACTTCAAAATGGAATAGTGATATACATTGTTAAATTACGCATTTACGTTGCTCTAGTGAATGTTGTACATAGTTATATATTAGGAGAATTAAAGGAGCGAATTAAGTACTCGAAGAATATTTCTCTTTTTCGGACTGTTTTCCTTCCTTGTTATAACTAACATTACTACGAAGAAGATCATTTCCAAACTATTGTTTCATCTTCAAAGAAATCGTTTATGTTATAGAATGATTGTCTAATCAATGTAACTTTTATAACCAATCTAAATCTATTGACTGTTGAGTGACTTTTTATTGTTAAATTTTGTATTTTATATTTTTTTGAGTTAATATGCGCCGCTGATCCCCACCACAAAAGACCATAGGACATTAGGCTATGAAAATATGCAAAGTACACCAACCTAGCCGTATCCACATCTGTCAATTGCTTAATGCATCTATTTTATTTTTATTTTATTTTATTTTGTATCGACATCGAAAATGTCTAATGGCATATATTGCGAAACCGAGCTTACTAGCCAATGCCCCGATATGGTACACCTACTGCAATTTATTACCTACTGTTAAACCAAGAAAACTGGCAGACTTAACTAATTCCAATTGTTTCCCACCCAGTTCTATTTCATCATGGAATCTAGGTACATTAGAAAAGGAAAATTAAATACATTTGGTTTTTTGTGCATTCAGTAGTAAATTATTGGCCACGAACCATCTCGATATGTCTGTTAGGCTCCTGTTCACCCAGGTAATGTCTAAGTCCTTTAAATAACAATGTCCAGTAACAATGTCCAGTAAAAATGTCCAATAACCTGTCCAGTTTAAATAACAATGAAGCGTCATCAGCAAATAATACTTTTTCGCATAAGTCCCTGAGCATAAATGGGAGATCATTAATGTAGACTAGAAACAGGAAAGGCCCCAAAATTGATCCTAGGGGAACGTCCATTTTTAATTTCGAACCAACAGACAAGACCTCATTCACACTCACTTTTTGTTCGCGGCCAGACAAATACGAGACCACGAGATCGAGAGCGTTACCACGAATTCCATAGTATTTAAGCTTGGAAATTAAAATTTCGTGACTAACACAATCAAAAGCCTTGAAAAGATCACAAAAAACACTAATGGCATCCTGAGATCCCTCGCAAGCCTGAAGTACAGTCTTGAACAAGCTTGCTCCCACATGAGTTGTTGTCCGCCCTCTCGTGAACCCGTACTGTTGACTGTTGACCGTGAAACACTCCGTGAATGCTAAAATTAAAATTATTGATTAATAAAATTGTTTAAAATACAATTAAAATTACAATAAACATATTCAGACTATAGAAATCGAGAAATATTGACGTTTTGGCGTTCATAGTATAATAGAGAAATTTTGAAATTATAAATTATAATTTAAGTGTTATGTCCTTTGTAATGTCTATAATTGTGTGGATGTTCATGTATGTATAATCGCTTTCACTCTGAATAGCACTTTGTTGTTTATAGGTAACATTGTTTTTATGTTTATCTCCATGGAAAATAATTATAAAGCGTGTTGTCGTGGGTCATGAAGATATGTAATCAATTCACCAAACTAAAAACAAAAGGATATGGTTGTATATGATCCCCGACATGATTGTATTTTCCGACTTTTATTTTTGGAGTCGGACTAAAAACTGTCATAATTATTGTTATATTGTTGTTCTCGTTTCGCAATATTCGCGATTACGATGGTGCCATTTAATTACCTATAGAAGACGAAATATGACCATTCGTCATCAAATTCCCGTACGAACCCGGGGCGTGTCGCTAGGAAAGCTATAACCGAAGTTATTGAAGTTATAACGGCAATCAGATGTTATTTTTTTCTTTCTAATGGGTTAATCACAAAGAAAGTACTTCTCTTTAGATTTAATCCTATAATTCTTTTAGATTTTAAATCTGTCAATTTGAAACTGTTATGTCTCTATTTAAATTTTATAAAAATAAATTAATAATATGTATTTAGGTATCTCAGTATTTAAGTTTTACCCTAAATTTTCAAACAATGAAAGCCGCAATCAAATCTGTTACGTAGTTCTGAAGAGATGCCCGAGGAAACAGTCACAAATTCTAAGTAAACCTTTACTCAAAAGTTTATTAGATACGCTTAAAAGTCTATTTCAATTTCTTTAACGTAAATATTTTTGTTAATAAAAATATTTTCAGCGTAAAGACGCAATTCTACGAAATATAAAAATTCATTAATATCCATATTTTATGTAATTTTAGCAGTATAAACAGAAAAACTCAAAACTTTAATGTCCACGTGTTGATCTTTCGTTGAATATTTCATTTGAAGGTGCTATTAACCTGAAATACAACTAATGGAATACAAGGTTAAACTAAATTAAGCTAAAGGTCAGTTACATAATGTTAGTAAACAATTATATATAGGAGAAGAAAGTCAAAACAAACAATTACAGGTGAAGAAACTCAATCAACGAACATATTTTTTGCGTTACATTTCTCATCAATTCGCTTGTTTTACGAGCATTAATTTAAACTTGAGTTTATGAGATACTTATTCGTAACGAGTGGAAACAGCCGGTATCTCAAAGCAATTCCACACAAGTTAACCTGACGTTCATGACGGCTTTCTGTAGAAATTTCAAAGCGTTGTTCGATGTAAAATTTATTGTACAGTGTAATTAATTTTCATCTTTCATTTGTGTTGTCTTAACATTACTTGAGTGATTTGTGACAAAATAAATGTAAAAATATATTCAAAACAAGCAAATAATTGTGAGATTCAAACTTAGACTCCTACAATTCAAAAAAGTTCTTTTAATGATTTACATTTGCAAACAAGATAGTTAATGTACAAATTATAATAATGACAAATTTGTGTAAACAAGCTAACCTACTCACTGTTTCGCCTCCTTATATTTGAAGTTAAATGTAAAATGGCACTAAAAATGTATTCAAAAATATTAACTGAATACCTAACCAAAAATACGAATACCAACATTTTCATTTTTTTGATACAAGAAAATTTCTCAATAGATATGAGCGTTCAAGAAGCTTCTTTAACCCCCTTTCTATTCTTTCATCTGAACAACTGGGAACCATCAGGCACGGTGCTTTCAGCGACAAGTGTCCAGTGCGGTCTAAGTGGGAAGCGATAGCTCGAGCAGCTGTTAGCTATTGCTAAGGGCCCCACAACAAACAGCGAAGTAAACAAAGATAAATCGTCCGTTAAAAACTGCGACTTCTCTTCGTTCAGTGCAATTTGGGTAGGAGTAAGAACACAACTGATGAAGTATTCTGTGTGGCAACGCAGCGTAAGTGCGACGTTCTTCTGCTGCAAGAACCTTACCTGGGAAATAGGGGAGAAATGTCCAATCGGCGAGGCATCACAATAGTACAGGACACTGGAACTCGAATGAAGAATGTAAAAGCGGCCATAGCAATCCTCAACGATGATCTCGTGGTCCATGTATATCTCAAACTTGTCACTGAAAACATCGTGGCTGTAAAAGTGGCGCAATCTGGGGGAGAAGAATTGATCCTTGTGTCAATATACTTCGAACCTTATAAAGACACCAATGTGCCTTACCTGCAGAAACTACAGGAAATGATAAGCTCCGCCAACAAAGTTATAATCGGCGGAGACTTTAATGCCAAAAGTATCTGGTGGGGTAACAAATTGGATGATGAGAAAGGAATTGAGTTGCTTGACTTCTCGTCGGCGCTGGGACTTTACGTAATTAATGAAGGCGAGGTCCCGACTTTTGAGGTGTACCGCAGTGGCAGACTTTATAAAAGCGCAGTTGACGTGACTTTATGCTCTGAAATGATGTTGCCTAAAATCTCGTACTGGAGGGTGGATCGGACACTTGTTCAGATGTCAGATCATAACGCCATCACCTTTCAGCTTGAGTCAGCAGCCTCAGAGGAACCACGTCCAAGGTCTGCTACTCGTAAGTATGACACGAAACAAGCAGACTGGCAGAGCTTTCGCTGCACATTCCGTGAAAAGCTGGACTTGTTGGCTATCTCGTCAGACCAAATAATGCACATGAGCGCAAAATTGCTCGATAACTATGTCCAGCGGCTTATGAGGAGCGCTGTGGAGGCTGCTGATGCGACCATTTCTAGAATCAGGCCTCTTAAAAGACGTACGAATCCCTGGTGGACCAGGGAACTCATGGATAAGAGAAAAGAGGTGGTCAGAAAAAGGCGGCGTATAAAAGGAGCAAATAATGTACGAAAACGGCTGGTGATCCAACAATACCTGGAGGTACATGAGGAATATAAAAACGCCATAAGCCAGGCGCGTATCACCAGCTGGAAGCGTTTTTGCTCCGAGATGACTCGAGAAAATGTTTGGGATGTAGCGTGGAAGATCATCAGACGATGCACAGGGCCTAGTGTGACGCATGTCGGGTTGAAAACTCCCCTAGGTGCTAAGTGACACCCTAGCACCACTAGAGTCAGCGCGTTTGATGGCCGCCGCGCTGTTTCCTGATGACTCCCCTGAGGAAGATACCGTAGAGCAGGCCGAGTTGCGTCGAGTTATCCAAATACTGCCGCCTCTTGATTGCCTCGGACCGTCCGGACCAACCATAACAGAATCGGAACTATTCGACGTGCTGTCGAGGTGCAACGAAAGCGCAGACCATACGCGCTGTCGTCCTCCTCGGGGTCGCATGGATTGACGACCGGAGCCCCTACTGCTATGGGTCGCGACCCCGAAGGCCCCTTTCCTTTAGTCATCTCTTAGTATAGGCGAGGAACACCATAGTCTTATTCTCTGGCCCGGGCTGCAGGTCCGATAGGTTGCTAGCCTATCGCTTATGACAACTGGCCGAGTTCTACGACCTGCGCCGGAAGATAAGCAGCTGGATTATTTTATATCTTTCTTTTTGCCCGGAAAAATATGCTAAAAATGCTCGATGCAAATCCTAAACATAATTTTGCGGACACATAGTGTGTAACTGAGACTAAAGCTATTGTAATTTATAATTTATTCATAACCTTTTACCTGATTATGAGTGGAAGGTTAAATGGGGACCTTCTGGACTTTACGGTTGCAATAAAAGCAGAATTTAAATTTAAACAAATAAAAGCTCTCATTTTGTTTGTCAGTCGTTATCTTTTATGCCTGTTACGGGAAGAAGGGATTTTTTTGTTTGTCCGAATTAACCTTGCTTATTTATTCGAAGGTTTTTCACAAGTTATTAAGTTTATGAGACATGTTTCTTCTAAATTATATTCAGACTCAAAAGAGTAACAAAGTTTTTTTGAATAATGTCTACGTGTTCGGATTAATCTTATAAAATTACTCTGAACCCAAAACAAGCATTTGTTAAAGCTTTGTACAGAAAAGCTAACGAATCCATTTCAATGCCTATTTCCATATTGCAGTTTACAGACCTAAGCGTAGGTATGTATAAAATAATATTTTCTTCACTAATCGCCTCTCGCGTAATACAATAACTCAGATGTTATTTATTCAAACTAATTCCCTTCACCAGATTCTTGGCTACTAAACTAGGACGAAAATATTTTTTCTGTTTCAATTAACAAACTGAAAATATTTTGCAGAAGGAAATATAACTCGAAACATCGAAAACAATCTGTTTTCAATTATGGAATTCGTAGTTGTGGTGTTGGCAAAATATTTTGTTATAGGTTTACGTAACGTCTTCTGTATTTCGAAAAGTATACAATTATATTTTAAATGAATATAATAATCTCTCATCTTGTCTCGCGGTTAATTTAAAAACGACTGAGTCGGGTTAAAGAGAGATAGAGACATTTGGTGCTGAGCAGTCAACCTGCTTACATGCCCTATGTCAACGGAGTTATTGATAATAGTTAGCTAAAAAGCAACGGAACGAAAATTTTAAATGATTTAAGCGAAAACAAGTACCTACATTTGAAAATACTATTTAAAATTTTTAACATTTAATTTACGATGTGCCCCGTGAAATATGGGGCTTAAACTCTTATCGATCATTCATCTGTCTACTTAACTTATTTAACGTATAAACTTCGTCGGCAAAGTGGTACGTTTCGTTCATTGGTGTTTTGCATTATTAGTTAAAATTTCTAATATCATTGGAGAGTTTCATTAAACTATATTTCTTTAAATTCTCTGTAATTTAAACTTTCGGAGACAATAGGTAACAATTTAAATTCCCTAAAAATATCTGGGATTTAATTATTTAGTTACTTTACTTAGTTCATGGGAAAAGTAGATAGAACGTTCTAAGTCTTATAACATTTCAGAAATTAAGTTTACTCTGTGATCGTATAAAATATTGTAATGACTTAACTATTTTTTTATTTTAATGTTCAACAAAATATAAAATAATATACCTGTATCACGAAAAATCTAGTAGTTTCAATTTGTTTTACAATTTGGAATTCATCCTGTGTAAACCCCTTATGGTTTCCCCTTGTGTATTATGTAAAGGTAAAATATCTTGCAGTGAAAATAACACTTTTACTAAATCATTTTTGTATTCTGCTCACCAAACCTCTTTTTATTTGATACCCATATCAAAGGGGGCCCAAAAAAAGCAATTCGGTTTCTTGAAACATCCAACATATTAGATTTATAACATATCCCGTGTTACCCTCCGGGCATTTCAATTTAAACGGTGTCTCACTTATTTAAATTAATTCAGGCACTTAACCCGCAAATGACTTATACGTAATATATGTGGTATAACACACACACACATACGTATACCAAATATACCCTCCTTTTGAGTTCCCCATTGTCGGGTAAGAAGAATTTGGGTCGTTGTCGTGTAAAACATAATCCAGTACAACTACGCACTTATAGACATGACAACAACTGCGTGCTGCAAAAGCGGTAGAGACCTGTGATCAAAGATGACGCACTGTTTTATTTTATGTAATACATTGATTTCATATTGTTTTGAGACATAATCGTCTTCTTCGTGAACAAATTAAAAATTTTACAATTCTATCTACTTATGTCTAGATATTGGTATGAATGTTTCTCCAGATTATTTATATTGAGTCAAGTCATCGATTATTCCTCTAGAGTCCACGTAAGATAAAGAAAGCCATCGTCGATCGTGTATCATTGCCCTTAAGAACAAATATTTATTTTACCGTATCTTGTTCCCAGATTCTCGTGAACGTATGCCTGCTCACGTCAGCCGACCGAGGCAGTCTGTTCCTAGCAAAGGGGACACCACCCAATCGATATCTTCAGGCTAAGCTATTCGATGTCACCAGAGATACAGGTAACATTATTTTTGTATAAGTATTTACGAGCAAAAAGGCCTATCTTACAATATCAGATCTTAAAACGTTACACGATGTTTCTGTAATATAATTTTCTTGAAGCCTAAATTTCAGCATTGTATGCAGTTCTGAAGATTGATGATGTTCTTGAAGATGATCGAAAACATTCAACACTTGTCGAGTGCCGGTCGGAGTGATTAATGAACATTGATTTTAATATCTATTTCTTTAAATACAAGTTGCTTCCATAGATTTTACAACTACAGACAGCCTTATCCATCCTAATGCAAACAAAGTTATCTACCTACTAAATGTGTTCATGTATAATGTATATCATTATGCTGTCTTGATCGCAACGAAATTGAACTCTAAAAATTTAACTTAGACCTTACTTAGATATTATTTTGGTATTCCAAGCAGACGATATTGAAGCTAGTGAAAAATATATACGTATTTGGAAAAAATTAAACTTTATTTACATATATTGTATAAACAAAACTAAAATGAAACACAAATATGTATGTAGTTATTGGGTAACGCGTGTGGTCTCCGTATTGGGTCGTGTTTAATGTATTTTTGATGACACATTGTCTCGGGCCATTGAATCACAATGGAGTATTAATGAAAGAAGCATTACCATTAAAATATTCATTGCGGTTTTATACTAACGACGCGTATTCAATATTTACTACACGCCAAGATAAGGAGTGTTCGATTAGCCAAATTATTGTTATGAAAACGTCGGTATTACCAACGCTGTGCAAGAAATATTTGTAAACTTACTACTGTATTATTTTTATTTTATATTCAATAAAAATATAGACTCCACGTCACTTCCTTCTATAGTGAAACGACTAAAAATGTCAAATTGTAAATACGACACAACATTAAATAGCCGATCGGCCGCCATTTCTAGGAACCTCCCATGCAAACCTTGGGTGTGTTTGGTTGCCTAGATCTCGATTTTTAAGAAGACTGAGATTTAGATATTAGGATGTGTAAAGAATGGAAGTTGTATAACTTCAATTCTTTACACAATAAAATCTCCCACAATTAAATTTGTTTTTAACTTTCAACGAGCGTACACTTTTAACGAGCGTCTCGCGACAGTTCAAACTTGACTGCAACAATAGTAGGAAGAGAAAATATTATATCCAAAAAGTATTTTTGGCGGTTAGGTAAAAAATCTGAGGCGATCGCGAAGTGTAGCGAAGTGATCGCTTAGACTGCTTAGACCTCGTTGTTCGGTTTTTTTAACTGTTCGATAGTCCTCTCATAGTCGTCTATTAAAAAACAAATTTTGTCAGCGGCAGCAAGTTCTAACTGTCGCAAGATACTTCCAAAGCTTATGGTAGATGTCATTGTCAGAACGACCGCATGACTATTTGTCAAGTTTATTCATTTATTTTTTAGTTTTTTTGATTTTGATGTTTTAAATTATTCCCATTTTTTAAATTGGTTATTATTATTTTGTAGAGTCTATAAAGAGTCTATAAATCTAAAAGGTACCAGGTCCGTAACGCGCGAGTAGAGGCCCTTCAAAACAAAAAATGCCTAAAACGAGTACCTATACGCGCCTCAGAAAGGACAGGAAATGATCCGATGTAGTAACAAGCGTATCCGTACTTCAGAAGGCACGTTAACCCTATGATTCCAGTTATCGCTAAATAAGAATGAACTCAAGCTTTAAGAGTTAGGCCTTTAGCTTGAGCCAGAAAATAAGTTTGCGGTGTTCCCAGTCTGTCGTCAATCCAGCGAACCTGAGGAGAACGATGACTCTGTGGTCTGCGCTGACGTGACTTTGCAAAGATGGAAACAGATGTCAAAATCCGAAGTCAAAATTTAAATTATAGAATTTACATCTTTATTTAATTCACTGCTTTTTTCTTTTTATTCTAAACAGCTGTTTAAATCAAATTGTCTCCGAGACAAATGTTTATGACAGACAGATAAAAATAAACACCGAGGAGATTCCATAAGTGTTCTGATGCAGAACACTGAAAAGAAATACACGAATACAATCTCTCACTGCATTTTTTTTGTATCATTATTTATTATTTAGCAATGAAGTTTCATGGCTATAGTCAAGATAAGACTAGCTATAATCGACCGCTCATGGCGACGGCAGGCGTCAAATTATCTGCTAATACGCAGGCGAACCATTATTTAATTTTATACTTACCCACTTTTGCTACTGTAAGGATAAAAAGTCATAATAGTGGCTAATTACAATGATTCATTTTACTGCGAAGCTAATACAAAGAATGTATGCATAATTGTTTTGAAATTGTTTAGTGCATAGAATAATGTCCCAGGAACAAGCTATGTACATACGTCTTCTGTTTCCATTACTGGGGTGCTGCGGGCGAAACGAGACAAACAGACTAAAAATAGTACAAACGCCCCCTGTAATAAATCCATGGTGTCCAAACTAGTGATCGATACAGTAACGTGGTTAGTTGTCAAGTTAGATACGCATTTATATATTAGCCCTACATAATTGTATCGTAGCTAAATAATGTAACTACTACCCGTAACCAATGATATTATAATACAAAAGAGGTAGATAGGTTATATGCACTCGAAAAGTGGCACCCTCAAAACTACTAATTAGCCAACCCGGACTTGGTCAAAGAATATGAAAAGTAATGTTACAGGAACAAGAATGTCATGCAATGCCTATTGCGCATTCAAAATTCTAAAATATTTTAATAATCCAAACGTTTTTTATAATATACACGATCATGTGATGACGCAGCCACCCAATTTTAGTCATCGTTTACATTTATTAAAAGAAATAATATATAATTCATCATTTTCAAATTTATAATTAAAAAATGTTGGCGATCCTTTTAAATAAATATGTTCTTATGTACATGATTCAAGAAAAAAGAAATTCGAAAAAAAGCAAACATCATTTTCTACTGTCTAATCCCATTAGGTATCAATCATATATTTTTTAAATGTCTGTTCTGTGGAATTAATTACTAATATTCTATGAATTAGTCACAGATTCGCTTAAAATGTAGTAAGACATTGAAATTGACCAATCACAATGATTTAGAGAGCTCTGTGATTTGTTAGTTTGAAATGCAATTATGTTTTACATTGCATAGCGAAGCAGTGCAATGTATATTTGTCTCACTTTTTAACGTTGTAACTGGGACAATATTTTACTTAGATTAGTACTAAGGCAACCTATCTACCTCTTTTGTATTATAACATCATTGCCCGTAACTATAAAAAAAAAACATCTAAAATCCTATTAAGACACCAAATTCGGTGTTCATAGTAAGGTCCTATACTTCTATACCTCATAAATTAGTCAATTAACCAAAAATAGATTTAAATTTGTTATAAAACGTACGGTAATTAGAAGATATATAATGAACGATTTTATCGGAGACAAACATCGAAGAATTTCTCGTGCCTACTTTTAAAGTAGGCACGAGAAAAGTTAATAATTTAAATCAATATTATTTTCAACTTTTAACTTCGTGTTCTTATTCGTGGACCTCGAGAATTTACTAGAACAGAAAGTTCTTTCATAATACACATCGACAACATCGATTAATTCTGATAAAGAAGTTACTTCGGCATTTTCCGGCAGCTCTCAGACCGACCAGGGAGAAAGCGTGCATTATCGACAGGTTATTGTGGGTATTGTGGACAATAATACGAGAGATAAAAATATACTTCTAAGATTATCGCGTTATGGACTGTTTACGCTTTCCTTATGAAAGAAACTTCAGACCTTAGATAGACTTTTAAGTTTCACTTTGTTATCTGATTTTAAAATCCATTGGCAAGTGTAAAAAAAATATTGTGAAAGTAGCCTGTAGGTGTAGTCACTTTTGTTTCCTTATTTTAATCATTACCTATATAATTATTACTTTTGTTTTTGGTCCTTGTGATTGTTAATATTTTCTTTTTGCATTCTCCACATTATTTTCAATATTGCGATTCATATCTTGGAACTTTACAAGACAGGTTCTACCTGGAATTTGAATCGCAATATTCATTTGTGTATTTTTTATGAACAAATTAAATAAAGTTAAATAAATAAAAAGTCAGAATTAATTAATATTAGGGAACAATACCATCGCATGGTCCTGTTGCCACTAATGATTTTGATTTTATTATTGTCAAAGCTTACACGTATCAATCAACTTGCCAAGCGTGCGACTATTCTTCGACTAAATAGCTGTGACATCAGAACAAACAGACCGATAGGACGAAAATATAAGGATTCGGTTTTGCACCATTTATCTACAGATCCCTAAAAATGGCTTATAATTAAGAATATGTTTAGATTAAAACTATACAGAAATTTAGAAACATATATCTGTCCCGTTACTTCTAAAAATGTAAATCTTTTTTAAAAGAGGTTCCTTTGATTTTTTTTTGTGTCACAAAAGTTAACCAATCGTGTATCGCAATTGTTAAAATGAAGTCAATGAAATGAAGAATCAGGTTACCAAATATCACTGTCATACGTTTTGCAGTCACTTAGAAAAATTGAGATCCCTGCCGCCGATATTTCCAATACGTCGCCTTAACAAGAATATACTACGTTATCATTGAGTGCCTAGTGAGAGCCTTCAATCAGAGAATATGCTTCAGCACTCTATTGTAGTAAACTTGTTGTCTCTTTATTGCACCGACTGAAGAACGCAAGAAAAAAACAGAGAAATTAGTGTTATGCCTTCTCGTGTAAACGAGTTCTGCTAGTGTCACGTTATTCATATCCACTTGCGACTAATTTATCATCACTCCTGCAACGGGATTAATCATGAGCCTCTTGCGAACTCAATCAGGACCCGAGACAATTTATATATAGTCGCATTTCGTAAAATTTTACTTCGTCTACTTACTACCACCGAAACTGACGCCATAAATCGAAATTGCTTTCTTGGACTACGCGAAATACCAACTTACCGTCATAAAATAATCTTTAAATGTCTATAATAAACGTCAGTCTATTAAATAAAAAGACATCGGAGGGTTCTCAAGAATAATTGGTTTTATCGATTTTGTATTGGACCTTTTAAATATATTTTAGCTTTGTGGGAAAACTGCTTTTCACCCCCTCTCTTTGATTTTGTCTCTTAATATTATACAATACGCTGTTCAACTGTTTTAAACTATTTTATCTTTTATCAGAAATTTTTAATAATATGTATTACGGTTTACGGCTCAAAAATGGTAAAATGGAATGAGGTAGTGACGTTATGATAACCTGTTGCCCATACAAATGCCTTGTTGAGCAAAAAGCACCTAAGCCACATATTACACTAGAATCGTGGTTTAACTACCTTTCTATCATATTACAGCGAAGGAAAAGTCAGGGGCACGATTAGCAGCGTATGTACGTAAGCCGAATTCACGTAACCAATTTGGCGTACGCATTGGATACATATGTACATACATACATTGGATTTGTCTAAATTACATGCGTGATGAGGAATAGCATTTCAGAAATATGCAACACATGTTACAAAAATGTGTTTAAGAGCAATTACTCGTATTTCATTGAAATAAAAATTAGTTATAAAATTTAAACTCGACTATGTGTTTCATAAAAACCTGCAAACGTCGCTTATGGCCTCCGATTCTAGCAATGAATTCAAGACATTAAATAGTACGTAAGTTTTTATTAAACGCGTACCGAGTCACGGTTTAGTTTTGTATTGATAAACTGTTTTTTGTAACGGTGGGTAAGTTGTAGTAAAATATTTTTCAATATATTTATTGGCGTAAATCAGTGCATTCATATTTTAACGTTAATATTTACAAACATAAAACTAAACATTATCTAAACGACAACCTCGATGGCGCAGTGGTTTACAAGTTGCAGCCAAGCGCGGAAGGTTCCGGGTTCGATTCACGGTCGGGTCAATTTAGGAAATAAACTTTTCTAGATTCTCTCGGGTCTGGGTGCACTGGGAGACGCCTCCAGTAGTCGTCGTCTGGTTCAGTTTGAGATCAGATTATTGGTGTGTATCGTCTGGCGCATTATTGTTATTATTATTATCTTAAATAATAGACATCCTCAAAGTTACCGCTTAGAAAGCTGTCATTACAGACTGGCAGCTTTCCAAATTCGTTGCTGGCAGCAATTACCTCTTTGAATTGCCAAACTAATTCGTTGGCGAAAGAAGCTGCCATCCCGACGGTCTCCCTAAGCCTCAGAAACCAGTCGATAGATTTTGGGGCCCCAGGGTCCCAAAATTTCGCAAATAATAATGATATTAAAACCTGAAATGGATACTAGAAATATTTTATACATTTATGAATCCCTGCTGAGCTGAGCTGAGCTGAGCTGCTACTTTTATGAACTGCAACTATTATAAAATCGAAAAAAAGGATCAAAGAATAGAAAAGTCGTCCATTGGCATATTAGCTTATACTTATGGATAAAATGAATACATAACATAACATATCTTCACGCAGTATCCCCAACGGGGTAGTCAGAGAGGACGGAGCGCCAGGAGTCGCGGTCCTTACACACCACTTTCGCTTCCTCAAATCTCATCATTCTCTTCACACATACGTAATACGTAACTATATTTAATTAATTTTTTGTCAAGAATAGGCTAGATGACTGCCAATGATGTTATATATAACATCATTGATGACTGCACTTAAAAGCGGTATAGTTTATACATTGTATTAAAATCATAAACATTTTGAATACGATTGAGAAGAAACTAATTGTCAGACATTGACAATAACCGAGTTATTGGGTTTTAAATTTCAGTAGTGGGAACGGAGTAGGGATGAGCTAGAGGGAGATAGCGTTACATAACTGTGGCGTCACGAAGTCGCAGGGCTACGAGTGACAGAGATGGAACTTATCTCTACTCTGTTCCCAATACTAAAGTTTAAAAACGAATAAATAAATAATAATGTTTTTCATTGTATTTCGAATATTTTTTCACACTTTTGTTTATGATTACCAAACCTATCTTTTACTAGGTTGTTAAGAAATAATCTAGCCTATTCAGGGACAGCGGTGAGACAAAAAATAGTTTATCTCCCCTTACAACTTCTTATTATAAAACATTATGAATAAAAAAAACTTATAGTTTAACGGTTTTCAAGGTGAAGTGTGTCTTAGAAACTAATCTAATCCTAAGATATAAATACAGGTACAGTTCGATAGAGAATTTTAAATCTTTTAGCTCCACATTTAGATGTAAAAATCTTTCGTATGAGACTTAGCTGCCTTTTAGTCAATTGACGGCAATGTAATAATAAGTTTTGCCCTTAGGTAGGAAATATACAGCAGGACATTCTATGTTTTTTTTCTTTCTCAGACCAGCATTAATAAAGTTTGTACTAATATTATTATTATATATATTTTCATAATAAAAGTTTTGTGTTTAAACTTTAAACCATGTTCCTAACACCTTTCAAGAACACAAACAACAATAGTAAGATGTGTTAACAATTTCTTTAAATATGAAGTTTTCATGATGTTAATGCGTATATAAAATCAAAACAAATTTTAGCCACGTGGTCTCAAAGGTCAAAATCGCTTGCCAACACGCTTTGTCATTCGCTTGAAATGTATATTATAGGCAAGCGCTTTAGACGGATAACATCTATATTAGAATTGTAGGTACGTTATTATGCTTCAAGCTCAGATTCCTCGAAGACATCCGCGCACCGTCTCTCCAACGAGAAACCCAATAATATTTGAATATACGAGTAATCCAATTTCAAAGCTCTGCTATCTGGATAAAGTTTAAGATATTTCGCATCTGAATACATTAAGATTTTTGGTATTGAGATTGTAATAAAAGGTTGCACGTGTGAATTATACTTTTATGTGTACTTTATACAAGCTTATAGCGCGGCTTCACCTGCGTTGAAAATAATATATTTTATATAAAACTAATGTAACGAGCTCATAACTAACGTCATTCTGAAATAATTTCATGAGTTCAATCCTCAATCAGCTGACCAGATACATTCTTGTACAAATATTTTACATTTAAAAGTGAAACAGCGTAACAAAAACACTGTTATGTTATTTAAAATTGAAGCTTAATTTCAGATATAAATCACTCTGCAAATAGGTTATTTATCTCCAATTTTCCTCAAATACAGTTGATTGCATTAATGTTGACTTTCATTCGATATAAAGATATCGAAGCCAAATCAAGCGAGCCAAAGGGCTCGTCAATTTTTACAAACAATAATTAATTATTGTAACTTCTACTTTTCTTGCTAAGAATACGTGACCGACTTATTCCCCAAAATAACGTATTCGTCAATCCATTCTGAATCTTATTGCAATGTTTTAGAGTACAGTTAATTTTGCGACCGAATCGATCGAGCCTTATTTAATAAGCGTTAGCCCGGCCTTAAGTTGGATAATCTCGTTAACTGCATGATCCTAACTTATGAACTTAGTAAGGTGATAAAAAACGTTGACACAAGACAATAGAGTAGAGGTCGATGACCAGCTTATAATATTATTAAAGAGACTTGCATTATTGTGGCTTTTATTTATTATACCACAAATACGCTATACTTAAACCATACCAGACAGATGATGATGAGTAAAGACAAGAATGAGAAAATACACAAAAAAACCGGCCAAGTCTGAGTCATACTCGAGCACCGAGTTTCGTAGTACCGATAAAATATAAGTTGAATTCAAAAACAAACTTTACTTTTCAGTTTAAAGACACATTATCGCATACTCGCTAACTACAAATGTTAGTTTGTAATGACAAATAACTACAAATTTTTCCCATTACTTGTGCTATAAGACTTTGCTTCTTGCCAAATTTCGTGATTCTAGGTCAACGGGACGTACTCTATAGGTTTTGATTCCCTTGAGTTTTTTTTCACTGAATGAATTACTGAAACTAAGACCGCAACATTTTTAGGATTATTTGTTGATAATAATTTGAAATTGCACACATATTGTCTTCGTATGTAATAAAGTATTGCAATTTTCATATGCATTGCAGAAACTAAGGAAAATAGTAAATAGTAAAGCTTTACTGGTTGCATATCGTGGTTTTGTTACTTTAAGATTGAGCTATGGGATCATTTTGTGGGGAAACTCTGTTCTTGTAATAAAATTTTCAGAGCACAAAAGGGACGCATACGAGCAATGTGTAACCTCAAAATAACTGACAGTTGTAAACGATATTTCAAGCAACTAAAAATACTCACATTGCCGTCATTGTATATTATGAAAGTTGCAATGTTTGTTAAGCATAATCCAAATTTATTTCCCAGAGTTGGTGGAGGTAGACGCCATGGCAAAGTATACATAAAGTCAAGAAATTCAGAATTATATAATAAAGCGTGTTCGCCATGGGCAATAAAATTTATAATAAAGTATCCACAACAATAACCCAAAACAATAACATATTAATATTTAAAATTAAATGAATGATTATTTAAATGAAAAGACACATTATTGAGTACAAGAGTTTCTGACATAATTTAAAAATTATACTAAAGAGGTAATACAATTGCAACTGATTATTTGAAATACATTTGACAGTTATTTTTAAATTTTGACATTTTATTTATTGACATGCACTCTTTTCTCTACATTTAATCTATTTATTCAATTTTGATGTTATGGTATTAAATTATTTATTGGAATTCACTTTTTTCATTGTTGGTAAAATGATTTACTTCGTTGTACTATTGTTATAGTTCTTGTGATTTATTCTACATCTACGCTAATGGCGGATTGCAGTGAACTGGGGGCCTAGACAAGTGGCTCAATTGTCGTAAACGCTAGTCGAAACGAATGACAAATACCGCGTGGATTTAGCGTAACGAACTTTAAATTGGTTGTCAAACTTTATAAACTTTTTATAAAATCAAACGAAAAGTGAAGTTATGTGAAGAGTAATGTATAAAACGTAGCCAAATGGCACTTTTAACAAGCATTAACGCCAGCAAGCGTTTCGATTTAGCGAAACGTTTGCCACTTGTCTAGACGCTCTGATTTCTCATATTTGTATCTATATAATGAGCCACCTGTCATCACAGACAAATAAAGAATTTGAATTTGGAACTATTTCTTTATCTGCTTGTCACTAGAATTTTTCCTGAAAATTATTGAATATTCTTAGAAAGTTATTTGGTACATTGTTCGGCCCAATTAAAGAAATCGCGCATTATAAGTTGAATTATGATTTGAAGGTTCAAATCAAGGAAGGAAGGCGGATCGAAAAGACATTGTTATGAAAAGTTATAAAGAAATAAATAATTAAATAAATAAGTATTTAATTATTTAATCTATACATAACATTAGTTTTACGAATCCGAAGTGATTTAGGATGTATTGCAGGTATGGTATAATGACGAAATAACGATATTTTGCTAACTCTTGGTTCCAATGAGTGTAGAGTGTCGAACAACTCAATTTTTGGTCAGTTTAACTAACTAGGAAAGTTTCGTAACTTTTCCTTCATTTAACACAGGATTAAGCTCTCCCTCCACTGTGAGTTAGGTAGGAATTAAACGGGTAGCTTCGCGGTAATCTCTTAAACATAGTTTGCTTCAAAACTTACGCTTGTGGACTGTTAGTATAAAATTTCGAAGTTACTTTCTTTTTACTTTTAACCGTGCCCATGGGGCCCAGACAAGCGGCTCAATTGTCGTAAACTAGTAGAATAGAATGACAAGAAATTGAAATTGGAAGTCAAACGTTCTATTAAATCAAACGAAAAGGAAAGTCTTGTGAAAACCGCCGTATAAAACGTAGTCAAATGGCAATTTTGACGAACAATAATACAAAATTTCTTAATTCCAAAAAGTGAACCATTTTTGAGTTATCATGTTTTTTAGCTTTTTTCAAAATAAGTCAAAAATGCAACTTTAAAAATTTATTTCAAAAAAAGTATCAATTTAAATCTCATTTTTTCTTCTGATTTATAAAAACAATTAAACACTGGTTATTTATCAATATTAAAACAACAATTATCGGTCCAAATTTAAAAATGCGAGACGAAAAACGATATTATTTCAATATTTTTTGAGATTTTTTTCCACTAAAATGCCTTAAAAACAAAAAAAACGTTACGAAACTTGGCTTGCAAATTATTTTAAAAACATAACCATTTTCTTAGCTCTCCAACAATGCATAACAACTAGGAACTTATTTCAAAGAAACTGAAAAAAAATGATCACAAAAGAAGCAGGCGGAAATTCGTATACGAACTAAACTTAAGATCGGTGTTTGAATATCTTGCAAATAGGTTAATACAATAGGTTGTAATGTGCGA
Source organism: Zeuzera pyrina (assembly GCA_907165235.1). NCBI lineage: Eukaryota > Metazoa > Arthropoda > Insecta > Lepidoptera > Cossidae > Zeuzera > Zeuzera pyrina. The sequence goes on along the minus strand of OU015639.1, from coordinate 10,709,742 downwards.
AAATCAGAACTGTTATACAGGATTTCGCTATGCCTGTACGTCCATCTATATGTCACAGACGATTTATCCATCATTTTTATATCTACAACTATTTGACAAGCGGATACGCACACATCTTCACGCTGCATACCTAATGTGGTAGAGAGGGTTAGGGGAAGCGCCAAATATCACGGTCCTTACATACTTCTTTCGCATCCTCAGACTTCATCATTCACCTCACACACTTGCTTTAGGTATGCGAATGCTTTTGACATTTCCGTCAGCTATTCTGGCTATTTGATCTTCATAAAGAACAAACAAACAGATGTAAAGTAAAAATAAGCTAAAACCAGAACTGAAGTAAAAGCAGTTTTTAAATCCATATTTTTATTATCTTTTTTAACATTAATTTATTAAATTAAACTTCTTTCCGAAATTACTAAGCAACTCTAACGCATGTCTAATACGCTATGGGGTAGTTCTTTTTAGCCTGATATTCTATTTTTTACTATTATACCAGCCATTAGGTAGGTATATTTATATAATAGTTATTTATATAGGCGAACGAAAAACGGGGAAAACCAGGGAAACCCTAAGAAAAATATCATTTTCATTCACGTACATAATATGAGTACTTAAGTTATGTACATACATACATATATAATATGTATGTTCATAACTTAATAATCATTCATTTTTGATATTTAATGATTGTTTTGTAATAGCGAATTAATTAAAACGATTTTATCTAATTAAAAAATAAATAACACGATATAAAATAAATATTGTATAGACTCTAGGTTCCCAAACTTATTTTGTCTACTGCCCATTTTGAGTCATGCAGTCGTTGTCTAAGATGCCTCCTAGCTAAATGAAATTACAAATCACCTCCCAGGCCTCTACACAACGCCCCCATTTTTTTTCTGGGTCTCTTACCGCCCCCCTTTAGGCCTGCAGCGCCCACAAGGGGGCGTTATCGCCCACTTTGGGAAAGGCTGGTATACTCAGGCGTTACCCTGCGGAAATCCATTTATTTTATGTGATGAATCCTAAAATCTCTCTGGTATATCCTGAGGATGCTTCGTTTGAGACGCGAAACACATGTCGATTGGTGGTTTTTGGAATTTGAGCGGAAAATAGCTAAAGATTTTAGGAATTCATCACATAAAATAAATATACGTTTGTTTTACTTATCCATTAGCTGTAGGATAGGTCAAGATCAAGTCGGGACCTATCCACAGAGCTACCGTAAATTCTTTCGAATACGAACTCATTTTTAAAGAAATATATATAAGAAAGTTAGATAATATAATAAGAAGAAAAAGTAACTGATACTGCTAAATGTTAATGTTAAATAGAACTTTGTTCTTTTCAGAATTAAACGACGCTCTTCGAACTGCACGTTCTCAAGAGATCAGAATACCGTTCGGAGTCGGTGTTGCTGGTTTAGCAGCACAGACGAAACACCCGATTAACATCAGAAACGCTTATGCTGATCCAAGGTAGGTACTCATATATACTTATATTATAACCAAGTTGTGTTATACCGACAACAACGGCCCTAACAGCTAGGCCTAAAAACTAGTACAGCGGTTCTTTTCTATATTGTAGGTGTGTTAGTATTAAGATGTACTTTAGTCTCTAGGGGTTGAAAAAGAATAAAATAATATTTAACAAATAATCCAAAACTTGGCGGTAAAGAATCTATTAAATAAATAATGAAATACGTATTTGACCTTGAAAAACAAACAAGGGGACATACAGAGATGTTTTAAATAAGGAATAGAATTAGATTCCGTATAAACGAAGTCGCGGGACCAGCTAGTAATGAATTAATTAATTACTGTTGTTCACATGGTATTAGCAAATTAATAATCGCATGATATAGCCCATGCTATATCATGCGATAACCGTTGCTTTGGGAATTTTTCCATTTACACATTATTACGGTACCCTACATTTTCTCTAGAGGTTCAACCACTGTGCGTACTTGAGGATTGCTTCAGTAGCTTATTCACGAAAGAGAATAATGTTTTTATAACACATATTACTAAAGATATTATGCATATCTTGTAAACATATTTGCGCAATATTACTGGCCGATTGTGCTTAGAAATAAACATACCCATTTGTTGGGTTCACAGTTTACGGCATTTAAAAAATAAATGCTTACTTTTTACAATGTAACATTAAGTTGCAACTGGCTGTAAAGTTGGTCATCAAATGTTTATTCGTGTTATAACTTCTTGAAATTCATAGTGGCTTTATGGAGCTATAATGTTAATACTAGGTAATCTTAATAATCACCCAGGCAGGTAATCAAATCTGTATCAAAACATAATTTCAGATTCAATAGTGAGATCGATGCCCGGACGGGATACAAAACGGAACTTATACTGTGCATGCCAATATGCAATTACGAAGGAGACGTCGTCGGAGTGGCACAGATTATCAACAAAACTGACGGTAATATTTTTCTTTACAAACTTATGTGTAAGATAAAAATTACATTTCTTTTTAAGTATATTTATCTCGGACCGATAATAAAATGGACGGAGCATTTACTCTAAGAGCGTGTACGTTTATTGTTTTTGTTTACCGACTTTCTGGACTTGTTTTAATGCACGTGACTAGGAAAGAGTCACAGTACAACAATACACAGCTCAAAATGACATATTTTTATTTTTTGAATACTAGTAACCAAAACAAATAAGATTTTGCAATGACGAGTATTTTGTTAATAATTATTTTAGTTGTGTACGTGAAGTCGGTCATGAGCTGACACAAATTACACTGACAGCGCGAGGTTGCCATACTTACTATAGCTAACTGTTTCACCCGTGGTTACGCTCAATGAGGTAGAAAAAGATACAAAAATTCGTTTGACACGGCAATAAGAGCGGCAGCGTATTATGGCTTTGTCCATTGTGTTTCTTGGTCCAAGGTTAATATTAGAATAATTACAACTTGGGTCGTTACAATAAATTCTATTAGGATTACGATTCGATATACCATTGTTAGTGAGATAAGAAAATTAATCAATTACACAAACATTTTAACGCTCCAAAGATATATATAGGACTACAAAAATATTACTCTTTGTACAGTTATAATCAATAAAAGAAATTACAAACATCTTAATAACTTCCACGAACATTACAATGGTCCAAAATAATATATCTTGAATGCCAATTTATTTGTAAAAATCACTTAATTTGGTGGATAATCGTCATACAATCGCCATTTTAATAGGATAATTATAATACAACTGAAGACATTAGCACTAATTCTTAGTTCTAACGAAGATGATCTTTAGTTCCACCGTTAGCACATATGGACGAAATTAGTGGTAACTGTGATCGACATTCTGATAACTTTATCCATTCATTCTGAAAGGGTAGACAACTAAGGAACTAACACCAACTTCCCACAGTCATTAAGATCTAAGATATGATACTTATGCAAATTAACGACACTAGTTAAACCGCAATACTGGAAATACTTATAAGAATACTATTATTACGTATTGTATAGACTCAGGTGTTACTTTGCGGAAATCCATTTCATGTGATGAATTCGTAAAATCTTCAGCTATTTTCCGCTCAAACTCCAAAAACCACCGATCGACACGTGTTTCGTCTCTCAGCGAAGCATAATTATAAGATAATTCCGAATGAAGCCGCACCGAAGAGGATTCGGTGCTGGTTAGCTGACCGAGTCTGATCTCTGGTACATACTGAGGATGCTTCGCTGAGAGACGAAACACGTGTCGATCGGTGGTTTTTGGAGTTTGAGCGGAAAATAGCGAATGATTTTAAGTATTCGTCACATATTATTACGTAATCTGGGTGTGTGTTTCTATTAATTACGAAATCAGTATTGTGGGTGCAACTTTGTGTCTCACTTGATGCTCTTTGCATACCATATTTGCAAAATGTTAAATTATAATATAGGTAATTAAGATGACATTTAAACCTAGCTCTTTAATATGCGCACTAAGGAATACTTCTTATTCTCTGAAATTTTGTAATTCTCGTTCGAATACTTTCGAAGAGAACAGTAAAGTGGAATTGACATACCAAGTTTTTCCCACAGTTAATCGTTTTATAAATATTTTAGTGTTAGTGCAAAATATGTGGGTTAAAAAGGATTAACTATGCGATTCAAGTTTGTAAGCCGCATAGTTGCTGGCAAAATCGTCTAAAACGAACGAATGGATGCCAAAGTAATCTTATCAGGGTTCTGTTTTTCCATTTGGGATACAGAACCCTAACATAATACTGTTATAACATTTTGACATAATAAATCTACTTCCCCAGGGTCAAAAGAGTTTTCTCTTCGAGATGTGGAAGTCTTTCGTCGATACTTAACATTTTGTGGTATTGGCATTCAAAATGCCCAACTCTTTGAGTCTTCAGTATTGGAATACAAGAGAAATCAGATACTTTTGGCTTTAGCGAGGAGCATATTTGAAGAGCAGAGCAATTTGGAATGCTTGGTCACAAAAATCATGGCCGAGGCGCGAGAGTTATTGAAATGTGAAAGATGCGCTGTTTTCATATTAGACATGGATCATTGCGAATCGGTAAGGTACTTTGAATATGTTTGTAAGTTTGGATGTAGGAGGCAATCTCCGAAACTACTCAATCGATTTGAAAAATTCTTGCACTAATATTTAGAGTTGACCTTAAAGGTGGACATAGGTTGTATATTGTACATAGGTTGTATTTTCAATGCGGACGAAGTCGCGAGCAAGTGCTGTATTATATGAAGACAATAAAAGTAAATAAGACAAAATAATAGCTGCCGAGGACACCATGTGAACACCATGAAATTCCCCTTGTTCCATGGTCCTCCAAGTATTATGGTGCTAAAGATTGAATATTACATTGGGCGAGTTAGATACTCAGGCTCTCAGACGTATATAATTTGATGATATAACAATGACATTAATATTTACGAGAATATTTAAAAGAGAGAATTTACATATACTTTGTAGGTTGTGGGTACTTACGAAGTAAATGAATGCGTCATTGTAAATTAATGAACTTGAACCATGCGCATGATGATAATTAAACTTTTTCTAATTTTAAACAAACCTTTTTGTAAGATCGCGTGACGTACATTGTACAACAGTAACAAGTGTGAACTGAATGCAGCACTGGTGTTTATTAGCTCATATTTGACGCTTCAAAATTTGATGTGAAGGGCGCGTCTACCTCAGTTTATATAGAAATCTTTAGATTTATTAATTTATTATTAATACAAATTTACTTTAAATTAAAATTTTTATCAACACAAATTGTAAATATTTATCTGCAAGAAGTTATTTCATAATTTTCATTAATTTTTGGGGTTTCTTATAAAATTTATATTTTATTTATCTATTTATAACAAAATAAAACACAGTGACATAGGGGACCCCGCACTAGGCGAACCTGTATCGCTTATATATTAGTTTCGTAATATCTTCTTTCCGTCTGTGTGTCAGTGTCCTTACACCTTCTGAGTTGAGATTTGATACAGAGACGTAAATTGGTTACACATAATTAAAAAGGAAAAATTAAATAATGATTTTGGACCCAGTTTTTTGCCTTGTTTAATATTATATCTATTTTCTTAGAAATTCCTACGTATTTTTAAATTAATGCATGTCTGCCTTACTCTGGGCAGTTTTTTTTTATACTGTGAATCCTTTTGAAACTGTTCATTAAAGTTCCTATAACTGCACATTGATCGACAAATCGTAGATAGATCTTTCTCAAAGATTTAAAACGTTGGCCTTAACAATTTTCTTTCTACAAAGCGGAATTTAGTAAACGTTAGTAATTACATAAGAGCGGCAAGTTTCGTAATTTGCATTTACTAAAAGAAATATCAATCTGTCATTTTGAAATTATTGATGAAAATCAGTCAGAGATATTTTTACTCTAAGACCGCCGGAATTAATCACTTATTAGGTATATACATACATATTCAGTAATTGTAAGTAAAGAAGAAATGTGCGTACGTGTAAGTTTAGATGGTTTGAGCACATACTTCGATCACAGGCACATAGAAAGAATGAGTGACGAAAGACTGACGAAGAAAATCTATAGAGCGAAAATAAGTGGTAGCAGAAATCAAGGAAAACCAAGGCTGGCTTACCAAGATCAAATAGCCAGAGTGTTAGCTGACGGAAATATCGAAAGCATTTGCATATCTAGGGCAAAAGTGTGTAAATTGAGTAATGATATTTGAGGAGGTGAAAGAAGTATGTAAGAACCGCGATGCTTGGCGCTCCGTCCTCTCTGACTACCGCTTTAAGAATCCAGCGTGAAGATGTTGCTGCTGTTATAAGTTGCGCAATTAGACACCTAACTCTTACAATTTATTACTATCAATTTAACTGGCTTGAGTCCATAGTTTCATTTGGTATATTAACATTGACTTGTAATCTCGTAATTGTAATGCAGTTACTTTTGTTCTAAGAATTATACGTCTGTGTATAAACTTATACAATGTATTTAAATTTAGAAACTAAGTACTCATAAACACGTGTAAAGGATAAAGTATATATTTTTATACTTCATAGGATTACACAATTTGTGTGACTCCAAACTAGGCTTGGTACTACATAACGAACTGGGGAAGCACCTTGTAACACCAAGACTCTAAGCCAATTTAGAAGAGTTTAGAAACTTTTTACAAATTTACCTTACTGGGGATCGAACGCCGGACCTTAGTTTGGAATGCAAATGCTTTGCCACCGCGCTATCAGGCCATTTTGATATTTATCAACCTTCGTATTTCTCTAGTTTCCCTACTTCGAATTAAGGAACTATGAGTAAGAAATCCAATCGTAGAAGGATAAATGAACCTCTGTAAAAAAGTAAAACAATTATTTGAAATGAGACAGCTGAATGTTGAATAATCTCTAAGTAGATATCAAATATTTCTTTTTTAGAGTCATTTGGAACGTATAGTGCAACGTCCAGGACGGCAGCCGTCCGCGACACCAGCGCTACCATCATGTGCTCCGACGAGACTCAACACGCTGTTCGAGCTAGGAGCGCACCAATCTAGAACTACCCTCACTCCAAGGAATGATAAATCTACACTAGCATCAATAGCTCTAACTGTGAGAATTTAGAATTTAGTTATTATTACTATTAATTATTATGTTTATTTGTTCAACGCATGCTATTGTTAGGAACTGGATCAAAATATATTTCACCTTTTCATTTAAAATTCAAAATATTTGTATGAATACGAACCCCGTTGCAAAATATTTCGGAAGTGAAGTGTTAGTAGTGCAGATGCTTTCTGAAATCTCTACTGAGAAAAAATGGCAAGAAACATAATTGTCTTTCATGTTTTCAGCATTATTTTTATTATTCAGAGGATCATAATACTTAACCCACTTAAAATAGAAACTTCTGAAACTGCTAAAAACGTGACCTAATCAATAATATTCTTTACATACAAACAAACACTCCCCACACAAAGATATAGAAATTGTATGTATTTGTGTTTTATTTATAAGTTCTTATGAAGGACTACAAAGCTACACAGTGGCATAATTTTGTTCTCAATAACAAAAACTTCTGAATAAAATTTGATAACACACTGGGTATCGATTCAAGTAAATTTTGCCTTATAAATTATAAGTGAAAGGATTGATGGTCTCTTTCAGGTTGCACAATCAAACAAAGCTCTCAATATATCAGACGTAGACGAATGGTGTAAAGAAAACGGTAAGATGCTAACAACAGAAGCCTCCGACGATGCGGTCAATGTCCGAACCATGTTGTGCATGCCTATTGTCAACGCTAATAAGGACGTTATTGGTGTTGCACAATTGATTAATAAGGTACGGAAAGTGTATCTGTTTGTTTCTTGAACCGCATTCAAGATAGCTTTAATATTTACAACTGTGAAAATATATTCGAAATTCATTGAGAAACAAAAGTTGGTTCAAATCAAGTAGTGGAGATATGCTGTCTTTGTGACTACAAACTAGCGTATGTTAGCGTCGTCTCTCTCTAACAAATCATTAGATTTATATCCTTAGCTTCGAGTTTAAAATAAATAACTGCTATGATTCTCAATTTAATACGTAAACCATACTTGTCCAAAACAGACAACTAATTTAACGATGAACTCAATTAGATATGGTTCTTGCTAATACTTTTGACGTATTTATATATCTCGTAGTGGAACTATAAAAAAAATGTTGAGATATGATTATTTTATTGATAAAATTATTTTCTCATATCTTTACAGGAGAGTGGGTCCCAGTTTACAGATAGCGACGTTTCGATATTCGAAGCATTCGCCATATTCTGCGGTCTTGGCATACATAACACGCAAATGTATGAAAATGCATGTAAATTAATGGCCAAACAAAAGGTCGGTTACGTTTTGTATACCCAAACCCAAATAATCGTTTTGTAATAAAAGCTAATAAAGTAAAAACTAAATACTAAATCATCTAGATGAGACTTTCATTGAGAGAATTAGTGTACCTATTTTGTAAACGATCTAAACTCATTTTAGGATTTAGATAAAACAAAAAATAAAATAAAATGTTAAAAAATTAAAAAATGTTTTAGAAAGGCAAAGATGATACTAATTTGAGTTTTTCTTTTTTAAATATTATGGAAGATGAGATTCAATAGGTATCATGTAATATTTTACTTGTTTAAATATATTATTCCCTATTTTTAGGTGGCTCTAGAGTGTCTTTCATATCATGCTACTGCTTCTACAGAAGATACGGCCAAGTTATGTAACGAGGAAATACCTTCAGCTGAGATATACAACCTTTACAGTTTCCAGTTTCATGGTAATGTGTTTAGCAGATTTTAATCTATTTGTATAATTTAATAAAATGTACTTATCATTAAATTTCATATTCATTCTATAACAGAATCATATTACAATATAATCCTTTCCATTTCTGATGACGATGAAATTATTAGTACTTTTGAACTAAGCGTTCCCACAATACAGATTACATTATAACTAAAATTATATATAAATTAATGATCATAGATAATTTCAATTAAAAATTCGATGATCACTTATAAATATTGTTGATTGGGTCTATCACCCTAAAATAAAAATAAATCAACTCTGAAACTTTGAACTCGCTTGCGTTAGCAACAAAAATGTACTGCCACACTACAGCATCGTGCAATTAGTGATGTGCCGGATATCCGTATCCGTATCCCCAGATATCCGAGAGAGAAGAAAGATCCGGATCCGTATCCGTATCCGTTACTTTTTTTGGCGGATCGTTTACCTTATTAATTTTCAATACATAAATTAAATTCTATATAAGTCGAAACGTGTCCTGCCACGCAAAGCGTCAAGCGGCGTCAACTATCGTTTCAAGGTCACGCGCACCGACACCGATCGAGTAAGAAAGTTAAGATCCGTATCCGCGGATCTTGACACCAAATATCCGTATTCGGATCCGTATCCGCGGATATACATTTTTAACGATCCGGCACATCACTACGTGCAATGTATGCCATCTCTGTGGCCATGTCCATCACTCAGAGTTGGATCATGATTGCACTGGTGCATTGATGCATGTTGTCACTTGGAAACTCCTTCGTTTCCACTCATTAACAAAATAGGATTGCAGTGAATATATAAAACAATGGGTTTAATTGATTTTTATTATTTGAAAATCACTTTATGGACTATTGTTTGATAACTTTATTTTAACCAAAATCATTAGAAAAGTGGTAAATTATATTAAGATATTTGATTTATATTCCTTTAGTTGTTCACTTGAATAATTTAAATTATGATGTTGCTTTATTTCTAGATTTCGACCTATCTGATGAAGACACATGTAGAGCCACTCTTAGAATGTTCATACAATGTAATCTCGTCGAAAAGTTCCACATACCGTATGACGTAAGTGTTATCATAAAATTAGAGAAAAAAGTTCATTCAATGTTCGTCTGCAGTCAGCAGGCGTAAATTTTAATGTCAAAAAATGTAACGGTCTATTAATCAGTATCATTAAAATACAATAATAGAATAAAAAAATTACTTATGTCAGGCAAAAAAATGTAAATGTAATTATGTAACGTTTCAGACCCTTAAATAAAGATATTCTTGATGAACAAAAATTTTAATTATTCCTTATCAGGTTTTATGTCGCTGGATATTGAGTGTGAAGAAAAACTATAGACCAGTAAAATATCATAACTGGCGACACGCCCTTAACGTAGCTCAGACAATGTTCGCGATGCTGAAAACGGGCAAGATGGAGAGGTTCATGACTGATCTAGAGATTCTAGGGCTCTTAGTTGCTTGCCTATGTCACGACTTGGATCATAGAGGGACAAACAACGCGTTTCAAACTAAAACTGAAAGTCCGCTGGCAATATTGTATTCAACGTCTACCATGGAACATCACCACTTCGATCAATGTGTTATGATATTGAACAGTGAAAGTAATAATATTTTCCAGGTGAATACTTTACTTTTCTTACAAGCAATCATTGGTCACTACATCTTTATTATACATATATATGTAATAGATCTTTTGTATCTTCTAAAATAAAGGGATTTACATATGTAAATCCCTTTATTTTAGAAGATACAAAAGATCTATTCCTATGCAAAACTGCCTTTGAAAAAAGATCTACTTGAACAGAGGTTTTTATTTACACTACATTAACAAATCCAGAGTCAGATCATCAGATCAGTTATCGAATAAATAAATATTCTTTTTTTTTTAATATTATTGATTTTTTCTTTCGTAAGAGAAACTTTTCTTTACTATTTTAATTTATTTATTTTAAACATTTCTTTCAGGCCCTTTCGCCGTGCGACTACAAAGAAGTAATGAGGGTGGTTGAAACGGCTATCCTGTCAACAGACTTAGCGATGTACTTCAAAAAGAAATCGAAATTTTTGGAACTTGTAGACAACGGAGAGTTTGACTGGCAAAGCCAAGAAAAGAAAGAGTGTAAGTTGTACCTATGTATTTGAAGCAAAATTCGATCAAAGATATAATAATTGATTAAACGAGACAATCTTCGAGATAACTGAACCAATTCGTATTTATAGAGATTGGAGACTTATCACAGTCTCGTATTCCCTCTGTAGTGATAGATAAAAAAAGACTTTAAAAATAATACAAATTTATCGCAACATATGTCAGAGTTTCATATTATAGCGTTTTAATTTTACTTTCAATGTTTACTTAAAATACAATATAAACGTTTTCTGTCTAGAAATTGTAGGTATGTAAAATGTTTCAGTATATTTTATGATGTACTTTGTCAATAACTTGTAAATAAAAAAAATGTAATAATGTAAGTAAATAAAATAACAGAAGCGATATTTTAAATCTATAGTTGATCATGTCAATATGTATATATAAAGTCGTTTGCCATTAAAATACTTAAACTAGTAACTTCAATAGTAAATCAATGTTCCTATATTTTGTATCTTTTAATTGTCCCAGTACTTTGCGGTATGATGATGACCGCATGTGACGTGTCGGCTATAGCTAAGCCGTGGGAGATACAACACAAGGTGGCAAAATTAGTAGCAGACGAGTTCTTCGACCAAGGCGACTTAGAGAAACTGCAATTAAACCAACAGCCTATCGCTATGATGGACAGGTAATTTTTTTTTTCAATTATATTTATCGAAGGATATATTCATTGTGATATTTAATCTAATATATATTATTCACATTATGAGAATACTGTTAAAAAAAATGTTTCTGTGCTTTATATGGCTTATCCATTTCATTCGGGATTAGGATCAGTACTTATATCTCATATTTCATTTTATATCAATTTAATCAGGTCTTAAAATTTAACCAAAATATATACAAGTAGTATTTTTTTGTTTTTTTTTATTATTAATTTTTTTGAGCTGTAGCTACTGTAACTCTAGGTGTTACAATTTGCGGTGTGACATATGACAGTAAATTCTCAAAATTCTCTGAACGCTCTCGATAGTGTAGGTATTCTATATATCTTTGTTGAAAGCCATCATCCGAATATGCGACTCTTCATATATTGTTGATTTAATTTTTAGAGAGAAGAAAGATGAACTCCCGCAAATGCAAGTGGGATTTATAGATATGATCTGTTTGCCATTGTATAGAGTGCTTTCGGACACATTTCCATGGATACAGCCACTGTACACAGGCACATTAGAGAACCGACAGCGATGGCAGGACCTAGCCGAAAAGGTGGAAATGGGCCTTACGTGGATTGACCACGATACTATTGACAAACCCATCGAGGAATTCACTGGTATTAACACAATTGATATACAATCACTACTTTTTAGTCAATTTATGAAATATGCTATTTTAATCTCGAACTGAGTAAAAGATAAGGATGATACTCGTATTAGGTCTGTACCTATAAAATTGCCGTTTAGTATCCAAAAAGATAGTGTTTTTTTATATTTTTTTTTTATTTCTATTAATCAAAATATGCACCCATGCTATCGATGCATCTCTGCCAGCGCAGTGGTAATATTTCAATGCCCTTCTTTAAGAAGTCAGGTGTACGGGAGGCAACAAACTCTTCAAAGGTAATTTGTACTGCTTCTCGGGTATGGAACATTTTTCCTGCCAAGAAGTTGTCCAAATTTTGAAAAAAGTGGAAGTCTATCGGTGCAAGGTCTGCTGAGTAAGGTGGATGACGCAAAACTTCCAACCCTAGCTCTTGTAGCTTAGAGACTGTCTGTTGTGCCGCGTGAGGTCGAGCGTTGTCGTGCAGGAACAGCGGGGACGAGCGATTAACCGAGACTGGCCGGAGATTTGCGAGTTTCTCCATCATTGTCTCCAGTTCCTCACAGTACACACCCGCAGTAATGCTCGTGGCATTTGGTAAGAAACTATGACGAATTACACCGGCATTAGACCACCAAACAGTAACCCTCGCTTTTCTAGGGGTAAGTTTTCGTTTGGAGCATTGCCTAGGTGCTGAACCAGGGTCTAACCAACATGATGACCACTTACGATTGTCAAAAAGAATCCATTTTTCATCGTAAGTGACAATGCAGTTCAAAATCCCTTCGTTTCTGTGTATATAGAGCAACGCAATACTTATCAAGCTTTCTAGCTTGTCAATTTGACGCAAATGGACCAATATTGTTTTGATGCTAACATCGAAAGCTACTGCTAACTCAGCAGTAGATTGAGTATCATCAGCTTCCACTATCGCCTTTAATTCGTCGTTGTTGACTTTAGTTTTCGGGCGGCAAAACAGCAGCTTCATAGGTAAAGACCTATTATTTGAAACATAAGAGTAAGTAGTGGGAACGCGGGTAACCTCTATCTCTGTCACTTCTACCACTGCGCAATCACACTACGAGCAGAACTAAATTTCATTGTACCGTACCATTGGTGATGTCAATACGTGAACAAAAAAGAAATAAAAAAAAATTTGACGACCTCGATGGCGCAGTGGTTTAGACATTGTGTCTGAGCTGGAAGGTTCCGGGTTGGATTCCCGGTCGGGTCAATTTAGAAAACGAACTTTTCATTGTCTCGGGTCTGGAAGATGCCTCCAGTTGTAGTCGTCGTCTGATTCTCATAGCACAGGGAATACCCTAGTTCGAGACCAGATGATTGATTTGTATTGTCTGGCGCATTTATTATTATTATTATTACATGTTGGTGTGCTTATCTGTTTGTGCGTACTTGTATACTTCTGCAGGTGTGCGCTTACATTAACAATAGGTTATATTTTTACACGATAAAAACAAAATATGTACATAATTGCAGGAGAGATGAGGTTATGATCAATAACTTTATTTAAATTTGCAGCTTCCAATGAACCCATCAAAGATGTAGAACTGACAGTGACAACACTCAATTGTGCCAAAGCCGTCCCTGAAAGCAGTGGCAGCACCAGCTTGGCGATAGTTAAGCCAATTAAAACGTCATTCCACTCTCTGAGGAGAGGCAAAAGTGGGAACTTTAGCTCCAGATCCGCCAGAAACAAGCTTACTAGGTAAATATATAAAATTTGTTGTTTTAAATAATATACCAATGTTTTATTTATTTTAAATTAGACTATTGTTATCTTTACATCCAAACAAGATTTTATGTTTTTCTTCAATTAATATTACAAAGAGAAAAAATTTGTTTGTTTATAATAGATAAACTCAAAAACTACTCAACCGATTTCGAAAATTCTTTCACCTGTAGAAAACTACATTATCAGCGAGTAACATGAGCTGTATTTTATATTCAAAAATATTTTATATACTTTTATTCACTTCACTGTATACAATAATATTAAATATCAATATTAATAGATATAAAAAAGTAGCATTTGCCATCTTCGATTTGAAAATCAACGTCATTTTCGTAATCAGCACCCCGAGAAACCTAGAATTTGATACCCGTATCGATTTAGCCAAAAAAAGTAATATTCGCCATCTTGGATTTGAAAACGAACATCATTTTCGTAATTAGCACCCCGAGAAACCTAGATATATATATATATATATATATTATATGTATTCATCATTTGAAGACGCTGTAGAGTATATATTATATACTTATATATTTTATATAGAAATAACATATAGGTATATTATATACACATAATACTTACATGCGTAAGCTGCCCCGCAGCATACCCTATGTACGTCTCAATACTCACGACTGAAAAGTGAAAGGTGCGCACAATTGGATGCGCACAAAAAACGTAACGAGGTCATTCGATGAGTAGTTTACTCCTCATATTTTTTTCATACCGGGGGCCTTATATGAAAATCGATTCTTAAGGAGTAAACTCCAAAAATTTTACTCCTGCGAAGCCGAAGCGGCTTGCTAGTACCATAATATTTGAGTTACAAATTTTGTAAAACCTATTTTATTTCTCACTTAGTGTGATTCTTTTCACAAAAATATTTTATTTTAAAAAATATACATTATAATGAAACAAATGAATACTAGGCTATAAAAATATTTTAGGTGAAGGCAAATGAATTACCCTAAGTGAAACACTAATTATACATTTTTAAACTATTTATGTTAAAATTTTAAACAATCACAGCAGTATCTGATGGATTTAAAATTCAATCAAAGTTTCCTCCAGATCCCTGTACGCGGCCCCAAGTCGCGACGAAGCCAAAGAGCGACTAGTGGCGAAGAAGGCGACAGCAGTACACTCGGATGCGAACAGTCACACGACAGTACTTGCAGAGGAAATGGAACAGGTGATAGTACGTCCTTACGTTACAAATAAACAGGTGACAAATGCATTATATTTTTAAATATCATGACCCTAGTAGTAAACACGGGATTAATAAATCAGTAGTTCTTGCAAATACTCCAGAAAATTGCACCAATTGTATGATTCCAAAGAAAGCTCTAGGCTCGTACTGTGAGTACCACATAACGAACTGGGTACGCACTCAATAACACCCTGACATCCAGATTCCCAGACGACTTAGAGAAATTCTTTAGTCTTTTACCTAGCCGAAAAATGAATCAGGAAACTTACCATCATGCTGACGAGACTTGTATTAAAATCGTACAAATTCAGATATTGTATAGACTCGGGTGTTACTTTGCAGAAATCCATTTCGTGTGATAAATTCCTAAGATCTTTAGCTATTTTCCGCTCAAACTCCAAAAACTACCAATCGCTACGTGTTGCGCCTCTCAACGAAGCATCCTCAGGATATTCCAGAGATCAGACTCGGTCAGCTAACCAGTACCGAATCAAAAATTTTTTTTTTTTTGGTTTCTGAGAGGCAAATTGAAATCCCCACGGACACCTAGCCGGACTGCCGCTGACTGGGTCGGCGTAGAGTCGTACCTGAACGGAGTAGTGTCGGACTTGAACCGACTAAACAAAACCCCTCTTTGCTGTTAGTGGCTTTTACAGCGTCACAGGTCGCGTTGGGGCGAGCGCTAAAGGCACCCTGCCAGAGGGTTCCTCCAGCCGAGGGATGTCTCGTATGGAGGGCGGACCTCAGCTCAAGGCGTCGCTAGGGGAGCGTTCCGCACCTACGTGCATCTTATCGGGCTTCCTATTCGGGTGAGGGCCGAGCCTCTAGCGAACCCGGCCGGCGAGAGGCTGAGGGCCGGTTAGTGTGTCTAGTGTTCCGCGTGGCAGTTTACAAAATGACTACTACTACACGACTATTTATACTAATTGCCCTAGAGTGAGTGACCAATCAGAGCTCACCACTAATGGCTCCGCCCACTTAATTTGGGCATTAGCACCCCGCAACACAAGGTATTCTTATATGAGGACTTAAGCAATAGGTTTTCAATTTAATATCGCGTAAGTTTTACTTACATGAAAAATTTAAACTCAATTAAGTTTAAACTCAATTATTGATTCGATGCTGGTTATTTGACGGAGTCTGATCTCTGGAATATTCTGATGATGCTTTGTTGGCGAAACACGTGTCGATTGGTGGTTTTTGAAGTGTAAGCAGCAAATAGCTAATGATTTTAGGATTTTATCACATCGGAGAAATTCATTTGTTTAACGATTTTCAGAAGTATTTTCGATATTCTTTACTATGCTTTCAATCTGATTGGCGGCCATAGACAAAAATTGTAAGATAGTAATTTTTTCAGGTGTCACAAACCAGCAAGGTTTCGAAACATAAAGGAAGACTATGCCACATGTTGTGACGTTTAAGTTTTAACTGGTGAGTATTAAAAAAATTATAAAAAGTATATAGCTAAGTTTTTCGATCGATGTTTGGAAACATTCTCATTAAAATTGCAGGAGCAGCCAGAATAGTACAGAGACAAAAGAAACAAAGCTGGACAGAGTGAAGCCGTCCAAATCGATCGACTAGTTCACTGAAAACCAAATTCTAACGATGTTTCGTTATCGTCATAATAATGTCGTCTAGATAAACTAGTATTACTTGTACATTCTACTATTAGAATTCGTATTAAGTAGAATAATTATTCACTTATTTGAACAAAATCATTTGCAATAAAAGTGCCGGTATTATGTAACAAAAAAATTTGAGTAATTTAAATTATTTCCTGTACATTCGAAATTAAATTTCATTTGGTAAAATGCTTCGTGAATGTTTAGTTCATAACAATTCCCGTTTCCATAAAATCTGTAGTTTAGGAATCATCAAAAATGCGTTAATGATTTTGTTTGATCCCGTGACATTAGACAGGTTAAATGTAATTTGTAGTATTTTAACCTTTGTGTCATTTTGACGGTAACTTGTTTCCTGTAAACGACTAGGTAAGATTTATCTAATTGATGTATTGTTTAAATAGACTGTGATCTAGTATTACTTCATGAAGTTCTATTTTAAAACTTTGTAGATATAAAGTTTGGCCACAGATAAGTAATGTAGATGCTTATAAGGAATATAATGGCCTCTATTCAATGTTAGAACAAAGAATATAAACATACGTGAGATAGTGTGATTCTGCAAAATACTAAATTAATGAAGAAAATTTTGTAAAATGTATTATGTTCGACTAATGCGTAGGTTCCCAAATCGTACATAGGTTCCATATGTTCCATAAGCTACAGTAAACCATATCACTCATAAGAAAAAAACGTAGACCGCATTAACGTTTTACTCTCCAGGGTCTGCTAACGCCTCTCCCAGGTGGTTTCAGCATTTACTGATGTGCGATAGTTTGGGAACCTTTATTTCGAAGAGATTAATATTCAACTCTCGTTTTTCTATTGATAATTTAAGACTTATGGATAATGAACTAAAACAGGTGAACACTTACAAACATTATGTTTTGTATATTTTTCATTAGAACTGAAAGTATTATGAATGCTAGTCGATTTCATTTTCGCAATAAGCACTTTAAGTAAAGATTTAAGTATTTTTATGTTACTGATGCATAGAAATTATAACGTCCAAAATGCTTATGAAGCTGTTTTGTGCAATATATTTATTATAGAAGTTTATATCTATTGTTAAAATATGCGTAATTTATGCGTGTTCTCTGATACTTTGTATATAGAGCACATTAGTCCTAATTTCATAATAAGCTTTATTTATTTGCAAAACAAGATTGATTTAAAAGGAATATATTTTTATAAATGATACATGTAAGTACTTTTTATTTTCTAAGACTATTTTGTCATTCTTGTTTGGAATTGTGAACACTGGAAGCCTTTTCGACATATTAGCATGATTGACGTCAGATTAGTATGAAATTTTATTGTACTGCATCTTTTAAATTAGGTATAGTAAAACACTACTTTTGTAGACGTTGGTAACTGACCAACACGTACATGTGCAATTACACAATTTTCGAATGTTGTGAATATATAGACTAAATTTCGTAACTTCGTTATTAGAATATGACTATACTTTACTTATCGACTTGTTAGAAAACTTTTCAAATTATTGTGATTTAAAGTTCGGATTTTACGAGGTAAAATAGTTTCCAAAGAATTTTTTGTAATAGCAACAAAAGACAATTTTGGAAAGTAAACAACTTTGTGTTAAAGCAGCGATTTAAACGAAATATGACTTCACTGTTTTTTAAATAGATATTTCTCTATCTACATCAAATATATTAACTCTAAATGTGTTTTGACAAATAAACATATTGTGAGAGCAACTTATCACACGTTTTTTCTTTTGAAACCTATCGAAACAAGTCGAAACTATCTGTCGCTCTTTTCTTTTTGGTAACGCAGGAGAAACCTTAATAATACAAGGTACCCAACACCCTGAGGGGATGAGACCAGCTTATATAGAACTGCCCACTAAATTGTTAGTTTTCTCAACTTACACACATAGAAATCTATACATAGAAAACAGTGGCACGTGTCGCTCCCAAACATGCACATCTTTCTGAACCACTCACATACATATTCACACACAAATGCACGCATTCACAAAATAAGTTCAAGTGCAAAATGATGTAGATATATAGCATACTTTTACTAATAACTAATACTTTTTAAACGATGAAATTGCGAAAGGCATTAGCACCCCGCAACACAGGGTATTCTAATGTGGGGACTTAAGCAATAGGTTTTCATTTTAATATCGCATAAGTTTTACTTACATGAAAAAGTTTATTGTAATAGGTACTTACTTATTTCAATTTCTTAACGTTGAAAACGCATTGTGTGTAAAATAAATTAAGAAAAAATGCCCTGTGGTGATCGTTTTCGGCGCGCTGTCGAGAGGCTCTGGAATCTCTTATGGCACTCGCCGGAACCGCTCTTAAGGCGATGCATTGATAAACAATAATTTAATTTAAAATAGACCTTTTGATGTATGCAAACGTGCGCACGCTAGCTTACGAAAAATACGAAAAAGCAGTTATTTTCGTTTTATTTTAAAAACTATAATTAATTTTTAAAAATCATACATTTTGAAGAATATGTTTAGAGTAAATTATAGAGAGAATTTAGAAACATAAATCGGTAACGTTACTCTGAAAAATGTAAATCTCTGTTTCAAAAGAGATTTCTTTGTTATTTTTTTTTGTGCTATAAAAGTGAACCAATCGTGTATCGCAACTGGCAAAATAAAGTCAACGAAATGAAAATTCACTTTCATACGTTTTGTAGTCACTTAGAAAAATTGAGATCCCTGCAGTCAAAATTTCCAATGCGTCGCCTAAGATATGACAAAGCCCTACTGGGAAGAACAGTTTAAACTACTATAATACCGCCGGATAATAATATTTATCCGACTCGCCCGGTGAAATACCACCCTCTCACAGAATATCGGCATGAAATAACAGCATCTATTACTGTTGTGTTCCGTTCGGTGAGTGAGAGTGCCGGTGGCCCATCTCCCCTCTCCCCTCCTTTCCCTCTTTTCCTAATGCCCGCCAACGCACCCATGTTTTCCCGGTTGTTGCGGGTGTCCATGATCGGAGGTGATCACATTCCACCAGGTTACTCGCTTGTTCGTTTGCCCCCTCTTTTATATAAAAAAAAAACTATAAACTATAAATAGACTACTTAAACCGCGACGCCGAAGGCCTCCTTGGACGTCTCCTACGAAAGGCATAAAATACAACAAACTCATTTTTGAAGTGAATAAGAGACATTTTTACAAGCATCGTCAAGATAACAGTGGAAAGTCGGCATAAATCAATAAAGAAATTTGTTACCAATTCGTAGTAAATTAGTTGCGAAAGAACCGATTTTATTGCTCTAACATCGCTTACACCGCCAGCTTCATAAGATAGCAGGAAAGTTGCTAAAAAAATGATAACGTTATGGATCATTACAGTGTAATTTATTGTTAATGTTGCAACAAAACTGTGCGGGAAAAAATAAAAACAGAACAGAACAGGAAAAAATACTGCTTATTTAAGCTCGCTAGATTGACATATGAGTATTTTCAACAAAGAGCGCGAATAAAACAATATTTTGTTTGATGCTAATGAAATTGGTAATGCACGATGTGTCAGCAACAAAATAAAAATAAAAAAACGGCCGGTCTTTTCAATCGGTATCGCTATAGGTATACGATTTACACCTTTCCTCAAGTAACCATATGATTTCATTCGTTGATGACTGATATGTATATATAACGAAAAAGTCTTGAGAAAATAACAGAATGGTTAGAATTCGACCGGAACCGGTGTGAAAAATGGAGGCGGTGTTGATTTCGGGTTGTTGACGGTGCACGCAAGTGCAGTAAATTTTGAATATCAATCAAAATTCTAAGGAATCGAAGAAATAGGAAAGTGTCTAATAAAAATACTTTTACGGCCAACTTGACTTGCAAATTCAAGAAACAAGTTACTGAAAATTTTAAAATTAAGAAATCTACTTATGTATTTTCCTTTAATTTATAAGAATGTGTAACATTTTTTTCGATCGCTCATTTTATGAATAGAAGTGAAATATCATCAAAAACACGAAGCAAAGTCTGTGACGTACTATATTAATGTTTTTGTGATACCTAGTTACAACAAATATATTAAAATTAACTTTTGTAGGTGTTATCCCTGTGTTATCCCTGAAAAATTCGTTTTCACACGAAATTTTTTGTTCTAGAATGTTAACACTAGCGCCATCTCATAGTATATTTAGTATAAACTAATTAATCTGTGGTATTAGTAAGCTATTGTTGAGGTACCAGTGTGTTGAAATATTCATGCATTAACATCGCCTATTCAAGAACAATAAATGGCACTATAAATATGAAAGACAACGAGTGCCCGCATTTGGCTGGCTTTCTAAACAACATTATTGTATTTGTCATAAGCAAAAACATAATTCACAGATGTCTTTTAAAATGTAAGTATAGTCCTTGTCAAATGTCAATTTAATTTGCCCAAATGGTAACGACGAATAAGCTTTTCGTGGAATTGAACAAGATATGTTAGTAATAATAAAGTAGTTTTAGACATAAATTACTCGCCTTTTCAAAAAATATGTACTTTACACTCACAATGTTTGTCCTCGGCAAAAAATATCGTAATATGAAGAACTTGTTGTCGATATCATGAGTTTGTTGCGTTTTTAACATTATATATAACTGAACCTGGAAATCCAAACCCTCATTACTTGCATTCTACTTATATTATAGACGATAGCACAAAGAAAACGAAGTCCTATTTACTTCTCCATACAATTTCGTGATGTCTCACTAATGCCCTCGAATCTAAAAACAATGACTGACGCCAATTTCTTAAAAATATTATTAAATTTAGTTCAGTGTGTGTTAAGTCCGATATTGTTCTATTAAAAAGGACAAAAATTATTTTAAAACTTTAATCTTATGCCAAGCAAAATCGAATTTAAACATAATGTCCACTTTTGTAGACTTTTGTGTTACACCTGTGTGTTACGACAAAATCAGGAATATTTTGACTTTTTTTGAACGTATTTTATTTATAATTAAAATACGTAAATAGTAAGTTGAAAAATAGTAAATTTTTCATTAGCATCGGAATCGAATCGGGGAATCGAACCCGGTACTTGGTTTATTCAAACAATGAATTCGAATGAAAGTGGATAGGTAGAGACTAGTACAGTGGCAAAATAGTAGGTTAAGCAGATAGGTTAGGTAATAATTAGACAAGTATTGTAAATAGGTATTGGTGCGATTGCTAGCTGCTGCCGCGCGAGTTCGGCGCCCGCGCGTCCTTTGACCCGAGTGTCAGCTGTTTTTGATTTTGTGTTTAATTCCTGGTTTTTTTTAAGTAATGTGATGTATTTTTTATGAAATTATAGTTTCAGTTAGCTGCACTAACATGATGTAGCGTGAATAATGCTAATAAAAGTTGTAAAAAGATGATTTTTTTTTTTCATCGGGATCGATTTTTTTTCTGATCCATCATCAAAGGTAGTACTATCGTCTGCCTTCGTTTTCAGGAGCACTTCCCTAATACGCTGTATATATGAACAATTTAAAAACTATCTATTCATGTGATTACACAAACTAATAAAAGGATGCAAGTGAAATTAGACCATTCTAATGAGAATTATTTCTTTAACTCATTCGACGCTACAAAATTCTTCTGTGTAATAATGTGTAACGTTACACGAAGAAATAGTTATAAAGTTGTGTGTATATTGTACGAATCAGTTTTTTTTACATTAGAATAGCTTTACAAAGTTAATGTAAAAACCACTGAACTTAAACTTTAAATAGCGTAAGTTTATTACACTGTTTTGGCATCACATCGAATAGTGGTGTGTTTTCGATTCGTAGTTTTTATTTTCATAACATAACATATTTTCACGCTGTATCCCCAACGGGGTAGTCAGAGAGGACGGAGCGCCAGGAGTCGCGGCCTTACACACCTCTTTCGCTTCCTCAAAACTCATCATTCTCTTCACATATTTTCGCCTAGGTATGTGAGTGCTTTTGACATTTCTGTCTGCTAACACTCTGGCTATTTGATCTTCATAAGTCAGCCTTCGTCTTCCTTGGCTTCTTTTATCACTCACTTTCGCTCTGTAGATTTTCTTCGTCAGTCTTTCATCACTCATTCTTTCCAAGTGCCCGAACCATCTAAGCATTCCTTTCTTCATTTTTACAATAACACTGTGGTGCAACCCTGTCATACTGCGTATCTCATCATTGCTTATCCTGTCTGCAAGCGTGACACCGCACATATTTCTGAAAGACCGCATCTCCACAGCATTTATCATACTTTCACTCGATTTCGGGCATATCCAGGCCTCACTACCATACAACAAAGTTGGCACCAACACCGCATTGTGGATGGCCATTTTAGCAGTGTTAGATATATTCACACTATCCACTAATGCGGACAGAGCACCGTTCACTTTATTGCCGGCTGCTACCCTTCTCTCCACATCCAACTCACATCTTCCATCCCTCGAAAACGCACTCCCCAGATACACAATTTCATTCACTTGTTCTAGACATTTTCCATTTACACAAATCACACATTTCGTTTGTACCGCTTCCCTTTCAAACACCAGAACCTTAGTTTTGTTCACATTCATTTTCAATCCTTTTACTCTGCTTCTGATGATGCTATTAGCACAGCATCGTCAGCGTACAATAGGCAGTTTACCACTGTGTCATCACATCCCATACCACTCATATTACCTTTCAATCTCTGGAGGCAACTGTCCAAATACAGCACGAACAGCCAGGCGACATCACGCAGCCCTGTCTGACACCAGAACAGACTTCTAACCAGGGCGACATGTCACCGTCTATCCTTACACAGGCTCTGTCGCCACGATATAGTGACCTCACAGGTCTGCAGTAAGGAGCCCTCCACGCCATATTCAGGCAGAATACTCCACAATTTCTTCCACACTACTCTATCGAATGCTTTTTGTTATTAAAATCTGATCCATACAACCCCTACCGTTCCTGAAACCACCTTGCGCCTCCCACAAATATCTCTCCGAAACGCCTTTCATACGTTCAGTCAATACCTTAGTATAGACTTTACTCGCTAAGCTGACCAAGCTGATGACTCTATAGCACGCACAGTCCAGATAGGAACCTTTCCCTTTATATAGAGGTACTATGACTGCCGTGCGCCAGTCCTCTAGAACCTCCCCCTTCTGCCAACAAAAGGCAGAAAGGAGAGGCCCCTTCTGCCAACAAAGATTGCAGAGTGCACAGAAGGCATCCCAGACCCTAGGACCACCATACTTGATCATCTCAGCAGTCACCTCATCATTTCCCGCAGCCTTTCCACATTTCAGACTTCTTATCACTTTTTCAATCTCTTTCATACTAATGGCATCCTCCAGTCGCTCACCCGAGTGTGTCAATTCATTAGAATCGCTCTCAGTATCAGAGACGGAGTTCCACTCTCATACAGTTCTCCATAGTATTCACTCCATCGCTGCAGAACAACTTTTTTATTTGTAAGCAGGTTGTTTTCTTTCGAACGCACTTTATTCATTCTGCAAAGTGCCGGACCACTTCGGTACTTACGTACTTCTTTCCAAAATAATTTGGAATTTTCCTCAAAGTTGTCCGACATCTTGTTTTCGTCTAACACCCTACACCTTTCACGCTTCTCTTTCACTAGTGCCTTCGTTTCTGCTTTCTGCAGCTTATATCTGTCTTTCATCAAATTTTTCATGCCACAGTCACTTTTACATCACGCTTTTTAGTATTACCAATCTTATTCATTCCACGCACTTCTTTCGCAGCCTCGATGATGCTATTCCTAAGGCTCTGCCAACATTCTTCAACATCCTCGCTCATCACTTTCAATCTATCATCAAGCTTACCGGATAATACCCTTTCATATTCATTCTTGGTGGTCACATCTTGGAGTTTCCAGCTTTTAATGCGACAAACCGCTGCAGGCTTGGACACTACTCGATGTCGCCATGCCACAAACAGACCCCTTATTCTAGTTACCACTAGAAAGTGGTCAGTTCTCAGATCGGCTCCTCTGTGTGCCCTAGTGTCCATACCCTGCTTTTTGAGCCGGCTGTCCACCAGGAATAAATCAATCATACTTCTTTCATCCTTCCTTTCCCACGTGTGCTGATGAATCCTTTTGTGCTTAAATAAGGTATTAGCAACAAAAAGATCCTTTTCCATACACAGTCCTAACCAATTCTACCAGCATCATTCACTCTCTTATCTCCATACTTGCCTAGGACAGACTCAAATCCTGTTCGAGCTGTCCCAACCCATCCATTCATGTCTCCACACACTATAATTCTCTCATTCTCTTCAACCGACTCTAGAACTTCCCTAACATTCTCCCAAAACTGCTCTAGCTCGCCCAAGCTGACAGAGGACACTGGGGCATACACCACTAAAACAAATAACCTCGTCAACCCTGTCTTGAGACGCACTCTAGAGTAGTCTCGGGTTTACACACTTATACTCAGTTACACAGTTAACCAAACGAGAGGACAGTAAGACGCCTACCCCCTGGCATCCCCTTTCTTCTTGTGGTACACCTGACCACAAAGCGATGCTCCCTCCAGGCAAGTCGACAAGTTCACTGCCCTTTCGCTTGGTTTCACTGAAACATAATACATCCAATCTTCTTTCTTCCATAATATCAATCACTTCATTCATCTTCTCTTCAATCCCACCTCTCACATTCCACGCAGCTATTCTGCACTCCTCCCTCTACTTCCCGCCGCTAGGTGCACAGCGTGTTGGGTGGCGGTTCCCAACGTCGAACTAAACTCTACTCACACCAGCGGGGACAAACCGGTGTACGTCGCTTTCGGGGGACGCCCTAGCATTCATATTTGCACTGTCCCGCATGGTGTGCACAGAAGAGGAATTGCAGCTCTAAAAAGGGCTGGCAGGGGTCACGACGAGCACGCTTCCTCAGTTGACCCCCTATTTATTTTCATAGTTTTGGTTTTTTCAAATTCAAATTATTTGTTGTCAGACAACATAAATCCATAGGTTAGTAAACAAGGTTAGTTTTTTGAACATCAAGTTGGACAGTTAGATGTTGAATAATAAATCATGAGTTAATGTCATAGGGTTAGTAGTTAAAACTATTGCTAGAGAATCTTATCCGAATGCGTGCCCAACGCGAACTCGACCGATGCTTTTTTTATGATGGACTAGGGACGCGATTTACTATAATTTCACTTGATGAAAAGTGATGATGTGGTTTAATGTGCACGGGTTCCCTTATTAGGTTTTAGTTTTCTGATACCAAAATGCACCATTTCCACTTATAGCCAGACCTCTACGATTTTTTTTTCTTGGGTTGGCAATTAAGTTCCCGCCGCTTTTTAAAAGTTTGTTTTTCAATAAAATTAACAACTAATTAATCAATAATAATAATAATATCATTAATGTATTATCCCTTGTTGTTTACAAATTCTACCCTACGTTCAACAATATTTTCTGTTTCTCGTTAGTAGAAATCACTCGTTAACATCACATTAAGATTATTGTTTTAGTTTAGTAAGATTTTTTTTATATTTTTTCTTAATAAAGAACTAATAATATTACGATATAATCTGTTGTTTTTTTTTTCTAAACTCAAACATTACAAGTGGAAAATGTCATTGATATGAACTGTCCTTTATAAAGTCCTTTGTCAAACATTATAGTTCTTTGTATTACGAAATATTTGTACTCCATTGTGTTCTCGTTTGTGTTATATAAGTACAACTTTTTTGAAAATTTCTCAAATACGTTTTTCCAATAATTTAATTTCAAGTAAAAATTACCTTAATTTATAATACTCGTTTTATCTAAAATACTCAAAAATAGGTATTAGAAGCGGTAGAGCAACATCGATTTTTTTTTATTAATCTAGATTTTCTTTTATCAAAATATTTAAGCAGTCTTCTAAAATCTTATAATTTGATGACAACTTCTCAATTTGTTGTTCATTCTAAAATGTCGTTAGGTACGTACCCTTACGTACCTAATAAGTTCAAATAATAATGCAATTATTATTGATTTTATGAGTTTATTAAACGTTTATGTTACGTTGATTATTATTATTATATATTTATGCATATTTTAAAATATTTTGACGCAAATTAATTAGACAATAAATGTGGTTCATATACCTAATATCTTTAATTATTGAAGTACAATTAGTGTTCAAAGTTATGGTTTCTAAGTGACTGACATAGATACTTATTTTAGCCTATAAAATATCGATTTATTGTATTTTAACATATACACATACATCTTCACGCTATGTCCTTAACGGGGCAGACAGAAATGACTGAGTGCCAGGCATGGCGGATCTTACATATTTCTTTGGCCTCTTCATATCTCATAGTTTCTCTCACACACTAATAGCGTATGGAATTAATGAAAATATAATAGTAGCACAGATTAATTAGTTTACTACCGTATAGTAGTATACAGACAAAAATATTGGAAAAGAAAAATATGTCTATATGTCAGTAACTCGTGAACCATAAACATGTTCTTTATGAAATTTTTACAATAACTGCACGCAGACATTATTAGAAATTTATCTCAATTCCAAAGCAATTTCGTATCCAGATATAGGCTTCATCAGAATATCGAACTGGCATTTGAGTTTCTGGTAATCTGCTGATATTTTGTACTGGCGTATTATGTGAGCAAGAGTCGTTTTCATGGACATGTATCCATAAGTTTTTCCTGTTGAAAAAAGAACTCTAAATCATAACTATAAATAAACGTATTTTTATTAATGAATGAGTAACATTTTATTATAGAGCTTAACATATTTTTACGGTGATAAATACAGTTTTTCATGTTTTCTTTTGTGTTATATTGTATGTGTAACAGAATTCTAAGAAGCAGAAAGTAGTTTGTTTAGAACCATTAACTAAATCAATTTCAAAGTTGTTGAATATGTGTTACATTTTATAATAACATTATCAAATTTAAATTAAATTGTGGGCGAGCGAGCTGATATAATTGTAAGGCACATATTTTGTTGTTTCCATAGACGAATGTACTTAGGTGTTAAGGACTATCCACACATCTTTAGGTCAAGTTCTCTTCTGTGTTTTGTCTGTGATGAGGAAAAAATTTGTTGCAATTATTTTGTATGAATTAGTTCACATTGTTCCGTACCAGGCGCATCAGCTTTTCAATGTCCCGGAGCATGCTCTGACGTAAACGCGGAGCACGTTTACTATTCCTATTTTTTACGCCGCTGAGACGTCTTTCGCAAAATGGATACAGAGAGATTGATAAAACTTGTACAATAGAATAGAAATCTTTACGACCAGAATTATTGCTAATTATTTCTATAATGAACAAGGACCATGCGATACATGCACACAAATTCCGGAAAACCGTGCTAATGATTTCCCCGATGTATGCAAACTGAGAAAACGGCCGGCACACTTAGTCCAATTGGCCCAAGCGGAACACTTAGTCCGATCGGCCCAGAGCTTGGAT
The DNA here is from genome assembly GCA_907165235.1 of Zeuzera pyrina. Classification (NCBI taxonomy): domain Eukaryota; kingdom Metazoa; phylum Arthropoda; class Insecta; order Lepidoptera; family Cossidae; genus Zeuzera; species Zeuzera pyrina. Next base: position 10,681,473 of record OU015639.1, on the reverse strand, counting down.
GACCCATACCCGTAGATAAGTGGACCCATTTAGCATGCTAAGACCGGCTACCTTATTACGTAACTGCAGCCAGTAAACGATAGCCGAATCTCACGCGATCGATCGCAATATGTTGTTAAATCGAGCACAACATAATGTCGCGAATAGTTATCGCTACCATGTTGATTATTCAGTGAACTAAAAATTACTACTAGCGACCCTATTTAAGCTACAAAAAGCCATTTTACCTCATGGCACCGTAATTGCCAATTTAAAACAATCGTCGCGCGACTGTGGCGCAACCACTATTCTTTACATGATAAGCGAGTCTCCACAAATGTGTTATGGAAAAGGTGAGATTAATTTGTAGAATAACAAGGATTGAGTTTTCATTAATTCCATGATTTTAAAACTTGGTGTGTGAGCGTTTTGATTAATTCCGTTATTCATTTTGTATAGGTATTTTAACAAATAAATACAAAAAATCCTTACACATTTTAGTTGAATGTCTGTTTAGCACTTTAAGTCGATACAATATAAAATATAAACAAAAGAGTTATCGGTAATTACCAATACAGTTCCTTTTGCCAACGCTAAAGGCACAGTAAGCACCGGGGCTTTGTGGTAACGTGTTAGGATTGAGCCATCGCTCAGGCTTAAATTGCTCTGCGTCTGGTCCCCAGCAAGGATGTCGGTGGATTCCCCAGAATAGAACTACACATCCACTTCCCGCAGGCAAAGTGTAGTTTTCTGGAAAAAAATATTAATTCTAATGTAAAACATTTTAATTCTTTATAATAACATTATGACTTTATTACACTGTAATGAGGCCTGGATGTACTCGAAAACAGGTGAAAGCATGATTTGCAATGAACATGTGAACTCTCAGAAATATGGACATATTGTGTAACTTTCGCAGACAGGAAATCCAATGAAGAGATACACAAAGTGCCAAGGTTGTATGAAAAGATGGTAAAAATAAATAAGGAGATGATTAGATTCCTCGAGCATATATAAAGTAACGAATGACTGTCAAAGAATATCTAAAAGCTAAAGTGAATGATAGTAGTAGTACTAGAGTTAGGAGAAGATAAAAAAAACAATATTACCCTAAGATGTATTACAATGCGATCTGATGGGATAAGTGGTAATCATAAGGCCTACAAGAATAGAGAAAGATGGTATAATACCATCGTTCGAAAAGTAAAAATATTGATATTATGAAACGGGAATATCTTCTGAAATACTACGAAAATACTACAAAATAAAATGCCTCTCAAACAAAAAATATTTTTTCATTTTTGTCTCGAACAGCTGTGATAACTAATTATTATATTTTAAAATTAACATAAATATATATTTATTTATATATATAAATATGAATATAACAGAAAATTACGGAAAATTATATGTTATGGAACTCTTCTCTCTCGCTTTTTCTAAAATACTAGGGGTTAATCACAAACGTCGGAAACTTTCCGTGGCGGAAAGGCCGATCGTCGGAAAGCATAAATTCAATCCGACGCGCGACGACTTGGATTTGTGAATACGACTATATATAATATGCTATATATATAATATAAATGTAATACGATTTCAGATTTGTAAATCGCGTATAGATAAAATCATCAAAAAGTTTCCTGTCGGATACGGAAAGTTGAGTTTCCGACGTTTGTGAATAAACCGCTAAATATATTTTTCGCGCTGATAATCTAAACACTGAATTATCAATTACAAATTTTAAAGAATTAAACTATACCATACATAAAATAAAAACAGAAATTTAAATAAAAGTATTATACTTCGGAAAAACGTTTGCATATGTACCTACATACTAAAAAGTCGTTAACGTTAAAAATCTGAAGTAAACAAAGATTTTAAGAACTTCAATTTTAAGAAACTGGTCCTACAAGGAAAATGTTATGACGTGTTATTCTAGTGTGACCAGTTCAGTTTTGTAAGATTTGTATATATAACATTTGTGGATGTGGTTTGTGTCATTATAACTAGAAAACATATTGACTACATATTTAAGTTTATATATACTTTGTGACTTTTGTTATAGGAACATGGCAGAAGAAAGAAAAGTTTAACGAGTTCAGTGACTTGGGTAGGCCCAAACTCACATACTAAAAAAATTTTTATGAAAAAAAATTAAACCGCCTTTTAAAAAAACACTGAAAAGTACAAAATAACTATCCTTTACTAATCGAAACTCGAGCACAATTAAAATAACTTCTTAAATACGTTACACATACCTATATAATTAAATTTGACAGTTACTGAAGTCGGTGCCAAGCCTACCAAACTAATAGACTTTCTGTTGTTGCACATTGATTTGGCATCGACTTCAATAACTGTCAAATTTAATTATATAGGTATGTGTAGCGTATTTAAGAAAAAAAAACAACACAGTCGAATTGAGAACCTCCTCCTTTTTTTTAAGTCGGTTAAAAATTCAAATCAATGCCATTCCGAATATGTGGATCTAAAGGACATAATATGCTCTGTTTCCTCATAGCTTTTGTACGACTTAGCTTATTTTCATATTGATCGTCAGCAAATCCTTGTAATATTTTTTAAATATTTCATGCATGAACTTTCTTCTAGGTAGGTACTTCACACATTAGGCAAGCCTTCTAACGGTGGTTGTCTTAAAGTTTTTCACATTGATTATTGGCTATTTAATAATTTTATCCAAGCTTATGTAATTTGGCAAAATCAAATGTGATAAGCTTGTTATAGTTATAAAAACAGAATCGTCTGATTTATGTACTATGCAGATTCTAAAATGTGACATCTCGGTTCAGGGACGTCCTCCGTTTATTCGTCTATGTTAAGGTACTCCAGTCGTTTCAATTTCCTTACTTTCAATTTCTTATTATATGCTTATTATAATATGATAATTGATATGATTATTAAGACTGACGAGGAAAATCTACATAGCCAAAGTGAGAGGTAAAAGAAGCTTAGGAAGACCAAGGCTAACTTATGAAGATCAAATAGCTAGAGTGTTAACAGACCGAAATTTCAAAAGCACTCTCAGACCTAGGCGAAAATGTGTGAGGAGAATGATGAGATTTGAAGAAGCGAAAGAGGACCGCGACTCCTGGCGCTCCGTCCTCTCTGACTACCCTATTGGGGATACAGGGTGAGGATATGTATGTATGTATAATATGATTACATTCTTATACCTCCAAAATAACTCCAGACAGGTTCGAAGTGACTATCAAGACTGCAAAGTGACTAGAAAAACTATCAAAGCGCAACAAAATCAAAACTCATGCCATTTCTAGCAAGTATATTCGATACATATAATGATGTCACATATACAAAAACCACATGACATTTTTTTTAAGTGAAATAGCCTACATTTGTTTTCGGGCACATATTATCTTCGTACTAAGTTTCATTATAATCGTTTCAGCGGTTTAGTATTTCCCGCATAAAGTTTCCCGCATGTGATGTCATCATAAATTCAAGATGGCGGATGCTCCGCGATAGGAAATAACTTTTTACAAGACCTCTAGCAATCTAGGTATCATATGAAATAAAATACACGGGAGAAGGTTTCTATATGTGTGACGTTATCATAAATCCAATATGACGGATGCTCCATAATAGGAAATAACTTTTTTGTTCGACACCAACAATACGGGTATCAAATGAAATGGAATATGCAGGGGTAAGTTTCTGCATATGTGACGTCATCATAAATTCAATATGACGGATGCTCCGCGATAAGAAGTAGCTTTTTTTTTTTCGACACCAACAATACGGGTATCAAACGAAATGAAATACACAGAAGGTTTCTGTATAATGTGACGTCATCGAACGACATTGAAAATATATAGTAATAATTGAAAGTAGTAATTAATTGTATATAATACCACAGATTAATTAGTTTACATAATACGAATATCTGCTTGTAGACGAAAATAAATAAAACAGTAAAACTTACACAAATCAAATGTTGAAGTAAATAATCACTGCAATAAGTAACTATGTCTTTCATACCTTGATTAGTCTCGAAAAATTAATGAATAATATTGAGTCTTTAAAATTTAAGTTAAAAGTTTTTATTTTTAAAAGAAAAAGTACAATTTTCATTCATATTCTTAAATAAAATATAACATCCCGACAACAGCCTCAAAATTCCGACATTCTAAAAATTTATCTAGATATTTCCGTTTTTCCATTAGGCAACCTTTCCCATAAGTCTAACTGAATTACAATTTCCATGAGTGGGCTTCCATTTGTGTGTAACGTCCGCTTATAATCAATTACTAACCCTAGGCCCATTTTTCTTGATTTTAGTTATTTATTTTTAATTACGCCCAGTTGCTGTTTTTATTAATGAGGCATTAACATTAATGAATTTTCTTACAACGTATGTCTTTTGGTAACGTAATTCCCAAAAAAATACGCTAATATTAAACAGGTACTAGTTCTAGCTGGCAGTGCTTGAAATAGAAATTCTGTGTTTACTCACTTAGTTTTACTTCCTTAGTGATGTTTCTAGCAATGATTGGAGTCACGGGGTTCAACCTCATTGTTTCTTTTATAACCGCCTCCAAATATATCATCTTTGTTAAGTCGTTTGTATATATATCTATATTATTTCCAATTATTGACAGCACCCTAGAAATATAATAAATATTTTTAAAAATTAAAACGAATTAGGGGAGATTTGAGAACACCCAGACTTCAAGCCAACTTAGGAAAGTTCGTTTCTTAAATTGACCTGACCAGGGATCGAAGCCTCAGCTTGAAAGGTACCTTGCCATCGCGCCTATTAGCCAATCGACTAAATTCAACTAACGGCACAATCAAAGTCATTATTGTAATAAAACACATTCTATTTTACGGTGTAATTATCAAGTTCTTACCGCGATAAAAGTTTAGGGTGAGGTGAATATTTTCGATAGTCACAGCAAAAATGAGGAAAAACAAACCAAAAGAGGATAAATATAAATTTTTGCTCAAATCGCCGTACACCGTTCTGACAATCAATAATCGTGATGTATGATCGTGAATATGATTTATATTAATTGTAAAAAAATTAACTTTCAAATTAGATATTGTTTTTAAAGTTGACTATAGCTAATAAATAGATGTATTTAGTAAATTCATTATGAAATAGTAAATTTATTATGGGTGGAAATTACGTGAAAATAGAATATATCCATAGAATATTAATTTAAATCGGAGACAATAAATTAGCACTTTTTAATTTTCAATTACAAAACAATACAAGTTGTAGTTTGAGATGATGATTCTTTGTTCATTTACTAAATATATTTCCTAATAAAAATGTAACAGAACTTACTCTTCATAAACCTTTTCTTGAACATCTGGATATGTTCCGAGGAATATCAGGGTGTACAATAAAGCTCTGGAAGACGTATCGTGACCAGCAGCTATAAGAGTATCTAGTTCCTCACGAATTTGTTCATCAGTAAACATTTCATCATCAGCCATGTCGAGAAGAAGATCCAAGAACGGGGTGAATCTTCTAGCTAAGAATTAAACCAATCCCCTTTTAATCAAAACATAAGTGTAAAAATTGCTTACATGCAAAAACCTAAGTACACAATGAAATTTGAATGTTGTGGAAGTCCGTGTGAAGGCAATAAACGACAACATAAGTCTTCTACATAGTTTGGTTGACTTGAACATCTCCTTTTATTGAAGTTGATTATAATATTAACAATTATAATCTACATATAATTATAATCGTGTTATAGTCGCAATTAGGCCCGATCTCGTAACGATTAGGGACGAATGGTGTTATTTCAATTAAAATATATTATTAGAATCAGAACAAATTCAAGATAGGCCAGGCTGACCTGGTACTGTCATCGCTTAAATTGATTTTAAGTCAGTGGAGCACTTTCGCGTCAGCACTGAAATATTCCCACTAAATAATTATTATTTTCAAGACAGTTCACTCCTGCCGTCCGCGCCAGCGGTAATGAGCTCGTCAGTAGATGGTCAGAGATCAAACTCGGTCAGCTAACTAGCACAGAATCCATATTAGATCTTACGTTGCAATTCATTACATGAAATACGTTTCCGTGAAATTACACCTGAATCTTTATAATTTATCTTTAGTAGGTACAGAAAGTAACGCAAAAGTTGAAGATAAATGACAGAATAAAACGAAACAACTATATACCTAACTAATAATAACATGAAATCATACCTGATGCGTATGTTTTTGAACTTTTCCTCTCTTCTTTCCTTTTGCGCAGCACCTAGAAGATTTTAGTTTTATTTTTCTTTTGGATTTGAAAATGGAATTCATTTTAATTCTTTTTTTAATAATTTTTAATTTATTTATTTATTTTAAATTATTATTAACTAACCCTACACATGGTAAGGTAAATTTTTATGTACAACAAATTAAACCCAATTTTGATGATACCATAGGTATTATATTGCTATTTTAAATAATATTATGTATGTATATTGTGATATGTATGAGACACAATGTTATACATGGGACCTTCCATGGTGGTAAAATGTAGAATGGTATTAATGTTCCTGTATAGGTAGTAAAATTGCCAAGGGATAAAACTTTCCTTACTTTTAAGTAAACAGTCGACGAGCTAGGCTAAACAGCCTGGCCAAGGTTTTACTATGTGACAGGCAATAAATACACAAACTAGAATACGTAATAATTCATTGAATGTGAAGTGTTAAATTAGTTTACATTTAGTCAATAGAAGATATAATTAAACTTTAGGATATTCCTGCGCAAATAAATTGAATGGGTACGATCTCTGTTAGTGTGGCATTATATCATTCCACAGTCTTACGTTTCTAGACATATTATGTAAAACGGCTACTACTTTGTCCTCTTCTTTTTTTAAATTGGTTCTCTTGTATATGAAATTGGGATGCATCCAATAAGACACCAGTCTCTGTGACAATATATCGAAAATACTTTCCACTGCTCTTTTATAGTCTTTATCAATAACGCTTTTATCACCCAATGATATTCCAACAGCGGTCTCTGAAAAAGTGCATTATAAGATTATCTACACTTTAAATGCAACAACTATCGTCGCAGAATTTTTCTAAACACAAACTTAAAATGATTGTTCTATTAGATTGTATTACTAATCTATACAATCTATACGTGTAAATAAAACTGAATTGTCTATAACTTCGAAATAAAGGCTTTTTCTTAAGCTCATATTGCACGTTATTAAAACTCAGTCACATGTTGTTAAAATTTTTCTATCCGTCTGTTTGTTCGTCTGGCCTAATCTCCGGAACAGCTGAACCAATTTTAGTAAAACTTCCATTGTGCATGGTAGAGGACTTTTTACACAGTTATCTACAGCTTTTACTTTTACTTTCATCCTATAAAATTAACAAACGTGAGTGAAACCGCGGAGCACTACTAGTCTACTATAAGAAAGTTAACAAAGACACTAAAAGATTTTCCTATTGTTGTAGACAGAGAGGATGAAAAGAATGCAACAAAATTTAAGCATTTTCTTTCTTCATTAATAATATTATACTTACGGCATATCGTTTCCAAAGTACGTTCTGTCAAAAAAGGGCGAGGATCAAAGTCTCCTTTGCCAACAAATTGATGGAAGTCATCAGTTAAGAGTTTAGACTGAGTATTAAATATGTCTATAAAACCGTCCATCACATACTGACTGAACGTAGGATTCAATAATTTCCGGTTTCTCTTCCATGATGGCACTAAAAATTTTGTTCATGATTAAAATTTGCTTCAAGATAAATTTATTAAGGCAATTAAAAGAACACAAATTCATATAGCTTTTGTTCTTTTTAATTATAATCTGTTTTCTTTTTAATTTCAAAAAATGATCATTTTTTCAAATTCTGTGGTCTTTTGCCCATTAACTATTTCCTATCTATAAATTAAAAAATGAAATTGTAATAGACTATATATTTTTTTACTCTCTACTTAATAACCCTTCATTTTATACTTGGGTGAATGATATTTATCAGTACGTATATTGTATTATTATGACAAATACAAACTTACCGTCAGCGAGAATTAAGCCCTTTCCAACCCACGCCGAGCCCATTTTATAGAAATCACTCTTCTCCAGACACACGTTCAAAACTGTGTATGCGTCATCAGGGTCATTAACAACTAAAATATACATAAAAGTTACATCTACGCTCATTTAAATTTCTTACATAAATTTTTCCTTACACAACTTAAGTCTTACTTGGATAGTTTGAAAACACTAACATAATGTAAATGCCCAGTTGCTCTCTATTTTCTTTTCGAATCTGCTACGAGGATAATTCTTTGTCCCAAAGTACAAAGAAAAGTAGGTACATAGAATGTCCTAACTTTTTATCCTTCTGCAGAGGCAGAGTTCGTAAAAGCTGCTTAATATAAAAATTGTATAGGCAATGAGCTAGCAATGTGCTATCTGTAATGTTGCAAGCCTAGAAAATGCCACAAGTGTCAAGGCATGATTTTTTTAAACTCTGATGTTCTGTTTATCTCGAATGGCAAATGTGACGTCATATATTATATATCTCTTTTTTTAAAATGTCCTTATTATTAAATACTTGCTTTACTTACTAAAATTGAGGCTGAAGCCCACCCAAACTGCCATCACACCACCAGCTTTTTGTATTTTATAACTGGCCTCCTTCACTTTTTCCCAGAAATCTACGAGAAGAAAAAACTTAATAATACTTAAGTAGCTTTCTCCTTTTTTTTATTACCTATGATGCTGTTTTCGTCATATTCTCTCTTTACACTATTCCTTGCTGCTTGTAGCAATTCATTATACTTAACATTACTTAAAAAAAGGAGGTTCTCATTTAGCTTGCATTTTTTTTTGTTTGTTATTTCCATAACTCCATAATTTATGAACCGATTTGGAAAGTGCTTTTTCTATTTGAAAGAATACACTTCCAGATTGGTCACATTTTATTTTCACTGGTATTGGAGCTTTGACTTCGAATATAAAACTAAATAACACCAAATAACGCGAACTAGATATAACCTTCTTTTATTTATATTGATGATTCTCTTGTACGTCATTGCGCTCCAGAATCAGAAAAGGAATTAATTATAGACCTGCCTTCGATATTTACAATATTTAGGCCAAAATTTCTCAAAGGAGAAAAATAAAAAAAATTGAATAAAAAAATTAAACAAACATAAAAAAAAACCACCGAAAAGTACGAAATAACTATCCTTTAATAAAATTAAAACTTAAGTACAAAAGAACTAATGTTCGTCACTTTTATAAATTCCCGCCTTGACCGTTGTTTATTTATTATAAAATTAACAATTAACAATCGATTGCGCAGACAACAATATATGTGTATTATAAACAGACAGATAAATACCGCTTATTTCTATAAAAAAAAATTCCCCAAGGGACGTGTGGAAGAGAATCATTTTATACCGAGGACATTCCTTGGTCCAACTGAAAGGTTCTAATTCCCTTGACTTCTTTTACTAGAAAAAAGAGTCGGTTAGGTCAATTATATTTTATCGGTATATTTTGTACATGAAATAATTGTACAATATATAATTGAACACCGATAATATTGACCTAAATTGTAACTCACCTGCACTATCACCAAGAAATTGATATGCGTGGCCAATGATAGGAAGGTAGCCTTCATAAGTTGGCACTTTCTTCGCCAGCTCCAGAAAACGTTTATTCTTCAAACGCCATTGTAATACAAAATAAAAACAGCATAAGACACACACACTCAATAAAAACAATGTAAACATTGTTATATAAAACATTTTCCAATTTTAAATAGTCGTGACAATTATAAGCTATCCTCGTAAGAAACTAAAATATCTACGTATTGTTAGTAACTTAGGTATTACTATTAATTTTTTAAAATTTGATTTTTAGTATTTACTAAATTTCGCAATTACACAAAAACTTTTCAATTAATATTTTTTGTCACAGGAGTAGTAACCCAAAGTAAAATCAGTTCAACTATGGCGAGACTTTTGATAGAGTCTCACTATATAACTGTTTGTTTTGTGTTACACTTAACTAGCCGACTAAAGTTATAGTTTGTCATTCTTTAATCCTGACCAGTGGATGACAGTTTAACCTTAATAATCAATGTTATATTTTTTGTATAATATAATTTAAAGGAGAACGAAGATCGACGAACTTTTTGACGGAAACGGAAGAAGTGGGCTTGTCATTTTATTTAGATTTTCTATTTTTTACATTTTTGGGAGTTTTAAAGTACAAAAGTGATCGTTGGTTGTGCTTTAAAGTTCTGTATAGTAAAGACAATAGAGTAGGTCTAAATAAACATGTGTAGCTGAAGTTCTCGCGCTCTTCCAAGAAATCCTTTATAACTTCAGTAAAGCCTACTATCACTTTCCTGGAGGAGTTTTACCATAAGAAGAAAAAACGAATTAACTTCGAACGTGCTGCATGTCGATTCTACTTATTAATACGTCACATTGGCAAAAGCGGTAATCTGTGCACCATGTCAAGAAGAAAGAAAAAAAAGAGATCGACATTCATCACGAGATCTCCGGAACTATTGTACCTACAGTCTTGAAAATTGGCAGACGTGTTCCTTTTGCTGATCGAGGTCCATTAAGACCAGGGTTTTAGATAATCAACCCCTAAGTTAACGAAAAGGGGGAAAAGTTTGTATGGGGAAAAATAAGGAAAAAAATCTCTTTCTGTTGGCTTGAAATCTAGCACTTATAGCATTTTATACGCGGCCCGCGGTGTGACGTGCGGGAGTGTGCTTTTTGTAAAATTCTATGTGCAAACGGTGAGGGGAGGGTTTCGGGGTCGGTCTTCATATGAAACTTTTCTAACTTTTTATACGCGGGCCGTGGTGTAGCGGGTGAAGTTTGGACTTTTTGGAAAATTCGACTCGCAAAAGGGGGTTGGCTTGAATTTAGTATGAAGCTTTTATAAATATTTATGCACGGACCGCTGTGTGGCAGGCGGGGCTGCACGTGGCACACAAAGACACGTGAGGGCAGACGACATTGTACAAAATCCACGCAGATGAACTCATGGGTAACAACTAGTAATAATATATTTAACTTAAAATGTTGTCAATGAAGATAACGGCTATAACACAGATTAATTAGTTACTATCGTAAAGCTATAGTATCGAGATTTTTAAGTATAATTTTAATAATGGCAACTACTTAGATATTGACGAAGGCTGACTTGCGAAGATCAAACAGCCACAGTGTTAACTGATGGAAATGTTAAAGGCACTCGCATGCCTAAGCGAAAATATAAGGTCAATGATGAGATTTGAGTAGGCGAAGGACGTATGTTTAGGATTGTGGCGTTTGGCGCTCCGTCATCTCTGACTACCCCTTTGGGGATACAGCGTGAAGATATGTACGTATTGTTGTAGTCAATTATTAGCTAAAATGGTGAAAATAAAACCTTTATAGTTTCGTCATGATTTACTGTTCGTTTGTTTATTTGTCTGTCGGCATGCACAACAGTATGTATACTAACCGCTATCTTCACATCTTTACACTTACAGAGCTACAAAGTACAGAGACTTCAATTGATAATCCGAATTCCAAATATAGTAATGAGAAACAAAAGAGTGAGTATGAGTATTTTGGGATTCAATTTTTATTATTATTATTTTGAATGTAACGTTTATTTATTGAATTAAATATCAATTTTAACCGAAATTACTACGGGACCCTAAGTTAACGCGTATCCGACATGTCATACGCCCATAGAGAACAATTACATATAGAAGACTAGGGTCGTTGCGCCGGTTTCTCTGCCGGCTCTAGTTTTCGACCAATCGACTGCCTCTTTAATTTCAAAATGAAATAATAGTGATTGTGGTTCTTTTTATATTGTCAAATTTATACGTGGAATGAAGTACGCGTAACTTACTAAAAGCTATAGCAGTTTCAATCTCGTTCAGCCGGACATAAAGCATTTGAAAGTTATGCAAGTATAAATTATAGACATTAATAATTTTGTGACGAATCTCAAAACCTTTCGTATTATTAACTATCTTCCGTATTTCCCAAATGGCCTTATCAAGCTGAACAAAATTGTTTTTAGTAATATTTGAAACATTGAGGAAAGATTCCAACACTTCGGATACTAGAGTCATTTTTCTAGACACTGCGTCCTGGCGTGACCTGACCTCAGTGATCAATTTATCATACTTGATAGCATCATCGTTATCCAAATTCCCAGTAACTATTTTAACAATTGAGCCTAGAGGGTTTAGAATTCCCCGTTTTACTCATTTCAAGGACAAGATTTGCTTTAATTTTTCTATGGTAGCGTTCATAATATACTCTACTTAAATCTTAACATCGGACAATTCACTATTATACTAATATTTAGAGAAATCGGGATTATACACAAGTTTATTTAAATTAGCTAACCTATTAATATTTATTTTTAAATCCTCGTATATAAGTTTTAAATCTAACACTTTTATAACTGACCACCTGTCGTCGCTAATGACGGCATTTTCTTCCTTAATAGGTAATATGCCCATACTCTTATTAATTTCCTGAATTTGTAGGGCCCGGCTCCTGATCGCGTAGACCGGCAGAAAAATAGCGAACTTATGGAGGACGTTTAAGGTATTTAATTGCTACTTTTGTTTCTCGATTTCCAACATTTATAGGTACAGTGTTCCTATTGATTTCATCGGTAACTTTAGCTTTTTAATAACGTGGTTTGTCCTGACTTCTTCTAGTATTCACTCCCTTCACAAACACATCACCAACATCCTTCAAGTCAAATTCTCATTCGCCTCCTCGCTGTACTCTAATTCTTTCTTTGTTCCCGATCATTATATTTGTTAAATACTTCTACAAAAATTTAGTTCTCTTAACATGGTCTTGCAATAACTTTTGAGTGTTTTGTCTCTCGAAATTTACGTTAAACGTACTATTATTTTCGGTATGTCTGAAAACTACCGCAAAAAGGATTAGACCTGTTGTTGAATGGATTGTCTGGTTGTACGCCATGATGGCATAGGTCATACTAGTAGCTGCATCACTAATCTTATGTTCATACTTAGCTTAACGATAAATTTCTAATAACGTGGAGTGGAAGGTTCTACAATTCCCGTGGAATTAGGGTTATGTGGGGTACTGATATGTAATTGAATTTTATAAAAATTTTAAGTTTCCTTAATCACTACGTTGTTGAATTCAGATCCGGGATCAGAACTAATTTTATGGGGTACGCCGTATAATGAAAAATACCTTATCAGTGCCCTTACTACCTCTGGTGTTGTCCTATCAGGAATTTCTAATGCTTGCCCTAATTTACTGAATGCATCCACTATAGTTAAGTAATATTTTCTTTTTATGCTAAATATGAGTATCATCATCAGTATCTCTTTAAGACATGCAATAGAACATTCTATCATGATCCGCCGTCTAAAAGCTGAGATCTGAAATGAGCTCTCTTAAGCTGAGTGGCGCCTGTAAAGTGGGTTTAACATAAATATGTACATAATATAATAACAGAAACAGACACAGCAGAGACATCTATCCATATTATTTTACAATAGCAGCAAAGCCGTATCTGTACATTGGAGATATTTTAGAAAGAGTAATTCGTAAATAATAGTAATTAGATATTTTAGGCATTTCTAACTTCAAACTAAATATTTATAGAAATGCCTGTGTGTTTGTACGTTTATTTTTTTGAAATTAAGAAACAGTTAATAAATTTATATGCAAATTTCGCTGTTTGAAAGACAAGACTCTCAATTACTTAACAATGTGTACGTATTATTACGCTACATTTGTCATATGGGTGTAGAACGATTAAAATTTTCGTTGAAAAAGAGGTGAAACTCAATTTGCTTATTAGGGTGATGAATAGTGTACAAATTAAAAAAGATTGCGCCTATGACACATCCTTCGTTTATTTCTATAAGAGTGGGCGATCGTGTATCGTGATCGAATATCGTGAAATTCTGAAATAAAAAATTTATTGTAACAGAATATTAACGAATAAATATGTAAGGTACCTGCGGGTAATAAGGCCTGTCGTCTAAATAGGCCTATGTGAGTAAAATCGTATTTACAATGGGCGCTTCCCGCTCAAGACAACACTCACAGACGCCTAACACACGAAGATATCTTTATGAGTTTACAAACGCGGAATATCCCTCTTCCCGTCTCCAGGATTGTATCATACATTGCGAGAGACGACCGCGCGGTACGAATAATAAAAATCGGTCCGAATCAGTCGCAAGTATTGATCGTCATGTTTCTACTGAGTACCTGGGATTGATGGAGTTTTGCCTCACGAGTGGCAGCGTAGATAAAAGCTTGTTTAACTTGGAAGCTACACGAGCTGTTGGATTGTAGTTTACCTTTTTATAAATACCGGTATCACTAACTAGCTGTGTAAGTTTCTGTTCATACTCCACCGTATCGATTATGACAGTTGCGTTACCCTTATCTGCCGGTAACACGAGGATATCTGGATTTCTGCGTAAAGACGAAGCGGAGGAAGCGTTGAAGTGTGCACCATTAAAACCAAGATACTGGTGGAGATACGTGGACGATGTGTTTGCTATAGTTTCCAGGCAGGGTGTAAGACAACTATTGGACCATCTGAACCAAATACATCCAAAGATATGTTTTACAGCAGAGGAGGAAAAAGACGGTACTCTCCCATTTTTGGATGTACTGGTGAAGCGTGAATCTAGTGGAAGCCTGGTACATACGGTATTCAGAAAACCGACACATACCGATCGGTATCTAAGAGCAGATTCCCATCACCATCCGTCGCACCTATCTTCGTTGCCACGCACTCTCATTAATCGTGCACTTCGTCTATGTGATTCTCAATTCCTAGAGTCGGAATTGACACACGTGCGGCAGGTGTTAGAGTGCAATGGTTACAACTGGCGACAGAGTTGCCGGCTAGCAAACACGACCAGCAAACAACGGCCTCAGGTTGTAGAGCGAGTCCCGGCATATTTACCATACATGCGAGGGGTAACGGATCAAATTGGACACCTGTTACGCCGTAGATATAGCATCAGGACAATTTTCCGCCCTATGACACAGATTAGAAGTCTTCTACGATCGCCTAAGGATCGGGACCCTCTAGATAGCCCCGGCGTCTACGAAATTCCATGCGATTGCGGCAAAAGCTACATTGGAGAAACGGGACGCAACATCAATACGAGGCTCACCGAGCACATCCGCAGTATGCGTAAAATGGACAGCAACACCTCGGCGGTGGCAGAACACGCCCTCAACTCCGACACGTCACATTATATTAGGTTCGATAAGGTGAAAGTATTGGCTCGTGAAAAGAACTTTGTATCACGCAAGCTCCTTGAAGCCATCGAAATCGACCGCCGGCCTAATTTTAATAGAGACAAGGGATGGGCTCTGCCGCTTACTTGGAAACCCGTGTTGTTAAACACGACGCGGAATAAGAACGATAGTGCTGACGTGTATGTATCGGACATCGTGAGTACATTTTGTGCGCCCGTAAACACCAATATTGACGTAGACGCATCGGTCTCGCGGAGTTCGTCACCATCGCCGGCGCACCCCGCGCCCCCCACCCTGTCAAGCCGCGCGTTGCGAGCTCAGGCGCGCAGTGCGCGACGGGGCGCGGCCGCGAACTCATCCCACTCACCCTGATGATGGACCTCCAATAGGTCCGAAACTAGTCGGTACCTATACCGATTACACGTCAGTAAAGCCGTATTAAATAATTAGTGCGTTAATAATGTCTCACGAAAGTTTTAATAATTTAATAAATACTTGAATAACGTATTGTGATTCAAATATTTTTAATTTAATTTCTCTTACATAGACAGTCTACGACTATTAAGGCCTGCCTAATTTAAACATAGGTTTTGTTTTCCTCCTACATCATGAATCAAATTTTATTTGTTTCATAATATATTTTATATAAATTTCGAGGTTTTATGAATGTAAAGAAGTAGTGTGTAATTTAATGCTAATTGAACAATCGTTAGTTTTAGTGTCTACGACCACGATGCCTATAGAACGAGCATTTACTTAAATAAATGGTTGTTATGGGAAGAAAATTACAGATTTTTTAATAATTTTTAATGTAATTGCTGCATTTATGCAATTATTGATCTCAAGTATTAAATGTATAACGCGTAGTTTGAATATTTAAGTATATTAGAGCTGTAGGCTTTATTACCCTACCATAGTAAAATAAGGCCTATTGGCAATGTTTTCAATAATGTTTAATTTTGTTTTTGTTTATGGTAAAAAATTCCATTTTCCCTTTATATTTTATAGTAATTGAACTGTTAGACTTATTATTATTAAAGTCTGTTGATTATATTGGTTATTTTTCATTTAATTTCAAATCTTCCTTAGCTAGGCCTTAATACTCGCAGGTACCTTATTATCAATCAAAATTGTGCACCCATCAATTTATTGCGTGTCTGTTACAGAGCTTGTATCTTTTGAAAATTTAACAGGCGATATGAGATATATGATTTATGTTTTGTTATCGTACGGAAACTTTATTAAACTATATATAAAAAAAAATTAACCATACTTAATTCACGTTATTTTATTAATTACAACTGTGTGATTATAAACAGTAGCTTTAATTTTGTTTTTGTTTTGGAAGTTTTATTTTATTTGTTTCATTTAAAATTATTTCGTTGAATGAATAATTTCAACTTAGGTGTACATATGTTATTAATTTTGACGTCTTTAATTATTTTTCCATTTTTTAATGGAAATACGTTTAATAAATATATGAAATTGTGTCAAATTCGTATTTTTATTTTAATAATCATGATTATTTTAATCTATTTCAATATATTTTTATGGCAATAATCATTTTTTTACATTTCGATAAAAAACGTATGCTTCGAAGATAGCACGGAATTACGTACAATGATTTCCGGAATTATGTTAGGAGCCAAATTTTAGCACGGAATTAGGGACAACTTGATGTTCCGCAAAATAACGATTATTTCTATAAATTAAAGGCTACGACGTAAAATAATGTTCTACATCCATCTTATAATAACAATCTACAGAATAAAACAGTTTCCATTCCTAGCATCTTCCTACTTTTTGTAAAAATCATCCTCAAATTAGAAAATGCCCTAATTTTCCGTAATATGGTACATTTACCGTGTGAAAAAGGATCACAAGGTTTGTTCCAAATATACTAATTAACAAGGTGTTTAGGAATGAACACACCATGTAATTAATCCTTATTCTTTACGTCCAAAAATAAAATGGTGTCACAACGCTTATTCAATTAAAACATTTTAAGTAGCAACAGATTATAATTTTCTGTATTACGTATAAATGCCGATTTTGAGAAAATTGTATACACAGTGTACGGGACATTAAAAAATTACTAGTCAGACTATTGGTTCGCTCACTGCAGGTGCGCCGTTAGGTGTCAGGTGGCCGATTATGTTCGTCGTCACACTTCTCCATCGAGTCCCTCACCCCAGTCCCTCAGCCGCGTTCATGGAACACAATTACTCCAAGGAGGCCTCGTTCCTCCTCACCTACGTCGCTCGGTTAGTGCCGGCGTTGACGCAAAGGAAATTAAATAAAAGCTTATAAAAAGAAAAAGTTATTTAAACAATGTATAATATTTCAACATGAATTAACAGTTTAAATTTAAAAGTATACGACAATCGTAAACACATTTTTTAAATCTTTAACCAATAATGTCTGTTTTGTGTGAATTTATTTAATTATGCGTTTCATGAGCTTAAAGATAAAGGTACACAACATACAATAAGTATGTAACATTGTAAAAACTAAAAGCATATTATTTATAGTATATTAACACTATTAGCGTCCGTCAACTTCATTGCGTCTTTAAACTCGGTCCGAGGTAGCTTTAAACTTCCTTGAGGATGCTTCATTGAGAAGTGAAACACGTGTCGCGTTGAGAAGTGAAACATGTTTGAAATTTTATCGAAATATAAATTAAGTTTTATCGAAACTATAAATAATATGTGAAATATAAATAAACTATAAATAATATGTGAAATATAAATAAACTATAAATAATATGTGAAATATAAACAAACTATAAATAATATGTGAAATATAAATAAACTATAAATAATATGCAAGATAGATTTTCACAGGTTCATACATACCCAGTCTATATGCAATCTTAAAAAACATTTTAGTTTGTGTTAGTAACTAATGAATCTGTGATTTTAGCAAAAGAAGGTTTGTTAAAATATAAAAACAGTTTTGCGAAACTACCATAAATCATGAAAACCACATTTAGATAAAATGATACTTTTGACGATATTTGATTAAACATTAATTCGATCTATTTTTTTGACCCGTTTATGTATAGTGATGTAGTGCCCAGCTTTTGGTTTTAATAATATATCTAATTTAAACTTCAGCTGCGTGTGATCGGCCATCACTCGATAATGTCTCAAAAAGTGCACTAGCGTTATCTTCATAGACATCAGAGAGTAGGCTTTACCTGGAACAAAGTTTGATACTTATTGCTTTTATTTACTAATATAATCATTCGTGTAGTAAAAGCGTCTTAAATGGTCAATATAAGTTTGGTATGTGTATATTATTGCTATTCAAATGTATACTTATGTCACTAAATATACTAACAAATTAAAATTAACATTTATAATATTGTATTCTCATGTAAGTGACGATTGTATGTCTTAAATGAGAATAAAGATTTCTATAAACCTAAACCTAAATATTTTTTCTTAAACAAATTGTAGCAAAAATTTTTTTTAGCTGCAGTACTAGGTATACCAAAAATTTTTGATAAATAGGATTCAAAGTTGGTTTTTTCAGATGGCTGGGCTTATGTTCACCAAATTTATCTAACAACATTCGTAAAAGTTACAACTTTCGAACAAATACTACATAAAAACGACACCACTCTAAGTTCACGTGCTACGTCGACGTTTCAAACATATAACACCTCTTGTTTCCGTCTGGGTATAAAACATCTCATAAGCAGAGTTTACAACTGAATTCGTTTGTATAAAATAATACATGCCCTAAGTGATTCAACCAGTGAGCCGAAATCGTTGAACATAAAACTACGAGAATGAAAATTCAATAGATTCGTTGTAATGCAAGAGTCCACTAAACATTTTTTAAATCATCGCTTTGTGAGTATAATTAATTGTAAATACATCGTTCTTAGTAATTTTATAATAATTGTAACATAGATTGTAAATAACTCCAGACTAGTAACAATGGTAAGGTAAATCAAACAATTTGACTCACCTGTAGATACGACACACTTTTATTAAGAAGTTAATGGCCCGCCATATCGTTAGAAAATACCCACATTTCTACATTTTATTTGATCTTATTTGTCTCACTTCGTAGTTCATAGTACGATAAATTCTATATATAATAACGTAACATAATTTTAATCGTGATCTGTATATGACCAGATAACCACAATGACAAAAGCTTTATAGACTTTAAACTTTTTACAAACTAGCTGATGCTCGCGACTTCGTCCGCGTTTTTTATTTTTAAAATAGCCTAAGTCCTTCCCCGGGGCTTAATTTATCTGCACACCAAATTTCAACGCAATCGGATGAACAGTATGGTAGCCCACAAAATACGAACTTACATTGATTTTTATATATTAGATTACGGAACATCCGCCGTATTGGATTTATATGACGGCACAAATGCAAAAACCTTCCAATACGTATTCCATTTTATTTGATAACCATATCATTGGTGTCGTACAAAATACCTACTGTACAGCATCCGCCATTATGGATTTATGATGACGTCACGTATACAGACATCTTGCCCTGTGTATTTTATTTCATTTGATACTCATATTGTTGGTGTTGAGCAAAAGAGTTATTTTCTGTTACGAAGCATCCACCATATTAGATTTATTATGACGTCACATATACAGAAAACTTCCCCTGCGTATTATATTTCATTTGATACCCATATTAATGGTGTTGAACAAAAAAGTTATTTCCTATAACGGAACATCCGTCATATTGCATTTATGATGATGACGCATGTACAAAAATGTTCTCCTGTGTATCCCATTTCATTCGATACCAATATTGCTACCAATATTGGTATCGAATAACCAATAACCCATATAAAATTATTTCCTATCGCGGGTTTATGTTAACGTCACATATATATAAAAACCACATGGAATTTTTTAAATAAAAAACTAGCCTGTGTCAGTCCCCTAGTGTCAAACTATGTCAATGCTAAATTTCATAACAATCGGTCCGACGGTTTAACCGTGAAAATATACCAGACAGACAGACTTTCTCATTTTTAATATTAGTATGGATATATTTTCACTGTATACAGGGTGTATATGAAAACGGGACAGTTACTTTAATGGATGAAAGGGCATAACTTTAGTATTTAGTTACAAAAAGAATTATCGAAAAAACGTATCCTTTTAAGAGTTATGACCGTTTTAATTTTTAAGTGTTATCCCCACCATTTCTTGTAAAATTGGGTCGATCGTATACAGTTACAGATTTTAAATCTTACGTTTTTTTTTATTTTGTAATAATTTCATCCGTTACTGAAATACAGCCTGAAAACCCCCATTGGGGTATACGCATTATTTTCGAAAATGGTTTTCAGTAACGGATGAAATTATTACAAAATAAAAAAAACGTAAGATTTAAAATCTGTAACTGTACACGATCAACCCAATGTTACGAGAAATGGTGGGGATAACACTTGAAAATTAAAACGGTCATAACTCTTAAACGGATACGTTTTTTTCGATAATTCTTTTTGTAAACACATACTAAAGTTATGCCCTTTCATCCATTAAAGTAACTGTCCCGTTTTCATATACACCCTGTATATTACATTTACATTGTACATACATATTATTACAAACTTAGTTACAAACAGAAAGTCTACGATTTTATTATATGTATAGGTGAAATTGTAATTATCATATACCAATACACATTCGCCTCCCAAGACTGAAGGCTCCAAAGGCAGCGGGGCTGTCAGGTAAACTCGATGGATCCAGCCACCGCTCAGGCCTGAACAACTCTGCGTCCTCACCCCACACAGGATGTCGATGCATACAGTAGTAAAAAAGGAAGCAACTATTGCCAGGTAACAGAGTATAGTTTTCTGAAAAGAATTCGTGTTAGTTAATAAAGTATCTACAAAGTTACAAGTACAAATTATCTAAATAATTAGTCATTTCAACTAAGTAATAGTTACATAAAAATTTAGCTTACGTAACATTATGTCGTATTTTACTTATGATGAATTCTAATAATTTTCAGCTATTTTCCGCCCAAAATTACAAAACCACTAATCGGCACGTGTTATACAGTGCTGGTTAGCCGACCGAGTCGGATCTCTAGTAGGTAATGTGTAGTAGAGCCATGCTGCTTTGCACCACGAATTGGACGGCTCGCCCGATGAATTACCACCCTCTTACAGAATATCGGCGTGAAATAAGAGTATCTATTGCTATTGCTTCGTTCGGGGAGTGAGAGTGCCGGTGGCTCATCTCCCCCCTCCCACTCCTTTCTTTAAAGGCCGGCAACGCACCCGTAATTCCCCGCACGTTGCGGTTGTCCATGGGCGGCGATGATCACTTTCCGTCAGGTGACCCGCTTGCTCATTTACCCCCTCTTTCATAAAAAAAAAGGTATATCCTGAGGTGAAACACGTATCGATTAGTTGTACTGGAATTTTGGGCAGAGGATAGCTAAAAATTATATGAATTGATTCAAATGGATTTCCGCAAAGTAAACCTGAGTTTATGCAATACCTATAAATATTAGTTAGTTTAACTCGAAAAAATACCTAATTTAACGAAAATGAAATCGCAAGGCACGACTAGTTGATAAAAGTATAATCAGTATATTATCTATATATACAAAAATTATACAAATGAATAAAATTGTAGTATCCGCAAGGCCGTCTTAGGGTATACTGGGTTCCTTGGGCAGACAAGAAATAGGGGTCGCGGCCCCGCTAAAAAGTTAAAAAAATGAATGACAAGAATAAAGTTTGTTTTTTATTATTAAAATGTTCACTGTTTAGAAAAAAATTAAAAATTTGATCTGGCGTTGATTATGTAACATTCAATTAAGAAATGTTAATGGCGATTATTAAGTGATCAACCTAAAAATACGAAAACAAATTAGACTGTTTTGTTTCATGTCAGCGAATAAATATTTCGTGGCCCCCGTGAGGTCGGGGTCCATTGGCATGGGCCCTGTGAGCCCATATGGTAAAGGTTTTTAAATAAATGCTCTTTTTTATGCTCGTAAAATATAATTATTTGCACATTACCAAATCCCAAACACGTTTTTTAAAGTTTCGTTTATGTGAGCCCATATGGTAAAGGTGGTACTATGTGTCTGTCCATAGTTTTTAAATAAATGCTCTTTCCTATGCTTGTAAAATATAATTATTTAAAATTTTCGTTTATCTGTCTGTTTTTGCCTGTCTTAATTTCTGAAACGCCTGAACCGATTTTGACGAAACTTCAATTGGCAGGCAGAGGACTTTGCAGAGATTAATCTAGACCAGGTACTTTTCATGCCGAAAGAATATCTTTTAAGCGCGTGACATAGCTAGTCTAAAATAAGAATTAACTTACTAAGTTTAATCTCTCGGTCAATAGTTCTTGCAACAATAGGAATTATACTGAATAACCGTAAACTCTCCTTCAAAACAGCTTCCATATACACCAGCTTGGACATGTCCTGCTTTTCAACATCTCGGTCTGACTTCTCCAATACTTCTTGCATTCTATTAACAATGAAAACCTTTAATAATGTTTCTTGTTTCTTATTATATATCTATATTTATATATACTATATATTAAGCTTTAATGACGACTTCAAAAACAAATATCACGCGACTAAATGATTAAAAAAACTAAGGTCTAGATACGTTTCTAGTTTTTTTTTGTTGCATTTTAGAAGAGTAATGAAAACCTATGTCATACAGACAACGAACCATCCATGTGACGCACGGATCTTAACTAAAAGGGTCGACATCCATTTTTGTCTCACAGTCTTAATCTTCGTTTTACAGGAAATGCAAGACCGATTTAAGAGATCACGAGTTCTACAACTAATATGACTATTCCAATATGCCCCGTTCATAGGGAACTTGCGTGTATTGAAGTATTTAGTTTATTGATTATATTATCGCAAATATTAAGCCGTTATAAAACATTGAAGTTAAAATATTTATAAATAATTTAAAAAACGGAAACTTCTGACTTAAAAATTTTCGTCAAGTCAAAAAAGTAGCCACGTGACGTGAGACGTCATTACATATTTCATTCATAGCGCGAGAGTATTTTCCGCAAAAAAACACCTCACCATGTCCACATCAAAGGTTTCACAATTCTAATAACGTACACCACTAAATAACATCACTGAACGACTGAGCGATGAGGTAACGTCACTATTTGATGTTTGGTCTTTGAAATTACGCTCCATTTTACTCACAGTCTGCTGAACACCCTAAACAATGACAGCTTTCTAAGTGCCAACTTCGAGAAAGTCTATTATTTAAGATAATGTTTAGTTTCAAGTTTGTAAATATTAACGTCAGAATATGTATGTACTTTTTTATTATAAATAAATGTTTCCTTACATAAAATGTTAGATATTTCGTAAAACATTTACAGTTTTGGGATAAATCTTTCAATAAAGCACTATCTTTAACTTTCAATAATGAATTATGACGTAATATCTCGTTATTCATTACAATTTTAGACACAAGCTCCCCATTTGCTCCCCAGTGTTTAGAGTTATAACAACAATATATTATTATATGTTGGATTACATCGCCTTAAATACAATCCATTTTATAGCATACTTAACTACTTTGAGCATAGGAATACCATACTTACTCTTCATAAAGTTTTTCTTGTACTTTTGTATATGAACCCAACAATATAATAGTGTACACCAGACAGCTAGCAGATGTATCTTGACCAGCCACTATCATTGTATCGACTTGCTCTCTTATCTCTGTATCGGTGAACACTTGTTTCCCATTCACGGGGTCCAGTAAAAGATCAATAAACGATTTGAATTTGCCATCTGAAAATATCTTTGAATAAAATATTTTTCAATATTCAAGGTGCTTCTCAAGTAGTATCTTAAAAAGCTTATTAAAAAAGGTTACTTCTGTGCTAAGCGAAATTAATAGAGTTTAATATAAGGAACTTGAATAGGCGACAAGTTAGCAATCTGTTATTGTTTGGTGCCGCTTTGCCAACTGTAAACCCAATTGCTCATTACTTTGAAAGGCCTCAAGGTTTGTTTTCTTGCACTTTAAATGCTCTATCTATTATACAAATGGCGTGCACTTTTATATGAACGTAATATTCTAAGAAGGAAAGCATTCTTTTTTATTTTCTTAATACTCTAGGTCAAAATAGTTCATTTTTGGCAAAAGTAGTAAATTTAATGTTTTTTCGTTTCGTTGATTTTAAATATACCAAACATTGTAAAGTAAGATCCTAGAGCCATCAAAGCTACGTGACTTCATTTCATTGAAACTAACAATATGCCTATAAATATTACCTTTATTATTATTCCAAAAAATTCACGGCTTACATTTATACCGATAAACTATAACGAACACGGGCCTAAGCCAAGTGCACGACAAGAGGGGTTTGGTCTACTGCATGATCCAAAAATTTTCTAACAATTCTACATGTGTTAAGTATTACCACTTTTTGTAGCTGGCTGTGTGTGATGGTAATTTTAATGTTTTTATAGATTTATGAATGTGTACGGGTATAATGCCTGTGTTGGAAAGAACATTATTATTATTATTAAATTTGCGTAAATAAATATGTAAATGTAGGTACGCGTGTTCAAAATCTTACTAAAATTCTTCACCAAATACTTTGAAATGTTGACACAATGTTGCATTCGAAAACGCGCTTTTTTTTATTAAATTATAACGCTGCTTTTTGTATATTTTACAGGATAATTCGATATTTAAAATCTACATTTATTATTACCAATCTCTTTCCGCGGGTGCTAGCCAGAGCATTAAATCCGGATTAAAATAGAGTCTTCAACGTGCTTCAACTAACTGTACAGGCACGGAACACCGGAGTGTTATTCTCAGGCCAGGGTAGAGGTCTGGCTAAAGAAAGCCTACCTTCTTCAAACTAGGTAATACCAATACGCTCTTGCTAATTACAGTACATTTGTAGGAAAATTTTTAGCTTTAAAATGACGTAGCTATGTGGGCTCTGGGGTCTTGGACTATTCACTAATTCACGCGCTACACCAACTTTTTAGTATTGCTACCAGTATACTTGATATCAACAAATTATCAGCAACATTACTAACATTTGATTCTCAACCCACGTACACTCGTTTACACTACCTACTCTACTTATCATAAAGATCGAGTTATTAATAATTAGATTAGGAATTCAGAAGTCTAGTGTTTAGACAGGGTAATTCTCGTTCAGAGTCGTTTTTGAATGATGATCGAATATTATTACCTAAATATTTTATTTTCAAGGATTCCTGTTATAGTAGGGGAGGCCACGATGCTAAATGGGGATTTAATCGAGCGTCGTCGGGACCTATTGGATTTTGAAGATTAGATGGTAAGAAAGAAAAAAAGTTATATGATTATACCCTTTCACTAGTGGGGGAGCGTCTATATTCAAAAATGTGAAAAAAATCACTAACATAGAAATACTGGAGCGCGTCAGATATTCATAGTGTATATGCCCCACGTGTCTCCGGTGACTGAGGTATGTTAATCTGCCAGTTTTCATGGTGGGGCAGCCGTACGGAAGGGTTAAAAATGGAAAAAAAATGTATTCGAGCGCGTCAGATATTTAGAGGGGAAATTAAGTGAACCCGAACGAAACCTCCAGTCAAGACGACGATTCGGATGTGACGCAAGCTCGTGGCGACTTTACGAAGATGCCAAAAAAATATTGCCATATTGAAATACTCGAGCGCGTCGGATTTTCATACAGACGGTTCAGCTTGATGTCCTGGTCGTGCTGATCCGTAACCTGACGATTATCTGGGGGATTATCTTTTTCTGAAGGTTTAAAAAAAAATTTCAATTGTTTAAATCGTTTTTACCAATTTCCTAGTACTACACATCGCGCTAATTATAATCGATATCGATAGATTTGAATAATAGGTGGCACGTCTCTATTTTCTTCTTTAAGTTAATAAGCCTATTGTTTTAGTCTACAGATTGGCTATTTTGGGTTTTTTTGACGTTTGGAAGTTTATTTAACTTTATGGAAGTCCCGACTCTTATTACGTAGTAATTTTAAATTTTTTTGACCACATCTGCTGTGATCAGCTGTGATGGCGTGATGGCTGAACGCAGTAGTCAGTACTATCTTGAATTAAGAATTGAAGTATAGTATAAGAACGTGCGAGATAGCGAGAGATAGAGAAAGAGTGAAAGGGGGAAAGAGTTGCGGAGTGGAGAATACACGCTTCACCAGCTGCATGTGCCAAACTTTATTGACATTTTTATTACTTCCGCTTGTGGAAATCGGCAGATTATTTTTTACCGTTATCCTTGAACTATTTCCTTCGAAATAAAAATAATTGGTCCGCGCTCGAGAATGTCGAGGTGACGTATTTTTGCAAGTTTGTGATCCTCCCACTCCCTTACGTCACGCTCAAGTCGTCGGATTATTGAAATACACACTTTTCAGCACGTAATTAATCCACCATACTTTAATCTAACGCGCTCGAATATTTCCAAACTATCGATTTTTTTTGCTATTGTGATCGGCAGCCTTACACGCGCGGCCCCATACAGGGAGTTTAGATGTGGTAGAGGTACTCAACAGGTATCCCCCATATCTTAATCTGTCGCGCTTGAGTAAATCCTAAAATCCTCTATTGGGTCGTCCTCTATTGGCTTGAGTAAATCCCCTACTATTAAGGCTATTCCAATCAATTCTTCATAAATATCTCTAAGAAACATTGCTCTATTACAAATTTTTAATAGTATAGAAAAATAAACAGACACTAACTTGAATTGTTATTATCGCTGCAAACTCCATTTTCAATCATCTTTTTCTTCCTTTGAAGAACCTGAGAAACAAATTTGAACTATAAATTTGTACCCATTGATTGAAAAAAATAAATTGTTCATAAGTATCACCATTCCTATGCTTAACCAATAATGTAACAACGAAACACCATAGTTTGGTGTTTCGTTGTTACATTTACTTTAATAGGCTTGTACAAATACTATGGGTACCTACCATACCACTGACTTAGTGTTCGATATTCATAGAAAAATAATTGAAAATATTAATCGAAAAAGACAGAATTTATTTTTATGGTTTGACCGGATAGTTCTAGCCTTATATATTTAGAGTATATATTAATAAGACTCGTTTCATATTTTACAAAAGTGTTTATTAATTAAATTAATTTTTATCACAATCAATCAATCAACTAATAAATGTGTCACATCCAAGAGTCGATACCTTTAAACAAGACTTTTAACCTAATCATTAGAAATACCGAACCGAAATACGGTTCAAAGATTTCCTAAAGTGAAACTAAATTTGATTAGTGCTGAAAATATCAGCTACCATATAAGGACATAGTATTGGCTCCAGAGAATTTATTGATTAGTTGAGTGAGTGTTTTCATACGGATCCCTGCCTATTTCTTTAACACGAGAATCACGAAACACTACTTTAGCACGTGAGCACGTGATTTTTAGTTGGATTTCAATAGTGGGCGATCAGCTTTTAACTTGAGCAAAGATGAAGTCTAATGAATTTACTAAAAATATTAGCTATTGGGTGGTGTTCTGCTAATCTATGTCTATACTAGTATGATGAAGAGGTAAACTTTGTTTGTTTGTATGTAATGGATAAACTCAAAAACTACTTAACCGATTTCAAACATTCTTTCACGTATAGAAAGCTATATTATCAGCGAGTAACATAGGCTGTATTTTATTTTAAAAAAAATTCTACCTGTGCGAAGCCGGGGTCTCTAGTTGTTGACGTTTTAACATAAACTTTCCAGAAACTTCTAGACTATTCTGTTTACAAAAATATTAACGTCGGCAAGAACTTTTTGATCAATCAATCAGTAATTATTGCAAATGACGTCAATTCCATTGTTGATTCTGGATAGGAAGAAAAATATGGAACCAATGTGTCGGCTGCTTTTTTTCTTTGTAGGTCGTAAAATCGACGAAGGTCGTATTAGAAGGAGCTCGTATATCCACTTGTCGTCTGTCAACCTAAATACATATAACTATATACGTAGAAGTCATGGTAAAAGTGTACTTTTGTTGTATTTAAATGCTCTTTACATCCTGAATGTAAAATAAAATGAAGAGATTTTTTTTTATAAATAAAAGGGGGGGCAAACGAGCAAATGGGTCACCTGATGGATAAGTGACCAACCGCCGCCTATGGATACCGTTGGGGGAATTACGGGTGCGTTACCGGCCTTAAGGTAAATAGGGAAAGGAGGGAGAGGAAGGGGAGGGGATGATGGGCCACCGGCACTCTCACTCACCAAACGAAACAACAGCAATAGATGCTGTTATTTCACGCCGATATTCTGTGAGATGGTGGTATTTCACCGGGCGAGCCGGACCAATTCGTTCCGCAATGCAGCATGGCTCTACCACTCTTATCATAAATGTATGTAGGTGTTTATGTAATTGCGAATATTATTATTTACCGTATATGACATATTATGTAAAATTTTAACAAGTTCATCTTCTCGCTTTTTGTTACTAGTGAAACTGTAAAGAAGGTTGCTGTGTAACCAGTACTTCTGGAACCTGCTGATCATTAAATTACACATCTCCTCGGTGGCCAACACGTATTGATTATTGAGTTCACTGTTAGACTGGTCCCGTATATCAATTCCCATCGCAGTCACTGGAATAAAATAACAAACATGTTATATTATTCCAATCGAAACAAATATTAACGCTTTAAAAAATTGTTTTTCCGTCATTTGAACATGAAACTCTCAACAAGAGTTAAAATGCTTATTCTCGCTCTCATAAAGTGGAAACTTAATAGAGGTGGGTACTACTCCGCAGTTTGGACTACATTTTAGATATGTTATTTATTAAATTCATTAACAAATTACTGCATTAATTTTTGGCACATTCTATTATAGATCATAAACGATTTCTATAAAATACTTCCTTAATTTTACAAAATTCTCGAAAATTCTAATGGAAATAAACTTGATTAATACCAAAACAATAATGTATTAAAATTTAAACATACAACATATTGTCTCCAAGGAATTATAGCCCAAATAATCCCAATGGTCGAAGGGTTTTCCATCGACTTCCACCGCCATGTTTGCCACCAAACGTCGAGCTTGATCGTTGAAAACCCCAAGGAATCCATCCAACACTTGTTGACTGAACGATGGATTTAATAATTTCCTGTGATTCTTCCATACTGACACTGAAATTACAATAACAATTTATTTGTAGTTTTAAATCGAAAACTATTGAAATGTTACGTTAATAAACCCAAGTTTTATTATTAACTGAAACGCAATTACCCTACTGTAAATTTCTACAAAAAGTGTAATAGTTGAATATATTACACATTACAACTGGTATTCGAATATAAATTTTTCAAGTACATATTATACTGTACATACGAGATTATGCATATTCCCAAAACGACACCACATCGCTAGAAAAACAGAAATATCGGCGGGGTCAGACAGCGACAGTCACGCGATCACTACGCGTCCGGTGACTAATTGTAATAAAAAATTGGTATCATGTATGACGATTGCATATCTATTATTCTATGACCATAAAATGCACTTTTCGCGGTTGATTTAGCGCCACTACACAAATTACATTACACAAATTCTCGTTAAGACAGCAGATATCGCGCGATATTGGCTGTCGCATGCTGTCTGCAAGTTACGTAATAAGCGTGCGGGTCAGTTGAAGCAACGTTCTTTTGCTCAAACAGTTAATACTTCCGAACCGACGCGGACGGTTTAATCATTTCAAATTGAAACCAATATGTAAAATAATCTTTAAACTAATATAGAGGCCCAATTTAACAAAAATAAAAAAAAAACATAAAAATAACCCATTCATCACAACATGATACTTCTTAACATTATATATTATTTTATTTATCATGTCAACAATCTTATCTTTATCTTGTTGACATGATATATTACTTTATACAAGGTTATTGTGAAAGGGGATATAAATCCGCCGGAGTCCCAACGTGTCTCTGTTGACTGTTACATTGCAGATGTAATAATTACGAAATACATTTATTTTCTTTTCCATACAAAAAAACCATTCATTAAATGTAAAAAAATGTACAAACAAATGTACAATTATGTCCTATATTCCAAATGTTTGCTAGGCGACGGGAAAACGTTGATATCAGGGTTGCCTCACCTTTATTTTTGTTTAAACTTTGAGGTTTTACACTATATTGCCTTTTGGCGATGTTGTAGAATGCAAGTTTTCCATTGTCATGGGTACTTTTATACCCTTCCTTATTTACCTTATAACCTTGTATATCATGTTAACAATCTTATATTTATCTTGTTAACATGATACAATTATTTATATACTATGTTAACAATCTTATCGCTTTTTTGTTAACATGATATGTTACCTTGATGGCGCAGTGGTTTAGACGTTGCAACCAAACGCGGAAGGTTCCGGGTTCGATTTCCGGTTGGGTCAATTTAGGAAACTAACTTTTCTAGATTGTCTTGTGTATGAGTGTACTTGGAAACGCCCCCAGTAGTCGTCATCTGGTTCTCATAGCACATGGAATACCTTAGTTCGAGATAATTGGCGGGTATTGTCTGGCGCGTTATTATTAATATTATATCTATCCGCTAGTATGAAACAGAATGAGAAATATATAATATGCCAGCTGCTTAACTTACCACGTATCCCAAAAAAATCGGCCAAGAGATCGAACTTACTACATGGCACCCCATATATTTTAAAAGCTAACAAATGGAAGACACATTATAACATTTCCAAAACAAAGTTTTATTTTGTCATCTATAAACGTTAAAATGGCGTCAAGAAATAGTTTTACTCACCAGGACCGGTAACAAGGCCATTTCCCAGCCATCCTTTTCCAAAGTTATATATAAAGTCCTTGTTGAGACACGTATTCGCCACCGTCACGCAATCATCCGGGTCTGTTATCACTATGAAACAACCAATTCGGACTTGATTTTTACTATGTGAGTATATAGTATTAATAGCATTAAGTTACAAAATCGGAAAACTAGAATATTGTTTTTACTCCGAAATAAGTTCCATATTTCTAAAAAACTGCATCCAAATCGAGTTAGTGGTTTTTAAGTGCCGTAAAAACAAATAGGCGAAAATGAGGAGAATGATGAGATTTGAGGAAGCGAAAGAAATATGTAAGGACCGCGACGCTTGGCGCTCCCTCCTCTCTGACTACCCCGTTGAGGATACAGCGTGAAGATATATGTAAGTATGTATGCAAACACAAATAGTAAAATAAAACGCTTAAGATATGTTATACGTATGTATCGCTGTTAATATAATTTTTGAAAACCATGGTAGGTAGTGCTTTAGCTTGTTTGATAAAATTTCTATGTGGTAGTAGCAATTAAACACTCTGAAACAAAATTAACCAGAAAGCTCACACCTTAATTAAACAATGAACAATTAAATTTTTTGTTGGCATGAGATTCTAGACTTGTACTAATGTGCGGGACTAGGAAAAAGTCACAGTACAACAATACACAGCGGAGCATGACATATTTTTATTTTTATGAATACTCGTAGCCAAAACACTCAGGGTGTGTTTCACAATGTCCAAGTAAAGTATAAATTTGTAACTCATCAAGTAAATTACTTGGTTGGTTATCATAAATTTATTACTTGACTAGTGGCTATGGCGACGTCCAGCCGGCTTTGCTAGTTCTATATATTGGGTCCTTACATATGAAATTAGCGTTTTGTCGTACTGACCACTTTGATCTGAAATATCTCTTCTTTGGTTAAGAATTCCAAATTCAAATTTATAAATTCATTTAGCTGGTACATTTGAGT
The DNA here is from genome assembly GCA_907165235.1 of Zeuzera pyrina. Lineage (NCBI taxonomy): Eukaryota > Metazoa > Arthropoda > Insecta > Lepidoptera > Cossidae > Zeuzera > Zeuzera pyrina. The sequence goes on along the minus strand of OU015639.1, from coordinate 10,649,399 downwards.
TTTGAAAACAGTCATTCATTTGTTTTTTCCTCATTATTTTTTTCTTTGGCGTCGCTTATTACCGCACAATGGAAAACATGAAATATCGGTATATTTACGAGTATGAGTTCTATCGTGGCACCAGTGCTGCAGAAACAGCTCGAAGGATTAATGATGTGTACGGCGCTGCTGTCACAATAGAAAGCACGGTACGTGTTTGGTTTCAACGTTTTCGTTCTGGAAAGTGCGACCTTCAGAACCAACCCCGTGTACGGCCGGAGACCAAAGTGGAAAATAAAGAATTAAAGGCTATTGTGGAAGCGGATCCATCACAAAGCACTTCAGAGATAGCTGCAGGCTTCGAGGTAAGTGACAAAACTGTATTAATCCACTTGAAGCAAATCGGGAAAGTAAAAAAACTTGAACGATGGGTACCTCATGAATTGAGTGAATCGAACTTGCAAACACGCGTCGACTGCTGTGTTACTTTGCTCAACCGACACAATAATGAAGGGATTTTAAATCGAATCATTACTTGTGATGAAAAGTGGATACTGTACGATATTCGAAAGCGCTCGTCGCAATGGCTGAACCCTGGAGACCCAGCCAAATCCTGCCCTAAACGAAAATTGACTCAGAAAAAGTTACTTGTGAGTGTTTGGTGGACTAGCGCCGATGTCATTCACTACAACTTTCTAAAATCTGGCCAAACGATTACGTTAGATATCTATTGTCAGCAACTGCAAACCATGAAGGAAGAACTAGCTGCTAAACAACCGAGATTGGTCAATTGCTCTAGGCCACTGCTGCTTCACGACAACGCAAGACCACACACTGCACAACAAACAACCACTAAGTTAGATGAGCTACAATTGGAATGTTTGCGACATCCACCGTACTCCCCGGACCTTGCTCCAACAGATTACCATTTTTTACGGAATTTGGACAACTTCTTACAAGGAAAAAAATTCAACTCCAATGCGGCAGTCCAAACCGCCTTCAAAGAGTTTATTGATTCTCGCCCCCATGGTTTTTTTTAGTAAAGGGATCAATGAACTACCTATGAGATGGCAAAAGTGCATAGATAACAACGGTGTATACTTTGATTAATTAAATATATTTTACAAAAAAAAAATTGACTTTATATTCCTCCCGTACAAAACGCCAATTTCATATGTAAGGACCCAATATTAAAAGATTTCAAAAATATATAAATTCACAGGTCAATATGTGATACATAGTAACATTTTTCATGTTGAGGATAAGTTGCAAAACTAAAACCCGTACGAATTAAACATAAGTACCAGATCCGGCCCGGTTTGATGTTTGAAAAAGTCATCAAAGTCATATTCAATTACATCGAAAATGTTTATTTCAGGAAATTATAAAATTACTACGATCACAAATGCACTCTCTATTTGGTATTCTAATAGCTGTCAAGCAACTTACTTGTCAAATAACAGCGACACTTGCCACTCCATCTAGCGTGATCTAGACTATAAATTATTTGGCAGTTTACGTGATGGTTAGCCCTACTTGGTTATTGTGAAACATAAGCGGGGTATTTTATCTGACGATTATGTTACAAGTAGCTTAGTTGGAACTTTACTTAGATATTGTGAAACAGGCCCTTAAGAATTAAGAGTACTTTGAACATACTTATTTAAATACTGCAATGTTTTTAGTCTGTTCGACAAGTTCAAAATGGTGTTAATTTTTGATAAAGGTGCTAAAAATATGTGCGATAGCTCATTGTAGTCGGAATGACGTCTACAAAAACATATTTTAAGGATTTTACAGCACATAAAAAATTGCAGGGGGTCAACTGAGGAGGGGGTCAACTGAGGAAGCGTGCTCGTCGCGACCCCTGCCAGCCCTTTTCAGGGCTGCAATTCCTCTTCTGTGCATACCATGCGGGACAACGGCAATTATAATGTTAGGGCGTCCCCCGGAAGCGACGTACACCGGTCTGTCCCCGCTGGTGTGTGCAGAATGCAGTTCGGCGTTGGGGACCGCCACCCAACACGCTGTGCACCTAGCGGCGGGAAGTGGAGGGAGGAGTGCAGAGTAGCTGCGTGGAATGTGAGAGGTGGGATTGAGGAGAAGATGAATGAAGTGATTGATATTATGGAAGAGAAAAGATTGGATGTGCTATGTTTGAGTGAAACCAAGCGAGGAGGCAGTGAACTTGCCGACTTGCCCGGAGGAGGCATCGCTTTGTGGTCAGGGGTACCACAAGGAGATAGGGGATGCCAAGGGGTAGGCGTTTTACTGTCCTCTCGTATGGTTAATTGTATGACTGAGTATGAATGTATAAATCCCAGACTGCTCTGGGTACGCCTCAAGATGGGGTTGACAAGAATTTTTGTTTTGGCAGTATATGCCCCAGTGTCCTCTGTCGGTTTGGCTGAACTAGAGCAGTTCTGGGAAAATGTTAGAGAAGTTCTAGCGACGGTTGAAGAGAACGAAAGAATTGTTGTGTGTGGAGACATGAATGGATGGGTCGGGACAGCTCGAACAGGATTTGAGTCTGTCCTAGGCAAATATGGAGATAAGAGAGTAAATGATGCTGGTAAGATTGTGCTAGGACTGTGTATGGAAAAGGATCTTTTTGTGGCTAATACCATGTTTGGGCACAAAAGGATCCATCAGTACACGTGGGAAAGAAAGGGTGCGAGAAGTATGATTGATTTATTCCTGGTGGATAGCAGACTTAAAAAGCAGGTAATGGACACAAGAGCGTATAGAGGAGCCGATCTCGGGACGGACCACTTTCTGGTGATAACCAGAATAAGGGGTCTGTTCGCAGCATGGCGACATCGCGTAGTGTCCAAACCTGCAGCGGTTAGCCGCATTAAAAGCTGGAAACTGCAGGATGCGACCACCAGGAATGAATATGAAAGGGTATTATCCAGTAAGCTTGATGATAGATTGAAAGTGTTGAGCGAGGATGTTGAAGAATGCTGGCAGAACCTTAGAGATAGTATGGTTGAGGCTGCGAAAGAAGTGTGTGGAATGAATAAGATTGGGAACGGCAAAAAGCGTGATGTGTGGTGGGATGATGAGGTGAAAGTGGCTGTGTATAAGAAAAAGAAAGCATGGCGAGACTACCTTGCTACTAATGACTGTGGTATGAAAAATTTGATGAAAGACAGGTATAAGCTGCAGAAAGCAGAAACGAAGGCACTAGTGAAAGAGAAGCGTGAAAGAAAGCGTAGGGTGTTAGATGAAAACAAGATGTCGGACAACTTCGAGGAAAATTCCAAATTATTTTGGAAAGAAGTACGTAAGATCCGAAGTAGTCCGGCACCTTGCAGAATGAATAAAGTGCGTTCGAAAGAAAACAACCTGCTTACAAATAAAAAGGATGTTCTGCAGCGATGGAGTGAATACTATGGAGAACTGTATGAGAGTGGCGACTCCGTCTCTGATACTGAGAGCGATTCTAATGAATTGCCACACTCGGGCCAGGGACTGGAGGATGCCATTAGTATGAAAGAGATTGAGAAAGTGATAAGAAGTTTGAAATGTGGAAAGGCTGCGGGAATTGATGAGGTGACTGCTGAGATGATCAAGTATGGTGGTCCTAGGGTCTGGGATGCCTTCTGTGCACTCTGCAACCTTTGTTGGCAGAAGGGGGAGGTTCCAGAGGACTGGCGCACGGCAGTCATAGTACCTCTATATAAAGGGAAAGGTTCCTACCTAGACTGTGCGTGCTATAGGGCCATCAGCTTGGTCAGCTTAGCGAGTAAAGTCTATACTAAAGTATTGACTGAACGTATGAAAGGTGTTTCAGAAAGATATTTGTGGGAGGCGCAAGGTGGATTCAGGAACGGTAGGGGTTGTATGGATCAGATTTTCTCGCTTCGCGTTATCGTGGGAAGGTTTCTGGCTTTAGGTCAGAAAGTTTTCTGCGCTTTCGTGGATCTAGAGAAAGCATTCGATAGAGTAGTGCGAAAGAAATTGTGGAGTCTTCTGCCTGAATATGGCGTGGAGGGCTCCTTACTGCAGGCTGTGAGGTCATTATATCGAGACCACAGAGCCTGTGTAAGGATAGACGGTGACATGTCGCCCTGGTTTGAAATCTGTTCTGGTGTCAGACAGGGCTGCGTGATGTCTGCCTGGCTATTCGTGCTGTATTTGGACAGTTGCCTCCAGAGATTGAAAGGTAATATGAGTGGTATGGGATGTGGTGACACAGTGGTAAACTGCCTATTGTACGCTGACGATGCTGTGCTAATAGCACCATCAGAAGCAGAGTTGCAGACACTAGTCACGTGCATGAAAGAAGATTGTGAAGTAAAAGGATTGAAAATGAATGTGAACAAAACTAAGGTTCTGGTGTTTGAAAGAGAAGCGGAACAAACGAAATGTGTGATTAGTGTAAATGGAAAATGTCTAGAACAGGTGAATGAAATTGTGTACCTGGGGAGTGCGTTTTCGAGGGATGGAAGATGTGAGTTGGATGTGGAGAGACGGGTAGCAGCTGGCAATAAAGTGAACGGTGCTCTGTCCGCATTAGTGGGTAGTGAGAATATATCTAACACTGCTAAAATGGCCATCCACAATGCGGTGTTGGTGCCAACTTTGTTGTACGGCAGTGAGGCCTGGATATGCCCGAAATCGAGTGAAAGTATGATAAATGCTGTGGAGATGCGATCTCTCAGAAATATGTGCGGTGTCACGCTTGCGGACAGGATAAGCAATGATGAGATACGCAGTATGACAGGGTTGCACAACAGTGTTATTGTAAAAATGAAGAAAGGAATGCTTAGATGGTTCGGGCACATGGAAAGAATGAGTGATGAAAGACTGACGAAGAAAATATACAGAGCGAAAGTGAGTGGTAAAAGAAGCCAAGGAAGACCAAGGCTGACTTATGAAGATCAAATAGCCAGAGTGTTAGCAGACGGAAATGTCAAAAGCACTCGCATACCTAGGCGAAAATGTGTGAGGAGAATGATGAGATTTGAGGAAGCGAAAGAGGTGTGTAAAGACCGCGACTCCTGGCGCTCCGTCCTCTCTGACTACCCCGTTGGGGATACAGCGTGAAGTTATGTTATGTTATGTTATGTTATAAAAAATTGCAAAAGTTATTAACAAATAGTGAATTGAAGAAAAAGCTATTTATAATTCAAAAACTATTAATATTTAAGAAATTAAAAAAAAGATTCTAATAGACGGAAATTTACTAAAAATGTCCCATCTCCCGGAACTCTACCTCCATTATTTATAATTTTAATTTAATGCTTAAAATAGGGCTCCGCGCGACCGGTACGGCATGGGCGCACTGCCGCTGAAGAGACTATATCACGTAAAATATTTTTTTTATAGTATTCGATATCAATATTAAAATTAAAAAAATTATGGTATCATTAGAACACTTTAAAGAATAAAGCTCTGTTGAAAAAAAATTATATGTTGATTTTTCAAAAAGGCAATTGTTAACTAAGTAATTTTTCGCAGACTTCCGTTTTCACAAGAGGCGACATAAAAGTTTAAATAATTGGCCTAACAATTTTTTGCTTCTTGGAGCCCTTCTTACATATATACTTAACAAGATCATGAGATAAAAGTTTTTAAAAGTTTTATATTTTGTGTATTTTAATTTTTTAAAGTTAACAAAAAATGAAATGCCTACAAAATGTTGTTAAAAAAATTTTTAATTAAATATTATGTTATTGCTGTTTTTACATCTAACAATGGCACGGTAACGTTAAGAAACATTTTGTTACGTCATTTGTTAATAATTTTTCTATAAACACATGTATAAAGATAATTTATTATATTCCGAAGTTGGTTGTCAACAAGGTGACCCTCTCGGACTAGCTATCTTTAGTCTGGCTATCCATCCTGCCATTTGTAATTTAAATTCCAAATTTAATATTTGGTACCTTGACGACGGAACAATAGGAGGTAAAGCAATTACTGTTTTAGACGACCTTAAACCTTCATTCAAAGGTTTAAAGATATTGGCTTAGAATTAAATTTTTCTAAATGTAAACTCTTTGTTTCCGATTCTGTTCCTATTATTTATTAAAAAAAATGAAATAATTAATAAATTTAATAATCTGGCACCAAATATTAAATATTAATGTCTCGTCAAAAGAATCGCTGTACCTCCTAGGTGCTCCCGTTTTAGATGACTCCATACCCTGCTTTACTAATGATCAAATACAAAAAATTTGCCAGTCTTCAGACAAACATTTCAAAATTAATTCCCACATGGCTCTCCTCATTGTCCACTTTTGCCTTTTCGTTCCAAAATTTACATATGCTCTTCGCTGTTCTCAGCTTTTGAAATTTCAAATCCTTTTAATATCTGTAAACAATATTCTTAAAAATACATTACATTATCCAAAAGATTAAATTTGTTAATGACAAGGTCTGGGAATCATGCCTCACTTCCTATCCGTCATGGAGGCCAGGGCATACGCAAAATCTCGAGTGTGTCACTGCCTGCTTTTCTTTGGTCAGCCTACAGCATGGAAAGCCTTTTCCTATCTGTTATTCTCTTTTCATTAGAATCGGTTGAGGTGCCGTGCTTGACCGATGCTCGAAAAGCTTGGTTAAGTGTTTGTCCGAGTACTAACCTGCCTACCTCGACCTTTTGTCAGAAACACTGGGATGAGCCTCTATGCAAAAATGTTCATTTACAACTTTTAGACTCTTGTAGTACCGAAAAAGATCGGTCTCGCCTCCTCGCTGTTTCTAAGAGGGAGTCAGGACACTGGTTGGACGTAATACCTTCAAAAAACTTAGAAACCTTAATTGACAATTCCACACTTTCTCTCATAGTATCCCTTCGTCTGGGGGTCAGGACTAACCTTCCTCACTATCGTGGTGGTGATTTCGTCGATATACTAGGTTACCACGATTTATCCTGTTTACGTAGTGCGGGCGGCACGTCACGGCATACTGCCTTGAATGACGTCATTCGGCCGGCCCTTGTCGCCGCTGGCGTTCCTGCAGTTTTAGAACCTGTAGGTATTGTGCGCTACGAAGGCAGGAGACCGAATGGTTTGACGCTCATTCCTTGGAAACTTGAGGTGTGGGACGCCACTTGTGTACATTTGCTGTTTCCCATGTACATGCCAGCACTGCCGAGAACTTGAAGCGGCGTAAGTATGCGAGTATGCGACTCTCTCTGAGAGTTTCATATTTACGCCCTTTGCAGTCGAAACTTTGGAACCCTGGGGCCCCGAAGCCCATCGACTGGTTACTGATATTTGTAAGAGACTAGTAGAAGCTTCGGGAGGCCGCTGGGCTGGCAGGTTCTTCCCCCAACTAATCAGTTTGGCTATTTAAAGACGTAATGCAGCAGTATGTTGAGCACCTTAAGCAATGACAGCTTTCTAAACGGCAACTTTGAGGTAATCTATTATTTAAGATAATGTGTAGTTTTAAGTTTGTAAATATTAACATATGTATGTACTTTTTTGTTATTAATAAAGATTATGGCACAAATAGACAAGTTTAATATTTAAAAAAACTTATTTTTACTATTTTGTTGTCATGGCAAAATGATGATTTAAAAAAAAAGTTTTTCTTAAAAAAAAATTTATTGTTTTTTTTTTTATATTTCGATTGTTTAAATAATTAGTTAAGATTTTTTTTCTAAATATCATAATTGTCATTTCTTAACGGGTTTGAAAGAAAAAAATTTTTTTATCAATAATTTGATAAATTGATTTTTATACTATACTTTTTTTATTTTTTTTATTTTACAAATAAGATAGGGAGAATTTTAGAAATAAGGTTCCACCGTTAGGGATATAGCGTGAAGATATGTATCCTTAACGGTAGTAGTCAGAGTAGTCAGTCAGTAGTTAGCACTTAGGGTAGTCAGAAAGTAGTAATGATATTAAAATATTAACTAGTGCAAAATATGTGGGTTTATAACTATGCCTTTAAAAATCAAGTGATTAAAGGATCAAAACCTCATTTTTCACATTCAGTTAATTGTGTATATCTAAGGTATTGTTCTGAGTCACTGTGAATGTGGTATGTAGGAATGCTGAAAACTAATTTAAAATATCAAGGGTCGCTGATAAAACATTTATTTTACCTGTGACACGGAATAAACGTAAACGACCAAAATCAAACGGCCAAAATAAAAGTTAATCAAGAGGTAATCGCAACAATTAATTTCCCGTACGTTAAATTTTAATATTCCTTTCAAATTAGTAAATCACGTGGTCTCTGAATTCGTCTGTGACAGACAGATGTACCATCTTGTAAGATTTCCCGTTTTTCTTTTAACATACGGAATTTTATCACTAGTATAAATATATTAGTTATTAATGTTAGTTATTACATTGTCATAACTTGTAACATACCATATATCTTTCTCATAGGACCCACATGAATCGAAACCGCACCACCATATTTGAAGCTTTCATAACCAAAACTCGTCATCGCATTCCATAAATCTGAAATGTATAAGAATATTTATTATCAATATTTTGAAACCAGTCAGTTCTAGTCGTATTCGCACAATTATAGAATTATCTCTAGTTTTCCTGGTCAATTTACAGTTGCGTCGAACTTCTCGTACGCTCTGAACACGAGAGATTATCGGCGCAGAATGTTCGCTTGTTAATTGTTACCTGGTACATCCCTAGTACATATATACCACCATACGTAAAAAAATAAGAAAAAGAGTAAACCGACTTCAAAAAAGCACTGAAAAGTATGAAATAACTATCCCATACTAATCAAAATCAAGTACAAAATTTACTTTATAATACGATACAAATATGTATATAATTAAATTTAACACTTACTGAAGTCGATCCCAAGCCTAGCAAATTAATAGACTTTCTGTTGTTGCATATTGATTTGGCACATATTGTCTTTTTTTTATTCCTGCCTTTTGAGTGAGCTTAGCCGAAATATATAGGTACATATCTAAGGTAGATCTACTATTATTACAAGAGAATCATCAATATAAATAAAATAAGCAGTTAGCGTTATTAGGTGTATCTTCAAATTCCAAGCTCTAAAACAAGTGAAATTTAAATGGGACCAATCTGGAAGTACATCTTTTCAAATAAAAATCAAATCTATTTATAAATTACGGAGTTCTGAGGTAACAAACATAAAAAGAAATACAACCGAATTGATAACCTCCTCCCTTTTTTGAAGTCGGTTAATGAATTTCATCGTAGAAATTTCTTTTGTACAAGAAAAATGGTTAACATAATGCAGTCTTGATAATTTTTATTCGGTGTACACCTTAATGGCCCGTTAGCACGGTGATAGAGCGTCTGCCTTACAAATCGTGACCCTGTATTCGTTTAGCGATAGTCATGTCAATTTGGCGAGCGAATTTTTCTAAATCAGCTTGGAGTCCAGGTCTTACTGTGAACACCCCCAGTCCAAAAATAAATTGTAAAATTCTTAAAGCGAAGTATAGAAACATGTAAAATGACTAAAAGACAAAGAATAAAAGAGAAGCTATTTCACTTTTCAAAGGAACTAATATTACAATTTAATGCTTTCAGTATACAACACTAGCTGAGTAACAAGAAAAACTTACGTGCACTCGATCCGATCAACAGATGTATGTGTCCCAATAGAGGAAGGGCTCCACCACATGACGGTGGTTCATTTAATTTCACAGTACGTTTCATCCACAACCAGTATAAGAAACACATAACAGAAAATAATGTGAATAATAGCATATTCTTTTATTCTACTTTATTTTAATTTAATTTTCAAACCGATATTGCATTAATTCAAAATGTCAAATAATGGATTTTATATTTTATTAGTTAAGGTAATCTTTAAGCAAGTTTATTATATTAAGCAACGAAATATGCTTTTTTAATATATTTTTGTGTTATTTAATTTTGATGTTAATTTTTTTAGTGAAAAGATCTAAAATCGGAATTCAATATTTTGATTCAGTGTCTCTGATGAGCCTCAACGTGAGTTAGTACTGCTAAATCACAGTAGGACAACATGCTATTGTAGTTGTGTGAATGTCGCAAGCGATTACGGAAAACTATACTTCATTCGTTTTCTTCAATTTCTTGAATATTGCTTTTTACTAATACAGTAAAAGATTATTATTAAACTAAATTTGTCATGTGCCAATTCAACTGACGTACCAAAGACTTCGTACTTTATTTTTAAAATCGTATAATGCTGAACTCATTGTCATATACTATATAACTCTAGACAGCCTGTCCCATACAACGAAGTAAATCAAATTAATTAAAATGAAGATGTGTGAGTGCTGTTGTATCACGTACTGGCGTTCGATCAGCTTATCTCATAATTAATGTGTGTCGTCTGTACAGGTGACTCACCCGAGCTGAGTCAGCTAATCTGATTTGCCTCACCGTTGTTGCTCGGGCACGGCATCTGGAGGTATTTATGAAGTCTGTGTTCAGGGGATCTATAACTTAGGACTTTTGTTATATTTTTTCTGAAAGATATAGATAAGGTAAGGCTTAGATTTAATGATATTTTTAAATTTGTAAATTCGATGGTTTTCGAGTTAAGAAGGATGATCAAATTAAGTTCGAATGTCCAATTACTACATAAATTTCGCCTCTCTTTAGTTCTTCTATGATACTATAAAATTTTAGCACTACGTATGAATTAACAAGATGAATTACTATGCCGAATTACAATTTTGTACATATCATTTTGAGAAAATGATCCAATACTGCGCTCCGTCCTCCCTGACTCGATGAAAATGAAAATTCGATGAAAATTCTCTAAAGACAATAATTTCTCCATACTTAAATATATTTTCATGGCAGAAATTAGGTCTTTAAAAAAATACAAAAATGCCACCGACCTACCTACGAAAGCAGTTAAAAATGCTGTCTGCTATTCACCCAGAAAAGGATGGAGCATAAAATTAAATTATGTGTATATTTTATGTAAACGTAAAAAAACTTCAATTCCGTTGAGCATACAAGTAGGATTGTCCTATAACATACTTACAATTTTTATGGCGTTGTCTATACAACAATAACAAAAGTCTTGGTAATTTATGAAATTTCACAAAAATAATTTTCCACCTTGCCAGTAACATGACGCAAACGACAGAAGTTTGATTTGACGAGATCATTCGCATGCAGCCCGCAACTTAAACGAGCGCATTTTATAACTACCTCAATAAATTCGCAACTGTCATGACAACTACCAACAGATTGCTACCAATACGGTAATCCTGACTTAATTGCATATTAATTGCTCGAATGTTTGATTCATTGATTTCTTTACGACGTCTTTTCTGGCAGTCAGACCACAAAAACAGAAACGCACGAACCGGAGATGAATATAAATCCATTGATTAAAATCCCAAAATGAACCGAAAAACAAACTCAACTGTACTTGACACTTGACAAGAATTTCAATAGATCAATTGCTCTAGCCGTTAAGGCATAAGAATTCATAGAACATAAAATTCACTTTTATACTTCGATCACTGTGATCAGATTTGATCATTTTATGAAGCTTTCATAAAATGATAAAATTTGTTTTTCCCATATATCCGGGCTAGTTATTATTCTTGATACTGGTATTTTTCATACATAAATTTAAAATATAAATAATAATATATTGATTTGATTATGAGAAATATTTGATGTCAAATCTATTGTAAAATGTAGGAGTTATTGGCTGCTTCAGTAGTACCGCAGTAGTTTGTCTATGGCTGTAGAGGAGACGAAGTGAGAATAAACTAGAGGGAGATAACAGTATCGAACTGTAACGTCATAACTCACAAACTCATTCAGAGCTAGGCATGACGGAGTATGAACTTATTGTATGGACTCAGGTGTTTGTTACTTTGTGGAAATCCATTTCATGTGATAAATTCGTAAAATCTTTAGCTATATTCCGCTCAAACTCCAAAAACTACCAATCGACACGTATTTCGCTTCTCAACCAAGCATCCTCAGGATATACTAGAGATAGGATTCGGTCAGCTAACCAGCATCGAATTCGGTGCTGGTTAACTTAATAATTTTGGAGTTTGAGTGCAAAATAGCTAAAGATTTTAGGAATTTATCACAGGAGTATACATTTATCTCTACATCGTCTCCATTATTTTTTTTACAAGCCTGTAACTCCTATATCATATATCCTAATTAATTTCAAATATTTTTACATGGTCGTGTATAATAATTGAAATATTTCAATTTAACGTGTAAGTTTTTGAATGGCACCAAATAAGAACAGTCAACTAGCCTATTAAGACAAAAAACTTTGAAATTCGTTGTTATCAAATATATTTGTAATCAATAACTCATTTCTAAAATCGAATGAAATACATTATTTACATTCCATAATATTATTTATTAGTATTGAAATGTTTTTATGAAATAACAATATTCAAAATTGATAGCTGCAGTATCATGTCTTCGCAGTACCGTATTACTACGTTTTTGTCGATATAAGTTACCCAGGCTGAAAAATAAAATGTTCTTTTTTAGTTAATTGCAAATATAATTGTGTCTAATTAAATTAGTAATGAGATCCGATATCGCACGAATGCCAATGAATAGCCGGTGGCTATCTTAGAATATTGGTCAATGGGGTCCTTGTCCTTGTCCTTGCCCAGGAAATTCCCTTCTAGTTTGGTATCTTGCCAAACTAGAAGATCAAAATACAAAGTAGCAATATTATTACATAATGATTAGTAAGGTAATTTACTTCCTTGCGGCATACTACTCACCAATTTGAAATGATCTTGCAATCAATTTCTATGAAAGGTTCTGTTATCGTTGTATGGAATTATGTTATTAAATTTATAAATAGTAGATACAGTGACATCTCAATACTATTAAAATTTATAAAGATTACGACGGTCAAGGACAAAATCGAAACCAAATCTATTTATCCGACGCCAAATCTATCTTTGAAAAAATCTGATTTACCTAATTAAATGGTTTTATTGAAAAGAAATATAATAATACTGTAGATAATGTCATAAAAGCTAAAAAATAATTAGGTAGGTCCTAGGTACCAGTCATCACACCACTCTCCTCGTCAATCTAGGGCATTAATCACACTAATAAAACCGTTTGTAAAATCATGGGGCGCGTGAAATTTTATTTTTTAAACGGTTTTATTAGTGTGATCAATGTCCTATATTGATGAGGAGAGCGGTGTGATGACTGGTACCTAGGACCTACCTAATTATTTTTTAGCTTTTATTACATTATCTACGTCATTATTATATTTCTTTTCAATAAAACCATTTAACTTAAAAATTTTTTTTACTTATTTTTTTATTTTCATGTTTTTAGCTTTTATTTCGTTAGGTACTTCATATTTCTCATAATATTTAGTGTATAGACTGTCTGAACTATATGATCCTCCATGCACTGTGTTCTACTTATAAAGCCCTTTCGTACAAATAAGAAATCCGCCATTTTGTACCGGTGGCTATCTTATATTTGAAATTTTTCATAAGTTACAGTATTTTACTAGTCAAGCCCTTTCATTTCATACCCATATTGAGGGGGTTGTAAAAAAATATGTAATCCGCCATTTTGTGGCGGCGGCCATCAAATTGTATTGTCATTAGAACTAAAAGTGTGTACCAAATTTCAGATCAATCGGTTAAGAAGTGGGGGTAAAATTTCAATTACTAGATTTGACTTAACAACAACAAACAGGGCAAGCCTTCGATCACAAATAAAGAACTAGATTCACAATCTCCTGTAAAATATAAACAAATTATTGTCAGAATTGACGTATACATTTTTAATATCGTAAAGTATTATCGGTAATATCGTGTTAATCTAAAGTAGACCTTTAAAGTAGCCCTAGATTCTGGCATGACATTGAAACGAAGTTTGTAAAAAAAAAATTGTTTAATTCACAATCACACGCATTGCTATTTACGTCAATTTGATTAGTTACCTGAAAATGACAGGGGTAAGACATATATATTATCAGTAGTCCATTGAAATGTTACATGGACCCTGCGTTTGTCTGAGGATGCGACGATACTTTTAGGATGTGTTTGGGGGGGGTCACTAGAAGCTTAACCCCAAGTTTGTGGGGTCGCAACCCTTGTCCCGCGGCCGCCATATTGGAAAAGGAGTGCAAACACCTTTTTCGATATATCTTTCAAACTACCAACCCTACAAAAAATTTATTGAGATATAATTTGTAGCAAATCGAATTTTCTACAAGTTTGCTTATATTACTTTTTCCTGAAAATTCAAAAATAAAGAAGTTTAAGCAAAAAAGAGCAAACATTTTCAGCTATTCTGTCCTACTTTTTTTGAATGGTCCAGGCTCTGATTCAGGATCCAATTCGGTGTCGAAAGTAAAACTTTGCGGAATGACGGGAGTTAAAATTGGAGTCATTGTTGGTAATTCATCGTCGATTTTATTTTCTTCTATTAATTTTGATACTTCCATGATATTGCTGCACGTTTCTCCAGAACAATGGAGGCATACTGCAGGGCATTTAAGGCCTGCTTTTCTGCGACCGCACATGCTTTCACAATTTCCTTTGCATCTGCAGAATATTAATTTCATGAGCTCGGGGAGTTTGCATTGGTATCCAGATATTTCCATGCTTTTTCCAGCTCCAATCTTCAGGATTACAATGTTTCCCGAGCCACGACTGAACCTGGTGATATACCCGGAGACTGTGGAAGCGGGCTGCATCCTGTGTTGGAGGAAGCGATGATAAACTGAAATAATTTTTGGTTACTGTCTGGGCGAATCTTTTATATCGCATGCTGTCCAAAGAATCATCTTTATTACCGCCGTATAGTGCAACGAAAAAACGTTCGCCAACGAGAGTGAGCAATGATGGATCAACTTTTTCATTGAGGAATAGCGCTGTACCACCCGTCAACTCAGGATGTTTTTCCATAACTTTTATAAATTTCAATTTACCCATGTTATAAGTTGCAGATGTTGTGTCACATCCTGAGAAAGCATGGAGAAACAGCAAGTTATCTTTTATAACATCTCCATATCCAAAACCAGAAGGACTATACAACGGGTCAGATGTCCGGCCCTTAGAAGGTTTTAAAAAGAAAATGTCAGGTTGAAAAATTTTTGTCATTTTTTGCTTAAACTTCTTTATTTTTGTTTCTGTGCTTTCTTTATTTCTATATTTTGAATTTTCAGGAAAAAGTAATATAAGCAAACTTGTAGAAAATTCGATTTGCTACAAATAATATCTGAATAAATTTTTTGCAGGGTTGGTAGTTTGAAAGATATATCGAAAAAGGCGTTTGCACTCCTTTTTCCAATATGGTGGCCGCGGGACAAGGGTTGCGACCCCACAAACTTGGGGTTAAGCTTCTAGTGACCCCCCCCACACATCCTAAAAGTATCGTCGCGTCCTCAGACAAACGCAGGGTATGGCCTATATTTTGTAAAGTTTCAGTGGACTACAGACAATATTTATAAATATGATTACGAATTTAATAGAAAAGAGCTAAGTAACGTTATTACTAGAACGAATTAATGAACACGTAAATAATATTATTTAATTTATTAACTGAAAATAAGATTCTCTGTCTTTTTTTAGCGGTCTAGATTGGTCTAGATGTGTTGTTTTTACAATTTTTGGAGAAGCATTTTATATGTTGGCTGTTAGCGTTTTTGAATACTACTAAAACAGAAGTGTACTCAAATACTCATTTGAGTGCACATTTGGTTCGATCACTATTGGAGCGTTGATTGCGTATACAGTTTTTTGTTTGTGACCGAAGAGGCAAACTAAATAAAACCGTTTAAAAATATCCTAAACAATTCAGACACGTAACGTATATCTATCAATCTATCAGATAATATTTGTCAGGGCAAACATTGTGAAGTTACATATTATTTTACTTTTGTCATTTTTGTCATAAATGTCGGGATTCGCCTGACTAATCCTGATCTTCATGATAATATTAACTTACATTTATAAGTACTGTAGGCCAAGTGCGGCCGCATGTGCGATTACAGCTTCTGCGGCATGTCTCGTGTCGAG
The DNA here is from genome assembly GCA_907165235.1 of Zeuzera pyrina. Taxonomy (NCBI): domain Eukaryota; kingdom Metazoa; phylum Arthropoda; class Insecta; order Lepidoptera; family Cossidae; genus Zeuzera; species Zeuzera pyrina. The sequence continues at coordinate 10,633,444 of OU015639.1, read as the reverse complement.
ATGGGCCCGTGCTGCATCCAACCAAGTGGCAGCAGCTGCTCGAGAAGCGCCCTCCAGCGAAGAAACATATCGCACTGCCGCTAACAAATTACCGCGTTCTATCCAATACCTACGCCAAAATTATTACTGAGCATAAAAAACTTATAATTCGGGCTTTCTGCAAAAAAAATATGTAAAATGTTTCAGGTATCAAAATCGAATGTAAGATTTTTACTGAACAGACAAACAAAGAAACAGATAAGAAAGCGAGTAATATTGCATTGTTATCGAGTCATAGTTATCTTTAAAGCTTCAAGTCTCTAGCTCATCGGGAAGGTAATTTAAAATCGTGGCAAAAATGTGGTAAAAATTACACCTTGGCACTAACGTGGTGGTAAGTATTTCGACTTATAGACGCCCAAGCAGAATCATGAAATGGCAAATTGTTTAATCCACATGCGATCCATATAATAAAAGCCACACTTATTTTATGCCTGCTGGGGAAGATGAGTAGCTGTGTTTTTTCTATCTCCCGGACCTTTTCTGAATGCCGGATCTATTTTGTGGTAAATAATTGTTAAGCAATAATTGAAAAGAATCGATTAATTACCTAGATCTTTGCAACAAATCAAACGTATCTAAATTTTCCACAGATTCAGTTAGTGGTTTATCGACCTCTGCTTGCGGGATGCCTGATAGCTGAAAAAAAATTCGGATATAATATTTAAATCTTGTTTCAAACAAACCAAGGTTACCATATTATAAAAATCCTATCCCATAATTTGCCCAGGTATAGTTTTTGGGAGTCGAGAATTATAAAGTATCATGTACATGTACATAATATATACATAATAAAACGTATTAGTGTTATAAATCTTCATCCACATCAATTCCTTGTCATAACTATTGAACATTAATTAGAGTCCACTCCTCCTTTCAAACGTAGTTACTATACAGAGCGACTAGAGTCATTGGCATCCTTTTGATCTAAGACTACTTAACGGAATAGATTACATTAGGTATTGAAGTACAAAAATGAATTAAAATCAATATTTTTAATAATGTAGTGTGAACTAGTCGTGTGAGATACAAAACGTCACAATACACTTGCGATGCCTGCGATCTATCTCACTCACTCTAGCCTTAGGGGCACAGAAAAAAAATTGTCGCATAGAGGTTTTTCCTCCTAAACGTATAGTATATAACTGTAAAGTAAATTTTATGATGGGTTACAGTATTTTTAGATTTCAAAAGTAATTAGTCTCGTCATTCGTAGGGAAGCATACTCCGAAATTCTATAAAATGTCACACAAAATTTAGTTTTTTATTATTTATTTTAAGAGATATTTGTAATACTCTTGGAGGAGTAGTAATTTTCCATTCATTAGCACTGCCTCACTACTCAGTATAGAATCGGTTGTCCAAGTGCATCGATGAATACTGCATGCACTCTGCTTTGCCCTATGTTTTATCAGAATCTGGATTGCGATACACAAGTAGTTTATAGTGTTCAATTCATATCAAATCATTTTATATATCCTGAACAAATGAAATAGAATTTAGGTCCTAAAAGCCTGAGGTTAATACAATACAATGTGCAATCATCTTGTTAAAGTACGGCAAATAAACAGACCTTCATAAAAAGCATGGTAGCTTGCAGCCAAGAGAGGAAGTAAACTGGCAGTGACCCACCCTCTTGTTCCACTAACGCTACTTTCAGCGCGACCTTCTCCATCTGTTACAGAAAACTTAACTGCTATTAGATCCCTAAATCTTCTTCTTAACATGCCTCGCAGCATTGTCCTATCGGATTGGACATCGGCAACCATCGCGGCGATGTTATTTGAAGCTGCTGTCCAAAACAAATACCTAATAATCTTTGTAGTATAATCCTGAATAATGTATCAAAATTGAAAACACTACAGGATAGATATCGTTGCTACAGGCAGAGAATATGTAAATAATAAGGGATGACTCCCGTGTCATGCCTACTCTCGGCCGGATACGTAGGGTTGTTGTGTTGGGAGTGTGATGCGAAGAGCATCTCGTTTAGTTATATATTAGTATATAATAATAAAAAAAATAAAAAATCAATACACACGAATAAGTTTTTAATGTTTGTTTTTCATTCCTTGTAGTTATATTTAAGAATAACTCTGGATTCGAATAACTGCAATTATTTAGGCATCTAAGGATATTATAATGCGTTCGTTTACGTGATTTAGTCATTTTCGTGCTAAAGCTAGAAACTTAACTGCAATTCATATATCAGCTTAGCTAAAGTGCTAGAAACTTAACTGCAATTGCAATGCAAGTACACTGAATGTTTACTTCGAAGTAGGTATAGATAAATACCTAATCAGTATGAACAGCTGTTTATGATTAAAACTATTTACCACATGATATTTTTCACGAAGTACGCTCTCTGGAACCACACCTTTTTCACGGACTGAATTCGGTATAGCTTTCAGCACCGTTAGCACTAATTTATCACCGTCACCTACAACCAATGACTATTTTTATAAAAGTGAGCAATGAAGACATACGCAGTATGACAGAGTTGCACTACAGTGTTATTGTAAAAAAAAGGAATGCTTAGATTTATATAAAGAAAAATGTTTTCCTAAGTCATTTCCTCTTCAAAATTCTTTGTTTTCTAGATTATCAGTTGCATACATTCTACATCATTTTTAATCTTCTATTGAATTTTATTTAATACTGGCTGTTGCCCGTGACTTCGTTCGTGTAGTCTTTTATTTACTAAGTTAAATAATTTGTAAAAAAGTACGTAGGACAACTTATCAGTTTCATCACAATCGTATGAATGGTTAAAAAACGCGTAAGGAACAAACATACACACACACATTCATTTTTATGTAATAAGATTATAAAGTAGAAGATGTCACTGCTTTTTTTCGTAACTTAAAAAAATGTATTCATTTGCGTACAAAAAGAAAAATCAAACCATCTTACACAAATAATTTCAAAGAGTTTGTTACTTTTAGCTCACAAGTAGCAAAGATACTTTTAACTATCAAAAAAGCAATAACGTTTCATATTCAAAGTAAAAGAGTGAATAAATCGAAATCGAAATTTGATATTTAATCTAGGCACTATTAGAAAAAGTAGGGACAGACTTTATGAGTTGTATGACGAAAAATCATACACATCGGATGAAAACTTTCATAGCTATGTCCGCAATTACTCAAAAATATTTAAAAAGGTATCAAAGCACGCGAAATCAATTCATATCGCCAATAAAATTAGTAAGGCAGATAACACAGTAAAAGCGATATGGAACACTATTAACACAGAAGTAGGGAAACAAAATAAGAAAAACGAAGACCTCTCAGTATACATTAATAATAAAATCGCTACTAATAAAAAACAGGTAGCTAATGGTTTTGCTAAATTTTTTTCAAATGCACCTGTACACGTTACTAGTGGTCTAGCATCCTCTGCACATACAGCACAGGCACTATTAAGCCAAAATATAGGAAAGTGGTTCCCTAGTTTTCAGTTCAGGCACACGTTTTCATTTGAGATAGAGAAAACTTTCAAAGAATTAAAAAAAAAGAAAAGTGAAGATTTGTGGGGATTATCAGTTCATGTACTGGCTAATATAATGCCAATAGTAACACCGATTTTAGTAAATATATTTAATAAATGTGTCGATCAAGGTGTGTTTCCCGATTTGATGAAGCATAGTAAAATTATACCAATATTTAAATCGGGTTGTAAGTCAGATCCTACAAACTACCGCCCAGTGTCGATATTGCCAGCGTTGAGTAAAATATTCGAAAAAATAATGCTCAACCAAATGCTGGAACATTTTAACATTTGCAGGATTTTTCATGGTCAACAGTACGGTTTCACGAGAGGGCGGTCAACAACACATGCGGGAGCAAGCTTGGTCAAAAATATATTAGAGGCTTGGGAGGGGTCACGAGATGCCATAGGTGTGTTTTGTGATCCTTCTAAAGCTTTTGATTGTGTTTGTCACAAAACTTTAATTTACAAGCTGAAATACTATGGAATACGTGATAAAGCTCTCGATCTCGTGATTTCATATCTGGCTGACCGAGAACAAAAAGTGAGTGTAAATGGGGTTACATCCGACGGTTCTAAATTAAAGATGGGCGTTCCCCAAGGATCAATTTTGGGACCGTTCCTATTTTTGGTTTACATTAATGATCTTCCATTTATGCCTAAAGACCTTTGTGAAACAATATTATTTGCTGATGACACATCAGTATTATTTAAAGTTAACAGAAAAGACATAGATATTAGTGGACAGAATAGGACCTCGGCAGATGTCTCGAGATGGTTCGCTGCCAATAATTTACTACTGAATGCACAAAAAACCAATTGTGTTAAGTTTTCCCTAACCAATGTACCCAAAATCCATAATGGACTGGAACTGGATGGGAAACAATTAGAATTAATGAAATCAGCTACTTTTCTTGGTTTAACAGTAGACAATAAGTTACAGTGGGCGGACCATATCGGGACTTTATCTAATAAGCTCAGTTCGGCAATATATGCTATTAGGCGCATTAGACAGTTGACAGATGTAGCTACGGCTAGGCTGGTGTATTTCGCATATTTCCATAGCCTTATGTCTTATGGTCTGCTACTGTGGGGATCAGCGGCGCATATGAAATCTATCTTTATTTTACAAAAGAGGGCAATACGTACCATCTACAGTATGAACGCACGAGAGTCGCTGAGAGATCATTTTAAAGACATTGATGACCTTACCCTCGTTATACATCTATGAAAACATAATGTACACTAGAAAAAATTTAGATCTATTTCAAAAGAAAGGCGTTGTTAATGGTATGAAAACTCGTGGTCGTGGTCAGCTAGTTATTCCTAAATTTAAATTACAAAAGTCAAGTGGTTCATTTTTAGGTAACTGTGTTCATTTTTATAATAAAATTCCTCAAGAAATTACTCAACTAACGGAAAAGAGATTTAAACTTGTCATTAAACGCACACTGATTGGAAAAGCATACTACAAAATTAGCGATTTCATTGAAGACACAACAATAGACTGGAAGTGATCCTCTCTGCGTATGCATTTACTGGCTTTATAGATATTGTATTTTTAAATAACTATTGTAGAATGATGTTGAAAAAATGATACCTGACTGAGTTCCTTGTCGGTTCTTCTCAGTATTCAGGTTTCCTTTTTGAACCGAACTAAAGTAGATTTGACGTTCAAAAATACCTTGCATTTGGGTTTACTTGAATAAATTGATTTGACTTTGACTTTGACTAGGCATTTACCTGAAGCCTTTTCAATAGCTTTCAGTTCTTTGTCCACTCTGATGACAGGGTCACCTCTCTTTGTGGCAGCCAGTAACGAGGCGCCTGCAGTCCAGAGCTCTTGAGAGCGACGTGTCTCACGTTCTATTTTCAAGCGAGCTGATAAAAAATCCACTATTATGTATATTAAACGGGCAATATTTGTGTATATTTAAATAGACGTGTTAAAATTTGTTCCATAATTTAATTTCAATATTTTTGCTGAAAGTTTGGTCTTGCAAGAGTGTGATGTGAACGTACTGAGCGAAGTATTTTACTTGACACAGGCGTATTGTTTCGTGAAAATATCAAGTCAATCCGATTCAAAACTTGTGTGAAAATATTTTATTTGACAAATTATTCTGGCAGCTGCATCTGTGGGTACATTCAAATTGCATCATTTGCTAGCAAATTATTCTGGCAGCCACATATGTGGGTACATTAAAATTGCATTGCTTGCTGATTCAAGTGATCCAAAATTACTGAAACTGGGCATTGCTATGCGGCTACCGTGATCCATAAATATCGGTTAGATCCTCAGCGAGTCAACAATTTAAGATTTATTCTTTCTTCTACTACGAAAACTATGAAAATACGAAAATTTTGTAACACAGGACAATTCGTGCTCTTGCAACTCAGCTATGAGAAATAAGTATCTAATCTTACAAGAGGCGAACTACGCCATAAAATACTGCATTAAGACAAAGTCAATGCGCAAACGACAGAAAACTCTTTGCAACAATTGTTACGTAGGTAATTAAAAATTTAATAATGGCAAACGATCCGTCGGAGAAATGCTATCGCACCGGCCACCGTAGTCCAAACAACTGTCAGCTCCGGCCCCGACGTTCCGTTAGGGCGTTGTCCCTTCCATACCGGAAGTCGCCCTTTACCTTACTATGGTATAGTCACATGTATGCCTTTTATTATTTCCACCGACATATATATAGATATTTGATATCGCTTTCTCGAAAATGGCTCTAGCGATTTCGATGAAATTTACAATATAGAGCTTTACGGTGGTCAAAAATTGATCTAGCTAGGGTCCGATTCAGAAAAAAATCGTTTTCTCTGCGTTTTCACACACTTAAGACTTTTAAACTCTAAACTCTTCTGATTTCACAACAGAGTTTACCTTCTCAGTAGTACAGTGGCTAGAGCGTAGATCTACCAAGCTGAAATACGCAGGTTCTAATTCTACAATGTGGTCAGCCTTTTTTTGTTATTTTGTTTGTAAGACACCGAGTGAAGCTTCGTCGCCTAGGTACAATCTATACATATATGCCACGTCACTCAAACTCCAAAAACCACCAATCGACACGTGTTTCGCCTCTCAACGAAGCATCCTCAGGATATACCAGAGATCAGATCTTGCCCAGTGCGCAATAGCCGTAAAAACAAAATATATTTTTTAAAGAAGATTAGCCCATTGGCAGTGTTGTTAAAATATTTTTGTAAGAGTTCAAATTATAAAACTATTTTTTAAGATTTCATAGTTAAAATGGCAAAAAGAGAAATGATATAAAAAAGATTACTTATAATAGCGATTACTGTAATAATGATTAAGTACATATAATAGTGATTACAAAACTTTCTATAATTACTAATACGAGTAACTATTTGTTTTAATTTCTCCAAATGAAGAATTTAATAAAAATTATAAATAAATTGACTGGGGATCCATTCGGTATGACTTCATTCTTCTAGGATACAAGATTAAAAATATCGCAACCTGTGGTTGCAACATATTATGAAAGCGAAATCCTTACCATAAACGCCATATAGAATTTAATAAAATACAACATATAATACAACACGTGTGTAATTGAAATGAATACGTCGTAATCATTTGTATTGTATAGACTCAGGTGTTACTTTGCGGAAATCCATTTCATGTGACGAATTCCTACAATCTTTAGCTATTTTCCGCTCAAACTCCAAAAACCACCAATCGACACGTGTTTTGCCTCTCAACGAAGCATCCTCAGGATATACCAGAGATCAGACTCGGTCAGCTAACCAGCACTAAATCAAAGTGAATTCGTCACATAATTTAAGTGGTTATGGCTTTTGAAGGAACAGATTAACATAATGTGATTATATACTCCAGACATACATACATACATACATACGTATCTTCACGCTGTATCCATAACGGGGTAGTCAGAGAGGATGAAGCGCCAAGTCGCGATTTTTACACAACTCTTTCCCTTCCTCAAATCTTATCATTCTCATCACACATTTTTGTCTAGGTATGCGAGTGCTTTTGACATTTCCGTCTGCTAACATTCTGGCTATTTGATTTTTATAAGTCAGCCTTGGTCTCCTTGGCTTCTTTTACCTCTCACTTTCGCTCTGTAGATTTTCTTCGTCAGTCTTTCATCACTCATTCCTTAACTAATATATAAAATAATCATACAAGTAGTACGTGACAGTGACTTCCTATGAATTTTAACAAAATTTCGATAAATAAACGCATCGTCTATCAAAAAACGATAATGACGACCGTTCGTCACACAGGATTAAGCATTGATATCGTCGCAATGTTTTTCTGTGTAAGTTCAGCATTAACTGCGTTCTATTTGTGTTGGCTAAATGAATTTCAGCATGTATACCGAGTTTAATGGTTAAACTCGGGTTTACATGAACTGACTGCGTTCACTTTCAATAGGTAAAATTACGCCAATATTATAAGAATCCATCACATGGATCTATGGTCTATAGAATATATATGCTTACATAATATGACAATAAATTGAATTTGTAACCACAGCCTCACCATTTAACTTGTCCTCAACGACTTTCAGCTTTATCGCCATTTGACGAAGTTGTTTATCAAATACTTGCTTTTCGGCAGCCACTCTCTCTGCTACCATTATATCGAACTTTGCTTTTGCCTAGATCAAGAAAAACAACGTTACGATTTCTCATTCATTGAATCATTTTTAAAATATTTAAATTAAACATTTAAAACCCCCGACAAAAAAATATCCAGAATCAGTATTCAGACCTAGGATACAGATCTGAATATTCTAAAAATGGTTTAATCAATTTCTTCCGAACATGTAAAAAAAATCGCATGTAAATAAATTCTTCAGTTCGAGAGGTACGATGTCAATAAACGAACACACAGACATACATCCTCGTCTTTATTGTATTGTAAATGAATACATGAATAATGACTTTTAGTTTCATTTGTTTCAAAAATGTTCATATTAGGGCTTTTCGTAAATAAAATTGGGAATTCGCTTTCTATTTTTTAATTTCCTCAACACATCATAAAAGTACGACATTCGACATTCAGCAAGCAAGTTCACCACGGTACAAAAAAAACACATCGCAGAGAAAACAAAAAAAAAATTAAACCTTGAAAATGAATCAAAGACACATAGTTAAACACATTCAGCCTAACTCATATTATGTATTTATTATATATAATGAAATTACAGTTTTTAGAACACCCGGTTGCGAATAAAAAATTTTCGATATTTTTTTAGTGTTTCTTGCGAGTTTAATTTGTATTGAAATCGAATTACCTCTGCATCTTTTTGTTGTAATCTTTCTTTGAGCACCTCTTCATGCTTCAATAGTTGCTTCTTTAAAGCTTCTTTCAGACTTTTATCGTTTTCGGCCTTCTGATCATTATACTACAAAATTTGAACACACCAGAAGGTTTTAATTTTGTATTTAGAGGAAATATTAATTAACTCTAAAAATTTGCTTTTACATACTAATGATAATAACAACATTATGAATAATTACACTTCCGCCACCTTCACCACGGCTCGTCGTGCACTGCGATCAGCGATCACTTTCGTTCACCCCACAATGTACTTCGCACATAGCAAATAATAAGCCCTATTCTTTACCAGACTTTTACGATCAACGTGTTAGCTATTATCAATATTTTCGATTAATCGTTCTAATCATAATCGTTAACAAATGGCAACACTGTTTTTTGAGATGAAAACTATTCGTTCTCCTAGGATGAGAACTCGGATGAAAACGTAGGATGAGGAGATATAATTAAAAGACGTGCTTTCGCTAACTCGTGAATTTCTTAACTGACTTATTTTCTGACATTCAAAAATACCATGTTATTGTGAAAGTAGCAACACTTTCAAAAAAACAGTGTTGCCATTTGTTAACGATTATGATTAGAACGATTAATCGAGAATATTGATAATAGCTAACAAATATATACTGTGTACATGCAAAGGTAAAGTCAAACGTTCTACGTTTTTCTCTCTCTCCCAGATCCACATCGAAGTTCCATCAAATACTACTAAATCGATCCATTCAAATTGATTTAGCAGTTTTTATGTAATGCCATAGACTTTATAAATAACTCCAAACCGCACCCACACATCTACATTTTATTCAATTTTATTTGCCTCACTTCGTAGTACGGGACAGGCTGTCTAGAGTTATAAAGTCTAAGTGTTAAATGCATTTCACAGACATAGCGACTAAAGTGTACGAATGAAAAGTTTATCTCACCCTCTTCTTATAATCAGCATCTGATTGAGCTCGTTTCTTTTTAAACTCTGATTGTATTAACGCACATCTTTTTCTATCTTCTTTATCTCCATGTGGCAATACTTCAAAAGATATGTTGTGAATTTAGACTTATAATTGTAAATAAACTTGGCCCTAATAAGATTATTTAAGTCGAAAACGTTTTATATTAGCACATCACTATCATATTAATGGAAAAAACAAATTGATGAAGTAATCGTCGATCAAAACAAACAATAGTTGGTTTAAAAAAATGTGGATATCTCTTCAATTATTTTGACACTGGACAAAATAAAATAATGACATTATATACGTGATTTTCATTTAAATCATAAAAAACTATTTAATTTCGATCGCATGACAAATATTGTGTCAATTCTAATCTAAAAAGTCATGTAGTTGATAGCGACAAATTGAAAAAGAATCAATATGAACATGCAGATGAAACACATATTAGCTTAAAAAACGGTTTATATTTAGCACGAATTGTAGGAGCCTAGCCTTTATGCTATTTTTATGGAATTAACGAATTTTTTGTTACAACCGTTGTAAAATTTTAAATCATTTTGCTCTTATTTCTCTTATTTTGGGAAATCAATTATAATATGAGATTTACTACAAATTATCATGTTACTTTACAAAAAAATATTGAGTGATATAAAATATATATATTTACAATCGTAAAACTACATATTATCTTAAATAATAGGCTTCCTTAAAGTTGCCGCGTAAGAAGCTGAAATATGGATATATATAATATCTGTTGTGACTTACTGTCAACTCCTCTGTTCACTCTTTCTGTCATTCCGTCTACTGCTTCTGCGAGTTCTGCCTTCAATTTGTGTAACTGTTGTAAGAGAAACATATTTAGTGTCTCATACTAAAATGTAAAAAATATAATACTTATAAAATACTAACAGTAATCATTTATTTCAAACAAAAACTAGATTACAGAAAATGGAAACTTCCGACTCCCGAACTAATTAAACACTGTTTCTAGGGAGCCAGCGACATACTCTTCATATTATACATGTCACAAAGAATATTCCTTTCTCAATTATTGTGCAATTAAAATTAATAAATACAATAGCATACAAAGATAATAAAACTAAATCATAAAATCTTTATTAAATAGCCTGTTTGTCAGACTCTTTATTGAAACTATTAAATATAAGCCTCTGTTTAATGTGGAACACATTACTGATTGTAACCTTTTAAAATGTTTTCGTAAAAATGCCTAAAAATTCAGCGGTGTAGCATTTACCTTACAAAATATTCTCCCCCTATTCGCCACCTTAGATTTAGATTTTTGATTTATAAAAAGTAGCCTATATCCGTACCTTGGTGTCAAACTAACTGCGTACCAAGTTTTATCAAAATCAGTCTGGCAGTTTAGCCATGAAAACGTAACAGACAGACTTTCGCTAATCAGACAGATTTCTTAATATTAGCACAGATTAATTAGTTTACTATCGTAAACAGATGGTCAGTGGCATAGAGACAAACTGTCCCACATTAAAACTGGCTACGCAACTGGCTAGAAAGTTTACATTTAAATTGAACTAGATGGCGGCATACTCTGAATACATTTGATACTGGTCACAGCTACGACTTTTTTCTGTCCTCTTCACAATAGATGTCTTTAGTCATTACATATTTCTATTACACGAAAGATGGCGATAATAATGAGGCGGTCAAGTAGATTAGTCGAAAAAAATAATTCAAAGTGACAAAAACTTTTGTGCGCTACGTAAGTGTTCCATGTTTGAATTTCGAGTATGACGCATCGACACGAATTCTACTATGGAACACTTTAAATTAATTCTTCCCAAGTGTTCCACATTTGAATTTCATGTAGGACGTATCGACATGAAATTCAGTTATGGAACACTTTAAATGAATTCTTCCCGAGTAAGTCGATTATAATTTAGTATATTCTTCGTCAGTACAGGCTTCTTCTATTGAATGAAAAAATTATTTATTCAATTTGACTAGCTTCTGTTATCCACATTTTTTCTTCCCATACAACGAAATGATGCTTAAATAAAATACAATACAATATACTTTATTGCACCATAAATATCAAAACATAACATAAAAATATAGTACAAAAGGCGGCCTTATTGATGAACAGCAATTTCTTCCAGGCAACCTTTGGGTCATAGGATATATATTATGAAAATAGGAAGGCGATGAATAGGAATCAAACTATCATAGATACTTTAACTATGCTTTAAATACATATACACAACATATACATACATACATATTATTACATAGTATACCCATTGATACATACATATGCAATACATACATACATATAAATGCAATGCACCTACTACATAAATATATTAACAATAAGTACATAGTGCACAGCACATTGTTATAAAAAATATTAGGAAAGTTAATTTGACAGCAAATGTTCCTTCACTCGCTTCTGGAATACATTGAGAGATGAAACACACTTGGTGTCATCAGGCAGTGCGTTCCACAAACGAGTAGCTCGCAGAGTAAAGAAATTGGAATGAAAATTAGAAGCGTGAACTGGGATATTAAGAGTGAGCATACGGGAAGGTCGAAGGGTACGATTAGCAGTAGGAGTGGAAAACAAAACGGTTTTTCAGGTAAGATGGAGTAGTGGGAAGGAATAAGACAGAGTATAAAAGAGATAGAACATGATAATCTCTTCGACGACGGATAGCTAGCTATTTAAGTTGGGAGCGGAAAGTGGAAACATGATCAAATTTACGCAGATTAAAAATGAATCGAATAGACAGGTTTAAACTGAGGCGATGTGCATTAAAAGAAAAATTGCCAATTGTACTCTAATTTTTATAGACATCTCGCACTTGAGCAAAAAATTTCATAATGTCAATCGAGTGAGAAATCGAGTGAAAGTAAGATAAATGCAGTAGAAATGCTATCTCTTAGAAATATGTGCGATGTCACCCTTGCGGACAAAATAAACAATGAAGAGATACGCAGTATGACAGAGTTGCACGACAACGTTATTGTAAAAATAAAGAAAGGAATGCTAAGATGGTTCGGGCACATGGAAAGAATGAGTGATGAGACTGACGAAGAAAATCTATAGAGCAAAAGTGAGTGGTAAAAGAAGCCAAGGAAGACCAAGGCTGACTTATGAAGATCAAATAGCTAGAGTGTTAGCCGACGGAAGTGTCAAAAGCACTCGCATACCTAGCGAAAATGTGTGAGGAGAATGATGAGATTCGAGGAAGCGAAAGAAGTATGTAAGGACCGCGACGCTTGGCGCTCTGTCTTCTCTGACTACCCCGTTGGGGATGCAGCGTGAAGATATGTGTATATGCAATATAATATATTATGCATATTCTATTTTTGTCGTCTAGAGCAGAGCCAAAAGTTCTAGTCCTGAGCGTATTTAAAAAAAAAAAATTATTTCTTTTCCTCTCTGGCGCGTGACTACTCACGTCGTCGTTATCAGCCAGTAAATTTTTTCAAACATTATTTTCGTTTGACCTCTTTGATCGCGGAACCAGTTCGGAATAATATTCGTGTTCCTTATTCAAACTAATTTCTGCTTCTATGAAAGTTTATTATGGAGACTTTTTGGCGGGAACGGGAGAAGTGAGGTTGTCATTTTATTTAGATTTTCTATTTTTTACATTTGTAGGTGTTATAAAGTACAACAGTGATAGTATATTGTGTTTTAAAGTTCTATGTAAGTGACAAGAATGGAGGAGATCTAAATAAACATGTGTAGCTGAAGTATTCGCGCTTTTCCAAGAAGTCCTTTATAACTTCAGTAAAGCCTACTATCACTTTACTGGAGGAGTTTTACGATAAGAAAAAACTAATTTACTTGTGATTCTACACTATGGATTACTTATTAATACGTGACATTGGCACATACGCTAAACTGTGCGCCATGCCATAAAGGAAAAAGAAGAAAAGAAAAAGGGCGGGAAACTTCGTTTCCCTAACTTTCGACTCATATTTACTTGGTCAATGGTTAAATGCAATCTGCGAAGCCAAAACAAAGAGAAAAAAAAAAGTTTATTATGTGAGAACACCTATTTCGAACTCATTTATCGAAGATCCAATCATTACGTAACGAATAGATGGAATAAAAGGTAAATATTAGTCGTGAAGTATCATAGATAAATAGTTCGTTAGGTAGTTTTTTTATTTAGGTGCTTTCAGCACACCCTGATGTATTTCTTATTTCGTTTGTAATTTTACTGAATTAAAATATTTTGATTAACTTATTTATTCTATAGTGCGCTACTCTATAGTGTGCTTCCTCTGTATCTTTGCAGCATGAAAAAATATTAATTGGTTTTTTAAGTTTAAAGGCTATTATTTCGATAAACTAAAAAACAAAATATTTTATGTAAAGTAGAATTATTTTTAAATAACGTTATTATTTTTTTAAGACGATTTGATATCCCTTTTCACCCCTTTAGGGGTTGATATCTTACAATCTGCTAAATACATGTTTCATTGTTTACCTGAATGAATCTGTATACAATATGCAATTTTTTTGTTTCAATATTCTTTGACACTCCTTTTCACCCCGTTATGAGTTGATTTATCAAAATTTGCTAAATCCGTGTTTCGTAATTTTTTTAATGGATTTTATCTTGATTTTATACAGAAAATGTGTTTTTTATTTTTATAGTACTTAATTTGACACCCCTTATCATCCTTTCGGCGGTTGATTTTTAAAAATCGACCAAATGCATATTCAATTATTTATTTATAGTTTCTGCATACTTTCAAAGTTTTACCACAGATTAATTAGTTTACTAGCGTAAAGTTTTACTTTGTTACACGTTTTTAACTTTTTTCATAAAAATTAAACCTGTTCAGAGGTTAATTTTTCTAAATTGAAAAAATACACGTCCAAGTAATTATTGAATATTATAATATGGGTACACAAAGTTTTGGGTTCAGAACTTGGATTTAAATTATTTTATTTACATACTGTGTAAATAAAATAATTAAAATCCATTTTATATCCTTTTAACCTTTTTAGGGGTTGAACTTCTAATAACCCTTTCTACATCGTATGAGAATCTCATGCGTAATTTGTCTGTCAGCCAGCTTTTACTTTTATACATATAAGAAAATTAGGTACATTTCACTATGGCGTTGTTTTGTTGACGAAAAAAAATTATTTTTTTTCACAAGCTAGGTATTTCTTCTACAATGTTCGCAATAATTCTTGATTAAAAGTACTAAAGGGCTAACAAAAAAAACAAAGGAAGGTCTGACCGCATTGCAGGATCCGAACCCGCGATTTCGGCGTAGTAGATCTACGTTCTAGCCATTGTGCTATTAGAGAAGGTAAACTGCTGCAAAAATAAAAAAGTTTCGAAGTTTAGTTTCGAAGTTTTAGCTAGGTCGATTTCTTACCCTCCTCAAACCATATATTGTAAATTTTATCGAAATCGCTAGAGCCGTTTTCGAGAAAGCGATATCAAATATATATAATATACGAGTACAAGGTGTTACAAAGGTCCCCCTAATCCGTGAAAGGTATTTATTATAAGCATGTCAAGTAGAGAGTCCACCTATGAGATTACAAGTCCTGCGATATTTTAATTTTGATAAAACTTAAATAATTTTAACGATAAATAAAAATATCGACTAAACTGACGGCATCACTATTTTGAGTTCATGACCCATATACAATCTCACGGAGTAGTGAATTACCTGCTAACTACCTCATTCGCTAGGCTACTAGGAGACCACGCCCATAGCTGTTAGATAGTCGTGTAGATAAGTATCTATTGTTAAATGCTATGTGCCGTTGGCACGCGCCTCGCACCCGCAACATAGTACACGTATATCTATCGTTAGCAATTAAATCGCGCGTTACTTAGTAGTTAATAAAAAATAAAAGCTACTTCATCTAGGTATGCACAAATGCACATACCTAAGCAAAAATGTGTGAGGCGAATGATGAGATTAGAAGAAGCGAAAGAAGTATGTAAGAACCGCAAAGCCTGGTGCTCCGTCCTCTCTGACTACCCCGTTAGGGATACAGTGTGAAGTAATGTATGTGCAAAAGCTACTTAATAAATAATAGGTACAGATATGCGAGTCCGTTAACTCTCGCAAGCTGTGCTACATCCCGACGGCACGTGGCTCGCGCCTGCTACATAGTACATAAACATACCTACTGTTAACAATTATATCGCACGTTACTCAATAAATAAAATAAATAAAGATTACTTAATATTATAATAGGTGGTTAAATACTGTACAGATATGCGTGTATGCGTAAGAAAAGTAGGTACGTTCACTGCGGCGCGAGCGTTGTTTTGTTAACGAAACAAATTATTTCTTTTCACAAGCTAGGTATTTCTTCTACAATGTTCGCTATAATTTTAAATTGAAGGTACTTAAAGAGCTAACAAAAATATTTCAGATATTATTTGCAGTATAAAATTTAGCGGGGGACAAGCTTTGCTGAATTTTATATTTCCAAGTATTTCATTGAAATTTTTGAATACGATCTTCACGTTACTTATATAATTTTATAACTGGCATGTTGAAATGGCAAAAAAAGAAATGTAGTCTTTATAAAATAATGCCTGTGTCAAAAGTATGCGTTCGCACGAGAGCTAAAAAAAGCCTTGTGTAAAAAACGTCGGTGGCATATTTTGTTTAACCGCTTCGATCCTATGTTCATATGAGCCTTGTTAAAAAAATAACTTGTCTTAATATTTTGCTAGAGGCGGATGCACGATTTATGTAGCTCAAATTCCCGCATTAGTTATTTATATATCCATCCATCCATGTCTTTTTAACTTTTATTATAAGTCCATGATAAGTGCGAAGTGATTTTATGACTTCCATGATAAGTGCGATCGCGCACGGAAAGTCAGAAAGTCTATCTAAATCGTTAAAAACAGCTCACGCTAAAGAGTGGAAACGGATCCTGTGCGAACTACATTAAAACCTAACATTGATATTATTATTGAATACTGATTATTTTCAAACTGTCAAAAGTCATGAATGAATCAATAAAGTAGTACATACATGCATATCTTCACGCCGTATCCCTAACGGGGTAGTCAGAGACGACAGAGCAATAAAATAGTAATTTCTATAATTAGGTAGGTATGTAATAAAAAAATCGGCCAAGTGCGTGTCGGACTACGCAGTGAAGGATTGCGTAGTTGGAATGCACAATATACATTTAATTGCCAGCAAAATTAAGTTTGTATTTCATAGCATTTTTCAAAAATACTGTAAGAAACAAAATATTTTTGCGGTCGCTGAACGTGTAATCGAAAATTGTATTGAAACTAATTTTCGTAGAAAGTGCTTTTTAAGATCTACTCTCTCAAATTTTTTTCAGAATTTTCCACTCTATCCATAATTGAAGTTTGAGAGAAAGCGCACACTTTTAGGGTTCCGTAGCTAAATGGTAAAAAACGGAACCGTTATAATTTCATTTGGAAAATTGATTTGAATAAGGATATACATACATATCTTCACACCGTATCCCTAACGGGGTAGTCAGAGAGGGCGGAGCGCCAAGCGTCCCGTTCCTTACATACTTCTTTCGCTTCCTCGAATATCATCATTCTCCTTGAATTGAATAGAATTGAATAAGAATGTATCGTGCAGTTTTTGAGATATGGGGTATTCTCGGTTATGCGCTCAGTTGCTGCAGAAATAACTTTGTCTTATAGTTCACGGTGAAACGTTATTAGATGGAAATTCGTTTTTACGGGAGATTAAATTTATATTGCGCATCCCGTCTGGAACCCTTCCCTGCGCGTGGTCTGACACGCACTTAGCCGGTCTCACTACTTTAGAAGTGCGAATATCAGGAACTATTGACTTAGATAAGTCACTTCGAAACCACTATGTCATTGAACGAAGTGTGCTGGGATCTTTTTTTCATACTTCAGTTACATTTTCAAGATTTCACTACAGCATTATATAGCGGTTTGTGAAATACACCTATCTTCTAAATTCTATCTATGTAGTGCCAATTATATTCTCTGAGTAAAATGACTGAGATACGGAGAGAATGAAATTATAAGGGTTTCGTTTTTTGCCATTTGGCTATGGAACCCTAAAAAGGGGAATCTGACCAACTATCGAAAATCAAAACTATCGAGGTTTTAATGTTTAATGTAGATTACAAACAATTAGGAGAAGTGTTGCGCAGGAACTAAATTCAAAAACTCCGAAAGCGTCGTTGGATAAAGTCCAAGTTTTTAGGCTTTGATGATTTGATGTCGTTTGCTTTGTTTACGAATCTATTGTTTAGATCTGTTAATTTAGGTCATAAAAAAATAATTTCCGAAAATAGCGTTATCGCATATTTTTTTACGAAAATGTTTCGCAAAAGATTTGAATTGTCTTCCAAAATAATTGCAAAAAACCCTAATCTGGCAACGCTGTTTGAAATGTAAAAAGGATAACCTACCAAATAAAGAAGTTAGTGGTTTGATTTAATCCTTGATATTGAAGAACATCATCTTTTTTTGTAATGTAATGGCCCTCTGTCGCGAAATAGAATTGTTTTGACATATCTATATATCCCTTTTAGTTTTTAACTTTACCGAATTGAAAAGTCAGTGCGTTTTAGGTATCATCATGTAATTAGAGCATTAACCTAATTTTGTTGTATTATGAGGCCATCTGTCGTTGAATAGAATAAAACACTTGCGTTCATAATCTCTAAACATTTTAACATAAATATAAAAGATATTACTAGATGCCACTGACATTAAAATTTAATAAAAGGTTTTTCATTTTTATAATTGAAATTAACACATAAAATGTGCGTAAATCTAAAAGTATTCAGTTCTAAATAGCAATACAAACTATATTTTTGGATACATTTGCAATTACAAAAGAATTACTTTATGTTCACATTCTACCGATACTGGTAGTGACATCTTTCATTGTTCTTAGTGTACCGTGAAATCTAATGTATGTCACTGATACCACATGATATTAGTATGGATATAGATATGAACCACTCACATAATTTTGTCGAATCAATTCAAATTCACCTGTATATGTTCTTTTCATCAAAGTGCTCCACGACAAAAATTTTTTCGGTGGGTAACAACTGAGAGCACAGTTCACTAATTGTTCCATTTCCTACCTTTAATTAAAAGGCGTGAGATTGCGGACTTAACATTTCTACTTAAAATAGAAAATGGTTCAATGGACTGCCCTGAACTATTAGAAAAAATCTGTTTAAGGGTTCCCAGTAAACATCTCCGAAGAACTCCATTACTTTATATACCGAGTGCATCCACAAACTAACGTTCGAATTCTTTTTTGCTGCGGGCGGGTACTAATTTCAACGATCTGGCAAGGATATTTGATTTGGATCATTTAGTACGAGTGTTCCTTCGGCGAGAAGGATGCTCAGTAATGACTTTTTTAACAGTGTGTGAAAGTTGGCAGTGTGTTGACAGTGGTTCCTTCAGTGATCAAACTGGTGACATAGCGTATTATATTATCTGTGTTCTTTTATCTCGTTATACTAGAACTTTAGCGTAGCATACTAAACTTCAGTTTTATATACTGTTTCTATTAGTGAGGACCATTTATTGGCTTGCAGATTTGTTACTTTAATTTTCTATTTTTGTTAATATATTGTGCAGCTGTCGGTCTTCCGAATAAATAAATAAATTGTGAAAGTAAGATTTACACTTGGCTGGTTTTATTTTTATAGACACTTACATATCTAAACAAATGGATGAGCAGCAAATCCCCATCTCCTTTAAACGTAGGCTTTGACGCCTCGTAATTCACTCCAGCGAACATGGTTTTTGTCTCATCAATATACTTGTCAATTATCTCTTCGACCTGTGCAAAATACCATTACTGTCTTTTATTTTATTTACTTAACTCTATGATAGTTGTTACCTGCAAGTTAATCCGAGTGAAATTAATTTTTGTTCATACTAACTTTGTCGCCTCTTTTTTCTCATTCGTGTAAGTATTGATTTTTGGAATCGGCCAAATACCTATTTATTTAATAGATTATTTACACAAAATTCTTGGTTATTAATAAGTCTTTAATCTTTTTCCCATACTAATTTGACTTAGGGGATGAATTACCAAAAATCCCTTTTAATTCCTACTCGCCCATACAAAAGAACTTCTAAGCGATGTTACTAGACGCAGCGGTTTAGGCTTTGATATGTTAATCGTTAGTTTCTTCTTTACATTATTATTCCAGATGGACATAGGCTATAGCCAATGTCCATCTGGAATATGGGTTATACAATGTCCGAGCGAAGTCGGGACGGACCGCTAGTAAATTATATTATGTTTCTTTTTTTTTCCTTACGTTTTATTAATTCGATTTTAGTACAAAAAGGTACGAACCTTTGTTATAGTAACTCCACGGCCATTTTGATTTTATTCTCAAACCGCTAGCCGCAAACAGACCAGCGTTATTGATAAGGGATTGTGAGCATACACCAACAATTTGCTTTTGGTAGTACTACCTAAACCAGATTTACAGATATTCGCTATACTAAGTTGGACCACGAAGTCAAGACGTGCTTCGGCACAGTGTAAGGGGGCTTCAATGTGTACCTTAAGCAATCCTCCACTCTCCTGATATGCAGAATTTTAGTAGGCAAAAGTGCTAAATATTCTCAGAGAGGCAGAGTACTTTTTAAGAGCTTTTCTCGTGTCATCGAAAAAGTGCTACCGCTGCATAAAATGCTTTATTAATACAAGAATCAACATTGACTTTAAACCTGTTGCCATTGTGCATCCATAACGATAGATTTATCATTCTCCCATTCGTAATCCATACGTATAGCTTTTATTTTGTCCTGATATTCTTTTAGCATGCCCTTAGTGCTGGCAATTGCTTCTTTAGGCGCCTGTACACCACACTCGAAGTAACGTGTTAGCTCATCTGTAAGTGTTATTAATTTTATTATTAACCTCATGTATAAGTGTGTGGAAATAGTATATTGTGCAACAAGCGCGGTAAGTCTTCGATTGCCCACTCGAACGAAGTTGAGCGCATTAGCGAAGCAAGTGCGCTCATTCGCTCGAGTGGGCAATCGACAACACCGCACAAGTTGCAGATACTATTTTTTATTACTAATGCGGAGATAAGTTCGGTGCGAAGAAAAATTATAGAAAGTAATAACTTTATTATTATTTATTATTATTCTAAAACTTAGAATTCAAGATTATCTTTCACATTGATGTCAATGGGTACTAAAATCGATTGTGTTTTTTTTAATATTCATTTTTCATTCTTTTTAAATCGTGAATTTGCGTGTGCCGAGCAAAATTTGCGTAAGTTCCCCAACTATCTAAGCATTCCTTTCTTCATTTTTACAATAACACTGTCGTGCAACCCTGTCATACGGCGTATATCTTCATTGTTTAACCTGTCCGCAAAGGTTAATATCGGCACATATTTCTCAGAGATCGCATTTCTATTGCATTTATCTTACTTTTACTCTATTTCGGGTATATCCAGGGCTCATTACCGTATAATAGAGTGTGACCTAACACCGCATTGTTACACACTGCCTACTAATGCGGACAGAGCACCGTTCACTTTATTGCCAGCTGCTACCCGTTTCTGCACGTCCAACTCACATCTTCCATTCCTCGAAAACGGAAAACGTACTCCCCAGATACACAATTTCATTCAATTGTTCTAGATATTTTCCATATAACCAAATCTCGCATTTCGTCTGTACCGCTTCCCTCTCAAACACCAGAACCTTAGTTTTATTCACATTTATATGTAGCAGTTATTTCACTTCACATTCTTCTTACATGCACGCGACCGGTGTCTATAACCCTGCTTCTGATGGTGCTATAAGCACAGCATTATCAGCTTACAATAGGCAGTTTACCACTGGATCGACACATATCATGCCACTCATACTACCTTTCAATGTCTGGAGGCAACTGTCCAAATACAACACGAACAGCCAGGCAGACATCACACAGCTTTGTCTGATGCCTGAACAGACTTCAACCCAGGGCGACATGTCACCTTTTATTTTTACACAGACTCGATATAATGACTTCACAGCCTGCAGTAAAGGGCCCTCCACGCCATATTCAGGCAGGAGATTCCACAGTTTCTTTCGCACTACTCTATCGAATGCTTTTTCTAAATCCACGAAAACGTAGAAAACTTTCTGATCTAAGGCCAGAAACTTCCCCACGATAACGCGAAGCGAGAAAATCTGATGCATACAAAATGTTCCTAAAACCGCCTTGCGCCTCTCACAAATATCTTTCAGAAACACTTTTCATACGGTTTCAAAAACACTGCAGTGACGTCAAGAGATATATTGTCAGTAACTCTACTCTAGCACTACTGTTAATATCATTAAAAATAATATACCCAATTTGGCATGAGCAGATGTAGCATTACTCAATGAAGTCTTGACGAGATCTTGACGCTCCGCCATAGCACTGTGGAGATCCTTTAATTTCTTTACAGAAAAGTCCCTCATTGTTTCTTGTACCAACTGAAAAATATCACAAAATTTGAAAACAGAAAATTCGTTAATATATTTATAATTTATGCATATTTATAAAACTACATTTGTAGGTTTCATCTTCATATAAATGTAAATGAACGGGTTCTCACCGCAATATTACCATCATGTTCCATGATCTCGGGTTAATGGCGAATTGAGATTACTCTCAAATCTATCTAAATATCGATTAAGAATATCAGGCTCAAAGAAAAAGAATGGGCAAGGAGCAATTAAAATCTTCCGACATAATAACTTCAATCGGGGGAATGGGTTTCAATTATCCAATATGTAGAATCCGCCAGCTTATTAGGTAACTGCAGCCAATAAGCGATAGCCGATTCTTACGCGATCAATCGCGATATGTTCTTATATCGAACACGATATAATGTCGCAAATTACTATGCTGCCTTTGTTAATTTATCAGCAAACTAAAATCTGCTGCTACTGACCCTATTCATGCTACAAAAAGTCGTTTTACCGCATGGCACCCTAATTAACAATTTAAAAAAACGTCGCGCGGCTGCGGCGCAACTATCTTTCTTCACGTGATAACCTAGCCGGTGCTAGAATTAGGAACAATAAGACCCACAAGTATGTGACAATATTGAAGTGACTATCGAGTGAATTTCAGTATTGATGGTGAAAAAAAATTAAAGCGACTTCAAAAAAAGACACTGAAAAGTACGAAATAACTATCTTTTACTAATCAAAACTTAAGTACTGGAGAAGCTTGTAAATAGCTAAGCACCATTTGTTTAGCGAAAAAAAGATTTAATTAAAGTGTTTAGAAAATTTTGCCGCACGAATTACAGAATCAAGAAATAAACCAATCGTACATACCTGGCGATCCTTGATTGCCGACCTTCTGGTGAAATTTTTATGAAAATAAGCTATGACAAATATTAATAGCGAAGGGCACCTCCAGCCATTGCTCCAAAAAGAATGTAATTTTACTACGTAATACGAGTACATTGCTCCAGCCACATGGAAAGCGATGACAGCGAAACAGTAATTCATAATTCGATTTTACCTTTTTAATAGTTATTATTTTTCGTTGCGGCCATTGTGCGAAAAGGTTGAAAATGCGCGTGATGTTGAGTCCAGCCATCAGGACCGGCTCACAGTTCATCTACAGGAACGCGCTAGTGGAAATTTTCCTTCATTCCACAATTCGTATGGCGAAGGAAAAACAAAAAGAAAGGAGTCCAACCAAGCACAAAAATAACTTTGACAGTTCCTAAAGTCGGTGCCAAGCCTATTAAACCAATGGAGTTTCTGTTGTTCCACATTGATTTGGCACCGACTTCAATAACTGACAAATTTTATTATATGTATATTTTTACATAAGTTTTAATTAGTAACGGATATTTCGGACTTTTCAGTGTTTTTTTTAAATCGGTTTAATTTTTTTATTAAATTTTTTTATCTCTCTCTTTTGAGTGATCTTGGCCTAAATAAATATCTAAGGCAGGTCTGCTATTAACTTCTTTTCTAATTTTGGAGCGCGATAACATACAAGAGAATCATCAATATAAATAAATAAAGGTTATAATCAGTTCGCGTTATTTAGTGTATCTTCGAAACCCCAGCTCCAATACCAGTGGCATTTAAATGAGACCAATCTAGAAGTGTATCCTTTCAAATAAAAAAAGAATTTTCCATATCACTTCATAAATGACGGAGTTCTGAGGTAACAAACATAAAAAAAGCAACCGAATTGAGAACCTCCTATTTTTTTGAAGTCGGTTAATAAGAATTATGAATCAGAAGGTAGAGTGAAATTTTTGCTTTCGAGCATCCTTCCGCAGTTTCGCCAATTAACCCGTGATCACCAATATAAACATGGATTTGCCATGCTCACTACAGAATAGTATCTGTAGTGAGCATGGTGCTTGCAACAGCATCGAAATATCGGGAAACTCGATCATAATATCGCGGTATGAACCCGTTCGTTTTATATTGAACAGTGGATACAAACCGTGAAAAGTGTATTTTCACAAAAACTATTTTCTCCGTATATCTGTACTTTGACGAAATCCATGTTTATATTGGAGTACCTGCTGCCTGCGACTTTGTTCGCGTTGTGTTTTATTTACTAAATTATTTCATTTAGAAATGAAGAATAGAATGCTTTAATGGTTCGGGCACTTAGAAAGAATGAGTGTTGAAAGACTGACGAAGAAAATCTACAGAGCGAAAGTGAGAGGTAAAAGAAGCCAAGAAAGACCAAGGCTGACTTATGAAAATCAGATAGGCAGAGTATTAGCAGATGGAATTGTCAAAAGCACTCGCATACCTAGGCGAAAATGTGTGAGGAGAATGATGAAATTTGAGGAAGCGAAAGAGGTGTGTAAGGACCGCGACGCTTGGCGCTCCGTCCTCTCTGACTATCCCGTTGGGGATACAGCGTGAAGGTATATATATGTATATATGTAAATAATTCAGAAACCTTCGCGAGCGTACGCAGAATAACTCACCAGAGTAGACAAGTGACAAACACTTCGTACAATCGAAACGCTTGCTGGGGTTATCGCTCGTCAAAAGTACCATTTGGCTATGTTTTATACGGTGGCTTTCACACGACTTTACTTTTCGTTTGATTGAAAAGAAAGTTCATAACGTTTGATTACCAATTTAAAATTCGTTACGCTAGATCACATGGTATTTGTCATTCCATTCTACTAGCGTTTACGACGATTGAGCCACTTTGAGCCCTAGCTTCTTTACAATCGGATGAATGGAATCGGAGGAACACATATAGAGGACAAACCTACAAAATAGCATTCATTTTTATTTATATAATAGAATCAGTTTTACACTCAGTTCCATTTCTACCGCATTTGCTTACGTAGTACTATCACAATTTGCAAAAGTCCACTCGCAAAAGGGGAAGGAGTGGGGGGGAGGGGAGACTTGAGCTTTGTAGGAAACTTTTTATCTGTTACGTTTCACAGCAAAACCGCTGGATCTATTACGAGAATGAAAATAGATTAATCCCTGGACATAGGCTCCTTTTTTAAATTCCGCAAGTCGCAGGTAACTGCTATTAAAACTATTTACTTCAGTGTTAAACTAAAGTTAAACAACACTAACAGTATTGAAGTACCTATATCGTAAAACTTTATGTCGTGAATAATTTTGGTAAATCTCGTACATTTAATATTCCATTTTTGAACCGCTATGAAAAGAAAGAATAATATTAGTCGCTGTTTTTGTCTGTTTGTCGATCTGTATTGGTCTGTCGCATCGTAGCATTTAAACTTCAAACGGACAAACCAATTTGCATACCAGTATGCTTTTTGTTAGAAACCTGCTGTTTCCGAAAATATTGCTAGTTATATTTGACATAATCCGTTCTAGATTATTATTTGTGTCGAGACTAGGGAGCTTAATTATTTAATTGGTCATGTAACCTTGTAAATAGAACTTAACTTAAAAAAAAAACAAATTAGAAACATACCGAGTTGTAGAAAGTACAGGCATCTCTAGCAGTCAAGTAGTTGTTGATTGAGCTCTCTCCTAAATCCTTCATACATCTCTCGATCTCGCATATGTCTTTTGTCACTATTGGAGGTGGTAATGTATCACATGGCGATTCTTCCGTCTCGTCTTCATCTATGTAAAAATCTATATATTAATACTTGAAGAGATACCTTTGTACCCCTTTTAAAACATATTGCGCGCACAAGGTGTGTGAGATTTGGCATTGTTAAAGTTTATATAGAGGAGTGTAAAAAGCTAAAATTTATATTTAACTAACTGACGCCCACGACTTCGCTCGCGTTTTTTATTTTTAGTCTCATTTTTTATAAAACAGTCTATGTTCTTCCTCAGGATTCAAGCTATCTCCATACGATGAACGATATGGCGGCCCGTAAAATACGAACAAACAACAAACAAACATTGATGTTTATAATTATTTAATATGTGTTACAATTACATTAAATAAAATAAAATAAAACATTGTTTACGTCCGTATTACCAATGTCACATAACACATAATAGTTTGTGGTCAAACCTCAAACAATCGCACATCATAGTAGAAATTGTCGCCAAATAATTTTAAAATGTCGCTAATTAAAATAATTACTGACAGATTGAGTGAATGAGTTTCGAGCTGAAATTTTGCGAGCTGTGAGCTGTCAGCTCTTTCGTGTACGTGGAGTGTATGTCAAGGGAAAAAGCGTTTATTTTATATTTAAGATCGAATTTCGATCACTGAGAGACCACTAGTTTCCCGATTCCCGATAATTACACCAAACGTGTAACCCCAAATACAACACTAGGCTTATAATATTATGCGCATTACACAACAAAGTGACAGAGCACTCGGTATACCTAACTATAAGACATTAAAAAAATTTACTAAACTGACTTGATCGCAAATCTAACTAGCAATCATCGGCATAACAGTCTCATTAACAATCCAGAAAGAAAGTAATTATTACTTGATCTTTTAAAGAGAGCACTAAAAAAATATAGGCAGAAAAAAGTTTAGATAATAGAAAACAATTATTCACGTTAATAGACGGTATATTATTTTTAACCAAAGCGTTTACTCGATTTTCTGCAATTATAATTTGAAATTATTGTCGTGTTTTCACTATTTTATAAACTTCAGTACAAAACGCTCTTTGTTATTTATATCACCTTCAAAAATTTATTATACGAAATTAAATTTAGTAGTAAATTCTCTAGTAAAAAGGCTATATTATACAAAATAACGCGAGAGTATGATATTCAGTGTTCTGCATTTTTTGTTGCAGCGACTACATATTTTGTACATTTACAGGTAATTGTGTGCAATGGCAGCTGATAATGTACTTAGTTAAATTTTCAGTGTGTGTGAAATCTAAACTTACCATCCGCTTCAAGATCGCACACGAGTTCTTCTATCTTCACTTCTGATAACAAAGTATTACAATGTTACAGTTTATAGTATTACAATGTTATTGGTAATAATAATTATGTCACAATTGCAATTGTTGTCATTAACAGAAACGAAATATACAATACGTTAAGGCGACGCATTGATAAACAATAATTTAATCTAAAATAGCCCTTCTGCTCTATACAAACGTGCGCGCTAGCTTACGAAAAAACAATTATTTTCGTTTATTTTAAAAACTATAATTAATTTTATTAATTCCAACTGAAGAATATGTTTAGATTAAACTATGCAGAAAATTTACAAACATAAATCGGTCCCGTTCCTCAAAAAAATTTAAATATCTGTTTTAAAAGAGATTTCTTTGATTTTTTTTTGTGTTACAAAAGTTAACCAATCGCGTATCGCAACTGGCAAAATGAAGTCAATGAAATGAATAATCAGGCTACCAAATATCACTTTCATACGTTTTGTAGACACATAAAAAATTGAGATCCCTGCCTTCAAAGTTTCCAATGCGTCGCCTTAAAACATCGAGTACTCAACCAGGGGTTGGTCAAATTACGGTAAGAGGTCATCTAGGTATAATCCAAGTTAACCGAAAGGTCGTTCAGCCATAGTTCGCGTTGAGTGATCGCGTTTGTAGCCAAAAACGCCTTCTGGCGGTTAAGTTATAAGTCTCCGTGGTTATTTTTTAACTACTGGAAAGCCTTTTCTATGAAAAAGTATATCCTACGAGTATCATCAATACTTCAATCATATTATTACATTATTCGCTCAACTTGAAAAAAAATCTGGATGTCTCTTTGCTAAATTTGAATGATACCTGTGACTTTTTATCGCTTTCATTCAATTTGGTATTAAAGCTCGACCGATGGATCACGTATAACACAGACATAGACATAATACAACATAGACGTACACTGATGGTGAGTGTTGATTCACAGAACTAATTAAATCAACAGTTAGTCTATGTTCAATCGTTCTCTTGTTTTAAAAAAAACTGTGTTTTAATTAATCGATTCAACTAACTTTAAACTTAAACAAAACTTAATCTAATTCTTAAACGAAAAATATCGAGTTACCATGGAATAACGAATAAATTCTTCGATGATGTTAGTAAAGTATTGAATAAATTACTAAACTAAAATACTTGTTTTTTCAGCTATTTGATAAATCAAAATTAACGGTTGCGTTTCCATGGCAAAAACTCCAAGGGTCACTGACATATCTGCGTGTTGCATGATATGCCAGCGGTGAAAAAGATGAATGAAACCTATTAGCGAGAGTACAAGATGTTATTCATTTCGATTAATAAGTACGTACAGCATTATGTCTCATAGACCTACGTAAGTATGCGTATTGAGTATCTAAAAAAACACATCTAAGATACCTATGATTTTTACAAATTCTTGTTATAAATTCAATCTTCTTATCAGTCTCAATAATGTTAAAACAACCTACTCTGACGTGTAAAGCCAATACATGGTATTTCGCAAAACTTGAATTCGAGATAAAAAAAATTTAAGTTTTTATCAGTCTTTTGCAGTTTTGGGTATTAATTTATCAATGAAATAACTGTGTTATATTGTATAGACTCAGGTGTTACTTTGCGGAAATCCACTTCATGTGATAAATTCCTAAAATCCCCAGGCTATTTTCCGCTCAAACTCCAAAAACCACCAATCGACACGTGTTTCGCTTCTCAACGAAGCATCCTCAGGATATACCAGAGATAGGATTCGGTCAGCTAACCAGCATCGAAGATTCGGTGCTAGTTACCTGACCGAATGTTTTGTCGTGTCAGTTCCCATAAGTTCTTGCAATACAGTGTTTTTTTTTATTTGTAATAACTTCGACTAGAATAAAAAAATCTGAATAATAAAATTATAGGGGTATGAAACACAGTATTAAGAGAGACGTAATAAGCACTGTTAAATCAAAACACTGTATCTTAACTTAGAGTGTATTAGATTTACACGTCAGCTTTTATGATATTGTCGTTGTAACAATTAACATACTGGTATCTATAAACTTTATGAACGCATCTTGAACGTATAGATTTTTATATCAAGAATTATAATGGATCATCAAGATTTCGACAACCGGAAACTACACAAAGAGCTTTTAAAGAGCTCGAAGCACCGACTGAAGTCATAAAGTTTAAACACTCGTTAGCACTCGCTATAGGAGATTTATAATCCGAAAGTTTGATAACGAGACCACGGAACACATACATAGTCGCCAAAACACGTAAAACGCGATATCCGATCGAAGCAAAACAACACGCTAATAAATAACATTGCAATTAAAGAATCATAGTGCAATCGCAAAATTACTAGTCGTCTATGCTAAAAGTAACGATTCTGTTCAAGCCCAACTTATGAATTGTAAATTATTAAATATTTATACACTATAATTAATTATAAAAATTATAAATACATACATACATATCTTCACGCCGTATCCTCAACGGTAGTCAGAGAGAACGGAGCGCCAAGCGTCGCGCCAAAATTATACATAGTGTATTAATATTTATAAATAATAAAATTTAAAAAAATTTGTTAACTTTATCAATGTGATTTTAATAGTGTAGGAGTATGTAACAGAGATTAAAAGCTATTACTATATGTATGTTTATTTTGAATTGTGTATGCATATAAATAGATGTCTTTCTATTATTTAAAGTTAAACTAGGAAAAAGTTGGCTGACGGTGGTACTAACCAGGTGGTGGCAATGGAGTTCCATCCAAAGAACATGGTTTAGGTTTATCATCGAAATAATTAAGAATGTAATTTTTAAAATCCACAGCACTCTTCTGAGCGAATTCTTTGTAAGTCATGTTCTCCTCGTACATAACAGCTATAAAATCATCAAACCAAGGTGCGTGTATTGTCAGCCAATCACGAATCTCAGGGTTATGTCTAAAAATATTACAATAGACTTAGATTAGTCACTGCGAAAATCAGGTAGCGCGGAGTCCACAAACCGCTAACATAAAAATGAAAATTGAGCTACAGGTGGCTTAACACTGTTTCTGTTGAAAAAGAAACAGAACGAAATGTGATAATAGAGGTCGAGGATTTAATGGTCGCCCCTACTCTTTAATAATTGAGCGCAGTTACCTACGTTTAATTCGATGAAAAAAATGTGCATTGCCACTCTCAACTTTTGAGTGCGTTAGCGTCAAAATTAACAATTTTATCGAAGTTGAAAATATCTAATAGTTATTCTTAATACACGTTTTATATACTTGTGTTATCTGGTCTTTAAAAATAATTACTAGAAGTAAAGACATATACGTACTTAGCAAAAACCGCAAAACCTCCAGCTAAGAACACCAGGAGCATTGTTCCCCAAAAATAGGCGTCGTTTTTTGGTGGAGGACACGGTGGTATTGGTTTTGGACATGTTTCCCTCTCCGAAACTAATGGTTTTTTGTTTTTGTATGGAGGAAAAACAGACACATATCGTTGTTGGTAAACATAAGATCTGAAGTGTGCTGCTCTGCAGCGGTACTGCAAAAAGTAGAAGTTGAATTACCGCAAGTCAAACATTTGTGAATTGATGCAAACAGAAATCTATCACATAATTTGTAAATATATGAGTGTATCCGCTGTAGATATACCTATTTATTCAGATACATTCACTCAGAAATGGATTACTGATAATGAAACAAATGACTGGCCCGTTGGCGCAGTGGCAAATGCATCTGCTTTCCAAGCCAGGGTTCCGGTTTCGATCCCGGTCAGGTCAATTTAGGAAACGAACTTTTCTAAATTGGCTTGGAGTCTAGGTGTTACTGGGAGCTCCCCAGAGTTCGTTGTGTGGTACCCATAGTACAAGCTTACTGCTTAGTTTGGGGTCACACAATCTGTGTAATTGTCTGGAGTGTTATTATTATTATTATTAAAATATAGACAACTAATGTTGTTGTTCATAGAACTACATATTCATACATGATATTCAAATATAACCTACTTAATAAAAATAATCCGAAATCTCGCTTAAGGTAGGAAAAATATAGTTCCGCTTAAAAGAAGCGTGATATTAGCAGCATGTAAAGATGAGGTGATTGTAAGTTATTCCTTTTAAGTAAGTTATTCCTTTTAAGTAGCAAAAGAAGAGTTTGTTCAGTAACGGTGTTAAACTTGCCCCCCCCTCCCACCCCCCCTTCGCCTTCGCCTTCGCCCTGGTGGGATGTTGAATGTTTACAACATACCTACCATAATTTTTTTTTTTAATTTTGTAACGAAAATACCATCCAGATTGCCGACTTCGTGGATTTTCCAAAAATTCTCTGTCATACAAACCTTTTCCTGACAATTATGAACACAACAAAAAATAAATTACCCAAATCGTTCGAGCCATTCACAAGCAATGCTGCGTCACACATGACGTATATAGATAGATTATATAGATTTCCCAATAAGTCACCGTAGAAACTTATTTCTTCTATGTTATTCTATGTTATTTCTTCTACGTCATGCAGACTAAATAAGCATAGAGACTGTAGAACTGAAGATGGAGATGATATTCTAGGAACGATTCCTCAGTACTTGTGTCTATTGTAAGATACATAATACATATATCTTTACGCTGTATCCCTAACGAGATATCTGTTACGATGCGGTCGTTACATACTTTTTCGCCACCCATACCTCATACTTCTTCTGCCTTTCACCGAGGTACGCGAGCGCTTCTGACATTGTATTGTATGATAATGAATACTAATAATATGAGTCAGAAGTCGCCTTTGGGTAGAAAGGGCTTCATAGAGTGAAATTTTATCCTGTAGTACTTACAGTGAATGCCTTTACACCTTAGCCTTTTTCGTATTCTTTTTCGAAACGTGTACTCAATGTTGAAAAGTGCCTTACGTCTTACTTAATTGACTGAATTAAGATTACAATTTAAAAGGCATCAAGCAGATAAAACATTTCACTAAACTACTCCACTTTTTTGTTTACAATAATACTATATAATTCTACGTTCTTTAAATCTGTGCTGCATGGACATGCTTTCCCATTCTTAATTTCAATATGTAGCTGCTGGTTTCAGTTTTCTTCTCGCTATTACCAGATAAATGAGAACAGCAGATTCTAATTATTTATTTACTAATGAAAACATTCTTAAAAATAAATATACTTACAAATAAACTCCTGATGGTAATTGTGTACGGCGCGATCCTAAACATTTTAAGAATTTTTCTGTCGTCGATTTGAAAATTCTTCTAGCAAATTGATTTTGACATATCAAATGATAAATTCCTATAAATTCATTGCAAATCCAAATTGATTTTTTTTCAAGGACAATAGGAACATGAATCCTCTTTTTTAATATTATTTCACTCTAAGAAAGAAGTTTCGGTATAGCAACACACCAGCATGCAACACCTTGCTCACCGCGTATAATTTTCGCTGTGTTCAACGCGGTTCGGTGGTGGTTCGATAAGAACCAGTAAGAACTACAGTATGAACGCACGTGAGTCGCTGAGAGATCATTTTAAAGACATTGATGTACTCACCTTACCCTCGTTATACATCTATGAAAACATAATGTACACTAAAAAAAATTTAGATCTATTTCAAAAGGAAGGCGTAGTGGTGTGGAAACTCGTGGTCGTGATCAGCTAGTTATTCCTAAATTTAAATTACAAAAGTCAAGTGGTTCATTTTTGGGTAACTGTGTTCGTTTTTATAATAAAATTCCTCAAGAAATTACTCAATTAACGGAAAACAGATTTAAACTTGTCATTAAACGCACACTGATTGGAAAAGCATAATACAAAATTAGCGATTTCATTGAAGACACAACAATAGAGTGGAAGTGATCCTCTCTGCGTATGCATTTACTGGCTTTATAGATATTGTATTTTTAAATAACTATTGTAGAATGATGTTGAAAAAATGATACCTGACTGAGTTTCTTGTCGGTTCTTCTCAGTATTCAGGTTTTCTTTTCGAACCGAACTAAAGTAGATTTGACGTTCAAAAGTACCTTGCATTTGGGTTTGCTTGAATAAATTGATTTGACTTTGACTTTGACTTTGAACCAATACATAATTTTCTCTGTGGTAAGAAATTCTCATTAAGTTCTCATTTAAAATAAAATGCATCGCGAATATACGTTAACTATTACAGTAAACAGTTTTTAATTATTAATTAATCTGTCCTCAGATAAATTATACAAATATAAAATAGTGTACCACAATTAAATTTAATAGATTTTTCGGAGTACAAATTTTGTAACAAATTTAAATCGAGTGACTTCCTGAGGAACCCTATTGCGGAAACGAACGCAATTACCAAAAAAAATGCGGTCGCCACGGGACGTCTGGCAGATATAAAATAAATAAAATAAAAAAGCCCTTTATTTCCTAATAAAATAAATGTTACAATTATGTTGTACTGATTTTAAACAAGTAAACTATGATTAATTTGCAAGGTTGCTCACTTATGTTTAATTTACTGTAGATTTCTTTGTTGTAGTAGTGTGTTAGGAAATGCAGTTTGCAACTTAGCAATATATTATACTTATAGGTTTCCGTTTTGTTAGGAACCCCTCTCAGGTGAAGGCCTCTTCCAAGGATTGCCATTTCTCACGATCTTGGGCTATTTGCTTCCATTGTAGTCCAGCTATTTTTCTGATATCGTCCTCCCAGCGCGCAGATATAAAACTTCAAAATTGATGAACCACGCACACGCGGTGGCTGAGAGGTGGCATGAAGGCATAAGAGAGCATCACGACATATGAGTTGTTCTTACCCCAAGGCGCGCCACTGGACGTTTCGCATAAAAATTGTTATAGTTGACAACCCTGTTGTTATATGATTATGTTTTAACAACCCTAACTTCTGTTGTCTTGGTAACGGACTTGTTTTATTCTTTAAATAAAAAACAGTTTCACATTTTTCATTCGTAAAGATCTTTTATTTATTGTTAATATTTTAACATGGTAGCAGAGCGTGAACATTGATTGAAAATAACTGTCAGAGTTTTTCAAGGCAAGATTTTTTTTTCCGCAACTGCGGTAAGACTAATTTTTTCAATAAAAATGCAAAGTTTTAAAATTGATATTGGTCGCCTGGAAGGTACAAAGAACTGGCCGACTTGGAAATATAAGGCAACCTTGTTACGAAAAGGTATGCCGGGTGGCTTAGATGCAATCCAAGGTAGTCTTGTGAAGCCTACAACGCCTGGAAGCACGGCTACTGCCGAGGAAATTTCCAAGTATAAGAATGCTCTAGATAAGTACAATGAAACTGATAGTTCCGCATTATTACTATTAACTGCAAATATGTCAGAAGAAACACTTCAAAAAATTATGAGATTTAACTCTTCCAAAGATGTTTGGGATGAATTACATCGATTATTTGATGGTTCTACTGAGAATAAGAGTTACGTCCAATGTATGGAGTTTTTTGGCTATCGTAAAGATTCGTCACATGACATTATCACACATATTTCCAAAATTAAAACCCTCTGGTCAGATTTGAAAAACGAATTATTAAGGGTAGATAAGACAGACTTACCAGATATATTACTGATATGCAAAATTCTAGAAACACTGCCTGAAAATCACTTTCCTTTCAAATCGAGCTGGATGTTGATGTCAAAGACCGATCGAACTATAGAAAATCTGACAACGCAGCTTTGTACGTATGAGCGCTTACTTTCTTTGAAAAATGAAGAACCAACTGAAGCCTTAGTAGTACAAAATAGTATTAAACCTAAACCAAGGAAAAAATGTGGATATTGTGGCAAATTTGGTCATAAGGTGAAACAATGTCGAATATGGAAAGCTGACGGTCAACCACCTAAACCATCGACGTCAAATAATGGTAATATATCAAGTAATCTGAACTTAATGCTAATGCAAGTTACGGAAAATACAGATCTGAATGCAATGCAGAGGAACGATGATAACGAAAGCTGGTTTGTTGATAATGGAGCAACCAGCCATGTTACTTGTCGAAAAGACTACTTCTCTAGTTTTCAATATTTCAGTGAAACGCATTCAGTAACTACTGCCAATGGAGAAGCAGTTAGAGCATTTGGCAAAGGCACGGTTGACTTAAAATCCATTGTCAATGGGAAAGAATCCAGAATTAAACTCTGTGATGTATGGTATGTACCGTCTATTACGAGAAATCTGTTTTCAGTCTTGGCTGCTCAAGACAAGCTTAACAACAGTGTTTTTATGTCTGAGAGGGAAGAATGTTTACTAAAAGTTGATGGAAAAATACATTTGATTGGCAAACGAGTCAAGAATGGAGGCCTGTATAAGCTGAATATTGAAATTATAAGAAATACATCTCCTGATTTGAACGTTTTGTTTTCAACAGATGACATTCTACAACTTTACCACGAACGGCTAGCTCATCAGAATAAAAAATATGTCAAAGAAGTTATTGAAAGATAATTAAGATTAAAAGTTCATTTAGATTCAGAATTATGTACTGGTTGTATTTATGGTAAACAACACAGACAAAAATTTGGAAAAAGAGAACGAGCAAAAACCGCCGGCGAAATTATACATGCTGATGTATGTGGTCCATTCCCTCCTTCTTTCAATAAATTTTGATATTTTGTTTTATTTAAAGATGATTTCAGCAAATACAGACACGTTTACTTTATGAGACACAAGTCTGAAGTTTACCAAAAGTTTCAGCAGATGTTACAAGAATGTAAAGTGGCTGGATATTCTGTAAAAGAATTCATTTGCGACAATGGAGGTGAATTTGATAATGCGATTGTGAAAAATATTATAGAAAGAGCTGGTATCAAACAAAGACTGACTATGCCGTACACGCCTCAACAAAATGGTTTAAGTGAACGAGAGAACAGAACCTTGGTAAAAGCCGCTCGAACTATGATGTATGCACATAAAGAATTACCCGTCGCTACTTGGGCAGAACTGATAAATACTGCCGTATATGTTTTAAATAGAACTGGCTCAACACCAGAAAACGGCAAGTCGCCATTTGAATTATGGTTTAAAAAGAAACCATCTATTAAACATTTAAAGATTATTGGTTGATTATAGGTTGCGAATGTTTTGTCCATGTCCCAAAACAAAAGAGAACAAAGCTATCCAAAAAGTCCGATAAATGTATTCTAATTGGTTATGATGGCGATGAACGGTACCGCTTATTGAGTCAAAACAACAAACTCATAAGATCAAGGGATGTCATATTCAATGAGACAGTTATGAAGTCCGTAGGCTTCGACGATTCTGTAAAAGAAAATACGTCAAGAGAATTATGTTTTCCGATTCCAATACCACCGATGTGTAATGCAAGGGAGGAAGAGCACGCGGAAAGCATTGACCAGCAAAGCTCAAATGTACCAATCGAGACTCCTGATGATGGATTAAGTTCAAGTGTGCCTCACACATCGTCTGATTTGGCTGGAGATGAAGTAGAAAGCCATGCGAACGTTCACAATTCACCAGAGTCTTATGAAGATGCTTCAGATACTGAGATACAAGAATACTCTGAAGACCTAGCAGAAATAGCTAGTAGAATGACACTGAGAGACAGAAGTCAACTACAGCCACCTGTCAGATTTGGAGATTATGCAATGATGTCAGATGGAAACATTAAACAAATTAATGAACCTAAAACATACATAGAAGCTATTAGTAATCCACAAAAAATCCAGTGGCTTAAAGCTATGGAAAATGAAATTAAGGCTCTAAAAGAAAACAAAACATGGATTCTTATTGATTTACCTAAAGGTAGGAAACCTATTTCCTGCAAATGGGTTTATGAGATTAAAACTAATGCTGATGGATCATTAGACAAATATAAAGCTAGATTAGTAGCAAGAAACTATACACAGAAAAAAGGCACCGACTACGAAGAAACGTTTAGTCCAGTTGCAAAAATGACTACTATAAGATCTGTGTTAAGTATTGCTGCAAACGAAGGTTTAAAACTTACACAATTTGACGTTTCTACTGCCTTTTTGTACGGTTCTTTAGATGAAGAAATCTACATGAAACAGCCAGAAGGTTATTGTGATGGATATAATAAAGTACGTAGACTCAAACGAAGTTTGTATGGACTGAAACAGGCGCCTCGTTGCTGGAATAAGTGTATGGTTAATTTTTTGAAAGACATTGGATTCAAACAATGCGTTACAGATCCTTGTTTGTTCATTAGAAATCGATTGATTAACAAAATCATCCTTGCTCTATACGTTGATGATGGTTTAGTCGCAGCGACAAATCAGAAAGATTCTGACATTTTTATGACAGAGATGAAACGACGATTTAAAATAACAACAAAAACTTGTTCGTATTTTCTAGGATTATAAAAAAAAAATTAAAGCGATTCAATTAGAGTATCACAGAAAAACTACGCACAGAAAGTGCTAGATCGGTTTGGTATGGGTGATTGCAAATCTGTCACAACACCTATATTAAAAGATGGACTACTAGATTCAGACAAAGAGTTGGTAGATCTAACGAAGTTTCCATACAGGGAAGCAGTGGGGGCACTTTCGTACTTAACAGTTGGAACGCGACCTGATTTAGCATATGCCGTAAGCGTAATATCTAGATCTTTAGAAAAACCTTCAAAAGATGATATCGTAAAATTAAAGAGAATCTTGCGTTATATAAAAGGAACTTTGGATTCTGAAATTATATACAAGAAAGGATACAATACCGGTGTTCTAGAGTGCTACAGTGATTCTGACCATGGTGGAGACAGTACTACTGGAAGGTCTACCTCAGGTATATTATGTCTTTACTCTGGAGGAGCGATATCATGGTCGAGCCGTCGCCAAACATGTGTTGCTATATCAAGCACTGAAGCCGAGCTAGTCGCAGCCAGCGAAGCCTGTCGTGAGATAGTCTGGCTAAAGAGACTATTCGAAGAAATCTCCACCTTAAAGGAGATACCTAAGTTGAAGGTGGACAATGATGCAGCTATTAAAATCTCTCATAATCCAGAACTGCATAGACGAACAAAACACATAGCTATTAGACATTTTTATGTGAGAGAACTGGTTACTGATGGAGAAATATCAGTGGAATATGTTTCTACAGAATTTCAACTAGCAGACCTATTTACAAAAGCGCTGCATAAGCCAAGAATTGTATCTATAGCAACACTTATAGGATTGAAGCTGTAGGGTTGACAAAAAGGGAGGATGTTAGAGTTAGTTGACAACCCTGTTGTTATATGATTATGTTTTAACAACCCTAACTTCTGTTGTCTTGGTAACGGACTTGTTTTATTCTTTAAATAAAAAACAGTTTCACATTTTTCATTCGTAAAGATCTTTTATTTATTGTTAATATTTTAACAAAAATTACCCATTTGACTTTCGTAATTTAAACTTCGAAATAACCAGCTTATCATAATCTCGAATTTCGATACCATAATACCTTCTTTCTTTTTAAACAGATCTCTATTTCTCCTAGAACCTAGCACCTACACATTATATTTTCAAACATGTATGGATGCATGGTTTTTAATATATACAATTAATAACTACTTTAAATTATTACGATATATTTTTATTTACAATTGTTCATGACACACGATCAATATCCACCGTTGGTAATCAATAATTTTTAAGTAAATAATGTCATATATGACACGCCTCCCCGACGATTTCTGGCTGCGGCACCTGAGGCGCTGGTAAGAGTTGGTTCAGGTGACGCGTCCACTGCAATCCTTCGTCGGTCTGTACAGTATAACGCAGTCTTCCGAGACGTTGAGTCACGGTAGCAAACACCCGTCTTTTCCCAATTTTTTGTGTAGTTTCTCGCCTGCACTCTATCACTAGGTAAGAAATTTCTAATAGGAAGTATATTTTCATTTAACTGAGGTTGAGTGGTAGGACGGTTCTTAATCATGGTGTGTAATTTAGTTCTCACATCT
Source organism: Zeuzera pyrina (assembly GCA_907165235.1). Classification (NCBI taxonomy): domain Eukaryota; kingdom Metazoa; phylum Arthropoda; class Insecta; order Lepidoptera; family Cossidae; genus Zeuzera; species Zeuzera pyrina. The sequence continues at coordinate 10,594,343 of OU015639.1, read as the reverse complement.
CCGCTAAACATGTTTATATGCTGTCTGACTTGGTCCTGGTGTGCATCTTAATCGAGATTTAATAGTAACAATCTTTTTGGCTAACGGCCGAATACTGAAACGGTAATAAAATCTCTCTTCAAGTAAAGTCTTCATTAAAATTGATCGTAGGTTAAATTTAACTGGTATACTGAAAGCTCAATTAACATAAAGGAATGGTCCATTTACTAATGCCTTGTCAACGTGTCAACAATGGCAATATTCAAAATATTTCTGTCAAATTTGGGTCTTGCACAATACTTATCGATATGAACTGCGTTTCACGCAGTAAATTTATAAATGTTTTCTATTTGTAATATTAAATCGGATTTATGGAAAATAATAGGAATTATTACATATTGTGTAAAAAGCCACATCACATTTACGTCTGTTTTTTCTATTTCGCAAATTAAACAAGAAATTTAATATAAGTTTAGATTACATTTGATCCTATTAACAAATCTTCAAACGGAACGGTTTTTTCTGATGTCACGCGTCATATTTGAATTTTGATTTGTTAACAAAACTTTTGTCTGAATCGATAATTACAAAATGGATAGTAAGAAAAAAAGAGGATGTAATTTATTACACTACCTATGAAAAACATGTTGCTGGAAATTATAAAAAAGCGAGTAATTTGTTATATACCTACACGATTTCATCGGGGACTCAAGTTGGTAAAATATATGTCTGGATAACTTTTATAAAAATCATGCTTTGTAGACATAATACAATATCAAATAAGGAAACTAATGGTACGACAATTTAAAAAAAGCAAGGAGCGTGGCTTCATATAGCCTAATACTTTAATTCTTCAACTTCGAGTGGAAGGCGAACGCCCGTACAACAAAAAATTTTGTATGATGATTTCAAGTAAAGGATAAGAAGAAGATTATCACAAGCAAATGTAAGTTATAATCATAAATACCAATATCGAAATGTAAGTCGCAATTAAAATTACTGAGAACTTACAGAAAATGTATATTTTTTGTCACAAGCGATATTGTTTTAAAATTACTATGCTTACTGAAGAGTTAAATGATCGGGTATGTTTTAAAAGCGAAGATTTTATCATATACCTATTTAGTTTTAATCACCTTTAAATATTAGCTTTTTATTATTGCTATTATTTGAATTTCAAAAAAAAAGAAATATTCAGTAAACGACCAGCATTTCTCCCAGAAAGTGGTACATTTAAAGGTTGAAACAAGATATATGATACAAAACCAGAATTAGGAATAAAATGAATAGAAACTCCATTGCGATTATGTAATGAACAGAGTGGCGAAAATAAAGTGAGTTAAGCAATTTTATATATGAGTGAAATAATATTATACTAGTTTATTTTACATTTCTATAAACATAATAATCACAGTATGGTCTTTATTACCTAAATATATTACCAGCGACACTTTCAACTAAAATGATTTATTATTTTATTTTTCAGGTAAGGCGGACTGTGAAACGATTTGAATATATTAAAATAATAATTTTGTCTGTATCATGTATCTACATGATTGTAATACAAAAATAAAACATTTTATCCATTAGAATAACTGGTATTGAATTTTTTGTACTACTTATAATTTATTATTTATGTTATTTACGATCCATCTAATACCTCTGGTTCCATAATAAAATCTGAATCTTCATAACTATCAATCATTAATTCTATCAATGTTCCAAATTAGACATTTTGTGTAGATGGATGGATATTTGTTACTCTTTCAGTAAAAATTACTGTACAAATGTTGATGAAACTTTACAGTAATATAGCTTGTACATCGTAATAACACATAACTACAATTTATAAAGATATATTATGTGAATTGAGAACTTTGCGCAAACGAAGTCGCGGGCTTTCGCTAGTAATTCGTACTTATAGCTATGTTATGAAGCACGACACAGGCTGTTATTATTGCAGGTACATTCTTGAGTTGTACTTTAAGCACTCCCAGTGAATATGTTTTACTTAATATTTAGAGAAAACTTTGGTAAATATTTGAGGTTTTATGAATTTTTTCCTGAGTTTTCATTAAAAGAAATCGTTAATGGAGGTCAAAAGCAACTTTAAAATTAACGGAGCTTCAAGTCATTTCACGTGCTGTCAAAGTGTTGTCAAACGTCTAATTATTGTTCTAGTATACCATTTAACGAGATAATGGTAGATTAGATTTGATGTTCATCAAATTTTGATGGGCCATCAAATTCGTATTTGATTATTGTTTCAGTATGAGATAATGACAAATTAAGACTTGATCTAAGATCAAATACTTAATTAGCCTTTGAGTATTCGGCCGTTAATCATCTCTCTCACCCTCCATAGAGCGCAGTGCTCGTTTAATGGTTTGTACGAATCTTTCAGCTTGTCCATTGGTAGCCGGATGGTATGGCGCTGTGGTTCTATGCGTAGTGCCACATTCAGACAGAAATTGATTGAATTCAGTCGAGGTGAACTGTCAACCATTGTCCGATACTAAAGGTGTAGGGCATTCCAAATGTGCAAAACATCTCGCGCAATTTTTTGATACACTAAACACTAGTTATTGTTTTAGTTGGAATAATTTCTACCCATTTCGAATAGGCATCTACGAAGACGAATAAATATTGCCCTTAGAGTGAGCCGGCAAAATCTACATGAATTCTCTGCCACGGAGCAGTCGGATCTTACCCATGGTGAAGAGGGGCTTTGGTTGGTTCGTTTTGTTCTAATCGACACGCTCTACATGACTTCACCTTATTTTCGATATCTCGATCTATGTTTTTCCAATAAATATAACTGCGTGCAAGCAATTTTATTTTTAATATACCAACATGTCCTGAATGTAATTCATCGAGAACACATGCTTGTAATTTTTGTGGAATTACAACTCTACATCCTTTAAATATGCAGTTGTCTTGTAGAGTGAGATCGTTATTTTTGTATCCGAGCTCTCTTAATGAACGTCCTGATGTAAGTGCTTCTAATAATATTTTGAGTTCTGCATCTTTCTTCGTTTCTATGGTAATGGTTTTCGAGTTTATTTCTAATTTATTCATTTATCTAATTTGAAATGCACAGTGTTGATCTATAGAGTTTTCTTTAACTGTTTCCACAGGGAATCTAGAAAGGTAATCTGTGTTACTATTTTTTTGCGATGTTCGATATTCAATGTCGTAATCAAATACGGAAAGAAAATTAACATAATGAAACAATCTCATTGTACTGAGTGCTAGTAAAGTTTGATTGGGATGAAAAATTGACGTTAAAGGTTTGTGGTCTATAATTAAAGTGAATTTCCGACCATAGCAGTTATGAAAGAATTTCTTCAGTCCCCAATATATAGCTGTTGCTTCTTTATCTATTTGGCTGTATTTCTTCTCGCTAGACGTCAAAGATCTTGATGCATAAGCTATGGGTCTCTCTGTTGCGTCAGGATATTTGTGCGAGAGAACTGCGCCTAAACCAGCAAAAAACGGAAAACCTTTGGGTGGTGCGAAAATAAAAATAATAATAAATGTTGCAACGGCAACACAGGCCCGCGGGGCCCACTTATTATTTTTAATCTGTTTTTTTTTATATAATTTTCATCTACCTTACTTACCCTTACTTACTTAGACTTGCCTGTGGATTTTTCTTATTACACGATTGTATATGGCGAATTCATATTTTTATTTTATCGTCGTATTCTAAGCACCTATAATCAAACTTACCAGCCACCTATGGATACAGTTACACGAACAATAAATATACATATACATCCACTATAAATATTATATAAATGTATAAAAAATAATGATGATGAATTACTAACACAGTATAACTAATCACATTACAAATGAAATGACAATACCCTGCATCCACCTGCACCTTTATACAGGTAAATGCAAGGCAATGTCCAGAAGCTATAGAGATAGTAAATTTTGAGTTCACGTTGAAATTGAGCAAGTATGTTAGCACTTCTTAACAACAATGGGAGAGAGTTCCATAAACGAACCGCTCGAACGCTGTAGGAATCAGAAAAGAACTTTGTAGTGTGGGAAGGAATTTCAAGACGGAGGGTTTCACAGTGTCGTAGACTTCGATCTTGACCACTGCGAAATTTAAAATTATTTTTTAGATAATCTGGTATCAAAGGATTGAACAGAATGGAATAAAGAAGATTAAGGATGTGTGTGTTACGGCGAAGACGAATTGGAAGCCACTTGAGCTGTGCGCGAAACTCTTGAGATGTGATCATATTTGCGTAGTCCAAATATGAACCTGATACAAAAATTTTGAAGACGCTCAAGTTTATTTAATTGCTCCTCTGAGAGATCCAGGTAACTGACATCAGCATAATCAAGAATAGACAGCAATAATGACTGAGCAAGCGCCACTCTTGTGCCCAGAGGCAAGAAATTACGCAATGTTCTGAGAGATGCCGCAGCAGCAAACAACTTCCTGCTGACCTCAGCAATTTTTGGTGACCAGGACAAAGTACGATCAATATAAATTCCAAGATCCTTCACGTGTTCGCAATATGGAATACAATTTCCGTCAACGAAAACGGAAGGAATGGAATTCCAGTCATGTTTAGAAATCATATTGGAGCTGCCAACAACGGTGGCCTGAGTCTTTTTAAGCCGTAAGACTTACTCCACTCTGAAACCTTACTCAAGTCACCGTTGATGGCAGCCGCGGCATTTTGTCAAAGTAAATCAACAAGATATTGAAATAGATAATCGTTGGATTGTTCCATATTCACCGATCTTATCAAAAACTTTCAAAGCACACATCAATGTTGAATCTTGCCATTCAGTAAAATCTATCAAGTACATATGTAAATATGTAACCAAAGGAAGTGATATGGCTGTGATTGGATTTGGTGCAGAGAATTCAAATGATGAAGTAACCCAATACCAAATGGGCGGCTATGTTAGCAGTAATGAAGTATTTTGGCGAATTTTTTCTTTTCCAATTCATGAAAGACACCCCACAGTTGTTCACTTAGCCGTGCACTTAGAAAATGGACAAAGATGGAGAGCTCACCAGCCACCATCTACTACCTTAACCAGTTTTTTCGAGACGTGCCAAAATGATCATTTCGCACAAACTGCTATATTCTGAAATGCCAAAATATTATACTTGGAATCAATAAAAAATTTATGCGAAGGAAACAAGGAAAACCAGTTCCAGGATACCCAGGTGTATATTCAACCGATGCAATAGGTCGAATTTATTCCGTTCATGCAAGCAACGATGAATGTTTTTATTTACCGTTGCTATTAGTCAATGTACGTGGCCCAACATCAGTCCAACATTTACGAATAGTTGATGGTGAATTGTGTGTATCTTACAGAGAAGCTTGTCATCGTTTGCAACTGTTAGAAAACGATGCACATTGAGATCGAACTCTCAAGGATGCTGTAATTTCATCACAACTCATCAAATACGAACATTGTTTTCCATTATCATATGCTTCCCATCAAAACCAATTTATTTGTGGATAAAATACAAAGATAATATGTGTGACGATATTTTATTTAATATACGCAATAGAACAGGGAATCCGAATTTACAAATAAGTGAAGAAATTTACAATGAGGCATCGATTTCCATTGAGGATATGTACTTAATGATGTTAAACAAGCTATTATGTCAATTGGGGATGGCCGCGCCCAATCGCCCAATGCACGATGCTTTTCAACAAGAGTTACAACGTGAAAAATCGTATGATCTCAATACTTTGAAAGAATCGATTCAAATAAATCTTCCACTATTGAACGAAGAATAAAAGTAGGTATTTGATACTCTTATGAAAGTAATAAATGATGGAACTGGAGGGATTTACTTCTTGGACGCTCCTGGTGGTACAGGAAAAACTTTTTTGATTACTTTAACATTGGCAACAATTCGTTCAAAAAATGAAATTGCTCTTGCTCTTGCTTCGTCAGGCATTGCAGCAACTTTGCTTGAAGGCGGTCGAACAGCCCATTCAGCTCTAAAATTGCTATTGAATATGCAAAGCAACGAAACTCCAACCTGCAATATTTCCAAGAATTCTGCAATGGCAAAGGTTTTGCAGCAATGTAAACTAATAATGTGGGATGAATGCACGATGGCGCATAAAAATGGCTTTTAGATTTAGTAATATTATAGACCGCGACTCCTGGCGCTCCGTCCTCTCTGACTACCCCGTTGGATATGCGGCGTGAAGATATGTTAATATTATAGATGCACAGCAAAGAGACGTTTACATTTCAAGTGACATTTTATCACAGACAATTTACATTTTACCATAGACAATTTGTTTTTGAGTAATGTTACCATCGTATAAATATTGACAAATATTGACATTAATATTTATAGTCGGCCCGGGGAACCTTGATCCCTATGACACTGACAGTTATTCCGACGACACAACTTTGTAGTGGCGTCACCGTTACATTAGAATCGAATTGGAGGCGTCTAAAAATGACATTTATTAATTTTAGATAGATATATGCAATTACAATGATATTCTGTTGGAATTATAACAATTCTTAACATTTACATGAAATTATTTCAATCAGACTTTACGTTTACGTCTTGCAAAACTTACTTCGTTTGGAAGATATCGACTAGTGCCGAAAAGTATCGATAAACAAATGTCGATAATGGAAGTTTTCCGGGCACATTAAATGGGGATATCCTATTTTATGATAAAATGTATAAATGACCTGATTCCTATAACGAACGCGTGTTTACCATTTGCGCATTTTTATTTTTGGAAAACTTTCGTTTTACTTACTTAATCTATACCAAAAAACTTAAATCATTACAACAACAATATAAAAAACATTAGAAATGCAGATTATATTTTTAAAAACATATTTACCAACGTGGCTGAATGCAAGTCACGCCTTTGCCTATAAAAAAGTTAAGTTACATCGACACGACCCATCACTAACATGAACTGTCATAGGGATCAAGGTTCCCCGGGCCGACTGTATACAATACTAACGTCACTCAATTGTTTTGCCTTCCCGGAACCTCTCCACTAACACTTAAACTTTATGGTATGGTATTAAAGTTCAAATTGACTTTTAAGTATTATTACGAATCTTTTGTATGGGAGTATAGAAAAGTGTTGTTTTTAGACATTTTCAGGCAATTTTTAAATTTTTCTCTCCGTAAGAACCATCCTCGTACTTCAAAGAATATTCTAAAAAATAATTAGCGAAATCGGTTCAGCTGCTCTCGAGATTTGCGCTTAGCAACACATTCATGCGATTCATTTTTATATTATAGATTTTATGAAGTTTAACAGCTGACACTCGTTTAGTTCCACTGAGTAAATAATCACTACGTCGATTTAGTTCTGTATGTATTGTTTTGTTGTTACTGAGTATTTTTAGTCTTCGGGGTAATAATTGCTAACTAAAGCGTCACAACAATAAAGTAAAGGCAATGAATTCTCTGAAATAATATTCTTATATGAAATTAAGATGAAATACTAAATTTCTTATTAGGCTAAATCTTCGTAACAAAACGCGCGGTTAAAATAGTTCGTACAATCATTTCCGCACTATTATTGTCTACAACGATGTTCATGGAAAGTCCAAACACCATCGAGTTGTTAGCCGGTACCAATTACGATATTAATTATATGAGCATGAACTTCATGTTCATAAAATTTTCCGAACTTAATCGAGTTACGCGGTACGGCCCCAGATCGTAATATCAGCATTAATTGAAATACTGGTATTGCGATAATTACAATATTCACATTCGTCTTCTAATATGGATAATTATTGTAGATAGTTTAAAATAGGCAGTATGAACACCAGAACAAACTATAATATTATGAGAAATTCTTCACATTTTTGTCACTTATGACAAAATGTGATGGTCTACTTCCATGTACAATCAGGAAACCACATCCATAACAATGAGAAGAAAGGATGAAATGGGTAAATGACCATGGCCACTTTAAATGTAGGTACTCGCCTATGTTAAAAATTTATCAATATCCATATAATAAGGTAATCATTTTATTATACTTTAGCGAGTTACCTTCAAAACGTGAAAATATTAGACATAACTGAGATAAATTAAATAAATATAAACCTATTACAAATATGGTGCAAGTGAAGTGAAATAATAAAGATAACGACTAAAATGACATCGTTTTATTTTATTTTTTATGAACCCTAATTCTGTTATGGCGAATCAGTTTTGAACAGACTAGTCGGGAAGTTATATAAAAATCATATAATACAGTTACCGAATAAAATATATAATCAAAATGGAATAATACTTAATATTTTGGAAGCGCATAAAAATTAGTTATAAACTACCCCACATTAATCAATAAACTTAAATTCCCAATTGACTTCAGCTGACTAATATGCTATTGTTTGGTTATTTTAAAATCTAACTAAAAATTAAGAAAATGGCTGTCGCTTCTTGTGATAATTTTTGTTTCACTTCATCACTGTTAAGTAAAAATACTATGTGAAATTTTAACGAAGATTATACAACAGTAATTACTTTATATGACATATATGCGACGATAACAACCACTATATGTTATATAAATATAACATTGTGCACCACTACTAGACATGAAGCCGAATACACATTACAGGGGCTATTATTACACGACGAGTCAAACCGGCAACGTTTATACAACCACTAAGCGACCAAATAGGTTTTCATATGACTGTTATACGAGACTCTTACGACTCTTATATTAAATGGGCCCTTTTGCCTTCGAGTAAACGTCGCTACAGCACTTACACGATTATATTATATAACATAAAGTTGTCACTATAACATCCTCTCGACCAAAAAATGTTTGTTGGGTTGTTCTAGACATTTTCCATTTACCCAAATATCACATTTCGTTTGTACCTCTTCCCTTTTAAACACCAGAACCTTAGTTTTGTTCACATTCATATTCAATCCTTTTACTTCACATTCTTCTTTCATGCACGTGACTAGTGTCTGCAACTCGGCTTCTGATGGTGCTATAAGCACAGCATCGTCAGCGTACAATAGGCAGTTTACTATGTGTCAACACATAACATACCACTCATACTACCTTTCATTTTCTGAAGGCAACTGTCCAAATACAGCACGAACAGCCAGGCAGACATCACACAGCCCTGTCTGACGCCTGAACAGACATCAAACCAGGGCGACGTGTCACCCTCTATCCTTACACAGGCTCTGTGGCCGCTATATAATGACCTCACAGCCCGTAGTAAGGAGCCCCCACGTCATACTCAGGTAGAAGGCTCCACAATTTCTGTCGCACTACTCTATCGAATGCTTTTTCTAGATCCACGAAAGCGCAGAAAACTTTCTGACCTATAGCCATCCCCACGATAACGCGAAGCGAGAAAATCTGATCCATACAACCTCTACCGTTCCTAAAGCCACCTTGCGCCTCCCATAAATATCTTTCTGAAACGCCTTTCATACGTTCAGTTAATACCTTAGTATAGACTTTACTTGCTAAGCTGACCAAGCTGATGGCCCTGTAGCACGCGCAGTCTAAATGAGAACCTTTTCCTTTATAGAGAGGTACTATGACTGCGGTGCGCCAGTCCTCTGGAACCTCTCCCTTTTGCAAACAAAGGTTGCAGAGTGCACAGAAGGTATCCCAGACCCTAGGACCATCATACTTGATCATCTCAGCAGTTTCATGCATTCAGCACGTCATCAATTCCCGCAGCCTTTCCACATTTCAAACTTTTTATCACTTTCTCGATCTCTTTCATACTAATGACATCCTCCAGTCCCTGACCCAAGTGTGGCAATTCATTAGAATCGCTCTCAGTATCAGAGACGAAGTCGCCACTCTCATACAGTTCTCCATAGTATTCACTCCATCGCTGTAGAACATCTTTTTTATCTGTTAGCAAGTTGTTTTCTTTCGAACGCACTTTATTCATTCTGCAAGGTGCCGGGCCACTTCGGTACTTACGTACTTCTTTCCAAAATAATTTGGAATTTTCCTCGAAGTTGTCCGACATCTTGTTTTCATCTTTCACGCTTCTCTTTCACTAGTGCCTTCGTTTCTGCTTTCTTCAGCTTATACCTGTCTTTCATCAAATTTTTCATATCACAGTCATTAGTAGCAAGGTAGTCTCGCCATGCTTTCTTTTTCTTATACACAGCCACTTTCACCTCATCATCCCACCACACATTACGCTTTTTGCCGTTCCCAATCTTATTCATTCCACACACTTCTTTCGCAGCCTCAATCATACTATCTCTAAGGTTCTACCAGCATTCTTCAACATCCTCGCTCATCACTTTCAATCTATTATCAAGCTTACTGGATAATACCCTTTCATATTCATTCCTGGTGGTCCCCATCCTTTCCAGCTTTTAATGCGGCTAACCGCTGCAGGTTTGGACACTACGCGATGTCGCCATGCTGCGAACAGACCCCTTATTCTGGTTATCACCAGAAAGTGGTCCGTCCCGAGATCGGCTCCTCTATACGCTCTTGTGTCCATTACCTGCTTCTTAAGTCTGCTATCCACCAGGAATAAATCAATCATACTTCTCGCACCCTTTCTTTCCCACGTGTACTGATGGATCCTTTTGTGCCCAAACATGGTATTAGCCACAAAAAGATACTTTTCCATACACAATGTTACCAGCATCATTCAGTCTCTTATCTCCATATTTGCCTAGGACAGTCTCAAATCTAGTTCAAGCTGTCCCGACCCATTCATTCATGTCTCCACACAAAACAATTCTCTCGTTCTCTTCAACCGTCGCTAGAACTTCTCTAACATTCTTCCAGAACTGCTCTAGTTCAGCCAAACCGACAGAGGACACTGGGGCATATACTGCCAAAACAAAAATTCTTGTCAACCCAATCTTGAGGCGACCCAGACCAGTCTGGGATTTACACATTCATACTCAGTCATACAATTAACCATACGAGAGGACAGTAAAACGCCTACCCCTTGGAATCCCCTATCTTCTTGTGGTACCCCTGACCACAAAGCGATGCCTCCTCCGGGCAAGTCGGCAAGTTCACTGCCGCCTCGCTTAGTTTCACTCAAATATAGCACATCCAATCTTTTCTCTTCCATAATATCAATCACTTCATTCATCTTCTCCTCAATCTCACCTCTCACATTCCACGTAGCTACTCTGCACTCCTCCCTCCACTTTCCGCCGCGAGGTGCACAGCGTGTTGGGTGGCGGTCTCCAACGCCGAACTGTACTCTGCACACACCAGCGGGGACAGACCGGTGTACGTCGCTTTCGGGGGACGCCCTAACATTATCATTGCCGTTGTCCCGCATGGTATGCACAGAAGAGGAATTGTAGCCCTGAAAAGGGCTGGCAGGGGTCGCGACGAGCACGCTTCGCACGCACGATTATCTATTTCAATATCTTGTTGATTTACTTTGACAATTGTTGATCTTCCATTGTCTGCTAGTGATCGCCGACGATAGAGTAGATAACCATCATTTCCAGTAATTGTTTCCGATATTAATGTCCGTGGATAGCGCTTTGAACATTTACCATCTATTATACACGGTGCATTTTGATTAAGTGTTCCACATGGACCATGTATCATGTTTTTGATAACTACCTCGTGCAAGCCAGGATCTACTTGTTCATTAGGGATTTCAGCTAATATGACATCATCAACTTCATTTGGCCTAATTTTTTCAACCAAGCAAATCAAAATGTGTGCATGCGGCAATCCACGTTTCTGCCACTCTACAGAATACATCCAGCAGCGTGTCTCACCAAACACACAATGTTTCACAAATAAATCCATTAAAGATTCCGACTTTTGTCTGAAGACTTGCTGTAATGTCATGACGATTGGTGATTGGCCAGGGAATAATGCTTGTTTAGTTTCTATCCATTGTGGATTGCATGTAAATGTAATGAACAAATCTGCTGTGCCATAATGCCGAACATAGGACATGGCATCTTGAGCATATTCATGCATATGCCGAGGACTTCTGATGTAGGTTTAATATTTTCTGCATTTCCATCAGAATTAATTGCATCTCGAAGGTGAATATACATATCAATTTCAATCTTTACATACATATCAACAACATATCTATGACATAATCGCCGGCATTTCAAGATGTGATTGTCTTCATTTTCTCTGATCTTTAGGCGGTATGAATAATAGTTCATTGAACTAACTTTTTTGTTGATTTCAGAACCTGTAAATATTTTTTTTATTATAATGATGACACTTGAATAACAAATTAAACTATTTAGTAGGTGATATAGTAGATGACGTAAAATCTCATAAACCAATATTTCAATTACCTGTAATCGGATTTATCATCTTGATTGAGAAATCATAGCCATCTTCACCTTGCCAAAATATAATGGGATATTGCAGTGCATCATATGAGCGATGTGTTTCTTTAGTACGTTGTAATTAATTATTTCGACGATGTAAAACAATATCACGTGACTCCAAATTTTCTCCAACTACAACAATGGCAACTTCATCGACAGTAGGTGCATTAAAACATCCTGCATGTTGGCCCACAAGAGTTTTATCTGCTCTGATAACAATTTTGTGATCATCACATGGCATCATATCCATTGCACTTTTAAATAATATAATCAATTGATTGTGTTCGTAAATAAGTTTTGTAATTGTTCAACTATTGACCTTTTCACTGAATTATTATTTGCACAAAGTAGATTGATTTCTTGTGGAGAATTGCCCATAAAATAAATTTGCAAAAATTTGTAGTCGCTATCTGGCATTGGTAACAAAGAACCTGCTCTGTGATATATTTGACCTTGTATCTATAAAGGGGAAAAATGTATTGTAAAAATATATATGGGCTATAATAGTTATGATTAATAAACATACAACTGCAAATACTATTACGAACCTTAAAAGTTGGCATGAAATTTTCCCGAACTACTTTTGTTGCTCCAAATGAAGTCATTTGCAAGCTGTCTGTCTGTCTTAACCGAATTCTTTCACGTTCATTGCGATCTTCACGTTCCTGGGCAGTACGATTTGATTGATAATTAATTTGATTCGTTGCATTTCGGGTTCTTCTGCCTGAATTTGTCCGCCGCCTTATAGGAGGCATATTTAGTATAAATGAGTCACAAACACACGATACTTTTTTAATTTTATAGACTAGCTGACCCAGCGAACTTCGTACCGCGTAACAGTCGATTCTTTAATTTTTTTTTTTAATACTTATTCTGCTATTCGGGACACCAGGTCAAGATAAGATAAGATAAAAAGAAAAAAGAAAGTTAATAAGTCAACAATTACATTATGTCAAAAAATAAAAATTATAAAACACTTAAAATTCTTTTAATAGTCACTAAAAAATTACAATGAAAATTACAATTTCAGATTTCTTATTATGATACCTATATTATATTATATTTAATTTTATTTTTACTTATTCTAAATTAAGTTTCATTTTTATTGTAGTACTTCATGGTACACGATATTTTTTGTTTGATTACCTGGCGCGTAAACAAACAGACCAGATGGTTTTCCAACACGGGAACAGGCAACATACAATTGACATGGGTTTTCTAGATTAATACCACAAACACTTAGTGACTGCCCCTGGGATTTGTTTATAGTCATAGCGAAAACAAACCGTACTGGAAACTCCAGTCGTTTAAACTCGAATGGTACGTCAGTCGGAATCATTGGAATGCGGGGTATCAAAACGTCTTCTCCTTTATACTTTCCTTTAAATATGATTGCTTCTATTACGTTATTCATTAATTTTTTTACCGCTAATCGTGTGCCGTTACAAAGTCGCGGTTGGTTAATATTTCGCAACATTATAACTACAGATCCAACCTTTAATTGAAGATTGTGAGGCGGCAATCCTGGCAAATCAAATATAAAATAAAATTATTAATGTGAAATGGGTTTATCACAATAAACATAGCATTATTTATTTCTCCATATATATTTTATAATGTTAATAATAAAACAAGCTTTCCCAACTAACACTTAGGCGCTAAGACAAGAGTTATATGAAATCTATTAAAGCGCTAACCAGATCCTAAAGTTATAAATAAGTGTTACGCATTTGGAGTTAGAGCGCGCTGTAACTATACTATACCGCCGAAATGGGCACACTTTGTTATCACCTTAGATTGTTTAATGGTGGTAAAGCAGAGTTAAAGAATGGACAGAGGTATAATAAAGCAACAAGGGAGCTATAATAGCGATAACTGAAACTACAAGAGATATAGACGTGGTAAATAGGCGAAAAGTAACTCCTTCAGTGGTACAATAGAGTAAATATCGTTTATTAACTCTTTGGACGCTAAGAGGGCTGCAAATAGGTGAACTAACTCCTTAAGGGGTACAATAGAACTACAATGTCGCTCGCTATATCTGTAAGTGATAAGAGGGTGGCAAATAGGTGAATATTAACGCTTTGAGCTCAAGTATAGATACACAAAGGCTATAAAAACCGCCTCAGGTTCTTGACATTTTTAACATCTAAAGGATATTTTTTTTTATTTCATCAACATTTACAACTCGTCGTTTTTATGTGCTTATATTAACATTTGTCAGATCAAATTAAACGAATGGCGGATTTGTAAGGTAAAAATAAATGTAATATAGTTTGAAATTAGTGGAAACAAAAGATGTCTTTTTACTGCGAAGGTAAGTACACTGTGAATAAGTGTATGTATTATTAACAAATTATTCAAGCGCCCGATGTCTGTTACCTATTTACTGAAAAGAAATATTTTATTAGATATGGAGTAACATAAAAATTTTCTAAAAATCTAATAAAACGTTGCCTATACTAGATTTAAGGTATCGTGCTAGTAGTAGAAGATAATGAAGCAAAATACTTCAAACTGTGTTTTCTTCTGTTTTTCTAACCTTAGTCAAATCAATTCGTAACCTAAACATGGTGGCTAAATGAATTTAAGGATCCGTAGTGACAGCCCGAAACCACAACCAAATCGAGTAGACACATATTTTTATTTTATTTAAGAGTACAAATACTTTAATTTTTTAGATTTTGCTTATTCAAGTCACCAATATGGTAGAGGAGATACTTTGTGATAGGTACCGATAGTAATAGTAATAATCATAATAAAAGCTTTTTATTCGTTATCTTTATGTAGTTAAATAACAATAAGTGTACAGTGGATATATTTTTTCTTATGAAAGGAGACGTTTCACGAATGTATAGAGCCCCGGCTCGCACTTTGTACACTTACATTTTAGAAACTTTAAAATTACACAAAAGTACTGAAAGATGTTGCGGTTGCTATTGCCCCTGTTTTTACTTATATTATTAACTTATGTATTGAGCTATTACTTTTCCGGATAAACTTAAAATTGCCATCATTAAACCACTATTTAAGAGAGATGATAAAGAAGACATGAACTTCTATAGACCTGTAGCACTTATACCAGTATTGGCTAAAATATTTGAAAAAGTTATTTACAATCAATTGTACTTATTTTTAGAACAAAATAACATTTTGGTTGACGAACAATATGGATTCGGGAAAAATAAATGTATTAATATGGCTGTCTATAACTTCTTAAATAAAGTAGTAATGAATATGGACAATGGGATACATACGATTGCATTATTTATGGATATGTCTAAAGCGTTTGACCATGTTGATCATCAAATATTGACTCAGAAATTGTATACTTACAGTGTAAGAGGAAAAGTCCTAGATTTATTAAAATCGTACTTAACAAACAGGAAACAAATTACACAAATAAATAGAATTTGCATGAAAACAAAACAAATGAAAACTTTTAGTTCCAAGAGTAAAACAATTAAATATGGAGTACCGCAAAGAGGCGTGTTGGGGCCACTACTCTTTTTAATTTATATTAATGATTTTCCAAAAGTAACTAAAAATTGTATGACGTTGTTTGCTGATGACTGTACTGTATTATTTCATGGTAATGAATTTAATTTAATTGTAAATGACATAAATGTCACTATTATTCATGTAATTGATTGATTGACATCTAATAATTTGAAAGCAAATATTGACAAAACCAAAATAATGTGTTTTAAAACAGGACGTAATAAATTAACATTTGACATTAATTATTTGAGTAGGGAGATTAGTGACATAAGTAATACAAAATTTCTTGGATTGACTATAGATAGTAAAATGAAATGGATATCTCATATTGACATATTAAGTAAAAAAATATCACAATTTTCTTTTGCCTTGCACAAACTTAGCAAAATAGTTAGTTTAACCACCACGCTCACTGCATACCATGGCTGTGTTGCGTCCATCCTCAGATATGGAATAATATTCTGGGGTTCTTCTTCACAATTACTAAAGGTATTTTAAGCACAGAAACGCTGCGTTAAAGCAATTTGTAGCTTAAAACGGACTGATTCATGTAAACCTTATTTTAAAAGTTTAAAAATATTAACTCTGCCTTCCCTGTACATATATGAATCACTAGTATTTGTAAAATCAAACATCGACATGTTTCCAAGACATATGGAGGGTAGACGTGAAGGAGACTTATACTTGGCGATTGCGAAGAAAAAATTGAAGCATGATAGTATATTTTCTCAGGCTCAAAAAATATACAATAAAATACCAAAAGTAATAAGAAACAATAATAATATATATTCCTTTAAAAATAATGTGAAAAAAATATTAATAGATAAGGCATATTATACACTTAATGAGTTTCTAAACGACGGTAACTTATAAAAAATGACAATGTATTTGATGATTTGATGTAACACTTTTCTTTTCTTTGCTTTTCTTTTCTTTATAATATAATTTTAAATATAATGATGACCTATGTATGCCTGCCTTTAGAGGTAGAACACAGTGAACGGAATATGTATTATAATTTATAACATCATTAATACCTGTGATTCACATGTTAAATAAATAAATAAATAAATATTTTAAAATATTTTATTACTGTTTTGTTGACGTGAAGATTTAAAAAAAGTTTTTATTGAAACATTTTTTTATTTGTTTAAAATTGTTTTTTTAATATTTTCATTGTTTAAATAATTAGTCAGAAACTATTTTTTCTTTAAAAATCGTAATTGACATTTTTCAATAGGTTAAAAAAAATATTTTATCAATAATTTGATTGTTTATTAAGTTAACAATTTGACCACCATGATATTTTAGACATGTTTTAGTCATGAGTCATGAATGCCGCTAATTATATACTTTCTCACGGAGCTTTTTAAAGTGGGTGCTCAGTATGGGCCTTGAATTGTAGCAGGTCTACTTTTCCATACTTCTTTGTATTTGGCCAATCAACAGGAAAAGATGGTCGAATTAAACGATTTTATATACGTGTCTATGGAATGTACTGCCCGATTCCTAAATATAAAATCACGGTTTCCTTGGTTTTAAAGTTTTTATCAGCACGTAGCGTAAAAATTTTGCTAAATTAAATTACACCGCAATCAATCATTTATCTACATAGATTTCTGATCTCATCGAAACTTCATGTATGATTTCTTTACTACCAATTCTTTATCTGTCTTTTTTTTAGAGAAATACCAGATATATGCACTATGAACACTTCACGTGTTTAATTAAACGTAATCAAACAACTCTATTCGTTTGTCATAAGAAGCCCATAAAACAGTGAGGTGCACGCAGACATTATCAAATAAAAGGAACTTAAAGTCGTCACTTAAAGTTGCGTGTTTTGCAATGTTAATATTTCTGTTATTGGTTATTGGGATAACAGTTTTTCGTTAGAATATTTATTCACTGGAACTACTTCGAAAAGTAATAGCAAAATTGTCGCAATTTTTTTAAAATGACATTCTCTTATTTATGAGATAAAGTAGCTTTAGCTACAACAACAAACTTAAAAACCTATTTAAAGTTAATAACATATTACATCAACGTTACTGAATAATTAAACATAACTTTAATGAAAACCGTAAGCTAGTTGTAGTCGTTTGGTCGAACGGCGCATGAAAGTCTGTGATGTCTAGATCTAGCTCTAGGTCTAGGTAGCCCTAGGTCTAAGTTGGGTGTCAATTTATATCTCTAAATAAAGTACTTCACACTTATGTTTCTTTTATAAGAAATATAATGGAAATATTAGTAATTTTAACAAATTGGCTATTATGCAATTACGTACACCGTAACTTCGCTGGCTGTGGAGTTCAAAAAATTTCCAGCATTTGCTGTTAGGACCTTAAATGACCTACTTAGGTTAGTTGATGGGCTGGTGGTTCAATCCGATGCCATGGAGATGCGGAGCCGACGAAAGATGCTATTGATTCATGGATTTAAGGAGCAGAAGGATGAAAATATTGTTGCAACTGTGTTGAAAATTGTAAAAGAACATCTGTCCATCGCTGACTTGCAGAATGGAAGTTTAACCCGATGTCATCGCATAGGGCGTCCTGATTCCTCCAACCCTCGTCTGGTGTTACTTCAATTCAGATTCTTTTTTAACTTGTTCTTCTGACTCATCCGAAAACAGTTTTCATAGCCTCTCACCTTCTCTTTCAGATTTTCTTGACTCTGCTTTTAACGGTGAACAACGTAACAAATTTAATGTAGTACACATTAATGCTCAGAGTATACCAGCACATTTCCCGGATATGCTTGCCTCCTTTGAAGTTAAAAATATTCATGCCATTCTTATTTCTGAGACGTTCCTGAACCTTTGTCTTCTTTCTCTCTTACTGCTTGCCTGGGTTCCATCTTATCCGCAATAATCGAGTAAGTTCTTCTCACGGCGGAGTAGCTATTCCTTACAAAATTATTAGTCATTCTCCACAGCGTCCTCCTCCTGAAACCGCTGAGCATCTTATTCTTCACTCTTATTAATCGTAAAGTTCTTTTAGGGGTATATTATAGTTCCTCACTTAGAGTAAATTACTTTTCCTCTTTTGAATTGCTCTTAGAAGAATTTTCACCTCCATATGACCACACTATTATCATGGGTGACTTTAATACTTGTCTCCTGAAAAATGATGCTCGTTCCCGTAGTTTATTTAATCTTGTAAAATCCTGTAATCTCAACATTCTTCCTCTCAATGCTACTCATCACTTTCCTAACTGTGCCCCTTCTCTTTTAGATCTCATTGTAGTCTCTTCCCTTGAACACGTATCCAAATATGGTCATTTTAATGCAGATGCCTTTTCCTATCATGACCTTATCTTTCTTTCCTATAAAATCCGTCCTGCCAAACCTAAACCAAAAATCCTACACCTACGCAATTTCCTGCATTTGGACGTGGACAGGTTGCGTAAGGATGCCAATAATAGACAATGCTTCGAAAGTCGATGAACAACTCCATCTGTTCAATTTGCTTCTCACGCAGATTTATTATATTCATGCTCCTGTCCGACCAGTGCGAGTTAAACATCTTCCTGCCCCTTAGCTAACTGATGAAGTCAGGAATGCTATGGAACGTCGGAACCGTGCTAGAACTAGATTTAGGGATGATTTCATTTCGGATATTGTCACCTTCTTCTCCTTAGGGGAGCTTGAGGGAGTAAAATAAGTATATTAAGAAAAATTAAGTTAAAAAAAATTCAATAAAAAAAAATTAAGTCAAAACAAAAATTAGTTCATTTGTTTAAGAAGAATTAGTCATAATTTAGAAATAAAAATAAGCGGGTCGTGGATCAGGCTAGCAATGAGTTTGGATCTACTGCGGTCATTGCTAGCCTGATCCACGACCCGCTTGTTTTTATTTTCAAATTATGACTTAATTATTTCTTAAAATAACTAATTTTTTTCTTCTTATTTTTATTTACTTGACTTATTTAATTTTATTTTTTTTAACTTAATTCTTTATAGTTCTTTTGCTCCCTCAAGCTCCCCTAACAATGACAATTGCCATGATTACGTTACAATATGAATCACGATAGATACAATGATACCCATTACAATGAGGTACGATAAAATTATTTTTAGTTCTAGACTTTATGACGTACCATAGACCATTGTTTTTTTTTAACCTATATAGCCTGTTACAGTCGCAGAATTAAGACGAATCCAAGAATACCTCGTAATTAAAATGGGTTAAGAGTAAAAACATTATTAATTGACTTACCGTTCTCTCAAAACTGGATCCAGTCCCACAGTAGGCTCATCCAATATCAATAATTCCGGTTCGTGCACCAGAGCTGCAGCCAGTGACACTCTTCTCTGCTGTCCCCCAGAGAGCGACTTGACTAGTCTTCCCCCACTTAACAGCTCAAGGAGCGAACTTAAGAACTCGAAGCGTTCAGTAAGCTTCTGCGTCTTCATTCCATATATGCGACCGAAGTAGAAAACCGCGTCGCGTACTGTGAATTCACCTACTAGGGCTATTTCCTGCAAAAAATCAGTTAAATGCCAGTTCAAATGACACAAAAGGTTCAGGTATTTATATCATGGTAATTTCTTGAACTTAATTCTGGGGACATATAATTTAGGATCTTTACTATATTTTTCTCGTTAAGTTTAGTTCATGCAGAAACAATAATTGAAAATTATAGAATTGAGGAGAGAAGTATTGTCAAGCTGTTGCAGTGGTTATGCTTGAATACTCAATTTAGACAAGGGTAACACTGCGCTACGCCACGCAATTGCACCAACTTCGTTCACTGTGCCGGATGTGTCAACTCACTTATTTCAAATGTATTGGCGCATAACACGCTTCAGTATGTAATACGCTGCCTGTGCTAAAAACCAGTGGCGGGCGCAGGATGCGGGTGGCGCGCGCTTTCTGCGACTAGTATTTTTTGCTGCGCCATGGCGCGATTTTTAAAAATCCCAAAGCGTCGGCGCAGTGAAATGGCTTGAAGAACTGACGCAAGGAATTTGGCTAAATTACTCATGCCTAGCTTAATTTTCTCCTTCAATTTTCTTATGAATTTTTAAATGATAACTATTGTAAAATATGCTGGTTATTAACAATATTATTGTCACATTCCAAATTTCATTTTATCACATCTCATATTTACTGAGAAATTCGACTGTGACAGAGAGAAGGACACTGATCTAATAAGGGTTCCGTTTTTTCTTTCAAAGCAAGGAACTCTATTTTAATGCAATGAAATCCAATCCCTCCTACATACGTGCATTCTACTTATATTATAGACGATAGCACAAAGAAAACGAAGTCCTATTTACTTCTCCATAAAATTTTGTGATGTCTCACTAATGCCCTCGACTCTAAAAACATTGACTGACGCCAATTTCGTGTGTGTTATGACATAATCAGGAATATTTTGACTGTTTTTGAACGTATTTTATTTATTATTAAAATACGTAAATAGTAAATTAAAAAAATAGTAAATTTTTCATTAGCGGGGAATCGAACCCGGTACTTGGTTTATTCATGCAATGAATTCCAATGAAAGTTGGTAGGTAGAGACTAGCACAGTGGCAAAATAGTAGGTTAAGTAATAAGTTAGGTACTTAGACAAGTGTTGTAGATATAGTCGGCCCGGGGAACCTTGATCTCTATGACACTGACAGTTATTCCGACGACACAACCTTGTAGTGGCGTCACCGTTACATTAGAATCGAATTTTTTCGTCGAGCGTGACGTAAAATGCTTATAGGTGCTGAATGTTAAAAAAAGTTACCTACATTAAATTGTTTTTATTTCACTCAAATTATGGATATTTCTGGGGACACCAATTTTTCTTTTATTTAAGATTAGGTTTTATTAGTATCAGTTTTCACGTGTGACATAAATAAGTAATAAATTATGAGTGTCATTAATTTTTTCTTTCTTAGGTTTTAGTTCATTCTCCATTGACATTGCGCACCTCGTACCTTATTAACTTAAGCTCATATATTTGAGTTAATTTTAATATCAAATTACAACATTATTCTGAAGCTCTAAGTTTGACTTATACTCACCATCACGCAGTACTCCGAACCTCAACAAATAGAACGGAGCGCAGCTACATACATACACTCACGATTAAGAAGAACAAATACAAGAGAATTAAAAAATTAGCTGTAGGACAAAACCAAATAAAACAATAACTGTTCAGCGATCATTTATTTATATATTTTAATCTGAATCTAATAATGACAAAAGTGCTTGCGTCTCAGACTCGGAATCTGAACTGCAGCTGCTGTCGCCTACGTTTATCAAAAACGGCTGATCTACAATGCTGTCGTATCGCACGTCTCGATCCCAATCATCAAAACAAAGTTTTTTGGTCTTCTCGACGACTTTCTTCCAATTTTCTGGCGTCACTTGACTGCAAGCTTCTTCTAATAATGTCAGCATTTTATTGGCTGTGAATGGCGGAGTGGTGTTAAGCCTGGCTGCACAACCTGAAATAATATTTATTTATATTGAATATGATGCAAAATTAAGAGTGAGATTGGAGTAAAAGTACATAATATGTACATAATTATGTTAAAATAAATACAAATTACCCACCTTTGATTTGCGCCCATATCATCTCGATAGCATTATATTGGCAGTGGTAGGGCGGTAGCCGAATCACTGTGTGACCTTTGGATTTTGCCATTTCATCCAAGAAATATGTCCGCTTTGTTTGCAATTTCTGCAGGTTCAACAGTCTGACCAATTCCTTTTTCAGCATTTGACTGTCAGCTGCCACACCATTGCGTTGCAACCACTCTAAGATTTCACCTTTGTTACTGTTGTTGGTAGGTGCCTTATTCAAAATTATCCAAAAGTTTTATGAACCATTTCTTAAAGTTTTCGAAATTCATCTCTTCGTGATAATCGGTCGTTTTACTGATTTGAAGGCCCACAAGCAATTAGGCACAAAACCTTTGGCTGTGCCAGCGTGGCAGATAATCAAACGTTGGCCCTTGCCTTCTGGCGTTTTGGTACAGGATTTTTCTGTATCGTCTGTCCATGTTTTGGGGACTGTGTGATTGGCGTTGAGCCACGTTTCGTCGAGTTAAACCACATTGTCCCAGTTGTCAATGTTCTTTATTTTGCGTAGAAAATCACATCACATCAATGCTATATCCTTCCGCTCCATTAACACTTTCTTTTTGTCACACTTTCTATACCGAAATCCACATTTTTTTATAATGACTCTGAGAGAAGTGAGACCGCCTTTAAATAAATTAGCTGATTTCAACGACTCCAATAACTTTTTGCAAGTCGACAGTTCACCCCGCAAGTAGTGAACATAAATATGGTTCCGTATCGCAGCCATGTCGAAGTCATCGCGATTGGTTACGAGATGTGCCCTATTATGTTTTTTCTTTGGAGTTGACAATTTGTTCTCCTCCATAGACGATTCGCCGAACTTCTCTTTTGTAATTCGGGAAACGGTAGCCTTGCCAATCCCCAGAGCATCAGCAACACGGTCGCGTACGTTGTCAACTGGCAACAAAGGTCCGCCATTTTGTTGTTCGCGAGCAAAATAATCTCGCAAGCGCACAACAAACTCCCGCGTTTCACTATTGAGTACAGTTTTTCTCAGTCTTTTCGGCATTTCACTACACCAACAATAACAAAACAGCAACAAAAACAGATAACAACAGTAGTAACAAACAAAGGACTCCGATAACAGAAAAAACACGTGGCGCATACAAGGTAGAACGATAAATAGATACTTATACAAGGCGCGGCGTAGTGACAGAGTGTTGCTATAAGTAAAAATATAATTCACATCGATTTTCAATGTTAAAATTATACATTGTGTAACGTTACACAAAAAAATAGTTATAAAGTTGTGTGTATATTGTACGAATCAGTTTTTTTTACATTAGAATAACTTTACAAAGTTAATGTAAAAACCACTGAACTTAAACTTTAAATAGCTTAAGTTTATTATACTGTTTTGGCATCACATCGAATAGTGCTGTGTTTTCGTTTCGTAGTTTTTATTTTCATAGTTTTGGTTTTTTCAAATTCAAATTATTTATTGTCAGACAACATAAATCCATAGGTTAGTAAACAAGGTTAGGTTTTTTAAGCATCAAGTTGGTCAATTAGATTTTGAATAATAAATCATGAGTTAATGTCATAGGGTTGGTAGTTAAAACTATTGCTAGAGAATCTTACATGAATGCGTGCCCAACGCGAACTCGACCGATGCTTGTTTTATGATGCGCTAGGGACGCGATTTACTATAATTTCACTTCATGAAAAGTGATGTGGTTTAATGTGCACGGGTTCCCGTATTAGGTTTTAGTTTTCTGATACCAAAATGCACCATTTCCACTTATAGCCAGACCTCTACGATTTTTTTTTTGGGTTGGCAACTAAGTTCCCGCCGCTTTTTAAAATTTTGTAAAAATTTGTTTTTTAATAAAATTAACAACTAATTAATCAATAATAATAATAATAATATCAGTAATGTATTCTCCCTTGTAGTTTACAACTTCTTCCCTACGTTCAACAAGATTTTGATTCGTTAGTAGAAATCAATAGTTAACGTCTCATTAAGATTATTGTTTTCGTTTAGTAGGATTTTTTTATATTTTTCCTAAATATAGAATACACAGTATTTTGTCAAAAATCTAATAATATTACGATGTAATTGTTGTTTTTTCTCTAAACTCAAACATTACAAGTGGAAAATGTCATTGATATGAACTGTCCTTTATAAATTCCTTTGTCAAACATTATAGTTCTTTGTATTACGAAATATTGTGTTCTCATTTGTGTTACATAAGTACAACTTTTTTGAAAATCTCTCAAATACGTTTTTCCAAAAATTAAATTTCATGTAAAAATTACCTTAATTTATAATACTCGTTTTATCTAAAATACTCAAAAATAGGTATTAGAAGCGGTGGAGCAACATCGATTTTATTTTATTAATCTAGATTTTCTTTTATCAAAATATTTAAGCAGTCTACTAAAATCATACAATTTGATGACAATTTCTCAATTTGTTGTTCATTCTAAAATGTCGTTAGGTACGTACCCTTACGTACCTAATAAGTACAAATAATAATGCAATCATTATTGATGTTATGAGTTTATTAAACGTTTATGTTACAATAATTATTATTATATATGTATTTTTATGCATATTTTAAAATATTTTGACGCAAATTAATTAGACAATAAATGTGGTTCATATACCAGTATCTTGAATTATTGAAGTACAATCAGTGTTCAAAGTTATGGTTTCTAAATGACTGACATAGATACTTATTTTAGCCTATAAAATATCGATTTATTGTATTTGAACATATACACATACATCTTCACGCTATATCCTTAACGGGGCAGCCGAAATGACAGTGCCAAGCATAGCGGATCTTACATATTTCTTTGGCCTCTTCATATGTTATAGTTTCCCTCACACACTAATAGCGTATGGAATTAATAAATATATAATAGTAGTATACAGACAAAAATATTGGAAAAGAAAAATATGTCTATAGGTCAGTAGCTCGTGAACCATAAACATGTTCTTTATGAAATTTTTACAATAACTGCATGCAGACATTATCAGAAATTTATTTCAATTCCTAAGCAATTTCGTACCCAGATATAGGCTTCATCAGAATATGGAACTGGCATTTAAGTTTCTGGTAATCTGCTGATATTTTGTACTGACGTATTATGTGAGCAAGAGTGGTTT
This sequence comes from Zeuzera pyrina, assembly GCA_907165235.1. Classification (NCBI taxonomy): domain Eukaryota; kingdom Metazoa; phylum Arthropoda; class Insecta; order Lepidoptera; family Cossidae; genus Zeuzera; species Zeuzera pyrina. The sequence continues at coordinate 10,568,812 of OU015639.1, read as the reverse complement.
TCATGGACATGTATCCATAAGTTTTTCCGGTTGAAAAAAGAATTAAATCATAACTATAAATAAAAGTATTTTTATTAATGAATGAGTAACATTTTATTATATAGCTTAACATATTTTTACGGCGATATTCATATTTTATGATATTATATGTTTTTCATATTTTCTTTTGTGCTATATTGTATATGTAACAGAATTCTAAGAAGCAGAAGATTGTTTAGAACCATTAACTAAATCAATGTCGAAGTTGTTGAATATGTGTTACATTTTATAATAACATTATCAAATTTAAATTAAATTGTGGGTGAGCGAGCTGATACAATTGTAAGGCATATATTTTGTTGTTTCTATAATATATAGTTGTTTCCATAGACGAATGTACTTAGGTGTTAAGGACTATCCACACATCTTTAGGTCAAGTTCTCTTCTGTGTTTTGTCTGTGATGAGGAAAAAATTTGTTGCAATTATTTTGCATGAATTAGTTCACATTGTTCCCTACCAGGCGCATCAGCTTTTTAATGTTACCGGAGCATGCTCTGACGTAAACGCGGAGCGCGTTTACTATTCCTATTTTTTACGCCGCTAAGACGTTTTTCGCAAAATGGATACAAAGAGATTGATAAAACTTGTACAATAGAATAGAAATCTTTACGACCAGAATTATTGCTAATTATTTCTATAATGAACAAGGACCATGCGATACATACACACAAATTCCGGTAAACCGTGCTAATGATTTCCCCGATGTATGTAAACAGAGAAAACGGATGGCACACTTAGTCCAATTGGCCCAAGCGGAACAATTAGTCCGATCGGCCCAGAGCTTGGATGACCCACACCCGAAGATAAGTGGAGCCATTGAAGGCGCGTGTAGTCGTCAAAGACCTTGAGCATCGCGCCAGAATCGAGCTGAACGGGCGTGGCCAAATACTTTTCGCAACGAACTCCGCGACGCGACACCACAATAAAACAGCGCGAGCATTAATCGCCGCCTAGCGGCAATTTTTGACATTAACATTTATTCACATTTTTATAAGCCTCATAAAATTACGATTTGTGAAATTTAGTTGTCAAATACAAAAAAATAAATTGTTAAATACGAATAAAATAAAACATGTTGTGTTTGGGGGGTCAACTGAGGAAGCGTGCTCGTCGCGACCCCTGCCAGCCCTTTTCAGGGCTACAATTCCTCTTCTGTGCATACCATGCGGGACAACGGCAATGATAATGTTAGGGCGTCCCCCGAAAGCGACGTACACCGGTCTGTCCCCGCTGGTGTGTGCAGAGTACAGTTCGGCGTTGGAGACCGCCACCCAACACGCTGTGCACCTCGCGGCGGAAAGTGGAGGGAGGAGTGCAGAGTAGCTACGTGGAATGTGAGAGGTGAGATTGAGGAGAAGATGAATGAAGTGATTGATATTATGGAAGAGAAAAGATTGGATGTGCTATATTTGAGTGAAACTAAGCGAGGCGGCAGTGAACTTGCCGACTTGCCCGGAGGAGGCATCGCTTTGTGGTCAGGGGTACCACAAGAAGATAGGGGATGCCAAGGGGTAGGCGTTTTACTGTCCTCTCGTATGGTTAATTGTATGACTGAGTATGAATGTGTAAATCCCAAACTGCTCTGGGTCGCCTCAAGATTGGGTTGACAAGAATTTTTGTTTTGGCAATATATGCCCCAGTGTCCTCTGTCGGTTTGGCTGAACTAGAGCAGTTCTGGGAGAATGTTAGAGAAGTTCTAGCGACGGTTGAAGAGAACGAGAGAATTGTTTTGTGTGGAGACATGAATGAATGGGTCGGGACAGCTCGAACTGGATTTGAGTCTGTCCTAGGCAAATATGGAGATAAGAGACTGAATGATGCTGGTAAGATTGTGTTAGGACTGTGTATGGAAAAGGATCTTTTTGTGGCTAATACCATGTTTGGGCACAAAAGGATCCATCAGTACACGTGGGAAAGAAAGGGTGCGAGAAGTATGATTGATTTATTCCTGGTGGATAGCAGACTTAAGAAGCAGGTAATGGACACAAGAGCGTATAGAGGAGCCGATCTCGGGACGGACCACTTTCTGGTGATAACCAGAATAAGGGATCTGTTCGCAGCATGGCGACATCGCGTAGTGTCCAAACCTGCAGCGGTTAGCCGCATTAAAAGCTGGAAAGGATGGGGACCACCAGGAATGAATATGAAAGGGTATTATCCAGTAAGCTTGATAATAGATTGAAAGTGCTGGTAGAACCTTAGAGATAGTATGATTGAGGCTGCGAAAGAAGTGTGTGGAATGAATAAGATTGGGAACGGCAAAAAGCGTGATGTGTGGTGGGATGATGAGGTGAAAGTGGCTGTGTATAAGAAAAAGAAAGCATGGCGAGACTACCTTGCTACTAATGACTGTGATATGAAAAATTTGATGAAAGACAGGTATAAGCTGCAGAAAGCAGAAACGAAGGCACTAGTGAAAGAGAAGCGTGAAAGATGAAAACAAGATGTCGGACAACTTCGAGGAAAATTCCAAATTATTTTGGAAAGAAGTACGTAAGTACCGAAGTGGTCCGGTACCTTGCAGAATGAATAAAGTGCGTTCGAAAGAAAACAACCTGGTTACAAATAAAAAGGATGTTCTGCAGCGATGGAGTGAATACTATGGAGAACTGTATGAGAGTGGCGACTCCGTCTATGATACTGAGAGCGATTCTAATGAATTGCCACACTCGGGCCAGGGACTGGAGGATTCCATTAGTATGAAAGAGATTGAGAAAGTGATAAGAAGTTTGAAATGTGGAAAGGCTGCGGGAATTGATGACGTGACTGCTGAGATGATCAAGTATGGTGGTCCTAGGGTCTGGGATGCCTTCTGTGCACTCTGCAACCTTTGTTGGCAGAAGGGGGAGGTTCCAGAGGACTGGCGCACGGCAGTCATAGTACCTCTATGTAAAGGGAAAGGTTCCTACCTAGACTGTGCGTGCTATAGGGCCATCAGCTTGGTCAGCTTAGCGAGTAAAGTCTATACTAAAGTATTGACTGAACGTATGAAAGGCGTTTCAGAAAGATATTTGTGGGAGGCGCAAGGTGGATTCAGGAACGGTAGGGGTTGTATGGATCAGATTTTCTCACTTCGCGTTGTCGTGGGAAGGTTTCTGGCTTTAGGTCGGAAAGTTATCTGCGTTTTCTTGGATCTAGAGAAAGCATTCGATAGAGTAGTGCGGAAGAAATTGTGGAGTCTTTTGCCTGAATATGGCGTGGAGGGCTCCTTACTGCAGGCTGTGAGGTCATTATATCGAGACCACAGAGCCTGTGTAAGGATAGACGGTGACATGTCGCCCTGGTTTGAAGTCTGTTCTGGTGTCAGACAGGACTGCGTGATATCTGCCTGGCTATTCGTGCTGTGTTTGGACAGTTGCCTCCAGAGATTGAAAGGTAATATGAGTGGTATGGGATGTGGTGACACAGTGGTAAACTGCCTATTGTACGCTGACGATGCTGTGCTAATAGCACCATCAGAAGCAGAGTTGCAGACACTAGTCACGTGCATGAAAGAAGATTGTGAAGTAAAAGGATAGAAAATGAATGTGAACAAAACTAAGGTTCTGGTCTTTGAAAGAGAAGCGGTACAAACGAAATGTGTGATTTGTGTAAATGGAAAATGTCTAGAACAGGTGAATGAAATTGTGTACCTGGGGAGTGCGTTTTCGAGGGATGGAAGATGTGAGTTGGATGTGGAGAGACGGGTAGCAGCTGGCAATAAAGTGAACGGTGCTCTGTTCGCATTAGTGGGTAGTGTGAATATATCTAACACTGCTGAAATGGCCATCCACAATGCGGTGTTGGTGCCAACTTTGTTGTACGGTAGTGAGGCCTGGATATGCCCAAAATCGAGTGAAAGTATGTTAAATGCTATGGAGATGCGGTCTCTCAGAAATATGTGCGGTGTCACGCTTGCTGACAGGATAAGCAATGATGAGATACGCAGTATGACAGGGTTGCACAACAGTGTTATTGTAAAAATGAAGAAAGGAATGCTTAGATGGTTCGGGCACATGGAAAGAATGAGTGATGAAAGACTGACGAAGAAAATATACAGAGCGAAAGTGAGTGGTAAAAGAGGACAAGGAAGATCAAGGCTGACTTATGAAGATCAAATAGCAAGAGTGTTAGCAGACGGAAATGTCAAAAGCACTCGCATACCTAGGCGAAAATGTGTGAGGAGAATGATGAGATTTGAGGAAGCGAAAGAGGTGTGTAAGGACCGCGACTCCTGGCGCTCCGTCCTCTCTGACTACCCCGTTAGGGATACAGCGTGAAGTTATGTTATGTTATGTTAAAACATGTTTATAAAGGGATGCAATTATAAATATTATATTATTGGTAACAAAAATGCTATTCATGACTTGGTAAGAACCATTCTAGTTTTAAACCCACGACATATCGTGAGTTCTCCGTATCAAACCCTCACAGGGAACCTTACTCATAAAATTAAAACGCAACCGAATTGTATAATATTATGTAGACATTGCGTATTGTTGCTCACAGCGCTTTAAATACAAGATTTTAAAAGGTAATTTTAATGCGTCTTTGGCTCGGTTGATTAATATTCACTTTTATTTTCGAGAATCATTCTTAGGTTGTAAGTTCAAATCTCGACTTGGTCGCTCCACAAATTCTTTTTTTCAACTTTGATTTCAAGCAGTTTTATTACCGACCGTTGATAATGTTCTAAATCCATACTAATATCCATATTCCATACTAATATAATATTATAAATGCGAATCTCTGTCTGTCTGTCTGTTTGGCTTGTCTAATTAGCCAACCCGGACTTGGTCACAGAATACTCGTATGAAAAGTAATGTTACAGAACCATCAATGTCATGCAGTGCCTATTGCACATTCAAAATCTTTTAATGATTATTAAAAGATATAAACATTTTTATTATATACACGATCATGTGATGACGCAGCCACCCAATTTTAATCACCGTTTACATTTAATAAAAGCAATAATATAAAAATACAATTCAATGTCCGACCGTGAATTAATTCTATTTACAGGTAATTAGAAATAATCATTGCTACATTTTAAAAATAATAACCATTTTATATGAAAGTAGTTGTTTCATTTTCATAATTTTCAAATTTATAATAAAAAAATTTTGGAGATCTTTATAAATAAATCTGTGCTCATGTATATGATTCAAGAAAAACGAAATTCGAAAAAAAGCAAACATCACATTTTACTGTCTTACCCATTAGGCAGCAATCATATTTTTTTAAACGTCTTTTCTGTGGCATTAATTACTAATAATGTAATAATTTATGAATTAGTCACTTATTCCCTTAAAATGCAGTAAGAAATTGAAATTGACCAATCACAATGGTTTTACAGAACCTTGTGCTTTGTTAATTTGAAATTCAATTAAGTTTTACATTGCATAGCGGACGCAGTGCAATGTATATTTGTCTCACTTTGCTTATGGTAATTGTCATGCTATCTTGTTTATACTTAATCCTTTTATTAGTGAGGATAAACAAAGTCTATAGGCTTACATGTTGCGTAACCGGTACAATATATTATCTGTATTAGTACTATCTACCTCTATTGTATTATATAACATCATTGTATACAAACTATAGATACTTACTCGTATACTATATAAATCGATTGGACACCAAAATCGGTGTCAGTGATTATTGAACAGTTAAATGGAAGTGGTAGTCCTATCAAATTACAGCTGAAATTGAAATTTTAACAACAGGCTAATTCGTGATAGCAACGTGGCCATTAATGTGTTTTAAACATTCATATAAAATCTTAACATCCTCATTTTAACATTTTAAGTTGTTAAAATAATAACATTAAAAAGAATACTATTTTATAATCAAGGGTAAGTCACATTACAAGTTTCGAGAAAATCTCCAGAACGTAAAATCTATATATCTATACTATTATAAAACACCAACTAAACTATGTCTGTACATTGAAAATATTCTTGAAAAAATAACTGAGACACAGATTAATTAGTTTTAGGCGTATCAGATTAATAGACACTTGTCTATTTGTGTGTTGTTCGACATTTATATTTATTATTTAAGTTGACATTTATATTTGTTGTTGTTCGAGCTTCGATGAAAAACCACCAAAGAGGTTTTAATGTACTTAAATCGGAATTATTGTTTGAAGACAGGTTATAGAGTATATATCACTACTCTATCATTATTATAGGGCTGGTCCATTGAAATAGGAAAGTTAAAAATTCTCGTTAACAGGATAGTTTGAAAGTAAACTTATTAGCGATTTTCTTATCAAGTTTTTTTTAATTCTAACAAACTTACTTGGGAGAAGGGCGTTTTGTTTTTTTCTAAGACTAAATAAATATTTATGTAATACAGTCTACTGTATGACTGTTTATTTAGGTGTTACTTACAAATTAATTAATCTGTAATTTTCTATAGATAGATAGTGTAGATATAGATTCTTCATAAAAAGAGTTTCTTCATAATAAGCCTTAGCATTTTTTTTAATCCACGTTCAAAAGTTTATGATAAGATTTTTCATTGATTTTTAGAACACATTAATTATTTTATATCAAAAATTAAGATTTATTGCTGAAATTTCGATTTCAACCGTTATTTAACAAGACTAAACCCTATAGTCCAGTCAATTGGGTGTAAAAAAGGTCAACCGTGTATTTTGAAAGTATAAGATTCCATTTAATTTTTTTATTATATATGGAGGTGAAGTCCAATATGAGTATACCTATAATTATATATATAGAAATTTGAGTTTTCGGAGTTGGTAGTGTTGTCGTTCGGCCGTGGTATTGGAAAACAGGGTGTAACTAAATTTTTTCGTATATGTCTCTGTTACAACCTGAGTCGGAAAAAATTTTTACATGCAGTTTTTTTACAAGTTGTACGATTATAATAATTTCCACTATTTCTATTTGCTATTTAACATAACTTTTCTAATTAAAAAAATTAACCTTAACATGCAATTTAGGAGATGAGAAACTATTATTTTATTACTTTATGAATCTGTATGTTCTGTCTGTACCTATATGCAATTTTTTTCTCAATTTTTAATAAGTGTAAGACCGATCCTTACATACTTTTTTCGCTTCCTCAAATCTCATCATTCTCCTCACACATTTTCGCCTAGGTATGCGAGTGCTTTTGACATTTCCGTCGGCTAACACTCTAGCTATTTGATCTTCATAAGTCAGCCTTGGTCTTCCTTGGCCTTTTTTACCACTCACTTTCGCTCTATAGATTTTCTTCGTCAGTATTTCATCACTCATTCTTTCCATGTGCCCGAACCATCTTAACATTCATTTCTACATTTTTTCAATAACACTGCCGTGCAAGCCTGTCATACTGCGTATCTCTTTATTGCTTATTTTGTCTGCAAGGGTGACACCGCACATATTTCTAAGAGATCACATTTCTACTGCATTTATCTTACTTTCACTCGATTTCGGACATATCCAGGACTCACTACCATACAATAAAGTTGACACCAACACCGCATTGTGTATGGCCATTTTGGCTGAGTTAAATATATTCATACTGCTTACTAATGCGGACAGCACCGTTCACTTTATTGCCGGCTGCTACTCGTTTCTCCACATCCAACTCACATCTTCCATCCCTCGAAAACGCACTTCCCAGATATACAATTTCGTTCGCCTGTTCTAGACATTTTCCATTTACCCATATTTCACAATTTGTCTGTACATCTTCTCTTTCAAACACCAGAACCTTAGTTTTATTCATATTCACATTCAATCCTTTCACTTCACAGTCTCCTTTCACTGTGATAAATAATGAAATTTAGGTAATCATTTATCATTTGGCCCGATTTAGCTTGTCATTATTCATAATGCCCTCATTAATCACTTGGTCCATAACATATATATCCCGGTGAAAATGTGTAAGAAGAATGATGAAATTTGAGGAGGCGAAAGAAGTATGTAAACACCACGATGCTTAGCGTTCCACCCTCTGTGACTACCCTAATAGGGATAGAGCATGAGGATATGTATGTATGTAAAAGCAAGGAAGTGCTGTGCAGGTTAAATAATAAAAAGTAAATCACAAATAAAAATCAACTATTACTAAATTTTCTTTTTCCCCCAGCGAAGCGGGCGTGTAATGATTTTATATAAAACATACATTACGATTTTATGTAAATCATTTTAAGGTAAAAAGACACTACTTTTTATAATTATGATTCTTTTCAATGGTGAGATGTTGCGTAATGGAAAAAGGGGTGTAGATAGTAACAATACTATTCTATTAACAACTTTTCCTATAATATAAGTATCTCCAAAGTCTGTAACCTCGAGTCTGATAACAATTTTGTAACGGTTGATCTTCTAATTATCAGGACTAATACGTGTTCATGTTTATTATTGACACACCATGTAAAGGTGGTAAATAAATAAATATCACCTAAATAACAAGCAAGAAGCAATTTTATGCAAAGGAACATGAACCTACATAATTAAAAAAAAATACGGAACTTACCTACAATGTCGTTGATTCTAACATCAGTACTGTGCTTAATATATATTTTATTCATTATTTTAAAATGGAGGAAAAATCGAGGAAGGCTTCTAGAACTGGCCGCTCGATTACCGACATATGAAGGTTGCTTGCCTTTAATAGGACACGCATATAAACTTATTGGTGATGGTGACAGTAAGTATAACATGACAAAAGTATTTAATTCTAATTCTAGTTAACCTACCACAGATCTATACTACTCATAGATATTGCATTGCTGTGACCACTATACAATAGTCTTTCTCGCTTTATGTTTGACACACCGGCCTTTGCAGCCTAAAATACCTACTGCATTCTACCATTACGTTCGAGTCAATCTCTATCTCACATATATTTACAAAAAAATTTATATTACTTTTTCACTTGTGAAGTTCAAATAATCAAAAATCTTCAAAGTACTAACGAAAACAGACATGTTTCGTGGTATAGGTCTGTCGTAAGAATCATAAAATGTTGAGCATACGAATAGAGACGAAATATCTGTGTATTTCCATCCCTTTCTATTGCTCATACATTGCATATTCATGCATTATGCATATTCTATGGCTCACGTCATATAGCTATTTCTTTTAATCTAACAATTTGTGACGTGTGAAAGGCGATATCAATTATTTAGTGATAAATCTGTGACACACACTCATATTTTCGATAGAACACGAAGAAATAAAACTTATGTTATATTCTTATTGGTGGTTATAGGAAAAAAGTATAGAACGTGCCAGTTTATCGAGAAATAGAAATTTTTTTTCAGACAATTCAATGTTTATCAATTTTCTCACCTTTAATTTTTGTTTAAATTGTTATCTATTCTATACCGATTTTTGCATACTGGCAGATTCTATATTAATCCTTGCTCCCACATTAAAATAAGCATATCAAAAAAGTCTAAGCAAAATCTGCAAATTTGAACTTTTTATTAATTTTTTGTATCAGATTTTTTTTTGTTTATTAAATAATTAATTAATTATCTTTGTAGTAAAAGCAAGGTAGTATTTTTGTCAAATCAATTTATAATAAGTTAAAAAATGTCTACTTTATTGCGGCATTTCTTCAGTGAAAAATGCGGTGTTTATTTAATATTGGATTTATTTATAAATGCATAGAATAAACGAATACAATTGGTATTACCGTAATTAAGTATATCGCGGTAAATAACTAGGTAGCGATGTGAAGCGATTTGAAGCTTCTACGTATGCGCTAGTTAACTGTTGCGTTTCAACTACTGAATGCTAAATGCCCCATCGGGGAGCTCATTGGGCTTTTATCCCAGGGTTCGACGAAGGCCGAGGGCTGCGTGTACCTGATGTCACGTAGGCCATGTTCTGATAATTGAGATAAGAGCGCAGCAATCTTCCACTAGTGTCGACAGTTCTAATGGTTTCTTTTCTTGGGATTAGATGAACATGATAGTTCGAGTAATTCACTTATCTATGTAGTACAGACAGATCTAATAGTTTCGTTTCTCGGGGTTATGATAAACATGATAATTTGGGTAATTCGCTTGTCTGTGTAGCGATGACGGTTTGCCTTTTCGGTATCGGCATATTGAACGCACCGCAGTGATTTCGCATTTCCAGCACCACGATAGACTCTCGACTCTATCAGGACAAAATCCGAAACGAGATTAATCGAAAAACAGAATTTCATTCTATTGATTCATGATATTACGTTACCTATACGCACTCGTTTCGACGTATGCAATTTTCGTGGCGGATAGGTAGGCATCTATTTGGACATCGTGCACGTAGACCATATTACAGCCTACTACTCACAGTTTGAGGACTAACAACCACACCACTTGAGGCCTTAGCCATAAAGTTATCTCTCGAGCAGTTAGCATAGGCTGACGTGTTGCGTTCAATTTTATAAAAAGATCTTGTCGACAGATTGCACTCCTTCCAGGGCTTGAATGCAGCTGGGTAAGGACCCTGTGTTAGAATAAAGATGCAAAAGACGACAAATTACACTTCTATTTATTGTATCATGCCAAGATATCTCAGCGATTTCATCCCGCTTGAAGTTTTCTTATAGCACTTCGCATTTCTTCAGCCGTCAAATGACGTCGTTCCATGACGTAAACTACTGTACTTCAGTAGCTGATAATCTCGAAAACTGTATATTATATAGGCTCAGGTGTTACTTTGCGGAAATCCATTTCATGTGATGAAGTCCTAAAATCTCCAGCTATTTTTCACTTAAACTTCAAAAACCACCAACCGACACGTGTTTCGCCTCACGACGAAGCATCCTCAGGATATTCCAAAGATCAGACTCGGATCAGTTTGAATGGAAAATAGCTGGAGATTTTAGGAATTTATCACATCAAAAACTGTATTTAATTCCCGTTGAAATTAAAAAACAAATATTTTCTAAAAGCCAAGATTTTTGAGAGCAAAAGCGAACCCACTTCAAATTGAAACAAAACAATAAATTTAAAAATTTTAAAAAAAGGCGGTCATAATTTTTTTTTTTAATACAGCTACGAGTAGTATGTTTTTCGAAACGAAAAAAGAAAAATATAACTTAAATTAATATTGTAGTATTTTTCATCAGCCATAATAGTGTGTTGCTTAGATTTTTTTGAATAATGAGGATAATGGGACGTAAACATATTTTTATTACATCTGTGGGTATGGAACACAAAACGTAGCATTAATTTTAATTAAGTTGGTCTAATACTGAGTTATATGTTACAGCTATATGGATTATAACAAAAGCAGTAATGACTGCTGCTGAGAAAGCGGGAGGAGTCTTGAAGTGTTGGCTGGGACCCAAATTAATTTGCGGTACGTAATCGGTAAATAAAAAAAACTGATTATACCGCGATGATATAAACACAGTCAGTACTGAAGTGCAGCACAGAATGTTATTTTTACTATATTGCTTGTGTCTGTGTTGGTGCTTGGTGGCGACGTATGGCCGTACATGCTTATACATAGGACCTAGGGGGATGCGAATAGTACGTTCACACTTCGCACCGGGCGTAGAATAGAAGGAAGAATTGAAAATGCAACGGTAGATCGGCCACGGAAAAAATAAAATAAAAGCTTTCCAATATCACTTAACCTCACCGCCAAAATTAATTCTTTAACAACCCAACTCGTTGTTTACATGATAATACACAAAATAATCATGAAGAAATTTGTCGATTATTATTAAATTCACGCTGTATCCCTGACGGGGTAATCCATCTCTCATGATTATATTTCAACTTTGTTTTAAACTTTAATTTATTAATAACGACAAATACGCGAGAAAATAACTATCAATATTGAAGAAATAATAAAATTTATTCAAAAATTAGGATAAAATACTTATATAATACTTCTATAATAATGTATATATGTAATAATAATTTGGCTTTTTCCGAGTACAATCTTAATTGAAAAATTTAACGTGTATATTATAAAGTTCCGAAATTAATAGTATTATAAAATTATGATTTTTTGAAATATGAGCCACAAACCACGTCGCCGGCATTGAAAATTGTCCAATTAAAAGTTTAGGTCAAGAATATCACGTCCCTTTTTTGTAAAAGGTTTCTCCCTCATCCCTTTATTCGAAAAACTGTCATTGTTCCGTACTTTACTCAATTCCATTTCTCTTATTAATGTCAATAAATAGTTTATTAAATCTTCATTAGTTTTCTAAAGTTTTATTAAGAAACGCATTCGCAGTCGCTGATAGAGCACTTCGATCTAAAAAAAATCTACTCACTTTAAGCGTGAAGACGCTTAGATTATAGTTCTCAGGAATTACAGAAGACAGCAGGGAGTTCCATTCTTGGGCAGTAGGTACGTATTATGCATGTGGAACCGAAGCGCTGTGTACGAGTTTTTGGAATCGCCACAGGGAACGGGTGATTGTGTGTCGTCTTTCTACTAGTCCTGTGATAGAAACCTTAAGCACACTCGTCGAAATATATACGGTAAAAGATAGACACACGTTACTTTATGGCAATTGTCCCAGATATTACTCTGACACAGGACTTCGTAAACTCGTGCATAATCGTAACCTACTAACAAAATATGTGCATCGCTGCAAAGGAAATTGTCACGTACATATTCGTTATAAATAGCTGTAACAATTAGTATAAGGCATGAGATGTAAACGACAGCTCTATGGCGTAACCACGCTGCACGGCACCAATATATTATCTACCACAAGTCCATAGTATTATTTACACAAGAAGAAGTATTGTAACAGCAATCTTGAGGATAAAGTAACTTGTCGGCGATTACTTTGATATTATCAATCAACTTCGAAGCACGCAGGTCACCCACGGATTTGTTCTTGACATCAGTGAATGAACAGCGATGCCATGTTAAAAATGCCATTTCAAGTTTTTTTCTAGACAGTTTAGCCTTAGAGTCAAGGTAGGCTCCGTAGTTTAATGTAGGAGTTAAGGTAAGTCCAAGAACCTCGTAAGTGGTCTGCCCAAAGATATGGATGCATCCCGGAAAGTAGAAGACAAGGTAAACTGACTCTTTATGGCGGAGAACAGCCAAGCGTACGTCTTGTTGACATTAAAAACGAGATTATCGTCACCCCAGTTGGTTACTGTTTTAATAGTTTGGTTGACAAGCTCAACTATATCTTCTCTCAACCCTTGGAGTTCTTCCCTTCACCCTAAGCCTTCATCTGTAACCAGTTCCTTGTCTTATACATTTTCTTTTTCCTTTCAGTAATAAATGATCCTGATGATGCTTTGACAGTGCTCAATACGAGTCTTCAAAGACAATATATTATTAAATTGGCTGAACCGTGGCTTGAGACCAGTTTACTTATTGCTGATGGTAAGTCAAATTAGTTTTAGACATGTAGGTATATGTGGTATGTAGGAACGCATACTATAAGCTTTCTCTAACGGGTTCTTGTAGGAGGGCAGACAGTGATAAACGGACATTCCTAACAGCGCAGTCTACACGACGGGAAAATTTTCTTGCGGCCGCGCGGTTGACATTCTCATGTGTTTATTAAAAGCGAATGTAAACTAATTACTAACTAAAAACGTTCGAATTTCTAAGAACTACCAAACCGCGCGGTCGCCGCGTGGCGGGCGGTTGACTTTCTCGTGTATTTACAATATTAAAATGTAATGTAACTCTGTATTCACTAAGCATCTTACCTAATGACATTGGCTTTTAATAAATACACGCCGGTCTCCGCGGGGTCGTACGCGGTTACCGCGCGTTCTAAAACTATCTCACACTCGCATTCCACTCCTCTCTGGCCACTCCAGACAGCATTAAGTTGACGTAAGCTTAGATTGACGTAAGCTTAGTATGTAATGAGTACAGAGTGTTTTTTTAACTGGGACAGTATGGACAAATCCGAATCCATAAGAGGTACAGGAGAACTGTCTCAAGAACCATTCACTCTTTTTTTGTGACAACAATCAAAATTGTTGTCATGCCAAAGCATTATAATTTTTTGGTAAAGCGTGAGATGTCCTTAAAAATTAGTAAAATAAGCACATTTTCTTTTTCTTTTTCATCACCAATTTAGGGACCGTTTGATCCCTTTTGTGAAAATAATTCGGAATTACGATTTTTTGGTCAAGCGTGAGTAGTCCATAAAAATGAGTAAAATTGACTATTTCTTTTTCTTAATGCAGATCGACTCAGTTTCACATAAACATCATTTCATTGTATCGGACGAAAAAAATCTGGATAGCAGAACTTTATTGAAATATTTTTCATGCAATAGATGAATTCAATGTACTAAATTATAGTCAATTTACTCGAAAACTATTCATTCAAAGTGACAAAAACTTTCGTATGCTAAAAAGTGTTTTATATTTGAATGAAATGATGTTTAAATAAAACTGAGTCGATCCGCGTAATAAAAAATGTACGCCAATTTTACAAATTTTTATGGAAATCTGACACTTGACCAAAAAATTGGAAATGTCAAAATTGTTATCACAAAAAAGACTACATAGTTTTAACTAAATTTAGTCTTTTTTGTGACAACAATTATCCTATTCCCCTATATCTCTTGTAGATTCGGATTCCTCCATACTGTCCCAGTAAAAAAAAACTATCTGTATGGTGTATTTTGCTCTCGTTTTTTCTTTATTGTTTATTATGCTCTTCTTTTTCTTCGCATACTATGCAATATGAATCTCTTGTCAATCGCTTAACGGTTTCTAGGTTGTGCCATTTTAGCATATACAGTTTTAAGTTTTTTTTTATTATTTAATACTATAAGTACTTATTTACGGTAGTAACTAATTAATCTGTGCTATAGCTATATGTATGATTGAAATGGCATGTGTGTGTTAGTGTCCGAATAAACGTTTCATCTGTCTATATATTTAATATAAACTCCAACGAATAATTACGAACATTGAAATGTCAAACGAAACCGTCATACTAACTTTTCATAATTCAAAACTTTTCAGTGCCTTTATGGAAGCGAAACCGCAAATTATTGAATCCAGCATTTCATCAGCACGTGTTAGACGGTTTCTTGTACATATTCAATCACCAAGCTGACCAACTTGTCTACGATTTGGGATTACATGTCGGGAAAAGAGAATTTAACCCGAAAGATGTCATTTCACACTACACTTTACAGTCTATTACTCGTAAGTATAATTAACTATAATAATAACCACCTCGAAAACCCCCTGAGGTCTTAAGATTAGGTGTCCATGCCGGCCGGGACCAGGACGGCGCCCAGCATACGCTGGAAGGTCGAAGGTGTAACGCGCGTGGGTCTCCAAACGCCAACTTCTGATCCCCCAGATCGGGACTACTCCTGCGAGGCCGATCCCACTCGGATAAGACACGGCTGAGGCGATAGCAACGTAAAAACGCCCCGGACTGTTCATAGACCAGGGCTGAACCCGTAGAAAATGGTAAAAAGTGAAAAAAAAAATAGTAGAATGAAACCCATTGGAAAAAGAAAAGAATATAACAAAAATGAGAGGAAAAATAATTTACGGACGATCTGAGATCGGGAAGTGGAAGGGAATGAGTTTTTAAGGGTAAAAAACGGTTTATCTCGATTTCCAGCAAAACTACAAGTCCTATGGAAAAAAGTTAAATGGCAAAGATGTAGGTAATAAAAAGATCTACAACGTTTGCATTTACACTTTTTTCACATAACCTTAAACATTATGTGAAAAATTCAAATAAGTTTAATTTAATTAGTTTAATTTTCATTATTGTTTATTTTTTTACACTTAAATTATTTAACGATAGAAGAATAGACAGATAATAAATAAATTCAGCCTAAACCCTGACTAAATCGTACAGCAGCCGGATGAATAAGAATATATTACTTATAAGCGATTTGAACATGTATAGTGCTAGACAGAAATTAAGTGACTTCCTCTTATCTTTGAGCTACACTGACACGGAATCTTTATTGGCAATTGTAATATATCACTAAACGCACTTGACATTATTGTATTGACTTATTTTACACCAATTTTGGACAATTACAATTAATTAGACATAAAAATGTATAAAAGTATCAATTTTTTTTGTGAAGCATAATGAAACCGTCATTTAATGGTCGCCCACCATCTTGTGTCGCCCACGATACAGGTTCGCCTAGTGCGGGAACCACTGTGACTTTGTGTTTTGCATTGTAATTTTTTGCTTTGTGTAATTAATTAATAAATAAATAAATATACATCCTTTTACCGGATCATTGATGAAGTTGTTTAGTTTTATTATTAACACGTCATATTATTTTGGCCTATTTTTGTTTTTGCAGACACAGCTCTAGGTATATCTTTCGATGAAAATAATGTGATTGATGAAAAGGTGTCAAATGTATTAGAGAGAATGTTGACCCTTCAAGTCAAAAGAGCAGCGAATGTATGGATGCATCACAACTTTTTATATAAAATGACAAGGATGAAGAAAGAAGAGGATCAACTGATAAAATTTCTACATAATGTGTCTTCAACGGTAAGCAAAAACTGAATTTAAAAGATTAACCACTAAGGCATTAGGTACTATAGAGTGAATTTCAAATTGTTATAGCATCAATTGAGTGAATCGTTCTATATGTATGTACTGTAGTTCATCCGAATTCCCTAATAACAATTCGGTAAATAATATACTTATTATATTTTATTTCTATTCTTTGTTGGTAGTTAGTGGAGACCAGCGGGGTTATTCACAAAAGTCGGAAACTCGACTTTCCGTATCCGACAGGAAACTCTTCGATGATTTTGTCTAAAAAAATGTAGAAAAGAAGACCGACTCCCGCCTCATGCGTAACGGAATTGCTTATTCTCGGCCGGATACGTAGGGTTGTTTCATTGAGTGTGAAAGGTGGAGAGTATTTTGTTTAGTTATATATTTAGAATAAATATAAAAAATATAATAATAAAATACAATGCATACGGATAAGTTTTTCATGTTCGTTATATTTAATTCCTTGTAGTTGTGAAATAACTCTGGATTCGAATAACTAAAATGAATTAGGTAGTTAAGGACATTATAATACGGTAGTTTAAGCGATTTAGACATTTTTGTATTGGCGACGATGTGGAGAACGAATTATAGACAAACGGAAGCGATTGCGTGCGGATCCGACTGGCGCTACAATAATTACCCATATTCGCCTAAAATATTGCCATTGTGTGCGTGCCACGGCGCGTGCGTATTAACGCGCACACATACAAACTGCGCATGCTGGCTTTCTATGGTGACATCCTACTGTTATGATTATACTGTGATATCGAGACGTCGGGTGGCAATTTTTTGACACATAAAAATAATTAAAACAATTATTTCCGTTCCTTTACTTACCAACGAAGCAAGCTCAGGAAATTTCAGATTTTCAGAATTCAGCTAACCGGCTTTACCAGTTGTACCAAGTACCATATATTATAACCAGTCATACCGAATATCACATATAACCAGCTATATCAAATATTGGGTCCTTACATATGAAATTAGCGTTTTGTCGTACTGACCTCTTTGATCTGAAATATCTCCTCTTTGGTTAAGAATTCCAAATTCAAATTTATAAATTCATTTAGATGGTACATTTGAGTTTTGAAAACAGTCATTCATTTGTTTTTTCCTCATTATTTTTTTCTTTGGCGTCGCTTATTACCGCACAATGGAAAACATGAAATATCGGTATATTTACGAGTACAAGTTCTACCGTGGCACCAGTGCTGCAGAAACAGCTCGAAGGATTTATGATGTGTACGGAGCTGGTGTCGCAAAAGAAAGCACGGTACGTTTTTTGTTTCAACGTTTTCGTTCTGGAAATTTCGACCTTCAGAACCAACCCCGTGGACGGCCAGAGACCAAAGTGGAAAATGAAGAATTAAAGACTATTGTGGAAGCGGATCCATCACAAAGCACTTGAGAGATAGCTGCAGGCTTCGAGGTAAGTAATAAAACGTATTAAAATGTATTAATCCACTTGAACTAAATCGGGAAAGTAAAAAAACTTGAACGATGGGTACCTCATGAATTGAGTGAATCGAACTTGCAAACACGCGTCGACTGCTGTGTTACTTTGCTCAACCGACACAATAATGAAGGGATTTTAAATCGAATCATTACTTGTGATGAAAAGTGGATACTGTATAATAATCGGAAGCGCTCGTCGCAATGGCTGAACCCTGGAAATCCAGCCAAATCCTGCCCTAAACGAAAATTGACTCAGAAAAAGTTACTTGTGAGTGTTTGGTGGACTAGCGCCGGTGTCGTTCACTACAGCTTAATAAAATCTGGCCAAACGATTACGGCAGATATCTATTGTCAGCAACTGCAAACTATGAAGGAAGAACTAGCTGCTAAACAACCGAGATTGGTCAATCGCTCTAGGCCACTGCTGCTTCACGACAACGCAAGACCACACACTGCACAACAAACAACCACTAAGTTAGATGAGCTACAATTGGAATGTCTGCGATATCCACCGCACTCCCCGGACCTTGCTCCAACAGATTACCATTTTTTCCGGAATTTGGACAACTTCTTACAAAAAAAAAAATTCAACTCTGATGCGGCAGTCCAAACCGCCTTCAAAGAGTTTATTGATTCTCGCCCCCGTGGTTTTTTTAGTAAAGGGATCAATGAACTACCTATAAGATGGCAAAAGTGCATAGATAACAACGGTGCATACTTTGATTATTTAAATATATTTTACAAAAAAAAATTGACTTTATATTCCTCCCGTACAAAACGTCAATTTCATATGTAAGGACCCAATATTAAAACCATATTGTCATAGGTTAATAAGTTTTGATGTTATGTTGTTAATATGTGATGATAAAAACATTACCACATCTAACATTTAATGTTTTAGGTTATACAGAGAAGAAAAGAAGAAAGGAAAAAAGAGAAAGAGGCGAATGTATCCGGTAATAAAATTATTAATAAGAATTTTATATAGGGAAATATAAAAAATTAACAACGGAATAATGATTTTAATTACTACGTATTTTATTTGAAATTTATAATTTCCACCAATGATATTATAATACAAAAGAGGTAGATAGGTTACCTTAGTACTAATCCAAGTAAAGTATTGTCCCAGTTACAACCTTAAAAAGTGAGACAAATATACATTGCACTACTACGCTATGCAATGTAAAACTTAATTCCATTTCAAACTAACAAATCACATAGCTCTCTACATCATTGTGATTGGTCAATTTCAAAGTCTTCCTGCATTTTAAGCGAATCTGTGACTAATTCATAGAATATTAGTAATTAATTCCACAGAACAGACATTTAAAAAAAATATGATTGGTACCTAATGGGATTAGACAGTAAAGAATGATGTTTGCTTTTTTCGAATTTCGTTTTTCTTGAATCATGTACATGATAACATATTTATTTAAAAAGATCGCCAACATTTTTTAATTATAAATTTGAAAATGATGAATTATATATTATTTCTTTTAATAAATGTAAACGATGATTAAAATTGGGTGGCTGCGTCATCACATGATCGTGTATATTATAAAAACGTTTGGATTATTAAAATATTTTAGAATTTTGAATGCGAAATAGGCATTGCATGACATTGTTGGTTCTGTAACATTACTTTTCATATTCTTTGACCAAGTCCGGGTTGGCTAATTAGCAAAGTTTTTAGCATATAACCTATCTACCTCTTTTGTATTATAACATCATTGAATTTCCACTATAAATTTACAATGTCCATTTAATGTAATACTGAATAGAAATGATGAATGCGATTGAGATGAAATGTTTCTTGTCGGCTATAAAACCTCTCGTAACGGCAAAAATTTAACATAACTATTGTAACCCTACAGACTCAAGCATTCACATTTCTTCTACTTCTAAAACCTTCAAATCAGACGATATTCTAAAAGCGGATCTAAAAAAAGCCTCCCAGTTACTATTTTCCAGTTATGTTATCACACCAAATACTTATGAGATTCTTTCCGCTCTGAGATCAAAGCATTTACTTTCTCTGTCACTTCTTATCTGCTAATAAGACCTCACCCAAACGATGTTACGATTCAAACTATAGAGGACGCTGAAAAACCGATGGAGTCTGTAATCAAATCTTTATAATGTTATGGCGTTTAACGACCGAGACCCACCCCGCAAAACCGCATTCGAAAGAATTTGTCTCAGCAAGCAGCCGCAAAATTATGAAGATTACATAGCAAAGATTACAACGTTATAAAGATTTGAATACAGGCTCCGTTAGCATCAATGCTGGTAAGACACTGCTTATCATAAAAAATATTTTAATACTGGAATTAACTGGAAAAAACTTAACTTTTTAACGGACTTTGATTTTCATTCAAAGTTATACTTTATTTAGTTTTACTTTATTCAGTTATACTTTTACTGTAGTTAATATTTTCATTTTTTCTTCCAACCTTGGGCCTTGTTTTATTGTCAGGACGAAGATTCAAACCATTTTTGGATTTGCTGCTGGATATGGCGGACGATGGATTGTTCACTCAGGATGCAGTTAGAGCTGAAATTGATACAATGATAGTAGCCGGCTACGACACATGTAATAAAACTGTGCACAACATTTTGATAATTCTCGGTACTTACCAGGATGTACAGGATAAAGTTTATGATGAGTAAGTGTAAGATTTAATTTAAAATAATATGTCCATATGTCTGAAAACTTGAACTCGTCGTGCGGGTTTGCGAAATGCTTCAAGGTATTATTTGCCAACGAAAACATCGCACTAACTCGCACTGTGATATGATATAGTATGGGAGGCTAATTTGAATAAAGTCGTCAAATAACGATTTTCGTGGGACTGAGCAGTATTATACTGACAACTGGTATCGTCGTATACAGTAGTGTTTCCTGAATAATAAACACGGTGTTGTCACATTCTCAATTTGTGGAAGGATGACGTTATGGCGTCACAAAGAGTGCGATTCTTGGTTTAAGCTTTGTCGAATAACTCAATAACTATTTAACCTATTTGGACGAGTGAGGAGGTGTCATATGAAAGGCATTGAAATGCCTAACAAAAAATGTATAACAATTATAAGTATAGGTTCAATATTTAAAAAGTTATTTCAATGATAAATAAAAATTGAAGTGTTAATTTTTTATAGTTTAAATGTCAATGAGGTAAAAATGCCAATTACATCAAAAATGATTCGAATAAAAATTCTTGCTTTGTTTTTGATGTGTAATATACACTTTGAATTTTTAAAATCTGATAATAACTACAACAGTTTTAAACGAACGCGGCGCATTGCGCGGGCGCAGGCGCTCGTTTGGTAAAGATGGTCGGCCGAATCAGATCCGTGCCAACATGCGACACTTTCTTGCAATACTTACATGAACTTTTCAACTTTCGCGATGTATTATAACAAACATACATATCTTTACGCAGTATCCCTAACTGGGTAGTCAGACATATAGCGGAGCGCCAAGCTTCGCGGTCCTTGCATACTTCTTTAGCCTCCTAAAATCAAATACAACACTAGGCATTCGAATCGGCCTTCAGCCATCACGCCGACCGGCACGCTTATTACCTAACTTGCAGCCAGCTTGCGACAGCCAAATATCACAAGATATCTGCTGTCAAAACGAGTTTTTTTTTGTTATAGTGGTGCTATATCTACCGCAAAAAGTGCATTTTACGGTCATGGAGCAATAGACACGCAATCGTCATACATGATATCAATGTTTTATTACAATTAGTCATCGGTCGCATAATGATCGCGTGGTTGTCGCTGTCTGCAAATTTTTAGGTAATAACTCCACGGGTCTTTTTTTTTTTTATATATATCAGAGGGGGCAAACGGGGTCTGCTAGAGGCCTGGTCCGCACCCGAATAGAAAGCCCATTAATATGCACGCAAATTCATATGAACGAGCTCCTGACGACGCCCTGAGCCTGGAGTTCGCCATCCATACGAGATATCGCTCGGCTGTTGAACCCTCAGACGGTCAACCATCTAGCAGGGCTCTTTCTGCGCTCGCCCTAACGCGACCGGTGCCGCTGTAAAAGCTTCTAGGGCCAAATGGAAAGAGGGTTTTTAGTCGGTTCGAGTCCGACACTACTCAATCAATCGGCGCAGAGTCCGGCAGTGTCTGTGGGGACTGTTTACCTTCTCAAAAAAAAAAACCAAAAGTTTAACCCCGTTGGGGATACAGCTTGAAGATATGTATGTATGTAGGTATTTTACTCATTTTATTGGTTACATTTTAACTGGAAATCTGAGTCAGTTTAAATGTGGTTTCGTACGTTTTTGTCGTAGTATATTCATTACTACTTTGTAAACTAATGAACTAAGTGAACGACTGCCCGAAAACGAGTAAATCCGATTAGTGAACGAGCAAGCCCAAGTGTAGGTACCTCGTATTCTCATATTTGAACGAAGAAAATGTAATCACAACGTCCTTTCAGTACTGATACTTTCAGTACTGAATGCTATTTCGTCAATTTTGCAGGTTAGTCTCAGTCCTCAGCTCAAGGGAAGAAATAGATAATACTGATTTAAAACAGTTAGTATATATGGAAGCGGTCATAAAGGAAAGCATGAGAATAGTTCCCGTCTCCCCATTCGTTTTCCGAACCATCGACAGTGAAGTAAAACTTAGTAAGTTAATGTCTGTCTAGCTTAGAACAATATTAGTTTTTTAAATTTAAATGTTTGACAGCTAAAATGGTCATCCACAATGCAGTGTTAGTGCCAACTTTATTGTACGGTAGTGAGGCCTGGATATGCCCGAAATCGAGTGAAAGTATGATAAATGCAGTAGAAATGCGATCTCTCAAAAATATGTGTGGTGTCACTCTTGCGGATAGGATAAACAATGAAGAGATATGCAGTATGACAGGGTTGTACAACAGTGTTATTGTAAAAATGAAGAAAGGAATGCTTAGATGGTTACTTGGGTTGATGGGCACTTAGAAAGAATGAGTGATGACGAATAAAATCCACAGAGCGATAGAAAATGTGTGAGGAGAATGATGAGACTTGAGGAAGCGAAAGAGATATGTAAGGACCGCGACGCTTAGCGCTCCGTCCTCTCTGAATACCCCGTTGGGGATATCGCGCGAAGATATGTACGTATATTTGGCGTTTTTTTAAATCTATTTAGTGCCTCAAATTGAGTTTGCACTCCCAAATCTAGGCGAAAGTAAAAGAAGAATGATGAGAATTGAAGAGGCGAAAGAAGTATGTAAGGACCGCGATATTTGGCGCTTCGTCCTCTCTAACTAACCCGTTTGGGATGCACCGTGAGGATATGTATGTATGTAATGTATGTATGTATGAAATTACTATGAAACTATAACCATTCCATAAACATGGCCATTTTGTGACTATAAGTAGGGTTCCTGTTTTAAATAATAAATGGAGCTGTCACTTATAGCAATCAGTTTGGTTTCGCTCAGTTTCGTTATACATAGATGGCACAATTTAACTAAATAGTGACATTTTAATAATCCAGACAATTAGACAAATTGTGCTTCGAGCATGAATGCTCTGGGCAAATTTGTAACCCCAAGTTGAAACTAACTACCAACTAACAGTATGAGTACTTACTACACGACGACCTGGGAGAACCGCCCGATAACAGCCAGCATCTAAAAAGATTTAGGAAAGTTCGTATCCTGAATGGACGAAAAATCGATCACGATAACCTCAGAGCTACGAAGGCAGATGCCAAGAAATGCATGCATATTCAGAAAGACAGAAAGCATGTCATATCTAGGTACATCCATAGGTCCCCTATAATGAGCCCTATCGCTGATTTTTACGACCTACGCGGGTTGCAGGAAGACAAAGAGCTGACATATACCAGCATGGAAGCAGATCTCTAATACTTAGAACTAAATTACAATTTGTATTTTTTTATACTTTTTTTTCAGAAAAGTACACGTTGCCTATTGGTTGTGATTGTATGATAGCAATTTGGGGCATTCTCCGTTTACCATGCTGGGGTCCAGACGCTGAACAATTCAGACCTGAAAGATGGCTCAGTCCTGAAACATTGCCTAAAAGCCCTGGCGCATACTGTTCTTTCAGTGTTGGCAAACGTAATTGCATAGGTCAGTGTAATTTAAGTTTTATTAATTAAAACATATCTAAATGTAAATAGGGGAAGGCGGGGCGGAATGGGGTACGATCTTTTTAAGTGAGATACTGTGAGATATCACGACGAATTTCTTTTATTTGGGCAATTTGCCATATTTTAAAAGAAAAAAAGGTGGAAGAAAACAAAAAAATATAGTAGAACAACAGATAAAAATAAAAATCTTCTTTTCTCGTTCTGTCCCATTATGCGGGGCAGAACAGGGTATACCCATTCCGGATTAAAAAATTTAATTTATATAACAATGCGAACTCATCGTCGTCATCACCATCAAAGCCAGCAAATGACATATGTGCCCATTTTTTGCACATGAGACAAGAGCATTAGCCTTCACTTCACTTCACATGTTGTCTGATGACCAACATTATGACAGAAGCATGTAGGGCAAAACGGGTATCGTCCCATTCTGCCCCACCCCATTCTGCCCCGGTATATGAACTGTGAAAAGTGAGTATAAAATTCATCATAGTTGTTGCAATGCTTCTCTGTTTTGAGCTTCTTCATGATGGTTAAATAATACTGTGGACTATATGTGTATATTCTATGTGTATGTGACTATGTGTGGTAGATGATATATTGGTACCTACTGTGCGGCGTGGTAACGCGATGGAGCTGTCATGCCTTATACTAGTTGATACAGCTATTTATATCGGATATGTACGATACAATTTCCTTTGCAGCGATGCAGATATTTTTTGTTTGTAGTGAAGTTGAAGTGCTGTGTCAGAGTAATATCTGGCAAAGTACTCCCCCTTAATTAAATTTTATTTATTATTTATTCTATATAAAAGTATATCTAAATATATTATTGCCTTAAATATTTAATTTACTTAAATAACATCGATACTTAAATTATGTTAATAAAAAGATTATTATGCAGTTAACATACTGACACATCGTTTTGTCGTGTTTGCAAAAATCAAGCGGTGTAGGCATTGATTCACTTTGCGTCGACTTTTGTGATGGTGCGTCAGCTATTTTCAGGAACAACACGTTATATTGTGTTATAAATTCTCGTTTGAGTCTCGCTTATGTACTCGATTTATAATTGTTGATTTTTCTTTTGTTCAGCTGATTCCTGGGCTCGTTACATGATAACCGAAGAAAACTAGCTTTGTTTTTAAAAAAATCACATTTATCAATAGTATTTATCCTTCCATATTTGTTTCCTCGTTCGTGTCGATCATGCTTTTTTCGCATATGTATCGACGATCAATCGTATACAGCGAATAACTAATCGTTTGCGAATGTTGCACATGTTTTGCACATTGTTTGTGTATATTAACCTCAGTATCAACTTTTTTATACCACTTTTTCTGTTGGTTATAACTATGAGGCGGTTGAATAGGTTATTGGCAAATAGTTCCGCGTGTTCCGAGTGGATTCTAGTTTTCTTTCTTCTCATGAATATATCTCCATGCACATGGTGATTCACCTGTCTCTTCTTTTGTGAACGTATTTTTTATATTTAGTGGCCTGTTTCTAGACCTTGATTTAGATGTGACGGCGAATGCAGCGTTGAATATCATTGTATTTATTGTGAATTGATGGTATTTCAACTTGAATTTTGGCGCTAGAGGCGCGTCCTAACAGCAATTGCATTAATATTTTACATTAAGTCTGCGTCATGATTTTTCTGATAGCTGTTAACTTGTCTCCGGTGTTATAATGCAGGTTTTTTTATGATGTTGTTGTTGGTTGTGTAGTATGGTTAACCTAACGTTTCCTATGATTCCACTCTTCTGTGTTAGTACTGGTGAGACCCGCTTCTGGGAAGCCAGTACCAACGTAACAGACGTTAGGTGATGAGATGCAAGCGGTGCAGCATGAATGCCACAGTATTATTTTAACTTCTTACTTGAGGTTCGATGTTTGTTCTTCGGTTGTGTGAAGTACGTCAGGTCCGCGGTTGCGTGACGTGTGTCGGGGTCACCACTGTTACAATATTTCTTCTTGGGCCCTAATTTAGCAAGCTCAAAAGCTTGTTTCTTCTTCGGGTCGTTTTATTGGATTATTTTTAATAACAAAAAAAACTAATTACAAGTATTATATAAGATAGATAACTTCATGCTAATTGCAAAATAATAAAATCGAATGCATTACCTTGACGGCCTCCGCCCAAAACCTGACCAATAAATAAAACAACAGCGTCTATAACTTCGTGCGTAATAAATGGACAATGTGCATAATTTTTATTCATGTTTAGACTTTTTTCTCTCACAGGCAAGAACTACGCTTACATGTCCACAAAGATAGCGATTGCGAAAATAATCAAGAAGTACAGAATCAAAGCGGATTTCAGCAAATATAGAGCGACATTCGAAATATTGATGAAACCGGTGGCAGGTTGCGAAATTGCTTTAGAATCTAGAGAGTTTAATACTCTTTGAATAACAGGAACAGCTGAAAGGCTGAAAATCCTGTTGCAGTCGAACAATGACAATTACATTGTTTAATTTTGCACCTTGCTAATAGTTTCAGCACAAATTAGTTACTAACGTAAAGTTTCAGTTGTATTGTGACTTATGAATGACTAACAACTTGCCCCGATTTCGCATATACTTGCCAAAAATATAAAATTAAAAAATATTTCAAGTTCTCCGACTCCAGCACTTTATATAATATTCCAAAGTATTGCAATTATTTTATTTTGTTAGCATGTTTTTCTTTATCCGACATCTTTTATTCTTTATTAGAAGCTTTTACTAGCGTTTATTACTTCAACACAAGCTTACAAATAACAGTACTACAGAATTTACAATTCCAAAAGTTGTTGAAGATAAGTTAATATGTGGTTATTATATATATCAGAGAGGCCAACCTGCGGCTCGCGAGCCACATGCGGCTCTTTGAAGGATTATTTGTGGCTCTCGATAAATGTACCCCGAGTTCCCTTTTCATTTTTGTGCTATTATATTTTAAAAAATTATTATCGTTCCATATGTTTCAAAATGTTTTTTAAATTACTGACAACAAATATGAAAGAGTAAGTAAGTGCAACGTTATAACAAATTTCATTTCCGTCCAAGTTAAGAATGATATGACTCATCGAAAACTGCGCGAACGAACATAAACAGTGACGTACTTTTTTTTAATAGGTACCTTTTTTGCATACCTTTTAAATATGTATTTAATTGCGGCTCGCGAAAAATTTCAAATTTTGAAAAATGACTCGCACTATCAAGGAGCTTGGCCACCCCTGATATATATGCTTGTGGTTTATTATTTTATAATGGTTATGTACAAAATATTGTTACTGTAAAAAAAAGCGGTTGATAAAATAAAAATCATTGTTTAATTTAAATTACATACATGTTTATATTTACATAAATGACTAAGAATAGATAATCATGTTCTCTACAAAATGTATACAGCATTGCCTGCACCAACAATTTGAAAATAAAGATTGCATAGAACAAGGATAAATGCAAATGCTTTTGTGTAAAAAACAGTTACTGGAAATGATTTCTTTTCTTCAAAGCTGAATTGGATGTCTTTCCATCGCCATGATCAGTAATTTCAAAAAGGCACAAAAACTTATTTGATAAAAACATCCTACAAATTTGAAATTTTCATCATTTTTGCACCACCACATACAATCGACTTCCAATTTTGTACAGTAGAGCATAAGATCCAAATATCATTGAACAATTTTTGACAAATATAATCGCAATCCTATGATTTAAGAATGACAATAACTTGATTACAAATAAACTGAACTCGATTTATTATTGAAACGAGAATTCAATCGTATTAGATTTATCAAACATTAACGAGCACCAAGTTGAAACCAACTCGTTATCTATGAATGATAAAACCGTAGACCAGCTGAAACAAGGAATTCGCTAAGATTTTTAATCTACAAATATAGTAAGCCGGAAACCGACGCATGCGCCATGACAGTTTCGGCGGCTTGTTTGATTTCAAGATGGCGGCGAGCCGCTTCCGCCCACGACTTGGCCACTGCTCGTGGCGCTCCCTGCAATAAGTTGACGTAACGTAACGCCGAGGGCAAATCGCCGTGATCCATATGGTAACGTGCTCTTTGGATTATGTCGAATGTATCCAACTTTGCGAAATCAGTTGGTAAATTGTCAAGCTCGTCTTTAGGTATTTCCGCAAACTGAAACGAAAATTTTAATTTTAAAACAATCTTAAACTAAGTGAAAAATAAATTTATAAGGTAACCATAACATCATTGTAAGAAAATACTTGAAATACTAAATTGCAAAATATAAGCTATTAGCTTTTAAACTTAAGTAACGGGGATAAGCTCTATCTCTATTACTCATAGCGTTATAATATATATAGCGTTATAATATACATAGCGTAATAATCAAAACATTTTCAATGCTGTACTTGGATAATATTTAGTGTTATTTGTAAATATTTCATGGTTTCCTGTATATAACGGAAAAGCAGTGTTATTAGAGTGCTACGTGTAATACGTCGGACCAGCGAACGGTGAAAATTTAGCAAAATTTTGCTTAGTTTCTTCTTTCTTTACTTTAAAGTCAAAAATTAAAAAAATAGGATATATTTATAATTACGAATATAGACAATAGTAAACAAAGTCTTGTATCATAAATTGTAATAATCGGAAAATATATATGAAACATAATATCTTCCTACCTTCTGGAAAAGCAGTTTGGATTGCAACCACGACAAGAAATAAATCGGCAAAGAGGCGCCTTGACGACCGATGAGGGCAACTTTAATTGCTGTCTTTTCCAACTAAAACGAAAAACATATCATTAGATCATGAACACTCACACTCTCACATCCGAGGCGAACTGTCGCTTCAATGAGTTTTGTAGCCCATTCCCTTTGATCACAAATAAAGAACTAGATTCACAATCTATATATACATAATGAAGTTAAGTTTTCTTTGTGCGTCAATCACGTTAAAACTACTGAACGGATCGACATGGGACCACGACCATTCAATGCGGAATCGTTTGTAGGTGGTTTAAGTCTATTCATTTTTTGAACTTTTTTTTTTTTTGCCCAGCGAAGCGGGCGGGAAACGGTTTGTCTCCTATAAAATTTAAACAAATTATTGTCCGAATTGACGTATATATTTTTAATATCGTACAGTATTATCGGTAATATTGTGTTAATCTAAAGTAGACCTTACTGTCAAACCATAAGGTTATAAACGCTCGTAAACAATTCTTGCATGACATTGAAACGAAGTTTTTTAAATAAATTATTGAAAATGCAATCTTACGTCACGTGCATAAAGTATAATTCAAATAATCTATTTGCGTTGTTATTTATGTCATTTTGATTTGTTACGTGAAAATGACAGGAATAAAACGTATATTGTCAGGCAATAAATAAAAATATGATTACGAATTTAATGAAAAAGAGCTTTGTAACGTTATTACTATAATGAAATAATGAACACGTAAATAATATTATTTATTTATTAACTGAAAATAAGAACGCGTCTTTTTTAGCGTTCTAGATGTTGTTTTTGCAATTTTTGTAGGAGCACTTTGACATGTTCGCTGCGTTTAACATGTAAGCGTTTTCGAATACTATTAAAACAGAAGTGCACTCAAATACTCATTTGAGTGCATATTTGGCTCGGACATTTTTGGAGCGTTGTGTATCTACTTTTTTATTTGTGATCGAAGCCCATCCCTTACATTATCACCAGTCCTATGTTTATTGACTCCACAAACCATTCTTGATGAGAATTTATCTTGTTTTATTGCATTTATCTTGTATTTCAATAAATATTCAAAAATATGTTCATGAAAAGCATATTCCAAGATATATCCTGTGGAAATTGACTGTGGTACGACTCGGTAATAATTTGTAACATAGTAGCAATTACAATAGAATACAATCAGTCACAGTGATACAGATTTGTTATAACCACTTGTATAAGAAAAATATCTGAATTGATAACATAATTACCTGGTCCTTCGAACCGGATATTAGAAATTAACCTCTCTATGGCTCATAGATGAAAAACAAAATATTTATGACGAAAAAACATACATACACAAAATATATTTATATGATGTTAAAATATCTGTGAACAGAAATTTAAAAATTATCTTACCGTGTCAAACCTTTCCCTCAGAGTCTTTTCCGTTACAACACCCATCTTGCGTATTTCCTCTGGTATACCTTTCAGGACCGTTTGAACTAGTCTGTCACCTTGACCTGAAATACCAAAAGATTTTAAATGTGTTGCGATTTCAAATTTTGTATGGACATTTTATATTTGAAACTACAAAAATTATACGATTGCCAATACTGGTTAGATATGGCGTTAATGTTGGCAGTTTGATTGGTTTACTGGTTATACAAAGTCGGTTACTGACTTAAGATTACGACGTTCGTGCCCTTACAGTGGTCTGTTACTTACCGGCTTTTTCTAGTGCTTTGATCTCGTTTTCTATGCATGTCTCGGGCGCGGCTCGCTTGGTAGCCGCCAACAGAGCCTCCCCCGCCGCCCAAAGGGATTGCGAACGGCGGGCCTCCGCCTCGGCCTTCGCCCTCTCTATATTAAAGATACGTTTATTTAACAAATTATTTGTCTAGAAGTATTTATGTAACTTTTTTTTATATAGAAAAACAAGGATATCGCGTCAGCACGACTGTGCAACTAAACCGTGCTTGTAGTAATGTGTAAGCACAGTTTACTATATATTTAAGACACATCGAAAGTGGATGTAACATAAAGTCGAATCTTCTTTTTATGTATACATAAAAATGGATGTTTGTTTAAAATATGTCATTGCTAAAACACCAACACAGTTTAACCGATCACCATAAAAGTTGGCACGTATATGTATTTATTCATGAAAGTTTTTATACTATCCCCTTTGCTGTAAGTCACCGCCACGCGGACGAAGTCATGGGCAAAAGTTAGTTTCCTACATAAATTAATTATCAATAAATCTGACATCGACAGAGCGCTACGTGTTCATATTGTTTTATTATGACTTAAAACCCATGTGTTTGTTCATCAAAGATGTTGTGTTACAATACTGTGCCACAATAGAAACAAATGTTATAATAATAAAAATAATATTTTCCTTATCTACCTCACAGTATTTAAATCATTTTAACAATATCACAGTATACGAATAACAGTAGGGTGTCTTCATAGGAAGCTAGCGTACTCTGTATGTGTGCGCGCTAATGCGCACGCGCCGTAGCACGCATACAACGGCAATATTTTGGGTGAATATGGGTGATTATTGTAGCACCAGTAGGGGTTGCACGCGACATAAACATGAGACCGCTTCCGTTTGTCTTTAATTCTTTCTTCACATCGTCACACATACAAAAATTTCTAAATCGCATTAACAAACAAACGTATTATAATGTAAATGCCTAAATAATTTTAGTTATTTGAATCCAGTTATCATTCTTCAACGTAACTACAAGAAATTAAATATAAAAAACGTATCCGTGTGCAGTTTTTTTATTATTATATACTATCTCTGTTAGTAATAAAAACTATAACGAGGTTAAATTTAAGAACAAATTTTCGTTCCTTTCTATTATTTTGTTTTGTTCATAAGCTTGAGTATGACAGAAGGCTGTCATAACTATTCCATGCTTATGCCGCGTTAACTAACGAGAACTATATATTAATAACTAAACGAGATGCTCTCCGCGTCTAGCACCCAACGCAACAACCCTACATATCCGGCCGAGAATAGACAATGCCAATACGCGCAAGGCGCGAGTCGGCCTTGTTTTATATATATTCTGTGACAATATCTACACACTATAATGTAAATTTACTTAGTTGAAAAAAATGTACATACATACCACACTCGAAGTAACGTGTTAGCTCATCTGTGTTATTATTTTTATTTTTAACCTCATGTATAAGTGTGTGGAAATAGATATGTAGAATTGCGTAATAGTTAAATAAATACATACATACATACATATCTTCACGCTGTATCCCTAACGGAGTAGTCAGAGAAGACAGAGCGCCAAGAGCTGCAGTCCTTACATACTTCTTTCGCTTCCTCAAATCTCATCAATCTCCTCACACATTTTCGCCTAGGTATGCGAGTGTTTTTGACATTTCCGTCGGGAAAAAAAATGTAAACATATTATTTATATCTATCGTTTCCAAACGATGACGTCATACCTACACATGTACATATGTCATAACATCTACATAATACAGAAAATACAAAATAAACTCACGTTTGAGTGTTTGCTCGATAGCCCGCAGTTTTCCGGCCATGGCCGCCAACTCCTTCTTGAACGCGACTCGCTCTTTCTCGACTTGTTCGGAAACGGCGCGGTTGAATTTGCCCATTATCTATATGTAATACATAACGACTAAATATGTATAAACGAGAGATAAGCAATTATGAAATGGGGTAATGGTAAAAAAGTGTATGCTACGACTGTTGGATTTTAAATGGGCTCAATTTCCCTATCCCTATCCATCGAAATTTAAAATTCGCGCAAAGTCGTGAATTAGACACATAACAATGATGCGCACATGCAATACTAGAGGTCGCTTTAAAAAAGAACATTCGATCGATAAACCGCCGTCCAGCTTGAAGCAATTTTACTTCGATTATAAAAAAAATTATAAAAAACGTGAAAAGAATGTGTGTATGTGTTTGTGAAACAAGAGGAAGGACATTTGACTATCGCCGCAAATTTGTGAGTTATTGGTAAAAATTAGAACCACAAAATTAGCGATCAACGACGAAGAAAACAAAGCCGACTTTCAGTAAAAAACACTGAAAGGTATGAAATAATTGACGGCCTAGTTTAGGTGTAGCATCCAAGCGCGAAAGGTTCTGGGTTCGATTACCGGTCGGGCCAATTTAGGAATCGAACTTTTCTAGATTGTCTCGGGTCTGGGTGTATTGGGAGACGCCCCTAGTAGTAGTCGTCTGGTTCTCATAACATAAGGAATGCCCTAGTTTGAGATCAGATGATTGGTGTGCATTGTCTGGCGTATTTATTACTATTATTATCTCTTACTAGTGAAAACTGAGTGTAGCCTGATCAGAAACGCACGAGACTCGAACACATTGCAGAAATTAAAAATGACTTTTTTGTGTATACAACACCAAGTCACAGATTAATTAGTCATTGGCGTAAGTTTGTAGAAGTTTCCCATCGTTTTAGCTAATTACATATATGTGAATTTCATAGAAGCAGTTTTTTGATAAATTATTAGTTCTATTTGCTCTGAAAAAGACTATACTGTCTGTATATGGTATGAGGTGAGGTAACATACCTCTACACCGAACATTATCCATTCTACCGGTTAAATGGACTTAGCAAGATTTCAATAACAATCAAACTTCATTAGGCAGATATTTTACAATAGGTATTAATTGTAGTCATATTCTGCTATAAATAGACTATTATATAGTGTCTAATTCTAGCTTGCGATTTTCCTGTTTATAATGTAACGAAATTTAAAATAGTTTCAGTATGAGATGATTTTACCTCTTTTTCTTTCTTAGCAAGCTTGTCTTGTAATATTTCTAGTTGGATTTCAAACTGTCTCTTCAATGTCTCCTTCATCCTTCTATTCGCCTCCACTTGGATCTCCAAACTCTGAAAGTAGCAACGTTAGATTTTAACAACTAGATTAACAATTCATCTGAGATATGGTTAAGGTTGGACATTACGTCAAAGCTATAAAGTCTAATATCGACTCGCAACTCGTAGGAACTATATCTCGAGACCTAGGCATCGCAGGAATACAACCTAAAAATACGTTATCATTAAATAATTACCTTTCTCTGGAACTCTTTATCCTTCTCCAATCGCTCTCTTTTCACCATATCTTCTACTTTTGCTTCTATAATTGCTTTTTCATCATGGCCTGAAACGAAATTAATTTATTTACTAGCTGTACCCGCGACTTCGTCTGCGCGGAAAATTTTTTCGTGGCTTTCCCGGATTAGGTTAGATTATATGTACATGTGCATAGTATGTTTAAAGATTGTTTTTGAAAAAAGTCTACATCTAGTTTACGTCTATCTCCGGGCACATACTATCTCTGTCTATCAAATATCATAATTGATTCGGCGGTTTAGCATTTCCCATTCAAAGTTGCATTCCCCTTTTCAGCCCATTAGGGGTAGTTTTTTTGATAAAAAAGTAGCGTATATCCGTTCCCAGGTGACCAACTATTTCCATGCTACATAATAATCAGTTCAGCGATTTAGCATTTCCCGTACAAAATTTCGTTCCCCTCCCTCCCGTCTCCCTTTTCACAGATTTTTGATAAAAAAAAGTAGCCTGTTTTTTTGATAAAAAAAATCTTATCACCTACCTACTACTACTACTCCTACATTACCAAATTCTAACGTTTCCCATACAAAGTTTCATCCCCCTTTTCACCCTCTTGGTAGATTTTTTTATAAAAAGTAGCCTATGTCCGTTCTCTGTTGTCAAACTATTTTCTTGCCAATGTCATCATAATCGGTTCAGCGTTTTAGCCATTTCCCGTACAAAATTTTGTTCCTCTCCATCTCGTCCCTCTATTCACAGATTTTTTATTTTTTATTAAATAAGTAGAATGTATTTTCGAAAAAAAAAGTCTTGTCACCGCACCAAATTGTATCATTACAAGTTTTAGCGTTCGCCATACAAAGTTTTATCTCCATTTTCACCTTCTTAGGGGTAGTTTTTTTGTAAAAAGTAGCCTATGGCCGTTCTCTGACGTCAAACTATTTTCTTGCCAAATATCATCATAATCGGTTCAGCGTTTTAGCCATTTCCCGTAGAAAGTTTCGTCCCTCTCCCTCCCGTCCCCTATTCACAGATTTTTTTAATAAAAAAGTAGCCTATGTATTTTTGATAAATATTGACTTACACCGCACCAAATTTTATCATTACCTAGATTTAGCGTTCCCCATACAAAGTTTCATCCCCCTTTTTACCCTCTTAGGGTTGATTTTTTATAAAAAGTAGCGTACGTCCGTTCTCACATGTCGAACTATCTTCTTGCCAAATTTCATCATAATCGGTTCAGTGGTTTACCATTTTCCATACAGTTTCCTCTCCCTTTTCACCCCTTTAGGGGCAGATTTAAAAAAAAAAGTAGCCTATCATGAGCGCAATCATATGTTTCTACTACGTACCGATTTTCATCGAGATCGGTCAAGCCGTTCATCAGTTATAAAAGGACATACAGACAGACAGACAGACAAAAATTTTAAAAATGATAGAATCGAAGTCAGTCAGTCATAAAATGGCTATCTATTACAAAATTTGACAGAAAAATTATAATTACAGACAGACGCTAGAGATTTATATAGTAGTATAGATTAAATCAAAATTGTCTATAAACAAAGTTTTTCAGAAGAACGTCAGCAACGAGACTGTAGGAAAATCTTGTTATAAACTTTCTATAGAATCTTGACAAAAGTAATCTCTAATAACTACATTATTAACTGTGGCTAATCCTCCTATAATGTATTTACACTGATGTAGTATTAAACGAATCATACATATTTTTTAAGAATGTAAATAGTAAGACAATGTTTCATATACTTAACATAATTAAAATACATAAAACATATTTTCTCTACTTATCGTCAATTTTTTTAATAATAATTTTATTTTAAATAATTATAGATCAATTTTCTTTGAAACAACTCGAAAAATATTATTTACCTTCTTGACAGATAAGATTGAAACGGACCTTAAAGGATCAAGCATCAAGAGCATCAAAGCACAACAAAAACACTTCTTGGATGTCACTTTTGGGAGTACTTGATACTTACACAGACACATGTTGAGATCTTAGCAAAGATGCGCAAAAACTGTGTGGGAAGCCATTGCATATACGAGTATTTGCTCAAGCCGCAAATATTTAGTCCCACACTTCGAACAATATTCGATCGAAGGTCTCACACATAGTTTTTGCGCATTTTTGTAAAGATCTTCACACATACTTGGGACTGACATTATAAATAACAAAGCAAACACACACGATGGCAGGTCGCTAGTCCATTGCTTGTACTCGCGATATTTTTAAAGACTTTTACGACACATGTATATATTTATTATTTATCTATTTATTTATTTACTATATTTTTCGTTCTCTTCCAGACCAGTTACTTAACAATAATTCCATTACATGAAAAATGAATTATTTTAAATAACCCAACATACATTCTATAGCCCTGTTGATTTTAAGTTCCCTCACTGTTTGTAGCTCTGCCAATTCGTTTTGAAGATATTGGATCTGAAAAGAAATTATAATACAAATTTTATGTTAAAACATGACAGTAGAATTTTTTATAGTTGTGTTATTGCATTGGGTGAAACATTTGTTATTTAATATTAAATAAAACTTGTGGTCACCCAGTGGTCAAAATTAACCATAAATATAAAATAAAAGCTTTTTCCCTTGACATACACTCCACAGACTCGAAATAGCTCGCAAATCACACAAAATTCACAGCTCCAAAGTCATTCAGTCGATCTGTCAGTAATTATTTGTTGGCAACATTTTAATATTCTTAACGACAATCTACTCTATGAAACCGTTTAACCATAAACTACGTAAACAATTGTTTTATTTTAATTAATTCAAGTCTTGAATACGCGACCTCTTTACAGTAAAAAAGTTGACAATGTAGCTTTCTACATGTGAAAGAATTTTTGAAATCGGTTGAGTAGTTTGAGTTTATCTATTATATACAAACAAAGTTTACCTTTATAATACTAGTAAGTATAGATAAAATTCCACATATTTTATTGCTTTTTGATGATGATGATTGATGTGAATAAAACCCGTTAATTGAGATCATTTGCATTACAATGAGTTTTAGCCAATATACAGATATAGAGAGAGGTGAGAAAAAATGTTGCACATTGACAAAGCTACTCAGTGTTGCCCTCAGACATAATACTTTGTTTTATGAATACATTCATAACTTCACGACATTACATGATTAAACTGAATCAGATAATGACGGATTCCTAATCTTTAGCCCATATAAATTCCTCATAATGAAGCTTGCTTGTATGTTGTAAAAATTGGCTACCTAAAATAAACAGCCAGCATATTCTATGGTTTTCTCTTAGTTACCTGTTTTAATGTATATAAGAGTAACAGATCAGTGTCGCCCTTAAACTCCAATTTGCGTGCATTCAGATCGATTCCAGGGAATAATAGCTGAAGCTCGTCTTTGTATAATCTACGTGCTGCCTCCACCTAGAAAAAAAAAATATTATGCCTTGCATATGTAATGAAAATAATATTTTTTTAATTTTGTGACTGTTATTAAGATGTTTGTTTCGCTTATTAAAAGCTATTTTTCAATTAGATGGCATTTAAATCTGAAATTGTTTTTTTATATGTATTTTCATTACTTGCAACAATCATTTAGTAGTTTCTTATATAGCATAGAACTGAATTAAAGAGAAACTTCATACACCAAAACTAAATAATCGATTCTTATATATAAAAGATGAATTCTTTATAAACTCGAGTCTTATTTAGTAATTCGTGTATTTTTTATTAATCTCAATTAGATAAGACATTTGTGGACGCCCAGTGTGCTAACACAGAGTACATTATGTATAGGGAAATAGAGGTAAAATAGTACACATCTCATATGACTTATCGATGTACCTGCGCATTACTATTTTAAAGATACTATTTTAAAGGCGCGGGATATGGATGGAGCAATCAGTTAAATACATCTTGAGGTGACATCAATGGGCGTTAAAATCTATGCCGTCATTGGTTGATTGATTTGGTGCTTTGTGCGCGAATACCAATGAATAATAATGAATAATATGAAATTGAATAATAAAAACAATGATTGTTAAAAAATAATAGTTTTTCCAGCATCCAGGTTTAAATGTTACACAAAGCTCAACAAACAAGGCAACAATAAATGCAACTGAGCTATCACTATTTCTAAAATAAGGAATGAAAAAGTTAAATATTTAACATCAAAAACTACTAGTGACATCTAACTATGCTAGCCTACACTACTATGAAGGCCAAAAATTCATATGAAAAATTTTTGTATGGAGTGAAATGACCCTGGCCAGCACTATGTAAGTTTGTACAGTAATTTATGTTGTAATAGAAAAAAAGTGCTTCATTGCTTAACGCGCATAGTTTATTTTCATTTGTATATACTTGCACAACCACAATTTTATTTTAATATAATCCAATCATTAAAAATTACAATACATTAATAATTATTCAATTCAGATGATGATTCTGAATAGTTTGTGCTTAATTATGTTATACACATTATTCTAGTCGTAACACTTCTCATATCAAAATTTCTAGAGACTGATGTCATCACATATCTCAGTCACCCTAATTGAATACTCCATGTGAAAATCTCAAAAGTTAACGCATCTCACCTTGTTCCAATACTTGTCACTGATCACTGCATTCTCTAATTCAGTCTTCACTGCGTCCTCGGCAACTGAGATGTCGTTGCGGAACTGTTTGATGTACCGAAGTGTTGCGGCCACGATCTCAGGTGGGGCTTGAACACCGGCCTTTATCATACGGTCCAGAGTTTCTATCAATAAAAATATTTTATACTAAAATCTTGAGTTACCACTTGATGTCAGTGCAATGGTTAGTAAAGATTATTTAGTTACAAACATAAAACGATTAGTACATTTCTGTAGGATTGAATTTCTGTTAAAAAATTAGAAAAAAGAAAAAAAGGGGTTCTGTAGTTTGTGACGCAGCATTAATTCGGTGGCGCTCTGCTCTGTATTCTTTTACTTAAAAAATAAAACACGATTTTCGTTATTTGTTTTTCTCCATTGGACCCAATCCTACATCTACATATTATACCAACGAATTTAAAGGTCTTGAATCTTACAGAGGTCATGTAAATTGGGTATCCGAAATATAAATTATTTATATAAGTCAAATAGTTCATTCTTGGGATTAGAGATTTTTGGGTACAGATTTAGACTATACAAACAATTGATTGGAAAATCATACTAAACAGTGAACAATTTCATCAAAGACAAAACAATAGTCAAACAATAGAAATAATATCCTCTGCACATTTACTCGCTTTCGGAATATTGTATTTTAATATACCTATTGTAGTGATGTCAAAAAATCTATACCTAAGTTTCTTGTCAGTTCTCCTCAGTGCAGGTTTTCATTCTGAACTGTAGATAGATTTTACGTTCAAAAATGTCTTGAGTTTACTCGAATAAATTACTTTGACATTGATTCCTGGCCAGATCAAGTCAAAAAACAAAACATTCTGAATTATCTTACGAATCTGAGTGTTACTGGTTACTCTCAGAGTTTATTATGATGGAATCATAAGTACAAACCTAGTGTTTAATAGTTTGTAGTCACGCAATTAAATAAACAAATAAATCGCACAATGAACTTAGGAGGAATCCACTATCTGGCTATGCCTAGATTCCAAGGCTATTTGGAATAGTTGAATTCGTAAACTGACCAGGGGGCCTAGACAAGTGGCTCATTTATCGTAAACGTTAGTAGAATAGAATGACAAATACCGCGAGATTTAGCGTAACGAATTTTAAATTGTTTGTCAAACGTTATTAACTTTCTTATTTATCACACGACACGTAAAATTGTGTGAAAACTGCCGTATAAATCGAAGCCAAATGGCACTTTTGACGAGCAATAAAACACCAAGCGTTTCTATTTTACAAAACGTTTGCCACTTGTCTACACGCTCTGGCCAGAGATTAAACCTGGGCCTTCTGATTCGAAGGCAGATGCATTACCATTGCGCTAAAAGGTCAGTCTAGGACTTTGGAAGTAAGATGCACTAAACTTCTCATCAATCTTAGCTATACTTACCTATAGCGCATTTAGCTTTCGCAGCAGCTTCTTTGGCCTTCTTTATGGTGGCATCTCTCTCATTGCCAGCGCCTTGCAAAGCTGTAAAGTGTTTTTTATCCAGATCTTCAATAGGTGATTCCACTATCTGAAATATTACAATGTTATATCAGTTTCGCCATATAAAAACTTATTTAAATCTTTTTCTTTGAATATATTTATTATAAATTCTAATTTTGTCATTTTTAACAAAATCAATATTATAAACTTTTTTAAATACTGACTTATAAAAATAAAATAGCCTACACATTACCCATTCACATAGTAAAACTATAGCGGACTCAATTCTGCACACAAAAACAAAACTAGGTATATTTTTGGAAGACATTTCTTCATACCATGGGAAAGTCAAAAACGAGCAAACGGTCCACCTGATGTCATGTGGACTGAGGCCCATAGATATTTACGATGTTAAGATTAGGAATCAGTTCATTTTGTAAATGCGTTGACAACCCTGAGGATTAAGACGCTGTGCCTTTTGTACCAAAAACTTCACTGGCTATCATACCCTCCACACCGGAACACAACTGTACAAGCACTGCTGTTTGACGGTACGATTAATGACTATTGCAATGCCATTAAAAAAAACTTTGAAATTTAGGTAGGTAATTTCCAAAACTAATTCAGTTCAATTTCATAATTTTTCCATCTGGTTATTCAATTAAAAGAAAATTATACGAAAGTAACATCTATTCTGTATTTAAAATGAATAGACTTGACCACTATCGAAAATTAAACTCATTCCAGTGCTTGTAAAATTCACACATAAATCATCATCATATTCCATGATCCTATCAAATTCAAAATCGCTTTACAATACTCTTTTAAAATATGCTTTAAAATACCTTGTACAAAGCCTTGTTATAACGGCGGCAGTGCTCTACGGCTAGCTTGTAATTGTCTACAGCTGCTTTAGTGTTTTCATGCATGTCGTGTTCTATCTCGACCATGTCTTTGGTGATCTTGACTGGCGGTGGGCTCTGAGGTTCACATTTATCAGTTTGTACTAAGGTTGCTGAAAAAAAATTATTACCTTTTTGTTAAATTTCTCGTATACATATATTGCGCTTCGGTATTTGATATGACTAGGTTAAGTCGCTTAACCAAGCCTTGAAAACTGTTGGTCCAAATTGGTTTTAGGGACGTGATGCTTGAACTACGGGTTGTATGGGTGCTAGTTGGTAAGGGTGAATCTACATTTTTTTATTCATAACCCTACCTCCTTGAAGTAACGTAAATATAAATTAGAGAGAACAAAAGCGAGTACCGCGTCGTCCCAAAAATTATTGAGTAGTCTCGAAAATTCACGCGACAGTCTTTGGTTTTTGGTGTCATATCCAATTTGTTTGCTACTTCATGGAGATAAAGTTCAAAATATTATGCACAAAACATTCGCTCTTTCTTTTCCGTGGCAATGTAGACTGACCCTTAGGGGAAGATTTATGTATAAGTGTTTTTCTTGAGATATATTTTGAGACATATTTTTTTCATAATAACCTGCAATTTGTGCAATT
The DNA here is from genome assembly GCA_907165235.1 of Zeuzera pyrina. Classification (NCBI taxonomy): domain Eukaryota; kingdom Metazoa; phylum Arthropoda; class Insecta; order Lepidoptera; family Cossidae; genus Zeuzera; species Zeuzera pyrina. Next base: position 10,527,331 of record OU015639.1, on the reverse strand, counting down.
AGCAAATCTAATCGATCATTTTGCCTTAAACTATTCAAACAAAATCGACCAATCGAGCATTTCGGACACAAATTAACTTATACTAAATACTAAATAATTTCGAACAAATTAAAAGACAAAATTAAAAAAAATAAACAAATTGGGACCAAAACACTCATTACTTTTGTTTTTAATTAGTGATATTGAATTACGAATTTACATCTGTGCCGAATCCCAGATCAGTAAGTTTACATCTACTGATCCGGAAATCGGCATAGACATAAATTGGTAACTCAAAATCAGAATTTCCACCATCTTTTCAGCTGACCTTAGGACAGACGGACAGACAATACGAAACTTTAAGCCATAAAATTTAAGGTACCCTTTCAAACTTATATTTCGATACCTTAATTCGCAAACCAGCTAACTCCATGGCAGTTTTTATAGGAGACATTAAAAACCATTTCATTTTTTATTCCACATCATTATGATATAATTAAATTTCCATTAAAAAGATATATAGATACAAGAACGTTTTAAAAGAATATATTTTACGGGTTTACATCTTGTATCTACATTTTATAAAAACTATTTTGAAGTTTTTTTTTGAATTAGCTAGATATTTTTCCGCTGAATCAGAAAAGCGCAGTAGTTATATTGATTTTATGTAATATAATTAGCTTTCAAGAGGAAGATTATCATAATAATTATGGTAATATTGTGGTAATATTGTGTATATGCTGTTGTAAATCTATAAAGTTCTTTTTTATACCAAAACGCTTTTTTTTTATCACTTAAATATTGGAATACAGTGCGTACGCGTCTGAAAAGCCATACAAAATGACAGACTTCATGGAGTTGGCTGTCAAATTTCTACCATACCGTTCTTCACACAGTGATTTACCAAAAATATTGAAAATATAAAACATATTGGAATTATACATTAAATGTAAGACGGAATCGGTTTAGAAGTTATCCGTACAAAAAATTTTTTTTCTGTAAAAAGTGTAGGTAGCTGGTTTGTAAATTAAGCTATACATTTGATATATTTGATAACTTATGGTATAGGAATTTCGTTTTTCTTATTTTTGCTATAGAATCCCAAAAATAAGTTTATTTGAGAAAAAAAGTTGACAAGAACTTTGACTACAATGTTTAAACAAATCCCATTGCTCCGAACGAAGCCTTAACTTCAACGTCATACAACTAACTGGGTCAACACCCAGTAGCACTGACATTCCAAATCAAAGTTCATTTCAAATGTGAACCCAGGACCCCTTGGCTCAGAAAACACGCTTTATGAGTAAGTCATATTTTCATGGACCAAGATCGTATACTAAAAGGCAATGAAGATTAATACACTTCAAAGTTATCTTTTAGTTATCAAGGTTGATAAACCAGTTTACGAAAGCAGTACCTAACTAGATAAGTTGATAAAAATCCAAATCTTTCGAATGAAATTGAGCCATGAATTTTTTGAACTATAGATATTTCAACTTTGTACGCAACCAATAATACTTACGACTCAAAAAGCGTTCGTAAAAAAAAATTAATGCGACTTATAAAAAAACACTGAAAAGTACGAAATAGCTATCCTTTACTAATCAAAACTTAAGTACAGAAATAACTATAAATACGATACAAATACCCATATAATAAAATTTGACGGTTACTGAAGTCGGCGCCAACCCTACTAAACTTTCTGTTGTTACTAATTGATTTGGCATAATTACACCCACCAGTATTCTTACAATCCGAAGACGAAAGCCAACAGCCGTATTCTGTCTGCCATAAGTAGTTTGTGGCCACAAGACTGACTCGGATTTTTTTCTCGTTTCTGAGAGGGGAAGAAATCCCACGGACACAGCCGGACTCTACGCCGACTGAGTAGTATCGGACTCGAACCGACTAAAAAAATTTTTATTAAAAAAAATTAAACCGCCTTCAAAAAAAACACTGAAAAGTATAAAATAACTATCCTTTACTAATCAAAACTCAAGTACAATTAAAATAACTTTATAAATACGATACACATACCTATATAATTAAATTTGTCAGTTATTAAAGTCGGTGCCAAATCAATGTGCAACAACATAAAGTCTATTAGTTTGGTGAGCTTGGCACCGACTTCAGTAACTGTCAAATTTAATTATATAGGTATGTGTATCGTATTTATAAAGTTATTTTAATTGTACTTGAGTTTTGATTAGTAAAGGATAGTTATTTTATTCTTTTCAGTATTTTTTTTGAAGGCGGTTTAATTTTTTTTAATAAAATTTTTTATTTCTCCCTTTTGAGTGATCTTGACCTAAATAATTATCTAGAGCAGGTCTGCAATTAACTTCATTCTAATTCCAGAGCGCACCGACATACAAGAGAATCGTCAATATAGATAAAGGTTATAATCAGGTCGTGTTATCTAGTGTATCTTCTAAGTCCAAGCTCCAATATCGGTGAAATTTAAATGGGACCACCTTTGAAGTATTACCTACCAAACGAAAAAAGAATTTTCGAAATCGGTTCATAAATGACGGAGTTATGAGGTAACAAAGATACAAAAAAAACATACAGACGAATTAAGAACCTCCTTCTTTTTTTGAAGTCGGTTAAAAAGCCCCCCTCTTTGCTGTTAGCTCTAGTGGCTTTTACAGCGTCACCGGTCGAGTTGGGGCGTGCGCTAAAGGCGCCCTGCCAGATGGTCGACCGCCTGAGGGTTCCTACAGCCGAGGGATACCTCGTATGGAGGGCGGACTTCGGACTCGAGGCGTCGCCTGGGGAGTTTTCCGCACCTGTGTGGATTTTAACAGGCTTCCTATACGGGAGGAGACCGGGCCTTTAACGGACTCGGCTGGCGAGACGGCTGAAAGCCCATTAGTGTGTCTGGTGTTCCGCGTGGCAGTTTACAATGTGGCTTAAGGCCCGCGTGTGTGCGTGTAGTACGACGTGATCGACCTTCTAAATGTGAGACCCTACGGGTGTCGCGGAGGACGTCCTCGCCTCCGCCAGTGGGGCGATGCGGTCATAGTGTGTAAGTGGGCATGTTCGAGTTCAAACGTGTAATGTCGTCGTCGCTATCGCCTAACACATGTCTAGGCCTTCGATAGCGTTTGCGGACGTGGGGCTTGCGGGTGTACGATGACGCCCTGACCTCTAGGGACTGACTCGAATTTATTATATCACAGGTAATTTATAACTACTCCCTACTACCATTATACCATGTTGGGATAACGATAGTTAACAATGACATACAAGAGAATAATCAATATAAATAAATAAAGTTTATAACCAGTTCGTGTCATTTAGTATTATTTGGTGTATCTCCGAAACCTAAGCTCCAATACTAATGAAATTGAAATGGGACCAATCTGGAAGTGTAGCCTTTCAAATAAAAAACGAATTTTCCAAAGCGGTTCATAAATGACGGAGTTATGAGGTAACAAACATAATAAAAAAATAATTTAAAAAAATACAAGCGAATTGAGAACCTCCTACGTTTTTTTTGAAGTTGGTTAATTAGAAACATTCGTTTCCAAATAGAACTAGAAACCGTCATTTAGAATTCGGTAAAGGTGAGCGTTGATTCGACGAATTATATGTAGTTAACAGTTAATCATTGATCGAAGAATCAATTCCTTTGATAAATTTATTGACAGATTGCAACTAGTTTTATTCAAGAAAACGAGAAGATTTTGGCGGGATTTTATAGAGAACAGTTTGGCGTTTATTTTTATTGTTTGCAAATTGTTTCTAGTGGTTATTGTGATGAAAATTGGCGTAGTTTTTTGTCCCAAATATCTGAGTAGATATTGTGCAATATGTGGAATTGTTAAAATAAGTGCTTAGTTAATAGTGTGATGTTGAGACTTTTTAGTTGCTTAGTCGGCCTCAGAGGATCCTACTAGAAAGACTGCCTCAATATATATGTCGCCCGAAACTCCAAAAAACATTAAAATCGACATTTTATTTAAATAATACACATACATATCTTCACGCTGTATCCCTAACGGGATAGTTAGAGAGGACGGAGCGCCAAATGTCGCGATTCTTACATACTAATAATATTAAATAACAAATAAATAACAATAATTAAATAATATTAAGTTTTAAGAGTACATTTATTTATTACTGAAGACATTGCTGTATGGGTTTGAATCCCTTTGCCTTACCTCTCTGAAGAGAGAATAGTGTAAAAGATAATAAAAAAGAAATCGAAATGTCATTATAACAATATATTTCTTCAATGAAACGAACGGAACACACTTACTTGTTAACGAATTCAACAACAAATTAATTTGCCAATAATGATAAAGTAGTTGAAAAAGTTGGGCTGTTTTTTAACTAGATTAAAAAGTTTAAAAATGAAAAGCTGTGTTGCAATAATATTAACGCTAGCAACACACCTCCAGAAGCCAAAGGTATATCTTCCCACCAATGGACCAGCCAAACTTAAAGTTATTAAATGTGATTAGACTAACTTAAGAACAAAATTAAGAAATGTGAATGATGAATTGTACTAACCAGGTGACTCAATCTGTGGTGTCTCCATTTTAGGTTCTTCTACATAAAGAGGTTCAAATGTAGGCGGTGGCACTGTCAGACATGCATTCAACGTTAGTAAAAATTAATAATAATTGATGATTGTCAATTGCGAAAACATGTACATACCTACAACGTGTCCCAAAACTCTACAGTACGAAAGTGGTGTACTATAATCAAATAAATAGTAATTAGCATAACTAAAACATTCCTAATCTTATTTGATGCAAAATTTAATTGATTGGAAACAAAACTTAACATTTAAAAACATTCCTACATGGGTGTTTGTATTTCCTTTTAAGGTAGGGAACCTTAAAGTTTGAGAAATACATTTGATATATTTTTCAAAACAATTAGCAAATTATTATCGCATTGTTCTAACATACATATTACATTTCGAAGAAATATTAACAAAAAATTTAAAAAGGATCAATTAACCGAATTTAAATATAATTTGACTACTTTTATCTATACTAGATAATATTTTTATTGTAACTCTTCAAAAGCGCTAATTCCTAGATAACATTTTAACAATGAAGATGTAAGTGTTGAACATACATACATACAAATCTTCATGATAAATTCTTGTCAGCGTAGACAAAGAGGACGGATTATCAAGCGTCACTGTCCTTACATTCTTCTTTCGACTCTTTAAATGTCATCATTCTCCTCACTCACTTTCATAGAAGTAGAATATAATCATTCAAAATTAAAGGAAGATGCCTGAACAATTTTGTAAAATCTAGGACACATTGCATGTATGCTATTTACGACTGAAAATATAGTTATGATAGCAACACTTCGAGTAAGAAATGTAATTAATAATTATGGCGTTAAACGTGAAAACATTAATCATAATATTAAAACAATGCTAATTACTCACACACATAATGTTTAGGAGCAAATTGTTTCTTTGCATCCTCCTCCAAGTCTTGCTCAGATTTAGGTATTAGATCTGGTGGTGAAATTCCCTCCTAATAAAAAAAAGTGAAAGTAAAGAAAAATGTAGGAAAAACATTAAATATTTTTTACACATTTAAAATCCCTTTGTCTCCATTTGGAGATATTCATTGTGTAATAATATATTCAATACAGATATGTAAAAACAAAAATGAGGGAGCTAAAAAGAGATTGTGTTCAATGGGGTCATTTAATGATGTATGTTAACAGAAAGGACCTGAGAGGGAGAGATAATTCATAGCGTGACAATGGCGTAACTTTAAAATTAACGACTTGTTATTTCCACATCTACGCCACAAAAACAATTAGACTGGTAGTAAAAGCATGGAATAAGGTTTCGAAATAAAGAGTAACAATTGTTTTTACCAAAATTAGCTTTCAATGAAGTTGCAAAAGTGTGACATCATAACAGGGAAGGGAATTCACATAGATATTACAACCTTTAACAGAAGGTGTTTAAAATCATATAAATACTTCTTAATCTATGGATGGAAAATTATGCTTTTTAGTTACCTTTCCAAACATGAAGTGACTGAGTTTAGATGTATATTTATTGAATTTATTGACGGTAAACTTCCAGTAATCTGTGTTCTCCTGGTAAACGAGCGCCACTATGTCGTTGGCCCAGGGCATATTAGTCTCGAGCCAGTTGCGTGCATCTGGACTGTGCCTATTAATAATAAATTAAGATGCCATTAAAAAGATGTTGATTTTTACCTACATATTTTGCTAATTGGGATACGAGATGACAGATACTTCAGTACTATTAAGTAATTAAGACCATGGTCATAGTTGAAGGTACTGGGGCTTCAAAGACTGGGGCTTTAACTTGCCGCTTACATTTAGTACCTACATAATAGTTTTTTAAAATCAGAAATGTGAGGGCTGAGCACCATCGTGGCCGTAGCTATGACTTTGAAATTTTATCCATTTTTCCATACTAATGTTATAAACGAATGTTTGTCTGTCTGTTTGTTAGTTTTCATGGCTATACTGCCAGACTTATTTTGACAAAAATTGGTAGGGAAACATTAGGACACCAGGGAATGGACATAGGTTACTTTTTTATTAAAAATCTACCCCTAAGGGGGTAGAATAGGGGGATGAAACATTGTATGGGAAATGTAAAACTGTGAACCAAATGAAATTTAGTACAGATATGACTTTTTTTAACAAAAAGATGTAAGCTACTTTTTATGAAAAATCTGCCCCTAACTCTTTAGGAGTAGATAGAAAGGAAAGTTTATTTTTTAATTTTATTATTTTTATGGAAATAAGAAGTCTCATCTATAGCTAATTTCTAATAAATATATTCTATATTTGTGGTTTTTCCAATGGACAGACTCTGGTTAAACTAGAATTCGAGCATATTCAGGACAACTGTAACAAATTAGCCACACCCACGGCTCTGCTAATGAGGATTATGTACTTTATGCTTTTTTTATGGTTTGTTGATTTGTTCTAATATCATTACTTACCTATAATAACCAAATACATACTAAAACCTGGCCAGATAACACATTTCCATAATAATTAAATAATCATAAAAATCAGACGAAAAGTTCTCAAGTTATAAGTGACAACAATTAAAAAAAAAGTAATGGTAACTCTGAAATGAGAATACTAAGAGAACTTTCACATGAGTAGGATAATAGGTAAATAACAGTGGCGTGCATTCCATAGAGACAAATAGACACAGTCTACCCTGACAGTTTGGTAATTAAATAAAGTAAAAAATAAATAAATCGCAATCAAAATCCTATCTTCAAAGTTCCGCACTCGCCTTATTTTTATGAAAACGCAACAAGAAAGCGTCACATGATCGCTCGTCCGAGAGACATATTCAAAGGATGGCTAGATTTAAACACATTCAAAGCTTTTCTAACACTGTGTTTTGTATAATTAGATGTATGCATCTGTAGTGGTGGTGAATGCTGACAAAGGTCAAAACATACACACAAGTTAAAAAAAAGACACTGTCTGTAACCAATAACAGCACCGGAAAAAGAAAACAGTTTGAATCTTTACGTACCGTTAGTCGCGATGAAAAATAACATGTAATTTCCTTAAAAAATATTCTAACTCCTTTGAATAGATAACAAGAGCGAGCGATCTTTTTTTTATTAACGCCCTCTAAACCATTTCCAGTGACTTTCCCTCCATTACTTATAGACTATTTAACAGATAGGTATAAAAAATAACAGATGGCGCTTATCTGCATTCAGAGTTAAACAAAATTATGTTAAATTATTGAGTAAGATTGATTGGTGACTTTACAAATTTGTTATAATATTATTAAATATTATATGTCAGTCTTTTTACAAAAATTATAAGAATTGGTTCTTATACCAATTCTTATAATTTTTGTTACCGTTAAAAGATTTTTCATAGTAATTACGATGAATAAATGACATAATGTAAAATCATATTAACATTTACACACAAACTTTAAATGGTAAATTCGGCGAGTTTTCTTTTTCGTCTACCCTATTAAAATTGTCTGTGCACGGCACTGGTAAATAACAACCATTTTCTCTTCCCAGATTATGAAACAGTAACAGACACAGTAGCATAAAAAATATTTATGAAAAATTATTGAGTTTCTAAGTTTCTGTTTCCAATACAAACTTTTGTTTATATTGAGTCTGATGTTTATTTACATGATTTTTTGAACTTCACTGAAACATTGTTGAAAGGATATCATTACAAATTGCAGTTTTTAAAAGACTAGGGTCATAGACATTTAATATAATGTTGTAAGGGCGTATTACAAAGGGTAAAGCATATTCATTGAAAAGCTGGTTAGTACCATAATACTCTGACCCTGTTACTAATAAAAATTACAATGAGGTTAAACTTCGGAACAAATTGTTGTCCCTCTGTATCATTTTCTTTTGTTCATACATAAGTTTGAGTACAACAGAAGGCTGTCGTAACTATTCCATGTTTACATTGCATTTATTAATAAGGCCTTAAAAGTATAAGACTAATCTCAATAGGATACTAAACTGTTTTTCATTATCCATGTGGACAAACTCCCTGATAGGCTAGTAAGGTAATATTTGTATGTGTAACACTAAAACATTATTTGATTTGTATTGTTACTCACTTAGCATAAACAACTGCTGCTCCTGTAAGTACCGTTGCGCCGACAGCCCCCCATAAAAGTTTTCTTGATTTAGGGGGTGCTTTGGGTGTTGGAGGACACTTGCCAGAGTCAGACTGTGCATACCTTCGTTGTGGTGTGCGCACAACTATGAGGGCAGCACAAGACCCATCACCCAATTGTCTTCTGATCTATAGACGTAAAAATAAATGTTTTAGACAAACATGACATAAATAAACCCAAGTATATGTCTAAAGGTCTATTAATATCCAATATGTTTTTCTTATTCCTTTGATTAGCATTGTTTTTCGGATTCGTTAAGATGTCTGAAATAATGAAGTAATTAGAGAAATAATTTTTAGTCTATTTTGAGAACATTGTCATTTTTACATCAGTTACATACAGACTTCATACTAATATTTTTTAAACTCTAATATAAAGCCTTTGCTCAGCAGTGAGACAGAAATAAACGGTGATAAAAATATATATATACAGGCTTAATTGAAAAATACTAACAACCTCTTAGTGCAAAATTCTTGTCATCATACTTAACAACTTTTGTTCTGCAACTTTTTTCAAAACTTAATATGTACATCAAAAAATATTTGTTAAGTTTTGTTGTACTGTCTGAATCATAATTACTCTGTGTATGTATTCCAATGGTACAGTGTAAGTGCACCGTGCCTCAGCATGTAAATATGTATATAAGATGTGCACCTATGGATTACATATATTTAGGTATATTCTGCAGTTTTATAAACTTTCTCTAGCAAAGGAAAGCAAGAATAAGATATAGAAAGTGCTTTAGATTAAGTGTGGCTTATGTGTTCTTAAACTTAAAGAAGTGTATTACTGAGGTGTCAGTAAGAAAATTAGTTTTTTAATGGAAGACTTTCAAATAGTTAAGGCAATCGCTTTGCTACAGTTCACACATTCCATACACTTATAATCTAACCACCAGAAGTTGTTTTTGGTTATAAAAGGTAGAGTAAAGTAAAACTTCGCTTAATTACTACTTTAAACATCGAAAATTTAATTAATTTTATAATAATATGCATAATTGTTGCTGTGTTTATCTGTGAATACAAACTGCAAACCTACACACAAAGTTTAATAGGTTACTCGTGAATATGACGTTATGAAGAAGTTATGTAAGGGACAACAATACAAAAGTTTCTGTTTCTGTTATTGTTTGACACTTGTGGTAAGAACATTTTCAGAGCACTTTGCTGTAAAACACTCATTAATAAGCCAGCATTGAGTCCAAAAAAGAAAAAACAAGAATTGTAGTTGAACAGATCCCATAACATGACTGGTGCTATTGGAGAAAAATGAACACAGCGATTACTTATAAATTATGGGATTTTTAAAAATAAATTAAAACATACCAAAACCAAATTTGTATTGGTTAAATACCCAGTGAATTTATACATTTTTCGGCACTTAAATTCAATATATTGGGTTGTCACTTGTCAAATACCAGAGAACAAACAGCGACCACATTTTTTTAGCGTACCTATTTTTTGTGCAATTCTCCCTTGACAATGAAGGCAAATAGATCTATGCCCATAACAGCTGACGTCTTCAATAACAAAATGATATTTTATTTCATTAAAATGTCAACGTAAGACATTTTAATGTTTTTTTGGAATTTCAGGCAACAAATATATTAAGGTAGTCTTTCTAGTAGGATCCACTGAGGCGGACTAAGCCACTAAAAAAATCTCAACATCACACTACCAAATAAGCATTTATTTCAACAATTCCACATAACGCGCACAGCGTAGATACATTGGACGCCAATTTTACATCATAAAATTTACTAGAAACAGTTTGCGAATAATTAAAATAAACCGCCCAACCGCTTCCATAAAATCCCGCCAAAAAAACTTTTTTGTTTACGTCTAATTCGCAATTCCCAGGGCTGGCCAGAGGAGCCAACTTATTTCTCTGCTCCTGAAATTTAATAAAATAAAAAACAAACCAATATAAATATAGCCAAATTACAGAAAAACGAATATTAATTTTCGTCACTTGGACTTACTATAAATAAAAAAAATGGACTATTACATGAGTTAAAACGACTTGTTTGACACAATGCCTGCTTTCATAACGTTCCGTTGCACGTTTTTATCGCCACGTTTTTACCGTCCACGGTACAATGGGGAAGCAAAATGTATGCAGTTGTGTGGAGACGCTTTTTTATTTCCGTGCACGATAACGTCATGCCATGAACATTGAAAAAGCGTCTTTATTGGCATCTCAATAGGGAAGCATTTTGCTTGCCTATAGCATTTTGGACGGCAAAAACGTGACGATAAAAAGGCGCAACGATAAATTATAAAAGCGCCTACTAGCTAATACTGTGGTTATAGATGGACTATAGTAACAGATAGTAATGTTCTTGAATAATGTACAGAAACAGTTCTAACAGAAGTTGGCGCAGACTCAAAACAGTCACTTACTTTTAATACTCATGAATACTACCCAGAAAACGCTTTCCCATTGGAGTAAAATAAAAAAAATTGCCGAACGCGCGTCAGAAATCGGAGCAACCACACTCAATGAAGGGTTCCGTAGTCGAGATGCATAATATTTATTTAATCAGCAGTAAAAATAAGTTCGTATGTCGTAACGTTTTTCAATGACAGCCAAAAACAAAGTTATTTTAGCAGTCGCTAAACGGTTATCTACACATCCTCTCTATTTCATAGGGATACAGCGTGTAACTAAAAATAGCACAAAGAATTTAAAAAATTACACGACGTATTATGTCATCCAAAGTTCAAACCTCGGTTCAAACCAACTTTTTAAAATCAAAATCTTAAAATTAGAATTTTTTACGTCTGCCCCATATTCGAAAAGTTTGAGGAGAGACACTTTTTACGACTTAAGCTTAATATCTCTTAGGAAAAAAATATATCATGATTTAACTAATTAATATATTATACTAGTTTTTGCCCGTGACTTCGTCTGCATAGTGGCGACTTACGAGAAAAGGTATAGCATAGAAACTTTGTCCATGAATAAACACATATACATGCCAACTTTTATGATGATCGGTCAAACGGTGTTGGAGTTCAATCGATTAACAGATATACAAACATTCGTTTTTATATTTAAGTTAAAAAAATTGAATAAGAAAGTGGCTAGAGCTTAGGGCTAGAGTCTTACACATTCGTGTGTATTTATAGGCTCGTTGGTCAAATACGTAGATATATTTTCATTAAATCGCGAATGTATCATTCCCGAGAAAATCCCATAATTGGGAGTATTAGCAAATATTTTAATGAAACACATTAATAAATGTTGGGAATATTTCCAATTCCCATTTTTACTTTTATTCTAATCAGAAATTTCTTATTATTCAGAAGCATAGTCAAAATCTGATTCTAAATATTCAAGAAATGTAACTTCTGAACTTGACATTTATAACAAATTGTTGCATAACTCCAATTATATGATCTCGTTCCCAATATTTTTGTTTGAGATGTATGACGTGATCACATTCCTTTTGCTATTGCTCTGTAGTTATATTGTGGAAGCACTCATTTATAATGGACAACAGTTCTTTAGCAGACACGTTCTTACATTTTCACTAAGCTCCAAGTCAGTTCAATGGCGTTTAAGTCTCTACTTATACCTGAAAATAAAACCAAAGTTAACTTCTATGCATTATAAATAAAAAGTATTAAAATTATTCAAGCCTGCTACTAAAGAAATATGTTTTGTCAAGTTCTCGTCTTCATTACATATTAGAGTGATTTAATATTAGTTATACAATTTTAACCATGGTAATGACTTGAAATAACGTAGAAACATAATTATAATTTATGTAAACAATAAAACGCTAATAAATAGTACATAGGGTATGCTGCGGGGCAGCTTACGCATGTAAGTATTATGTGTATATAATATACCTGTATGTTATTTCTATTTAAATATATATATATGTAATATATACTCTACAGCGTCTTCAAATGTATACATATATATAGAATTACGTATATATATATATATATATATATATATATATATATATATATAGCTTATATATTGTATATATATATATATATATATACAATATATAATCTCTATATATAGGTTTCTCGGGGTGCTAATTACAAAAATGACGTTCATTTTCAAATCCAAGATGGCGAATATTACTTTTTTGGATAAATCGATATGGCTATCAAATTCTAAGTACCTCGGGGTGCTGATTACGAAAATGATGTTCATTTTGTAATCCAAGATGGGGAATATATTTTTTTTTTGATAGATCTACATGAGTGTCATGTTCTAGGTTTCTCGGGGTACTGATTACGAAAATGACGTTCATTTTCAAATTGAAGATGGCAAATGCTACTTTTTTTATATCTATTAATATTGATGTTTAATATTATTATATACAGTGAAGTGAATAAAAATATACAAAATATGGAAAAAACCAGTAAACTCCAGTCATGCGTCGGAGCTGACACACACACTTTTTTTCTTGTGTCACGTCGTGTTTTTAATAAAAAATCAAAAGAATTAATGCAATATTAAAACAATAGGACACTAAAGAAGATTCCCGAGTTTGATTAACATTTGCCATGGCATTTCATACTATAGCCATGTGAAAATCATAACGTTAGTTCACTAGTTAGCCGCGACGGTTCTCTTTACGGCCAGATTCTAAATAAATATTACCATTACGTTGCGTTGCGATGCGTAGTAATGAATAAAAACATTCTTGTTTGCTAGCACTTCCCCGTGCGGTCACGTAATCAATGATCACGTGTGCCGGGCATCCAGTCACCATTGACTTTGGAATGTAATACGAAACGTTTTGAACGCCCAGGATACAGTTGAATAAAGATCGTGTGTGTTTAAAACAGAGTTCATTTTAAAAGTTGACTGTTGAGTTTGCGACCTTTCGTGTTTGTTCATGTAAAGAGTATTTGTACATGAACAAACATTTGTACATTTGAGTATTTTTTCGGCCATAATTGTTTTGAATTACACTTCCATATTATTTCCGAATTCGTTGGATATTCACTATTTCACTGAAGACATAAGCTCTATGGACATGGATCCCTTTATTTTCCCAGTCAATGGAGATTCGTATAAACGAAAAACGACATAAGTTTTTTTTTTCTTTCTCCATGGCATGGCGCCAATGACTAAGGAAACTAAAGGACATGAAACAAGTACAAAATAAACGTGCATGCCTAAACCTCGACTGTCGCAAGTAATGGCTGCCGTTTAGTGATGTCCCAAATATCTACTATGTAGATGTCGTTAATTCAGTTATTGAAAGAAGTTTTGTTTCAGCATCAGCATTGAAGTGTATTGAAATAAAAAATATTTTGCATGATATCTTCAGAAAAAGGGAGGGCTTTTTCGATTGTATCTTCTATATTTAAACAAAAGTACTGAAATATTGTTCAAACTGAAAACAGCAGTCACCGTAGTTCGACGCTGTCAGCATACAATTAGAATCTGCGCTTAAAGCGATTTTAAGATGTTATTAGTAACAATAGCAACAAGCGTCTTCAAGTATAGAAACGGGTTCGTTCATTTTTGAACCAGAATAAACCCTACTTACAAACAAATTACTTAAGTACCTCTTTTTGTAATATTTAATAGTATGTCCACGATTATTACAGAAATAAAATTATTTTTTAAAAGAAAATATTTTTATTAAACGCTTTGATAAATGTTGAAGATCAATGAACGTAGTTCAAAGTAGTTGAAGAACAGCACACAGTCCTTTTAATGTTTTTCTTTTCTTTACATGCAGAACGTTACTTCTTCTAGAGGTGACGATGGTGAAATTAAAATAAGTGCTATGAGAAACATACATACGGACCGACCAAATCTATAGCCATGGCGTACTGTAGCCCTTTGTTTAACTAAATACTAGAATAATGAATTTCACTAAAAATTAGTGGCCTTATCACACAGTAATCGGGAATAACATTTCAATTAGGAATAGAACACTGTGGACTTCTATCAGTCAAAGAATTCAGAAATTCTGTTAAGTACTTCCAGGGGTTACCCCGTACATACAAACAAACAAATTTTATTTCTTTACATTATGAAGAAATAAGTAATATTATACAGTTTATAATATTATCTAGCGTAGAAAATCCACAACAGACCGGCCTTTTAAATAATCTTTAAAAAGTTAAGATAGTAAATCGCTAGGCACTACAAGGGTGACCAATGTCAGACTATTCATATCTAATGTACCAATAGTAACATATTTTCACTGGGTTTGAAAAATAGAACTGTTTAATAATATTACTGTTTGTAAAATAATAATTATATTAAGTACATACAATTTTTAATAACATATTCACAAAATAAATAAATCTAGCTAACTAAATAGCACAATTTTATTAAATAATTTCGAAATGAAACTCAAATACTGAGATTTGAATTTAAGCAGTCATTGTACTCATTATTTCGCTGTCGTTTATTTGTACGTCAAGAAAAGAACTTCTTTATTTCTGTGAAATTATTTATTATTTTCGCAGGATCCATCCTACTAGAGCAAATTAAAACGGTTATTTGTTCCATAGGAATAGATTTCCCGACACCTTGGCCATTATTTCTGCTCTTAAAAGTCTTTTAAATTGTACCGCATCTGGGTTATTAACAATCTTTTGGTCGCAAAAATAACTCGGCTTGGTCTTGATTCACATCATTCAGAAGCAGATATTAAGAACTATAAGCAGATTTTTCTCTCTCGGAAACAATTTATATTTTCCTGTTACTTTTTTTCAATGGAGGATTTTTACATGGTCATGAAATTAAAAAGTAATTAATTACCACTGTAAATATTTTGTCTGATTCCTAATAATCTTTGTGAGGCTTCATACCGTAAAATTATTTTCTTAATGTTCTATTAAAAGAAGATTCTTCGAACAGCGTGAAGATATGTATGTATATATCATATATATGTATGTAATTTTTACAGGGTTTCAATTTTTTTTCGATTATGTCAAGCTATTCTTCAATCTGAAACGAGATAATTACGACATATAAACATGATACCTGTACTTATCGATATTTTTTTAATATAGGTACATGGACAGCCCTAACTGCAACAACAACAAAAATTGATATGAAGTAACTTATTATATTATATGAATAAAAACTGCTAATAACTAAAAATATACATGACTATAATACAGTAAACTAAGAAACATAGTAATTACGAAATATATACGACATCAGACTAAATTATTGAATTTCTGTTACGTACCAGTGAATTCATTAATTATTGCTTTTCCTCGACGGACCGGCACGTTTTGACATTACTATGATGTCACATAAAAAAATTACTCTTTGAGAAAAGTATTGTTGTTTTCTCTTACACACACAAGAAGCCGTAGTCAAAATGAGACAACGCTACGTTTGAATGCTATGCGTTAGAATATAAATTAAATGTTGCTATAGATCAACATGCCATGTCCTCTAGTTTCCTTAGTCATTGCATGGCGCACATATAAGCGCATTTACCAATGTCATGTATTGTAATTTTATCGTAAAACTCCTCCAGTAAAGTGATGGTAGGCTTTACTGAAGCCATGAAGGACTTCTTGGAAGAGCGCGAGACAAGGGCGTCGCCAACGGGGGCAGGTGGGGGCAGTTGCCCCCCCCCCCCCCCCCCCCCTAGAGATCGAATGTAGCTAGCCGCAAAGCGACCAAAGTACGAGCAATTAACTTCCTTACCTATTAATAAATTCCGCATCGTATGACAAAACTTATATAAATTCACAAGGTTTAATGTATATTGTAGAAAGTATTGCAATATTGAGAATAACATTAAGATTTTGACATCCGTTTTTAAAATCACCGCCATTTTCATCACGACTATATCGGATTTGCCAAAACGCAAGGCCATTAAACAGTGTAAAAATATGTAGGTAGGTATGGTGTGTGTGTGCTTTGAATTTCTTTCTACGACAGCCGTTCACCAGCATTCACGTTAGTTTTGTATAATTTGTATGCGGCATACCTAAATAAAGTAGAAGTTATTGTTACGAACATACAATTTTAATTGGTTTTGCCATCATCATCACCTACACCTACAGTTGAATAAATCGACTACAATCCTTGTAAAACCTAGTATTACTACTCGACGCTAGAAGGCGCTTGTTCAATGAACTCTCTGGAATTTGGTAGCAGTTACTAGACCAGGTAGAATGTTACCGTACATTCTAGTATGATGTTCGTTTGGGTATATAAAGACGTGAGCCGCTGCGAGCGAGTCAGGTGGTTCAAGCGCACCTGACCGAGCACGAAAGTACCGGGATCGTCTGGTTCGCGTATTCGCTGCCGAAGGATCGCAACCTAAAGGTGGCGATACGGGGGATCCCGGCTGATACCGACCCTGAAGAACTGCGGGAAGAGCTGTGCACTATGGGCTTCCGCACAGACTATGTGCGCCCGATCCGGGCGAGAGGCGGTCGCCCGGGTTGCATATTTTTTGCGGAGGTGCAGCGCAGCCCCGAGACGATCCCCGCCATCTATGAGGTCAAGGAGCTGATATGTGTACCGGGGGTGGTGATCGAGCAGTGGAGAGGGAAGAAGGGCGTGGCGCAATGCCACAAATGCCAACTCTTCCGCCACTCGTCCCACAACTGTCACCGCCCCCAAGCCTGCGTGAGATGCGGGGGACCACACCCGGCCAATGCCTGCCCGAGACCCAGGGACGAACCACCGACCTGCGCAAACTGCGGTGGAGCTCACACCGCAAATGCGCCCATATGCCCCATCCGGAGGAAAGAGCTCCGGAATAAGCAAGCGGGGACAGCGCCGAGGACAGCCCCCCTCGCAGCCCATACGAATAAAAACAATGATAGACCACCAATGGAACAACCGGCTAATGTGGAGGAACATGCCGGGCCAAGCCTGATGGCCCCTGCAAATCCCCCCACAACCCGAGGTGACCCCAACATCAACCAGAGGCCCAAGAAGAAGCGTAACAAAAAGAGGAAAGAGGGGAAAATCACACCAGAAGCGACGCCCCACCCTCCCCAAGGAACCACCGAAAGCGAGGCTACAGGAGCTCAAGGGCCCAACAACGCTGGACAGCCACCCATAGTCACCGCGACGGTCGAGATACTACTCAAAGTACTCAAGGCCATCACGACAAAGGGAGACCCCACACAAATCATTATGGAGGGACTAATGAGGCTACATACACTCCAATAAGATAGGATTTCTCAAGATGATGCCACAAAAACGCTTTCCAATGGCGACTCTCAGGATTCTACATTGGAATGCCTGCGGAGTAAGAAACAAGGTGATGCTGCTCCGCATGATCCTCAAAGAAGAGGATATCGATGTGGCTCTCATTTCAGAGACCATGCTGTCGCACAAGACAATAGTGAAGTTCCCCGGCTACTACATCTATCGCCAGGATGACCAGGCAGCGGACCAGAGAGCGTGCAGGGGTCTGATGGTGCTAGCAAAACGCAGGCTGGTCCACCAACCACTGCCCCCAGCACGGTTAGAGGAGATGCAGGCACTCAGGATCGAGCTGGGAACAGATAGCTGCAACACAAGGCTTTTTGCAGCCTACAGACCGCCAATCAGCAGGGGCAACCTAAATGAAGTGGTAACCCTCTTCAACGGAAACGCCACGACGATCATCGGAGGTGATCTGAATGCCAAGCACCCGGCATGGAACTCGGCGGTGGCCAATGCGGCGGGCAGGCAACTCTTCGCGTTGGCGGAAACCAAAGAGTTCGATGTCCTGGGACCAGAGGCGCCAACTCACTATCCCTTCGACGATACTTCCGCGCCTGACGTGCTGGACATACTGGTGGTGCACGGCACAACAGGCGGAATCACCCAGATGGTGTTGGACTACCATACGGGCTCTGACCATCAGCCCGTTAAGGTATGTCTAACTATGCAGCCGACAACCATCCGATCCCCGGCAAGACCCCCGCGAGTTAGGTGGGACCAGTTCCAGCAATTACTTGCACGAACGACGCCCACCTACCCCATACGAACCAGCGCAGACGTGGAAGCACTCGCAAACGAAATCACATCATCCATTCAGAGGGCCATGGAGCTGGCCTCACAAGAGTATTCCGATACAAACTGGAGTAGAAACAGAAGGAACTCCGCAACTCCTCCGCATATTGTGCGGAAAATCAATGAGAAGAAAAGGGTAAGGAGAGCCTGGCAATTCAGCCGGTCTCCGACACTCCGGCGAAGGCTGAACCAACTGTCCAGCCAAATATCCAGCGAACTCAGGCAACACGCCTCTGACAGCTGGGAAAGGCACATCGGGGAGGTGGGCGATAGCTGGAGCAAAATACACAGGCTCTGCAGGCAACTGTCGAATGCCCCACCACCTACCATCCCACTCGTCTCCCTGGACGGCACCCCTCGCTTCCGTGCAGCGGACAGGGCGGAGATATTCGCACGGCACTTGGAGGATCAATTCCAACCGAACCCACCTAATAATCTGGAAGAAGAAGTAGTGATCCAGTCGACTGTCGAAACCTACTTAAATACCGAAGTGCCAGCGGACGAAGACCCTATCGTGTTCACTCCTGATAGGGTCCGACGGCTCGCTAGTAGGCTACCGACGAGGAAGGCCCCTGGATTGGACCAGATCACCAACGAGACGATTCGCCATCTGCCTTTCCGGACGATAGCAGCCCTCACTCGGCTGTACAACGGCATGATGCGAACCGGCTGCTTCCCGCAACCATGGAAGTGCGCAAAAATCATCATGATTCCGAAGGCAGGGAAAAACGCCACTCGACCGGAAAACTATCGACCGGTCGCACTCCTGTCGAACCTCTCGAAGTTGTTCGAGAGGCTGCTGCTGCCCCACCTAGTACCGACGATCACCCCGCGACGGGAGCAGTTTGGTTTCCGGAGCGAGCACAGTACGACGCTCCAACTGTCCAGGGTACTGCACCTTGTGACCTCCTCGGTCAACAAAAAGGAGCACGTGGTGTCAGTATTCCTGGACATAGAGAAGGCGTTCGACCGCGTGTGGCACAGCGGTCTCATCCATAAATTAGCCAACACCTCGACTCCCAGGAGGGTAACGAAGCTTGTAGGTTCGTTCCTACAGAACAGAAGCGGCAAAGTGTCGGTGGAAGGTGAACTCTCGACCGAATTCCGCGTGAGGGCCGGTGTACCACAAGGTAGCTGCTTATCTCCGGCATGCTACTCGTGGTACACCGACGACATGCCGGTCCGGGAGGGGGTTCACCTGGCACTGTACGCAGATGACACTGCACTTTTAACCCCAACATTGAATCCCAAGATGGGCAGGAAGAGGATACAGGAGAGCCTGGACATGCTGGCAACGTGGCTGGCAAAGTGGCGGCTAGTCGCAAACGCCAGTAAGAGCCAGGCTATCGTCTTTAGCGGCCGCCGGCGCCCGAGCCTACCGCCCGCTCTGACGCTAAATGGACAGGAGATCCCGTGGGCCCCTCACATTAAGTACCTAGGGGTTACGATCGATGGTGGCCTAACAATGGACCGCCACGTTCGTAACACCGTGTACAATGTGAGGACGGCCCGCGCAAAGCTAAGACCCATACTGATGTCCAAACTCAGGATGGATACGAAGCTTAGTATATACAAAACGTACATCAGATCCCGTCTCACTTATGCAGCCCCAGCGTGGTACGCGCTGACCCCGGAGGGCCGCCGCCAACAACTACAGGCGCAGCAGAACATCTCGCTGCGCCTACTAACCAGGGCCCCGAGATACGTCCGGAATCGGACGATTGCGAGAGGGCTGAAGATCGAGTCCGTCGGAGACTTCATTAGAAGGATCGCCGGCAACATGTTCCGGAGGGCCGATGGGTCCGAACACCCCCACATTAGGGACATTGCGCCCCTACATGCGAGGCCGCCGGACTACAAAGCCTTCCCAAGGGACATCCTTGAAGACCAACACAACGTAGACTCCGACTGAAGAGGAAGGTAAGGAAGACGAAGCCCAATCAACCGGATTACAAATAACAAACATCCCAAGAAAGCACACAGGGAAGAAGTTAACTTCGACCCACCCCCAACGACCTTCCCGCTGTAACGGGAGGCGAAAGACGACCACCTGAGAGAGGCGAATCAGGCCTCGGACAGGTTTCCCCACAACCCAGAAGGGGCTGTGAGAAGGACCACGCACGAGCGAGTCACTTTTTAATTGGAAGCGATCAACGAGTCAAGCTAAACAAGCGAATTGGAAAGCGAATATAAGACTACCGGCTTGCCTGTGTTAGTCAATATTGATTTATATTTATTAAATAATAAGATCTCAGTGTTGAGTTGTGAAGTTTCTGAGTGTGTCTCCATTCATCATCTTATCAAAATGGACATCAGAAAGTTTTTTTGATAAGTTATGTACTGCTTTAATCTTGGACTCGGAGCTAGTATTTTTATTTTATTTCTCTTAGCTAATAGCTTTGGTAACGGATATACTAGCTAGAGACGTATAATAATCGTTAAGAATATCATTTTTAATTTTATCTGGCATATTTTTGATGTGGAAAGAAAGGATCGATTATGTGGAAGGGAAATGTTAAGAAAAACTATTATTTTATTAAAAACGAGTTTATTGATTCAATCTCTATGAATTTGACGTTAACTAAACATTGGTTTCGTTTTCAGTAATTAATTATGAAAACAAAACATACATTATATTTGTGGTTTAATTAAATACAAATTAAAACAAATCCTTGATATAAATAAAGCTAAAAAATACAACTGAGTATTTATTTGTATATTTATAAGTAATTGAACAAAACTGCTCTCCCGTCAAAATTTAATTAATTACATAAAGTTTTATCAAAGCGTTTTGTTTTGCAGGAAGTTTGAAACGAAAAAAAACTAATGGATCAAGTAGCGACAGCGATGAACAGGACAAAGTAACGACAATATCGTATGTGTCTTCATCGGTCACCACAACCACAACAGGTTATATTCAGCCGCAGGAACTACCTAGACCAAGTTCCTCTAGATATCTGGCGCCGAATCCTGATTCATTGATGGATGACTGCAATGAAAATGACATCAGGCGATATATTGGATGGGCACACATGTTATCAACCGAAAAGAAGAAGGAATTGATTGAAAACTGTTAGTCCCCTTCCGCGACCTACAACTTTGCGGAAGATGCAAAACATTTAAAGAGAAAATTTAATTATTCTTGGTTGGAAACATACTCTCCATGGTTGGTATATTCCAGGCGCCAAAAAGGAGCATTTTGTAAATATTGTACGTTGTTCCCACCAAATCCAAATCCATTTAGAGGCATATTGGGATCATTTACTATAAGGCCCTTTTGTAAGTTCAAAGATATTCACGAGCAGTGCAAAAAGCCCATTGAAACCCACTTCCAAAAGGAGGCATTGAAAGCTGCTAAATTTTTTCTCGAAGGTGTGTCTGTCGATTTGCAACTGAACAAATATTCCCAGGGAATTATCGAAGAAAATCGCAAAATTATAAAATCTATTATTTCCTGCATTACGTTTTGCGGGTCACATGACTTAGCACTGAGAGGTAAACATTATGGTGAAGGTATTCTCGAGGATTTATACAGGCTGCGAATTGACGCAGGTGATTTGATTTTAAAGAAACACATTGAGCAAGGGAAAAAGAATGCAAGCTACCGTTTAGTGGATATTCAAAATGAAATTATTGGTACTTTTGGAAGCGTTATTAAGGCTGATATTATGAAAAAAGTGAAAGAAGCAGCAGCATATAGTGTGCTAGCGTACGAAACAACTGATATTTCTGGCACTGAACAACTATCGATTGGAATGCGATATTTTGATGAAGAAACAGAGGAAGTCCAAGAAATGTTTGTCGGATTCATTGAGCTAAAAGATTTGGATGCGAAATCGTTTTCACATAGCATAGATGAGTTTTTGACAAAAGAAGATCTGAATATAAATAAATGCGTTGGTTTTGGTTTTGATGGTTGTTCAACGATGTCAGGAAAAGACGGAGGGGTACAAGCGATCTTACTCAAAAAGTACACCAAAGCCCTCTACTTTCATTGCTCGTTCCACAAATTGAATCTAGTTATCAATGATCTAAATTCACTTCCTGAAATTAGAAATGCCATGGGAACCACCAAAGATACTATAAACTTTTTTCGGGGATCAGTTTTGAGGAGAAAGTTGATACCTAATATTTTCAGACTTTGCGAGACAAGATGGAGTGAGAAACACAAAATCATCAGAGTTTTTAAAGAAAATCTTCCAGTAATTCTGGAAGCCTTACAAACATTATCTCAGGAAGGAAATAGTGCAACTCGGAAAAGTGCCTTCCAACTGCATGCGGCTACTTCCAGAATTTCTTTCATTCTCGGGATTATGTTGGTAGCCAAATACTCGGCTTTGATGGAACCCGTTGTCAACGTACTCCAATCTGTAGCTTTGGACGTGGTCAAAGCCTCGGAACACGTTAAAAAGATTTTACTTTTAATTAAAAACCACCGTGAAAATCCGGAAAAAGTGACAGACGAAATTATAAAGGAAGCTACTGCTGTTGCGGAGAAAGTCGGACTGGAGGAGGACATTACATCAATGCCGCGTATTACGGGGAAACAACGTCATAGAAGCAATCATCCAGCCCTTCAGAATACTGGAAGAGGTCTTTAGTAATACCATACTTGGATTCAATTATCACCTCCCTTGAAGTACGTTTTGCTGAAGAAAACACGCCATCATTTGCATTATCTAAGTTACACCCGGCGCAGATGCAAAAGATGACAACTGAAAATCTGAAACAAACTTGTGAATCTATTGACCAGTTTTATGATACCGAACATAAAGAATGAAATCGAACTTTGGCAGCAATTGTGGCATTGCTGCACGATAGGCTTAATCTAACAAATCTAACAGTTGTTGATGTCCTAAAAGAAAGAAATTCCTTCTTTCCCGAAACGGAAAAAGCATTGAAAATTTTGATCGCTTTACCATGCACGACCTGTACAGTAGAGCGATCCTTTAGCAGCCTCAGAAGACTAAAAACATGGCTAAGAAGCACCATGGCAGAAGATCACCTTAATGGTCTGGCCATGATGAGTGTACACAGAGCTATAATAAATAAAAACCTAAATAATTTTAATGATAAAGTGGTTGAAAGTTTTGCAAAAAATCCCCGCAGGTTATGTTTTAATTAAATATTATTTTTGTTAAAATAAATAATTATTGCTGTGTTTAAAAGTTTGATTTAGTTATTGTGCTGTCGAGGGCTTGTGAAGTTTTATACATTGATATTAGAACCGTTCTTATTACAATCGTCATCGAGGCAAAGACTTCCAAAGTGTAACGCTTCATGCTCTCGGCGTTCATATTTTTTATCCTCCATAATATTGCCCCATTGCCCCCCCTAAGTCATAAGCTGGCGACACCCTTGGCGCGAGAACTTTAGCTACACATGTTTATTTAAACCTACTCCGTTCTTTTCAATTGTATAAAACTTTAAAACACAATATACCTACTATCATTCTTGTACTTTAAAACTTCCAAAAATGTAATAAATAGAAAATCGATATAAAATGACCTCACTGAACGTTCCCGCAAAAAATTTTTTTTTCTTCTTTCTTCATGGCGTGGAGTACGGATTAGCGCATTTGCATAAGCAGAATCAACATGAAGCACGGTCAGTTTTCGTTTTTTCTTTTTATCGCAAAAACTCCTCCAGTAAAGTGATAGTAGGCTTTACTGAAGTTATGAAGGATTTCTTGGTAGAGTGCGAGAACTTCAGCTCCACATGTCTATTTAGACTTACTTCATTTTTTTTTATACGGAACTTTAAAGTACAATATACTATCACTTTTGTACTTTAAAACTTCCAAAACCGTAGAAAATAGAAAATGTAAATAAAATGACAACCTCAATTCTCCCGTTCCCGCCAAAACGTCAAGATATTCTTGTTTCTTGGAGTTTTTGTGCGGGATATTATAGGGATCGGTTGGGCGTTCATTTTAATTATTTGCGAATGGTTTCTAGGGATATCGTGAAGTAAAATTGGCGTAGGTTTGCGTCCCAAGTATCTACGGATCTACGCTGTTGTATTGTTACGTGAAATTATTGAAATAAGTGCTTATTGATTAGTGTGATGTTGAAATCTTTTGAGTGGCTTAGTCCGCCTCAGCGGATCTTACTAGAAAGACTGCCTCAATATATTTGTCGCCAGAAACTTCAAGAAACAATTAAAATGTACTACACCGACATTTTAATGAAATAATATGAAGAATTTATCTGATTACTACTGAAGACATCAGTTATATGGGCACAGAACTTTTTAGCTTTCTTCCTAAGCGAGAACCGTACTACACTTATGTGCTAAAACGAAGTTTCTTGGTAGTCTGTATATTATATGCTCCTTGGTAGTCTGTGACATACTGTGCACAGAGTATACAGAATGTCTACATATATAAGTGATCTGTGTACTGTGTGATTTCTGACATATTTCTGATTCTGTACTCTAATTTCTGGTACAAATTATGTACTAATTTTAATTCTAAAATGTTCCGCTTTGTTATAAATGGTAAAGTTAATCGAGTTTAATTATAATATTAGTAACAATCCTCTTTTTTTTATCTTAAAATAAATGTAATTAGTGTTTTTGTTCATGCTTTTTTTACATTTTGTAATTGTTTATTTTAAGGTTATTTCATTCCTTTTTCAGTTGTCCGCAATATAAGACCTGTACTACTACCATATCATAAAACAGCCAGAATAATTGTTAATGATATACGAGGTTTTACTACATTAAACAAGGGTATTTATCAACCAGCTGCTGTTACAAATTATAGTTATGGATCCCTATTGAACAACAACCAAATATTGAACATTCGCAACAATATAGTGGTGCCAGCAAGAACTGTAACCAAATTTAGCCTCAGAAAAGGCAAACGGAAAACTGTCAAGGCAGTTGTAAGAAGATTTTTCCGACTACATTGGGGAGGCTGGATAAGACCTAAAGTAGCTAGAAATAAACATATGTGGAGAAAAAGCTCTGCACGAAAACGACGTCTTAGGCAACACGTTTTTTGCAATGCTACTCAGAACACCTTACTAGATAAAATGGTAACAAAATTTTGGAAGAGGCCAAAATATTATGTAGAAGATCCATATTCACCTTATCATACAAGGGAAGAATTTTATATAACTAGAAAGAAACCTTTAATTCGGAAGTAGATTAAAAAAAATGCATATGTTAATACTTTAGAATAAAAGCTTGAATACAGTTCTATCTAAAATCATTGTACTGTTTGTAATAATGTTAAACTGTCTGTTTTTTTATCTTTCCAATAGCCGTTTCTCTGATGAGGTTTGAGGTTTTCCCATTGAAAGCATTTCAGGAACCTTTTGACTTTTCTTACATGTTATATTTTTGGGTAACCTGTTCTACCCATGCCCTCTTTTTTTTTTACCTTTTGGTCACAGTGAAAAACGGAAGCCTAAAGAATAATTTTCATGATTCTAACTTCGAAACTAATGTATTTCCAAATACGGTTTCATCCCTAAGGAATGAATTTTCAAAAATAATACATTAATGGTCACCTATGTCATCGTTCATAGCCTTCATATCTGTGTTGACTCAAAATATTAATGCATAGGTATCATAAATGAATGCAGATGTATCTTATTCACTAACTGACCTGAAACATTCTAATTTATATTTACTTACCTATCTTTAGTTTTGTTTTAAATATGTGTAAACACAATAAATAGGTAGATTGTAGTAATTAAAGTAAACTCTAAAACATTTCTATGTTTTGTTAAGCTAACGGTCTAGAAAGTCTAGATGCTAATGCCTTGATAATTTAAAAAAAAAACCGGCCAAGCATGTGTCGAGCCACATGCAGTGTAGGATTCCGTAATTGCCCGTCACAATATGTGGGCGTCCAACTAAAAAGGGTTCAATGGACGGCATTTAGTTTCAGAAATATATGCAGTTTTGTAGTTAGGACAAAAAATGGCTTTTCACGATTTCAAATGAGGCTCAATTATCTACAAGTTCATATAATAAATGACTGTATATGATGTTTTATGTAGAAACAATCAAGTAGAAGTGTTTTTTTTTCAATCAAACTGAAAATCTTTTTTCCCAAAAAAAGATTTTCATAATTTCAACTTTAAATGTCTGATAAAAAAATGTATGCCCGTATTTATTTAACCCTTATTATCAATTGAATATTCTAAATTCCGAATCTAGTCTTAACTCAATACCCCACTACTGGACCCTTTTTGCTTGGACGCCCACATATGCGTCTACTTTAGATTAGAAATCGACCAACTTACAAAATGTATTTGGATAAATAAAAAATGTAAGTAATTTGGATAAGTAAAAAATTAAAAAAAAAAACGCTTCTAAATTAGACATGAAACAGTTTTTTTTTTTGCATTTTACAATAACATTACAAATTTATAACCTTTTGACTAATCCTAAGTCTTATTACTTATCCAAATACATTTTATAAGTTGGTCGACTATTACTTCTGTGATAGTTTTCCTTTAAACTTTGTTATATACATATATTACTACCGTAAATTTTTTCACATATCCAAAAACAATGGTTTAGTTTGTAGGTACCTACACTAAGATTTTACAAACGGATCCCTGAATCGAACAACGTTATTCACATAACCCCCAATATTTTTTTTTAAGTCTACTCCCAAGAACACAATGTAATAGACAAGTAAAAAAATCACCCCGCTTTGCGTGTATGGGAGGTACCCGAAAAAAAGTTTTAATTCATTTTATTCACAATTTTGTCTGCGTGATTAATATGTATAACTATACAAAATTACAGCTTTTTAATACCAAGTCTCTGAGTTAAACTGTAGACAGACCGATATAGCGAAACCATAAGGGTTCTTTGTTGACTACGGAACGCTCTAAAGAATTGGAAAATGAAGCACGAATTGTTTGGGGAGTTTTGACGTAGTTCGCGTCCCAAGTATTTTCTTACCTAAATAGTGTGATGTTGAGATTTTTTTAGTCTGCTTCAGCATGGATTAAGGGATCCCACTAGAAGACCGCCTCAATCATAGATGTATTATGTACCCTCAATATATTTGTCGTCAAATACCAAGAAACATTAAAATATATTATGTCGACATTTTAACGAAATAATATGAAGAATATTGAAATATGTCTATTTATTATTGAACTCAACTGAGGAAGCGTGCTCGTTGCGACCCCTGCCAGCCCTTTTCAGGGCTGCAATTCCTCTCTTGCGCACACCGGGACAACGATAATAATAATGTTAGGCCGACCCCCGAAAGCAACGTACAATGGTCTGTCCCCGCTGATGTGTGCAGAGTACAGTTCGGCGTTGGAGACCGCCACCCAACACGCTGTGCACCTCGCGGCGGAAAGTGGAGGGAGGAGTTCAGAGTAGCTGCGTGGAATGTGAGAGGTGGGATTGAAGAGAAAATGAATGAAGTGATTGATATTATGGAAGAGAAAAGATTGGATGTGTTATGTTTGAGTGAAACCAATAGAAGGGGCAGTGAACTTGCCCGGAGGGGGTATCGCTTTGTGGTCAGGGGTACCACATGGAGACAGGCGATGCTAGGGGGTGGGCGTTTTACTGTCCTCTCGTATGGTTAATTGTATGACTGAGTATAAATGTGTAAATCCCAGACTACGCTGGGTGCGCCTCAAGATGTGGTTGACAAGAATTTTTATTTTGGCAGTGTATGCCCCAGTGTCCTCTGTCGGTTTTAGTGAACTGCTCTACAGTTTTGGAAGAATGTTAGGTAATTTCTAGCGACGGTTGAAGAGAAAGAGAATTGTTGTTTGTGGAGACATGAATGGATGGGTCGGGACAGTTCGAACTGGATTTGAGTCTGTCCTAGGCAAATATGGAGATAAGAGAGTGAATGATGCTGGTAGGATTGTGTTAGGACTGTGTATGGAAAAGGATCTTCTTGTAGCTAATACCGTATTATGGCACAAAAGGATCCATCAGTACACGTGGGAAAGAAAGGGTGCGAGAAGTATGATCGAATTATTCCTGGTGGATAGCAGACTTAAGAAGCAGATTATGGATAAAAGAGCGCATAGAGGAGCCAATCTGGGAACGGACCACTTTCTGGTGATAACCAGAATAAGGGGTCTGTTTGCAACATGGCGAGATCGCGTATAGTGTCCAAACCTGCAGCTGTTTCTCGCATCAAAAGCTGGAAACTCCAAGATGCGACCACCAGGAATCAATATGAAAGGGTAGTATCCGGTAAGCTTGATGATAGATTAAAAGTGATGAGCGAGGATATTGAAGAATGTTGGCAGAACCTTAGGGATAGTATGATCCAGGCTCTGAAAGAAGTGTGTGGAACGAACAAGATTGGGAACGGTAAAAAGCGTGATGTGTGGTGGGATGATGAGGTGAAAGTGTCTGTGTACAAGAAGAAGAAAGCATGGCGAGTCTACTTTGCTACTAATGACTGTAGTATGAAGAATTTGATGAAAGTCAGATATAAGCTGCAGAAAGCAGAAACGAAAGCACTAGTCAAAGAGAAGCGTGAAAGATCTAGAGTGTTAGACGAAAACAAGATGTCGGACAGCTTCGAGGAAAATTCCAAATTATTTTGGAAAGAAGTACGTAAGTACCGAAGTGGTCCGGCACCTTGCAGAATGTTATTCATTCTGCAAGGTGCCGGACCACTTTGTGTGTGTGCGTTCGAAACAAAACTACCTGCTTATAAATAAAAAAGATGTTCTACAGCGATGGAGTGAATACTATGGAGAACTGTATGAGAGGGGCGACTCCGTCTTTGATACTGAGAGCGATTCTAATGAATTGCCACACTCGGATCAGAGACTGGAGGATTCCATTAGTATAAAAGAGATTGAGAAAGTGATAAGAAGTTTGAAATGTGGAAAGGCTGCGGGAATTGATGATTGAATGCGGGCTGCTGAGATGATTAAGTATGGTAGTTCTAGGGTCTGGGATACCTTCTGTGCACTGTGCAACCTATGTTGGCAGAAGGGACTTTTCAGAGGACCGGCGCACCGCAGTTATAGTACCTCTCTATAAAGGGAAAGGTTCTCATTTTGACTGCGCGTGCTATAGGGCCATCAGCTTGGTCAGCTTAGCAAGTAAAATCTATACTAAGGTATTGACTGAACGTATGAAAGGCGTTTCAGAAAGATATTTGTGGGAGGCGCAAGGTGGTTTTAGGAACGATAGGTGTATGGATCAGATTTTCTCGCTTCGCGGGGATTTATCGTGGGGAAGTTTCTGGCTATAGATCAGGAAGTTTTCTTTTGTCGATCTAGAGAAAGCATTCGATAGAGTAGTGCGAAAGAAATTGTTGAGTCTTCTGCCTGAATATGGCGTGGAGGGCTCCTTACTACAGGCTGTGAGTTCATTATATCGAGACCACAGGCCTGTGTAAGGATATACGGTGACATGTCGCCCTGGTTTGAAGTCGGTTCTGGTGTTAGACAAGACTGCGTGATGTCTGCTTGGTTGTTCGTGCTGTATTTGGACAGTTGCTTCCAGAGATTGAGAGGTTAGTATGAATGGTATGGGATGTGATGACACAGTGGTAAACTGCCTATTGTACGCTGACGATGCTGTGCTTATAGCACCATCAGAAGCAGAGTTGCAGACACTATAGTCGCGTGCATGAAAGAAGGATGTGAAATGAAAGGATCGAATATGAATGTGAACAAAACTAAGGTTCTGGTGTTTGAAAGGGAAGCGGTACAAACGAAATGTGTGATTTGTGTAAATGGAAAATCTCTAGAACAAGTGAATGAAATAGTTTATCTGGGGAGTGCCGGGTTTTCGAGGGATGGAAGATGTGAGTTAGATATGGAAAGACGGGTAGCAGCTGGCAATAAAGTGAACGGTACTATTTTCGCATTAGTACGCAGTGTGAATATATCAAAGACTGCTGAAATGGCCATCCACAATGCGGTGTTGGTGCCAACTTTATTGTACGGTAGTGAGGCCTGGATATGCCCGAAATCGAGTGAAAGTATGATAAATGCAGTGGAAATGCGATCTCTCAGAAATATGTGTGGTGTAACTCTTGCGAACAGGATAAACAATAAAGAGATACGCAGTATGACAGGGTTGTACAACACTGTTATTGTAAAAATGAAGAAAGCAATGCTTAGATGGTTCGGGCACTTAGAAAGAATGAGTGATGAAAGACTGACGAAGAAAATCTACAGAGCTAAAGTGAGAGGTAAAAGAAGCCAAGGAAGACCAAGGCTGACTTATGAAGATCAAATAGCCTCTTTATAATATTAGTATAGATATAGATTCCCTGGATTTATTATTCTAGGTTCAATTTCGATAATTGAAAAAGTGTTAGCAGACGGAAATGTAAGAAGCACTCGCAAATCTAGGCGAAAATGTGTGAGGAGAATAATGAGATTTGAGGAAGCGAAAGAGGTATGTAAGGACCGCGACTCCTGGCGCTCCGTCCTCTCTGACAACCCCGTTAGGGATACAGCGTGAAGATATGTATGTATGTATGTATTATTGAACGCTTCGGCTGTATGGGCATGGATCCGTTTGCCTTTCCTCAAGGGAGAAGCAGACAAAAAAAATTTAACCTCCAAAATATGCTGAAAATCATCGTAAAACAAACCAATAATAATTTGTTTTTTCAGTCTATTGTTTTGTGTGCTTTGGTTTGTTTTTGACTGATTCTGATTGTAGTTTTGATCATTATTTACGTTATGATATGATCTTCAGTGTTTATCCGCTAACCTATAAAATTTACTTAAAAATAATGATTATGTAACAGAACACTGTTTATTGTCAAAGAGAATGTAAAATTATTACGTTGTATTGTGTAATAGCTAATAGCCACAGCAGAGTATAACACTGTTGATCAAAAAGAGCGAATAGTGACGTCTAAATTTAACCTTGACCATGGCTCTAACCGCTGGTATATCGCGGAGATTGTTATCGTCTTTAAAAATTTATTCCACTCAGATAGGAACAGTCAATAGGACACTACTTTCAATTCGTTGTTTCTCTGCATCACAAAACCATAAAATGAAATTAGTTCAATTCAAAGGAACTAATCCAGAAGAAGTGCGGGTAGGTTATGTGGATAGCGATAAAGTAGTGGATATAAACAAAGCAGATTCGTCGTTACCAAGTACGTTATTGGATATATTAAGGAATGGAGACATTGAAAAAGTGAAACAGTAAGTCTTGTAGACGAAATATTACATGATTTAATTACCTATTACTTGCAGATACAATTCTGTCAACAAAGGTCATTAAACAGGTGCTTTTTGAATTTTGTACTACTTTGATATAGGTATACATAAGGGTTCCAGAGTTCAGACCTGCATTGTATGCTTTGTTGAAACTGGGCCAATGAGTTCTAGTTCAAATTATTAGCAATACAAACATCTATCATCAAACATCATCACATTTAGCATTTAACACACATTATTTCAAAATATTTTAAACTAATATTAGTGAAACTGTATCGAACCATTCGTTGGCCTTCATTAACCCAGTTTGTAGACCTACACAGCAATGTAGACTGTAAAATAATATTTTCTCTATCCATTTACATAATAATGTAGATGAAGCGGTGTTTTAATGCATACTAGAATAACACTATATAATTGCAGGGAACTCTCTTTATTGAACTTTTTATACCACATCAAGTCTCAGCATAATATTGTTTTTTCTGCAATTTTTCATAAACACTTCTAATAATGTCATTATTAAAAGGTGGGAACTGGTGTTGCCACAATAGGTACCACACTCGTCCCTTTTTTTTTAAAGTTGCACTAGGAATAAATCATAAAGGCTTACCAAGGTCGCACTAGGGTAATTCTATGGTAAAGGCTTTTTTTTTAAATTTAGTCATTTTTGTTAAAGTTTAGTTTAAGCTAATCTAATGATCCTATATTTTATTAAAAACTTTAACTCTTTTGCCTAGTTTTAGAATTTATCAAATTTTCTTCAACTAAACTTGGATAATCATTAGGCGTGATCCCTACTGTCCATAACAGTCATAAGCCGATGTACCATGGAATTGTATGCTGCCAGTTTATGTTGCCAAGGGTGGCATGATGATGCTGGAATAGTGCAGTCAGTATGAGTAGGTTTTCTATATATACCAAATTCGTGTTTTGTTCCTGCTCTAGTTATAGTCAAGTCTAAAAAGTTTATTTTAGCGTTATGTTCTATCTCTAATTTAAATTTAATTTTAGGATGTAAATTGTTTACATTGTGTAATTCCATGGTAGATCAGCTTATGACTGTTCCACTAAATAAAGAAAATTATAATAGAGAACTGTAGATAATATATATGTTGGTGGAAATAAAAGGCACTCATTTGACTATACCATGGCAAAGCGCGACTTCCGATGACGCGCTAACGGAACGTCGGGGCCGGCGCTGAGTCTGTTAGACTACGGCGGCCGGTGCGATAGCATTTCTTCAACGGATCATTTGCCATTATTAAATTTCCAATTACCTACGTAATAATTGTTACAAAGAGTTTTGTCGTTTGCACTTTAACTTTGTCTTAACGTTGTATTTTATGGAGTAGTTCGCCTCTTGTAAGATTAGGTACCCATTTCTCATGGCTGAGTTGCAAAAGCACGAATTGCCCGTGTCTTTTCCGACATATATATATATATATATATATCAAATAGCGCACGCCAATGGCTATAATAATAAAGTGATTAATAATATAATTAGAAGAAAAAAAGGACTCACTTATAAACTTCTGTACAAAGAATCATGTCACAAAGAACATAATAAATATACAGGTAGCGTTACTTATTTGGAAAATATATCTGAAAATATTGCAAAAACTTTTAGTATTTTTCCTAAAAGTTTTTGTGTTTTTGTAGCATATAAGTCGGTGAATACCATGAATTCTCTTTGTAATGTAAATGATAAAATAGAAAAAAATAAAAAGAATGGAGTGTACGAATTGAATGGTGAACATTGTGATGGCGTATATGTGGGACAAACAGGTCGGAGTTTTGAAATAAGACACAAAGAACATATGTCAGCTTACAAAAATAATCATCCTGAAAAGTCCCACTTCGCACAACATCTTACAGAAACAATAACTTTACCATATTTTCTTTATAATTTAGTGTATTTTTGTTAAGTTAAGCTGTACGAACTGTAACACCCGTTACATGGAATTACCCACTAAAAGAAATTAACTAAAATAACTTATATTCTAAAATTGTCATTAGTCAGTCACTTAATTTTAACTTAGAAATCTAAACGGTGAAGAACTTTTCTTATCCTTGATGATCTTCTCAACTCAGTAGATGGAGCCACAGGAGTTGAGTCACAAGTCGAACCCTCATCCTCTTGCACATTATTATCATTATTAATTTTAGTCCCTTCACTGCTTCCCAAATTTTAATTAAGGTAAAAATCACTAGAATTCCCTTCCATAATACTGGAGTAGTGCACATAATACAGGAAATGTAAAAGCAATTAAAAAAATACATTAAAAAAAGCGAAAAAGTAACAAACAAAAAAAAATGTGCCTGACGTGTACTGTGACCACGAAGAGGTCCTGGCTCAGCATTATGTTGTAGACTGGCTACAACGCTGGTATTCTGCCAGCACCCAATAGTTGAATCTGCGTTTTTTGAATTTATTTTAAAATGACTGTTCTACTCAGTGCCCTTGTGATGACAAATTTAGTCAATATAATTTATACCGGGTGTTTGGAAGAACGATGTAAAGTTTTTAACAGCTGATAGGTGAGGTTATTTGGAAGTATTTTAACCACATTTACCTTAGTCCAAAGTTTAATGGATTTTAAGATATTTAAACTTTTAGTAAATTTTGATTTTACTGCGAAAATTTACTATTAAACATGAATAACTTTTTTTATTATTGTGATATCACTCTAAAAATGTATTTTTATGGAAGCATTTTATGGAAGCAAAGGAATATAATACATATTCCTTTGAGAAGAGGCAATAACATGAAAACCGAAGTTACTAAAAAAAAAATATGGGCCTTCATATCTCACTGAACGATAGAAAAAAAAAATCCTCAAGATGTAGTCCTTTTTTTTCTTTTTAATTAAAACAATACCAATGTTCAAATGATTTTAAAAACTTCCTTATTCAATGCCTTTTCGAACGGTACTTCACATGTTACACGAGCTTTTAATAATTCCCAGAAATTGAACCTAAACAATAACAAAGCAATAAATTATTATTACTGCCCGAGCTCCCTTGTTGGGGCAGCACCTGCATACCTCTAGCGTTAGCGCTCTTTGTCTTACACTCATTCTTTCTCTGTTTGTTTTTTACTTTAGTCGAGTCTTGGCTACCTTTGCATTCTTACGTCTCTGCTATTCGTGTGTTTTTACGCAGTATCCTGTGGACTGATGAAAGCAGATTTACAAGAGAAGGCTCTATTAATTTACACAATTTACACAATTGGGCGAACAAAGGAGAGAATCCTCACGTCAAGCGTCAGACCTCATTTCAACATAAATTTAATGTAAACGTGTGGGCAGGCGTAATAGGTAATTATCTCGTTGGGCCACATTATTTTCCCGACAATCTTAATGGAGAAAATTACCTACATTTTCTACAAAATGACCTACCAGTTGGTACAGGACTTGCCACCATTTGTACAAGAAAGGCGTAATTTTTCAAAACGATGGTTGCCCGGCCCACTATCGTTTAACGGTGAGAGAATATTTAAACCGTACTTTTCCGAATGCATGGATTGGAAGAGGTGGTCCTATTCCATGGTCAGCACGCTCACCAGACTTGACACCCCTCGATTTCTTTGTTTGGGGGCGTGCTAAGAGCCTCGTTTACGATGAAGAAATTCAAAGCCGGAACCACCTGATTAGAAAAATTAATAGTGCTTTCGACATAATGAAAGACGGAATGAGGTTAAAAACTATGACGGTAGAGATGAGAAAAAGATTAAGATTTTGTATTGTATAAGACATGATGGTAGACAATTCGAGCACGAAATTTGAATATTTTTTTATTCATTATTTTATTTCTTTTATTGTGTTTACACGTAACATTCATAAATACTTTCCAAATTTTTTAGTTTTCTTTGTTAACAAAATATCTGATTACTCTTGTTATTTTAATGACAATCAAACGAATGGCCTACCATTCGAAAGGGCATAAAATAAGAAAGTTTTTAAGATCATTTCAAGATTGGTATTGTTTTAATTAAAAAGAAAAAAAGGACTATATCTTGAGAAATAATATTTTTTCTATCGTTAAGTAAGATATGAAGGCCCATATTTTTTTTTAGTAACTACGGTTTTCATGTTATTTCCTCTTTTCAAAAGAAGATGCATTATACTTCCATAAAAATACATTTTTAGTGATATCACAATAATAAAAAAAGTTATTCATGTTTAATAGTAAATTTTCGCAGTAAAATCAAAATTTACTAAAAGTTTAAATATCTTAAAATCCATTAAACTTTGGACTAAGGTAAATGTGGTTAAAATAGTTCCAAATGACCTCACCTATCGGCTGTTAAAAACTTTACATCGTTCTTCCAAACACCCTGTAAAATTATAAGTGAAGAAAATATGTTAGGAAAAGTTGCTACATACATAATATTAGGTCTTTACCTATGAAATTGCCGTTTAGTATACAAAAATTTAAAGTATTTTTTATGTATTTTTTTTATTTCTATTAATCAAAGTATGCACCCATGCTAGCGATGCATCTCTGCCAGCGCAGTGGTAATTTTTCAATGCCCTTCTTGAAAAGTCAGGTTTACGGTAGGCAACAAACTCTTCAAAGGCATTTTTACTGCCTCTCGAGTATAGAACTTTTTTCCTGCCAAGAAGTTGTCCAAATTTTAGAAAAAGTAGAAGTCTGCCGGCACAAGGTCTGGTGAGTACGGCGGATGACGCTAAACTTCCAACCCTAGCTCTTGTAGCTGAGACTGTCTGTTGTGCCGTGTGAGGTCGAGCGTTGTCGTGCAGGAGCAGCGGCGACAAGCGATTAACCAAGGCTGGCCGGAGATTTGCGAGCTTCTCCACCATCGTGTCCAGTTCCTCACAATATACATTCGCAGTAATGCTCGTGCCATTTGGTAAGAAGCTGTGATGAATTACACCGGCACTAGACAACCAAACAGTAACCATCACTTTTCTAGGGGTAAGTTTTCGTTTGGGACATTGCCTAAGTGCTGAACCAGGGTCTAACCAACATGATGAACGCTTACGATTGTCAAAAAGAATCAATTTTTCATCGCAAGTGACAATGCGGTTCGAAATTTCTGTGTTTATTAACGCATACCTCAACGCGTTCGTCGCATTGGCGATCGTTCATTTCATGCGGCACACACTTATCAAGCTTTTTTAAATTGCCAATTTGACGCAAATGGACCAATATTGTTTTGATCCTAACATCGAAAGCTGCTGCTAACTCGGCAGTAGATCGAGTATCGTCAGCTTCCACTATCGCCTTTAATTCGTCGTTGTTAACTTTTAAGTTTTCGGGAGGCCAAACGGAAACTTAATAAGTAAACACCTATTATATAATGTGAAAAAGCAAATAATATAAGTAGTGTTATTACACTACTATTATTAAAGTATATGTAAATGGTGTACAGAATAGTCAATACATCAATACACTAAATAAAATTTGGACTGGTGACCCATACTTCAGAGATCTCCTCTCCAGATTAGGCAAACTGAGTATCTGATTGAATTTTATAGTAACACTTGTACATGGCCTCAAAGAGGCCGTGAAAATATTTATGAATACCCTCAACACTTACTACATATCTGACGGTACTTAATCTGTTAACTATTACTCCCTTACCCCCCCTTTCCTTTATTTAATTCTGTACACCACACTTTATCTTCTCTAAAAACAATCATTTGTTCAGTGCCATTTTTATAATTTCCTATAGAAATAATATTATTAGGTTTCCTTAGGTCAAATCTGATTTCTAGGTTTCGCTTAAAAATTATTTCATTTGGTGACATGTCTGTAGCATTTGGTGAATTGCTATATGTAAAAAGGACATTTTTCAAAGAAATTTTACATTGTTTATTCACTGGAACTACTTTGAAAATTATTTCAACGGTAGCAAAATTGCTACTCGCTATTTTATAAAGCAACAACACTAAAGACAAATTAAATATAATTTTGTTCAATATATTAAATAATATTAAAAATTAAATGTTGTGTCATGTTATCACATCACACATTATGCAGATTTTTCGTCCATATATATTTGCCCAACTATTGGACATCGCGCTTAATAACAGCTAGCTAATAATACATCGTAGAGACTGTGCTCAACTTGGAGAAAATAAACTGACTGAAAAAGTTTCGTGTGCAGTGCGCTCTTGCGCTCATGAAAACCTATTCAAAGTCGCAAAGACACAATATGATGACTAGTTCTCCTAGATCTGCCACAATTGCAAAACCTGTCCAGCCAAGACCTGCAGATGATGCACGGCTTGATTGTTTCGATCACTTTCCTATTTTTACTACACAGGGTCGTTACCGTCTTTGTAAGAAAGGAAAAACCATGATTATTTGCACAAAATGTGAACAAAGACTTTGTTTCACTGCCAAAAAAACTGTTACCTTTTATTCCATAAGAAAAAGTAATTTTTTTCGTTTTTTTGTACCATTTCTATTTGGTAGAATTTATGTTAATGAAAGATACATCATTGTTTCGTTTTCTTTATTAGTCAAAGAATCATTGTTTTGTTTGTATTTTTGAAGATTTCATTTATTTTACTTTAAGTTTGATGCTATAAAGTTCCTAATTTAAACTTGATCTCTTATTATTGAATATTATTTTATGTTACGGGTAAATGCTTATTTATTTTTTACACTGGTTCAGTTCGTTAAACGTCACATGACATGTATAGCTAGAATAACTTAACTTATAGCTGGCATTGTCCGTTTTATGTGACGTTCCTAGGGCTACCATATGTAAACAATTAGTGGCCAATGTCCGTTTTAGGTGACTTTAAAAAAAACAATGAAAAATATATTAGTTTTGATAATTTTAAAAAAATTTTTCTTTTCTAACCCTATCTTAACATAGAACCATGATAATATCATAGAAATATTAATGGGATCAACGTGTGCCAATTTAAGGGTTAGAAAAATTCGTTTCCTAAATCGTCCTTGATCGGGGATCGAACTCTTGGAAGGTAGATACTCTGCCACCACGCCATGTGCCCAGTCAAATTTTAAAAGTATTTATAATGTACTAGCTTTTGCCCGCGACTTCGTTCGCGTATAAATTATAGCCCATGTGTTAGTCTGATGTATAAGCTATATTACTGTAAAGTTTCATCAAAATCCTTTCAGTAGTTTTTGCGTGAAAGAGTAACAAATATCCATACATCCATCTTCACAAACTTTCACATTTATAACATTAGTAGGATGTGTTATTCTGATGTATTATATTACTGTAAAGTTTCATCAAAATCCGTTCAGTAGTTTTTGCGTGAAAGAGTAACAAATATCCATACATCCATCCTCACAAACTTTCACATTTATAATATTAGTACGATTACTATAGATAATGAAATTGCTGCTGATCTTAACATGAATTTAATGCATTAATTTCATATTTTTAATGCTATAGGTATAATATTATGTAAACTAAAGACCCGTCCCGGCTTCGCACGAGTAGATTTTTTTTGAAAATAAAATACAGTCTATGTTACTCGCTGATAATTTAAGCTTTCTATAAGTAAAAGAATTTTTGAAATTGGTTGAGAAGTTTTTAAGTTTGTCCATTATATACACACAAAGTTTATCTCTTCATAATATTAGTACAGATTAACATGTAATTTAATGTTCAGTTGAACAGTGATGTACAGAAGTTTTTTGGATTAAGTAAATATAAAATACCGCATCATATTTTATGACAAATATATATGTCTTGTTACATAACTGTAGTTGTTCATTTTTACCTAACAATAAAATATGTTGTCACAATATATTTAGCTTATCTACATTCGTAGTGAAGTCTCCACTGATGACTATGACCAACGAAATAAAGTTTTCCTTATATGTATATGTGTATTATATTATGTATAATATTTTGCTATTCATATTTGTTATTGATAATATTTTTTATTATTATGCGATTCATTTTGAAGCTTGAATATATTTCTGTATAATTACATAATTTGTACATACAATTGTTGGTGAGTCTGTTAATTATGATGCAACTTCTATACATCTACTATGAGTTTATGCCATCTATATTTGATTGCGACTGCAATAAACTTTTATATGTCAATTATTACTTCACTGTAGTTACCGCCAGGGGCGCTAAACCGTT
The DNA here is from genome assembly GCA_907165235.1 of Zeuzera pyrina. NCBI lineage: Eukaryota > Metazoa > Arthropoda > Insecta > Lepidoptera > Cossidae > Zeuzera > Zeuzera pyrina. The sequence goes on along the minus strand of OU015639.1, from coordinate 10,487,448 downwards.
CGTTTAATTTTTACGCTGCCTATAGTGAGTAACAGGCACTGAACAACTTGGCAGATTGGGGTCATATTCTCACAATTGTGCATTTATTTTATCGAGGCGATGGCTCATAGCTTTATGCTAAGACACGATAGGCATACTGTAGTCAAGTTATTAATAAATTCCGTATTTGATACGGATGAAACCGCAGACCTCGGCTAGTATTTCTATATTACAAGAATATACGTACATACATAACTTCACTCTGTATCCCTAACGGGATTATTAAACCGGATCGCTTTTATACATTGTTTTTTTTTTATTGAACAGCGTGAATATAATATGTATGTATAAAAGCGAACATACGAGGATATGTATGTATGCTCGCATACATACATATCCTGATGGGATAGTTAGAGAGGATGGAGTGCCAAGCATCGCGGTCCTTACATAATCCTCAAATCTCATCATTGTCCTCATACAATTTTATAATTTTAATATGTACGAGTATAAAAGATATATTACAGGTTGCATTTCGCATTTAAAAGCACATTAAAATTGGTAAAACTAACGATTAAACTGCTATTTCTCGCTGTAAAAAATATAATTCACTACAATAAAAGGTTACAATTTCAATTTTATTAAAGTTTTGAAAGATTTGAGAAAAGAAATTATTAAAAAAGGATTTTATAAGAAACTATTATTTTTAAATTGCATAATTGGAGCACATTTTTTTGTTGCTAGAGTTAATCGAGTGAAAGTAAGTTAAATGCAGTAGAATTGCAATTTCTTAGAAATATTTGCGGTGTCACCTCGTGGTGTCACCTCGCAGACAAGATAAGCCAAGATAAGCAATAAAGAGACAGCCAGAGTGTTATCTGATAGAAATGTCAAATACACCTAGCGAAAGTGTATGTGGCAAATTACGAACTTGGAGGAGGCGAAAGAAATATATTAAGGATCGCAATGTTTGGCGCTCCACCGTCTCTAATTACCCCATTAGAATAGCGTGAGGGTATATGTATGAGAGTTTTTGAAGTAGTAAATTTTAAGCGGAACTATTCATTTTAAATATAATAAGTTACAACTCAATTTTTACTCATCTATACATATTATGTTTACATACTGTAACTTTCATTTGTTCGCAGATTAAAATCTAAAAATCCTCCATCAGTACCACTCTCCTCTGTCACCCTCGCCGCACCTGTCCATGGCATTGACAAAGTTATTTGCATTGGTCTCAACTATAGGGATCACTGTGAAGAACAGAATCTGCAGCCCCCTGAGGTTCCAATGTTCTTCAGTAAATTTTCAAGCACTATAATTGGACCTAATGATGCTGTGAAACTGAGGACTGAAGTTACTCAGGTATGTTCTTTATCACTAAGGGAAAGGGACTAATCGTTTACAACACAGGGAATACTAGTGTGGGGGCTAGGCCACGTAATTTTTGGGGGCTTTAACTGAGAGTAAAAAAAATTTTAAACTACAAATTCAAAAATGTTGTTATTAAACTTCGTGCAAAAAATGATTTTTTTTTGCTTTTTCTTTAAGCCCTCAAAAATTTAAACCCAAAGTGAAACTTAATTTTTAAAATTCACGTATGTTTTGGTCAGTACTGTTCCTAACAGACATATACGTCATACGTCAAACATATTTTGTATATATATTATATATACATTTGACATACGTCAAATTGTCTCTAAGAAATACAGCTCTAACAAACAAACACAGAGACTGAGATAATTCCAAGTGTTTCTTTTTCCCAATTTAGCCATGGAACAAAAGAATTTTTTTGAATATTTTGGCAATATTTGTACCTATATACTATATATTATTTTTATTGCTGTGTTTATTTTTGTTGTGAAATTTTCCCCTGATATCGTGATATGATATCTAGTGTATAGGAACAGTAACTTATCTCAAAAACGTTATCCACGCTTAGGGCAAATCGGTAAAAATTATTATATCCTGTAGCATTCCGACGATTAAAATTAATCACAGCGTTTCGACTACAACATGCGTCAAAGAAACGGATATATTATCTGAAAAATATTGTCATCTTTCTGGAGTAGTCGAGTAAAAATAGACTAAACTAACTTTTACCTCATAAATTCATTTCTTTTCTACGTATATTGCAACATAGCACTAACAAAAAATAATGTGTTAGGTGTCCAGTTTCATTACCTACATATAATTTGAATAGAGTCAAAAATTTGTGACATGAATCACAGTCCCCTCTGACCTCAGCGCTCCACAAATTGGGGTCAATTATTGAAGCAAATTGAGTTTGTAATTTATACTGCGTAGGTGGTAGTCCTCAGATGAAGTAATGCCTCGTCTGATGCGCCTGATTGGATGACTTTTATGATATTCTACAGTTTTGGCACTGTTAATGTGAAGAGACTTCCAGAATCCAGACACATACTTTGATTAAGATTTAAAATAATTCTCAATGCAAATGAATATAAAACAATGCAACAAGTAAATAAAAAAGCAATTTTATAATTAACTGACGGACTTCGTCTGTGTGGAAAGTTTTCTGTGGATTTCTCGGGTTAGCGGTAGTCTTTTGAAAAAAATAAAGCCGCCTATAGTCTCTGGACACGTATTATCTCTGTACCTTTAAATCTAATCAGTTCAGTGGTTTAACATTGCCTATACAAAGTTTCATCCCCTTGTTCACACCCTTTAGGGGTAGATTTTTGATAAAAAAGTAGGTGGCCTGTCTTTTTGATAAAAAAGTCTATTTCTGTACCAAATTTAATCATAATCAGTTTCCAATTTCCATACAAAAATTCATCGCCTTTTTCACCGCCTTATGTGTTGCTTTTTGATAAAAAAAGTAGCCTATATTCTTCTCCTAGTGTCAAACTATCTCCGTGCTAACATCAAAAGATGTGTGACAGTTTAGACATGAAAAGGTAACAGATAAGCAGACTGACAGACTCGCATTTATACTATTAGTATGGATTTCAAATATTAGTATGGATTAGATTTTCATTCTCATATAACTATATCTTTATTATCGCGGATAGACTAAGAATTTCTTTCTCTTTAATTTTTTGACCATTGTTTTGCTTTATTTTTTATTGTACGTATTGTTGTTCATTGCCCAATTTTTCATATAAAATAAATAATAACTAGAGTTTTCATAACGAGATTATGCCTAGATAAGGACATACAAGGATGAAACACTCATAAGTAAAAGTTAAAAACATACATTTATGCGTAATGTATACTATAGGTATATTATATTCTAACATTTATATTTGTTATCATATAACATAGGTACATATATACATATCTGTGCCTCCTGTGATGAGTGATTTAAGTCGAGTTGTACCCTTTTTATGATTTTTACATGGAAATTACCAGAAAAAAAAAACAGATTTTTTTGGTCTAACTCACGTTCTTTTATCTACTATAGTTTCGGAGATAATTTTGTGCAAAGTGATATAACTGGCAGGATTTTTGCAAAAATATCGTGAATATAGATATATTTCAAGTTGTAACCTCTCTAAGTAATTGCTGCACACATTATATTTCGTGCTTCGTGGTATAAGTGCGATTATATTCATTTTCACATTTTATTTTTCCGTATATTTCTTAACGTAGAGCTCAACGTTCAAGTTGTTTATAATTTGTACAAACTGAAGGCTGATACTCCGATTAGCAAAACTATGTTCAAAAAAGTCTTTGATACCATGAATTTGTCCTTCAAATAGCCATCAGTAGACACTTGTTCAAAATGTGACAGCATAAATATGAAACTTAAGTACTCATCCGAAGAACAGGCTGCAAATTTGACAAAGACACTCAAGGAGCACCAAGAAGCATTTAAGGCTGCTTACGAAGAAAAAAAAGACAAACAATTGGCTCAATCATGGGAAGATGTAGTGGTCATAACATTTGATTTGCAACAATGTTTACCCACCCCCCACTTGCAAACGAATGTAGCATTTTACAAGAGACAGCTATGGACCTACAATTTGACCATACATGATTTAAAAACAAACAAAGCCTTCTGTTACATGTGGCCGGAGTGTGAAGGGAATAGAGGAGCGAACAATATAGCTTCATGTCTATACAATTTTATCATAAATCAACTGCCGCATTTAAACCCAAAAGCCAAGAAGCTGATCATGTACTCTGATAGTTGTCCGGGTCAAAACAAAAATTCGATTGTTACAACAATGTTGATGCTGGGTGCTAAACTATCCCCACAATTACAATCTATTGAACACAAATTTATCGTACCCGGTCATACACATATGGAGGCTGACACCGACCATGCGTTAATTGAGCGTAAGAAGAAGCACACGAGTATGGATATTCACTTGCCAAGAGATTGGTATCAACTAGTGCGTGCAGCTTCAAACAAAACTGCAAAGTTTACTGTTATCGAGATGACTTGTGACATGTTTTATGATTTCAATATTTTTTCAAAACAATTTCTCACTCTTAGAAAAACCAAAACAGGCAATGAAAAGTTTATGTGGTGTGACGTTCAATCTGTTTTGTATACCAAAGAAAATATTCCCCGTTTTTCTTACAAAAACGAATTCAAGGATGTTGAATATATGACAATGGATTGTTCGAAACGAGGTAAAGCTTACGATATGGTTACAATAAATACGGTACCGAAAGCCTACCACTCCAAGATTGCTATTTCTACCGAAAAGAAGAAAGATCTGTTAAATTTGCTGTGCTTTATTCATGAGAGCGCTCATGAGTTTTACAGAAGTTTGAGCTGCAAGAATGATGTCAAAGACACTCCTCCAGATAATGATGATGATTCTGATGATGAATAATAAGTTTTAAGACATTTTAAGATTTTGTTATTTTTATTTCTTTGTTATCACGTTAGTATTCCTACTGGTCGGTTTATTTTTTAAAGATTTTATATTGATTTAAGTACCAACATACTTATTTTATTCTCTTTATTCATTTATGACGAACTGACCATCTCATAGAGTGGAATTACTGCCTATAGGATAGGTTAACAGCTGTTTTATGAAAGTTTTAACATGTTAGTAATTTTATTAAGTTTGTTATTTTTATAGATTTTTTAAGATTCAGATAATGGTTGTGATACTATGTTTTGTACTGAGTAAGTTTACATTGCTTATTGTGATACCCGCGTAAGATTGATCTGTGCCATTTCTTCGTATTTAAGTTAAAAACTACTTGCCTATTTATCTAACTTTTGTGAAACTATATTAGTTCCTATTGAGAATAGTTATGTTACATTCGTATTCTAAAATTATAATGATAAGATGTCAATTTACCTCTCTTAAGAATTTTGATAAAACTGTGCCTTATTTGTACGTGAATCATTGATTTTGAAGTAGTTTAATAAACGTTGATTATTTTTCTAAAACTTGTATTTATTTACACAATAAATATACATTTTAGTGAGGGGTATAACTTGAGTTGTATTATTTAACACATATTTCAAAAGACCAAGATTTTAACAAACTGATACAATTCAGCTAAAATATGAAAATAGGGACTGATAAGTAAAAAAATCTCATCCTTGGGGTAGTATTATTATCATTTGTTTGAGCAACATTGCGCTAGGAACATATTCTAAAGATTTATTAGATATTTTTACTTCATGTATATCAATTTACACAAAGACAACTTATAGGTGTTACATAATTTAACTGTACTTATATCATTTATCACGTAATTTTAGCATGTATTAGAAATAAAAAAGGTACAACTCACGAGTTTTTCAAGAATTACTTTAAAACTATAATATTTACCACAAAAATGTAAACGCATAATGAAAGTGAATGTTTTTATCTACAAAAAAAGGTACTCAAGTTTAACCTAACCCACTTAAATCGCGAAATAGAATTTTTTTAATTTTGTTTTTGTACTCCTGTAAAGTGTTGATTTTTTACTTGTATCACTTGTCACAGGAGGCACAGATATATATCCTCACGCTGTATCCCTGACGGGGTAATCAGAGAGGACGGCGCGCCAAGCGTCGCGGTACTTAGATATTTCTTTCGCTTCCTCAAATCTCATCATTCTCGTCACACATTTTCGCCTAGGTATGCGGGAGTTTTTACATTTCCATCTGCTAACACACTGGCTATTCGATCTTCATAAGTCAGCCTTGGTCTTCCTTGGCTTCTTTTACCACTCACATTCGTTCTGTATATTTTCTTCGTCAGTCTTTCATCACTCATTTTTTCTAAGTGCCCGAACCATCTAAGCATTCCTTTCTTCATTTTTACAATAACACTGTCGCGCAACCCTTCATACTACGTCATATTAAGTGAACATAATAGTTTATCAATACAATTTAAAAACGTCCTGTAATTGTTGACTTACATGTGCAAGTGTAAGTCGTTTTCAAATAAGCTAGTAAGCATTTGATTTGTAAAAAGGGAAATATTGATTTTTTCAATTTCAAGCAGGCAACATAATATCAAATACAAACCTATTTTCCACAGAAAGTCGACTGGGAAGTTGAACTTACCGTTGTGATAGGTAAGAAGGCATCATTCGTGAAGGCAGCCGATGCTTACAATTACATCCTAGGGTATACTGTTGCTCAGGACATCAGCGCAAGAGATTGGCAAAAACAGAGGAATGGAGGACAGTTCTTACTTGGCAAGGTTGATATTTAATGTCATTTATTCACTATTATAAGCTTAGAATAATAAAAAATAATGCATCAACCGATTAAAAATTTCGAAGCCGGGTACCATTCGGATAAAAAATATTGACCAAATTTGACAAATTTTTATCATCTAATAAGGAATTTACGATACTTTTCTTTCCTTTTCCGGCAAATCCAGATGTTGTATCGCAACCAGAAAAACAATGCAGAAATGCAATGATATTTTTGAAGGATTCATATTTGAAACTATTAGATGTGAAAAATAGATCTATTACCATTTCCAGAATCTGGCTTGCGAAAATAAATGTCATGATTATTTGAATTTAATTGATTCAAAAGGACCGAAAAAAGAAATTTTCGGATTCGAGTTTTTTTCGTTTCTTTGCATTTTCTGAAAACGTTTACCATAGTAATGTATATTTTTTTTACACCATCAGAAAGTAGAGATTTCAACGAACAAAAGGCCCACCGACTTTTTAAAAAAAGCAGATATTTTGACGCGAGAATTTTTGATTGAAAATTAGGGTGCTTTTTCGATATTAAGTCAAAATAAGGTGAAAAAATAAATATTTTAAATCAAAAAAATTACAGTGTGTTTGGGACATAAAAAGGTAAGTTTTCACTAAATTTCGTGAAAAACAAAATTTGTTTGTAAAAGATAAAAATAAAAAACCAAAAACTTGGTTATTTGAATTTTTCACATAAATTTTGAGGTTATGTGAAAAAAGTGTAAATACAAACGTTGTAGATCTTTTTATTACTTACAACTTCGCCCTGTAACTTTTTTCCATAGGACTTGTAGTTTTGCCGGAAATCGAGATAAACCGTTTTTTACCCTTAAAAACTCACCCCCTTCCACTTCCCGACCTCAAATCGCCCGTAAATTAATTTTCCTATCATTTTTGTTGTATTCTCTTCCTTTTCCAATGGGTTTCATCCTACTATTATTTTTTTCACTTTTTACCATTTTCAAAGGCTTCAGCCCTGGTCTTCAAGGGGTAAAACTTATTAAAAGGAAGTTGTCCTAGCGTCCTATTTTTAGGTAGAACCGCAGAACCATAAAAATAAGTCGTCACATTGACTACTACTCAAACTAATCAAAACTCAAGTACAAAAATAATTTTATAAATACGATACAAATAACTGTGTAATTAAGGACAGTTACTGAAGTTGGCACCAAGTCTACCAAACTAGTAGACTTTCTGTAGTTGGACATTGATTTGTGTATAAGTGTTAATTTAAAAATACTAATAACCTCTTAGTGCAAAATTCTTGTAAACATAACTAACAACTTTTGTTCTACGACTGTTTTCCAAACTCAATACTTTCCTCAAAAAATATTTGTTAAGTTTTGTTGTAGTGTCTGAAACGTAATTACCCTGTACGTGTTTCCAATGGTGCAGTGCAAACACACCGGCCTCAGCGCCGCGCTGTGCGTGTGCCGCTTTAGCGACTGGGTAGAGTAGGTGCCATTTTCAGAAACACTTAATGTATTTTAATTTTTGTATGAAAGAAAAAACGTATGAATTTTTGAGTCGTAAAACTAAAGTTATTGGGGATAATGTTTAGTACAAAATACTAAGTGTATTAAACGAACGACGCAAAATGATATCCTGAATATATATTAACCTTTAGTAAGAATTGTCTTTATGTCGATGCTGATAACTGATGTACACAACCCGTAATAAATACGTCAACATTCAATAAGTTCTATAAATATATAATCTCGAATTCGCTTATTTTTTTGTTTATGTTTACTGACAATAATTCTTAGCTATCACTAACACATGATACGGGTGAATAGACTCGGAATAAAATTTATTGGTATTATTTTGTTTTTAGAGCTTTCAGATTAATTTCTACCAGTCCTGATAGTAATATTTCATTTTCACAATTAATACCTACAAAGCAAACATGATTTTTCAGGCAATGGATACATTCTGTCCGATCGGTCCATGGATCGTTACGTCAGATGAGATCACCGATCCTCAAAAGCTGGATATCAAATGCAGCCTCAATGGTACACTTAAACAGAACAGTAACACGAAGCAGCTGATCAACAAGATTCCTGATGTTATAGAAAGACTCTCCTCGTAAGTAAATAGTAATATTTAAATAGTGAAGACAATTACCCCAATTGTGTCTTTATAGTATTTAGTATCAAATATAAACTATAAAATGTTTGGCACGAAAGAGACATCTAAAATGACTGAACGAAAAGAAATAAAATAGAAATTGTCTCTTTTTTAGTTTTAATCGTCGATTTTATGAAGTAAATTCGAGAGACAAACATGACGTCACCGTTCTTAATCTCGAATACTTTTCGTACAAAATTTTCTTTTTGACAGATGATAAAAAGTTGGACTGGTGGATCATGAACTGGTGAAACTGAACTTATAATACTTAAGTTCCAAGACAAGTATATTAAAAAAGGTCATATTGAGATAGTGTAACCGGAAATGAGACCTGAGACCCTAGGTTTGAAAGGCAGGCCAGTTGGCAGTTGGCCAATATAAACTTTTAAACTTTCTCGTTGCATTATAAAATATCTAAAACGGGAAATTTAACGCGATTGCCTCTTATTTTGGCTTGACGTTTCGACCGATTTGCATCGGCCGTGGTCTCAAGCGTACTGATTTTATAATGTTATCAAAGATAAATTAGTTACTAACATAAAATGTTATATTGAAATAATATTATACGTCGAAAAGTCTTTTATTTAAGCTGAGAATCCCAGGTTCTAGGTTCGATTCATAATCAAGTCCATTCAGGAAAATAACTGTTACCATTTTGTTTCATGTTATATAGTATAAGCCTAATAATAAGGGTTAAAGTATGGCATTGCCGTTTTCACGAACTGGCCACTGAATTAAAATTAATCCTGCATGGTGTCAGATTTCAGAGTGAAATTTCGTCACACGAAAACTATTTACACATTCACATTTTAAATTTAAAAAAATCATGACATTTGATTGTTCCTGAGGTATACTAAGCCTTTCAGCATTAAATAAAACTTGTAAACTTAATCTCGCTTTATTCACTGAGTAAAAACAAAGTGGAAAACAAAGGAAATTACAATACAATTGCATAGCATAGCCATTTTAATTACAAAAAGTATTGCATAACGTTACATTCTCTTTGAAGTACTGCGTCATGGACGACCGTCCAGAGAGAAGAGAAGCGTTCGGAAACCATCCGATGTTCTGTTCGGGAATTTTATTCTAAATACATTACAGTTGCACTTTCAATTGTTTTTGCATTCGGCTTTTAATGTGAAGATGGGTACATTGAAAATCTGAGTAATTTTCGAATACGAGTTCCGACGTGGGACTAACACAGCAGAAACTGCTGAACTGTGTTTGGACAGGATACGGCTAATGAACGTACCGTGCGATTTTGGTTTAATCGCTTTAGTAGTGCAAATTTCGACTTGAACTATGAACCACGAGAAAGGCCAGCCACCAGGTTATGGTGGAAATCGATCCGTAACAAACTACCAAGTAATTAGCGGAATGGCATACCTACAATTTTGACCCATTTGTAGTAAATTGGTAAAACTAAAAAACTTAAAAAATGAGTGCCTCGTGATTTGACTGATCTGCAGAGAGCAGCGCGCGTTGAAGCTTGCCTTACCTTGTTGAGTCGGTACAGAAATAAAGCGATTTTTAACCCGAATTGTAACGCGTGACTAAAAGTTGATTCTTTACGATAATGGCAAGCGAACAACGCAATGGTTGACCACAGGTTAAACGCCACACCAATGCCCTAAAGCTAAGCTTACCTGTTAGAAATAGAACATATTATTGTTCCTATTGTTTCTCGATACCAAGATATGGCGTTAGTTGTCCCGTCAGCGCCGGTTTAGTTTGTTTTTTTCGGTATGTGGGTAATTCAGTGTGTGAATAAATTAGGTAATGGAGAAGTCTTAAATAGGCGTCGGCCGCTTTTTGACAAAAAAAGGGAGAAAAAGTGTTTAACAATTGGTTGTAAATCCCTGTAAAATTATTTGTAGCAAAAATAAGTTCTGTCGTGTTGTTGTGTGTTCGCCGACTAAAATTAGCAGTTGATTGTATTGTATTATACTGTTACTTTATAATTCAAAAGTGGTAGACCAAAAGGTTATGTAGGTGAAAAGTGAGTATATCATCTATTTTGTGGCTTTACGGCGCCGGAAGCCACCTCCGACTTCCACCACCCTGAAGATTAACGGACATTAAAGGTCTTTAACCTCTCCTATTTGTATAATATTATTGATCAACGCCGCGTATCGCGGTCGATGTTGGCGCAGTTCCCGGCAAGTTTGCTACCCTGCCGAAATTATAAAGGGCCCAGCACGCGCAGTGGTTGTGTCTGGAGCTGTACCGCACATTACCTATAAAAAAGTGATGGTAACTATTTGGTGGTCACTTAATGGTGTAATTTACTACAGCTTCCTCTGATCCGGTCAAGCAATAACACCAAATATCTACTGTACAGAAATCCGAACAATGATGGCAAAACTCGCAGCAAAACAGCCCCGATTATTGCATCGTTCTTCACCATTATTGCTCCGTGATAACGCAAGACTACACTGCTCGAGAAACAGTTTACTAGTAAACTACAAGACCTGCGGTTAGAAACATCCGTCGTCCTTCATACTCACCGGACCTCGCCGCAACCGGTTAAATTTTTTCCGTGATTTGGACAATTTTTTGCACGGCAAAATTTTCATTCCAGGAAGCAGTACAAAATGCTTACACGCAGTTTGTGGGGTCCAGGTCCTCAGAGTTCTATCGCAAAGGTTTAAATGATCTTCCGATTAGATGGCAAAAATATATAGACAACGAGGGTAAATACTTTGATAAAATAAATATATTTCACCCTACAAAAAAAAATTGTTTAAATTTTTCAGTACGAAACAGCAATTTCATACTTTAACTCCTATCACTGGTGCCATGTAAGTGGTGTGATTGTCTGAAGATATTATTACTATTATTAAAAGTTACTGTGCTATTTTAGAACTGGATAGTAGACAAGTAATTGAGTCAACATTATTTTTTATCGTCTATCGAAAACGTCATTTTATATGAGGAGTGTTCGAAATTATGAACTGTGACGTCATAGGTTTTCTCTGTCAGTGACGAATTTTTTTTTCGCAAAATTAAATAAAATTGAAAAAAAATTGTTTTCTTTCTATTTTTTTTTTACTACTACATAAGCATTTTGTAATTTATTCTTGATACTCTTTAGTCGACCTCCGTGGCGCAACGGCTAAGCGGCTATAATATATATTTATTTACAAGAAAAATAAAAGTATATAAGTAGTATATCAGTTGTCTAGTACCCATAACACAAACGCTGCGCTGCTTACTTTGGGACTAGATGGCGCTGTGTGAAATGTCTAAGTATATTATTATTGTTACGAGTTGAGGGTAATAAGATGCCGGTTAAGGGTGCAAAGAGTTTATTTTCCTTCGTACAAGCAGATGTCAAGAATAAGCGCACTTAATTACGGCGGTCCCTAGTCTTCGTAGTCGCCCTCAAAGGAGGTACTCGCGTAGTAGTCACCGAAGGTACACGCTTCACTCAATAACAACGTTCCCGAATCGCAGTTCTTCTATCCAAGGTCGTCGCAGTAGTCGTCGTAGTGGTCTATGTAATTCGCCTTGGTGTCGCCTCGATATATCGCTTCGATCGATAGTTGAGAAACACTGACTCGGCGGCGGATACGGAGCTTTATTTATAGTTCGATAAAAATGAGGGTGGAAACTTCTAGAGTAAACCCGAATAGTAGTAATAATAACGCATAGAAATAAAGAGGGTGGAACTTCCTAGTTAATTATGCTCGCTAACAATAATTCGACATTGTTCTCGACGCCGCCTGTTTGCATGAGTCATAGGTATATGACACGTCATCGCTCGGGAATATTCGAGGTGCAACTTTGTTCTTCTTTCCTAATTTGACGTATACCATTCGATAATAGACCTTAAAGCCAGTAGCAATGCGTTTTAAGTTCATAACTGGCGTTCAAAGCCTAGGCCTCGAGATGTAAGCACTTTATACTAATACTAGGGTGGTAAAGAGTAACTTTCCGCACGCTAAACACAAATGGAACACGCTAGTGCTTTTTGTTTTCCTCCTGCATATAACATCCAAATGCATGAAGGTTTTTAATCAAAAAGTTTCCTGTACAAAACTTTTGTATGAAATGACTATTTTACAGCGTAAATAGTATTAAAACATGTTTTAAATTTAAAATTAATATTTTTTTTTAAATCATACGTATAATGTAAATAAATAAATAACGCAATTAAAATTATTTTAAATTTACATAAATTATTGTCATTGAATTGGCTGAATGCATAGAAACCGTTGCCCTGCCATGTCCTCTGAAAAAAAAAAGAAATTTACTCCCGCGGAATTACATTTCTGCATTTTTTTTATTTATTTATATTTTTTCGCAAATGTATTAAAAACGTCGTTCGATACACGTGCGGATTTGTCACTTCCACTCGTCCCATTGTTGACCCGCGCCTTCAGCTTGGGTCAACAAACCGGGACTCGTGAAAAAATGACATACTTTCCACACTTGTATCGAAATGTACTGTTGTAATATTTTGCTTTCCGATTTTGCATTTTGTGTATCTGTTGCTCACATTATATCTTGTTCCAGTGTAATGACGCTCTTGCCTGGTGACATCATATTGACAGGCACCCCTGGAGGAGTGGGCATGTACCGAAATCCACCAGAATATTTGAAGCCAGGAGACGTGATAGAAAGCGAAATACAGAACATCGGGGTTCTTAAGACGAAAATAGAAAAATTTTGAGTAGGAACAACGAACAAGTGAGTACTGTAGAATTAGGTATATTCTTTGGGGTATTGTAATACAGTCGATGTATATAAGATGTAAAATGGTTCAGTAGATTTTGTAACAAATGTATAAAAATGTATAATCACTTTTTAAAACGTCAATGTTATTGTATATTGAATAAGTTGTGTTACTTGCGATGTAACCTATATTGTATTAAGCGATGTGTATAAGCAATGTCTAAGAACCTATGTTATTTACTAAATTATGCTTTTTTAAATGCATTTATATTTTTGTTGCAATAAAATGTTATAATATAATACCTATTATATTTTAATTTTTAAATTTTCTTTTTTTCTTCATGGCGTGGCACACAGATTAGTGCATTTGCCAATGTCAAGTATTATAATAGTGTAGAATCGTTATGTAAATCGTTAAAACTTCTCCAGTAAAGTGATAGTAGACTTTACTGAAGTTTTACAGGACTTCTTGGAAGAGCGAGAAAACTTCAGCTAAACATGTTTATTTAGACCTACTCCATTCTTTTCAGTTACATAGAACTATAAAACACGATACACTATCATTTTTGTACTTTAAAACTCAAAAAAATGTAAAAATTAGAAAATATGAATAAAATAACAACCTTACTTATCCCGTTTCCGCCAAAAAGTCTAGTTTATTAATTAGTTGTAAAGTGTTGTGTGCGACGCTTGGGAAATTTTGACGGCAAGGATCTCAATTTTCTAAGTGATTACAAAACGTATGAAAATGATTTTTGGTAACCCGATTCCTCATTTCATTGACTTTATTTTGCCAGTTGCGATACACGATTGGTTAACTTTTGTAACACAAAAAAAAATACTAAAGAAACCTCTTTTAAAACCTAGATTTACATTTTTCGGAGTAACGAGACGGATTTATGTTTTTAAATTTTCTGTATAGTTTAAACTAAACATATTCTTCAAAATGCCAGTTGGATTTTTTCAAATTAATTATAAACATAACATATCTTGACCTGTATCCCCAACGGGGTAGTCAGAGAGGACGGAGCACCAAGTAAAAATTACCACAAGTTAATAAAACAGTTTACGATTTACCCGAACGTTTATTTATCAAAATAAATAAAAGGAAACAGAATTTTGTACAACAAGATGGCCGACGAGTTACAAGAATCACAAAGAAATAAGGAGGGTGTTCCCGCATCTTCGTTGTATGCATTTAATATTTTTACTTTGGAACTGTTATACAAATAAACAGAAAAACAGAAAGCATAATATCTACTATCGATTTATCGATATGTAATCGATTTTTTTGAAACCAGAATAGTATAGTATGTGTCGGTGTCTGGAAGTAGAAGAATAATGTTACGGCATTTCCCTGTCTGTCCTAGAACGCGACTAAAGGGGGATCTTCGGGGGTCAGGTCCTTCGGGCCGAACGGCAATGAAATGAGGCTAATACCTAAATAAAATCAGGATAGTAATATTGTGCTAGCAAGCCAGCAACTAGATTCGTGTGACAGATTTTTAAACTACGAGAAGTAATCCAGGAAACTTGTATGCCATCCTGACTTCATTTACTAGTCTTGTGTCGTCTGCCAATTGTGATAAGTTATTGCCTGTTTCTTATATGAAAATCAGGTGAGAAATGAATTAACTTACACCTACTATTCAGTCTCGCCGAAAATACTACGTCCATCCAGGACCGGATTTAGACTTGATAAGGTCCTAAGCAGCTATTTGAGATATGGGGCCTTTTGTAAGTCCTTTTCAATTATAATACGATCGATTTTCAATATTTTTTTAAATTAAAATACGATCGCAATTATTGCATGCAACACCGGTACTAACCCTGTTAATTGTGCACAACTATCCAACAAGGTATTTTATATTAAAATATTGTGTAAAAAGGTTAAATGCGGTAGAAAATATTCTTGTGTTAATTAGGCTATGTACTTATGTGCGTACTTGTATAAAATGCACTTACTTGAAATGTAACTCCAGTAAGAACCCAAAAAAAAAGCACCAAAATAATGTCAACAATCAAATTATCAAGGAAACACACTGTAAATACTAAATAAAAGGTCGCAGGCTCGAGTGTAGCGTGACTATAACCACAGGGGAATCCCCGTGTTTAATTTTTTTTACTATAAACACAGGGAACCGTGTTTGTAGTAGAAAAAATTATGTACTTTATACGTTCCAATTCTATTATAAAATAATAATGAAATAATTTTAAAAATTACCGAAATTACCGGCATTTGCTGTCGAAATTTATCAGTAATTTCGGGAGGTATAAAAGACACGCAAAAAAATAGTGTGAAGAGTTCCGGACATGCGGCATTGGGAGAAATAATGCTGCAGTGTATTTAGGTATATTTACAGTTGCTCATTCGGACAATTTTTTGAGGGCCCCCAAGAAAGCAGGGACACTAAAGCTATAGCTTGTGTAGCTTATAGGTAAATCCTGCACTGGTAAGTACATCCAAATCATTAAAATACACGAGCGTATGAGTACTTGAGTATCTTCATTACAATGATTCAGTGGAGGTACATGATAGTGTCATAATTAATTTCTATTACAGACTATTTTTCTCCTCTATTTTTGTTGCAATAACATCACATACACTTATAACAAATGTTTGAATGGTATTGTCTACTCTTTATTAATTTGTAGTATCTATACTACATCAGTTTAATATTTAAATAATAAACAATTCGCTATAAAGTTGGACATCTTTTTATTACTGTCAAAATGTTATTAAATATCCAAGAGTTTTGTATACTTGTAAAATGAATTATTGCGAGAGACGCACCATAGTTTTAACGCGTTCATTAGTCTCTATCTTTTTAAAACATTGTGTAAGATTTTGTAGATATAGTATTTAGGTCTGAATGTACTTATTTTATAAAAATACAAATGAACCCAATATAAACTACTATGTTAAATCCAGTGCCGCCTAGAGAAACCTAACCCATAGTTTTGGTGAAATATCATGTATAGATAGAAGGCTAACTAATTATTATAGGAATTCATAATGTCAAAATTACATCATCAATCAACTAAACTGCTTCAAATTGTGCCAAAAGCGTACCAACTAGACGTACTGAACGCTGATTGGTGAATGAGCCGCGCAATTGAGCCAATCGGCGTCTTCCGTTCAGACAGGAAGGAGCGTTTGCGCGCGCGCGGAGTCCCTTTCATAGACTATTAAATTTAATACCGGGGGAGCTTTATTGAGTTAAGTGGTCTATACGGGTATTACCCACCATTGTAGACGGGCCTGCCCTGCTACTTTTAACATTCAAATTATAAGAGCTCTTCGTAAAGTGGTGTCTTCTTCTATTTAGAATAGTACAGTTTGAAGTTTATTAAACGTTAAAATATAAATATTTTCGAATATGTGATATTATCACTATAATATACTTGGATAGATGACCAGTGTAAATTGACCTATTTATTTTATATTTCAAATAAAGTTATCATGTCGGAATAAAATGGTTGTATATAATTTGATACCCGCAGGTTTTGTTCACGGCGGATATTAGTCGTTATGAATAGATTTAAAGTAATTTAGTTATTCATGTCTATTACATTGTCATTGAGAATGCAATTTTCAATTTGTGGTTCGATTGCATTTTATTCTTTATGAGACTTTTATTGATTCACAAATGCACTTTATTAATGGACTTTACGCTTCAAGGTTTTAATAATACTGTTGAATATATTTCTTTACATCATATCAACGCGGTTTCAGGGAGGGTAGTCACAAGGGTAAGGCCATGAAAGGTGATTTTCAACTCAAAGTTCCTGAAAACTTTAAAAAATAATATTAATGCCAGAAATTACGGCCTATCTAATATAGGTACGTCAGGAGAAAACTCCAGGCGTGTCAAAAATAATGATGAATGCTTATTTCCAATGCTTATCGTGTAAATTTTAAAGGTGGCCTTTGGTAGTTGAATTAAGTTGATTCAAATCCCCTTCCATCCAAAATTTACATCTTTCACAGCACCTGCTTCGTGTAATTTAACAGGGTAGATCAGCCATTCCCAAAGTGGGCGATAACGCCCCCTTGTGGGCGCTGCAGGCCTAAAGGGGGTCGGTAAGAGACCCAGAAAAAAAAGGGGGGCGTTGTGTAGAGGCCTGGGGGGTGATTTGTAATTTCATTTAGCTAGGAGGCATCTTAGACAACGACTGCATGAGCTCTCGACTCAGTAGACAAAAAAAGTTTGGGAACCAGTGGGGTAGATAGAGAAAGACATCCAGCGTGTCTTGTTGCGAAAACATTCACCCGAATAGGAGTTTCATAGATTTCAATTCTGTTCCAAATATATTAATTATGAATCAACTTGTAGTCAATTAGGCACATGTTGAACGATTGAATTTAGTAGTGACCTAAATACAGATGCGAACTTGAAATATTGTATTTTCTTTTAGGAGATAGTTCTGATGGTTTAATTCAAAGAATTCGATGTAACTAAGGTAGACATGCCCTCCCTACTCTAAGAAACGGAAATTTTTTCGCTTTCCTCGTACTAAAACATCGACAGTATTGCACACATACTCGTGTTAACAATATTTACGTAATTGCAATTAAAATGCAAAGTATTTGAATACAACAAGATTAAAAGAAAGTAATTTAAGCGTTTTCTGTGCTGTGTCTTTCGCCTGCACTGGTGTTAATTAACTCCTATTTAACGGTACAGAAATTGGTTGCATAGGGCGTGTCTATCTCAGTTAAATAGAACTCTGGTTTGTTTATATTTAAACTAACTGTTGCCTACGACTTCGTTTGCGTGGATTTCAAACGTCACCGCAGTCAAGTGTATTGTAAGAGTTTTAAGAGTATTGTCATGTTATAAAAGTATTTTATGACATACCTACATACATATACTTCTCTTCAATTTTGATTACTAATTAGAATTATTATTTCATTAATACAAGAACCGATTACTTTTCTAGAATAATACACATATACATAATTATCTTCACGCTGTATCCCTAACGGGGTAGTTAGATAGGACGGAGCGCCAAGGTTCACGGCCTTAGATACTTTTTTGGCTTCCTCAAATCTCATCATTCTCCATTTTCGCCCAGGTGTGCGGGTGCTTTTGACATTTGTGTCGGCTAACACTGGCTATTTGATTTACATAAGTCAGCCTTAGTCTTCTTTGGAATCTTTTACCATTCAATTTCGCTCTTCGTCAGTCTTTTATCACTCATTCTTTCTATGTGCCCGAACCATCTAAGCATTCCTTTCTTCATTTTTACAGTAACACTGTCGTGCAACCCTGTCATACTGCGTATCTCTTCATTGCTTCAAACTCTTTATAACAGGGTACATGTCTACATAATATGTTTATACACATAACGTCATGCCATTTGTAGGGCCGCACCGTCCCTGAGTGTGAAACGTATGACACTACAGAGTACAGACACAGTACATACATAACAGTAGGATGTCTTCACAGAAAGCTAACTTACGCGGTTTGTATGTGTGCACGCTAATACGCATGCGCCGTGGCACGAATACAACAGCAATATTTATGGTGATTATGGGTGAATATTGTAGCGCCAGTCGCCATGCATACACGCGACCGCTTCCGTATGTTTTTAATTTGTTTTTCACATCGTCACAAATAGAAAAATGTGTAAATCACATAAATGAACATATTGTAATGTCCTTGGATGTCCAAATAATTTTAGTTTTTCGAATCCGTAGTTATTGTTCTTCAACATAACTATAAGAAATTAAATTTAACAAATATGAAAAATGTTATAAATGAAGATCAAATAGCCAGTCTTAACCGACATAAATGTCACACATAGTAAGAATGAGTGATGAAAGAGTGACGAAGAGCGAAATCGAATGGTAAAAGATGCCAAGGAAGACCAAGGCTGACTTATGAAGATCAAATAGCCGGAGTGTTAGCCGACGGAAATGTCAAAAGCACTCGCATATCTAGGCGAAAATGTGTGAGGAGAATGATGAGATTTGAGAAAGCGAAAGAAATATGTAAGGACCGCGAACCTCGGCGCTTAGTCCTCTCTGACTATCTCGTTAGGGATACAGCGTGAAGGTATGTATGTCATTTGTGTATATTTTAGAAGCTGTCTTCCGTCAAAGATTCAAACTTGGTGCGCTTCTCAACGAAGGATCCGAGAAAACTATTAGCGTTATATATATCCTTCGTGTCATTTTTTCTTTAATATATCTAATGAAATATACAGATTACAGACCCGGAACAATTTAGTTTTTATATGTTTGGTTTAAAAAAAAATAAGGTGAATACGGTGAGCATTAATTGAAATTTTTTGAAATTATGAATACAAATTTGTATTATTATTATTACATAAAACACTTCAAATAAACAATAATTGCTGTGGTGTGCCGACTGCCGATCCCTCTTTTTATCTTCAAAAGTATCAGCCAGGAAAATCTGAAAACAATAAACATTGAAAATATCGTGTAAATATTGTGTAAATTGAATTAAATTAAACAATTATCAGGTTTAGTAACTACACAATAATATGTAGGTACCAAAATTGATAATTTTTTTTTCATTAAAACATCTTATACATAATACACTTTTTGTGGTTAGCGGCTACTAACAATTGATAGTATATCGTAACTATGACTTGCACTTGGCTGATTTTTTTTGTATATAGAATCAAATGTAACTGTTATGGGAGGTGCTCAGTGGTTGAGGCGCAGGCGTGCGCAGCGCTCTTCATTTAATTTCGACTCTTGAAATATGTCAAGACTGTCGCATCTTGACTGCTTCGACGCCGCTTCGACTATGCAGTGAGCATCTGACCTTAGTTATAAACCTATATACATATATGTACAGCTGTTGGCCGCGACTTCGTCCTCCTGGACTTAAAAAAGTACATTTGTACTTCCCCAAGGTTTAATCTGCTACCATTCTAAATCTCAGCAAAATCTGAAAACGTGTCAGACAAGCAGTTTCATACAAAATTTAACACTTTGCAAGTGGGATTTTACAAAAATGTGAAACACTTATCTCATTATTTTTAATAAGTACAGTTATAGGTATTTGTACTCCATTTCCCAGCCGTATTCTGTTCCATATAAAAGTTTCATACAAAGTTCAACACCGTCATTTGCCCCCTTGACCCTTATAATGTAAGTTTCTAAAAATCCTTAGCGGGTTCCTACGTTGCACAAACTACAGACCAAGTTTCATGATCCTAGCTTTAGTAGATTTGAGATTTTTTTATTAATCGGTCTGTCAGTCAATCAGTGAGTGGTATTCCGTTGCTATGTAATATAAACAGATATACGTCGAATTTCTGGGTCCCAGGATATCTCTCATAACCGAAGTGCGAAAATCGGCCGTATTTCGTCACGCGAACCCATTGCGTATTGCTGGAAGTAGCAAATCGACTAAAGATTGACACACACATCACTCACCTAACAAACACTGCTGTTCGATATCGACTTGTTATACGTGTGGTCAACCATACGACGCATGATGACTGGATTCCTCGCCGTCAACGAGTGGACAATCGAATTATCGAGAATATGCTACTAAATATCATGTAACCAACTCACAAGCAGCCAATTCATTCACGGCCAGCACGAGGGGACGGTCGTCACCGAGTGATTCACTCACTGTTCGCATGCTGACAGCTTGCGAACGAGGCGTTCCAGTAACGATACGGATTCGATAAGTGAGTGCGTAATGGAAAGTCAATATAGCAAATCGGGAAACGACACTGGTCGGATGAAGGGTTGGTGGTTGGCAAATTAGTGACGACTTTAACCATTTTTATGTCACCTGTAATGCCCGTTTAGTCTGCCTTCATAACCATCGCCAATTAGCTGTAATGAGTCTTTTATGTCTTCCGAAACACGAGTAGAAGCTTGATTATTATTAAACACAAGCATTACTGCGCTGCGAGCGCTGTAACTTTTTTTAACGTAATTATGGAAACATGAATCTTATAAGCAACCGATTTTCTTTGACGAGGTCACTAAATACTCATTGATAAGCACTTAAGCAGCAGGAGATAATAAAAACACTCCTGCGGCACTAGTACTTAGGAACAAGATTTAGTTTGCTTCTTTCTTCTTTTTTTCGCATCTTCTGTTTTCTTCCGATACTCTTGTTTTTCGTTGATATATTCCTGTAAGCTGTTGAGGGCGAATAGAGTGTAGTACTAAATTTCGATATTTCTATCACTCTTCTCTGCTATTTCATTAATGGAAAATAAAAAATAGTTTGCACTGATATATTTACAAGAAAAGAATAATAAAGAAATATTGTACTGTATGTATGGTACTGTTTTTTGAAACCATCGACTTTGAGTTAATAACAATAAGTGACAATTAATTTAGAAATATTTTTGTATTTGTCAATATTTTGGTACAAACTTATTTAACTCGCTCGTAAAAGTAGTCGATGGAGTTTATAAGGCACTTGTGTAAGTGATGGGCCAGCTACTAATAGTTATTTAGTTCGTCTGCTTTACCTTTTCTCTGTATTATTGTGAAAAGTGGCGTCAATATAGTATGATTTCGCTGAGAATTGATGCGCGTCTACAGTAGCGGCTTTAGCGAATTATTCAGGCGGTGCGAGACGTAAGACACCCTAGTAAATGTACAGTCGCCATAGACTTATAAAATACGAAAACTGGATATAACGTCAATTTTTCGACGAGAGAGGTATGCCTTTTATTGGGCCCAATGTGTCGTAGTACATATTCGTTGATTTGTTAATTATGATAAATGATATTTACGTAATGGCGAGCTGGACTCTGTAAGGAGAAAGATCTTGTGATTTTTTTTTCCTCATGAGTTGATGAAGAAAAAGACTGCTAATGGAATACTGTCTCTTTCCTCATATGAATTCGTTATTTCTGTTAGTCGTGTTTTCTACTCTTAAGTACTTGTGTTTAAGTTTTGAGCACGTCATGCTTTTGATAAGGCAATATAGTATACAAATATAAAATTATAAATAATGTAAATATATATTAATAAAAAAATTTAAGAACAATTATTATATACACGTTGTCCCGTCCAGGAATTATCATTTATTATGTATTATTAATAGTTTTGAGCCTTGATATAATTTTGTTTACATGTTTCAGAAATGTTTCTATTGTTGTTTCCTTTTTAATTATTTCAGTTAATTTATATGGTTCCACTTGGAAAATTGCTGCCGCTGTCTCGTGATCGTTTCGGGTTGCTGAGAAAATTGGGCATTTAGTTAAAAGATGCTCGATAGTTTGGACACTTGAAGAGTCGCAAGGACAAAAATTGTTTGGGGTGATTTTGAATCTGTGCAAATA
The DNA here is from genome assembly GCA_907165235.1 of Zeuzera pyrina. Taxonomy (NCBI): domain Eukaryota; kingdom Metazoa; phylum Arthropoda; class Insecta; order Lepidoptera; family Cossidae; genus Zeuzera; species Zeuzera pyrina. The sequence goes on along the minus strand of OU015639.1, from coordinate 10,464,723 downwards.
TTCTTTGTGGTAACCATGGTTGGATAGTATTTGAGTTATTTCAAATTTAGGTTTAAGTACTTGTAATGTATCAGATAAAGATTCATAAGTGGGGAGCCATTTCTTTGTAAATTGACAATTATTTGTTTCCAAATAAAGTGATGTTTTGGCGTTAAAACTATTTACTTTGTTGTTATATCGTATGAAGCTTATCGGGAATTTGTCATAGTCAGGTGATTTGTGCATTGTCGCTGCGCTTTTGGCAGCGATATCTGCCTCTTCATTACCTATGATTCCTGTGTGTGCTTTAATCCACACAAAAGACACAAGTTGATTTGACTGCTGACAGGTATGTAACGACAAGTGAATCCTGTTTACTAGGGAGTTATAGCTGTCTGAGTTACTCATTTCTAGCAAGCTGGATTTGCTGTTAGTATAGTTGAAGTAGGTTCTTTGCTATCACAGATCCATTGGCAATACCAAGCAATGGCAAAGAGTTCAGCTTGAAATACTGAACAGGAATCATGCAATTTAAACTTTTTAATTATTTTATGTCCATTTGATTTGTAAATAATGGCGGCAGCTCCAACTTTACCGTCATGTTTACTTCCGTCTGTGTAAATGCAAAGTGTATTGTGCTTAATCATGTTGGATAGCTCTTCAGATGAAGATGCTTCTGAATAATTGATCGTTTTACGTAAAGAGGGATGTAGAAGTTCTGAAGGAAGAACGGGTGAATCTAGTAATTATCATGATTAATTTTTACGCCGACGATGCGTCCGGTGCGGTCGCACCGTTCGCACCGCTACTCTAGGGCCGCCAATGCTCGTCTGCTGCGAAGCGCCGACGACGCTCGGCGCTATTGCTTTTTTTTTTGTAACAAAAAAAAAAGAAAAGCTAGCTTGTAGAGAAAAGAAGATTAAAGCCAGACGCTGAATTATACAAACATCCATCTGAATAATATACAGATAGACTCAGGTGTTACTTGGCGGAAATTTATCCTAAGCAATCAATTTGTATAATATACAATACTATCTTCCACCTAAAACCTCAAATTCGTTGATCAGTAGGTACGTGTTTCGCTTCACAACGAGGCATCCTCAGGAAATTCCAGAGATTATCAGCATCAAAGCACAAATCAGCGCTACCCAGAACCGAGTCTGATTTTTGGAATTTCTTGAGGATGTCGTTCAACATTTTGTTTGAAGCTTTAGAGCTGTAGCTTTAGTGGGTGGCCAAATTATTAGGGACGTAAAATTTTTGCTTTAAATTCTATAAAACTATTTTTTTTACAATTATATTCAAATGTTATTAATATATTTTTTGTTGATTTCTAATCCTCATTTGTTTCTTTTTGAAATTTGGGTTTTTATGTTGATTACTGGCAACATTGATATTTTTAGATGCCTTTAATGTAAGCTCCGCCATTTCGGAGAACCTCAAAGTCAATGAAAAGGGGGATTTGATTGATTTGATACGTCACTTTTATGCAATACTTTAATCAAGTTATATATTAGCTGTTTTTTATCTGTAATATGGTTCCTGGAAATCACCTTTTTCATCCACTTCTAGAGGTTCTCCGAAACAATGGAGCTCACAGAAAATGGCATACAAAAATATCAGTTAGTCAGCCATTAAAACTCTAACATAAAAAAGAAACAAATGAAGATTAGAAAACAACAAAAATTAGATAACATCTGAATACAATTGAAAGAAAAAAATAATTTTATACAATATAATATACTTACCTCTAAAGAAAAATGCACTGTTCCTAATATTTTGGCCACCACTGTAGGTTAATCAACAAGTTATTCACATATCAAGTTCGACTTATTTCTGTGTGTTGACTATCAATGGTCTTGTGTGTGTTAGGTACATAATATGTATTTATCTGCACTGTACCTTTGTATCCAGATATAAAAAGTTTAAGTATATAGAAGTCTGAGAAGTCTACATATACCTAATCGTACCTAATAACTTATTAAATAGGTACCTACTTATACCGGTCATCAAAATAATTTTATAACGGATAAGACATTTCGGTGCAACTTGTAAAGTAACCGAATTGCTCAATTAAAACCCGTCTGGATTCACAATTATTAAAGTTAGTACAGATGTCGTCGCAAAATCTGTATGAGCATGAGCAATGCGCTTACACTTGTAAGTACAGTGCATATATGTATCATATATATACGTAATATTCCTTTGCAAGTGTGTAATTCTCACACATTTGCAAATATTCACACATTTACGCCTAGAACTTGCGTTCTAAGTTATAGAACTTAGAACGCAAGTTCTAGGCCAATACCGGTGGCGATTTACACTCGTATTTATAAACAAGTAATTACTTGTTGCTAAGTAATTTCTTAATGAAGTCATTACTTGTGGCTAGAATTCTTCAGTACAAAATCTTATTGTATAATTGAGTAATGCACGTTACTTACTTAAGCAATTGCTTAAGTTAGAGTTGATGCTTGATAATTGTTTCTCACTGGCAACACGTCGTTGCTGCGTTTTGTTTCATGAGAGGGCAAACGTGAGGTCTAGATTATTTTTACAAAGTCTTGCATTATATTGCCTAATATAAATTTGTAATATATAATTTGATAAAGTTATCGGTATAAAAAGAAAAATAAGTCGTAGAAGATATTTTTTAATCATTCAATTTTATCTTTGAACAAACAAAATGTTTGGAGAATCGAAACGTTTGACACACGATATAACCCTACCAAATTTAAATGTGTGATTTTTATACTTGGGATATTAGCTGACACGTGATTTATAACTTGGAAAGATCATTATGTAGTATTATTAATGGCAAAATAACATTAAGTACAACACTTACTGAATCGATATCTCATCCTGAAATCATTTTCAGTATTTTCGCGAAGAGGGTCATTACGGAAATATACTTTTGTTTTTCTAGGTTCATTAATGTTAACACTTTTCAACTTCTTCCAATGGATCACTTAAAATATTGTCCAAATTAAAAAATAAATGCTCGATATCTTCCATATTTTCTGTACTAAACACTGTCAAAAAGCTACGAACCGAGTAATAAGCGTTGCTTAAGCAACGAAAGTGGTTACTATTACTTCATTAAGAATTCTAACTTTTGACAGTTCTTACTTCGACCGATTTCTTAACTATGCAATAAAAATAGTTGCTCAAGTAATTACTTTTGCTTAAGTAATTACTTTGACTTGTCTATAAATACGAGTGTTAGTGTGAAACAAACATAGAGATTACTTATGTAATAATTTTTAAGAAATTCAAACACACAAAGTGTTTTACGCCTTTGGTTTAAAGCCATTTCATCAAGTAATCTTGACTAGTCATCGACTGGCATATTTAGACATTGTGTCGTTTGATCATCAATCCGATCACAGGGGTGGAAAATGGTCAGTAAAGTTAGTAGAAGTCAATATTTTTGACCAAGATCAGTAAAAGTCAGTTTTTTTCGAAAAATGCTCAGTAAATTCAGCATTTTGATAAATTTTAGGAGCCATTCTTCCTTAAAAGTGGTGTGATTTCTGTAGATAGAGGTAAGAAAAATGTATTTTTGTTGCATCTATCAACATCACAAGTTCTGTTTTTTTTGTTGTTAAGATTTTCAAACCCATCAGTTCTATACCTCTTTATATTTACGGGCTGTAGTAGGCAAAAAGACTACGTCTTCTGGTGGGAACGCAGTTTACTTTCATTTACCCACCTCCCACAGCTAATTTATCTAGGGGGTGTTCTTGTTCATTTTACTTGTCCGATAATTAGTTATTGAGTACACAGATATGCGATCCAAGATACCCGGAGCTATTGTTTATTACAATTCTTATTCCTTCCTGAGCAAATAGTATCCCTTCTTAACCTCACCCTTAATAATATAATCTTTTAATCCTTTCTGATCCCTTATATTGTAATGAGATGGGACCTCATTCTTTTAGATTAAAATTAATGAAATCCCATTATTTCATTTTTACTTTTTATGGCGATGGACACTACAATAACTTACAGAGCGACAAAGAGTCATTATTCTAGAAATTAGGACAGTACAGAGCGACAAAGAGTCATTATTCTAGAAATTAGGACAGTAATTGGTTAGTATTTTTGAACATTTCAGTCAGTAAAATCAGTATTTTATGCCATGGAATCAGTTTCCATCCCTGAGATCATCTTTCTGTGGCTAGGTATAAATTTTTTTTTAGTTTGGATTAATTTTGATGTAGACCTTTTGATTTTAATCTTTTGGTTACAATGTACGAGGGCTGCTATTTATGTATCCGGAATAACAAAGTGAAACAAACATAAAGCATTTATTATAGTTTTATTGCTTTTAATATTCACCATGATGATCGATGCACTTTTGGATGCGTTAGAACCAATTTTCATAGCAGTTTTTCCATTCGGATTGAGGTATCTCCAAAACGTGCATTTTGAACGCATCAACAGCCTCTTCACGGCTCGAGAAACGTTGACCACGTAATTTATTCTTCATGGTTGGGAATAAATAGAAGTCATTGGGGGCCAAGTCGGGGCTGTACGGCGGATGACCCGTTAATTCGATCTTTTGATCTTCCAAATACCGAGTTGTTTCGCCCGATGTGTGGCAGCTAGCATTGTCATGATGAAGAAGGATTCTGCGTTGTCGGTTGTTCTTTCTTATTTCTTCAAAGACTTCTGGCAAACAAATGGTCGTGTGCCATTCATATTTAACCGTTTTACGATCCTCTAGTGGCACTGTAGCTACATGTCCATTTATAGCAAAAAAACCAGCGACCATTTGCTTCAAAGTGCTTTTTGAACGAATGACTTTTGTTGGGTTCGGCTCATCTTGGAACACCCAAACCGTTGATTGTTGTTTAGTTTCAGGATCATACGCATATATCCAAGATTCATCACCTGTGTAGATATTATAGACAGCTTTTGACGCACCCTGATTGTACTTTTGTAACATTTTTTCACACCAATCAACACAAACCCGTTTTTGGTCAATTCTCAAGTTGTGCGAAATCCAACGTGAACAAATGTTTTTTACAGCTAAATGTTCGTGTAATATTTTATATATACTCGTCATACTTATGCCCAGAGACGCCTCTATCTCGCGATATGTAACATGACAATCTTGCATTATTAGTTCCCGCACAGCATCAATATTTTGAGGTACAACAACCGATTTAGGGCGATCTTCTTTAACTTCGTCCGTGAGCACAGACCGACCACGATTAAACTCATTAAACCAGTGATACACAGTAGTTTTCGATGGTGCTTCGTCCTCAAAAGTCGAAGTGAGTTGATCGATGCACTGTTTTTGAGTTAGCCCTCGCCGAAAATCGTAATAAATCATAGCACGAAAACTTTCACGACTTAAATCCACAAATTGTGATAAAGAATCACAATTTTCAAAATGACGCCACAAAGGATAAACAAATGACAGCTACATGAAACAAATTGTATTCTTCAGCCAAAGAGTTCCATTTTTAAATATTATAATTACTTTTTTAATATTGTTCTATAATTGGCCAGTTCCGGATACATAAATAGCAGCCCTCGTATTAGCTCTAAAAGCAAAAGCGAAGCAAACCACCTAGCACCCGTCACTTTAATTTCGAAACCCTTGATTAAAAAAATCTAAAAAAATGTCTTGAATATAACCTTTAGTTTGAATTAAAATTATTACATATTTGTATACATGAAAATGGATGTTGGTATATATGTAGTTTCTAATGTCCAACACCATTTGACCTTTCACCATGAGAGCTGGCACTTATGTACCTATATGTATTTTTTCATAGAGAAGGTTTTATGGCATCCCCTTTTATTATAAGTCACCACCACGCAGACGAAGTCGTGGACAAAAGCTAGTTCTATATAAAAAGTTCTACAAACATGTATAAATAACTCTTTCGAAAGCAAGCAAGTTTGATAAGGTGGTTTAGTGCTTTTTGCTTTTAGTGCTAGTGCTCTGGGCCGGTCTTTGATTGTACCTACTAATTTATAAGAGAACTTAAAAAATAATGCATTTTATCGCAACACGTCTTAAATGTTTACTTTTAATTTTATTTATCTGTAGGTATTAATATCCATATTGTTTATATTAATAAATGTGTTATCAAAGCGTTACGCGTTGCTATTTACCGCATTTTTAAATGTAGAAAAAACTCGATAGTTAAGATTGGCGACCAACATTTATTTCATCTACTGAATACTTAAATCTGGATCAGGAAGTTACCTAATTTTTTTTTCTTTTCATGATAAAAATTACTCAACCGTTTTTATAACTATTTACATTAAATAAATCCCTGTTAAGAGTAATGCCCCGCATAAGAATCAGTCTTATCCCCAGGGCGCGATGTACCTGTTAGGCTAGTTTCTTCTGCGTTACCAATAAAAAAAACAAAAGAACAGGTACTTATAATATAAAGTATAATTATCGATCATTTTCGAGTACTTAACTATCATTTTAAATTACCTACATCCTAATAACTCACGTAAGCGTTCAGCCCTACTATATCGATAAGTAGATATCGATAAGTATATACATGAAAGTGTTTCCTCTTAATTTGTTTTGGCCCTTTTGGCAACAGACTCTGTATTTACAATTTCAGAGCGCATCAACAGCACGGAAAAATTAAAATTCTAGTCATATATATCTACAGCAATATCTTTCTAATTTTTTTTATTAAAGATAGAGGTAATTAAAAAAGTATTTTGTTTTGATTGGAAAAATTATGAACGTTTTTTATTGATGATAAACACAATAAAAAATTTTAGAAATATTGAAAACTAATTTTTCAGTGTTCCATTGCCAAATTGGAATTACAGATTGTCTATTCCCCTGCAGTTCTTAGACGTTATTCTCTATTAGTTACAGAAGGGCTGGACAACAGGCTAAATTGTCGTAACCGCTAGTAGAATAGAATGACAAATATCACATAATCTATCGTAACGAATTTTAAATTGGTAGTCAAACGTTATTAACTTTCTATTCAATTAAACAAAACGTAAAGTCGTATGAAAACCGCCTTATAAAACGTAGCCAATTGGCACTTTTGACGTAGATTAACGCCAGCAAGCGTTTCGATTGTACGAAACGTTTGCCACTTGTCTAGCGCTCTGTTCTTTCGTTTCTTTTCCAATTAGATGGACTCTGGATCTGAATCCTACCATCCTATCAACTCCTTCCTTTAGAGTTTAAAAAATATTAGGGGAGAACAGGGTAATGGGAGTCACCCACAAATCTACGTAACTATACACACGAGTATCGCGTAAACGATCTCTTCTGCTCCACCTATGCCCCTCGTCACTGTGTTGATCGGCTCGCGTTAATAGGCCCCCGCGCTTGGAAATAATGGAATTGGAAATGTAATTTTTCGTCGCCATAAAATAGAAGGTAAGCGAAACTGATGCCTGGTATGCAACGATTTCGGAAGGAACAACGAAATGTCGGTTATGGGCTCTTGCCCAATCTGTAATCAATCGGTAATCTTCGTGAATCGAAGAGCGACATGTGCCAAAGAACAGTAAATAAAAGTTAACTGCAATATATGGATGCGTAGTCAAACTTGGACCCTTATGATTTGGTCGTAGGTCACGAATAAAAATGTTTATGTCACTTCATAATTTGTGTTAATTGTTTTAAGCTAATTGGATGGAAAAGACAAATACTAAGAAAAATTTACTAGATGGTCGGGATACTGATAGCCAACTAAAATATTCCAAACAAACACAAATGACGAGAAATTGAGTTGTTTGCGAGTGCAATTATTTTATGACGAATTATGTCATTTAGTATCGATTTATGATTCGATAATAAATAAAACTAATACAGCGTCAAAATAAACTGAAGGTGGCATTGTTAAACTGGGTGTATCCTACTATTCTTGCAATGGGAAGAAACAAGTCCAATCCAGTTGGAATTTATAGTTGCAATGACTCACGTAAGGAACAAGGAGTCATTGTTCAACTACTCAAAAAAATCAGAGAATATATTTTGTTAATACATAGTCAATTCGAATTATTATTTTTCACGAACTTTATCAAAAATAATTCTAACTATATATTATAAATTCGAACATTTGTTTGTCCTTCTTTCTCATCCTTTCACCGTGAGAAAGTAAGTGACTCCCACGGGAAACTCGAGTTCATGCGGACGAAGTCGCGGGCGGTCACTACTTAATAATAAACTGAAGTTAAAAATAAGTTATTCAAAGTTTTTTACTCAAAAATACTCAAAATCCGAATACATGGAACCACCACTTACAAATCGTTCGCACCGACCTACCGACACACATTCGACTTTTACTCATCAAGGACTTAAAATCTAATACCAAAATTGGAAAGAGTATTACTGCTAATTTTAAAATTAAACAGGTAGAGGTAAAGGAACCAAGGAAACCGCCTTAGCGTATTATATTCTTTTTAAAGGAAATCGCGACACAAAAAAGTACGACATGTCAATAATTTGTCTTTGTAAAAACTTAAATATTTTTTTTTAAATTTATTTATTCCATTTGAAAAATGGCTCCTGCAGTTTCTACTAAGGACCGTTACAGAATTATTACTATGCACCAACAAGGAAAGTATTAGTGTCATATCGAGAGAATTATTCATATCGGTAGGCTTATAATAATGTCACTGATCTATCGACGCATTGTTCAGCTTTATATCTTTTTTCAAAACTATTGACTTTATTTTTTTAGCGAAATACAATACGCTTATGGGTCAGAAGATATGCGGAAGAAGGCGACGTGCTAGACCATCGTCAAGGAAATCTTGGCATTGCGACGTTATCAAATGCACAACGCTTGGAAATGTTACGAGTTTACGAAATAGATGAGTTTATACCAACTAGACATTTGGTGGAGCGTTTCGATTTGCATACTAAGACTTCATGTACATTTAATGAATTTACACCACAAATATCCTGCTTACAAAGTAGATCTAACCGAAGCTCATAAAATTGCACGTGTTAGTTTTGCACGTCAATATTTGAATTTTGATTGGTCATCTACAATTTTTTCGGATGAAAAAACGTTCAAATCAAGTGATCACGGTTGACTGAATCTATGGCGGAAAAAAACGTTACACGTAATAGAGTCGGGCCGTATCTCGTGTAACTTGTGGGACTGGATGACTTTTGATGGAGTGGGAGAATTCGTTGAGCTACCACCTAGAGCAAATGCTATCAATTATGTCAACATGTTGGAGGAGAGTATGCTGCCCATTTTGCGAGTTGTGTATCCACAGCAAGAAATGCCCAGAGTGTTCGACGTGCACTATAACAGTAGAACACACACTGCAAGGATAACCAATGCCTCGTTTCTCCAACACCCTGACATTACGGTTATTCTGTGGCCAGCTAAATCGCCTGATCTTAACCCCATAGAAAATTTACGGGGTTTAATGGTGGAGAGAAGGATCACCTTAATGAAAGGGGATCGGAGGATCTCGTGCAACATTGTAGAGACATATGAGAAAATTTGCCAGGGACCAACATTTACACTTGCTTAGGCGAGTCGATACGTACGCAACTCCAAGCTGTTATTGATAACAACGGTGTATACACACGATATTGATTGCAAATGTCGGTCGTTCGTATATTTTCTCATATGCAAACAACATTCAACTCGTGGAATGACCTTCCTTCTCATATCCGTCATTCCTATAATACGGCCATCTTTAGGAAAAACTTGCAAAATCTTGCAAAATTCCTAAGTTGTTGCAACTAAACATGATACAATTTTCACTTCATCATTAATCTTTATATCTATTTTTATTATTTTATGAGTATATATTATACCGTGGCGTGCACTTCATATATGCAAATAACCTCTGCATACCCTGTAGTCCCATAAATACATGTCCCTAAATGATAAATATAATTCGTTAAAAATCATGGTATTAATTAATCTACTTGCCATCTCAGCGCACAGCGCTTTGGCTTCCCGTGTTTATTACGCGATTTACGTGTGCGCCATCTCACCGCACGGCGCTTTGGATTTCCAAGTTTATTACGCGATATACGTGCGCGGCATCTCTTATATGCTTTTTGGAACTTGTTGAGCGGCGAGCGATGAACAAGAGCGTCAATTTGATTGACTGCAGCGCTCCACGGTTCTCGTGCGTAGAAGCAGTACTACGCCGAGCTTATTTTTCATACAATACATCTCGTGTAGACCCGTGTACTACACAGCAAAAATGTGTGTGGGTGTGCGTGAAAATATATGCGCGTGTTTACCTTTAGGAGGCAGTGCTTTTAATGCAATATCCAAATGCAACCCGTCTGAATTGAGAAACGGTCAAAGCATTGCATTGTTGCCATTTTGTTTTGATTGCTTTTCTTGGCGCAAGTGTTTGGCTGTAATTAATTAATTATTTAGTTAATTTACTGTAAAAAATGGAAAAATATACCTGTGAGACTTGTGCTGGTGAAGTGTGTTTAAATAAATTAAAATCTGTCGCTTTTTCGACGTTATCTTTTGAGGATAAAGTTAAATTGATTGCGAAGGGAAGGTGTGTACCCGAGTTAGATTTAACTCAAAAAAAGGTAATACTACTCGTTCTTTTCATAAAAAGTTTTCTAATACTTATAACTGGCTAACAGATTGTGTACACACAAACAAATTATATTGTCTTCCTTGCATATTATTTTCGACCCAAGATAAAAATAATGTTTGGGCTTATATCGCCATGTTGTTGCCGTGCGGTAAGTAGGAGGCAGTCAGGTACCCACCTACTGGCGTTGGGCCATCTGAACAATGCTGTAATTGATAAGTTTTTAGCCGTGCATACCCTGTCTGAAATCTCTGTGCACGCCACTGATATTATATATATATATATATTTAGATATATATATTCTGCTACACTGCAGTTTAATATAAAGTGTCTTCCACAAAGGTTGACTGGAAGAGATCGCTTTGAGCGATAATGTCGTCTTGCACACATTAGTTTAATTGTAAACGATTTTTGTTAGAATGTGCGCAACAAAGAATTTATCTATCTAACATTCTGCTTAATGAATATTTGCGTGTTTCTATAGCTTCGGTAGATCTAGAAAGCAGGATGTCTGTGATGTAACTGATGTAAATTCATTGAATACGTAACAACATGTTGGACATTCTGCTGTCGCAAATGAAAAAGAATTAAAATTTTTGCGTCTTGAATGTTTTGCGCATTCGGTGGAATGCACACATTTATTTTCTCTTTAGGAATTTGTTTAAAATAAGAGTTTCGTTTCGATGAGCTTCGACTCTGCATTACTATCGATAGTAGTTTTTAATTTAGTCGAAGAAGTTGTTTTTCTTTGTTTTTACCTTTATTTTTATTTTTGTAATATTTAAATAAATGATCAGAAATTAACCAAATTAAATTTCTTTAATTTCATATTATTTTTAGTATGACTTAGAACAAATTATGAAAGTATCCTTATTTATTCATTTTTGCATACATGAGGAAACACCCGTTCAAGGTTGGACCTTGAAACGAATACAAATATGAATTTCAAAATTTGAGGTGCCGTCTCATCGTGTGCAGTTCGTGTCTTTCTATTCGTCATCAATCGTGTTATCTCGTGATTGTATAATACGGCCAATTTAAAGTGACGGCCTACCTGCTCAACATTCCTTTTCCGCGATAGTAAATAAAACTTTCTAAATTTAAAATTTTGCATATTAGATGTCTTAATATCGCGCGATATCTGCTGACAAAACGACAACTTGTATAATGGCGCTGAATCTACCGCGAAAAATGTATTTTACAGTCATGGCACAATAGACACGCATTGATTATACATGATACCTATTTTTTAATACAATGTATCACCGGTCGCGCAGTGATCGCGTGACTGTCGCTGTCTGCAAATTTTTAGGTAATATCCCCGCCGAACAACACTTTATCTGCAAAACAACAAAATTATTTTCACAGAAAAACGATTTCATGAACCATTTGTCAAATGATTCTGATAGGAAAGCTATATTTTATTATTTATAGCCGTTTCTTTGCTTCCATTTTAATTTTTGATTAAAATTTACATTTCTCTTAATCATGTTTTTATAAGTAGTCGACAGCACGGGCGAAGTGAATAACTACTTGAAGAATTCTAATGTATGAAGAATTGTAATGATAGAAATGGATCCTAGTTACATAAAATATTGGCAAAGCAAGGCCATATGATACCCACAATTGAAGAAGATAACACTTAAATATTTATTTATTTCTTATGCACAGCTGGAGAATGAAGGAAAAAATATAAAAATGATGTTTCCTAACATTTAAGTATACATATATAAAATTTGTCTCTATTGAATTGCGAATACTAAATTGATAAAAAAATAACCACATGAATAAAATAATAATTAAAATCATTCATTCTGAGTAATTCTTCTTATTTTTTTATCCTTGTAGTTACATAGAGACAGACATAAAGTATCTGAATTTTTTAGGCTTATAAGTTTTCTTCAATCCTGAACATTCATATTTTTTTGTAATAAACGCTAGACCTAAATAAGATCACCCTACTGGCCAGCTAATGTGTCTAGGTGTACAGCTATTCATAAGTTCTCAGAGTCAAAGGGCTTATTCCACCTGTTAGGATCGTATCTGTAAAAATGTACGATAGTCTGTTTGTATCTCAGATTCTCCGACTCACGTCGTGGTTCAGATTTTCATGAAATTTTCTGGATATTTCATTTACAACTTTGAATAAACACAAATCTCCACACCTTTCCACAATGTGTCAGGTGGCCAACTTATCAAAGACTACAATACGACGCCGACATGATTTAAAAAATCCGTTTTTCTAATTATATATCCAATTTTCACTGTTTTAAAAAAAATTAGTTTTACCTAATCTTGTTGATTCTATTCAGTACCTACAGATTTAAAAAATCTTAAAAGTCTAAAATTGATTAAGTATTTCTCTTTTTTAATGCAGATCGACTTAGTTTCACATAACCGTCATTTTATTGTATTGGACAAAAAGAATCTGGACAGCAGAAGTTACTCAAATTTTATGAAAAAATTTTTCATCCAACTGAAGAATACAATGTACTAATTCCATAGTCGACTTACTCGGAAACAATTCATTCGTAAGTTTCATAACTGAATTTCGTGTCGATGCGTCGACACGAAATTCAGGTCGAATTGTTTTCGAGTAAATCGACTGTAATTTAGTACATTGAATATTCTTAAATACTATACATACTTAAATAATATAAACGATGAAACAACGTACACAAGTATAGCTCCCAATAAAGCCATGAGCTAATCCATTCGTATCGTAATTCGGTATTTTTAAAGTACCTATCGGAATACGCATTACAATGTATTCGTCATTCGTATTGGCATTGTAATAGCCATATTGTTTCATCCCTATGCTTCTTTCCATAGGCCGCCAACTGCCATGTCACTGGTTCATGCAAGCATCCTCTTTGAGAATGAATGACAATTTCATGATGGTTCGCTAATGTAATATTCTCAGAAATATACAGTTACACTTGCTACACTCTTGCGGACAGAATACACATTGCAAAATGTACATTATTTTAGGCAGGGTTAGGTTAGGTTAGGTTAGTAGTGGGGCCGAGTGGTGTGGGTGACCCGCCACAGGGGGCTCCCATTAAGTGGAGCCTTAGCCTGCCATCCCAAGACCGCAGTGCGTAGACTTCATGTCTACACCCTTCTCGAGGTGACCCTGTTTCCACTGAACACTGCGGATCTAGACTGGAGAGTCGATAAACACTCCTGAGGGTGGTGCTTCGGCGGCGTCTTCAGTACCGGGTCGGGGCCGATGAGGCTGCAGTGCCGAAAGGGCCTGGCCCGGACCGGGGGGGGATGTCCCCATTTATGGTTCCCCGTCCTCTGCGTGAGGGCGGGGATCAGGTGTCGGGGTCACTTGCCCCTCTTTTATTACGGTATTGTGACCCCGGAGGTGGAAAGAAGGAAAACTTTTAAAAACCCGTGAGGATACACGTAAAAATTTGAGGTGGAGAGAAGGAAAACTCGAAATGAAACCCGTGAGAAAACACGTTAAAACCAGAGGTGGAGAGAAGGAAAACTCGAAATGAAACCCGTGAGACAACACGTTAAAATCAGAGGCGGGAAGAAGGAAAACTTGTAAAAACCCGTGAGTAAACACGTAAAAATCAGGTGGTCGTGCTGACGCCCCTGCCGTGGTGTAGGCGGGGTGCGGAAGCCGCCACTTCGGAGGCCTGGGGTGTCCTTCGGGGGAAGGCGCCTCACCAATGGCCTCGGGATGGTGCGCGCGGTTGTTCCCGCGCGCCTCCCAGGAGAGCGGGCAGGTAAAACTGCCCGCAAACGGAGGAGGGCCCGGCTCAGGCTGGGCATAGCCGCCGGGGTCGCGGCAGAATGCCAACGCGCTCCCGTTGCCCCGGCATCAAGGCTCTCGAGGAACACCGTCAGGTTTTAGTGGGTAGACTCGGCCTAGCACCCTAATGTCGAGGAGTCCCACATACCCCTCTGCCACCCTCCTACGGCAGGACGGGATGCATAAAGCATTTCCTGACGCAAAAAAAAAAAAAAAAAAGGTTAGGTTAGTAGTAGGAAGTATTAATGTAAAAATTAAGAAAGGATAGTAAAGAATGAGTGACAAACGATTGACGAAAAAATTTTTTGAGCGAAAGTGAGTAGATGGTGAGCACCTAAGCAAGCTAAAGCTAAGGAAGATTAAGATTTCAGATTAAACAGCTAGATGTTAGCTTAATAAAATGTTAAAAGCGGTCGTATATCCTCGACGAAAGTGTGAGGAGAATGACAAAAGAGGAGGAGAAAGAAGTTTGGGAAGACTAGTAATGACCGTATGCTTGGCTCTCTATAAATTGTTCTATTGGCGCTCCATTCTCCCTATAAGTTTATTTTGTTACAGTGAAGATATGAATTTTTCATCTACATTTTTTTTAATAATTTTCGTCATAGTCTGTACTCTTTTGCACACGTTCAAACCATGCAATTAAAAATTCTGTCCACCAGTACCTGTATCAGTAGCGTAAGCCTCATTTTAATCTCAGGACCTCATTTTATTCGTAAATTGACAAATGAGTAGGTATAAAGTATGTGCACGTACATATAAACATACCATCGGTCGTAAATAATCATTCTCTTAGGGTGGCTTGCACCAACTATTTAAGCTCGATTTAAGGAACCAACTATTAAATAGTTAATCACATACGTTTGAGCCTATAAGAATCTTTGTACTTCAAGACTTATAGAGCAGCTTACGTATGTATGAGATGCGTTGACCTATTATTATAGGATAGGTACACTATTGTTAAAGCTGTAATAGATAAAAAAATGGAAATCGAAATTGATATACCAAGTCCTATGACTTCATTCTTTTTTGTTAGGGATTATCAAACAAAATGCATTCAGTTTAAAAGAACGTGATCTCAGACAAAACGCGTCCCGCGATCCTAAACATTTATAAGTAAAAGAAACGTTTGGTATAAAGGTGACCTGGTCCACTGCTTATCATAACCTATGCTGGGTTAGGTTAAGAAACTTTTAAAATGTAGGTATCTGAACTTTCTGACACCATTTACATACTGTTAGTGCCTAATAATAATTTTATTTGCTACAAATGTCAGTTTGCAGTGTGTTTCTTTTAAGTTCTTCGATATGAACCTAAACGAAACTCAAATCGACTCATCAATGGTTCGATGCTACAGTGATGTAACAGACAAACTGACAGAAATAAGCAACGGCGTCAAAAGTTCTCTCAGAGTTTATTCTAGTGCGGCGGAGATTCTAATGATGCTTCAGTGTCTACGATCGGTAATGCGCCCTCCTATTGGATGTTTATACTTTGTACCTATTGGATGGACTATTGTTGCTCTCTTCTTCTTCTTCAGCCTATTTCCCCCCAATGCTGAGTGTAGGCCTCTCGCAATGCACGCCATTTCCTTCGAACTAAGGCCTTTCTCGTCCAACATCTTCCCGCTATTTTTACCAGGTCGTCAGTCCATCTCATTAGTTGCCCGCCCACGCTTCGACGCCTTGTTGCTATGTACCTCTAATATAGCAATAGAACAAAATCAGTACAAAAGCGTTTCCTCAAATGTTTACAGTTTAAATGTAAAAGTCAGGATCATGGCTACGAATGCAGGTGTCTAAAATGTGATTTTAGACACCGGTTTTAGATATAAACAGATAAACAGCTGATCTTGCATATCTAATGAAAATTTGTTCAAACAAGAGTGGATTATCCTGACATGCTGAGTAAAATTAATTTAAGAATATCTTCGTTAATTTTTAGAAACAATCAAATTTTAAATATTTATCCAGTGAAAACAAACTACCATCTACTGTCATACCTCATCATAGTATGCAGAAATTTTTGACGAATATCCAGAGATTTTGATTATTTAGGTAGGTAGGTACCTATTATTTATTTCTAATCCATCAACGACTAAGCGTTTAATTGCCAATTCCTTCTTTGGTTCTTGATTTATAGGCGTTACAGAGCCAGTAGTCAATCGACAAAATCACATTATTTTTAATTTAGTAATTTTTTTCAATATTTAATTTAATTGCACCAATGTTGATTATTTATCTATTAATAAAATATATTGTTTTGGTTTTGGTAAGTTTTGGCACTTTTTGTATATTAGCGAATACATATAATTAGCACTTTTATTTGTAATCTTTATTTTGTCCTTTTGCTGTAAATATTTGTACACTGTTGGTGTTCCAAAAAAGTTACATAAAAAAAACCTATAATGGTAGTCGTTTAAGCTGGGCAAAGGCATTATCGGCGACTTGAAAACTCAGTAATCCGATGCGGATTGCGTTATTTGAATAAGAACTCAACTAGGACGGTGTTGCTAGCAGTCATATTTGAACGTTTGTATGACCCGAGAAGGGTCCAAATAACATAACTTTGCAGTCGCACAGTCGTGTTATATGTAGATGCAGTTACACTTTTCTCATTCTGATCGTGTTGTATGTATACTCGCCGACACGGAAACACTCCTATATAACAGTTAAGACTAAAGGTTATATAAATCCGACATGCTATTATTTATCCAATAAACTTTTTATTAATTGGCTAGGTAGTTATTATATGATGGTATGAGTGTTGGGAGGTCCCCGTTACTTATTCGGTTATAATATGTATGTATATCATAACACTAGGTCTACTGTATGCAGAGGTAGAGCCATTTTAATGTTAGCGTTTTTAATAACTTCTTATTGATTTTATGTAGTCCACACGGACGAAACCACGTGCAAAAGTTAGTAACTTTGTAATAAAATATTCTTTGTGCGTTATCTTGAATACGACATTAGACATATGCAAGAAACATTATCGAGTAGAGCATATCTTCGTTTAATTGCTCAATTGGTCGCATCCTCGCTATAGACACAGAAAACTAACAGAACTGGCAATATCCGCTTTTAGAGCAATCACTTCCAATAACACTAATAAACACCGATTATTCAATTCTTCTAATTCTTTTGTTTTGTTGTGATTTTATTGTGTGGGTTTAAAAATGCGCTCAAATTCATTCATTGTGTTCGTAAATTACATGATCAAAACGAAAATGGCCAAATAAAATATTCGAGAATTGGAAAAAATATTAATTTCATTTTTTTTTAATAAATTCAGTTCGTTTTTGTTCATTAAATACTATATTATGGAAACGAAACAACAATAAACATTTTAATTTTATTCTAAATAAATTCAGTGCTATATTATTCAAAAAGTTAAATTAGGTGCAGGTCACTTTCATTCCAGATGTGTGAAATATTTTAATTCACAAAACGATCTATATCAATGTATAATATTATGCATTCTCGCGTCTACTAAAATATGTCAGTTTAATAGCCTCTTTACTTTTTATAACAATGTAATGAAAATAATATGTTTATTGTTTGTTTTATATAATTTTACTCAATAGGCTGGTTCGATAGCGCGGTGGTTAGTGCATCTGCGGTTGGGATTCCGGATTCGATTCCCACTCAAGTCAGTTTAGTATACGAAATTATATTGTTATCTGGGTGTTATTAGATGCCTTCCCAGTTCGTTGTGTAGTTATTATAGTAAAAGTCTAGTGCTCAGTTTGGGGTATTACAATTGGTGTAATTATTTGGAGATTTCTAGTTATTAAAACTGTCTACGAAAAAGTCGTTATTATAAAATCAATTATTTCTTTTCTGGGTATAATCTCGAATGTTAATAATGCTCTATATTCGGTAAATGACTTTTCCATCATGAATCAAATATTAATAGTATGGTAATCTTCACTGACTAAATACTCGTATAATCTGATATTAAAAATAACCAATGTCAATGCAAATAATGCACGTGGACAATTCTAATGTATGCGAACGTTCCGAACACTTCGTGAGCGCCCATATGGCTGCGGGATGAATGACCAGCACGTTTCGGATGCCCCCGTCGGTTGTTAGTAATTTAAAATTTAACAACATTCTTTTTAATTGATTCTCCAGCAAGTATTCAGTCTGTAACACTTGCGCGAAAATAGGTCGTATACAAATTTTATGAGTAGTCGGTAAACATTTTATGAACATCTTGGTGTATGTATCGGACTATAAACTTTTCTCAAATCCTAATATAGTCTTGAGTATGTTAGGAAACAGTAAAAGTACCAACGAAATTTAAGTCTAACATTCGGATTACAATAACTATTTTTCTGTCACTTAAGGCGAAGTTTCATTAACACCATCTAGAGACTAGTAAATAATAACAGTACTGTTTACTTTGGCCATAAGTTCATCAGTCTGTCGCTTTAGCGATATCAGTAGGTCTTTATAATACTCATCTTTAACTTTTGCCCTTTCATATCGCCGGTCGAGTTGCCACCCCTCCTTATCTCATTAACGCCCCGCTAACAGAGTTGTCTTTTCTTCACATTTGTCTGTTCATTGACAGCTTGGAAAGCTTTTGCAATGACAATAATATTTCAATAAAGGACAGCACATTACTTTTTGTGCAACTGTGCCATATGGTATTTCGTTTTGCTTATCTAAAGTTGATTTATGAATATGCCAAGTCAAAATGTCACCGTCTTGTGTGTTCAATATGCCTTCTAAGTTGTAGGAACAATTAAATTAAAAGAAAATATATTTTGTAATAATACTACACATTTTAATCAAGATAGTCATATATTAATTAAAAATGATCGACGTAAGTTCTTTATTAAAATTGACAAATCAGTCTCTGCAATTTGTAGATTTGTAGTTGCAAAATTGTAGATGCGAAATACAGCTATCCTTTTCATGTACATTCAATAGAAATAGGAAAGTATGAATCGACATGATGTTTTCTAATAATCTTCAAATGGTAAGGATACTTTAACAGAATTCATGGCTATAAACAATGATTCAGAGCTAGCCAATGATTCAGAATGTATCTGAGCTCTAAATGCTGGTAACACGTCATACTATCGTGCATTAATGGGTGTTAATGACGCTTATTGAACGTTATAATTTCTCATTTTCATTTTCCTTATTATCTATTATATAAACTATGCATTTTAAAGGACGGTATACGCAAATTAAAAAATATTTTATTAAAATTATTCCCAGTCTTCGATTTGAGTTTTATGCTAAATACAGTGGTGCTATCGTACATCATAAATATAAAACAAAAGCTTATCAATAATAAAATTTTCAGTGCTCATTACCTAAATAACTTACCGACTCTGAAATAAAAATATGAATAATATCCTTTTCCAACTATCACTGATTAACGTCAAACTATAACACTTAAATTTTGGACAACCATCGCGTTCGAAGCTTGAAATGAAACTGCGAAAAGCAACATGGCGACCGACGGACGTCAAGCATCACCCGAGCGCGGATACTGACTACTCCTTAACTAAGTTTGATTAGCTTTAAATAGCGGTGCCCACATTAACTACTTATTTCATTGAACAAGCGCAGTATGGTGTGGGATTGCCTTTATTCTTTTCTATAAACTCTATAAAATGATAAATTTGGTTACTCCGTAGCTTCTGAGTTCTGCCTTACGTTATATTAAAAACATAATTTGTATACCTATATTTCGTTATTTTAGTTTTATCTAAATACACTTAAATCCCACCAAAAAGATTTTACATAGGTAAAATAGGTTGCCATGACTTACAAGCTCATAAAGCTTTACAAAGCGTAACTCTACAAGCTCTAACTCTGCAAGCCTAATTTTGTAAACATAAATGAGAAATGTTGTGTACAGACCTGCACCTCCTTTATGAGGGTTGGAGGGTGACAGTTACAGATTTCTCAATTATCTTTGGTGTTTGTTTGCAAATCTTAGCCTGCATACCAAATTTCAGCTTATTACGATTTCGGCAGGTACCCTAGAGGTTTTGATGAGTGAGTGAGTGAATCAGTGACGAAATCAACGTATTTTAGGTATTAATAAAATCTAAAGCTTAAAAATTAGACAAAAAACTAGACAGATTAAAATTAGTGTGTTTCATTACTCTGCTAACTACCTTATTCTGAGAATTTTGGCTTTCTAGTAAGTATTATTCAGGCCGAAGCTATGAAGCTTTAAAAATACGACGAAATAATTTCGAGAAAAGGTAAGTAGAAGTTAGTGGGGACACAACCCTACCCACAGATAATATCAGAGCCGTTATAGATGTGTGAAAAATGTCTCCGATATGTAGACTGCGAATATGTCAGATGTTTTTGAAAAAATGGTCGAGATAGGTATAACCTTTTTAAAGCTAAAAACGACTGAATGTATAATTAACGTAAGTCGATGTTTGAAAGACTAGGGCTGCAGTTACTTAATAAAGTCTGTCATTTCGCTATCTTTATGAATAAGGTTGGTAGAGCATTAAACTTTAAAAGCAAAAGACTGATCCGTAAACTACTTAAACAAAGTCGCAAGAAATAACTAAAGTTCCGGAAAGTTTTACAGCCAAAATGGTAGCGATAGAATTCTTAAAGTTTCATCATGTCTGTTTATCTACCTGTCCGTCTGTCTCTCTTTCTCTCTCCTCTCCCTCTCTTTCTCTCTGTCCGTCTTTATGTCACAGCACAGATACAATAAGTATCATTTATTATATACAGATTTATTGTATCACCTTTATACCTAAACTGGTAACAACCTGAAATAAAAAACGAAAAATTAAATAATGAGTATGCGGGAAACAACTTCCTTTAATTTACCATCTATTATGAATGTCTAAAATATCCGAGGAGCTCTAATTAATGCATGTCCTACGAGCTCTTAGCCTTTCCTTATGTTTTTCTCTCTAATTGTAAACAAAATCGCTTGCTTAAAATACATAAATAATACACACATAGGTTTAGCTACATCTGAACACTGATTTCATCTGAATTCGTTGGTACTTACTTACAGTACTTTTCGCCAACTGTAAGTTTCGACTGTTTCTCTTTTAAACGTAGTAATTATATGCTCCTTGCTCATATCTTCCATTCCTCGAAAACCCACTCCCTAGATACACAATTTAATTCACTTGTTCTAGAAATTTTCCATGTACTCAAATCTCTTCGTCTGTACCGCTTCCCTTTCAAACACCAGTAATACACATTAATATTTAATTATGTAAAACAAATATAAATAGGTATCAGTCTACGTTAATTGATTTCGCAATTTTTATTAGTGAATAATATTGTACTTAGGGTAGCTATACCTATGTTGAAAATTAAAAGTTGTTAATTATAATATAACATTATTTTCATTCATAAAATAATCCATAAAATTCATAAGCTTCATTTCTTCAACAACAACCCAAAATCCCGACATTTTAAAATTTTATCTAAATATTTCGCAGTGGCGTAACTGCTGAGGCCCGTGGCGTGGCAAATTCTTAGGACGAGACCCTTCCTCAATGAGAAGAAGCTCATCCGTCATCTAAAGCAAAGAGAATCTAATCACTACGATCCAAAGTTACTACGGCGTAGTGTCTACTGATTTTATGCCTACGTTTCGAACGCGTTCTGAACATGGAGCACTCAACCTATAGAGCAGCAATGTATTTTGTATGAACACAAATTACGTCAATGGTAAACACTTGCAGTTACTGGCGTCCTGTTTTATAGTTTGATTTTTTGCTGTTTTTACCATAATACCGAATAGAGCAATAAGCCATTACATAAATATTTAAATATATGTCCAGTTTTGGTTATGTAGTACTTATTGCGAGCGAGACTTGATACTTTGTTAGTGTAAATAAACTGGGCAGTGGTGAATAAAATGGTCCGATATTTCATCTCTATAGGTTGAGTGCTCTATGATACTGAAACTGGGCGATTTCGTTTTCTTACAAAAGCATTTAAACCTTGATACATCATGTAAACATGTAAATGTACCTTAGTGGGTAACTTAAATTAATTGAAAACAAAACCATTTTAAATTTTTATAAAATTAAATGTCAGAATACTCCCGTGTCTCTCTCGGGTCGGGGCCACTTTCTGGCCGAGGGTCCATGGCATTTCCCCGCTATATCCCCCTACTGTTACGCCACTGATATTTCGGTTCTCATTTGGTAAACCTAGTGGCATCTAGTGCAGGCCGACCCCCTCTTGTAACACCACTAACCGCTTTAATCAGTTTATTTACCACCGATAACAAACACCTCGAAATGGCCATGAAAGAGAAATAGACAAGTTTATTCCACCGGAACTTCCTCGTTATGTTTAATGTTATTTGACGGAAATGAATCTCCTTAAAATTGAATTTAGTTCAATTAGTGTCATGCTTAAAATAGGGCTTTGACAGAAAACGATCTTAATTAAAAAATTGGTTAAGAGTAATTTTGACTCGCGCACAGTGTTTCGTACGATATTTGTGAGTCGGCCTACTGCGTGATGCACAATATTCATTCAATATGCAGCAAAAACAAGTTTGTATTTCATAGTGTCATTTCTGCGGTCGCTGAGAGCGTAACCGAAAATACCCCATATCTCAAAAACTACGCAACACAATATTTCTAAAATTTTTTTGAAAGTGCTTTTTAAGTTCTACTATTTGAAATTTTTGTATTTTTCCATTACATAGTTAAAAAGTTATTGGGGTTTTTTACAACTCTAGAAGCGTACCTACCTATATGTCAACAACTATTGACTTAAAAAGTCTCTTTGAGACCTCATATAAGGTTAAGTACTTAAGTAGTAGTAGTAGTTAAATAGTTAGTAATACTAGTTAGTGTTCGTTCAGTGGTCCAAATTCGACAGTTATTTAATTTTTATGTTTGAACGTTATTAAAGTTCTTATATCAAAGACTGAACCTCTATAATTACAGGTTTCACCAAGGCTACACAGTTAATTTGCCTATCTTTTCAGTTATTTAACGTAAACAATGAGTTTTGACATTATGAACCTAAACAATGAGTGATGTATTTGACTTAATTTAATGTATTTTTAATGCATATTATATCATATTATATAACAATATTAGCTTTTTTTCTGTCCTTCTCCGTATAAACTTTAAGTGTACCGAATTTTACACTCCTCCGTCCGCGCAATTTTCTTAAAAAGGAAACTAAAGTTTTCGTTTCACTTATTAATATATACTCGTAGAAGATAAACTTAATTTAATTCATATAAGCTTAAGAAAAAGGCTTTATTTCGAAATCACAGACAGATACTTCATTTTCATTTCTATGTACTTATAATGTATAGGTTATTATCTTTGGTTATTTACTAAATAAATAATCAAAGGTTATTATAATCATATCGAGTTTAACCCTTGGAAGTATCTATTGCTATTTTTACCACAGAGCAAAAACAAAAACAGTTTGAAAGAACACGTTTCTTGTATCCCCCCCTTAACCCCATTAATTTTTATTTTTTATTATTTCCTTATTATTTGTTAAAATATTCGCTAAAGTAACACGTATGCTGTAAAAATTTTAAACTATTGCCTTTTATGGTTCAAAAATTACAGCCCGTTAAAGGTAGGACACACGGGCGGATAGAGACGGCGTAATGGCGTAGGCTTAAAATGATAACAATAAGAAACATTTTAGCCGTTATTTTAAAGGTTATTGAATTTCATAGAGTTTTTGTGAGTTTTTTAATGGTAGCTACGCCATTGGTATATTTACTCTGCCATTGGCAAGGTAGGAGAAACAACACGAGCTCTTTCGAGTCGCATAATTGATTACATTTCGTATATCACAAAGCGATTTGCAAATAAAATGCATAGATATAGTGCCTAAAGTTCAAATTCGAGGTTTGATTTCATGACTATAACCTCAAAATAAATAATACTTAATATTTATTACAAGAACTGTGCTACAACCTACAAGTAGTGTAACTCAAAAACTTATAATTTTCGATTGGATTGCATTCGATCTTGAAGATGGGATATGATAGCGGAAAGCAGAAAATACTTTCTACGAAATTTAAAAACAGTTGTAGCTTACCAACAATCACCAGCTGATGTTACATTGGACCAATTTATTATTTAATTTCATTGAGCTCTGTGAGCTAAGTGAACATTTCCTTATTGTCCGTCGTTTGTCGCTTTTGTGATTTCATGCACTAGTCTCACACATACACATAAAAGTATCGGTGAACATTTATTTTTTAGCTACGAGTAGGGTTGCCAGATTGAAAGACTAAAATATCTGGACAAATATTCAAAAAGATTTTGGGATTACCTTCGGGATAAATAAATAAAATAATGACAAAGAAACTTATAACCTTTTAGGCAACTTGAGCAATGAAGTGTTAGTGATGTGATTTTGAAACCGCGCGGTGATTTTAAATGTCTGTTTTGTTTCTACGGTTTTGTTATGAACTTTACGAGACGCTGTTTGTCGGAACATTTTGTATTTTGTCAGGAGTCTGGACATATTATGAAATATCGGGACAATCCAGACGAATCTCGTCCATCTGGCCATCCTAGCTACCAGAGAGAGGAGGAGTGTTATCCACTTTTAATATAAACATTATTGTATAACAAGGTCGGAAAAAGAAAATGAACAGTATTGAGAAAAGAGAAACAGTATATTTATTTTATGTTATCCTGCACGTATTTTTTTTAAATCGGTGTTAAAGTTTTTGATAACGGTGTTTTTAGGAATTGTTGTCAAAAACAGTAATTGGAATGAAATACTTCTTGAATGATTCTTGAACTTAAATTCTTAAACACTATTACGGAGAAAAATAAAGTATAGGTAATATCCGACCGAGATCTCGGTTTCGGCTTACATCCGCCCGAGATCTCGATCTCGGTCTCGCCGTAATAACCCCCCAATTCTCGGCCATGACCGAGATTGCTCGCCACCGCTCAATTTGGCGAGAATCGTTCCAGCTACCGACGAGCAAATGAATGAGTTGACAAGTGGCCGACTAAACATTGCGGTGATCTCTCAACAGTGTAGGGCAAAAGAAATTACAATTGTGTAATTATAATTGTAAAGTTTAATTGTAAAGTGTTTATATAAACAAAATGTTTTTTCAGTTACATTTTAATTATATTTTGCCCAACACTGTCTCCCGATCACACTTTTTATTTATTTTCTAAACTCAACCAAATAATAACAGTAGATTTTGTTTCGTGCTATTTATGATTTAAATTACAATATTTCTATCATATTAATCGTAATTGTTACATATTGTTACTTTAATGTGTAAAATTGCTGCAGATTTATAAGTATTTCATTGGTAAGTTATAAATTCATCCTTTTAAATGTTTTTATAGTGTTACATGTTGACTATAAAATGTTATTTGATAGATACGTAGATGATACAAGGTAGGTAGACTACCTTGATTTTTCTTTTAAAGCGAGTGTTTTTACAATACATACAGTAAATGTAAATATTTCGTTAGTAGTAATTTAAAAGGGTATATAACGCAGATAAATTATTTTTTTTGTCATATAATATAAATCTCTTCAATTTTGATTACTAATTAGAATTATTAATTCATTAATACGAGAACTGGTTATTTTTCTAGAATTATTATATACATATATACATAATTATCTTCAAGCTGTATCCCTAAAGGGGTATTCAGAGTTGACGGAGCGCCAAGCGTCGCGGTCC
The DNA here is from genome assembly GCA_907165235.1 of Zeuzera pyrina. NCBI lineage: Eukaryota > Metazoa > Arthropoda > Insecta > Lepidoptera > Cossidae > Zeuzera > Zeuzera pyrina. The sequence continues at coordinate 10,438,739 of OU015639.1, read as the reverse complement.
TTAAATGCTTCTCCTCACACATTTTCGCCTAGGTATGCGAGTGCCTTTAACTTTTCCGCCGGATAATACTTTGGCTATTTGATCTTCATAAGTCAGCCTTGGTCTTCCTTGGCTTCTTTTATCACTTGCTTTCGCTCTGTAAATTTTCTTCGTCAGTCATTCATCACTCATTTTTTCTATGTGCCCGAACCATATAAGGATTTCTTTCTTCATTTTTACAGTAACACTGTCGTGCAACCCTGTCATACTGCGTATCCCTTCATTGCTTATTTTGTCTGCAAGGGTGACACCGCCCATATTTCTAAGAGATCGCATTTCTACTGCATCTATCTTACTTTCACTCAATATCGGGCATATCCAGGCCACACTACCTTTCATGGGGTTTCAGTCTCAGTCTCGGTTTTTCTCGGTCTCGGTGTCGGTCGAGATAAAAATACCAAATTAGGTCATACTTTACAGTTTTTTACAACAGCTTTTGAAATAACATATATAAAGCTTATCAAACGTTTGAAAAAATTGGTAATACTATGCTTACTTTAATCACCAGACAGAACTTAAACCTGAAGTAATTATGCGTAGGATTCCCAACTGTAGAAGTTTCTTGATGTAAATGTAAGTAGAACATTGTGTAGCTTTATAGGAAAAAGCTACAAACAATGTCTACTTAGACTCACAACAAAAAATTTTAGCCAGTGAAGATTGGATAAAGAATTGCGAACTGTTGATGTGATGGCATTGCATCTGTCTTCCAAGCCGAGATTTCTGGCCAGCTCTAGAGTATTTAATGGTGCGACCTTTAATTATACGACAAGTGGTCCATAGTCGCAGTCTCATGATACGAGCTCTATAGAGTTAGATACTTATGCAATCCAGTAAAATGCTACAATGAGACTACATTTTATTTTAAATTGCAGCGGTACAGTGAATAACACAGGTTCGACGATATGCCGGGTAAGGCGGATGGATTACAACTGACTGTACAAATGTGGTGTGGCGGTAAAATCTACACTAGCGCCAACACATGGTGTTTACTGTACATCACAATTGAATCAGCCAATCCCCAATAAGCTGTGTAGTGCAACTTCTGCTATTTGCTGCTTTTATGTTGTCAACTGATATTTTTGTTATCGTTCCATGAACTTCCATGATATATCGCTTAAGGCGACATATAATTTCTTTAGCAACTAGTTTACTGCAGCCCTATTGAGATCATTTGAGATTTCAGTAACTCTACTAGCTTTATCGTAAAATTAGCATAAGGATATAATATAAAATAGAATAAATGCCTTATTAAATAGATTCCACGTTGGTCTGAGAGAGAAAGAAAAGGATAGAGGATAGAATGTGTCGGCAGCTGAAGTTCTCGCGCAGGCATCGCCTGATCTAGCGGTTACGAACTTACGAATTACGATTATGTCGCCGGAAACAAAAAGATAAATTGCCGTCGCTTAAGAATGCATTTATAGCATATATGTTCATAACCAAGAAGTACAAAACAGTAAAAATCGATTAATAAATATCATAGCCATTTGATCATGTAATTTTTTACATTTTTAAATGCTGTTAAAAATGTGTATTTGCGCAAACAATCAAAATGCCATTACTTATTTTGAAAATAAAACAGAGTAATATCAACTACGCTAAAAAAATTTTTATTCTCTTTCAATTATGCAAAAAACTTCTTAAATCTTTTAAATTTATTTGATCAGCAATTTGAGAAGTATAATATGCATGTTGAAACAAGTTAAAGCGGCGTCTTCACAAATTCTGCGTTGCCAATATTTGGCCAACATAAAAATCGATATGTGAAATTTTCTATTAACTGGGTACATATTCGGCACATCAATATTTTTCTCACACTTACAGCCAAGATACCGTCTCAAGTTTTGCCGCTCTGGACAACAAAAATGTTTGATTTGCTCGCCCCTAGATCGGGCCCTGGCGCAAGTCGTACAAGTCAACCAATAGAGTTTATCGTAAAGAACTTAACTAAGCGATGGGCTGGCTAGTAGCTACTTGTCAGTATCCGTTGTCTAGTTCCGCTTTGCCATCTGTAATCTCAAACACTTATTGTTGGAAGTGCCGTCCAAGTACCTATGTTTTTATTGTATTTTTGTGCTCTATCCACCCTGAATGGAAGATAGCGTAAATATGAAAGTAACTGGTAGCTTTAACTTTCAGAGAATTTATTCTGTATTAGAATGTATTCTTTCGTTTTTCAATGAAGATTGAACAAGGAATCAAACATAAATTCTCATGTAAATAAATAAATAATTAATTTCTTTAGAAGTACACCAATTCTGTGATCCCGAAAGTACTAGGCACCCAGTCACAGCAAGGCTCCAAATCAATTTAAAAACGCTTGTTTTTAATGGATCAACCAGTAACACACGTAGGATCCTCGGCTTGAAATCAGGCACACTAAACACTGCACCAACGAGCAATGATAAATATTAGATATATCTTTATTCTATACTTGTTTTAATTATAAAAATACGAAGACGTTTATACTCACCTAGGTAAGTAGATACTTCATCGTTACTACACAGCACTAATAAACTTCACTATTTATATTCAAAGTTTTAAATTAACACTTCAGCGCTCTTTAAAAGTATAGCAAACAAAATACGCCGATCCTCCTACAAATATGACACACTATCAAATAAGCTGATCGGTCCCCATATCCCTATAAAATAACAAGTATTGAAATTATTGTTTGATGCTGTTTTATAGAGTAAATGGCGGCCGATTGGCCTATTTGGTGCAAATGTGTCGTATTTACTATAGAGTCGGTTCATTTTGGTTCCTTCCTTTTTGAAGTTCAAAAGTCAAAGACCCAAATTATTACTGCCTATAGATATGTTAGTCAAATGAACTTCTATATCTTACTGCAGCGCCGACGTGTTTCCATGGGCAGCCTGCAGTTTTATCTCTTATACATCGACCTAATAGTAATGTCTAATATTAATTACGTTAATATTGTATTGTATATTTACTTTCGTCGACTAAACTAATCAATTTATTATTGTCATTAGATAAATGTATGTGTAATTTAGATAATTTAATAATTATTAGCGTTCTTTTGTTATTTTTTCTGCTTATATATACTTAGGTAGCATTTACCATGGTTGTAGTCTGCAGCCATATTAACACAGATTTACCGCTAATAGCTATCGCCTTTCACGTCACGAATTGTTAGACTGAAAGAAATATATAGCGTAAGCCCATTATAGAAATGGATGGGAATACACATATTTCGTTTCGACAAGTTTACTTGTACGCAAATTTTGCTTGGCACACGCAAATTCACGATTTAAAAACAGAATGTAAAATGAATATCTAAAAAAACACAATCGAATTTAATACCTGCCCATTGATATCAGTGTGAAAGATAAAGAAAATCTTGATTTCGAAGTTTTAAATTCAACTTCTACAAAAAACTCAAAAAATACCAACATTACGTTTTTAAATAGTTCGAATATAACTGTTTATTTAAATGAAAAAAATAATTAATTGCTCTTGTTAAAAAACATGTCCATTGTTTGCAATAAAGTTATTACTTTCTATAATTTTTTTGTACCGAAATTATCTCTGCATTAGTATTAAAAAATAGTATCTGCAACTCGTGCGGTGTTGTCGATTGCCCACTCGAGCGAATGAGCGCACGAGCGAAGCGAGTGAGCAATCGACAACTTACCGCACTCGTTGCACATTATACTAATATTTGCGGTCGAATTTCGACCACTGAGTGACCGAGTATTTATTTATTTTTCATTTATTGTTCTGGATGAGAAACAAAATATAAAATCTCATATTTTTGTTTCTCCGCCGTATTATTTGTTTGTTTTGCACCGTGATTACCCATAGGAATTAGGCGGAAACTGCAGTGGATGGAGATAAAATGTAGGCATACATACATACATACATGCATATCTTCACGCTGTATCCCTATCCGGGAAATGTAGGTATTTATTTGACGGATCCTTTGTGAACTAAATGTAAGTACAAAAGAAAATATTACAGAAGAGCAACTTAAGTTCTCTGACAATCTTCGACGAAATTCTGTGATCTCTACATAATTTTTTGCTTTTTCAAATAGTTTTACAAAAATTTAGCAAAATTAAGGAACTAAGATATAATATAATAAACGGACATTGAAGTACTTTTTTAAAAAGTATTTTTTATACTGCGAAGAAGATAAATGTTACATCCACTAGCTTCACAGTTGTTAAGGGGAGGATTGTCATTTTTCATATTTTTCAGAAAATATCCTTTTCTGTATATCAAAGTAAGAGTGAATAGGCATCATCAGGACAAGAGTGATTAATGTTGAGTCTCGTCGTTGCTTTCCATCAGGTAAGACAGCTAACCGCGACGCTTGGCGCTCCGGCCTCTCTGACCACCCCGTTAGGGATATAGCGTGAAATTATGTTTGTATGTAATATAGTTATGTATATGTTTGTATGTAATAATTAGTATAATATGTATGTGTTAATAACATACATATTAACATACATAATATACCAAAATTCAAGTTTCTATAATTTTATACAAAGTCGCAGCTGTGACAGATGAATTGACACGTATCAGAGTGATCTCTTATGGACTCTGCTTTTCTTTTTGAGGCACAGAAACCCAAAAGCGAAACTTTCGAAGGTTGTTTTATAACACTACTTACTTACTTTTTTTAAATTTTAAGTGCATTGTGTATTAAAGGCCATACCTGAATACCTACCTATACTATTATTGTGTTTATTACATATTCTAATTTTAGGGATATACTACTGTTATAATTACAGTATAAACATCACACTGCTCTAAATCTGCAATCAAGTATCTGCTTTGATTTTGAATAAACCTTAGTGCTTTCTCAGAACGAAACTAACCTTCAAAATTTTGAAAATATTGTGATTTCGAGTTATGGTAATATTTAATCCCCCTAATTAATCCCCCTACATAAAAAACATTTCAGTTGACCATTTATAAATATTTTCACGCTATCCTTAAAGAACAGCCGAAACAATATTTTTAGATTCTAGTTTTAAATTTTAGGCACCTACCCATATTCTTTACAACTTTATAGACAGCCTGCCCCTTACTACGAAGTGAGTAAAATAAAATCCTGTAAAACGTATATGTGTGGGTGCTGTTTTGTAACGAAATGGCGGCCGATCAGCTGAACTTAGAACAAATGTATGTCGTATCGTAGGTGAGTTAGCTTAACTGATTCGCCTCGCCGTTGCTGCAGGGACATGGCGTCTGGACTGGAGTTATTTATAAAGTCTATGCACCTACCTAGTATTTCTAAATTGTTTATTATGTAACTCAAAATTCTGAAGTTTTAGATTATGTCTATTTCAGTCTTGTTCTGAAGCTTTAGATTACTTCTATCAGTCTCAATCGTGATAACGAAATAGATAATGACAGGTCTTCCTATTTACTGCATTCGTTTTTTCGAAAAATAAAACAGTTACCATAAAATAGTTGCTAGATAAAATAGATAAATTATGAAATGTTTATCTAATAAAAGGAGAATTTAGATAATAACCTTTGAAACCGTATAAACAATTTACTTCTCCGTTTGCTGGTTAAACAAGTTTCTCCCTCGAATAAAAATAAATAAAATAAAACAAATAATAAAATAGTATGAATGTCTATGCAGTGGAATGAAGTAACAGTTCACGGCACTTCGCCGATGCATAATTTTTTCCTTTGAGCAATTGTTGGATATTATCGCTTGTTAGCAAACTCTCCTAAGCGTTATTACTAGTAAAAGCAGTATTTCGCTAATTATTATAATTTCATTATATATTCTGTAAGTATTTACAATACTTACCACTTAAGGATTTGTAAATACATTGTTATAAATTATTACAGTAAACAATTTGATAACATTATTTTAATTCAACATTAGGTATAATGAGCCAAAAATTAACTTTTAATTGTACCAATTTTATTGTCTAACAAATTTTGCCGCCTGATGGATTCTCTCACAGATAAATACGTAATTAATATATTGATTCCTTCATTATGAAATTATTTCCACTTACGTTATGGTTATGATCATTAGCCATCAGCCTGATCGTATTATTTTACCCACAGCTTCGCGGCTTGATTCTCAAAGGACTTCAGAGAGATATTGAAAAAAAAGCCCTTCTACTTGTGTAGAAGTAGCCACTATAGCCACTTTTTGAGCCTTTTAGATTGTATGGCGCAATAGATTGCGAGTAAAAGAAAAACAAACGGACAACAATTCGTTTTTATAATAAATACGGATATGAAAATAAAGATATACAACAAAATATTCTTAAAAAATTTATTATCCGGGGCCTCAGTTTAGTGGTCGGAGGATTCGACTTCCAAGTCATAACAAAGTGACACGACTTCTTGTGGGCTGAACTACTGCAGTTTATTTCGCTAGATACCACCTGTAACTTTAACATAAATTCCTGCTTAGCTGGGAAAAAAAGAGAAGTATTATTATTATTACGATAAAGTGCTTGTTCTTATAATGTAAAATGCATTGTCATTTTAATTCTTAAACACTTTATTTACATATCGTCGTTAACCTAATTAAAAAATAACGTAAATCCACTTTACAGTACAGCCAAAAAATTAGGACACCTTTAACGAAGTGGCGGATTTACTCATTTTCCAATAAATATATTTTTTTAAAACAAACTTCCGACGAGGATGAGAATGTTTTCCATTCAGTTGCCTGTTGAATTTAACATTAAAATCATTTTTGTAAAGTTAAGAATTACAAAGTTTTATAATTAGACCGACGTGCATGTTAAAATATTGTGTTATTTATATTCTTGTCTTCTTGATATTCCTCTGTCACGCCGAATATAGTCAAGCGAGTTCATTTTGCGATCGTCAAAACGAGCAAATGTTTTAATACTGCCCGTTAGTGACGGTCACAAACCAACTTCGCTTAACAGAATATATTGATTCTTTTTCTTCTGAGTTCTTCTGAGTTCTTCTGAGTTGAGTAAAGGAAAATCCTTTGTCTGTTCTTCTGTCTGTCCTTTTGTTTTCATTAATAAATAGTAAATACAAATCACTTCCGAGTAAAAGTGGCCTATTCCAAAATAAATATTGTTTTTTTTTATAACTAAAATCAATACATAAGGTATCAACATAACTATATAATATCTTGACGCTAAAACTAGTATTCTAGGTAAATTCATTACCTACTGGCGTTACACCCATGGATGGACAAAGCAGAGCTTCAAGTTGCAACGATATGACGCTCCGACGTTATTTTTTGCGATGTTTTAGCTCGAACGATGGTAAGCGTATCTAAGTATAATAGTAACAAAAGTTGCTACTCCACCATTCATTGTCTACACAAGTTTCTTTTAATAAGTAATGTCTAAGCCAGGATATCTAGTCTAGTCGAGAAGTGGATTTCCTGAGAGAAATAGTTGCCCGTCTCTTAAAAATATGAGCGATAACTCATTCGATCCGTAATGGCTCTAGAACTCTAGAATCTATAAAAAGACGTTTTTTGGATTTTTTCTGCCAATAACTTTTTTTAACTTTTTGAAAAATTGAGATAACGATTTTTTTCCAACGGGACCACTTTCTTTGGAGTGTCTAAATTTTTTCAAATTTTTCAATTGATACATAAAAAAAATATTATATCTGCTGTACTCTCTATAGAGGCGGCGCGCGCATGCCGAAAGTGCCGTGTAGAGGCCTATTTTCAACGTAAAATTAAAATTATAAAAATTAGAGCTAGAGTTCCTGAAGTTGGGAGTTTTTCATCATAAATTTCCTCTTCTTTTTGGAACTTTTTTTAAATTTTCTCTATGGCTTATAGTTTTTGAGTTATTATCAAAAAATTAAACCCCCATTTTTTGTTTTTTGTTAATAACAATTGCAATTTTTATTGGCAGTAAAATCCTAAAAACGTCTTTTTCTAGATGCCGGATCGAATGAGCTATCGCTCATTTTTTTTAAGAGACGGGCAACTATTTTTCTCAGGAAATAAACTTCTCGACTAGACTAATCTGATATTTTGGATTGAATGTTTTTGTTCTGAGATTTCGATACATCAAAATAACTACCTGTTAGTACCTAGAGTAAAAAAAAATTCATTTCCATTAGAATATGCCCAACAATTTCTAAATATAAACGTGGAGTAGAACGAACTATAGAAATCACCAATCCGTGTCGAGTTTCGAAACCTGGAATTAAAAAAAATGTATGAGTTGTACGTGTTACTGGTATTACATATTACGTAGTAAATTAAAGAAACAAATTTAAAATTAGATTACTTATTTTTGGTTTACCAGTGTAAACTCAGTATGTGTAAAGATAATGAAATAAATCGGCTGTAATATACGGACAGACTGACAAATGTGACGAAATTATTAGGGTTCAGATTTTGGTATTTTGACTACGGAACCCAAAAAAATTATTAAGCATAAATATAATAGGTTTAGAAACAATGTACCTACATAACTTCATGCCAGTTTCATTATAGAGTATCAAGGCGTAATGACATCACATCTTGTAGCCAGTTCTATCGGTATATGTATCTATGTGACTATTTGAGCTTACAGATGACAAACCTGTACCAGGGGTTTTTTGGCGGGAACGGGAGAAGTGAGGTTGTCATTTTATTTATATTTTCTATTTTTTACGTCTTTGGGAGTTTTAAAGTACAAAAGTGATAGCATATTGTATTTTAAACATTTTAAAATTTTGTATATGTGAAAAGAATGAAGTAGGTCTAAATAGACATGTGTAGCTGAAGTTCTCGCGCTCTTCCAAGAAGTTCTTTATAATTTCAGTAAAGCCTAATATCACTTTACTGGTGGAGTTTTACGATAAGAAAAACTAATTTACTTGTGATTCTACTTATTAATACGTGACATTGGCAAATACGCTAATCTGTGGGCCATGCCATAAAGAAAGAAAAAAACCAGTACCAGATAGTGACAGTTTGCCTATTTTGTATATAAGATCCATAAAAGAAGGTCATTCCTTGGCCAACTTTCATGCGTAGCCTATGCAGGAAGAGAAGCACTTGGAACATTCTATTTTTGTTTCCTCCCAGACCAAATACATTCAAATATACGATCCCTTTAAATCTTTTTGTCCTAGACCAACATGGAAAGAATTAGATAAGGAAATAATGAATACGATATTATTTATAAATTATTTTAATTTTTTAAACTGGTCAACTCAATTTCTTTAGTCTTAAATTTCTTTACCAAGAGATATTGACAGAGTTGCTGGATTACGACATGATAGGAATAGGATAATAGGAATACCAAGTGTAAAGATAAACTAGCTATCACGGGCTCTAGATAGGCAAAGGTACGCAAACTTTTTATTGGAGACGGTGTTCGCTTTGGTAACACTTTGCCTGAAGAATTAATCGTACTACTACAGTAGTTTTAAGAGTCAGCCTATGCAGACTTTGGTAGGTTTGGTGACCTGGATCTCTATATCAAAGAAGACAGACTGAGAGTTAAATATTTATACACAGACAACTTCAATTCTTTATCTGGAAATCCTTAAACGTGAAACATGATTGGAGGAAAAAATCTCGATTAAAAAAAATCCACAAAAAGCCCCGTTTTGTAAAAAAAATCCAGTTGCATCTCCGAAATTCCACAGAAATTTAAAATGATTTTTGGAATGATTTTGGGCATTTTGAATATCGATAGGTAATTATAATATCTGAAATCTCTAAAACTAGTTATTTAATTGGTAATGTAGTTTTCTTGCAAATTACAATTATGTGCAAAAACAAATGTTGAAATTTCACTGCGCTAAAATAAAATCGCAACTGCGAAAATCAACTTTAATGTTATTGGTATAGGGCGCGGGGGTAATGAACGAATTCGGTTGCACTGGGCTGAATAGGCGGACTCTTAAGAAAATTTTTAAAGCTAGTTTGTACTTGAAAGGCTATTATAAAATTAAAGATTTTGTTAAGGATGAATTGGTCTAGTCAGGTTGTTAGGTTGTTGTGCCCATGAAAAAAAGTTGTATTGTTAAGTTGGCTTACTAACAGGACAATACTGTCAATCAGTCTTTGAAAATTTGACGTTCCAAAAATACTTTACAAAGTTTACTTCGAAAAAAAATCATTTTATTTTATTATTTTTATTCATAGTTTTGAAGCTGCAACATCTTATGCCGCCGTGTCATGTACCTAGAGCTAATTGCTGTGTGGTTTTCAGCTGAATAGAAAATAAAACTATCCTGATCGACTCATTGCCGTCGGCACCGTGTGGTGGTAATTGTATCTGCTTTCCAAGTCGACGTTCTCATATCTAATTCTCGGCCAGATTAAATTGGAAAACGAATTTTTCTAAATTGTTGTAGTCTGGGATTGAGTATTATTGAGTACGTGTACGTACGTGCTCCTCCGGTTCATTGTATAATACCCATGGTATGAACCTGGCACCGAGCTTGGGTTGGGTTCACGATACCGGTGTTCTCTGTTCTCTGGAGATGATAATAAAAAAATTCAATCTCTTCTCATCATTGCGACTAACGCTGCTAAGGGATTAATTGAAAGATTTCACCATTATTAGAATTGTTCAACTGTAGTCTCTTCTCAAGGAGGTCTAAATTTATTAATCGCCAGCGTAGCAAGGAGAGTGTAGTCCTTATCTTTCGACTGCTTCAGGGATATGAGAAATGGTCAAACGCCAATAGTAGACTAATAGGACCTCATAATTATGTAGTGCTTACTCTAGGATTCTTATCAACTGTGACACATTCTCTCACACGTCACTATAATTCGCTAATAGGTCTCTGAAACGCTCTACACTTTTATTCTATCTGCTCTATAATACTCATTCTCGTTAACGTCAATATAAAAAGACGTTCTATCATACAAGTAGGAAGATGTTCCTATGCTTCCGATCATGATAAAAGCCTCATTGTAACATAATATATGTTATCATGAAGCATTATTGTGATGATTTACTAATCATATTCCATCCGTGGTGAATGGAGAGGTGGCGACTTAAAAACAAACCTTGATGCTACTTCTAGCAATAGGTAATGAAATGGGTTTATGGATTATAATAAAGCGGAACCAGATAGTAACAGGTTGGTTGGTATATCGCCAATACAAAAAATAATCCCTATCACTAGGCTGACTTTTATAATCTGCTCGGGAAGATATTAAGTAATTGACACATTCTATCATTCTATTATGTGATGATTTTTAAAATTATTTATTATTAGATGATAACTAATGAAATATTATGTACCTACCCAATTAAGTGTATCTGAATTATAGTTTTTTCGAGTCGCTTATAAATGTATTTGTTATGTATTAAGCTTAAATATTGAAATGTAAATGGCTAAATGGCGCATTGTAACATTGCAACTGAAAATGTAATGTCAGACGAGGTTAACCGACAATAATGAACACACTTGTACAAACAGAACACCTATACGTGAACCGCATTCATGAAAATATCGGAAAATATGATTTTATGGTTAAGACTGAACGTATATATTATTATAATATGATTACTGTTACTTTTCTCTAATAATGAGTGGAATAAAACTTTTAAAAAGTTCCTATGCCAGAAAAAGCTACTTCCTTATTTATTAGCCTATCTCTTACGTCAAAAGTGTCTCAAATTCTAAATACATTTAGGGTGGCTTGCACCAACGATTTAAACTCAATTTAAGGATTTGACATTTCGGTTGCACTAACTTTAAATAATTGGTGCAAGCGAAATGTCAAATCCTTAAATCGAATTTAAATAGTTAGTACAAGCCAACCTTAAAGTGAGTGCACTAACGCGAGCGCTGAAACCGACGTAATGGATTAATAGTGCGTCATGACTCTCATGACGCAGATGAAACACTGTTAAATGACAGTTAGGTACAGTTTATAACTCATTTTAGTTTAATTCCCTGTTGGTTTGGGAAATAAATAAAAACATAGATGGTGTCAGCTGCATGTCTTCTCGTGCTGTCCAAAAAGTCAACTACAACTTATCAAAGAAGTTCTATAGGTAACAGTTTAGCTACTGTTACTTCCGGTTTCGTTTTGTTCGTTGTAAGTCCTGATAATACTATATCACTAAAAACAGCGTCAACTAAGTCAAGGAGTGATTTTGTTGCGCCTTGAGGATATGTCAATCCCGAATAACGATTGAGCTTACTATATTTTTTACCTTTAGCTTTGATACTAAATTAGCTAAATGTTTTTATTCATCCTTTTGATTTTATATAGTGTGTTGGTGGCTTACAGAGCTATGCTTCTACAGATTAACTGATTCTTGTATGGCAGCTATAGACGGCAGCATAATTCTTACTTAGAATGTTTTTCCTACGTGGGGAAAATTAGTCTCAAATTGTTATGGGTCACGTTAATACACATTTTGTCATAATAATGAATCTGTTTTGTCCTTTGAAAGGCAGATATCATGAGACGCAAATGAGACAATTTTGTATCTTCAGTCCACATCTTCCCCATCATTCATCTTCTCTATACGACGAATCTTTCGAGGAATATTTTCAGATGTTTTTCCAAGCTTTTTTTCAGTCATGATATTTTTCAGTTTAACCCACCATACATTTTCCTACATGAACATTTTCATTTATTTTATCATCTATTGATTCAATCATTAGTTCTGTATGAACTATTCAGCAGCCTACAGTTTCGTTCACAACACACGAGAAAAAGGGGCGTGGTCAAAGGATTTTGGCATACAAAAACAATGGTTTTAGTGGCAGATGTTACTAATATTCATTACGTAAATAAATGGGTATTCTTACCTCAGCTTATTTTTAGCTGCAACCGCATCTGTTCCGCTCGGCTTCACGTCTTTATTATGCTGATTATGATTAATTGTATTGATAATTTTTGCATGTGATGTGATAACAATGTATCCGTATCAGAGTGTGATCGGTACTGGACTGAGGTGGTCGGCGGCTGTGGTTCGGCAATGTAGGTCTTGTGAATGATGCCGTACAGCCTTCGATATACAGGGATGTATTAAGTCGACATATTTCATACGCTTTTAAAGAGATATACTATGTAGTTCGTAGAATATTTCAGTTGAAACTAGTCTTTCATAATCTTACAAATTAAACACTACTATTTTGTTGCAATAACGTTACAAAACATTAAACTTACCTACCTATATCTGCAATCAATCGACACTAATAAATTTTTGTAAATCCTTACAATATTTAACAGAACTATGTATTTTCTAATTTCGCTATAAAAAAGAGCAGGTTCTGAAAGATATTTAGGTGTACACTGTATTTTAAAAATAATTTGAATGTTTTTATGCTGATTCTTCTATTACTTATTTTCCATTTATTTTTTTTATTATTTCTTGATGTCGTTATTGTGATAATATATGTTTATCTAAAATAGAGATTTTTAAAACTGTTACGTGAAAGTTTTAATAATATATTGTCGGCGTCCTCTTTTAGATTATTATATTTATGTTTAATTTGTTTTAAAGAACTACTGCTAAAGTAAGAATCAGTCCTTCTCTGTGTTCATGTGGTTTAATGTGTGCTCAAGTGTCTCCTTTATTTGTTCTAATTCCTGCGTAATTGTAACTCTCATAACATCATTTTTCTCTCTATTGTCTGTACAGATAGGTATCCAAAAATATCAATTTTAACAAACTAAGAAATAGGTCGATCTAATGTGTACTTGTTACATGAAGTTTATACTATAAAAAATTAAACCGCCTACAAAAAAAAACACTGAAAAGTACAAAATAACTATCCTTTACTAATCAAAACTCAAGTACAATTAAAATAACTTTTTAAATACATACATACATCGCGCTGTATTCCTAACGGGTTAGTCAGAGATGGCGGAGCGCCAAGCGTCGCGGTTCTTACATACTTCTTTCGCTTCCTCAAATCTCATCATCCTCCTCACACATTTTCGCCTAGGTAAGCGAGAGCTTTTGATAATTCCATCTGCTAACATTCTGGCTATTTGATTTCCATAAGTCAGCCTTGGTCTTTCTTGGCTTCTTTTACCACTCACTTTCGCTCTGTATATTTTCTTCTTTTTAAATACGATACACATATCTATATAATTTAATTTGACAGTTACTGAAGTCGGTGCTAAGCCCACCAAACTAATAGACTTTCTGTTGTGGTACATTGCTTTGGCACCGACTTCAATAACTGTCAAATTTAATTATATAGATAAGTGTGTTTCGTATTTAAAAAGTTGTATTAATTGTACTTGAGTCTTGATTAGTAAGGGATAGTTACTTCGTACTTTTCAGTGTTTTTTTTAAAGCGTTTTAATTTTTCAAATTACCTTTTTATTTCTTCATTTCTTTAATTTCAGTTGTAATTGAAACTAATTACTTAATTACTTATCTTTTTTATTATGTTGCGATCTAACGATTATACGATTACTTTCTAAATTGCTAAGCTACTTTTTCAAATTTTCATCAAGATTGTGCTAGAGAGCCTATCTGCATGCAAACATTGAAAAAAAAAACAACATGCATAATGAGTAATGACATGTTTTAGATTTACGCTGTAACGCCAACGACACGTTTTCCTAGTGACTGATACACACTTAACTCTGTCTCAACTTTCTCTCTATCTAAAAAACTACTGAACCAATTTTAATAAAACTTGCAGTTTTCCCTAAGTTGGACTAGTCCAACTAAAAAATAATTTTTGCAATCTGATTTATAGTTTTTGAGATATGCACGGACAAATATACAAACATACATGCAAACATACATACAAATATACATACAGACGTTACGTACAAAAGTGAATTCGTTTTAGAGGTAGTTTTTGGAAACGGAAGCGGATACGGTTTTTTTTAAATAGATGGCCCAACCGAAACGAAGAAGCTGTAAAAGAGCTGAATAATAGGTTATATTTTCTCTTTAAATTGCTTAAGCCAACCGCAGTAATGCTGTATAAGTGTTTATACAGAACCTATAAGTGTAATTTGGGCCATAAATTATACAGCCTAAAGCTGCAGAATGACTGGTAAACAGGTCTTCAAAGCTGATTTAAAGCTAAATGCTATTTTAAGCCCTACAACTAGATTTGTTGTAAGACTTTTATATAGCTCTTACGCAGCTTTAATAGTTAGAAATGCTGTATTTCCTAAATTTTAATACATTTTCAATTATTTGACACTTAAGGCAGCATAATACTATTTTTCTGTTAAATTGAACATAAGTGAAGAGCAGGAAAATGGCCGAATGATTACTATTAGAAAACTCGGTAAGTAAATACTTATTTTTTACTATATGTGTGCGAAATATGATTGCGAACATCAATTTAGCGTAAACGTGTACACAATTTGATATACACACTCGTATATCAAATTTTTCGCGCGGCCACCAAATAATGAATATAAGTGTATAAGTAGCCGAAAAAATAATATGAAAAAATGAACATTTTTTAAATGATTAATAAAATGACACTTAGTTTCGGTTCCCATCTTTCTTTCTCACATATCTTAAATTATTAAAATTATTTTTACTGTAATAGGATGGTTCACTGACATCAATTTTTCATCAAAATATAGAGATAAATATCAACGTAATGACGACAGTTCGTTAAACGAAACATAGTATATGAAGTATTAGGTCATTCGTGGCAGCCTAAAGCTGGTATACTGCCGTAAGAGATTATTTAATTAGATTAAAACTGTACAATTGTATAAAATATGTGTTTCATCACATATTCTGTTTAGGGTTCAGTAGCGTGATTCTCTAACGCATATTAGTCGAATTCACTTTTGAATCCGCGGTGATATTGTGAACTGTAAATTAGTATTCTCTAAAATCGACAGAGATAGTCGCGCCGCCTAAATTGAACAATTTAATCTCAATAAAATAAGTTTATTTAGTCGCTATTATTTCCGAAGAAGTTGAAATACATTAACACGAAATCACGACTGAGATATTTATTCTTAAAACAATCCCTAACAAACTCGTATCCAAGATAACTTCACTACAGTCCTAGTATGTTTGGTTTAGAGAATTCAATTCGAAGGCCAAGTGATTTCGAATGCGAAATGAGGCGAAGTGTAGAGAGTCTCGCTTGGGAGATTTGAGTTTTACAGAATTTCATGGCAATTCTTATTTCTGTTATCATTCACATCTATGACAATGATGACAAATTGAAAAAAAAAAAATAAATAATCATTATTATTTTTATTATTTCACCCTTGAATGATGCCGCCCGCCTTTGAGTTCTTTTAAAAACACTCTTAAGTTCTTTTACAGAATGGTGCAATCCTGGGATTGTACTTACACAGATAAAGGTAACGAAAATTTCTACAAAACTGTACTTAAAAATTCAATTTCAAGAAGGACAGCTAGAGGTAAAAGAGGTAAAGACCCATTAGGATCATCGAAAGCTAAATCAAAAGACTCAAAATTACGAAATACAAATGAGACAGAAAATTAGAATAACTGTGAAAGTGCTGACAGTGACGTTAAGAAAACTCGGACTAAGAAGAAAACAATGAAAATTAAAACCAAATAGAAACGGAAGATACAAAAAATTAAGAAATCAATACTGAAAATGATGAAGTATCTCTGTATTGATTTGTTTCGATACTTTTAATAGATTTTCAAAGATATTTTATACACGCTGACATAGTGGTTTTTCATTTAAACAATATTTTGTTATTACATTATATTTTGTATTCTACACCGTGATATTTTCATGGTTTCCGAACCAAAAATAATGATTTTACACTTAAAACTGAAAAAATTTACCCAGAAAATAAGATTAAACGCTCGATTTTTTGTCAGCCTTCGTATAAAAGATCCTACTAAGTTGTTTTGTATGAAAAGTTCAAAAAATTAATATCGTGCTTTTAATTTTTTACGTGTAAAAGTGTTTAGTTCCTGAGTGGAATAATCTCTTTTCGAAACCATGAAATTTACACGGGTTCTAATAGAATAGTTTTGTAATATAGACTAAAAATATCATATTTTTAAATATAACAATAATAATAATCTACAATAACAAAAGTCTGCAGTAGTCTGAAGATCGTGAAGATGATAATTTTAAATATTAATTAGGTATGACAGCTAACAAAAAGTACATACATACGTTAATATTTACAAACTTAAAACTACACATTATCTTAAATAATGGACTTCCTCAAAGTTGCAGACTGGCAGCATTGGCTCTTTGAATAGCGAAACTGATTCGTTGGCGGAAGAAGCTGCCAGCCCGGAGGTCTCCCGAAGCCTCGACCAGTCTCTTAGAAATATCAGAAACCAGTCGATGGGCTTCGGGGCCCCAGGGACCTAAAGTTTCGACTGCAAAGGGTGTAAATAATATAAAACTCTCAGAGAGAGTCGCATACTTACGCCGCTTCAGGTTCTCGGCAGTGCTAGCCGCAGCCACTTAATTAGGTATGTGTAGTTACCATTGTGATCCTTGAATGACTGTACAAAGATATCAACGTAATCTTGTGACTGTTATTGTACAAAGTTTCTAAATAAAATACTGTAATATTACTGTTTATTTTACCATTTTAAAACTAACCTATAACGTGTGCATCAAAATATGTACAAAAATAACTGAGATATTCGTTGCATACGATTATTGATTTTATATTTTAGAGGTTTAAAATGATATTAGTGCAAGTGAAATTTTATTTTATTTTCGTATATTAATTTAATAAAAGAAATATATTTTTTTATTGTATTATGATGACTTAATAAGATATGAGAGGTAAACCAATCGTCCGACTCAATTTGACTCATATTGCTATTGTAAAATTGATTCATTTCTTGTAGTTGACGATACGGGACCCGCTTCATTACATGGCATCGGGCGAGGTTTGATTTTTGAACAGAGCTGGTTGAATTCTGTATTAACATAACTGTATAACAAAAAAGCTAAAGGCTGTACTAAGTTTCGTAAAAAGTGCCGTTGAATTGCTACAGTGTTAATAGAGCGTAAACGTAGACCATTACACAGTTTATACTCTTCAAACAAACTTGTACAGTTTTAAGCTTTACAAAATCATTCGGTACCGCTAACATTCAGCTTAAACCGTAATTTAATCTCGTCTAAAAGCATAAGCGTAATATGATAGCAAAAGAGTTTATGCAGCCTTAAGCTGCGAAAAATTTATAAGATGCTGTTTTACAGAGTTTGTTAACTTCAAACCCCTTTATATGGCCATAGTAAAACTAGCAGGTGAATATGGTTGAATACTTCGTTTCTTATACAGCATTTGTGTTGCTTAGGGGTACTCATGAGCAGGAAATGGAAGCTTGACGAGTCTCTTAATTATGACATCATTGTTAACGAGCTAACAACAGAAAACTCTTTGTCTCACTCCAGAATTTTGAATGTTTAGTCGGGAATGTAAGTAAAAATATTCTTGGTTTCAATTATGGTATAAGGCCTCTACCGGATAGCTGCGATATAGCGGTCGATAATATCGCGTGAGTCATTGCGATATTTGTTCTTGGTACATTTTGTATGACACGCGATTAAAGTAGAACGTTGCGTTCTTGCATCCTGCGATGTAATAAGAACAAATATCGCAATAACGCATGTGGATATTATCGACCGTTATATCGCGCCTGTCTGGTAGAGGCCTTAATCGATTAATGATCATTCCTTATTTGAGATAGTTTTATGGATAGGGTTGCAATACTAAGAACTCTAAAGTCTAATCATATCGTCAGTTTTTTCAATATAAGTATTAAAAAGGTCCTGTACATTTTTCATTATCTACTTTGCTTTAGCGTATTCAACACTGAACCGATTAAAATAACTTTAATAAATAAAAATCTGGGATTGAGGTCATTTAAAAAACCCACATAATAATCGATTAATTCTACAGTGAAAACCAACAACTGAGCAATTGTTTAAATATCAGACGATTTGCTTAAAGGATGACCTCAATTCTGGACAAAGATCTGCTTTTGTTGGACTCCTTTTCTCATAAATAAACTCATTCTTTCAAGTGAATATTTAACATTAATATTAAAGTAATAAACGCAACAATATGATTATTTGAGAGAAAAAGAAAAATATAGAATCCGTTAAAAAACTGCCAAGGGATAGGGCTTATTACAAGGATTTGCGTCGAATTCAGATATGTCTTCGTGGAAAAAAAAGTTCCCTGGAGATGTTACTGGAAGTGAAAATTGAATATTCGCTCCCCGCGTTATCTTTCACAAAATCAATTTATATAATACTTTGCTATTAAAAATGTACAGGCGTATACGAGGAAACATTTCTGAACTTGATCCATAAACAATGAAAAAGCAACCTGTCCAAAGACATCAATCCTGCAGGTTTTAGGTTTCACTACAATTTCCGGGTGGTAGGACCTCGTACAGGGTCCGTCCGGATCGGTACCACAATCTAATTTACTAATCCTGCCGTCAAACAGCAGTGCTTGCGACGTTGTGTTGCAGTATGGATTATGGAGGGTAAGATAACGGATCAAATTTCTGCCACAAGAGCCACATCGCTTAGTCCGAAAGGCTACCAAAATGTTTGCAATCTGAAGTGCTTGTCCATACGAGCTTGAGTCCACTTAGCATCTGATGGACTGTTAACTCGTAGTTACTTGTTGTGTTTTAAGTAAGTACTACTTACTTATATAATTAAAACTACAGGTGACTTCTTACCTATTGCGAGGTACCGGGCGGCAGATCTTTGCGATGCCCTTGTCTGTTGCGTAAAGACTATTATTTTATCAGATTTATTAAAGTTCGCGCATTCAGGTAGATTTTGTAAAGCGTGAATTTATCCAAGTATCCTCTTAAACTCGCCCACAAGGCATTATTATGATGTGACTTTGTAGTGTATTCTTTATTCATCTCGAATACAAAAGGCGCGGTATTGTGAAATTTATGGTCGACAACGTGAGAGCATGACTGACCACTCTCATCTTCTACAAAGTCGTAATGTTCCAGAGGGATATAGAGGAAAGTAAACGGCAGATGGATCCAATCCTCCTCAAATTCAACGTCGTAGAGTGAGATGTAGGAATTTCCACGCCATCCCACCAACCTAGAGGTCTAGGGGACTCATTCTTGTAACAAGCCTCAAGATGATGTGTAGATACCCATGTTTCTACACGCCTCTCAAAGTGCTGGGCGTCACCGTCGGGGCCGCGGAACAGTGCGACATTGTGCACGCAGCTTCGACAAATGGCTTCCGCATTTACATGCGGTGAAGTTTTAGTGGTATACACAGTTAAAGAGGAGTGCCATATACCCATCTCGTCAACCTTGAGGAATCCCGTATACCTAATCTCCCCGTCAACCTCTAGACCGGACAAAGATGCATACCTATAGCATTTCCTCCCATAAAAAAGACACATAATTGAAATGAGTGAAAAGTGGCTTGCACCAAGCCATGTAAGTCGTCATGAAACCATAAAACGAAGGTACTCAATAATCTAAGCAACTAGTTTCAATATCTGCAGATAAATAGCTCATGCTCCTTGTGTTACGCGGTTTTTCACAACCGCAAATAATGGCTACGTGCTTATACCAGAGACTTCGATTATACATACATAAGTAGTATTATCATTTAATCCGACTCAGTCCGAAATTATTTGTTTTACCCTCGAAAAAAATCAAGATTCTATTTTCAAATACACACTACTATACACCTCATGTTATACTTACTGTAATACACCTTATAGTGAGGACATAATTATTATAATGTTATGTGGTGATTACTTGATTGTATACATTTATTTGATACATTTAAACTTATCTCAAATTATATAGAAGTAAAGGATATTACCCACAAGCATGAATAATATCGTAAATTTCATAAAAATACTATCTGGTCTGTCAGACGTTGTTTCGCTTTGAAAACGAATTTAATGCGATGAATTTGAACATTTCGATGCCTACATAAAACGCTTATTACTTTATATATGGCAAAGTCATTCGCCTAGATCAGGGGTTCCCAAATTTATTTTGTCTACTGCCCACTTTGAGAATAAATTATTTTTTAGCGCCCCCATTTTTTCACCTACTGAAAAACCACTATAACTTCAAATTAAATTAATTAATTATTGTGAGCTATATTAGTGGAGATTAAACATTAATTCCAAACGAAACTTTTACTATAACCCGCAAGTGTTAACTTGAAACCTGAGCGCAGTAGGTAATACACAACGGCGCTCAGGTCTCAAGTTAACTCTTACGGGCTACACCTGCCAATGAGAATGATTATTGAAACGCAACTTTATAGTATTCAAACAGAGTATCTTTTATTCAAAATAAAACAAATATAATCGATCCTTATATAAAAACTAATGTGAAGGATGAGTCTGATGCTGTTTAATAAGTTTGTTGATATCAGGTTCCAATTTACTCAAGAACAGTCGCAAGTCGCCACGTTTGGTAACATGCAAACGATTTCTCTTTTTAGTAAGCAGTGTTGCCACAGCACTAAATCCACGTTCACACAAATATGACGATGGGAATGCTATCAAGAATCGCTGAACGATTGACCACAATCCAGGGTACAATTGCGGGATCGGTTTTTGTAGCCAAAATTCTTGGTGGTATTCTTGATTTTTGAACTTGATTTTTATTTCCTCGTTTGTTGTCAATTCTATAAGTTCTTCTTCCAGCTGAGGTGACATTGCTGTGTTGACATTTGAAAACGGATCCAACACCCAGTCTGGTATTTCCAAGTTCAAAATGTCCTGGTATCTGGTATGGTAAAAGTCAATGTGGAGGTTTTCCAAATGTTGACAGTAGGCAAACAATTCGTCGTTACCGCATGATACTGATAAATTCGGAAAATTGTGAAACTCACGTCTGCCCATATTCTTTTTGTGTAGAAGCAGTTTGGATGCGAAAGCAGCAACGACGTTTTTTGTTTTAATTAAATTTAGTTCACCGCCTTGCAGTTGGAGATTCATGTCGTTGAACAATTTATACAGGTCTGTCATGTAAGCTATATCATTCTTTGATGTAATGAGCTTGTTGTGCAATTCTGTATCTTTAGTTTCCAAGAACTCTATAACAGAGTCAAACAGGTTGTAAAATCGACTCAGACAATTGCCTCTTGATAGCCAACGAACTTCAGTATGAAACAACAAACGGTTGAAATTCTCGTCATTAGTAACACAAAGCTGATGAAATAATCTATCATTCAAAGAGCTGTTGCGGATTTTGTAGACTGCTTTGATGACATATTGCAGTGATTGAAATAGTCGTTCACTTAAGTTTCTAGCAACCAAATGTTGTCTATGAATAACGCAATGTACAGCAAGGACATCTGGAATTTTATTTTTTAAGTACGCTATGAAGCCTTTATGGCACCCTGTCATAGCCGGACCGCCATCCGTAGCAATTGATATAATATTTTTCAAGGGAATCTCTTTCTCATCACAAAATTTTTCCAATGTATTGAATATGGTTTCGCCTTTTGTATCGGTCTCTAAATTTCTAGCAAAGAATAGTTCTTCATATATTTTCTCATCTTTAATAAACCATACGTAAGACAGCAACAATGCTTCATTAGTTGGTAAAGTGGACTCATCGAGCTGAATTGAGAATTGACTTGTCCTCAGGTGATCACACAATGATCCTTCAATGTTTTCAGCCATTACATCAATTCGTCTTTGCACAGAATTATTACTCAAAGGAATTTTTCGGATAATATCTGCGGCTGGTTTATGAAGCACAGTAGTTATTACTTCCTTTATTGCTGGCAAAATTAACTCTTCTCCGATGTTACGTGTTTTGCCTTTTTGAGCAATTAACAAAGAGATATTGTACGAAGCTCGAAGTCCGTCGTCATCTTGCTTAGCAGCCGCCGAAATTAGTTTTGCTACACTTGGCTGAGTATTATGCTTCTTCTCTAGGTCTTGAAAATATGCTACATTCTTGTCTTTCTTATCTGGATGCATTTTATTCAAATGATCTTGCAGTCTTGAAGGCTTCATTGCTTCATTCGAAAATGTTTTTAGACATAGAAGACACAAAGGCGACGATGGGTTTGTCGGATTTTCAATGAATCCAAATTTAATATATTCCGCACAGTATTGCCGCCTCTTCTTTTTTACTTCCGACATTGTTTTGTTTTGAGAAATACGTAAGTAAGTGTTGAACTTAAGTACTGCTCATCTATTGCGCGCGAAACCGCAAATGAAAATAAAATAAATATTACGTTGTTTATATAGGATTGCATAAGCAGCACGCACCGACAGGTATAAAACAAACATGCATAAACTCGTTTATCTCATTCGACGCTCAATCGTACTCAACAAGTCAGAACAAGTATTCTATGAACCAGCCGATTGATACAGGAATGCACAATTCGGGTTATTTAACAAAAACTTGTTAAAACATGATTGCCCGCGGTCTATTATCTACGAAAATTACCTATCTGGGAGTACTAATAACTATTAAAATGCGAAAGTGTGTCTGTTGCCTTTTTATTTGTTTGTTTGTGTCTACTTTCATTTCGAAACGGAACGACCGATTGACATGATTTTTATTTTGTATATTCAATAAAACAGGACAGATATATGAACTACGCGGAGAGAAATATCGAACCGAGTTTGAGCAATCTTTTAATTAGTATTAGTTGATGTTCACAAGTTGTAGTTGAGAGTCGAGAGCTCATGCAGTCGTTGTCTAAGATGCCTCCTAGCTAAATGAAATTACAAATCACCCCCCAGGCCTCTACACAACGCCCCCATTTTTTTCCTGGGTCTCTTACCGCCCCCCTTTAGGCCTGCAGCGCCCACAAGGGGGCGTTATCGCCCACTTTGGGAAAGGCTGGCCTAGATCTAGATTCTCTAGATCTACTACAGTTATGTACTATCGCGTTAAAGAAATGTTTAGCAGGTTGGCCGTCACTTTAGATTGGCCGTATTATACAATCACGAGATAACACGATTGATGACAAATAGAAAGACACGACCTGCAGACGATGAGATGGCAGCTCAAATTCTGAAATTACAATTTATATTCGTTTCAAGGTCCAACCTTGAACGGTTGTTTCCTCATGTATGCAAAAATAAATAAATAAGGCTACATTCATAATTATTTATAAGTCATGCATGACATAAATACAACTAATAATAAATTAAAGAAATTAAATTTGGTTAATTTCCGATCATTTATTCAGACATCACAAAAATAAGAATAAGAAAAATAAAAACATCTTCATCGACCAAATTAGAAACTACTCTCGATAGAATGCAGAGTCGAAGCTCATCGAAGCGTAACTCTTACTTTAAAGAAATTCCTAAAGAAAAAATAAATGCATGCATTCCACCGAATGCGCAAAACATTCAAAACGCAAAAATTTAATTCGTTTAATTCTTTTTCGTTTGCGGCAGCAGAATGTCCAATATGTTTTGACATATTCAATGAATTTCCATCACAGACATCCTGCTTCCTAGATCTACTGAAGCTATAGAAACACGTGTTAATTTTGCACGGGAATATACACCAAATGTTCAATAAGTAGAATGTTAGATAAATAGAAACATTCTTTGATGCGCACATTCTAACAGAAATCGTTTACAATTAAACTTAAAACTAATGTGTGCAAGGCAGTCTTACCGCTCAAACTGATCTCTTCCAGAAAACCTTTATGGACACTTTATATGAAACTGCAGTGTAGAAGAATCACCGTGATCACTTGAGTATATATATATATATATATTGTTACGGTTGGACCTTATGCTTAAGGAATAAGGTCGATTTTTAATGGCACTGGAAATGTAACTTTTAGTGCTTATATCTCGAGACCTAGGCTTTGCACGGGAATATACGCCAAATGTTCCGAAAATGTTGACCTAAAAACGCATTGCTAGGTTTAAAGACTACTATCGATTGGTATAAGTTAAATTAAGAAAGAAGAACAAAGTTGCACCTCGAAAATTCCGGAGCAATAACGTGTCATATACCTATGACTCATGCAAGCAGGCGGCATCGAGAACAATGTCGAATTATTGTCAGCGAGCGTAATTAACTAGACAGTTCCACCCTCTTCATTTCTATGCGTTATTATTACTACCATTCGGGTTTACTCTAGAAGTTTCCACCCTCATTTTTTTCGGACTATAAATAGAGCTCCGTGTCCGCCGCTGAGTCAGTGTTTCTCAACTCGATCGAAGCGATATATCGAGGCGACATCAACGCGAATTACATAGACCACTACGACGACTACTGTGACGACCTTGGATAAAAGAACTGCGATTCGAGAACGTTGTTATTGAGTGAAGCGTGTACCTTCGGCGACTACTACGCGAGTAGCTACTTCGAGTGCGACTACGAAGACTAGGAACCGCCGTAATTAAGTCCGCGTGTTCTTGACATCTGCTTGTACCGAGGAAAATAAACTTTGCACCCTTAACCGGCATCTTATTACCCTCAGCTCGTAACAATATATATAAAGACTCCTAAAATAATAAAAATAGATATAAAGATTAATTATTTAGCGAGAATGGTATTACGTTTAGTTGTAACAACTTAGGAATTTTGCAAGACGTTTGAGCAGGTTTTTCCTAAAGAGGGCATCTTTATCTTGGAATGACGGACGTGAGAAGCAAGGTCATTCCACAAGTTCAATGTTGCTTGCATATAAGAAAATATACGAACGACCGACATTTGCAATCAATATCGAGTGTATGCACCGTTGTTATCAATAATAGCTTGGAGTCGCTTACGCATAGACTCGCCTAAGCAAGTGCAAATGTTGGTCCCACGCAAATTTTCCTATATGTCTTTACAATGTTGCACGAGATCCTCCGTTCTCTTTTCATTGCGGTGATCTCGGCATCATTAAACCCCATATATTTTCTATGGGGTTAAGATCAGGCGATTTAGCTGGCCATGGAATTACCGTAATGTTAGGGTGTTGGAGAAACCAGGCATTGGTTATCCTTGCAGTGTGCGTTCGCAATACTAATGTATTGTGGTAAGCTTCACTTAAAATTCAGTGTTTGTTTTATTTCAATCAGTTCATAAATAAAAGTTATATCAATTTAAAAAATCACGTCGAACATTTGTTCTATAAAAATGCTATAAAATTCAGTTCAGTTGAATTGGCTGAAACTTTGGTGAACTAGATATCATGGTCTATAAAATGACGATGATTGAAAATTTATATAAAGTTAAAAAATGGACAGAAGAATTTGGATCCACCAATGTAAGTTGACCTCAGATCTATATGATCAATCATATTGAATAGGGTTCAGCTTAGGCTGGACGTACTAGAAATAGATTTAGATAACACATGGATGTTACCTTATTCACCGGTATTATCGAGAACATTTCAAGCTCATATCAACGTAGAAGTATGTAACAGTGTCGAATCCATAAAATACATAGTACGTAAATATGTGAACAAGTGCAGTGACCAAGCAAAACTGTGGGGTTCACAAATAATAATAACGATGAAGTTACGAGGTTTCAGTCTAGCCGATATATTAGCTCTTCTGGAGGCAGTTTGGCGTATTTTATATTTCTGATTCATGAGAGATCCACCCGTTATACATCTTGACGTACATCTTGAAGGTTGACAAAGGGTGTACTTCAACCCTGATAATGTGACGGAGCTTTAAAAAACTCAAGACGAACCCACTCTGCTCGCATTCTTTCAACATTGCGAAATAGATGCATTTGTTAAGTCACGCTTATACAACGAAGTTCCATCATATTTACCTATAATAAACAACAGGGTATTTTTAACCGCAGAAGAACATCTGTAGATAGTGAACCAGGTAATTTTAAAGACCACATTATTGGCAGAGATTTTACTGTGCTCTCTGAATGCGTTTATCTGCTCTTGCTTCTGCACATTGTTCGAGGGTCTACTTATTTTGCCGAGCTCCGAAAGGTTGATAATATTGTATACCAAGCGGCTTGCCGTGCACGTCAATTACTAGATAGTGATCAACACTGGGGTGACGCTTTGTCCAAAACAACTATTAGTGAAAGTCTTCATCGATTGCGCTATTTGTTTGCAGTCATGCTGGTGTTCTGTGCACTTTCAGATGCCGCACAATTGTGACATGAATATCAGGACAAATTAGCTGAGTACTTTTTCAGGCACGCACAACTAACTAATGACAACGCAATTAGTGAGAGGGTACGTGAAAATCACTTGAATTGTTGTTTGCGGGCTATTCAAGATACAGTTATATCTATCTATTGGGGGTAATCCTATTTCTCAATATGGCATGCCCCAGCCCTTATTTTACGGTGAACGCATTAACAGAGATTACGCGATGGAAATAAATTATGATCCAGCAGAACTGGCCGAAACTTTACAAACTGATGTCTCGAGTCTAACTGAAGCTAGAACAGCGTTTAATATTTGGTCGTGTGTATCGCAGCGTAGACAGTGCTTTGGGAGAAATGCTGTTTGTTTGAAATGCTGTCCCGGTGGAACGGGAAAAACTACTCTTACCAAAGTGATTTTGGTGATGGTAAGAAGCCAAATTAAAATTACACTTGCTGTCGCTTCATCGGGCATAGCAGCCACTTTGTTGCCAAGAGGTAAAACTGCCCATACTATGTTTAAAATTCCGATCGACTTAGACCGTACATAGAACCCTATTTGTAATATTTCTAGAAACAGCGATAATGTTAAGGTTTTATGTGATTGTAATCTTATTATATGAATGCACAATGGCAAACCGTAAAGTGGTTGAAGCAGTAAATAGAACATTACGTGATATGAAGCAAAATGACCAACCCATGGGTGGTATTACAGTACTTTTTATGGCGACTTTCGTCAGACTACCTATTATACCACGTGGAGCAAGGCCTGATGAAGTTAGAGCCTGTCTAAAGAGTTCTAGACTGTGGCACTACATTATCCCTATGCATTTGACATTAAATATGAGAGCGCGAATCGGAGGCCACGAAAATGCACAGGAGTTTTCTGATTTACTACTTGAAATTGGTAACGGTGTGTATCCGCAGGAACAAGGAAAAATCGTTCTACATGAAAACTTGTGTTGCACAGTTTCATTGATGTGAGACCGCATGAGTATGGGAACGCAATGCAAATAGCAACTCACGAAAACTCCTCGCTTTGCGAAAGAGCTATTTCGACACCACGAATTGACCAAGCTGCAGCACTAAACGCTGAAATTTTTAGTTTTGTTCCAGGGGATAATGTAAAGTATATCTCCATTAACAGAGTTATGGAAGAAGAAGAATCTACCAATTACCCAGTAGAATTTTTAGAATTCCTCAGTGCTCCTGGATTGCCACTCATAAGATTAGGATTATAAGATTAATGGGGTTTTGTCTGTTGGTTCAAAATTAAAAATGGTCGTTCCCAAGGATCAATTTTGGGACCTTCCCTGTTTTTTGTTTATATTAATGATTTCCCATTTATGCTCAGGGACTTATGCAAAACAGTATTATTTGCTGATGACACCCCATTGTTATTTAAACTAGACAAAAAAAATCTAGATATTACTTGGGTAAACAGGATCCTTACAGATGTCTCGAAATGGTTCGCTGCCAATAATTTACTACTGAATGCACAAAAAACCAAATGTATTAAATTTTCCCTTTCTAACGTACCCAGAATCCATGATAAAATAGAACTGGGTGGGAAACAATTAGAATGTTTTCTTGGTTTAACAGTAGATAGCAAGTTACAGTGGGCGGACCATATCGGACCATTGGCTAGTAAGGCCAGTTCCGCGGTATAGATAGATAGATAGATAGATAATTCTTTATTGCCAACACATCAGGGTAAAAACCAAATCAACATTAACGTTTTTAAAAATAAAAGTGTAACAATAGGCGATCTTATCGCTCAGAGCGATCTCTTCCAGACAACCATAGAGTCCATAGTATCATTGAAAATTGATACAGAAGACGATGGATTATAAATTATAAAAATTGAATATACGTAATTATATTATACTATATCCATGAACATATTACACATAAACAAATACATACATACAACACATCTACCCATATATACATACTTATATGGCGTCAGCCCTTCGTCCACTGCTGGACGAAGGGCTGATTACTTTGCCATTCTTATACATCTTTGAAATTATTATGTACACGAGGAAAAATATAGATCTGTTTATAAAGAAAGGCGAAATTAATGGTATTTCCCGAGGTCGTGATAAATTGGTTATTTCAAAATTTAAATTACATAAGTCAAATGTTTTATTTTTGGGTAACGGTATTGGTTTTTATAATAAAGTTCCTCAGGAAATTACTCAGTTAACAGAGAATAAATTTAGATTGGTTTTAAAACGTACATTGGTTAGACAATCATACTATGAAATAAACGATTTCATTGAAGATAAAACAATATTGTAAAATAATAATATGGAAATGATCTTCTCTGCACATGCATTTACTGGCCGTTTTGTAAAATGAAGTTGAAAAAAATTAAACCTGACTGTCTTGTCGGTTCTTCTCAGTGTCCAGATTTTCTATTTGAACCGAACTAAACTAGATTTGACGTTCAAAAATACATTGTAATTGTGTTTACTTGAATAAATCGATTAGATTTGATTTGATTTGAAGATAAATTTAAAAGTAGGCGTACCTATATACTATGTTCCTTAGAAATCTACAAAACTTTGTATTGGTACCAGATTAAAAGCGACCAACTTACAATGAAACGTGATAGAAACAGATTTTAACAGGGTGTGGAGCAGGTGATATTCTATACCCCGGTTTTTTTTCTCTCATTCCAAACAATTTTCCGTTTACTTTTAAATGAGTCCAGTTTCCAGTGAGCCTATGTTATGCAATGACTACAGAGAAACATTAATGTAAATTAGATAAAAAATAAATAGTAACTTATTTCTGCCACCTTCTACTTTCTATTTTCTTATAAATTAAATATTGACAAATACATGAGAACTTTTTACATACAACATTGATAGTATATTGTGTTTTAAAGTTTTGTGTAAGTGAAAAGAGTGGAGGCAATCTAAATAAACATGGATAGCTGAAGTTTTCGCGCTGTTCCAAGAAGTCCTTTTTAACTTCAGTAAAGCCTACTATAACATTACTTTACTAAAGGAGTGTTAGGGACTTAGTTGTAAGATGAAAGAATGATTTTATATTAAATGTGCTCCATGTGTTCTTTATGAATTTTAACAAACAATACTGTGACGTGATTATACTAATTTATGACAAGTGTTTCTCCAGAATTTACGTGATGCTCTTTTTGCCAATGCCTTAAGAAATATTAAAAAAAAGTGGCAATGTCAATGTCAACGTCAAATCTATGAAGTTCATGTCAATTCAAATTAGTTGTCTTGTTTCCTTTAGTTGCAATAGTGCTTTTTTGTGTTTTTGTTATAATTGATTTATTTTAAAATGTATATTTACGAATTACCGTTCGACGTACATAAAGAGTTATGCCGACTACTTGATAATGATGATGACTGGAAGGAGTTGGCCGGTGTGCATATGAAATATTCTGCTTTTGAAGTTAATGTAAGTAAACAAGTCTCATCATCACGATTAAAATGAAAAAAGTATGTAGGATTGGTCGATGTGTTGGATTTTCCCGCGAGCGGTTCGGTAACATTTAAATTCTTGGTATTCCCAATTGCTTAAAGAGTAATAAATTATTGCATTTTGTGTCCAATATCCAATTATTGTTTATTACTACACATACAATAATACAATAGTGGTGTAACGTTTCTATTTTTAATATCCGATTGCGTATATGGTTAACCATTATAAGCATTAGAAAGTTATGTGGATGTTTACACAAATATGGAATTTGTTACGTAAATCTATTTAAAGCTGTTGAGTAGGTCTTGCTTGGCTTGTATTTACCGACTGACGCAAATGTTGACGGCTGCTTCGGTCAATGATTGTATTGAAACGGTCGCGAGGAGGTAACGTGATGTCACCAATGTCGTACGGAACAGCACAGCGCTCAGCTTACGCTGGAGTAGAGTTCCCTGCATGGGTTTCTGAACTTCGAGTCCTGGTCCACCAGATCGCCAAGACTGTCTATCACTGTCAGTGGTAGTAGCTGCTAAACTGACAGGTGAGGTCTTGGAAGGCTACGTCCTCCTTCTGTAAGACTAACCAGAAAGAGGATGCTAGATGGGAATAAGAGTGGGTCGATCCCATTCGGAGACGAAGACAGAGCGGCGTCATCATACGCCCAACATGTCATGGAGCTTTGTACTCTGAACTAGAAAATAAAGCTTTAGTGTTTTCTGCCTGTGATATAAAAGGACTAAATGGGTTTTCGGATTCGAGGACATTTGAAGCGAGGGCTCAGGTTGACCGCCAATGCCAGCGCGGAGAATGACAGCACGTTTCATCTGCACTGTTGTGGTACTGCGATGATGCCAGAGGGGCTCTGCCTCTCCAGGAAGTGCTTTTACATAGCATGAGAGGGGCACCGATGCGTTCCATAGGAGAACCTGGAATCCCCATGACAATGCATTGAAAACAACCACTGCAGGAGTTTTAGTGTAAAAGGTCTATAAAATATAACCTAGTATCCCTCAGGAGGCTGGGTACATGTCTTTAACTTTCTCCTACATTACCAAAAAGAAAAAAAACGATTGAGACACAACTCAAGTAGTTTGATGAAATGGTACTTATATTACATGGTAATGGTGATGAAAATTGATACTTATATTACACTCATTACCATTTAATTATTATATTCATGAAGACTGATAAAAAATTAAAAAATTTATCAATTTTTTCTGTCTACAAGATGAGTTCTACAAGATGAAAATTTCATCAAAATCCATTGACTCTTTGTAATAAGCAAATGGACAAATATAAAAAAAATAACTATGATTTATGTAGCACATTTATAGGTCTTAAATGCTAAAGCTATCTGAGGTGCAATTCCTACTAAAATATTTATAATTTCAAGCGAGTTGATGACATTATGTACAAAACTTATTATTTAGAACTTTATTACATATTAGCACCAATGTAGTCCAAATGACATTAACCAAAATTATTGCCAACATTAAACAAAATTTCCATTCTTTTTTGTAACAGGAAATAGAGCAAACAGCCAACAGGAATAACAATTCTCCCAGTAGTCAGTTGTTCACACGATGGGGCCAACTTAACCATAGAGTGGAGGAATTATTCATTTTACTGTACCGTATGAAGCACATACCCGCACTGAAGTGTCTCTTGCCAACAGTTGATGTCAGATTTCATAAATTACTTGAAAAAAGTAGGAGTTTTAATAGTGTTAGAGAAAAAGATACAGTTGCTTTAGATGGTAAGTGTTGAAGATCAGCATGCAAATGCACAGTTACAATTATCCTCTTTTGGGTACTGCCATACTCAGGTAAAAATGCAATATAATATTAATATGACATCTTTATAATAGAAGTTACTAAATTCTTAACGTTAAATGTTCTAACATTTACTATATATACACATCTACCTGTTTACTCTTTTAAGAAATATTATTTACTTACCTATCTGAGGAAAATACAATATTTATTATTTTGTGATCTCCTTAGGGATACAATGTGAAGACATGTACTGTGTATGTATTGGTTGTTTTTAAGTGAATTTATACTACAAATTTCAATTTAAAATTGATGACTTTATGTCAAAGACTTTTTTCTTTCTTTAAAGAAGTATGATGATTGCTGACCTTAGTTGATAAGATTTTGGTACATCGTCTCTTATCTCTTCTACATTAATAATATAATATGTGTTTTTTTCGCTTTAATTCTAGTTGTATGTAATTTGTATTTCCTATATTAAATCTGATGTATCAATAAGATACATATAAGGCGTCAATTTTTTTATATTAAAACCAGAAAAGTCTTATAGAAAATAATTGAAAGCTAGTTATTTATGTAGAGATAAGAATAAGATATTGGATCAGAGTTACAAATTATAAATTGAGTTAATACGTATATGGTTCAATTCAGAATTTTTGGCTCTATCTAATGATAAATTCGTAATTTTAAAATGTTTTATCCCTTCATTTTACATTTTTAACAGTCTTCAAAAGAGGCTGTTACAGTTCTCAATTTATCTAAATTCTCCTTTTTATGTATTATCATTGATCTCCGCTATTTGTGTGTCATAATGATTCTTTTTTTATATCTAAGGATATATATGTCCAAAGTGGTCCCATAGAAATTTAGTTAAGATTTGATACAAGGGTACCGTTTAAAAAAAAAAGAAATTCACAGCAGATATTTCGATGACAGTTGTATTTAATGTTCCATTCCAGAATTGAAAAAAAATTAGTCATAGACCTTCCCTAGATTTAGCATAATTTATTTTATATTTGATGTAAGTACATATAGGTAACATAGATTTGACAGTTTCCGAAGTTGGTACCAAGCAGTGCCAAGCCTACCAAACTTACTAGACTTTCTATTGTTGCCTTTTGGTTTGGAACTAAGTTCAATAACTATTAAGTTTATTTATATAGGTGTTTGTATCCTATTTATATCCAATTTTGTACTTGACTTTAGTAAAGGATAATAATTAGTACTTTTTTGATGTGGGTTTAATTTTTTCTTAAAAAGTTTTTTAATAAGCATAGGACTCTACAAGGATTTCTTCCGTAAATGTGACATAAACAATTCTTATGTTTTTTTTATTTTTTGTCTCATTTTTTATATTTTATCCTTTTTTGTGTGAATTATGCAGATAGATATAAGTAACTTTGCTCTAAAAATGACTATTAAAATAGTATTAGTAGAAAAAAATTGATGAAGCTACTAAAAACTGTACTACTACTGTAGTACTAAAAATCCTAAATAACTATGTGTTATTTTGTATTTCCTATATGTCGATATCAATATTATGATGCTTTACTATTTTTATTTTTCTATTTCAGAAAATTCAAACACACAGAAATCTCATAAGACAAGCGACACTTCAATACCTTTACCAGTTATGTTAATTGAGAAGGTAATATTGACTGTAATTTTTAAATTGTAGCATTTTATCCCTTATTATTAAACAAATAAAGTTTAAAATTAGTAATTTCAGATATGTAAGGGCGATATTGTTTGTTGGTAAAATTCCTTTCAATAAAATTAATGAATAATTTAGTAAAATACTGAAGTCATTATTTCGTAGTTTGTACATAAACAATATGATATAAATTTAACAGAACTTCTTCCTCATTGGGTTCTGGAAGGTGTAAGGCTGACTGCCCGTTAGCCAATACCACAGTACAAGTCCAATACTGTCAAGAATAAAAGAAAAATAGAATGGTAGAATCATATAAATGTTAAATGTATTTTTTTTATGTAAACAATTGAATTGAACGTTACTGAACTGAAGTTACATACAAATGTGTTTTTTTTTACAAACAATTCTTACTTTGAAATTATTTCATAGTATTTTACTCAATTTTTACCTTACAACTTATACCATATTTTTAGTCCCTCCACCCACTCACTGTTTGTCATCAAAAGTAAGAATAAATGTTATATTAACTAAACATGCTTACGTGATACTTGAACGCCACCAATGAAAAACTGGACGAGCGTGTTGTGCACGCTGAGACACGCAGGGTTTCGTAGCTGTTAATTCAACTTTATGGTATCGTAATATGGGTTATTTTACCTTGAAAAATTTCCTTGTCACTTGCAAAAGAGTTATTCTTTATTTTTTTTAAACTGTTTCTGTTTAAGATTAACAATAATTTGATCTAAAATAAACCGTTTCTGTTTAAGATTAACAATAATTTGATCTAAAATAAACCTTCTGCTCTATGCAAACGTGCGCGCGCTAGCTTACGAAAAAACGGTTATCTTCGTTTATTTTAAAAACTATAACTAATTTAATCTTAATGTCATTTTGAAGAATACGTTTAGATTAAACTATACAGAAAGTTTAGAAACAAATCGGTCCTGTTACTCCGAAAAATGTAAATCTCTGTTTTAAAAGAGGTTTCTTTGATATTTTTTTTGTGTTACAAAAGTTAACCAATTGTGTATCGCAACTGTTAAAATATAGTTAATGAAATGAAAAATCAGGTTACCAAATATCATTTTCATACGTTTTGTAGTTACTTCCCTGCCATTAATATTTCCAATGCGTCGCCTTAATTCCTAAATTCACTGCATAGGAGGGAGTTTAAAAAATTATTTTACCAAAAATCATAACTTTTTAACTTTAACTTAACACCCATATACTACCAAATAACTTAATCGGTATGTAAATGAAAGGATGGAAGCCTTGTAGCGTACAGGTGGACCATTTCTAATTTGACTATGGACACAGTAAAATATTATAAAACGTGGATTGACTAATATAAGGAAAATAATTTGTGAAGATTCTTAGTAATAATGATTAATACATTATGTATATCGTTTAGGGTGTCGAGTTACCAACATCGAGCCAGGTGGTGAATGTTAATTCGAGGACCACTGATGAGTCAAGCACAGATATGAGCAAGGTGGGTGAACTTCTGTGGTTATGTCAATATAGTCGTTTTTCATATACAATAATTGAGTCACAAACTGATTTTTTGTGTATTTTTTTCTAAGGAAAAGAATATTTTGATAATATAAAAGCTTTGTTGTTGTTGATAAATATAGGATGGATGGTAAGGACATTGTATCCAAGTTTATGAGTAACATTTTTTCATAATAATGGACTATGGCATATTTCAAGGGTTATCTTTGATAAAAAAAATGTGCATGTCATGTCATTAGACATTCAGAATAATGACAAACATAGAAACCGAGCTAATATAGCAATAAAATAAAATTGTTCATTCTATTTTTATATGTCACAGGGTATTATATATAGAAAGGAATGCATAATAATTGTGTTTCAAGACTATGTGCTCTGTTAGAACTTCGTCTAAGTCGACTTCATATAATTTTACTTCATAAACCTTGTGACAAGTAACAGGAAATAATAATCAGTAATATTTTTAATTACACTCATTTGCATACAAGGGGCTGTTAAACTAAGAAAGCTTTTATATTAGTTCGCCTTCTATCTGTTGTTATTCTCACGTAAAACAACATCATACCGTGACATTGCCCGCCTTTACAATTTACCGTTGAACGTTTTTATCGCCACGATTTTGTGTCCACAGTACAATAGGGAAGCAAAATGTATGCAGTTGTATGATACGCTTTTAAATTTCCGTCCACGATAACGAAATGCCGTGGACTTTGAAAAAGCGTCTTTTTCCATGATACAGTAGGTAAATAGGTAAGCGAAATGCTTCGTAAAATCGTGACGATAAAAACGTTCAACGATAAATGACAAAAGCGCCCACTGTTGCTGTCATTTGACAATTCTCTAATAAAAATTGGCTTTACGAGGCTAATGAAGAACTTTATTTACAAAATTTTGCTTACAAAGAAAATGAGGTACACATTACAGCTTGAATATTGAATGAACTGTAGTTACGCGGTACTTTAAGAACGGTTTTACCGTCGATGCCGTTTTAATTGGATAACAACTCTATGTGCATGTTTTAGCGTTTATTATTATTTTTATTATATACTCAATCATTTTGCACACGATTTGGCGCACGATTTTATAAGGTATATTTCAGCATGGAACACTTTTTTAAAAGTACTAATTGAATAAAGTTTAAATTAAATTATCGTAGTCTTTCTAATAAACGTACGTGCGATATTTCTTAGGTTGTTTTTCGCTACCAGTTAGCTAAAAAAAATCGAAATACCTGATGTTTCATGTTTACGTATAAACATATTCCTGATTTTATTTTTTCCTGATTTATATTGAGTTGTTATTCAAATTAAAATTCGTAGATTTTTGAGATAAATAAGTTATGTATGCATTAAGGAAACAGGGAACATCTTATGGTTCTTGAGATAGGCCTGAAAAGTAGTATTTTCTATTGTTTGATTGCGAAATTCATAGGGATTCTTGAAACTGTTCAGTCTGTTTCTGGTAGTACTTATATCAATCAATTTTTCGAAAGATAATAAAATTAGTATGAAATGTTAGGTATTTTGTTACAAAAAACAGTAATTTCTTACTTTATTATATATATATTTTACCTGACATTGACTAATGAATATATAACTATTATAATGTGCTTTTATCTTATTTAAAAGAAACCCCGTAGAATTACAATCGGACTCGATAAATAATCAACTGTTACAGAACTCGTCATCAACAAATGGCGTCAAGGCGAATGACATGAATGATGAATTCTTAAAGAATGTCTCCGCTATACCTATGTTGAGTTATAACGATTTGAAAGAAGCTACAAATAATTGGAGCGAAAGCAATCTTCTAGGAAGGGGCGGTTTCGGACAAGTGTACAAAGGTAACCTCCATTTTTAATTTGCCATTCCATCTAAATCTAAAAGAAACAAAAAATTTATGTAGAATCAGGGATCGAGCTAAATAAATTCAGTGTGAAGTTCGGGAAAAGAAAAACACAAGACTACTATATATACCAGTGGTGTAGCTACGTGGCATTCGACTGACACTACTACTTCATATTGTGCCATTATACGTTAGGGGTAAAACACGTATTTTTATCTTCTTCTTACATCTTTTATATGTGAAAATATTACCGTCCGTAATCTTGGAAACATCGTTCGAAAAATTATAATAATATGTGAATTTGGAATAGTAAATTAGTCACTAATTCCATGTAAAAATATCGATAGATTTTTCTTATCAACATATTGCTTAACACTTCTCACTACAGATACGAAAGCATGCACTTTTACGCGACGTTTATTTAACTCAATCCCTATCTGTTCTTTATTGCTATTTTCAATTATTGGTTATATAAACAGGTGAATGGAAGCTGCTTCCAGTCGCCGTGAAACGTCTGCGAGATAACGACGGCAAGAACAGGGAATTGATAAGGGAGATGTGTCTCAACCAATATAGACATGACAATATACTGCCTTTGTATGGGTACAGCCTTGGTGGTAAGTTCTCTGCCAATTACCCACAGTAGATCTAGTACGTATGGGGCAAATATAACTTTTTTTTATGACATGGGAAATCTTTCAAAAAATCCTTCTGTGGAAAGACTCGGGTTATATTTTTTAGGGTTTTTATACAAACTGGCGTTTTGTTGGTGCGGTGACTAGTGCATCTATCTTACCTCCAAGATCTTATATTCAATTTTTGTTCAAGATTTTTAAAGTCTTGAGTGTTTCTGCATGTTTTCTTCATGCATTGTTTGGCACACATAGCCTAGTGCATAAATTGAGGTCACACAATTGGTGCATTTTCTGGAGATCTCTGGGTGGCGGCGGTCAATGCATTAGATAAGAAGGTATCTTGGATTAAATTCAAACGAGAGCTAACTATATTCAATTGCTGAAAGTCAACTCATGCAAAACACTCAGTGTTGCCACATGTTCTTCGGCTTTTAAGTTTTAACATTATGTATCGTCATTATATTAAAAACCCTGTCTCATTATTTGATTTATTATCTTTTGGTTGCAGGTCCAGAAGCATGTCTGGTATATCAATTAATGGCTGGTGGATCGTTAGAACAGAGGTTAAGGTGTAAAACACATCATCCGCCTTTAACGTGGTGCCAGCGATACAGGATAGCTCACGGTGTTGCCAGGTAATTATTAAGTAATTTATGGCGTAGTTTTGAAACTTAAAATTAGGTGCCCCAAATAGGTTTCTTGTGCTTAATTCTTATAACTTCTGCTATCCTCCGCCCAAAATTTCATACCCATTAATCGACACGTGTTTCGTTTCTTAACGAAGCGTCCTCAGGATATTCCAGAGATCAGAATCGGTCAGCCAACTAGCGCCAAAATTTGTTGCTAGTTAAGTGCCTTTGTTCCCTCCGCAATTTGTTTCAGTTTTTTTGGTACATTTGCCTAGATAATTTACTCATTTTTAAGACAGTTTTCTCGTATTTTGTGTGCAAAAAAACGAAAAACTGTTGGAACACTTATTTTATGTTACATAAATAAAAATAAAGACTTGCATATAAATAGCCCTTGATTTCTATGATGAATTCAGTTAACTGTGTTTGTTTCTTTAGTTATATAGGTAGGTGATTTTTTTATTTCTTAAAACAAATTCCGACGTTAAATAATTTCACGCTGTATCCCCAACGCGGTAGTCAGTGAGGACGGAGCGCCAAGCGTCGCGGTCCTTACATACTTCTCCCGCTTCCTCAAATCTCAGATATGTATGTATGTATAATTTCAGAGGTCTCCAATATCTACACACAATGGCAGGCACACCACTTATACATGGAGATATCAAACCGGCTAATATATTACTGGATCAATGCATAATGCCCAAGATAGGAGACTTCGGATTGGCGAGGAAAGGGCCTTACGGAGAGGACAGGACTCATCTGAAAGTTTCCAGGTAAAATCATTAGCATATTGTAGGGGTTCTTTAGTATTCGATACAATCACTGAGGTTAAATAATGCTGCGAGCGGTCACCTAGTGGATGGGTTTCCGGTGGTATCTATAGATAACCCAGCGATTGTCCAAAAATTATATGAGGGTAGCAGAACTTCTACCAATGGTGGAATTGAGTATTTATTTCCGCGCTAAAATTTGCGCTGCTATTGACTGATTGGCCACCCACGCAGTTGCTTCTTCTTATTCAATTCATAATCAATCGAAGTTATGAATACATATCTTCACGCTGTATCCCTGGGGGTATGGACTAAAGGACATAGGCTATTTTAAAAAGCGACGAAGTTTCTGGCTTCAGCTAGTTTATAATACTAATAAGTTTAGTAGTAATCCTAATATGGTACTTATTCACTTATATACTTGGTATCATGTATGACGATTGCGTGTATTACGCCATCACTGTGAAATGCACTTATCGCAGTAGATATAGCGCCATTATACAATTTCATTATGCAAATTCTCGTTTTGGCAGCAGATATTGCGCGATATTTGGTTGTCGCATGCTAACTGCAAGTTAGATGTAGAGTGTGTTTGCGGGCGTGCAAGATGTTACAGAATTACCCTATATTACCGAAAGGGGGTGACGTACCCATGAAACTGAACAGCTTTCCGTAAGTAACGTGGGTTGAAATATGAAAAAAATTTTTGGTGCTCTCATACAAAATTAATGAAATTATGGAATTAGTATGAGAGATCCAAAATTTTTTTCATATTTCGACCCGTTTTTTTTTCGATAGTATAGGGTATTATTGTAACACCTTGTATATGGTATACAAGATGTACGTAAGACGTATCCGGGACTTTTCTGTGGGAACGCGAGAGGTGAGGTTGACATTTTGTTTAAATTTTGTATTTTTTACATTTTTGGGAGTTTTAAAGTACAAAAGTGATAGTATATTGTGTTTTAAAGTTCTGTATAAGTGAAAAGAATGGAATAAGTCTAAATAAACATGTGTAGCTGAAGTTCTCGTACTCTTCCAAGAAGTCCTTTATAACTTCAGTAAAGCCTACTACTATCACTTTACTGGAGGAGTTTTATGATAAGAGGAAACTAATTTACTTGTGATTCTACTTATATTAATACGTGACATTGGCAAATGCGGTAAACTGTGCGCCATGGCGCAGGGTGCACGGCACGCGGCCGTACCTGCCCGACGAGTACCTGCGCTCGCGCTGCCTGTCGCCCGCCGTGGACGTGTTCAGTTACGGCGTCGTGGCGCTGGAGCTGGCCAGCGCGCTGCCCGCGCTCGAGCGGGCGCGCCGCCAGCCGCTGCTGAGCGACCACGCGCACCAGCGGGCGCGCGACGGGCTGGACCTGGGTGAGTGTGGCCGAGTGTGGCCGACGGTGGCCGGCAGTGGCCCAGTGGGCCGGTGGCCGCTCGAGCGGGCGCGCCGCCAGCCGCTGCTGAGCGACCACGCGCACCAGCGGGCGCGCGACGGGCTGGACCTGGGTGAGTGTGGCCGAGTGTGGCCGACGGTGGCCGGCAGTGGCCCAGTGGGCCGGTGGCCGCTCGAGCGGGCGCGCCGCCAGCCGCTGCTGAGCGACCACGCGCACCAGCGGGCGCGCGACGGGCTGGACCTGGGTGAGTGTGGCCGAGTGTGGCCGACGGTGGCCGGCAGTGGCCCAGTGGGCCGGTGGCCGCTCGAGCGGGCGCGCCGCCAGCCGCTGCTGAGCGACCACGCGCACCAGCGGGCGCGCGACGGGCTGGACCTGGGTGAGTGTGGCCGAGTGTGGCCGACGGTGGCCGGCAGTGGCCCAGTGGGCCGGTGGCCGCTCGAGCGGGCGCGCCGCCAGCCGCTGCTGAGCGACCACGCGCACCAGCGGGCGCGCGACGGGCTGGACCTGGGTGAGTGTGGCCGAGTGTGGCCGACGGTGGCCGGCAGTGGCCCAGTGGGCCGGTGGCCGCTCGAGCGGGCGCGCCGCCAGCCGCTGCTGAGCGACCACGCGCACCAGCGGGCGCGCGACGGGCTGGACCTGGGTGAGTGTGGCCGAGTGTGGCCGACGGTGGCCGGCAGTGGCCGAGTGGGCCGGTGGCCGCTCGAGCGGGCGCGCCGCCAGCCGCTGCTGAGCGACCACGCGCACCAGCGGGCGCGCGACGGGCTGGACCTGGGTGAGTGTGGCCGAGTGTGGCCGACGGTGGCCGGCAGTGGCCGAGTGGGCCGGTGGCCGCTCGAGCGGGCGCGCCGCCAGCCGCTGCTGAGCGACCACGCGCACCAGCGGGCGCGCGACGGGCTGGACCTGGGTGAGTGTGGCCGAGTGTGGCCGACGGTGGCCGGCAGTGGCCGAGTGGGCCGGTGGCCGCTCGAGCGGGCGCGCCGCCAGCCGCTGCTGAGCGACCACGCGCACCAGCGGGCGCGCGACGGGCTGGACCTGGGTGAGTGTGGCCGAGTGTGGCCGACGGTGGCCGGCAGTGGCCGAGTGGGCCGGTGGCCGCTCGAGCGGGCGCGCCGCCAGCCGCTACTCAATGGACTGGTTAGATCTGGACAGCAGCGGAATGACTCTGCTTCCCCATAACGTTTTTTTGTAACGTAGGAGTTTCAAGGCTACAGTGAATCGATTTTTCATCGATTGACGTGCTCTGTCCTCAATCATCGCTTACCATCAAACGAGTTAGTAACCAAACGTAGGTCTAATTTCAACAAAAAAGAACAAACCTCATCACCACCACAACACCAGTTGAGGCTTTTAACTAACTAATTGTTATGATCGTCCTCTGCGTCTAGTCAAGGGGCTCCAGGAACTCCTACGAAACTCACCAGAGCCCCGTCTTTGCTATGCCCAAGCACTCCTCAGGGGACAGTGACGTAATCCCCCTTACACCCTTGCAGTGCCACGACACAATGGCATCGTTAATAATAGCTTATTTACGTTCTACTGTTTATCGTTAACAGAGCTATCTGCCAGTTGATTCCATTATGTTGTCAACATGTTCTATTTCCGTATACCATTGACGCTGCCACAGAATAGGTCAACATCCACATTTTCATTCTGGAATTTACCGAAGTTAGAGCAGGATGTAACTATGAAACAATTTTTTCTATATCACTATCTGATGACCGCGACTTCATCCCCGTTTTTTATTTTAAAATAGCCTATGTCCTTCTTCAGGATTCAAGCTATCTCCATACCAAATTTCATAGCAATCGGATGGACGGTATGGCAATAAAATACGAACAAATTCATTTTTATGAAGTGTCATCTCCCTTTTCACCCCTTTAGAAGTAGCTTTGACAAAAAAGTAGCTTTGAATAAAAAAAAAGTCTATCTCTGTACCAAATTCCATTTGAATCGGTTCAGCTGTTTAGCATTTCCCATTCAAAGTTTCAGCCCCCTTTTCACCCCATTAGGGATAGATTTTTGAAAAAAAAGAATTGCCTGTATCCGTTCTCTGGTGTCAAACTATCTTCATATCAAATTTCATCGCAATCGGATTAACCGTATGGCAGCACATGTATTACGAACAAACAAACATTTATTTTTATATATTAGATAATTAGTATTGACGTATGGGCTAAAGAAGGGCGATTAAAGTTGTAGATGAAGATTTGGTACTTTTAAAAGTCCTTAAAAGCTTATATTATAAGTTACAAATAGTTATCATTGATAAGTTTTTTTCTTATTATAGCAACACTGGAAGACCGGATACTCTACGGCACGTCGAATTCGAACCCGCAACTGTGTCGTGAGTTCATGTCTATTGGGATCCACTGCACTAAGTACTTGCGGCACGAGAGACCTACTATGTTGGAGGTTTACAAAAGATTGGATGTTTTAGATGTGCCCGGAAAGGACTTTACATAGGAAGTCGTTTTTGGTAGCTATTGTCTATTATCAATACTTATTATCGTTTATGGTCACCTCTATAACAAACTAATAAGCTTATGTTAATAGTAATATGTTTGATACTAAGATGTAAGGGAATAAAAAATAGATTGTAAATAATATATTTCAATGATAAAATTAGTATAAAAATACGACAAAGTGCCATTATAGTATACAAGCGACCCGCTCGGCTTCGCCTTCGCACGAGTAGAACTTTTTTTTAAATACAATACAGCCCATGTTACTTGCTGATAATGTAGCTTTTTTGGAATTGGTTGATTAGTTTTTGAGTTTATCCATTACATACAAAGTTTACTTCTTTATAATATTAATAAGGAGCTAAAAAAAAAGTCATTGAAAAAAAATCTGCTCCGATGATTTTTATACCGCGCAAAAATGTATTGAATTATTGTTTCAATCACATTTAAAAAAAAATAATCGTCAGCTGTATTGACGAGGGGGTATATGTCAGTCACGTGCATGAACCTCATTGAAAATTTGACAAATAAAGTTATTGGTTGGGGAAAAAATAATTTCGGTTCTTCCTAATAGATGACGATAAAGTTGTATATCTTCAGTAATGCTTATTCAATGAAGCCATACTATAGCATGTTTAGATGTTAGAATCCACAGAACATTCTAGTAGTTCACGTTATCAGCTGACGTTGATACGTTGAGCAGCGATAAATAAAAAAAATTAATAAATATAATGTGGTGTTATTTATATTAAATTAATATTATACTTATTGAATTCAAAGTATAAGATAATTTGAATGTTAAAAAACAAAAAATCAAAGTCAGCTGATTGTTTGTGGGTGTAAAGATCGTCAATTTTCCAAAGAGACTATGCAACGCTCAAATGCATTGAGCGCGCAAAATGTTTATCACGCTGACTGACGGTCTTACCCCCGCCAAAAATACAGCTGACGATTTTCTTTATTATTTTAAAAGTATAAAAATTTAGATGTATAAATTTCATAAGGTATAAAATAAATTTATTTGTCAAATTTTCAATGAGGTTCATGCGCGTGACTGACATATAACACACCCTTGTCAATATAGCT
Source organism: Zeuzera pyrina (assembly GCA_907165235.1). Lineage (NCBI taxonomy): Eukaryota > Metazoa > Arthropoda > Insecta > Lepidoptera > Cossidae > Zeuzera > Zeuzera pyrina. The sequence continues at coordinate 10,394,513 of OU015639.1, read as the reverse complement.
GACGATTATTTTTTTTTTAAATGTGCTGAAACAATAACTCAATACATTTTTGCTCGGTATAAAAATCATCGGGGCAGATTTTTTTTCCAATGACTTTTTCATGCTGTCCTTTAGCTCCACCGCTATCGGAGCAGCTGACGTTCGAAGCTGTTATGTGTTAGGGGAAAACTATTATTGTTATGATTTTCAGCCGGTATAAAATGACTCGCTGAACTATAGCGCTACCTCCCGGACTAATAAGGATGTTTTATTTTGTATTCATTATAAATTGAATCTACATTTTTTTTTACTATTTTTATTGACATAAATAGGTACATACATAATATCTTAACGTTGATAGTTACAAACTTAAAACTAAACATTATCTTAAGTAATAGACTTCCTCAAAGTTGCCGGTGAGAAAGCTTTAGGTGGTTAGGGTGTCCAGCAGATTGGCAGCATTACCTATATCGTCTGCATTGTAATAATATCTCCGTCTTCTCTGACTACTTCGTTAGCGATACAGGATGAGGATATATATGTATATCTACAATATTTATTGAAATTATTTGTTTATTTGATCATTCTAACAGTGTAAAATCCCGCCCTAATTGTTACCGCTGTCATCGCATAACAAGCAAATGTTGAACAGTTTGAAATTGTAAATATGTTTGTAAAAGTTTGTGTATAGTTGAAATATTGCGAAACTGATCTAATTTGAAATTTTGACTCACAATCTAATGGAATTAATATATCAAAATAGCTGTAAATACATGTCTACTCGAGTATTATCATAACTCAAAACGATGATGCTAATCGAATTAGGTCAGTTTTGCTCTGTGAGTGCTAAATAAATGCATTATACATGTTACTATTTATAAGTACTAGCTTAGTTTCATGGAGGCGAATTAGCCAAAAAGTAAGGACTGTATTTTTAGAAACTGGATTTAGTGTTTCATTGTAATAAGTAATGTAATTGTGTTTTGAACTTTTTAATTTTTTTTTGCACTACACATGTTACTGACAGTACCTTGGTACAGGAAAAGTTTAAAATAAATAATTAGAAGTGTAATAAAAATAGGAACTGAATCTATACATTTAAATACAATTCAAATGTCTATGGTTTCGAAATGAATTTTCATAAGCTCATATTGTTAATTGCACGTTAACCAATACCCAAACATGCTTTGTTTAAATATTTGTCAAGCTAATCTCCGAAACGGCTGAACCGATTTTGACGGGACTTTCATTGGCAAGTAGAATACTTTTGAGAGAGTAATCTAGGTTACCTATTTTTTATCCTAAATTTAACGCGAGTAAAAGCGGGGTGCAGCTATTCATTCTAAATTTACATCGAAAACTTATTTTGTACTTCAAAAGATCCGTCCTCTCTGACTATTCCGTTAGGGATACAGCGTGAAGTTGTACGTACTTCAAAAGATACGGGACATTGACTGTACTTAACTTCGGTTTTCAACAAACCAATAATTTTATTTACTTATATATTACTTTTGTTTTTTCTTCCTTCATGGCATGGCGCACAGATTAGCGCATTTGCCAATGTCACGTATTAATAAGTAGAATCGACATGAAGCACATTCGAAGTAAATGTGCTTTTCTTCTTATTGTAAAATTCCTCCAGTAAAGTGATAGTAAGCTTTACTGAAGTTATAAAGGATTTCTTGGAAGAGCGCAAAAACTTCAGCTACCCATGTTTATTTAGACCTACTTCATTCTTTTCACTTACACAGAACTTTAAAACACTATCAATATAAGTACTATCATTTTTGTACTTTAAAATTTCCAAAAATGTAAAAAAATAGAAAATCTAAATAAAATGACAACTCATTTGTCCCGTTCCCTCCAAAAAGTACATTGTATTACTTTAACAATTAAAATTAGCTCGACATAAGAATGTAACAATAAAATATTAATAAAATAAAAAATTTTTTAATTAAAAAAAATTGTTTCATTTTAGTTAGATGTCCTGTTTGAAGATCTGCTACTTCTATAACAATAAAACTAGACCTTATGCGGAAAGGAATGAAGAATAATTTGAGATGAAGATTTTAGCAGTGTTTGCAAACCTTAAAAAACCGTAACTCCTGAGATATCTTTAGATTTATGTCTTAATTAAACGCGTTTTATAAGCTATTGTTTTTTTGAAAAATGCAGTATGGCGTCTACGGTACACGACGTAGTCCGACTTAAAAAAATGTCAGATCAAATTCAAAAAAGGAGCATTTCAAAAATATCGCACTGGCAGCTAAGTGTGGGAATACTTATTATCACAGATCTAGCTTATTATACACATTGTAGTGTATAAATATTTATATTTTTATACATTTAAATTATATTATTATAAGTACTTACATATACTTACCACATCATATAGGCAAACATAAAATACATAATATATAAATATTGTACATACACGCATACAATTTTATATATAGGTATATTTTATTTTATGCTTACCTACATTTTTAAAATCGTGCGTTTGCGCGCATATGAGTTTTGTGAATTAGTTTTTGCAAAATATCTTAGAAAACGCATGTGTATAAATGTAATGTGCTTGTATGTCGGAATAATAAAAATATAGTCCATCACATTGACTGGTTCGTTGGCGCAGTGGCATATGAATCTGCTTTTCAAAGCTAGGGTCCCGGGTTCGATCCATGGTCAGGTCAATTTAGGAAACGACCTTTTCTGGGAACTTTTTTTTTGGGATCTTTACTGGGAACTCCCCCAGAGTTCGTTGTGTGGTACCCATAGTACAAGCTTGCTGCTTAGTTTGGGGTATGTGTAATTGTCTGGAGTATTTATTATTATTATATCATTTACGTGCCATCATTACCATAAAAGTATACCTAAAACAATATTTTTAATATTTATGTATGTACGTACTATTTAACGTTAGTAAAGAAATTAATCTGTGGTACTATGTATTCGTTAAAGGAATGAGTGGTAAGCCTAACAAAAAAAAATTAAGCTTTCTATTTTACCAAACTGTAATAAAAGGGTGGCTTGGACCAACTATTTAAGCTCGATTTAAGAATTTGACATCTCACTTGCACTAACGACTTAACAGTTGCCGCAAGCGAGAAGCAAATTCCTTAAATCGAGTTTAAATAGCTGGTGCAAGCCACCCTAGACCAGGTTTAAACGTTATTAGTTGATAAGTCGGTAAGTTGACAAGTCAATTTTTTCGTTCGTAAGCAACTTCATAAGTTGCAAGTTCCCGCTTTTTAGTCGTTTAGTTGACTCGCTACTTACCTACCGATTTACATGTAGTAAGTCTTCTCTACCAACATAAGTCATGCACCGCTTTTAGACCGTATTTCAGAATAATACTAAAATGTGCATCTTTAGGTACTTGTAAATAGTATTAAAATGAAATGCCGGTGTTTATCACACGAGGCGGCATCTTTTTATAACTGCTCAATCAGATATTCATACTCGAATATCGTTCTGAAAAACGTTAGTGTTCCGTACTTAACAGTTATGGAAACTTCAGTGTACGTGTGTCTATCACAGTCGAGAAAAACCTATTTGACCTAAACAGCGGCTTTTTGGCAGGAACGGGAGAAATATTTTATTATGATAGATTTTTTATTTTTTGCGTTTTTTCTTAAAATTATTAATATTATATTCAAAGGGCCGCATTAAGGAGTGGGTATATATATTGTGTATTATCTTAGAGCGGGACTATTTGGGACACTCCAAGTTATATTTTTCATGTGATAAAATAAGGATAAAATAAAGATAATGTGTAGTTTTAAGTTTGTAAATATTAACGTATGTATGTACTTTTTATTAATGTAAATAAGGATAAAATTAATTGATATACTAATATTAGATATTATTACTTTATTATATTCCTTCTTTTTGTAGATTGTTTTTGTCACATGAAGGATGTAATTTGGAGTGTTCCCAATGGCTCCTCGATACAATATTATGATTGTTCGTTCGATACATGAGGCCTGACGGCTGTGCGCTGCTGGTCTTGGGCCGCATGTACATTGTGATGACCTTGCTTGCGGTTCGATTTATGTGGGTACATGAAGTTTAATGACATAAACGATATATTTTTAAAAGTCGGGAAAGTTGATAATCAGGGAAGTGAAACTTTTGAATTTAGACTTTTTGGCGCGAACAAAAGCGTGGTTGGCATTTTATTGAAAATTCAGATTTGCTATTTTTTGTGCTTTTGAGAGTTTTAAGTGCAAAAATTATAGTATATTGTACGTTAAAGTTGTGTGCGAGCAAGATGAGTTGGAGGAATTTCGTTTAACAGTCCTTTGTAACTCCAGTAAAGCCTACTTACCATTGCTTTACTGTAAGTGTTATAGACTTGGTTATGTGAAAATAGAACAAGTTTTATATCAGACGAGTGTTATCATTAACTATTTTTTTAAGGAGATAAGCGTCAGTAAATGTTTTATAAAATTATTAAATAACTTCATCGCTATGCTTTGTCCTTTATTATTTTCTCTAAACTACGCTAAAACTCAAAAATTAAAAGAAATCGGGAGATAGTCGATGGGTGATCGATCACATTGAGAATAAAAACTAAAATAGCTTACACAATAAAACAAAGAATGTTTTCAGTCTTTTATTTATTAATTGGATTGTTTTCTTATTACATTATCTAAGAACTCATTATAGATGTGCATCAAACACATCATTTCACTGTTTTTCAATGTGTGCCAGAAGTAACTAGCGCAGAATGTCAGATATGCTAAGCATTACCAATGCAAGTAATCATAGGTATTATTTGTCATTATTCGCCTCGAGATTTCGATATTTGTTTTCACGATTTTTACATGTGAACACACAATTTATGCATAACAAAGTCCATCTTCGATTATCTGAAGCAAGAAAGTTGTATTATTTTATAAATAAATTAAAAATAGTTTTGTAATTATGAAGTATGGCTTCCAGCACTGGCTTTTTCTAAACAACACTGGTCCAGGTTCAGCCCAGCATAGCTACTAGAGATTAATTTAGCGATAACATGTTCATTTTTAATAGGTATGTTAAATTTCATGGTCAAACAACAACAGGGTTTTACGAGTATCTCTTTTACATAATAAATGGGGTACAAAATGTTTTGAGCACAAAACAGCCAGAATTGGTCTGCCAGTTTGTTCTATGTAGCCTTACTTATGTATTTCTTTTATGTAGTTCTTTAACCAAAAAATTTGAAGATTTTCATCCTTTACAAACCCGAAATTAACAAGATATACATCAAAATCAAAAGATAGTTGCAAAAAATAGATAGTTGCATAACCTTAGGTACCTGTCCGTTAATATTTAATTTTATTACGATACTCAGTTTTCTCTGAATTCGGCCCTCTTTTAGGTACAAGTACTAATAATGTCAAAATTGGTTAGGTACTTGGTACAAAAATATAAAAAAGCTTTAAAAAAACCTTATACAATATAAGAAAACTTTATTTTTATTAGTTTGCAACATATTTAAGTGACGGAGCCACGAAATACAAAAATATCAGCTAACTGAATGCAGTAATCAAACAATTTGCAACATCAGATTTACTTACCGATGGAACGTGATTTTCGGGGCTTTTCTGTATGAGGCGTTGCAACTATTGGGGGTTCAACACTTTTGTATCATATTCTGCACTTTAAATAACCAAAATAATGCTTATACACTAAGAAATATTTAATCATCAAACATGTGACGTACTACACAAGTAAACAGACGCCATACTCCGCTTATTTTGACTTAAGTGGAAGATGGCGGCTGCCACGGTTTCGGAATTGTCTATGTGTGCCATTGTGTTGCAACTAATGAAAGAAAAGGATAAATATATACAATTCTAAACTACAATGAAAGTAACAGTGTTATTACTTACACGGTATCTATGTGTGAGTAAATTATGTTTGATCAGCTTCCATTTATAAATCTGTGGGTGTAATTAAGAACTATAGAGTTGCTTGCATAAATGTCGCTAGGAGCAAACGATAAATCTACTACGTCAAAGTAATGAACTTACATCGATACAATAAAAAGCTCCACGGGGAACTTTGTTTTGCATTTGGCGGTTGATAACAAGTAATAACCGATAGTACTGAACAATATTGCGGAAATAGCCTGGCCTTATTTTAACCGACTTCAAAAAAAGGAGCAGGTTCGTCTGTGGGTTTTTTTATGTATGTTCACCGATACCTTTGTCAATTGTGGACCGATTTCGAAAATTTTGATTTTCTCCGAAAGAGTTCTTTCTGGGCGGTTTCATTTAAATTTCATCGGTATTGGAGGTTGGACTTCGAAGATATATTAAATAACACCAAATAACGCGACCAGGTTATAACCTTTATTTATATTGATGATTCTCTTGTATATCGTTGCGCTCCAGAATTAGAAAAGTTAATTGTAGACCTGCCCTAGATATTTATTTAGGTCAAGGTCACTCGAAAGGGAGAAATAAAGAATTTTAAGAAAAAAAATTAAACCGCCTTCAAAAAAATCACTGAAAAGTACAAAATTCTTTTATTAATCAAAACTCAAGTACAATAAAAATAACTTTATAAGTACGATACACATACCTACATAATTAAATTTGTTAGTTGTTGAAGTCGTTGTCAAATCAATGCGCAACAACAGAAAGTTTATTAGTTTGGTAGACTTGGCACAGACTTCAGTAACTGACTAATTTAATTATATAGGTATGTGTATCGTACTTATACTTATTCTTTTATACTTTAGCTTAGATTAGTAAAGGATAGTTATATTGTACTTTTCAGTGCTTTTTTTATGGCGGTTTAACTTTTTTTTACTGTTCGATATTTAAATAATAAAAAATTGAATAAGTACATACATACTTAAAATATGATATTGAAGAAATCACAGCGTCTTTCAAATATTACCTTTATTTTTATTTATACGACTCGAATGACATTTCAAAATATGAACTATTGTCAATATACATCACACAATTCTCACGCTAGGCGAATTATTAATGAATATTACTTATATATTATACTATTAATAGAACAATAATATACATCTATTATATTTAATTTCAACAACATTTACACATCTATAAATTTAGTCGTCCAATACAATCAGTCAATAAAATAATGTTATCTTTAACTTCTACGCGCTTATCGTACTAGAGATATCGATACAATAAAAAGCATTAATGCAATGGTTACTAAAACGTAATTAGTAGCAGTACGAATAAATATTATCTTTTAATAGTATAACTGTTGTAAAGTTGTAATTTAAGTTGTTGTAATGAGTAACTGCAAAACTTCTTTCGAGTTCTACATTCCATCATTAAATATTAATCGAAAAATATATTACATTGCACGCATTCAATTTGGATTGAGAAATTCACGATTTCTTGTTTAATATTTACAATGTATAAAGTTCGAATTACAAATAAATTACAAAAAAAAAATCTGATTCCAATACAGAATTTTAGCCATAAATGACAACAATATGTTCAATCACAGGAGAATATTTCATATCTACAAGGTTATTGTAAAAGGGGTTTATTATAAATCCGCCGGGGACCTAACGTGTTACTGTTGACTGTTATATTGCAGATGTAATAATAATGGAATACGGCGATTTTCCTTTCCATACAAAAACCACAAACATTTATTTAATGGAAAAAATGTACAACCCTATCATTACGCCCTATATTCCAAATATTTGCTGGCGACGCAAAAGCGCTGATATTAGGGTTGCCTCATCTTTGTTTTTGTTTAAACTAAGGTTTTACACTAGAACTATTGACTTTTGGCGAAGTTGTAGAACGCAAGTTTTCCGTTGTCATGGGTACTTTTATACCCTTCCGTATTTACCCATCTTTTCGAAATAACCTTGTATATAGTTTTTGAAATGAACTTGATAGTTCTTTGTAGAACTCTTAAAACATTCTAGAAACAAATAACACAAATAGACAGGATTGAAATTTACTTGAAAACAACAACAGGATTCAACAAGAAATTCAATATATACTTAGTGGAGACAGTACAATCATTTGCTACTGTTTTAAAGAGTTCCTTGAACTTGGAGACAGATGGCGCTTTCGCAGTTATCGTGCCTCTAGCCTCTTTACATTCTAGGCAGGTTATTTCATAACCTTTGATGTGTAAATCTTTGGTACCAATGTTGTACAACCCCGGGTCGTTGCCGAGTGTTCCTCTGAAACGGATCTTGTCATCATATCGCAGTAGTCTAGTGAAATTTGTGAAGAAATGGTCGAAAGTAACCGTTATTTCTGCGTGACGTTTCAATAAGCCACCACTTGCTTCCATGTTCAGTTTAACCTCGTACGTATACCTGAAAAATTGAAATTATTGACTAAAATTATTCTTATTTGTCACCTTATTTAAAAGGGTTTACAGCGGTGTTGTAACTGTATATAAGTGTAAATACAAAAAGAAAGTAATCTCAATACTTAATTAGGAATATTGTTGAAACAAATTTGAGCCAGTACTTCATAATAGGTTACGTTTGTTGAAAATAAATTTTACTCAGTACATCGGGGGTTCTTAACCTTTTAAGGCAATGAACACTCAATAAATCCCTTTTAATTTATGGAACCCCATAGCAAACTATAATAAAAGATACCTACTGCAATTTAAATAAAGAATAAAAATCCTGTATTGTAATTCTTTGAAATAAAGATCAATTAAGAGAAAACTATTAATAGGTTTCAAATCGAGCATTTATATTGTGTAGTGTGTGTGTGTGTATTATACTATTATACAATATAAATCTATAGTATGTTCAATGTTTGTAAACATGTATGCTTAGATCAAGTTCTGCGCAAAAAATAATGTTGCCATAGGTGACGGTAGCCAAAATATTCCAACGAATTAATGACCAACGTAACACTCGCGGAACCCTAGTGTCTTTTACATGGAACCCACTTTAGGAATCACTGCAGTACATAATATCAGGCTATTAGACTGTTTCTTAAACTTTCATTTTAAAATGAACTGAAGAATAGGGATTGGTAATACTACAATTGTAAATAATAATAATAATGCAGCAGACAATACACACCAATCATCTGTGCCTCCACCATGAGTTAGCGCCGTCGATACTCGCTATCGACAACGTAAACTTTGTATGAAGAATTGGGCAGCGCCCCTAGCGGTTATTACAGTAAATTAAGAATTGTTATACAAAACTTCGACGCGGTCGCTATCAAGTATCGACTGCATAAACTCATGGTAAGGCCTCTGGTCTCAAACTAGTGCATTCCCTGTACTTGACAAGACATTGTACAGACGATTACTTACTAGGGGCGTTTCCCAGTACACCCAGACCCCGAGACAATGTAGAAAAGTTCGTTTCCTAAATTGACCCGATCGCAATCGAACTTGGAACCTTCCGCGCGCCATCTAGGTCGTCATAACGATATTGACTAATGAGAAAAAATATACAGCCTGAGGATAGGAGGATGACGATGAGGAGAAGTTTTGTCTCTGTCATTCATAATGCTGGCCAATAATGTGTTAGTGACATCCGTCTGGTAGCGTAATCTCCCATTAGCTTATTTCCAGTTCCTACTTTTTAAAGTTCAAATATTTTTGTACATCTGTGTTGGTCATTTGTAAATATGTATGTGTGCTTGTGTTCGTAATTCTTCTCGTTCTAAACGGCTCTACTGATTTTTATGAAATTTAGAAGAGATAGATTAAGCCACGGCAAGGACAACGGATTAATTTTTTTTTTATTCCACAGGGACGAAGTTGCGGACAACAGCTAATTATTTTCTATGCATAAAACAGACAAGTAGCCTATTATATTAATTACCTATAATCGACTCGATATATGAATTACTGATGGGAACTGTAAATCGAAATTAAGTTTGATTATTGAAGAAAACGAAAATCGAGAGTTAGTCACGAGTTTTATCAGTAAAAAGAAATCACTCCAGTGTAAGCTATTCTGACAGTTGGAAAAAGTTGCTGACTGCGAGATAACCTCATATGAGAAAGACAATAGACAACAACACTATATTTCTTTAAATTTATCTATATTAAGAAATTGTAAAGAAGAACACTAGTGTTTCGTTCGCAGATTTGACTGACTTTTACATTATCATCATCATTTAATATTCTTTTTGCGTTAAAATAAGTATGAGGCTTTTTAAATAAGACTAATACCCTAAGTTTCTAATGTGAGGGTAATACAAACATAATTAATTCACAATTACAACTTACTCATTCAAATTATTTAAGTGACAAGTCTTCCCACTATTCCTGGCTACAGTCCTAACAAACTCGCAGTCTTTAACCGAATAAAGGCCTCCTTCGTTTCGACGAAAAGTCGAATATTCTTCTCCATAATAACACTTGAAGTATTCTTGCATAAACCCTGGCAACCACGCTGCAAAATTATTCCAGCCATTCTTGACGTTTATTAATTTGATGTCTTGAATATAACCCTCCCAATTAATGTTGGCTCCTTCTAAAACAGAGCACTTTATCTGCGTGGCGGCCATGTTATTGTCCGACCAAGATGGGGAGTTGCACTGGCTATAATAATCCTCCCAATTTATGTGGTACGTGTTGTCTTCATAATCAGTTACGAATTCATTCTTTAATAGATTCTTTATGCTTGGTTTCTCTTCTCCTATAAGTTCTAGTAGGCTAGAGGGCAGTCCATCATCTTGAACATTTATTACGAATTGGTTTCCGAAGTAAATGAGTGTAATGAAACCGATGGCGAGCTGTGAACGAACATTGCTATGTTACTACTTTATAATAAAACTAAAATTATACCTAACAAAAAAAAATGCCAATATCTTTGAATTTGAAATAGAAAAGATTTAATATAACCATTCTAAATTATGATCTGTTATTACTTAAAAGAATTTTAAAACCATGGAGCACTTAACCTGTAGAGCCGAAATATCGGACCACCCTACTCATTACTACCAGTTTTTTGACACTAATAAATAAAAACTCTTGCTTGCATTAAAACAGTAGGGGAGCATGGGGATCAGTGGATCCTTTTTTTTTGTAAGTCCTGTAACTTCACTTTTTGCATCTTAAATCGGGCAGTGTTTTGACAAAATCCTAAAAGATACATTTAAGTTTGAAACTACATAACAATAACAGCCTTACAAAGACTTTGTTGTAAAATAATCCTGTTTTGTTTTTAGAGGGCAAAGTATCCTCTGTGACCCATGAATGGGTCACAGTGAATACAGATGTTGGGTTACAATGGATCGCATGGGGCACACTGGATAATGACTATTTACACAATCAATTAAAATGTATTTATTATTTGTATCGTTTATTTTCAATCAAAACACATTAATTCGTACTTGGATGAAATTAGTCTCAAAATCATCTGTTTGTTTTATAAGCTATAGATAATTTAATATATATTATTATTACTAATATAGTATGTTCTAAATTACTTCTAAACAGTCTTAAAAAAAGCTCCAGTCTTCAAATCATAATGTTATAGGCACATTATTTATTATATTTTATTAAAAATAAGGAACACAAGCTTCTCACTGTCCTTTCAATACTAAGTTTTAAAAACTTTAGCTTACTCTTTTCTTAATTAAAATATCAACTTTTAATGAAAACAACACATCTGCTGTCCAATAACATAATAAAAGAATGTAACATAAACTTCTAACAAAAAATCTAGATTTTTATCACCGATAACCTTAGCGATATAATATATTTTCTTTTGTTTCACCTCAAACTACTAATATAAAATTTCCTTCTTTTGGTCTAGTCTAAAGAGGACGGAAATATTTAGGGTCTACCTAGGTAACCTCATCTTCTTCTTCATCAACCATCAGCTCTTCTTCTGAATATAAACTCATCGTTTCATCTTCTTCACTGTCACTTTTTAAAACTTTCCTTTTTGCAGTTTTTGCAGACTCCTTCCTCTTTATCTGTTTATTTTTTTCTGTCGTCCTTTGCTCGATTTCGTTCTTATTAGGTGTATCAGTTGCTATCATGCTTTTACCTTTCCTCCTTTCTAATCTTCCACGTTTTCTTGGTCCAGCTTTTGGTAATCCACGGAACTCGATTGGGCTCATAAATTGTTTTGGCGTTTTAGTACTGTTTCTGGGATTAGAAGGTGTAACTAAAAGCTTTGCAGTCGATATTTTTGGCGGTTCTACTATGGATGTTGACAGTGTATTGTCTACTGACTTTAGGATTGATTTTTTTGACGTTTGTTGTCTGTTTTGGAACAGACAACATCTGGAAAGCAAGCTCAGATAACCGAGGTAGCTCAACCGAAGACGACGGTTTTGCTGGTGTATTACTTGACCCAGATGCCAACGGCTCGTTTTGGACGTCTGTCACAATTGCCCATACGAGATCTTCATTGGGGCGACCTGGCGACTTTATTAACAAGTCAATTTCAGGCGATACATGGACAGACGGGAGTAAAACCGATGGTGATGGAGTTCTCGTTCTATCGCTGCCCTCGTTGTCAACGTTGTGAGTGTGACTGCGATTTTTAGACCCATTTTCCGGGAGCTCATTTTCTGGTTGTCGATCGGTAACATCACTGGGGGCGAAGTCATCATCGGTAAAAATATCCCTATTAAAGGGGAAAATACCTGTCGCCTTGAAGGCACTGCAAATATTGTTTGGTGTCATTGTCTTCATGTGCGCTTCTTTAACACATCCAGCCACGTCGTAAATCGAGAAGGTTTTACCAGGGTTGCGCATCATCCAACTATCAACTGACTTATTATATGCCGCTTTAAACGGGCCAAAAACGCCAACATCTAATGGCTGCAATTTCGCAGTCGAATGTGGTGGAACCGTGAGAACAGTCACACCGTTGTCTTTCGCTAAATTCAATGCCTGGATACATACGTGAGACTCGTGATTATCTAAAATCAAAAAACTGGGATTATCTTTGCGGCTGTTAGTGTGTTTTATGAAATGTTGCATAGTCTGAACAAATAACTCTCCGTTCATCCATCCACTTTGTGTTGCTAGACCTAAAGTTCCAGTTGGAGCCCCATTTATCATATGGCTTTTGAAATGGACTCTAGGAAATATCATGACTGGCGGTAACGTGTTTCCCAAGGCGTTCACAATATAGCACGTGGTCACGAGAGTCCCTCTTTCCGCACTGGTAACTTTAGAGACTTGCTTTTGCCCCTTGACTGCCAATACCTTAGCCGATTTTTGAACGGTCATGGTATTTGTCTCATCTAGATTATACACCCTAGTTCCGTTGCCGAACGCATCATGTCTAGACATAACATCTTCTAAATTATCATAGAACATCGCCACATTGTGGCGATTGAAGGACGTGGCACGACTTAAACTACATCCCTCAGGTGTTCTCAAGCTGAGTGTAGGGTATCTCTTTCTAAAACTGTGCAACCATTCGAGCCCTGCCAGCTTAATTTCATGCCATTTTTGTGGCACTGTAATGTTGTTTATGACTGCCATTTCGCAGGCTAATTTGCGGGTATCTAGTAATGTAAGACCATAAAACATATTGCTGCATCTCGTTAAATAATCGACCAAGTTCTTCTCTTGTGCATCCGTGAAAATTCTTCGCACTGAGTAATTTGGTGTTAGTCTTTCTGTATTAATAGGGTCAGCAGCTAACGACTTTTTAATTTTTTCGTTATATCTGTGCAGAGTTGTGTATGGAATATTCATCGATTTAGCTACAGCTTTTATTTTTTGCCCATCAGATATTTTTATTAAAGCAGCCCGTATTTCGTCTTCGGTATGCTGACCGATATTGGTCTTCCTTTTTCTATCTCGTGGCATTTTCCCTACAAAAATAAGTTTCTTTTAACAATGCTTTCAAAATTAATATCTACGGGGTACAGTGGATCTTTATCCACTGTACCCCAAATAAAAACGAACCACTGTACCCCACTGATACTTATCTTATTTAAGAAATCCTAACAAATTTTTTATTCGTTAAATAAACAAATTAGAGTGATAAAATCTTTCTATATTAACTATAGATCATGACAGATTGTCAAAACTTGCAAATTCATAGTATACGGAATGGCAAAATGTTTTACAAAAACACGAAAAAAAATAAATTGTGGCTTACTTGTTGACCGGTGCGCTGCGCTACGACCTCCCGCTCCGAAACTAACATGACGACTAGTTTGGACGCGGGAGAGGTGTAAGAACGGCAACGTAGCAAACGCTCAAGTGTGTATGTGCCATACATGTAAAGCTATAACGATCTATCCACTGTGACCCTCGATCCACTGTATCCCACGTTCCCCTACATAACCAATGCTGGATCCGTGTACGTCACTGTATACACCGACAGATATTTAAATATTTATATAATGGCTTACTGTTTTATTCGGTGGTGTGGCAAAGACAACGAAAAAATCAAACTATAAAACAGAAACAATCTCATTTCATCAGTAAGTTACAGTAAATAAACAACTTTTAAATTTACATTTATTTTATCACGGGTCAAGTTAAACTGGACTATCAATTGACGTGCTCGATGACGTGTATCTATGTGTCTCGCTTTCACCTATTTCACTACTTCAGTCTATTCATACGCGCGTGTACACAAGTTTTGTTTTATTTTGGGCCGACCAATGTAGCGCGCAGTAACTGCAGCAGTGTTTAGACGTAATTGTTTTCGTACAAAATAAATTACATTTCCACTCTATAGGTTAAGCGCTTCATATTTAAAACTAATAACAAAACATACGTATTTCCGACTTCGTAAGAATGAAAAAAATGTTTTATCTTTATAGTTTACAGACACAAACCTACAAACATACATATTATTATGTACAGTCTATTTAAAAATGTGGACATAAAAATACTAACCTGAAATGGTGTGACAAACTTCTTGGTAGCTTCAGATTTAGCCAATAAGCAGGTTACCCCTAAACTTAAAATGGATCCAATCACTATTGTAAGAGTGTAGAGTAGTCCAGACAGTGTGATGTATTGTAGGAAAGCAAATATGGGCAGTGTTAGAGTCACTACACCTATTAAAGGCAGAAATAAAAACGAGCACACTAATGCCAATGTACCCCTAATGAGTCCATATGTTGTACAACCGTGCGAACAAGTTATGAACATTTGTAACCAGCTTAATGTAACACAGTGAGGTAGAGTGTATTTCATGAAGCCATGCCAACCGTTTCTTCGAGCCATCGTTATTAAAATTAAGGGTATAAGCAGAGAGAAAAATACGCGAGCGTTTAAGCAAAATTCAATGCTATTTCCTAGGATATAAGACGGATAATTAGATATGTGGAGGTCCAAAAATCTCCAGCCTTGATGAACAACGGTGTCTTTTTCGTAAGGGTACTTCGCCAAAACGTTGATGGCAAAAGACAGCAAGGCCAGTAAGTCTGGATAAGGACCTCGATTCGTACCGAAAGAAAATAAAGTAAGAAACATTAAGAAGAAAGAGAGCACGCAAAATTCGGAGAAAGGAACCCACTGAGTCGCTATGAAGGGATACCAAAACAAATTTACGAATAAGGCCAAAAAGAACTGGACAAACGGTCCTAAATTGTTCCTTACAAAAAGATTCTCTGATTCGTCCGGCTGCAAATTTCCATCACTGTACCTAAGGAACAATCCCGACCATTTTCTGAAGTCGATAAACTGTTTCTTCGCATGTAACATTTTGAAAGTGCATATGACCATTGCAACAAAACTAATGTAATATAAAACTAACGGCACCAAGTGGTATAGGCTTTCGGTGTTAACCGATAAATACGCTATTAGAACTAAAGATAACTCTATATTTGAAAGACGGAATGTGAATGAACCGAAATAATAAAGCAGCTTGAGGTATAGAACTTGAATAAAGACTATTGGATGAAGGAAAGCTTGTTGTAAAAGTGGTATGTGGTCTAACGCTTTTAATCCCGGATCCGTAAGCGTTAACTCATAACTGACTAAGGGTAGTTCTCCTTGGCAATAATCGACGGCCGCTGAGACTAAATTATCGACTGTTAGGTTACGAATTTCTTCATTGATACTACACGTGTCTGGATATCCTGAAAATATAAGAAACATTTGGTTAGCATTTTTTTAAGTTAATTGTACTTTTATCTTTTTACTGACGATAGTCTAGGGCACTGGTTCCCAAACTTATTTTGTCTACTGAGTCGAGAGCTTATGCAGTCGTTGTCTAAGATGCCTCCTAGCTAAATGAAATTACAAATCACCCCCCAGGCCTCTACACAACGCCCCCATTTTTTTTTTTTGGGTCTCTTACCGCCCCCCTTTAGGCATGCAGCGCCCACAAGGGGGCGTTATCGCCCACTTTGGGAATGGCTGGTCTAGGGTATAAACAAAGATGGATAAATTCATTAAAAAAAAAGCGTGCCTGTATTTATGTACGCACATATGAAGCTATACTTCTTTGGGGTAAACAGAAGATTAAAATTGGTCGCATATTTAGTTTTATGTTGTGTTAGATCGACGCGCGCAACATTCGTTGCTAACTTCATGGTATGTTACACAGATGACGTAACTTCCGTTTCATGCTGTAATTACACTCTGATCTTTTTCACCTAACGCGCCAAAAGAAATATAACTTCAAAAATACAGGGTTATTGGTTTCAAATTCCAGTAGTGTGAATAGAATGGGGATAAGCTAGAGGGATGACACTACGATACTGTGAGGTCACGAAGTCATAGTGCTATCGATTAGTGCTAGGAATGACAGATACAAAACTTAACCCCACTTTGTTTCTAATATTTTAGTTTAAAAGCGAATAACTCTCTTAATTTTTATTTTTCAGCGGTCTTTACGATTATTAAATCTATTGACACTTACTATAAGAATAAAGCTTTAAAGATTAAGAAATATTTTTACTGAAAACAGATGGGCAATGTGGTACTAAAAATTGCTCACTTGTTTGTGATCAAGCGTCTATAAGTACATAGTATATTATATTCTTCTCCCTTACTCTGCACTGTAATCACCGGTGCTTGGAATCAAGGCTGTGATTACTGATTATTATCGAAAGTATGGATACGATCCATAATTCCTGGGATCTAATATTATTTTTATTAGACGATCTGGTGGTCGCCGTAAGTCGTTGGATGCGGGCAGCGCAGGATCGGTCTTTGTGGAAATCGTTGGGGGAGGCCTTTGTCCAGCAGTGGACGTTTATCGGCTGATGTGATGATGATGAATATTATTTTTATATAACTGGTTAGTAAAAACTGTTAAATTTTCTTTATTTTTGAGAAAAATATAGGCTCCAAGAATCATGATTGTTTTATTTAATTAAATAGGTAACCAATTTCCTGTTGTTAATTGTTATAAGTGTAACAGATTCGATGAAGAAAGATTTTGTATATAAGCACTAGAATCATCCTCGTTTGGAATCCTAGTAATATATTTGCATCTGTTATATCCCGAGACATCCCGGGAATGGTGAGTCATACCATACTTTTGATAGTAATCGCATCCATGATTCCAATCATTGATAATCAGAGAGTAGTATCATAGACAGTAGTATTAAACCCGCACACTACACTGCAGCACACTTTCCATCTCTAAGGGTCACTTCTAATAAATATGTTTATGAAACCGGTCTTTGCAGCCTAAAATAGTGCATTCTACCATCACGTCCTAAAGAGTCTATATCTCACATATACTTATGAATTTTTTTGCATTAATTTTTCACTTGCGAAGTTTAAAAATAATTAAGACTTTAAAAGTACTAACAAATGAAGATTTGTTTTGTTCATAGGTCCGTAAAGTGCAACAGCCTATGAGTCTTAAAGCATTGAGCATACTGATAAAGATGAAATATATATATTCCCATGCCTTTCTATTATAGGCTTACGTAATATGTTTCTTTCAATCTAACAATTCGTGACGTTTGAAAGGCGATATTATTGGTGGTAAATCTATGCTATGAGTGATTAGGATGTCTCGGACCAAGTAACATAATGAACGGAGTTGGAGTTGTCCCTCTTAGGAATCATTCAAGTATTACATAAGCACCAAAAAGAGGAGGAGGTCTTTGCTTTGATGATGCAAAAGGACGGAGGAATTCGAATGGCGATTACGTCAGCAATATATATTTATAGAAAGAAAGAAAGAAAAAATGATGTTTTTATTTATCGCTACACAGATAATATTAACAATAAAATTAAGAAAAAAAATAAACAAAACAATAATTTAAAAAAATATAAATAAAATTACAAAATTTATTTACTTTTCATATTAATTATAATAGGTACTTGCTCATAACTAACAATGAAGAAACTTGAACAGATTTTGTAAAAATTATACCAACGCTTACCTAAGCATAGGATGGAGGTAGGCTTTGCTTACTTTCGGCTCACGAGGGAGAGTGCGGAGTCAAAAATAACTAAACATCGCCTTACGTAATACTTGAACGGTCCCTTATCACTGTATACCAAATAAATGTTTGTATCTCATTGAGTGTAACCACGAGTAAAACAGTAAGCTATAGTAAGTATGGCAACCTCGCATTGTCGGTGTAATTTGTGTCAGTTCATGAGTGGGACTTGATACAATTATTTGCAAGATACTCGTAAATCTTAAGTATTTTAGGTTAGTAGTATTCACAAAAAAAAATATGTCATGTTTAGCTGTGTATCGTTGTATTGTGACCCTTCCCTAATCACATATATGAGCAAAAGTCTAGAAACTCCGTCAACGATAAAAGGACATCGTAAGGTCACGTTCGTAGAGCAAATATCCGTCCATTTGGATAGTTGGTCCGAGGGACAAGTGGTTCACCTCCGTGCGTGTCGTCGGCCGGGCTCACAGTGCCGTTGGTGTGCGCGTGCAGCGTGTCTCCGGCTTGCAGCGAGGGCTCCAGCGCGCCCTCGCCTTCTAGCGCCCGCGCCTCCTCTACCACCCAACACACAGACCATTTGGCAAAGGTAATATCATCGAAGACTTCTACATAAACTGAGATAGACCTGCACTACTACTAAAAACAAACACATGCAAATCTCGAACTAAACAACAATATTACACACTAAACAAACAACATTTACATAAGTGTAATGAGAAAGAAATATTCATACAATCATATGAAGACAAGAGAGAAAGAGAAAGCATAACGGCTGCAGAGGAAACCACGTGAACATCACGTGCACATGCTTCTGAGTGTGATGGTGTTCATTAGCTCCTATTTGACGCTTCAGAATTTGATGCGTAGGGTGCATCAAATTCTGAAGCGAAAACCTTAGCTTTATAAGTCTTTGACTATCATACATTCACATCCCAACGCCATAACCGATGCCATATCCCTAATAAAGTAGTCAGAAAGGATGGAGTGCCAAGCATTGCGGTCCTTACACTTATTTCCCTCCTCGAATCTCATCATTCTTCTCTTACATTTTCACCTAGATATGCGAGAGCTTTTGATATTTCCGTCAGTAAGTACTCTGGCTATTTGACCTTTGTAAATCAGCCTTGGTTTCCTTAGCTACTACTCACTTCTATTACTCACTTTCGTTTTGTAAATTTACTTCCTCAATCATTCATCACTTCCTTCCTTTCTTCCTGCCCATACTATTTAAGCATTCCTGAGTTCATTGTTACAATATCACTGTCATCCAACAATACAATAACAATTGTAGATATCAAATATCAAAATATTATGTTTTTGTGTCATTTTATATTATTGCCGTTTAAAGTTTTATTTGGGAAAACTATGTTCAGCTAAAAAAAATTACACAAAAGTTTGAATAACTACAAAATTTGCTTCTTTTCTATAAGGCATTGTGTTAAAATTTGGAACATCCTCCAGCAATTTTTCCTTAACTCTACAACTTGGGCATTAAAAAGATAAAAAAGCAAGAGTAAATCACTATTAATACTGCTTTCCATCAGTCAAAATCAAATCAAAAGACACCATTATATCTTTAAAAAGTAATTGTTACCTGGCGAATCTTCATCTTGCGTGTCGCTGTCTTCGGCATCCCTTTTCAGTGTTGTGTTACAAATCTCCCGAATACGCCTTTCGAGTTGAGCCGTCGTTATGTACTGCTCCCCGTTTGATAAACTGCACAATACATTGGCGGGGGTTACCACGTAAAGAACGATATCTGCGCCGCAGTCGTGCAACGATTGGTTTAAATTGGTAATCATGGTGCCTTGCGGTAAAACGACTGTTTGTAGCATGAATAGAGTTGCTATTTACAGTTTTCAGTTCACTGACTAATCAATAGAAGTAAGTAATAGCGATTCGCGACATTACATCGTGTTCGATTTAACAACATATCGCGATCGATCGCATAAGATACAGCTATCGCTTACGGGCTGCAGTTACACACTAAGGTAGCGGGGATCACAGACGATTGAAGCGGTGGCTATGGTCGTACAACGCAGGTAGTGATTATTTTCTCTTTGTATGGCAGACTTCGAGGATCGAGATGTACTCTGACACTGCGCTACATGATCGCACAGTACGTTCTATTGGATATCAGACGATTGAAGCGGTGGCTATGGTTGTACAACGCAGGTAGTGATTATTTCCTCTTTAGACTTCGAGGATCGAGATGTACTCTGACATTGTGCTACATGATCCACACAGTACTTCTATTGGATATCCTGGAGCTATCTCTCATGCGACGAAGATCGCTATAGTAGGAGTTTGAGTAACTAATGGCCGAAATCACCAAAGTCCCCTAATATTGTGCTAATACTTAGCGAACCCCTAAAGATAGATAGGGATTCGCTAAGTATTAGGTGAATTTGGTGAAATCGGGCATAAGAGCCTCACATAAACCCGCGGCTAAGCGTTACATTAACTACTGCTTTCCGTTCTCACACTTGATAATAGATATTGATAGCTAGTTCTTGGGAGCTAAAATTATGGCTGTATAGCTGATGTTTTCGGTATTAATCAAATTCAAAAATGAAGTATCACTTTACTTTCATTCTCTTTTACCCAAAAACGACTTCTGGCAGTTAGGTTAAAAATCTAAGGCGATCTCCATATACCATGAATATATATATACTATGAAAAAGTTAAAAATACCTTTAATAGAAGCCATTTATAAAGAAAATGATCAACTCACCTAGCGAACAAATCTCTTGCTGCTTTTCTAGCAACGGTTTCTTGTCGGCTGGCGGCAAGACAAGATTTAGCGCGCACTATGGCTGCGCTGTCCTCATCTATCACGCCGCTGCGTATACACCTGCAAAAAGGAGGAGGAAATATTTCTCAAACATTTAAATGTCGTGTAATCTCGTATAAATAGCAATATATTCACTAAGGGTATTTAATATGGTTGATAAACGAGTTTAGTTCTTTTTCAAACGATACTACACATACAGAACTTCACGCTATTTCTCATTTGGATTAAGAACAGAGCATAAAGGTGAAGAGAGATGAGAAAATCTTGATGCCGTTTTGAAGACCCGTGGGATGTGTAAGTCTTTTTTCATAAACGAAGGTGTGAGCAGATGAAGATAGACCACACGTCAAATAGACAACCATGCATACAAGCTTGATCTTCAGGACCTAGCTACATATATATCTTAATTACATTACCTTACGAGATGGACTAAGTAACAAGGATTAATAAAACTAGATTTTGACGTCACTTTTAGCAAGAATTTGAGTTTGCAGGTGGTGATCGAATCTAGAGAATGAGATACTGGGTTACTACCCTACAAAAATTCTAAATAATAAACTACCACTCATATTCCATGTCCAAACGGACTTTGACGTCAATTTCAGCAAGAATTTGAATTTACAGATGGTAAAATGAATCTGAAGTGACGAAGAAAATCTATAGAACAAAAGCGAGTGGTAAAAGAAGTATGTAAGAACCGCGACGCTTAGCGCTCCGTCCTCTCTGACTACCCCGTTAGGGATACAGCGTGAAAATATGTACCTATGTAATATGTATGTATTTAAAACGAATCTATACAAAAATAAGTCGGTCGATTGACTTGAAATTTTGACACAACGTTGTATTCGAACACGTGCGTAATTTTATATATTAATATGTATACAAATAAATTTGTAACTGTTCATTTGTTCAACGCGCGTCACTGCAACGCCTGGAGAACAGCTAGGTACATATTCTTTGTAATAATCTAATCTATTCCTTGGCCGATTTTAATGACTTGCGCGGAAATATAAGTAGCTGGCTTTCAAAACATTCCATGTTTTCTTTCTCTTCGCAGGCAATATTATAACTTATAAACTTTATATAATTTGATGTCTTACATACGACCGTGGAGTTCGTCACACACTCGATCCCATCTAATTTTCCAAAGAGAAAAATCATGAATATTATTCATCGACGTTAACTTAGGAACACTCAAGAAAATACTAAATAATATCCAATAACCAATTGGTACAATCTCTCGTAATGGAAACTACTCTTGGACTGGCGCCTATGTTTACATTTTGCATTACCTCGGAATGACAATAATTGAATTCGATTACCTCATAGCATTATGTGGATCTGGAGTTGTATAAACATCAACAACATAAAGAATTTCCTAAAGTTGCTTATAAAACCTTATAAACATAAAAAAAAGTTTAACAAAAACTGACAGCTTCACAGTTTTTTTTATATAGTTGCTTTTTGAAATGGCCAGTATTAACAGAAAAAAAAACATTTTGAACTGTGGAAAGAAGTTTCAGATTTTAAATTATAATCTATATCGGATATCGGTATCGGTATATCGGAGGTATACCATCCTAAGTCCATTTTTTTTACTTTTCACTTTGTGATGTCATTGAAATCAGCATTTTATGATCTCTTTAGTAGTATACTATTTTAAGTCCAATAAAAAAAAAATAAAAAACTTATATACTGTTATTATTACTTATTACATATAACAAAAATACCAATCTAAATCATTTAGACGTAACATATTCCAAGTCCATTATTTTATTAATTTTTAATAATATCTTTTTGTAATAAAAAACTACCCATTAACCTATTCTCGAACAACAAAAAAAATTTTGCTTGGAAATTCACACAATTGTTTAGTCTAGTGACATTCGTGAATAATGTTCTATCTGAGACTTTAAGCGTGTATACTGAATAATTAGCTAAATGTGACTTAAGATTGTTTGCCTCAGGTATACAGATATATAAATATTACAAAGAAAGAGGGATTTTGTTTGTTTACATGTGGAGGATAATCTCCAGAACCACTATTTACCTACCTACCTACTTATTTGAAGCACCTATTGGAAACATTTTTTCCATTTCAAAGAACATTATTCCAGATGGACATAGGCTATACAGGGTGTATATGAAAACAGGACAGTTACTTTAATGGATGAAAGGGCATAACTTTAGTATGTAGTTACAAAAAGAATTATCGAAAAAAACGTATCCGTTTAAGAGTTATGACCGTTTTAATTTTCAAGTGTTATCCCCACCATTTCTCCTAAAATTGGGTTGATCGTGTACAGTTACAGATTTTACATCTTACGTATTTTTTTATTTTGTAATAATTTCATCCGTTACTGAAATACAGCCTGAAAACCATTTTCGAAAATAATGCGTATACCCCTCGTATACCCCTTAACAATGTTTACAAATCGCTAAGGTCATGAACTGTCAGCTGTTCAATATGGCGGATTGGCGGCGTTACATCAAAGAAAGCCACCGTAAATCACACGTCGGCAAAGTCAAAGGAAGAAAGTATTTTAGTGACGTCACAAAGATACCGACAAAACGTAAAGGTGTGTACATACGAAGTACGAATTGATTTTTTAATGAATGAATACTTTTGAAAGTTTCTATGAAAGTGGACAAAGAATTCGACCTTTATCTACCTATGAATAATAAGGATTTTTTTCAAAAATTATTAAATTTTTTCAGTTGCATTTAACCTTCCGGCCGATCTTGTACTATCATCGGGATGTTCATCAAAATGATTAAGAATGAGATCGCGGATGCCTTGGTTAGCATTGCCGCCGGAATCTGTATTGCGCGGTGTAAAGCTGCCATAATCCCTTAACCGTTGCACCACTCGCGTCAGTATTCTACCACTCGAAGGCACGTGCTCATCATTACGATGTCCAAAATGGTCCAAATACAAACACAAAGCTTCACTAGAATTACCACTAGCCATACCATAAGCCAAAACCATATCGGTGTATTGCAGATTACTATACAGATAAAACGGCATGATTTAAACAAGAAAATAATTCGTAAGTAGTTAAAAACGAATTGACGATGTACACAATGAATACGTCTAACAGAGATCGTAACCCAAATGCAACTGAAAAAATTTAATAATTTTTGAAAAAAATCCTTATTATTCATAGGTAGATAAAGGTCGGATCACAATAGCTAGGGATAAACAATCATGAACCATTTTTATTTCTTTGTAACATTCGATACATTTAGGTACTGTTTTTTTTCATTAATTTATCTGCTTAAAATCACTTATTAATATTAAATTAGCTTTTTATTAATAAGAAAATAGGAAATTATTGTAGGTAAGTACCGATATACGAAGCTCTTTTGTTCATGATGTTTCATCAATGTAAAACAATAACCATTATTACTAACCGTTATTTACTGGCCTGTTATGATAATGTCGTTGTGTCTTTCATCCGTCGAACTACTTTGGTACATTTTGATAACATTTTATCTTACTGAAATTCATCTTGAGAAGCCGAGCTTCCTTGAAACGTTGCTCTTACCTCATCAATTCATTCTCTTTGTCCACTTTCATAGAAACTTTCAAAAATATTCATTCATTAAAAAATCAATTCGTACTTCGTATGTACACACCTTTACATTTTGTCGGCATCTTTGTGACGTCACTAAAATACTTTCTGCCTTTGACTTTGCCGTGTGATTTACGGTGGCTTTCTTTGATGTAACACCGCCAATCCGTCATATTGAACAGGTGTTCAAATTAAATTTATTCAGTTGCATTCGGGTTACGATCTCTGTGAGACATATTCATTGTGTACATCGTCAATTCGTTTTTAACTACTTACGAATTATTTTCTTGTTTAAATCATGCCGTTTTATCTGTATAGTAATCTGCAATACACCGATATGGTTTTGGCTTATGGTATGGCTAGTGGTAATTCTAGTGAAGCTTTGTGTTTGTATTTGGACCATTTTGGACATCGTAATGATGAGCACGTGCCTTCGAGTGGTAGAATACTGACGCGAGTGGTGCAACGGTTAAGGGATTATGGCAGCTTTACACCGCGCAATACAGATTCCGGCGGCAATGCTAACCAAGGCATCCGCGATCTCATTCTTAATCATTTTGATGAACATCCCGATGATAGTACAAGGTCGGCCGGAAGGTTACTACAGGTGCCCCACAGTACGGTCCATAAAGTGCTGAAGGAAGACCTGCGCCATCCTTTTAACCTAATCTGATACAGAAGAAGTCATGAAGCACAAAATCATCGATGCCTTTAATAAATTACAACGAGAAACGTCAAACGTATTGCATCGTGTGCATAGTGAGAAAGCGCGGCGTGCACGTGCATGCATAGTGAGAAAGCGCGGCGTGCACGTGCATGCATAGAAGCGCAAGGCCGCAATTTTGAACATTTACGCTTGTGAACTTGTGAATGTGTAATTACTACGGACCTCAATACATATGGAAAAAAAAGTGATGTGAAAAAGTATCAAATTGTAGCAGTGTTATCGTGCGACATTTTGTGATTTACCCACATTGGTAATTTGCAGCCTGAATACAAGGTCAGAGTCTATCTTTTGTTTTTTTATCGATTTCTTTCATAACCATTTGTACGTCCGCAATGAGAGGTCAGAATCATTGCAACGAGAACGTGGCGACAAAGGCACACTACCCACCTATCATTCTAATCTAATTTAAAAATACGTTTTTTCCACATACACAGGAATATCAACCTTATTGTTACATAAATAAAAGAGGTTCTGTGGATTTGTGAAATTAGGTAAAAATTAAATTTCGGTGTCTTTTACTTGTGTTAAGGGGAAGCACAAGTGAAATAAATTGTGTTTTAACCTGTATCTTTGTTATTATTGCATAATAATACTTTATTAAATCGTAATCAAGATGAATTCTCGATATACTATAGCATATTCAAAAATATGTCCCGTTTGTATGTACACCTGTATATTATGTATTCAACCCGAGCGAAGTCGGGTTGGGCCGCTAGTATGTAACAGCTATGTCACAGTCTGTTTCTAAAATATTCATGTAAGTACTTAAGTGTTTACGAGAATATTTTCATGATATTATTTGAAGAGCTATAATTAAGCTATTTAATCGACATCAAAGGAGGCGGTTTTAAAAAAGTTACATTTATTTTTCCCTTTTTCATGTTGGTTACACGATATCGTCGTCATTTGTGCACAGATTCTTTTTTGAAAGGGTAGGACCAGGGTGGTGTTGTTACATAGTTTAATTAAGATGTGATGGTGGGTACTGCTTTGAAAAAGAACTTCTCAACGGCTCATATTTTGATGGTCCTTTTGATCCTCCGTTTTAGAAATGGAAAAGGTTTAGTTGTGGACTTACCATAGATATTTATTTAGAACGAGACCGCTCAAAAGGGAAAAATAAATAACTTTAAAAAAAGAAAAACTAACTGAAATAAAAACACTAAAGATTACTAAATAATTATTATCCTTTACAAAAATATCTTCACAAATATGATACAGACACCTTTATTGAAGTTGGTGCCAATCCAATAATCATTCACTTCAGTAACTCATTAAATACATATATTTTAGGATAATTATTATGTACTCCTCAGTGTTTTTATTTTGGAGTCGGTTTAATACATACATATCTTCACGCTGTATGCCCAACGGGGTAGTCCGAGGACAGAGCGCCAAGCGTCGCGGTCTTTACATACCTCTTTCGCCTCCTCAAATCTCATCATTCTCCTCACACATTTTCGCCTAGGTATGCGAGTGCTTTTGACATTTCCGTCGGCTAACATTCTGGCTATTTGATCTTCATAAGTCAGCTTTGATCTACTCTGGCCTCTTTTACCACTCGCTTTCGCTCTCTAGATTTTCTTTGTCAGTCTTTCATCACTCATTCTTTCTATGTGCCCGAACCATCCAAGCATTCCTTTCTTCATTTTTACAATAACACTGTCGTGCAACCCTGTCATACTGCGTATCTCTTCATTGCTTATTTTATCCGCAAGGATGATACCGCATATATTTCTAAGAAATTGCATTTCTACTGTGTTTATCTTACTTTCATTCAATTTTGGGCATATCCAGGCCTCACTACCGTACAATAAAGTTGGAACTAACACCGCATTTTGGATGGCCATTTTGGCTGTTAAATTATTCGTACCTACTAATGCGGACAGAGCAGTGTTCATTTTATTGCCAGATGCTACCCGTCTCTCCACATCCAACTCACACCTTCCAACCCTCGAATACACTCTCCCCAGATACACGATTTCATTCACTTGTTCTAGACATTTTACATGTACCCAAATCTCGCATTTCGTCGGTTTAATTTTTTCCCAAAAAGTTATTTTTATGTAATAATGTAATACCACAGATTAATTAGTTAGGTAATACTATACTAAAGCATTTTCTTAATTCTTGAAGCGTTCTTTTATAAAACAGATAAAAATGAGCACTTATGGCTTATGGAATGATCTTGGTATCTCTCTAGGTATCTGTAAGTATGTCTTATCACAGCAGCTTCTCTTCTTTCCTCAAGGCTTGTTTGACAGAAACAGGAAAAATTGGAATAGTCACGGTAAGTGGTGGCTCAAAAAGAGGCATTAACTTTAAATGTTGAATTTCAATTTCAGAGGATCGGCTCTATCAGGCTCGCCCAGAAAATAAGTAATGCACAACGCTTAAGATACGAGACATCTGAGTAGCGAGGAGGGAGACGACAGGATTCATTTGGTTTACAGGTAAATTATTACTGTTGCATTCAGGTACTTTCGTAATTGATGCGATAAATGAAATTAGACATCCCTGTGCATGATCATTTATTAGATAACCTAGAGATCTTAGTCAAGCATTGATGTATTTCATCAGACAAATTTAGATGTTTGCCCTGGTTATTGCTACATGGTGGTCATTCATTACTACTACTACACTGAAAAGCTTCATGGTAGTTTAAAATTTCTGAAAGGTTGCCACTGAATTGACCAGCATAGTGCAGCTTGGCTCGTCTCTTTCTCACCTTATTTGTAAATAAAGGTCTATGTAAAGTTGTGGGTCCTATATTACAGGCTGTTACAGGCTGTTACAGGAGTAACTTGCCTCAGTTGTAACCAAGAAATGGGTCTATGCAATACAGTACATCTGCCTTTCAAGCCAAATATTCTAAGAATGATTATCGATCAGGTCAAATTGCAACATGCATTTTTTTTTAATTGTCTTGTAGTTAAGAGTGTTACTGTAGGTGTACCCAGTTTGTTCTGAGGTGCCCATGGTATAGTACAGTCTTATTTATTTATATGTTAATAAATAGAAAATAAAATATTGATATATTGATACATTAGTGGAAGCTGCTTAACAATCATAAAAATGATCATAATCAATAAAGCTACCTCCTCAACATTCTCCTGGCTTCGGGATGAGCTTGTTCAGTGGCACAAATTAACCATTCCAATGCCTGTTTAAAATTTGATATCTTATCTGCTTCTAATTCTGAAAAGTATAAAAGTTTGATCATACAGATAATAAAGTGTGTAATATAATGGTTGTAAAGTCAATGAAAGTCCCAGGTTCAACAGGTAAAGGATGTAATTTTAAAAAATGTTTCCCCAAATTATATGAAATTTGAACATATTTTTAAATATATGTTAATATATTTGTAGTACTCCTATCTATCTCACATCTATTTTAATAATGAAGGACAGCTGCGCCTGTGAATTCTGAATCATAAGCTTCTGCCTGTAACTTCACATGGATTATGACTAATAATTAAGATTTCAGTGGCACTATTTACTCTATTAAATAAATAGGATCAATTTGTTTAAGTAACACAATAAGCAAAGAAAATTCCGTGGTTTTTCAACAAAGTTCAACCAAACAGTCAACAATTCGTTTGTTTTGGATTGAGAGAAGCCTAAACATCCCATCCCCATTATTTTTTCATAAATATCTTCAATAAACAGAATCGACTTTAATATAATTGTATAATATGCAGTTGCACACATACTAAAATGTTAACAACCAAAGGAATGAAAAAATATGACATACATTTCCTATTTTTGCGGTGGGCAGAGCAGCAAGGTAGAAAAAGTCGCTCTTTGACATTATTTTTGGCAGTGAGCAATTACAAATGCCAAAACCAAACTGTGTACTAGCAGGTTACTAGCTTATGGCTTATTCAAATTAAAGAGATATATTACTTGAAAATAATAAAAAATATGATATCATACCGCATTTCTCTTCTAAGAGTTGTTTAGCCAGTACCACCTGTGATTCTGCACAACCGTCTTCTGCCAGCTGGTTGCGAAGACGTCTCAACGAGCCTTGTGGTCCATCTGAGTATATAGAGTGACTCAAAAAGTAATAGGAATTTATGAACATTTAGTCCGCTAGATCCTTTTAATACAACTAAAAGTACTTATACTATAAATATATAACTATGATTAAGTAAATAAAAAAAAGAAAATAACATAAGTAGGTACTTAAAGTTGAGTAAAAATACTTGAGTAATAGTACTTAATATGTATAAATATAAAAATATAAAACCTTTACAAGTCATTTTGAAATGTTATTAGGAAACAAAATGTAAGTACTGTAACATTTCATATTAAATCTATATTTCTAGTATTAGATAATGTAGCTAATCTACTTAGGCTGACTACAGACTTGATGTATGTGGTTAACCTACATAAAATAAATTAAAAAAAATACTTCTCAAGGACTCAAATCATATTACACGGTCTACGGCATATAATTACATACATGAAATGGACTTGTAATAACAATATAATATGAATATAAATTAGAACTAAAAATATCTTGATAAAACTTACCATGAAGATTCCAGCGTTTTCGACCAGTTGGTGGCATTATCTAAAGAATTTATTGATCCAAAAAATTTAAACAAACTCATGAAAACGAAATATTTTAAATTTACGGAAATTAAAGAATGTGTTGCAAAAATTATGTTTATTTTCACGAAATAATCAAGTATTATTCAAGTATTAGGAAGTATTTACAAAAAACAAATTCCATTTTGACAATTTGTCAAAAACAAACACAAACAGGATTACAAGAAACAACCTCCAAACAACAAATGACATTCAGATTCGCATATCAAAACGCAGATATATAAAAAAAAGTTGATAAAGAAACAGAAAACATCACCTAAAAATTCGAACTGAAATCAATTAAAAAACTGTATTATGTATTGCTTTTAAGTTGAAGTATATGTATTAATATATAATGTAGACAGTAGAAGTGAAAGTAAAAAGATATTTTACACCTACGCGTTTGATACGCCCTCTCAAATAAGGTAGTCGAAAGAATATGAAAGAATAGTCTTGCAAGTTAAATATGTTTTAAATTTAAACACAGGATTTCCTTTAAATTCGTTTATTTATTTTTAGTTCGTCGACGTGGTGTGTGGTATTTTATTTTCATTTTGTGTCTAATTTTACTTCACTCCTTGGCGACTAGTGGATCAAAACGTAGCTAAAACATGGTGATTTATTCCCTCTGTGTTCCCCATAAAGTAATTATTCCCGGTAAACGTAAATAGAGAATCTATATCATATTAATTTAAAATTGCAGTGTGATTGTCTAACGTAAATTAGTAGAATTCAATTCTAGTTGTGTTCTGTATTATGAACTACGATCTCATTAGTCATTAATTGTGCTGCTCTCCACGAAACCCCGCCAAATATTTCTTTTATTTTAATGTTTGTAAGTTTTTTCCTTGAGTGGAAAGAAAACTTATGGTTCTGTTCATTATGATTCTTGATCTGAGTTCTATCACTTGCTTTTTGGTCTCGCCTTAATCCACATGTTGTTGCCCTAATTACTTATCGTAGCTAATCTATACTCCCCATCCCACGTGTCTACGTCTTTGTACAATATACGGCATTTTTAAAATAAGCGCTTACCTTAGTATAGTGTGATGTTGAGATTGATATAGTGGCTAGTTTAGAAAGACTGCTTAAGTACGTTTGTCGCTCGAAACACCGAGAAAGATTGAAATGTGTTACGTTGACGTTTTAATGAAAAATTTGAAGACCATGTAAGCCAATAAGTGCACGAGAAGAATGATGAGGATTTAACAGACGAAAGAAGACCGCGATGCTTGGCGCTCCGTCCTCTCTGATTACCCAATTAGGGATACAGCATGAAGATATGTATGTACCTATATGTATTATGTATGTACATCATTAATTACTGAAGACGTGGGCTAGATGGACATGGGTTCCTTTGCCCTCCAAGCGACAAGTACGTTCTATGTGACAAGCGACTCACGTATTGTGCATCGCGTGCACTGTAACAATTCTTATTAAGTGGTCAATTAGCTGTGCTTAGTACTAAATCTATTAAAAAACGTTGAAGTGGAGTATTTTACGTACAATAACAATATAAGTGTGCAATGTATTAGTCTATTTGTTATTTTATTAGTAATAAAATAACAAAATAATTTGAATTTAAATGTAGTTTAAAACTTAAAGTACTGACTATATTCTATGAATGTATTACTAAGGGTGGCTTGCACTGACTGTTCAAACTCGATTTAAGGATTGGACACCTCACTTGCACCAATTATTAAATAGTAGATGCGAGTGAGATGTCAATTCCCTAAATCGAGTTTAAATAGTTGGTGCTGTATGCCCTGCGCTTATAATCTTTTTTCCTCACGTTTACGCTTAAGTATGCATTAGGACGTTATTTTTATAAACTGAGAAATTAAATAAATTGAATATACCAACAATTTATACATCTATAGATATAAGTAAAATTGAAGTGTCAGTCTGTGATTTCGAAATAAAGGTTTTTTCATAAGCTTATATCTTTTATGCACGTACCCAAGACCCAAATAAGCGTTTTTAAAATATTTGAAAAGCTAAATTAACATTTTTCTTTACATGCCATCATACCGACGACGATAAATAGCTTCTTTAATAATAACTATTTCGATGTCAGAAATATATAGCGGTACATTTAGTGAAAAGAATTGTAAAAATTTGTATATCGAACAAGAATAAGTTTTTGACGAAAAGTCACAAAGAATCTTGGAAATTTTTCGCTCGACGTCGCTATTCCTTTAACAACAAACCACAGAAGTTGCACCAGCAAATACAAACGGAGTATTTTTTTCACATACATACTAGATGATGAGTGGTCGATCTCAGCTCTACATCTGCGTCCTTGACACCAACGTGACTATGTTATGTAGAGTATATAATCCCTACAATAAAATTTACTACAATGAGATTTACATGGTAAATTCACTCTTATGAAGTCGCGGGTTACAGCTAGTTATATTATATGAGGGCTGCTATTTATGTATCCGGAATAACAAAGTGAAACAAACATATAGCATTTATTATAGTTTTATTGCTTTTCAAAATATTCACCATGATGATTGATGCACTTTTGCATGCGTTGGAACCAATTTTCGTAGCACTTTTTCCATTCGGATTGAGTGGGGGCCAAGTCGGGGCTGTACGGCGGATGACCCGTTAATTCGATCTTTTGATCTTCCAAGTACCGAATTGTTTCGGCCGATGTGTGGCAGTTAGCATTGTCATGATGAAGAAGGATTCTGCGTTGTCGGTTGTTCTTTCTTATTTCTTCAAAGACTTCTGGCAAACAAATGGTCGTGTACCATTCAGAATTAATCGTTTTACGATCCTCTAGTTGCACTGTAGCTACATGTCCATTTATACCAAAAAAACAAGCGACCATTTGCTTCAAAGTGCTTTTTGAACGAATGACTTTTGTTGGGTTCGGCTCATCTTGGAACACCCAAACCGTTGATTGTTGTTTAGTTTCAGGATCATACGCATATATCCAAGATTCATCACCTGTGTAGATATTATACACAGCTTTTGACGCACCCTGATTGTACTTTTGTAACATTTTTTCACACCAATCGACACGAGCCCGTTTTTGGTCAATTCTCAAGTTGTGCGGAATCCAACGCAAACAAATTTTTTTTACAGCTAAATGTTCGTGTAATATTTTATATATACTCGTCATACTTATGCCCAAAGACGCCTCTATCCCGTGATATGTAACATAACGATCTTGCATTATTAGTTCCCGCACAGCATCAATATTTTGACGTACAACAACCGATTTAGGGCGACCTTCTTTAACTTCGTCCGTGAGCACAGACCGCCCACGATTAAACTCACTAACAGTGATACACAGTAGTTTTCGATGGTGCTTCGTCCCCAAAAGTCGAAGTGAGTTGATCGATGCACTGTTCTTGAGTTAGCCCTCGCCGAAAATCGTAATAAATAATAGCTCGAAAATTTTCACGACTTAAATCCATGGTGATAAAGACTCGCAATTTTCAAAATGACGCCACAAAAGATAAACAAATGACAGTTAAATGAAACAAATTGTATTCTTCAGCCAAAGAGTTCAATTTTTAAATGTTATAATTACTTTTTTAATATTGTGCTGTAACTAGCCAGTTCCGGATACATAAATAGCAGCCCTCGTACGTGATATTAAAATAATTATTAAAATAATGAATGAACATACTGTTATGACGCGTAAAAATACCAACATAAATATAGAAAATTAGCTTAAAAGGTATCGCTTCAAGTCTTGTGAAGAACTTTGCGAGAAACTTCTGAGAGAATGGGAAAAATGTGAACAGGAAACAAAGAAAACAATAGGAAAGAATACTGTTTTGTAAAATGAACTCGCTGAACACCATTATATGGTTGTCATAGATGAGCGAAACAAATTACAAGACACAGTAGATACTTTTAAGAAATGCAACGACTTTCATATTGGCCCTTTGAATCGTACCATCAGCTGCAAAATTGCATGGATACCTTAAAGTCTATTATCGCGTGAGCTGTTTAGTTCAAGTTCACAAAAATTAACTAGATGGCGTTGATAAATTGAACTAGTAAAATTGTTGTTTATTACTACTTCATAAATTTTAGTAACGGAACCTATATTTCGGACAACTGTTCATGTGGCTCGTTGGCTAAGTTTGTAGGCGCCTTCCTCAACCGGGGCAGGACATCTAGTCGGAAGTTCGAATCCGACTGCAGCTAGATAAGCTTTTAGTTTTTTTCTTATCAACATATTCTTGTTTTTATTACTTTTTTTACTTTCGATCGGCCCTCTCCCGTTCCCGCTCGGCGTCCTCTTTCTGGACCATTACGATCTCACAGAATGAGGACATAGCCTTCCACGACTCTTCACCTGCCAGCATAGCCGCTACTACAGCTGGTAGGGACAGATCTTGCCCGATTTGGCGGATCAGGACTTGGTGCTCAGAGGCCCATGCAGGGCACTCCTCCAGCATATGCTGGGCATTGTCTTGGTCCCCGCCACAATGATGGCATCGTGCCGTATCCTCCCGTCCTATCCAATTCAGGTAATGACCGAAGCAGCCATGTCCGGTCAGCACCTGTGTCAGTCGATAGGTGACGTGCCAACCCCTCTGAAACCAGGCTTCGAAATTGGGCAGGATCGCCTCGACAATGCGTTGGCGTGAGCTTCGCGGCTCTTCTAACCACTCGCGCCATTTCTCATTTCAATTAAGTAAAAGACCTTATGATTACCCGCCTTACCAGTTTTACCCCAACGGCATACCGGCGAGGTTATTACCTAAAAATTTGCAACCAGTGACAGCCACGCGATCACTGCGCGACTGTTGACTAATTGTAATAAAAAATTTGTATTATGTATGACGATTGCGTATCTATTATTCTATGACCGTAAAATGCACTTTTCGCGGTAGATTTAGCGCCACTATACAAATTACATTACACAAATTCTCGTTTTGACAACAGATACCGCGCGATATTGGCTGTTGCATGCTGATTGCGAGTTACGTAATAAGCGTGCCGCTTTGGGCACTCCTTCCGGGCAAAGCGGGTAAAATGACAGACTGAATTATTACTGTTTTTTCTTAGTGATTTTATTAGCGCGAACGATAATCTACCTCCACGTGTGTGATGGGGATTTTCAGTCTAATACGGTATCTTACCTTGTTGGAACATAAACGCTCTAGCCGGTGCATCCTGGGCCACTGCTGGTAATTTTCTGGTAAATACTCGACTCTTGCTAGTAGTGGGCGAAAAGATTATCCCCAATCCAAGGTGTCATTCGTACCGTGCCGATGGATGCGTGGCTCAGCGGGAGCTCAGTCGTGAACGGTGTCTCTTCGATAACAGGGCATCTCGAAGAGAAGTTTTTGCCCTTCTTCCGGCATGCGGGGTTCTGCCGGAGGTGACCGCTTATTTCCCTAGCTGCTCGTGGGATTTTCATGAAAATTGATGTAAACATGGAAAAACTACTTCTTTTGTCTCCTTTAGAGAAATCTGAAGGAGAGCAAATCACTGGGACGAAAGGTGAGCCCATGGACACCCAAACGACTTTAGTCTAGTGCTGGGATGAACCAGGCTGTGGCTGGTAACTCCGGATCACAACTGGTGACGAACCAGGGCGACAACGCACAGACCGCTAACAAACCTCGTAAGAGGAAGTTATCAGGAGCCGCATGGAAAAGGTTCAGAAGGCTAATAGCCGCAAATATTGGTGCCGAAGAGGCCCTAACTTTGTGCATAAAGCCTGTCGCCAATCTGCCGCAGCTCAATACTGCTCCATCGAAGGCGGTCAAACGATCGGAGGAGGAATCCCCTTCGGAGAGTGCTACCAAGGCTCCAAAGCTGGACTAAGGTATGAAAGCTCCAAAGGCAGATAACAGTAACAAGGGCTCAAAAGTGGAACTTGTCAAAAAACGAAACCCAGCTTTAAAGAAATTGCTGGGTCCTCGCGAGTGGGAGTTCATAACACGACTCCTGTGAACAAAGAACAAATGAAGATGGTTCGAAGCACACTGAGATCGCAAAGATTTCGGACAGTGGAGCGGGATCCAAATTTGTAAGCTTCATGCACAGCCCAGGCTGGATATTGGTTACCTGTGAGAATCAGTCCAGCCAAGAATGGCTGGTGAATGAAGTGCCAAAAAATAAAACCGTGGCCTGAGGCTGAGCTTTCTGTAATATCTGAAAGTGAACTGCCTAAGCCTTTTGTCGCCTCGACTTTTGTACCAAGCAGTGACGTGCGGTCTGTAGATGACGCTCTTAATCTGCTTCGGATACAGAATGAGGGGCTGAATACTCGGCTGTGGAAAACTCTAGCAGTTAGGGTCGAGGAGAGTGGGTCCTTTGTGACCTTCTCTATTGATGACGCTTCTGCTGAGGCTCTCAAAGCCATGGAATACAGAGCTAACCTTGGCTTTAGGAAAATAGTTTTTAAGGTTAGGGGTGGCTCTGATATTAGTCAGTCTACGATCAATGCATCGGAGACCCCACAAACCTCCACCTCTAGTGATTTTTGAGGCCGGTAAGGTAAGGGAAGAGCCTAAACCCCAGCTCAAACTGGGTAAAAGGCCTTCTGGATCGGTAGCGAGGGGTGAGGGTGCAGGTAGAGGGCCAGGTGCAAGTATCAGAGGTGCTACGGCGACCGGGCTACCTCCCTCTCGTGGACAACCACGTCCACAGAAAAGTAGAGCAAAGCCCGCAAAACCCAAAGCCCTCTGCTGGCGTATGACATACCGCCCAAGGAGAATCAGTGAGGATCCTCCAAGCTAACCTTTACCATGCCGTTGCTACATCAGCGGTTGTGGAGCGCTGTCTTATTGAGGACAAAGTAAGCCTCGCCTTACGTAAATTCAAAAATCCTAGGTCTAAATGCCGCCGGTAACATACTTTATAATACCGGTAGTAAAAAGCCTAGAGCTTGTATCATTTTCAATAAGAAAATTGATCTTTTACCTGTTCCGGAGTTGTGTTCTGACTATCTGGTTGCAGCGTTCGTAAATCTCCAAGGGTAGCATGGGGCTAGAGTAATCTTGTGCTCGGCCTATCTGCCTGGAGAAAAGGAAGACCCAACTGAAGAGCTACAGCGTGTAGCGGCCTACGCTCGGAAATATAACACTGAGCTTCTGGTGGGCTGTGATGCCAATGTTCACCATATCAC
This sequence comes from Zeuzera pyrina, assembly GCA_907165235.1. Taxonomy (NCBI): domain Eukaryota; kingdom Metazoa; phylum Arthropoda; class Insecta; order Lepidoptera; family Cossidae; genus Zeuzera; species Zeuzera pyrina. The sequence goes on along the minus strand of OU015639.1, from coordinate 10,357,433 downwards.
CTGGGGGAGCTCGGACATCAATGCTAGAGGTGAGTTACTGTATGATTTTCTAACTGTTAACTGCTTTTACACGTTAGTAATAGGCTGCGAACCGACCATTGTTACGCGTGTCAGACAAGAAGTGCTAGACATTTCCTTTTCCACTGGCAACATAGCTAGACACATAGTTGGATGGCGGGTCAGTGACGAGAACTTTATGTCTGGTCATAGACATATTCGCTTTGATATCAAGGCTTTCTTAGCCAATCAAACTATTACATATAGGGATTCTAGGAGAGCGGACTGGGACTTGTATAATGAAAGACTAGGTGCTAACCTAGAAATAATTCCTAAATGTCTTAAAACGTAGGAGAGTCTAGATTTAGCAGTGCACATGAAAAATGCATATGAAGACTGCTGCCCGTTGAAAATAAAGTTCTCCAAGAGAGAAGTATCGTGGTGGAACTCTACACGCAAATTATTTAATAAGGCTAAAAGGACTCGTGAATGGCAGGCCTATAGTAAAACCTTAACTGATTACAACGTAGAAATTAGGAAGTCAAAGAGAGCTTCATGGAGAAGGCTCTGTAAGGAAATTAATAATGTGCCTCAAGTAGCAAGACTCCATAGAGTGCTCTCTAAATCCAAACCTAATCAAATTGGGCTGCTTAAAAAGCCAGACGGTTCATTCACAACCTGTGAAAGTGAAACTTTAGACTTGTTGGCAACGACCCACTTTCCTGGGGCAATCCGGAAAAGATTGGATTCTGCAACACAGACCGCCTTGCATAGACCTCAGAAGGAGGATTGGCAAAGTTACTGATACGGTAGCCCTACAGAGAGACATAGACTCCGTGTATACATGGAGTACTATGAATCACTTAACTTTTAACGTCTCTAAATGTAACGTTATTACTTTTTCACGTTTACGTTCTCCTTTACACGTACAATATCGCCTAGCAAGCACCCCGTTGGAAAGAGTCAATGAGGTTAGGGACTTGGGACTGACACTTGACACCAGGCTGGACTTCCGGACTCATATAAATAACATCTGTAAAAAAACTAACAAAACGCTCGGCTTCGTAATACGGACCGCTTCAGAATTTAACGACGTAAGGGTGGCACAAGTGTTATTCAATGCATATGTTCGCAGTACTTTAGAATTTGCCGCTATTGTATGGGATCCTTATGAAAAAAAATACGCTACCATGATTGAGAGGGTCCAGCGGAGATTCGCTAGGTGGTTATACAAAAGGCTTTATGGATATTATCCATACCTATATCCCTCCCTCTTCGTGTCGGCTATGGTGGGCTTGAACACCTTGGCACTACGCCGTAAAGTTCATCTAGTTGTACACTACCACTTGATACTGCGCAACAAAATAGAAAACAGGGCCGTATTAGAACGAATAGGTTTAAGAGTGCCCAGAGTGGCTGGAAGTGAACATGGCTTAGTGGCGCCGCGCCGCACACCGCGGATATTCATACAACCACCTACGCGTACCCGTCATGCACGTAACGCACCCACCACTCGTGCACGCAATATACTTAACGATATGCTCGTTCAGAACCCAAACATTGACATATTAGCTGACAGTTTTAATATATTTATTAGGAATGCCTATGCTTATTTTAATTTCGATAATTGACTTAATATGATTGTTTTGACATTTTAATATTATTTATAATTTGACATTTTAAATTTGAATTTGACATTTTTCGATTAATATTGTATTTGACATTTTAGTATCCTAAAATTGTAAATGATTAACTTAATGTTTAATTTATATTAAGACATATGGTGCTTTGGAAATGCTCTGTAAACCAAATGTTCTAGTGAATAAAAAAAAAAAAAAAAAAAGAGCGGTCAAACTAATAACAGCCAACAGAATAAGGTGGGCGATCAACTCTTTCAAACCACATAAAACTTGCGGAGAGGAAGGTGTACGTCCCATACACCTACAAAAAGGGACTGAAGTCCTCCTGCCGCACCTTATTAGTATCTTCAGAGCTAGTCATACCTGATTCATGGTCTACAGTAAAGGTAATATTTATACCTAAAGTGGGGAAAAGGGACTACGGACTACCAAAGTCCTTTAGGCGCATTACCCTTAGCTCATTTCTGTTAAAGGCCATGGAAAAGGTTTTAGACAGATATATTAGAGATGGGCCATTGGCTACAATACTTATTCATCATACTCAACATGCCTATAGTAGAGGTAAGTCTACAGTAACTGCTCTGCTCAGTCTCATTGACAGAGTAGAAAGGCAGTTGAAGATAAAGAAGGAGCACTTTGTGCCTTCTTAGACATAGAGGGAACTTTCGATAATACCCCCATCAGTACATTAGTTAGGGGTCTCGATTCCAAAATGGTTGACTCTACAACTACTAAATGGGTACGCTCGATGCTCTCTAATAGAGGAGCCAAACTAGCCCTCTGTCAAATTGCCTTGACGTTTTCCACAATGAGAGGATGTCCTCAAGGTGGCGTTCTATCACCCCTTCTATGGACCCTCGCAGTAAACCAGCTCTTGCATGAAATGGCTGACCTTAGGATTGACACTCAGGGATATGCAGATGACCTGGAAGTTATAGTCCGAGGTTTCAGCCTAAACACTATTTCTTGTGTTATGCAACGAGGCCTCGACGCTATCACTGAATAGTGTAGAGAGAACGAGTTATCGATTAATGCTATAAAACAGTAATTGTGCCGTTTACGAGGAAGCGATGCCTGGATAGGTTGGTAGCTCCACGACTAAACGGTAAATCGATAACTTTTTCCACTGAAGTTAAGTATTCGGGTGTTATAATTGACCAAAAACTGACGTGGAACAGTCATATCACAAGTACCTTGCAAGAGGCAAAAATTGCCTTAGTTACCTGCAGTCGGATGGCAGGGAACAACTGGGGTCTGAGCCCAAAAGTTGTTCTGTGGCTGTATACAGCCATTGTGAGGCCGACAATTAGTTAGCCTCTGTGGGCTGGTACGAGAAAGCCCACCAGAAGATTGTGATAGATAGGCTAGGTGGCTTGCAAAGAACCGCCTGTCTATTAGTAACCGGAGCCATGTCGACCTCGACGGGTGCGGCATTAAATGCTTTACTGAGCCTACCACCCGTTCACTTGTATATGTGAAAGGAGGCGAGGAGCAGTATTCACAAATTATCCTCCCAGGACGGAACGAAGTGGCTATCGCAGAAACTGAGATCTTTTCAAGACTCAGTAACGAATATTACGATTCTGAGTATGCCAACTGACGTGACGCTCCCGCAGTGTACCTTCGAAAAACATTTTATAGTGGAGATGCCTTCTACGGATGACTGGCTTCAAGGAAGAATGACCTGGAAACCTGGTGGTCTACTTTGGTACACCGATGGCTCAAAATTGAACAATGACGTAAGATATGGAATGTATGGAGAGCGCCCAAGTTTCAAGAGGAGCCTGAATCTTGGGAGGTACGCCTCCATTTTCCAGGCTGAAATGTTCACCATTATTCAATGTGCGGACATTAACGTTAGAAAGCACTACGTAAACCAAACCATATACATACATTCTGATAAAAATAAATTAAACATTTTTTATAATTATTTTGATACCACAAAAAAAAACACCAAAAAAAATACTGCTGATCCGATCGCTACCAAACTTTACAGGAACACCCAATAGGCCAATCTGAAGATTCTCTGAAAATTTCATCGATCGGTCCAGCCGTTTCGGCGTCCATAAGGAACATACATACATACATCGCCTTTTATATATATAGATACTCTACATAAATATTTATTATTTGTAAAACACAAAATGGCTTTGTTAATTTTTTAAATTCATATTTCGTATTTTGAATTCTTCACATAACAATTTTGACAACGTAAATAATGCACTCTCACATGTACAACATTGGTTCACAATAATTTGTGTTGAGTTTGTCTTCCATTCTCAAAAATTTTGTGTTAAATGGAGAAATTATTGAAACTGTAGAAAATGTTTGCGATTTATTTTATCTTCTGTAAATTAATATGTAGATATTATATTGTATGCCTTCACTTGTGTATATTATATACAGAAGAAGATATATACATATCTTCTATACCTCCTATTCTATACCTCATATATACCTATTTTACCTTGTTTTTTTTTTGATGGCATTATGGCTTTTATATTTTATACTATTAAAATTTGTTGACATTATTGATATTATTAATTAAATTTCGATTAATTGTAGAAAGTAATAACTAAATATTAATTAAAAAGAAATTGTTATAAAGAAAATATAATAAGGTACAACAATTTATTATTATTTAAAAGTGCTTTTATGAGCCCAATTAAATGAAAACATTTTGAGTTGATTTCAATTGATTTCTCTATAAAAGGGGAATCGTAACTATAAACCAAGAATTACAATAAATTGCATTCTATGGGAATTTTTTGGCGGCATTTTATGGAGAGCGGTGTTTATTTTAATTATTTATAAATGTCAAAAGCACTCGCATACCTAGGCGAAAATGTGTGAGGAGAATGATGAGATTTGAGGAAGCGAAAGAGGTGTGTAAGGACCGCGACTCCTGGCGCTCCGTCCTCTCTGACTACCCCGTTGGGGATACAGCGTGAAGTTATGTTATGTTATGTTATGTTATTTATAAATGGTTTATAGTAGATATTGTGATGTAAAATTGTCGCAGTTTTGCGTTCCAAGTATTTACGCTGTTGTGAAACATGTCAAATTGTTAAGATTAATGTTTATTTATAACGATGATATTTTTTTTAGTGGCTTAGTCCGCTTCAGTTGATCCTACCAGAAAGATCACCTCAATATATTTGTCACCAAAACGCCAAGAAACATTAAAATTACTTTGATATTTTATTAAAATAATACGAAGAACAGACATGATGTAAAATTGGCGTGGTTTTGCAACCCAAGTATCTACGCTGTTGTGCATCATTTGGAATTGTCGAAATTAGTGCTTATTTAGTAGCGCGATGTTGAGATTTTGTTTAGTGGCTTAGTCTGCCTAAGTGGATCCTACTAGAAATACTGCCTGAATAAATTTGTCGCCAGAAACTTTAAGAAACATTAAAATGTACTTTGTCGACATTTTAATGAAATGAAAAATAAATAATTTCATTGCTGAAGACGTTGGCTGTTATGGGCATAAATCTCTTTGCCTTTCCTATCAAGGGAGAATTGTGGTAAATTCATAAGAAAAAAAAAGTTTTTGGCGGGATTTTACGGGGATACGGGGATTTGCAAATTGTTACTGGCGGATATTGTGATGTAAAATTGGCGCAATTTTGCGTCCCAGTGTCTACACTATCGTGCATTAATGTGAATTGTTGAAATAAGTGTTAATTAGTAGCGTGATGTTGACACTTTTATAGTGGCCTAGTCCGCCTCAGTGGAACCTATTAGAAATACTGCCTCAATATATTTGTCGCCAGAAACTCCAAGAGACATTAAAATGTAATACGCCGACGTTTTAATGAAATAATATGAAGTATTTTTCTATTTACTACTGAAGACTTCGGTTATATGACACAGAAAGAACCCTTTACCTTCCCTCTTAAGAGAGAACCGTACAAAAAAAAAAAGAAAATTATATTCTATGACATTTATTTTATCTATTGGTTTGTTTTGTTTTGAATAAAATTTAATAATATTGTGTGCTTTTGATCAAGTTTTCTCAATTTAAAGCAAATTATGCAATGTTCCGTCTATAAAGTGTAGTGTGACAATTATTTCATTTTAATCAAAATGTTAACGCCGAGATTTAAGTTAACACAAGACGAGAATCACATTTATATTAGCGTACACGCACCGTATACCAACATTGGTGAAACAGAAATCGATGTGGATGGAGAAAATTTTCTCTTCGTATCTAGCCCATATTTTCTTAGACTGCGATTGCCAGGTAGAATTGTTGAAAATGATCGTTCGAAAGGGTCTTATGTCTGCGATTCAGGAGACTTCAACCTAACTTTTGATAAAGATACTCCCGGTGAACATTTCGAAAATTTAGACATGATAACCAGTTTGTTAGCACCGCGTGATATACCCGATATAAATCCTAATTTTGTAGAAGTGCTTGAAGAAGATGGCATAACTTTAGAAGAAAATGGGAATGGTGTTGAGAATGATAGTAATAAATTTACCTATGGATTTGCAAATAAAATATCTACAGAATTTTCTGATATCGGCGGTGAGTTTCCTCAAATATTTGAATTGAGAATACCAGAACGTGTAGCAATTGATGAACGTCAGACTTTACGGAAACAGCATGAGGATCATAAGTTTTCCTCAGATCATTATTTAGCAGACTTATATGATCATGAGCTGTTAGAACCTTATCTAAATGCTACAGTGTTTTGGGATGGGTCAGAATTTAATAAAAATATTGATTTCAATGAAGAGGAAGTCAGTATATTGAAGGATTTACCAAACAAGCATTACCTTTTGAATAAAAGTGAGCATAAACAAATTTTACTTGGTCTCATTGATATTCTTTACGGATACTGTTATGACAAAAGAACAACATTAAATGAGAGCACTGTAGAATCAAGTTGGACAATAAATAAATTGTCATCTACATTAAGCTGGTTCTGTATATTTAAAGATATGAAACATGTTCTGGTTGCTTGTTATCGACGAGCTCTCATATATCCAATATTTCGAAATTTTGAACTTTGTGAAAAAGTGAAAACTGATCTAATTTCATTGTTTAAGAAAGGGAAGAAATTCATTATAAAATGCATGATAGAAATTCACCAAATGTTCAACACTAGTAATGATGCTAGATATATATTAAACCAACTATATATAAAAGATTATTTAGTATTTCTACAGAAATGTAGAAATGAGGAACTAGATGAACTACATAACAACATAACAAATATTGAAATAAAGAAAAATGATTTAGGCTTGGAATTAGAGGAATTGGAAGAAGCAGCAGAAATGGTGCAACAAGAAGAAACAGAAATCATGGAAAATGAAATGGCAGTTAGAATGGCGTCTATGTCTCTTTTGCCAGGCTTGAAGAAGAATTATGCATATATGGCTGAAAGTGATGATGAAAGTGATACTACATCTTCAGATTCAAGCAGTGATTCATCGTCTGATGATTCTTCCGATGAACTGGACTCTGACGATGACCCATCTTGACATCTAGGCTCCTAGGAGTTGTGTGGAAAAAGCTTGTGAACATTGGCTTGAAGACTGGTAGCGCATAAAATAGGGTAGGAAAGATTAAGTTCACATGCTTGCAATAAGAATAGTACTGACTCAGATATGAAGTAAAATTATAATTAATTCACATTTAAATATAAAGTGCTTATGAACATTATACAAAGAACAAACTGAATTGTTAGATAATATCAATATACTAAGTAAAATAATTTTTACTGTTATGTAAATAGATCATAAAGTTTTATATAATAAACATAACATTAAGAACAAGAGCCATTTTTAGAATGTATTTTACATTAAACATTTTCATTTATATTTAAATAGCCTGCATCAGTTTATGATTACATTAGGGATGAAACGATACTAGTAAATACAAGTACTTACTCAATATTTCCTTCCGATACCAAGTACTTTTTTTATCGATACTTTGAAACTAAGTATCAAGTAGGTATAGATCAAAAGTACTTGTATCGGTATGCCAATGGCAGATCTGATAAAAATGTTTTTTTTTGTGAATCAAATATTGAGATTTTTGAATCCATCTTGTCTTGTCAATTGTATATTGTCATTTTTGGATGCTTTCTTCCTAGTCCTAGCTTTGCGGCTTGACAGGCTTGTTTGTGTATGCCAGTTCAGTTCGCCAGAGAAAAAAATATTTATCCATCGTCATTGTTTTCGTTCGTTCTTGACCCTAACCTCTTGACTGTCGTCATCGTTTGTTATTTATCAACTTGTTTTGTGTTGACAAAGTATTCTACTTTCTTCATTTGAATGAGAAATATATTGACAGAGTGAAAATGGGCTAACAAATAAACAATAGATAGTCGATACAAGTATTGATACATTTTAATCAATACCAAGTATAGATACTTTTCGACCGTTACTGTATCAATACCTCAGTGGAATTGTTTCATCTCTAGATTACATTATCTCAAGTTGCTTTACTGTTGTAGATGTTCATTGTCTACATTTTGACCACACTTTTTTGCACATTTACATGGGTAAATGTGCAGAAAAAGTATATTATTCATATTGTTCTTATGATTAATTCTGTAACATTTAGCTATTTTCAAAATTCCAAAACTAAATTTGCCTATCAGCACCTGACTCATTTGGTGATTCTGAGCTGGTTGGCTGGTTTTGGGCGGAAAATTGCTAAATATTATAAGAATTCACCATATGATATGAATTTCTGCAAATTAACACCTAAGTCTATAGAATATATTCACACTGTAGGCAACACTGAAAATATTTAGAAAGCTCTCAGACCTTCCGTGATATATTATGTTTATTACTTATACCTAATTTCGGCTTCCATTCCAGTGTATAAAAAGATGAACATTTAGAGATTGTTCTACAAGAGTTCATTGAAAATTGCAAGTTCATTGGTTCTAAACATTTTTAACCGATAATTATACTGTTACAATTTTAAAATTTTTGTTATTCAAACTAGAATTCTTTTTTGTTATTGTATAGATTCAGGTGTTACTTTGCGGAAATCCATTGCATGTGATTTTTAGAGTTTGAGCAGAAGATAGCTAAAGATTTTAGGAATTTATCACATTCTTTTTTTTTCTAAGAATTTTATTATTTTACATACTTAATATAAACAGTACAATACGATACTTGTATAGTTATTGTTTACTAGAATTTTCATGTGAATTGAAATTATGCAAGTAACATAACTATGTAACATTTAGATTATTAATGTATTACTTACATGAAATATATCATTAATTGTTCAAACATTTCAAAATAAATAACTTAAAAATGTAGTTCACATTGGTTCATTTATTTTAATTTAGTACTTACAAGAAAAATATTGATTCCTGAGGAACATATTTGGGAGTGTTTAATAAAAGGCATATTTTGCTAAAAACAATATATTAAAAATATTTCGAGACAAACTGACTCAGCAAATAGATATAAACTTTTAACTAAATTGTTTATGATGTAAATGCAAACAGTTATCGTAAAATAAATTAGTATTTATGCTAGTAACTAATTAATCTGTTGTAGTAGTATGTAACACCTTTTCTTATCCTATTTTATGATTTGATCACAAAGAATGCATTTTCTTTACAATCTGTACAAAGATAGATTAATGTTTTTTTTTTTCAAGATTTAATTAGCTTTCCTGAAGTATTCCTTGCTTTCCTTAGGGTTTGGTTTGATGGTGTCTGCATTCGATTCTGGATTCCAGTTAGCTGGGCACACTGAAACGTACAAAAATGAAATTATATATTACATAGCAATTTGAAGAGTATTCGATTTCTACAATATTAGTAACTAGTTGTAACTGGCGGTAGCAGCTGCAACAAATTTGTTATTTTTCCAGTATAAAAAATAGCCTAGATTTGTAAAAAAGTCCTCTAGCTGCTAATGAAAGTTCCGTCGAAATTGGTTAGGCTGTTTTGGAAATTAGTCCGGACAGACAGACAAAAGTTTAAGAAAAGAGTATTTGAGTTTTGGGCACCTGCAAAACAAACATATAAGCTTAAGAAAAGTCTTTATTTCGAAACCACAGACAACATTTCAATTTTATTTATATGTATAGACAGTAATCAAGTACATTCTGCGTCAAAAGCAGTTGAGATAAAAAAACTTAAAAAGTGACAAGATTTGGTTCACAAGTGATTGACATTTTTGTACAATGTGCATTTTTTCTGTATACTGTACTGCAATGCACTAACAATGTCTGAAAAATAGTATAAATTTAATAAAAAACAATAGAAGTGTTGTATAAAAGTAGCTTATGTCACCCTACAAATCTATAAATAAGCATAACTAGTGGTCGCCCAGTGGTCGAAATTCGACCGTAAATATAAAATGAACGCTTGAACGCCTTGAAATATACTATGCAGAGTAAACAGCTCACAAATCACAAAATTCGCAGCTCAAAACTCATTCAGTCAAGCTGTCAGTAATTATTTGTTGGCAACATAATACAATTCTTTGACGACAATCTAATCTGTAAGACTGTTTAAACCCGAAGTTTAACCAAAAACTAATATGTGTTTGTTAATATGTAATTATGTATTGAAACATAAGATTTCATACACTAGAAGATAAAACACCACGGAAGAGGAGGAATTGAGGTAGATCAAACGAAGGGACATCTTCGTGTTTAGTAGGAAAAGTGGAAGATTCATAAACAAGCTAGAGGAGGGAGGACCACCAGACCAATAACAACTACAGCTCCAGTTCGGGGAACAGGGCTGCACATTGTGGAAAGCACCCCGTCTGGAGCCTGGTGGAATTCTCTATATAGAACCTATATCTACAATATGCATTTGATATTGCCTGTAAACAGTGAATGTTTTATTTTATTTCATGTCTTTGTATAATACGTAGTATAGGGCGACCGCGTTTTACTCGGTGTCTTACAAAAAAAATAAAAGTCTGACCACATTGCAGGATTCGAACCCGCGCACTTCGGCGTAGTGGACCTATATTTAGCCACTGTGCTATTGAGAAGGTAAACTGCTGTGAAATTATAATTTTCGAGTTCAGAAGTTTAAGTGTGTCAAGACGGAGAAAACGATTTTTTCCAGAACTGACACTCAGCTAGATCGATTTTTCGCCCCCCCCTCAATCCCAATGCCGTTTTCGAGAACAAATATATATATTTGTCTATATATACATATATTGCTTGTTTAATATAATAGTAGATTATATAAATGTTAGTTTTTTGCACTCCTCCATATAAACTTTAACTATGTCAAATCTTATACTCCTTGCGCGCAACATGCTTATAGCATGATTAACGTTATACCGTATTGGGGCCGGGCCCTACCCTTGCCGCGTCGGTTCCACCGTACGCCGGCGGGGCCTTTTACATTTTTATTAGTTTCTATTTATCGCTTGAAAGATTGGGTTATAATGCAATTAAATTCGTTGTAGGTTGATGTTGTTGCCGCCAGGCCGGGTCGGAGGCGAGAAGAAATAGCCACCAACATTTCGATGCTGGCCTGGTCGAACGTGAATTACTTCATACAATAGTATATTTTATTTTTTATTAGTCATGCCAGGAGATAAACAGTATCTAAACGCACATTTTTGCAGTTGAGAAATAGCTATTTTCTCATTTTACAATTTGAGTGCCAATTTTGATTGGCACACGCAAATTCACGATTTAAAAAAATAATGTAAAATGAATATCTAAATAAAAAACAATCGATTTCAGTATCCATTGACATGAGTGTGAAAGATAACGAAAATCTTGATTTCGAAGTTTTAGATTAACATAATGATAAATAATAAAGTTACTACTTTCTATAATTTTTTTTTGTACCGAAATTATCTCCACATTAGTAATAAAAAATAGTGTCTGCAACGGGTCTATCTTCTAAGATCACCCTGTGGCTGTACACAGCTGTGATACGGCCTATGGTCTGTTACGGGGCTCTGTTTTGGTGGCCTAGAACCAAACAAACGACAACCATAAACAAACTACAGAGTTTTCAAAGACTGGCCTGTATGGCAATCTCTGGTTGCATGAGGACAACACCAACAGCAGCACTGGAAAGTATGTTAAACATACTGCCGCTGCACACTTACATACAGCAAGAGGCAACAGCAGCAGCGATCAGACTTAAAAGTTTGAATCTCTGGAAGAACATCGAAATCCCACATACGGCCATTCTTAGCATAGCGGTTGACAAACTACCGCTCTTGGAGGCAATAAATGATAGGATTCTGATAATATACAACTTTGATAAGAAATACAAAATTCAACTCCATGAAGAGGAGAAAGCTACTACTACTAGAGAACTCCAGATCTTCACAGACGGCTCCAAGACAGAGTCAGGCACTGGGGCTGGTGTATTCTCCGATGACTTAAACATCCAAGACTGCAGGCCGCTTGGAATGCAAAAACGGTATTTCAAGCTGAATGTATGGGTATAATATTAGCAGCAAACGCCATAATGGTCAGAAACGTAAAGGAATACAATATTCGGATACTATCTGACAGTATGGCAGTACTACAGGCCCTAAAAAGTAATAAAATTACTTCTAGTCTCATATATGAGTGTCATGAATCATTGGAGAGAGTATGTGCACATAACACAGTAACTCTCCAATGGATTAAAGGACACAGTCTATCGCGCGGAAATGACGCAGCTGATGAACTAGCTAGGAAAGGATCAGGTCTAAAGGTAGCCGGTCCTGAACCTATAGCACCGCTACCATATGCCTGGTTACGCACGCAAGTGCGCAAACTAGCTAAGATAGAACATGACATATACTGGTCTAGTATCAGCGAATGTAGACAGGCCAGAGCAGCCTTACCTAAGGTAAACCCTCGACTCTCGCGCCGTTTGCTCGGTCTAACTAGAGCTAAACTCTGGGTCTTTGCTGGTGCTATGACCGGACATGGTCCATATAACAAACATCTTTTTAATATGGGTGTTACTAACAGTCCTCTTTGCAGGGGGTGCTTAGAAGCAGAAGAAACAGCCATTCATGTTCTACTGGAATGTGAAGCCGTGGCAGACTACCGGGCAAAACATCTTGGCACACCAAGATCGCTCCCAGAGGCCTTCACCAACATAAGAAGGGTGCTAGGATTTCTGGATGAGTTAGGATGGCAGGAGTAGTCGATCCTACCCACACGCAAAATAGGCGCCTAAGACGTCGGTTTGCGGATACAAGCCCGTCATCAAGTATCAAGTAGTGTCTGCAACTCGTGCGGTGTTGTCGATTGGCCACTCCAGTGAATGAGCATACTCGCTTCGCTCGTAATGTGAATCATGCTTAAAAAGCTGTACAAAGTTTTCTCTTCACATATTAATATAGCAATATAAATTTGAGATAAGAAGAAGCAGTTACTCAAAATTATGCATTTCAATTTCATTTATGTTTTATAGTCATTTATATGTTTTTTATTTATATTTAGACTACCTTCTCCATGTTTATCAGCAAATTGGAATGCTTTTACCAATCTCAAGGTTTCGTCCACCGATCTGCCAACAGGTAGGTCATTGATAGACATGTGTCTTAAGATGCCATCTCTATCAATAATGAATAAACCTGAAAAACAATATTACATGAAATATTAGATATTACTACTGCAGTGGGAATTAAATAGAACTTTGTAATACTGCACAACAATCACAAATGACAAGGCAGTCAAGTCGGTGGTACAGATTTGTTGCAGCCTGCATGGAAACTTGCATAAAAATATTATACATAGTATATTAGTATGATGAGAATCTATCAATCCTATAAAAATTTAATATTACTGCTTTAATCTACATAGTGAAATGTAGGTTAATATTTTTAATGATTACTATTGTTGAAAGTGTAATTACCTCTGAGTGCAAACCCTTCATCTAATAAAACCTCATAATCCTGGGAGATTTGTTTCTTATAATCAGCCAATAATGGAATATCTAATTTGCCTAAGCCTCCATCCTATAACAGAAAGAAATTAATATCTTTGAACTAATTTTTTTTCTTAAATTCCCTATGTAATAAAATCACAAAATACATTACAAGTATTTCACAAAGATTTCACAAAAATTCTTGGCATACCTTCCTAGCAGTGTTTATCCAAGCGAGATGACTGAACTGAGAGTCTGTTGAGACACCAATCACTTGGCAGTCAATACCGGCAAAATCTTTAGCTCTATCACTGAATGCAATTAACTCAGTAGGACACACAAATGTGCTGTAAATAATTAAAAAAGAAAATTCTTATTATTAAAAAAATAAATTAATTAAAAATATGTAAGAGGAAAAAAATACTTAATCATTATTATTTTATCATCTAATTTGTGTATGATAATTCCATACCAAAATTTTTTAATATACAATTAAAAACTTACAAGTCCAATGGATAGAATATTAATACAACATATTTTCCAGAGAAATCAGCTAATTTAAGTTGATTGAATTCACCATTGACAACAGCAGTTGCCGAGAAGTCAGGTGCTGGTTTTTGAACCTTGGGTGCAAAAGCAGAACATGCTGTAATTGAAAAAGTAAGGGTAGTAATACCAATTTTTGTATATGATACATCAGAATAAGCTACTAATTCTGTAATATTTAATCGGTTTTTTCATAATTTGATAAAATACTTTTTTGTAAGTAGGTAATTTCAGAGTATATTTCTACTTAACTATCTTTGTTATTCCTTTGGATTAATATGGGATGTTAATCCAAATGGAATGGATTTTCAGGGGATTCATATTTTATTATTCCATCTACAATAATAGTGACCTGTATGATAATACATATATGATGAGATATATAAGATATTAAGGTCGTATATAGCTAGATTTTTAAAAAACCATTCGTAGGAAAAAAATATTTATAAATACCCGTCTGTAATTTTTATTTTGTTAGTTTTGTAGGTTATGCAACCATTACGAAATAATATATACTCACTAGTAGAAAAATGAGTTTTTTTAGCAACAGACAAAACCGGGGCGAGTACCTGTTAATACAAAATTCAGTTATAATACTTATTTCTTAGGTGATTTCTTCTAATAAATGAGTTATTTTCAAGTGCTAATGCCGTAACAGACAGAATTTTAATTACTTACCCTGCGTGTAATCTGTTTCACAAGGAAAGACATTGTGGTTTTAGTTTAAAATTAAAAAATTATAACGAGATATTTCCAATTTTCAGAAAGAAAATTCTAGTACATATGCAGTTTTTTAAATAAAAAAATGACAAGACACAAATTGTATTTTCAAGAATCCAGGTGATAATGACATTGACACTTTGACAGCTGACCGATGACATTGCTCCAATGACTAAGGAAACTTTATCCATTAAGTTTTAAGGTCTATAATGTTATATTTACAAACTTAAGACTACACATGGATTAGTAAGATATAAATAATTAATGAACCTAAAACTAAAAACCTTAGAAAAAATAATATAATAACTAAAATATATTTTTAAAAGGAGTCCCTTTGGGCAAGGTTCCAAAGATACTGGCCATAGATAATACATATAATATATTTGGTATAGATGTGCCACTCCGATCTCAATACTTTACAAGAGAAAACTTAGGGCAATGTCCAATAGATGGCACTGTAACGAAATGGTTACAAATGGAATTAAGAATAATTTCAAAATAATGCAAATTGTTAAATAAGCATTCCAATAAATATATTGGAATGCTTATTTACCAATTCGCAGTGCTTTGGTCCAGGGTAACGAGATTACTATAAAAATAAATACTTCAGTTCCATAATAAAAACATTTATTACTTTGTTTGTTGTCTTATTTCTAAAAGAATATTTACAAAAACAAAATTTTAATTTTAAAAAATTATAATACATGACAATAATTAAGAATATTTACAGATTTGCAGATGAAATTAAAAATTAAACCCAGAGTAAAAAAGTTAAATATTAACGAAAAAATTATAAGTTAACAGACATGTATCTCCAGAAGTTTTCAGATATTAAAATAAATTATGTACATTACAATCAAAACAAAATTTACTGAAATTATTATGTCTACAAAGGCAGATGCAAACCCAAACAATTTTGACCTGCAGAAAAGAGATTATTGATATTAAATATGTTGTCTCCAGGCCATGGAATAGTATTTAAACTGGAGGGCACAATCTGAGGAGGTACTTGAAGTCGAGAAATAAAACAATGAAACATCTCAATACCCCACCATCTCATTTCATCTTTTGCTGTTGGTGTATCTCCATGTTATAGCAATATCATGTATACTAATAGGTTTGTTTCTACTAATAGGAGTTAGAAACAGCCAGAAATGAAACGTTAGTGATCAAAGGATACTCGAAGTCATATAATTTGTCTACAAATACCTCTTCAGAGTACAATATCCAGCTAGATTCAAAGATTCTTGCTTCAGGTTTATATTAGTTAAATATTAAAAATAAAAAAATAAATATAATACAAATATAGATACATATCTTCACGCTGTATCCTCAACGGCGTAGTCAGAGAGGACAGAGCGCCAGGCGTTGCTATTATGTACATAATAAATAATATAATAACAGGTTTTCATGGAATGGTATAAAAGAAAATCAAAATAGGAGATTTTATAAATGTTCGTTATTATTCTATTAAAATTTAAGGCAATTTTTATGTAGAATTAATTCTATATTAAAAATTTATTCCATTTCTCCTCAAAAAAGAACTTTAATGAATTGTAAGATTAAAATTATTATGCAAAAAATAGAAGATGGACCATATTATTGTTAAAATAATATCCACGAAAACATCATTTAAAAATAATTAAATAATGGATGACATGCCTGAATCAATAAGCATATTTCCAGAATTCTAAATGAAATAGAAAATTAAACCCAAGGAAAGAAGATTGAATATGACAAAAAAGAATGGCTCTTAGTACATACATACAAGCAATCTCCAAAAGGTTTCATATATTTAAGAGAATTATTTACATTACCATCGAAACGAAGTATATTGAAATTATTACAGTGTCCATAAAGTCAGGTATAAAACCAAATATTTTAAAACATTTAAGACTAACGATAAGCAAATTACCGGAAGAAAAGAGATTGTTCACTTAAATATTTGATGAAATGGCATTATCTTAAAGCGTTTATTACAATCAAAAATTAAAAGTAATAACAGGCGTTAAAGATTTTGGACAAAAAAGAACTCAAAAAAATAACAGACCATGCACTTGTTTTCATGATTAAAAGTACAAAATCTAAATCAAAACAGCCTATATATTTAACATTTTCCAAAGACCTACAAAAAAATACGACTTAAAACATCTATTGAACACGGTAATCAAAGAGTTAACAGAAACAAACATAATTAACATTGCCACTGTCTATGATAAGTCACCAACTAATATAACAGTTATACCAAGTTTCCAAGAATACACGAAACGGAAATATTTAAAAGAAAATGAAGCAAATGATTCTACAGCTATTGAAATCAAAGGAACAAAAATATTCCCATTATCAAACACGCCTCATTTCTTAAAAGGGGTACATAACAATTTAATTCAGAAAAACTAACAATTAGAACGAAATTAAACACTAAAAAGAGCGAAAGGGGAACATTTTCAGAAATTATTGTATTAAACATAACAACATGTACGAATTTTATCACATTTACAGAATCGTTTACATGGGATAAAAAAAATCTAAAATATTGTGAAAAACAATGAAATCAAATGGAAGTGATGTTTCGTTATCACAAACGAAAAAATATTTAATTTATAATATTAAAAATTTTAAAAAGAAAACGTGTAAATATATTTCTTTAAACTGTGAAACTGCAAACCGATAAAAAAATATTCATTACAATGCAACATATAATAAAATAATAGAAATGCAGCACAAAAGTGTAAATTAATATAAATGTGTAGGTAGTTTTTTATTATGTAATTATTGATTACATAGTAGTATCACAGGTATTATGATATCACCGCATTTTTATGTCATGCACATTCACTTTCGAACGGTTTTGTATTTATTGGCAGTTTTTCAATTAAGAATAATAATAACACAAAAAATACCAGTGTAATATGAAAATACATACATACATATCTTCAAGCTGTATCCCTAACGGGGTAGTCAGAAACGACGTATGAATAATATGAAAATATGTACTATTTATTGCTTTGTTTCATGGATTTTGTAATAATCATATGATTGACATTTAATTCTATCATTTCGATCAAAATTAGTTATTTCTTGAACAAAAATTTGGTTAACCCCAGTGCACCGACTACTGCTAAATAAATTAATTCGCAAAATGTGAAACATATAGGCTGTTTTGATTTAGATTTTTTACTTTTAATTATAAAAACATATGCATGGTCTGCTATTTTTTGAGTTCTTTTTTGCTCAAAATCTTCAGCCTATTTCTTTTAATGCTTGATTGCAATGATCGCCTTAAGATAATGCCATGTCATCAAATATTAAAGTGAACAATCTCTTCTACCGATAATATGCTGATTGTTAGTCTTCAATGTTCTAAAATATTTGGGTTTATACCTGGCTTTACGAATTGCTTATATTTATATACTAAGAGCCATAATTTTTTCGGTAATATTGAATCTTCTTCCTTCGACTCCTGTCTGGTGATTGTTAGTCTTAAATGTTCTAAAATATTTGTGTTTATACCTGACTTTCTGGATTGCTTATATTTATGTACTAAGAACCATATTTTATTCGGTAATATTGAACCTTCTTCCGTTGGGTTTCATTTTCGATTTCATCTGCAATTCTGTAAATATTCATATTGATTCAAGCATGCTATCCATTATTTTATTTTTTTTAAATGATGTCTTCTTGTATATCCTTTTAGCAATAAAATGGTTCTTCTTCTATTTTTTGCATAATAATTTTAACTTTTCTTTTCTTTTTTCAGAAAAAAAATGTAATAAATTTATAATATAGAGATGGAATAAATTCTACATAAACATTGCCTTACATATTAACAAAATAATAAAAAACATGCATAAAATTCAATTTGTATTTGTATCATAGAACTACAGTATGTGCGTGTGCATACAACAAGAAACCGACTTGTGAATACTGTATTACTTATAACTATGCAATTGATGGCATTGTTCTTATAGACACTGACGTCATGTTCAATTTGACTAACAGCGTTGTGTTTAACTATTTTAAAATTTCCACGCATTTTTTGGAATTTTTAGTAAGTAATTATATTCATAATCAAATATGAATTAAAAAAAATTTATGCAGGCAGATAATTTCATGGCAATAAAGATTGCATTAAAAATATTTGACCTAATTTGATCGAATCAATCAATTTATTTTAACAATAGTGAGAACAAATTACAATATGCAGAATATAATCTCAAACGGTGCACGAATGTACAATTTTACCTACACATGTTGAACACAGTTATTCCATACATTATTTGAATAGAATTTATTTAATTATGTGATTAATATTGTTTCAATTATTACTAAATAGTTTTTATCTAGGCTTCTATTTGCTATGAAGAATACATAGAAAATTATTTTTTGTTAGTTTTCAAGTGTTGTAGATTTATTGATCACTACATTTTACAATGTACAAGTAGCAAAATTTTTCCTACAATGTTCGCATTTTAAATGACTGTATCATCTCATTCATACATTCGATGCGAAAGATTATTATTTAACCATAATAACATTACATAACTTCCAAAATAATAAAGTTACCTGAACTTAATACACGTTTTTTACCATTTGACCTGTGGAAGTCTCACATGAACCAGAGGCTGATTTTTTTGGTGCTAGTATTTCCGGATTAAAATTAGATGTTGATGGTACAATATTGGTATAATAAAAAGAAGAAGCCCAGATTTCACATATGCTCGACTCATGCCGTGACTGAAGAAGTTCTGAAATTTAACAAAAACGCTGTGAGAGTATACACATTTCCACAAATCGATAAGTAAAATATCGTAAGTAACTGGACTACCAGATTAGTGTTCACAATACTGGGCAATACTCATAACTCAGTAACATTCAGATTCCAAGAAAAATTTATTTTCTATTATAATATAGCTGGGATTCGAACCCAGTTTTCAGATACAGACAAAGAGTACCAAAGAGTGCAGAAGTATCTTGTCACAGAAATTAAAGGTCATGAAAAATGTTTTGGAATTTACACTCTAAGTACTTGTTTATAACAACATATTCAAAAGATAGAGTCCATAAGAAGGTCCTCTTTTTGTTTTTAACATAATAAATTTAGTTTTGATATCTTTTCTATCAACTTTTAAAACTGTTTCCTTATGAGTATTTTGTTATTTCTATAAATATAACAAATTTGAATTTGAAATAAATTTAAATGTAAAAATTGAAATATAAAAAATTGTTCTAAATATTAATCGAATATTAGCTTCGATCACAAATATATTATAACAAGATACACAATCAGCGTTCCAAAAACGTCCGAACCAAATGTGCGCGCAAATGAGAATTTGAGTGCACATAGTCTTTGGTAGTATTTGTAAACACTAAAGGAAACATGTCAAAGTGCTCCTTCAAAAATTGTAAAAATAACACGTCTAGAACGTTAAAAAAGATAATTTCTTATTTTCGGTAAGTAATTAAGATTATTTTATTTACGTGTTCATTATTTCATTATAATAATAACGTTATATAGCTCTTTTTTATTAAATTCATAATAATATTTTTCAAATGACAGCTACATAATACAATTAATTATACGATCGTGAATAAGACATTGAGAACAATATTACCGCATTCAGATTTTATTTATTCGGATTATATTTTTATCTCTAAAAAATTATAAAATAATTATAGAATGGAGTTTTCAATCTTACACTTTTATTTTTTTAAATATATTTTTGGAGTTGAAATTACAATTATGACTGTAGTATAGGATTTGCTGCTAATTATAAATTTTAAACTAATTATAAATTATGTATTCTTTTATAAACACTGCAGGTTACTGCAATATTTTTCTCGAAAATATAAAAAAATATATAGCTTTACTCGAGATCCTATTCGATGTGAAAAATAGACTCCTATAGTAGCACGCCAAACGTGCGATGAATACTTCATACCAAATGAACGAAGCGTAGTTTGCTCTAATCACTTTTTAGAAAGTGACGAATATATCACAGCGAAAGCATTAAAAAGGTGACATAATATTACGTATTTGCTTAAACCTGCACTGCATTTCTATTTGACAGTAAGTTATTATTTGTATTGTGGCATTGTTAGAAGATTAACGTTGATTTTAGATCCTTTAATTGTTTTTTATCAAAGTTGAGATTTCTAGTCATGACATGCGTATTTCTCTGACTACCCCGTCAGGTATACGGCGTGTTGATATGTACGTATGTATTAAATAATGACTAGCATACGATTTCGTATTGAAAAATTAAAAAAATGTCAGCACTTTATTGCGACTTCACTCTGTATTTCTAGATTACGTCATTGCCTGATATCCAACATTTTTTGCTTGTCTCACCTAATCTAAATATTATGTCCTATCCTTGTCACGTCCACGTAACGAACCAAAATGATGTAAACAGCTATGGAAATATATTACGTGAATTATACTTTAAACACCGAAACGTAAGTTTTTTGACAAACTTCGTTTCAATGCCTTACAAGGATATAAACGAGCTTTTACAAATTTATACCTTTAAGGTCCTTTAAATTAAAAGAATATTACCGATAATACTGTACGATGTTCAAAATGTATATGTCAATTCGGACAGTAATTATGTATTTAGATTTTAAAGAAAATTGTGAATTATTATTTGTGATCGAAGAACCAAAAATAAAAAAATATTAATAACCGTGTAACAATGCTGCTTATTCTTACATTGCGTCTGAATATGTCATTGCCTGACATGCAGCATTTTATTCCTTGTCTAACATTATAATTTCTATGTGTCTTATCCTTGTCACTGTCATGTAACAAATCATAATGACGTAAATAGCGAAACAAATAAATTACGTGAATTACACTTTAAGCATGAAGCGTAAAATCGAATTTTCAATATATTTTTGTTAACAAACATCGTTTCAATGCCATGGGAGGATCTTTTACAAGATTTTACAACCTTTATATGCATTGATAGTAAAGTTTACTTTAAATTAACAATATTGAGATAATACTATACGATATTAGAAATGTATATGTCCAATTTTATCTAGTTATATATTTGTGATCGAAGAATATTAATGAACATTCATAAAACCCTACTTATATTTGTAACAAAGTAAAAGTCAACAATTACGTAGGAATAGATAATTTATTTTACCTACTATTACCTATTTTTTTTTATTAATTTGTTTACACCTGTAATGTTCTTTTTTTTTAATGATTGAGTATGGATAATTAAAGTATGCCAGCTAGGCTCATTCAGTTTAGGTGAGGGTCGCACAGGTAACGCTAGGTAGGCTAAACCCGGTTAATTAAAGTTGAAGTATTAATTATATTTTTATTTTAAATATATTTTTTTAGGCGCCACATACGATAACGGATCCAGACCGATGAAATATTTAAAATTGTAGCCCGAAGTATTCTAGTAAGTATTATACATGATAATAAAATTGTGAGTGAGAGTACATACGATTCGTAACGGGAACCTATCTGAAGTAATAACAGCATAGGGGACTGCAGGACTCTGCGATGTTATGACGGCCGCATATAACGTCCGTTAGGCAGACAGCACCCCTCCACTAGAAACCTGAAATTCCAACAAAGTATATTATATTATTAAAATACTATGCGAAAAAGGAAGGCCGGTGCTAACCAATACTACAGCGTTAACAAAATAAAATTAAACCGCCTTCAAAAAAAATACTGAAAGGTACAAAATAACTATATTTTAATAATCAAAACTCAAGTACTATAAATATAGCTTTATAAGTACGATACACATACGGTGCCAAATCAATGTGCAACAATAGAAAGTTTGGTAGGCTTAGCACTAACTTCAGTAACTGTAAAATTTAATTATATAGCTATGTGTATCACACAAAGTTTTTCCCCGTTTCCATCCCGTTATGAAAAGATTTTTGATAAACGAAGCAGCCTATGTTCGACTCCCGGTTTCAAACTAGATAGTTTGAAGTTCGATTCGATTTGGATTTCCAGTTCGATTTTGATGGCACGGAGATCCATGCCATCAAAATCGAACTGGCGGTTTAGCCGTGAAAACGTAACAGACAGACAGACATACTTTTGCAAGAATAATACTTATTATTATGAGATAGTATGGATCATATAGCGTACTATGTACATTTTAATGTACATTTTATGTTTAAGAAAAAATATTATTTTCGTAATCTGCACCGGGAGCAACTTCAAAAATGACACCCATATCACTTTACTAAAAGAATAATGTCCTCCATCTTGGATTTTAAGATCAACGTCATTTTCGTAATCTACACCCCGAAAAACCTTAAAAATGACGTCTATATCAATTTATTGAATACCTATAATAATGTCTACCATTTCAGATGTGAAAATAGAATTTTGTAAGCAGTATTCCGAGAAACCTCGAAAATGATACCTATGTCATATCATTTAAAAAAATTAACATGCATTATTAATTTTTTTTAATTATGACACAGGCGTCGATTTGAAAATAGATGTCTGTCATAATTAGTTCCCCGCAGAACCTAGAAATTTCACCCATTATCACTTTATACAAGACATTAATTTCGGCCGAGTACCCAGCATGTGTTGCAAATCACATAATATACAGAAACCTCCTGTGTTGTCCATTACATTGGATACCCATACTATAGAAGATCTTAAACAAAAAGTCACTTCCTATCGCGTAGCATTCGCTATATTGAATTTATGATGATGTCACATGTTCAGTAACTTTCCTTTGCGTCTTCCATTTCATTTAATACCTATATTGTTGGTGTTGAACAAAAAAGTTAGCCATATTGGATTTATGATTACGTCACATATACAAAAACCTTCTTCTGTGTATATCTTATCATTAGATACCCATATTGATGGAAGTCTTGAAAAAAAGTTATTTCCTATTGTGGATCATCCGCCATGTTGGCATATCATATTGTATATGATGACGTCACATATACAAAAACCATATAATTTTTTAAATCACAAATTTTTTTGAAAAAATAGCCTACATTTGCTTTCGGGCAATTACTATCTCTGTACCCAATATCATCATAATCGGTTCAGCGGTTTAGCATTACCCATACAAAGTTTCATCCCCCCTAGGGATAGATTAAAAAAAAAGATAGCCTATGTCAAACTATCTATCGGTCCGGTGGTTTAACAGTGAAAACACAGACTTTCGTATTTATAATATTAGTATGGATGTAGATAATTTTTTATTTATTTCGATTCAGACAAAACATAACGCCGTCTCAGTTTTATTTCCAAATATATTTTCATTGTACGTACTACATTTTCATTGTACATACATATACGAAAAAAGCACTTCCTCACAGTGACGTGTTGCACGGTGGTCTGTGAGGTTTCGATTTCATTTAATCTTTTGATTGAGTGGGTCGATTTCGATAAAATAGACACTATATGTTACTCAGATAGAAGGTTCATTTTTTTCAGAATTTAGATTTTTAATTCAATAAGTGCTATATGCGTGATGTGATTACAAATGAAGACAGTCTACGATTTTATTACGTATATAGATTATTAAAAAAAAATGGATGCATGTGGATTTTGTTTCAATTAATTTTATTTTGAAGCTGACTTGTTGGACGTAAATTAATTATTACTAAATTTTGCATATGAAAAGATGTATGAAAAGATAATAAAAATAAACGTAAACTAAAATGAATATACACGTATACATACATACATACATACATATCTTCACGCTGTATCCCTAACGGGGTAGTCAGAGCGGACGGAGCGCCACGCTTCGCGATCGATACATACTTCTTTAGCTTCCTCAAATACGCGTATAAAAAGAGTTAATTGTTATTTTAAATGATGCTTCTTTAAGCTCTATAAAAACGTTAGACTATGGTTAGGACAATAAATCGCTTTTTTTTAAATCACTGTCCTGTATAGTCAGTAAAATACAGATACGCTGAATTTTTGTTAAAACAAAAAAATCTAAATTATTTTCCGAAAAAAAAAAGAAGACATAAAAGTCTTTTGTTTAAGCAGTACTCATCATTCACCGACATCCCGTCTTAACAAAATTTTTATTTTATTGGAAATATGTTCCAATAAAAATTTAGATGACAGGATTTCAAATATTAAAAACAGTTATCATACGCAACGCTAATTTCAACGCTAGTCCCGTACCTGTATCGCCCGCCCCGCGCCGCCCGCATTCCCCTCGCAAGACTAGTAATTATACGTACTTTTTATTTACAAAATAGACTAGTTTTCGTAGTGTTTTCAGAGGTTGCGGTCACAAAGCAGTTGGAACACGACCTATAAATGTGATATAAGCAATAATATTGACCATTAATTTTGCTGGAAGTAGAATTTTGAAAAAAGTATTTTTTTAGGGTTCCGTAGGTCGCAACCGGTTGCAAATTTAAAACTAAGTATATTAAGCTAAAACAAGTGTTCGATGAGTTCGCAACTAGTACCACAAATTTTGCCTAGGAGATAAAGACGAAAAATCACTTTTTTTAGATTTAGGTATGTTTCGTATGTCGCAACCAGTCCAAATTGCTTGAGTAGGTAGGTATT
This sequence comes from Zeuzera pyrina, assembly GCA_907165235.1. Lineage (NCBI taxonomy): Eukaryota > Metazoa > Arthropoda > Insecta > Lepidoptera > Cossidae > Zeuzera > Zeuzera pyrina. The sequence continues at coordinate 10,332,129 of OU015639.1, read as the reverse complement.
CCTACTACAAACACGTGATATTCTCGCAACTAGTTTTTGTTTTAGAATTATTCAAAAATCCAAGATTTTCTCAATTTTCACCATTTTCCGCACTTCCAAATCGGATGCAAATTTAAATATACAGACATAACTCTATCGATGTGCCAAAAATCATTAGTACCACAATGCAAAATCATGCCTTATTTTGAGCTAATTCTACTGGACTAATTATGTCCTCATTATAGGTGGCTGCGTTGTTTCATGAGAATGTTTTCATAGTATCTAAAATTATAAACTTACCTGGACTTAGTCCATATTTCTTCATGATTTGATCTGAGAATGCCGCACATAAACCTGAGGCTAATGATTCTTTTGGTGCTCTTCCGTATTAAAAGTAGATGTCGAAGATACAGCATCGGTGTAAGAAAAAGAAGAAGCCGAGATTTCAAATGTGCTTGACACATACTGTAACTGAAGACGTTCTGAAATTTATAAAAATACTACGTGAGCTTATAAATTTGTACCAGTGGCTTCTGAATAGGGCAAGCCCGGCATAAAAATATATTCTTTTTAATTTTTGTAGAAAAGGCTAAAATATTCATAATTAATCAAAGGCAGAACCGATGGACAAGACGACAGGAGAGAAATAGCGCTGCTCGCGTTATTTTTAGCAAAAAAATGTTAATATAATAATTTGCTATTAAAAATGTAGTACATGTACCTAAATTACTATACGAAATCACTGCATTCATGTGTTTCTGTGAACTTGTCTTTTTTGGCGCCAGTATAATGGTTTAAAATCGTCATAACCAAAACTATTATAATATTTTCGTCATTTGAATAAAATATGCAGCATCAATAATAAATAATACTTACCTTTAACTTGTTGGAAGAAAAATCAAAAATCTAATGAGTTTCGTAAACTGATTAAATTGACTTATATGTGGTTTATTAGTCAGAAAATCAATGAGTTAGTTTTGTACACTGATTTATTGTTTTTTATGCAATTTACTAGTCCAGTCTTTGAACCGAATTAAAGTAGATTTGAAGTTCAAAAATACCTTGTAATTGGGTTTACTTGAATAAATTGATTTGACTTTGAGTTTGAGTAATACACAAATCAGGCATAGGTTTTAATGAAGCAATGAGTTGTTTTTTTTGCGCAAAGTTTTGAGATTTTACATTTACTTTACTGATTAAAACTTGTATACTTTTTAAATCCACAATAAACAACTTTATTTATTGCTATATATATAAATACTCAGCAATAAAGTAATAAATAAATAAAGTTTAATATATATTATATATAATATTAAACTTTATTATATATAATATTAAACTATTTATTTGTTGAGTATTTTAGTAAAGCAAGCCGGGTTTTTGGGCTTGTATGAAGGTACTGCCACTGATTTCTACAAATGTACACATTATTACAAAGCGACAATAAAAAGTCGCAAGTTACTACATTACATACATACAGTAACATTCAGACTCCAAGAAAATTCATTTTCTACATTGATATAGTTGGGAATCAAACAGAATTTTAGGATGCATACAAAGATTTAAAGAATTTGTTTCAGAAATATAAGGGCCGTAGCTTAAACTGCTTTAAATGTAATACAAGAAAGTACTTGTCTACAACATAACACATTTACAAAATAGAGTTCAAAATTTTAAAGTAATCATATGATTCAAACATTTCTTACCATTAATACAAAATGTTGGAATTGTATTTGCTGTATAGCTTGGTTGCTCGGTAAACAATAACATTCTTGTGTCTATTAAAAAGTTGAACTTGATTGTATATGTAAACGTCATCTTCTTGCATTGTTTATTGAAGTACTTTTTTCCACAAATTTCATCTTATTTACTATTTATTTCATTTGATACAGTGTAAAGTAGGTACCTGCAATATTTAAACCGAAATATATAGATCAAAATTATTAAATTATTAATAAAGAATATAATATAAAGTTTTTAAATACATAGTATTATAATTTATAATACATGCCTTGAACAAGATAATTATAATGCATTATTTCTTAAATGCTTTAAATTTAAACCTACTTTCCTTAATATTTTATCTTAGCTTTTTCAAAAATTCGTTTTCCACAAAGAATAGGGCAGCTTTTTTCAAAAGGCTGTTAAACACGACAAACTTCGATAATAAGCTTTTATGTAACAAGTAGAAAAAAATATAATAACTATTACGATGCGTATGTAATTGCAACACGAAATATAAATAAATTTAACTGTGGATTACGTTTTGTCCGCCATATTGGAATCTTCGTAATTTTATAACTAATATTCAATCAGTATCCTTTAATTTAATAATGGCTATATTTATGATAGTTACTGATATTAAAATTATCTAATTATGTCTTTTAACTTTGTTCATAAAAATCTCAATTACATTAATCCAATTAGAACATCCATTAATATAGTGAAACAATTTCTAATAGGTAGTTATCCTTACTACTTATATACATGGACAAATAACTTACCTTTGCTAGCACGCACATCCAAAATAACATTTAAATCGTAAATTGAAGACATTTTCAAAAGCACCGGGTAAGATAAAACGTTAAAAAGTTTATATTATGTCCAGAAATCAAAGCCAGGTCAACGTATTTACAGTAATCAAAATGTCCATCAAACAAAGACGAGTCAACTACGAATGCGATTTAATCAAAGTCCAAAAACGAGTAGTAAAAGTTACCGTAACTATTAAACAAACCAAAGTCCATTATCACACCAAATTAAATTAATTAAAAAACACTTGCGAACTTCGTATACAAAAAACAATGTCGAATCTCATTAAGTACCGGAAACGGATAGAAAAAAACCATAGAGCAATATATATAGACAAAACACAGATAACAAGTGAATTAGGTTTCAAATTAGAAACTTGCCATAAAAGAAATTGCTTCCGATGGTTATCATGTTTTTTTCTTTTAAAATATTTGTTAGTGAAATAAAAAGTAATTGCTTTAATAATCACAATTACTACATTTAGTAAATTATTGGATGTTTATATTTTAAGTACGGATGAGAATGCGACGCAAGTGACATCTTATGGTATTTGATAAAAAACAATTGCAATTTTTGTAAAGCCATGGCCAACAGATGGCAATTTAAACAAAAACGAGTTGCACCCCCCTGTAACTGCCAGCTTTTCGGTCTCCTGTGATGTCAACTAACCTTTTTGCTATTGCTAAGGAAACTAAAAGACATGGCATGTTGATGTATAGCAACATTTAGTTATATATATTTTAACGCATAACATTCAAACGTAGCGTTGTCTCTTTTTGACTTATGGCTTCTTGTGTGTGTAAGAGAAAACAACAGTACTTTTGTCAAAAAGTAATTTTTTTATGTCACATCATTGTAATGTCAAAACGTGCCGGTCCGCCATTTATTGCGACACGCTGACAAGTACACGAAGTGTCAAAACATATCAATGAATTTAATATTTTTTAATGTTTCTGTGATTTTGTGCTGGATGTTGGAACTGTTTTGTTAAAGGAGAAGCTAGCATAATGGCACAATAATTTCCAAGTGTAGTGTGTTAGAATGTGGCTCGAGGAAAAGCAATAATCAACGAAATCTATAATTGCACTGGTACGTAACAGAAATACATTAACTTAGTCTGATGTATATATTTCCATCGTAATTAGTGTTTCTTAATTTACTGTATTATAGTCGTGTATATTTTTAGTTATTAAAAGTTTTTATTCATATAACACAGTAAATAACTTCATATCATTTTTGTTGTTATTGCAGTTAGGGCTGTTCATGTACCCATAGTAAAAAAATATTTATATGTTGTAATTATCTCGTTTCAGATTACCATCATGTATTATTAGAGAAAAAGAGTAGCTTGACATAATCGGAAAAGAAAATTGAACCCATATGATGTTTTCATTATATATATTATGTTATTTGCATTTCGAAGAAACTTCTTTCGATAGAACATTAAGAAAATAATTTTATGTATGAAGCATTGATCTCGCGAAAGTTATTGGGAATCAAAGAAAATATTTAGTGATAATTAATTACTTTTTAATTTCTTGACCATGTAAATCCTCTATTGTCAAAAAGTAACAGGAAAATATTAATTGTTTACAGAATGTAGCTGAATTTTTATTTGATGTTTCCGGGAGATAGAAATCTCATAGTTCTAAATATCTGCTTCTGAATGATGTGAATCAAAACCCCGGCGAGTTATTTTTGCGACCAATAAGAACTTGTAGTGGTTTAACAAATAATCCAGATGAAGTACAATTTAAAGAATCTTTTAAAAAACTTTAAAAGCAGAAATAAGAGACGAAGATGTCGGAAACTATTTCATTCTTTTCTTGAAGTACAAAAAAACGACCGCGACATGATGAGTACGATGACTGCTTAAATTCAAATCTTAGTATTCAAAAGTTTCATTCAGAAATTATTTAATAAAAATCGTGCTATTTAGTTATCTCTATTTATTTATTTTGTGAGTACTATTTTTCAAACTCAGTAAAAGTATGTTAATATAGGTACATTAGATATGACTAGTCAGACATTGGTCACCCTTGTAGTGCCTAGAAATTTACTATCTTAACTTTTAAAATATTTATTCAAAAGGCCGGTATATGGTGGATTTTCTACGCTAGATAATATTATAAACTGTAATATTACTTATTTCTTTACAACGAAAAGAAATAAAATTTGTTTGTCTGTATGTACGGAGTAACCTCTGGAAGTATTTAACTGAATTTGAGAATTCTTCGACTAATAGAAGTCCACAGTGTTCTATTCCTAATTGAAATATTATTCTCCATTACTGTGTGATATGGCCACAAATTTTTAGTAAAATTAATTATTCTAGTATTTAGTTTGTCAAAGTGCTACAGTACGCCATGGCTATAGATTTGGTTGGTACATATGTATGTTTCTCATAGCACTTATTTCAATTTCACCATCACCTCTAGAAGAAGTAACGTTATGCATGTAAAGAAAAGAAAAGCATTAAAAGGACTGTGCTGTTCTTTAACTACTTTGACCTATGTTCATTGATATTCAACATTTATGAAAACGCTTAATAAAAATATGGGTTTCTTTTAAAAAGCAATTTTATATCTATTCTGTAATAATCATGGACGTACTGTTAAGTAGGTATTACAAAAAGAAGTACCTAAGTAATTTGTTCGTATGTAGGGTTCATTTAAAGTTCCATACAAAAATGATCGAAGGACAGAAAGGGGCTATCCTTGAAGGCGACTGGTGCTATTGTTACTAATAACACCTTAAAATCGCCTTAAGCGCAGATTCCAATTATATGCCGACAGCATCGAACTACGCTGACTGCTATTTTCAGCTTGAACAATATTTCAGTACTTTTATATAAATCTATGACATACAAATAAAAAGCCCTCCCTTTTTCTGAAGATATCATGCAAAATGATTTTTATTTCAATACTGATGCTGAAACAAAACTTCTTTCAACAACTGACTTAACGACATCTACATAGTAGAAATTTGGGACATCACTAATCGGCAGCCATTGTTTGCGATACTAAGTTTAGGCGGCACGATTATTTTGTACTTGTTTCATGTCCTTTAGTTTCCTTAGTCATTGCATTGCTCAGATAAATAGGGATTAGCAATAACAAAAAAGTACACACATACGTTAATATTTACAAACTTAGGGATTAGCTAGAAAGTAAAACAATATTAACTTATCGTAAAATAGGGTGAATCGGAACAAAATTCAAATTCACGACGAATTATTTCGTACTTCACTACGTCTATATTCAAGGCATGTAGTCTAAAAACCTGAGTCTTGGTAATATCTTGATATTTATTGACAGTAATAATAGAATTAACTTTCAACACTGGCAAAAAATATAAAGATGTAGCTGATCTCTATTCACCCAGAACTAGAAACTGAGGTAGATAGGAACGGACTAGGGTTTAATAGAAAAAATTCATAGGGTCGGTACCTACAAGTGTAAAATACGCATAATTATTAATCTTTTACTAATTTACTGTATGCACTACTGTAAAACTATACACTACAAGTCTACAAACTTACTATACAACTCGGACTATGTCTGACATTAAAATTGTTAATACGAAAAAGTAATTGAGACCTTTTGAGCCCACATAGTAGGTACATGTAAATGAAATAGATATTAAATAAAAATATAGGGGAAATGCTAAACCGCTGAGCCGATTACGATGAAATTTGGTACAGAGATGTACCCGAAAACAAGTGTAAAATACTTTCTTTTCAAAAAACGACATGTGGTTTTTATGTATGTGACGTTATCATAAATCCAATATGGCGGATGTTCCATAATAGGAAATAATTGTTTTTGTTCAAAATCAACAATATGAGAATCTCGGGTAACCTCGGTAACCCGGAGAGGTCACGGAAAAATTTTCCGCGCAGACGAAATCGCGAGTACAGCTCGTATATATATGTCGGTGGAAATAATAAAAGGCACTCATTTGACTATATTATGGCAAAGCGCGACTTCCGGTTTGGAAGGGATACCGCGCTAACGGAACGTCGGGGCCGGCACTGGGGGTCTGTTAGACTAAGGCGGCCGGTGCGAAAGCATATCTCGAACGGATCGTTTGCCATTATTAAATTTCCAATTACCTAGGTAATAATTGTTACAAAGAGTTTTCTGTCGTTTGCACATTAACTTTGTCTTACCGTTGTATTTTATGGAGTAGTTCGCCTCTTGTAAGATTAGGTACCTATTTCTCATGGCTGAGTTGCAAAAGCACGAATGGCCCAGTGTGTTTTCTGACATATACATATACATACAAATATTGCTCGTTTAATAGTGGATATCTAAGCTTATGGATCAAGCGCATATAATTTCACTCTGTCTGGAGTGACCAGAGAGGAGTGGAATGCGAGGGTGGGATAGTTTTAGAATGCGCGGTGACTGCGAACGACCCCACGAAGACCGCGCGGCGCCCGTCTGGCGTTGGTAGTTCCCGCGCGGTTGGGTAGTTCCTAGAAATTTGAACGTTGTTGCGTACTGCGTATTAAATTGGGTTTACATTCGCTTTTAAAAAATACACGAGAATGTCAACCGCGCGATCGCCGCGTGGCGGCCGCAAGATAATTTTCACATCGTCTAACTGCGCTGTCGTAATGAGAAAGTAAATAAGTTTACGAATCGTAAACTTATTCACGTTTCTCACTTTGTTATTAGTAGAAACAGCAGGATCGCCACAAAAGAAGAATACATACCAAAGAGAATGTAAAATTACTGCGGTACATACCGTCCACGGATATAATATTTGTAGCTTTTGAACCGAAGAATCGATTTGCATGCCGTTTCCTGTTTGGAAGCAGGAATTTTCGAGAATGTTTACAGCTATATTTGACGGAAATCGTTCCGTTTTATTTTTTGTGACGAGGTTTTTTAAACGATTATCCTAAGGGCACGTGGGGCACGACCCCAGGCCTCTGACCAGATGATGGCCCCGAAATGCCGAAATCCATGTTCATACATGTACAATTGCAAATTCAATTATAAACATACATATTACGTACATCCTCGCATACGCACTATATCTCTAACGGGATAGTCAGAGAGGACGGAGCACCAAATACCATAGTAGTAGTAGATATACAATTTCATTAATATATACATAAATACATATATATCCTCACGCTGTATCCCTAACGGGGATACTCACAGAAGATAGAGCGCTAAGTATGGCGGTCCTTACATACTTCTTTCGCCTCCTCGATTCAAGTTCCATAATTGAAAGAGTAATCATATCGGTTTTTGAATAGTTAAGTCAACTATAATGACTAACAAGGTACGTAATTAAAATTAAAAGTTTAAAAACTTCCCATTTGGACTGCGCGTGCTATAGGGCCATCAATTTGGTCAGCTTAGCAAGTAAAGTCTATACAAAGGTATTGACTGAACGTATGAAAGACATTTCTGTGAGATATTTGAGATAGGCACAATGTGCTTTGAGGAACGGTAGGGCTGTATGGATCAGATTTTCTCGCTCCGCGGTATTGTGGAGAAGTTTTTGCCCATAGGTCGGAAAGTTTTCTGCGCTTTCGTGGATCTTGAAAAAGCCTTCGATAGAATAATGTGAAAGAAATTATAGTCTTCTGCCTGAATATGGGGAGGAGGGCCCCTTTCTGCAGGCTATGAGGTCATTATAACGAGGCCACAGAACCTGCGTAAGCATAGATAGTGACTTGTCGGCCTGGTTCGAAGTCCGTTCAGGCCGTTCGAATAGCCAGGCGGTTATTCGTGCTGTATTTGGACACTTGCCTCCAGACAATGAAAGGTAGTATGAGTGGTATGATATGTGATGGTACAGTGGTAAACTGCCTTTTATACGCTGACAATGCTGTGCTTATTGCATTATCAAAAGCGGAGTTGCAGACACTAATTACGTGCATGAAAGAAGATTGTGAAGTAAAAGGATTGAAAATGAATGTGAACAAAACTAAGGTTCTGGTGTTTGAAAGAGAAGCAGTACAAACGAAATGTGTGATTTGTGTAAATGGAAAATGTCTAGAACAAGTGAATGAAATTGTGTATCTGGGGAGTGTGTTTTCGAGGGATGGAAGATGTGAAAAAGTGAACGGTGTTCTGTCCGCATTACTAGGCAGTGTAAATGCAAGGTTGACTTATGAAGTAAATAGCGAGAGTGTTAGCCGACGGAAATATCAAAACCACTCGCATACCTAGGTGAAAATGTGTGAGGAGAATGATGAAATTTGAGGAAGCGAAAGAAGTATGTAAGGACCGCGACTCTTGGCGCTCCGTCCTCTCTGACTACCCCGTTAGGGATACAGCATAAAGATATATAATATGTATGTAGAAATCTCTACATAAAAAATAAACTGCACCAAACATAGCTCGCTTGCCTATACTCGGCTCTCGGACGCTTGAAAACTGCGGCTATCAAAACAAAAAAAGTCGATTATGCAAATCGATAATTCCATTTCAAGAGTTACAATACTACAGACAGACATACAGGCAGACAACGCATGGAACGTACCTATAACACCTCTCTTTTTGCATCGGGGCTTAAAAAGTATAATATCTTTATATTTCTATTTACATGTTCTAAGCCAAATAGCTTTTTGTATGGACCCCCAAACTCTATGTGTCCAAGACCCCAGCATGGCCCAGACGGCCCCAGTATGAATATATAAATTCTTATATTCATTGCAAGATAGATATAATATTACTAGTCATAATTTTATCCCATTTCGCATTAGAAAAGTGTTTAGACAGTATTTAATCACAACAGTGTCTGCTTGTTTGGTTAACAAGCTTATCCAAACACATAAATTTTCCATTTGCTAATTATGTACTTAGCTACAATAATTTTAATGCATCGCCGCGATGCGTTGTTAATTAATGAATAACGTATGGTGTTTATTTTGATACTGAGTTAGGGATGTGTAATATTCAACTATATGGTACACGCTTAATAAAAAAAAAATACTACAAACTCATGCGAGCGAGGAAGCCCCAGCCTGACGCGATTTTCGTGGGTAGCGTGCTAGACCAAGCGGGGAGATACTTGAAGTACTTAGGCTCGTCTGGGACAGTCATTGTGATTTCAAGGAGCACTTCGTCAGCCTATTCCTCCAGATTGAGGAGACGGCGGGTGCCTTACTCCGGTTACTGCCCAGTTTAGAGGGACTGAAGGAGGAGATTCGCCAAATATACGGAGACGTTGTACGACCCATGACCCTTTACGGGGCGCCTGTTTGGTCACAAAGACTGACGAGTTTCCGGCGCTGCAAAGCTAATCTTGTTCACCTGCAACACAAGATGCAGCCATTCAGGTCGCAAGTGGGTATCGAAAGATATGCCTAGTCTTGGTGTGGCTGCCCCTATCTATATAAGAGCCTATTGGAAATGCACGTGAGGGTGTACGGCCATCTTCGCAGCGAGGATGGAGAAACCGCGTTTGCGACGGCGGGGGAATGCATCGGCAAGAATGCCGATGTGTAGTAGTGAAATGGCGCGAGTGACTAGCCAAGAGTGAAAGTGAATAGCCAAGAAGCTTGCACTAATGCGGCATCGCGTTGGCGTGATTCTGTCAAATCTCGAATCTCTCCTTCAGAGGTGATAGCACATCTACCGAATGAAACATGTACTGACCCGGCGCCGCTGATTCAGTCAGTATCTGCTTCAGATGGTTCGAGAAGAGACTGCTGCTTGGAAGCAGGTATCAGTTATGCTGGCAGGAGAAGAGATGAGGATGGCTATGTCATCCTTCTATGAGGTTGTAATAGTCCAAAAGCAGGACGCCAAACGGGAACGGGAGAGGGCCAATCTGGGTAGGGTAACTGTCCACCCGCCGAAAAGTGTATCGGCAGCGTGAGAAGCTCCAGTGCGTTCGTAGAAGATTCTGGAGTCCCTCGACAAATCACCAAAAAATTGTTATCGCACAACTAAATGTAAATTCCAGATATGAACTGTACCCCTAATTAGTTAGAGGAAGTGACAGGAGTTTACGAGTGGGAGTTATTATGGTAATACGAATTACGAGTGGGCATTTAATATTTACTTTTATTACACAGTACGCAGGTGAAAATGTGTGAGGAGAATGATGAGATTTGAGGAGGCGAAGGAAGTATCTAAAGACCGCAAAGCACGACGTTAAATAAATAAGTTACGCCTGTCAATAATTTCTAACATGTATATCGTAAACATTAAATACAGGTAAAGTTAAAAAATTACTTATTGTGACTACATACTCGTATTAACAATTTTTTTTCATGCTTGTGTGACGTACTCTAATTTAAGTATAGTCACTTTTCACTTACATTTCTTTGCTTATCGTAGTGTAAGTAGCTATTGCGTCCGACCGACAGAGTGGTTTCTGTTTCAATTATACACAAGAAAAATTGAAATGTATTGTAGTGAATTTTTAAAATCTTTTCAGTTCCATTGTAGTTTCAGTTTTATTAAAAGAATTTTCATTTCCGTTTGCTCTTAGGAGCTACAAAAAGAAAAAACCATACGTAATACGTAGGTACTTAGATGTCTATTAGTTTTTTTTATCGCGGCCCAGTTCACATGAAAGTTTTTGAAACAGATAGGTATCAACCTATTTTCTTCTAATAGAACGAAGAGTTTCCTCTGCCACACCCCACAATCTTGTCATGTCACATCGTTTCTTTGTTTTTTTTTTTACAAATATGGACATACAGTTCTGTAACTTTAGTCAATAAATTCATACAGAAATTTCTGAAAAATACTATAACTGGCGAAAATTGTGTGAATTAAAACTTACCAATAGTCGACAGACAGACAGTTTTATAATACTGTGAGCTCTTTGCCATACGCAGTTTACTATCCACTACATATACGGGGTGGAAACAATAAGTGTAGATATTTCGTTTTAGTGTTCCATACTAAAATTGAAAAAGGGATCATATATGGAAGGGTGATTCCAACTACCTTGGGAAATAAAAGAAAATCATCTCGGTGTCAGGATGTTCATCTGCCTGTCAGACGTTTTTCTCTGAGACTACTTATTTTGACGTGAAATTTGGAAATATTGTAGTGATATAAGCCCAAACATAGATGTGAAATTTATAAGTTGATTTTCGTTCGTTACCTTTTTTTTTGAATACATAGTTGTTACATACACGTTACTTAGCATTGCTTACTATTTTCTTAATATTTTATCGAATTATGCTTACTTGTAAAAATAGTTGTTGTTACACCTCATCTCCAAATATTGCTCGGAAAATTCTAAAAAAAATGTCATTAGAATAATCACATGGAGAATCGCATTATATTATATTATTTTATTAACGTAAAACCACAATTCTACGCCAATCTAATTCAAGCTACTTGTTTTGCAATGGATAGTATCCTAACATTAATTGAGCATGCCCAATTAATGTTACGATATCTGAAGGTACGACTTTAACTTTGCGATTTATAACTAACTTCAAAAGTAGTAGGAGGTTCTCAATTTGTCGGAATATTTTTTTATAAGAAATAAGTATCATACAATTTTAATTATTGTTAAAACTGAGTGATCTAATGAACAAAATGACCAAAATACAATGAAGCAATTCAATGTGAGTGGTGCCTAACTTTGAACACCTGTGGATTAATAATGTACTATCTGTTTCAGTTAGTCGCTGATGCGAGTGCTATATTCACTTTAGCTCTCATAGCGAGATCTATTACCGCCGCTATTACGCCTCATCACTCTCCTATTGTCATTAGGCCTTAGTTCTGTCTAGTAAAAACTTCGGCAGGTATCTAATAACTTGTCAATATGTTATGATATTGATGTATAAACCTTGTATTATCACAGACAAAGCGTGTGTTCATAATTATCTACTTACATAACTTAGTTACGAAATAGGAACTAAAGTCCCGTCGGATAAGTTCCGGCCGTACCATCTAGTTTACATCAGGCTTGACCATATTTCTTCGTGGTTAAGTTTCCAGCAACAAGGCTGTGGCCTAATTTCAACCGCTCGGTTTTAATGATTGATCTCATAAAGTTGTAACGTAGACAATCTAAATAAATGAGCTAGTTAAAATGTTATAAGTTCTTGGTGAGTTTAATTCTTTATGTGCTGCCCCAATGTTACAAATACAATTTTCGACTACCGTTAATGATAGTTCAAGACAGTTAATTTTGTTGTGAATCATGATTGAAGAACTGAGTACCCGGCGAAACAGGTTTCGTTCAAGAAAGTAGGTAGACTGGAGCCCGCACTGTGAGGACAGAAAAATATTAAGGACTTGAAGACAGAAGAAAACGCTTTGTACTCTTATCACCCTCTCTCAAATGAGGGTAGTTCCTTTTCTAATTACTGTAGTTAGAAGCGACACTGTATCCTTTAAGAGCGAATAGAGTCATATAGAGTATACATTTAGTCAAGAAAGTATCGGGAATGGATGATTTGTTTATGGTTCTAAATTCAATTTTTTGTTTTTTTTTGTTGTTATTAGATTGGCACAACTGTTTTCCATTTTGGCGCGGAGTTTGAGTTGCATCTGTTATTTAGATTAAATGCAGTGCTGTTTTTAGTTATATCATTCTAGTGTATATTGCGAATTTCATGATGGACAGAAACATCGAACAAAGAGTTTGTCTTAAATTTTTCATCGCCAATGGAATTTCGTGTTCGAGTTCAAGTCACTGAAAATGTTACAGAAGGCTTAGGGTGAATCGACTTTATCAAAAACACGTGCTTATGAGTTGTACAAAGCGTTGAAAAGCGGTCGAGATGTGATGGAAGATTTGCCTCGCTCTGGTAGGCCATCAACGTCTGCAACTGAAGTTAACATCGCAAAAGTGAAGGAAATAGTGACTGAAAATCCTCATTCGTCGTCAAGGTACCAAATATTAAAATTGGAATTTAAATTACAAATGAGTGGTCCGAGAGGATCACCTTGTTGACAGTTAACTTCGGAATGTAATAAATCAACTTTATATATTAATTTTGAAGAACTGCAATAAGATTGTCAGAGGTAGGGATATATGTCCTGAACATGCTGTTTTATCTGTGTCAACAAGGTAGATCCACAGACTTTTAAATGGAAGCAGACTATACCTATCGATACAAAATGCTTGGCAAATTCACACTAACAAATATTACTCACACACATGCAGAACTCAGGCCCGCATTAAGGAGTGGGTGCTTATACTGCGTATTATTTTCGAGCGAGACTATTTGGGGCACTCCGAATTGTATTTTTCATGTGATAAAATAAGAATTAAATTAACTGAGTAATGCACTAGTATTAGAGATTATTACTTTATTATATTCCTTCTTTTTGTAGATTGTTTTTATCACATGAAGGATGTAATTTGGAGTGTTCCCAATAGCTCCACGATACAATATTATGATTGTTCGTTCGATACATGAGGCCTGACGACTGTGCGCTGCTGGTCTTGGGCCGCATGACCATTGTGATGACCTTGCTTGCGGTTCGATTTATGTGGGTACATGAAGTTTAACGACATAAACGATATATTTTTAAAAGTCGAGAATGTTGATAATCAGGCAAGTGAAAGTTTTGAATTTAGACTTTTTGGCGCGAACAAAAGAAGCATGGTTGGCATTTTATTCAAAATTCAGATTTGCTATTTTTTGTGCTTTTGGGAGTTTTAAATTATAGTATATTGCACGTTAAAGTTGTGTGCAAGTGATAGGAATTGGAGGAATTTCGTTTAACAGTCTATTTTTCTATCAGGAGATAGTCGATGGGTGATCGATCACATCACATTGATAATAAAAACTAAAATAGCTTACACAATAAAACAAAGAATGTTTTCAGTCTTTTATTTAATAATCGGATTGTTTTCTTATTACATTATCTAAGAACTCATTATAGATGTGCATCAAACACATCATTTCACTGTTTTTCAATGTGTGCCAGAAGTAACTAGCGCGGAATGTCAGATACGCTAAGGATTACCATTGCAAGTAATCGTAGGTATTATTTGTCATTATTCGCCTCGAGATATCCATATTTGTTTTTACCATTTTTACATGTGAACACACAATTTATGCATATAAAGTCCATCTTCGATTACCTGTAGCAAGAAAGTTTTATTATTTTTTCATTAAATTAAAAATAATTTTGTAATTATGAAGTATGGCTTCCAGCACTGGCTTTTTTCTAAACAACACTGGCCCAGATTCAGCCCAGCATAGCGACTAGAGATTAATTTGGCGATAGCATGTTCATTTTTAATAGGTATGTTAAATTTCATGGTCAAACAACAAAAGGGTTTTACGAGTATCTCTTTTACATAATAAATGGGGTTCAAAATGTTCTGAGCACAAAACTGCCAGAATTGAGCTGCCAGTTTGTTCTATGTAGCCTTTCTTATGTATTTCTTTTATGTAGTTCTTTAACCAAAAAATTTGAAGATTTTCATCCTTTAGAAACCCGAAATTAATAAGGTATACATCAAAATCAAAAGATAGTTGCAAAAAATAGATAGTTGCTTAACCTTAGGTACCTGTCCGTTAAGATTTAATTTTATTACGAGACTCAGTTTTCTCTGAATTCGGCCCTCTTTAAGGTACAAGTACTAATAAAGTCAAAATTGGTTAGGTACTTGGTACAAAAATATAAAAAACCTATAAAAAACCTTATACGATATAAGGAAACTTTAATTTTAATAGTTTGTAACATATTTAAGTGTCTGAGCCACGACATACAAAAATATCAGCTAACTGAATGCAGTAATCAAACAATTTGCAACATCAGATTTACTTACCAATGGAACGTGATTTTCGGGGCTTTTCTGTATGAGGCGTTGCAACTATTGGGGGTACAACACTTTTGTATCAAATTTTGCACTTTAAATAACCAAAATAATGTTTATACACCAAGAACTATTTAATCATCGCACATGTGACGTACTACACAAGTAAACAGACGCCATACTCCGCTTATTTTGACTTAAGCGGAAGATGGCGGCTGCCACGGTTTCGGAATTGTCTATGTGTGCCATTGTGTTGCAACAAATGAAAGAAAAGAATAATTATATACAATTCTAAACTACAATGAAAGTGACAATGTCATTACTTACACGGTATCTATGTGTGAGTGAATTATGTTTGATCTGCTTCCATTTATAAATCTGTGGGTAGATCTATCGACAGAATTAAATGCATTTTTTATGTCTACTTTGAGAAGTACCTCACCTCCATCATGCATCAAGAAAGCGCGCGCTGCATGTACTGCGGCTTCACAACCTCTCTTTGAGTCAAAACGTACTTGGGTAGGACAAAAATAGTTCTAGTTTTTAAAATATTATTAGGGTAAGTTGGGGTAAGATCGTAAGCGGGGTAACATAGTACAAATCGTATACTTCCTAATAATGTATCATTTTTACATTGAAAATGTAAGATCCTAGGCGGGGTAACATCATATAAATAGTAATACTTCCTAATAATGTATCATTTTTACATTGGAAATGAAAAATGATACATTATTAGGAGTTATTACGTTTATTACCCCGCTTACGATCTTACTCCAACTTACCTTACATTTTTTTATAGTATGTAATAATAATATCTAAATAATAATATACACAAATGATACAGTTAGTCATGATTTGTTTACTGCTATCATTCAATTAGGTATATTCAATACCAATTCCAGTAGAATTACAACTTACTTGAATAAATACTTACTAATCTATTGTAACTAATTTAAGTATTGTACTTAATTCATTTTAATATTACGAGCACTACAAGTATCAATAATTTTATAACATATTTAATTAAGTACCTATTCATTAATTCATTTGTAAAGTGCAAATCATTTTAGTATAATATTAATAGCAGTTAATTGATATCAAAGCAACACATTTAAACCATAAATAATAGCAATATTTCACTGAATTTATGTAAGAGTAACATGAAATCGTATTAGGAACGCGACTACGTTAGTCGCGAACGATGAAAGTAATAAATCTTTTTATATCAATACGAAAGCGGCATCGGTTGGATGCGATGGCATCACAGGCAAAAGTAATACCGATCCGACAAACTACAGTTTTACTCGCAGTAAGAATTTTATATTAGGTCCAATTTAAATCGCAGTGCAGAGCATCTGTTTTCCAAGCCGGGGTCCTGGGTTCGATTCCGGTCAGGTCAATTTAAAAATGAACTTTTCTGAATTGGCTTAGAATCTAGATGTTACTGGTCGCTCTCCCAATTCGTTGTGTGATACCCTTAGCACAAACTTAGAGCTTACTTTAGGGTCGTACAATTTGTGTAATTTTTAGTGTTGTTATTGTTATTAAACCTAAAGTAAATTTTATTGCATCTAGCTGAGGCGTTTGCAGTTACTCGATTTTTACATAACAGTCGTATCCCACTAAACCGTATGTCGATAGAATTTACTAGCCATGTCCTTAGCTGTTTTCTAACCTACGATAACTGATGAGCACATGCAATGTTCTTATACCATGGAGCGGATTAATATTAACCCACTACATTTATTTAACAAAATAAACTTCAAAATGTCTATGAATTTCATGTTAATATCGTTTTTTAATGCATTTTGCCTGTATTTAATACCATACAATGAACTGCAGAGTATCCTGTACTACCTGAGTCCAAAATGTTTAATTTGACCTTACCGGAATTTGAATCCGGAATTCTTGGCTTGGAAAGTAAATTCACTGCAACTGCGTGTGATCAGACCATATCAGATAGATATTTGATTTAAACCTACCTATTAAGTACTCAACGTAATCGTCGAGTATGCAGTCTACAGTTCTGATCGATCTTAAAGATCAGATTTTTTAATTAATAAATCTTATTTTATAAATTATTTTTGTAATCGAACAGTAGATTAGAACTCGTGGGGGAGCGAGAAAAAATTAAATTATTATAGTCTAGTTGAAGAGGGAATTAGACTACAAATTGGCTACACTGAACCAGACAGATATTCATTACCGTGGAAAGCCCAAATCAAATAATAGTTTGATCAAAGTTAATAACTACACGACATTTCATTTAAGGATCCACATTGTTGTTGTCATATCAGCACTTACGATACACGGTAGAAGCTTTCATCATCTGATCTGCTTCCATTTATAAATCTGTGGGTAGATCTATCGACAGAATTAAATGCATTTTTTATGTCTACTTTGAGAAGTACCTCACCTCCATCATGCATCAAGAAAGCGCGCGCTGCATGTACTGCGGCTTCACAACCTCTCTTTGAGTCAAAACGTACTTGGGTAGGACAAAAATAGTTCTAGTTTTTAAAATATTATTAGGGTAAGTTGGGGTAAGATCGTAAGCGGGGTAACATAGTACAAATCGTATACTTCCTAATAATGTATCATTTTTACATTGAAAATGTAAGATCCTAGGCGGGGTAACATCATATAAATAGTAATACTTCCTAATAATGTATCATTTTTACATTGGAAATGAAAAATGATACATTATTAGGAGTTATTACGTTTATTACCCCGCTTACGATCTTACTCCAACTTACCTTACATTTTTTTATAGTATGTAATAATAATATCTAAATAATAATATACACAAATGATACAGTTAGTCATGATTTGTTTACTGCTATCATTCAATTAGGTATATTCAATACCAATTCCAGTAGAATTACAACTTACTTGAATAAATACTTACTAATCTATTGTAACTAATTTAAGTATTGTACTTAATTCATTTTAATATTACGAGCACTACAAGTATCAATAATTTTATAACATATTTAATTAAGTACCTATTCATTAATTCATTTGTAAAGTGCAAATCATTTTAGTATAATATTAATAGCAGTTAATTGATATCAAAGCAACACATTTAAACCATAAATAATAGCAATATTTCACTGAATTTATGTAAGAGTAACATGAAATCGTATTAGGAACGCGACTACGTTAGTCGCGAACGATGAAAGTAATAAATCTTTTTATATCAATACGAAAGCGGCATCGGTTGGATGCGATGGCATCACAGGCAAAAGTAATACCGATCCGACAAACTACAGTTTTACTCGCAGTAAGAATTTTATATTAGGTCCAATTTAAATCGCAGTGCAGAGCATCTGTTTTCCAAGCCGGGGTCCTGGGTTCGATTCCGGTCAGGTCAATTTAAAAATGAACTTTTCTGAATTGGCTTAGAATCTAGATGTTACTGGTCGCTCTCCCAATTCGTTGTGTGATACCCTTAGCACAAACTTAGAGCTTACTTTAGGGTCGTACAATTTGTGTAATTTTTAGTGTTGTTATTGTTATTAAACCTAAAGTAAATTTTATTGCATCTAGCTGAGGCGTTTGCAGTTACTCGATTTTTACATAACAGTCGTATCCCACTAAACCGTATGTCGATAGAATTTACTAGCCATGTCCTTAGCTGTTTTCTAACCTACGATAACTGATGAGCACATGCAATGTTCTTATACCATGGAGCGGATTAATATTAACCCACTACATTTATTTAACAAAATAAACTTCAAAATGTCTATGAATTTCATGTTAATATCGTTTTTTAATGCATTTTGCCTGTATTTAATACCATACAATGAACTGCAGAGTATCCTGTACTACCTGAGTCCAAAATGTTTAATTTGACCTTACCGGAATTTGAATCCGGAATTCTTGGCTTGGAAAGTAAATTCACTGCAACTGCGTGTGATCAGACCATATCAGATAGATATTTGATTTAAACCTACCTATTAAGTACTCAACGTAATCGTCGAGTATGCAGTCTACAGTTCTGATCGATCTTAAAGATCAGATTTTTTAATTAATAAATCTTATTTTATAAATTATTTTTGTAATCGAACAGTAGATTAGAACTCGTGGGGGAGCGAGAAAAAATTAAATTATTATAGTCTAGTTGAAGAGGGAATTAGACTACAAATTGGCTACACTGAACCAGACAGATATTCATTACCGTGGAAAGCCCAAATCAAATAATAGTTTGATCAAAGTTAATAACTACACGACATTTCATTTAAGGATCCACATTGTTGTTGTCATATCAGCACTTACGATACACGGTAGAAGCTTTCATCATAGGTAATTAAAATCTAGGTATTTTATATTATAAAAGAACTGAATAAATAAGAACCAATATGTATTAAAGTTTACGAAAGTTTTTTATTATAATTATGTGCTAACCACACTTTCTGTTTACATATATGTCTGATTTCTCAATATTGCATTTTTTGACATGCCCTGTTGTTGCATTTATTCTGTTATTACATGTAGCTGTTGTAGTTGTAACCGAAAACCATTTTTGAATTCGCTAAAAACTCTGTTACTAGGACGATGCTAAAAAAATAATATCTGACTCTTGACTCCTTTTTTTTACTGGTTTTTCCAAACTAATGGTAGATTTCACATTTAAAAATACTTTGTAAGGTTTTTCTTTTTTATTTTTATTGTTCTGAATTTGAACAAAAAAAGGTAATGGAATAAACAATGTCATTACTGGGAGTATCTTTTCGCTCGTTTAGGTAGATCACCTACATTATGACATATAAACGTTATTGTCTTGCGCGAGTTAAAACATGGTTAAAACGAGGAAACTTCAAAGACAACACTTATTTCGAATATCTAAAACGGGAATTAACGTGGTTACCTTTCGACCGAGTTGCATCGGCCGTGGTCTCAAGTAAACTGTCGCAGCAAGTTTCACTCCCTGTCCAAGTTAGAAGTTTTATCATCTACCCCCGATATTTATAAATAGTTTTCAGGATACCTACACACAACACTCACAGTATCCACACGTTTAATCGAATGTGAAAATCGAGGTTTTATTCCTTGAATTACAGGATTCCACATCGTCGATAAATTATATCTTGACGACCTCCGTGGCGCAACGGCTTAGTGCGTCGGAAAGTAAACGGGGGTTGCGGGTTCGATTCCCACCCCGAGTCTGGGTGTTTATGTATAATATGTATTTATTTACAAAATAAAAGTATATACATAGTATATCACTTGTCGAGTACCCATACCACAAGCGCTGTGCTGCTTACATTGGGACTAGATGGCGTTGTGTGAAATGTCTGAGTATATTATTATTATTATTATTATATCCGTTTACCCGATTAAAATCCTTAAATTGCTGACAATAGTTTCGTTGTGTAGAAGCGATTTCCTCTAGGATTTCTTTCTTCCTTTGTAACGGGTACTGCTAAGATTTGGAGTGCCTTTTTAAACCTTGTCGGAAATATGACTAATTTTCAATTTAGTCATTGCTTTTTATGAGGTAAAGTCGTGCATGGTCACAAATTTACATGACGTGGATAAAATAATATAGTATTATTTTATTATGTTAACATATCTTCCTTACGCAAATACTCACAACGGGTGTGTGCCATTAAATTGCTTATCCAATAGGTAATCGCATGTTTTGTTTCTATCTCGCTGATCATGAGAAAGTACCAATGTGATTCCTAACAAAAATGAGTAAAAGTGGGATAATAACCGGAAATTTTCCGATATTTAGGAATAAATATAATAACATGTTTTCTTTACATTCGATTTCAGGTGTGTCATTGATAGAATTAACTTTATTTTGTACAAATATTTCGATCTCTGTCTTGAGTATTTACTGTAAGTGTAAATAAAATTCTGCTTCAGATACTGGAGGTAGTATAATATGGTTATAATTATAATATGTATAGACCGCGCTGTCCTCAATTTCCTAAAAGGTCGTAGCAAATACCTGAAGGTCCGAAGCTTACTGCTTAATAAGCTTACCTAATGGAACCGTTTATTGTATTGAAAAGGATTTTTTAAGATTGCCTATTGCAAAAGATTTTGAGACCGTGCAAAAATACCTACTTAATGTTTTTTATAATTTTTTTATATTTTTTAATCAACCAGAAACTTAAAGTACCTAATGCCCACTTGTCTTTTCTTATACATATTATACCATTCCCACCTGGATGCCACAAAAAGGGAATGGATAAAGTAAATTTTGGAATTCATTGGAAATCTTTTTAAATAAAATTCTATTTTAAAAGGAAAATTGTAATATAATTTGAAACAAATAAATCAATACTAATTTTGTAAATAAAATAGAAACAGAAAGATATCAAAGTGGTTGTGATGGTGTGGTGTAGTTTACAAAAATCAGATATAAATACCTTTCACCTTATAATTTACACATTATGATAAAAAAACACAAACCACTGGCTTAAATTAGATTGTATTGTCCCATACTCCACTCTCGAATGTTATCTCCAAAATTATAAGTCGACTTTATAAAATTCTGCAATCAGCATCGTCATTGTAAATATAACATAACATAACATAACTTCACGCTGTATCCCCAAGGGGTAGTCAGAGAGGACGGAGCGCCAGGAGTCGCGGTCCTTACACACCTCTTTCGCTTCCTCAAATCTCATCATTCTCCTCACACATTTTCGCCTAGGTATGCGAGTGTTTTTGACATTTCCATCTGTTAACACTCTGGCTATTTGATCTTCATAAGTCAGCCTTGGTCTTTCTTGGCTGCTTTTACCACTCACTTTCGCTCTGTATATTTTCTTCGTCAGTCTTTCATCACTCATTCTTTCCATGTGCCCGAACCATCTAAGCATTCCTTTCTTCATTTTTACAATAACACTGTTGTGCAACCCTGTCATACTGCGTATCTCATCATTGCTTATCCTGTCAGCAAGCGTGACACCGCACATATTTCTGAGAGACCGCATCTCCACAGCATTTAACATACTTTCACTCGATTTTGGGCATATCCAGGCCTCACTACCGTACAACAAAGTTGGCACCAACACCGCATTGTGGATGGCCATTTTAGCAGTGTTAGATATATTCACACTACCCACTAATGCGGACAGAGCACCGTTCACTTTATTGCCAGCTGCTACCCGTCTCTCCACATCCAACTCACATCTTCCATCCCTCGAAAACGCACTCCCCAGGTACACAATTTCATTCACCTGTTCTAGACATTTTCCATTTACACAAATCACACATTTCGTTTGTACCGCTTCTCTTTCAAACACCATTGTAAATATAAGTTCTATAAACTCGTATGAAACTGGTGCGTCACCTTGATTAATGTGCTCTTTATCCGATTGAAGCCATTGCTCCCCCTTATTCTTGTCGAGGGGTCCATTTGCCTTGGAAGTTTGGGCGACATCAGTTTTCTGGTTCGAGACTCTTTCTTTTTCACTTTGCCAACATCTTCTTTAATATTCTTAACAGATTTTACTTTTACAAAGAAATCAAATATCTTCTTTTTGAGGAGAAAAATAATCTCTTTACTCCATCACAACCTTTCTTGTTCTCTCTCAAAAACGACTTCGCTCTCCTTTTTTTTCTCATTTTTCAAATCCTGTTCTATTCTCCCAAAAAAACATATTTAAATTTTTAACTTGCCAGTTCTACAATTATTTTCTCTGACAACCTTTCAGCTCTTAAAAAGAAGGTACAATAGCGAAAAAATGTTACAATATGTATACAAAATGTATAAAAAAGCCTTCGTATTTTTTCATTGGGATGCATTTAAAAACACTTTAAAATATATAAAAACAAAAATATAAAGATTGTTTTTATCGCTATTAAAAAATTTAATATCCTACAACAAATTGTTACCACTTCACTAAAAATAAATGAACTCGAAAAAATATATTGACGAAGTGTAGCCATAAAATAATTGTAAACTATAAAAAATTAAAACGGTTTGATGGTTGTGTTCACCAATGAACAATAATACAAGAGATATACTCTTTGAAACAATATATTTAAGTCTGCAATAATTGTTAATTGTGAGAATAATATAAAACTTAATTGCGTGTTAAAAATGTGCCGGTCCTGCCTGCCGATTGGCCGCATTACGAGAAGTGAAGTGGGCAGAAACGGACGTCACTAACGCAGATTCATGGACGTACTACTCAAACAGGGCTGAGCACTTGCGGCTGAAATGCGACCCGCGGGGTTATTACCTAAAAATTTGCAGACAGCGACAGCCAAGCAATCACTGTGCGACCAGTGACTAATTGTAATAAAAAATTGATATCATGTATGACGATTGCGTATCTATTATTCTATGACCATAAAATGCACTTTTCGCGGTTGCTTTAGCGCCACTATATAAATTACTTTACACAAATTATCGTTTTGACAGCAGATAACTCGCGATATTGGCCGTGGCATGCTGTCTGCAAGTTACGTAATAAGTGTGCCGAGCGAGATGTTCACTATGGATGCCTTTTGTCAATGTCTAATTAGGTGGCATTGGACAACTTCGAAATATCGAATATTTTATGCGCAGACTATAATAATTTAGAATATAACGTTCGGAAAATTTCCCACAGTATGAAACAATCATTTATACAATAATAATAGCCTAATAATGGCATTTGCGCATGGTTTATATGATTTAAGTTAGAAAAAAATTGTTAAAATTATCAATTTTAAAGTATATCTACAAATGTTATTGTATAGGTTATTATGAAAGTGGATATAAATTCGGGAGTTTCAACGCGTCACTATTGACTTTTGTATACATATATCATCGCATAATATGTAACAGTTACGGGATACGTTTTTTTGTTTTCAATACAAAAAAAAACATTTAAATGTAGAAAATAAATGTACAATCCTATCATTATGCAATATACTCCAAATGTTTGCTAGTGACGTAAAACACTGAAGAGTCACCTTTATTTTTTTTTAAAGTTAAGGTGTTCCTCTAGAACACTGGTTCCCAAACTTATTTTGTCTACTAAGTCGAGAGCTCATGCAGTCGTTGTCTAAGATGCCTCCTAGCTAAATGAAATTACAAATCACCCCCCAGGCCTCTACACAACGCCCCCATTTTTTTTCTGGGTCTCTTACCGCCCCCCTTTAGGCTTACGGCGCCCACAAGGGGGCGTTATCGCCCGCTTTGGGAATGGCTGCTCTAGAATGTCTAGAACTTTTGGCGAAGTTGTAGATAGCAAGTTTTCCTTGGTCATGGGTAAGTACCCATGTAGAAGTAAGGTATTAAAGTTAATACCCTTTCGCATTTATCCGTGCTTTCGGAATAACCTTTATTTTTTATATTTTATAAAACAGGGGACGAGCAAGCGGGTCACTTGATGGATCATGAAGAGTGACCAGCGCCGCCCGTGGACACCCGCAGCGTCCGGAGAGTCACGGGTGGGTTACCGGCCTTTAGGGAAATAGGGAAAGGAGGGGGAGGGGGCACCGGCACTCTCACTCACCGAACGAAACACAACAGCAATAGCTGCTGTTATTTCACGCCGATATTATGTGAGAGGGTGGTATTTGACCGGGCGAGCCGGCCCAATTCGTGCTGCAATGCAGCATGGCTCTTCCGCTAAGAGTAACTAACAGAGTAACTAACAGAGTAAATAACAGAGTAAATAACCTTGTACCTTGTACCTAATGGTTAAAACGATCGTGAAAAACTGTTATGGAAAACAAGTGGAAACTATTCATTTTAAATTGCGCAGTATGATTGAACTCGAAAATAATAAATTTAGAAGGCAAACTATGTATTACTTTTCAATAAATAATCGTTGAATGGATTAGTACTTAATTCTGTTGTTCTTTTATATTGTATATTCCTTTTCTCATTTTGTACATGTATTACCTTGAATACATACATATATATTACATCATCATATGCTATTCCTAACGGGGTAGTAATTTTATGCCGCTGATTTATGGGCGAAACAACAAATAGTAGCTACAATTTTAGAGTAATAGTCGTTATATTTTTTAACACTTTTATTAAATATGTTATTGTCTCTGGCTATGTACATTTGTTTCTTGTAACAAACGAGGAAAATATTTACTCATTTAAACCACAAGCATGTTTTTATTGATTTGGTTGCAATCGATACAATATATAATGTATGGCCTACGGCGTAAATATTGTATTAAAAAGAGGGTAACAAAAAGCATATATTTTATATGTAGGTAAATATTATTTTTTATCTTATATGGCATGAAACTTTGAGAGTAGGTACATATTGTTTGAAACAATTCTTTTTGAACAAAAAAGGTCATCATAAAATACGACCAGTATTACATTTTGTACAATTACGTGGAAAATCACGCCTTCGTTTTTTTTGCTCCGTATGTGCCATATAAATCATATTTTGATATTTATTATCGTGCTCAAAAATTTATTGGTCCATTTCATTGGTATTTGATGCGAACAAACACAATTGCAAGCTTATTTTAATTTATGGCTGACTTACACCTACATTTTATTTTAATTACAGGTTGCATGACAGATATTGGTATTATTAATTAAATGTGAAAAAAATATCTATTAGTAATAAAATTTCTGAACTATACAGTACTACACTGCTTATCTGTTGTGTATGTATTTTATTGTAATAAAGACTTAACAACAATTGATAAAACATGTAGGTATTATTTTTGTCAGTTTTTATAAAGCACACAATAACTTTAATGAAAATAGCTTTAGATATCCTCATATTACCATATTTAGTGAAAGACGAGTGCGCATAATGCAAATTTGTTTCTCTAAGTCCATATTGATATTAAGGCGACGCATGGATAAACAATACTTTAATCCAAAATAGACCTGCTCTATGCAAAAGTGCGCGCGCTAGCATACGAAAAATACGAAAAAGTAGTTATTTTCGTTTATTTTAAAAACTATAATTAGTTTTAAAAAATCCACCTGTCATTTTGAAGAATATGTTTAGATTAAAACTATACAGAAAGTTTAGAACTAGAAATCGGTCCCGTTATTTCTAAATGTAAATCTCTGTTTTAAAAGAGGTTTCTTTGATATTTTTTTTGTGCTACAAAAGTTAACCAATCGTGTATCGCAACTGTCAAAATAAAGTCAATGAAATGAAGAATCAGGTTACCAAATATCACTATCATACGTTTTGTAGTCACTTAGAAAAATTGAGATCCCTGCCGTCAAAATTTCCAATGCGTCGCCTTAAATGAAATTCTACGTTTGCAGTTATTTGAAAAGTATATGCAAATATTTTCGTAATAATGTAGAATTATTTATTAGTCTTAGGAAGATTATGGAAGTACTCGTATTTTCGGGCGAATAAATATTAGTTGCGTTACTTGATAAATGGTTTCAGTTAAACGCAGTCTTTTTAATGATTATATTTAGAATAATGATACTTGGCGCTCCATCCTTCCTCACTACGCTGTAATGAATACAGCGTGAGGATATCGCACCCTTAATCCTATACTGTCACTATGCTAAAAGTATAAATTGTGCAGGAGAGCCAAATCAAGATTTTCAGTGAACAAAAATCTGCGTAAGTTTAAATGTATTCCGTTTTCAGCAAAAATATTGTTTTTCTCAATAATGTAGATGTTTATCAAGACGGTGACAATTTCTTTTTTGTATAAAATTAATGTTAATAGCCTTACTTTTTCATGTTTTTTATGCTTTTTCGCTATTTTGGAAAATACCTTTATTATTTGTTAAGGTCATTCTGTTCTTAATTTCGTATGATATTTAGAAAAAAAATGAACGTCATTTTATGGTTTTATCCTTATGTATATATCTTTAAAGAAAAATCAATGTATAAAAAATATTTATTCATAAAAATCAACAATCTTTTTAATTTATTTTGCTTAAAATTATATCAGTCATTTGCCTAAACCACTTTTTCTATTAAATCTAAATATTTTTTATATAATAGTTTTTTATGAGATCAATGAGATCAATAAGTTACATGAAATAGTCATAGTGTCTGTAAGGATCATTTTAATTTAAAATGTAACAAGTCAGTCTCTTATTTAGCCTCAAAATCAAAATCAGATATTACGATAATCAATCAATAACAATACAAAAAACAATTAAACGATATCGTTATAAAATGAGTTTGCATAGAAGGGAGGGATTAAATTTTCTCTACAAGAGTCTTCAAATCAGCTCTTTTTCGAGAGCTCAATTCAATCTTTGCGTCATATAACTTTTGTAACTCGAAATCAGCTCTGCTTCGATTACGACGAGTGCGAGATGGGCGTTCTCGACGTATTTGGTTGAAGTTTACTTGAACATAAGAATCTTTGTAATAGATATTAATTTCCCCGTTATTATCTTTTTCGAACTTTATCACTTTTATGTTTGCCATCTTAACTGTATCTCCTTCTGTATTTTTGTTGAATTTGCTGCCACACTCTTGCGCCAATTGCTTTAAATCATAGAAATCCCAATGACTCATTTCTTTTACGTGATATGGTGTCCCTCTTTTTCTCGCTGTTTTAATTAGTCATATATTGCTCTGGCACATAAATATGGGAAGATTTTAAAATTTTTTTTACCTCTTTCTCAATTACTGAGTGAACGTTATCATTTTCATTTTGTGCGTGTCCGGTTATTAAAAATGTATGAGTTATGCTTTTCATTTTATAGTTACACAGAGCGTATAAATACATGGAGAACATGTACTGGTTTTTTTGCTGCCCGCAGCAGTTATCGGAGTAAAATACTATATGTAAATTATCATAGTTTATTGATTCCGTCTTATTTTTCAAATAAATTAGCACACATGAACCAATCTCATTAGCACCCCTCATGCCATCTATTTCACTCCACACGTAACATTCGCAATAGTCCCTCATCAACTCACAAATAGTGAAATTGCAAACGTTTAATTTCGACATGTAATAAAATGCTGATGATTTACACATTGGGAGAGGTAAAACCGCTTGCAAATCGTAACATGCCACCACGTACTTATTGTCAACTTTTTTCTTATCTTCTTCCTTCTCTAATCGACTTAATTGCTTTTCTTGTTGATGTTCAAGATATCTTTTTTCTAAGGTTTGCCTATTGGTTGCATCAACGTTCTCGTAAATTGAGCATAATTCGCACATGCCTTTTTTGGTACAAAAAAGCTGATGTTGTAATCTCGAGCAAAAACTTTTCGATATGTGTGTTCTCGAGCAGCAAACTTTCCTTCTTTTTGACATTTTTGCTTATAGTCTCTGTACAAATCAGCTAAATTCTTGCCTCCATCAATGTACTCCCGACAAGTTTGTTGTCTCAAGTAGTGGCTTTCTATACGTGGTATGGACTCAATGTAATCTTTAATGCCGAAGATAACATTCTCTTCAACCTTTTTTTGTTTTCCATGCTTTCCTCTCTTTTCTTTTTCAACAATATCAGTTTCCGCCTTCTTGTCTGTAACTGTTCTTATTGGACGATCATTAATCCCAAGAGTATTCTTGAAAAAAGTTTTACAAACTTTGATTTTATTCCCTTTAACGGTAAAATAGAATGCATGTTTTGCTTTGCGATTACTGTCTATTTTCTTGTATTGATATTTAGGTTGAATGACGGTCATACTGCTACCAATAAAATCACGCTGCCGAGTTAAACATGCCATATCCCAATAACTTTGGAATAACTCTTGTCGCTCCATTCTCGTTTATGATTTCGTAGCATTTTAAACGACAACTTTTGCCGCATGGAGGTTTTATTGTTCTTTCTGGTACAACTTTCTTATTTTTTGATACCGAAACGTACTCTTTCACAGAATTACGTAGTGTCTTTGCTATTGCCTTCTTTGAGTTCACAACTCCTTTGCGTCGCTTCTTTTTTGATGGAACTTCTAAAATCGGAACCGTTTCAGAAGTGTCAGAATCTGTTTCAGAACTTTCCTGTACTGTTCGGTGTTGACGTGACATAGGATAGTAATCTGAGTCATTGTCATCAGGAGAAAAATCGCCAATTTTCGACGAAGCTGTAGATGACAATGAGTTGGATCGCTGCCGTAACAGTGATGTTTTCACAGAAATACTTTCACATTCGCTTACTTTAGTAGGTCCAGCTACGGGTGTTGAAGGCAGTGAATTTGATATGACCGATAAAGACCGATCTCCTTCTTCATCTAGAGAAATGGGTCCGTGTTGTTGCGATTTCTCTACATGATGTTCTACATGACCTTCCTGAGCATTTGTAATTATGTCAGAAAGAGAAGAATTAGAATTAGAAGAACATGAGCTTGAAGAGTCAGAACTGCTAGATCTAGAGGACCCAATCCTTTGCATTTTTATTTCTTGCAAAGGTAGTGTTGTACTCACGTTCTTTTCTTTTGAAATTTGTAGATATTCACTGTTTGTCGCATCATTTTCCTTGTCACCGAGTGCAAGTTTTAATATTTTGTCTCTTCGGTACATTGTTAAATGCTGTAAAATAAAACTTATTACAATATTGTAGATGATGTATAAAAACGACAGTCATATTAAAATAATAAATATATTGTTTATTTTAACAATCTACGCTTTTGAATCAATGAACAAGCACTATTATGCCCAAGAATACATTGTTCCCCTAGAATATTAGTCATAAAAGAGTAAAATGTACTGAAAACGCGTCATAACACTTAAAAAAACGCTTTTTCGAATAATTTCTCCGTGTATAAAATTATATCGGTTGTCGAAAAATTGACACTAAGCATAAACTGACGCTTTGAACTGATTTCTTTCCTCAAAATTTATTAATTTTTGTTGGAAAATCGTCACTAAGTTGAAAGTGTCATTATTTCAGTCATATCAAATATAAACATACCTTTTTAAACTTGTGGTATAGCAGCTCTAAGCTCAAAATGACGATATTGCACTAAAATAAAAAGAATATTATTCGCAGCGGCACGTGCTTATCTGCAAGGAATATATTTCCATTGTCTCTGCCATAGCTTTAGGTAAGAACTAAAGCTTAGAAATCGATGCAACGTTTGAATTACTTAATTTGTAAATAGATGGCGTTAAAATCTTAATTTACGAAAATTTCGGATAGTGACAGTACAGGATTAAGTGTGCGATATGTATGAAGTATAACTACTTACAATTTGTAAATGTAGTAAACATCGATTTTATTCTACTCGTAGGAATATTTTAATGATATTTGCAAAAGCCTTTGTAGTTTTTAACCGTCTTCAAAAAAAAAAGGAGGTTCTATGTTCGTTCCTTTTTTTTATATATGTTCACCCATAACTTTGTCAATTGTAAACCGATTTCGAAAATTTTTTTTTGTTTGAAAGTGTGTAACTCCTATGTGGTCCCATTTAAATTTCACCGGTGTTGAAGGTTGGACTTCGAAGATACACCAAATAATACCCAATAACTCTACCTGGTTATAACCTTTATTTACATTGATGATTCTCTTGTATATCGTTACGCTCCAGAATTAGAAAGAAGTTATTAGTAGACCTACCCTAGACATTTATTCAGACTAAGGTCACTCAAAAGGGAGAAATAAAAAAAATTGAACCGCTTTCAAAAAAAAATCACTGAAAAGTACAAAATAACTTTCCTTTACTAATCAAAACTTAAGTACGATAAAAATAACTTTATAAGTACGATACTTATACTCATATAATTAAATTTGACAGTTATTGAAGTCGGTGCCAAATCAATGTACAACAACAGAAAAAATAGTTTGGTAGGCTTGGCATCATCATCATAATCAGGATCACGAAGAATCATTAGGATATCCTGATGATGCTTCGTTGATAAGCGAAACACGTGTCGATAAGTGGTTTTGGAGTTTTGGGCGGAAGATAGCTAAATATTACAAGAATTCATCACATGAAATGGTTTTCCACATAGTGACACCTGAGTCTATACAATATAATACCGTCTATTTGTTGTGATTTGGAGTTGTAATCATACCTTGTAACATCGCGTTCTACTGGGGTTGCCAAATAGGATGAATAATATATCTGGGCTAAATAAAAAAAGTCGAGATTATGGGATTATTGTCGGTACAAATAAGTACTACAAATCAAAATGTTATTTTTTATTATTAAACTTAAAATAATGACAAAGAAACTTAACTTTTTTGGCACATTAAAAGTGATGAAGTGAAAGCGAAGTGATTTTTAAACCGCGCGGTGATTTTAAATTTCTGTTTTGTTATAAACTTTACGTTAAGTTGTTTGTTGACACATTTCGCATGTTGTCGGGAGTCTGGACATCATATGAAATGTCGGTACAATCCAGACGAATGCCGGCCATCTGGCAACCCTACGTTCTACTTGGACTATTTACCTCTTCCGCAAATGAAAATTTTGATTGTTCGCTTCGGTTGCTAAAGTTACCTGTTATTGCTGATTTCCCCATAGACTCAACTGTTTCAGTTTAAATTTCTTTTTTTTTTATGAAGTAGCATTATTTAGTGGCCTACAATAAACATTAGAAAAAAGAATAAAAATAAATAAATACGTTATTTATTACGAGAAAATACCGTAAGAAATATAGGAATCTATACTTAATTAATTATTTGAGCACGTACACGTTTCTCTCATTCGTTTGATGATAGGTAATAGATAAGTAAAAGTGGTATCACTTTGTAAAAGTGATGTAAAAGGATCCTTAAAATTATGAAGAATATTTTGTACAAATACGTAAATATAAGTAGTATTAGTAAAAATATAATTTATTTTTACAGCTTTCGTTTGTAAAAGCGTAACCGATCTCCGACCGTAGCGGAATGCTTAACAATTTATATTGAACTTTATTCGCAAAAGCGATTATAATAATAATAATAATAAACTCAGACATTTCACACAGCGTCATCTAGTCCCAAAGTAAGCAGCACAGCGCTTGTGTTATGGGTACTAGACAACTGATATACTACTTATATACTTTACTTTTGTAAATAAATACATATTATACATAAACACCCAGACTCGGGGCCGAATCGAACCCGCAACCCCCGTTTACTTTCCGACGCGCTAAGCCGTTGCGCCACGGAGGTAGTCTTGGGATTATTGCAGAGTATTGCTTGCTACGTACTCACAAATTTTGACTAATTGAACAAGATGGAAACGCCGCAAGGGCGGCCGCGATTTTGTCGCGAAATCGATTAGCCAATAACAGCGCAAGATTTTAGCGCGAGAAATTCTGAACTCCATTAGTAAATTTAAGTTTCCCGCACTACTACAATTAAATTTTTTCTCCGAAGCAGGTACAGCGGGATATCTATTTTGGTTAATACTGTATCTTAATACAGCAGTAGATACGGTTATATCCGTTTTTAAATTATCAGAATTACTTGACGAATGCTAGTCGAACTTTAATATGTCTGTATTTCTTACTTTTTATTAAAAATTCTTTTCTATCTACTATTACATACTACTATATCTACTATAAGGTATTCATTCATCGGATTGACCATTCATCCATCTGCGTATCGGTTCATTCGTCTGTATATAGCGTCACGGTCTTCTTATTATTATTCGATTACGATGACGCCGAATGGAGGGTTATGAATAACAGCGTATGTGTTTCTATGTATGTATGTCTATGTTTGAATATATACGTTAGGGTGCTTAAAAGAAATTATTTTTCCTCTAAACAGTTTCCAAAGTTTAATTTAGATATATAATTATAAGTTAAAATTTGAGTTCTTAATATTAACGTTAAAGGGCTCCACATCTAACTCGTAAATTTTTCATAACATAACATTTTCATAACAATTTTTCATACATAGCATAACATAGGAAATATTTTTTTGCATTTTCTGATGTCTAGAACTAGCTCAGTAATGATGCGTCGTACAAAAGTATATGCATACTACGTAGCTATTTTTGCGGGAATTAAATCCACTTTCCAAAAGCTGAGATCGAAATGAGCTCTGTTAAGCTGAGTAGCGCCTGTAAAGTGGGTCTAACATACATAATATAATAAAAAAACAGACACAGCAGAGACATCTATCCACAGTATTTTACAACAACAGCAAAGCCGTATCTGGGGGGCTTATTCACAAACGTCGGAAACTTTCCGTAGCGGAAAGGCCGGTCGTCGGAAAGCATAAATTCAATCCTACAGCTTGGATTTGTGAATACGACTATATATTATTATATATAGTCGTAATATAAATATAATACGATTTCAGATTTGTGACTCGCGTATAGACAAAATCATCGAAAAGTTTTCTGTCGGATACGGAAAGTTGAGTTTCCGACGTTTGTGAATAACCCCGCTGTACTTTGAAAATATTTTAATTGATTCCGATATTTTAGGCATTTCTGATTCCAAAATAAATATTAATAGAATTACCGCTGTGTTTATTTTTTAGAAATTTAAGAAACTGCTAATTTTATATGCAAATTTCACTGTTTGAAAGACAAGACTCTCAATTACTTAATAATGTGTACATAATAAGTATTATTACACTATATTTGTCCGATGGATGTAGAGCGATTAAGATGCAAACTTATAAAATCTCTATTAATAAGACATCATATCCAAGAAAAATGTAGTAAAAGACAGAATCTTTTCGTATAAAAAGGGGTAGTTCAATTGCATAATAGAGTGGTGCATAGTATATAAATTTAAATACGTTGCTCTTATGATACATCATTCTTTTATCTCTATAAAATTGTGCGGAATCGTGAAATTCGAAAATAAAAAAATAATTGTAATAGAATATTGACTAATAAATATATATTATCAATCAGTTGTGATCGCCATTGCTGTCGATCGCCTAAGAAATATGCGCCTAAGAAATAAAGGTGTTACAACACAGTATATTTTGGAAATTACACAAGTGTACGTTTCAAAAACTGTATTAAAGAAAGTGTACATTGGAAGTGTTTAAAAAAGTTTAACAATAAATATTTTGAAAATTTTCGTTTTTTTGATGATGAGATCATCATGGACTGCGATTAATATGCAACTAGATGAGGAAAAACAAGCGCTCCAGCTTTTGTGTATTTTATGAACATTATGTATTCTAACCAAGATTATCAATTAGTCGATCGGTTTTAGATAAAGATACAGATTGAAAACGAGTAAAGAATTTTTAGATACGTCACGGAAAGGGAACTAAACAGAAAAGCAAATTTACATTTTTCTTTATTTGTAACGATACCGACGACGACAAATAGCTTTGTTAATAATAACTATTTTGATCGTGGAAATACATAGGTACATAGGTATACTTAGTGGAAACAATTGTAAATATTTGTATATGTAACAAGAATAAGTTTTTGACGAAAACACAAAGAATCTTGGGCATTTTTCGCTCGACATCCCCATTCTTTTAACAACAAACCACAGAAGTTGCACCAGCAAATACAAACGGAGTTTTTTTTCACATAGGTACCTACGTGCTTGACGATGACTGGTCGCTCTCAGCTCTATATCTGCGTCCCTGACAACAACATCACTATGCAATGTAGTGTATATATTCCCTACAATCAGATTTACTGTAGCGATATTTTCATCGTAAATTCACGCGGACGAAGTCACGGGTTAGACATAGACAGACATTTATTTGGCATCACTCACGCATTATAACAATTTCTACAAAAACAAAAAAACATTGACACAAAATAACACGACTTATACACTATATATCTAAGACTACATACAATTTACTTAGGCCATGAGTGATGTGATGCCAAAATTGGACACCGACTCAGCATAAGCTGACGCAAGCGCTACAGTACTGAGTTAGTTTATAATAATGTATGACCAAATATGAAAATGTGGGTATGAAAAATGTTGAATGTAGGCATTGTGTAGGTCATAGTGCTATAATAGTAGGTAAAAAAGTATTTTTAATAAAAAATTCTAGGTTTTGAGGACGAGTAATTTCTCAAGGTGGATTAGCTTTACTTAATACTAGCATATATTTACTATATCTAGTACACATAATACGATGTTGAGAATAATGTTAGCGAGTTTTTTTGGATGATAGTTTACTAGGTTACCCTACTTTGAATGAATGCTTAGACATAAATTAGATATTGATTGAGCTTTGTAGTATATACCTACTGTCCTTTCTACTTCGAATATGTTTGGCTTATTTGTGTAGGTAGTACACAATTACAATTAACTGAGTAAATTGGATATTTGGTTCGGTTATAACTATAGTCAGTTTCAATCCAATCTGCCAAAGAGATAAATAAGATTAAAGTTGGCTTGCACTACCTATTTATCCTCGTTTTAAGGATTTGACATCTCGCTTGCACTAACTATTAAATCGTTGGTGCAAGCGAGATGTCAAATCCTTAAGTCAAGTTCAAATATTTGGTGCAAGCCACCCTTAGTGTAATTAAACATTACATGTTAAAATACGTTGACATAAATTATTAAATAAAACCTTTTTTTATTAACCGATTTCAACTTCTAATACTCATTCGTAACATAGCACTTATTTATAAATTATAACGCAAATTTATCTAAATACTCAAAAAAATATTGTTTAACTTTTTAGCAAAATAGATTAAAACAGGTCATAGACTATAATAGCCTTATTTAGAAATCGTTTTACATCACAGTGGCTTTACTAGTCAGTATTTTGTATTAGGTATGAACAATACTAATTAAACAGAAGAGCGGTTAAAACTATCACCGATATCAGATATTAATGGCATTCGTCATAGATATAATAAACGGATGTAGACTCCGCATCAACTTCGAAAGAGAAGTAACGAAAATGCGACCTAACTTAAAACGTAATACATATTTTCAAAAAATAAGCAGCTATCTTTGATGTCAAACTGAATTTTTTAAGGAGATTACCAAACTTACAGACTACCAAAATTGTAGGGTTTTTGAACCTATTTTCAATAACCTTACCCTACTAAAACTTACGCCGAAGTATGTTATTAATTTTAGGATATCAGAAGAGAATATTCAGAATTTTTTGATATCTCTTTTAAATCTCTAAAATGGCAAACATAGTAGGCACCCAAAGTTTTAGGCAAAATTGAGAGTTTGCTACATCAATTTATTAGTTTGTAAACAATGTATAATGAAATATTTTTCTTAAAGTTAAATTTCGATAACAATTGTCTGTAAAATATTTGAGAAGTGCGAGTTTGATTCGCGCATAGAAGGTTTGTGCCATATTTATATAATTAATTTAGCTTGATATTTCCTGACTTTTTAAAATTATAAGTCCAGTAATTTCGAAGAACTTCTAGTACTTTATGATATATTTAGTGACCTACGAACGATCAGGCGCGCAAATCGTGTTGTTGCTAGGTTAAAATGCAACTGCCCAGGAGTTAAATTATTCCGACTAGGTTTTTTATCAAATTACTTGATCTTTTATCTTTTTCTAAAATTGATTACTGCTTGCACCATAACAGTTTAAATAAAAGTTGTCAAACATAATATTAACTGTTATTATTTCTCATCTATATAATTTTCCAGCTATACCTATAGATATTTGGTTGGTCTGATACTGTTTAGTGTTTATAGATATGAAAAATTACATTCGCTTTGATCTGAATGTAAACTATGTAGAGATTGTAGAGCAAAATCACGGGTAAGCAGCTGCATAGAGAGAGTACTAAAGTTTTATATTTGGAAGAGAGCCACTTGAGATCTCGCACCATCTAAAAAATTTGCTAGGGCCGCTACTGCCGTGAACTAAAACATTGACAATTTTAATGTAATTAAAAAGATACATAGCTTTCTAATTACAGTAAAATTGTTAATGAAGACAATAGGAGTAAATGAGAATATAATTTAAGCTCTTTTTAATTTTAAGCAACACATTTTGTAAGACCACGTCCTATATCCTACTTTTTTCATTTTTCACTATAAAGTAAACAAAGAAAAACTAATCGCTAAATTTTAACCGTTCGCTGGTCTTGCTGATCTAACACTTAATAACACTGCTTTTTTGTTATAAACACGAAACTATGAAATATGCACATATAACACTAATATTATTCAATATAGTACAGCACTTGTTTGTTTTTAATTTGTAGTGTTACCTAAAGGTTGCCTATGTTTTTAGATCAAATTAGTATCATAAATCAGTTCACTCTAATATGTAAGTGATAGAATTCATTCGAAATGTAAGACAGAATAACAACAGAAGAATATTATTGGTTACGATATGCAAACAATAATACTTTTTATTTTTAAATATACAAATTTTCAGTTATCATGATGTTTATTATTCTTTTAATTCTTGCTGGTTTTTATTTGAAGTGCAAACACATATGGACGAAAAATTTTAAAAATCTTTTTTTTAACTAATGAATATGACAATTGAATCATTTGCAAGCTAGCCCTTCTTCAAAGTTATGTCATAAATGTCACAGTCGTCACATTTGTTTCAGGATATAACGTACAGCAGTAGCAGCGTATCGCACGTACTGGTGTCAATTAACTCTTATTTAAAGCTTCAGAATATAATGCTATGGCGCGTCTAGCTCAGCTTACCATATATAGAAGACGTTGGTAGAAATACTTGAATCGAATTCGAGTAAATACCTTATTGGCTTCGCCTTCAATTCCTACAGTTATAAAATATTAACTAGTAAAAATATATGGGTTATTGAGATGTAAGTATTACGTAGGTACTGTGGCAAACAAGCTTCTGTCGCGTGTCGCGTGGTTTCTAAAATCGATTGTGATATATTCACTAACGAGCAGACTCGTGAGTGATGTTATAATCTCGTTTTTCCTTGTAAGGTATGAAACTAAGAAAAATTTAGTTCTGAAATTAATTGGTTTTTAACGATTGCGGTGACATCTCGACGAATTTTGATGGGACGTGTAAATTTAGGTACCAAGTGAATATCTAAGTACCTGCATGATATTTTTGTTATATATTTCCTTATTTCCGAGCTTTATTTGAAGTGTGGGGTTTTTGCGTCAAACATCGTCAAATATCGCGTCAAATAAATGTATTTACACAAATGAATTTATTCATCCCGTAAAATTAAGAAAGGTAAGCATAAAAGAGCTTGTATCATATTCTGAGACTTTTCTATTTTCAAACTTTCAACAAAAAAATATTGAAATAACCTCAAAATATAAAAACAATGTTTTTTACTTCATAAAATGAATTTTAGTGATTATATTTACAAAATATTGTATGTGAACTTGATTCTAGATTATGTATTAAATATGAAAAGGATAAGCAAAGGTAATTTCCATTAATTCTAATGAGCTCTGCAGTGTCTGTATACTAATTGTCCCCTATTCAAACACTTACCAAAACAAACGTAACAAAATCAACATTAGGAGCACTATATTCTTACCTTAAATAATTTATAAACTTTAAAAAAAATCTTTACAATGAATAAAATGTCTGGCAATTTTATTTGTGTATTTAAAAATTAAAATATAAGTAATTTACTCATAGAAAAATATTAAAATTAGTTTCAAGTGAAGTGAAAATTGCGAGCAATAATATTATAACTAAAATACGAAATTAGCATTTCATTATATCGATGTAATTAAATTTAGGGTAGGCAAAGAAGAATAATTCAAACACCTGCCTAAATGTTATTCGAATACAAAATTTTCCGTGCAAACGAATGAATCTAAAGTAACAATAGATGATGGAAAAATAGCAAGTCATGTGTTAAAGGGACCGAAATGCTTTGTGCTTGAAATATTCAGAAAACGATTCTATATTTGCTGAATCATAGCGCCATTGAAACCTAGCGAAAATGAAGTAATGTGAGCCGGTCTCTTGTCGCTTGGATTCAGTAAGGTATTTTCTTTAGGTATCTTTTTATAGTAACGCTGGAGAAATCTGACACAGGTTTGAGGATGTGTGAGTAGAACTAGGCTCCGTGGGCATTTACCAGTAAAGCTTCAGCCTCCGGTGGTCGTTCTCTACGCGTTGTGTACAGGCAATGGAATCTCCTATGGAACACACCGGAACCTCGCTCTCGTTGTGCTGTTTCGCTTCATGATGACATGTAAACATTTGATTTTCAAAATGTAGAAATACTACGTGGGCGCTTTCAAATACTTCAGGATGACTACAGTCATAATAGTCATATATACATTAGTGAGAACGCACACTATACTAACTGTTAGGCTCAACTTTTAAGTGCTTTATACATTTCTCATCAAAAAAATCGAAACACTACTGCAAGTGCTATTCAGGTGGCATTTAAATAAAAAAGAGGTTTGATATCATTAAAAAAAATACTCTAATAAATAGCTGGTAGTTTAGTCTACACAATGGTGTACCAAAATTCCAAATTTGAATTTAAATTTTCGAATTTTCATCGAATAAATGAATGTGGAGCTCAACGTGGAGATTGTTTTCAATGTGTATTCCGTTGGAATTTCTGCATTTATTCACATTTTTTTTGCCAAAAATATGGTTTTTTTCTTCAGTGGCTATGTCTCGGACCAAGAATCTCATTGGACGGAGTATTTGCTCTAAGAGCGTGTCCCTACGGTGTCCTTTTTTTGACCGACATTCTGGACTTACTTATGTGCGTGACTAAGGTAGAGTCACAGTAATACAACAATACACAGCTGAATATGACAAATAACATTTTTTTATACTAGTAGCCAAACTACATAAGATTTACAAGTATTTCGCAAATAATTATTTCATATTTTAAGCAGCGAAATCTGATTGAAATTAATTCAAATGTTTTCAAGTGTGGTGCGATCAAAACGAACATAATACATGTAGTAGACATAATAATATCTATTAGAGCTCGCCCTGTCGTCATTTTGATCGTACATATAAACTTATAATATGAACTCTTTGGTGGCAATCTCTACTCTGTGCGACTGTTTGATCCAAGGAGGTTACGTATATGTGATCAAAAACTAAAGTGTTATGAGTTTGAAATTGACAGTCTTTTTGACATTGGCAGTATGAACGTAAACAATGAGCGATTTATTTAATTGAATGTATATCTAATGCATATTATATAAAAATATTAG
The DNA here is from genome assembly GCA_907165235.1 of Zeuzera pyrina. Lineage (NCBI taxonomy): Eukaryota > Metazoa > Arthropoda > Insecta > Lepidoptera > Cossidae > Zeuzera > Zeuzera pyrina. Next base: position 10,291,986 of record OU015639.1, on the reverse strand, counting down.
CTTTCTCCTGTCTTTCTCCATATAAACTTTAAGTATACCAAATTTCATACTCCTTCAACCGCGCAATTTTATTAAAAAGTGAACTAAAGTTTTCGCTTCACGTATTAATATATTGATAACGGTGCTTCGTACTATCATCTTTTTTTTTTAATTTGGCGGTGAGTTATTGTAATACCTTCAATTGCCATCTAGTAACTATCTGGAAATGGTTATCTCTTATAATTTTATTTCATTTAGATCGAGTGACATCTGAATTAGGTCGTAGGCGGCGCCCACGCATTTTTAGTCACTTTTTAAGTTAAAGATGGCCGTATGCTGGCAAACTCATTTGACAAATTATTACAATTTCTGTGATTTCTGTAATTTGATACATAAATCTGAATATCTATCATATAAAATTATAATCTCTAAATAGTATAGGTAAAACAAAGTCGGTGTCCGCGTCTGTCTGTGTCTCCGCTTACTTCTTTTAAACCACACGATGGATTTTGATATGGTTTTCACTATCATTATAATCATTTAAAGAATTTCTTCCAGAAAGTTTAGTACATTATAATAGTTCTCACTCAAGCGCAGCCGGGGCCGGTCACTAGTGTTGTATAAAAATTAATCCAGCTTCGTATCCACGTGCTTATACGACTTTACGTATATATATGTGGTTGTAGAAATCATCTAAACTATAATTGAACGTGCCTGTACTAAAGATTTTTTCAATGTGTAAGAACTGGTATTTATGCACCACTTCTGTGTATACTGTGAACTTAGACTTGTTGAGTGACCAATCACGATGACCAATTTGTGTGCATTATGTCTATATATGTACATAATGTTTGTGTGCGTAAATGCAATAAAGGGGCGCGCGATTTTAGTTTAGACTTTAAAATATCTATTCTCTACATACAAGTATGTGTTGTGTGCGCTCTGTTGACTTATGAAGTGATTAATTTGCGTATCCGTTCGTGCTATAAAAGCATATCCCTGGAGCTATAGGCTTTATTAAGTTGTTTCCCACTATCGACCGTGTCGGCCCACTGCTTTGTGTCGGTGGCGGTCCTGACTTCGCAGTACTTACTAAAACTCCTCTTCAAAAATCAGTGGAGCCCCTTACAGTGGAGCACTTATCGATTAAATTAACTGAACGTTCATAAGCACAGTTTTTCGAGTGAAATCGTTATAATATAACATGTACATAATAATATATCTGTATATACTCATATCCAAAATACAAACACATTGTATGAGTCTGTGTGTGGTAGAGCCATGTTACATTGCAGCATGAATTGGGCCTGCTCGCCCGGTGACCTTCTCACAGAATATCGGCGTGAAATAACAGTATCTATTGCTGTTGTATTTCGTTCGGTGAGTGCGAGTGCCGGTGGCCAATCTCCCCCCTCCCCCTCCTGTCCTTCCTTTCCCCAAAAGGCGGCAATGCACCTGTGATTCCCCGAACGTTGCGGGTGTCCATGGGTGGCGATGATCACTTTCCATCAGGTGACTCGCTTGCTCCTTTGCCCCCTCTTTCAATAAAACAAAAAAAAAAAATTAAGATATTTTGGAACCGCGTCAATTTTTCATGCTCATTGTTTAAATTGAGTCTCACTTATCTGGACAAATTATAAATATGTAAATTATGTTCTTTAATATAATTATTTTAATATATTTATAACCCATTATGATAAAATTTTTGGTTGATTGGTTAGCTCCTACTCAGTTTACTACAAAAATAAGATATAAAATTCATCATTTCAATTCATTGTCAAAGTTGGATATAATGAAACTAATATTAGTTTAAATTAAATTATGTTTTTCAGTTGCTTATTTTCAATTTGAATTTTATTCACTTAATTATTTTCTTATATTTAAAAAAATAATATGGTTTCTTCTTCGTCTTCTCTACATACTGGCAACTCGTTTAATATTTATTAGAAATATTTCTGCCCTTATCATGTAGAAAAGTAGTGTATCTCCGATATAAAATGTTTGTCTTACTATGTAGCTAACTCCTTAACACTTTCCATTTACAAGAAAGTGATAGTAGACTTTAATAGAATTAAAAAGGATTTCTCGGAAAATCACGAAAACTTCTGTTGCACACATTTTTCTCAGCACTTGCACAGAATTTTAGCGTACAATATACTATTGTATTACTATTGTAAAAATAAAAAAAATTTAAATCAAAAATAAAAACCTAACATTATTTCTCCCGTTCTCGTTAAAAACTCATACGGTTTCAATAAATATAGAAATAGAAACTGTATTTCATCGATATTCGTAATATCGATAATCGTCATCACTAACGGATGCTTTAGCTAGTTTGAATTAATTACCAACTCGTTTCTATTCAAGATTAAAATTTAAATAGCACTGAACTTGCGATGTGCTTTCACGATTAATTTTCATCTCGTCCGTTAACTGTCGCTTCGTATAACTTTATAGTCCGGTCAAATTAGACCAAAAAATAAGAGTGAAGGTACATAAATTAACATCAAGCTGAAAGTGAGTAAAATTGTTTAAAACATAATTAAAAATAACATTTCAAAATTCGTCATCGTTCCGGTACTTGGAAAAAAATTTACTCGAGCTCAAAGATCAAAAAAGTGAGTTTTTTGCGACTTTCACCAAAACGGTAAGGTTTTTCATAAAATTACCTCAGACGAAAATTGTAGATCATAAAATTATTTATAAAAAAGGTATCAAATTGTTGTCCTAAAAGCCACCGTTCCTGAGATATGATTCAAAAAGTTGTAATCGTCATAATATGCATAAGTACGCCACGCATATACATCTCTGAAGCTGTAATATTATCAAAATCATGTCCTATTTCTACACGCAATAACTGGCTGTGATACGACATCTGCATTTTATAGGAAGGGTAAAATAACAGTCTTTAAAATTTCACTCACTTTTAGCTTGATGTTAATTTATCTACCTTCGAATGTCTAGATTGACCGGACTATTATCAAGAAACTGATATATCTTATGTGCATATAAAGATCTAGTGGCGTCTATGTATATATATCCAGATTCTCGTGCTTAGGAAGACACGTTCAACATTTGTTATACAGTGTTAGTCCTTCAGCTAGGTCAGAGGCTTTGCGGTTTGGAAATTGAAAAAAATTTCCATTCTTCATTGATTTTGGATTTTATTGTTGTGTAAATGTCAGTAAAACTACAAGATTCAAATTATTTCTGCGAATGTAAAATGCGTTACTGTAATCTTTGGAGAATTTAAATGAAAATCACTATCATTAATAGAATTGGTGAAAAAATCGACAGCATCATTTCCAGCAACTCAAGCATGAGCCGGTGTCGACATGATTTTCTATTTCTTTAAATAAGAATCTTTCAATTTATAAATATGTTATATTTATAAATTTATACATAAAAATCTTATGTATAAAATTCTAATTTATGTATGATGTAATTCACACGTATTAAATTTGCTATTTTCTAAGCATTGTAAAACGCTCATACTGTCTGATAAATTTAAACATTTGGTTGATAAAAAGTATCTTCTTATAAAAGGCTGTTCAAGGAGGGTTGTACAAGCGGGCGCCTGGCGATAGAGGACACGAACATCTATCGATTGAACCCCCAGGTACGTTTAACAAAAGTTACGATAAATTACCAAAATGACGATTTATTTTTTGCACTCTTTTGTTCCAACTAATAAACATCGTTTTATTTTAAAAGGCCCAATAATGGATTATGCTAGTAAAAAAATCGTAACGTTTGTACTAACAGTTTAGACGTTACGCGTGTTTTTGACGACAGGGATCTCAATTATTCTATGTGATTACAAAATGTATGAAAATGATGTTTGGTAAACTGATTGCCTTCTTGTTGCCAGTTGCATTACACGATTGGTTAACTTTTGTAACAGGAAAAAAAATCAAAGAAACCTCTTTTAAAACGAGCTTTACATTTTTTGGACTAACAGAACCGATTTATGCTTCTAAATTATTATCTGTTTAGTATAAACACACTCTTCAAAATGCCAGTTGGATTTTTATAAATTAATTATATATATTTTAATATAAATGAAAATAATTGTTTTTTCGTATTTTTCGTAAGCTATCGCGCGTACCTCTATGCTGCAGAAGGTCTATTTTAGACTAAATTATTATTTATCACTGCGTCACCTTAAGCGGAATTAACGAAAATATATATGTATGTTGTATGTATCTTCTTATATATAAAAACGAATGTTTCCTTGTATGTTTGTCCTCTATGCATTCCAAAACCATTCATCCGAATGCGATGGAACTTCGATGAGTTGTTCTGCGTACACTTGCGTAGGTTTCTGAATTAATTAATTTAATAAATAAAAGATTACACGAACAAAGTCGCGAACAACAGCTAATATTTAATACATATCTCTTTTGCTAAAAATATATTCCCTCCTGGGATACCTTTTATACTGCAGCGCTGTCAAAATGCCTAAGCATTCGACCGTAAAGACACTAGTCAGTAATCTAATTTTCTACTGAAGAATGTAAAAAGCATACATGATCATCTTTCTTAGATCTATCGTGGATCCATCCACAGTTTGTGGTACACACCATAATAAAATAGCTCATTCATGCAATCAGAAATCGAATCTAATGATTTAATGTTTAATGTTTGATTTAATGTTTAATAATTTGTCGATTGCCCACTCGAACCACGTGGGCCATCGACAACACTGCACGAGTTGCAGATACTATTTTTTATTACTAATGCGGAGATAATTTCGGTACAAACAAAAATTACAGAAAGTAATAAACTTTATTATTATATTAATTTAAAACTTCAAAATCAAGATTTTCTTTATCTTTCACACTGATGTCAATGGGTACTAAAATCGATTGTGTTTTTTTTAGATATTCGTTTTACATTCTTTTTTTAAATCGTGAATTTGCGTGTGTTAAGCAAAATTTGTGTGCGTTCAAATTGTAAAATGAGAAAATAGCTACTTATCAACCGCAAAAATGTGCGTTCAGATACTGTTTATCCCGCATGAGCATTAAAAAAAATTCTACTCTTTTAATCATATTTCTTTCTTGCCAGTCTTATTTGTGTTCTCACAAATGATTTCAAGGAGTGTATGAATATTAGGATTATTCAAAATAAAATCAAGGTCAGATAGTCGATTAAATTGTAGTGCATCACGTTTGTATTGAAGTGCTTACGTTGAGCGGCATGAGGCTTCGATGTGCGTAAAATAAAACGATTATTTGGAGCTATCAAGTTGTGACATGGCACAAGACAGGGCAAGAAAAAATACTTTTTAATTTCCGAGTTAAATGGTTTATTTTTTAGTAGTATGCTCGTAGTATCAATATAAAGTAAGTATTTAAATTCGGTAAAGACTCTGCTTTACTTTCAAGCACTTCGTTATTGCTTAGTGTGAGAAATTAATTATGAAAGATATTAATGTTATTTTTTTTGCGGCGCTCGTACACTAAAACTATTCATTTTACAAAAAAAGAGTTCTCACATAAATTATAGCAATTTTTGTCTAGTTTAATTTATTATCGACTCTTTTTATCGTGAAATTAGTCGGAAAAAAGATATTGTCAAAAAACTGTTGACAAGCGCCATTTTTTCAATATGGCGGCGCGAGCGGCAAATGTACGAGGTGGCAAAGTAGAAATTCGGAAACAGCACATAGAAATCTATAAAATCATCAATTTTTAAAACTCCCGGAAAACTCTCCAGGTAACCTCTTTTTTTGAGCACCAAATGACTAGCCTTCTTTTTCAAATATCTAAATAAACCATAAAATAAACAATCAATATTATTAGTAGGGTTTTTGCTTGAAATGGGAGAAGTGAGCTAAGTGTTTATTTTGTTATAATTTTTTGTTTTTGTATTTTGGTATAAATTTAGCACAGATTAATTAGTTATTAGCACAAAGTTTTAGAGTAGCTGTACCTTCTTCAAAACTCCCACTATTGTAGTGATGATAATAATAGGTATATTGTATTACATATTAAACTTCAGTACAAGTGTATAAAAATCAGTAAGTCTGAAATCGCGCCACTATTCTCTATAAATATGGTAAATGCATATACTATAAAGTATCGCTCTCTTTCAAGAAGCCCTCACTAACTTCAATAAAGTCTAGTCACTTCTACATTTCTGAAGGTTTTAAGTCATAGAGATAGCAAATAAGAAGGTAGTACTGATAGGAATAATGTCAGTTCTAAAAATGTACGATTTACAAAATATTTTATTTTTGTTTTGCTAGGCTAATGATTAAGATCCAACAAAGCTTTACAGTGAAATAAAAAAAAACGAATATCAATTTTAATTAAAATATTTATGGACTGACTTTTTGGCGAGAAAGAGAAAAATGAAAACACTTTGTTTAGACTATTTTATGCACTTTTGGGATTTTAGTATACAAAAATGATAGCATATTGTGCGTTAAAGTTTTGCGTAAGTGTTGGAACAATTGAAAAATTGAAATAATGTACAGGTGAAGATTTGTTTCTTAATTAACACAAGGAAAATCAATTCGTACGTAATATACATACCTTATACACGAATCGAATATGTACACACATACATATTCGACCAGTAAAAAGTTACTTGAGTTGAGAATACGTTGTCAGTTATAGTGGTCATATATACGTTTATGTGATCTGAAAAGATCCGAAATAATTTCATTTCTGTCGCAGGGTAATCATGTTATAGTCACGGTGACCGGTGACATAATTCAGCAACATGAAACATGGCTATATAACAGCTAATAGACTTAAAGTTGCATATATGTATTACTTTTTTACTTGTTACGTGTTTACTTTTTACTTGGGAACTTCACGCTATTTTTAATAGGGTGTAACAAAATCACATGGTAGTGCTACTCAGAGCGACAAGTATTTGAGCTTACAGATAGCAAATCATAAACATATAGTGATTGGATGTTATTCCATAGTCAATGACAAGTTCTACTATAAGCCCTACCCAAGTACCCATGACATATTTTCAAATTCTATGCTGTTCTTGCAGACAATAAGCAGTGAAAAGATATGCAGTATGACAGGGGTGAACGACAGTGTTATCGTAAAAATGAAGAAAGGAATATTTAGATGGTTTGAGCACATGATGAAAGAAGATTGATGGAAGATTCACGCCAGAAAGAATGATTGATGGAAGATTCACGAGGAAAATCTACGGAGCGAAGGTGAATGGTAGCAGAAGCCAAGAAAGACCAAGGCTGACTTATGAAGATCAAATAGCCAGAGTGTTAGCCGACGAAAATGTCAAAAGCACTCGCAAACCTAGGCGTAAGTGAGGAGACGAAAGAAGTATGTAAAAACCGCGATATTTGGCGCTCCGTTAGTGATACTACAACTACCCCCTTAGTGATACAGTGCGAGGTATGTATGTTTGTTTTACTTTTTCAGCGTGATAGAAATAGCAACAAAAAACGGTAATCGTATTTAGCTTATAACTTGCGCAACAAGACGCAGTAACGTCATTAAGGTAAACCCAAAAAGCGTGTCGAGGCCACAATGTCGCAAAATATTTGCGGAGATCGCTGCGTTATAATAATAAACCGAAAATTGTGTGCCTTTATTTCCCATTGAACTTGGGAATGAACAGAACTTTGCCCACTTCTAAAAGTTATACCAAAATTGTTGGTTTTAAAATTTGGTTTTGTAGATAATATCTATATTTTTTTACAGGCTTTAGTCTTTGATTTATACGCAGGCGAAGATTTAGCACAAAAGCACTATTCGCACATCGATACATTGTGTATCAGTAGTGTATCAGTAGAATGAGCCAATACGCTTTAATGATAGCAAGACAAGATATTGTTATTAATTTTGACCGATCAAGAACAAATCACATTAGCACATTGTCTTTTAACTAGTTTAAAAGTTAGATGTATGAGATCAATGTGCTCGGCACTCGTATTTATCTTTCGTTCGTATATTTTCTCTTTTTATTTATGCAATGGACTTAGTATTTTATTTGTTACCATAATGCTTATTTGATCATTGTACGAGTACCTCTTACAAATTTGTATAATCCAAAGTTTTTATATAGAGCTATATTCCGCTAAATTTCAAGATTAATTTTCTGTTTTTTGTTGTCGTTGTTGTGTTTTTCTTTTCTGAAGCATCTTCAGAAAAGTTGAGAATACCAGAATAATTTTTCACATTCTATGGACTTCATATTCGTAACTCATTACATTTAAAAGAAATCGACTTATATCAAATCACATGTTTGTATATCGCTACACACACATATAAATACGTCCATACTGACTTTATATTGATGTTCAAGAGTACCTAGGCGAAAATGTGTGAGGAGAATGATGAGATTCAAGGAAGCGAAAGAAGTATTAAAGGACCGCGACGCTTGGCGCTCCGTCCTCTCTGACTACCCCGTTAGGGATACGGCGTGAAAATAAGTATGTACCTATATATGTATCAACAGTACAAAAAAAAACATTATCGAGTCGCCAAATTTCTTTAACCGTACTTTTACTGTTCTATAGGCACATAAAAACCGTTGTTTTTAAGTGCCTATAGAGCCACTGAAAGTAGTTTCAAAAGATCGATTGTTTCCAAGATACGGACTAAATTTATAGTCCATTTTAATAGAAATTCCTGTAGTGATAAACACGGTGACATATTGATAAGGAAAAAGTAAAAACGTTGTATTACACATTACAAAAAAAGAGTCCTTCCTCGCATAAGCTTCTTCTGTAAGTATATAAGCTCGTTAACTACGTTTTCATTTTATTTTCATTTTGATACTGTTTTCAGCACTATTTAGAGCATAGATTTTCAACCTTTTCTGTACCATACCTTTCGAAGAGAACAAAAATTTCAGCGCTCCCTAGACCCTAAGGACTACAGTTACATATTATCATAATAGTTATAGTAATTTTATACGAGATGCTAAAATTTTGCTGCATATTATCTGCATCTAATTTATCTGTTTATTATCTATTAAAGATCACAAAGTAGAAATTAATAAAACGACAACCAATGTACAATAAAATTGTTTATTAAAGTTTTAAAAATAAACAGAGAATTAATGATAAATAAAAAAAATTTAATTCATTTATTTGTTTGACTACTCGCTCTTGATGTCTTCAACGCTCTCCGCTCCCATGGAGGGCTCTAGCGCCTACTGGAGGGCAGTTTTGCTACCGTTGGGAATCTATGTAATATTCTTATTTTCTGAGGGTATTAGGTGCATTGCATAGTACTATATAAAGTAAGATGTCAGAATAATCACAATAAGAAATCTACATAATTACCACGAAATTTCTTATTTGGAGTGGACAGTGTAGTGTTGCAATAAAACCGCAATAACTGTTGCGGGTAGTAAGAAATTGTGTGGGGTTTTTCCGGATCACTACCACCGTCTTTTTCAATAATCCTATAGCGAAACAGGAGCGCTGGACTGTTGTTTCAATGTGAAGTATGAGACAGCCGGTGAAATTTCTAAGACGAAAGGCACATCCTAGTCCTCAAGGTTGCCAGTGCATTTGTAATCTAAAGTCCTTTCTCAGCTTTTGATTATCTATTCACCTACCTTCGTAAATATCTATAGGCCTCAGTCCACTTACTATCAGGTGGACTGCTTGGGTGTTTGTCCTACAGGTGGTATAAAAAAAAAAATTGGGTTTATGGTTCGCGGTTCGAAAAGTAAAGCGGAACCAGGGGGTCTAGGCAAGTGGCTCAAACGCTAGAAGAATGGAGTAACAAATACCACACGATCTAGCGTAACAAATCTTAAATTGGTAACCAAACGTTATTAACTTTCTATTAAATCAAACGAAATGTAAATTCGCATGAAGACCGTCGTATAAAACTTAGCCAAATGGCACTTTTGGCGAGCAATACCTCAGGCAAGCGTTTCGATTTTACGAAACGATTGGCACTTGTCTAGCCGCCCAGAACCACATATAGAGATAGAGACGAATCGCTAGACCATTGTCTAAATAAGTTTCTAAAGGCTTTTACGACTTGTGCGGGACATTTTTTTTGGCATATTTTTTTTTCTAGGTCAATATAGATGTTAAAAAAAAGCAATGTGAACATAATCGCCTCGGATCAAGAATGACAACGGACGGAGCTTTTGCTTTAAGAGTGCGTCTATTTTTTGTACATAAGTTCTAGACTTGTAATAATATGCGAAACTAGGGAAGGTTACAGTACAACAATACAGTTGAACATGACATATTTTTGTTTTTGTGAATGCTAATAACAAAAACACTTAAGATTTACGAGTATTTTGCAAATAACTATTTCAATAATGCAATGTTTTGACTGTCGGGCTGGTCATGAGCTGACACGAATTACACCGATAGTTCGAGGTTGCCAAACTTACTATAGCTAACTGTATTAGTCGTGGTTACGCTGAGTAAAATGGACAGAGAGGCAAGAAAATTGGTTTGAAACCCGACGATAAGGGCGACAACTTATTATGGCTCCATTCATTATTAGTCTAGTCGAGAAGTGGATTTCCTGAGAAAAATAGTTGCCCGTCTCTTAAAAATATGAGCGATAGCTCATTCGATCCGTAATGGCATCTAGAAAAAGACGTTTTTTGGGTTTTTTCTGCCAATAAAAATTGCAATTGTTATTAACAAAAAACAAAAAGGGGGTTTAATTTTTTGACAATAACTCAAAAACTATAAGCCATAGAGAAAATTGGAAAAAATTTACAAAAAGAAGAAGAAATTTCTGATGAAAAACTCTCAACACCCGGAACTCTAGCTCTAATATTTATAATTTTAATTTTACGTTGAAAATAGGCCTCCGCGCGGCACTTTCGGCATGTGCGCGCCGCCTCTATAGAGAGTACTACAGCACATATAATATTTTTTTCTTATGTATTAAATATCAATTGAAAAATTTTAAAAAATTTAGGTGTTATCTAGACACTCCAAAGAAAGTGGTCCCGTTGGAAAAAATCGTTGTCTCAATTTTTCAAAAAGTTTAAAAAAAAGTTATTGGCAGAAAAATCCAAAAAACGGCTTTTTCTTGATGCCATTATGGATCGAATGAGCTATCGCTCATATTTTTAAGAGACGGGCAACTATTTTTCTCAGGAAATCCACTTCTCGACTAGTCTATATGATTTTTGGTCAAAGGTAATAAATAGCTTTTTAAAATATCTATTTTGCCATTTAAGTGTAGTTAGCACATTTCACTTGTGCGCATTATATACTATTGGTGTAATACTGTAAATACTTATAATTTTTGCTGCACGGTTTGTTTATAAAGAATGGTTTATTGAAACTTGAATTTGTGTTATATGTGTTTCGAACGGTCTGACAGTCAGGTTTTTTTATGAGGAAAAAAGGAAGTTCATTCGAATTTACTTTCCGTAAAGACTTAGACGAGAGGACAAATACTTGGAATATAACCTCAGTGGGTAAGGGATGCTCTCTCCAAACATAATTCGAAGACGAAATTAATTTTTGAGAACGAAATTCATATTTCCTTAAGGACTTTATTTTTGTTTTATTTGTCCACTTTATGTTTTCTCCGTTAATGGCAATATTAATTTCTTTTTATGTTAATAAATTATTTTATGAAATAAAATAAAAATGGTTGTGTAAATTACAGGAGCATTGAATTTACTTTCATATAATTACTGTATGCTAACATTAAGAATTTGTTAGGTTTAATTAGACCTAACCTTTATCAGCTAATTTTTACCAGAATTATTACTCGTAAAAATAAATACTTAGTTTTCGCTTAAAAGACAAGCAATCAAATTAAGACCCGGCTGCCAAAATTTTGAGCGTTTTTTAACAAGTTTTCTGAGGCGGGCACATGTTTAATGAAAGTGATATTTAAATATATATTTCTTTATATATTTTTCTATCGACTGCCTAAAATCATAACGCATTTTATGTATTTTCCTTCCAGACTTTTTTTTCGGCAAGGTGATGCCTTTTTGAGAGATTTTTAAAATTTTCTGATAAATTACTTGAATAAGTTACATAAAATTGCAGCTAACAGGAAGACAGTTCACTAAATACTGGCTAAAGGATATTTTATTATATGAATCAATATTTCAGTTATAACGATATATGTTGCGTTCGGGTGGCGGAGTGTGAGGGTGGAGCCTACGGTAGAAACTGTTTTTGGCAGCTACTTTTAATGAACAATGTTTCATCTCTAAAAGTTAATATTTATTAGAAAAAGTAGGCATTTTTAGTGAAGAAAGGATAACTTTCGGGTGTTAATTGAAGTTGAAAATAAAATCACGTAGATTATGTCGATACCGAATGAAAACAAAAAGGGTAAGAAAAAGACGACAATCACAATCTAAGTCACGATTTTATTTCGATTCAAACCATAAAAAAAAAACTTTACTGTTAATAGATCACTGATGTGACCCTCTGTCACAGTATCGATTTACTCAGAAAGAATGCGCATATAGACATGAAAGGAAGAGTAGCAGAAAGCTAAGAAAATTGGCCCCATGAAAAAAAATTGTATTATACCCATTTCAAAAAAGCAAGATCTGTGCGTAAAAAAAAACATAACATAATATCGACTAAATCACTGCAGTAATCTTAACTCACGGAGACATTTTTTATTTAAATCGGCGTTTGAACCCTTCTTCGCAGCATACTTATTGCTAGTATAATAGAATATTGGTGTTAAATTCTTTCATAGTAATAACATTTGAAATAAAATACAGATCATGTAGACTATATAAATAGTTCTTTATTTGAAAAAGAGCTCATGTGGTTTTTGCTCAAATTAGTGGGCGATTTTCTTAGGTTATAGTTACCGCTCCAAATTTACCATAGTGATGCATCTTATTAACCCATATGTGTTAGACTAGTTAACATTTTAATATATTTTTAGGAAATTAAAAAGGAGCAAATAGTGTAGTCGAACTTGACTTGTACATTATCACAGGTTATTTCCTTAACTACTGAATCTAGAATTGAAAAAATTAAAGTCCAAAAAAAATTCTAGAGATTGCTATAAAGCAGAACCAATAAAATTATGAGAATACAATAGTTTTATTACATTGTAATAGTTATTTATACAACTGTCGGATAACGAAGGATTCATAATGGTTATCATATGAGTTTATTTCATGTACCATATCGCGGCACTAATTACATGAAAAATTTCACACTGACACTAATTACATAAAGCACTTGCATAAGAATAAATTCAGAGACAGATTTATTCCGCTTTTCCAAATATTACTAAAATGAAATGTAGCTGATTATCTCGCCAAGTAGCGTTATACGTATATAGCATGCACACACACATACATTTCATTCATGTAACGCCAATTTCAATTGGCTTTTCTAAAATCACATATTCTTTCTATTATACTAATTATAATTTATTTGTATCCGCTGTTGATTTCCCTGAATAAATAATAACTAAATAAAGTTTAAATTAAATTTAAAAAATTAAAATCAATAAATTAAGTTTTAAAACACGTTAAAAAAATTAATAATTATTTTTCAAAAACCGTATTGACTTCCATCGGTGAGTCAAAATATCAAATTTATATTCATTTTTAAACAATGGAAGTTACTCAGGTCACAAGTTACACGTGTTGGCTCAGAGTTGAGACACCGACAGGGGTGTCGACCATCAGTGACGTAACGTGACGTAGACAAATCAAATCAACTCTGTATTTATCTTAATTTACATGTTCAGCTGACAACCCTGATATTTATCTAAGCAATTACTTAGCCGTACCGAACCCCACGTCGAAATAACCAATGCATGTAAACCCACAGCGGTATGGTATTCTGAATTAGAAGGGTGAATGAACTTGTTAATTAAAACGTCTTTGTTTGTGGTGGAATTAACCGACTTTAATAATGAGCTACTATTCCCTATCTTTGTAATTTTCTTTAATTTTTGATTTTTTGTATAATATAAATTCCAATAATGGATTGTAACAACTACGTTTAATAAAAATTATTTTGCTTAAAACATAGTGAAACGCTGATATACCACTGATAAAAATGCAGTGTAACAAAATTTAAATTAAATAAAAATGTACGAATTGTATCATTTAAAAACATAATGTAATATATTTATGCTATATTAAATATAATTTAACAAAATGTTAATTGAATATAGTATAGTTTGATTTAAAGTCGCTGATTCATTTTATATTTTTCTTTTTCTATCAATGAAAGAAGAAACGAAGAGTTCATTTCGAAATAACAGACAGACACATCAATTTTATTTGTATGTATAGATGTATAGATTTGTTTAAATATACCTCTATAAAGTTTCTAATAAGATAAAATTAAATTCCCTCAGCGAAATTTTATTTCATGTCTATTTAGTCAATATTCGGAGAATTTACACTTTGATGTCAGGTATTAAATTCTCATTTTGTATTTAAATTAATTTGGTTCTCCTTTAAAGGTAAAATTCAATCTTTGAACGAGAGAAAGGAAATCGAATGTAGAAAACAGTAACTGTAGTCTGTGACTTATGCGACTCTATTCCTTTTCCAACAATAGGCACTAATTGCTTACGAGAACGTAGCTGCTGAAATACAAAAGGATGTAAAACCCATCTATAGAAAATGAGTGCATAAAATGTGAAATAACTATTGTTAAGGAATATTAATACTTGCAATTTTTCAGTTCGAAAATGTTCTCTCCTACTTTGAATTATTAGCGTGTCCTGTGTCACAAAATCAGCACTTAGTCCAGCTATTAATAAATACAATATGTTCGTATATACATTATACTAGTCTATCTTGGGTCCGGTTTTGGCCCCTGGGCATTCAATATATAGATCTATGCATAGAAAGCAATAACATTGTAATAATGTACTTTTTAACCCTCGATGGAAAAGAAGGGTGTTATAAGTTTGATGTCGCTATCTGTTTGTCTGTATTTGTTAGTGACGCCATAGTTTTTGAACGGATTAATCGATTTACATGCGATTTTTAATATTTGCTGCAGTTGCAAGCTGTAGTTTTCGTTAATATTCATAGCTATGTTTGGTGGAAATCGTTCCGTAGTACTTTTCGCGTCAGGTTTTTAAAATTTTTAATTTTACTTATAGACCTTGTTGATAATTATGATAAGCTTTATATATATACATACTTTTATATGAAAAAGCACTCTTTTTTAAATTGATTAATTTAACTGAATATGAATTATACGGAATGGGTTTCAGCATCTTGAGCCACTATCAAGCTGGGACCCTGGGCTTGTGCCTCGTTCCTCCTTAGGGTAAAGAAGGTTTAATAATATATGTATGTATTAAAACATAATATGATACAATACGTTTCTGCAATTGGGAAATCTAATAAAAATTTAAAACTGGTAATAAATTTATTGTATGATATAACACCTAACGACAAAGCCAGAAAAAGAGTTTTCAGTTATTATTAATTTAAGTCTTGTGTATATGTTAAGCTCAAAGACAGAAAACGCTCATTGAACGAAAAAACAACTCACAACGCGTTGTGGTCACTGTAAAACATTCACATTGCGAAATTCGTGTTATTCGCATAAAAACGCGATAAAAACGCGATAAAAACGCCCATGACGCCTTATGGCAATCATATAGAGACCACATAACGAACTTTGAGTCGCGGTTATCATATCATACGACTACAACGCAGTGTGGCAATGAACAAATGCCACGCGTTCATGCAGATCCCAGAAATGTTTTGGGTTTTGTTATGAGGGCTAAGCTTTACAATAACTACAGTTTCCCGTTTTTACACTTGACAACAGATATTGTAAATAGTTCTTGGGAGCCAAAACTATGCTTGTATAGATGGTGTTTTCGATATTAATACATATATACAAACATATCTTCACGCTGTATCCCTAACGGGGTAGTCAGAGAGGTCGATATTAATCAAATTTCAAAATCAAAGTTTCGCTTTACGAATTATTTTCTACCCAAAACCGACTTCTGGCGGTTAGGTTAGAGGTCTGAGGCTATCGCGAAGCGTAGCCTTAGACTTCGATGTTAAGTTTTTTTAAATTATTCGAAAGTCTTACTTAGGTGGACCTAAGTCCTCCTATTAAAATACAAATTCTATCATGTGATGAATTCCTAAAATATTTAACTATTTTCTACTCAAACTCCAAAAACTACCAATCGACATGTGTTTCGCCTCTCAAAGAACCATCCTCAGGCTATACCAGAAATCAGACTCGGTCAGCTATACACAACAATATTATACACTATAACAATATAACAACAATATACAACAAATTCTACCACTGACACCTCCATAATACACCTCATTTACTATAAAAATTAAACCACCTTCAAAAAAAAACACTGAAAAGTATAAAATAACTATCCTTTTCTAATCAAAACTCAAGTAAAATTAAAACTTACGTCAATTTAAATACGATACACGTACCTTTATAATTAAATTTGACAGTTACTGAAGTCGGTGCCAAGCCCACCAAACTAATAGACTCTGTTGTTGCACATTGATTTGGCACCAACTTCAATAACTGTCAAATTTAATTAATAGGTATATGTATCGTATTTATAAAGTTATTTTAGTTGTACTTGAGTTTT
Source organism: Zeuzera pyrina (assembly GCA_907165235.1). NCBI lineage: Eukaryota > Metazoa > Arthropoda > Insecta > Lepidoptera > Cossidae > Zeuzera > Zeuzera pyrina. The sequence continues at coordinate 10,275,460 of OU015639.1, read as the reverse complement.
GATTAGTAAAGGATAGTTATTTTATACTTTTCAGTGTTTTGTTTGAAGGTGGTTTAATTTTTTTTTAATAACAATTTTTTTTTTCTCCCTTTTGAGTGATCTTGACCTAAATAAATATTTAGGGCAGGTCTGCATTTAACTTCTTTCTAATTCCGGAGCGTAACGATATACAAGAGAATCATCAATATAAATAAAGGTTATAACCAGTTCGCGTTATTTAGTGTATCTTCGAAGTCCAAGCTCCAATATCGGTGACATTTAAATGGGACCATCTCTGAAGTATTACCTACCAAACACAAAAAGAATTTTCGAAATTGGTTCATAAATGACGGAGTTATGAGGTAACAAACATATAAAAAAAACATGCAGACGAATTGAGAACCTCCTTCTTTTTATGAAGTCTGTTAAAAACACGCATCATAGCTTTTCTTCATTGCCATAATGCGTTCTCGTATAGCATGATAGCTACGCCACAAATTTCGTTATGTGGTCTTTCTGTGATTGCCACAACGCGTCATGGGCGTTTTCATAAGAGCCATAACACAAAATTCGCGATGTGGATGTTTTACAGTGACCACAACGCGTTGTGAGTCGTTTTTTCATTCGATGAGCGTTTTCGGTCTTTGAGCTTAACATATTATATAATATATAGTCTTAAAGTTTTACGGTCATCGAACACTCAATAAATCCCTTTTGTGTTATGAAACTGTGGTATGAAAAATTTGATGAAAGACAGGTATAAGCTGCAGAAAGCAGAAACGAAGGCACTAGTGAAAGAGAAGCGTGAAAGGTGTAGGGTGTTAGATGAAAACAAGATGTCGGACAACTTCGAGGAAAATTCCAAATTATTTTGGAAAGAAGTCCGGCACCTTGCAGAATGAATAAAGTGCGTTCGAAAGAAAACAACCTGCTTACAAATAAAAAGGATGTTCTGCAGCGATGGAGTGAATACTATGGAGAACTGTATGAGAGTGGCGACTCCGTCTCTGATACTGAGAGCGATTCTAATGAATTGCCACACTCAGGCCAGGGACTGGAGGATGCCATTAGTATGAAAGAGATTGAGAAAGTGATAAGAAGTTTGAAATGTGGAAAGGCTGCGGGAATTGATGAGGTGACTGCTGAGATGATCAAGTATGGTGGTCCTAGGGTCTGGGATGCCTTCTGTGCACTCTGCAACCTTTGTTGGCAGAAGGGGGAGGTTCCAGAGGACTGGCGCACGGCAGTCATAGTACCTCTATATAAAGGGAAAGGTTCCTACCTAGACTGTGCGTGCTATAGGGCCATCAGCTTGGTCAGCTTAGCGAGTAAAGTCTATACTAAAGTATTGACTGAACGTATGAAAGGCGTTTCAGAAAGATATTTGTGGGAGGCGCAAGGTGGATTCAGGAACGGTAGGGGTTGTATGGATCAGATTTTCTCGCTTCGCGTTATCGTGGGAAGGTTTCTGGCTTTAGGTCAGAAAGTTTTCTGCGCTTTCGTGGATCTAGAGAAAGCATTCGATAGAGTAGTGCGGAAGAAATTGTGGAGTCTTCTGCCTGAATATGGCGTGGGGGGCTCCTTACTGCAGGCTGTGAGGTCATTATATCGAGACCACAGAGCCTGTGTAAGGATAGACGGTGACATGTCGCCCTGGTTTGAAGTCTGTTCTGGTGTCAGACAGGGCTGCGTGATGTCTGCCTGGCTATTCGTGCTGTATTTGGACAGTTGCCTCCAGAGATTGAAAGGTAATATGAGTGGTATGGGATGTGGTGACACAATGGTAAACTGCCTATTGTACGCTGACGATGCTGTGCTAATAGCACCATCAGAAGCAAAGTTGCAGACACTAGTCACGTGTATGAAAGAAGATTGTGAAGTAAAAGGATTGAAAATGAATGTGAACAAAACTAAGGTTCTGGTGTGTGAAAGAGAAGCGGTACAAACGAAATGTGTGATTAGTGTAAATGGAAAATGTCTAGAACAGGTGAATGAAATTGTGTACCTGGGGAGTGCGTTTAAGAGGGATGGAAGATGTGAGTTGGATGTGGAGAGACGGGTAGCAGCTGGCAATAAAGTGAACGGTGCTCTGTCCGCATTAGTGGGTAGTGTGAATATATCTAACACTGCTAAAATGGCCATCCACAATGCGGTGTTGGTGCCAACTTTGTTGTACGGCAGTGAGGCCTGGATATGCCCGAAATCGAGTGAAAGTATGATAAATGCTGTGGAGATGCGGTCTCTCAGAAATATGTGCGGTGTCACGCTTGCGGACAGGATAAGCAATGACGAGATACGCAGTATGACAGGGTTGCACAACAGTGTTATTGTAAAAATGAAGAAAGGAATGCTTAGATGGTTCGGGCACATGGAAAGAATGAGTGATGAAAGACTGACGAAGAAAATATACAGAGCGAAAGTGAGTGGTAAAAGAAGCCAAGGAAGACCAAGGCTGACTTATGAAGATCAAATAGCCAGAGTGTTAGCAGACGGAAATGTCAAAAGCACTCGCATACCTAGGCGAAAATGTGTGAGGAGAATGATGAGATTTGAGGAAGCGAAAGAGGTGTGTAAGGACCGCGACTCCTGGCGCTCCGTCCTCTCTGGCTACCCCGTTGGGGATACAGCGTGAAGTTATGTTATGTTATGTGTTATGAAACCTTATAGCAATCTACAAAATTAAAAAATATACGCAGTGGGTATATTTTTTACTGTTGTAATTTTAATGGAAAATAAGAGTAAAAATCCTTTATTACAAAAAATAATTGAAATAAGGAATATATATGGGCTGGCAGCTTCAACCTCCAACGAATCAGTTTGGCTATTCAAAGAGGCAATGCTGTCAGTCTACTGGGTACCTTAAGCAATGACAGCTTTCTAAACGGCAACACTGAGAAAAATCTATTATTTAAGATAATGTGTAGTTTTAAGTTTGTAAATATTGGGTCCTTACATATGAAATTGGCGTTTTGTACGGGAGGAATATAAAGTCAATTTTTTTTTGTAAAATATGTTTAATTAATCAAAGTATGCACCGTTGTTATCTATGCACTTTTGCCATCTCATAGGTAGTTCATTGATCCCTTTACTAAAAAAACCATGGGGGCGAGAATCAATAAACTCTTTGAAGGCGGTTTGGACTGCCGCATCGGAGTTGAATTTTTTTCCTTGTAAGAAGTTGTCCAAATTCCGGAAAAAATGGTAATCTGTTGGAGCAAGGTCCGGGGAGTACGGTGGATATCGCAGACATTCCAATTGTAGCTCATCTAACTTAGTGGTTGTTTGTTGTGCAGTGTGTGGTCTTGCGTTGTCGTGAAGCAGCAGTGGCCTAGAGCGATTGACCAATCTCGGTTGTTTAGCAGCTAGTTCTTCCTTCATGGTTTGCAGTTGCTGACAATAGCTATCTGCCGTAATCGTTTGGCCAGATTTTAGAAAGCTGTAGTGAACGACACCGGCGCTAGTCCACTAAACACTCACAAGTAACTTTTTCTGAGTCAATTTTCGTTTAGGGCAGGATTTGGCTGGGTCTCCAGGGTTCAGCCATTGCGACGAGCGCTTCCGATTATCGTACAGTATCCACTTTTCATCACAAGTAATGATTCGATTTAAAAACCCTTTATTATTGTGTCGGTTGAGCAAAGTAACACAGCAGTCGACGCGTGTTTGCAAGTTCGATTCACTCAATTCATGAGGTACCCATCGTTCAAGTTTTTTTACTTTCCCGATTTGCTTCAAGTGGATTAATACAGTTTTGTCACTTACCCCGAAGCCTGCAGCTATCTCTGAAGTGCTTTGTGATGGATCCGCTTCCACAATAGCCTTTAATTCTTCATTTTCCACTGTGGTCTCCGGTTGTCCACGGGGTTGGTTCTGAAGGTCGAAATTTCCAGAACGAAAACGTTGAAACCAAAAATGTACCGTGCTTTCTTTTGCGACACCAGCGCCGTACACATCATTAATCCCTCGAGCTGTTTCTGCAGCACCGGTGCCACGGTAGAACTCGTACTCATAAATATACCGATATTTCATGTTTTCCATTGTGCGATAATAAGCGACGCCAAAGAAAAAAATAATGAGGAAAAAACAAATGAATGACTGTTTTCAAAACTCAAATGTACCAGCTAAATGAATTTATAAATTAGAATTTGGAATTCTTAACCAAAGAGGAGATATTTCAGATCAAAGTGGTCAGTACGACAAAACGCTAATTTCATATGTAAGGACCCAATATTAAAGTATGTATGTACATTTTTGTTATTAATAAATGAAATAAAAAAAATATGACGAATTAATTCATTGCTTCCTATTAAAACTATTATTAGCTCTAAAATCGAGCAATTTTTTTGTCTAGAGCGTTCTATAGAGTAAAAATGGTTTAATGTTTGTCAATATATATGCTTAGATCAAGTTCCGCACAAAAAATAATGTTGCCACAAATGATGGTGGTCAAATTATTTCAACGATTTATTGACCAAAGTTACACTCGTAGAACACTAGTGTATTTACACGGAACTCTTGAATTCCTCGGAACCCACTTTAGGAATCGCTGATCTAGACTGTGACTATCTCTGACTCCCACGTTAAGGATACAGCGTGTAGATATGTATGTATGTAAGTATGAGTTTGATTTAGGTTTATTTCGATTTCGAATGTTGATCACGACAAATAATTTACAAGTGGTCAGTTTATCATAAAGTCCTACGATGTGTGATAACCAGACCCTTTGGGATTTTCACGTTTCAATTTCAGAAGTACACATAAATAAATTGAGATTCGCTGTATCAAAACAAAAACTCTTCAAGTAAATAGCCGTCAACAAACATATTTGTTTGGGTCCACCCAAACAAATAAGAACTTGAGGCCGAAGGACAAATGACGCTGAGTTTGCAAAAAAGTTGGATATGAAACAATATTGGATATCGCACTTACATAGTTACATACTTATACATATATGTATATATATATACTCTATATATACTGTTATATCAATTCTTCTCCTATTAAACAGCTTGACCGATTATGATGATATTTTTTGTACTTATGGCGTTACTTGGACGGTTCTTAGCTATATTTGGACCCGATAGGTGGCGCTGTTGTACATACATACATATCTTCAAGCTGTATCCCCGACGTCAGAGTCAGAGTCAGAGAGGACGGAGAGCCAAGTGTCGCGGTCCTTACATACTTCTTTCGCTTCCTCAAATCTCATCATTCTTCTCACGCATTTTCGCCTAGGTAGGCGAGTGTGTTTGACATTGCCGTCTGCTAATACTCTGGCTATTTGAGTTTCACAAGACAGTCTTGGTCTTCCTTGGCTCCTTTTACCACTCACTTTTGCTCTGCAGATTTTATTCGTCAGTCTTTCATCACTCATTCTTTCTATGTGCCCAAACCATCTAAGCATTCTTTTCTTCATTTTTACAATAACACTGTCGCGCAACCATGTCATATTGCATATCTCTTCATTGCTTATTTCGTCCACAAGGGTGACACCGCCCATATTTCAAAGAGATCGCGTTTCAACTGCATTTATAACACTTTCACTCGATTTCGGGTGTATCCAGACCTGACTACCGTACATGAAGTTGGAACCAACACCGCATTGTGGATGGCCATTTTTGCTGTGTCATATTATGCACACTGCCTACTAATGCGGACAGACCATCGTTCACGTTGTTGCCAGCTGTCACAAGTTTCTCCGCATCCAACTCACATCTTTCATCCTTCGAAGACGCACCCCAGATAATTTCGTTCAATTGTTCTAAACATTTTTAATTTATCCATATTTCACACTTTGTCTGTATATCTTCCCTTTCAAACACTAAAACCTTAGTTTTGTTCACATTCATATTCAATCCTTTCGCTACACAGTCTTCTTTCTTGCACGTAACTAGTGTCTGCAACTCCGCTTCTGATGGTGCTATAAGCACAGCATCGTCAGCGTACAAAAGGCTGGTTACCACTGTACCATCACATGCCATACCACTCATACTACCTTTCAATGTTTGGAGGCAACTCTCCAAATATAGCACAAATAGCTAGGCAGATATCACACAGCCCTCTCTGACGCCTGAACAGACTTCGAACCAGGGCGACAAGTCACCATCTATCTTTACACAGGCTCTGTGGCATCGATATAATGACCTCACAGCCTACAGTAAGGAGCCCTCCACGTCATATTCAGGCAGAAGACTCCACAGTTTCTTTCGTACTACTCTATCGAATGCTTTTTCGAGATTCACAAAAGCGCAAAAAACTTTCCGACTTATGACAGAAACTTCCCCACGATAAAGTTAAGCTAGAAAATCTGATCCATACAACCTCTACCGTTCCTAAAACTACTTTGCGCTTCACACAAATATCTTTCAGAAACACCTTTCATGCGTTCAGTCAATACCTTGGTATGGACTTATTTTCTAAGCTAACCAAGCTGATGGCTCTAAAGCACGTACAGTCTAAATGAGAACTTTTCCCTTTATAGAGAGGTACTATGACTGCGGTGCGCCAGTCCTCTAGCACCTCTCTTCTGCCAACAAAAGTTGCACAGTGCACAGAAGGTATCCTAAACCCTAGGACCACTATACTTGATCATCTCACCTCATCATTTCCCGCAGCCTTTCTACATTTCAGACTTCTTAATGCTTTTTCAATCTCTTTCATACTAACGACATTCTGCAGTCCTTGACCCGAGTGTGGCAATTCATTAGAATCGCTCTCAGTATCAGAGACGGAGTCGCCACTCTCACATAGTATTCACTCTATTGCTACAAAACAACTTTTTTATTTGTTAGCAGGTGGTTTTCTTTCGAACGCACTTTATTCATTCTGCAAGGTGCCGGACCACTTTAGTCCTTACATATTTCTCTCCAAAATATATTGGAATTTTCCGCGAAGTTGTCCGACATCTTGTTTTCCTCTAACACCCTACACCTTTCACGCTTCTCTTTCACTAGTGCCCTCGTTTCTACTTTCTGCAGCCTAAATCTGTCTTTCATCAAATTCTTCATTTCACAGTAATTTTTAGTAGCAAGATAGTCTTGCCATGCTTTCTTCTTCTTATACACAGACACTTTCACCTCATCATCCCACCACCCATCACGCTTTTTACCGTTCCCAATCTTATTCGTTACACACACTTCTTTCGCAGCCTCGCGCTGCTGTTGGCGCTGTAGTTGAAATCATTTTTTTAACTTTTCATCAAATTTTTTTTTATATTTTAGACATTTGAGGGCAGATGATATTGACGCACTCATAAAATCTCTAGTATCTACATAAAACAAAGTTGCCACTTCTGTCTGTTATTGCGCTTAGTTTTTCTAAACTACGTAACATATTTTGATACAGTATTCACTATTATTTAGAGAATTTCTTCGATGTTTATACATATAATCCATTTACGAAATAATAATACAATACAATACAGATACCTGTAATAATTAAATTTGACAGTTATTAAAGTCGGTGCTAAATCAATGTGCAACAACAAAAAATCTATTAGTTTGATAGGCTTGGAATGGCCTTCAGTAATTGTCAAATTTAATTATTATGTATATAGATATTTGTATCGTATTTATAAAGTTATATTTGTATAGAGTTTTGATTAGTAAAGAATAGTTGTTAGTGCTTTTTTTGAAGTCGGTTTAATTTTTTCCTTAATTTTTTTATACGAGTACTGTAGTAATTTATATTGACAAAATTCTATAATTTGTTTGTATGTGTTATGCTATGCACTTCATTAGCGATCTAAAACATAATAAAAAAAAATTACGTACAGGTCTATTTTATTATTTAACTAGCAAACCCGACCCGTTTCACTGGGCGTTAGTTTCACTGGGCGTAAATAAAAAAAATTCTACTGATCTGATCGCTACCAAACTCAACAGGAACACAACACAAGATTCCCTGAAAATTTTATCGAAATCGGTCCAGCTGTTTCGGAGTCCATAAGGAACATACATACATCGACTTTTATATATATAGATAGATTACAGTCACATCATCGGTACCCTCACACACACATCAGTTATACAATTAATTACGTAATACGTATATTAAATATCACAAAACAAAACAGTGAGTGATAGATAGATAGATAGTTTACAAGTGTGTGTACAGTAAACAACAAAAACATTAACACACCATACATACGTAATATTACTATGTAACATACATACTACAGTACTATACTACACTATATCTTCACGCCGTATCCCCAACGGGGTAGTCAGAGAGGAGGGAGCGCCAAGCGTCGCGGTTCTTACATACTTCTTTCAAATCTCATCATTCTCCTCATACATTTTCGCCTAGGTACGCGAGTGATTTTGACATTTCCGTCGGCTAACACTAACTATTTGATCTTCATAAGTCGGCCTTGGTCTTCCTTGGCTTCTTTTACCACTCACTTTTGCTCTATAGATTTTCTTTGCCATTCTTTCATCACTCATTCTTTCCATGTGACCGAACCATCTTAGCGTTCCTTTCTTCATTTTTACAATAACACTGTCGTGCAACCCTGTCATACTGCGTATCTCTTCATTGCTTATTTTGTCTGCAAGGGTGACACCGCACAGATTTCTAAGATATCGCATTTCTACTGCATTTGTCATACTTTCACTCGATTTCAGGCATATCCAGGCTTCACTACCGTACAATAAAGTCGGCACCACCACCGCATTGTGCATGGCCATTTTACATTTTTGTAACATACATACAAAGCACAACACAAGAAGGTGATAAGTCAATGTACTTGGTCTTAACCAATCATCTTAACCTTTTTTACTAGAAGGTCAAAAGAAATGCGTCAGCTGTTAATCGTTCTGGGCAGGTCATAAGTCGGTCAAGGCTTGAATTGGGCTTATTATATGATATTGAGTAGGTATCATTTGTCCTACTATTTCGTGGTAGGTTTTTAACTATATAGGCAATAATTGTATACGCAGCTGAGATTCTGTCACTACACTATTTGCATTAATTTTTTGGGTTTTTCTACGTGAAAAACTACAGTCTATTACAAAGGAAATGTTTGAAGTGACCTGTGTATGTATGCATATACATAAAACAAAATGAAGATGTAAATTAAATAATAATAAAGAATAAATTTACAACACCAGTTTAACTCAGTACTTAAAAACGACTAATTTTTTTTTTGAATCGAAGAAACCAAAAAATCTTATCTCTCTCGATTTATCAAAATATTTTCCAGGAGCACAGATTTGTAATGGTTTCATAGTATTATTTGTATTGTATCTATGTATACAGGTTTCGTAACTATGTAAACACTTTAACAGAGCAAAAAATAAACGGCTGTGAGCGATTCAATATTTGTTGATCACAAACCCAATGTCCAAACTTTTTGTGATGGCTGCGGACTGACGCGTGTATTCCCTTTTCATAATTCTGACAACCGATTGTTACTCGACGTGCCTCCTGGTCATATATTTGCATGGGCATTGAATTGAATTGTACTTCGGCTTTATGCTTATAAACGGCACAGTGGAATTCGTAGCGTTTAAATTGTATAAATTGTGAATACACATACATACACACATGCATACATATCCTAATACTGAATCTCTAACGGAGTAGTCAGAGACGACAAATCGCGAAGTATCGCGGTTTTTGCATACTTCTTTCGCGTTCTCGAATCTCATGACTCTCTTTAAACACGCCTAGGTATGCGAGAGCTTTTGACATTTCCACCAGCTAAAACTCTAACTATTTGATTTCATAGCTCATGCTACTGCTCACTTTAGCTCTGTATATTTTCTTCGTCAATATTTAATTACTCATTATTTCTATGTACCCGAACAATCTAAGCATTTTTTTCTTAATTTTTACGATAACATTGTCGTCCAACCTTGTCATATTGCGTAATTAAATTAATTACTTAAATGAGTCTACCATATTATTCTATGTAAATGGCATACTAAGTATGTTCAACTTAGTATCTATCTACAAGGAAAGTCCGGCTAATTATTTATTACACTGCAGTCAATATGTTATGGACAAATCTCACGCGATAGTTCGTTTCAAAACGAGCAAAGATATTACGTGGTATCTCAAATTCTAGTGTTCAATCAATGAACTGAAAACTGCTGTTAGTAGCGTTACTTCTGCAATAAAAAATCATTTTAGGACTATGACGCTGCCGTTGTAATCATCTTACATGATATCAAAAGACGCCCAACGCGTCGCGCGACTGCGGCACGGAATCGCTATCTGCAAATATTTATATGATTCCGGCGATCAAGATATAAAATTAGTGTAAATATATTAAATTAATATAAATCGAAATGATTATTAAGGGATTGAAACAATAAAATTAAAAAACTACAATGGACAATACCTTGAAAAAACATAATCTGTATCAATTCTCACTAAATATAGCTAAGCGCATTCTCAACAACGGTTGCTTCTAAATATGTCGTCTCAAGTGCTGCCACAAATGCCTACTCTTTTCCTTTGGAGTCTAAAAAGAGGAATTCCATTTGAAGAGATAACTTCTATAGACACGTACGGCGAATTTTAAATTGGTAAAATGTTATGGTTTAGCGTCACCGACATGCTGTGCGCGCAACTGACATGCAGGCTGTTGCGTGCGTAGTAGCATATTATACACAAACATATATACACAAACACATATTATATATTCGACTACAAGTCATCTATAGATATATGTATCTATACATGTATACCTTAAATTTATTGTTTTTTTTACGTTTCAATTTTTTTTTTGTTTCATAATTTTTTTACATTATTTCATAATTTTAAGTTTTCACTCCCATCGGCAGTCCTTTATCACAGCCTACATTTTTATTTTTATTATTAGAGTATCTACATATATTATAGGTAATAATATAAGCAATATAATAAGAAAGCATGTTTAGACTATATTAACTCAGTTCGGTTTGTTATGCTAGTGCATTTTAATTATTTTAGTGATTTCGTGCTTCCTTTAAACGTTCCATTTTTATAACTAATTAAACCCATTTGTGTCAAATAAACAGTTGATTTAAGGGGAATATACATACTACAATGGCAACTTAGAAATAGGGCTGCATTCATTAAGGCGAAGCATTGGAAATTTTGACGCTAGGGATCTCAATTTTTCTAAGTGACTACTAAACGTATGACAGCGATATTTGGTATCCTGCTTTTTTATTTCATTGAATTCATTTTTACAGTTGCTATACACGGTTGGTTAACTTTTGTAACACAAAAAAAAATATCAAAGAAACCTCTTTTAAAACAGAGATTTACATTTTTTGGAGCAACGGGACCGATTTATATTTCTAAATTTTCCGTATAGTTTACTTTAAACATATTCCTCAAAATAACAGTTGGATTTTTTAAAATTTATCATAGTTTTTAAAATAAAAGAAAATAACTGTTTTTTCGTATTTTTCGTAAGCTGGCGCGCGCACGTTTGCATATAACAGAAGGTCTATTTTAGATTAAATTATTCCTTATCAATGCGTCGCCTTAATTCATTAACGTCATTAACGTATTGAACATGCGTCGCATGTTGGTATTTCGGCAGTTTTTGTGAAGTTATAGACTATTTGATTATGACGTGATAATAAACATGTTGATAAAAGCAGCTAATAAGGATTTACTGATTAGGTACATTTAGTGTTGACAGACATGTTTTCTGTTAAATTATTGCAATTGCATTAACCTATTGTATTCTCTAAGACATTAAATATTATTTACGTACAGTCTTAAAAATGTAAGTAAAATGTACAATTGTACATAGTAATATTTTTCAATTTTTTGGTAGAAAGAAAAAGTCGAGTGCATACTAATATAGTAATATTCCATCAGATTACCTCAAAAGAAAAAACAGTTATATATATCTGGGCTCTGTTACTGCACACTTCCGAGAAGTGCTTCGGCATGGCGCGAGAGGGGCTCTGGTGTGTTCCGTAGGAGATTCCTAGCGTTCCTAGTTTCTCCCCCGAGGGCTGGGTATCTGTGTGTACATTTATCTTGCGTAACCAAAAAAAAAGTTAAAATTATCTACTTACCTAACTATGTAGCTACATTGCGATATTTCAAAAGCACTTGCGGTGTCACCTACACGGAAAAACTACGCAACAAAGAAATAAAAATATGTTAGGGCTAAATGAAAGTACTATATTGTATTATAAGAACAATGAGTGATGAACGATTGACAGAAAATCGACAGTGACAGTGAGTAGTAGTAGAAACCAGGGAAGATCAAGATTGACATATGGAGATTAAATAGCCATAATGTGAAAACCTCTCGCATCCTTGACGAAAGTGTAAGAGGAGAATGATAAGATTTAAAAGGGCGAAAGAAGTGCACAAGGAACGCGATTTTGATTTTAGGCGTCCCGTTTTCTCTGTCCGCCTTGTTAAGGAAACAGCAGAATCGTGCATTATAATCAATGATGTTATAATACAAAAGAGGTAGATAGGTTACATGCACTCGAAAAGTGGCACCCCAAAACTTTGCTAATTAGCCAACCCGGACTTGGTCAAAGAATATGAATAGTAATGTTACAGAACCAAGAATGTCATGCAATGCCTATTGCGCATTCAAAATTCTAAAATCTTTTAATAATCCAAACGTTTTTATAATATACACGATCATGTGATGACGCAGCCACCCAGTTGTAATCATGGTTCACATTTATTAAAAGCAATATATAATTCATCATTTTCAAATTTATAATTAAAAAATGTTGGCGATCTTTTTAAATAAATATGTTCTCATGTACATGATTCAAGAAAAACGAAATTCGAAAAAATCTTTCAAACTTTTTTTAAAATGTCTGTTCTGTGGCATTAATTACTAATATTCTATGAATTAGTCACGGATTCGCTTAAAATGTAATATGAAATTGATATGGACCAATTGCAATGATTTAGAGAGCTGTGTGATTGTATATTTGTCTCACTTTGTAACGTTATAACTGGGACAATATTTTACTTGGATTAGTACTAAGGTAACCTATCTACCTCTTTTGTATTATAATATTATTGATTATAATGCTATCTGTAATGATTTCATGATGATATGGGAGGGAGAAAAAAATGTAAATTGTGCCACTTGTTTATTATAAATTATTTATCATCATATATTTGAAATTGTAAAATTTGGTCAAGTGATAAGAGGCCTGCCCCTAGGTGGATAGAAAGACAAGGTGTTTGAAGTAATGAAATTAGTAGGTTGTTATCCCATGGCTCCTACAATATAATTCAATGTAATAATTCCATAGGCTTACCAGGGATAGTTTTTCGGTCCAGGTTTAAAAAACCGCTTGACAGAAAAAATAATTATATTTAGTAATTAAATTTTATTAATAATCTAAGAAAAAATAAGGGGGGTTATTCACAAACGTCGGAAACTTTCCGTGGCGGAAAGGCCGACCGTCGAAAAGCATAAATTCAATCCGACGGCTTGGAATTGTGAATACCACTACATATGATATATATATATAATATAAATATAACACAGTTTGTGAATAACCCCGCAGGTTCTCTTTGAGTAGCAGGTAACTGAAGTCCATTACATTATCTTTCCCAATTCCAACTAAGCCAAATTTACCGTTCCTTGTAGATAGGAAGATAGGAATTATTGTTATATTATTACTGAACGTTTGAGGATAATTACTTAGCAAAATTTTATGTAAGTATGGAAGTATTAGGTATGTACCTAGTCTTGCCATAAATATTGTTACAAGCAAAACATCATTTTTCTTCTATTACATAAAACGTTTATTCCTGCAGTATGTATTGGCGCGTACATTAATATAATAGCGTTTTAAAAATACGAAGCTCATTCAAAATGATGTCCATTGCCCTTAATACAATCCTTTAAACTTTGTGGCTAGTTATCGATTAAAACATGCACTTTCTCCATGGAAAAATTCACCACTGCCACTCTTATAGAATGTTTTAGGGACTGCAATTTATGGTGACGTTTAGAGCATGCCATACTCTCTAAAAGAGATCATAAATTACGGTCAAGTGGATTAATATCGGGATTAGACGACAGCCGGTCTTGGGGTCAGATAAAGTCAGAAACGTTCCTTTCCAGTCATGCTTGCTTGAATCGAGCTTTATGACCCGGTACCGAGTCTTACTGAAAGGACCATTCTTAGTTATGTAACATGGTGTTGTTAAGAGGCTTAACTAGTTTCTCAAAAATCGTATCTTGATGCATCTGGGCCGATGCTTTGATACCTTTTTCACAAAAATATGGTTCAGTCACTCCTTGATAGTTAACACCCCACCATACTGAAGCCGGATAATGTCCACGTAATACCCTACTGACTAATGGAGAAGTTTTTCTAGAGTTTTGAGCATAAACTTGGTCATTCTGCTTATTAAAATGTTGCTCGATAGTAAATATTTTCTCGTCAGTTTTTGTCTAATTTTTCTGTGACCTCCCTTTGCATACCGCTTAAGACCTTCCTTTGCGTACCACCTTAAGAAATTTTGATTTTGCCACCCTTAGCCAGAAGTTTTGGTTAAGTAATGACCAGAGCGTCTCTTATAAGCTGCAAATCCTAAGTCATCTTTGAAAATACGCGACATGATTCTGACCTATTCATGTCCCTAGATAAAATATTTTTCTTTCGGAAACAATTCCTTCGGATTCTTTCTTCACTTCACTGTTTTGATCGCCTTTTTAGTACAAAAACCGACAGATGTTTTATTGTCACAAACAGGGGACGTTGAAACGTCCCCTACGTTTCATTATATCTGTCAACAGCTCGGCAGTCTCTTAAATTGTATTTGGCTCCATACCTACTTTGTGTAATGCTATCACAGCAATTCGGTTCTCTTTATCACCTCCCTCGATTGTACGAGTTTATTTAACAAAAATTGGCGTGAAAATGAGAAAACACTATAAATATTCATACGAGAATTACAGGTTCCAGATTCAAATGTAATATTATTGTTTTTTTTTATTGTAACGGCATTTATGGCCAGACTGTGTACATGCGGCAACTTAAACCCATTTCTATTATGAAAACATATAAAAATAACTTTAAACCAATGTACGTATTTCGGGCAAAATTTTTAAAGTAAGCTTCTATAAATATTCTTCTTTGTCGGTTTTTATTTTGACATTGATAAAAGAATATTTTTTTAACTTCTATTGAAAACTTTGTACAAGTTATTTAAATTTTGTGTAGAAATACTATTGAATAGTTCATCAACATATAAGGAACTGTCAAGTTCAAATGAATTAGTTATGCTGTACATATCATCACGCTGTATCCTAAACGAGGTAGTCAAAAAGGATGGAGCGCCAAGCATCACTGTCCTTATAAACTTCTTTTGCTTCCCCAAATCCTTACACACTTTTGCCGAGGTATGTGAGTACTTTTGAGATTTCCATTAGTTATACGTATTTAATATTATTTTGTTAACCTGCACATTTTTTACATATTTTAGACAAACTACTAAACTCTTCTAGCCGGAAATAAGTGAGAGGATACTTGAGGAACTTGATTATATGGTAGGTATATTAGCACCTCGTTACTGCTCTCGCTATGATGATAATGATGCTTCATCGATTCAAAAGTTTTTTATCTAGAGACTGCAGCATTTTAATGAAAAATGAAACTACTTTATTAAATGAGTATTTCTTCAGTTACATTTACTTGTTCGAATACAGATAAAGAATAAATAGTGCCAGAAGAAATTTTACTTTCGCTTTGGGTCAAAATTCCGCAGCATCGTACGTTGCAATCTCCTTGGCAATCTCATTAAAATTACGTCCGTAGGAAATGCAGGAAATCTGATACATGTTATAAATTACAAGCGATTTGTTTTATAACACGATCTACGAAAATGCAGTAGTAATGATTGTTTTAGGAACTACTTATTTTTAATTGATCGAATTATTTGCTGATGGTGACAGATAAGTTCTAGAGTAGTGAGCAAATTTAGGCAAATATAGCGCGAGAGTTTCTCCACCCTCAGCAAGATGGAGTGACGACTGCGCAAGATAGATAAATTATACTTGTACGACACGAAATGCCAAAGATTGAGTTTAGTGTCGTGTACGAGGAATGATGAGTACTGACGAAGAGCCTTGGATCTTAGTCTTGTTTTTTAAATATAACTATGACTTTCGCTTATTAGCGTTGTGCTTCAGGAGTGACCAGCAGTGGATTCATTTTCTCATGTGTATCACACAATGGGAAGTAGCTGAAGCATCCGATTCAAACAAATGAAGAAAGGTTTGTAAAATTTGATTGGGAATTAAACTCAGGACCCACGATTTGGAAAAGAAATATTTAAACTCTTTATTAACAGTCACACCATTTATAGTAACGGAAATTGTAATTCAATGTTTCGTTACTTTACACTGTAACAGATTTATTGTTGTAATTTCTTTTACTAAAACAATGCCTAAATTAGGTCTTGGTTTTGGCTTTGCGGTAACGCAATACCAAGAATAATTGGCAGTATCAAGTCTCTGCTAGAAAACTTTTATATAAATTATTTATTGGATGTTGTGATAAAGAAGGCATACATGCATACATACATACATCTCTTCACGCTGGATCAATAACGGGTTAATCAGAACGCATCGCGGTCCTTACATATTTCTTTCGCTTCCTCAAATCTCATCATGACGAAGGCATGACGTTACAAAAGTGATATTCGTCAAAAATAGGCACTATTTGACAATAATTACTAGTGCTGTAATAAACATAGTCATCTAGCTGCGCGTAGTAAAACATTAAATAAATTATTGACCGCTTTTATTATTTACCGCCGAATGATTTTATCGCCACGATTTTATTGCCACGATTTTACCGTTCACGATACAACGGGGAAGCAAAATGTATGCGCGCCGTATGAAGAGGCTTTTCGTCGACGATAACATCCACGGCAAGACGATATCGTCGATAGCAAAATCGTCTTTTTTCTGTACATAACAGAGAGGCATTTTGCTTACCTATTCTATATTGGACGGTACAAGCGTTACAACAAAATTGTTCAACGGTAAATTATAATCGCGCCCATTAGGTGTTCTAAGGAAATTTTTAGTCAATTTTTAGACGCTCGACGTATGTTACTTGCAGTAGTAATATGTTAAGCATAAAATGAATTTGCTGAAATCCCAGCTTGGATGTAAATAGCTGGTAATAGTGTCTGTACTGACAACAAATGAATGCAGCATCTGAATTTCCATTTACTTCAGAAGTTTTGTGCTTCCGATGTTCCGAATGCAGTGCCGTGAATACAGAATGTTCAGTTCTACCGAACTCTTCCATTTCTTAATTGCTTTTGCGACTGCAAACGTCCTGACGATTAGATACTTTCCAATAAAGATGGGAAATGCGGATACGTATCCGTGAACACGTGTCTCTTACGGAACTGATGGACGCACATCCAATCACTGATAGAACATGTATCCATTGGTACGAACTGTTTACGTATATGTAGTAATTATTATCAGATAATAATTATCGTAAAATGTACATCTTATTTTCAATATTCGTGATTTTATTCTGAACGAAACTTTTGAGTGGCGAGTAGATAACAATTTTTAGCGTTTCTTCAAAAAACTATTAACAAAATTAGATAGTAAGGCTAACATCTTATCAATTTTGGAATGAAATGCGCCAGACAATATACAGCAATCATCTGGTGTCAAACTAGGGCATTCTCTGTGCTATGAGAACCAGACGACGACTATACTGGGGACGTTTCTCAGTACACCCAGACCCGAGACAATCTAGAAAAGTTCGTTTTTAAATTCAACCGGTCGGGATTCGAACACAGAACATTCCGTGCTTAGAAATAACGCCTAAACCACTATCAAGGTCGTTAAAAATTCGGTATGGTATCCCCTAAATATCAGCTGTATACGTCTAATAATCTGTGAGAAACGTTTGTGATGGATCTGTCCATCGACACCGAGATTAATCTGTAAATGATTTGTTTTTCCAATTTTAAAACGGGACAAGAAAAATACGTATTATTTATTAAATTATTGTTGAATTCAAATGTTACATGCAAATGATTAAGTATACATTAAAATACAGTGTATATGTCTGTGCTTATCTAAATATTTTACAGAAGCTTAAATATGAGAGTGCAAAACACGTACAGAGGAGCTGTTGCTTTCATTTAATTTAATATTTACACTGGGGAACTCGACGTAGACAACTCTCTTTTTATGAACACGTAATGTGAATACCTAGTTATGTAAAAGCATTGGGTTTTTGAAAAGTTATTTGTTTTTACAGAAAATTTACTTTCGTGTGGTATCGATACATGTTGTCGAACGAGATTTCAAAAGCCTTTCCTGATTTTTTAAAACCATTTAAAAGAAAACACGTGTGAGGTTACCATAAAATACAGAGAAAATGAAAATAATTATTATATCCTATTACTTTTCTTACATTACTATATTGTATTATTAACACTGTATTGATAACGTTTTGATGTTGTAGCACCGAAATGCAAAATGGAACTGAGCTCCACGATTTGGCATCGTTCCTCCATATGTTCCACAATGGCGTTAGTAATCAAAAGATACAGTTATATTTTACATATTCTTTGAAGAACTGTTTTTAATAGCGTTCCCAGTTTCCGGAATCCATAGAGTCGGTAACGATACCAAATAGTGGTGACAATAACAAATATTTGTTGAATTATCAGACTATTCATAAATTAATAAAGATAAATATAATATTTCGTTAACTAAAGCTCACACACGAGACTCTTATGAGATCACTTATGTGCCTGGTTTTCTCAGAAATTATGTGATGATAAAACGCATTGTCCATCTTCTTACCCCTTAATTTTGCACTATAGTTGTCATTTCAAAATATTCAAAGTAGTAAAATGTAGAAACAATTCATTGTTAAATAGTGTGGATATTGCATTATCTTTTTAGCCAAAAGACACAATTATACTAATAAACAGTTCAAAAAATCGCATAACCGTATGCCCAACGTCTGTTGACGAGAGACAAGGGAACATGGTGATATGTATAGCATACGGCGTAGGGGTTTGTTGTCAACCGACTACCCGTAATCTTCGAGACTCCTCGACCGGACTCCTCGAGGCCCTGTAAAGTAATCTAGAAGGACGGCTTACTATATACTATCTTTCTAAAACAGGAGTATGTCCACGTTCCTATTCTAGATTCTGTGTAAGTTGTCCTCGCTTCCGTTTTAGAACTGCGAGAACTTAGGTTAATGAGAGGCTGTGCTGTCAAAATTGAATCACAAAGCTCTAACGCTATCTGCTCTTCATAATTTCGAGAATTATCTCTAACGAATGGCTTAATCTTTTTTATGAAAATAAAAAGCTTAGCCACGTATTACGTATTAGGTAGATCCAGAGTTAGTCAGAAATTATCTTTTCAAAGACAATATTACAAAGTGTGATATCAATAAGGCTACCTAATTGTAATATTCGTTTATTACGCTCATTCAATTTTCCTTTTTCTTCAAAGAATTTTCAACCTTGCTCTCTGTAACTGGTATTTGATTGATTTGAAATTCGTAATGTGCTAGAAAAAGATCGGGAAGGGCAACGTCAAGTTTTATGTAATATGCCAACTTATAAGCTAAGAATGTATGTAAGATACAAACGTTTAATTTTGATGTTATATAACAAATTAAGTCATTTCGAAATGACATCCTGACTCTTTCAGAAAAGTTGCGTTTTTAAATTGACTTGAATCACTATTTTTGGTGACACTGGAGAAACCTTTAAAAAGTATACTCAGCTTCCTGCGAGACAGGGTTATTTGAAACTTTTTCCCACAACAACTCTGGCGGTGCAAACATCAGTTCCATTGATGCGCAACGGTTAAGCGCGTCGGACAGTAAATGGAGGTTGCGGGTTCGATTCCCGCCCCGAGTCTGGGTGTTTATGTATAATATGTATGTATTTACAAAAGAAAAGTATATAAGTAGTATATCAGTTGTCTAGTACCCATAACACAAGCGCTGTGCTGCTTACTTTGGGACTAGATGGCGCTGTGTGAAATGTCTGAGTACATTATTATTATTATTATTATTGAAACAAATTAGTTGTTACACGTCATTTTGTTCGCATGGAATTTGATATTTTTCGACATTAATTTAGACATCACTTTTTTAACTCCTTACATGTTGATTTTTAAAGTCAGCCAAATATGAATTTGATTATTTCTTTGACAGTGGTTTACGTCATTAAATACAAGAAATGTTTAAACAATGTTTTGGGCTGTCAAATGTTATTTTAATTTGATTTTATACTAATATTCACATTTTCCTTTTTATTCATTACCTATTACATGTTTTTTAGCTTTGGCCTGTACGTTATTGTATAATGTCAATTAATAAATCAATGAATCATTTAGTATTTTCTTTTGTATAAATGTACAGAAGACGGAAAATTTAGGCACCAATTAGATCTTATAAATGGAAAAAATTATCAAAAGATGATCTCATTTCACCAATAGGTTCAGTGAAAATACCGCTCCCTTTATATAGGAAATGCCAGACTATGCGGTCTCTTAGTGATGCTAATGCATCTCGTTTATTGTAGTCTGCTTATTCTCATGCTAATTGCAAGTGCTAGTGGTACTTTCGTCGAGCTTTTATTTATTTTATAGAGCTGGAGACCTGTACTTCATTGCAATTGACGTAACTTCAAAATAATGTAAACGAGCACTGGTGGATTTAAAAGTGAATCATTTTATATTCGACACGTAATGCACTTGTAAATCGGTACTGTACTTCCCATTCCGCATCTATCCCTTTCCTACAATGCACACTGTCCGTGCATATATTATAATACGCGAGTGCTATATGTGATCTACCCAATCTTGAACTTGAACTCATCAAGTTAACTCGTGTAAAATGACTACCGCTCCGCTAGCAACGACAGCACGTGCTTCCTGACTTTATTATTTGTGTAAACTGTTTGTTTTAATCGCAAGTGACTACGTTGTGTGTTGTTTTTGTTTTCCCAAGCAAATTATATATTATATAGAACTGCAGGCAATTGAGCCTGACCGGGGACTGGATCACAAAGGCTGCAAGCACCGGATTACGAATAGGTAAGTGTGCATTACTTCCATCCTTACAGAACTGTTTTTCCATCCTAAATATTAGCCCTTTGCAGTTCTGTTTCCATGCCTGTGCAGCTGTACGTGATTTACAAGTGCTCGGGAACAGTTTTTATATATCTATTAAGCAGCTATGGTTTTTAAGTTCACCGCAAAAATACAGCACTTATTATCTCGAGATATCGAAACTTTTATTAAAGAACCAGCATTGCATAATCGCACCCCTCTAAAAGTGGTCCTACGACCCGGATATAACCAGAGTGGTCCGCTACGACCCGAATAAATAACATAACAGTAACCTGGATAAACATAAAATATTAGTCATTTACAATCGCATAACGTAGTTAGGTCATTACCTAGTCATCCGCGTATCCCATAGTTGGTTCTTATAACCAGAGATACTTTTGTATAAAATATATTTTTAATATAGTGCGTGTTTAACTTAAATTAATAGTTTACATACGCATATTAAACAGTTTACATTCCGCAGTTGTTAATTATAGTACTTAACGGTAACTTAATTTAATCGGTTAAAGAAATAGTTTGTCAAATTAGTTATAATTGTATTTCCCGCATTGGCAGCCTATTTTTTATGAATTTATCTCGCATAATCGGTATAAGTCAGTTATCTGTACTTGGTTAACATCATAATATTTGATATCTTATTATACTCGTAATCGCAATTATTCGCATTCTATTTCTCTCGCCACCTGCGCATTTATTTTAACGCCACCGCCAACTTATTTTATAAGTTCTCGAAACATCGTATTCTCGCTAATCGCCATATAGTATACTCCCCGCTGTATATCATTAGCCGTGCTGCATAGTATATAATATTCGATAAACCTATATATAGATACAGGAACATATCGCTCGCTACGTAATAATATTATTTTACAATTGTATTGCTCGCAACTTTAAATTTATTATCCTCATTTTTATTTGCAAATAATCATGACTTCAAAAGGCAATAAGAATCTAGACAAAGATACTGTCACAGAAGACTAGTGCTTATTAGTATTAAAGTCCAAACGCGATATACTTTTCTCCCGAATGCAAAGCATTTATGAAATAGCTAAGCAGGTTGAGACCGAAAGTTCCGACATTAGTACATTATTATGTCAGGCTTATAACTTAGATGGTTTACGAAGTGATTTTGAACGCGCATTAGATTTATATATCGCTTCATTCGCTAAAAGTAATCCTACTAAGGATGTTAACTATCAGCCGTGGACTGCATTCGAAGAAATGTTTTGTTACGTAAAACGCATATTATCTTTATATGATCAAAAACCAAAAGTAGATACTAGTATGTTTAAATCAGCAAAACCCCATCTAGCCCCTATTGAATTGTTATCTTTTAATGGTGATATTCGAAAATGGCCATTGTTCTATCAACAGTTTAAAAGCGTTGTACATGATAACCAGGCCTTGACTAATAGTGAAAAGGTATATTATTTGGTAGGTAAGTTGACGGACAAAGCTGCATCGGTATGCGCAGGGTTGCCACCGACTGCCGAAAATTACCTAATTATATGGGAAGCTCTGATACAAAAATATGATGATCCTCGTTCACTCGCTTGCTCATACATTAATCAATTATTAGATTTCAAACCTTTAAATAATAATAGTGCAACCGCTCTCGAGTCTTTTATTCACAACTTCAACTCCTCTGTTGAAGCACTTAAACAGTTAAATATTATTGACTTAACCGATTTTATCTTTTTACATCTCGCATTACAAAAATTAGATTCTGACACAGTAAAATTATTTGACATTACCCACCGCAAAGATAAAATTCCGTCATACGCATCTCTAATTGAGTTCATAAGGGAACAGAGTAAAGTACTATCTCGTTCTATTCGCAATCACACTTTCATCGAGTCCAATAATAAATCGCGTAATAAAAATATACCCACTTCTAAACTTGTATCAACTAAGTCTTTTGTTACCGATTTGGGGTGTGGTACAAACACAAGTATTAAATGTAGTTTGTGTAAAAATAATAATCATATACATTTATATCAGTGTTCATCATTTATGAAGCTTACCCCGCATGATAGATATAATTTTATAAAACAAAATTCTTTCTGCACTAATTGTTTGAGTTCTAAACATAAATATTCCAATTGTGGTTCGCAACGCACCTGTTCATATTGTTCCGCCAAACATCACTCTTTATTACATTTTAACACGCCTAATAAACCTTCTTTTGATAACAAATTAATAAGTAAACGCACCCCGCTTAATAACTTTAATGATAATAAATCACCCGCTCCCGCTGCCGTTTGTGACGCGCGGCCGTCGCCTAACAATGCGGTATTTCCGAGTGCAAGCGCCAACGCGGAATCGAACCTGGGACCTTCCGCTAATTATATGTCTGTTTGCAATTATTCTTGCGAATCGATTAATCGCACAGATACTACTGCGCTATTGGGTACCGCAAAAATTAAATATATTGATTGTCATAATCGCACTCACTTTTTGAGATGCATGATTAATCCGGGCTCTCAAAGTGATTACATTACATATGATTGTTGTAAACGTTTATCTCTTCCCATAATATGTAATCAAACCCGTTATACCGAAGTACAGGGTATAAGGAGGGGCTTCGCAAAAAATAAATGGTAGTACATCCATGACATTTTCTTCGCAGTTTAATTCTGATAAAACTTATTCCATTAACGCAATGGTAGTGGAACGTATTACGTCACAGTTACCTGACTCGCTCATAGACACTGCTGCTATTGGATACATCGCAAGTTTACCATTGGCTGATGAAGACTATTGTAAAGCCGGCCCTATTGACATACTGTTAGGGGTTAATTTATATTGTGAAATTGTATTGTTTAATAAAATTGTCGGTAGAAATAATTTACCGTCCGCTTTGGAAACTACATTAGGTTATTTAATAATGGGAAACGCACCAATTGTTTCGCGATATTCTAATACTAATAATAATTTACACGTTTTTTGTTCATTTTCAAAAGACTCATTAAACTCACTTCTCAAAAATATTTTAGTCCCGATGACCAAGCACGTGAAAATATTTCTATTTCTACAACAGTTCGTAACGCTGATGGAAGTTATTCTGTCGATCTTCCATTCAAGGACAGCCCAGATAGGCTCGGTGATTCACTTGTTACCGCTAAACGGAGGTTTTTATCCCTCGAAAATAAATTTAACAGATCGCCTGACTTGCGCTATAAATATAATGAAATAATTTTTGATTATTTAGACCAAGGCATTCTTTCTAAAGTTCCTCAAAAGGAAATCGCGTCGACAGGTTTTTACCTACCGCACCATCCAGTAATACGGAACGATAAATCGACTACGAAAGTTCGCATCGTACTGGACGGCAGCGCCGATACGGATTCGGGTGTATCGCTAAACGATATTTTATATACCGGTTGTAATCTACAGTCGGACATTTTTAATATAATATTAAATGTTCGTATTTATCGTATCGCCTTTTTCGCTGACGTTAGACAAATGTACTTACGTATACATATTAATGCACCGCACCGTAAATACCAAAGGATTTTATATCGATTTTTCTCGGACGAATCTATCAGCGTTTTTGAATTTAATCGCGGCACTTTTGGATTAAGATCATCTCCATTTCTCGCGCTTCGCACTCTTCGCCAGTTGGCAACTGATGAAAGAGGTAAGTGGCCACTCGCGGCTAGTGTGGTTGAGAGAGACTTGTATATGGACGATTTGGCTTCCTCTGCTTCATCCGTTCAAGAAGCAGTTGTGATACCCGTCGAATTGATGCAGCTGTTCAAGTCCGGTGGATTTGACCTTGTGAAGTGGTCTAGCAACTCCCGTCAGCTGCTCACTCACATACCAGAGACGCACCGCCAGACTGATTGTGTTTCATTCGATGACGGAAGCGGGCTTAAGATATTGGGTCTCCGCTGGCTTCCATCATCTGATGAATTTATTTTTATTGTTGTACAACCGCCACCTACTTGTACTAAACGCGCTATTTTGTCGGCAACCGCACGTCTATGTGACGTTTTGGG
Source organism: Zeuzera pyrina (assembly GCA_907165235.1). Lineage (NCBI taxonomy): Eukaryota > Metazoa > Arthropoda > Insecta > Lepidoptera > Cossidae > Zeuzera > Zeuzera pyrina. The sequence continues at coordinate 10,250,386 of OU015639.1, read as the reverse complement.
ATTGGTTGGTCCAATTGTTTTATTCGCAAAACTTCTTATTAAAGAGTTATGGTTACTTCGCATTGACTGAGATGAATTGCCACCCACAAATATTATAAATTTATGGAATAGATATATTATTGAGCTACCGCTTCTCTCGCAGCTTCGTTTTCCCCGTTTTATGAACGTGGAAACAAACTCACGGATATCATTAATCGCTTTTGCAGATGCAAGCGAAAGGGCGTTTGGTTGTGTTATTTATTTACATGTCGAAAATGACAACAAACCACCTAAAGTCACACTCGTTTGTTCTAAATCTCGCGTGGCCTCCCCGAAGTCCACTGTTGTAACTTTAGCCAGGCTGGAGTTAAATGCTTTAGTATTACTCGCAAAAATGGTTCATTCTGTATATAATACGTTGTCCGCGAGACATGGTATAAATAATATTTTCGCTTTTTCTGACTCTGAAGTCGCACTGTGTTGGGTGCACGCCTCGCCACCCAGGTTTCAAACATACGTAGCCAATAGGATATCACAGATTCAATCTCTTTTATCTTGTGATAAGTTTTATCATATTGCAGGTGATTACAATCCCGTTGATTGTATATCTTGTTCTCTTTTACCATCTCAACCCTTGTCTCATGATCTTTGGTTTCATGGTCCCGCATGGCTGTCATGGATTGGCCAAATAAAAAAAATTGTACCGGGTAAACCTCTTTTACCTGAAGAGAAGACCGTTTCTCATGTTATTAGACATCCCCTAATCGCACTCGCTAATAGGTTTTCTTGTTACAATAAGTTACTTCGCTCAATTGTATACGTTTTAAAATTTATTAAAAAGATTAAATCTAAAATTAACATAACCGCTGAAGATATGGATTACGCTGAGAAGTATCTTATTGTAGTCGTACAAAATAATGCATTTTGTAATGACATTAAAAACCTTAAAAATAATAAGTTATGCTCATCTCCGCTGCGCAAACTATCACCTTTTATTGCTAATGATAACATATTGAGAGTAGGAGGTCGTTTGGGTTACTCGTCGTTAGATTATGAACATAAACACCCCGCGCTATTACCGAAAAAACGTCATATTATTAATCTTATAATTGATATTTATCACCGCAAGCATTGTCACGCTGGTCCGCAACTTTTAACATCCATTTTGAGAAAAAAAAATATTGGATTTTGTCCATCCGTCGCATTATTAAACAACGAATACATAGATGCATAAATTGTTATCGCTTAAATCCTAAACCTACGTTTCCGCTGAAATCAGATTTGCCCGAGTGTCGCTTGGAACAGTGTAACGCATTCACGCACACAGGCGCTGACTACGCAGGGCCTTTGTATGTAACATTAACTAGGAGACGGGGTGTGCGAAGCCAAAAGGCATATTTATGCTTATTCATTTGCCTTGTAACTAAAGCAGTTCACATAGAACTTGCGTCTGATCTTAGCTCCGCTACGTTTTTAGACGCTTTTAAACGTTTTATTTCTAGACGCGATCCATGTAAGTTTATATATAGCGACAATGCAACAAACTTTATCGCATCTAAAGCCTACTTAAGTGAGCTTCACTCTTTTTTGCAAGGTAATGATTATTACAAAACATTTCAAGATGAACTTGTTAAACATCGCATTACGTGGCGCACTAACCCCCCAACCGCTAGTCACTTTGGTGGTATATGGGAGTCAAACATTAAATGTGTAAAATCACTACTTTTTCGTGTAATAGGTAAACAGATCCTCACTTATGAGGAAATGCTTACGGTCTTAAATCAGATCGAGGCTGTATTAAACAGTCGTCCTTTATATGCTTTGAGTTCCGATCCATCGGAACCTACCGCTTTAACTCCTGCTCAATTTATTAACGCCGCGCCTTTGAATTTTCTTCCCGTCGCTGATTTAAATAAAGAACGGATAAGTTTATTGTCTAGGTTTTCGCTCATGGACTCATTAGTACACTCCTTCTGGAAAAGATTTAGGTCAGAGTATCTCCACAATCTACAGGTGCGAGAGAAATGGAATACGACATCCAATCCGTTGGCTGTAGGAACTATTGTTTTAGTTGACACTGAAAATATTCCGCCATTACAGTGGCCGCTAGGTGTCATAACACGGTTGTATCCAGGTAAGGATGGTGTGACCAGAGTCGCACAAGTTAAAACCAAGTCGGGAACTTACGACCGGCCGATTGTGCGTTTGTGCCCGCTGCCAACACACAATTGATCTCTAATTTAAGTTACTTAAATTAGATATTATAATAATTTGAAGTTTACGCTATATTTAATGTTATTGTTTAACCCGCACTTATTTATTTTGTTATTATTTTTATTTCTCTACAATACGCATAGATTTTTCGCATTCCCAATGGATAGATTTATTAGCATATCTCTACTTCTTTTTTTTTTTCGAAGGAACGGGTTCCTTCAAGGTGGTATGGTGGATTTAAAAGTGAATCATTTTATATTCGACACGTAATGCACTTGTAAATCGGTACTGTACTTCCCATTCCGCATCTATCCCTTTCCTACAATGCACACTGTCCGTGCATATATTATAATACGCGAGTGCTATATGTGATCTACCCAATCTTGAACTTTAACTCGTCAAGTTAACTCGTGTAAAATAACTACCGCGCCGCTAGCAACGACAGCACGTGCTTCCTGACTTTATTATAAATAAAATAATAAAATAGATTTTTATTTGAAGTAAACTTCGTAAAGTATTTTTCGAACGTTAAAACAAAAACTATTAATTGACAGTATTGCCCTCTTCGTAAGTCCTAAAATTACAGTTTTTTTTTGTTTGCACAACAACATGACCAGACCAACTTATCGTTAACAAAATCTTCTATTTTATAATAGCCTTTCGAGCATAAAATAGCTTTAACAATTTTCTTAAATCTAATGTCTGGTAGTGCGATTAATTCTTCAGGCAAAGTGTTGTAAAAGCGAACACCGTCCCCAATAAAAGATTTGCGTATCTTTGCCAATCTAGAGCCCTTGATAGCTAGTTTATTTCTAGACCTCGTATTCCTATTATGAATATCACCAACCCTTCGGAACTTATGTAAATTCCTACGTACATACATAATATTCTCGAAGATATACTGACTATAGACCGTAAGAATATTAATATTTTTAAACTTTTCTTTTAACGAGATTCGAGATTCCAAACAATAAATAGATCGTATCGCTCTTTTCTGTAAAACAAATATCGTTTGCATATCGGCTGCGTGACCCCAGAGTAATATCCCATACGACATTATACTGTGAAAATAGTTGAAATACACAGTTCTAGCCGTAGCTACATCAGTTAGTTGTATTATTTGACGCACAGCAAATGCTGCCGAGCTAAGTTTTCCAGCCAATAATTCAATATGAGGACCCCATTGTACTTTATTGTCTATAGTAATGCCTAGAAATTTAACAGAATCTACAAAGTTTAGTATTGTATCGTCCAAAACAATATTAATGTCAGAATCATGAACGTTGGGTAAAATAAATTTAACGCACTTAGTTTTGTCAGAATTCAAAAGTAAATTATTTACGGTGAACCATTCCAAAACCTTACCTAGTATGCTTTCCACTTCATCATAACTAGTGGCCTGCCTCGGAACTTTGAATACGAGGGAAGTGTCGACAGCGAATAAAACTATATCACCTAGTTTCTGCACAAGGAATGGCAAGTCATTAACATAGATTAAAAATAAAAAAGGACCCAAAATCGATCCTTGGGGGACGCTCATTTTTACAATGGATCCTTCCGATTTAACTCCGGTAATATCAACCTTCTGAACTCTTTCACTTAAATACGAATTGAGCAGCTCCAATGCCTTGTCTCCCAAACCATAAAATTTGAACTTACGTAAAAGAGTATCGTGAACCACGCAGTCAAAGGCCCTAGACAAGTCACAAAACACACTAATAGCATTTTGTGAGTGCTCCCATGCATCAAAAATATGCTCCAACAGTTTAGCTCCAGCATCGATAGTGGATTTAAACATTTTGCTGAGTTCAAAGTTTAGTCGGCTCATGAAAAACATTTACCATATTAAATGATTTAAAAAATAATAGAAATTTAGACGTTAACTTATTTTTCTCAAGCAAATTTATGTTAAAGTCACCGCAAACAATAATTTTTTTTTAACAAATAAACAGCAGTTTAAAAACATTTTCCATTACATTTTCAAATTCTCTGTAATCAGAGTTAGGGGGACGGTAAACGCATAGTATAACAAATTGCTTTAACTCAACACTTGAAATCTCCACAGTTCTCTCGACCGATAGTGCAATAATATCCTTGCGGTTTTTAGCTACTAGTCCATGTTTGACTAAGATCAAAGAGCCACCACGGATTGCAGAAATTCGGTTGAAACAACTTATGTTAAATCTAAAAGAAAGAGCAGAGATTCACAAAAGATTTTAAAAAACGGTGAGGTATTATCTGGCGAGCGGTGTGCTAAAGAATTTGCTGACTTCTTCCATTCTATTTATAATTTGAAGCGAGCACGGTTGTGTGTGGACGCGGCAGTGGCAGAAGCGGATAGCAGAAACACTGCGACGCGGGTTCATCTTGACAGACTGCAGTTGAGAGACGTGCAACGCGCACTTCAACACCTGAAGCCAAAAAAATTGGCGTGACCAGATGGAATTCCTCCTTTTATTTTTAAAGATTGCCGATTGGTCGTGGCTGAACCGTTGCTTCATATATATAATCTGTGTCTGGAAACTGAAGTGTTCCCGGAGAGGTGGAAGTTAACTAGGGTAGTTCCAGTACCAAAAAGTGGTTCGCGAGAAGGGGTAGAGGACTATAGACCGGTGGCAGTATTGTCTACTCCGGCAAAGGTGTTGGAGTCTACTATTCATAAGTGCATACACTCACAAGTCAGCGGGCAAATCACGGACACTCGGCATGGATTCCGACCGGCCAGAAGCACCACAAGTAATCTTCTCAGTTATATGGCGGATTTAATACCAACCGTAGACAGTGGGGGCCAAATTGACGCTGCTTACTTTGATTTAAAAAAAGCGTTCGACCGAGTCGACAACGACTTGTTGCTTGCAAAGTTAGCAGGAGTCGGATTCACTCCACATCTGTTGCGCTTCTTCGCAAGTTATATGAGAGATAGACAGTAATATGTAGAATACGCTGGTCACGTGTCGGAATCATATTTCACGCGGTCTGGAGTAAGTCAAGATAGCAACCTTGGGCCATTGCAGTTTTTTATAATGGTAAACGATCTGCCAGAGGTTGTTAAAAACGCAAAATGTTTGCTATTCGCTGACGATCTGAAGCTATATCTCGCCGTCAATAATCCAAATGACTGTATGATGTTACAGAAGGACATAGATAGAGTAGCGAGGTGGTGTAAACATAACCGATTGGAGTTTAATATATCAGTGTGTCACCATCTCTTTTTCGCGTTCACGTGCACCTATTCTATGGAATTATACTATGGAAGGAAGACTGATGGGGAGAGTCAAGGAAGTTAGGGACTTAGGGGTAACTTTGAACACTGGGTTGACGTTTCGCGATCATGTAGTTGGTATATGTAAAAAAGCGTTTAGGAATCTAGGTTTTCGGCTTCGTATGGTTCACGGATTTACAAGTGTTAAAGCTATTATTGCCCTATATAACGCGCTAGTTAGGAGCCAGCTCGAAAGTAATGCATTCATTTGGTCCCCAAGTGAAACTAAATATAGTCTCATGCTAGAAAGAGTACAAAATAAATTTGTTAGGTATTTATATATGAGACAATACGGAGTGTATCCATCTTATCCACAAATGTATCCGACTTTATTCATTTTAGGTATGGTCGGATACAACGAATTAAAGGTTAGAAGAGACTTGGCACTGGTATCATATATTTTTCAGATATTTAGGGGTAGACTGGAAAATTGTGACATATTAGCGCGGATAAGACTATGTGTACTGGACAGGTATGTGTGGCGGCGGCGGCGCCCGCAACTGCTGGAGGTGCAGCGGGCACGTACTGACTTGTTGAAAAAGGCGCCCCTGACGCGCGCACTTCGCACTCTCAACATGATTGACGCTGAGACCGACATATTCAACTGTGCACTGAGTGAATTCACAAGGACTGCTTTAATGGTCATATGTTATATGAAGTCATAGAAATGTAAATAGTTAGTCGACATTACTGTATTGGGATAAATCCTGTAAAAGTAATGTAAGTAGAAATAAATAAATAAAAAAAAAAATTTCTACACTATAACCAGAGACACTGAACATCATTTGATGTGAGCACAACCAATGTTCTGTAACACAAAAAATATCTACATCAAACTTTTTCCAAAAATAGCTCTATTTCATGAAATTTGCCGAGAATGCCTTGTATATTTTGATGTGCTAGTACTAAATAAGCAGGCTTTCTCTTTGTCGGCTTAACTAGTTTAAACAACCTGATGGAGACAGCCTATCTTTTGGTATTGTGACTAAATTAGTTATCGGAAACTGGCCCACTAAGGTAGTCCCCTCTGGTATGTCTTGTCCTAAACTAATACATTTAGTAAAATTAGATAATTTGTAAGCTAATAATTTAACTATCTTACATTTGTAAAAATTAGGTAGTCTAAGCTTACCATTCGTCAAAATAAAGTTCCTAATAAATTTATTATTGTCAAAAAAGTCAAAGCAATAAGCGTCACGATGACGATTTATTAAGTGAAATAAAAATGAATTTAGTCTACATATGTAGTCGTTCCAATGTTTTGTTACTGTACAGGAATATGGAAGTGCACAATGTATAATTTTTCCTATGCCTATGGTGGCAACACTCCGTAATTTTTCAAAATCATTTAACATAGACTTTTTGGTAATTTCACAGCCATTTCCAAATAAAATAATTATATTTGTATTATTATTCAAGACATTATTCAATCTATCATTTAAAATTTTTCTATTAACAAATGATACGAAATATTTGTCATGCAATAATTAAAAACACAATGGTTTAGTTCTTTTCTTAAGAGATGTCCAAATCCTTGACCAATCCCGTCACAATAAACCACTGTATTTTCTTGTGGGCTTTCAGTTATAGGCAATGGGGCCTTGAAGCAATCTGCGAGACTCTCCGAAGTAAAAGGTGTAAGAGATGAATTTAACTTATTTATATTTTCATTTATATTGTCATCAGCTGTTGAGTTCATGACTGTTGCAGATAGCTCCGAGGACACTGAGCAATTACACTGACAATTAAAGTTATTTTTTCTGACAAGTGATAAAAATCGTTGCTCATTTTCGTGACCCATTTCAATTAATTCATCCATTTGTAAAGTTTGGTTACTTATAAGTAATTGTGCAGACTCATATGTACTTTTAATTACGGCTAATTCGCTTAATAAGTTAGCTATTTGATTTTGTAATTGCTCTACATAAGTTTCATATTGATTACTTAAAACTTTATTTCGTTTCGGCATTTCTAATAATAAAGCTTTTGATTCAGATTGTTCTTTCCTTACTGTCTGCAATTTGTGGCCAACATTATACAATTTGATATATTTCTTACCTCTAAAAAAGATTTTATTTAATTTTGTTAGCTTTCTAAAATAATTTTTACTGAAACTTTTGTGCGGTATCTTGCAATATTTTTTATTTAGTTTCCTACCTAAAATTGACTGGCCTAAGTCTAAAGTAGCATTTAGTTTTAAACAATCCACCTCATTTTCTAGCCTAATAATTTTCATATCCTTTTGATGGCACTCACTTTTGAGACAGTCGATTTGAGTCAGAGCCTCTTCATAGTCCTGATTACAGACTTCCATCTTAGCAACAGAGCTCAGTAGCTCATCCCGCTCTGCTTGAACATCCATGTACAGAATATCAAGCTCCGCCAGCTGAGATTTCAGCTCCTTGTTCCTGCCTATGATACATTGAACTTCTTTTTCATTATCCTCACGTTCTGACAATAGTTGTTCAGAGAGGTTTTTGGACTGAGTCAGTTGTAAAAGAGTGTTTTTAAGTTGTTCTTGTAACTCTTTGTTTGTCTGACTACGTGTAATTAAGGGTTTTGGTACCATAGTTGCCAAATATCCAAAACGCTGATTAATTAATAATGAATATATGAGTTAAGTTTATTCAACTTGTTATAGGTAGGTGAATTCGTTTTATAATTGTTTGTTAATATGCTAGATGGTGCAATTTATTGTACGTGGTAATTCGTAATAGTTATCGACTTTCTTTCTAAAATTATTTCCATTCACACACTGTACACTTATATAGATTCACACATTCACGTACTTCGAAAGTCAGTTTAACTTTTAAGCTTCTTTTTGTGTTTTATCACTTTCTTTAAGTTTTTCCGGTGTCTGGAAATTTTTCTTAAAACATGTTGTTTTCACTTTATGTAGGTCACAAATACGTTGGATAATATTGTTACTGCAAATTTACGAGATAAAGAATATATTTACGCACTATTTTTATTGGATATCAAAGTTTCACTATTATTTAAATATTGTTCATAAAAATTGCCGTAACGATACATGTAGGTAGAATGGATACTTTACTACTATTATTTGTGTAAACTGTTTGTTTTAATCGCAAGTGACTACGTTGTGTGTGGTTTTTGTTTTCCCAAGCAAATTATATATTATATAGAACTGCAGGCAATTGAGCCTGACCGGAGACTGGATCACAAAGACTGCAAGCACCGGATTACGAATAGGTAAATGTGCATTACTTCCATCCTTACAGAACTGTTTTTCCATCCTAAATATTAGCCCTTTGCAGTTCTGTTTCCATGCCTGTGCAGCTGTACGTGATTTACAAGTGCTCGGAAACAGTTTTTATATATCTATTAAGCAGCTATGGTTTTTAAGTTCACCGCAAAAATACAGTCCACTTATTATCTCGAGATATCGAAACTTTTATTAAAGAACCAGCATTGCATAATCGCACCCCTCCAAGCACCTACATATAGATAACGATTTCATTAATAGATTATGTTAATACTGTTTTCATTGTTATTTTAAAAGTTGTAATTATTGCTTTATAATTTATAATGCAATTTAAATTGAATTTATTCTCATTTTTGTGTAAGAGACGTATAATTTCCTTATGTAAAATGGAGGTTAAAAATAGATATATGCATAATGAAGATAGTCGAATCAGGTAAAGTTTATTTCTCATACATACATATCCTCACGCTGTGTCCCCAACGGGGTAGTCAGAGAGGACCGAGCGCCAAGCGTCGCGGTTCTTACATACTTCTTTCGCTTCCTCAAATCTAATCATTCTCCTCACACATTTTCGCCTAGGTATGCGAGAGCTTTTGACATTTCATTCCGCTAACACTGTGGCTATTTCATCTTCATAAGTCAGCCTAGGTCTTAAATTTCACGTAACATGTAATATTACATATAACATATTTTGTAAGTAAACAGTAAAATTTATTTACCGTCATAGAAAACGAGGCTAGTTTGTAGAATCTTTAAACTATAATAAGTAGTCCTTGGAAATGTTACCATTGTATATACATACATACACATTTATAGTAGTAAACATACATACAAACAATATGTGCTACAAAACGACATGAAATAACCCAGAAATTACACATTCTACGAGTTGAAAGACAAATTCCTCGTTTACGGGTACCATAATGAAACAAATTTGTTAGCTCACTCGAAATAAATACACTTTTGCTTGGGAATGGAAGCTGGTATGCGTTGTAATTATTCATTAGCTGTGTCTATGTTATGCTGCAAATAACGCCACTATGTTATGCGGCAAATAACGCCACGCGGGTCCGTTCTCACTAAAATTCAGACAAATATTGAAATTGCGCCTAGTACACCAGGTGAGAAACTAGGTTATGTTCGACTTCTAGCCAATGCAATTTATGTAGTGGTTGTCCTCTGTACATGTTTTTTACTGCACGTAACCGAACCCTTCGAACGTTGCCCCGAAGAACGTCTTGAGGAGGGCTTAGAAACTCCCCCAACATCCTCGCAATGCTTACAAACACGCTGCAGTCTTCCTTTATTAATACAGAGCCACGCCTCCGATCAACTGCTACTTTATACTACTACCATCGTGTAGCGAGAATCTTTAGAATAAATATCTTGAGAATCACATACATGACTCAAGTCTTGATATAAAAGCCGTTAAATCACTTATGAAAGTAAGATAAATGCAGTAGAAATGCGATCTCTTAGAAATGTAAGCGGCGTCACCCTCGTGGATAAAATAAGCAATGAAGTGATACTCAGTATTACAGGGTTGGACGAGTGTTAGTATCGTAAAAATGATAATAGGAATACTTCTATGGATCGGGCACATAGAATGAATGACTGATGAAAGATTGATGAAGAAAATCTACAGAGCGAAAGTAAGCGGTAGCAGAAGCCAAGGAAGACCAAGGCTGTCCAAGGTGAAATGTCAAAAGCACTCGCGAACTTCGCAAAAAGGTTAAAGTGTGTAAAGAGAATGATGAGATTTAAGGGGGTGAAAAAAGTATGTATGTAAGGATCGCGTTACTTCGTGCTTAGCTCTCTCTGCTTCCTCCGATAGGGATACAGCGTTGGGATATGCATGTAAATCATCTCCAGTAGAAGTTCTATTGTAGTGCTCGTATTATTACTATACTATATATACTGTATTCATTGGGAATATTAATTTACTGTGAGATCAATTAATTATTTCAAACTGAATATGTTCGATTTACTCATGTCCGTAGGACGACAAAAAAACACTTTTATTTGTAACCACTCTGTAACTATCTGTATGGTCTGTCTAAAAAATGTCTTCACTCTCTTCATCCACGCGGTACTTCTTTAAATGCTTGTTTTGTTCGTTTTCTAGGTTCCCATTTTTCCTTTCAAGAAGTATTAGTACATATTTTTACACACCCTTTTAGGGAGGAAGATTCGAAGCAATATAAAATCGATCCACAATGTCACTAGCAATAAGTATTTAGGCTTTAGATGATGGAGTGGAATCACATTAGTGTGATACTTGTGAAAGTTCGTTTTAATAAGTCCTATCCTGATTTTTAGTTGTTTTTAGTTGTTTTTGATGATTCTTTGTTTTTCTTTTTATCTCAAGTCAGCATGAAAGGTGTGTTTTTTAATATATAATTTATTTATTTTTATTTACTTATTTGGTACAATATAACAGTTTACAAACCTCAAAAACTACTCGTTGTACTCTCGTTGTACAGGCGACAGATCCTCGATATTGGATTATTATGAGAAATGTAAGTCTTAGCTATAGGCATATGGAGAACTTTCGGAAATCGAGCGGAACGCCCGCTGACCCTCAAGTTTATAAAATGTATTAAGCCCTCCAATTCAATGTTAATAATTTTATATAGTAAGACCTTATCGCTTACTTTATCGTTACGTCAAACTTTGGAGTTTAAAATATGGCAGTATATCTTCGTATTTATTCAGAGTTGCATCATGTTTTTGTCTGTTAATTATGTATTTTAAATATCTTTTTTGTACTAATTTCATTCAATCTTCGCGAACCCGATAAATTGGAGACCATATTGATAAACAATATTTAAGTAAAACTTTTAAACTTTCGCGTTGGATAATTTTATAATTTAGACGTTATAGATATTTTCTATAACGGGAAATTTAACGCGGTTACCTTTTATTTTGGCTTGATGTCTCGACCGAGTTCGAGCGCATTTTCTACTGCCAATAGTTTGGTCAACATTTGAGGGATGGGCTTGAGAGAATAAAGGAAGAGAGAGTGTGGTAGGATGATTGGAATTTCCCCCGGGATCGGGAGGGTCCATTGCAAGACGTAAAAAACAGCACAAACACTTACTATTAGACGAACACAAGGACGTAACACAAATAAGAAGTTAAAGCAAGTCAACAGAACATTTTCAAAGGACAAATCACCGAAATAACACGACACTTGTATGTGTCACTCAACCTGAACGCTGCCTCGCTGCCAAAATAATTCTTTAGCAAATGATGCAATTTGAATGTAGCCACAGATGTAGCTGCCAGAATAATTTGTCAAATAAAATATTTTCACACAAGTTTTGAAACTGTTTCATTTGATGTTTTCACGAAACAATACGCCTTTATCAAGTAAAATACTTCGCTTAATACGTTCCAATTCTGTAGAACTAAACAACTTTATATATTGAAATAAGCCGTTTCCCACCTGCTTCGATGGGCGTAAGTGAAAATTTTGTACGTAATAGTACATTTTTGTTTGAAAAATGGTGAAGGGTCTATGGAGTTCAAAAAATAAGTAGACTATAACCATCTACAGACGATTCCGCGTCGAATGGTCATGGTCTCATGCCGATCGGTCCAGTAGTTTTCAAGTTTATCGCGGTCAAAAAAAAAAACTTTCGTTACATATATATTATATATAGATAGATATATTGAAATTAAATTATGGAATGAATTTTAACATACCGAAATTTTTTTTATTACTAAATTTTTAAGCTTTTATTGCTAAAATAGCAAAGATGTAACTAAAGCGAATCCCGCGCGGCGTGAATCTCTCGCTCGCTTAGCGGTTTGACGCGACTTCCTGCGAGTAATTATTTTTAGTTCTTCAATGAAGATACATGTCTTTTGATTATGAAGAAATCATGTTAGCAATAGTAGAAATGACTGTCAAGATTCAAAGTTACATGCAAAGTTTTTATTAATTGCATTTCCTACTATAAAAAAAAATCTTAACAGAAAATAATAATAGTCGCATCTCGCGTCCCGCGCGGATTCGCCTCAGTTTGAGTAGGTCTATAATTTTGTCATGTCATGTCGATCAAATAAATAATTTACAAAACTATTATATTTAATTAGAAATGAAATATGTAACTTAACAAACGAAAAAAAAGTTTCGTTTCGAAGTTCTCTTTTATTTGTGCGATAATCATTTTTTTTTTAAATATGAATTGAATAAAATGATTTATCTATTGCGTTTTTTATTATTTTTTTCTATTACATTTTCTCTAAATGAACAAAAATATTTTAAAAGACGCTTTTTGTTGTCAGAATGTTAAAAGGCTCACATTTTGCTTTAAGAATCTTAAACCTATTTCTTCGCCTCTACATCGCCCTCCCAACTCGTTTATTACTAAGCTTTGAGTTAATTCGCATCCGACACACTCTTAACCAGGTTTTTTATATGTAAAAGGCGGTTTGGATATAAATACATACATAGGTGTCATATCTAATAAGCAAAGTACACACCCGACCCAACATACGGATGTCGTTCAAATATGTCGCCGGTTTTTATTATCAAATTAGTCTACGTCTGTAGCACAAGGCTTGTCTTGGTGAAACATTTTGCCTTTTTTGGTCGTGTTTGGAGGGCATGTCGTGTGGAATGATTTACAACTTCTCGCTTCTATTTAAAATTTTATTAAGTAATACCGTATTTTGCGCCCCAGTTTCATTTTCGTGGAAAAAAATAATTTATTTTGAATCTATCAACGCTTCCCTTAGCTAATATTACATAGCAAAAAGACGAAATTCAGTGAAAGTTTTAAATGAATTTGAATTAAATTTTAATTTATAAAGTAATATTAATATCACAATGAGTTAATAGTTAATATTAATATTTTAGTCTATTAATTATCTAATAATATAAGCTCCCAAAAAAAAAGAAAGGAAAAGACTTTTGGTTTAGAGATATTTTATTAAATCTAAGTGAAATAGTTTCAATAGGCATTTTTAATCCTGTTTAAATTTTTAGGTTTACGAATATATTACCTATATTAATTTATTTTAAGCTTTAGATCTGTAATATTTGTGTGAATAAGGAATTGGGTACATAAACTCGATTTGATCATTCCTTCCACCACCTCCATCTCTATTACCGAAAGAATATTATTATTATTGGTTACTGAATTTAAAAAATACAGGTATCTGATATAATATAACTCTTTATAGAACTTTTCTTCTTACAGAAATAAAATATAAGGAAAACAGTTAAGAAAATAGTTAATATAATAGTACTACGTACGGAACGCACGCTCTGTAAATACGCTTAAATAAATAGCTACTCTCGTGCCACAGCAATAAAGCGTAATCTAGCACCACCTGCGCACCTGCGCTTAGCGCTCATAAGTTTATCATCTACAATTCCATCTGAGCGCCTGTGCATGTGAGAATGCACCGCTTCACTACGCTTGAGACCCTGTTTTATTCCCAGCGTCTCAAAATAGTCCTGTCAAATTCTCGCCCGGTAGGGTTACGATTTTAGCCCTGTAACCCGGGCCAAAGAATAAGGTTACGGTGTTCCCTGCCTGTCGTAAGAGGTGACTAAAGGGGCCTTCCGGATCGCGGCCGATCGGAGTGGGGGCTCCGGTCGTCTGTCCACACGACCCCGAGGGGGACGACAGTGCGTGTTGTCCGCGTTGTCGTGGCACTGCGAGGGTGCCGGGGGGCTATGTAGTTGCCCCCCGAGAAATACTTCCGCACAGCGCGAGAAGGGCTTCGGCGTGTTCCGTAGGAGTTCCTGGAGCACTTCGATAGAGCGCCGAGGACAGCCACCGCAGGAGTTTTGGTGTGAAAAGCGCCACATAACCCAGTCTCTTCCTCAAAAGCCTGGGTATCTGTGTGCAGATTTCCCCTGCGTAACCAAAAAAAAGGGTTACAATTTGCGATTGTGTAATTATATAATAAATTATGTAATATGTATTTTGTTTTATGATCTACACATTATAACGACAGCTGTATCCATTTTGAGACCTGACATCTATGCTTGACTAGAGTGAAATAATAATATATCTAGTGTGATATCTTCACACAAAAGTAGTTCAATATAATGAACATAATTAAGCTAAGCAGTTTTTTTAAACTTATCCAGTGGGTATTTTTTATAACTATGTTAATCTTAGGCAGTGCAAAGCACGAAGAAAGAATTGTAAATCCAATCTCTTTTATTGCTATTCAGACAACCAAAGTCGATACAATATCACCGGTCATACTTGATCGTTTTCTTTCCATTGCGAGTGATCGAGCGAGCGACAAGATCGAAGTAAGTTCATCAATTGCATGCGTCAAATCACGCGTCTGACCCCTTACTGATTCTCTGCTGCCATCGGCTCAAGGCATTCGAAGTTATATTTTCGTACCTAACTATGGAGTGGCCCAGGCCAGACGAAAGTCTTAAATTTAAGATCTCTCGAAATTAAGTTTAATTATTATTTTAAGAATATCAAATCGTAGCCTCTATGCGCGAATTGAACTCTTCATAATAAATGTTATATACGATTGATTTTATGTAAGCAGTGAGCAAAATACGATTGGAAATGTGTCAATTTTGATCGGAGAGTTATATAGGCTTTGTATGTGGTAGAGCCATGCTGCGTTGCAACACGATTGGGTCGGCTCGCCCTATGAAATATCACCCTCTCACAGAATATCGGCCAGAAAAAGCAGCATTTATTGCTGTTGTTTCGTTCGGTGAGTAAGAGTGCCGGTGGCCCGTCTCCCTCCTGCCTCACCTTTTCTTCTTATCCTTCTTTCCCCAAAGACCTGTAACGCACCCGTAATTCCCCGGATGTTGCGAGTGTTTATGGGCGGCGGTGATCACTTTCCACCAGGTGACTCTTTTATAAAAAAAAATGTAGGATTTCTTAACTGTTTAAAAAATGGTAGTCTACTAAAATATTATTTATTAAAACGTCGTTAGTAGTTACATGGATCGCCTCGGAACGTGTAAACACGAATGGTCTGTATATCTAGCCAGTAACAACGTTTGTTAAGGTTTCATGTACACTCGCAGGATTTATAGAGAAATCCTATAACACTTTGTTACAATATGATTCCAATTACGGCAGATTCTTTTAAGTCATAGATATACATCACGTGCAGATGTATACTTATATAATAAATGAACATACATATTACTTAAATTAGACTTACATTCTACATACCTACTATTTACTAAAGGTATAATGAGGCGGCGTTGCAAAATCGTGACAACATTATTTAAGTTAAAACGGCGATTCTGAAATTGTATGCTTATTTGTGTACGCATCACATAAACATTACTAGACAGATTTCAATTGATTCTAGACAGACTCGATGACAACCCGTATCCATATATCTAGATATACAGATTGTATATGAAAACAGGACACCTTAAACAAGCTTTCCATGCAAGGGTCCCGGGTTCGATCCCCGGTCAGGTCAATTTAGGAAACGAACTTTTCTAAATTGGCTTGGAGTCTGGGTGTTACTGGGAAACTCCCCCAGAGTTCGTTGTGTGGTACCCATAGTACAAGCTTACTGCTTAGTTTGGGGTCACACAATCTGTGTAATTGTCTGGAGTATTATTATTATTATTATTATAGAATGCATCTTGATTACGCTTCAATAAACTATTGTCATGTAATAACAAGAAAGACACAGGTGAACACACAAATTGCTTCAGTTGTGCGTTCCCTTAACGCGACAAGTAGTTTCTGTCCGTTTAATTTAATTAAATTTTTATTTTTATATTAGAGTTCACGATCGTAGCGATTTGTAAACAACACTGGTAAGGGGCATGCATATGTATTATTTTTGAAGTTGATTTTCATGCTTTATTTGAAACGGATGAAATTATTACAAAATAAAAAAATGTGTTTGGTTTAAAATATCTAACTTTACACGCTCCAGTCGCTTTTACGAGAAATCGTGACTATAACAACTGAAAATTAAATGGTCATAACTCTTTAACGGATAAGTTTTTTTCGATAATTGTTTTTGTAACTACATACTACAGTTATGCCCTTTCATCCATTATCATTATCCATTTCATTTTATTAAAGTAACTATCGTGTTTTTATATACACCCTGTGTGTCTACATTAACGACACTTTATGGCTAAAAATGAAATGGTCCTCGCGGGCTGATTAAAAAAGCAGTCAAATGAAATTCCAAAATTCACGCAAATTTGTAGAGTTAAAAGAAATATACTTCGGTTTTTACGTCTTTATTTAGCTTAAACTGCAAATAATGGAATCTTGTATATATATTTTAAAACGCTTTCTTTTTGTTATGCTATTTACAACAAATCTTCAAATTATATTCTGTATAGTATAAGAATTGTTCAATGGCTGGCACGACTTGCGCATAGAGGACTCACTATTATAGTTATAAAATGGTTTTCTAAACTTACTTTTTGGAGATCATACATGTTTCGTTAGCTGTACAGTCCTTGAAATTTTTGAAGTTCTAGGCCCAGTAATTTCGAAGAAAATTCGAGAAGAATCGAGAGGGAGAGGGACTGAATGGTCAAATCGACCATCCTCCCTTAAATAAAAATTTCGAATTGACATTGTTTTAGATCAAATCGTCTGTGTCGGATAAGCGGACGGATGCATGATTAACCTTATAAGGGTTTCGTTTTTCGTTTTAAAGGTAAGGAATCCTAAAAAAGACTCGTTCTAAAGTCAGTCAAATCAATTTATTCATGTAAAACCAATTACAAGGTATTTTTGACCGTTAAATCTGCTTTATTTCGGTTCGAAAAGAAAACCTGAATACTGAGAAGAACCGACAAGAAACTCAGTCAGGTATCATTTTTTCAACATCATTCTACAATAGGTATTTAAAATACATTATTTATAAAGCCAGTAAATGCGTGTGCAGAGAACATTATTTCCAGACTATTGTTTTTTCTTCAATGAAATCGCTAACTTTATAGTATGCTTTTCCAATCAGTGTGCGTTTAATAACAATTTCTTAAGGAATTTTATTATAAAAACGAACACAGTTGCCCAAAAATGACCCATTTGACTTTTGTAATTTAAATTTAGCAGTAACTAACTGATCAGAACCACGAGTTTCCATACCATTAATAACAATTTAATTCTATAATTCTAATCTAGCTATTTTGATATGTACCTACTTAAATATAAAAAAACACGCCATTTTTAATTTAAGATGGACGCAGTATCATAGCACAACAAAATCATACTTTGACATTAATGTCGGCACTCGGCAGTAAATATTTGAGCTTACAGATGGCAAAGTTAAATATGATATTGACAGATTGTTAGGCTCTATAATATGAATCTCGCCTATAATACGTGTTTGCGCCAGTTGCTCTATAGAATATAATATTGTGTAATAAATGCATATCTTCACGCGGTGTCCGCAACGGGGTAGACGGGGAGTGTAGGTTTAATGAACGCTACTTGCAAACGTCTCAATTGCGTGGTTATCCATGCATTCTACACCCATCCTTGTTCCGCATGCGCACATCACATCGCAGTGTCTCACTCGTTTATGCCGTGACTGATGAGTGACATTTTATTACAAATTACCCGAAACATGATAGAAAACTTCTTAACGTGTGATCATGGACGCTCGTGCATCTTACGCACATCGCTAAGGAAAAATAATTATAGTGTGTTCTAACAGCACTTTGAACTGTCTATTACGATACTAATTATTGTGAATGTAGTGTTGTGAGTGTCGGAATTCGTTGACTGGTTGATACGTGCATAACTGTACTGAAGGGTTACGGATCCCGTGCGCACGGGCAGAAGATCAGCTAAAACAAGGACAACCATCCATGGTGATCGGTAAGTGCGCATGATTCCTATTTTTCCTAACCTGTGAACTGTGCAGTTGAGCGTTTGCAAGTAGTACATATTATCTTCAAAAAGGTTACAGTCCACTTTAATATTACATAGAAGTTTCTCATGACTATCTATACCAGCGCACCTACATAAAAAATTACACCTCCCGCACATAAGGGTTGCTTGGCTGTCCCTTCCCGTAAAACAGAGGTATACCATCGCAACAGTCGTATACCGTCCAAGATATGGTCCTTCGAGCCGGATATGTACATAAGCAAGATATAGCATTTTGAACCAGGATACGTTCCATATACTCCTGATACATACCTACGTACACAATATTTGTTCTATCTTCACCAAAACGCACATACTTATAGGCATATTTTACAATTCCAGTAAACGTAACTACGCCGCCATAACTTTGCCGTTTAACTTTTCTACGCACTTACAATTTACTACATACCTACACACATTACATTAACTTTCTTATAATTTGTATAATACGCACGCGCAATATATTTGGTTAATATATTTAGTTGTGTAGTCGACCTAAATATATTGTGTAACTAATAACAGAATGATAAATAAATGATATAGTGAATAGCATTTTTCATCTGCATTCTATTGTGTTGGGCTCTGTAGAATAGTAACCGTGAACCTACCCGCTTATTTATTAATATCGCTCTCAACTCGTTGTATTTATTAATCCCGATATTTTCTAGTAATTTCTACCGTGGTCACATATTTCGCACATAATACATATACCATACGTATAAGATACTTACGTCCGTATATATGTACCGCATTATAGAGATCTTGCATTTATATACCGCATATTAATACTTATTTTTTCGCACATAATCATATACCATACGTATAAGATACTTACGTTCGTATATATTTATGTACCGCATTTATAAAGGTCTCTCATAAATATACCGCATATAAATACTAATTTTTTCGCACATAATATAATTATACCATACGTATAAGATACTTACGTCTGTATATATTTATATACCGCCCGCATTTTATAAGGATCTCTCATTTATATACCTATACTAAATTTTTCGTTCTACTCAACGCCTTTATAATTTTACACTGAGTATACGACGCCTATTTTGTTTATTAATTATTTAATTTGTTTACTTCATTATGAAGCCTTCGAAGGCTAGTGATGTGAAGGCAACTGAAGGTCATATTCAGTTGCAGATATTGACCGCTAAACGCGATTCAATATACGCTCGCTTGCAAACCATATTTGAATATTCAAAAAATGCACAAAAAGCTTCAGATGACAGGGAGTTATTTATTAGCGCTGCCTCTAATATTGATAACATTCGCAGTGAATTCGAAAAAACACTAGACTTGTATAATACTCTTCTATTACAATTAAATCCCGACTCGCAAATTAATTACCAGTCGTGGGAGTCATTTGAAGAATTGTATTGTCGCATCAAACATGTATTAGCATTAGTGTCACTTCCCGAAACTTCCACGAATAAAGGGTGTTCTAAATTAAAACCGCCTCTTCCACCAATAGATATAATTTCTTTCGATGGTGACACAACGTTGGCCGTTATTTTACCAACATTTTAAAGCGCTAATTCATGACAATCCCACGTTAACGGACGCTGAGCGTGTTTATTATTTGATCGGAAAGTTAACCGATAAAGCGCAGTCTGTATGCGCCGGCCTAGCACCCACGGCTGAAAATTACTCAGTAATATGGGATGCACTGAAACAAAGATACGACGACAGACGCGCGCTAGCTTCGTCTTATATCGATCAAATATTAGATTCAAGACAAATCAGTCTCAGCGCACCTAACGGTTATCATACTTTTATTGACAGATTTGACGCATCTGTCAATGCGCTTAAAACATTAAATATCGAGGACTTAACCGATTTTATGTTTTTAAATATCGCACTCAGAAAATTAGATTCTGAGACAGTTAAGTCGTACGAAATGTTATGTCGTAAGGAAAAAATTCCAAAATACGCTTCGCTTATACAATTTTTACATGAGCAGAATAGGGCTTTTTGTCGCACAAATTTAATTCATAGTACTCGAAACAAATACGTTTCATCGTCTACAAGTCACCGCCCCACTAAATCATTTGTTAATACGGACACTTTAAAACAATGCGTTATATGCAATATTTCTAAACATGAACAGTTGTATAATTGTCCGGAATTTCTTAAGTTATCTCCGCACGATAGATATAGTACTGTAAAGCAGAACGGGTTTTGTGTTAACTGCTGGAGTATTGAGCATAAACTTTCAAATTGTAAATCGCAGCGTAATTGTTCATATTGTTCACAGCGTCACCATTCTTTACTTCATTTTAATACAAAATCTGTAGTTGAAATTAAGAAAAATATGCCGTCCGCATCTTCGCGTCCGCAACAAGTAAACAATAATGACTCATCGACTTCTAGCAATAGTAACTTGGTGCAATCGCAGGGTAGTGTTGCTTCGGTTTCCACGTGCAATGTTTCTCGTGAATCTGATAATCGGTCAAGGTATACTACATTATTAGGTACCGCTAAAATAAAAATAAAAAATAAGTTTGGTCAAGAATATTTGGCTAGATGTTTAATAGACCCTGGCTCACAAAGTGACTACATTTCTTTACAATGTTGTAAGCGTCTTTCCTTTACCTATTGTTACAAAACGCCGCTTTTCTGAGGTTTATGGAATCGGAGGTACCTCTCAGAAGGTTTTAGGTTCAACTTCTTTCGAGTTCACCTCTCGATTCGGAGATAATCGCGTATATCACATCCAACCTTTAATAGTTTCGAATATTACAGGAGCTTTACCGGATGCTTACGTTGATATCGATAAAGTGCCTCATTTGTCGAATTTGTTATTGGCCGATGATCAGTTTCATGAGCCTGGCAACATTGATATTTTGCTGGGTGTTAATATATATTGTCAAATATTGCTCAACGAGAAAATCATTGGTGATAATTTACTTATGGCTTTAGAGACGACCTTGGGTTTTATCATCATGGGCGACGCAGAGGTCGTATCCGCGCCGTCACGTGTTCCATTTAATTCGTTTTGTACACTTAATCAAAACCCACTAAACGAGATTTTAGAAAATTTTTGGAAACTAGAAGAATTGCCAACCGAAACCTTTTTAAGCGCTGATGACCAATTATGTGAGGATTATTATAAATCTACTACTACCCGCAATTCTGAAGGTCGGTATGTTGTTGCCTTACCTTTTAACGATAACCCCGATAAGTTAGGGGACTCGCTTATAAACGCAAAAAAACGCTTCCATCTTCTTGAAAGGAGATTCGCTAAATCGCCTGATATGCGTAAGCGCTATAATAATGTTATACAGGAATATATAGATAGAGGATTTTTATCACTTGTTACGCCTGTTGACATTTCTACCTCTTGTTACTACCTTCCTCATCACCCTGTTATTCGTGAGGACAAGAGTACTACCAAATTACGAGTAGTTCTTGATGCCAGTGCCAAAACGGATAATAATATATCAATTAATGATATTTTACATACGGGTCAAAATTTACAAACAGACATTTTTCACATGTTATTGAACGTTCGTATATTTAAAATCGCTTTCTTTGCTGATATAAAGCAAATGTACTTATGTATTGAAGTTCAACCGCAACACCGCAAATTTCAACAAATTTTATATCGTTTCTCTCCCGATGATATTTTACAAACATACCAATTTAACCGCGTTACATTCGGCATGCGCTCTTCGCCATTTCTGGCTATACGCACTTTGCGGCAGCTCGCAAATGACGAACGAGAGAGCTTTCCTTTAGCAGCTCCAGTCGTTGAGCGTGATATATATGTCGACGATTTAGCTTCTTCGGCTTCATCTGTGTGTGAAGGCGTTCAGATAGCTACGCAATTAATAGATATGTTCAAAAGGGGAGATTTCGAACTGGTTAAATGGACTAGCAATTCGGTTGAATTATTAGAGCGAATACCCGCATCTCATAGGCAACAGGAAGTCATATACTTTGATGATGGGGAGGTCTTCAAGGTTTTAGGCCTTCGATGGCATCCCGTATCAGATGATTTTACGTTCCAGGTTTCTCAACCACCGCAAAATTGTACAAAGCGTTCAATTTTATCTACTACCGCTCGACTATATGACGTTTTAGGCTTAGTAGGTCCTGTCTTTGCAAAATTATTAATTAAGGAATTATGGCTTTTACAAATTGATTGGGATGATGTTCCCCCTTCTCGCATTGCTAATTTATAGCATCAGTATATTTCAGATTTACCGCTCATATCGCATTTAAAATTCCCGCGTCATGTAGGAATACAAGACAATTCTCAAACTTATTTATTAGCATTTGCTGACGCAAGCGAACGAGCTTATGGCTGTGTAATATATCTTCACGTTCGCAATCAAACCGCACCACCAAAGACGAACACTATTATGTTCCAAGTCAAGAGTTGCGCCAGTCAAGACTATCACGTTAGCTCGCTTGGAGTTGTGTGCAATCGTATTACTCGCTAAGTTAGTGCGTAGGGTTTACGACAGCACAAAATTAAAATATCCTATTGATAATATATTAGCATTTTCAGATTCTGAAGTTGCATTGTATTGGATTTCCTCTTCACCGCACATAAGGGTTGCTTGGCTGTCCCTTCCCGTAAAACAGAGGTATACCATCGCAACAGTCGTATACCGTCCAATACGAATTCCTTTTAAGTCCTATCTTTTAGCCGACTTTTACGATCTGCGTAGAAAGATGAACATCTCGCGCATATATTTTACTTTCTTTCTCAGACTAACATGAAATTATTTTTTATAACCGAAATAAGTATCCACAAATCGTATACAAATCATACATTAGGAGTTCATTTTAATATTATATAGGAGTTACACAAATTCCTTGATTAGATATAAAAGCGTTGGTTACATTCGATCAATCTCGTAATGGCACCTCTTACCTAGCTTGCAGTCTGGAGTCGGCACGCACAATTGATTTATCATTCTCAAGGGCGTGATCCCTTTTAAGGAACACAAAATATTCTTTACTTTTATTTCATTCCTTTATTTTGAAAATGCCTATGAAACAGGTTCAGGAGATTGTTAAGTAGGTTCGTTGGTACCAGGTTAGTATTTTTTCTTCTAAGGGAACGGATTCAATCCCTGACCAAAAAAGTTATTTCGCCGTCATTGTCGTTAATTATAAACTTTAATTTACAAGAAACAGCAACCCGGTGTGGCTTTGCCTTGGTATTATTTAGTTCTTACAGCGATACCCTAAATAATCTTTAAGATAATGCTGGTGGTATACATTTCTCCAACATGATTCATTAATACTGCTAATACACAGCTTTTCAAAGTGACAGCGTAATTTTGATTACGCACAAATCTTCTTCGAGAAATTACTATTATAATAGTGATAAAAAAGATCCAAATCCACTAAGTATTTTGAAATTATCGTAGTCATACCACAGATTAATTAGTTACTAAGTCATACACAGCGCCGAATGAAAACTACTTGAAGCCCTAAGCAAACTACAATAGTCGAAAAACTTACAAATACACAGATTTTAAGGATGAAATTTCTCAAAGGTCGCACCTATAAAAAGCGAACATAGTCCCAATAATAATCTCAACAACAAGCGTATTACCCCGACGGTTGCATCAAGTACTCAAAACAATAAATCTCCTCCCGCTCACATAATATATATACGAATACAGAAAGTAATACAGAAAGCAATAGTACTGAACATCTGCCGAATTATAAGAAGATTTTTGCAATTAAATTAACACTACCATGCAATATTTTTAACACAGACATAAAAAGTGGTGCATTATTTGGCTTAAACCCGTGAAATGCATCTAAAACTACCAGCTCCCAAGAGCCGAGATTATTTGTCCGAAAATTTGTATTATACATTGTATTAACGAAAATGTTAAGGCACAGTAGTGCTATTCACAACACGAAAACATCCTTGCATAGGATGAAACATCCGTGAGCTTTAAATTGTGAATGAGCCAGGGTTGTTTGCATCCGATGATCACATCCGATGTACGAATTTTCCATACTAATTTATGAAATTGGCATTCACAACTTCACGGATGTAACAACGTGAGAAAGAGAAGTCCGATGACCTCTCGTTCTCAACCTCGACTTTAGCTGTCACAATGTAATTTTGACACATTTTTGACACTTCGTCGCGTACAACGTTGCGTACATCACAGACTTTTAAATGGAAGCAGACTATACCTATCGGTTCAAAGTGCGTGGCAAATTTAACACTAACAAATATTACTCACACACATACAGAACTCAGGGCCGCATTAAGGAGTGGGTATCTATATTGTGTATTATCTTAGAGCGGGACTATTTGGGACACTCTAAATTATATTTTTCATGTGAGAAAATAAGGATAAAATAAAGATAATGTGTAGTTTTAAGTTTGTAAATATTAACGTATGTATGTACTTTTTGTTAATGTAAATAAGGAGAAAATTAATTGATATACTAGTATTAGAGATTATTACTTTATTATATTCCTTCTTTTTGTAGATTCTTTTTGTCACATGAAGGATGTAATTTGGAGTGTTCCCACTGGCTCCTCGATACAATATTATGATTGTTCATTCGATACATGAGGCCTGACCGCTGTGCGCTGCTGGTCTTGGGCCGCATGTACATTGTGATGACCTTGCTTGCGTTTCGATTTATGTGGGTACATGAAGTTTAATGACACAAACGATATATTTTTAAAAGTCGGGAAAGTTGATAATCAGGCAAGTGAAAGTTTTGAATTTAGACTTTTTGTCGCGAACAAAAGAAGCGTGGTTGGCACTTTATTCAAAATTCAGATTTGCTATTATTTGTGCTTTTGGGAGCTTTAAGTGCAAACATTATAGTAATTTATCATTATAGTAATTAGAGGAATTTCGTTTAACAGTTCTTTGTAACTCCAGTAAAGCCTACTTACCATTGCTTTACTGTAAGTGTTAGAGACTTGGTTATGAGAAAATAGAACAAGTTTTATATCAGACGAGTGTTATCGTTAACTATTTTTCTAAAGAGATAAGCTTCAGTGAATGTTTCATAAAATTATGAAATAACTCTTCATCGCTATGCTTTGTCCTTTGATTATTATTTTCTCTAAACTACGCATAAAACTCAAAAATTAAAAGAAATCGGGTGATAGTGGATGGGTGATCGATCACATATAGAATAAAAACTAAAATAGCTTACACAATAAAACAAAGAATGTTTTCAGTCTTTTATTTATTAATCGGATCGTTTTCTTATTACATTATCTAAGAACTCATTATAGATGTGCATCAAACACATCATTTCACTGTTTTTCAATGTGTGCCAGAAGTAAATAGCGCAGAATGTCAGATATGCTAAGGATTACCATTGCAAGTAATCGTAGGTATTATTTGTCATTATTCGCCTCGAGATATCCATATTTGTTTTCACCATTTTTACATGTGACCACACAATTTATGCATAATAAAGTCCATCTTCGATTACCTGAAGCAAGAAAGTTGTATTATTTCATAAATAAATTAAAAATAATTTTGTAATTATGAAGTATGGATTCCAGCACTGGCTTTTTTCTAAACAACACTGGTCCAGGTTCATCTCAGCATAGCGACTAAAGATTAATTTGGCGATAGCATGTTCATTTTTAATAGGTATGTTAAATTTCATGGTCAAACAACAACAGGGTTTTACGGGTATCTCTTTTACATAATAAATGGGATTCCAAATGTTTTGAGCACAAAACATTGCCAGAATTGGTCTGCCAGTTTGTTCTATGTAGCCTTTCTTATGTATTTCTTTTATATAGTTCTTTAACCAAAAAATTTGAAGATTTTCATCCTTTAGAAACCCGAAATTAACAAGGTATATATTATAATTAAAAGATAGTTGCAAAAAATAGATAGTTGCTTAACCTTAGGTACATGTCCGTTAATATTTAATTTTATTATGAGACTCGGTTTTCTCTGAATTCGGCCCTCTTTAAGGTACAAGTACTAATAATGTCAAAATTGGTTAGGTACTTGATACAAAACAATAAAAAACCTATGAAGAAAACCTTATACAATATAGCGAAACTTTAATTTTAATAGTTTGCAACATATTTAAGCGTCGGAGCCAGGAAATACAAAAATATCAGCTAACTGAATGCAGTAATCAAACAATTTGCAACATCAGATTTACTTACCGATGGAACGTGATTTTCCGGGCTTTTCTGTATGAGGCGTTGCAACTATTGGGGGTACAACAGTTTTGTATCATTTTTTGTACTTTAAATGACCAAAATAATGTTTATACACCAAGAAATATTTAATCATCGAACATGTGACGTACTACACAAGTAAACAGACGCCATACTCCGCTTATTTTGACTTAAGCGGAAGATGGCGGCTGCCACGGTCTCTGAATTGTCTATGTGTGCCATTGTGTTGCAACAAATGAAAGAAAAGGATAAAGATATACAATTTTAAACTACAATGAAAGTGACAGTGTTATTACTTACACGGTATCTATGTGTGAGTGAATTATGTTTGATCTGCTTCCATTTATAAATCTGTGGCGTACATCCTAGCTCTCGTGAACTGTCAAATTGTATGAAAACATCCACGAGCGAACAGCTACTTTTTATTAGACGAGTTCTACGATGTTAAGCTATTTTCTCAGTGAACAGTTAAAATTTTGGATGTTTTTCTTGAAATAATTAAAATATACTCTATTTTCAACGTGTGATACATGTGTCATAAAGTTACGTGCAATTTTATTGAACAAAAAACTAATTTTGTGAAGGAAGACGCTTAGTATGGAAATTAACATCAAGATGGTAGACTTAAAGTAGAAAAGGCGTGAATAAATTTAGCGATTTCAATTCTATACGTAAAATGTTCATTTTGCTGCTATTGTTTGCAAACGAAGGTGAGGTTACCATGAATATTGCAATTGTTTTCTTGAATTGAATTTTATTGCTAAATTATAATTAATGTTATAATTATAGGTGATTAATTTCATAAAATTAGTAAGTACATGTAACTGTAAGTGCGATTACGTATATGATATAGTTATTTT
Source organism: Zeuzera pyrina (assembly GCA_907165235.1). NCBI lineage: Eukaryota > Metazoa > Arthropoda > Insecta > Lepidoptera > Cossidae > Zeuzera > Zeuzera pyrina. Next base: position 10,222,797 of record OU015639.1, on the reverse strand, counting down.
AAGTAAAATTTAGGTCTAGCGGTGAAAAATTGTGATAATATTTTTCGTCCTAGTTTAGGATTGAAGCATACCCAGTCCACAGTAAAAATATCTCAATATTCATATGTAAAACAAAGTTATGAACAAAAACGAGGTTTTGCCATGTAGTTAACAATTTATATAGGTATATCTTATTTTGCTCTTGAGTACAAAATACAAATCTTTCGTCTGGATTATATTTGTGTTAAAGTGTAGTGATTTATTTTGTTACCCGGTGACACTATATTAATAATAAAGCAACACTAGTCTATTAGTATTTAGTTAGTAATGTGAGATCAAAGATGTAAGATTTAAGTTGATATACAATCAGTCATAATGAAATAAAAGTAAACAACAATAGGTAAACCTACAACCTATAGGTACCTACTGAAATTGACTCAGCTGTGTTCACATTGCTATATGAGCAAACTGATACTGACTTAAATAACCAAAACATAAAACTGACTTAAATTTACATGCATAATCCTCCAACAACTTCACTAATCTTGTTTTGAGTTATAAACATTATATCTCTGTATAACCTAGTTAATACTTTTAATATTATTGTATTACAGGTAACTCAGATAACTAACCTACCTGAAAACATCATGTCTAAGGTTTGCAAGAAATCTTCCAAAATGTATATAATGTATTGAATAAGTTAAAAATGTTTTAGAGTTATTATTTACCAAAGTAAACATGAGTACTTAATAAAAATTAAACATAAAATACAATAAGAGTTTTAATTATATGAATTAGCTGTAGTGTTATAATTGATAAATATAATATGAATCAGGACAATTAGATTACTAAAATAGGTATATTATATAGTTCACAGATAATAATTGGAAACGTCCAGATTGAGGCCATTTTATGTAGGAATTAGCATTCTTTAAAGGTGTATCTTTTATTGTTTTTAATGTTTATTGAAGTTTAAAGTTCACTTTTAACTTTCATTTTCATCCCTTTTCACATAACTAACTTTCTAGTAGATAATAACTAAGTAGTAATTTTATTCAATATTAATATATTCACAACCTCACAAGTCACAATACCGAAAAATTAGTAAAACATGCAATGTAATAATAGGTAGGTACTCCTAAATCTAATATACCTACTGGGTAATATTATGCAATATCATTACAATGAAGTATATGGTCTTAATATCACAGTAGGTATTTATTATCAATTTATTGTTTTCTGTTTGTGATTGGTCTCTTTAACACCATCATTGCATTATTAATTAAGACTAAAAAGACTAAAGCATAAAAAATCATAGCAACACATGAGCAATACATATAAAGTACATAAGTATAGTAAGTACATAAAATATTTTTATGGCATAGGGGATAAGTAGGTACTTATAGCATGAAGGGATAAGCTATTAGCCTACCTACTTACATCATGAATATACCTAAATATGCATTAAATTGAAAATCGATATTTTAATTTTAAATAGTTTCCAAACACATTCCTCTTAGAAAGTAGGGCATGTAAACCTAATCTCTATAATTTGATTTTAAAATCAAAGTCTAATCTAATTACACACTACAAACTATTATACAATAAATTTTAGGTCTGTGATAAATTATTAAAATTTCACTTGCAGCCGGTTTTAAATAAGTCCTTATTTCTAGCGGTAAATTTGGCCGACACGATAACGATAATATCGTAGCCGTTACACCAGAGCGATACCGATATTTTATTATCTTGATGCTTTATGATTCAACGACACGGTACCGATATCGATGGCGACAAAACAAAAACAGAATTTTCATATCTCAATGACAAAGATTGCACCTTCGAGATCAGTGCGTTAACTATAAAACTATACTTATTCAATATGGCAGACGACAAATTATATTTAGTTATTTAGTATATCTGCTTTACTTACGTCTAACGCATCTAACGTTGAAGGAACTTATTTGAAAGTCATTTTGAATATTTAATCAAACTAAACTTTGTTCAGTACAATGGAGTGACCTTTGAGCGAACGACAGATTAGCGAGGAGGTGGGAGGGTGGTGACGTTGAACCCACACATGCACCATTGTGTAATTATGTCATACATCCTTGATTTTATCGGGACGATTCTATGGGGAGCGTACGTAGTACTGACATGTCGTCGCCGATCGCCGGCGACGATAAATCTGAATCGGGTCGTTCAATGAAAAAGCGTCGCTCCAAAGATTTCTGTGCCCCGATATCAATGAGTCTGCATCGGCGACGATATATCGTTATCGCGACGGCCAATGAAAAAGCGCTCTAACAAATACTACTTATAACATCCGTTTTTTCAAATAGTAAATACCCGTTGTTATTATTATTACAAATAACAGCAATAATAAGAGCACTTGCATAACTTAGGCGAAGTGTATGAGAGGAATAATGCATAGACGGGTATAATGAGATTTGATAAGGTGGAAGAAATATTCAAGGACCGTTTTGCTTGGCAACTCCGTCAGCAATACAGCAGCGTGAAAGTTGAAACTATCGTTTAAGTACGTATGAACGAGAAATACATAGATATCTACCCATTACTATTTACCATAGATTATGAGATCTTATTTGGTCTCATAACTTGTCTCATTTATTCTGTTATATTTATTATTTATCTCATTCTCATTAAAAGATTAATCCTTGCTATAAAGAGAGACATCTAGTAATATTATTAGATTATGAAATTGGTTGCTATTTGCAGAAAGGTATACTAAAGACATCGGCTTTGTGGGCGTAGATCCCTTTGCCTTCCCTCTCAAATAGAAAGGAAAATCGTACAAAAAACAATTTAAGATTTTTGACTGATTTTTGTTATTACCCATGTCTTCTTTGATGTAATAAATCGAAATCTCTCGTAAGAATTAAATATTTGAAACGTTTCGATGTCGTGTGTGATAGGTAGATAATATATTTCAAAAACCTCAGGAATTGTAAACAACATATTTCGAATCATAGGGTTAGAATAGATGCTTTATGCTGTATGTCATGCACCAGCAGAAAACAAACAGTTGTGACTTAAAATATGGATTTAACCAGTAACTACAATGTCCACGAAATGTGAGTATGGATAGGTACTTTTATTGTAATATGTACATATTCTAAAACTAAATAATAACTCCTAACCATGAAGTTTTACAACTACATTACATACCCTAATAAGTACTTATGTAGTGGGTAAATGAAATCACAACAGTATTGTTTATTTTTGATGTACAGAGAGGAACCTTTTTAAGGAAGTTAGTATTAACATTAATGAGATTAATAGAGCTGTATCTGTATATAATATATATGTATATTTCTAATAAAATGTTGATATGTATGTACATTTTCTGAATTGTATTAGTGGTATAACTCAGAGGGATAACAAATGAATGGTATTTTTTCTTTTAAATATTGACCAGCAATGAATTAAAATTCAGTTGAATTGATTGACTATTAGAAACAGTTACTTTTCCAATAGCTGCACATTAATTTTATTTAGGTAACAATGAATTTCATGCAACTTTTTTTCTTACAGATACATATGGATACAGCTATTGATTACAATTTTATAATTGTTGTTGAGAAGTAAGAACTGAGAAATCATAGCATTCAACAAAGCTTTGTTCAAGTTTCCACAACTTTTCTAGTCACAGAAAATTTTGTATTGATTGTTAAATAATAATTAAAGATTTATTAAAAGCAAGAGTATGTACATACCTACTGCCTTTTAATGTCATTCCTGATATAATTTATAAGTAATTTATTCTATGCCACTGACGATAAGAATGATTGATAGGAGTAACTACTAACATTTTTAGAATGATTAATACATATTTACCTACAGAAAGTATACAAGTATCCAGGTAAGATGTATGAAAACATTGTGTATAATTTTTATGGAGATATAATTTGGGGAACTAAAAGAATAAAAAAAAAATGTACCTACCTTGTTTATAAATTGTATCTTATAAATCTCAATTATAATAAAAGTATGCAGGTACAAAATAAGTAGATCAGTAGATGTCATTAGTGTATTTATTTCATAAAGAAAAGTTTAATAGCTACTTATTACATTTATATTAAATAAGATTGATAATAATTATTTGTAACATGACTTCTATAGTATTTAAAAATAGCACAGAAAGTTTTAGAAACCTATTTATATATATATAAAACATATCCTATACCAGTTATCATAACATTTTTGTAATTCATAGGAAATTTGTAATTCACAGGCACATGATAGGCAGATACATTATCATTTCTTTTTCTTTTCTTTAAAGTTTACACTTCAAAATACATTTTAACATTTCACTGCATCAACATTTCTCTTTTTAATAATCTCTATTTTTTTACATCATGATCTTGCATTGTAATACATAAAATGATAAGTGGATATTGGTTATTTCTTTGTATGATAACTTGACACTGCCTCTCTTTTCAAACCCATTCCCACTGAAATATTAAAATAAACACCTTTAAGTTGTAGTTTTACAAAAACATGACAAATTACAGAGAATCCAGTTTCCCGCACTTTTTGTTTAATGTTTAGTTGGCTATTACAGCAAAATATTAAACACATTTTTGTCCTAACTTCTACAATACTTACTTATAAATGGCATTAACTCTTAAGTCTCACATTTATTTATGTTTTTTTTACAGAAACAAATGACTAGTTTGTAGGCTTTTGTAGGATTCGTAGGCGTCCTCGATCACCAAAATCACAATAAATGTTCAGGAACTGCAGTTTTAGTCACATTAATTCCTTGAGAAATCCTTAGCACCATTTATTTCACGAATATGAGATCACTGTACAACACCGTTGCTTAAATAATATAAAGGTAAGTGACGAGAGTGACGATATTAACGGGCATCATGAAACCATTTTCAAAACTTATTGACAATTGACAAAGCGACAAGAGACAAATGACGACTCCGTATGTAATAAAATGAATGGACCGGGAGTTGGTATTTAGTTTGATTCATACAATTGTAACATTACATACATTAAAACATAGATACGTGTATTTTTACATTTTCAATGAGCTTTGTATTTAAACATCATCGGAATGATCAGAACAATTTTAAAAACAAATTTCTTCTTTATATTATACTATTAAATTTCGTTTTTAGCACGTGTAGATTGTAAAATTTTTTTGCTGCGAACTCCTTGGCTGTTACATCGTAGGAAAATCCTTGCGAACAACCGATGTAATATTTCATCGATGTTGTCAACGATGCCTTCATCCGATGTTTCATCCGATGAAATGAAGTTGTGAATAGTACTACAGGGCAAAAAACTCTGTGACTCAGCAGTGGTTGTAGAGGAGCTCAAAACCGCTGATTTACAGTTACATCTTGTAATCGAAGGACCTCATGAACTGATATTTATTATAGGCTATATATATAAGGATACCTAAACTGTCGTTATATCATCCTCACAGTCAAAATTATCAGTTTACAATCAGAAAAAGAGGATACACCAAAATGTGTTAAGATACAGCCATGCATATAAATATTGTGCAATTCTAAATTACTAAAATGTGATCACTATACAGAACTAAAAAGAAAGCATCAGGTGTATTTTTTTTAGAGAACAAAGCTGCATATTGTTGAGCCAGTAGCCACTCCTTACATTTGCGCCTGAACACTGGGAGAGATAAACATGATGGTAACTTTATGGGTGATGGCAGGTCGTAACAAATTGTGGAAGCAGCATATTTAAAGCGGCTGCTTTAAATATGCTTATTCGTGAAAGAGAGTAGACGGGGATAGCTAAAAGTTGAGCTCTGTCTCTCAACCTAAGATGTTGCACTTTCCACTTCAGTTTGTGGCACAGCTAAGCTGGTGCACGAGTATTAAAAAGCGAGTGTAGAGAGTAAGTATATTTTACGCGATTACCCATTCTGGGTTGAAAGAGCTTCAAAACGCAAGTTAAATCGCAATAAGTATTTGTGCGGACAGAAGCCATAAAATAGTAAAGCGGAACGGTTAGTGTCGATTTGATATTCATCAGCTATCGAGCTCCTTTGAATAAGTCCTATCGTTTAACCGACTTATATGATCTGTGCGGGAAGATAATCAACTGACATATTCTATGTTAGTAACTTGAATATATACATACATACATACATATCCTCAAGCTGTATCTAGGCAACTCGAATACATACATACATTTCCTCAGTATACGGACTACCACTAACGGAGTCGTCATAAAGGTCGGAGCGCCGAGTGTCGCGGTCCTTACATGAGTAAAAGTCAAAGTCAAATCAAAGTCAAAGCTACTTTAGTTGGGTTCAAATAGAAAACCTGGACACTGAGAAGAACCGCAAGAAACCCAGGTTAATATATTTCTTTCGCCTTCTCAATCCTCATTATTCTTCTTACACACTTTCGCCTAGGTTTGCGAGTGCTTTTGACATTTCCTTGAGCTAACACTGGCAACTTGATCTTCATAAGTCAGCTTTAGTCTTTCTTGGCTTCGCTACCACTCACTTTCGCTCTGTAGATTTTCTGCGTCAGTCTTTCATTAATCATTCTTTCTATATGCATATGGGGACCCGGACATATGGGGAACCCGTTTTAAGAACGATTCGGTCTTTTTTGTGAAAAGATTTTGGCATTATTAATTTTTTGGTAAAGCGCGAAATGTCTTTAAAAGTTAGTAAAAATGGCAAATTTTTTTATAACGTGGATTGACTCAAGTTTCATGTAAGCAACATTTCGTTGTATTGGAAGAAAAAGTTTAATGCACAAAGTGTTTTTTCGTACAATAGAAGAATCAAATGTATTAAATCATAATCTACTTACTTGGGAATAATTCATTCAAAGTGTTCCACAACTGAATTTCGTGTCGATACGTCTTACATGAAATTCAAATGAGAAGACATTTTTAGCATACGAAAGATTTTGTCAATTTGAATGAATTGTGTCCGAGTAAATTAACTATAATTTAGAACATTGGATTCTTTAGAGCACTTAAATTTTTTTATTTAATTTGACCAACTTCTGCTGTCCAGATTTTTTTATTCGGATTCAATGAAATGATGTTTACATAAAACTGAGTCTATGTATAAAACAAAATAAATTGCCAATTTTATTAATTTTTGTGGACAACTCAAGGCTGATCAAAAAATTTATAATTCCAAAACTGTTGTCATAAAAAAACACCAAATGGTTTCTAAAGCGGTTTCCCTGTATTTCCTATGGATTCGGATTTACCCATACTGTTATTAATGAAAACATATTTTATTGAATTTGACAAGTAGGTACAAATATTCAGCAGTAATATACAATTTTTATATTGGTCATGTTGTAATTGTTAAGTATTTTAAACAACAAACGAACGTCGTTATAATGAAACGACTCAAACGTTTTAATGAAACTTGACATTTTATGAAGCTGTAATTAAATTTGCGCTTTAACGTCTAAAAAATAGGCATTAATTTTGCATGGACAGAAGTAGAGTGAAACTTTGTTTGGAACTGTAAACTGTAACGCTGTGAATATAAAATATAGTAGTGCATTTCAAACGCTGAGATTTTAGTTATTAAATTCCCATTGCGACTGTTCGTAGTTTTACAATTTTGGAGACGCATTGATGGCACAAGATTTGTTGTACCCACTGAAAAGCTGATTAAATAGAATAGCAATTACATAATGCTTGAGTACATAACTATTTCACTAACTGTTTAAAAGCTAAAACAATTTTTAACTTGTTATGTAGCCCCTTAGAATTTAGATTTCAAAGACGCTGAAGCATCTATTTCATTACCTGCGTTAAAAAGTAAATAGATACCCAATGAGAAAAATTTTTTTTCCTTACACCAATTTTCAGTCTCTTTTTCGTTCTCACAAGAGTCTTTTCTATTTTGTCGTCTGTAGGTTTCACATTTATAAGAAACGATTTTCATAATTTTTGTTCCTTGAAGGAATGATTTTCCAAAAATATTTTCATAGTGGATGCTTAAGCCACAAAAAAAGGGACTTAATGTACAAATTACATAGATGTAGTTTTAGAATTACTCAGGGCTCATTATTTTAAAACACTTGAATTGCACGTAATACGTACATTCTCCTTTTATCATTCTATCACCATTCCGTCAATCATCAAAATTCTAGTAGAGGGCTGCGATGGTTATGTGCTCTGTTTTCGATGTCAATGGTCGCCAGTAATTTATGTACTACGTACTCATACATACATACAAACATACACAGACACACACGCAAACACACATACATACATATCTTCACGCTGTATCCCTAACGTGGTAGTCAGAGAGTAATTTATATACTGTTAAGAAATAATAACGAACTTTATAAATACGTTGTAAAAAGGGAAGTAACTGTTTCTTACTAGTACTAAATAACTAAATTCAGTTTCGTATCGCAATCCGACTGCAGTGCAGATTGGGGATTTAGGGAGATCCGAACAAATTCAAAGTATCGCTTTTCAAATCTAGGATTCTTATGTCTTATGTAAGTTATTTTAAGCATAACGTCGTAGCTGCTGTTATAGTTTCAGCACTGTCTCATTTTTTATAGAAATGTAAGTACCTTCGGCATTCATTTACTGTGGATACATATTGCTAAAGTACATTACTACAGAAATAAACCTTATTCCCATCCAATAGACTTGGTTTAGTGTTAATAAAACACACATAGGATTAGCTTTGGAAAGCAAACTACTTCAACGAGCTAGAAACCAATAATTTAGAGGTGGTAAACAACAAATAAACACGCAATTCCGTGCAATCATAATAGAAAACATAATAAATATGTCTTAATTTGTACAAATGGGGTCCGAGCTAAATGGATTTTAGGTTTGAATTGTTAAAAGAGGTAAACTTTGTAAGTTTGAATGTAGGAGGTAATCTCGGAATCTACTCATCAGATTTCAAAAATTATTTTACCAGTAATACTCGTATTTAGAACGGACCTTCAGGGTGGATATAGGCTGTAATAATATCCTGTTTTCCACCCGCACGAAGTCATGGGCAACAGTTAGTAATGTATAACATAATAATTACCGTTCGCGTTGCCATGGTGACAGAGTATCTTCCTTGCAAGTCTGGGTTCGATATCCGGTCAGGTCAATTTAGGAAACGAGCAGTTCTAAAGTGGCTTGGAGTCTGAGTGTTGGTGGGAGCTCCCCTAGTTCGTTGTGTGGTACCTATAGCACAAGCGTAGTGCTTTAAAGTTACACAATTCACGTAATTGTCTGGAATATTATTATTATATAAAGGTATTAAGACATGTTTTGAAAAAAGCGAGGAATGAAAATAACCGAACGTGAACCGACGATATCTATGTAATATTAGATTTAGTGTTCAAAACAATCGCTATGTTCTATTCAACTGAGGCTCAAGAACCATTCTTAGCTCATTTTCAATACAACGCTTGTGCAGTGTACGATGTAGCGTATTTTACTTCATTTCATATTTAAAGGACTTCTGTAATACTTTTAAAATAAGTAATTAAAAAATGTATGCTCAGTTTAATATTACACTGCAAAAGATAGATTTAAAAAGGCGATTTAATGAATAAAACTTATTTTGTTAAACGCAAAATTGCCCATTTGGAGCGACGCACGACACAATGGTATCGTCTCGCTTTACTTACGACGAAGCGGCAGTGCCCGCGCCTCGCTCTGCCAGCGCGTAGCGTCACGTTTATTGTTTTGATGTATTATGTGTAACGTATGACAAGACGTGAACTTTATTCCATTAATTCCGCAAGAATGTCAATAGATCTCACTTATCGCCCTAATATTGCCTAATACTTCAATACAGATAATATACATACGTGACGATTGCGGTGCTATACCACGTTCATTTAGCTTGATCCCCAACTATACATTGCAATTGTTTTGCTTTTGCAAAACGTAAAAATTTCAATATAACTCGTTCCTTATTTTTTTTTGTTATAGCTCCATGTACTTTATATAAATATATGATCTTACCTCGGCGTTAGGGTAGAGCATTACAAATCGTTACGACGCCCCAGTCTGCTCATACTAAGGTTCGATATACGTAGATATACGTTTTCTTCGCACTGAGCGTTCTCTGGATTACGATTAAGGTATGAAATATCAGGCAATCTATCTATCTTTTATATAACTGGATTTCTTATTACAAAAGATCGCAGATGTTTTGAAAGTGGAAAAATACCTACGGTTCAATGAATGGCGCTTATAGTTCAAGCTTAGGGCTTCATTTATACTCTTATAAATATAAGGCTTCATTTATGTTCCTGTAAATGAAGTTTTAAGCTTAGTTTAAAGCTTAATTTAGAGCAGATGGAAATTAAATCGACGTTCGCACCCGTAAAATATGGTAATTGAAAAAATAAATTTACAAGAAAATTAAAATTATTTTTGGGTTCCGTAGCAACCCGTAGAGAAAATATCAAAAACAGAATTAAACCGTTCGTTAATACGTGTCTGACACATACTTGATTGGAATTTTTATTAATATCTAAACATTTTTTTTAAAGATGTCTACGTGGTAAAGAGGTGGATATTATATTAAATGAAAGCTAGTTTTAAAATATAGGTGCATCTTTAGATATGATAAATATTTAACGAACAAAAAAAGAGATTTATTGTTTCACCTCTAAAAAGTTTTTATGGTTTTAAATTTTTTGACTTCAGTAGATGTGGTCAAGATATTTCTTCTCAAAGTTTGGCTTTTTAATGTTCAGTAGCTTAAAAGGAAATACGGAATTATTATAATATCGTCCATGTGTCTGTTCATGTGACAGACAGATGTCTGTCTGTCAAAATCGATTTTCTCCGCAACTAAAAGACGTATTAACCTGATATTTGATATAGAGATACATTTTTAACCGACTACAAAAAAGGTGGAGAAAGGTTCTCGATTCGGTTGTGTTTTTTTTATGTTTGCTATCTCAAAACTCCGTCATTTATAAATCGATTTGAAAATTTTTTTTATTTAAAAGGATATACTTCGAGATTGGTTCCTTTTACATTTCACTGGTATTGGAGCTTACACTTCGAAGATACACTAAATAATACCAAATAACGCTAACTGCTTATAAGCTTTATTTATATTGATTATGATGTATCGACTTCAGTAACTGTCAAATTTAATTATATAGATATTTGTATTGTATTTATAAAGTTATATTTGTACTTGAATTTTGATTAGTAAAGAATAGTTATTTTGTACTTTTCAGTGCTTTTTTGAAGTCGGTTTAATTTTTTTCTTAATTTTTTTCCGCAAATTTCTGTACTTTGTACTTTTGTATATTTTGTACTTCAACACCATTTGACCATTCTCCCTTACCTTTCGAAATTATTAAATCTAGAATTTTAAAAATTTCAGAGAATGTACATCCTGACATAAAGTTTACAGGAAAAATATGACAAAAGTCCTACGGGGTTTTAAATCTCTAGAAATTTTACCATTTCATAGGAGTTGTACAGATCCCTTTGTGTATACGAGTCGATCTCGCATTCGACCGACTATTTCTATTAGCATATCGCTGGGGACAGCAAAATGTGAAAGTTTGAACTAGCAAAGTGCATTACGAATGAGAAGGCAAACAGTTTTGGAACTATATTTAAAATCTTATAAATAGACTAATGACTTAGCAATATTGGATGATGTAACCCCTTATCAACCCTTACGTTTGAAAAACTCTTTCACTGGATATCTACATAAAAATATATCTATCTTTGAAATTCTATACTTTTAGGGTCAAGGGCTGAAGCTACCCTTTGATACATCAGGCCTTACATTTTTTGTACAATTTTCTTCCATTCGAGTTCAACAATTCCTTTACATTCATTCGTATTAAGTGCTGAAAATGTTTTTGCTATTATTAATGATATATCTTAGAAAAAAACCCTTTTTATTAGCTATTGCTCCTAGATTTGTATGCGGAAAATTTTTCTATTTACGCAGTGTCCTTTTTTTGGTGACGCAGGAGCAACTTTTTTTCGTCACGCAGAAGAAAAGACCCAGGAGAAACTTTTTTTTCAGCACACAGATGCCAAGCCCCCTGGGGTAGAAACTGTACTATGCGCGGCTTCTTCTCACCAAACCTCCTGGGATGTTTGTCATCGACACGTTGTCAAGGCGTCCGAGATCTCTTACAGAACGTAACGACTAGCCACGGGTAACACTGCGCTACGCCGCCCAATTGCGCCAACACCATTCACTGAGCCGGATGTGTCGGCATACTTATTACAAATGTATTGGCGCGTAACACACTACAGCGCTTAATACGCTGCCTGCATTAAAAGCCAGCGAGCACGGGATGTGGGTGGCGCGCGCTTTGCAACTCATTCTGCGTGTAACGTTTGCGTCAAGCGGGGAACTCACTCTTGCCTTAGCCCACTCTTGCCTTGTAACAGGGTTGTAGAGCAACGTCCTACTTAAGCGAATTCAATGTGAACACGACGCGGATTATATGTTGCACTGCCAGAAACCTCACCGGTTGTCTTACTCTCCACAACGGAACACAGCAGCTCAGGCACTGCTTTTTTGGCGGTAGGATTACCGAATAAGGCAGTGGTAGCGATACGCACGAACACCGCACAAAATCCCGTTTACTCCTTTTCGTGAATCCCTTTCCCGTGTATACAGCGTACATAAATCAAGTCAAAAGATAGGACTTTTTGAATATAAGGAATTTCTGTAAATATTCTTGTAATAAATAATCTGGGATAGACTAAAAACTTAGTTTTCAGTATTAACTTCGGCATTTGTAATTAATTAGCTAGCCCATTGTGGCGTTAGTTAGTACATATGCTTTTCAAGCCGTGTCCAGTATTCGATTCCTGGCCGGGCGAGCTTAGGAAACGATTTATTCTAAATTATTTTGGAGTGCTGTTATCGTGAGTTTCCCGCCGCTGATACTAATAGTTCAAGCTTAGCGCTCTTAATTAATTCGATAATTCATTAAGAGCGCAATTTTATTATTTAAATTTTTTGGCAACCGTAAACATTTTTATTTATCGGCTACGATAATTTATTTAGATTTATTCGATTCTATAGTCAGTATTGGTGATTTATTTATTCGGTAATTGGAGAAATTACCATAACTAATAAATAATAAAAAAAAAAATTATTTATTTTCAATTATTTAACGATAAAAGAATAGATGGACAAATAGATTCAGTCTAAGTCTAATCACTTAATTTTACAACAGCGTGATGAATAAAAGTATATTACTCGGCTATTATTTTGCCGTATATTGACGCTCTGTTCACTTTGCAAGGAAAAAGGTGTGGCGACAGAAAAAAATATTCATTAATGTCGACGCCATTGTATAGTTGTTTGCGTTTGTCTGATTTGCACTCATGGTTTTATTTCTGTTTAAAAGCTGCAGAAGTTTATGTTCAGTACGGGGTCACCAATTTAGTTAAAGGTGGATAACAATCAATAACAATTACAGAAAGAACATAACTCGATATGTATATTTGTTACATTGTTTGTTACATTAATATCATACTTTTCTTTGATTATTTAAGGATTCTTTTCTTTTTTTTTCTTTATGGCATGGCGCACAGATCAGCGCATTTGCCAATGGCACGAATTGTATTTTAATAAGTAATTGTTATCGTAAAACTTCTCCAGTAAAGTGATAGTATTTTACTGAAGTTTTATAGAATTTCTTGGAAGAGCGCGAGAACTTCAGCTACACATGTTTATCTAGACCTACTCCATTCCTTTCACTTACACAGAACTATAAAACACAATATACTATCACTTTTGTACTTTAAAACTCCCAAAAATGTAAAAAATAGAAAATGTAAATAAAATGAAAACTTCACTTCTCCCGTTCCCGCCAAAAAGTCCCTAAGGATACTTTTATCATAATTGAAACGTATCCATAAATCAAAAATCAAACAATGACAGTTTCATCATTTTTATTTGTTTTCAAGCAAATAGTTTTTTAATTGACACACGGCTTGAAATGTTAAACGGTATTAAAATAAAATATGTATATAAAAGGTTTGTCTGTATATAAAATATAATATCTAGATATTTAAAATAGAAATAAAATAAAAATATGTGTGTGTTTGTGATTGTGAGGTGCCTACATGACTTCCCTTCAGAGACCAGTTTAAGGGCGATCAAAATCTAACATGGCGTCCAGAATGCGTTGTCTTTAAGTTCCCTCTAGAATCTTCGGATCATGGGGAAGTATTATTTATTGTTATTACTCGCCAGTGGTAAAGGAGTGATGTGGTCAGGGTTGTTGTAAGTGTTAGCGAGTATGTAGGTCGGTTTGAGTCGGTCTATTGATACTGACTTCTTTACCTTTTACAAGCAGCTTAAAAACCTTGTCACCTCTCAACTAGGACCAAATGTGGACCAGTATAAGCAGGTTGTAATGATCCACGTAAGATGTCCTCACAAAGAAAAACATGATTAGTGGATGCTAGGTCTTTAAAAACAATTTTTTTTCCCGTACCACGTGGTTGGTGTTGTTTGTAAATTTTCGGCGACAGAGCGCAGACGTGCAGTGAAGTCAGTGATGTCAGTGGTAGTTAAAACGCTGGACTCAAAGAATTCACCTTGAAGTATTAGAGGCTTCCCATACATGAGTTCTGCAGAGGAGGCCTGAGACCTAAAGAACCCACGGTAAAGATTCAGTCCAGTGGTTATTAGCATGGCATATTATAAATCCTTTAAGTTGTCTGTGGAAACGTTCTATCAAGCCATTGCATGCAGGGTGGTAAGCAGTCGTTTTATTGTGCAGAAAGCCAGTAAATTTAGACAAAAATTGAAACAGTGCTGACTCAAATTGACAGCCACGGTCTGTAACAATTTCAGACGGGCAACTGACACGAGCAATCCACCCCTACAACAATGCCTTGGCTACCGTTTCTGCGGTAATATCCGCAATTGGAATAACTTCCAGCCATCTGGTGAAGCGGTCAACAGAGTTGTCCTACTAGATCGATGTGTATCTGCTTGAACCTTGCACGTGGTAAATTAAAAGTGCGTAGTGGAGCGGAAACGTGCCTGCTTACTGTAGCATGCTGGGAGGCTAAGCAAGATTTAGCCCAGTCTCTGCAGTCCTTCCTAATTCCTGGCCAGATAAAACGTTCAGCTACAATATGGGCAGATGCGTTAGTGTCAGAGTGGCTCAGTGAATGTAGACTGTCAAAGACTTGCTTCCGCAATGATTCAGGTGCAAAAAGGCCTGAGAATCGGAGTACTGATTTGGAGAGCAGAAGTAAACGACTTCCAGGTAATAGTAATATCTCCAAGCAAAGTGAAGGCCCCCCTGGCAAGGAGCTGAGATAACTTGAGGTCTGAAGTCAATGCTAGGGCTATTGAGTCGAGGCTAACTTAGTGTCTCAAGTTCTTTGAATCTGCCTAAACCTAAATTAAAATGTACATAACCATACGTGTTGATAATAGTCCCATTAGCCGCACACAATTGGTAACTGGTCTGCGCACGACAGTCTTGTAGTAAGTGGGAAGAGAAGACGCAGAGATCGTTTCCGGTATCGTCCAAAAACTGTGCCTTCGATTTTAGGTCTACGACATAATGGCGACCAGTCGCTACGTGGCAATCGTCAGTCGCCAATACTGATTGCCATTTTCGACTCGAATGTCCTACTAGAAGTCGCAAGGTCGCACGCACTTATTCGCATTACCGCCGAGGTTCGAATGGTACCAGCAAAGTGGGAATTTTTCATACTTAGACTGCGAGCGTGTCGACGGCGATGGCGTTACTGAGGTCTCGTTGACGTCAGATGAGAATTGCGATTCACTTGCACTGATAACGCTTCCACCTGTCTAGTCAATTTTTTTAGCCATTGTTTCTATGCTGCATCCAGGTAAATTATGACTAGTGCTGGTTGATGCCCCTATTAGAGTAGGTGGTGCTATATCTTGAATTTTGTCTGCAAGGTCACCTAATGTCTCGAGAGAACCCGACGGCTGTGCTGCTTGTACAATTTCTAGGCAACCGGCTGGCCCAAATAGTTTTTAAAAAATCATTTAGCACTTGTGGGCCGACGAGACTTTGTAGGTGCTGTAGAAATTGAGATGGTTTGCGGACACCCAATTCTTCGTACATATACAGCTGTTTTACCTTTTTCTCGTGAGAAGCACTCAACCGTTTTATGAGTTCCGACTTGAGCTTTTCATATTTTTCATTTGCGGGTGGGGAAATAATAATGCCTTTGACTTCTTTGGAGAATTGATGTTTCAATTGGCCGATAACATAAATGAATTTCGTGGAGTCATTTATAATTCCTGAATTTGCAAACTGTCCTTCCACTTGGGCGAACCAAATTGGCGGTTCCTCCGGCTAAAATGCTGGTACTCGGATGCTCACTTTAAATATCTTAGTTGAATTTGCAGATGTGTCGTGTTGATTTCGGTTCAGTCATTTTCAGCGTATTATAACGATTATGCTTCGATTCATTTATTGGTGTTCAGTACGGAGTCACCAATTTAGGTAAAGGTGGAGAACAATGACTAACATTACGTTTGTTACATTAATATCATACCTTTACCCAATGATGTTATATTTACCTTTTGTATTATAACTTAATTGCCTTTATTATACATTGAAACGTATCCATAAATCTAAAATCAAACAATGACAGTTTTATCATTTTTATTTGTTTTCAAGCAGAGTTTTTTAATTGACACGCGACTTGAAATGTTAAACGGTATTAAAATAAAATATGCATGTAAAAGGTTTGTCTGTATATAAAATGTAATACTTAGAAATGTAAAATAGAAATAAAATATAAATAAGTCTATGTTTGTGACTGTGAGGTGCCTACAATTATATTTGATGTTAATTGGTTAAGTACATTTATGTGTTATGGTATATTAAATTTTTAACTCTCGTATTTCTAGATTTCGGAGGAGGATTATATGAATATTTAAGCTTACCTACAACTATAAAATTTTGTCATGACGGTAGTATTAAACTTTACTAAAGACATTTTCTGCTAGTTTTTTTACACAAAAGTATAATTGAAGAGTTAATATTACGAACTGTAGCTAATTCCTAAATTGGGCACAAATGGAGTGAGGGGAGCATGGGTGGACACGAGAAATCCATTTGTCTATATATTAGCGACACGCCCTGGTTTCGCACTGTTATGACCAATTACTACAGGCGATTTTGCTGATCAAAGCAACGCCGCGTAAATACGCCACGCGGTAGCCGACGATATAAAAGGCGATTTCCCGCACGTCCGCGAGTGAGTCCATCAAGTAAATTCCATAGCTTCAGTCACTCAGTGAGTCCATCAAGTTAATTCCATAGCGTCAGTTACTCAGTGAGTCCATCAAGTTAATTCCATAGCATCAGTCACTCAGCAAGTACATTATATAGCGTCAGTCACTCAGTGAGTCCAGTACTATATCAAGCATTTAGCCCATTTCAGGAAAACCGATCTCAAGCAGGCACTGAGGCACCAATTTCTTAAAGGAATAAATTGGTGGTCGAAATAAAAGTGTTTTTTTTTTAAAAGTCTACCAGACCCGGCCTCCTAACAGCACGAAGACTTGATTATTAAACGTTAATTTTTCTGTAATTTTTGAAATTTGGAACTTGAAGATTTTAACATCTTAAGTATCCGTTTTATTTGTTGATTGAAAATAACCATGCTCTCGTTGGTACTGAACTTCACAGTCGCAATCAAAATTCCGATATGTGGAAACAAATTTTTTTCAATCATTTTCCTTACCGCACTTGACACCTACAGCGGCCACTTTGTTCGCCTTATGATAGGGCCTATCGGCTCTAGTTCCTAATGAAAAATCGACCGTAGCGGTGACGACATAACGTCAGACAAAGCTAGTTTGTCTGTGCGTTCGACGCTGCTACTGGCACTGTCCCCACGTTCTCCGCTTTGGTAACATGCGCGCAAGGGAGCTGCTTCACCTGCGCCGAAACGAATTTTCTATCTAGAAATAGTATGGCAATAATAAATTGTCTAAAAAATTGCATTTTAATAAAGTATCGACATCGACACAAATTAAAATGTATGCAAATTATAGAATTACAATTATATTCTATTTATCTATTAGTATTTTCGACACTATGAAATAATATGCGCTACTATAGCTAAAAGAGTCGTCGAACAATTTGAGTGGGATGGTCTAGTGGTAGTAATTAGTTCTCTCATTAAATGAAGGTGTGTCACGAAATGCTTAAGCATATGATTTAACCCGTTAGATGATGCTACGGCGATTTGTACAGAAGAAGCAACTGACTCACTCTCCCAACTAATAGAACGTATAGGTCAAGCCGTCTGGTCAATACATGTGCTTGAAATACTATATAGATGTTACCTAAAAATATTACTTTAAGGTAAGTAAAATTATTATGTAATTTACGTATAATAACCGAAGGGGTTAAAATGAACGCGTAAATTAGTAATGGAAGTTTTTCCATTTGATTTGAAGATTGAAAATTTGAACACATTCTTAGTGTTCACTAAGAATGTGTTCAAATCTGAAACTTTACATAAAAACTAACAGTGAAATAAATTCTACGTGGACTGAATTGCGGGCAACGGCTATTATTAATAATAGTTCACGTAAAAACATCTATGCGAATTCAATTTGTTATTTGGAACATTCCGCAATTTGGTGTTCCGTTATGAAAATTCTGATCCATCATTTTCACACTCGCTGAACAAAATACACGCATGAGTGATAGAGGTGTTTTATACTAACTTTTTATTAACTATGTGAAACGTTAGCTTTTTTTAAACAATTACAAAAGCGCCCTTTTTAGAAAGTGACTGTGCAGAACAACATGTTGATGTATAACAATTGCGTAATAAAGCTCTAACACTGCTTGACACGACTACAACGCATAGCTTAAACAGGTGGGTTAGAACGTGGGTTAGAACTAGATTCAGAAGCATTAAATTTTGCACAGGGGTTATTATAACGTGAGTAATCACTAAAAAGGATTCTTATTCTTCTTATTCTTAAATATTAAATATCAAATGGCCGCTTTTATCATTTACCTTAAAACGATTTTATCGCCTCGATTTTACCGTCCACGATACAATAAGCAAGCAAAATGCTTCTCTATTTTATCGTGCAAAAAGATGCTTTTTCAGTCGACAGTAATGTCATGCCGCGGAAGTTATCGTCGACGGTAATTCAAAAGTATCTTCATACAACTGCATACATTTTGCTTCCCTATTGTATCGCAGACGGTGAAATTGTGGCGTTAAAATCATTCTACGGAAAGTTATAAAAGCGGCCAATAAATATCGAATATAAATCTCAAGGGAGTTAAATAGGGGATGAAAAATTGCATGAAAGGAAATCGGTGTTTTTACGCTTCTGTTTTTAGATAAAAGTCAGTTTTAACGGTGTTTTTGGACATTTCATTCCCTAAAGAGTAAAATAAGAGACATAAGTTTGTTTGGGTGTTTGAGTTTATCGTTGCCATTGGGAAATCGCATCTAGCACACGACTAGTAGTAATAATAAATAACTAATTGGTATACTTCCACTACACAAAAAAAAAAGTCCTATATCCCGCAAGCTTATTACCTAACCTGCAGATAGCATGCGATAGCCAAATATTGCGCGATGTCTGCTGCCAAAACGAGAATTATTATAATATAATTTGTATAGTGGCGCTAAATCTACCGAAAAAGGTGCATTTTACGGTAGATATATAGATAGAACAATAGACACGCAATCTTCACAAATGATACCAATTTTTTATGACAATTAGTCACCAGTACAGTGGTACATTGCTAAACTGCCTATTGTACACTGACGATGTTGTGCTTATAGCACCATCAGAAGCGGAGTTGCAGATACTAGTTACGTGCATTAAAGAAGACTGTGAAGAGAAAGGATTGAATATGAATGTGAATGAAACTAAGGTTCTGGTGTTTGAAAGAGAAGATGTACAGACAAAGTGTGAAATATGGGTAAATGGAAAATGTCTAAAACAAGTTAACGAAATTGTATATTTAGGGAGTGCGGTTTCCAGGGATAAAATATGTGAGTTAGATGTGGAGAGATGGGTAGCAGCCGGCAATAAAGTGATCGGTGCTCTGTCCGCACTAGTAGGCAGTGTGAATATATCTAACTCGGCCAAAATGGCCATACACAATGCGGTGTTGGTGCCAACTTTATTGTATAGTAGTGAGCCAGGGCTCATATCCAGGAATATCCAGGGATGTGCCCGAAATCGAGTGAAAGTAGGATAAATGCAGTAGAAATGCGATCTTTCAGAAATATGTGCGGTGTCACCCTTGCGGACAAAATAAGCCATGAAGAGATACGCAGTAAGACGGGGTTGCATGACAGTGTTATTGAAAAAATGAAGAAAGGAATGCTAAGATGGTTGGTGCACATGGAAAGAATGACTGATGAAAGACTGACGAAGAAAACCTGTAGTGAAAGTGGGCGGTAAAAGAAGCCAAGGAAGACCAAGGCTGACTTATGTAGATCAAATAGCTAGAGTGTTAGCCGATGGAAATGTCAAAAGCACTCGCATACCTAGGCGAAAATGTGTGTGGGGAATGATGAGATTTGAGGAAGCGAAAGAAGTATGTAAGGATCGCGATGCTTGGCGTTCCGTCCTCTGAGTATGTTGTCACCTGTCGCACAACAGTCGGCTAACATCGTCTCCATAATATTAGTGCCTAAGAAATGATTAGTCCTAAAAACACTTTACGCAATACGAAAAATTGTTTAATAATATAACACTACCTCTATAATGTTATTATCAAACTACGGCTATAATTATAATAATATTATCAATCCATACTGGTTTAACAGAGAGAGTAATTTCCAATTTTGCAGCTGAAATACATATAGTTTAGTTTAGGTGTTGGTTAGCTAGCTAGTTAGAGTCTGATCTCTGGAATATGCTGAGGATGCTTCGTTGAGAAGCGAAACACGTGTCGATTGGTGTTTTTTGGAGTTTGAGCGGAAAATAGCTAAAGATTGTAGGAATTCATCACAAGAAATGGATTTCCGCATGGTAACACCAGAGTCTGTACAATATAAGACGGCAAGCCTGGTGGAGACCTAAAAGGGGTCTTAAAAGCTCGCAGTATGTTGACCCCTAGTTCATCTCTTCCAATACGCACTGAGCCCACGTGGTGCAAGTATGGCCTGTCTGTCTCACATGCTGTCGAGAATAAATAACGAATACTTCAAATAAATAATACACCAATTATGTGACCTCAAACTGAAGTTAGCCTTGAACTGAGGTAGTATCCAGTAACACCCAGATTTCAAGACAATTCATAAAAGTACTTTCACTCATTTAATCTAGCCGCGAATCTAACTGGAATCCTTGGCTTGGAGAGCAGATGTACTAACTACTCGCTTACGTATCATTAAGGCAAATGCAGATATATAGTACCTATACCTAATCGAATACAATACACGATTAAAGAACAAAAGGTTAAAAATAAGTACAATCTACTCCAATTAAAAGTTCCTAATTAACTGTAGGAGACCCATTTGAAATTGAACTCGAAAGAACGGAAAATTTAAACTGACTCGAGGACTCTTTTAGTTTAACGTTAACTTTTATGTTTTCTCTTTTAAACTTGCCGACAATCACTTGTTTTATCTTTCTGAGAGTATCGCCAAGTGACTCCAAAACTTTATGACAAATTTATATCGTAAGTATTGTAACTTTCGGAGCGTTATCATTAATGGCAGTCAAACTGGATCAAGTTTAAGCTATTGCTTTGAATTTTCATGAATACAAAGAAAAGTACATTATCAAACATTTCATAAAGATCGCAAAGGAGTGAACCTAAATTTGATAAATATTTGTATAAATCTGCTACAAACTTACTTTTGTGCTTTAGACAACAATGGGTTCTTTTATAAATAATATATTGTTATATCACAGATTAATTAGTTTACTACCGTAAAGTGATATTCAAAAGTAGGATTTATTAAAAAAATATACACGGGATGATTTTCCTAACTTCTAATATCGATTTAGAGATTCATTTTGCTAGTAACTAGAAATCAGTAAAAGAAAGATCTAATAACTCTAGGAACAGAAAGCAGGTGTTCTATAGTTTCAACGACTATCGTTAGCGGCGCCTCGCCTTCAATACTTCATTGATTCCACATCCCTTTCTATTTATAGTCCATCTCTTTTACTTTTATTGAGATAAATAGAGCTCTTCCTTTAATAATATTTAATTTTGTCTAATGTAAAGAATTGAGAATAATTTAAATTGGTAACCACGGTGTGAGATCACCAGAAACCTCACGAGCTTTTTGATTTGTAAAGAATATGGCTAACGACCTGTGATTATCTATCGATTTTCTCACACACATATGAGAGTGGTGAAGTGATACGTGCTTGTTAAGGCGAACAATTGGAAATTTTGACGGCAGGGATCTCGATTATTCTAAGTGATTTACGTATGAAAGTATGAAAACAAAACAACATAACGTATGAAAGTGATGTTTGGTAAACTGTTTCTTCATTTCATTGACTTATCTTTGCCATTTGCGTTACACGATTGGTTAAATTTTGTAACAGAAAAAAAAACATCAAAGGAACCTCTTTTAAAACAGAGATTTACATTTTTCGAATTAACGGAACTTATTTATGCTTCTAAATTTTCTGTGTGAATTAGGCTGAATACGCTCTTCAAAATGCCAGTTGGATTTTTTAAAAATAATTATAGCTTTTAGTATAAATGAAACTAACTGTTTTTTCGTATTTTTCGTAAGCTAGTGCGCACGTTCGTATGGTGCAGAAGGTCTATTTTAGACTAAATTATTGTTTATCACTGCGTCGGCTTAACCTATTATATTATCCTAGCTAACGCTTTAAAATAACTGTAGCTTTAATGAGGTATTTTCTAAATTTCAGGGAATGCAAAGCCTTACTTAAAGTCCTGGGTTTTATAAATCCCCAGAAATTAATTTTCACCTCCTCAAATGTCATCATTCTCCTCAAACACTTTCATCTAGGTTTACGAAAGTTGGATTTTGATAAGATTTTAGAAGGCGAAATGTGTAAGGACTGCAATGCTTGGAGCTCCATCCTCTACGACTACTCTATTAGGGATCCAGCGTGAGCAAGAAAAATTGCGCAAACACAAACCTTTGTGGTTTTTTTGTGTGTAGCATTGAATGTAATGTAGTACACTATACAATATACATTGCATATAGAATCACATACACAATACAATAAACATTATACAATTATGTTAGTAAGAATTAATTATTTATTATTGAAATGTATAAGGTAAGAGTTATTAAAAAATAAACGGCGACGCGCCGTCGCATTCACAGTGTGGTCTAAATTTACAAGAACCTATAACTGCATGTTATTAATAAAGTATTGTTAAAGATTATATTTTATATTTTTGTGATTTAAATTTGTTTAAACTTCTATTGGATTAGAAGATTTAAATGAAAGAACGTTTGATTTCAAAGTAATCAAATAACCTATGTAATGTAAAATTTAAAGTTATTCAAAAAAGTTACTCAAACTGTACATTAGCGTAAAAATGCCGTAAATATTTAAGAACAGTATGGCCAATTAGTTTTATTGGACCTATTAATGCTTTACTTATTACTATACCAAGCTTATCTCGGAAAGGCGGACTAGAATGTTTGAGTAGAGTAAGATAAAGTTATTCAGACCTAATCAGGAATCTCTTAAGATGTGGGTTCCGTAAAGGAAAACTTTCGGTAATCAAATCAACTATTTGCCCCAAAAATGTATCTAATGTGGACACAAAATCTCCTTTAGTAATCCGGTTGAATGGCTATGAACGAGTCCGATGTCGTGTTTCTAAATGAACCTTGCCCTAATATAGCCATGAATAAATTATTCCTGAAGTTAGTGACACAGATTTTCTTTTTAAACTAATGCGCGTCAACAGTCCCCATACATGTAACATTAAAAATTCAAATCCATAACAACGCGATAACTTACAGTATATATATGTATATATATATATATATATACAAGGTTATTTTGAAAAGATGGGTAAATACGAAAGAGTATTAAATTACCCATGACAACGGAAAACTTGTGTTCTACAACTTTGCCACAACTCAATAGATCTAGTGTAACTCCTCAAACTAAAAAATAAATAAAGATGACGCAATCCTAAAGTCAGCGTTGTTACGTCGCTAACAAACCTTTGGAATTTAGGGCATAATAATAGAGTTGTAAATTTTTTCCTATGTTTTTTTTTGTATGGAAAACAAAATAAACGTATCCCGTAATTATTACATCTGTAATATAACAGTCAACAGTGACATGTTATAACCCCGGCGGGTTTTTACCCCCTTTCACATTAACCTTGTTTATAAGTTATCACTATATACTTTTTGAAGGTTTCTCTGAAAAATAAAAAATCCTACTTTATTCTAAACAAATTCCTTTGCGTATTATAATTTGTTAATTACAAATTACAATATATACTATCATTTCTATATTCTTCTACGTTGGAGTAGACTTAAGTCCATATGCAGTGGGCATTGTCCTTAAACGCGGATAACTAAACTATAATACATTTTAGGTGTATCTACAAATACGTACTTTGTATTTGTACCAATATTTAAAGTTAACGTAACCTAAGCCGGAATGAATATAACACAAACCTTCGCCATTTCTATCTGTCCGTCTGTCATCGCAGCATTTTTCTCCGTCGTTTATATATCTATAAGGCTGTTTGGTACCGATACATATATTGGTGATCCACAATTCAGAAACGAAAAACAAAAAATTAAAATCACGGGTATTTTGTTCTCACTTTTTTTATTAATATTTGTATTCTACTTTTCTGAAATTATCATGAAACCCTAAGTTCGTGTGTCTGACAACTTAGCCGACTTTTTTATTAATATCGTTAAAATTTTTAATTAATAAAACGAATAATTGAAATTGAAATATATTTCGTAAACAAAATTTATACGTAAAAATACATAAATATGAAATCATGTGATAGCACCATTTTAGACACATCATTATTAAAGGTTACAAAGAGCAATGTGAAACTATTTTATAGTGACGGGTTGCTAAAATTTGAGGACCTCGGTGGCGCAGTGCTTTAGGTCTTGTATTGAAGCACGGAAGATTCCAGGATCGATTTCCAGTCGTGTCAATTAATGAAAGGAACTTTTCTAGATTGTTTCGGGTCTGAATGCACTAGGAGACGCCCCTAGTAGCCGTCGCGGTCGTCTAGTTTTCATAGCACAGGGAATGCCCTAGTGTGAAACCAGTTGGTTGGTATGTATAGTCCGCGTATTTACTTTATATTATTATAATCTATCGCCTATCGGTGTTCCTCACGACAAGTCCCATCTGTCCCTTGGCCAACTTTTCATTTTACGCTGTATATTGGTGATGAAAACTAACTGTAAAAACCCGTTAAAAAATTAAAAAATAAAAAATCTTTCACTATAAAGGTCTTCAAAATGGCTGACGTAAAATGTAAGTTATGAGAAAAACTGATTTGCTATAACTTTAAGCTCTTTCTAAATCTTTGGTTTTGGCTATTTTCAAGAGTGTCGTGGCGCAAACGCTTAATGTCGGTTTTGAACACAATTAAGCTCTCCCAATTTCGAGTACCTCAATCGTTGTGTCCACAAAAACTGTTTCGGCCCTTCGCCCAGTGGTAATGCGTCCAATTTGTAAATGTGGCAAATTTATATCCTAAATGTTATCCGGGGACCGTTTTCGTGGCATTTCGGACGTGGTCGGACTGCCGATAAAGTGTGCTCGATGACTCTGAAAGAGGTAGCTTTTTGTTGGTGGCAGAGTTGCGGAGATCACTTGTTCTATTTGCGGTTTTAGTTGCTGGGATTTAGGTCAAGGCTTGGCGCTTTAATTGGAACGAAGCGGTGACTAAACGGTAAACTGAACGACAGCTGCCAATGAGACTTTTATTCCATTACAAATAAAGTGTTATGGTATAGCGTTATAAGAAGGTTGCGTGTATCAAATTGACGTGTTTCATTAAAGACGATAGTTAACTGTAATAAAAAAAAATTGGTAAAATGTTATACTTATGTTGTATTTAGGTCACCTGTATTAATCAGTCATCAATTGAACTCTGAATTGAAGCCATTCGTAAAAATTCGTGTAAGTGGTGTTTGTTTATGATTTTTGAAATGTTGGGATAGACGAGAAAAAACATTGATCATACTACTGAATAAATTACTTGCTGATTGTCTCCACAATCAAAACAAAACGAAATTTGAATCATTTAGAACAATTTGAAATTGTTGAGATATTTACTGAGTTGGATCAGAGACGTGTTACACATGCCTAATTCATATTGTTGGCATATTTTTACTGGTAAGTTCGTTTAGAAGCTTTGGCCTTATCGAGAAGTGCCATTAAATCGACAATCAGTTTCCTTTTATGAGATTCAATCCTCAGCTTCATTTTGTATTTAGATCCTAATTTGAATATATGTACATACAGAAGACTGACATAAATAAAGTTTTTAAGTGTAATGTGCCAATATCTATCTAAGGTAGACATATAATTATAAAACACTACATCAATGTTACATCAATGGACGTATCACTCTTGATACTTGTATGATTACATCAAAGCCGATGGAATCATCAAAAACAGTTCCATACCTCAGCGAAAGAAACTGTTTTTAGTATTAAGTCTTACTGATATATTCTTTTGTGCCATCTGATATGGTTGCGAATTGCGGTAGTCAATTATGTTTATAAAATATAAACAATAAACATAATACAAGTACATTGACCGCAAGGTAATTGTTTAATAGAATACTTGATAAGGGATATTTGATTTCAATTATTTACATTTAAATATAAATTTTATTGACTGGTCAATTGGTGCAATTTAGAGCATAGTTTTTTCTATATATTGTCCTTAAGTTCAGGTGTTACTTAACATCCCTGAAGTTTGTTGTATGGTATCCATATCACAAGCCTAGTGCTTTCTTTGGGTTCATGCAGGTGGTGTTATTGTCTGAAGTAGCCATATTCAATTTGGTTTTTTCTCGAACCACGTGTTCAAAAAAGCTGTTTCAAGAGGATTACGATTACTCAGCATTACAACAAACATTGAAAAAAGAAGTAAATAAGTATTAGCAGTAATATAAAATAAAAACTAACAATATCGTTGAATTGTGTAAACTTCTTAATAGGATAAAAAGTCTATAAATTAAGTATGAGAGTCTATTGCAAAATTTAACCTGTATATTTAATAAAAATTTCCAAAAAGGAAATAAATGATTATAGACAACTAGTTACATTTTCTTGATTGGACGACGAAAAACATTAGAAAAAGTAGGGACAGACTTTATGAGTTGTATGACGAAAAATCATACGTGAGATGAAAATTTTCATCTAATATTAATAATTGCGGACATAGATCCGCAATAATTCAAAAATATTTAAAAAGGTATCTAAGGAAGCGAAATCAATTCATATCGCCAATAAAATTAGTAAGGCAGATAACACAGTAAATGGGATATGCAACACCATTAATACAGTAGTAGATAAATAATATAAAAAAAAACAGAAAGAAAAGATATCTCACTATACGTTAATAATAAAATTGTTGCGAATAAAAAACAGATTGCTAATGTTTTCGTTAATTTTTTTCAAATGCCTATAGAAATTACTAGTGGTCTAGTATCCTTTGTACATGAAGTCAGGGCACTCTTAAGCCAAAATATAGGGAAGGGGGTCCCTAGTTTTTAGTTCAGGCACACGTTTTCATTTGAGATAAAAGAAACTTTCAAACCATTAAAAAAAAAAGAAATGTAAATATTTTTGGGGACTATCAGTTCATGTACTGGCTAGTATATTGCCAATAGTAACGCCGATTTTAGTAAATATATTTAATAAATGTGTTGATCAAGGTGTGTTTCCCGATTAGATGAAGCATAGTAAAATTATACCAATGTAAATGGAGTTGGAGTGGAGTATGCGATGTGCGAGTGCTTTTGATATTTCCGTCGTGTAATACTCTGGCTATTTGATTATCGTAGGTCGGCTTATGGTCTCAGTCTGAAGTATCAATAAATAATTGATTAATTGTGACATCTTAAAATCTTCCAAAACATACTCTTCGCTTTTGACGGGTATTGTACTGACTACTGTTATTCTAGTGGAATAATGTACGTCAGTCCGCTTCCAACGTTGCAGTATGAATTTCATATTAGGTCCAAAGAGATCCAATTTACAGATTTAGAGTTTTGAATATTAAGTCGCGTTTACATAAATAAGTCTGTGAACGATTTGGAGTAATCTGCGATATTATCGTGATTATGGCAGTTATTTTACAAATGTATGTAATATTTGATTGCATTGGCTAAGTTAAACTATGGCTTAAACGAAATCTTTCAATATTCATTATGTTTGAATATTACTTCGACGTCATTAATATTGGATGAGCGTTGTAAATTGACTGAATAGCAATGCCGCTCGGCATTATTGTATTAAGGTCTGAGAAATGTAATTTATATTTAGGTAAGAAAATGCCCCATGATCAACAGAGGAATCCAATAATTTCAAATTTAGGATTCTGTGCGAACTTCTATCACAAAAAGCGATTGGATAAAATACGTGATCAGATAGAGGAGTTCTTGTATACGCACCTTAATTTGACCCAATATTCGTCTTTTATTAATTTTTAAATGAACTGCGTAATAACTTTATGAAGAATTTCACGATTATAAAACTTTCCTCCTTGAAATTCGATTATAGGGTTATGTACTTCAATGATTTTAGTTTTTGCTCTATTAAAATGAAACATGGGCATAATGTGAACCTTTAGATTTTAATATTGTTATTTTATTTAGGCCTTTATTTATTTTTTTAAGTTAATAAAGGCCGGCAATGCATTCGTCATTCGCCGGACGTTGCGGGTGTCCATGGGCGGCGGTGATCACTTTCCATCAGATGTGATAAATTCCCAAAATCTTTATCTATTTTTCGCACAAACTCCAAAAACCACCAATCGACACGTGTTTCGCCCCTCAACGGAGCATCCTCAGGATATACCAGAGATAGGACTCGGTCAGCTAACCAGCACCGAATCAATTCGGCGCTGGTTAGCTGACCGAGGTCTGTGATGCTCCGTTGAGGGGCGAAACACGTGTCGATTGGTGGTTTTTAGAGTTTGAGCGGAAAATAGCTAAAGATTTTGGGAATTATCACATGCAATGGATTTTCGCAAAGTAACACCTGAGTCTATACAATACTTTCCATCAGGTTTATACTTACTTGTTTGTCCCCTGTTTCATAAAAAAACATTTATTAATACGATACAAATACCCATATCAATAAATTTAACAGTTATTGAAGTCGGTGCCAAGTCAATGTGCAACAACATGAGTCTATTAGTTTAGTAGGCTCGACATCGACTTCAGTAACTGTCAAATTTAATTACGTAGGTATTTGTATCGTATTTACAAAGTTTTGTACTTGAATTTTGATTAGCAAAGGATGGTTGTTTCGTACTTTTCAGTTTTTTAGTCAGTTTAATTTATTTTATAATTTTTCCTTTTCAAGTCATATAATTTGACCAAAGAATAAAATAATAGTAGCTTCTTAATCTATTATATTAACACGTGGAGCGAAAACTTGGGTTCCCTTTTTAAGGAAATGGCGCGGACGGAGAAATGTGAAAATTGGTACTTACACTTGAAGTTTATATGGAGAAGAACTGGAGAAAGCTATAATTTTTATGTAATATGTGTTAGAAATAAGTAAGTAAATTAAATTAAATAAAATAAAACGTTCATTGTTTTTACGTTCATACTGCCAATATCAAAAAGACTGTCAATATCAAACACATAATAGTTTGTGATGTCATATATAATGTCCTTCAACAAAATTTTCAGTTGAAGTTCGACCACAGGGCGACCTCTAGTCGCCCTGTATATACACGCCTACCCCTTCGTATTACAATAAATTTGAAAATAAAGCTGCAGGATTAGTGTAAAGCACGATAGTGTCCCTTTGCTATCATCACTCACCAATTCCACCACCATAATACTCCACCGTTAGATGTAGACATCTTTCAGAGTTTATGACACCGTAGAACTGAGGCAGAAGTAGCGCCGGCTCGAGAATTCCTGGCACCTTAGGCTAAACTTTGGAATGGCGCTTTTTTAATAAAATTCTTGGCAAAATGTGAACAGATTAAGTGTGTAATTTTTAATAAAAAATTAGTTCTTAAAAAAGTGAGATTAGGTAAGATTTATTTTTCTTGTCTTAATTTTGCCAATTATTATTTGCGCCGTGCGCAGGCCGAGCGGGCGGATGGCGCTGGCGAGCAGTGTTGTCAACCAGAAGAAAAATATTTTGGCAGAAAAGTGAGTAAAAAAATATGTTAATATATTTTCAAGTTGTAAAAATAAATGTAATAAATTATTTTTTAATTATGATGCCGGCGATTGCCGCCCTTCTAATACGAGCGCCTAAAGCCGTCGCCTATATGAACGGGTCGGCTCTAGGCTGAGGCAGATCACTTCTTCACTGAGGGAAAGGATAAGGTAGTATAGGACCTTTTTGTTGAGTAGATTGCATAGGCGTAGTGATAAGGCACTAAGCATTTTTCATAGAATGCAACCGGCTAGTTCATCTGCCACTGCAAGATTTCAATTTCAATAAATCCGATTGAGAAGGCTGGAAACACCATTTTTATTGAAACGAACCAAGGATTAGAAACCAATAGCGCTTACCTGGCGACTAATGATTCGCTGATCTTCTGGTGAATGTTTCGGTGAAAAAACAGCGTTATAAAGCAATGAGTAGCGATCGAATAAGTCTGACACCTTCAGCCATATGCACGGGCGATGACCGAATATTAATTTCGTGATTTAGTTTATTTTTTATTTTCTTGATGGTTCCTATTATAATAATAAAGATTTTAGTGCATAGTACGTAGTAAAAAGGGTTTTAGTGAGTGACCTTGAGTCCAGCAACCAGGACCGGTTTACAATTTACGAACAGGGACGCGCTGGCAGAAATTTTCCCCTTGTCCCATAATATTTATGGCGAAGGCAAAACTATAATGAAAGGAGTTCAACCACCTGTAACATGGGGTTGAGATTCAAACACGAACAACTTCAGTTAACACAAATTTATATAAAAAAAAAATACAACAAAAGGGTCGTGAGGTCTGTACGTAAGATAAGCCCGTCTGATTCCACGTCCGAGGTTCCTCCACTTCCCTGAGGTGGCAGATGATCGGCCTGTGGTAAGCAGTGCAACTCTGGAGGTCGGGAACAGCGGTGGCGTCTGGGTCTCGTAGGCGGGTACGCAGTATACGCGCAACATGCAGATCGAGCGGCAGATAGATTTGGTTGGTAAAGCCGCAATTCTAATCATTGACCCTGGAACGAGCCGCAATGATGATGAGACTCTTGGAGTTCCACCGATCGGAATCACCACATCCACAGCGAAGCACAAGGCGTAGCGGTGAAGTGGCGGTCCCGACAAGAAGCTCGGAGTTTACACAATAGCATTAGTAGCAAACAAAAAGCAATTTGATAAAAAACAAAAAAATTAAATACAACGATTTGACTACTACTACTGGTTTAAAAAAAATAATCGTTACAATGTTTAAGTTCAGGAGGAAAAAAAATCTATTACAATATTGATATAATATAATTGCACAACACTTACCCGATTACGGGGTGAAAATGTATGCAGCTAAGAAAACTGCACTATCTCGCGTAATAGGTATATCACGATTTTATAAATTGTTTAAATACAAATGCAAATAAAAATATGTTCAAATAAATAGTCATGAACAGTACGTTAAATAAGTGTGCACACGACAAGACGGTAGCAGCAAAAAAAACAGTCCGAGAGTGAGAATAAGG
Organism: Zeuzera pyrina; assembly: GCA_907165235.1. NCBI lineage: Eukaryota > Metazoa > Arthropoda > Insecta > Lepidoptera > Cossidae > Zeuzera > Zeuzera pyrina. The sequence continues at coordinate 10,190,974 of OU015639.1, read as the reverse complement.
TCACACGTTCGGCGCATCCACTGTCGCGCTCATACCATACGAACACGGCCGATCTTTCCCGAATCCATCGTAATGATGAGATTCGAGGAGGCAATGGAAAAAATCAAGAATCGCGACGCTCGACGCTCAGTCCTCTCTCCCACTCCGTTAGAGACACAGCGTGATGATATTATACTATCATTTACAAGTATTATTTTCATGTAACGAACTTTTACGTTACACACCGATGATCGATTTCTTTCGATAATTCCAATGTGACTATTTCTTCATACTCGTATCACTTTCAAACGATTCTTCTAGGGAGGTAATGAGTTTTTGTAATATCCACCCTTGTCCTCATCTCCACCCTTGTCCTCACCCGGCTATGCCTGTAGTGATCGACAACTACTCGTAAAAGTCGTAGCTAGTGGCTGGAGAAAGCTTAGGTATCATTTATCATCGTTAGATAGAATATGATACTGAGTGTCATAACGTTCTTAGTTTCTTGTGAAAATGGGAAAGTAAAGGAATTGACTGCTATAAAGTCCTTACTTAGTTGCAAGTTAGTATATATGTACATGTAAGGTAGATCTTCTTTGTGGCTAAAGCTATGGTTCTCTGTGACTCTTTTAGTAATAAAAATGATTTTAAGGGGGATAAGAGGATATAAAATATTGAAGTATGTGATAAAGTTTGACTGGCTCATTGCAGCGGTATGTATTCTAAGGCGAGGGTCTCAGGTTCAATTTACAGTTAAAGTAATTTAAGAAATGAACTTCTTTAAATTGTTTAGAAGTCAGGACTGGGTGCCGAATAGTTCGTTAATTTATATGTATAGACTCAGGTGTCTATTTACGGAAATCTATCTCAAATGATAAATTCTTATATTATTTAGATATTTTCCGCTCAAATTCCAAAACTAATCGACACGTGTTTCGCCTCTCAACGAAGTATCCTCAGGATATTCCAGAGATCAAAGATCAAGGATTCCGGAGATCTCTGGAATATCCAGAGGATGTTCCGTTGAGGAGCAAAACACGTGTCAATTAGTTTTGGAATTTGTGTGAAAAATATTTAGATATAACTGACTGATCACTATTTGTCAACGAAATGCTCGTACAAGAATGCTATTCACTATGTCTCTTATTGCAATTGGCTATAAAAAGGAGAACTAAATAACTTCAGGCCATTTATCAGAACATAAAGTTGGAATATCACTCGATGTCTCTGTTAGTAGTATAGAGATTTGGGTATATCTCACATTTCGTCTATACTGCTTCCCTTTCAAGCACCTTAATTTTGTTCACATTTTTGTTCAATCCTTTCACTTCACATTCTTTTTTCATGGTCGTGACTAATGTCTGCAATTCTGCTTCTGATGGTACTATAAGCACAGCATCATCAGCGTACAATGAGCAGTTTGCCACTGTATCGTCACATATCATACTATTCAGACTACCTTTCAATGTCTGGAGGTAACTGTCCAAAAGCAGCACGAAAATCCAGGCAAACATAACGCAGTCCTACAATGACCTCACAGCCTGCAGTAGCGGGCCCTTCACGCCATATTCAAGCAGAACGCTCCAGTTTCTTTTGCACTACTCTATCGAACGCTTTTTCAACATCCACGAAAGAGCAGAAAACTTTCTGACCTATGGCCAGAAATTTCCCCACGATAACGCGAATAAATCTGATCCATGCAACCCCTGCCGTTCCTAAAACCATTTTGCGCTTGCAAATAAAAAAAATATTTTAACTTTTTTTTACTAAACGGCAATTTCATAGGAAAAGACCTAATACTTTACTCAACGCTGGTAATATTGACACCGGGCGATAATTTGTTGGATTTAACATACAACCTGATTTAAATAATGGAATAAATTTACTGTGTGTTATTAATTTGGGAAACACCCCTTAATCGACACATTTATTAAACATTTTTACCAAAATTGGCGATAATGTAAGCATTACATCAGTTATTTAATAAACTAATAGACGGTTTTATAAGGGCAAAAACAAACTACATTCGCATAGCGCTTTAGACAGTTTCTACAAATTTGTCATTGAATAAATTAGAGATCAATTTTAATACTGTTTACAAGTTTACCACCGTGTGTGGGGTTTTATAAACATTTCAGTTATGTCAACAATTGGTGGATACGAATCAATTCCCCTCCCTCCGCGTCCTGCTTTTAGTCGAGTCACGTAACTGTTCTATTTAAGACGTGACAAAATAATTACTAATGTGTCAGGTTTCACGAATCATGGCTTAAACGTCTACCTCATTAATAAAACGACGATGAAATGACGCGGATATGATAGTGCGCAATTTAATAAAAGAATTACAGGGTGTAAGTAATAAGACAGGATGGCAATTCATTGTGGTAGTTTAGGTGTCCATTACAATAACGGAAAAACTGTGGTATTGGCGTAACTTTTAAACACAAAGTTACCTCTCATCTAAACGAATTAAAAACAACACATCATCACGCTGTATTCCTAATGGGATAGTCAGAGAAAATGGAGTGCCAAGTGTCACGGTTCTTACATATTTCCTTCACCTCAAATCTCTTTATTCTACTCACATACTTTCGCTTAGGTATGTGAGTGCTTTTCACATTTTCACCAACTAACTCTATGGCTATTTGATCTTCATAAGTCAGCCTCAGCCATCCTTGACTTTTGCTACCATTCACTTTCGCTCTGTAGATTTTCTTCGTCAGTTCCTCGTCACAATTCTATGTGCCTGTGCTATCTATATATAGTTTTCTTCACTATTATAATAACAATGCCGTCCGACCTTGTCAAATTGCGTGTCTCTTGAGTCTCGTGAAAAAGAATTAAGCTTGTTTTGATTAAATAATTATTCGCGGTTTGTAACACCTCGTGCAAGGTACATTTAAATCGCTACCACCATCCTCCTAGCTAATGTTTCCGCCAAACAGCAATACTACCGGGCGAAACATCTTGGCACACCAAGATCGATCTCAGAGGCCTTCACTAATATAAAGAAGGTGCTAGGCTTTCTGGAGGAGCTAGGATGGTAAGTAGTCAATCCTACCTGCACGTAAAATAGGCGCTTTGGACAGTTGGTTTGGGGAAACAAGCCCGACAGCAAGTAACAAACAGTAATACTTCCACTGTTGTGTTTTAGGGGGAAGAGTAAGACAGCCAGTGATATTTGTGGCACAAGAGACGGGGCATTTTGTCTTCAGGTTTGCCAACGCATTTGTGATTTGATACGCTTTCATAGCCTCGGGGTAGTAAATATTTATGGGACATTTTTACTTACTATCGGGTGGATCGTTTGTTCTTTTGTCTTTTACGTGGTATAAAAAATGTTTAATCTCCACTCCATACAATTACATTAATTGTGTGACCCCCAGCTAAGGACCAGGTTTGTATTACATTTACCGCATAATGAACTGGTATAGCATGCATTATATAGCATATATAGCTCACAAGACAATTTATATAAATTATTTCCTTAAACTGACGTGAATAGAATTAGAATCCTTCAACAAAGAAGCCAGATATACAAACCACTGCACAAACGGGCCAGTAACGACCATAAGGTATCATAACTAATTTTTATTTGATTTTTATTACAAACAAATTAATTTTAAAAACAAATACAGCACTTGGACCGCTGGTTTACGCCTAGATGTAGTTAGTCATAGGCTCTTATGCATATCGTTAGGTCCTGAGCTTCGTGAAAAGCGCCAAGTATACTACAACTGTGCGAGTTTTATTAGGTATTAGTCTCACATAACTCATTTCTCTCATTGAGACTGTGTATCCTTCGAAAATGTCTCCTGAGGAATAAAAAAAATTCGCGTGAATTGACATAAAATATTCTTTCATTGCTAGCTAAAATCATTTATCGTAATACGTTTTTGGATTGTCATTGTACTTAAATAACTATGGAATCTGGGGTAAAAACTAAATTAAATTTAATTTAAATATTATATAAATTAATGGGTTCCTACCATGATAATAAGTTTTAACGAGTTTTCTGATATTTCGATGCTGTTGCAAGCATCATAATCGCGGATTTACTGGTGAATGTCCAAGCATCGCGATAACAACTTGTGTATTTATATTGTACAATAGATATAAATCTTGAAAAAAATTGTAAAAAGTAGATAGTTTTACGTTATAAGTAATTTTGTATAAACCAGTAATCCTAATTTAATTTAAGTCTTTCCTGTTATTATTTTTTATATCCCTTAAATAAGCCGCAATACCTTTAAAGGAAATATTACGTATTAAATTTTCCAATAGGGGTTGTGATCCGTGAGAAATTCATTTTTATTAAGGTAAACACCTATATCTGTATTTCTCATCGTCTGAATAATCGATTACCGCGTTTAAGTTATCTTAGTTACGGTTACCTTATGTATTGGTGACCTAGAAGCATTCATAATACTCGTGATTCGTGATGTTATAATATGGTATGATATGGTAACATAGGTTTCGGTTACTTCCAGACAGCGGAATTAGAGAGATTACTTGTAAAACGATTTTTCTTTTTATATTAAAAATTATTTTTAAGGTGTCAATAAAATGTAATTAAAAAAGATGATCAACCTTTTATTGTAATAGGTATGTTGAATTGAATATCTAAAACGGGAAATTTAACGCGAATACCTTCTATTTTGGCTTGACGTTTGATGGAGTTGCATCGGCCGTGATCTCAAGCAAACTGTCGCAGCAAGTTTCATTCCGTGCCCGAGGTAGAAATTTTGTCGTCTACCCCCGATATTTGTAAATAGTTTTCAGAATACCTATACACAACACTCACAGTGTCCACACATTAAACCGAAGCGAAACACGAGGTTTAGTTGTATGTTGATCTTGGTAGAGGAAGTAATTACCATCTAAACAGTCCACGGCGTATGTAACTCGATCGAAACGTCAAGCCAAAATAAAAGGTAATCGCGTTAAATTTCCCGTTTTAGATATTTTATAACGCAACGCGAAAGTTTAAAAGTTTACATGTTGAATTGAAATTTGAAATTCAAATTGTGGTCGAATAATGGACGGAATACATAGTTCATTTATGTGGATGTTCCCATTGTAAAAATAAGTATATCTGATTGAAGTTCATCAAAAGGAAAATAATAATGTGATAAATTCCCAAAATCTTTAGCTATTTTGTGCTCAAAACTCCAAAAAACACCAATCGACACGTGTTTCGCCTCTCACCGAAGCATCCTCAGAATATACCAGAGATAGTATTAGGTCAGCTAACCAGCACCGAAAATAGGTGAAAATCGAAATTCGTTGCTGGTTAGCTGACCGAATCCTATCTCTGGTATATCCTGAGGATGCTTCGTTGAGAGGTGAAACACGTGTCAATTGGTGGTTTTTGGAGTTTTGAGCAAAAAATAGCTAAAGATTTTGGGAATTTATTACATGAAATGGATTTCCGCAAAATAACACCTGAGTCTATACAATATGGAAAATAATAAGAAAGTCTAAATTGTATTGATTTTTTGTTAATGGAAATTACGCTCTAGGTTTTTTTTTATAATTTTTCTCGAGTTTTGTCCAAACACGATTTGTAACGAGAGATTTACTCGAATGTATGAATGTATGATGAATGTATACAGTATGTACGATATACATATGTATAAGTATGTAAAAAGCGTGTGTAAGATATTTTTAATTTGAATTCAAAGGAGTATTTCAAGAAGAAATAGTACGATTTTTAAACTGAGATTAGATTAAACGTAGCGATTTTTGCTGTGCGATTTACTTTTCGTAGAGTTTAGTAGGCAGCCGAGCGAACATCGAACCGAGAGCTACGAGCCGTGACGCGCACATCTACTTCCTTTTAAAGTGCAGACGAGTTTGGATAAATGTAAGGAATTGTTAGCAGCATTCAGATATAACTCAGTTAAGTGTATATTATACATCGTATTATGTATATTTACATATATATGTAAATTTATTCCACTGTCATTTTTATTTAGTTTGAAGTAAAACTATATTTTATGAATGAAATTAAATGTTATTTTTTATTTATTTATTATGTTACATTCATTGTCTTTTGGTGCAGTCCATATTATACTAACCATATTTTACATATAATTTATTTTATAATTATCTTACTTCTGATTTTTTCAGAAAGCTAATTCGTGACAATGTTCAATAAAACATATTTGTTATGATGAATTTTTATAATATTTAGCTATCTTCCGCCCGAAATTCCAAAATTAATTAATACGTGTTTCGCCTCTTAACGAAGCATCCTCGGGACATTCTAGAGATCACACTCGGCCAGCTCACTAGCATCGAATTAACGAATGAGTCAGCTTTTATTTTATAAGTTAGCAGATGACACATTCGTTGATTCGGTGCTGATTAGCTAGCCGAGTGTGATCTCTGGAATGTTCTGAGGATGCTTTGTCGAGAGGCGAAACACGCATCGATTAGTTTTGGAATTTAGGGCGAAAGACAGCTAAATATTATAAGAATTCGGCGTATGAATAGGATTTCGGCAAATGAACACCTGGGTTTATACAAAACATATTAAATATTTTATGAATAACGAACGACAAAACAAATGACATGTCATTTGTTTTTCAAACATAAACAAAATTTTGGTTTATATTTGAATAACGAATGACGAAGAAAATCTTCACGGCGAAAATGAGTGGTAGTAGAAACTGAGGAAGATCAAGACTCGCTTATAAAAATCAAATGCACAGAATGTTAGCTGACGGAAATGTCAAAGACTCTAACATACTTAGGCGAATGTGTGTGTGGAGTATAATCAGATCTGAGGAAGTGAAAGATCGAAAGGCGTTCTGCGTTCCAACATCCCTCTCCATCCTTTTAGGCATAAACCGTGAAGGTACTAAGTACATGTATTTTTAAAACATGCTTATAGCAATAGAAATCAATTAGAATTATAAAAATAGCAAAGTTAAAAATAAGTCCCAGTAAAGTTATTTTTTAAGTAACTAAATGAACATAATATGTCTTTGTCGCGACGATGTTTCTTTTATTAAATGATAACACTTGAGACTGCACGTATTTGTTTGTTTTTTAATTTTCCTTATCGAGCATTAAATATAGGTCCCTTGGCTTATAAGACAGATGGACCTTCTTCACACGGACAGCAACAGCAACAACAGATTAATTATATAAAATATTAGATATTTATTAGATATTTAAGCAACAGATTAATTATATAAAATATTAGATATTTTATATTCCACATATCAAAAAAGTTATTAAGGATTGTAGCTGTTTTTTTTAATAATAATTAATTTGATGTGTCAATTATCTTCATTATGACGTGAATCAGACTTTAATTATGAAATTTATATTGAAGCTTTCAATATTTTGAAATTAAAGAGCTATTTTTAATCTGTGAAAACGAAATCTGTCAAACTTTCAAAAGCTTTAATTGAAAGCTATAAAGTAGAATGTCTATTTTATCTTCATCTCCATTTGGTTTTGTATCTTTCTAAATAAAGTAATTAATTAGGCGCGTAAACAAAGCTTACCGTAAGACGGTGTAAAAACTAGACACATGCCCAAAAACCATTGCAACCGCCAAAACTTTGCACATTACGAACTACGTACTTAACAAACTGTATGGGAGTCGCCCCACCGTTGCGTTAGTAGACAGTGAGGCGCCGAGCGGATCGCCCACTAGTTGAGCGTTGCTAAATAAAGTTCAAGTTCGCACTTTTGGTGGTTACACAAAACATTTTTAAAAATATTCGATTTAAATTTTATAACGTACCAGTATTAAATTCAGATTGCTCGAATTAAATATTGTTTTTTTAAAGAAAAACATTTGATGTCTGTTGTTCCGTTTTTGAAATAGTATAGATTTTTAACTGAATAGTGGTGTGTGGTTACAGTTTTGTGTAAAACTTTTTAAAAGTTACTGAGGAGAGCTGGCAGTTTTTAAGACTACGACTGTCATTATTTACAGGTAATTTATGTTACAAGATCAATCGATAGGCATGTACATAAATATTAAATAATGTAGGTACTTACAGGTTTTTGAAAAGGAAAAAAAGCTGTTCGATTACCTAATATACATTAGACTTTTAAATCAACAACAAAAAGTCCTTAGAAGCCAATAAATTACTTGACAGGAAGCAAACTCGCTCTTCATTCTAACAAATGAATTGGCAATCACGAAAAATGTTTTCTTTATTCGAAAACTGAAAGCGTTATAGGAGGCTTTTAATTTGATATTGAATAATGGAATTTCTCAGGCGACGTGTAATTAAAGCGTAATCAACTTCGTGACTGGCGGAATCGAACAGTTAACATATTTTTATCACTAATTATATTTTCACGAACTTAATGGCTTTATTTTAACAAAAATTAGACTTCAAGACTCATGCACAAATACTTTCCGATTTTGAAGGAAATAAAGCTTTAGCAGTGAAGTTTTTATAATATAAAAATATTCGATAAAAAATTTATTTGATTTAACTTATATGGTACTTTGATGTAATTATTTCATGAATTGGGAATGTTCCTAAAAATTAATGGACATATTCACTAATTATGATTATTATAGCATCTTGCATTGGGCCATTTTCATTATCTTTGAATAATGAAAATGCCCCAATGATAAGAGCTAGTCTTACGATATTACAATTATACTTAATGGCTTTATTTTAACAAAATTAGACTTCAAGACGCATGCATAAATACTTTACGATTTTGAAGGAAATAAAGAATTAGCAGTGATGTTTTTATAATTTAAAAATATTCGATAAAATTTTGATTTTAACTTATATGGTACTTTGATGTAATTATTTCATGAATTGAGATTGTTCCTAAAAATTAATGGACATATTCATTAAATATGATTATTACAGCATCTTGCATTGGGCTATTTTAATTTGAATAATGAAGATGACCCAATGATAAGAGCTAGTCCTATGATATTAAGTAAGTAATTAAAAAAGTGTAAGTAATTAAAAATAAATTTTTATCAATTTTATCTCTGGATACTTGCGATTTTTAACATTTTTGACGAAAAATGAAAGAATCAATCGGCGACAATCAAAAGTTTTTTATCATACACATTTAAGTAAATTCGCATTCAGGGCGGATAGAATATTATGGGACAACAAAATTACACAGTCTGGCAGTATTTGGTGTTAAAGAGTCAAAGACCATACAGTGATACATTAGACACCTATAAGCTCTTTGTCTACTTTGGTCAACTTTTATGAGCTGCACTGGAAAACGAGCAGCTGGAATATTTTCTTTCTCTCTTTGACCAGCATGTAAGCATTTCTCTAATAAAGTCATTTCATAAATTTTAGTATTCCATAGATTAAAAAGAGAAACAAAACCCTTATAAAATCACTAGTACGTCCGTATATCATGGTCGATTTTTTCCGAAACAATGTAACGTACATACTTCAAAGAACGATGACCATTTTCGACCTGTTAACTCTGTAAAAGTGTTTCTTTCGTATAATAATGTGACATATCTAAAATAAAGATAATTTTTTGTTTATTTTAAAATAAAATGAAAAATAAAATCTAGAAAAAATTAAAATGAATTTTCAAAATATCCTCGCATTCGATTTTTAAATTTTTAAGAACGCAACCATTCAAACGCATCTAATATGTATGTATCAAACTTCACATAATATTAAAATAAGATTTTAATTTTGCTCACGTTATCTAATTGATTGATCTGATTCCTAAGGTTTTGAGATATTGTGGGATGAACGCGCTCTTTGCTACACTTCTATAGTTCGTCGAGACTCGAGCAGACTTATGCTCGTAAAAAGAACTTTGCCCTGCCGTATCACCTGTAGATCTTACGTGAGCTTTTTGTGATTGCATCCAAACGTAGAATACAATTTTTTTTTAATCTTCTGAAATACATGTTGTATAACAGGTAGTCCACGCTGTATCCCCAATGGGATATAATGTTATGTTATTAACGCTACGCCATTATCCGTCTGGGATGTACAGTGATTAGTACAGGCCATCGAATTGTATTTATCTTGAGATTATTTGCTTTTATGCTGATATGGGAGAGAAAGAAAATATATAATGTGCTATCTGCCCACATATGTTGTAGCTCGCAGGTCTTAAAAAAAGGCCAACGAATGGGCTAATTCAGGAACTGGCACAGACGAACGATTACTTATCAATCTGTAATCATATCTGTAAGCCATAGACAGGTAAACTTTAGACGACGCGAAGGGCACCACTGCTCATAGTTTAGTAACATATTAATTAAATAGCGACCACGCCCACAGTTTCTCGCTCATCCGCTTTCAAATAATCAATGTCTGGTCTCAATCGGACCAATCAGTTTACAATATATCCCCTACGCCATGCAAAATTCATTATAAAATAATTAAAATCATTATCTCTTGAGCTTACTCTTACTATCGAAATCGAAAGTAACAACAATGTTGTTTCTTATGCTTCAACCGAAATGTGTTATAACCGAATTGTGATAACGTGATGTCGTGCACATAATGTATGATATAATAAATCGTAGAGTGAGAAAGGGAGACCAATGACATTCTCCCGCTTACAATGTTATTTATAGTTGTATTACTGTCTGATAAATGTCGGTGTCTTATTATATATAAATATAATATAAACTCTATATAAACTCTGTGATTATATTAACAATGAGTTAGAAGCACGTATTAGGCGCGCGCGCTGTCCGACGATCAATAAAAAGACTCATTTTAAACGAGCTACGCGTTAGAGGGTACAATTGTAGTATAAAAGTGAAGCGATTGCTATGAGTTTCATATTTTTTTCTGGATTATACTTATGTACAGTAAATAATGATTTTCAGAAGATTTTTTTTTATAAAATAACTGATTCAAAGTATGTATCTATAAGCGCGATTTTCGACAGTGCGTACCAGCCATTACTGGATTTTGACGTGTTTTCAATTTTGTTAAAGCGATTTCCCAGAAAGCTTTTAGGGGAACTTGACGTCTACAAAAACAGAATTATTGACCCGAGCAAGTACTTCCGAAATGTCCGTATAATACGAATCATTAATGAAGTTTAAATGTAATTAGAATCCTCTTTATCTTCCTATTGAAAATTGTGAGGGTGACAATTACGCATTCGTGTTATTACAAAAAGAATTCGTGACAGAAATTGATGAGACTAATATAGGTGTTCTGTAAAAATTAATGATATGATATTATTTTATAATTTAGATGAGATTTTTTCTTGTAATAAAAATGATTTTATTTGAATATGAGTAATGAGTGAAGACATTGATGTAAGTTTAGCAGTTATTAAAGAGAAGTTGATCAGAACATAAAGACTTATGACTTATTTGGCGTTTGTTCATATTGGCGAGAAGACATTGTTATAGGCTTGTGAGCAATTATCTCTGCAATTCAGGACTAGAGGAATGGAGTTAAACCTTTACATGTCGCAAATACCTACTGTGAGAGTATCAAAAGAATGTCGAGAAAAGTTTCGAAACATTCTCAAGACGTGCTCGGTCACGGTGGAGTTCTAATGAATTTGTGTTACAAACCCCCGAGTTCTGTCTCACGTAACACGAATAACTACTGAGGGGGTTTTGGTGAATAAATACTTCGTATACCTCCAGGAGGCTGGAAATCTTTTAACGATCTTTCTAGTAATTATTTACAGCATTTAAGAGAAGGAAGGCCATATGGACTAAAGAGAAGAGTAGAATGAGCATCTGAAAATGAAAATTAATTTGACATTTTGGACTCATTGAGGAGCGTCAATCAGATTAGTTTTTACAATATTAAAAATAATCGCTATTTTAGGTTATTTTTCAAGATCGTTTAAAAACTGTAAAAGCTAAGGAATTAAATATTCTATAATTAGACATTTAACTTAATGATGTATTAAGTATAGCATAACTTTTGCTCGGAATTACTTTCAATATAATCTTCGAAAAATTGGATAAGAGGGTGTACGACATATATTAACTTAGGGTTATATTTCAATTTAATAATAACTAACTAAAAAGCGAAATGTTTGGTTTAATGATACCAGTTTATGTCAGTGCCAAATTTAAGCTTAATAGGTGCAAAGATGACCGAATAACTCGATTGCGACATATAAACAGTCAGACGGACAGACAGACATGACGAAACTATGAAAACTCCGTTTAGTCATATTAGCTACGGTAAATATAACAACTTAGTAACTTTTTTATATTTAAATCCCATAAATGTAAATTGGTAATTGGCGACAATTTGATTTCGCTTCGCAGCGTACCGAAATATCAAACGGGCTTCCAAACAGGCCATTAATATTGACGTCACATAGCTGTGAAAAAGTACGCGCCGGCATTTGGTTGGAGTAATAATTTACTGGTGAGGTGACAACATATTACAAAGGAACATATTGCATGAAGAAAATCTATTGTAAAGAACGAAGATGCTCAGATTGAAATAGTGATATAGGGGTTCTATTCGAATAAATTTTATACGATTACCAATATATTACCTCAGGTCATATCCCGTTCAGGACTGAACAGTCCATCGAGCCACAACAATCGTATACGTATTATATTTTGACACTACTGATAAATAATAGGTATAACACGGCTGTTACACGCTAACGCTACCGTAATGCAATATAAATGACAATTACATGAGGGTTTGTTAGGAATAAGAGTCTGCTCATGCATCGGACCGAGAATAAAATGGATGGAGCCTTTGCTCTGAGTTTCTAGATTTCGCTTAATTTGCGTGTCTAGGGAAGGGTCGCAGTACAACGATACGCGGCTGAACATATGTTTTTTTTCGTGAATACTAGTAACCAAAACACAAACAAGATTTACGAGTGTTTTGCAAATATAATATTTATTTCAGTAAACTTCGTGAAGTCGGTCATGAGCTGACACGAATCACACCGTAGATGTGTGGTAGAGCCATGCTGTATTGCAGCACGAATTAGGCTGGCTCGCCCGGTGAAATACCGCCCTCTCCTCTGACAGAATGTCGGCGTGAAATAACAGCATTTATTGCCACAGTACAAGTAAGCATACAGTATGCTATCTCGGCAGTGTCCTAGAGATAATTACCTACGGTCGTTTGGTACGTAAACGCGCAATAGGGCTACCGACTTGGACTGAATATTTTTCTTGGGTTACTTATTTGATAATAGGTACTATATTAAATTGTCATATTATCATTTCATTTTATATTATTGCAAATTTAATACGTTTTTATTTATATAATTTTACTAGTATTTTATATCTAGTTTCAAAAGTTTGTGAGTTAGTATGGTGGAAATGGACAAAAAAAATGCTTTTTTATGTGCAGTATAATTAAAAATCAGCAATAAATTAACTAGATCATTATGATAATATATTTCCTACAAATTAGCAACAGAGAAATATTTTTGGTTTCGATATAGATGTATTCAAACATCCATACACTGAACATTGTGCTCGTAAACTTGATTGACATAATATTTAGTTAATAAATGCGCAGGAGCGTCTCATACCGTCCGACGACAACCGCGGCGCGCTTGCGACTGTCGTATGTCGAGATATGTCGAGATTTCGAGCGCGTTGTTTGGGAGCGTTTGTACGAAGATAGCATACTGTATGCTTACTTGTACTGTGCTATTGCGTTGTGTTTCGTTCGGTGAGTGAGAGTGCCGGTGGTTCATCTTCCCCCTCCCCCTTCTTTCCTTTTTTCCCTAAAGGCCGGTAACGCACCTGTGATTCCCCGGATATTGCAGGTGTCCACGGGCGGCGGCGATTATTTTCCCCCAGATGACTCGATTGATCGTTTGCCCCCTCTTTTATAAAAACAAACACCAATGCTGCGAGTTTGGTTACTATAGCTAACTGTTTTACTCGCGGTTAAACTCAATGAGATAGAAAGAAAGACACGATAATTCGTTTGACGCACGGTGATAAGACCGGCATCTCATTATGGCTACGTCTATTGTGATTCTCGGGCCGAGGCTCATGTAGTCCTGCACAAGTCAATTTGATCTTCTCTCCCGCTCCCTGTAGTAGCAGTTTGATTTGTTTGATTCTTGAGTCTCGTAATTAACATTTGATTATTTGTTAGCATGGAAAAGTCTCAAAATGTGCTTTCGTACTACGTAACTGTAAATTGCAATACAGTTTTACACAAAAATAATTTGAAAAGTGACTTGAGCGGTTAGAGATATTATGTGTTTTTGTGATTCTGTAGAATTGTGAAATCAAACAGCGTTTTTGTGCAAAACAGGGTTTTGTCGGGATTTTTTTCATTGACTTTTCCTCATCGCGTTTTATCGTTTGAAAATTTCAAGTCAGAGTTAAAGTTATATATTATGTCGAAATATCCAAATATTGAGATCCAGCTCACCAACCACTACCAAACTTCGCTGCACTTAGGTTGCTTATCGTAGAACTTAGGCTGGAGCGTTGTTTATTTAAGAACCAACCTAGTGTGTTACAGCCGCCTTGGGGAATACCAATCATTAAAACAATTCATTAAGTACGAGAATCGGTTGTACACAGAGAAGCACGGAGGACTACGTACGATATACAGAACCATAGACTATAAATAACTGCAAACTCCACGTCCAAGCAGCAACGGTGAAGCAAATCGGTTAAGCTCATTTATCTGTTCATAGTTTATACGACACGTAATTATTATTAGATAAGCTGATCGGCCGCCATTTAATTTCCACGGCGCCCACATATCTACATATTATTTGCAAGGAATTCGAAAATATTATTTGATTTTATTTGCCCAATTTCGTAGTACGGGTTAGGCTGTCTGGAATCATAAAGTCTATGGACAAGAAAATTATAGTGGAAACTGCTAATTTTGAATATAATGTGTATATATGTTTATACACATTATATTAAATATATGTATGTCTGCTGTCTAGGAGTGTATGTCTGTAGGGAGATTTCCAGTACGTTGTGCGGATAATGTGTGTTTTTTTTGTTCGGAAGTCCAAGTATTTGAGAATTGGATCAGGAGTTCTTTTTGCTTATTGAGTTTTGCTTATTGAGTTTTGCTTATTAATACTGTAGACTCTAAACGCGCGACTTTGAGGACTTATTGCTTGGATGAATGAACAGATACATCAATCGAAATACACATATAGCGGTCCGTCGTGAATTCGCTTGGTTTGATTACATATATAGCCTAGGTCCATCTGGAATAATGCACATGTCAAGTGATGAAAGAATTTTTCAAATGGGTGCAGTGGTTCTGGAGATGACCCCCCACATTTAACAAACTTATAAAAACCCCTTCATCTCTCTCTCTCTCTTTATATATATAGTAGTATATTACGTTCTTATTATCTATATATATTATATACTAATATATATATATATATATATATTAGTATATAATATATATAGATAATAAGAACGTAATATACTACATTACTTCTGGTATTACTAATGATGATTAGCGTTCGCTTAGCATAATGTTGATACTTTATTGTTCGATTCCCGGTCCAATTAGGTACTCTGGATTCGACCGCTCTCAACGCTCGTTCAATCGTTACTGCCACATACATTATGAGGGCCATCGAGCCGAATATCAACAATTACATTGTAAGAAATTGCAATAACATTCGTATAATACTACATTAGAGTAATATGATAACACGTCAGAGGTTGTAAGACTCAGAGAGATACACTAAAAACTGTCGAAAATTTATCAGAATTATTTATTTATTTTTTTATATTTCAATAGACACATACATAGACATAATAAAGAAATAAACCCCGCGTCGCTTACTTCATAAGTTACATTAAATAAGCAGTTCAGCCGCCATTGCTCTATAATTATGTGGCGCTGTGTTTACCTATTGAATTGCGTAACTCTTTGGTGTGCTTAATGTATATTGTATTTAAACGTAAATGGACTGGCTCTATGGCATGCTTCACTATTAATGTACGCGGACCTAGAGTCTATTTTTTATTAGTTCTATGGACACATATTATACATTTAGGGGGTAGTTTAGTGAAAACATCAGTTACTAATATTGTGTCATGTACAAACTGGCTTAGTAGGGGCGCATTGTTCCATAACAATGTCGGCCCACAGATTTAGTTGGATTTGTGTTACAACTCTGTGTTATTAGCTTTAGCTATAGTGAAACCGTTTTTAAGAACTATGTTATAGGGCTTATTTTGATGAAATAACTGTAGCGTTTAATTTATTCCAACGAAAAGTCACTTAGGAAAAACAAAGCACTATTCACATGGGAGCTGTAGACTGACATTATGGCGTTTTAAATGTCAATCTATGCTTAGATTGTGGACAGATTTATTGTACAAAATAGTAGGTAATTTGTCAGTGTCATGCATATAAAAAAGTACAACATAGACACGATTATTTTTACCACAGATTTGAGAAAATAGGTAGATACGGTGCGGACAACTTTTTCACAGACCACATAAATAGAGTTTGAGCCCTGATAAATATCGCTACGCTTGGGACGTCAATTCGGTACAATCGTCATTTCAAAGCGTCGGAAACAAGGCTACGAACTGACAACAAATTAAAAACAAAACGGCAACACACGGTTACCATTTTTCATTACTGCTAGTCATAATCAAAAATTAAAATAAACTTTACTTCAGAGATAGAAATTATGAAATCGTTTTAAACATGTAATTTGTAACTATCAAAAATTAACAATAAAATAATATAAATTCGTATATATACATGGGAACTTTATTTCGTTCTGTGACAGATTTAAATCGTAAAATTAGTAAGCAAGCCATGAAGTCCATCACTAGTCGTTTCTGATCCATTAGTTTCATAAACAATATTCTATCGTACCATGTTTTACTGTATTTTATGTATAATATTGATCGGGTTATTATTGACGCGGGTGTCCATTACGAAATCAAAACAAATATTATTATGTATAATTAATTTCCGGGGCCATTAATTACATATAGGTTATTAAATTGGCCGTAATTAGTGATACTGTATTATTTCGTTTATAATGCGCTTTTAACTTATTGATTAATGATGCGGTGTTGGTTTCAACTTTATTGTACGTTAGTGAGGTCTGGATATGCCCGAAATCGAGTGAAAGTATGATAAATGCTGCGGAAATGCGATCTCTTAGAAATATGTGCGGTGTCACCCTTGCAGACAGAATAAGCAATGAAGAGATGCGCAATAAGACATGGTTGCACGACAGTGTTATTGTAAAAATTAAGAAAGGAATGCTTAGATGGTTCGGGCACAGAGAAAGAATAAGTGATGAAAGAGTGAAAAACTGACGAAGAAAATCTACAGAGCGAAAGTGAAGTGGTAAAACAAGCCAAGAAAGGCCAAGGCTGACTTATGAAGATCAAATAATCAGAGTGTTAGCAGACGGAAATGTCAAAAGCACTCGCATACCTAGGCGAAATTATGTGAGGAGAATGATGAGATTTGAGGAAACGAAAGAAGTATGTAAGGACCGCGACGCTTGGCGTTCTGTCATCTCTGACTACCATGTTGGGGATACAGCGTGAAGATATGTATGTATGTATGTATGATTAATGATGTTTACTTGAAGCAATGATCATTACGATCTAGCGCAATTTTTCTTGTTATCCGTGCTATGTAAGTACTAGGGATTCATAATGGAAGGTAGGCTAATCACAAGCTTACCTTCACTAGGTTTGAACAGTGTAGCGTTCTTCTCACCCTTTTTTTAAAGAGGAGTGCGAGTAGAAGTAGAGTAGGAGTAGAAGAGGATCATTAACCTTTGTCGCATTAACGGAACGCTGCCGTTTATTTTTTATAAGCGCCATAGTTACGTAATCGGTTCATTTTGCCACTATATACGTACAAACTTTATCTACGTAACGAATCAATTCATTGGCGAATAAAAGGTTCAAAGAATCAACGATGTGTTCGTGTTTTATATTTTGGTGAGATTCGTCTCATTAAAACAGATCTCTATTATTGGTCACGCAGAATGAATACAAGTATCCAGCAATTATGGGTGAGCTTGGGTTATGTAGGGGTTTTACCCACTAAAAATCTTGCTGTAGTCGTTCTCAGCTACTACAGTCGAGATAATTACTTTTTGGGGGGGCAGTTACAGAGCGTCCATGTACTCTCACATTGCCACTATAACGCGCATCACACGCGTCGCATTGGTGGACGATTGGAGCAGTCCCTGCGATTGGCTGCGACCCTGAAGGCCTTTTTATTTATTACGATAGTACGATATACGATATTAGCACCTCTTACGATAGGCAGGGAAAACCGTAGTCTTAATCTCTGGCCAGAGCTAAAGGGCTGACAGTCTGGGACGTCTTTTTTACAGCCCCGGTGTCGTCGTCTCTGAGTGAGATCGGTTCTCTTCCGCTCTCGTCTGATATCTTTCTTCTGCACAATTACAGCTTCGCAGAAGGAGATCATGGCCTTTCACAACTTTTTGCCTGCCAGCATAGCCGCTATTACTGCAAGCAGGAATACATTTTCTTAATCATGTGGATCAAGACTTGACGCTTGGAGGCCCATGCAGGACATTTCTTCAGTGTATACTGGGAGCTGTCTTAGTCCCTACCACAATGGTGGCACCATATCGTCCTATCAGATTCAGGTACTGACAGAAGCGGCCGTACCCGGTCAGTAGCTGCTTCAGACGGTAGGTGACATGCCATCACCTCTGAAATCAGGCTTCGAAGTTTCACGAACTTCTCGTGTCCTTTCGTCGGTGCTCTTGTCACCCGCTTCTCACGTCATCCCCATCACGGGTTCCCCTACCTCGCTGCGATAACAGATATTATACCATTCTCACCTGGATGCCACAAAAAGAGAATGGACAAATGTAATTTTAATTAGATTTGGAAATTTTTAAATAAAATATGCTGCTTCGAATAAAAAACATTTGATAACAAAACTTAATATTGAAAAAATATAAGATTACTGAGAACAAAAAATTTTGAAAAGGGTGAGAGTGAAGGTGTGATGTGCGTTAATGTAAGTGGTTACCTTTACACTATAATTAAGGTTATAATATTAAAAAATACGGAATTAACCTAGATATTACTGCCCTATACAATAAAATTTCACTGGTGACTAATATATTTTTATTAAGGCAAGTTTCTTGTAGTCCTTTCTTTGGTTGATTGACTATCAGTCGTGTCCAGGCAAGGAGAAAAAATAAATGGTTAAGAAATACCTTTTGTCAATTTTTGAATAATCAGCTGTTTTTTCAGATATTCAAATAAAGTCTATGAATCAGGCTTCATTATTAAATTATTTCGTTTTTGTCAATTACTTCAAAGCCCTCAGATGTGTTAGCTCTTGTTACATTATCCTTACTTTTTTTTTGGATTTGGGATGGACTTGTTATACATCATGTTTTTCTTTAAAATTTTATTCTATATCCTCAAAACACATCGTCCTCCACTCTCACACCTTTTTTCGCCTCTTTCCTTTCTTAAAATTCTATTCCACTTCTCAAAAAACAAATTTTCAAATTTCTCACTTGCCAGTTTTACTTTTATTCTTCTACCTAAACCTCTATGCTCATAAAAAAGGTAGCATAGGGAAAAAGATGATATATTATACGCATTCGTATCTTAATCCGCTAGAACGCTCAGGGTGGGAAACCACGTCGGTACTAACGCCGCCTCGATACTCTCGTGCGATCCGATGCGTTAAATAGATCTAGTTGAACGCATCAACTAGTTTTTATGAAAGAAGAAATAATGGATTTGTTTTCGGTGAATTAACGTTCATATCCAGTGTAGACATGGTTGGTATTTACGTATTTACCATAGTACGAATACGAGTATCATTTGAAGTTAGTTGAGTTTAATGTATATTCAAGTATAATATTTGATATTGTCATATTTTTACACACAGACATATCTTTACGCTGTATCCCTAACGGGGTAGTCAGAGAGGACGAAGCGCCGAGAGTGTAATTAATGTGATTAGTTTTATTTTGAAGCTAACCATTTTAATATTTAACTTACTTTTTTCGCTTCCTCAAATCTCATCATTCCCTCGTATATTTTCGCCTAGGTACGCGAGTGTAACATTTTCGTAACACAAAAATTTCCGACAGCTAACACTCTGGTTATTTGATCTTCGTAAGTCAGCCTTGGTCTTCCTTGGCTTCTTTTACCACTCGCTTTCGATCTGTAGATGTTTTTTATTCTTTTTCTGTGCTCGAACCACCTAATTTAAACCATTCCTTCTTCATTTTTGGAATAACAGTGTCGTGCAACCCTGTCATACTGTGTATCTCTTCATTGCTTGTTTTGTCCGCAAGGGTGACACCGCACATATTTCTAAGAGATCACATTTCTACTGCATTTATTTCTCTCGATTTCGGACATATCCAGGCCTCACTGCCGTACAGTAAAGTTGGCACCAACACCGCATTGTGGATGGCCATTTTGGCCGAGTTAAATACTATATTAACGATATTGATCGTATCAATGTATAACAATATATATTATATGTATCAATTAAATCAATATATATAAATATAATACATATCAATATGATAATAATGATAATTAACTAAAACTTAATTACAAGGCAATAATTAGTAAACATACACAACTCAAAACCGCCTTTGGCGATGTTCTCAGTGAATTAATTATTAATTTCAGTTAATTATTATTACTACCAAATATTATTACTTATTTTAGTACATATAATATATTTATTAGTAAAATTACAGTATTAATAAAGAAAGGAACGCGTAAGGTGTTGATAACAATTTATTGTTGTATACATACAAGACGTAATGATTTTTTTAAAACAAATATGTAGTAACGTTCGGGTATCGTGAAAACCAGTTTCTATTTTTACAAAAATAGATGCTCTTGTTTAAGTAAAAAAGCAGACATCCCGTTAAAAAATAAAATCTTTTTTCTGAGAAAAATGTATTCCTGATCTACCAATACGCTGAATCCCATGTTGTACTAAGCGAAGGAAATGATAAATAGAACAATATTTCGAAACAAAATATATTCAGAGAAAAATGAATCAATTTCAATTAAGTAGGATATTTGAAATGTTGAGTATCTCTGATTTGAATAATATTTTCTTACATATCCGACGAAAGTCAAGTTGTCTTATCGAATGTGTTTTATATAAGCGAATGAATAGACGTATATAGTATATCCTGAGTACAAATAAGTAATGAACAAATATTAACATATTTTTTGCTTATTTTCTGCAAATATTAATTTCAGTTCAAGTTCAAATCTGTTATAAAAGTCAGTTATTAATATATATAAATATGAAAAATGAAGAGTATAATAAAAGAGACTACTCTTCAGTTTTACTCTATATTAGTTATTATTATTAAAGCGAAATCAGTGCTTGTTAAAAACGTGAATCGTAAAAATCAAGAAATAATACACAATAGAGTAAGGACTACTGACAGAGGGAATCACTAGAAAGTAGGCACTGAATAGCGGATTCGCTGAAAGGCTAAGTCACAAAAGACTAGAAATATTAAAAGTTGAAATCCTCAATGATAATATTCTCCAATGGGGCTAACTGGGTTTTATAATCTTACATCTGCTTTTGAAGTTATCAGTACAGCATCATTAAAGCTGCGATATAAATAAGTAAACTGTGACATACATGTTTCATATACAATATGTAAACGAGTCTAATTTTTTTTTAAATAATTACATTTTTAGGTATTAGTTTTTTTATAAAGGGTTAATTTAAAAATACTAATAACCTCTTAGTATTTTGTACTAAACATTATCCCCAATAACTTCTGTTACTACTTTCAGTAATTCATAAGTATTTTCTTTCATACAAAAATAAAAATACATTAAATATTTCTGAAAGTGGCACCTACTCTACCCAGTCACTAAAGTGGCACACGCGCAGCGCGGCGCTGAGGTCCGGTGCGCCTGCACTCTACCATTAGAAATACGTACAGAGTAATTACGTTTCAGACTGTACAACAAAACTTAACAAATATTTTTTGAGGAACGTATTGAGTTTTGAAACAAGTCGTAGAACAAAAGTTGTTAGGCATGTCGACAGAAATTTTGCACTAAGAGGTTATTAGTATTTTTAAATTAACCCTGTATAGTTTCACAATTTATTAGTTAATGTATATTTGGAATTGACCATTTGTTACCTTTCGTTTGATACCCATATTGTTATACCTTCCCTTTCTATTTTGTTTTTCGCCATATTGAAATTTTATACCCTATGTCACTTCCCACAATTATGTCGAATCTAATGACACCTCATATGTTAAAATCCGTCGAGCCGTTTAGGTTACAGAGCGTGCTAAAGAAATTAACATATAGACATACTCTCGTAAATACATAAACCCGAAAAACATAGCTCTCATTCACAGTCGGGTAAGAAAACTGTCCGAACAGTAAACATATTATTAGATATCGAGATTCGGTTCTATTTATGTAACCGTTTTCAGATAATATGTAAAAATACTTCGAAGAAAATAAAATAAAATTTAATGAAATGAGAAAACTTACAAATTAACCTGTTTATCACTTTTTTGAAAAAACTTACTACCTAATTGTCCTCTCTCACCCTATTACCAAAAACTTCATTCAGAAATGTATGAATGTTGAGAATGAGGTGTACATCGATAGAAAATTATGTTCTATATATTTTTTTTAAATGAAAAGGAACTTCTACTCTATTTTTTTTCTGCGGTTGGCGGTTGTAACTGACAGTACAGAACACTGACAGTACAGAACACTGACGGCGCAAATATGCATCGCACTTGGCTAGTTTCATATTTAATTACTTAAACTAAACTTACGATGGAGTTTACTGGAAGACATTTTTACTAGAAATAACCAGTACATTTTGCTAATCTAAACAGTAAACTTTATTTCTTGTACATGTTACGTGTGTAAAAAAATATATACCGTAGTTATAAGTAATATATACCATAGTTATAACGAATACGTAAAAGAAGCAAACAATTATTTCCTGTTGACATATCCGTAAAATGTTGCACTGGAATTATATTATAAGTACATATCTCTAGATACATAACGTATTTTCTATTAATATTTCACCAAAATTGAAACTAATTCAATTTACACCTGTTTCGTTACTGAATGAAGCATCCTTAATAAAGTTTAAAGGTTACTTATTTCACATTTTATTCATAACGTTTTTAATACATTATTTCGTATTACACATTTCTAAATTCAGATATTACATGCATGTGTATGTATGTACTTACATTTTTATTTACATAAATATAAAATATTGAGACATGCGTACATAAAAATACGCATGTCTCCGTATGCAATGTTGTGTCATTTCAAGTCAATTGACCGACTTGTTTCTGAGTTTTGCGACCACAAACATATACGGAAGTTAATATTTAAGAATACAGATAAAATAACGTAGTTATTGTCACTGATGACTGAAAAAACCATTTGTCTTACACCATATTGATTTTTCTGTGTGCAGATACCATGAATAGAGTGACCATAAAAATTCAATAGCAAGACTTTTCACTTACGATCTTGCATTCTTGTTGACACCTATAAAAGGTTATCGCTTATTCTATACGCCGACAAAAAAGTTTATCAACTTTAGTGCTATATATTACTATGTTAGTAGTTTGAAAGCTGCATTACATAAGAAATCGATATGAGAATGTGATAATGTTTGCATTTATATAATTTCTTTTGGATATTTGGACCTATTTAAATTTTTTGAAAATTTAACATTGATGTATTAAATTATGCTTCCACGTTATACTTAGAAGATTGAAGTTGTGGAATGAGCTCCCAGTCGAGGTTCATCCAAGTGAATACATCATAGGATTCTTGAACAAGGGCCTGCAAAGGTTTTTACGGGGTCAGCAATCCGTAAGTAGTAGGTACTCTTGGTGTCGCAGGTGTCCATTAGCTCTGGTATGCTAGCTTGCCACTTTTGTGGTAAAAAAAAAATCTGGAATTACAGTGGAACTAAATTAGTTCATGTTGGGTATGCTTTAAGGTAGTTTTAAATTTTTATGTGTTGGTAGAAAAGTTTATTACAGATTATAGGTGTCTAAAAAATTAATAACATTTGTAGGCTACGCAACTATTTCGTGACAAGTTAATTAAAGATAATTTGAGTACTGTGGAACATATTTGAGAAAAAAATTTCTAAATACAATAAAAAGTAAATAATAAAATAAGTAAAAGCACACTAATCAATACGTATATTTAATGCACTGTAAAACTCACTAATCACTCATTAAAAACATTACGTATAAAACTTACTACACAATCCACTGCATACTGAATAACTCACTGAGCACTAATTTTGGCTATATTTTAACAAGGACGGTTCGCGGATACTGCTAAAGATACACTAAGACTGGTTGCACTAGACTATCTCTTTTTAACAACGCATAGCATAGCGGAGGGTATAATTAAATTATTTCTGACTACCTCCATTCAAATAAACTGTACACGATCGCTTGTTGCTACTTCATAACTACTACATAAAGACCATGATAAAGACTAACGCCAGATTCTTTTATAAAGCCTCATTAATACGTAGGCAAAGTATTTTGACGCCATTTTTGCTATCAAAACGTCACAAAATTGTCATAGATGACTAATTGACGTGATTAGAATGTAGTGAACTTGACATAAGTTTTCACTTATAAACTCAAGTAGTGGAAACAGTAGACATAAGTTCCGCCTCCGTCACTCCCAGTTTCGTAACGTGTAACGCCATTTCCATTTTCCTTTATCCCATTTTCTTTCCACTACTCAAGTTTATAATCTAATACAGTAATACCTTATTTTTGTCTTATATTTTGAGTAATATTTTTGTATAATTGTATTCATAATTTTTAATTATTTTAATACAATATATAAAATATAGTATTTTCAAGAGCAGACGGTTAGCCTATTTTGCTTTAAAACTAGTACATGCATACAATTTATACAAGAGTTCTTCACAACACAATGAGCGCAAACGTTACGCTAACTACACATATCGACAAAGTTTCTCCAGGAAACGTCATATGTATGTATTCACTATGTATGGTGAGAGCATTTATGCATGTCGCACAGATGGCTGTGGTCGAGTCTAAGCTACATACATATGACGCTAGTTTGATATTAGTGGTGAATGTGGTTGAGCGTTGTTGCTTTTGACACTTAACGGTGAATTGGTAGCATTATTATGGTCGTATTCATTAATTAACCTTTCTTTTTTGGTCTCGGAGTGGAAGAAATATAAAATATTGTTATAAATTAGTACTTTATATTATCCAGGAACAGCAAAAATGAAAAAAAAATTGGTCAAGCAATCAGACCACGCACAGTGAAGGAATCGGTAGTAGGGATACACAATATTAATTTAATTGGTAGCAAAAATGAGATTGTATTTTATAGTATTTTTCAAGGACACTGTGAAAAACAATGTCACTTCTGCAGTCGCTTAGCTTGTAACCGAAAATATCTCAAATCTCAAAGCTACGCAACGCATCTTACTTAAACCAATTTTCGTTGGAAGTGCTTATTATATACAATTTTGAATTTTTTCGCAATTTTCCACTCCATAGTTGAAAAGTCCCCTCTAACTTTTCAAAAGTCTGCTTTAACTTTTCAAAAGTCTATTCTAACACTTCAAAAGTCTACTCTAACTTTTCAACTATGGAGTGGAAAATTACAGTAAATATCATTTTTAGGCCAACTTAAGATTCTCCATATGTTTCTGTGCTCTGAAAATGCCTCAGTTACATGTATGGAGTTAGTAGTCAGTTACATACATACATAATATTTAATGTGTGGTGCAATTAATCATAACTTTACATTTCTTTGTGTGATTAACTCTAAATCATAGAATTTATAATTCCAGACAGCTTGTCCAGTACTATGAGGTGAAGCAAAGCAAATCAAATAAAATGTAGATGTTTGGGTGCAGTTTTCTAATGTAATGGCGGGAGTACAGCGCAATATCAGAAAAAATATTTTTTTTTTTATAAAAAGAGGAGGCAAAAGAACAAGCAAGTCACCTAATAGAAAGTGATCATCGCCGTCCATGGACACACGCAACGTCCGGGGAATCATAGATGCATAGCCGGCCTTTTAAGGAAAGGAAGGGCAAAGTGGAGATGGCCCGCCCGCCGGCACTCACTTACCGAACGAAACACAACAGCAATAGATGCTGTTATTTCATGCTGATATTCTGTGAGAGGGTAGTATTTCACCGGACGAGCTAGCCCAATTCGCGCTGCATTGTAGTAAGGCTATACCGCATATCCAGTCAAGTACTGTATGTCAAGGTGAGTCAGCTTATCGGATTTGTCTCACTGTTGCTGTTCGGAACTTGGCGTTTGAAGTTGCTTATGAAGTCTATATGTTCTGGGTATTAATCCCCGTAAAATAATTTAACGAAATTAAAACTCTCAGAATCCTTTACGTCGATTTAAACTCGACTCGACTAGTTTTTATAAAACTAGTCACCTACTCTGGTTTCTATTATAACCTTGAAAGCAAATAAATTTTCTTCATGGCAAACGGAATAACCATCATAAGTTGGACCCTCTTCACAGGCGCGGCTTAGTTGAGATGAGCTCAGCTCTTATCTCAGCTTGTGGATGGCGGATCACAAAGCTATATCATTTCTAAGTGAGACTTTAAGCGATGTGACTGCAAAAAACTGTTCCATTTTACGAAATGGAATGCAGAATGCAACACAAAAACTACTACTGTCTGTACATATGTGAAAACGTACAGACATAAAAAAATAATTGTAGTGATTGTAATAGATTTTATTGATCTAAATATGATTAATATCATATTTTATGTAGTTTTGGAACGAAGTTCCTTAACGGGGCTTGCGTGATGCGTGAGTTGGTAGAAATAGTCACGGTACGAAAAAGTGTTTTTCCCTATCCATTCGATTCTCAGTGACTCTGTCTGTCTCTTTCATAACGCACACTAGTGAGCAATGTGGGGCGGACCCGCGCGCCACGCGGCGCTAGGGTCGTTAGGTCTGTACATTCACAGTGATCTTTCTGTTTCTTTCTATTAAATATGAGTGTGTTGCGCGTGCGAGAATCGAGATTCTAGCAGACGAATAGCGTGCGCGACCAACTATATAACCTCATTACTTCAGGAATTTTTGTTAAATCTTATTTGTTTTTTGTTTTTGTTTCAAATCGTACGTGAGTTTCATTGTCTTATTATTCCAATTAAGTTTTGAGAAATGGAAACTGCAGTTAAGGAACTTCGTTCCTGTCGGGGGTCCCCCACCCTTTTTTTTTAAATCTTTCAATGTGCAGACATAAGTCGTTTATAATTTTAGTATTCACCTACTGAATATATAGGATTACAATAGGGACAAAAATGGTTCATAAATAAACCCTTACGTAACTGTTTCTATGTATAAGAAAAGACGTCTTTAACCAAACTAACGGCCAACATTACCAGCTTTTACTGTTACATACGTGCCTAAAAGTTTGTAACTGTTCTTCTAACAACCTCCCTTTATATAACGAGTAGAGATGTGTCTGTCCTTATTACCGATCTGTTTGAACATTTAGGACGAAGAAACCGTCTTTATTAGTTAGATTGTACTTTGAAAATGGGTGTTATTCCCATCGTTATGTAACGAAATCGTTATAAAAATAAAATATACATTTTTTTTCCCTAGAAAAATATAGATATACAGCTTTCTTTATTTTTGTTGCATGTTGGTATCCATGAATGGGAGACAGTCACTTATGCTTTAATTCAATAGACAATACTGACGGTATATGTTTTTAGATATAAACCTGGGCTCGGTATATGGATAAAGCAGCAAAAGTAAAAATTAATTTTTTATTTATTTAATGCAACGAATACTACATTCAAACTTATTTTTCTGCAATCTTCACACTAGATAAACCTGTATCGACCTTATTCTAATAAAAAGGTAACGTGAAAGCTGCTGAAAATTACTAATAATAATAATATTAATACAATCTTAACTAAATTGGTGAAGTAAGACAGGCTTACAGAAAATTCAGTAACAGTTTTCAAGATATTACCGAATACGTTGCCGAACGGATTGTAATACGGCTCTAGAATGGTTGAAGGTTACAGTTTATGTACTATATAAGTTAAATGCCTATGGGATTTATCCCCCAGCAGTATCAAGTAATGGACTTTAAGAAATAACTGATGTACATATGTTATATGATCATTACCAGAGTCAGAGTAATGTAGAGAGGTAAAAACAAAAAGAATCGAAAAGAACTTTTTTTTGTCGCAAAATGGAAGAGTTGTACTAAAGAACATGTAGGCTTTTTCGATCTTCGTATTCATTATTTCGGCCATCGAAATATTCGAAATCCAAAACAATCTTATTTCGTTTACTTCTATTGAATTTCAGATTTAATACAATACATCCGTTGAAATTTAATAAAGGTGAAGTTAAGCCTGTTTGCCTCAAACAAACTTTGTTGATGACGATCTGATTTTAAAATAACCTTTGTTTTATATTTTTTTTTAATTTTTTATCATTTATTACGTAATCGATTTAAAGTTATACGTTTTTCCAAAGACCTCGTATTGAATTTTTTTTTTGTAAGAAATGTGTTTTCTTAATCTTGCTTTCAGTTCATATTATGTATTTAATACACTTGTATTAATACAGTTTAATACTTTATCAAAGAAAAATTTAATCATACACTTTAATTATATACAACTTATTTACTTCGCGTATTTCGTGACTGAAATGTTTTATGAAATTTTAAGTATTTGCAATGACACTTGTTTCAACATAATATACAACAATATTCTCATGATATTACACTGAAATATCTGGAAATATACACTGAATTTTATTAGTACTCTCATACCTAAATTCATAATAAAATGTACACACAATACAGTACCTATATACAAAGCAAATAGCTTTTCTTTAAATTCGAGAATACATCTTATAAAGTCTTCTGAACGTACAACGATAACTTTCCTGAAATATAATTGTATTTATTAAGAATAAAAAATCTACTTTAGCCGCCCTCGTAGCGGACACTCAAATCGATGGGTTTTATTCAAATAACTTCTTTTATAAATTATAAGAGACTAGCGATTTTTAGTACAAAATAAATTATAACACAAAACTTTATTTAAAATTGCAATACAATGTTTTTTATTAATTTTTCTAACATAACTCAGAAAGCTGAAGAGGAAGTGGGTTGGTCACATTTTTAAAGAACAGATAACTTTTGGGGCAGGCAGGTTCTGGAATAATGACCACATTTGGACAAGTGTATTTATTATAAGGCATTCTCCAGTGAGTTGAAGTGACGATCTACATATTAATTTCGGATGAGAAGAGCCGATTATTGTACTTAGTTGCATGTACTTAGAAGGCCTATGTCCAGCAGTGAAGTAATTTCCTTCTTTATTTAAATTCCACATACAAAAATATCTTGGATTTTATTAGCGGCTAATATCTTTGTTCTCTCCATTTTATTGTTTACTTCGTACGTTTTAATTATGAATAAGGAATAATAGTAAAAATAGACAGTGTATTAAATTTTTCAGACAATATGTTATACTCAAACCCTGTTACTAATAAAAATTATAAAACTTCGGCACAATTGTTTGTCTCTTTCCATCATTTTATTTTGTTCATAGGCTGTATAACAGAAGGCTGGCATAATTATTCCGTGATTATTAATAAGGTACAAACTGTCAACGTGTTAAAACTCAAATTTTTACGGTCTGTCGCTTCTCGTCGTTGATTTGAACCACGACAGTTGTACATAATGTTGTCTATAACTTGTGGATATAACGATCACGACAAATGAATATAAACGATTTCTTTCAAAACAAGTTTGTACCTTGGCGACTTTTCCTAACACTACTTAATCCAATATCTCATTTTAATATTTTTAAAATCATTTCACTTAAAGCTCAAACAATCGTATTATATATGGTCAAGTTTGCAGTAAGTAAGGATTCCACGTCCTAAAAAATATTTATGATTGCTTTAAGTCAAGCTCGGGTGACAAAGTAAATAATACATAAATACTTATCTTCACGCTGTATCCCTAACGAGGTAGTCAGAGAGGATGGAGCGCTAAGCGTCGCGGTAAATTAAATAAAAAGCGAAACCAGGCTAGTATAATTTGTGGTAGTAAGCTAGCAATTACTTTCGTATGTACTAATTTTAAGATAATAATCTAATGTCTCAAGCCTGTCCATGCCATATCTGCACATAGTATAAAAGCTTTGTTTTCGTATGTACAAAAAAGCTAATAATAGGGCAGATCCAGCTATTTAGTTACTTCGGATATAACTAGTATTTGGCCCGTTTTGCATTACAACATGAATTATGGCCATATTATACTGTTGAGTGACGTTTTCCCTGTTGTAGCTGCTGCTTGCCTGGCTAGTAGTAGCATACCATCCCGTACTGAAAAAATACTTTACTTGAGTTCCGAGGATTGATCTGTTGTTTCGTAAAGTCGACTACTAAAGTATTAATTATTTTTACAATATCACGAATGTTCAATTTACACAATAAAAAAGATTGAAGTTACACGTTCTAACCTGATATAATTTACAAAATTTGGTGTTAAATTTAATAAAGAGTTTAGATTAAGAGTATGTTCATGATGTACATCGGACTTTCTTTAGTTAATATTACTTAACAAATTTGTTCATTACTCAAAACAGTTTTGTAAATATTTCAAAATTTTAAGTTTAGTGAAATCAACAATTTCCGTGTGTTATACGAAATTAACCCGCGAGTTAAGTAAAACTTTTGTAAAACCGACTAAAGTATTTTTTCAATGCGGCTTCGTTTGTTATATCACCCGGACATATTGCATAATATTCCTAGACGTTTAATAAAATTAGAATTAGTCATTTTAATGATAAGGGTAGCGGAAGATTTGCTTGACTTTTGTCATTTAACTTTTGAAATAAATTATCACGACCGAGTGACTGACTGATACATACATACATACTCTGACATTGTAACGTCAGAGTCACGTTTATTATTTTGTGAATCAATATTTTCTCAGAATACTTTCCATTCATGGAGCAGTATTGAAATAGGAGGCCGCACTTTGTCGAGGTGGTTGAAGTCAAGAAAAACATCTGTTGACCCCTCCATCACCACACATACTTATGTTTATATAAGACCTTGATTGGTCCCTACCTCGAATATGCTTTTGTTCTCTGGGATCCATATTATCAAAAATACCAAGATACAAATGAAAATGTTCAGAAAGTTTTCTTACGCACGATGCATTACAAATGCTTCTATAAATATTTACCACATAACCAAGCCTATACTAGATATAATATGCCAATACTTGAGTCAAGGCGTGTGCTACATCAGATGATGTTTTTACATAGGCTTATGTCATGACAGGTACGACTGTATACCTAGAACTTTTCATCGGCGAGAGGCGTCCGCTGGCCGTTTGTTTGCTACTGGCACTAGCCGTACGAATGCCGGCCGGCGCATGCCCTTGCGCCGCATAATGTATAATTATATTAAGTATCATCATGAATTAGATATCTCATCGCTTTCCTGCCAAACATTTAAAAAAACTGTTTTAGATTTAATCGTCAGACAATGAAAGCACAACATATACCAGAACTTGTCTCCTGTATGTAAGATTTCTTTTTTCAAAATTCAAATTTAAATGTATTTTATGTATAATTCACATAAAAAAAAATATTAATAATAAAAATAACATTAAATCGCTTCATATAAATGGTCTTTCGGCATGTAACCTGTGAGTGACGCCGCGGGTTGTGCATTTATTGTTCCTGTTGCAAATATATAAATTGTCTGTAATGTAATGCACTTCTGTTTGTCCTTCCAAATAAAATAAAATCTCTTTTCATTGCTATATATAGCAATCGTATGCACATATACAATATAATTATACATTAGTAGGTTATCAGAGTTATTTCCAGAAGTCAGAAAGAGGCAGAAACGAAACAGTAGTGATCAAAGTTTACTCGAGTTCATATAATTTGCTTCAACTACCTCTTTAGAGTACAGTATCCAGCTAGATTCAAGGAATCTTGATTCCACTCGAGCCTCCGACAGACCACTAATCAACCTTGGTTCTGCATCTGTTGTTTCTGAGTATGTACCTGTATGTATATACAAAAGCCTACATTATAATTTTAAAACCCTCAGTGTCAAGTGTCAAACGTACATGGAGTTAAATTTCTCCCTTTTTAATTGAATGTAAATTTTTAAGGATGTTAATTAAGGCGCGCACACACGTTAACTTTTATTATAGAAGTTTTTATTAAATTACAGCGCGTTGTCATATTTCGTTGTTATAAATTATTTGCTTGAGTTATGTAGGTAAAGTTCAGTTCAGTTCGTTGTGAGTAATACAATGAAAAGTATTCAAGTGTTTAAATACTGTACATTACATTGTATTCCTCACAACGCACATTTATTATGTAACGTTAACAAATGAATATCTAAAGTGCATCGTTCATCTATCTCCTTTTAAAAAAAGTGATACATTTGAAGGCGCTTTAAAATTGGTAAATACATCGATAACATCGCTATTTATTACCTTAAATCAAAAAAATGTAATGCCATACAATTAAATGCTACCTCTCATTAAAAATACACTCTTTAACAGAATCTGCTCTTATAATGTTAAATAGCGCACAAAACGCAAATACCTACAGCACACGTCGCGTCACTCTGCTATCGCGCGACTCACAGGAGCGACTGAATAAAGTAAAAATGCTAACAGATAAGAGCGCGTACCTTTCTTGCGTTTCTTACTACTTAAGTAACTTTTTTTTATAAAGTGGTCCTAGCCGCTATTATTTAGTCTAGTTGTAGTTCGAAATTTCGAAGTTACGTACCTATCAACAATGTTCTGTAAAGTTGTAGCTGTCATGTAGTAAACTAATAATAATGAATAAAAAAACTACACGAATGGGACATTTTATCGACATAGCCGTCTTTTATAAATAAATTGGTTTTCTTTTGAAAAAAAAAAAATACTTTACCTCCGATTTTCTAAAATATCATGCAATGTTAAGTGAGCGTATAAATTCGACCAATAAAGTATCTCATAAGCTTTTAAAAATAACAAACCGAATTAAAATCGAGACAATAACTTCGGAGATAGGGCAAAAAAAATGAAGAGTAACCGACGCAACTAAAAACATTAAAAATTCAATAACGTGCCAACTATTAAAGATACACCTCTTTTTTGAGTTTTTTATTGATAATTTGTCATAAATAATCAGAATAATTCGGCCGGTCACATGCTCACAGGCCACACTAGCACAACAACTAAGGTAATTTAAAAAATTATAAATGCCACACAATAATCGTGGCCAATATAAAAACGTGAAATAATTCAAAATATTAAATTGTGCTATAAAATTAATGAAGAAGCTTGACAAGCTGTCAAGCTGTCGTACTGATAATCACATCTGCCATAAGGTTTACGAGCGTTTCGCGACTGTTCCAACTTATGCCTCTGCCGTTAATAGAACTGACCTTATTGTTTTTTGCGTTAGGAAATGTTTTATGCATCTTTTCGCGCTCGGGAGCATCAAGAGGGTTATGTGGGACTCCACGTCCAAAATGCGGGTTACCCAATAAAATTTGACAGTGTTCCTATTCCTCGCTTATTGCTGGGGCAACGAGGGCGCGTTAGCACACGTCCACGGCCGCAGTGGTGACGGCCTGCCAATTCTGGGCTAAACCTGTCTAACGCAGGAGGCACGCAGAAATACGCGCGCGCGTTCCTGAGGCCGTGCCAGGGAGGAGTGACACTCCCGCGAATGTCGCCCTCCTTGGCCGCCCGAGGCGATGATCGAGACGACGTTATGTGTTCATTGCCACCTTTCTCCTTGAGTAGGCAATTGGAGCAGGAGGATTTGTGGCAGCCTTGACAGCTGCACATTGGCCATTCTGCTTGGCCTCCAAGCATATCCCGCTCCCAAGCCGATGGTCCACGCGTTTGTTCGGGGCGGCGCATAGAGAGCAGTGCGGGGCAAAACCGCACTGCCCTGCTTGGTGGCTTACCTCTTCGCAGCGGTAGCATTCTCGGTAGCTAGAAGTTTTTAGGTAGAATAATTTCTCCATCTGCAATTGCGACAGCCGAGTTCGAACTGTTGTTGTTAAAATAGTCAAAAAGTGAAAAAGAAATTATATTGTGAAAACGATTAATTTTATATTTACTATAAAATTATTTGATAATTCGGTCGCAGTGCCGTGACTTGGGGTGCCCCATAGATTGCCCTTATACTTTTAATTTGCATATTTGCATCCCTCGGTAGCCTGTAATGGCCTGTAATAACATATAACACGATGGACTTGGATCTAACAGTGTAGGTTAATGTCCTCGTCAGGGTCGCTCAAATGGGTGATCTGAGCTTCCACTGCAATCATCCACTACCCGTCAACTTCTTTTTTAGTTGCCTTTTATAACAGGTGAAGGATACCATAGTTCTATTCTTCTTTTGTCTGTCTTTTGGAAATATTGCGTGAATAAGAAGAAATGTTACCATAACAACAGTATATTTTTTTACAATAAATCTCTCTACTTATAAAATTTCGTATCTGTTATTCTGCAGAAACGTATTATACGATCATCAAAGATACAGATCTCAACTGAACATTTAAATCTTCAATATTTTTATCAACGTTGTCAGATAAGCTCGCTCGTATTATCCGAGATATTAGCATAAACAGATTTGACAGATGAAATATTTTTAACGGCTTCAGAGAACCTCATGATTTATACTGAAATTAGATAATTGGTTTTGACATTTGTATAATTTGCATAATACTATTACAAAACTGTAACAGAGCCATGTTTGAATATTATAAACATTCACAAAAAATAATTAGGATCGATATTTTAGGCTTCCGTTATTTCAAAACGAGATGCATTTATACTTTCTTCAAAATTGGTGAAAATGTAGACAAAATTGCTATTAATTGCTATATAAAAATATAACGTCGTACAATTAAATGTTACTCTTTCACTAAAAAAACGTTATTGTTAAACAATTTTACACTCTATAAAATAATCTTTGCATCCATTAAAAAATATAAGGAATCATTTAAAATATTATATTTTGCTACGAAAAATAAAATTCTCTATAAAATGAATGAACGAACTTGACAAACTGTCATCCTGACAATGACGTCTGCCATAAAGTTACGAACATCTCGCGACAGTTCGAACTTGGCTGCCGCTAAGAATCTGAATCTAGCTGGATCCCATACTCCGACGAGGTAGTTGAAGACATATTATATTACCTCGAGTAATCTTTAATCACTAACGTTTCGTTTTTGTCTCTTTCTAGCTCTTGGAAATAACTCGGAAATATACCTACTAATAGGTAGCACAGTACAAATAAGCATACAGTATTCTATCTTCATACAAACGCTCCTAAATGACGCGCTCGAAATCTCGGCATACAACAGCCCCCGAGTGCGCCGCGGTTCAGCGGTTGTTGTCGGACGCTGTGATATGCTCTCGTGCATTTACTGACGAAATATTATGTCAATCAAGTTTACGAGTAAAATGTTCAGTGTATGGATGTTTGAATACATCTATATCGAAACCGGAAATATTTCTCCGTTGCTAATTTGTAGGAAATATATTATCATGATGATCTAGTTAATTTATTGCTGATTTTTCATTGTACTGCACACAAAATGCATTTTTTTTGTCCATTTCCACCATACTAACTCGCTAACTTTTGAAACTAGAAATAAAATACTAGTAGAATTATATAAATAAAATCTTATTAAATTTGCAATCATATAAAATGAAAAGATAATATGACAATTTAATATAGTACCCATTATCAAATACGTAACCCAAGAAAAACATTCAGTCCAAGTCGGTAGCCCTATTGCGTGTTTACGTACCGAGCGACCGTAGGTAATTATCTCTAAGACACTGCCGAGATAGAATACTATTTGCTTACTTGTACTTGTGTAGCTAGGTAAATAAATAATGGGTAATGCTAGTAGTAATCTTATACACGTAGGTACATAAGATTGCTATATATAGATATACTAACAGCAAAAACTGAAAGAAATGGAGGGGAATAGAGATGTTTCAAGATAAAATTTGACAACCTCAACTACATCCTCAGAGTAGCGTTGGGTAAGCAGCACGCGAGTAAGCACAATTGTGCCAGCACAGTTTTGAAAAAGAGGGAGTGCCTCGTTTCATAAAAGTGTGGTAGCACAGTAGCACACTAGCACATTTGAAATCGAACCGGCCGCGAGGCAGCGCGAGGCGAGGCGGCACGCGCCACGCGAGGCCACACACAGCACAGATTACGCGAGGCGCAATGTCGTGTCGCGAAGCGCGAGTTGAGTTATTGCTCCACATAGAGATTGATTATCTGGTGCATTATGTAGTATCTAGGGTTATTTTTGATGGAAATAAGCGCAGTTTAATTTCTGTTTCTGTGTGAAATGTCCGAGTATATTATTATTATTATTATTTAGATTTTACATCTTTTGCATTTCGGGAGTATTATAGTACAAACGTTATAGTATATTGTTCGTTAAATTTCTATGCAAGTGTAAAAAATTGCAGTCTGCATAAATATAAGTAACTGAAGGTTTAATAAAATTCACATTTTTGTCGTTTCGTTTCGTTAGCACTGACTTGGTGGCATTTCAAAGAAAAACGTGTACATTTGCTGCTAATGATGGATAATTTTCGAAAATTCCTTTCGTACTTATTGAGTGCGAGCGAGGGAGCGTATAAATCTTCCTCTTTCGGCTCGTCCCTCATGCACAGCACACTTGCACAGTGCGTACAACGTGTATCGTGCATCTAACACTCAACAGGCACCTCCCCACCTCTCCAGAATCCACAAATGCGCTAGCACAGTGTGCTAGCACGTTTGCAAAAAGAGGCCCTCGCACGATACTCATTTTTAAAGAGTGTGCTGCCCAACTCTACCTCAGAGTGCGGCCTCCTATTTAAGCACTGCTCCATGTATGAAGCGGATTCTGATCTGGCACATCGCCGGCCGCTGCCGCGGTACGTTCGCTTCGCTCGCTCGGCTTGCGCGCTGTGACATCAAATATCTAACATATTCTAATCTAAAAGAGTGTTCACATAGAAATCACAAAATTAATATCGTAAAAAAATTTAAGTTGTAAAGTGGCATTTTAAATCTTGAATACTTGTATCGAATGTTTTAAATAATTTACGAAAGAATTTTGTAAAATTTTACGCAATCTTAACTTAAATCTGTATTTGTCTTCGCAAATGCCACCCAAGCATTTATTATTACCATTACGTGTGAGAGAATGAAACCAAAAAAAACGAGTTAAACATCGTATTTTAATCAAGAACTCAATAAATTGATTCCAATCCAATTATCTCATTATATTACTTATATTATTACAATAACAACAACAATATATTATTAATATAGATAATTACATTATTACATATTAATTATAGTAAGAACAATAATAACTGGTGTGAGAGAATAAAAAGAAAATAAACAAACCTGTCCATATTGACAATTATTCAATAGCAAGTTTAGACAAGGCTGGAGACGAAGACAGTTTGAGCAGAAACGTCTGATCCGTCGATAATCTGTCTGGTATTTTTATACCAATGAAAAACAACAGGTGGCGTAGTGGGAGTGAAACACGTATTTCGTTGTACTAACGACTTGTTTTGAAATAACTTAATTGTTTGTGTAAAATAATAAACAATCTCCCACATACACATATACATACATATTTTAACGCTGTATCCCTAAGCTTCGCGGTTCTTGCATACTTCTTTCGCTTCCGCAAATCTCATCATTCTCTTCACGCATTTTCGCCTAGGTATGCGAGTGCTTTTGACATTTCCGTCGCCTAACACTCTGGCTATTTGATCTTCATAAATCAGTCTTGGTCTTCCTTGACTTCTTTTACCACTCGCTTTCGCTCTGTAGATTTTCTTCGTCAGTCTTTCATCAATCATTCTTTCTATGTGCCCGAACCATCTAAGCACTCCTTTCTTCATTGACTGCATTTATCATACTTTCACTCGATTTCGGACATGTCCAGGCCTTGCTTACATGCAATAAAGTTGGCACCAACACCGTATTCTGGGTGGCTATTTTGGCTGTGTTAGATATATTCACACTTACTAATGCCTACTAGGCATATATATGTATAACATATTATTACACACACAATGTTCAAATTGTGAGGTGTGCCATTATTGAATATCGTCGTCGATATAATTATAGACTTTGTTGTTACCAATAAGTTTAACGAAGAACGCCTACTCCTAATCAATCTATAGAAATCCTTCAACGTGACAGATTGTTGACATACATAGGAGCTTAGAATGATATATTATCTTTCTCTCAGTCAATAGCCTAAGGTATACAGCTCTAAGTTATATTCGTGACGATAATGTCTAACGCAGATGGCGTGTTATGTATCTACGTTATGACTTTGAACTCATATACTAAATCTATAGTTGGAAATAGATTACATAATGAACTGTTATTCGAAGCAAAAATGAAGGTTATGATTTTAGCAGTTTGTGTGCATATTTGCATGTCTCTGTTTCACACAGAGCTGAAACTTTATGAAGGGTTCATTAAAATACAATGACTCAGAAAAGATCATTTCCTATTATTACTTACTATTGTTTCAACGAAATCGTATTTTATTTTATATTATGATTTAAATTACATAGTGAATGTTGTTACAATGTTGTTACATAGTCAAATGCAAAAAAACGAAACATTTGACTATGTAGTTTAAATTTTGGAACAACCAATTTATTACGACCTCGGGTTTCCATACCATTAAACATACCATTCCATACCATTATTAACATTAATGATGAACTAAAGCTCGGCTGTATGTAATAAAAACAAGCAAAGAATATGAAAAACTATAATTCCTTGTACGCGAGATTTTGTTAGATGGGGCTTCAGTTTCGTAGACTTTTTTTCTTAATTCTACTAACTTTTAGTAGGTACTTATATAAATCTGTTAATAAATTTCCTGATTTACATACTTATTGATATTATATTAAAACTGTTGCTCTATTGCTTATCTCATACAGCAGATGTATTCAAAATCGTTAGATAAATATTACCAGTAGATTATCTCAAGAAATTCACTGATACTGTACTGGATTTAACATAATCTAACAACAGAAATATTAAAAACACTATCTAATGATTACATATGAAATTGGCTATAATTTAGTATGTATTCATTATTGGTTCTTGTTTACTTAAATCGTTATAATTACTCAGTACCACAAGTTATTAATGGGGCCACTCGATCACTTTCTTTTGAGCAACTGCAATGAAGCTAAGAGAAGCGATAACAAAGCCGAGAGTATCTGCAATGAAGTCAAGAGGGGGGCTATTAATAACTTTTTATTTTTCTGAGGTATTGAGGTCTGACTAAGGACAATGAGGAATTTCATTCAATATCAAAGGTACAGTTTTCAGTCAAAGTAAATATTTTTGATTTCATTGAAATTATGTAATAATTATACTTACATTGTACAGGAGGTATAAGAAAACGAGACACCTTTTTAAACATGCTATAGTATACCGAGAATGCATCATGATTGCGCTTCAATAAAGTATTATTACGTAATAATAATAAAGATATAGGTCAAAACACAATTTACTTCAATTGTGCTTCCCCTTAACACGACAAGTGGTTTATGTCCGTTTATTATTTTAATTTAATTTTTAGCTAATTTCATAAATCCACAGGAATCTTCTCTGTTTGTGTAAGGTCGTTATTCCTGTGTATGTATTGAAATAACGTATTTTTATATATAATAATAAAACGATAATTTTTTTATAACGACATACTACAGTTATGCTCTTTCATCCATTAAGTTACTGTCCAGTTTTCATATACAGCCTGTATTATAGATCAAATATCTAGAGTGTTTGTTGACTAAAATGTCAATAGCGTTCGCATACTTAGGCGAAAATGTGTGAGAAGAATGAAGAGATTTGAGGAAGCGGATGAAGGACCATGTAAGGACCGTGATGCTTGGCGCTCCGTCCTCCCTGACTACCCCGTTAGGGATACAGCATGAAAATAGGTATGTATGTAATGTT
This sequence comes from Zeuzera pyrina, assembly GCA_907165235.1. NCBI lineage: Eukaryota > Metazoa > Arthropoda > Insecta > Lepidoptera > Cossidae > Zeuzera > Zeuzera pyrina. Next base: position 10,150,932 of record OU015639.1, on the reverse strand, counting down.
ATTTATATATATACAATTATACATATATAGGTTCCAATGCACATACATTCACTACAATTTATATATTCCAATACAAGAAAGAGCTTTTATAAACCAATTGTAGCATATCATACGAGTATCTGTGACAATGTACAGAGTTATCACCAAGACTTAAAGTAAATAAGCAATTATTAATGTTTATTAAGCAAACATGTTGATTATTAACATTATAAGCAGAATGATTTCAACAGCAAGTACACATCCATAATGAAACATAAACACTCTTAATAGAATTGGCAATTAGGGAGATACACAATTGTTATATCGACTAAAGTCTTCGTCAATAAATTGAGTTTAAATTCAGCAGATTTATAATAGAGGTCGTCCGGTGTTTGTAATTCTATAATTATAAACTTATAATAAAAACTCCTTAGCGATAATCTTAGCTCTGCGCGACTGTTTGAACCAAGGATGTTACACGATTACCAATTATTATGAGTTTGACATTGGCAGTATGAATGTAAACGATGAATGTTTCATTTAATTAATTTTATTATGCTTTAATTACTGAAGACATTGGTTGTATGGGCCAGATTCCTTTATTTTCCTTCCTAAGGGACATTCATACTTGTACTACTTAATTTTTAATTTAATGTATTTGTAACATATATTACATACAAATCTTAGCTATTTGCACTTCTTCTCCATATAAACTTTAACTATGCTAAATCTCGCACTCTTCCGTACGTGCGATATCTTTAAAAGTTTTCGCTTCACGTATTAATATATAATGATACTTGTAGTGATCGTGTAAAGGTTGACAATATGTAGGATCTGCATTATATTATATTACCGAATACACCCTTTTTTTTACGTCAGGAAATGCGTTACGCATCCCGTCCCACCTAGGGGGATGGCAGGGGGGTATGTGGGACTCCTCGACATTAGGGTGCTAGGCCGAGTCTACCCACTAAAACCTGACGGTGTTCCCGCCACGGGGCCAAAATTGCCGGGGCAACGGGTGCGCGTATGAACTCTTCCGCGGCCCCGACGGCCATGCCCAGCCTAAGTCGGGCCCTCCTCCGTGTGCGGGTGGTTTGACCTGCCCGCTCTCTTGGGAGGCGCGCGGGAACACCGCGCGCACCCCAGGCCTCCAAAGTGGCGGCTTCCGCACCCCGCCTACACTGCAGCCGGGGCGTCCGCACGCCCACCTGATTTTTACGTGTTTACTCACGGGTTTTTACACGTTTTCCTTCTTCCCACCTCTGATTTTAACGTGTTGTCTCACGGGTTTATTTCGAGTTTTCCTTCTCTCCACCTCTGATTTTAACTTGTTTTCTCACGGGTTTCATTTGGAGTTTTCCTTCTCTCCACCTCTGATTTTTACGTGTTTCCTCACGGGTTTTTAAAAGTTTCCCTACTTTCCACCTCTTGACCCGAGTCTTCCGCGAAGGACGCCGGAACACAACGCCGAATCATCAATACCCCTCTCAAAGGAGAGAAGCAAGTGGAAGAAACGTCCCAAAAGCCAGACCCCCGCCCTCACGGAGAGAACGGAAAACACAAACGTATCCCTCCCGGGTCCAGGCCGGGTCCTTTCGGCTCCACCTCATACTCGGTCCCAACCTGGTCCCACCCCTGATTTTAACGTGTTTACTCACGGATTTTAATAAGTTTTCCATCTTACCACCTCGGGGCCTAAGGCCCTACCCGACGGACCCCCACCCTCATTAAGAAAACGAGGAACACGAACCCCTTCCCCTGGTCCGGGCTGGACCCTTTCGGCTCCACTACCTACTCTGTCTCAATCCGGTACTGAGGGCAACACCGAAGCGACACTCTCAGGAGTATTTATCGACTCTCCAGTCTAGATCCGCAGTGTTCAGTGCAAACAGGGCCACCTCGAGAAGGATGTAAACATGAAGTCTACGCACTGCGGTCTTGGAGTGGCAGGCTAAGGCTCCACTTAATGGGAGCCATAAGCGCCTGTTGGTCCACCTCCTGTGGCGGGTCACCCACACCACTCGGCCCCTACCGAATACACCCTTTTTTTTTTGCGTCAGGAAATGCTTTATGCATCCCGTTCTGCCATGGGGAATGGCAGGGGGGTATGTGGGACTCCACGGCTGTGAGGTGCAATGCCGGGCTACCCACTAAAACCTGACGGTGTTCCTCGAGAGCCTTTACTTTCGTATTCTTCCGCGACCCCGGCGGGCAACGGCCGGCGCTAAACCGCCGGCCTCGTCTCGTTTACGGGTGGGAGGGCAGAACTCCCACCCTCAGTGCGTGAGAGGCGCGCGGGAACACCGCGCGCGCCATCTCGAGGCTATCTGACGGGGCGGCATTCCCCCTGAATGCCACCCCAAGCCTCAGGTGTGCTCTCCGCCGCTACAGTCGGCGGCGGAGGTAATGCACGCCAGAGGCGTTGGTCACCTGGGGAGGCCACTAGTTCGTGGCCATCCCCTCCAATCCCGGCCCGGCAGGAGCCACACGGGCGGCGGCAAAAGCCAGCCTTTCGCCCTTTTTGGGCTTTGCCCCCGCGCAGGACTTCCCCCCCGTTAGGTGACCGGCCGGCAGACCGCTGGCGGCGCACAGCGTGCAGTTGGGCGCCGCATTGCACCCGCCGGCCTTATGACCCTCTTGAGCGCAGCGGTAGCACTGTCCGCTGCGGTCCACCTCTGACGTGCAGGAGATCCGCACGTGCCCAATTTTGAGGCACTTATAACACCTCAAGGGCCTCGGCTCAAGGATCTGCACCCCGGCCAAGACCCATCCAACCAGCAGTCGGGCACCCGCCACCTTCTTCGCTGCATCCACAGGGCAGCAGACCCAATCTGCACCGCGCCCCGAAGGGGCGCGGCAGATCTCTCCCACCTTTAGCGCCTCAACGGCACAACCTCCGACTTTAGCGACGACTGCGGCAACATCCGCAACCGTCGCCGAGTCATCCAGACCCGATACGCGCAGTTCTGCGCACTTCGTGGGCCTGGAGACTCGGACGACCTCAGGACTTAAATTCTCTTGGTCGCAAGGGAGTCAGCCTTCTCACGACCAGTGGCGCCCGGTATCTCCAGAATTCCAGCTCCGTTCGCCACCTTCCTGTATTTCATCTCGGTGATACTTAGCTGGCCAAGGTCAATTTTAGTTTTTGCCTCCGTGAGAACGGAGGCATACGTCGCCCCCCACGCTCCGCCTCAGGCAGAAGCGTTAAAATCACGACTGAAGCCCGCGGGCTTCGAAGCTTCGGCTTCCTCCTTTTACGCTTGGCCCTGGGCTTTTTGCTCTTGGCCTGGTCTTCTTTCGGGGGCCCCTGAAGTCCCCCTAGGAGCTTTCTTCTTGCCCCTTCAGGCGACAACACTGAAAGCCTCCTCCATGGAGGCCGGTGCCGGAGGCAGCGGACGGGGCCTTGGAGGTTCCCCCGCCCTAGACAACGCCGGAACCCTTCCCTTCTCCTTTCCCCTCTTTCCCTTCCCAACAACGCCGGACACCGAAGATACGACGCTGGATTTGGGACCAGCAAATTTGCCACTCCCCGACACACTCTGTACTGGTAGCGGAGCAACGATATCCGGCTCCACGCTCGCCATACTTACCGCTAGAGATGGCGGTCGGAACCGCTTCTCCGGTAGCAGCCAGTCTTCCAGGGCCTCAAACCTGGCACTCATCATAGCGCCCACCTGCACATTTATTGTACGCGCTAGCTCCTCTTGCGTGGACACCACGGATTCCGTCACTGCAACAGAGGAAGAAGGTCCAGGGCGGCTCATGAACCTGAACATCTCCTCCCTTAGCTCCGCCAATTGGGAACGAAGCTCCCCTAACTGTGTTTACAGGCGCCGGTTTTCTTCCTGCAACCGGCGAGTCTCCTCGGTTGAGGTTCTGGCACTCAGAGCCTCGGTTGTCGCCTTGATGGAGGCGACGGCATCTTTGAGAGCCTTAATATATGGCCCCTTCAAGTTTTTGGACGTTTTGGCCACCTTTTCGATGGCGGCCAAGTCCTTCGCCATGATTTCATGAGGGTCCGCAGCGGCAGCCCGACCTTCGTCCCCTCCATCAGCCGATGTCGACGCTTTTGAGCGCGATGCCCTGGCGCGGGTGAGCTTTCGCGTCATTTCCGCCATCTCCTGCTCGGCGCGCAGCTCCATCTCCTTCCTGTCGGCGTCAACGAGGTCCTGTTTGGCCTTCGCCAGGCCCACGTATTGGCCAGTAGTCGGCGGCCGGCCCCTGCCTCTCTTGGCCAATTTCTTGGCATCTTTGGCTTTCTTTCTCTGCCTATCCTCCTGTAAGTCCAGATACCAAGGCTCCTTCGCTAAAGCCCGGTTGACTCATTATCCGACGATGATGAGACCATATGCTCCCACGATGAGGTGCGTTTCCTGCCTGCTCTAGGAGTCCTCGACCCACGAGAGTCTAGACTTTCCATATTGCCACATGTGGAATCCGACATAAAAACGACTTCGACTTCGCACTCGCCTTCTTTTCTCGCCTCACCAACCTCCTGTTCTACGTCTTTTTTATTTTTTTGGGTTGTCACCATTTCATAAACGTCCCCTTTTCACGGGGGACTAGGATTCATGGAACGAACTAAAGGTCACTCCCCGGGTGACGTCCATTCCGAGGAGAAGGGTAAATACTGTAGGGGTCCCCAGGTACCTACAGGTTTTTACGTGTTAACTCACGGGTTTGTTTCAAGTTTTCCTTCTCTTGGGCCGGCCAATGAAGGCAAGCCCGTCGTCCGTCCGCGCAGCCACGACGTACCCCCTTAGCACCGACACGGGGGTTGTTGAAGTGACTGTGCGGGGTCTCAGGGAGGGCGGCTGGTGCCGGTCCACCCTCCAGACGCCACCCGGCGACAGGGTTAGTGCCGCCGGGCACGTCTCCACCTTGACTTTGTGTCCTCCGCAGAGGACGCAAAAACACAACACGGCGCCGTCGCGCACGACGACCGTACTTCTCTGAAAGCAGAGGAGCAGGTGACGAAAACAACGACGCAACTCCTCCGGAAGATGAAGCCCATCAACGTGCATCCTTCAGGATACACGCGGATGGGCACCCCTTACCACCCCGTTTGTCGAGCTATTAGCCACCGCCCGGTAACAACCCATTAAACCACGAGCAGTTACCGGTCGGCGCCCAGGATGCACCACGTGGAGGTTGCCCGACCTAGCACCCCTACCGAATACACGCTTATCTTACCGTACCCTACACTGAACATCATTTCATATTTTTTTAATTTAAATTAACCGTCTGGAACTGCTTGAATTGCAAACTTAAATTTATTATGTGTTAGTGTTGCAAACAGATCGGTGATAAACAAATCCACTCAAATGCAAGCCATAATTATGGCTTGCATTTGAGTGTAATGTAATTACATAACCAGTGTTTCTTACTGTCAGCTTTATTACTAACCGCGAAACAAAATTTTGCAGTCGTGTTATTTTTGTATTCCTTCAAAATGAATAGAAGTTGTGAAGCGTTATTTTTTTAGGTCTTGCGCTCAAAATTCCTCGCTCCAAAAACTTGTTATTCGACACTAAATTTCGATACTGATTCGGTGACTGAATCTAATCTCTGGACTTTCTTGAGGCTGCTTCGTTGAGAAGAAAAACATCTGGTGATTAACAAGTTTGGATTTTTGGGCAGAAGTTAAGAATCTATGTAGGTTATTTATATAGGATATCTATATAGGATAAAAATGATTATCTATTGTTCACGGCCGAGGAATCTTACCAGGAAATCTATTCTATGTTCAAGCAGTGTGATAATAATTACTTTTATAGAATTTTTAAAATCTATTCAGTAGTTCTAGAGATTACCTTATAAATTCAGTTCTGCGATCTTTCTTTATTATTGTATAAACAAGCGGTAAAAATATCTATACTCTTGTAATATCACAAAACGACCTTTTTAATTAGTAAAATGAATTGTATATTGCGAGGAAATTGAAAATTTATTTTCGTTTCGCTGAAGGGTTCTACACATTTTCTTCTTCTTCTTTTAATTTACTAAAAGTAGCCCATTCAAATATAATACTTGTAGGTATTAAAATGAATTATTATTATTATTTAACTATTCAGATTCAAATAGCCAGAGTGTTAGCAGACGGAAATGTCAAAAGCTGTCGCATACCTAGGCGAAAATGTGTGAGGAGAATGATGAGATTTGAGGAAGCGAAATAAGTATGTAAGAACCGCGACGCTTGGCGCTCCGTCCTCTCTGACTACCCCGTTAGGGATACAGCGTGAGGATATGTATGTATGTATGTATTATTTAACTAGGGTCTCATCTAATATTGATAGAATTTTGTAGATACGTGTTATAATAGTATATAATCAGAAATAATACATCGATTGTATCGTACACATCATTTGAGCTTGACTTGTCAATATTTACGGGAAAAATATTAACAGAATAATGAATTTTGTTAACGCTTCCTCGAATGTCCAGATGACGAAAAAAATGTGGAACAGTACCTTTATTAAAAATAGTTTACTTATATTTATAGAAAAGCATAGAATGATCTAGCTGCTACAGCTTGTAAAAGTTCACCCTATTTCTTGCTGGCAGTATTCAAGATATGACATGCGTACGCATATCAATTTACAAAGTGTAAAGTTGGCACAATAAAAATGAAGTGCTGGTTTATTTAAATATCTCGTGGAACTCTAAACAACGCTGTTAGTGAGAAATACTTGCAGGTAAATAGAAAAAACCGCTTTGTGATTCATATTTGCAGTGAACTTTCGGCTTTATTTGAATGTGGCTAAAGGTGAAAATCGATTTATGTTATCATTGTTTGTCCTGTGGAAAACAGCAATAAAAACAAACGAAGGCGAAAGTTCTTTTAATCCCTTTCTGTCGTAGCTTGTCGCTCGAGAACCGTTTGAAATATTTCGTTCTCTGTAAAGTTTTAAATTTTCACAATCGTCGCTGATTAGCTTTTGTGATTCAACAGACTGTCCTTCGGTGAGTTTGTTTGTGTTGTGTTAATACGATTATAACGAGATATTTGAATGCTTTTATTCAATTGCAAAACGAGGAAAAGTTTAAGTTCAATTCTTTTGAAACTTGTTTTGACCTATTTATAAATAACATTCGTGGAATGTAGGTGACAAAGTCATTCTTAAAATAGTTCTAAAAAAAAATAAACATGATTAATGAAATAAGAAAATGACCCCACGTGAGATAATTTAATAGTGAAGTCAGTGGCGGATTTACACTTTTGCCGCCAGTAGACTATTCAAATTTTGCCGCCCCTATCGACCTCTACAATTCGATACCGACCTCTACAGTTCACATTCATATTAATTACCATCTTTTTGTCAATGAAGTTGGAACTAGATTTGTGCACTACCGTCCAATGACTTTTCTCGTACATAGCATGATTGTAAACTAGGGGATCGATGTGTTAGTTCCTAGATTATTTTTACAACCAATTTAGTTGAGATTGCATAAGAAATAGTTTTAGCTAATAACATTTAGGTATATAAATATTAACCTTTTTAATTTCTGTATGACATAAAACAAATATTGGGCCAAAATTTACCGCCCTAGGTTCCAGCCTACTCAGCCTGCTGGTAAATTTTTAACTATTTTCCACTCAAACTCCAAAAACCACCAATCGACACGTGTTTCGCTTCTCAACGAAGCATCCTCAGGATATACCAGAGATAGGATTCGGTCAGCTAACCAGCACCGAATCCGAATTGGACTGAATTGAAGCACCGAATTAGATTCGGTGCTGGTTAGTTCACCGAATCCTATCCGAATCCTGAGGATGCTTCGTTGAGAAGCGAAACACGTGTCGATTGGTGGTTTTTGGAGTTTGAGCGGAAAATAGCTAAAGATTTTAGGAATTTATCACATAATAGTGAAGAAGCCATAGCGATCTGCTTGTAAATACATACGAGCTTTGCACACACACTTAGGTATTTTATATTTATTTATTTGTACTACACACATTTATATCGTATAGTTCCGCTCAAATTTCAAAAACCAATCGACACTTGTTTCGCCTCTCAACGAAGCATCCACAGGATTTTTCAGAGATCAGACTCGGCCAGCTGCTTAGCTGTTGCTGGTGTTCGGTCCAGGATAGCTGGCCGAGTGTGATCTTTGGAATATCCTGAGGATGTTTCATTAAAAGGTGAACACGTGTCGATTGGTTACGGAATGTGGCCGGAAAATATTATAAGAATTAATCGCTCGCATATTTATTTCTATCACACACGCATTCAAATTCAGTGGCCTTGTTAATGGAGTAAATAACGTGCTGTCCTTCCTTTTTTAAATCACGTTATATAACTTACTAGCTGATGCCTGCGACTCCATCCGCGTTATTTAATTTTAAAACGGCCTATGTCCTTCCTCAGGTTTCAAGCTATCTCCATATCAAATTTCAACGCAACGATGAACAGTTTGACAGCCCATAAAATACGAACTAACGAACAAACAAACACTGTATTAACTAGTGTGCTGTTTGTATATTTAATGCCCTATAAAACTCACTAATCACTCATTAAAACACTACGTAAATAACTCACTGAATAATTCATCGCATACTGAATAACTCACTGAACACTAATTTTGGCTATATTTTAACAACCACCGTTTTCGGATACAGCCAAAGATATACCAACACCGATTGCACTAGACTACCCTTATCCATCAGCGCACGGCGGAGGGTATAATTAAATGATTTCTGACTAACTTCATTCGAATAAACTGTACACGATCGCTTGTTGCTACTTGATAACTACTACACAAAGACTAACGCCAGATACTTTTATAAAGCCTCGTCAACATGCAGGCAAAGTACCTTGACCCCACCCTTGCTAATTAAATCTCACAAAATTGTCATAGATGACTAATTGCCGAATGTAGTGAAGGTAATAACTGATTTTTATATATTAGATTAGATGGCTTAGGGCCGTAAGATCAATGGTAGTTTAAACGACAGAAGAGAGTTTAATCTTCTGTCTTTGATTATTTTGTAAGATCAGTGGCAATTAATGAATCTTAAAAAGAACGAACGAATTGTGAACGAAACGAATAATATTGCCATGTGTAAGACTTCAAAATAGGTTTTACTAATCCGTCACTATTGCCATTTGATATTAGGACAGAAGATTAAACTGTCGATCAAATTTTATTGTAGGTTACGAAATCCATAGTTTAAACTGCACTTGATCTTACTGCCCTTAGTAGATTATGTTATGGTCTTGAGTTCATACAAAAATTCCATAGAAAAAGGTACTTTCACTTTTTCCTAAATTTTGTAATTTCTAGGCAATTTTTCCAATTTTTCATTCTAAAACACCTTACTAAGACTATACGAACAAGTAACAAAATTTGCTCAATCGGTCCCAGTCGTTCTTAAATTTCGGGCTTAGCAACGAATTATTCGTTCATTATTTTGTTTTTAATTACACAGTTTTTTTTATGGCGAAGGGGCAAACGAGCAGACGAATCACCTGATGGGAAGTGATCACGTTAGATGTTAAATGCTTTGTTAAATTTCAAATAGTTTTATCAAATACAGAAATAATGTTTGTGAAACTTTAATTCATTAAGTTTAACACGATATTTATGAACTAATAAATATAAACCCTTTTGCAAAAAAATGGGCACCTAAGCAAGATCCTCAGAATGTTATAATAAAACTAACGAAAATTATTCTTTGCTTATTAAGTTACAGAATTCTGAGGATAAGACTACTACCATAAAATTATCAGACAGACTAATAAAAATAACAATACAATCGACACTTTGCCCGTTTTTTTTCAAAGGAGTTTATTAAGTTTTGTGCCTTTATTGAAAAAAGATAAGTGAAATATAATATTACAAATTACATGTCCCTTTTTAATAAAAAATTTCATTCGTCATTTATTTTTTCATGAATTTTGTAAAGTAATATTCAAAACCATATAGTGCTGGCGTTATTTACCGTCGGGGAGTATATTATTTACTCTCTGGGAGGACGTGTCATGATTATGGAAGTCATGTATATAACGATTTTTGTGACATTACGTGAGTTTCATATAGAAACGCGAACTAATATGGAATGCGGTAAAATGAACAATATTTAGGGAGATGCGACACCCATCTACATTAAGCACGAGTTCAGAATTCAGATTTGTAGGAGTAAGACTGTAGACATACACAGTGGCGTGCACAAGGGTTTTCAACAGGGTAGGCAGTCAAAATAATAAATATGTAAAAAAAATAACAATTTCAATACATAATTATACAGCAATACTGACGAGCGACAATGGTATCATTACTTTAATTTCTCGTAGTGGTTGTTATTTGTTATAAATGTAGTTTGTATAGGCCAGAGGGCCAGGTCGGCACGCCTGGTTGACCCTTCTTGGGCCAACATAGAAAACGAAGGCTGGTTCTATTTAAAGGGAGAAAGAGCGTTGGCTATATACGCGCCCCCACGACCAATTGAACCCCAGGAAAGGAGACACACTAACCTGAGGCTGTCTGGATGCTGGTTTCTAGTCGATGAGCCCGGGGAGGTCCGGTGAGTCCACGGCGCTGCTCCAGATAAATAATCCAGATCCAGACGGGCTTCCAAAAGAGATTTCTTTGGCAGCACTTAAAGTTATGTTATTAACGGCGGTGGGCCCCCGCATAAGCACAGCACAAGCAAAAGTTCTCCACTTACACAATAAAGTTCGTTAGACGTAAGTAAATTAAAGTGTTCGTGCAATTTAAACACAATTATGGCAATATATATATATACCAAGCGCTGAGAAGCAGCGACCTCGCGTCGGTTACAAGACGTGAGTGGGAAACTGCAAAATGGTGCAGTTGCAGTGCAGGTGCAGTGCAGCAGCAGTGACATGCGAATTCCGCCGAGAGGACGACAATGCGCTATATTCACGGCAATGTGCCATCTATTATTATGTAACATAAATGTTACATAATATTTAGAATTAACATTTCCAGTCACATTACCTGACTTTTGAATCAAAAGTCAAAATAGGGTTGCCAGATACAGGCTTTTCATTTCCGGGACAATTCGAGGGTTACGGATATGGTCGGTAGGAAAGTATATGAAAATAAATAATTATTTTTGTTTATCGCTATAATAGAGTTACTTGTGATATTTTGCAAACATACTATTATACGTAAGATAAAAACTATGTTACCTGCTATGTTAACTGCACACAATACAACAAAGTGTATTTTAAAATATTATAGAAAGAAAACTTAAAACAAAAATTGAACACCGCACCTCGTTTTTCTTATTCATTTAAACTTTGGTAAAATCAACGCCAGATTATAATATGTGGGCGTACAAGCAAAAAGGGTCCTTTGATCGGCATTTAGTTTCCGAGATATACGCAGTTTTGTAAAGTTGGGTGAAAAAATGGCATTTCGCGGTTTTAATTGATTATTAATTAATGCTCAATTATCTACAAGCTCATATAGTAAATAATTTTATATGATACAAGCCGTTTCCCGCCCGCTTCGCTGGGCGTAAGTGAAAATTTCGTACGTAATAGTACATTTTTGTTTGAAAAATGGTGAAGGGGCTATGGAGTTCAAAAAATAAGTCGTCTATAACCATCTACAACTAATTCCGCGTCGAATGGTCAGGGTCCCATGCCGATCGGTCCAGTAGTTTTCAAGTTTATCGCGGTCAAAGAAAAAAAACTTTAATTATATTTGTATATAGATTTCTAAGTAGAAACAAACAAGTAGAAGTGTATTTTTTTTTTAATCAAACTTTAATAATGCTTTTTCTCAAAACAAGCTTTTTCAGAGTTTCAACTTTAAATGTCTAATAAAAAAAATGTATGCCAGTTTTTGAATATTGTTTAATCCTTATTATCAATTGACTATTCTCAATTCCGAATCTAGTTTTAACTCAATACCCCACTACTGGACCATATTTGCTTGGACCTCCACATATTATTTAACAAAAAACGCGAAGCGCAGACGGCGAACGGTACGCAGCGTATCTTACCTAGTCGTAACTTCGTGAAAAAAAAGTAGTAATCGAAATCCGGGATAAATAAGTGTAATTCCTGGACACGGGACAAGACACATAATTCCGGGACAATCCCGGATTTCCCGGCCACCTAGCAACCCTACTTTTGATATAAATGCAACTCTGGGACACACCTGCCTTTAGCTATACTTTGTAATTATTCACTAGGTATATGATAATTTCGAAAACGCGGCTTGTTTTTGTTTTTGTAAACAAACACTGCCAAAACAATTATCACAGCTAAATCATTCCATTCTTTAAAATAGAACTGAAACTATCTATTATAAACCGATACTTTACTTCAAATGCGAATTGTAAAAAGAATAGAATTTTCTAAATAATTTAGAAAAACAAATCACTTGCATGAAGAAAACAAATATGGAGCTTCATTTTGATTCAAGTATAAATCAACCATAAGCAAAGCAAAAACGAGTAATTTTAGTTGGAAAAGTGTTGAATTTATCAAACACGTTTAACTCTATAATGTCGTTGATGTAATCAATACCTCTAAAACACGCACACAAACTTAATTTTCGAGAATAAAATAGCAAAAATTTGAAAGATTATTTCGTGTACTGATAGGTGAAATGTAAACATGTGTGCGTGAATTAGCGTGAATAGGCACCGGACTACCACCGGACCGACATGCCTCCGCGGATTAGTTACATATATAGCGCGTATTTTTTATCTATAGATGGCATGATAGTAAAAAATAAAATACAGCAATGAAAAAATACGAAATATGATTACGAACAGATGAAGGACGGAAGAGCGGGGTTGTTAGATGGCGCTATTTTTAAACAATTGTTTTTTAATTTTAAATTGTCTATAAAATATAAATGGTAGATATGGATATAGCTTTCATTTAAATTGTCAGGGTAGGCAGTGTCTCTGTGCCTGTGTGGGATGCACGCCGCTGTATACACAAATGTATTGAACTTAAAATCTGCTTTATTATTTGGTGTTAGAAAACTTTTTAAAAGATTTCAAATATTCAAAAAAATATTTTGAAGACAATATAACCTAAGATCACACTGACAACTAGTATCCAAAGTTTAATTTCCTGAGGAAAGTAGGATCAATTTCTATCAAAATATAGTTAAGAAATTTCATTAAAAACTATAGCTTTGCAACTGCTCTGCCACTTGTAACATATATACGTACGTACATACATACATACGTACATATCTACTTACTTACGTACATACATATATACATATCTTCACGCTGTATCCCTAACGGTTACGTTTACGTATTTCTTTCGCTTCCTCAAATCTCATCACTCTCCTCACATATTTCCGCCAAGGTATGCGAGTGCTATTGTAATTTCTGTCAGCTAACACTTGTTTATCCTGCTCCTTGCTTAACCTGCCCACAAGGGTGACACAACACATATTTCTAAGATTTTTACTGCATTTATCTTACTTTCACTCGATTTCGGGTCACATAACATTTTTCTTTTTCGTAGAACTTTGAAAAGCAATGAAAAGATATGTTTCGAAGTTCTTAAAATATTTTTTTCATAGTTTAATATGAAGATTTTCATATTTTTCTTGACGTATGTATACCCTTTCCTTTAAGCAATTCGGAGTCTCAATGTTTATATCTTTATTACATTTTAAGAGGGCTTATTCATACTGGGATCGAGTGTCAGCTGGCTGACATTCGGTCTGGTGTGTACATACCTAAATATGACATGGTAGAAATAATTCTTAAAATCGCCAGCTACACTAGTATAGTTTACAATGGAAAGTATCGTTTAGACAGAAGTCAAAGTCAAATCAAATTATTAAAGTAATTAAATTATAATAATTATTACTTTATTATTAATATGTATATCAGTTTTTTCATTAATTACTCACTCGCTACAAATCTTTGTAGCTATTATTTAATCAAAATGGGTGTTTTGGATTGGGACGTTCTTTAGAGCTATCTTATAGCTAAATGTTGCTCTTAATTTTAAATGTTTTAATATGAAAAAGTTTTAATATTTTATTTCATTTGTTAGGTATTTAATTTACGGTACATTTTATTTTGAGATTTTTTGTTTGTCAATAATATTAATCATTTAATACAGATAGATATTATAATTCTATTATTCTTAGGTTTATATCTTATAATATAATATATAATAATATAATATAATATATATTATAATATATAATAACATATCTATTACTAGCGACCCGCCCCGGCCGGGTAAATTTTTTTGAAAATAGAATGCAACCCATGTTACTCGCTAATAATGTAGCTTTCTATAGAAGAAATAATTTTTGAAATCGGTTGAGCAGTTTTTAAGTTTATCTATTACATACAAACAAACAAAGCTTACCTCTTTATAATAGTGCGGTGTAGCAACGCGCGTGGCCGAGAACAGCTGATTTTAAAATAAAATAATTTAAATCTTGATGTAATTTTAATATGAAATTATACGTCAGAATATTACGTTTGAAGTTCACGTTTGTGTTTGAGACACTACTCGCTCTAACTGTTTCAAATAGCTGTTTAGGGGAAATAGTTTCTGAGAAAAGCGACAGTGACACACAGACAGCCTCTGAGGTAAGTGCTTCGTTTTCCAATTATGGAATGGGACACTGGTAACGTCGGTTACGTGTATTATCTTATTTTGTTCACAGAGCCGTCACGGTGTGTAAAAAAAGTGATAGGTCGACGTGGGCGCTTCGTATTCGTGACACCTCAATGTACCTACCTGTTTACCCATATCGGGCGAAGTTTTGAAAATAACAATATTATGTTAAAAATTGAGCAGAAGTATAGAATTATTGTTTACAGTCCCATATCAAAGTCAAAGTCAGAGTAATTTATTCAAGTTAACCCAATTGCAAGGTATTTTTGAACGTCAAATCTACTTTAGTTCGGTTCGAAAAGAAAACCTGAACACTGAGAGGAACCGACAAGAAACTGTCAAGTATCATTTTTTCAACATCATTCTGCAGTAGTTATTTAAAATACAATATTCATAAAGCCAGTAAATGCGTGTGCAGAGAAGATTATTTCGAGACTATTGTTTTTCTTCAATGAAATCGCTAACTTTGTAGTATGCTTTTCCAATCAGTGGGCGTTTAATAACAAGTTTCCGTACGGTACCGTATATTCGTCCATACAGAGAATGAAACAGTGACACAATAAATTTACCTACGTATGAAATACTAGCGGCTCCTTCCGGATTCGCCTGGTTTTGAATACATAAATATCCATTTGGAATAATGTATTTTTCAAATGGTGAAAGGATTATTCAATTAGGTGCAGTGGTTCTGGAGATTACATATGTATAAACGAACTTATAAACTTCGCTCTCTCTCTTTATATTATATAGAAGATAACTTTACACCGACTTATAGATGGCACATTGGAACTAAATAGTGACAGGTGACCTCTATATAGTATATACTAGGTAAGATAAATAGCTGGCCCCTTTTTTATATTACTTTTGCTCTCAGACCAGTATGAAAGAAAAATGAAACACACTTGAAGAAAGTGTGTACTTTTACATAATGGGTAAAACGATTACATGAAGAGCGCGTATTAAAGCCAAATCTAGTTTTGATTTGACTGTAATAACTCTTAATCAGATGAGTACCTACGGCAACTTTCGAGTTTCATCGAAATCGTTCGAGTATTTTCCGAGAAACCACATACATACATATATTTACACGAAAATTGCTCATTTAATAGCTTTATTATATATGTCAGCTTATGAGAATGTTCATTAACATCGAATTGATTTTTCAGGCTTCTGCGACGTATAGGTACTAAGAAAGAATCGTATTGATGTCTAGATATCTGAGGATAATTACAAAAATTGTGTCACCTCATATAGCTCTCAACGAAGGAAAAAATAATCCCAATCACTCATTTATTCAAAAATTTCTCTTTAACGTGATTTCTCAATAATTATGTTCTTGTTCATCTCATATTGTGATTTGAAACAATTATCACCGTTCACCGCTAAAGAAATAGTTTTATGACTTGAATCTCTTCTGTTTCACTCCTTTAAGCAATTATTTCAGTATTTATTTCCCATAAATTTTCATTGGACAAATAAAAACCTAAATAGTTGAAACTCACTGACGCATTGTTTAAGTTTAAGTTTAAGTATTTATTTCTATAACTTACAACTATCATTACAGTTTTACCCAAATCGATAATTGTAATACATCCAAATAATTAAATTACAACAATTTAAAAATTAAATTACAATATTAAAATAATTACATAGTAAAAGTACATTGAATACTAACTAATAATAATACAATTTAAATTAAATTAATTTCGATAATAAATAATATAAATTCAATTACAGTTTGGCAAATTAACTTTCATAACAAATAATAATTAATACCTTTTTCGTTTTTATATCATTCATTGAAATTAAAACGACTAGTCATAAAATTGATATTTCAATCCGATTTCAAACGTGAACTCACTAATGAGTTGGTTCTGTCAAACGAATAGGCCCCATTGTCCATTAAAGACAAGCAATGATATCTCAAGGTGTCGCGCGATACCTTTCTTTGTGCTATATCGGGTCTCAGGAAGCGTTTTCATTGAAAACTTTTGTACCATGCAGGTGATTAATGTGCGATATTTTTCTTCGCTTTCCTAGCTCGTCGATGAGGTACAGCTTATGTAGATACATAGTTATACGCTTTTAAATCGTAATTGTAATTTTGTTAGCAAAGATTATATTTGATTTTAGTAAAAATTTCGGCTTACTTTGCAATTTTCTGTGTAAAATGTAGTGCAATCACTAAGCAATGACAACCTAATTAAATTCCTATATGTATCATATGCCAGCAGCGAAAGAGATAGAATTACGCAATACATTGTTGTGTGAGCGAGACAATATATTGTTATTAACTGTGGATGAACAAGTACGTATAACATTGTGTCGTAGACACCATTTATCCACGTGCAAGAGCTTCGTACTGTCTTATGTCCGTCTGTCCTACTTTTAAAGATATCTTTTGAACTTTTATAGGTAGGTAGGTGACAGCTGTTAAAGAATATGTTATTACAGTGAACATCTTGAGAAATAATAAAAAAACCTAAAATATTTTTAATTTAAATTAATAAGGTTGTCCCCAAACTGGAACGTATTTTTTTAACGTGTTTGTGTGTTTGTTCTGTTATAAAAACGGTAACACATACAAATTCGGTGTGATTATACTATAAACACAAAAGTAAAACAATTAATAATAATAACCAGTCAAGTGGGAGTTGGCCTTGCGCTAAAGATCTCGACCTGAACGAAAGAAAAGTCGATTATTATGGTAAATACGTAATACATGTATTGTGTGTACTATGTAGCAGTACGGAATCCCTATTGAGTGAGTCCGAACCACACTTGCCAGATTTTTTATTTACTTTTATGAGTAACTGTTGCTTATGACTTCGTCTGCGTGGAAAACGGGATAATATACATATACGGCCTATGTCCACCCTGAAAGTCCATTATAAACTTGGTGTAAGAATATTTTGAAATCGGTGAGTAGTTTCGGAGATTACCTCTTATATTCAAACTTACAAATTTTACCTCTTTATAATATTAGTTTATATTCATCCACTTTTTTTCTTGACAAACATTCAACGCCAATATTACATGTATTATAAAAAAAACACATAATTACATATCGTTGAATTTTAAGTAAGTGATAAAGGTGTCATAAAGCGCAGTGAGCCAAAAATATCAAACACTAGTGAACCGTCCCAACTACGCACGTGTAGATTTTATTCTGAAAATAAAATACAGCCCATGCTAATCGCTGATAATGTAGCTTTTTAAAGGTGAAAGAATTTTAGAAATCGGTTGAGTGGTTCTTGAGTTTATCCAATACATATATAAAAACAATGTTTAATTCTTTATAATATTAAGTATAGATGAATGTTTTAAAGAATATCTATATAAATAAAAATTAACTTCCACATCACGTATGACGGAGCATCACTTGAGAAGGGCTGGACCGATTCGCTGATTTCGTTCGTAATTAACAAGACAAGTTTTGCGTGAAAGAAAATTTTTGGAAAATCCACGAAAAAGTCGGAAATTTGGATGGTATTTGTGTATGAAAAATTTAATAAAAAAATTTGGTATGTTACAAACATTCAACATACTAAATTCGCTAAGGTCGCTAAATTTGCAAAGGTGAGGGAGCGAATTAGCGCAATAGGAGATACTTTTCTCGTAAAGGATATTAGAGTTAGTCCTCTTAAAACAAAATTCAGTAATATTTTTCGAGCTTGAAGAATGTCACAGTGTAAATAAATGATCTAAAGGTCAGCTGTCAATCCGACGAAAGTTTTTCGATTAACAAAGAGGTCTACCACGTTGTGAAGTAAATGAATCTAATAATATGTGATAAGAATTTTGTTACATAATATTGAACGGTAGTGAAAAGTGATATTATAACACAATACAATCTTTATGCTATATTCCAAGCAAGGGGATAGACAGAATAGGAAGCACTGAGCATCGCGTCCCCACATACAAACAAGCACACGAGTACTAAAGAGCACTGACATTATTGTGCGATATAGCAACATTTTTACGATCTAATTCTCACAAACCTTAAAACTTTTTAATATTCTGCTGGTAGTTCATAATATATCCACCATTTCTCTTCTTGAATGTTAGTGTTGCATATTTTCTTATTTATTATATAATATCTTACAATAACCATTCTACGAAGTCAGTTCGCAATAAAAATTCTTAGACGTGTTACTTTGACGTCCTAATTAACATTGTTTCGACGGATTCTAGCAATTTCTAAAATTATGTTGAGATCAAGTACATAGTCTTATTTAATATTAGTGTTGTGAAAACGTCATAAATTTCTTCCTTTTTACGAAAAAAATAATATTTAAAAAGGGTTAATTCAAGGATAAAGTTTCGTGACTAAACGTCGATGTAGGTCCAAAAAAAGCAATGACATAAAAAAACGATATGAAATGAAATTTCATTGAATCGACAATATTTGACAGAATTTTTTTTAATTAATCATTGTAATAAATATAATAAACATAATAAAATCAGTATAAAGTACGCGATGTTGACGCGTGTATTGTAGACCCGCGCGAGCGCTTGTAGAGTTAGGACTTGTACGAGATTTATGCGCTCTTCATAACGAGCGATCGTAAGTGAAAAGATTAAATAGTGACCCGTATATGCCGACTGCCTTGTTTTGATCCAACGTTGAGTTCTCTGTTCCCATGTGTCTATTATAAGAAAAAATGCAGGAAATCAGAAAGTCGTAACTTTTTGATTTCCTGCATTTATTCTTAGGCATGTAAACATTGTGTTTTAAAAATAATCACTAGTAGTAAAGTTAAATAAAAAAGTTCTAAAGTAATGCTAGTTTACAAGAAGTATTGCAAGCCGGGCAGCAACCGCAACAATCTATACATATAAATGAAATTGAATTGTCTGTCTATAATTTTGAAATAAAGGCTTTTTCTTAAGCTTATATAGTTACTCGTGCGTTAACCACACCCAAACACGTGTTTTTTAAATTTAAAATAAAGCCATTTTATAAGTATTTAAATATCTGTCCAAAACTCGAAATATACAACGTTTTACACAGGTTCACTATTGGTTATGTACTGTTTTAATGCGAGCAAAAGTTGAAATTTATTACTGTCAAGAAACTAAGCAATGATGAATAGGAGGGTCAGGATGGTTCGGCTCTATAGATTAAGCGCTCCACGATATACATACGCGTCACGCTGTAACCCTAACAGTGTATACGGAGAGGATGAAGCGCCAAGCGTCGCGGTCCTTACATACTTCTTTCGCTTTCTCAAATCTCATCATTCTCATCACACATTTTCGACTAGGTATGCTAGTGCTTTTGACATTTCCATCAGCTAACACAGGCTTTTTGACTTGGTCTTCCTTAGCTTCTGCCACCACTCACTCTCGCTCTGTAAATTTTCTTCGTCATACATATTATGTATAGGTATGGGATACATATACACACATATATTAGTATACTTCTGCTGATTGCTCTTATCACACTTACATTTTTAGTCTAATCATGGAGAACTCAACCTATAGAGACGAAATATAGGGCCATCTTATTCATCAATACTCAGTTTATTTACACTAACAAAGATCAACTCTCGCTCGCATTAAGCTGTACATATTCCATACTGGATTTGTTTGTATATCTCTGTAAATTCCGACAGATATTTAAATATTTATGTAACGGGTTATTATTCTATTCGGGGGTGTGACGAAAACAGCAAAAATCAAACTATAGAACAGAATGCAGTAACCGCTACAGCGTTTAGACGTAAATTGTTTTCATACAAAATAAATTACATTGCCACTCTATAGGTTGAATGTTCCATGAGCCCGATATGGAAGAGAGATATGGGAGTGTTTTTGACATTTTTGTCAGTGCACGCACGGGTTATTTCATCCCCCTAAGTCAGCCTCGGTCTTGTTGTTCTTCTTCCTTTTAGTTTCTTCTATTATTCATTTTCATTATGTAAATTTTCTTCATCCTTTCCTCTGACCTACATGCCCGAAGCCCGAAAGCATTAACTTATTTCTGAAATATTAGCTTATGTCATTGTTTTATTTTATTTTTTTACACCACAAAGGTTGCAACTAAGCATACGGCCCGATTACGTTTATCTTTGTACATAAACAGTTTTTTGTGCAATCAGTCGTAAATTATTAACAGCATACTGTTTCAAGACGTGTTTCTAGATCAATTCTGCCTACTCCGTAAGGGATACGTCGTGAAGATACCTTATGTATTAATAGAAACACCAATAGATACGTAAAAACAAAATATATTATATTCACCACTTTTATATTGCAATTACATATGAACATAACATAACATAACTTCACGCTGTATCCCCAACGGGGTAGTCAGAGAGGACGGAGCGCCAGGAGTCGCGGTCCTTACACACCTCTTTCATAACATAACTTCACGCTGTATCCCCAACGGGGTAGTCAGAGAGGACGGAGCGCCAGGAGTCGCGGTCCTTACACACCTCTTTCATAACATAACTTCACGCTGTATCCCCAACGGGGTAGTCAGAGAGGACGGAGCGCCAGGAGTCGCGGTCCTTACACACCTCTTTCATAACATAACTTCACGCTGTATCCCCAACGGGGTAGTCAGAGAGGACGGAGCGCCAGGAGTCGCGGTCCTTACACACCTATGTCGCTTTCTCAAATCTCATCATTCTCCTCACACATTTTCGCCTAGGTATGCGAGTGCTTTTGACATTTCCGTCTGCTAACACTCTGGCTATTTGATCTTCATAAGTCAGCCTTGGTCTTCCTTGGCTTCTTTTACCACTCACTTTCGCTCTGTATATTTTCTTCGTCAGTCTTTCATCACTCATTCTTTCCATGTGCCCGAACCATCTAAGCATATGCATAAGCATAATTACATATGAATTAAAGTTAAAAGATGTTAACGCCACGAAGGCACGTATTAATCTGCGTCTAGAATGTGTAGGCTTCCACGACGAGCACGTAGCAGGCAATTCTCGACAGGAATAGTCTTGTTCTACCTACATTCTTGATAATAATTTGTCGGCGGGGTTGCCACTCCCGTCGCACTATTGCACGATGTCTTACAGTATGTATTGTAACACCACTTCACACTTCAACTTCACACATTTCAACACTTCAGTATTGTTCTTTTGATAATCAATAGTAATGTATCTACTTTGTCAAATTAGAGGATTTTAAAATGATACTCGTATTATTTTTTTTTCCTCGATATTGTTACTGTTGATAGGTTCTATAGTATAAATGGTTTGTTCTGATGGTGTAAATTCAATACTCACTTCTACATGATGGATGTATACTTTCAAATTTAGGGTCCGTGGACCCCTGAGGGATCCATGTCATGAGTGCTGGGGTCCATGGGTAGCCTGCCTAGCATAATTTATTGAAGTAATATTTAATGCAACAAATCAATTTCATGTACTTATCAAACTTAAGCAGCAGCAAACTTCTCGCTAACTGATTGTATCACAAGTTATTGTTATTCTCCAATATACTATATCATATATTTTTAAATTCTTTTGACTTTTTTTCCTACAATTCTATACGAAAAAGGTCTGGGCGATATTTGGAATTTTAAAAGTGGTCCGCGACTACGAAAAGGTTAACAAACCCTGCTCTAGCTTATAATTCTCCAACGATCTCATTTTTGTTCGCTCTACATACTTATAATGTTAGTTTAGGACAGGAAATTGTCGTATGTATCAGGGCCAGTGTCCTTCAGTGTTGTTGTGAAAGGGATTGAAAATATGGAGTATATATTTTAGATAGATTAGACTTTATTGCATCCCTGATTCTTTACTCGTTGATTTTAATTGAAACTTAACACTAAAACCTAAACTACGATATGTATTAGAATTTACCAAACTGTAATAGCAAATAATAATACAATTAATACTAAAGACAATTTATTGCGTTATCTAAAACTAAGCGCCAGGATGGTAGCTACATTACGAGTACTATGCAACGAACTACTGGGGAAGTTCTCAGTAGGTTCTCACTTAGGAGTCAGACTCCCAGACTTAGGAAGATTTATTGTTTTAAGTTTGTAAATATTAATATAAATATTAACGTTAGAATATGTACCTATGTTATTTTTTGTTTCTCGCATTACATAAAATATATTTAAATATGTTCTAAATTAAACTAGCTGGAAATCGAACCAGAGGCATCGGCTTAGAATGTGCATGCACTGTCACCGCACCAATGAGCCAGTAAAGAAATAATCATCTGATATTCTTTAATTTATAGTTCTTGTAAATAAGTAAAATAAATACATAAACAAAAAATCGGTCAATTGCGAGTTGGATTCACGCACAGAGGATTCCGTACAAGAAAATTAGAAAATAGTAAAGGCCCTAGCGAGACCAGCGTTATGAAATGGCCCATTTCTAATGTGTAAAATAATATGTGTTTTGAAATTAGCACATAAAGAAAATATTATATCTACTAAATAAAAGATAATATTTTTACCATAACAAATTGAATTAAAAGCACGACAGTGTTATTGTAAAAATGAATAAAGGAATGCTTAGATGGTTCGGGCACATAGAAAGAATGAGTGATGAAAGACTGACGAAGAAAATATACAGAGCGAAAGTGAGTGGTAAAAGAAGGCAAGGAAGACCAAGGCTGACTTATGAAGATCAAATAGCCAAAGTGTTAGCAGACGGAAATGTCAAACGCCCTCGCATACCTAGGCGAAAATGTGTGAGGAGAATGATGAGATTTGAGGAAGCGAAAGAAGTATGTAAGAACCGCGACGCTTGGCGCTCCGTCCTCTCTGACTACCCCGTTAGGGATACAGCGTGAGGATATGTATGTATGTATGTATAATATATATTTAAATATGTTCTAAATTAAACTAGCTGGAAATCGAACCAGAGGCATATAATGTGGTGGTCAGATTGCTCCAGAGGTTTCCTAGTGATTAACACTTCCATTGGTAAATCAACTAGTCGATTTGTTTATTCATATATTTTATTGTGATATTTATTTTTGTATTTTTTATTCCACATTTATATATTAGATTTTAAATGTTTATTTATATATATTTATTATTTAATACATATATATTACATGTAGTATATTTATTATAATTTCTTACATAAAATATATTTATTTTCTTTATTTTATTATTTACTTATTTGTGTCATATAATATATTATTCTATTATGTATCAAGCAAATTTATATAGGTATTTACTTTTAATACAAAAGAAGCAACATGTCCTGATTTTACATATGTCTGTGCGGGCACCGCTGAAAATCAGTGCTGTAGCGTTTGCGTCAGCTTATGCTGAGTCGGTGTCCAATTTTGGCATCACATCACTCATGGCCTAAGTAAATTGTATTTAGTCTTAGGTATGTAGTGTACAAGTAATGTTATTCTATGTCGATGTTTTTTTTTGATTTTGTATAAATTGTTATAATGCGTGATTGATGCCAAATAAATGTCTGTCTATGTCTATGTCTTTGTCTGTCTATAACAAATTTATTCAAAGTCAAAGACTTTAATAACTGTCGAATTTAATTAAATGGGTATTTGTATCGTATTTATAAAGTTATTTTTGTACTTAAGTTTTGATTAGTAAGGGATATAGTCCATTGAAATGTTACAAAATATAGGCCTTACCCTGCGTTTGTCTGAGGACGCGACGATACTTTTAGGATGTGTGGGGGGGGTCACTAGAAGCTTAACCCCAAGTTTGTGGGATCGCAACCCTTGTCCCGCGGCCGCCATATTGGAAAAAGGGGTGCAAACGCCTTTTTCGATATATCTTTCAAACTACCAACCTTACAAAAAATTTATTGAGATATAATTTGTAGCAAATCGAATTTTCTACAAGTTTACTTTTTTTACTTTTTCCTGAAAATTCAAAAATAAAGAAGTTTAAGCAAAAAAGAGCAAAAATTTTTCTTCTTCTATTTATTTAGATTTTCTATTTTTTACATTTTTAGGAGTTTTAAAGTACAAAAGTGATAGTATATTGTGTTTAATAGTTCTGTGTAAGTGAAAAGAATGGAATAGGTCTAAATAAATATGTGTAGCTGAAGTTCTCGCGCTCTTCCAAGAAATCCTATAAAGCTTCAGTAAAGTCTACTATCACTTTATTGGAGGAGTTTTACGATAACAATTACTTATAAAATACAATACGTGACATTGGCAAATGCGCTAATCTGTGTGCCATGCCATGAATTAAGAAAAAAAAAGCTTTGTTATCAGAATTCTAATCAATCACTACGAACTCAAACGAAGTCTAATGTGTGATTGTTCATTGAAATATTATTCCACTAGCAGAGTTCTACGACTTTTAAAAGTATGTACTTTTGATATTGTATAGATTCAGGTGTTACTTTGCAGAAATCCATCGCATGTGATAAATTCCTAAAATCTCAAGCTATCTTCCACTCAAACTCTACCAGCACCTATAACGCGGCTACGGTGATGTTAACTTTGAATGTTCTATTATTGGTAGGCATGAACTACTCAGGATATTGGGTTTCTTTAGGGCCACCCTGGAGAGGAATACAGAGTAAATTTTTATAAGGGCGCCTTCCCTGTATTGCTACAATCGATTTCAGTTGTGAAATAAATACACACTTTAATACAACCTTCACCAATTTATTAAAGAATTATAATTATCCCTAAATATAGATCTCATAATCTCACTAAATGAAATCTTAAATGTTATATAGAAGAATTTTAAATGAGATTTTACATACAAAACAAACAAATGACATCTGTATTGGAAATTACAAAAATGAGTACTGTAACCAATAATAGGTGTAACTGTTTCTTAATATTTGGTATAACTAAAACATTGAGATGAACTAGAATATCAAAATATAAGGTTAGTTATGTATATTTATTCTTGAATGTTAATAATTTTTATATATGATTGTACATTACCATCTAAGGAGATAACCATGTATGTATATAGCTAGTCGAGCTGTCCCACCAATGGTCCATAAGAATATCCACGGTGTTCACTAAACCCTTAGTGACTGCACAATTAAGTTAGGTCTTCCGCAAGCCGAGTTGTCCCTCCAATGGTCTCAAAGTATGTCCATGAAGTCCACTATACTCGTAACTCACTAATAAATCTCAAAGAAAAGAGACTAAATATGTATTAAGGTAATCCAACCTCATACTGCAATGCACAAACAAACGATCCGAGAAGGTAACTGATCAGGTATCTTTAAAGAAAATATCCAACTAGATGTGGAATACACCGTCATTCCACGATGTTTATGAGATTAAGTAGATAACATTAGTCCACTGGGTTTATGGAACTATGAGTACACCATTAGTACCTGGTGTTTATAGAATTAAACTTGGAATTAAGTATGGAAGTAAAATATACCATCAATCCGCTAATCCACGGTATTTATGTAAATAAGATATGGCATTTAGCCTGGAATTTAAACATGGAACTTAGCCTGGGATTTAAACATGGCACTTAGCCTGGAACCCATGAGGTCTATCATGGGACTTTAAAATATTTATAAAAAATGAAAAACAACTTCTTAATAACACTAGAAACATCCTAAATATATAGGCATGTATATTTTACTTCTATATGGGCATTTTTGTCTGCCACTTAACTACCACCAAAAGTGAATGGCTCCCTCCATTTTGGAATCACACCTCGACATAATTTGTACCCTCTCTAACGTCATTATTAATGTAACTGAAAACTATTCAGATTTCAGTCTGAGGTTTCCGACATAAGAAAGAGACAGCAAGTCTCTGAAAAGACATCGACCAATAGGAAGTGTCTGAAAATTTGTAAGTGACAACATCAAAATGTCAGATTGACAGATCCACAATAGAATTAGAGAGATCTAGATAAAAGTAGCCACTGAAAAACAAGACGGAAGCAATGCCCATTTGCTCGAACATTCCATCTTACTTGATTTGTGAAACAGATATATATCAACACTCGTCTCTCTCTCATCGAATACAATCGATTATTATGAATTACTCGTATTTAAATTTTTACAACAATTTATTTATCTCATCGTCAAAATGGGAAAGCCAACCTGGACAAATTATATTAATATCTAATAAAAGTATTATCACCTAAAATTGTTTTATTTTGTTTATAACAAAACTATATTTTTATACAAAAGAAATTCGATTATGGATTTATTACCACGATACTTATTACTATCGATGTTCCAAACATTCAATGTTATTACTGAACGTAACGTAAGTAAATGTAGATTTTAACGAAAGTACCAATGAACTTTATAATGAAACAACTAAATAGTTAAAAGTTTAGTATATTATGTTGTGGTTTAAATAATATACACTTAAAGTGCAATATTTATTGATTTTACCTGAGAAGAAATGAAGTAGTACTACGTACTCGATTGCGAACAACTTTCCGAACGCGATACCTATTAATCATTGTATCGTAGACAATTGTCATCTGTCACACACTAACCTCAACAAATATTACTGTGGAATGCAAATGAAATTTGTGATCGATTCTAATTTGTATGTAATTAACCGTAAGTATTGTTCACCGCACCGAATTCGGTGCTGGTTAGGTGGCCGAGTTCTATCTCTGGTATATCCTGAGGATGCTTCGTTGAGAGGCGAAACACGTGTAGATTGGTGATTTTTAGAGTTTGAGCGGAAGATAGCTTGAGATTTTAGGAATTTATCACATATGTACTTTTGGTTTAACGGCCAAAAAATGTGAGCGCGCTCTTAATAATTTGAATGAAAATTTAATTTGGAAATAATTGATCAAAGAACAAGTACATTACCATGGTTACCAGTTAATAATAAAGTGAGATAAAACTCGAGAGGGATTCAAGGTCATTTATTTTTGATTCAAATAATTGAAAATAGCGCAATATCCAGTATGTTTTTAAGATTCTTATTTACATATCGATTTGTTAAATAAAATTAGTCGATTCTGTCAACTAGTTATTTTAACAGATTGTCTTGATCATTAACAAACTGTTGATGTAACTATTTCATTGAATCAACTTTCACCTATGATATGTAGGTACTTACAATGAGCAATGTATTATTAAAGTATGTAAAAATATAATATATTAGTTGTAGTTCAGGTACTAGTCTAAGGTATGTTCACTAATATGTGATTAATATGTTATTATCTTGAAGCTAAATTATTTCTTTCTAGAGTAATCTATCTATCTGCTAATATACATAAATAAAAGTGTAAATTCTGGTACATTTAAAATCTTAAATCTCAGAAAATTCTTCACAGATTGCTTTTAAATTATGACACAACGATACATTCGAATAAGTATACATACTATATGTTTTTAGCTAAAATTAATAGACCTAATATGTTTACTGAGCCACAGCAACTGGCTTATGGGGTTAATACTTAAAAATTTGCAGACAGCGACAGCCAAGCTATGATTGCGCGAACGGTGATTAATTTTATTAAAAAAATGATATCATGTATGACGAATGCGTATCTATTGCGCCATGACCGTAAAATACACTTTTCGCGGTAGTAATAGCGCCACTAAGGTCCCACTTAGGTGCCACTAATAAATTACATTATATATAGTAAATTCTCGTTTTGACAGCAGATATCGCGCGATATTTGGCTGTCGCGTGCTGACTGCAAGTTAGTTAAAATACTTGTAACACGGCATGATAGGGTGGTGCTACGTATGCGAATGGCGACCTGTGCGTTCATCGTTCAAGTTGCATCATTCCATATAAATGCATTTTAGCGTCAGCAGATCACTATAAACAGATCCAGCCTTTTTGTCTTCTTGGGTAGAGAACGAGAATCACGAACAATCGACCCTAACTAGCGCAAACAAAGAGAATTCGATTTGTATTTATTACTTTCCTATACTTTTTTGTAAAATTGCTGGCCGTAATCACTAGTCATCATAATAATTCCCTAATGAAAATTAAATTGAGCAGAAACATTGGAAATAAACCACTGATTGACTTAGAGCTAGCAGGAGGTCATAACGTCCATAAGCTGAGGGAGGTACCCTCTGGTTTCGCCGATGATTACATTTCGGTTAGGAATCGGTATGATTTAGATTTTAGTAATGATAATCTAATAAGATCTAATCATGATTATGTATTTTATTTGGCTTTAATGTATACCTACTCCTATAGTCTAGGACTTTTTATTTTTATAACAGCACAAATTTTCGTTTAGATTGTTCAGGAGCAGATAGGACTTATTATAAAGAGCTTGCGTAAGCGATGGGTTAGCGAACTATCACTGCCTATTTTCGTTTGCTTCTTCATCTATAAGAAAAATACTCGTAGAAAGCGGTGTAAAAATATAGTTTTCTCCTGTCAAAAATTGATGTAAAGGAAAGATATCTGTCTTTGTATGTTTCGAAAAGGGTTCAAGATAGTGACAGAACATCGAGACAACATAAATGTTTTTTATGTCACCATAATACGCATTTAACAATAACACTACAAAAATGTGAACTATTAACATTTAAATTCACAGAGACTTTGAGAATACAAAATGGATTTTTCAACGACATCCACGATACTCCTTGGTTCCCCAATTATCGGTT
Source organism: Zeuzera pyrina (assembly GCA_907165235.1). Taxonomy (NCBI): domain Eukaryota; kingdom Metazoa; phylum Arthropoda; class Insecta; order Lepidoptera; family Cossidae; genus Zeuzera; species Zeuzera pyrina. The sequence continues at coordinate 10,121,843 of OU015639.1, read as the reverse complement.
TTTCTGTAACGTAATAGTTTTTAGTGAAGTTGTAAACGACGTCTTGGAAGATCGCAAACACTTTAGTTCCACGCGCTTAGATTCCTTAATTCTCTTCACAGAACTTCGACGTACAATATATTGTATTGTATCACTATAATACCTATCTACTTTAAAGAGATAGCTGCTTATCTATTTGTGCTGATCATAAAATTTAGCTAAGAGGTTACTATAGGGCATGTTGTAGACGACAGAATTAATGACCTTTCATCATATTATTCCACATCGCAATTTATAAACTCAAATATTTATTGCTACATGTTGATTTTGTTGCAGCTTGGTGCTGTATTATTTGCGAATGGAAAATACTGTAACATTAATCAGTTCACTGTTAGACATACGCCGCTCGTTATAGTATATGTCACTGAGCTGAATATTTTATCCTTCTTACCTAACTAAATACTTCCACCGACCTTGCCAGGATATTCGCTTCATCTTGCTGGAGAATGTTCTCTACTATGTAAGCTCAATCGCGATGTTCGCTCTAGATTAAGATGAAGAACAAGATCTAGAAGATTATCAGTTAAATGATAAAAACGTGACCACCTTGACACTTTGGCTAAGTTATTCTATAAGCCAGAGGTTCCCAAACTTTTTTCTCGTAGACCACTTTCAAAATTTTACTGGTTTCGGTGGACCCCCTGCTGCGACATTTCTACCATATTCCAAAAACTCGTCAAAAATGTGCAGATTAGATCTAATTATGAAAATTTGCGTCGCGGCTGAGTTCCAACTCTAAATTCGGAGTGGTAAAAATAAAAAGAAAAATAGTAAGTATATTTCCTTGTGTTCTATTTATTAAAATAATATGATTACAGATTTAATAGATTAAAAATCGGAATATTTTCAAATCTATTTTTGAAGTCATCATGCAGGCATTTAAATGTTGAACGTATGTCTGAATATCCTCATCAAGACATTCTGTCTGTGACAAGTTTGTAGGTAGGTAAAGCCAAGCCAACATTTTTGTTCTTTACTATCGAAACCAGATAAATTTTCGTGGACCCCACTTACAACTTTTGAACCCCTATTTTTTACATGTTAACGTAGACTCCCGTCGAGTCTCCCGTCGACCCCTGGGGGTCCACCTGGACCACTTTGGGAATCACCGTTCTAAGCTATGTCGTTTACGTTGGCTCTTTGCCGGATCACTACTACGCTTTGTAAATTTGATCTTTCAGAGACTTCGAGCACAGCTCATATCATAGCAAATTGAGTGGCTTTTAATTTGTGTACCAGTCAGCAATCCAACCATTGTGTACAGTAAGTACACTTATTATTTGTTAATTCTGAACAGGCACAGTATTATCAGTTATTTGTTCTTTCCATACGAAACTTCTTTCGCTGGGTAAATTAGATTACGTGACATTTCCATAAAACTCATTTTGACTGTGTCGTTATTAACAGATGTAGGTAATTACAGTTTATTTTAGTTATATTTTCTACTTCTTTAATGAGATTTCGATTTCACGAATAAAGTTTCATACTTAAATATTTTAAGTACGTTATAATTTTAAGGAAATTCACAAGAAGTCTGTACTCAGAAATGTACTTGAATAATTTTTATAAAAATTGTTTTTGAACATGACAAATAATGTTTTAGTTGTGAAGTTAAGTACATAACATGTATATTATGTGTAACTGTTGTAAATATACAGCATATAATATTATTTTTTACTGAAAATGGGTTAAGCGCAGATTAAATAAAATAAAATAAGAATATGAAATAAGTAATAAACAATAATATTTTATCAGACCAATATGCAAATTCTTTATCTATAAGCATTAAGCTTGTATTAAGGCGACGCATTGATAAACAATAATTTAATCTAAATAGACCTTCTGAGCTATGAATACGTGCGCGCGATAGCTTACGAGAAATATGAAAAAACAGTTATTTACGTTTATTTTAAACACCATAATTAATTTTAAAAAGTTTAACTGGCATTTTGAAGAATATGTTTAGATTAAACTATACAGAACATTTATAAACCAGTCCCATTACTCCGAAAAATGTAAAACTCTGTTTGAAAAGAGGTTTCTTTGAAATTTTTTTTTGTGTTACAAAAGTTAATCAATCGTGTTTTAAGCTTAACCTTTATAATTAAGTACCAGTCCTGTTTCAATAAATTAAGATTGAATATCATTTATTTGCGACAAGGATGATGTATCTCAAAAACAGGCTTTTTTGAGGTAATTGAATAGTACCTAATTCATTTTGTACCTATCGACAGACTAATTAGATAGACTGAAAGCTTCGAGTAAGCTGAGGAAAAAATTAAATTCATGTTTACTGATAATTTAAATTAATGGAATTAAATCTATCTTATTACGTGCTTGTCTTCGAAATGGAGGGTTCTCTTCTAAATTTTATTAATTAGTAAAACTTATATATACTGTATAGATAAACGGTAACATTTCTCCTAAAAATAGCTATTCAACATGGTAAATTGTGAAAATTCTACATGTTTACTTCTTTATTAAATAAAAAAAAAAATATAGTAAAATGTTATGATACTGAAAAGCAGCTAAGACTGTGTTGGACACGCATTAACTTAAGGTACAGTAATAAGTTCGGGTTAAAATATAATAAAATACCAGTTATTTAATTAATTTTCGTCATTTCCGTGTTTAGGTTACTATTTTCAGCTCAATAGGTGTAGAGATGGCGGAATAAATATTGATGACATACAAACAAACAGACAGACATGACGAAACTACAAAGGTTTCGTTTAAGGTAATTCAGCTACGGAACCCCAAAAAGTTGCATTAAGCACAGATGAAATTCCATTGCATATTTTATGTGACTGCACGCCATTGACACATCCTCGTGGAGCCTGTCTCAGCCAAAGATTTCTGTATCAACTGTCGTAGACGATTGGTACGAACCAAATTCTAAAGCGTTCATAGGAGTTAATTGACACCAATGCACTTTATTTCACATCGAAATTCTCGCGGTTTTACAAAGTGTAGTTAAAAATTAGAAAAAGTTGAAATGTCATCATACATGTGGTTTAAATTCAGAAATTTACATTGACGTATTACTTTATTTCGTATCCACAATTTATACATAAATTCCCTCTTTTAATTAATTTTGTGAATATTAATCCCACTGTTATATCACCAAATTTTATACGTCGAATATCTAACTCGCCCAATTTAATAGGCAACCTTCACTTTTCAGCGCCATAATACTTGACGAGCAATGAAACACGTGGAATGTGTTTCACGTGTTCTTGGCGGCTGATGCGTTCTGTTTTACTCTCGTCTTCATACATACATGTATATTGCTTCTTAATTACAGCTACATGAATATTATTTGCTTGTGTGTGTGATATTGTCAATGTTTTAGTTCGAGTATAGCATAAAAATATTCCTTTCTCGAAGTAGGGCGGGTCTACCTCAGTATTGAAGAAGTCTTTGGTTTGATTAGTACGCTCTTTATCCTGAGCTTAAACACATTACTCCAAAGAATATTCTAGACTTTTTTTAGCGGGAACGGGAGAAGTGAGATCATCATTTTATTTATCTTTTCTGTTTTTTACATTTTTAGGAGTTTTAAAGTACAAAAGTGATAGTATTTTGTGTTTTAAAGTTCTGTGTAAGTAAAAATAATGGAGTAGGTCCTAAATAAACATGTGTAGCTGAAGCTCTCGCGCTCTTCCAAGAAGTCCTTTGTAACTTCAGTAAAGCCTACTATCACTTTACTGGAGGAGTTTTACGATAAGAAGAAAAAACGAAAACTTCGAATTTGGTTCATGTCGATTCTATTTATTAATACGTGACAGTCTCAAATGCGCTAATCCGTGCGCCACGCCATGAAGCAAGAATAAAAAAAAAAGAATATTCTATGATTTTCGGCGCACTAGAACTTAGTATTACTTTACAACAAAGTGACGATTACAGCAGAACTTTGTCGCAATGATACAGGAGCGTAACTGAGTAACTTTCGTAATATCAACGTTTAACGTAATATTGAACGTTTTTACAATATAGTGCCGGAATTCATGAACCATTTTGTCCATTTTCAGGTACATAATTAGACTCTTTTCTATTGATTGGAATAACAGGCAGAAAAAACAGATCGAGAGGTCTGTTAAAGCTTGCATAGCTATTAAATATACTAGAAATTCAATGCATAAATTTGAACCGTGAGCTGCGCTTTCAATATAGTATGTATTATGTATGTAATTTCATTCCGGAAGGTACAGTCAAAAACGTCAGAAAAAAGTTATAAAATTGTTGCTCTTGTTTTAGTTCTGCTATAGTTATTAGTGATTAATTATTTATTGTACCCTGAATGAATATAATTTAACTGAATATAATCTTGGCCGAGGCTTCGGGAGACCCCCGGGCTGGCAGCTTCTTCCGACAACGAATCAGTTTGGCTATTCAAAGAGGCAATGCTGCCAGTCTGCTGGGTACCTTGAGCAATGACAGCTTTCTAAGCGGCAACTTTGAGTAAGTTTATTATTTAAGATAATGTGTAGTTTTAAGTTTGTAAATATTAACATATGTATGTACTTTTTGTTAATGTAAATAAAGATATAGTATCTAATTGAATAATCTACAACATACATCCATATTTCTGTGGTCTATCCATATATCAAATAAATAAATTTGAAGTCTCTATTTGTCATTTCGAAATAAAGTCTTTTAAGCTCATTTAGCTATTCCTTTGTTACTAAAACTCAAACGTGCGTTTCTAAACGTTTTGTCCGTTTATCTGTTTGTTTGTCTAGCCTAATTTACGAAACAGCTGAACTAAATTTAACGGAATTTTCATCGACAATAAAATAATTTTACAGAGAGTAATCTCGGATTAATCGGAAGTTATTCCAAAATATTGCTAAATTTAGCGCTAGTAAAATAAATATAAAATAAATCAAATAAATACATTTATAAGAAGTTGTTACTTCTTTTAAACAATAATAATCATCATTTTTATTTATGTTCATGAAGATTTTGATTTATACAGAAATAAGTATCCACATAATTATTAAATTATTACATTTTTGTATTAACTATATTTTTGATATTTCTGTTATTAGATTAATGTTTATTACAGTACTATTCCACCCGGTCACACGTTGCTGTGGCACAATAAGTATTATATTGTTATTCAAGGGTTATGGTCTTCAGTTCATACAAGAATCCCGTGGAAAAAAGTGCTTACAGTTTTTCTCCAATTTTCCAATTTTCTGGGCACCTTTTACAATTCTTCTTTCCATAAAAACTTTACTCTGACTATTATGAATGTTAAAAATGTCCAGTAACTTTTTATAAATTAATTGTTATATTTTTACCCGACTGCGAAAGAGGGTTATGTTTTTCGAGTGCATGTTTGTATGTCCATTTCTTTGGCACGCTGGCGTCTGAGAAAAAGAAAGTAGAGGGGGAAAGGTACATGAAAGTGAAAGTATGGATGTCACATGAAAGCTAATAAATAGTCAATTCCAAATATATAATTACTAATAAAAATTGTGAAATGTAGTCGGTTTTTTGTTTTTTTTTTTTTAAATAATTTAGTCTTGTTATTTGGTGTACGTTTCTATTAAATTATTTTTCCAATAAATCTTTTTCACTTATCTTCGACATACGTTTTTTTATTTAATTGAGTATTTATTATTCCGAAACAATGAACATGTTAAAAAAATTGCCCAATCCATCTAACCGTTCTAAGTTTTACGCTTAGCAACGAACTAATTTCGTTTTAATTTATATAAATAAAATTAAACCTATTTCACGAGAGAATATATTAGTTTCAATTTGTCGAACGACTTCGAATCCACTTTGAATATTCACATATATCATATCGTATTCGTATTGAGATTCAATGTGTAAGTACAAATATTTGAAATTTCAATGATTTCACCGCAAATTGATTGAGTCATGCTTTTCGTTATATTCTGCAATTTTATGTTAAAGGAATAAATTACAAGTTCTGTGAGAAAGGTAAGCCTTTGAATGCTGATTGCCATAATTGCCAATTATGGTTAGGTCATTAACAGTATTGCTTTCAATTTGCGAAAATAAATAAATGTACTCATTTACATATTCTAAGATGATTGATAAACGTATATAACTAAATTAACTTGTTTGGCTTTTTTGAATTAAACTAATTTAAAAAATTAAATTTAATCTATATGACAATGATGACAATCAAAATATTTTAATTTAAAAGCCTTTTTATAGTTTTTAGTAGATATAACATTCGTATAACTCTAATGTTTAATGTAATGATACAAAATATATTAAATTTCAGTTTGTAGTTTCACAAAGTAAAATATTTTTAAAATCTAATAAATTTTACCCCTTTCCTGTTGACCAATTGATCTGAAATTTGGCACACACCTTTTCATTCTGATGACAATACAATTATGTATATTCAGTATATTGTAAATCCAAGACGGCCGCGGCCACAAAATGGCGGATTTCTTATTTTTTCACAACCCCTTCAATATAGATATCAAATGAAAGGGCTTGACTAGTAGAATATAGTACACCATGCAAATTTGAAATCTAAGATGGCCACCGGTACAAAATGGCGGATTTCATATTCGTATGAAAGGGCTTTACAAGTAGAACACACAGGCCATAAAAAAATTAAAAAGAAAGTAGAACACACTGCATGGTGGATCATAGAGTTTAGACAGTCTATACAATAAATAGAATGAGAAATATTAAGTAGCGAAATAAAAAATAAAAAAAATAAGAAAAAATTTTTTTTAAGTTAAACGGTAAAAGTCGTGGGGCGCGTGAAATTTTATTTTTTAAACGGTTTTATTAGTCTGATCAATGCCTTAGATTGACGAGGAGAGTGATGTGATGACTGGTACCTAGGACCTCCCTAATTACACTCATCAACAGTGTCTAGGGATCAAGTACGTTTTAGAGTATCGCCGCAATTGAGGATTATTATTTTAACTTTTTTGGATCGTTATTGATTCTTTTTAGTGATTTTCACTATTTGAATAAAGAATTTTCTTTAAATTCTGATTAAAAATAGAAAATCAACTGTCATTCAGGATTCCTATAAAAGTGTGTAATAGCGTTTTTACAAAATCATTACGAGTACAATTTCTGCATCGAAACTGAAAAAAATTGCATCAATATGGAGAGACGACATCATTTGACACGAGAAGAGATCATGAGAGCCGTCGGAATGTTGCAAGCTGGTTCCAGGTAACGTACTGTGGCTGTTGCTCTTGGCACTACACAAAGCGTCATAAGCCGTATCTGGACACGCTATCGTATCACGGGCAGCGTGGCCGAGCGACATAGAGGTCGATCTCGCATCACCTCTCGCAGACAGGACCGGTACATCCATAATATTGCTTGGCGGTATAGTACTATGACCGCCATGATGTTGGCTACGAGGCTCAATAGCTCTTTAGGCTTGCTGATAAGCGACCAAACCATCCGAAATTGTTTACGTGAAGTGAGTCTGCGTTCCCGAAGGCCGCTGAAAGTTCTGCCTATAACACCCTGCAATCGTAGGGCCCGTTTACAATGGGCTCGCGAACACAGAAATTGGGAGGAAGAAGACTGACGTTGTGTTTGCTTTTCCGATGAATCTCGTTTCGGTATGAGGCCGGATACAAGACGTACTCGAGTTTGGAGGACCTCTGGACGTCAAGAACGTTTGAAATTTTGTCAGGAAGATCATTCATATGGAGGGAGAACAATAATGGTTTGGCCAGTATTAGAATCGGTGGAAGAACCGATCTCATTTGGATCAGGGACAACCTCAATGCTCAGATTTATGAGAGGATTGTTTCAGACGTGATCATCCCTCAGCGAAGCCGGTTGGATGATTCGTTTCGACTAATGCACGACAATGCACGTCCACACACGGCTAGAGTCGTAACACGCGCTCTTGCCGACGCTGGCATCAACGTTTTGCCGTGGCCTGCTCAATCGCCAGATTTCAACCAATTGAGCATGCATGGGATATGCTTCAAAGAAGAGCTCTGCCGAGTATGGATGCCGTGCATACCCCACAACAACTTTTTGACTTGTTAGAAAGAACGTGGGTGGCCATTCCTCAAAGTGATTTTGATGAACTTATTTTAAGCATGCCAAATCGTGTAATTCGTGTCAATGGTGGAAACACACATTATTAATTTTTTTATCTTTACAATGAAAATTGAAAAAATCCTCATTTTTGCCTTTTTTTGCCATTTAATTGACAACATTAACTAAGGTTAATTTCCCACAATTTGCAAAAATTGTAATTTTTCTTAATTTTTACAAATTATAGTGATAAGTTGTTAAGTTACACATAGAAATTAAAGTAAGAAGCCAGTCTCGAAGACTAGATTTGATAAATATTAATTGGATAATTTTTTTAGTTAAAAATGTACTTGATCCCTAAACACTTTGATGTGTGCATTTTTCAGCTTTTAGTAGATTATCTACATCATTATTACATTTCTTTTCAATAAATCCGTTTAAGTTAAATATTTTTTTTTATTGAATTTACTGAAACTTACCTGTGACTATTACAAACAAGTACGAGTACAACTTGTAAGAAGTGAAAGACCTTAGTAAATTTCAATTCATGATTGTTTAATGGTAATTTAAAAAGCATTTTATTATAAAAGAAGTTGTTATTCAAAAATTAGAAACAAAATTGTACAAAAATTGTTTAAAATAATATAAAAACGTTATTTTTCCCTTACATAGTTGTTTTTACAATTTAGAGTGACCCTACGGTGGTCACTTTCAGTAGAAAATTTAGTTTACAGTTTATTAATTTTTTTAGCCGGATTTCATTTTATTTGTCAATCATATTAGCAGTAGATCAACTCAAGAACTTATAAAAGTTATATAGATATTTCGCACACAGAGATGTTTTTTAATTTCATATAGGATTTAGAGAATCAAATAGAAAAACAGACGGTAATTCCGCTTTATCCAGCATAACGGAAAGACGTACTACAGTAAGTCTTAAATCTTGCCGGAAAATATTTCGATCAGAAAACTACAGTTGTACATAATACCGTAATATCCTTTCAGATAAAACTTTAACAGTTTTTCCTTTTAAAGAAAAATAGCTATCGTTGAAAATTATTTTATGTACCTATAAAGGTAATATTTTATGTTTATTTATGTTAGCACGTATAAATCGGAATGTGCAAGACAGTGAAACAACTACTTTATCGTTATTATAAATAAATGTTTACGGATATTTCCTTTGTATAGAAAGACACTTCTCATCTACGGTTTCCTTTTGCAGATTTGAAAGAGTTGTCACTTCTTATATCTTTACTATTTATTTGTAGAGTACAACAATTTTGAGTAATTTAAACATTCTTAAAACATTTTAAGGTGCCCTAAATTTCACAATCTCGTGACACGAGTTTCACAAAGTTAGATGCCCAGGCTAACCGATAAAATGCTTATAAAAGTTTTATTGTGGCAGCAGTATGGCGTACATAACAGGTTTGATGATGTTACTGATATAGTGGATGGATTACAAGTACCGTTCTGCTTCCTCGACACTGTCCACGTGTGGTACCAAAATCGATGCTAACGTCAATATACGGCGTTCATTGTACATCACAATTGAATCAGCCAATCACAGACAAGGTGTTAAGTGAATTTCTTGCTACCGTTCGTATATTGCGTGTGACGACATGGATATGTTCAAAATTACCAGTGAGCACTTTCGGATAACGAGTAAATTTAACGATTTATTGCTTTTCAGAGACATTGGGTAACTTTGAACATTACCTATTTTTACAGTAAAATCACATAATATAATAACAGTAACTAGCACAAACGGAACCGACCGTTTACATTTTCTTATCATACGTGTTGATAATGTTATTCTTATTTTAAAAACTAGATTCCGAAATGGCAGTCAAGGAACATGGGAAATAAAAATATTCTATTAATATTAAATATATTGTACATACTCGGAATGACTTCAGGCATTTTAGCCAGTTACAAATGGTTACAAGTTAATTAGTTAATTAATTCCAACTGGTAAATTACATGTAGCAAAAATAAAAATTATGTGAAGTATATAGTTTGAAATTATACATCAAAATTTTAAGGGTATAGCATAAACTTGATAATTTACAAATTGGAAGCCACAGTGAAATAAACGACTTGCACCGTGTGAACTTTATGATTAAGTGTGTAAGAACTTCTAAGGACGGAGATAAAATGTTAAATGCTAGTATGGTGTGTAAACTAAAAGTACGTCAAGTTTAATTAAAATTTGTCTCAGTAGGTAAACTCCAAAAAACTCCAAAAATAATCTATAAAAAATATATTCTCTTTAATTGGGTCGTTAGCGTAGCACCTGGATTTGATATCCGGATATTCGGCTAGTTCAACTTGGGAAAACTACTATTTGAAGTCATCTTACAAATCTGGAGATGAAGACAATGTCATCATAATATTTTTGTAATAGTAATAACATTAATTAATTATTACTAATATGTTCTTTAGTTAGAGGTTTTAAGGAACTAGAACCTCTACTTTTTACAATCTTTTGTTCACTTTAATAAAAATGTTTTTTTAATTTGTTTTTAACTTTTTTGTTCACTTCACTAAAAAATTACTGATTCTATTTTAATATTTGAAAAATCAGTCAAGGAAGCATAAAATCTTTTGAATGATTCTACATATTATCACAAATATCTTGAATAAATACAGCTTTGATACTGCTTTAACTACATATTGTGTAGGTATAAAGTAAAGAGTACCTAAAAAAGGGAGTGAACGTTACTATGTAAATAATTTCATCAATTTAATTGTTGCATGTATAATATGTTAAGCAATCTAATACGTAGTAAGGTCACATAATCTTCACACACACAGGCATCGATCGGCGCTCCCAGGCCGTATAAATAGCACCACCTGGCTGGATGCTCTTGATTGCTACGCGGCCTCACACCTCTTATATGCATACCTTTATCATCATAGGCGCCTTCGTATGACAATATTATGATTACTTAATATAGGGTGGATTTCGAATGAAGTAGTTACGTGAAAATGAAATCCATGGATACAAAATTAAGGTGCAACAAACTAGCAATAAAAATTTTCACGGATGCCAAAAAAGGCTTAAAAGAAGGCTTTACAGATGCGAAAACGCAATCAGAAAGAAATATCTATTCGCTTATGATCTGCAGATTCTTATTACAAACTCTATCTCTTGGCTGTACTTTTACGATCTACATGAGACTATAAGTCACTGGCTCATTCTATATGTGTTTTTATGTAAAAATAATATTACTCATAACGACTACACAAATTGTATCACCACAAACTAAGCACCAGGCTTTAAATTGACCTGATCGGGGATAGAACCCAGAACCCTGGCTTGGGAGGAAAATACTCTGCCACCGCACTAACGTGAATATATATAACTACGTCAGACAATACACACCAATCATCTGATCTCGAACTAAGGCATGCCCTGTGATATGAGAACCAAACGATGAGTACTAGGGCCGTCTGCCATTACATCTACACTCGAGACTATCTAGAAATATTCGTTTTCTAAATGACTCGACGGGGAATCGAACCCGGAACCTTCAGCGCTTAGATAAAAGATCTAAACCACTGCCATGAAGGTCGCCAATATTATCTAAACTTTAATAAATCATATAAACTGTAGGTAATGCTGTATGTCACCTGAAAAATTTAAAATCCTCGACTCAGTTGTCACGGATATAAAAAATTTTGAGAATATTAACTAGTGCAAAATTATCATATTTCAATTATGCACGTCACAATTTTTGAGAAAATCGAATTTGACAGACGCAAGACCGAGAGTGATCTTATAAGAGTTTCGATTTTTATTTTAAGGTATAGCTCTACGAAAAAGCCAATTCGACACCTGCATGGAAGAACATTGTAACTTGGCTTTTGGCAATTTTGGATTAATTATAGCCGTGATAAAATAAAATACAGATTAGCAGAACTACTGAAAATGAATTACAATGTTGTTCCTTGAAGGTGTGTGTAATTTTAACTCACACTGGCGTAATTAATTTTCCGTACTGTCAGTACAAACTGCAACATAAAATCTATTGTAAATCTTACTCTAACTAAAGACATGATACCGACACAATACAATTTTGTAGTATTACTACAGCTTATAATTCATTCCTAATACATACTTATTATTTTTATTACATTTTTTTTAGCGAAAACATGTTAGGAGAATGTTGAGATTTGAGGAAACGAAAGAAGTATGTAACCACCGCGACATTTGGCGCTCCGTCCACTCTGACTATCCCTTTAGGGATACAGCGTGAAGATATGTATGTATTTTTTAGCGACTGTTTTTCGATGAAAATTTTTTTTCACAAAACAACCTATCCTATGCGTAATTAACCATATAAATTAAAATTGGATTTCTGGCGAATGAGGAAACAAATGAACGTACACAAGCTTACACACATTCATAACCCTAGTTGCTTCGTCCGCGTCGGGTTAAAAGTTAAAACGCACGAAGCATATTTGGCATGTTTTTTTTTGTAACTCAGTTTTAGAAATATTTTGATACACTGCCGACTACGACATTTTTATGATGTACTTTGTTGTCTTCCGCCTTTGTAGAAAATGTTCACAGAGCAGATGTCTTACTTACTGAAATTGCGACGACCTTGAGTGTACGTGAATTTCTGCGTCGCCTGTCCTTCCATAGAGGTTATTGGCGGAAGAGTAACTCGTTTACACGTATCGTATAACACAATTCCCATAATTTTATCGCAACAAAGTAGCTTTCTAGCGCAGTTTACTTTGCATTTCATTACCATTTGCTTTATATGATTTGAATATGTCTTTCGTATTGGTATAGGTATAAGTAATTGTAGACATGATAAATATAGACTTCGCGTTGAATACTGCAATAGTGAAGCAACAAATTTTTTTTTATACCACGGAGAAGACAAACGAGCTACGACACACGACAGCAAATGCGTTGATAACACTGAGAAATAAGATATTGTACCACTTATATCAGACGTTTCACCGGCTGTCTCACCTTCCACATCAAAACAAAAGAGTACAAGCCTCTGACCAAGAATTAAAATGGGCGGAGCATTTGCTCTAAGAGCGTGTATGTTTTTTGTTGACCAACTTTCTGGACTTTTACTAATGTGCGTGACTAGGGAATAGTCACAGTATAACAATACACAGCTGAACATGACATGTATTTTTATTTAATACTAGGAGTCATAAGATTAGCGAGTATGTTGCAAATAACTATTTGAGTAATTAATGTGAAGTCGGTCATAAGCTGACACAAATTACACTGACAGTGCGCGGTTGCCATACTTACTATAGTTGTTTTACTCGTGGTTACGTTCAATGAGATGGAAAGATAACCGAAAATTTATTTGACACACGGTAATAAGAGTGGCAATTTATTATAGCTTCGTCCATTATATTTCTTGGTCCGAGGTACAAGCACTTCCGTTGGTGAATCCTAGCGGTGTGTTAGTGAATAAAATAGTGGTAGCGATCTATACGGACTTCGCACAAGGTCATAAAACAAGCTGGCAGGCATCCATATTGTTTCAAAAAAAAAAAAACTGCTTTATTTTTTAAGTACGCAACGCAGAGTCTATCTTTTTATTATGTCTGTGTATGTGATCACAACTCAAAACGTTTTTTCTAAGCATGATAATATGTGGGCGTCCAAGCAAAAAGGGTCCAGTGGTCGGAATTTAGTTTTCGAGATATACGCAGTTTCGTAAAGTTGGATGAAAAAACGGGATTTCGCGATTTTAATTGATTATTAATTAATGCTGAATTATCTACAAGTTCATATAGTAAATGATTTTATATGATGTTTCTAAGTAGAAACAAACAAGAAGAAGTGTGTTTTTTTTAATCAAACTTTAAAAATGCTTTTTCTCAAAACAAGCTTTTTCAGCGTTTCATTTTTAAATGTTTGATAAAAAAAGTGTATGCCAGTTTTAGAATATTTTTTTAATCCTTAGTATCAATTGACTATTGAATAATACTATTGTTATTTTCTAAGGAAAGATGAGAATCTAATATGTAAATATTACTTGACAGAATCTATGTGTATGTCATATTTGACGCCAAAAGCTGTGGGGTATGCGGGACTCCTCGCGAATCGAGTCTACCCACTAAAACGTGACGGTATTCCTCAAGATGCCATAGTGCCAGGGCTGCGGGTAAGCTGTCGGACACTTCCGCGGCCCCAATGTAAAAAAAAATTTTGCGTGTCATCCTTGCGCATGAGCCATGCTCATCTTATCTATATTGTGCCGATCTTAGTGTATGTACGGAACAAGTATTGTTGTCTCCTTTATCTTTAAAAGCATATATACATACATAAATACATACCTTCACGCTGTACCCCTAACGGCATAGTCAGAGAGGACGTACCGCCAAGTTTCGCCGTCCTTTCATACTTCTTTCATAATAAAAGTCTTCCCTTAGAAAACCCTTAGAAAAATATTAAAAAAACGTCAACATTAGGAACAAGATCTATAATGAAATGAAATTATCAGGATAGCATCATATTAGATATATTTCCATACATAAAAACAAAGCTTGGTTGGTGGTTGACAGCATTAATTACATAAAAAGAAAGTTTTATGTGAAACTTTGTTTTGCGGTTAGCGATTGCTACCAATTGATAGTACAGAACAATAGTAGCGCAAGTACGACTTACACTTGACCGGATTTTATTTCTTTTTCTCTCCCAGATCAGCGTGAAAGCTAAATACGTTATGTACTTCATGGAAGCTAATATAAAGCGATTAATGGAAATAATGTACAGTCATTGAATAAATATAATCTGTAAACAATGTACATATTATGTACAATATCCAGTAAGTTTAAACTTTTAAACTTTCGCGTTGCATTTTAAAATATCTAAAACGAGAAATTTAACACGATTACCTTATTATTTTGGTTTGACGTTTTGACCGAGTTGCATCGGCCGTGGTATCAAGCAAACTGAAACTTGCTGCGACAGTTTGCTTGAGACCACGGCCGATGCAACTCGGTCGAAACCTCAAGCCAAAATAAAAAGGTAAATGCGTTACATTTCCCGATCCAGTAAGTTTGCTAAAAAAATCTGGTTCGATCTATGAAGATGAAAGTATCTATTTATGTAATCCTTTTAAGATAATAAGTAAAAAAAAATATCTCAAATAAAACAATATGTTAATAAATAAAGAAAGTTGCATGCCGATATAGGCGGCGCGGCGGCGGCGCGCGTTTTCCATAGGGTATTTCGCGCACTGCCGATGGTGACGTCAGTGTTGTCACATTTCAAAAATTTGCATATTTTGGGGTAATCGGATACTAAAACGTGTTTTAAATTACAATAATATTTTTATTTTCATGAATAACATTATTTTCTCATTTTTTTGGATAAGGTCATTGGGTCGGACAGGGTTTTTACAACTGTACAATGTACATACAACAAGCAAGCCGGTGGCCCGCATCCCTTATTTCAAAATTATTCCTGTTTTACTATAGAGTATTATAGACGCATGCATATTAATTTGTATCTGGTAACTGAATGATGTCAACCTTCGTGACCTTGTGAATAAATGGTGGATGTTCATAGTGATTAGTTACATCCTCTAGAGACCCTTGAATCTAATGGACAACCTGGGGACGCCGTCATGCCGAAAGTTACATTATGCCATTATTACTTTACTGATTGGTTGTGTTCTTCGAGTATTGGCATATTAAACCTGACGTAAACGCAGATGTATCTAAATACATATATATATGTATATATTACATACATATATATGTATATATTTTGCTCAAGAAATCCTTATTCCTATTTGATTGTTCGAATGGTGCGAATTTTTAAATGCAGATAAAAAAGTTATAAGGAGATGTTTGTCAATTTTAAAGATATTTTTATCTTTGACATTGAAGTCACCTTGACTAAGACGCCTTGCCTTATACAGCTTTGAAATTATTATATATATACGAGGAAAAATATAGATTTATTCAAAAAGAAAGGCGGTATTAATGGTATAGAAACCCGAGGTCGTGATAAATAGGCTATTCTAAAATTTTAATTACATAAGTCTTAAGTTTCATTTTTGAGTAAATGCATTCGTTTTTATAATAAAGTTTTACAGGAAGTTTCTCAATTAACAGAGAATAAATTAAGATTGGTTGTAAAACCTACATTGATATGTCAATCATACTATAAAATAAACGATTTTGTTGAGGATAAAACAATAGTCTGGAAATGATCTTCTCTGCACATGCACATACTGATTTTCTAAATATTGTACATTCTGTCAAGAAAGTATCGGGAATTTGTTTATGTTTGGAAGGCTTACGGTGAATCGATTTTATCAAAAACACGTGCTTATGAATGGTACAAAGCGTTCAAAAGCGGTCGAGATGTGATGGAAGATTTGCCTCGCTCTGGTAGGCCATCAACGTCTGCAACTGAAGTTAACATCGCAAAAGTGAAGGAAATAGTGACTGAAAATCCTCATTCAAGTTTGAGAGAGATAGCCGCCGAACTTTCTGTGTCTCACAAGTCGATCCGTACCATTTTAAATAATCACTTGGGTATGAAACATGTTGCCGCGCGGCTAGTCCCATCAAAAGACCTGAATTTTCTCCAAAAACTCAATCGCATAAGAGTCGCAGAGGACATGCTAGAACGAGTTAATTCCGATCCAACATTCATGAAACGCATTTTTACTGGTGACGAGACGTGGGTTTACGAGTTTGACATGCAAACTAGTCAACAAGCTTTGGAGTGGCGCCTTCCAACTGAACCGAAACAGAAAAAAGCACGCCAAAGTCGATCAAAAGTCAAAGTCATGTTGACTGTTTTCTTTAATTATTGCGGTCTTGTGCACTCGGAATTCTTGCCGAAAGGTCAAATGGTAAATAAAGAATATTATTTGGGCGTTATGCGGCGTTTAAGAGAGCAAATTCGACGAAAAAGGCCAGTCTTGTGGAAAGAAAATTCTTTGATTTTGCACCACGATAATGCGCCTTCGCACAAGGCCATCATTGTGAACGAATTTTTGACCAAAAACTCAACAAATACCATCTAGCAACCACCTTATTCACTGGATATGGCTCTAGTCGACTTCTTTCTTTTTCCTAAATTCAAATTACCACTTCGTGGCACCCGTTTTCATTCGGTAGAAGACATAAAGGAGAATTCGCGGCGAGCACTGAACTCAATTGCGGAAAAAGCGTTTAAAAAATGTTTTAAAGATTGGATTATTCGTTGGCGTTAGTGTATAGTTTCTGAATACTTTGAAGGTGATAAAATAAATTTGGATGAATAACTAACATTTCGTGTATTATTGATCTTTTCCCGGTACTTTCTTGACAGTGTACTTTAATTAATCTTTTGTAAAGTAATGTCGAAAAAATTATACCTGCTGTTTCTTGTCGGTTCTTCTCAGTGTCCAGCTTTTCTATTTGAACCGAATTTAAGTAGATTTATGACGTTAAAAATACCTGTTAATTGGGTTCAATTAAATAAATTTATTTGACTGACTTTGAACTTATATAATGTATACATTTTTAACTATATTTCGTCAAAATTCAAATTCATTATTTGACACGTGTTTTGCTTCTCAACGAAGTATTCTCGGAAACACTAAGACTCCGTCGGTGGTCTTAGTTTGATACAAGGCGATTTATTTCGGAGTCTAATTTTGGTGGAATGTAACTTAATATGTATTATATAAATGCTATAACATAGAAACATAGAACATATAACATAGAACATAGAAGATGGGCTCCGCAGAGTAGTACATTCAATAGTAGTATATTCAATAACAGATGTAGTTTGTATATTGTATAGACTCAAGTATTTCTTTGCAGAAATTCATCTTCCGCCCAGTTTCAAACTTATTGATCGACACGTATTTCGCTTCTCAACAGAACATCTTCGCGAAATTCTAGAACTCAAACTTGGTCAGTTACCTAACACATGCCAGAGAATATGTCTGTATACGGGAGGCAAACAATCTTAAGTCACATTTAGCTAATTATTCAGTATACACGTTTAAAGTCTCAGATAGAACATTATTCACGAATGTCACTGGACTAAACAATTGTATAAATTTCCAAGCAAATTTTTTTTTGTTGTTCGACAATAGGTTAAATGGGTAGTTTTTTATTACAAAAAGATATTATTAAAAATATTATAGCCGACCCCGAAAATCTTCGGGAGTGCAACACTGAACAACGCTTGCGACGTTTGCCCGCCCGACTCAGATCCCCATCTGTGGTCTTGTACTAATCTGTGGATATGTACTCTATGTTTTTTTCATTGTCCGTTTTTGTTTTGTTACAATTGTTTCATTAAAGTTATTTTGTTCTGACGGTGATATTTTCATAAATACTCCTGTTCCTTTTATTAAGTAAATATAGTTCTGGCTATAAACGGGCTGCCCAACGTTGTGCCGAACTTTTCTTTTTACGAACTTTTTACGTTTTAATTATACCTATACAGTGATTGTGTGACGATTTATTGACTTGATGAGTGTTTAAAAGACCAGTGGCCTAATTGTCTAACTTTACTCGTAATCGTAATCGAAATTGATACTGAAGGCGATCACGTTCAAAGCGATTACGTTTGGTAAAAATAAATGGAATTGTGTATGTCACACGGACAACAGCTAATCGCCATCGTCTTCAATTTTATCGACTATTTATAAAGAACGAATGAAGTATTATACAACTAAATCGTCAATTAACTCATGTTATTGATTTTTCAAGCGCAAACTTACCTCTTCATTTTATTCCTCTTTTTCAATTACAGTTGACATTATATGGTTATATTTAGATTTCGACGTCTTTATTATTTATAAATGTCTACCTAATTTAATAATTGAAAGTAGGGGAGAGCGGGGCTAGAAGTTACCGGGGTAAGTTGTTCCGATTGAAATAACTTTGCGAGGAAAAGAGATAGGAATATCGAGTAAACACGTCGTGAAACGGAACGCCACGGCGCGCCGACGGCCGCCATCTTAAACAGGCCAGTGGCACCCGAAACATTGAAATAGTAGCACGTGCGTCGCTGGTTTACGTAAGTAAAAATTTTCGTATTTAGTATTTTTGGTCTATCTCACTAATTTTAACGATTAACCTCTAGTGTTTCAGTGTTTTAATTAAAGACTTTATCTACTGTTTCGGTACACTATGCGTAAATTACGTATCTTTCATAATCTAACCTATATCTTGCTTTTTTTCAACACGTGTGTTTGGGGCTAAATGTTCCTTTTTTCGGGGGCACATTGTGACCTCGGAACAACTTGCCCCAATTCATTTGTACCAGCAATGGAAAATAAAATTTGTAATTTTCTTCTTTTTGTAGCATGCGGACTTATACCCGAAAATCAACACGAGGTTCGGTGTCCCAAGAGTTGATGCAAAAAGCAGCGGATGCAGTTATTAAAGATGGCAGGAAAATAAAAACTGTTGCCAAAGAATTAGATATTTGTCACATGTCATTATACAGATATGTCAAAAAGCTAAGATCTGGAGTAGAAAATATCGCTATTGGCTACAAAAAAGTGAGATTGGTCTTTACTAAGGAACAGGAAGATAAGTTAGCCGAATATTTGTTGAAATGTGCTTCAATTTTCTTCGATCTTTTGCCAGAAGAAGTCAAAAAGTTAGCGTACGAATGTGCATTAAAATTCAACGCTCGCAATATTCCACCATCTTGGCATGAAAATAGAAAAGCAGGCCCAGACTGGCTGACTGGTTTTTTAAAAAGAAATCCTCACCTGTCAATAAGAGCGCCGGAGTCAACAAGTGTCGGCAGGGCGACATCTTTTAACAAACATAATGTTAGCGAATTTTTTACAAAGCTGGGCACAGTGTTGGATAAATATAAATTTCCACCTTCAAGGATATATAATTTAGATGAAACGGGCATTACTACAGTGTTAAAGCCGAGGAAAATCATTGCCAAGAAGGGAACTAAGCAAGTTGGAGCCATAGTATCTGCTGAACGAGGGACATTAGTTACAGTAGAACTGGCAGTAAATGCATTAGGTCATGCAGTTCCTCCCATGTTTATCTTTCCGAGACTTAAATACAAGGATTTGTTTTTAAAAGGCGGGCCACCGGAATCTATCGGCGCAGGAAACAGTTCAGGATGGATGACAGCTACGGAGTTCCTGACATATATGGATCATTTTATCAAATATACTAAACCATCACCTTCAGATCCGTTTTTGTTGTTACTCGATAATCACCAATCTCATATTGATATCAATGTGGTGGAAAAAGCGAAATCGAACTCCGTAATAATGTTATCATTCCCGCCACATTGCACACACCGCCTTCAGCCATTGGATGTTGGAGTGAATGCACCTTTCAAAAACTATTGTGCAACGGCTCAGGACAATTGGCTTCGCAATAATCTTGGCAAAACGATGTCGATTTATGAGATCCCAGAAATTGTTAGATATGCGCTACCTCTTGCAGTGACTCCCATAAATGTAATGAGCGCTTTTAGAAAAGCTGGTATTTGGCCTTATGACCCCAACGTGTTTACAGAGGACGACTATGCTCCATCGTATGTTACAGATCGGCCTTTAGCTTCAATAAACACATCAGATGTAGCTTTAGGCGTTTCAGATGACACCATCACGAATAATTCAGAAGCAGTATCAGAAACTGTTGCTAAAATAAATGATAATGCATCTGAAACTGTAAACATTAGTACTGATGAGACACAAATATTTGATGCGCCAGGGCCATCAGGAGTTGTTAATCTGCCTGCATCTTCTGGTGTCATAGAAAAACAACTCGAAGATGAAAGCTCTTTCTGTCCAGAAGCAGTTCGTCCTATTCCGAAGGCACCACCAAGGATTGGAATAAACAAGAGACGTCTTAGAAAGTCCGCTGTTTTAACCGATACTCCAGAAAAACAAGCTTTAGCAGAAGAGCAAAGCAAGAAAAGGAAAGTGAGCATCAAAAATGAAGAGGTCAGAAAAAATAAAGGAAAAGGGAAGGGTAAAACCAAGCAAGGAAGTGGAAAAGGAAAGGGAAAAGGAAAGGGGAAGTCTGTTAAACGACAGGTTTTACAAATGAGTAGTGAAAGTTCTGAGAGTGAAGAGGATAGTTTGGAGTATTATTGTTTAGTGTGCTGTGATAGTTACTCTAATTCACGTTCTGGAGAAGAATGGGTTCAGTGTCAAGAATGTAAGAACTGGGCCCATTCCAGATGTAGACAGAATCAAGACTTATTAACGTACCTATGCCCGAATTGTGATTCTGATATATCTTCTGATGATTAATTTTAAGTATATCTTTTCTGCCTATGACGGCAATATGATTGTTTTTTTTTCAGCCTAAGACAAGGCAATACGATTAAAGACTGAACTAATTATCAAGGCTGATTAGCTATAAGTTATTTGATAACTTGTTAATTATTAAATGGTTAATAACTGTTTAAGTACAAATTATAGCTACCTACTTGTTATAACATACAAATGTTTATTTGATAATTCATACTACTGTTGATTATTGCTTAAATAAACAGGCTTTATCCTACCATTTATTGTTTTTTATTTCACAAATAATAGCTTTAACCGATATGGTAACAATTTACCCCGGCTTGTTAACAACTTGCCCCAAAACGGGGTAGGTTGTTACTTTCCGACTTTAGGCATTAAAAAATTAATTGTAAAAAAATCTTACAATAAATGCTCCAAATAACCATCTAAATACCAAATTTAGATATGTAAGTTGATTTTGATAGCATTGTATAAATACTGAAATCAAGTATTCGTAACAATTTTTGAGGTTAACTAAAAATCGGAACTTTTAGCCCCGCTCTCCCCTACCTATTTTTTATTTATTTTCATAAGTTAAAAGTTTAATTACGCTGTTTTAAATCAGTACTTAAATTATTAAAAATGTCAGCAAAAAGAAAAGTTAGCGACCAAGAAATCGCTCGCTCGCAAATTGAAGCTATGGAGAAAGACCAAACAGCGTGGTCGGTTTCCACATGGAGCTTAGAGCAATGCTACTATTATGTGGAATGCGATTGCTAAGTTAAATGCTGTTGGCGTGGATGTCACGAAAGAAGGCGAAGAATGGCGTAAAGTAAGTAACGTATATTTCTATACTTGTGAATTTAATTACAAAGCATTAACTGCGCTAAAAATTCCTTGCATATTTTCTTGCTTAACATTTCAAAAGTAAGCGATTGACATGTTTCATTCTTTTCTTTAGTTTGGGCATGATCTGAAATATACATACATACATACATATCTTCACGCCGTATCCCCAACGAGGTAGTCAGAGTCGGAGCGCCAAGCGTCGCGATCCTTACATAATACTTCTTTCGCTTCCTCAAATATATAATAGAAATATAATATCAGAAAAAAGTGTCCTACACATGCATGCTCTTAGTACTGGTGATGGTCTTCCAAAGAAACTACTCACTTAGCTAGAAAAGCGAATATTATCTATAATTGGTAAAATAACAATGTCTGATATTGAAAGTGTCCGAATATCTGTAAATGGAAGGTTCGCTTTAACTAATTTCAATTTAAATATTAAATTAGGGAATGTGATTAATGGCACTATTAAATTGGTGAAAATAATATTCAAAAAATGCTATTTATCGCTGTAATAGAAACACTACATATTAGGTTATACAGATATACTATATTGCAGATTGATGAAATGCCTTCACAGGGGATGTCGAAGGTTTCTTTGGCATTAGCAAGAGTATAAAATAGAGCTTCTGCACTTAAGATATATTTGAAAAAATAAAAGTGATATAAAAAATTGTAAAACTAACAATATTTTACACAACAATAAATTAATATTATTTTGTATTTTGTAGCTTGATGAAATAATGCTGTCGCAGGAGGTGTTAGTAGAAGCGAGGGAAGAAACTGTAATTCACACATCTACAGTACATTTAAAAAGAAATTACGTAAACGAAAAATAGTAATGTTAACAATATTCTAGTATACATGGTTTTAAACATTCTTGCAGATTGACTATTTTGATCCAGTAACGCCGAGCGTAATACGACGACACAGACAACGCAGAATTTGTAAGTGTATTCATTATTGTGATATAAATTTTTATTAATCAGAAACTCATTGGTCAATACGCTTATAGTGGGAGTTAAAAACCACGACTTACGCGGAAATTAAAACCATTGAACCACTCGACCACCACAACTGTGATGGTATCATATATGAACAGACACATCTAAATTAATATTCTTTTGCAATTTTATTCCATTTTAAGCATAACATAAGATATCTCCTCTCATATAGAAGAAGAAGATATGTTATGTTATAAGATATCTGCCTGTAAAATGTCATCAAAATAGATGAGAAATGAGTCTTCACTAATGAAGGAACAGACGGACGAACGTGACAAAATTAGCGTAGCGTTTTTGTCATTAAAAAGCGCAACCCTAGAATAATTTACATTTAGAGACTTATTATAAGAGAAATTATAAGAGAAAACAATTTTATTTCAGACATTTGTTCAGCAGAAGCTCCTCCTACTTGGGATCACATCATAGAGGAGGACGACTTTGCGTAGAGGTCCAGAGTCAGAACTATATTAGATCGCTATTTGAAAAAGCCCATATTATTATCATCTTAAATAAAAATAAATATTTAATTGTCGTTTTATTTCTAAGTAATGACAAAAAGTAACTTAAAGTAATCAATGTTGGAAACAATGTATGTTAAACAACTAATTAGTAATTAGGTGTTTAGTTTAAGTTCCTAAATTATTTTTTTATCTTTAAGGGTTAATTAATGATTAGATACTTATGTAAAATAAGATTTTTATATCTAAATTCACCACTAACTTTGAAGTTTTGTGATAATGGTTAACAATATTGTAACCATAATGAATTGATCGTAATCGAAATCATTTAATACGATTACGAGTGTCAAAATCACTACGCAATTGCAAAGTTTTCAACTTAATATGGTGTCACGTGGTATCGATAATTCTGTCATTCGGTCACAAACGTAATCGTTGTCGCGGGTGTTTTCGATTATGTTTAGTGCGTAAGACAATTCGGTGGATACAACTGACAACGTCAATTGCCTTTAAAATACTGATATCGATTACGAGTGGAGTTAGACAATTAGGCTGCAGATTACCTATTACGGACTCAGTGCACATCGTTTTATCACATAATGCAGTGTGGTTGTTAAAAAGTGAACAGGGAGGTCGTTGAACTTTTATACCCATCTAGTTTTAGTTTTCATCCTTTACATACGAATCGAGTGTTTTCTGTTGTAGCAAGTACTCAAGTACTTGTTATAAAACATTCGAGGATGAACTGTAAACAATGTTATGTTTCATTGTTATTGTAATAAACGGTTTATAGAGTAGTTTATAGTACTTACTCCTAGAATGCCCCTGGCACAACCCTGTGCCACGAACGCAAGTACTTGTTATTAAGTGGACTTATTACATACATTAATAAAGTATTTTGTGACAGTATAAAGAATTGTTTTGTGGACTTAAAATGGTTGTTACTAGATCTAGAGCTAATAGTCAAGGGACTGAGGACATTTCGTTGGTAACGATTACAACCAGTGCAACTGTGCCAGTTACGTCGGCCGCAGCCGTTACGACTGCGGACCTCGGTGATATTGCTGGGGCGCACACTATGCCAGTGCGCCCGCCGGTCACTATTGCTGCACCTGTTGATCCTGGCGTGTATGGCACGCATTCTCCGCCTGGCGCTGGCGCTCCGACAGAAGTCACCTTGGAAGTGCAAGGGTTTGCACCTGCTCCAACTGCTGCGAAGGTCTTCCCCATACAGAGCCTATCCTCTTCGTGTCCGCAAGTATTACTTCCTCATTCTTTATCATATGCGATGACGTCGCCCGTCGAAACCTCTGTGGTGTCGTCCGTCCACCATGGCTATGGTTGGCATGCGCCAGCTGCACGGCTAACTGCTCCAACGGCTGCTGCTTACGTCACTACACCGGTGCCGATCACGCCCAGTAGTGTGCCATCGTGGGTTTCGTATGCACCCGTAACGGCTGTTCCGCCATGTACACCTATAGCTTCTGACATTTCATCGTCGGTTTATTCTATGCCACCGACACATCAACCTGCTATGCATTTTATCTCGTCTACTGCTTATGGATCTGCCACGACGCCTATGCACGTACCGACACCTGTGAACAATACATATGATGAGCATAATCGAACGTAACGTAACAATCTTCAGCAATATCCTGCTTCTGCTACTGCACCCACCCTTTTGGTAATTACTGATGGGCAGTTGGCACAGATTGTTAATGCCTTAAGAGTCCAACCTGCTACTACTGGTGTTGGAGGGAATTTCTCCAGGTGTTCAGCACGCTTTAATGGCACTGGGGATGTTCATGCTTTTATTGATGCTGTGCTTATTTATAAGGAATGTGTTGCTGTCGCAGATGATATAGCACTTCGCGGAATGCCTATGTTATTAACAGACTTGGCTGCGACGTGGTGGCAGGAAGTCAAACATACCGTGAGTACCTGGGATGAGGCGATACAGCTACTACAACATACTTATGGTGTAAGAATGCCTCCGCATAAGGTATATCGATGTTTGTTCGAAAGAGAGCCTAGAGAAAGTGAGCCGTACTGCTTTTAACAATTTCAAAGAACTGCTGGAATTGGCACGTCAGGTAGAGGAGTTGTTTGAAGAGGATTGCCCACGGAAGTTCAAGTTGCCTATGGAGGTAAATGATACACTCAAGCCCAAAATGGGATTGAAGGCTCCTGTACCTTTAACCACTTCTGCTCCTGCAGCATCACCATCGGCTCCTGTCGCGCCATCTACATCTGAGAAAACCAATAGATTTAGACCTCGATGCACCTACTGTAAGCAGTATGGTCATAACAAAGAATCATGTCAGAGACTATCAGCCCGACTGTCTAAGAAGGCTGAGGCTTCCGATGATAACCCAGAGCCGGAGACAGGCTCTCATCCTACCCAAGTTATATGTTTTGGTTGTGGCACACCGGGTGTGATTAGATCTAACTGCACCACCTGTAAAGAGAAGAAGCGAGATGGTATGACATTATCCGCTTTCCACTCGGTGTCAGCTGTAGAAGGATCTAAGAATTTAGAAACACGTGCTCGCCCAGTGTTAAATATTAAAATTTGTGGTGCCATAGGTCGTGCTCTTGTGGACACTGGTGTTAAACAGTGCATTGGTAGTGTTAGTTTAAGACAACATTTAGTTAAGAATTGTCTGACATTCGAAAATATTGTAACTGAACTTAAATTTGCTGACAGTAGGGTAAATATCGAAAGCGTTGAAACTGTTAAAGTAGATGTAACGGTTTGCGGTAAAACATTTTTAATCCAATTCATTATGTTACCAAATGCTACCGAAACTTTATTAGGTATGAATTTTATACAGAGCGAAATGGTGGTCGATCAAAGAAGTTCCTAGTTATGACTTCATTCAGTACGAAAGTGGCCAGCAGCATGTTTGTTGTTCATCTGTAACCTTGCGCGAGGATGAGGGCATCCTTCTATCAGCTGTAGAGCGCGGTAAGTTAGCTGATTTGCTGGCTGCCAGCAAAGATGTCTTCGAGCCAGGGGGAGGACCCACTTCATTTGCGGTGCATCGGATTGATACCGCTGACAATGCTCCTATTAGTGTACCACCATATCGGGTTTCACCGGAAAGAAAGGACATCATGAGAAAAGAAATAGAAAAGATGTTAGAACAAGGTGTTATAGAGGAAGCTGAGTCAGAATGGGCGTCGGTGATGGTTCCGAAGAAGAACGGTATTGAGCCGGATCCTAGTAAAGTCGATGCTGTACTGAAGAGACCTTTCCCCATGAACGTAAAAGAGTTGAGGACCTTTTTACAGACCTGTGCGTGGTTTCGCAAATTCATACCGGATTTTTCGAAAATCGCTCAGCCATTAACAGAACTCACTCGGAAGAATCAGGCTTGGAAGTGGGAAGACTCGCAGATAAGGGCTTTTGAAGATCTAAAATCTCGCTTATCTTCCGCTCCGATTCTTTGTCAGCCCGATTTCGAACAGCCTTTTATACTGAGAACTGATGCAAGCGCCTACGCTATTGGTGCTGTTCTAATGCAGGGACCGGAAGTAAAGTCGGAGCGTCCAATTGAGTATGCCAGTAGACTACTCACTAAGGCAGAACTTAATTATAGCACCACGGAACGAGAGGCGTTAGCGGTTGTCTGGGCCTTGGACAAATTCCGTGGTTACCTGGAGGGTGTTCAAGTTCGATTAGGCACAGATCATCAACCGTTGAAGTGGTTTTTGACATTGAAAACTCCCAGCGGACGACTTGCCCGTTGGGCTATGAAAGTCCAGTCTTTTAATCTTGATGTGGAGTACACACCTGGCAGAATAAATTTAGTTGCGGATACGTTGAGTCGACCGCCGAATCCAACACAGGAAATCTGTGATCTGTGCCCAGTCGCGATCGACTTACCTCATCGCAGTCCATATGAAATTCGCGCGTCGCAACTGGATGATCCTTACTGTAAGAAGATTATGGAAGCGTTCGAGACTGAAGATCCTTCGCGGGTCACATGTTGGACAGATAAAGGTTATTATGTCGCTGAAGGAGTCCTGTATCGCTATGATCCGGATGGAGAAACTGAAGACCCATTGTTGATTCTCCCTGTATCTATGCAGGACGCTGTTTTGCAGGAGCTACATGATGCACCTACCTCAGGACATCCAGGTATCGAACGTACTCTCCTGAAAAGAAAAAGAAAATATTATTTCCCAAATATGAGGTTTTGTGTTATACAATATGTGAAAGCTTGTGAACTGTGCCAAAAATATAAGGCTACGAACTTAAAACCTGCAGGTTTGTTGCAAACCCCTATACCGCAGCAACGTTTTGAAGTCCTGGCCATGGATTTATTTGGTCCGATCCCAGAAGGTAATAACGGCGAGCGATGGATCCCGTTAGTAGAGAATACGGCGAGTCGTTGGGTCGAATTATTCCCGTTGTGTGACGCTACTGCGGCGACTTGTGCTAAAGTTTTGGTGGAAGAAGTATTCCTTCGTTAAGGAATACCTAGGAGAGTTATTTCCGATAACGGTCCTCAGTTCGTTACAGCCATCATGCAAAAAGATTTTTTGGCCCTCAATGTTTATCATAGCTTAACCCCGTTGTACCACCCGCAGGCGAACCCTGCGGAGCGAAAGAATCGGGAGCTAAAACTAATGATCTCCATCCTGTTAAGTGGAGATACCGACCATCGAGATTGGGCCAGTAAAATTCCTGTTGTGCGATTTGCCCTAAACTCCGCACCTAATCAGGGTACGGGTAAGACAGCTGCATATTTAATGTTCGCGCGTGAGATGCGCGCTCCCATTGACCTAGTAAATGATATACGAAAGGTGGTAGAAAATGAAAATTACGTACCTCAGTTCACACCTTTCCTTCAGAGATTTGCTAATGAGCTCGAAGAGATAGATGCACGTATTAGAGCGGAACAGGAGCGTCGTAAAAATTGCGCTGATCGTGGTCGCCGACCTGGACCAGACTACGTAGTTGGAGACTGGGTGCTGGTAGAGGCCCATGTGCAAAGTAATGCCGACCGCGGCATAAGTCATAAATTCGCTCCCGAAGGGAGGGTCCTTTTGTTATCAGCAAAGTGGTTAGCCCTGCATCCTACGAAATAAGTGATAAGATAGGTCGAATCGTTGGCAAGTATCATGCCAGCGCTTTGTATCCCTTTTCTAGTGAACAGGGAGTTTTAGCCCAACGCAATCCGCGAGGTAGGCCTAGAGTGGCTAAGTCTTGCCCGGGACGTTCGCAAGACTTAGAGGGGGAGCCTATAGCCGACCCCGAAAATCTTCGGGAGTGCAACACTGAACAACGCTTGCGACGTTTGCCCGCCCGACTCAGATCCCCATCTGTGGTCTTGTACTAATCTGTGGATATATACTCTATGTTTTTTTCATTGTCCGTTTTTGTTTTGTTACAATTGTTTCATTAAAGTTATTTTGTTCTGACGGTGATATTTTCATAAATACTCCTCTGTTCCTTTTATTAAGTAAATATAGTTCTGGCTATAATATTATAAATTAATAAAATAATGGACTTGGAATATGTTACGTCTAAATGATTTAGATTGGTATTTTTGTTATATGTAATAACAGTATATAAGTTTTTTTTTTTATTGGACTTAAAATAGTATACTACTAAAGAGATCATAAAATGCTGATTTTAATGACATCACAAAGTGAAAATTAAAAAAAATGGACTTAGGATGGTATACCTCCGATATACAGATGTATAAAAGAAGGCTGACCCCCGCCCCGTAACGGAATTGAATGGTCTCATTGCGTTGTGTGCGAGATGCGGAGAGCATTTCTTTTAGTTATACATAAAGGACACAATAACAAAAAAAAACAACGCACGTGGATACGTTTTTCATGTTTGTGATAACGGAAATGATTTAGGCATCCAAGAACATTACAATACATTCGTTTATGCGATTTACACATTTTCGTACCTATGACGATGTGACGAGCGAATTAAAGACAAACGGAAACGATCAGCCGTGCAATTCTGTAAAAACTCGATTCACCCCAAGCAAGACTCGCTCGACAATTCACCCCACTTCGCATTCGAACTCATTTGACCTTCAAATGGAATTCTCTAAACCAAACATTCTAGGAGCGAAGTGCAGTGATCTTAGATCTGAGTTTGTCGGGGATTGCTTTTTTTTTTTATATCAGAGGGGGCAAACGAGCAAGCGCATCATCCGATGGAAAATGATCATCGCCGCCCATGGACACACCCGCAACGTCCAGGGAGTCACGGGTGCGTTAAGAGTAAATATCTCAGTCGATACTTCGTCTAAGAGTATTATAACTTCTGAGATAATTACGTTAAATAAAACTCGTTTATTTAGATTGGCTTGTTATATTTAGCGAAACTTCATAAAATTTATTTACGTTAAATAAAACTCGTTTATTTAGATTGGATTGTTATATTTTGTGAAACTTCATAAAATTTATTTACGATAGTACAACTCGCCACCGCCACTCATCGAGGCGGCGCTAGTATCTCTGTCGAGTAGAGAATACCAAATCACAGTTTACAATCTCACCGCGGATTCAGAAGGGAATTTGACTAATTTGCGTTAGAGAATCGCACTACAGGTGTTGCATCGCGTGTGAACCGATCGGCGTTCCAATATTTATCCGTATGTTGCCCAAAATATTGCCGTTGTTTGCCTGCCATTCCCACCAAACCGCGTCTGCTAGCTTTCTGTAAAGACATGATAAGACATCCCACTGTTATGTATGTACTGAAACTACTAAGTGCTGGGTAAAAATGTATACAATTCATGTTTATCGACTAGCAACACGTGGATCACTAATTGCGGTTCTTATGATTTTAATTTTTAGTTAAAAACATTTCAATAAATTATTTCAAAAATAATTGAAGAATTTTTTACATTAAAATCTATTTCTGTTTTATGGTAAGCTGTCCTTATATTCCCATTCATTATAAAAAAATATTACGTACTTACTGGTTCTCATAAAATAGAAAACCTAAAAAGCGCCATATCACGTAGAGACGTAATAAAATTTTGAGATTTACAGCGACGTGCGCGACGCTGTACGTGTCTGTAGTTGTCTTCAATTTTATCATGTACCTAGATAATATATTTATAGAATATGGACGTATCCAGAGGAGGGTAAGGGGACTGTCCCTTCTAGTTAGTGTAATGACAATACATATATAATTAAGGTTCGTCGACTTAAAAAAGGAGAACGAAATATAATATTGAAGGAACCAAAGTAAGCCATCCATCTGTAAATATGTACAAACTTTACGGACACCTTTATGTAAGAGTAAGCCGACCGGCAGTATTTCTCCAGAATGAATCACTCAAACATATTTGTACTGAAGTCAATTACAATCAGTGCTTCTCTAAGGAAATAGATGATGAAGAGTCCTTCATTTTTTATACCTGTGTTAAAATTATGCCTCTAATGTAACGTTTAGTATGTAAATAAGGTTATGTCGACTCATCTTCACGGGCTTTAAGATTGCAATAGCCGTACTCAAGCTATTTAAACACATATTTTTCACACTTTTTGCACATACGAACAATAAAAATATTTTGAGTGATCGATTACAAAGCACAATCTTAAAACCAAACAACTTAGAAAAATACATTGTCGTCAACGTTTATATAAAAAACAATTATGGTTGAATACGTGTATTATAATTAAATTATTTTATTTTGTGTGATGAATTTCTAAAATCTTTAGCTATTTTCCGATCAAACTAACTAACTAATCTAATCAAAAACTACCAATCGACACGTGTTTCGCCTCTCAATGAAGCATCTTCAGGAAATATCAGAGATCAGACTCGGTCAGCTAACCAGCACCGAATCATTTCACCATATATAGCTTACAATAGCTGACAGAGTCTGATCTCTGGTATATCCTGAGGATACTTTGTTGAGAGGTGAAACATGTGTCGCTTGGTAGTTTTAGGACTTTGAGCGGAAAATAGTTAAAGATTTTAGGAATTCATCACATGAAATGGCTTTCTGCAAAGTAACACCTGAGTCTATGCAATACTTTATTTTGTATTAAATTGCATATTACCTTCACATTACTGGCATATTTTCCATATTTTAGCCTTTTTAAGTCGCATATAATCCGGTTTATAATAGTTGTTTCTACGAAAAAAAATATGAATGAAAAAATAGTACATATATGAGTACTTGAAGTTATTTTATGGCATAAATGATTCCGTTACGGAGAATAGAATTGAGACTTGCTGAAGATAACATGAAATATATTTACTACAAATAAGGATAGTTAATATGTTTGCTATAAATTTAGTCCATACAAATACGTATAAGGATGAATCCTGATATGGGCTATCTTTCTTCCTCCCTTAACCAATATCTGGTATACGCATAAGATATACTATATAGTAGATATATCAGTGTATCTTTATTTTTTCGTGTTATATCTCACTCGAACCCGAATCAACAAGTGTGGCGAGAGTACGAGGGAAGTATCTAATAAATCATTAGATATATTTCACTTAAGTGTATCACAACCGAAATCAATTTATTTAAAAGCTACTTACTCTTTCAATTTTTGTTCAAAGTTAATTTTTATTTTCAAGCCACGGTTCAAGTGAAGAAAGAGATGTAAATAAATAATTTAACAAAAATACATACTACGTTATTACTACGTTACAGGTATTGTAGTATTGTAGAAGTGGATTTAAAAATTAATATAAAACAAGTATTTATATACACATATGTACATGTTCGGCGCAAAGTATAGTTCTCGTACATCAGTACAATTTTTTTCGTGTCCGTGAAAACTCGTGAAAACCTATCGTAACGTAACGTAAACTGAAAATATGAACTTTTTCCTGTTATTTATTTTTTGAAGCTATTAATATTTTTAAATCTTGAATATTTTGAAAATATATCATATTAATTCAATATTTCTAATACCGATGGATATATTACGGCAGGCTTCGTAAAATGTTTGTATAAACAGGTAAAAGTTCTTTATGTATATAAATAGGGAAAAGTATCTTTTTCATGACAAAATTAGCGGAGGAGGAAAGGAAACTTAATATCGTACTAAAAAAAGACAATGTTTAAAACGTTCAAACGAGTACAGTACCTATGTTATATTTTATTTTAATTTAATAAAATAAAGTAGGTATCCACGCGTACGTTTGCCGATGATTATCCTCTCCTCTTACTTCCACAGACCGCGTCCCGCGCTAGTCAGGTTAGGACTGTTATATAGCAACGCTGTCGTTTAATTACATGCGTGTTATTTATTGCTCTCACTCCGAATTAATTCATTATTCTTATTTTTTATTAAGTTTTACTTCATTTTTTTTTAGTTTTTGTTTTCTTTGTTATTTTGTTGACAAAATGGATAAAGGGAGATTTATGTAATAATTGTTTACGTAACCTGTCTTTTTGTCAACCCTGCCGAGCATAGACACGTGACGTCATAACGCTATCGGCAAACCTTTTGTGCCTTCATAGCGTCTTCCACCTTCATAGTATGTACACTTTTAAAGTCGTATGTTTGAGATCATTGCGGTGAAGGTTTCGAGTTTGATCCTATAGTAGGTTTTATTTTATTAATGAATAGTGGTGACAAGTTGTTAATCTTTTGATTACAAAATATTTTTATAATAAGGGGTATAAAATTTCCTTTGACTTTTTACAGTATGCAGGTGATAATAATTATACCTATTATTAATATTTGAGTAATAAAACTTGTCAAGTTACATATTTAATAGCAAGGAACGTAATAAATTGTTTTTAAAGCAATTAAAGAATATTCGAAAACGTATATTTCTATGATTTCTCACTGACTTTCTGAAGAACTTACACCTGTTTAGATCTCAATTCTTTTATCGACGTAGGTAGTCGAAAAACCCACGCTTTCTCTACAGCAAGTTATCTTTTATTTGTTTACCTATATAACACGTATTTAATTTAAATTCTTCTGTTAACTAATAATAGGTACCACTGTAAAATACCACTGTAAAACTATTGTCTATCGAAACTTGTTATGAAGTTAATTCTAAATGCATAATAAATCTAAACTTTACGACGATTTCGTTGATAGTTCTAATAAATGGCTCACCCTTTTGGGGTCCAGTAATCGCTTCGCTTCGAAACAAGCGAAACCCATCAAAATAACGATGGAAAGGAAATAAAACATCCTGTATAAAGCGAAAGTGAATGAGAAGGTACAAAATGTACCAGTCATTTGAAAGGACGAAGGGATGGCTGAATGAGATAGGTAAATAGCCTGTATTGCATTAACTGGTGCTACTCCAGTTAGCTGAAAAACAATAACTTGATAAATGACTACGAAAAAAGTAATAAACGAAGCTTACAGACCTACATTATATTAAATGCGTTGATAAAAAAATCGTGGATATAATGTCTCGTCATGGATGTGGCACTTCGTTGGCGATTATAAACAACTAGATTTCACTTGCGACTTCGTTCGCGTGAAGTGCAAAAATATAATATCTTAATTATTTATAGACTGTATGTTATTCTGAATTACTGTAGACTTTTATCAAAATCTGTTTAATTGTTTTGACATGAAAGAGTAGTAACAAAGATCCATCCATACTCACTAACTGTCGCGTTTATGATACTAGTAGAATTCATTGATAAAAATTAAATTCTTCGCTATTTCGACTTTTATGCAATTTTTCTTCCATGCTGATCAGGATGAAAAAATAAAAAAAATGTGGCAGCTGCTTGTTTTCCCGTGAAGGACGCAAATAGATAGGTCTTATAGGTCTTAGTAAGCGGCTGGTAGGATCTCATCCGGAGTCCGTCTGTATCAGTATCTTCTACCAGCATCTTACTCGCTAATCTTGCCGTCAAATAACAAAATTTGCACTATTGTATTACGGTGTAGAGGGTAAAACAGTGAAGTTTCTGACACAAGAGTCAAAAAAATCCTGATCATCAAGATTTCCGCAACATATTCGCATTCTGAAGTTTGCTTAGATATTGCAAACGTTCGCGGTTCACTTCGCCATCAGATTCACCATCAGACGGACGGTTTGCTCATTCGTCTTCTTCATGGTTCAGAGATAAAAAATATATTAGGTTAGAAGTTCGTCGTTATTTGGTTTCTTTGCGCCATATATGTATAAGCCCAATACTGGAAGCGGCATCAATGAACGATTTTACTTCGCCTTAATACTTTGTTTCAAACAGGGAATGATTTATGTCCGTGCTGGCGCGATAGCTTTGTTTTACCAAATAGCATCAAACGTTACAAATAATTCTTACAACCTGACTAATGTTGGTACTTCAAAATTTCTTTAAAACTCGGATAGTCAAATATTTAAAGATAAAATAGAAAAAAGACTTGGTGAAATGAAAATTGTATATTGTATTGATCCATTATTTAAACTTCTGTAAACATAAAAGTTATTAAATTATATTCCACTCAAAAGACGACGACGTCTTCATCAGCTATAAAATGATAGATTTGTATACTCTGAGTTTATTTAAAGAAGAAATAACTACTTACAACATTTTTTCTTAAATCGTGCTCGTTCAAATGCCTAAGAGATGTAAAGAATGTGAAACAGGCGCAAGTCCCATCTTTCACTCCACCTTGATCAACCCAGGAATGTATTTACAATAGCATTAAATTGGATTTTTGTACGTACACACTTTTACGCTGTATTCCTAATATGGCAGTTAGTGAAGATGGAGCGCTGAGCATTGCGGTCCTTACATGCTTCATTCCTCTTCTCAAATCTTGTCATTCTCCGCACACACTTTTGCTTAGGTATGCGAGTGTTTTTGACATTTCCGTCAGCTAACACTCTGGTTATTTGATTTTCATAAGTCCGATTTGGTTTTTTTGGCTTCTGTTACCACTCATTTTCGTTCTGTAGGAATCTTTTATCACTTTCATTATTCTTTCATTCTTTCTATATGCCCGAATCGTCTAAGCATTCCTTTCTTCATTTTTACAATAACACTGTTGTCTATTCTAGTATTTACATATAATACAAATTTCATTCTTGTATTACAGCGACAAATAGACGTGTAAATAAACGTGCCGTAGTACAAGATATTACTTCTGTGCGTGTTTCCAATTTTGGTCTAGGTTTCTGCAGTGCAGTTACTTATATACACATATGAACATTTAGCAAGTACTAAGAATTTTTTCGATATGAGAAAAAGTTTTTTGTGACAGCGCGTACAGAGTGAAAAGCTTTTCGAGGTTCCAAGAAAACACGGATAGGCAACTGTCATTTTTCCCAGATGCTGTTTCTTTGCAACAAAAGACATAGGTATATATATAAGTACGTATATATATACAGGTATATATGTAATTATAATCATTAATTAACAGCCATGCACATAATATTGTAATAAATGTCGTATTTATTTACATATAACAAGATGTGTTTCAATACTAAATGATTGAAACAGAATTGTAGATTACCGACCATATGGAAGGAATACTTTGGGCAAGTATAACCTAAATCTTTATCCCTTTTTTCATTATGACTACACTAAAATTTTGTCCCTTGATGGAAAATAGCAGTGTTATATATTGTGGTGGGATGCTGTTGTGTGTGATGCCATTGTCTGTCTGTTGGTTTGTTTGTGTCACCTCTCAAACAGATAAACTGATTTATATGTGGTTTTTTGTTTGAAAACTTCAGTTTTCGAGAATATTTTTAATTACTTGACTACTACTACTTGACTACTACTACTTGACTACTACTACTTGACTACTTGGCTCGATTCTCTGGCCCTGAGGAGGGACGTTGCATCCCTAAGCATATTTTACTGGATCTATCATGGGGAATGTTCTGAGAAATTCTTCGGAGTACTGCCTGCTACTGAATTCCGTTACCTTACGTCACACAATCGACTCTCCTTTCATCTTCACCACCTTGATGGATGGCGGTCTACAACTGCACGATTTTTACGACATTTTTTACCACGTACGACAATTTTGTGGAATCAACTCATAGCGGCGGTATTCCCGGACCGTTACGACTTAGGGACCTTCAAGAAACGAGCCTACTCTTTCCTTAAAGGCCGGCAACGCACCCGTGATTCCCTGGACGTTGCGGGTGTCCATGGGCGGCGATGATCATTTTCCATTGGATGATGCGCTTGCTCGTTTGCCCCCTCTGATATAAAAAAAAAATACTAATTGCTAATTCTTAATTACTACATAATTTTTTATTTTAGGAGTTTTCATATTTTTATTTTTTGTTATGACGAACTCGACGGTGTGGCAGACGAAGTGGTTTAAGCATTGTTTCCATGCGCGTAAGGTTCCAAGTTCGATTTCCGGTCGGGTAAATTAGGGAAACGAACTTTTCTAGATTGTCTCGAGTCTAGGTGTACAGCGAGACGCCTCTAGTATAGTCGTCTGGTTCTCATAGCACAAGGCGGCGCATTATTATTTATTTTATTTTTTCAACAAAAAAACAGTGCAGAAAAATGATTATCTCTAGATATTATACAGACAGGTGTTACTTTGCTGAAATCAATTTCATGTGATTAATTCCTTAAATCCTTAGCTATTTTCCGCTAAGTCCAAAAATCACCAATCGACACGTGTTTTGCCTCTCAACGAAGCATCCTGAGGTCCAGGATGGAACCAGAGATCAGATTCGGACAGCAACCAGCACCGAATCCAATCCGATCCGAATCCGATTCGGTGCTGGCCCAGTGGTTCCTATACTTTTGAGGCCATGGAACATCCGATAAAGCTCTTTCCTTTAGTGGACCCTACAGCGAACTATAACAATAAAATATACCTACTACAGTTTAAAATAAGAGTAAAAATCCTTTATTGCAAATATTTGAAATGAAGATTGATGGCTGTGTCGAATGAAATTATTTCACTACTTCCTAAAACATTATTAATAGATCTAAAATAGCGCATTTCTGGTGTGTAGGACCTACTAAAGAATAAATATGGTTTAACATTTATCGTAACGTGCATGGTTAGATCAAATTCCGGGCAAATAATTTTTTTTATAATACTCCAGACAATTACATAGATTGTGTGACCCCAAACTAAACAGTAAGCTTGTACTATGGGTACCACACAATGAACAGTAGCCAAAACATTCCATCGGATTAATGTAACACTCGCGGAACCCTGGTGTCTTTTACACGAAACTCACTTTGGGAATCGCTGCTCTAGACAATAATTCTGTAATATTATGATTTTTCAATCGATCATAATGAATAATATAACATTGCAAAAGTCACTCTAATTGCACAGTGACTAAAGCATACGTAATAAAGAAGTGGAACACATTAGCAACAACAGATTAATAGTGTATTTATATCTATTTAGGAAATGTCTTCTAAAATCTTTTTTGTTGTTGTTAAGTGTAAACTAGAAAAGAGATAATGATCTTCAAACGGCTGAATGGATTTTCTTGAATCATAGCTAAGAACATCTTCGATCAAGTCACTTTTCAAACAAAAACGACCTAAATCAAAATCGGTTCATGCGTTTAGGAGCTACGATGCCACAGACAGACATACAGATACACTGGTACACAGATACACACGTTAAACTTATAACATCCCTCGTTTTGCGACAGGGGTTTAAAATCAATACACACTCGTACCCGCTAAAAGATATATTGCGATAAATATTGAAACAAAATAATCTCCAATGCATCAATGATTAATTAATCCAACCATAAGCTTCCAATGTTTTTCTGATTTTATTACGAATATGTACGATATGATGTATTTGGATACTGGAGATTTGTTTCAGTAATTACATTAACTTTACAACAAGAAGCGAGATAATGAAAAATATTAATATTATAGAATCTGAGAAGTCGTATTTTGTTCACAAATAGGTATGTACACCTTTTTTCCCTAAATTCACGTGAAACAAAGAAGTAAAGTTTAAAATTTCGTTTTGGGATCAAAGTGAAAACCAGCGTGTATACACACCTATTGTACAGCTTTAATTAAGCTTGTTACAGTGGTTACAAGACACGTACCAGCGCTTAACATGGGTTTAGGTTTGATATATTATAGATGATGTGGCCGAACATTGGTACCGCGATTGATATTGTTAGATAAAGTATATTTAAAAAGCTATTCACTAAAATTTTCATAAGGAATCGTCCAGGTTTTAACTTAGTTTTTATAAACGGCTAAATAATTAGAAAGAAAATTAAAATGGACTGTTATTACTAAGAGAAAGGCCTTAGTGTTTATTAACAAAATAGAAACTGTGACACCTGGGCCTCCAATAAAGCGACTTGTAGATCGTTTGTCTCTAGAAAGTCTTTTAATACTATTTATTGAAAGGCGACGAAAATTGACAATTTCTAGCCTTTTCATAAACCTAACAATAATATTGGTAACTTTTATAATGATTATGTTGAAATACAATTGAATCGCTATTTAAACAAGTTCAGTAAACTGTATTATAAAAATTTTACATCTCTCACGATTACAGTAAGTTCAGTAACTTATAAAAGTGATAAGATTGTAAAATTAGTTTATGGAGGTCTTTAAAAATAATAACTTTCGTTATATTTTTTTCTATAAATTTCAGGTAAAGATTTACATTATCTTTTTTAAAGTTTTGGATTCTTCTAGTTTAGTTTCAGTGCCAAAGCCTCCTCATTCATTTTTTCTTTAATTCTTTTAAGATAGGTACTTGATAATAATAATAATTCTACAATGTGACCCTAAATTAAGTATTGGGCTTATGATATGGGTACCACACAATGAACTGGGAGAGTTTCTAATTCTGTCTCAAGATTTTAGAGAAAATTGGCTATAAAAGATAAATAGTCAGACGCAAAAACGATCTAATGAGGGTTCCATTTTCTTTGAGGTTTGCGATTACAGGAAATTAGTTATTATAAAACAGTCATAAATCGACGACATATTTTTTATCACCCGACTTTTCACCTCATCAAATTAAGTAAATTGAGTTTGTTTATGCTTCGGAGAAAGGTGTAAAGCATTCAGAGATGAACTCCAGCGCGCCAATTTGAAACAAGGCTTAAATCAAATATTTAAGCGTCTGATTTCTTAACGAACTCCTCAAGGTTATCGAATTATTCCGCTTTGTTGGACAAGTACTCTAAGCGCTAGTACAATTTAATATAATCCCATCTGTGTAAAACTTTAAAATGAGTAAGTTTCTGTATTTTCATAGTCAATATAGGTAGACTCGATTAGATTTTACGTTTAGATTAACTTAATTATATTTTACCTGAGGCAGCTGTATTTGTATTCCATATGTTGGTCTGGGAGAGCAAGATAAACATAGAACGTATCAGTTCTCTACGGCGCAGCTCGTATATGTCAGCCAAGGGTTTATAGCATTAGGTCCCGACCTATGGAACTGCCAATTTTTAGTACTGTTTAGTATGAAGAACGATATCTTTCATTCTACTTAGAATTCCAAATTCGATTTAATTTTATAATAGAGCTGAGTTTTGTTGTCTTTCAAAAAATTTCACACCGTTTTCTCGTTGTTAGATTTTTCTTTGCTATAGATGTTTTTGTGACCACAGAAAAATTGAAAATTTTCGAATACGAGTGCCGTTGTGGTACTAAAGCACCAGGTAC
The DNA here is from genome assembly GCA_907165235.1 of Zeuzera pyrina. Classification (NCBI taxonomy): domain Eukaryota; kingdom Metazoa; phylum Arthropoda; class Insecta; order Lepidoptera; family Cossidae; genus Zeuzera; species Zeuzera pyrina. Next base: position 10,081,662 of record OU015639.1, on the reverse strand, counting down.
AGAAATTGAACACACGGTGTGTTTTAGGTTTGATCGCTTCCGTTTTGAAAATTTTGATCTCAATAGTGAGCCCCGTGGCCGACCGGAGACGAAAGTCGGTAACGATGAATTGAAAGCCATAGTGGAAGCAAATTCATCTCAAACCGCTTTAGAATTAGCAGCAGCTTTCACGATTTTATCATACTAATAAAATCGTCAAGTCAAACTGAGTAGAGCTCGGAAAGTAGGCATCGTATGAAGTCATTGAACAATCACAACAAAATCGCGTCGAAGCTTGCCTTAATTTTTGAATAGGCCCACAAATGAGGGGATTATGAATCCGTGTCAGTTATGATGAAAAGTGGATCTTGTATAACAATCGAAAACGTCCGTCGCAATGGTCAAAGACAGGAAAGGTAGCCAAACTATATCCCGAACGCAGATGGAGTCAAATGATGCTCGTAAGTGTATGGTGGACCTGTGCCGGCATTATTCATTACAGTTTCTTCAGACCTGGCACAATAATTACTACAGAGGTGAACTGTGAAGAATTGAAAAAGACGATGGTCAAGCTAACTTTCAAAACTGAGACTTATTAATTGTTCTAGTTCGCTCCTTCACGATAACCCTCGTTCACACACCGCACAACGGACGGTCTCGAAACTATAGGAGCTACGATTGAAAACTCTTCGTCATCCACGATACTCACCAGACCTTGCTCTAACTGGTTTTTATTTTTTATGTCATAATATGTGAATCAAAAATCCCATATTTAAGAAAAGTTTCAAAATGCGCTGAACTAAATATTATTATAACATTTTATAAATCTGTAGACCTGTATTTCTCAATTCAAGTTCAAATACGTTTTTGTTTTTTTGACGTTATACTTCTTTTGGCGCGTTTGGAGAAAACAGATCAGTGTGTATTTTTTAACGTGGACGAAGTTGTGCGCGTCGATGTAACACATAATTTATTATTTTTTATTTTATTCATTTCAAGCGGCCAGTTTTATTTTTTCTTATTATTCATGCGACAAGTTTACTTGTCGCACTCAAATTTTGCTTGGCACACGCAAATTCACGATTTAAAAAAGAATGTAAAATGAATATCTAAAAAAGAACACAATCGATTTTAGTACCCATTGACATAAGTGTGAAAGATAAAGAAAATCTTGAGATCGATGTTTTAGATCAATATAATAATAAATAATAATAAAGTTATTACTTTCTATAATTTTTCTTTGTACCGAAATTATCTCCGCATTAGTAATAAAAAATAGTATCTGCAACTGGAGCAGTGTTGTCGATTGCCCACTCGAGCAAATGAGCACACTCACTTCGCTCGTGCGCTCAACTTTGTTCGAGTACGCAATCGACAACTTACCATACTTGTTGCACAATATAGTATTATTTGTGGCCAGTCTTGCTTAACTTCTAAAACTTCTAGGAAGTATAACTTCTTACGTGCGTATTTGAGTACACATACTTTGTTTTATACCGTTATAAAATTGAAAATATTTATCTTTCAAAAATTTTATTCTAATTTTTAATGTTTAAATCCAGGGAAAATTCCTTAAGTTGACTAAATAGAAAAGTCGCCACTATCGTGCGCCCTAACGCAATGAACCGTAACATTATTCTCCAAAAAATCCCTTTTGCTTATTCTATACTCATGAATTTAAGGGAAAATCCTTGAGCTGGCTACATTGGAAAATCCCGTCTCGTGTCACTAAATGGAATAAAGTGTAACATTGTACAGGCGAACCTCACTCAATACAAGCTTATTTATTCCAAACACACTATAAATCCCGGATTGGTAATCGAAAAAACATAAACTCTGGTTAGATACTAAATCTAGATTTCTAAGCGCCACTGAGCAATTACTACCACTAAATTTTACTACTCCTAAAGTCGTTCGTTATGTAGTGTTCGGGAAGCCATTTTCAGTTTAGTATGGCGATTTATAGTGCATTTATGGTAGCAGTGGCTTCCGTTAATGGGTGCTTTACGAGTTACGTGCACAATCGTTCAAGTTCGACTATAAACATTATATCTATTTACTAAATCGTTTAAAAATGTTCTTGTTTTATACATACATACATATTTATCTTCAGGCTGTATCACTAATAGCGTAAGAAAAGAGAACAGATAGTTTCAAAGGAGAGAGTCAAATACTTTCACTGAGATGTGGTAGTAATCTTGACACTTCTGTCAGCTAATATTCTATTAGATTTTTTTTCATATGTCTTCATCTTCGTTTCTACTTTTCGTAGAGCAAGTATATGATTAAGAACATATCACTTTAAAAAAAGTTGTCACTTGGCCAGTACGAAGATTTTTTTTTTTAAGTTACATTGTATGTCGAAATGATTTTCGCAGCTTACTTACACCTTAACATGATTCCAATTTTAAAAAAGCGATAAGTAGTAAAGTTTCTTATGAAGTGCTGCTGAATCACGCATCTTCCTTTTGTTGGGATTTGATAAGTTCTGTCTTTGGATAGTTCATAAATTACACGTAAAATATAAAAGATATCAGTACATACATGTGTAGGAATATAAAGAGTAAGGCTCCGCACTGGCTTAAATCAATTCAAGAAATACCGCTTAATATTTATTAACGCCGGGTTTAAACGTTATTTGTAATATTTGTTTATTATTTGTAACTTATTATTGGTTTCTTACAGGAAAACTTTATTAACTAGTATTGTTAAACGACAGTTACAAAGCAAATATTATTGACTGATATTGTTTGATACCAGTTTTCAGCCCTGATAAAAGGACATTCCGCATTGTATCTGTTTTTCGTACTGTTGGCAATAAAATTAAAAAAAGAATGAACAAAATAATTAAATAAATAGTGATTTAAAAACTTCTTTTAATATATTTATCTTTGAACTATTCCCAAAATAATAATTTGACTTATTAAAATTGAGAAATGTCATGTCACCTTGTTAGAAATGAAAGTTATTTAATATCTATTGGAAATACATAATTGATTCAATTTACAAATTGCTTTTCGTTATTGCCTTCAAAAATCTACAAACAGAATGGTTGATGAATAAACTAATTCAATGAAATTTATTATTAAACGTACGTATTCAGAAACTTGTTAATTAAAAACTGGAAATATTTATACGGCTTATAATTTGCGGATTACACAAGGAAAGTATTATTCCCTGAAAATACAATACGTCGTTATGACATTGTTTGGGTATGAGTACAGGTATAAATACAGCTGCTCTACGGCCACCCGCGAAAGCTTCATAAGTATTTCTTAGTCTTTTTTAGTATTACTAACGATAAGCGTACTTGTAGATGGAATTTTCGTGATGAATAAAAGTTAGTCGAACATCGACTCTCTTCAAATAAAGTTGCACTTTTTATTTTTAAAAAGCTTTCTCGTAAGTTCGTCGCGTTTCGGCCGGCGTAGCCGCTACCATTTTACGAGTACGTAACTGCAGCCAGTAAGCGATAGCCAAATCTTACGCAATTAATCGCGATATGTTTCCTGCCTCTGTTGATTAATCAGTAAACTAAAAATATTAAAAAATACATTCATACATTATCTTCACGCTGTATCCCTAACGGGGTAGTCAGAGAGGACAGAGCGCCAGGAGTCGCGATCCTTACATACCTCTTTCGCTTCCTCAAATCTCATCATTCTCCTCACACATTTTCGCCCAGGTATGCGAGTGCTTTTGACATTTCCGCGTGCTAACACTCTGGCTATTTAAATTACGAAAAATCATTTTACCGCATGGCACCGTAATTACCAATTTAAAGCAAAAGTCGCGCGACTGTGGTGCAACTATCGTTCTTTATGTGATAATCCAGCTGGTAGGATACCGTTGCGAAGGTCGCGGAAAGGTGAAAAAATAGATCAGAACGCGAGAAATTTTTGTGCAGAATCTGTTGAAAGATAAATGTATAATTTACTTTCTTGTCAACCCCTCCAATCACCCAAGAAATGGATAGTTTAACTTATCCATGATATAAATGAGAGTGGCAGATACCGACTCAAGTGTAGTAAGCCAGCGTCCATTAACGCCTTTATCGCTGGCGCCACGCACAATTTAATAGCTCATCATGTTGGTCGTAACGACCGTTTTGTTTCGAACAATAAACAGATGTTGTTATACAGAATTGTTTAGTTATTGTTGAGGGTCAGATCAATTTATGTTATTACTTGTCAAATAAATAATTACATGTATACATAACTTCCTCCAACTTTCTGTCCGGCATGGACAAAGGATAAAGTCGTAACAAAATCACGAGGTTCTAGATTTGTATTAATATTCATGACTAAGGAAGGGTCACAGTACAACAATACTTTAGTTTTGTGACAACTAGTAGCCATAGAAAGAATGAGTGATGAAAGACTGATGAAGAAAATATACAGAGCGAAAGTGAGTGGTAAAAAAAGCCAAGGAAGACCAAGGCTGAGTTATGAAGATCAAATAGCCAGAGTGTTAGCGGATGGAAATGTCAAAAGCCCTCGCATACCTAAGCGAAAATGTGGAGGAGAATGATGAGATTTGAGAAAGGGAAAGAAGTATGTAAGAACCGCGACGCTTGGCGCTCCGTCCTCTCTGACTACTCCGTTAGTGATACAGCTTGAAGATATGTATGTATGTATGTAGTAGCCAAAACACTTTAGATTTACAAGAATTTACAAATAATTATTTCAGCAATGCAATGTTTTGATCGTCGGGCCGGTCATGAGCTGACACGAATTACACCGACAATGCGAGATTGCCAAACTTACTATAGCTAACTGGTTTACTCATGGTTACGCTCAATGAGATAGACAAAGAAACACGACAATTCGTTTGACACGGTGATAAGAGCGGCAACTCATTATGACTCCATACAGTGTGATTCTTGGTCCGAGATTCAGATAATGACGTTAACAGTATACTATCCCATTAGAACACTAGACACTATTCGTATAATGAAGTAGCTATACTCCGCGAGAGCGAGTGCTTTGATTTTAATTTGCAAAGCTGTAACCTAATGCAGAAAACAGGTTATGTAAACTTTTGAATGTTCGTGTTGCATTATAAAATATGTAAGATACATATATTACACATCTTCACGCTCTATTCCTAACGGGGTAGTCGGAGAGGACACGATACATATTTCTAAGAGAACTCATGTTTACTGCATTGAAATTATTTTCATTCGATTTCGGTCATATCCAGGACTTACTACAGTGTGATAAAGTTGGTACCATCACCGCATTGTGTATGGCCATTTTGGCTGAGTTAGATATATTTATGCTGCCTACTAATGGGGACAGAGCACCGTTCATTTTGATTGACAGCTGCTACCCGTCTCTCCACATCCAACTTACATCTTCCATCTTTTGAAAACGCACTCCCTAAATATACTTTCGTTTATTTGTTCTAGACATTTTTCATTCACCCGTATTTCACACTTTGTCTGTACATCTTCCCGTTCAAACACCAGAACCTTAGTTTTGTTCACATTCATATTCAATCCTTTCACTTCACAGTCTTCTTTCATGCACGTAACTAGTGTCTGCAACCGCTTCTGATAATGCTATAAGCACAGCATCATCAGCGTACAAAAGACAGTTTACCTCTGTACCATCACATATCATACCACTCATACTACCTTTCAATGTCTGGAGGCAACTGTCCAAATAGAGCACGAGCCGGGCAGACATTACGCAACCCTGTCTAACGTCTGTACAGACTTTAAACCAGGGCGACAAGACACCGTCTATCCTTACACAGACTCTGTGGCCCCGATATAATGACCTCACGACATGACATATCCGGGCAGAAGACTCTATAATTTCTTTCGCACTACTCTATCGAAAGCTTTTTCGAGATTTACGAAAGTGCAGAAAACTTTCCGACCTATGGCCAGAAACTTCTTCAAGATACCGCTGAGCGAGAAAATCTGGTTAATACAACCTCTACCATTCCTAAAACCACCTTGTGCCACCCACGAATATCTTTCAGAAATGATTTTTATAAACATAACATAAACTAAAGTTCAGTTCGTTGTTATAGACTTTACTTGCTAAGCTGACCAAGTTGATGGCTCTATAACATGCGCAGTCTAAATGAGAACGATTGCACAGTTTATAAAATGTATCCCAGACCCTAGGACCACCATACTTGATCATCTCAACAGTCACTTCATCATTTCACGCAGCCTTTCCACATTTCATACTTCTTATCGCTTTCTCAATGTCTTTCATACTTCCTTTAGTTTCTGACCTAAGTGTGGCAATTTGTTAGGATCGCTCTCAGTGTCAGAGACAGAGTCGTCACTCACATACAGTTCTCTGTAATAATCACTTTATCGCTTTAGAACATATTTTTTGTTCGTTAGTAGATGATGTTCTTTCGGACGCACTTTATTCATTCTGCAAGGTGTCGGACCACTTTGGTACTTACGTATTTCTTTCCAAAATAATTTAGAATTTTCGTAGACGTTGTCCGACATCCTGTTTTCGTCTAACACCCTACACCTTTCACTCTTTTCTTTCACTAGTGCCTTCGTTTCTGCTTTCTGTAGCTTATATCTCTCTTTCATCAAATCTTTCACACTACAACTATTTTTAGCAGCAAGGTAGTTTTGCCATGCTTTCTTCTTCTTGTACACAGACTCTTTCAACTCATCACCGCACCACACGTCACGCTTTTTACCATTCCCAATCATATTCGTTCCAAACACTTCTTTCGCAGCCTCGATCATACTCTAAGGTTCTGCCAACATACTTCAACATCCTCGCTCTTTTCACTTTTAACTTATCGTCATATTCATTCCTGGTGGTCGCATTTTGCTGTTTCCAGCTCTTGATGCGACAGACCGCTGCAGGTTTGGACGCGATGCACGCAGACGCGACGCAGGCTACGCGACATCGCCATGCTGCAAACAGTCCCCTTATTCTAGTTACCACTAGAAAGTGGTCAGTTTCCAAATCCTCTGTGTGCTCTCGTGTCCATAACCTGCTTTATGAGCCGATTGTTCACCAGGAATAAATCAATCATACTCCTTTCATCCTTCCTTTCCTACGTGTAACTTTAGTGATTAAATAAGGTATTAGCATCAAAAATATCCTTTTCCATACACACTTCTAACACGATCCATCCAGCATCATTCACTACCTTATCTCCATACTTGCCTGGGATAAACTCGAATCATGTTCAAGCTGTCCCGACCCATCCATTCATGTCTCCACACTCTATAATTATCTCATTCTCTTCCACCGTCTCCAGAACTTCCCTAACATTCTCTCAAAACTGCTCTAGCTTTCCCAAACCGACTGAGGACACTGGACATACACCACCGAAACAAAAATTCTTATCAACACTGTCTTGAGACGTACCCAGAGCAGTCTTGGGTGTATATACTTATACTCAGTTACACAGTTAACCACACAAGGGGACAGTAAGATGCCTACTCCTTGGCACCCCCTATTTTCTTGTGGTGCCCCTGACCACAAAGCGATGCCTTCCAGGCAAGTCGGCAAGCTCACTGTCCTTTCGCTTGATTTCCCTCAAACTTAACATATCCAGTCTTTTTTCTTCCATAAAATTAAGCACTTCATTCATCTTCTCTTCAACGCTACCTCTCACATTCCACGCAGCCATTGTGCACTCCTCCCTCCACTTCCAACAGCGCGTTGAGTGGCGATCCCCAACACCGGACTGTACTCTGCTCACACCAGCGGGGATGAACCGGTGTACGTCGCTTTCGGGGGATGTCCTATCGTTTTCGCTATCTTTGTCCCGCATGGTGTGTACAGGAGAGGACTCATTTTGGCTTGACGTTTCGGGCAAGTTGTATCGCACGTGATCTCAAACTCAAGTCAACAAGTTAGTGTTATGCTTGCAAAAAAGTTATTTACCTAATCAGCGTTTATTGTAGGATTTATGATTACCTGATGTAATGGTAATATTTTACTACACAGAACCGTCATTTTTTTCAATTTATTTGAGAGATAAACGATCGACGAGTGTTTCCCGGTATCCATTTATAGCTGTAAGTAAGTGGTTTCAGTTTCATGCGCTTGTTCTCTCACACTCAACAAAATTACGTTTTTGAGAGTGCGGTAACATTGCAAAATCAAAAAATTAATAGTTCCCAATAAGCATTTTTATTTGAGTATATACATAAGTACATTTATATGTACATAACATATGTATATGTTTGTAGCTTTCTAGCTTATATGTTGTTATGTTTGCAATAAACTGTTAAATCAAAAATAAAAATCAAAGGCAAGGGTTATCGGTCATTCAGCCAGATAGTGTAATGTTGCCATCACTATTTATTCGTAACGATACGTAGCTGCATGCAAGAAATCACTTTATGTTCTAAAAATATTTTCTACGTATTTATTGCATGTTAGATTAATCATTAATTACATTACAGTAAGTAATATCACAATCTGTGACACAATCTATGTGTGCTGTTTTAATTAAAGTTGTGTTTGCAGAAGCTGATACTGACGATATTGTAATATTATTATCTACCGACGCTGATTAAAACCACGTCAGCAATTACGACGAGGCGTTATTAGCGGTTAATTTTTAAACTAACGATGTCGTAACCTCTTACTTATTGGATTTTAACTACCTACTTAATTTTTAGTGTCTTATATTTATTAGCTATCGACATGTACTATAAGTACATATTTTTAATTTACCTGTACTAAGTTTTTGTACAAAATTTCACGGTTTTTTAAGATCCATAATCTGCAGTATATTGATATATTATATTTAATTGTTTAATCAGTTTAAAAAAAAACACACTTATCGCTGTCCTTGCCACTATTTTTTTTAAGTAAGTAAAAACTACGAGTACAACGGTGCCATTCAAATAAGGAAGAAAAAGAAATGAAAACTATACCTACATTTATGTGGGTAATATACGTATTTCTTGTACATATTTTATCCCTTAAATGAAGCAGTATATGCATATCTAAACGTTAACATTTACAAACTTAAAACTATTATCTTAAACTAAACTAATCTCATGTGTGAGGAAAATGATGAGATCTGAGAAAGCAAAGGAAGTATATATGAAGTATGTAAGGACCACGACGCAAGGCACTCCATCCTCTCTAACTTTCCTGTTAGGGATACAGCATGAAGATATGTATGTATGTTTGTATCTTAACTTAGCGACCCACTCTGGCTTCGCCTGGGTGGAACGTTGAATTTTGCAACACACAAATTTTTTTAAATGAAATTTTCATACAAAAATATCATTTAAATTTCCGACTTCCGGTGGATTTTCTCGAAATTGTCTTTCATACAAATTTTGCCCTGACAATTACAAATACGACAAAAAAGAAATCAGTCAAATCGGTTGAGCCGTTTTCAAGTGAAGCTCCGTCATATATGTGGCGATTGATTTTTGTTTATATAATAATACTAATAAATCCTTTTATTTTCTCCCAAAAGCTTAAGATCTTTTTCTTAACTTTCTCACATATGTCGCTTAGAAAATTCTAATTGAACAATTGATTGAATATTTGTTTGGACTCTAAATAAAGAAATGTGTACTTGTAATTTAAATTTTCGTTCGTTCTTTATCTATCGATTTAGGAACGTACAGTATTTAAACATTCGGATATTGAGATTTAATAAGATATTAGGACAGTATGATACATTATTTGTTTATATTATTTATGTGTGAAAATGTCTATTTATCTAATTTAACTAAGTAATAAAGTGACGGTTGTTATGTAATATCAACAGGTTGATTGTCTTAGTTTACTGTCAATGCTTTTACCTGTTTATAAAAAACTCTTACTGATAATATTAATAAAACTTAGGCATAATATTGGCGTATTAACGTATAATCTGTCTCGAAGGACCATGTGTTAAGTTGGCAATCTTATGACTCGTTCATTTCATTAGGAAGTTTCTCATGAATGAGAGACGGTTTTGTCTTTTAACATCATATCCTTTTTAATAATCTCGTAGGAAGGACGAACAAATAAAAGTACCCGAATGTGTACGAATTGTTATCATAGAACTACTTTTCTTGATAATTCAAGCTAAGCTTTCTGAACATGTGTAACATTTCGGAAATTGGAATGTCGGACATTAAGGAATCGTTGGACACGTCATTGCTAGAATTGACAGTGAATGAATTTAATTTCAGTGTATGAAAATCTTTTCAATATTATTCCTCAAATTTCATTAACCGTAAGAATACCAGTGTGTGTGTGTGTGTGTGTAGTTGTGTGTGTAGAGAATATGAAGTTACTGTGCTTATCTATTGTCATTGTGTGAGGTTCTATTTTCTATTACTACGAATTTGTGAAAATTAATCTAATAATATATATCAACTAGTGGACTCAATAGACGTTGTCCTGTCCGAAAGTTGTATAAAATTAAAAAAGTTTAGGAGTTCCCTAAATAAATAAATGTCCTAGAACCCGATTGCAGACCCATCTACTAAGTCAAATTGTGAATCTATACCATCCAAAGATCCACTCAAACACAAAAAATTAATCAAAATCGGTCAAGCCGTTTAGGAGTTCCTGAAATTAATAAAAAAATGTCTTAGAACCCGATTGCAGCGTCATCTATCGGGTCAAATAGTGAATCTAAACCATCCAGGGATCCACTCAAACACACAAAAAATTCATGAAAATCGATCAAATCGTTTAGGAAGAGTTTTCGAAATAAATAAAAGAATGTACTAGAAACCTGTTCACTTGTAAATTTAAACCATTTAGGGACTCGAACACAAAAAATTACAAAATGGATCTAACCGTTTAGGAGGAGTTCAATAACAAAGACATGTACAGAAAAATTAGGTATGTATACAAAGATTACATCTCTGCTTGTTTTTATTTCGTTTAAATTAAAATCCACTATTACATTAAACGAGCAATATTTGTATATATCGCTTTCTGGAAAACGGCTCTAGAGATCTATTTTTCGATAAAATTTACAATTGAGGAGGGGTTGAGGAAGGCGTGAATTCGATCTAGCTAGGTTCCAATTCTGAGAAAAATCGTTTTCTTCGTCTTTCACTCACTTAAAACTTCTAAACTCTAAACTTCTAACCATTTTTAATTTCCCAGCAGAGTTTACCTTCTCAGTAGTACAGTGGCTAGAATGTAGATCTACCAAGCTGGAATACGCGGGATCGAATCCTGAAATCGTTTATTTTTGTTATTTTTTTGTAAGGCTTTTTGTAAAGCTCGGTCGCCCAGGTACTAATATAATAACACATACTGTATGTACCTACTTATTCAACTGAGTTTGTCTAATTTCTCTATAAACTACCCATTATACGACATTAGGCGAAATGACTACTTCATAACGAAAGTTAGGTTTAGTAGTTATTATCAAAACCGTTAAAAACAATCCGAAACACAATGAAAAATGTAAGAGTTAATCGCTTTTAAACTCAAATAGTGGGAACAGACTGGGGAAAAATTCCGTCTTTATCACACCTAGCGCTGAGCAGCGTCATTGCGATAATGTGACGCCATAGCTATGTAATGATATCTCCCTCTAACTTATCCACACTGCGTTCCCACTACCGAGGTTCAAAACCCAGTAACTTAATTTTTCTTTGAATTTTAAGTAGTTTTTCGCAATTGTGTTAAAAAATTTTAAATTAATAAAAGTCGAATGTGTCGGTAGGTCGATGCGAACGATTTATAAGTGTATGGTTTCATGTATTGGGATTTTGAGTATTTTTGAGTGAAAAACTTGGAATAACTTGTTTTTAACTTCCGTTTATTATTAAGTAGCGACCGCCCGCCACTTCGTCCGCATGAACTCGAGTTTCTCGTGGGAATCACTTACTTTCTCACGGTGAGAGGATGTGAAAGAAGAACAAACAAGCGTTCAAATTTATAAAATATAGCCAGAATTAGTTTTGATCTAGTTCGTGAAAAATAATAATTTGATTTGACCATGTAATAATATTCTCTGATTTTTTTGAGTAGTTGAACAATGACTCCTTGTTGCTTACGTGAGTCATTGCAACTATAAATCCCAACCGGATTGGACTTATTTCTTCCCTTTGCGAGAATAGTAGGATACACCCAGTTTAACAATGCTACCATCAGTTTATTGTGACACTGTATTAGTTTTATTTATTATCGAACCATAAATCGATACTAAATGACATAAAACCATCATAAAATAATCGCACTCGCTAATAACTCAATTTCTCGTCATTTGTGTTTGTTTGTTCTTGTTGATCTTTGTTGGCTATCGGTATTCCAACCATCTAGTAAATTTTTCTTAGTATTTGTCTATTCCATCCAATTAACTTAAAACAATTAGCACAAATTGTGAAGTGACTTCAAAATTTTTACTCGTGACCTACGACCAAATCATAAGGGTTCTAAGTTTGACCACGCATCCATAAATTGCAGTTAATTTTTATTTACTGTTCTTTGGGACATGTCGGTCTTCGATTCTCGTCATTCGTGTTAGTTCGGAATACGAAGATTACCGATTGGTATTCCGTATGTTCAATGCTTTCAATTTTGAATTTAGAAATAACAAAGATACCAACGGATACTTCAATTTGCTGACTTTGTCGAGTCGATAATACAGTCTATTACACGGCAAATTCAAAGATTTTTTTAAAACGTTAATCGTTCACTTTAACGAGATAGTACGTAGAAAATATTTATGGACTACTAATTGAGGTAGGCTTATTAAGCACGTTTGAAACCAAAACAAGTAGCATTATATTCTGTTCGAGCTACGCTAAAAAACTATTGAGTGAATTTCTATGTACCTAGATTGTACTGCTTGAAAGATTAAGGTTCCAACGAGATTATCTATATGAATACGTATCACCATTGAAATGACAGTATAGGAATAAGATTAATTTTAATATGGTGTCGGCACAGTCCATAGACGAAGTCGCTGACAAAATCTAATATATCAATATAGACATAGCTTTAGATGTTAAAATTGTTTTCAAAATATAATATTTAATTCATATTTCAATGTGATTTGTTTTAAATGCCCGTTATAGACGTTGTTAGATTAATTTTTAACTACAATGACTTCTGAAATAATATTTCTGTGTATAAATAACTTAGCTAATGTCAAATGAGGTGACCAACGAGTATAAAAAATTACAAAATGTAACCAAAATAGCTCCTTATATTTATGTACGAAAATGAAGATAAATTTGAGAATTGTAGATTTATCTTTTATACCGTGGTACATTTCGCAAATGCTATTTTTATGCTAGAAAATATCATAAATGTCCTGGAGATTTATGAGATTTTCTAGCTTAAGTTCTGCATTCACAAAAACAACCCACCTTTTTAATATCAAATCATATCAATGGTATTAAGTTGTACTCAGAAAATCAGAAAATTTACGTAAGAATGACGTGTTCTAAATTTCAACTTTATTCATCGACATAAGTGAAAATGGAAGATACGGGATGATAAATTATGAGCCCTTCGAGAAAGTCACTTCTTTTTTTTTTCTTGTTTCTTCAGTGCTTATGATCGCGAAAGTTATTGCTTTTCCACACAGTCATACGCAGTATTAACAGTCTGGTAGAAGCAGCTGCTGAAAGTCCTTTAAAAAAAGAAATAATATGGAATTGATGTAACTTAAAAATAATTCGCTTAATAAATTTTCGACAATTAATGTTAAAGTTCATGTGTTTCTACATTTTATACTAACAAAAGCTACAGCCTCAGATTAATAACTAAAGTCATAGATAGAGCCTAATTTAAGCATGCTAGACATTCATATATTCGTCCTTTTATTTTTAATAGGTTTGTCAATTTAGCAGAAAGAAACGGAAATAAATAGTAGAAAAAAGTCAAACAGTAAGCGTACCATAGTCGTTGAAGGTTTTGCTCCTTTTATGATAGCTATTTACAAAGTCACATATTATGTTCTCTTGGTAGCATTAATAACACGTTGATAACTATAGTAACTGCGTTTATCTATTTTGTTTGTGTAATACGTCAGTCCGTGTTGAATATAAGTGCTCTACTTTTCTTGGTGTTTGTTGTATTAATAGGCTTATTTACGCAGCATAACAGTGTTGAAACAAAAGTCCAGAAAATCAAGAATGTCTTGCGTTATTGTGGGATGTAAATCATGTTGTACTCGAAAAGAAAACGATGCCAAATCATAAGCTTCCATTGGTAAGTTAAGAAAGTATTGACAAAATTTGACTTTATCGTTACACAACGTATATCTTTCAAATGCTTCGGGATAGCCAAAGCTAATAAAGTCTGTAGAAATAAGATTTAAGATCTAATTTAGTACCTAATTAAAAGTAATTTGGCATTATTCTAATTTTCTAAGAGTAATCCTGATAGTGATGTGTGTAATGTGCTGTAAATTTATCGATATTGAACTCCGTCGATTGTATCTTGTAAACGATTTAAGATAAAACGATCGCTGTTAAACTGAGAATAAGCACTGTATAAGGCATTAAATGCGGTTTTTTTTTACGAAAAACTCTATTAAGTAGCAAAACATTTTGTGTGAAAAGACTATTACTACTCTTAGATTATTATCCCCAGATGTTACTTATCTCATCTACATAAAAAATAACAACACAGGTGACACGAACATATAGTAGTGTAATACAGACGCGTATTAATATTGCTAATAAAATATTTATGTTAATTAGTGGTATACCAATCGCTATGATTTTGTTTCAGAAGATTGAGGTTCCAATATAAAATATTATGTTGACATTCCTGAAGTACTTTTCTATAATTTAACGAAGGAGGCTACATCTACATCCAATTTTGCAGCTACTCTATTGTCACAGGTCAGCAAGGAAACGATTTAACTCAATGTAAGCTCAAATCAAGAACGCAAAAAAAGCGTCGTTTGTTAATTTTTTTTTGCGGTAGAAGACAAAACGTTTGAAGAAGAAAAATGCGATTTGAATTTCAGATTAATGGCTCTATCAAAAAACATAATGCTGGGTTCATTATGTTTCAAAATTCAGGACATTCTTATCTAAAACTATAATTTTTAAGTCTGTAATTTTTTTCTTATTCTGTGTCACGTAACATCTGATAAAAAGTTCAAATTATTTCTCTACACGAGTAAAATGTTACGAAACATTATTTTTATCATTGTTATAAATAAATAATATACTTTGTTTTCGTTTTTATTTTATATTCAGAATACTAGTGCCATAATTCTAATAAATATGGCACTGTTCATATTTATTAGAATTATGGCACTAGTATTCTGAATATAAAACACACACAGCATTATTTTATCTTATTTCATAATATTATACTTTGGTATATAGCCTTGCATGATGATGCTAGTCCATGAGAATGAGAATTTTTCTCCAATAACCATGGGTCGAATTACAAATTTTTTTTAAAACATAAATCTTGATAGATCTAAAAATGATTTTCTTATTACGACTCATTTTTAGAAGCTTGTTTGTAAAATTATACGCAATAAGTATGTGAGTATATACTATGTAGCTATTGAGAATAAATCAAATATCGATATTTTCTGTATCGAGACACACACAACACTCGTAAATTTTCTGCTGTCTACGACAGTGTACACAAAAGTACCATGCCACTCCTTCTACGTATGTTATTCTAGCAACATTTCCGCAACAAGCAACGGCAACAAGCAGATAGTAACTTTTTCTAGGGGATAAAAATGACAAATACTTACAGTACTTGCACATCACTACGTCATATATTAATGTGGTAGTAGCGAAAGAGATAACATGACGTAATATACGGTAGTGGGAGTAAAACAAAATGTCATTAGTTTTATACTCAAGGACATCTTTAACTACATTCAATAAAATTGAAGCGCAAGACCTTTCCCTCGTAGCACTGCGAGAGTGCTCGGTAGTCTTGCCTTCTTCAAACGTGATTTGACACAGTCAATTTTAATTTATGTACCAGTCGCATGGCATACTGAAAACGAATTGATATAGACGATGTGCCCCGCAACCTTCGCTATTTAATTTCCCTTTGCCATCTATAAGCTCTTATACTTATTGCTCGAAATGACGTCAATTTTCACTTTGTCATTTTGCACATAATTTGTAATTCGTCAACACGTACATAAAGGTAACTCCGCAAACATAATCGCAAGTATTTGACGTATTTGCCGTTTGCATCCATGTGTGGATGGCGTATTCGTGATGTTTGGGACTTCACACAAATATTTAGACAAACATGGCGAATACGCAACACGAACACGAATAGCCATGTGAAGTTCCGCCTTAAAATTGCGTGATTTGTGGTTTTGTATCTATTTGAGAAGTATGTAAAAAGTCGTCAGTAATAACGAAATATACGATTTGACATACTAATCGAGTAAATCCTGAGACTAGTATTCAAAAATATCGCTATGAACCACATTACATCAAGAAAATAAATCCCCAGAGTGGAAAATAAGTTCAAAGTGAGCCGTGTGCTTGGCGAGAAATCCATTGGAATGGAAATTGTTTCCACGAGAATGGTTCGGAGAGAGCTCCGGGGTTCCAACCGCTCTCATTCATCAGTACAACACTAAATAAAGTCGTTTTATTCATAAAATTACTACGTACAATTGGAACTAGCACGTTGGTAGCGTTTGCAGATTACAGTGATATTGTGATACCTCTGTGATGGATATATTTGGAGTAGAAATATAAGTAATTTCCGTGTTAGATGTACGTCATTCAGTGATGAAATGAGGAAGATTATAAACATTTGTTAATTACCTCAATAAAATAATTCAGTAAGTACAATGTCTATTACTTCCTTTCTATTTTCAAGCTGAGTCTGATCTCTGGAATATCAAACACATATCGGTTGTTATTAAACGCACACTTATTGGAAAAGCATACTACAAAATTAGTGATTTAATTGAAGAAAAAACAATAGTCTGGAAATAATTCTCTCTGCACATGCATTTACTGACTTTATGAATATTGTTATTTAAAAAAAAAAACGATGTAGAACGATGTTGAAAAAATGATACCTCAGGCCATGAGGCCATCATCATTGGTGCTCCATATCAGCTTTCTAAACTGGATCACCTTACCACGCCGCCTCTTCTTTTTAACGGAAGTCATATTCTCTACTGCTGCTGTGTAAAGATTTACGCCTGATTGTTGATGACACCCTGAGTTGGAGGCCCTTGGTGGTAGAGATGAGTCGTAACTAACATTAACCAAGATCTTCTCAATAAATTGGATCACCTCCTTAACAACTGCATTTGTTTCATTTTTAGGCTGCGCAAATACGATAACATATCTCAATATCGTCGACATTTTAAATGGTAAATACGTGAACTATATATACGTCAGCGTCGTAACCTACGGATTCTTGCACGCTTTATTTCATTTTAAATTATCTACTAGCATCAGAATACCTAAAACCTAGATTTCAACTTCAAGTACATCCTATGATCTTAATCTTCGCTATGTATCTGCTCATCGAACTAGATTTATGTCTGATTATTATTATTATTATCTATTAGTAGTCTAAGAAACAATTTTCAGTATTCTAACAAAAATTAAATAATTGAACTTTAATTGACAATTTCTTTTATTATGGGATTTCAACTACGCCAATAATTATGACTCAAATGAGTTACGATTATTGCGAGAAAAAATAGGTTTCTAAAAGTTGAGATAATGAAACCAATACGTATTTTTGTACTATACTCGTAATCTGATTCTTTTATTTCAAATGACCCAATTAAATGCTTATAAGTTATTAATTTTGAGATCATCAATGACCTCATGAGCTTTTATTAATGTGTCGCATTCGGAGATAATGTATTAATGTATGACTTATATATGTATTACATTAATAATATTTATTGGACAATAAAAATAAAACAATTCAAAGAACTCTGTCTACTGGACTGCCTGACGAGGTGCCTGCCTGTATGTCAAGATCGCAAGAGACAGTCCCCTCACAATCACATGCTATTCATTGTCAAGATAAATTACAAGCAATGAGAAAAATAAATAGATAATAGAAAAACAGATATACAAAATACAATTTATATAATATAATAAATACATTGTTTTAAATATAATAGAATAATAATATCTGAAATTATAAATATATCTTACACGTATTTTTAATTATACTAATACATGAAGAGAAAAAATTTGATTGTTTGTTCGTAACGGATAAACTAAAAAACTACTCAACCGATTACAAAAATTCTTTCACCAGAAAGCAACATTATCAGCGAGTAACACGGGTTGTATTTTATTTTAAAAAAAATGTTACCCATGTGAAGCCGAGCGGGTCGCTAGTATTAAATACGTATTCTATTTTTTTAGACACGCCAGCCAATGATTCACAATACATGATATCAAGTTTTCGATTTAAATAGGCTACAGTCTCGTACGGGTAGCAGCTGGCAATAAAGTGAACGGTGCTCTGTCCGCATTAGTGGGCAGTGTGAATATATCTAACACTGCTAAAATGGCCATCCAAAATGCGGTGTTGGTGCCAACTTTGTTGTACGGTAGTGAGGCCTGGATATGCCCGTAATCGAGTGAAAGTATGATAAATGCTGTAGAGATGCGGTCGCTCAGAAATATGTGCGGTGTCACGCTTGCGGACAGGATAAGCAATGTTGAGATACGCAGTATGACAGGGTTACACAACAGTGTTATTGTAAAAACGAAGAAAGGAATGCTTAGATGGTTCGGGCACTTGGAAAGAATGAGTGATGAAAGACTGACGAAGAAAATCTACAGAGCGAAAGTGAGTAAAAGAAGCCAAGGAAGACCAAGGCTGACTTATGAAGATCAAATAGCCAGTGTTAGCAGACGGAAATGTCAAAAGCACTCGCATACCCGCGACCGGGTAGGACCGCGACTCCTGGCGCTCCGTTCTCTCTGACTACCCCGTTAGGGATGCAGCGTGAAGATATGTTATATGTTATGTTATGTTTAGTCTCGTGAAACTGTCAATTACAGTAGGGCGAGCACGAACTTTCGACAGTTTCGTAACGTAATCGTATCGAGTTTACTATACGATTACGAGAGTCGCACCACGAAGCGCATTTTACCAACTATTGAGAGCTCGCTACGATTAAGAAGGTGACGTCATCCTAACGTAACTAGGGACTGGCAAGTTTGAGTAAACTACACAATTTCTTGAATGAAGGGTGCGTCCCAAAACGAAATCAGAGAAAGTTTTAGATTTTTTTTTGAAATGTAAAACTACTATAATAAATTTATTAAAATAGGAGTAAATCTTTAAAAAATATATTGTATTAGATATTTATAACTTATAAATATCTAAAACAAAATATTATTGTTTTACGATTGTGCATTATTTTTCAAAATAAAGTTAGTTTTTATATTATGATTGATAGTTTCGAATGGCTTAGATTTGACGGTTTTTTGACTTGCTTGTCGTTTTAATAACCTCTCGATGTCACATTTCTTATGTTAACACTATTGAGACTTGAAACATTCTTGCAGAAAAGTTTTTGCGTTTTTTGTGTACGTTTTGATTTTAATTTCATCACATGAAAATGAAAACAAGTCCCACATAATATTATTATTATTATTATGAAAAAGTATTTGTGCGGCTGTCATCGAGATTTACGTTACCGTATGTCAAAATAAGGTTCGTGCTCGTGATTTTACTCTATTTTAATACAAATGGCTTACATTACCTTTACGTTACGTTACGAAGGCGATACAAAATAGTTCTTTTTACGTCCTATAGGGGCGCTGCACTAAGTCATACAATTTGCTTACGCTTACGATACGAATACTTTGTCGATAGGATTCGTGCTCGCGCTACAGGTGCGTACAACACTCATCGACTCATTATAGTTCTTTATACATAGCTAAGTTATTTGTATGACACAGATGTATGTGTGTAATGAGCTTTTAGTGTGAATGAGTGTAAGTTTTTGTGTTAAGTGTTAGGTACATTATTTGTTGACGTAGCGTGACATCGAAAATGTTACATTATATCAGAGAGTTGAATTTTCAATATGTATGTATTGTGTACATGGAAATTAAAGTATTAGTTTCTTAGGGTAGTATTCCAGAACTATACTTCAATTGTGAATCTCCGAACACATTTAGAAAGGGATGCCACTACACGCGATGAATAACATCATTTTTTTCTAACTATTCTCAAGCAGAGGTTCACACTCTAGTATCGTTCTGACATACGGGTCGTAGTCAATAAAAGGTTTTAGAAAGATATTAGCCTTCTTAGGGCTTCGCTGCAGTAAAGTAAAAAATGATAAGAGTGGTCCCGTAAAAGAATCTAATCTAAAATAGTAAAAGAATAAAGATAAAGCAAAAACGAAAGAAAGAAAAGAAAGAAAATAGTTTATTCAATACATTAAAATGGAAAAATGTATCTATTGCATGCTATGTTTTTGATGTTTCTCTTATTAGATTTAGTACCTGAGCGACCGTGCTTTTTTCGGTCTCTTTTATGTTCGATTCCAACCCGCGCACTTCGGCGCTCTAGCTCTACGCCCTAGCGTCTATCTACGCTCTAGCGTCAATGTTCTTATCGAGAAGGCTATTGCGAAACTAAAAATCATATTTCGTGGGCAAGTTTTCAAGTTATAAGTGTGAGAGAACAGGAGAAAACAAATTTTTGTATAGTTGAGACCTAGCTAGATCAATTTTTCGCCCCTGTAAACACCCATATCGTAAATTTAATCGAAATCGTTTGAGCCGTTTTCGAGAACACGAATACAAAATATACAAATATTAAATACAAATATAAATTGCTCGAATAATAGTAAAATATCTATAATACAGGATTATTGTCTAATGCATATCACTGGAAAATTTACTGTTATCATTAGAATTTCAAATGATTCAGAATTAATCATTCAAATTCCAATTTATAAAGTGGGAAGCACATTTATTTTTGTATTATTATTATTATTATAACATATAATAAAAAGACAAAAGAATATCATTGTTTTCACCGCCTATATCTACTCAGTTATTTGGTTATAATTGAATTGCTGAGTACTTTTACGTGTTACGTTCCGAAAGTTCTTCCAGAAAATTCCTAACTGTGCACTCCCAACATTGTAATAGTTAGAATTTATTTTTTTACTTATTTGACTTTTTACGATTTTGAAAAGAAAAAAAGTATACATGGGTTGATGAGTGAGGTATTTTTGTACTGGTCGGTTAGTTTAAGATGTTTTTTTTTATTGTCTTAATTACGAAGAGGATAGATAATAATTTACCTTTAATTTACCCATTTATTGATTAGTGCTTACTAACACACTTTTGTGAACAAAAATTATTATGAAATCAAAAAATCTCAAAGAATAGTAAAATTGTCCTTTGGACAACTGAAAGTGTTGTTTCCTGCACAACCTTTAAAACAGGGAAAACTATCGAAATATCGTAAAGGTTAATTTATAATATTGATAAGATGGACATTAGCTTTATAATTAATACAACATCTTTGTATGAAATGAATACGTAACTATATTTCGAGTAATGTCAGAAGTTCAATAACAGCAGTGAGAAGAAAAATATTATAGTTAATATCCCTCTGTTAAATACATAGTAAAAAAAATCGGTGTGTGCTTTGACAACACGATAGATGTCAAAACTTATATTATATGCATTATAATTTTAATATACTCTCGTATGTACATCCTACTTTTTTCATTTTTGACTTTAATGTAAACAAACAAGAAACTAACTAAAATTTCGCAAAATTTTCACTGTTCACTGGTCTAACGTATTACACGTAGCACTATTACTGGAACTGTTCGCTGGTCTAACGTATTGCACATATACACGTAGCTATTGTCAACTGTTAACCGACTCTCCGCATCCAACTCACATCTTCCATCTTTTGAAAACGCACTCCCCAGATACACAATTTTAATCACCTGTTCTAGATATTTTCCATATATATCTCACATTTCGTCTCTTTATATTTTTAAGTGTTTTTCAAAATATAAATGTTTACACTTAGTATGACATTTTAATTCTCAGTGATTTTTATTGAAGTACAAACACACAAACGAACAAAACTTCTAAAAATGTTTGTATTACTACTTAACTATTAAGTATGACAACTAAATCAATCATTTGCGAATTAGCCCATCTCTAGTTATGTTATAAATGTCATAGTCGTCAAGTAGTCGCCACATTCGTTTACATTAAAGGCAAAAATGAAAAAAATAACAATATGTATACCTACAATAAATACGAGCGCGCTTGATGTCGACTGGAGCCAGAGCGTGACGATTCAGTTTCGTTCACTACTTAGCCATGCAATTCTGTTAAAACTCGAATCGTCTAAGCGAGACTTGCTCGACAATTTACCCCACTTCTCATTGGAACTCACTTGGAATGGAATTCTCTAAACAGCAAACATACTGGGAGCGAAGTGAAGTGATCTTAGATGCGAATTTGTCGGGGATTGCTTTAAGAGTAAACATTTCAGTTGATACTTCGTTTTAGTGTTTTAACTTCTTCTGAGATAATTACGTTAAATAAAACTCGTTTTATTTAGATTAGATTGTTATATTTAGCGAAATGTCGAACAATTCATTTACGATAGTACGACTCGCCGCCGCATCAGAATCTGTGTCAACTTTAGAAAATACCAGTTCACAGTTAACAATCTCACCGCGGATTCAGAGAAGTGAATTTAACTAATTTGCGTTAGAGAATCGCATTGCTGTTCAGAAGGAGCGTACGGTACGTCTAAAGAAGTTTTTACTTCAAATAATTGGTCAATTGCGAGATGAAGTCGCGTGTATAAGGAACTGGCATTCTTAGATTTTCAAAGTTTTCTATTGTCTGAAAATTATTTTAGACGCATCAGTAGTAGTTTTAGTTGTAGATAAGAAGAAGGAGAAGGGGTTAAGAGGAGGAGGAGGAAAGAGTACCCAATTTGCAATTTTATAAATTCTCGTATAAGTATTTCAAACTTGCGCAAAATTGGGTTTTAAAAATATAGCAAATACTCTGACAAACAAGTTCTCCGACTACAGCCACGGTATACCCACCTCCGTAACATCCCTAGTCTATATATGATATAGACCCGGTTTTATGAGATTTGTAAGATAATTAAATTTGATGGTTACTGAAGTTTAAGGATTTAGTTATTTTTAGAAAAGGTATTGAACCAGATGTTATTTTTCGGAATAATTCCGCTTAACTCACTTCTTACATTAAATTAAAACGGGGTAGTCAGAGAGGACGGAGCGCCAATATTTTCGGTCCTTACTTCTTTCGCTTCCTCAAATCTCATCATTCTACTATATAACTTAATATACTTAATTACATATTTTAGCTATAATATTCCAACATAATGAAACACATGTATTGTTCAACAAAACATCCACAGGAAAGTTTTGACTGCGTCATCTCACATAAAGTTCCATTATTTGTTTCGAGTAAAGTTATATTTGAAAGTATTTTTTTTATATATTTCATTTATTCATATTTGTACAGAGAGAGAATGAACCGCTCTTTGACATGTTCCAATATATGCCTATTGAATTTATTGGAAAAATGCCAATTTGTTGTGTCGACGTGAACCACTGTGGCTTAGGAATTATATGAGAACACTGTGCCTAGATTGCTTTTCATTCGATTTTTTCCTTGTAGTAGATACGTATAAGTTTTATTCCATATTTTTGTTTCTGTTGTCTTGCATTATGTATGTCACACATAATCCTTTCTCCCTTTTTATCGTTTGTTCCGTTTTATTTAACGAATTTACATTAAACCAGTAAAATTCTTTCTTTCTTCTTCTTCGATTTGTTTTTCCATGCGTAAAAGACACAACTACTCAATGATTTGGAATTGATTGACTCAATGATTAAGTCATTGAGTCAATCAATTCCTTGTATAAAGAAGGTAACTTGTATAAAAATTGTCAGAATCCGGAATTGTCCTGTAATTAAATGAGAAGATATTTACGATCCCAAAAGTATTTCTTAATCTAGCTTTTCACTGAGGTTAGAAGTACTCAATGTCCCTAGAGACTTTTACGTTAATGTAAGAAAGAAAGAAAGCTTATTTGTTTAATATATCCTCAATAATATTCTTCTTTATTTTTCCACTACAGTCGCCGTTCTTAATGAAAGCGTGAAATACATAATGAATAAGTACATAAATAAGTACATATACATTATATATGTATGTACAAGCTTCACGCCAATTTCTGGTTGGGGATCAAAGGAAAAAGGAGAAAGAGAGAATGAGTGATGAAAGATTGACGAAGAAAATCTACAGAGCGAAAGTATGGCAGTAGCAGAAGCCAAGAAAAACCAAGGCTGACTTATGAAAGTCAAATAGCCAGAGTGTTAGCTGATGGAATTGTCAAAAGCATTCGAAAACCTAGGGGAAAATATGTAAGAAGAATGATGAGGACCGAGGAAGCGAAAGAACTGTGTAAGGACTGCGATATTTGGCGCTCCGTCCTCTCTGACTACCCCATTGGGGTGTGTAATATGTATGTAATATCCACGAAAGCATCATCATCTAGGGCTTCAGAATGTTCTACAGAATGCACCTTAATAGGTCTTGCTGTGTCTCACGACATGTGTCGGGGGACAAAGTAACACTTCGGCACCCTCATAGCAAGTGCTGATCCTTCTCGGGATCACCTTAAGTGGACGACCAGACCACTTTAATCGGTCGCCACCCCAACTGAGGGCGTAATTCCGAAATATTGTCTGTCAAGTCTTTCAAACAATACAATGAACTGGAATCCATTCAACAGTTTTTCAATGAATCTCGGCAAAAGAAATCGAAAGATATAAAAAAAATCAGACGAATATTTTAAAAATGTTCGTTGGAATCAGAAAAGGTAAAAAATGTACTTCGACGTAATACATGCTGTTATACATAGTACAGAGTATATACTATACAGTATACATATGTAGCAGATATACATTTTTGCTGTACTTAATATTATGGAATGGTTTAATCCTTCCACGATCTGTGGAACTTATATACTTTTGTGTGAAAAAATATGTATAATCGAGGTAAAATTATCTTAATGATTAATTTAACTGTTTATTAGCTGTTTCTCGTTTATCATCTATAATCTAGGTTCCCAAACTTATTTTGTCTACTGAGTCGAGAGCTCATGCAGTCGTTGTCTAAGATGCCTCCTAGCTAAATGAAATTATAAATCACCTCCCAGGCCTCTACACAACGCCCTCATTTTTTTTCTGGGTCTCTTACCGCACCCCTTTAGGCCTGCAGCGCCCACAGGGGGGCGTTATCGCCCACTTTGGGAATGGGTGATCTATAACAATATTTCATGACGTTTGTGGCAAGCGTGTTATGACACGCTTTATGTAAATATTAAACGCACGTGTTTATCGAAATATTAAATTAATGTAAGACGACCATATTGTGTGGGGTTTAAAATATTTTAAATTACTAAATTGGAAATTCAGTAAGCTAAGAAATGAAAATATCTACATAGTTTCGTTGTGATCGGTAATGGTACATATAATGTTATTACTAGCTTTTATTCAACCTAATTTGTTAATATATGTGAATCAAATTTTGCTAGTGAATTTTAAACCTGTTCCACTTAATCGATTGACCTCAAATTTTGCAGATACTTTTGGGGCTGGTGACAGTACGATCTCGTTAAAAGTATTTTTAAAGGACGCGATCCTAATGTGATTCTGTGGACGTTGCTCTATAAAAAATGTACAGATCGAATTTAAAAATCAATCAGTATCTGGCTCATCCATCCATCATATTGGAGTTAAAAAAAAATTATTAAAAAAAAATTAAACCACCTTCAAAAAAACACTGAAAAGTATAAAATAACTATCCTTTACTAATCAAAACTCAAGTGCAATTAAAATAACTTTATAAATACGATACACATACCTATATAATTAAATTTGACATTTACTGAAGTCGGTGCCAAGCCCACCAAACTAATAGACTTTATGTTGTTGATATTGTATAGACTCAGGTCAGGTACTTTGCGGAAATCCATTTCATGTGATAAATTCCCAAAATCTATAGCTATTTTCCGCTAAAACTCCAAAAACCACCAATCGACACGTGTTTCGCCCCTCAACGGAGCATCCTCAGGATATACCAGAGATAGGACTCGGTCAACTAACCAGCACCGAATCTACTATTGAAGTCGGTGCCAAATCAATGTGCAATAACATAAATTCTATTAGTTTGGTGGGCTTGGCACCGACTTCAGTAAGTGTAAAATTTAATTATATACGTATGTGTATCGTATTTATAAAGTTATTTTAATTGTACTTGAGTTTTGATTAGTTAAGGATAGTTATTTTATACTTTTCAGTGTTTTTTTTTGAAGGCGGTTTAATTTTTTATAACAAATTTTTTTTTTAAATTTTTTATTTCTCCCTTTTGATTGGTCTTGACCTAAATAAATATCTAAGGCAGGTCTGCTATTACCTTCATTCTAATTCCGGAGCGCAACGATATACAAGAGAATCGTCAATATAAATAAAGATTATAACCAGGTCGTATTATCTAATGTATCTTTGAAGTTCAAGCTCTAGTATCGGTGAAATTTAAATGGGATCACCTCTGAAGTATTATCTACCAAACGGAAAAAGAATTTTCGAAATCGGTTCATAAATGACGGAGTTATGAGGTAACAAACATACAAAAAAAAAACAACATACAGACGAAATGAGACCCTCCTTCTTTTTTTGAAGTCGGTTAAAAAACTAATAACTTTTATATACTAATTCTATGGAACCAGCTTATAATGGCGGTATTCCCGGACCGTTACGACTTAAGGACCTTCAAGAAACGAGAGACGCACCCGTGTTTCCCCCGGACGTTGCGGGTGTCCATGGGCAGCGGTGATCACTTGTTCGTTTGCCCCCCCACCATAAAAAAAAACGATAAATTTAATTTTTCTGTCGCAGTCGTTACATGATTTTTTCGAAATTTGAATTATATGTATGACGTACGAGTTTCGTGAACACGCGACTATCCTACAATCGTAGTTCAAAGAACTGTATATTTTTGTAATTTCCGCAAAACACAAATTGATTTTGCGTAGAAGCATATATAAAACATATATATATATATATAAAACAATTTTAATCATAAATTATTGTAATTCCACGTGGATCAAATTCTGAAAAAACATTTTCGTTCATCTTTATGCTAAGGCTAAAGGTTAAACGTAAGTACATAGTACATTACAGTAAGACACACGCGAGGGATTTAAGAGAAAACCGTGTATTTAAATATTAAAAAATAACCTTCGATTAATCTTGTTTATTTCGCTGTTACAGCGCTCAATTTATTGTAAAAGTTAGGAACTGAATACCATAAAGCCGTAACGTAAAGGAATACACAATAAGTTACGTTTGGATGAAATTGTTATTGTAAGAATGAAGAAAGGAATGTTTTGATGTTTCGGGCAAGTAGAAAGAGTTAACAATGGCTGATTAGAAAATCTACATAACGAAAATGAGTAGTTAGCTTATTAAAATTTAATAGTCAAAATGGTTAGTAACAAAAGTGATGTTTTATATCCTATTTTTTCATATTTGGTTATAATGTAAACAAATGTGGTGAATATGACATTTATGACAAGTAGATCGCAAATGATTGATTCAGTTGTCATAGTTATTAGTAGAACAAATATTATTAGAAGTTTTATCTGTTTGGCACCGATTTCAGTAACTATCGTCTTTAATTACATAGGTATTTGTAGTGTATTTATAAAAATATTTTGGTTCTAGAGCTTTGATTAGTATGGGATAGTTACGTGTTAGCTATTATCAATATTCTCGATTAATCGTTCTAATCATAATCGTTAACAAATGGCAACACTGTTTTGATGAAAACTAATCGTTCTTTTAGGATGTGGACTCGGATGGAAACGTAGCATGAGGACATATAATTAAAAGACGTGCTTTCGCTAACTCGTGAATTTCTCAACAGACTTATTTTCTGACATTCAAAAATACCATGTTAATATGAAAGGAGCAACACTTTCAAAAAAACAGTGTTGTCATTTGTTAACGATTATGATTAGAACGATTAATAGAGAATATTGATAATAGCTAACATACGTTTCAGTGTTTTTTTTGAAGATGGTTTCTTTTTTTTATTAAAATATTCTAACTTACGTTGATTTAGGTGATGGTATAGCCTTTTGCAACCGCTTTTAACTAAATTAAACGGCGAACAAATTTGACTGAGAATCCATACTCGAAGTACTAAATTAACACCGATTTATCGACGTATGAATATTGTATCTGAAAACGTACTGTCGTAAGTGCATTGTAGGGTTGTTACATTATTATAATGAGTACTCTTTTGGAAACTCGGTCTATGTATTTTTGGATTCTAAGTGAAAGATATTTCAGACTTTATTAGATGCAATTTTCCTTCCTGTAAACTGAAAGATTTACATTTTTTGACTCACATAAATCTCACTCAAAGTTGTTTGAAAAATAAACGTCCAAAAATGTCAAAGTAAAGTGATCTTAAAATTTAATCCCTAATATTGAAAACAGTTAATTAAGTCATTATTAAAAATCATTTCAGATAGTTGCTCGTATCGAAAATAACTACAATTTATTATTTTAACATATACAATAGAAACTACTTGACAGGAAGTCTATAACAGTATCATCCAATTATAAGTACTTCGTAGTTCATATTCTATATAATTCGTTGTTGATTTCGATCAATGGGGAGTGGAAAACAATAAATCCAAAGAAATGACCTGAAGCACGTTCTTCATTCTTGAAGAAACTCAGTATAAATCCGTGAAAGAATTGTTAAGTTGCAAATATTGTTCTTATTTGTGTTTATTTTGTTTTTGTATAAGAATATTGAAGAAAATCAAGTAAAGTTGTAAATGTATGTTTATGTTTGTAGTTAAGTACTAGAATCTTACTCCAAGAGTGCCTAAAATTTTTAACTAGAGGTTTATATGATCAGGATATGATGTTACTGTTACTCCCGGATACCTAAGTATAATCTTTTATACTCGTTACTTCTCCACAACAAGGATTTCACTCGGACTGCAATGAAGACTTCCTCAAAGCCATTTAAAAAGCTGCCATTGCATAGGGAGCCTAACGGACTGACAGAATTACCTCAAGGCTATAGTAATTTTCTATTTTTTAAGATCATATTTAGTTTTAAATTTGCAAATATTAAATTTACATATGTACAAAATAATAATAACCACACAGTAGGTATAATTGAGTAATGCTAATGTCTGAATAGACTAGAATAGTGAATCAGGAAGTGATCGGAGCATGTGATGGGATGAAAAAAATATGTTTATTTAATCCTTATGACACGGTATACGAGAAAACGTGTGCACGTGAAAAAATAAGAAAAAAATTTAGCTTCAATTTTTTTAAGAAAAGAGCTATTTTTATTCATACAACAAAATTATATAATGTTTAAAAATATATTACGGATTACAGTTATTTAAAAATTGATAAAATAAAATGTACTTAAATTTGACTTCACGTAATCTTTCAGTAGAAGAACTTCGAAATCTACATGTATTTAAACAAAACGTTAAAAGATAAATCTAACTTTGGTTAATATCCTATTAAAATTCATAATGGTATCCGCTACGTGAAACGATTTTAAAATAATTTTAATTTTAAATCAATTCCTGATTTATTTTTGGCTTTATACAGACACTCAAGAAATAGTAAGTGACAACCCTGATCTCCGACCCAATTTTGCGGGGATTTGCCAGAATTTTTGTGGAATGTATGATTTTCTCGTCGGCCCTCTTCGTAGATTGCATTATGACGTCAGATCACATAACATTCTTATAATGCTATTATGTACCTTTGAACATAAGTATATTTGCTTCAGTTACACTGAATATATAGAGCAGCAATTTTTTATTTCATTATGATGGGTCTGGAGCAATTTAATAAATGAAATCAATGTAAGCGAAGAAAGGCTGATATGTAGGTTAAACTTCACTATAAATGAATACTTTGTAATGCTTTTATTGCATTGAAGAGGTAACATCTTTGTTGTCGCTTTTTATATTCGCTTTTGAGCCCTTACAAGACGACTTGTGGTCGCCCGTCTGTCCATCTGTCAAAAAAAATGGAGAGATCATGCGATCTAGAAACTTGTTTGATATCAATAATTACAACTTTAGAATATGTGTAATGTTTGTTTTTGTTAGTTACCGTGTAACTTTTGAACGACTTGAACGATTTTTCTTCGTATCTTTTATATAAGTACTGGCAACTTGTTTCTTATTTATTAGAAACATTTCTCTCATTCTCGAGTAAAACATGGTGTATCTCTGACGTAAAATATCCGTCTTCTTATTACTAAGTTCCTAACATTCTCCAGTAAAGTAATAGTAGGCTTTACTGGAGTTAAAATTGACTTCTTGGAATAACGCGAAAACTTCAATTGCACATATTTATTCATTTTTTTAATTCTTGTCACTTGCACACAACTTTAACTCACAGTGTATTATCACCTTCGTACCATAAAATTCCCAAAAATTCAAAAATAGAATAAAAAAATAAACCAACTTAAAAAAACACTGAAAAGTACAAAATAACTGTCCTTTACTAATCAAAACTCAAGTACAAAAATAACTTTACACTTAATCGTAAGTGTAAAAACTAAATGTTTTTCACTTGTCTTCTTTTTCTACAGTGTGAAAGTGAATGGTAGCAGAAGCCAAGGAAGACAAAGTTTGACTTTAGAAAATCAAATAATGTTAGCTGAGGGAATTTTCGTTCCAAAAATAAGTTCGTTCAAAAAGTACTGTAAAAACCAAAGACGAGATGGGTAATTTACCAGTTACCTTTTCAAAAATAAAAAAGATGTTTTGAATAAAACCTTTTACGCCCGATATTCGCGTGTTACCGTGTTACCCTACACGTTCGTAACTCACTTATTTAGGTGAGAAAGAAAATTACTTTTTCTCGAACAAAGGAAGGATATCTTCAAATGTGAAAATAATAATGCCCAAAGGAGTTGTTAGGTGAGGCGCTTTGGAATCAGAGTATATACGAGAATATAACGAAAATTAATGGCTGGATTTTGAAGATATTTTGTTTCGAAATATTAACATTCCTTTTATCATATGAAAAAGTAGTTTTTGTGAGTATTTTATCTAAAAGTTTCGACGCTAATTTGGGAGGGAAAGTTTAATGTATAAGCCAGGCATCAAGGAGCAATAAAATTGACACATATTGACACTATCTCAAGTATTTGTGCTTATAAATAGTACAACGGAACAGAGAGTGAAAGATTGCCAGACCATCATCTAAACAATTAATAACACATATTTTCTAATAATAAATCTGACATGTGCATTTTAATAAGCTTCACATTATATCTATCATTATATTTGAAATTTTATCTTACAATTAATTCTACGTATTTTTTGTTATAATATTTAGCTAATCGCTTGTTTATTGCTGCATCAATAATTTATCTTTTATTTCATTGTTAAATTGTAATTGTACCGATAGTCATTGATGTATTTTGTACTGATTGTTATAACGTGTAAAAATGTGTGTATGCATTTACATAATATATAAAATAAAAAAATAAAAATTAATAAAATAAATAGTCCGAGTAATTATGGAAAGAGAAATTGGAATTCCACGTGGACGAAGTCGCGGGCAATAAATAGTGTAAAATCTATGCAATTTGCAACAAAAAGATTTTATTAAGGATGTGTAGAGGCACACATGTGTAACGATTGATGCAAACGCAGCAATCCCGCGGGGTTATTATCTAAAAATTTGCAGACAACGACAGCCACGCGATCACTGCTCGACCGGTGTGATTAATTGTAATAAAAAATTGGTATCACGTGTGACGATTGCGTATCCATTATTTTATGACCGCATAATGCACTTTTCGCGGTAGATTTAGCGCCACTATACAAATTATATTACACAAATTCTCGTTTTGACAGCAGATATCGCGCGATATTGGTTGTCGCATTCTGTCTGCAAGTTACGTAATAAGCATGCCGGATGTCGTGCATCAGCCGCTCGTCGTACCTAGTCTTCTAGGTAGTTACATATCTATTTAACTATATATTATGTTGTATAAATTGATTACGTATTTAATACCTATTAACCAATGATCCAATTATGTTATATTTACAATAAAATCATTGCTATAAACAATTTCTTATGATGATGATATGTTAAGATATTTGCACAATTTTCAGACTTTTAATTGTTTCTTCATATATTACCAATAAAGCGATAAAGTAATTCCAATAAATTAATAAAGATAGATTAGATATATTCAATAACAATTTGGTAAAAGATACATGGACATTAAGTAATAAATTAGACACGTGTTACACCTGTCAGTGAAGCATTGATTGAACTGTATACAGCCATTCCAAAGAATATGTAGAAAAGATGGCCGACTACCGCCTCATGCGTAACAGAATTGTCTACTCACGATCGGATATGTGGGTTGTTGCGTTGGATATGCGATGCGGTGACCATCTCGTTTAGTAGTAGTTAACATTTAGTACATAATAATAAAAAACAATGCACACGGATAAGTTTTACGTATTTTTTAAATGTAATTTCTTGTGTTTATGTGGAAAAAATGATAACTCTGCATTCGATTGTCTAAAATTATTTAGGCATTTAAGGACATTAGTAACTAGGCGATAGAGCTTTACTTAAAAAATAAAATAAAGTCTGACCACTTTGTAGGATTTGAAGCCGCGTATTTCAGCTTGGTAGATTTACGCTCTAGCCACTGTACTACTGAGAGGGTAAATTCTGTTGTGAAATCAGAAGAGTTGGAGTTTTAAAAATTTAAGTGTGTGAAAACTTAGAGAAAATGAATTTTCTCAGAATTAAATTCTAGCTGGATTGAATTTTGATCACCGTAAAGTAATAACCGTGTTATACCGTATTATATATTGTGTTATACCGTATTATAAGCTTCATCGAAATCGTTAGAGCCGATTTCGAGAACACGTTTATAATTACACAAATATTGCTTCTTGTACAATACTACTCCTTTATTTTAAGATGTTATTATGTTATTTAAGTCCATAAAATTTAACATTAAATTCATTGTTCAGGAAAATAAATAATATATTTTTCTCTATAACTTTTAGCCATAGACTTTATAAATAACTCCAAAGCCGGACGCCATATCCGAGCATACGGATACGACCATACGGTGAGCTAAATCAGATAACCTGACTCAGCTGTACATACGAGATACATTTATTATTAGATACGGTGATTGGTTGCCATTCCGTTAGAAAACAGCACCCGCACATCTAGATATATCTGATGTTATTTGCCTCACTTCGTAGTACGGGACAGATTGTCTGAAGTTATGAAGTCTATGTTTTTATCATTATTTTTCACTTTGTTTCCTTATTATAAGTACATTATTAAAGTGATATGTGTTTTTAATAGGTACTTGTTAAAACTTATTAAAAAAAACAAAAAACGGTCTCACCACATTGCAGGGTTCGAAAATTGCGCGCATTTCGGCGTGGTAGATCTAAGCTCTATTGTGCTGTTGAGAAGGTAAACTCTGCTGCAAAATTAAAAAACTTTAGAAGTTTGGAGTTTAGAAGTCTTAAGCGTGTGTAAGACGGAGAAAACGATGTTTCCCAGAATTGAGACCTCAGCTAGATCAATTTCTCGTCCCCTTCAACTCCTACATTGTAAATTTAATTGAAATCGCTAGAGCTGCTTTCGAGAAAGCGATATCGAATATATATAGGTATATATATATATACATTAATTAAATTAAAATATATACGAGTATTGCTCGTTTAATATAATAGTGGTAATACGTTCCTTTATGCGTTTTAAACATTTTCGTATTTGCGATGATGTGAAGAATGAACTAAAGACAGGTGGAAGCGGTCGCATGTTTGCGTCGTGTGCACCCCGACTGGCGCTAAAATAATCACCCATATTCGCCCAAAATATTGCTGTCATGTGGGTGCCATGGCGCGTGCGGATTAGCTCGCGCACATACAAACCGCGTACGCTAGCTTTCTATGAAGACATACTACTATTTTATGTTTATACTGTGGCCCTTCTACTAACTGTATGCTAGTAATAAATCAGGTAAACATTACGATTTATTTTTCTGTCAAGAGAAATGATAGATTTTCTCAATGTTTTGATCAATGTATTAAATAAACATATACTGATTAGATTTTTTGTAGTGCGCGGTTGGACATAAAGATTTATTATTATTGTACACACAATGGAAAACTTCCTTCACAAAAGTACCACTCAGGCCTTCAAATACCTCTTTATTGTGATATTTCAATCTTTTGAACTCATCATGAATAGGACTGTGTAGTCGTAAAGAGTTCCTTGACTGAAAAAGGCTAAGCGAAACAAAGTTTTTGTCCGAGATAAAACCAAGTTTTTCCCCTTTTTTAATTGTACTGTACTGTTGATTAGAAACTTTGTGCATTAGCATTGAAATGTGTTTTTACATCAAAAGCGTTTTTTTTCCTAAGTAACTACGTAAAGAAGATACTATTTTATATGTTTTTGTGACAAACCGCGAAAATGACATTAGAAACTTAAATTAGATTAGAGAATTATCTCGCGTATTATATAACTTTTTGAAAAGTTAATTTTATGACAATTCCGTTCTTAATATTTTGCACTACGATTATTAAAACAGAACCTTAAATCAATCACAAGTGTCAGCTTAAGTGTTTGGGCAACTAACTACATAAGGAAGCGACACTCACTTCTCTCTAACAATTTTAAGTCACCCATCCATTATGTTCGTTATACTCGCATAATATATGTATAGTAATATATTAAACATACAGTGTCAGACCGCTAATAAATGATTACGTTATTATACCGGTTGAAAGATTTGTGTGGAAAATGTACCGTAATATATCCAGCTGTATTTTACATTATTGTACATTAAAATTGGCTGTGACAGGTTTTAAGAGTATAAAAAGGTGTACGTATCTCCGTTTATCGCTTAAATTTGCAGACAGCCACAGTCATGCGATCACTGCGTGACCGGTGACTAATTGTAATAAAATATTGGTATCATGTATGACGGATTACGTGTCTATTATTCTATAACCATAAAATGCACTTTTTGCGGTAGATTTAACGCCACTATACAAATTACATTACGCAAACTCTCGTTTTGACAGCACATATCGCACGATATTGGCTGTCGCATGCTGACTACAAGTTACGTAATAAGCGTGCCGGCGCGTCACTAGAGCAAGCGATCACAAATGTTGCTGTTATAGTGTTGTCCCTGTTGAGAAATAGTCCTACAATATATTCATCTAGCACACTGGAAATTAATGCGATTACCTTTTATTTTGGCTTGACGTTACGGTAGAGTTGCATTGGCCATGGTTTCAAGTAAACTGTCGTAGCAAGTTTCACCGAGGTGGATGTTTTATCATATATCATTTTTAAGGCTTCCTACACAGTACACTCACAAATAAATGTAAATAGTTGCAATGTAAATACTTTTTAGGAGTTCTTAGAATAATTTACGCACATACGTAATTGCGTGCGGACAGTTGGATGTGCACGAAATAGTAAATGATGAAAACTACTGACTAGAATAATGTGCCGTGGACTTATAGGTCTGGTTTAGGCATCGTAGAAATCTCTCTTATTAAAATTCCATAACATCTTTATTTTGCTTTCGAGGTGTAATTCACGAATCAAGGCGCAATAAAATTATACCAGACGCCATTCTTAGAATTAAATACTTGGGCTGACCAGATGGTGAAGGACGGAAAGGAATGGACGGATGGAAAGTGATGGAGGATTGCTATCTCGTTGCCTTTATAAGTTCCTAACAATAAGCTTTATCTGACAGGTCGGCCTTTGCAGCCTTAAATATTGCACTATACCATCACGCTCAAAAGAGTCTCTATCTCACATTTTATATTAAATTTTCACTTCCAAAGTTCAAAAATAATTAAAACCTTAAAATACTAATGAACGAAGATCTGTTTCGTTCATAGATCTGTCAAGTGCAGTAGCCTAATAGTCTTGAAACATTGAGCAAAACGATAGAGACGAAATATGTGTATTCCCATCCCTTTCTTACGGGCTTACGCCTTTTATTTCTTTCAGTATAACAATTCGTGCCGTGAGAAGGCGATATCTATGTAGCGGTAAATCTGTATTTATTTGTATATTATGTTTTTTTCTCACTCACAGATCAGCATTAAAGATTTTCTCATTACAAACGCAAATTATAACAAATTGAATTTTGACGTAGTATTCGTAAAAGCAAAATAATAATTACACAGAATTTGGAACAAAAATAATTCCATTTTATAGATAAGTACGCATAATTTGTATCAACTTCACGGAAATTTGTAAATCTCCAAATGGAAATTAAACTAAAACCCTATAATTCTGAGAATTCAAATGTAACAAATAATTTGTTAGGAAATGAGTTGTTTTCGTTATATTTATTCTCGCTCCCTTTGATGGACAAGCGTTAATTAATTATAGCTGTTGCGTAAAATACACATTTTCGAAATAACCTCACGATGCCAATGTTTTGTATAATTTAAATGACTCGAGTACATAATATTTTGCGATGACGTTGAATTATATTACTAAATGCAGAGATAATAAAAATAAGTATTGTACAATGTAAAATCCGCATCGAAATCAGCGTTACATCCTTTGAGATTATTACTTTAAACATTGCTTTTTGGTAAAGGTAAATTATAGGATAGTTGTTTTATACTTTTCAGTGTTTTTTTTGAAGGCGGTTTAATTTTTATTAAAAAAAATTTATTTCTCCCTTTTGAGTGTTCTTGACCTAAATAAATATCTGGGGCAGGTCTGCAATTAACTTCATTCTAATTCCGGAGCGCAACGATATACAAGAGAATCGTCAATATAAATAAAGATATAACCAGGTCGTGTTATTTAGTGTATCTTCGAAGTCCAAGTTCCAATATCGGTGAAATTTAAAAGAGATCATCTCTGAAGTATTGACTAAGTAATGACGGAGTTATGAGGTAATAAACATACAAAAAAAAAAACATACAGACGAATTGAGAACCTCCTCCTTTTTTTGAAGTCGGTTAATAATTTTATAAATACGATACACATACCTATGTAATTAAATTTGACAGTTATTGAAGTCGGTGCCAAATCAATGTGCAACAACAGAAAGTATTAGTTTGGTAGGCTTGGCACCGACTTCAGTAACTGTCAAATTTAATTATATAGGTATGTGTATCGTATTTATAAAGTTATTTTAATTGTACTTGAGTTTTGATTAGTAAAGGATAGTTATTTTAGACTTTTCAGTGTTTTTTTTGAAGGCGGTTTTAGTAATATCTGTAATATTTCATTATTTGGACAAAACGCTTTTTCTTCTAGACTTAACCATCCGTGTGCTTCAATTTCCTGGGTGGTTAAATCGATTCGTTCGAATGTAAAAAAAATGGAATGTAAAAATAGACTCTACGTCGCATACTTAAATATGGAAGCTACCAAAATAAATCGGATCGATAAAATTAATATTATTGTCCACATTTCATGTATTGGTCATTGTATTACATTTACTTTTATAGATAAAATAAAAATGATTAATAATGTTATATGAACTTCTCAGAAAAGGGGTTGTTAAAAATTTTGGTTGAAATCGATTATACCATGTACTCATTGTACTCCTCCTATCTGTATGTAGTGGTGGAGATACTTCCCTGTACATTGTATGCTTATCCCATAAACATTCATGATATACATATGTCTCATAACAATTTGGAGATAAAATCTTCGTTATAAAATATTTCTTTTGCTTATGTGAATATAAAGAAAATAAAAAAGTTAAGTTATTATTTCACTTAAGAAGCATTACAACAAATTAATTTTTTTTAAATATGTTTTTTTAGTAAAATATGGATACTTATATTTGTAATAGGAATATATTTACCTACATTTAACGATGAAATGAAAATGATAAATAATAGAATTACATACATATACACTCGGTATGTGGACAAAAAAGGATTTTTGAAAATTTTTTCCACTAGCAGCATAGTGGATAAAAATCTTCAATAATCCTCTTTTGTCCACATTCTTTTATCATATGCTTACTTTCGAACCTACATTACACATTAAAAAAAAATTAGATTTTTTTTTGTTTTATCTGCGATTCCAAAATACCTACAAATTATAAACAATGCTGTGTCAAATGTAATCTTAATGTTTGTTCTGACTATTCTTCAAAAAGAATTAATTACATTACGAATATTAAATTTATGCTATAACTACCTGTTGGCTGTTGTCCGCAATTTTATATGCATGGTATTGAAAAGAAAGTATCCTGTGCTCTTCCCCAGAGTTTAATATACCAACATTTTAAATTTTATCAAAATCGGTCCAGCGGTTTAGCCGTGAAAGCCGAGCAAACAGACAGACAGAATTTCGCCTTTATAATATTAGTATGGATACAGTTTAACATGTTTACTGCTTTGCTTTCATTTTAAATACATACTGACGACTTTCAATGTGTCCATTGGACACAAATGATTGCAACTGATCACTTTGTGGCATAACAGTAGGTATACTGCGTAGTTAAAGGTTAAAATAGATATAATATAATATAAAGCACATATTGTACATACGATCACGCTACCCAAAATGAAACTCTTCTTTCTCACAATTCCTTTGTAAATTACAAGGAATGATGAGATAAAAAAAGCTTAATTTCGGTCTTAATGCTAGCAGACAATTCCGTGGTGCCTTTTTAACACCACATCAGAGAGGCAGTTAAGGAGGTTGTTTTGGGAATTTAACATCAATTTGAGGGAAACACTCTATTAGGTACGTACCGCGTTAGGCATAAAGGGTGCGCATTACTGTGGTGAAATTGAAGAGGGAATTTCATGTTTTTTCCCTCACAATTGAAGAGCCTAAGCAATTTGTCACGCGTATATGCGTACCGATGCGTACGTTCAGCGTATGTTGAGTTGAATTATCTAAAAATTCACACATGTGCCGATGTGAAAAGTATTCCGAATCATTCACCGGTAATAACGCGAAAATGTCTATGGAAAATGAGATTTACGTTTTACTGAAGTGTCAATTTGAATTTTTCTTATTTGTGAACATGTTCGTCTATTGAATTGCTTATTATACATTTCAGCTGTAGGTTAGCACGTTTTGCGTCGCAATTTGTAACCGCAACCGCGAAATCACGACGCCAATTCACGTTATGGTTATACATCAATTTACAGTTGCGAACTTTTTCAGTTGAACTTCTTTTTACCAAGCAAGTGTTGGAAAGTGATCACCACCGCTCATGGACACTCGTAACGTCCAGGGAATCACCTTAGCCTTAAGGTAAGAGTAGTCTTGTTTCTTGAAGGTCTCTAAGTCGTAACGTGGTGGAAAATGTCGTAAAAACACTCAGTTGTAGACCGCCATCCATCAAAGTGGTGGGGATGGAAGGACAGTCGATTGCGTGATGTACGGTAATGGAATTCAACAGCGGGCAGTACTCTGCAGTTTAAAATTGACTTTGAGACGACAGTTTTTTTCTAATTATTTAGAGTAGGTACATAATACTTGTGACTAAATAAACGCTAGACTTATTAGTACCATGAGTGTGAACTGTGGAAGCTCTCAATAGCATTCAGACTCCAAATCAATTTAGAAAAGCTCGAACCCTAGGCTGCAGCTTGAAAGGCAGATGCTTTGCCACCGCTCCTACGAGCCAGTAATTTTGTACTATGACAGACAGTTTTTACCGCAACAATTATTTTTTCCAAACTATTGTAGCTACGATAATCCGGACCAGATTAAATAATAAAACTTACACGCATAATGTTATTTGCGGGAACACTAGGATATGTTTGTAATTAAGTACTATAAAGAGATTCAATTGATATGAATTGAGAATAGATTGACTATGTTTCGAGGAACACAATTACTAAATACATGTCTATATAATATTGTCTTCGTCTTATCTGTACAATCGGCCAATTTGATGCCTGTGGGTCTACCATGAAGCGCAATTACGAAGTTTCGGACCGAAATTTCATTGCAATTCGTACCATGAAATACATTCGTTCCGAAAACGGCCTCGACATCGACATGTGACATTTCGTTCGTCCTAAACCCTACCATGAAGCGATCCGAACGAACGAAGTTACGGAAATTTGACAGCACTTCTTTCGAGATTTTAACCTTAAACTAACGATAGTTCAAGAGGTAACTTTTTAGTGTCGTAATCACGAATTTTATAGTTTAAAATGCTCTAAAAGACATAAATGTGATTTAGCGGTGATTGTGTTTGTTTAAAGCGATATATGTGTTAAAAGTGAAACAATTCGGTGATACATACACACATATCTTCATACTGCATCCCTAGCGGGGTAGTCAAGAGGACGGAGCGCAGACTTGGGCCATAACACAATATGTATTATTTTTCTAACACCAGCATACAATTTATCAACACTTAGTTCTATATTTTAGTGACAATGAAGATTAGCCACGATCTTCGAAGCGACTCGAGAAGAACGATTTGAACGCTCAGCCATAGGATCTTTAACTTCAAATTCGTGTGTACTGAGAAAATGTCTATAGTTTCTTCAGAGAGAAGCTATTAGTATTCCTATGAGAACGTAATTTTTTGTAGACTTTTTTTGTATTTTTTTTGTACCACAAATAATCCAAAATCCAAATAATCCAAAAAATAAACTTATATTAAAATAATGAGAAATTTTTACCTACTACGTGCGGTTTTGAGATTTCTAAACAATCAACACGCATACATAATATCCTCACGCTATATCCCTAACAGGGTAGTCTGATAATCGAACACAAAGCATTACGGTCTTTACACACCTACCTACTTGCGCCTCTTCAAATTTCATCATTCTCCTTACACGGTTTCGCCTAGGTATTGGAGTGCTTTCGATATTTGCATCAGCTAACACTATTGTTATTATTTAATAAATAAAATAAAATGAAAAGTAGAATAAGAAATATTATGTAATTTTTCATTTTAAACAATGAACAATTAGTTTAATATGTATGTATGTTACTAACTAGTCTTACACAATATACTTAATTAAAAAATCAACGCATATTATTCTTCAGGTAACTAATATCACAAAATCAGTCATATTATTATTATACAATATATAAATAATTTTCAGTAAATTAAATTAAATTAATTAAATTTAAGGTTCCTAAGTTTTTTGAAGGTATTACCTCCAACCAGTCTCCTGACTCCTTCAGAAATAGCCAGCAGGCGAGATCAATCGTTTTCGGTACTATAAGAATCTAAAAGTTGTAAATGAACATTATTGCATAGAGGCTCATCCCAGTCTTTTTGACAAAGGTAGGTCGAGGTAGGCAGGTTAGTACTCGGATATACAGTTAACCAACCATTTCAAGCATCAGTCAAGTACGGCATCTCAACCGATCCTAAGGAAGGGCGAATAACAAATAGGAAAAGGTTTTCCGTTCTGTAGGCTAACGAAAGAAATGCAGGCAGTGACACACTTGAGATTTTGCGTATGTCCAGGCCTCTATAACGGATAGGAAGTGAGGCTTGATTCCAAATCCTGTCATCAACAAACGAGCAATTTAATGTTTTTTTTTATGGAATTTTTGTCTGAACTCGAGACCCATAACTCACGAATAATAATAAAGTACCTACTAAGCCACAACAACGCGCGGCCGGGCATAGCTAGTTTAAAATAAAAAGTAAAAAAGTCACGCATTACAGATTACAGGATCACACAATTACACGTGATATTTTGCTACGTACCTAATGTAACAATATGATTTTAAAACTACTATTGAGAAAAATCTTATAGTAGACATTTAAGTATGAAATCCGTAAATTATCATTGATTTTGGATAAATTCCTAGAATGATTGCTCATAGTGTGTGCTAGGCTTAATACACGTTAGTTTTACTATCCGTTTCAAACGAAGAATTGATATTATTTAGCTGTTTTAGTTGTTACAATTAATTGCTGCCAATAATATTAATACTACACGAGTATATTCCGTTTTCAGTTTAAAACGATTTTCAGGTAACGTTTGATTAAAATATCTACTTATTCAAATACATTAGATTGATCTTTTA
Source organism: Zeuzera pyrina (assembly GCA_907165235.1). Taxonomy (NCBI): domain Eukaryota; kingdom Metazoa; phylum Arthropoda; class Insecta; order Lepidoptera; family Cossidae; genus Zeuzera; species Zeuzera pyrina. Next base: position 10,039,593 of record OU015639.1, on the reverse strand, counting down.
AATATTAAATCTACAGTTTGACGATTAACAGGTAACTTACAACTCTTGAAATGTGTTATAATATAATAGTTGATAAGTTATAATGGTTTTTTCATTTTTTTAAAGGAGAATAATTTTTTTATATATATTGGCAACACTGCCTAGGAGTAGGAGTCTATGTAAGTTGAAAGCGGCCCTTACATACTTTTCCACCGCAGGAGTTTTGGTGGGTATAAGACCGACATAACCTAGTCTCTCCCCCAGGGACTGAGTTATTAGGTGCAGTTTTCTCCAAAGTAACAAAAAAAGATTGGTATAGTCAGTCAAATTGCGGTCCAGCCTATGTCCAATGCTTTGCAGTAACTGATGGTTGAGTAACGAATATTATGCAAACCGTCAGTCGATTGTCAATAATTTCGATTGATACTTGTATGAGGGTGAAACGGCCGCCTTACCAATGATATTCCTAGTACCAGTGTGAACGAAGGCCTAAGTAACGAGTTCATGAAATTTTCCGAATATTGAATATTCATTACTGAACGTGCATATTTTGGTAAATATTACCTAAATGATAATTACTATAGAATTTTCAGTTTTAAAGCCACTTTGCGGAAGGCGTATTCATAAAACAATCCACTAAAACCGTGAGGGCGTCGTTTAATTGAAACGATTACACGGCCGTGTCGGCTTTTATTGGTCTAACAATAAATTTTATAGCTCATAAAGTTTAACATTCAGAAATTACGATGTCAGCGATCAGGGAACGATCCCGAAATTTGGAATCGCGCATCCCGACATAACAAGTTAATTAAAAAAAATATTAACAATAAAAAAAGTAATTTAGAAAACGTTTCATTAAGGCTTTTTATTGCTTCACATGCTAAAAGGGGTTTTAAAAAGAACATTTCAAAGCTTACTTAATTACAGATAGAAATATCGGCTGGTACATTCTAGTAGGCTATCAGTGTTAAAAAAAAAAAAGAGTGGATATTTCGAACGAATAATTTAGGTTAAAATATCCAAAGAAATAATTCGAAATAATTAAAAAATATGGGGAGTTCTTTTTCTTCATAGCATGGGGCACGGATTAGCGCATTTGTCAATGTCACGTATTAATATGTGGATTCGACATGAAGCACGTTTGAAGTAAATTCGTTTTTTCTTCTTAACGTAAAACTCCTTCAGTAAAGTGATAGTAGGCTTTATTGAAGTTATAAAGGACTTCTTGGAAGAGCGTGAGAACTTCAGCTACATATGTTTATTTAGACCTACTCCATTCTCTTCATATATACAGAACATAATATAATGTTTTAAAGTTTTATTAAATACTAAACTATTTAAAAAAATAGAAAATTTGAATAAAATGACAACCTCAGTTTTTCCGTTCCTGCTAAAAAGGCATATAGACTTTAAAACCTAATAACTCCCAGGTTTTAAAGTTCAGAAGCGGGACGGCGGGGATAAGCTAGCATTGTTTCTTAACCAATTTTACGTCGCGAGCTACGAAAAATCCAAACAGTTGAAGTCTTGTGACCCCTTCACTACAAAATTATAATTATAATAATATTTTAATTGATACTTTATTTATACGTTTAACTTAAATATTCAAAGCTCCCTCAGGCTTTAAAACCGCAAAACCTATCCCCAGTTTGAGAAACTAGGAGCTGGAGAGGAGATGACCCAACTGATTTGTGATATCACAAACTCGTAACGTTATTGCTCAATGCTAGGAGTAATATCGTCATGAATTAAAAAGATAATACCTCTTATGCCATACTACATATTATTCAATGTATTTAGAATACCTATTTGTTAAGTGGTTTTCATAATTATAAAATATCTTTCAGATAATTTTAGGCAGCGTATACGGAGGTACAAGACAAAACAGAATAGATTTATGTCACACTAAAAAAACTGTGCACCACAGGAAATCTAGCGTATTCGAGCGCCATGGATGGTGTGGAACCACACATCACTTCGTTCGACGCGACTCACCTTGATATGCATTACGAAATGAACTATGATACTTGTGTCACATTGTTATATCTGTGCGACAAAAGTCTGTTCTTTAACTGTACTGCTCTGTGCGATACAGCGACGCATTATTTAAAGAAAGCTGTGTACAGTGCTTGTACTGTGTCGCCTGCGCGTCTTGTATCAATTCGGCATGTAACCTTAGTCTCATGACTTATGAGTATGCTTTTAAAATCAATTACATATCCATCTTTTTACGTCATGAGTGGTTAGACTAACTACATTCGCTATAATTGTCAGGAGTGGTTATTAATGTCTTTCCTGTAAAAAAGCGGGTACAAGTATTAATTACTGTTTCTAGTTCTATAGTCATGACTCATGAACTAAAACTTTCAGTAATTTAGTTGGAGCTAAAAAAGTTAAGCAAGTCCCTTATGTACCACGTTCTTTTTCAAACTCTTTTTAACACTTACATCACAATAGATAATTCTCAATGTCGTACGTGTCTAAACATTATTTTTTTATTATAAACATAAATGTGAAAACTAGGTATAATTTAGATGTATAGAAGGCTAGGCAGATTGTATTTATAATATAAGTAATTAACCCACTCAAGAATAATCACAGAAATCAAGTATTAAGGACTGTAAAAGAGAGGAAATAGAAAATCTCAAACCAAAGAAATCTCAGAACCAAAAATTTGTACCGTGTCGCTTAAATTAATATTCATTCATTTCTTAATGTTTCAAATTTAGAAAATGTATATAAATTTACTTAAGTATATGTATACGTAGATATTAGTACATTATACAACATCATTTCCGGTTCAGGGTGGTCAGAGGTTGCAGGTTAAGTTGCTTAAGTTTTTAATAATAATCCTCATGTTATAATACGCGGACTTAGGTGCGCGTGAAAATTATATTTATATTTCTATATTATTTTTCTTTTCTATTTCTATATTATTTTTTCTCTCACAAACAAAAGTATGGAATTCAATTATCCAATGTGATATCTTTGTTACAGAGATGTGAACTCACGAACAAAATGGCGTCACATAAGTCATGGGACGCGCACAGCCAACTAGAGAGCTTTCTACTGAAAGTTGACACCAAAACCTGAAGATCGCCATGAGTGCAGAAACAAACTAGATCAAAATGGAGTTCGCCTCTATTTTGCCTACCAATGTAAGTATAATAGTGTCAATGTGCTTGAACCGTGATCAGCGCTCATTCACCAACCCCGTATCCAACTAGTACCAACTGTTTTAAAGTATTTAGAAATATACTTTGTATATTGAACACCTTACCTAAATAAACAGTCAGTATGCAGACATTGAGTGAGCTACTCGGTGACAACCCAGCTTCCACTCGCAAATCGCGTGCGCGAGTTATATACATGAGGTTTAGTAACAAATTCTCGACAATTTGTTGACCATGTGACGTCCATTCGTTGAAGGCCTAGTCAACCATCTATTGACAATAAGTGGGTATTAAGGGATAAGACGGTGCAGTTCGCGTGCCAGGTTGTTAAATGCGTTGAACTTAGATGTCGGTTACACCTCTTTGAGATAAAAAGATGAGTCAAATGTCTACTAGCATTCGCATCAAAACTAAAAAAAAATCTTTATACAGGCTATCTGACTGTTTCTTAAATCATATTCTAACACTAACTGGAAGTTAGGTTCAAAAAACACACTGCATATTAAATATTCGAAGTATATTTAAAAAGAGTTACTGGCTTTTAAACAAACTTTCTTTTCTTCGATCTTAAGTCTTACGATACACGGCTGAACATAACATATTTTAAAAAATATTAATAGAACGTGTCATGTACATTTATCGCACTATTTCGTGAAAATGGAAATCTCGTATCCCTAACTATATTCCTTGGGATCTTGGTACATTATAACTTACGTGGTATTTAGACAGAGTTCATAGTTTTTTATTTCTCTCTCGTTCTCAGAGGTATAAGGCTTATAAGGGACCTATTTTTATTATAATAAATATCCTGTGGCGAAGTCTTACTTTATTTTCATCGTGATTGATACGGTTACTAAGATTAAGTAACTTATGGATGTCTTAATGGCATCCATAACGAGCATCTTCGTGCTCAGAAAGGCAACTTAAGTCGTTGGGCCTGACTATTAGATACGTATAAACAGAAAGTATGAACACGTTTTATTAACAACAATTGTATTCATTATTTGTTAAAGTGACGCATTCATAAACAATAAATAATTAATCTAAAACTTTTATAAAAAAATTAAACCGACTTCAAAAAATAACACTGAAAAGTATGAAATAACTATCCCTTACGGATCGAAACTTAAGTACAAAAATAACTTTATAAAAATACGATACAAATACCCATATAATTAAATTTGACAGTTACTGAAGTCGGTGCCAAGCCTACTAAACTAATAGACTTTCCGTTGTCGAACATTGATTTGGCACCGACTTCAATAACTGTCAAATTTAATTATATGGGTGTTTGTATCGTATTTTTATAAAGTTATTTTTGTACTTAAGTTTCGATCCGTAAGGGATAGTTATTTCATACTTTTCAGTGTTCTTTTTTGAAGTCGGTTTAATTTTTTTATAAAAGTTTTTTTATTTCTCCCTTTTGAGTGACCTTGACCTAAATAAATATCTAGAGCAGGTCTACAATTAGTTTATTTTCTAATTCTGGAGCGCAATGTGTTAACTTGCATTCTATTGAGGAGCACAAACCGTGAGCTTTCACAATAAAGGATGCGAACAGATCGAACATGGGATATTATTGCCCATTATGGCCATTATCAATATCATCAATATAATATCATATCAATATCAATCAGTTATAAAAGAACAGTGTAAAGGTTGCATCATAATTACACCCTAGCAGTATTCTTACAATAATATAATAATATACTAATATAATAATAATAATATACTCGGACATTTCACACAGTGCCATCTAGTCCCAAAGTAAGCAGCACAGCGCTTGTGTTATGGGTACTAGACAACTGATATACTACTTATATACTTTTCTTTTGTAAATAAATACATATTATACATAAACACCCAGACTCGAGACGGGAATCGAACCCGCAACCCCCGTTTACTTTCCGACGCGGTAAGCCATTGCGCCACGGAGGTCGTCTACAATCCGAATCACAGGTACAATCCGAAGACGACAGCCACCGGCCGTATTTTCTGTCCGCCACAAGACTGACTACTGACTGAATTTATTATATCACAGCCAATTTATATCTTCTCCCTACTTTACCATTATACCATGTGGGGACAAAGATAGTTAACAAATGACATACAAGAGAATCGTCAATATAAATAATCAGGCCGCGTTATTTGGTGTATCTTCGAAACCAAAGCTTCAATACCAGTGAAATTACAATGGGACCAATCTGGAAGTGTATCCTTTCGAACAAAAAAAGAATTTTCCAAATCGGTTCATAAATGACGGAGTTATGAGGTAACAAACATAAAAAGAAAACAACCGAATTGAGAACCTCCTCCTTTTTTGGAAGTCGGTTGAAAATAGAGATTCTGCGCTAATACAAACGTGCACCCGCTAGCTTACGAACAATACAATAAAACGGTTATTTTAGTTTATTTTAGTTAATCTACACAGAAAATTTAGAGGCATACATTGGTTCCGTTAGTTCGAAAAACGTTAATCGTTTTTTTAAAGAGATTTCTTTGATATTTTTTTCGTGGTTAACTTTTTTAACAGGTTACCCAAATATCATTTTATACGTTTTCTAAATACAGAAAGATTGAGATCTCTACCGTCATAATTTCTAATTAACACTGTTGAAAAAAGTGTCGTCACTCAAAATTGGATGAAAACAAGACATTGAAAATGAGATGTACGTTGAAGGTTTTCGACACTTTTTTTTTGCAAAAAATGAAAGCTATGATGATTCATTAAAAACCTTTTTTTTAAGTGAACTTTGTTTTGCGGTTAGCAGTTGAACAAGCGACAGTGTGCAACACTATGCAAGTACTTGGCCTTGGACAATTTTCATTTATTGTTTATAGTATTTCATTGTTTCATAATAATCATAATATAATATTTAAGAGTAATAATTAAAACAAATAACGGTACATAAAATCATTTAAGTGTAAATTTAAGCCAATTTGTACTCAAAGGCTTTTACGCACAGGGTCGCGTAACGTGATTATTTAATCGCATAATCGGTGAATTGCGGTCCTTACCCAAGTGGATATGTGTGGATAAAATGAAAATGAGTATTAGTTAAAAAATATAAACACTGCAAGATAATTTTGTAATAGACAATGTTCAAAGGAAAAGTACAACGCCACGAGATGTTAATAAAATAATGTCTTCTTATATTCCAGACACAAAGTGACTATTACATATGAAAGAAGAAACTGACTCACTGACCGACGTATTAAAGCACAACCCAAACCACTAGATGTAGAAACTTGACATTTTTTTTTCTATGAATTATAATTGTATTTATAAATAGAAGCTTAAACTTTTTAAAGTAGCCATTGATTTAAGGAAAAAATATGGATTTTCGCATTTATTTTGTTTGAGTCCATTTTTCTACTAACAAAATGAAATTCACAGAGATAATTCTCCATGAATATAAGCGTTTTCAAGATGTTACAGGAAAAAATTGTGTAACATTTTTTCTAGAGGTCTTGGAAGTTAATAAAAAAAATTTGAATTGCAAAAATTTTAAGAATTTCTGCTTTTATTTGAACATTTCCTAGGGTCATAACTCAAAAGGATATTGTGTTAAGTTTAATGTAAGGCCCAATGTTGCAATACGAACGTAGATCTAATAACTTCTCTTACAAATTTTTATCAAAATCTGATTTTTACCATAATTACCCAAACAAAAATCTAATCGACTTCGTAATTTGTAAATGGGGGTCTAATTGATAACTACCTATTGAGATCCCCTAACGCTCTGTTTCCATGATTCACTCTGTATAATTGACATAAACATTAAAAAAAGGACATTTGGAAATTTTACTCCTAACGGGTTAAAAAGAGGTGTCTTTAGTATAGATTTATAATTCAAAATTTATGTGAAGAATCTATCAAAGAAATAATCACAACGTACTTGGTCGATATTCCAAATTCAACCCTTATGGGCGTGAAACTTGGTGTTAAAGTTAACACGGTAAAGAATTCCACGGAGATGAAATCGCAGGCAACAGTTATTAATAAAACGTAACATATGGGCTAGGTTATTAAATATTACAACATAACAGTAACTTTGAATAGTAATGTCAATGTTTTTTGATTTAAATTACAAGTATAGTACACAATGCGCAGTGTGGGAAAAGCTGTGTCGGAGGTCAAACGACCGAAGGTAGCATATGCGACTAAGTCATCGTATGTACAGATCCCGAAATTCGTCTCTGATATGCTAACGGCTATTAAACAAAAAAAACAACCGTTCCAAGATAAGTCATCATTTATTTATTACAAAGGCTAACTAAAAGAAATTAAATTTATTTCTATACTGCAATCACAAATTGCATTACACCATCTCTAAACTAATATATAAATAAAGAGCATAAAAATATTACAAATTCTATATCAATCTACAATTCTTAACATCCCGCCCCCTATGGACAGAATGTACATAACAAGCTTAAGCACTAAGAATTCTAACTATATTATAATAAAGCAACTTTACTACATACAAGCAGAAGCTAACACAGCAAGGTGAACACCAATGGCTTAAATTACTGCTAAATGATAATAAAAAACAAGCAATAAGCCTACAGAATACTAGTACATATTATATCGACATGATAAAATACAAAGCCTTAGTTCACAGCAAAATAATAAAATTCAAAATTGTAAAATATCCAAAACACAATAAATATTTAACAGGTAAAATGTAAAAAAAAATAAAGAAAAAACTACATAACAAAAAATGTAAAGTGTAAAATATCGAATCCCAAATTCAGTCAGTTATTGGCAGTATGCATAATTTGGACATGGACCTTTTAATTTCTGTATGTCCACAACGCAAGCTCACAACTCGAGTCACACCATCCTCGCCGGTATGTTTTTTTATAATAACGCCGTAAACCCATCTCGCAGGTGGAAGATTATCTTCCTTCACCAAGACTACGTCTCCAATTTTTGGTTCGCTAGTTTGATCTCTCCATTTATGACGTTGAAGAAACTGAGTGAGATACTCGCTAGACCAACGACGCCAAAAACCTTGAACCATCCTTTGAGACAGTTGCCATCTTTTGAGACTGTTTACGTTCGAAGTTTCATAATTGGCTTCAGGGACTAATAATAAAGGTTCTCCAACTAAAAAATGTCCCGGTGTTAGTGGAAATGGATCTTGCACGTTGTCACTCACCTGTGAAATTGGTCTCGAATTAAGACATGCCTCAATTTGAGCCAACACGGTAGTGATCTCTTCAAACGTCAATGTGGAAGTACCTAGAACTCGCTTGAGATGAAATTTTGTGGATTTTATCCCAGCCTCCCATAATCCTCCAAAGTTTGGAGCATATGGAGGAATTTTATGCCAATTTGTACCATTATGAGCGAACCAGTTAACAATCTCAGGTAACATTGTAGATTTTTCTAATTCTGCCAGCCATTTTAACTCCTTTGCAGCACCCACAAAAGTTGTACCGTTGTCGCTCCACAAGTTTGCACAGCGACCGCGTCTTGCCACAAAACGTTTGTAAGCTGCTAAAAAAGTTCCTGACGACATATCACTGACTACTTCTAAATGTATGGCACGCGTCGCCATGCATATAAATAAGCAAATATAACCTTTAGTAGCGTGATGTCCTCTACCTTTACTTGTCCTTATAGCAATAGGACCTGCGTAATCCACACCGCTGTTATAAAATGGCTTACACGGTGTAATTCTTGAAGCAGGTAACTGACCCATCAATGGCTGATGGCTCTTAGAAGAATATCTTATACACGTTACACATTTACGAATGAAATATTTAACTAGATCCTTTGCATTAACAAGCCAATACCTACATCGAATATAATTTAACATTAACAGAGGTCCTCCGTGTAAAGTTCTTTCATGTGCTTCTCCCACAATTAATTTAGCTAAGTGTGATTGACGAGGAATTAATATTGGATGTTTCATAGTTTCGTTTATTGTTGCCTTATGCAAACGTCCGCCAACACGTAGTATACCCTTATCATCTAAAAACGGACTTAGAGAAGCCACTTTACTTTTTTTACTAACGGTACCCGACCTTATTATATTCCCTATCTCCTCACCCAAGTATTGATGTTGACACTGTTTTATCCAAATCTCTAAAGAAGACTGCAATTCTATACAAGTGAGCCATGTTGGAAAATTTGATGGTTTAACTCTTGCTAAATGAATAAACCTTTTACAAAGAGCTGTTATTCTTATAAGCTTGCGCAAAGACGAAAACCTACAAACGAATTCCTCCCCTGATCCACACACAGTAGCACTATGACAAACTTTCTTGGTTTTCTCCTCAGCCTTTACTTCTGGACTTTCTGGGTCATTATTAAATTGTGGACTGTATTCGATAGCTACATTCGTTAACCAAGTTGGACCCAGTTTCCATAATCGAAGATCCAAAACTTCTGAAGGTTTTACGCCTCGTGATGCGCAGTCCGCTGGATTTTCTTTAGAACGGACATGCGACCACTGATTGCGATCCATAATCGACAGTATTTCGGAAGTCCGATTTGCAACGAAAGTTTGCCATTTGCTGGGGTGGCTGCTCAACCAAGCCAACACTACGGAAGAATCCGTCCAAGCATGAATATGACTCTTTGGGATACTCAGAACTCCTGCTACGTCTGTCAACAAATGTGCAAGCAATACTGCTCCACACAATTCTAGACGAGGTATCGATCTTTGAATAATTGGTGCTACCTTTGTTTTAGATGTAATCAGACTAGTATAAATGTTTCCAGTGCTATCAATAACTCGAGCGTATACAACTGCAGAATATGCAGCACTAGAAGCATCACTAAATCCATGGAGTTCAATTCCTTGATCATCTTCTTTCATGCGAATCCATCTAGGAATCTTAAAACCGGTAAGGTTTGATAAATTATTCCTATAATTTATCCATTCCTGTAATAGATGTGGTGGAAGTTCTTCATCCCAATCAATACCTGACATCCAAAGTTTTTGAATAAAAACTTTGGCGTTAATTATTACAGGAGAAATCCAGCCAAGCGGGTCGAATAAACGTGATATATCTGCTAACACCTTTCGCTTTGTTATAGGATGGTCAACAGTTGATAGCTCAATAGAGTACTCAAATTCATCGACTTTACTATCCCAGTTAAGACCAAGAACTTTCCTTACAAAATTAACTCCTTTCTCTATTCCTATATTCAACCTTCTTTTTTCCTTTATGTTAGTATCGCCTATTTTCTCTACTACTTCTTGACTATTGCTATCCCATTTCTGTAATTCAAACCCTCCTCGCATCATTAACTCTCTCATTTCATCATAAACCTTTAGACTTTCCTCGACAGTTTGGCATCCCGTCATTAGGTCATCCATATAAAAATTTCTTATTGTTCTATCTAATGCATCCTTAAGATGTCCGCCTTCATCAATGGCTAACTGATGTAATACCCTAACGGCAAGATAAGGTGCCGAGGCTGTACCGAATGTTACGCGCAAAAGCCTATAATGCTGTATAACACCAGAGTTGTCACGCCAAAGAACACGTTGAAAATCGCAGTGATTTTTATTTATCCTCACTTGACGGTACATCTTTACAATGTCTGCAACTAAAACTATTGGATGCAGACGCCATCGCAAAATAATGTCCCTTAAATCTGACTGAAGTGTTGGTCCTACCAAAAGATCATTATTTAAAGACACACCGTTGGTTCCAAGGCAAGACGCATCAAAAACAACACGGACCTTGCTTGTTGTTTTGTCTTCCCTGATAACAGCGTGGTGTGGTAGATAAACAGCATCTGATGCACCTCTCTCATTTTCCGGTATGAGCTCCATGTGATCAAGATCAATATATTCTTGCATCACAGCAGTATACTGAGACTTCAATTCAGGAATTTTTGCTAACCTCTTCTCCAATGAATTGAGTCGACGACCAGCTATTTCCTTCGAGTTCCCGTACTTACATTTGGGATCTTCATCTCGAAAAGGCAGATTGACAATGTAACGTCCAGTTTCATCTCTGGACGTTGTGTTCAGAAATATTTCCTCACATTTCTGTTGTTCTGGTGTGAAAGACCTCGACTGATTGGAAGGAAAATTATCCGACTCCAATTCCCAGAACCTTTTTAATAAATCATTGTCATCTACTTGTGAATACATAGAAGTGATACTGTTATGAAGGCACAACTTAGAATCAATTAAGGATTCTGAGTGAATCTGACCAGAGAGGATCCATCCCAACTTAGTGTTTTGAGCCACTGGTGACCCTGGAGGACCCTTGATTAATCCAACCTCTAAAATCTGGCCATATACCTCCGCACCTAATAACAGATCCACTTTACCTGGTACATGAAATTTAGGATCAGCTAATTTCATTTTTGCTAATTCCGACCATGATGGAACAGTAATCCGTTTAGAAGGAAGAACTGTTGTTAATTTGTTCAAGACATGTACCTTAACGTCGATCGTAAAATCAGGATCATAGAGAGACTGCAGTTTAATATTTACGATGTACTTAGACATCACACAGTTACCTACTCCTGAAATTACAACCTTGGTCGGAACTTTCTTCAAACCGAGTGTTTGCACTACCGACTCTGTAATAAATGATGCCTGAGATCCCTGATCTAACAAGCATCTTAATGTAACATCGACACCGCTGCTGGACGCAACCTTTACTAAGGCTGTGGCCAACAAAACTTGTCCGATTACATTCGACAGGCACGATGTCACAATATTAGTGGACTCATCTTGTGATTTAGACGTACTTGGTATGATCCCTTTACCGTCTGAGACATCGTTCTCATTCGGTTTTGAGACAAATTTCGGGTGAAGCAAAGAGTGGTGTTTTTTCTTACAAATGCGACATCTGGTTGATTGGCGACATGTATATACTGAATGATTTTTGCCCAAACAATTATAGCATAATCTATTTGTCTGGACAAAATCCTTTCGCGACTCATATTCTTGCGAAGCGAATTGTTTGCAGTTTAAGAGCTTGTGAGAACCATTGCAAAACTGACATTTGATGTCTATATTACCGGGTTTGTTATCTGAGTTAACGACATGAAGCACGTTTGATTTAGGCAAAATTCTTGACCTTGACCTTGTATCCAGAAACTCTAATGATCTAAATTTATGTTCCAAAAATTCTTTAAATTGAGTAAAAGTTGGTAAATCCTCTGAAGTACTTATTTTAGATTCCCATTGTTTACGAGATTCGTCATCTAATTTAGAGCTCACTACATATATTACAATAGTATCCCATGTACTCACATCTACCCCAATATTTTTTAAACCGTTAAGACAATCTACGGTAGTGTCAAGTAATTCTTTTATAGCCCGTGATGATTCTGGAACATTAGGTTGACCCATGAATCTCTTCAACAAACAATTCGCAAGATATTTTTTATTGTCGTAACGACTATTTAAAAGTGACCAACATTCGTCATAATTTGCCGATGTTACGGGGATGTGTCTCAGAAGTTGCTCAGCTTCGCCTATTAAATGAGCCTTAAGATAATGCATTTTCTGAACATTCTCGAGAGAGCCATTATTATGCACTAATACAACAAACAAATCACGAAAAGTTGTCCATTCCGTATATTTACCACTAAAAGTTGGAATTGATATTTTGGGTAGCTTTACACTAGAACAATCACTGTTTCTGTTTGTATTTGATAACTCTAACTTAGTAACACTTTTTAAATTAGACAAAGCATCCTTTAATCCACATTTATATTCAATGTAAATATCCTCAGTCTTATCATATACAGAACTTACATAATAATCACTTTTCAACAATACTGAACGATCTGATTTTGCTATAATATCAGAATGTGTTTCACAAAAAGATTTCCAGTCTGACTCTAATATTTCTAATCGTGTTTCAATATAAGACAGTGTAATTCGGTCTTTAGGTGATTTTTTGAAGTTAACCAGACCCTTATTAATTCTATCTTTGGTGTCATTCTGAATTTTACTTAAAGTTTCCATTGTTTAATTCTAATGAAATACCTAATGTAATAAGTCAAATAATGTATTATATGTGTAAATATGTAAATATTCTAAGTGCTGAACTACTAATTTTAAACTGAGGATTGAAACTCAAATAATCATCATATAACAACAACAAAAATTATTCTAAGTCAAAATATTACAACAAAAATTTTACAAGTGTTTGAAATAACTTACAAAATTTAAAAATTGGGCATAGGTTCCCCGTAGGTACAATTTTCCTTAAATTATTCTAAGTCTAAACTATACTAATAAACTACAAATAAATATTCTAAGTCCCAAAATATCTCGAAATTTCCAAAGTCCAACTTTAGCACTTTCAAACAATCTTCAATTGTCACTTCCAATTCGCAAAGCAAATGAATAAATAAAATGTACTCACGATATCTTCACTGCACAAACCAGAGTCCGTGAGTGTGACGCGTGACGTTACGACGTAGTAAACGGCTGCCAACTGTACCGCCGCCGTGACCGCGTTGAACCGCCTCCAGGTAGACCGTCAGGTAGTTCGCCTCCGGGTAGATCACCAAATCGTCAATGGCTCCGCTGACCAGCCCACTTGGATGTCGACTGATGGTACTCCACCAAACTGCATTCGTCTTCGTCCGTGTGTGCAACAAAATCCAGTGGCACACACCCTTAGTAGCACTTCAATGACAAACCGTCACTGCTTTCTATGCTTTTACACAAAAAACACTTCGGAAGGCGCAAACTGATTCACACACATCCGGCTCGAAGGACCATGTACAGATCCCGAAATTCGTCTCTGATATGCTAACGGCTATTAAACAAAAAAAACAACCGTTCCAAGATAAGTCATCATTTATTTATTACAAAGGCTAACTAAAAGAAATTAAATTTATTTCTATACTGCAATCACAAATTGCATTACACCATCTCTAAACTAATATATAAATAAAGAGCATAAAAATATTACAAATTCTATATCAATCTACAATTCTTAACATCGTACCATTAGGTGAAATACTCACTATACTAAATTCGGAGAAGATACGAGATGACAGGATTCAAAGCTTAGAACCGATTTAAAGATATTGGTTAAAAGATTGTCCTTAACCTTCATACAGGTTTATATAATTTGTTACCAATATAATCCTTAAAATAGTTTACACCGGCTAAAACCGCTTAACGTAGATTAATTCTGGGTAAAACCAATATTATTCTTCATTTTTAATCAAATTTAAACTGATTCCGAGCCCTACGAGGCAGGCTTGAGGTGATATCGAAGCTCAAATTACATCAGTGCGCACACAAATAAGAGAGACGAGCAACCTCGATGTCACCTCACCTTTTCAATGTATATATCTGACTTTTAAGTATTGTCCCCACAAAACTAACAAATAAATAATTTACGCAGTTGAAAGTTAGTAAACGACAAACCAAGTTTGCCGTGATAAACCCTGAGTTTATTTGGGAACGACTCTCCCTTTTATTGGCGTATCATGAATGAAATATTATGTGTTGATTCGTATTCTGGTGTACTGAGAATGGCGATAATATCTTCTTGACTCATAGAATAATAGAATATATACAATAACTTTTGTAGTATAACTCTTACTGGAGGTCAAAATTAATTTTATCATTTCGAGAACTCCATGTATTGTAACCATACATTTTCCATGTACTGTATAAAATAAATAGAAGAAAATCTTCTATATAAAATATAGCGAGAAAACAGGCTTGATTATGATTCGTTTTTAAAAATATACAAGTTGCGCTTTGAACTTAGCCAAAAGGTCGACAAGAAATTTTTTAAAATATAGGGAGAGATCCGTTGTCGATCTGTTAAAAGTTTCGAAATTAAAAATTATAATTACAACTAAAATTAATGACTGCCCTCCTAGGTAACATTACAATGTATTATGTAAAATTTTGAACAGTAACGAATATAACATTCTTTTGTAACAATATTGTTCAAATAATCATATCTAATAGACCCCTAAACTAATTTATTATTTGATAAGAAGAATTGGGGAAATATTCTAATTACTAATTCTCAGTCTTCTCAAGAACTTCGTTTTCTAAATTGAGTAGCCAACTTACTGTCAATGTTTCAATGTCTGTAAGAGTTTTGACCTTTTTTTGATAACGCAAGAGAAATCTGAACACAGGTACCCAGCCTTCTAGGGTTAGGCTGGGTAAATAAGCTTAACGACTATCGTAATTTAGCAATATTTGGGACTAACGGCATAATGTAACTTCCGGAATTCAGAGGCGTTCGATATGAATGTCACTAATGCCACTGGATCATCAATTCAATGGGTAACCGCGTACAACGTTACTTAACCACAGTGATGATATTGTTATGAGCTGTGGGTAATAAAATCCCTGTTAAGGGTGCGAAGAATTTATTGCGTTAGTACACACAGGTGTCAAGAACACGCGAACTTAATTATGGCGGATCTTCGTCTTCGTATTCGCCTCCTCGAAGTGCTCGCCAAAGGTATACGCTTCACTCACAAACACTCCCGAATCGCAGTTGTCTTCTATCCAGAATCATCGCAGAAGTCTTCGCAGTAGTCTTTGTAGTTCGTCTCGATGTCGCCTTGATATATCGCTTCAGTCGATAGTCAAAAAACTGACTCACTAGGTTTTTTTTGAGAAGGCAAAAAATACGTAGGAACACCTGACTGTTCCTCATGCCTCAGGAGAGTATAGAGGAGGCAAAAATCCACTTGAGAAACATTATGCCAGAGGCAGTAGAAAAGCAAAACTTTCGGTACCCCCTCCTACGCTTCGCGTTGACTTTTACAATGTCAGGGGCATCCAGTCCAATCTAAATGCCGTCCACCATCATCTTGAGACGGAAAAGCCGGCCTTACTTTTTCTTACCGAGACGCAGATATCCCCTCCTTCTGACATATCCTACTTGCGCTACCCGGGGTATAATCTAGAACATTCATTTGTTCCACGCGCCGGTGTTTGTGCTTATGTCAGGGAGGACATATGTGTCCGTCGCCTCGGCAATCTTGAAGTTAGGGACCTTTCCATCCTATGGATACGCGTAGATTGCGGTCTGTCTCTATCCCTCGCGTCTATGCGTGCCTGTATAGGTTCCACAGCGGTAATACCGGTGCTGACTATCTATTCGAGTGCGTCCAAACGGCGACAGACTTCTCCAACAGATCCCCTTTGTCGAAATTGTGGTTTTGGGTGACTTTAATGCCCTCCACATAGGAATGGCTTGGGTCACGTATAACTGACCACGTGAGAAGGTCCGTCCATGACTTCGCTTTGGCCTATGGTTTATCCCAACTGGTCACCGCGCCTACGCGGATTCCAGATATGGATAGCCATTCACCCTCCTTACTGGATCTGCTGTTGACCTCGCACCCCGATGGCTATCAAGTCTATGTCGATGCACCGCTAGGCTCTTCGGACCATTGTCTAATTCGGAGCACGTGCCTCTCACTAGAACTTTGAGATCGCAACCTGCAGCTAGTCGTCGGGTCTGGCATTACAGGTCAGCGGACTGGGACGGAATGCGAAGTTTCTTTGCATCCTACCTATGGGTGGCGTGTTTGCTTCTCGCTGGATGATCCTGATGTCTCCGCCGACTCCGTCACTGATGTCATACTGCAGGGAATGGAACTTTTCATTCCAAGCTCTGTGGTTCCCATTGGTGGCGGATCTCGGGCCTGGTTTGGTCGCTCATGCAAATTGACGTCCCGCCAGAGGCGTGTGCGCTACCGAGCCTGGGCAAAGGCGGTGGCATCTAAGGAACCACCAAACACCAGCGCGTTCAGAAAGGAGTACAACTATGCCACCAGGTCCTTTAAGAGAGATATTGCCAAAGCGAAGTCCTCGTTCATAGGCAAAATTGGCGAGAGACTTGTTCGTCTTTCTTCGGAGACACGCGCATTTTGGTCTCTCGCCAAAGCTGTTCTTGGTAATTTCTGTCAGCCGTCTCTTCCATCATTGCATAAGACCGATAACTTCCTGGCCCACACTGCAAAGGAGAATGCCGATCTTCTGGGCACTCTCTTTGCATCAAACTCGACACTGGATGACGGGAGAAATTTACTACCAACCATACCGCATTGTGCGAGCTCTATGCCAAACGTTCGGTTCCTACAGAGTTCAGTTCGTAAGGCTCTTTTTTCCCTTGATATTCATAATTCGAGTGGGCCAGACGGAGTCCCCGCAATTGTGTTAAGGACGTGTGCTCCAGAGTTGGCACCGGTTCTAACGCGCCTTTTCCGGCTCTCTTACACCATTGGCGTTGTCCCGAGTTTTTGGAGGACGGCCTTTGTGCACCCAGTGCCTAAAAAGGGCGATCGCTCTGATCCGTCCAACTATAGACCCATTGCCATTACCTCTTTACTCTCCAAAGTTATGGAATCCATCATAAACTGTCAGCTCCTCGGGTACCTAGAGGAGCACCAGCTGATCAGTGATCGCCAGTACGGTTTCCGCCGAGGTCGCTCAGCTGGTGATCTTTTAGTATACCTTACGCATCGCTGGGCGGAGGCAGTCGAGAGTAAGGGGGAGGCTCTGGCAGTAAGTCTGGACATAGCGAAAGCCTTTGATAGGGTGTGGCACGGGGTTTTACTTTCCAAACTTCCATCTTACGGGTTTCCCGAGAAGTTAAGCGCGTGGGTTGCCAGCTTCCTCTCTGGGCGTAGCATAAAAGTCGTAGTAGACGGTATGTGCTCTGACTTGAAGCCTGTGAACGCTGGTGTCCCGCAAGGGTGTGTGCTTTCTCCGACTCTTTTTCTTCTGCATATCAATAACATGCTGCATAACAATAGCGCCATTCATTGCTATGCGGATGACAGTACCGGACGTGCTAATTTCTCTTTGGAAATCGTTATTGAGAACCGGAACATGCTTGTGTCTAATATTGAGAACATGTTAAGTCATGTCTCAAGTTGGAGCCGACTAAACTTAGTCCAAATTAACCCCTCTAAGACACAAGTTTGCACGTTAACCGCAAAAAGACGTCCCTTTATCCCTCAGTTTTGAAGGTACTTCCCTTGATGTCAAGCCAACTATTGGAGTCCTTGGCGTCGATGTCTCGAGCGACGTTCAGTTCCGCGGTCATCTGGAGGGCAAAGCTAAATTAGCTTCGAAAAAGCTGGGTGTGCTCGGTAGAGCGGGACAGTATTTCACGCCGACCCATCGCCTACAACTTTACAAGGCACAGATTCGGCCTCACATGGAATATTGTTCCCATCTCTGGGCTGGAGCGCCCCAGTATCAACTCTTTCCTTTTGACCGCATACAATGTAGAGCGGTTCGGGTTATCGGCGATCCGGTACTCTCTGATCGGCTCGATTCTCTGGCCCTGAGGAGGGACGTTGCGTCCCTAAGCATATTTTACCGGATCTATCATGGGAAATGTTCTGAGGAATTGTTCGGAGTACTGCCTGCTTCTAAATTCCGTTACCGTACGTCACGCAATCGACAGTCCTTTCATCCTCACCGCCTTGATGAATGGCGGTCTACAACTGTGCGATTTTTACGCCATTTTTTACCACGTACGATAATTTTGTGGAACCAACTTATAGCGGCGGTATTCCCGGACCGTTACGACTTAGGGACCCTCAAGAAACGAGCCTACTCTTTCCTTAAAGGCTGGCAACGCACCCGTGACTCCCTGGACGTTGCGGGTGTCCATGGGCGGCGATGATCATTTTCCATCGGATGATGCGCTTGCTCGTTTGCCCCCTCTGATATAAAAAAAAAAAGAGTAGGACCGGCTGGGTAGTGTCTGGGCACGGAAGACTTAAAAAACCCTACGGCCACGTAGTGGGGAGTGGCGAAAGAAGCTCGACACGGAAAGGTCGACAAAGCCTGAGGGCTACTCCGTCCAGAAAGTACTCAGGACGGAGGACGAGACCTCGGTTCTGGTTGTCGCCGGGAATATATGCACCTGCGTGCCGTGGAGGTTACACGTGGACATGTCCCTCTCTACACATATAAAGCCCAACAAAACGAGGGTGGAAACTTCAAGAGTATTCCCAATCGCTAATAATAATAATAACGCATAAAAATAGTGGAATCTACTGGATAATATTACACGATTGTTCTCGACACCGCTAGTTTGCATGAGAACGTGACACGTCATCACTCTAGAATTTTCGAACTAAAAACTTAAAGCAAGTTATTAACATATAACAGGCGCCTCGCAAGAATTAGAAATATTTTTAATTATTTATCGGGAAATTTATCGGGAAAAATTACTAAGAGCCTTAATAATAAATGCGGCATAAACATGGAATAGTTGACATTTCATTGACAGTCTTCTTTCGTACTCAAGCCCATGAACAAAAGAAAATGATGGAAAAGGAGAAAAATTCCTTATGAAATTTAACCTCGTTATTATTCTCATTAGTAACAGGGTAAGAGTTTAATTCCTTGATATAAACTATAAAGGAAAAGGGAAGATATGATAAGTACATCAGAATATTGTGTACATGACTGATGGATTAAGTATGACACAGAGACATTGCTACACAAAAAAAAAAAAACTACAGGACATTGCATAACGTAATTATGCCAACAGCGAAAGAGATACAATAACGCAATAGATTTAGTAGGAGCAAGACAAGATATTATCGTTATTCATTGCGATTTGCAACTGAACAAGGACGAATTATATTGCATCGATCGAGAGCAGCGTAGAGAAGAGGATTTTCTGAAGACGTCGATAAATTGATTTTATCGCTATTCCCATAAACCGAATAAATGTCTGAGTTTCAAGCAGCTCTAGCTGCTCGAGTGCTCTCGAAACCTCGTGAGTGCTTTGTCATTTCTACGAGACGGCGCGCGTAAAATTGCTCGTAGATGTAGCCTAGCCACGCCGACGCTTCATGTTGCGCAGATATATTCGTCTTCTGCATAAAAAATTGTAATAATCATGTCCTATTCCACCATATACAGCACGTCTAATAGCTATGATGCGAACGTCATTGCGGACATGGTAGCCCCAAAAGTTTAAACAGCGTAAACCCAGGCAGTCTCGCGGAGTCTCTAGTATGCTCGAGAGTTTAAGTGCATACTCGAGCCTGAGCGAGGATTTCCGAATTTGGTTTGCACTGACGTCATTCAGTTCAGTTATTCAGTATGGACGGATTGACGTCACACTGATCGTGTAATGCGTTAATTGAAGAAATTATGATTTAAACGCACATACATTTAAGAGTGAGCAGACTGAACATATACTACTAATATAACTATACGTATGTTGTTATACGTATATTTCACTCGTATTAGAGATATTTTGTAAAACGCTATTTACTTTTCGTGACAATAGCAACACTCACCACTACACTTACAAATTGTAGTGCGTGGTCATTTCATGCCGGCAGCCATATTGATAAGGTGTATAAGAGCAAACGTAATTTAGAGAATTTTAATTAAACCAGTGCTTTTTGTGTCTTAGTAAGGCGATCCGTTTCAAATAAAATAGTGAAATACAGTGCAATTAAGTGTGTAAGAGCAAAATATAAACATACACCTGCGATAACTTTTTATCAGTAAGTATTGGGTTTGTTTACCTGACGCTCACTTATTTCTTTTGATTTTATGTGTGTAGTGCTCGTAATTTAACTGAATATTGATCAAGTCTCCGATATTTATTGAGGGAACCCGATAAACAATTATTAACCTATTTTTTTTCTATATTTCAATAACAATAACTGTATTTGACACGATACGTACTTAGTGTCTAAAAGGGGTCGGATTAAGTAGACCTTTATACATTCGTTATTCCTTTGCTCAATACACAGATTTATTTTTTTATATGTTTTCATGATTTCATACTAAATTTTACATATGATTTTGTTTTGATTTTAGATTTCACAGGGATAAAATATTACGATATATGTGGTTAGCCATCATAAACCTTCCTGACTGGAAACCTGGTTCTACCAGTGTTTTGTGCTCGAGACGTTTTGAAAATTATTTGAGATTCGAATTTTTTTCGAAAACGACTTCGTCATGGTGCAGTTCCATTAATATTTAATGTGCTGCTTCCTTAAGCTTCAGTAAGTGCATAACTGCATACATTATTAAGTATAGAGTCCATAACCTTTTTTTACTACTTTAGAAAGGTATCCAATAACTTGAATAATACAATTATTTATTGCAAAACAAGTTACTTTGGTTATTATTTTATGCTACTATTTTATAAAACACAAACTCAATTTTTGTAATATTATTAATAAGTTACTGAAAATGCTTCATAAATGCATTCCCAATTTGTTGTAAATAAATATCGATAAATATTTAATGTAATGAGATAGTAATTGCAGACGTTAGTGAAAATTTGTCTAGGTAGAGATTATATTTTTTAAATAATATTGTTATTTACAGAGTGAGCAACATGAAGAACCAAGCACATCTGGTGGCTGTCTCATCTGTGGGAGTCAAAAAATTATTACGCCCTTTTTGATTCGCAAGACAAAGAGCATGATGCAAATTACGTATATTTGATGTTAAAATTTTTATCAAATTTTATATGGATACGAGATTTAAAGATGAAACAAAAATTATTAAATGAGACCAAAATAAATTATTTAAAAAAATGTACTATTTGCAAATATATTAAGTATTAGAATTAAATTACTAGCAGTTTTATTTTCTAAATGCGGTTCTGTATTTTGTTCCTGTCAGATTAAGTTCTCAGCATGGACGTATGAGTCTAATTTAGTGTGCATTTCCGCCACATATTTTAAATGAAATGTTTTGTCTGCTCCTTTCTTTAAAGTCTGTGAGTAGTAGACACATGATCTAAGTAAGGTACTGTACTCAGAGAACTGTCTTTGTTCCGTTCTCTGAACACAGTACCGTAATGGCTACGCAATTTAAGTACATGTTCAGTCTTATCACTCTTACTGCACTGCTCACTCTGCAACATAGACATCTGTTCATGTTTAAACGCCATAATATTTGCATTTTAGCATAATCAGTCTAAGATCAGTCAAGATCATAAAATGTACTTACGCGGAGTTTCACGATCATTACCCAATCAGTGTGAAGTCAATTCGATCATACTAAAGGACTGAACTGTCGCCGAATTGAACATGTAACCTCCATTTATGACTCAAATTATAGGTATTTTCTTTTTTAGAATATTGACTAAATTATGTCTTCACGCCGTATCCCTAACGGGGTAGTCGGAGAGGACGGAGCGCCAAGCATCGCGGTCCTTACTTCTTTCGCTTCTTCAAATTAATTAACTAAATTAAATTTTGTAACTGCTAAGTCATGGAAATTATTAAGCAAGTTTTTTAAATAAAATTGGATAATAAGTTGTTTTATTAACTTTAATTCAGTTGAGTTGAGTTGAGTTAAGGCAAAACTTTTGTTTGAATCGTAAATCGGAATGTAGTTAGGCCATTAAAACTTGTGTCCGTAGGTACTCTCAATTTGCCAGCACAATTCTCCATTATGTTGTTTCCTATTGTTATTTATTATAACTCTTGGGTATTGTACAGTACACAACTTAGGCATTACCTTTGTTTGGCAGCACCATCATTAACAATTTACTTGTCGTTAAATTGTTATAACTGTATTCAATAGATTATATCGTTAGTATATTATCTATTTTAGCTACAAATTCGTATCTTATGAATATTGTGTACCAGCCACATGTCCCAAGTTCGTATGGATGGGTTAGTAGCCAAAAATTTTGCTACGGTCATAAAAATATTAACTTTAAAAACTATCTTTTATCTTGAAAATTCCTAAAGGGTAGAATTTTTAAAATTCTGAAATGTGTGTTTCATTATTGATATTACAGAGTAAGCATTTATATTTACAAAGTTTGAAGTGATTCTTGCCACGAGAATTTTTCCTTATCCTTTTATCCCGCATGTTTCTGAATTTATTTTCGAATAATAAAAAACAGTTTACATTGATTATTGCTATTTTTTATGTCCGTAATCTCAGAGGTTTTGAATTTCTATGCAACAGATTTCAACTTTTTCGTCCCTTTAGGGGATGACTTTCCAAATTTAACTTTTTGGTGGGTGCTTGCGTTATAAAAGTTACTTTATATTATAATTTGGAAAATAAAGAATCTCTTGGACAGAAATGAATCTATTTCAAAAGGATGGGTTTTTAATTTTTATTGATTTTAAATGCAAAGTGTTTATGTTTTGTATTCTCATTTGAACTAAATTCAATTAAGCGAAAGAAAGAAATACACCTAATTAAGTATTCAACATTAATCACTGACATTTAGCTTTCTAAAGACTCAGTGCACGAAATCCTTCCTGAAGAAACACGCTATCAACTCATGAAACTCGAACGAAAATGTATTCAGTAATTCTTGAAAATATTCAATTAAGAATGTGTATTTTTGGATTACAATTAGCTTCTAAGTCAAAAAGGAATATTTGTTTACAAGAACAAACTCAAATTATTATAATTTTATGGCACATTCTGTGAATCAGAAGTAATTAGAAGATTCTACATGACGTCGACCATTTCTTGAATGAGGTTATAGAAACTGCTTACTGGCTTAAACTTTATAAAGCGGTCAAACTGCGGTATTCCTTTCGGTACAAGTGCTTTGAATATGGTAGATTAAGGACCGTTAAGGGCCTACATATTAGCTTATACGCCATCTAACCAACATAAACTTTTGAATGACTGTGGACTGTGAACCACTAATATTTTAGCAATATCAACGTGTCGTTCAGACAATGTACACGCAATAATTATTCGCCTGTTTTGCATACACATGCGGACGCCGTGCTTACGTTACTATATTCATGACCTCCGAATTAGCTGATATTCAAAATCGTGCCATCTGAGTCTGCTTTTATTTTTAAATTTTAAAATCCAAGCTAGGTATTCATTCTAAATAATTTGGCATTGGCATCGCTTGTTGTAGCTCATCGCTTCGTTCCACTTTGTAAGGGCGTGACCTTACTTTCCTTTTTTACTAAATAATTCACAATGATCGCAGGTGGCGTTGGAACTGAACGAGACGTCGTCCGTGGAATACGATGATGGAGAGGACCCTGATGCGGTGACGTTGCTCTCAATACTGCTTGTCGGTCAGTCAGAGTTTTTTATTTCATTACCTATTCAGGGTTTGTAATTTGACCTTTTTAAAATTCTTTGACTTGTTTATAAATTTGACTTCCACTTCTAAAGCTGTTGTCAAAGCTTGTGCCGATTTGCGAAAGAAATACTCTTAAAAATACAATGTTGAATACTGCACTTTGGTAAATAAAATAAGTACATGTACAATGAATATATTATAAGTATTAAAATAAATAAGTATCTATGTACGGAAGCAACATTAATCCTTACTATAATGTCATAACTGATCAGTAGCAAAAAATAATATTCAATTGACATATTAGTGTTTAAAACGAAAAAAAAGCACTAAATGTGATAAACTATATTATAACATAAATTTAGAATACTTATTATGTACTTAATTCAACATTTAAACTCGGAGATCGTCTCACGTATTGCATCTAGTTACTTCATAATTCAACGCTAATAAATAATTCTTTAATAATAATTCACATATTATTTGCAATTGTTTCGCGATTACTATCCCTTATAAAAAATAATAGCCCAACGGCAAGGTTTTATGTAAATCAGTATAGTTATTGTTTAATGATTTCACTTTTAATTGTTGATTTATAATAATAATTTAATGTACAAAATCTATTATGTCCATTACGGCATTAACGTTTTTAAAATATAGCTAGTAATGAACGCTTTAAATGTACTTTGTAAAATCAAAAGTCGATAACGTATTTTAAATAATGTTTGAAATCGATTTCATTTGTTACTAAATAAATTTAATCGATTTCATTCCAATGTAAGTTTATTAGATTTTCATGTTCTAGGCATATTCCTCTCTCTACTCATATTCCTGAGTGTGGCCGGTAATATTCTTGTATGCATTGCGATCTATACTGACCGCGGGCTAAGACGGATCGGCAACTTGTTCCTGGCATCGCTCGCTATTGCAGACATGCTAGTGGCAGCTGCTGTGATGACTTTTGCTGGAGTCAACGACTTACTAGGGTTAGAATTTATTTACTTTTTCCATTAATTATGTATTATTGTGTATATATAAGGATTTAGTAAGTTTGCACTATGAACTTACGTATTAAAAATGCTGATTGCTTTTTTATATTATATAAAATGTAGCTCATATTACTATAAAGTTAGATTCTGTTCAATAATGAGTGAGTACAATTAATTGTAACCTATTAGAAAATCACTCGAGACTGATTACAAATAGTTTGCAGTGCTTAATTTAAGTATATATAGGTTCTTACTGTGACGTATTATGCGAATGTAAAGAAACTAGTTAGGAACATATAAAGGCCTCTGCCCACTAGAACCTGTCATACAATGACCGTTACATGAACATGTCAGGCACATAATGTAGCGTTCGGAACACTATTATGCCCACTGCAACGGATCAACAGCACTCCAATTCCCTAAGTGTTATGCACGGAGCGAATCGGTACCTGCGAAATATTCTTGCCACGGATTCGCTGCCGGTTCGGTCATGGCATGCTACGGTGTTGGCCAGTGACGGAACGGTCTAGTTGGCATTACTTATAGTAATTCGAACAAAGAATATTTTACGGTTACGGTTACGTTACGGTTATGGTACGGTACGGTAGTGGGCAGAGTCCTTAAAAGTAATTTATTAGGACTATTTTTATTATTATTAATTAAAAAAATAAACTTTTGTTATCGTGATTTTGAATTGTAAATATTGAACTTGTCATCTGCTGTAAAAAATGAATTTAGGCGTTTGCAGGCAAAACCTCTCTATCACCCTACTCTCTATCGCCGTACTGTAATCGGATATGAGATATCAGTCTCTCTCAGTCATCACTCATTGATATTGAAAATTGTAGATGCGTGGACGCATGTCGTTGTTCGGGTATTCGTCACGTATGCACCATTTCCATTTAAAACCGGGATTCTGATCGTAGTTCATATATGGAATAATGGAACCATGGCGAAGTTTACATTCAAATGAATAATCATACTCATTATAAAAATCGTAACTGGAAACATCTATGTGAGTTATTCTGCTGTAATTATCTTATAAATTACCTACTGTTCTTTTATAAAATGGCTTATTGTTTGAAAATTAACAGTAGCAAAGTTTACAGACAGTTTTCGATGAGTTTCCAGTCTGTTATGTAATAATACATAGAGAACTACAGAAGTATATATATTAAATTCGAAATTAGAGACGTCAGTTTCATCAGAGTTAGGTCGAAGTTTCCTTACTGCAACTATAATCAGTAACTTGAAAGCAGATTATGGATGGCCGTTACTGAATTTGGAAATTGACAGCTTTTGGAACTTATTGAGTCATAAAATGTAAGAGATTTTATATTTTATTTAGATATTTGGGAAACTTCTGCCGAGGCTTCATCTTGAATAACTTGATGGTTGAGTAGTCGGAATTGGATAAGTTATAATTTTAAGTCATACGTGACAATTATTTTACTGTAAACATTATTTATTCCAATCGAAGCGAATTGGAATGGCGAACTAATTTACAAAAAATGAATCAAAAGAGAATTGCAGTGGAAAAAACGCGTACATTCGATTGGTTGAATAGATGTAAGTTTTACGCAACTCCCGTTGATCTCTTTGTGGCACGACTACGGAGCAGGTGGCTTCCATAGACGAAGTTTTGACGTCGTGGATTCAAGACTGGTAATGCCATGAGTTTTTAATGGTAATTGGTAGACGAGGTTTTTATTGGCTGCTGGTAAAGTCCTAAAAATGTCCGAATAATAGTTTAACAATACATGAAAATGAAATTAATATAATTAAATTATTAATAATATAAAAAATTTAATACTGATACTCGTATATTAATTACTAAGTAGATAAAACAACTTTTTAAGCGTCGACTTTGAAGAAGTCTGTTATTTAAAATAATATTTACTTTTAAGTTTCTGAATAGGTAACGTAGTAGAATAAAATTATTAACTATTACAGTTAATAATTATAACAATAATAGCTATTATTAATGCTAACAAAAAAAAGATCCTATGGTGTGCCTGTATGTGTTACATATCACATATCATATTCTAAACTCCTTTAATATGATATGTGTCTGCGATCTCTCAGTTATTCAACATTTCATTTCACTTTTATGCTATTATTTATGATACTAGGTATTTCAAGATGAAAAAAGTATGTATATTACGTCAACTCCGACTCGTAGGATGAGGCATAAAATTTTTATTTCTATTAATAGCTTGTTTCATTCAGGTATTGGGTGTTCGGTGAACAGTTCTGCGATACTTGGGTCGCCTGTGACGTCATGTGTTCAACAGCCTCCATCTTAAACCTGTGCGCAATTTCACTGGATAGATACATTCACATCAAGGACCCTTTGAGGTAACTAATTATTTTAGTTAATTAAATATCACGTTTCATTCGTATAACTTTTGCAGCTTCCAAAGTATAATTGTACAGTCTATAAAATTTTTACGCTAGTTATGGAGCAATAAAATAACACAACTTCTTACTTTATCCATTAGAAGTTACATGGCGAAAAATGAGTAAATAAGTATCGCTTTTGGCATACCTCTTTCTCTTTTGAAATCGTACCACTCACTCTTTACAGCTATACGTTGAAGAATGTGTTTGATGTTACAAGGTTTTCGAGTATTGTTACTTACTCTTTTCTTGAAGAAATTTGACCCATCTTCCGTTTGCGCAATTGAATTAAAATGAATGATGATAACTGGCACCTAAAAATAAAATGTTTTCCAAATTATGTATTACGGAAGTGGAAATTAAGTAAATATGGGTATTTAAGAGATCTACCTAGTTGTGGATAGATACATGTCCTCGGATCATATTAACGCACTTTGAAAAATTGAAATTTTGTATCCCTGGGACCCCGAAGCCCACCGATTGGTTTCTGATATTTATAAGACCGCCAACGAATCAGTTTGGCTATTCGAAGAGATAATGCTGCCAATCTGTTAGGTACCCTATAAGCAATGATAGCTTTCTAAGTGGCAACTTTGAGGAAGTCTATTATTTGAGATAATACTTTGTGTAAAGGTGTTGATTTATGTCAAAAAAATTTTATACTTCGACATGTAGATACCACCTAAGATACGTATCGAATTAACATTTGGATGTACATTTCCATGAATTGATCAAAATGAAGAAGTGGAGTGAAGGATGAAGTAATCAAAAGATTTATTATTTTAATATACATTAAATTTTGCTTTTAAGTGAATGCTTACATAGTTCGGGTACGTAGAAATCATAAGTAAAGACAGTACAGCCCCAGGAAGACCATTTCTTTAGTTACACAGGACAAACATGCACACAGATATCCAGTCTCTTTGGAGATAAAGTTATGCGGTGTTTTAACCTACCAAAACTCGTGGGGTAGTTGTCCTCGGAGCATTGTCTAGGTACTCCGGGATCTTTTATAGAATGCACCGGAGCCCCTCTCGTGCTGTGGCTAAGTACTTCTCAGGGGCCTCGAATGTTAGATATGGTGAAAGTATGCGCATAACCCGTGACTTGGGGTGAAGATGGTGTTAGATGATGAGGAATATGAAAGCTGAAGAGATATGCAAAGACAGCTACGTTTGGCGTTCCGTATTCTCTCGTATCTTCTCTAGAACCTTTTGGCCTCTATTTTTTGTGTTTTAAATATATACAGTGAACAAGTCTCTCTAAAGAATTCTTTGTTGCGGTGGGAATTAGTAGATTGTGCCCAACAATGCTCTCATGTTTTGTACACGAGAGCATTGTTGTGAGAATGTAATCCATCTATATTAATATTATAAGTGCGAAAGCCTGTCTGTCGCGTAAGCTGTAAGCTGTCGCGGCTAAACTGCTGGACTGATTTTGATGAAATTTGAAATGGAAATATGATTGAATTTAGAGGAAGAACATAGGCCAAGTCGCGGGCATAATAAATGTGTATCATCTTGATTTTTCCAAATAATAGCTCGGTGGTGAAGTTTAAACTTGGGGTGGCTTCTACTCACATTAAGCCCACTAAGGTACAGAATTTTCAATTTAGGACAAGAGAAACATTTAACCTAGATGTCAAAATATTATAATAACGAAAGTATGTTGACCGCATTTAAACGCGGCTTACAAGTGTCAGCTTACTTTATGTTTGTGTCAGTTTCCTTCTTTATAATACTTTGTGACTAATTATAATGTGAAGCAAAAAATTCTTTGCTTCTATTCCGACAAGGATTTCTTTTGTGCGATCACACGCTATGCCATTATTTGCAAAAAGGAGCAGTTATTTTTAGATCACATTCGTGCAAGGCAGATTTATGAACTAGGTACCTAATATTTATTCAATCGAACCCCGTAACATTTTATCATTGATCGTGCGTCCTTCAGATTGAAAATAACGCGTTTCTCTTTTATTTGCTTAAGTAGTTTATAAGGAAAACGTAATATATACTTCCATAATATTACGCACAATTTGAATTCATTCGGTTGGTTGGAAACTCAGAAGGAAGTTTCCTTGTAGAAACACTTTATACCTAATCTCGAAAGTTGTCTACTGCTTAATGTCCTTTGTTTTCTCCCACTCGTTTCAATTAAAAGTTTTTATGGAAACTGGATTTATGCTTACTAAATAAGTACATAATATAATTGATAATATCTAAGACACGGAAGACATCTAAGATTTTTTTAATAATTAATAGTGATATAAAACATGAGAATAATGGGTTCGGGTACCTATTTACTAAATACACAATGCGTGTTACGCCTACAAGTAAAAAAACAAGTATTAATATTCACATTCGCACACACACGAACACACGTACGCGTACGTCTGCACATGTAAGTTCAAAGTTCATCAACCCTCTAATCACAAATTATTGAAATATGTGCAATTGGACATCAATAAGAAATAATACTCGTAACAATATTACTATTCTTTGTGGTACAGTTTAAATTACTATAGAATCTAGCAGCAGCTCGATTATAATTGTACAACGTTTTAGGTCAATTATTAGCGTATTAATAACGTATTATTAGCAAACGCTTACTACATATAAAGTAAATCCAGACGCTCCGAGCAGCAACGGGGAGGCAAATTAGATAAGCTGACTTATCTGTACATACGATATACATTTATTATCAGATAAGCTGATCGACTGCCATTTCGTTAGAAAACAGCACCCACGCGTCTTACATTTGATTTTATTTGCCTCACTTCGTAGTACGGGACAAGCTGTATGAAGTTGTAAAGTCTATTATTATTCAGTACTTTAATAAATTGTATTTTGTTTTATTTGTTACGTAAATTGGTAATAGGTATATCTTTAAAAATAGATTTTGTTTTGTCTGGAATTATTTATGTTATTTACTTTTGGGTAAATACCTACCATATTAAAAAATCATCTTCAGTCTTCTTTACTCGCTGCCATTTACTCCCTTTTTCTTAAGTACCCATAGAAGTTGCTCTGCGATCGTATCCATCGCTATCGCGGTGGGTATAAATTCCTCCCTTAGATGATCACAATACTTTTGTACCACACATATGAACATTCTTCATGTCACATTTCATTCGGAATGCACAGAGTATCAAGGTGTAAAAATAATCAAGCAATCAAATCACTTCCAATAAATGTCTGTGTAAAGCGAAACCCGTTGTGACATATTTGACTGACTGACCTACGGCCGGCACGTGAAGATAAGCAATAAGAACGTTCTATATTTTTGTTTTTCTCATAGACCTACGTGGGAATTGAATAATAATGATAAGTGAAAAAATCTTATCATTTTTTGGATCAAATATGTATTATGTTCTTCTTTTACAGATACGGGCGCTGGGTGACCCGTCGTGTCGCTATAGTCACCATCGCCATGGTATGGCTATTAGCGGCTCTTATCAGTTTTCTGCCCATCTCACTTGGCCTTCATAGACCTCATGAAGAGGCACAAGCGACTCAAAAGCCACCAAGATACCCAACGTGCGCCCTAGTACTAACACCAACGTACGCTGTTGTGTCAAGTTGTATATCTTTCTACTTGCCGTGTATTGTGATGATAAGTATATATTGCAGGTAAGTTACAATCTAAAATTCTTTATCTTTCATTTTTATCAAGGATTCTTACTCTAGTTTGAAAAACTGAATCTTTGATATTTCTTCTTGAAATTCTTTGATGAAATCATTATTGTTACGTCGAACAAGATATCGACCTTATTTAACGATTACAATAAGTAGAGATAAGTAGAATTTCTAGGAAAAGTTTTCCCAAGTTTGGATTTTAATCGTTAAATGTCTAACTTTCATGTGAACAGTGCATCACACAAAGAACTTAATCATGCAAATCTAAATCTACGAATAATTTTACTTATTTCAAGATCTTCAACTTGCTAAACTTTCACATAATTTTGATGAACTGCTTATTTTAAGAAATACCTGTGAAAAGTTTAAATTTTCGTCATAGATATCACTTAAAGATATTTTATTCTTCGACTTCGACTTCGTGTAATTATCTTTCGATATCGGAAATCGAATACGTTTTTTGAAACGGAGCAACCGTATTCCCTAGATTTATTTAAAAATGTCCATTCCGCACACGTCTATTTTTTTTTCGATATGGAAAATATTCCTGACGTTCGTTTCTAATTTCAGTTTGCTTTCGTAATTATGAATTTAATAGTATATTGTGCAACAAGTGCGGTAAGTTGTCGATCGCGCACTCGTCAAAGTTGAGCACACGAGCGAAGCGAGTGCGCTCATTCGCTCGAGTGGGCAATCGACAACACCGCACGAGTTGCAGATACTATTTTATATCACTAATGTGGAGATAATTTCGGTACAAAGAAAAATTATAGAAAGTAATAACTTTATTATTATTTATTACTATATTAATCTTAAACTTCGAAATCAACATTTTCTTTATCTTTCACACTGATATCAATGGGTACTAAAATCGATTGTTTTTTTTGGATATTCATTTTAAATTCTTTTTTGAATCGAGAATTTGCGTGTGCCAAGCAAAATTTGCGTGCGACAAGTAAACTTAAGTTTAATTGTCGCATTCAAATGGTCAAATGAGAAAATAGCTACTTATCAACTGCAAAAATGTGCGTTTAGATATTGTTTATCCCGCATGAGTAATAATGATGAGGAGGAGGGATGATGAAGTGAAAGTGTCCGTGTATATGAAGAAGAAAGCACGGGGGGACTACCTTGCGACTAAAAATGACTGTGGTATGAAGAATTTGATGAAAAACAGATATAAGCTGCAGAAAGCAGAAACGAAGGCACTAGTGAAATAGAAGCGTGAAAGGTGTAGGGTATTAGACGAAAACAAGATGTCGGACAACTTCGAGGAAAACTCCAAATTATTTTGGAAAGAAGTACGTAAGTAGCGAAGTGGTCTGGCACCTTGCAGAATGAATAAAGTGCGTTCGAAAGAAAACCACCTGCTAACAAATAAAAAAGATATTCTGCAGCGATGGAGTGAATACTTTGGAGAACTGTATGAGAGCGGCGACTCCGTCTCTGATACTGAGAGCGATTCTAATGAATTGCCACACTCGGGTCAGCGACTGGAGGATGCGATTAGTATGAAAGAGATCGAAAAAGTGATAAGAAGTGTGGAAGAAGAAATGTGGAAAGGCTGCGGGAAATGATGAGGTGACCGCTGAGATGATCAAGTATGGTAGTCCTAGGGACTGGGATACCTTCTGTGCACTGTGCAACCTTTGTTGGCAGAAGGTAGAGGTTCCAGAGGACTGCCGCACCGCAGTCATAGTGCCTTTCTATAGAGGGAAAGGTTCTCATTTGGACTGTGCGTGCTATAGGGCCATCAGCTTGGTCAGCTCAGCAAGTAAAGTCTATACCAAGGTATGGACTGAACGTATGAAAGATGTTTCTGAAAGATATTTGTGGGAAGCGCAAGCTGGTTTTAGGAACGGTAGAGGTTGTATGGATCAGATATTCTCGCTCCACGTTATCGTGGGGAAGTTTCTGGCCATAGGTCAGAAAGTTTTCTGCGCTTTCGTGGATCTAGAAAAACCATTTGATAGAGTAGTGCGAAAGAAATTGTGGAGTCTTCTGCCTGAATATGGCGTGGAGAGCCCCTTACTGCAGGCTTTGAGGTTATTATATCGTGGGCATAGAGCCTGTGTAAGAATAGATGGTGACATGTCGTCCTGGTTCAAAGTCTGTTCAGACATCAGACAGGGCTGCGTGATGTCTTCCTGGCTATTTGTGCTTTATTTGGACAGTTGCCTCAAGACATTGAAAGTTAGTATGAGTGGTATGATATGTGATGGTACAGAGGTAAACTGCCTATTGTACGCTGACGATACTGTGCTTATAGCACCATCAGAAGCGGAGTTGCAGACACTAGTTACGTGCATGAAAGAAGATTGTGAAGTGAAAGGATTGAATGTGAATGTGAATAAAACTAAGGTTCTGGTGTTTGAAAGAGAAGCGGTACAGACGAAATGTGAGATTTGGATAAATGGAAAATGTCTAGAACAGGTGAACGTAATTGTATATCTGGGGAGTGCGTTTTCGAGGGATGGAAGATGTGAGTTGGATGTGGAGAGACGAGTAGCAGCCGGCAATGTGAACAGTACTTTGTCCGCTTTAGTAAGCAGTATGAATATATCTAACTCAGCCAAAATGGCCATACATAATACGGTGTTGGTGCTATCTTTATTGTATGGTAGTGAGTCCTGGCTCAAAATCGAGTGAAAGTAAGATAAATGCAGTGGAAATGCGATCTCTTAGAAATATGTGCGGTGTCACCCTTGCAGATAAAATAAGCAGTAAAGAGATTCGCAGTATGACAGGCTTGCACGACAGTGTTATTGAAAAAATGAAGAAAGAAATGCTAAGATGGTTCAGGCACATGGAAAGAATGATTGATGAAATACTGACGAAGAAAATCTATAGAGCGAAAGTGAGAGGTAAAAGAAGCCAAGGAAGACCAAGGCTGACTTATGAAAATCAAATAGCTAGAGTGTTACCCGACGGAAATGTCAAAAGCACTCGCATACCTAGGCGAAAATGTGTGAGAATAATGATGAGATTTGAGGAAGCGAAAGAAGTATGTAAGGGTCGCGACGCTTGGCGCTCCGTTCTCTCTGACTACTTCGTTGGGGATACGGCGTGAAGATATGAGTATGCGTATGAGTAATAAAAAAAATTAACGTACGCGAAGATCAATGGAGTTCCGGACGAGGAAATTAAATTTGATTTTCGAATTCAAAAAACGAACGTATGCGGCTGACAAAAGCTCCATTGAAATTATTTTCTTAAATACACGAATAAGTATACTTTCCCGTTTTTTGTTACAAAATTTTTTATTACTTTATCTTCAAATCTTGAGATCTTGTTTCCTATTGGGATTCTTTTTAAATTTTCAACAATAATTTGATTAAGAGGTCTTTCATTTTATCACAAAAGGGTTTATAAATGAAATTTAATTATTATAGAACAACTTAAAAACTTATAGGGATTATAAAGCTTCAATGTAATTATAACTACTCCTAAAAATAATCTTTGTTTTGTCTCTAAAATTCTAAGTCTTGATAAATATTTTAGATAAGTTTATCTGGATTAAAGTACAGATGGCTTAATAGCAGTTGTCTTGTTTAACAAAAGATAATTTTAGAGTTTAGTTCATTTAAAAATGTTATTAAAAATTAAATGCTTTATGAAATTTATTGAAAAAACATTTTTTAACGAATGGTATTGCAAACATAGTTCAGCTTTGTCACTGTAGTTCAATGTTAATATTTTTTTAGACTAGTCAAATGGTAATATTTTTTTTAGACTCTACTGCTACGCTCAGAAACACGTGAAGTCCATCCGTGCAGTCACTCGGACTGTACAAATGCCGGACAATCGAACCAAGTCTGTACGAACTAGGGTGACCACGCACGTCCACTCCTCACCTTACCATGTATCGGACCACAAAGCTGCAATAACTGTGGGAATTATCATGGGTGTTTTCCTGTTGTGTTGGGTGCCATTCTTCTGTGTTAATATTGTGGCAGCATTTTGCAAGACATGTATTCCTGGTAAGCTTTTTAATATAAGTTTAGATTTGATGGATGATTTTAATAAATTATCGAATAAATCTTATCCAATCTACGTAATACGTTAGGTCTGAATGAACATATTATTAAGGTCTGAATGAAAATAATTAGTTATTGTGATCCCAATATTAATAAAGATCACACCTAAGTCCGTTCAGTTGAATAAATATTTCCTATATTGTTTCAGATTTAGCATTTAAAATACTCACTTGGCTCGGGTATTCAAACTCAGCGTTCAATCCTATCATCTACTCTATATTCAACACAGAATTCAGGGAAGCCTTCAAAAAAATCCTCACATCAAGATATCCACCTTGCTGTGGTTACCAAAGTGTGAGGGCTAACACCCCAACTAGAAATGACAATTTTGTCACGGATTATGGAACCAAGACACTGGTTGTGCGCAGAAGTGGTTCGTTAGGTCTATCGGCAGTAGACCCTACGCCGAGGTCTTCTGCAGAATCAGTGAAACCACTCAGAGATCATCATATCTGACAAGAAGATGGGGATAGCAATAATGGGCTACTCGACAAAAGTGATGTTGTCTGAACAGAAGTATGCCCAAAAACTTTTCTGTAGGTTATGAAATTAAGACGTGCTGCTCTTTCCATCAAACTAAATGAATAGGTATAGCCAGAAATATTTTTTATTTCGTTTAAACTTATTAGACCGAAAAACGGTGTTAATTAAATGAAACAAAGCAACATTCTTTTATGATTTTGTACTGAAAGTTTTTTGTTGTTGATTTTCAGCTATTCTGTATTTTATTTGTTAATGATAGGAAATATACATAACATTGTTTCGCCAAATTAATGTTCGCAAGTACTTACTTACAACTAGCTATTTCATTATCTAGTCAAAATAACGAGCCTCCGACTTTCATGTTTTAAGAATTCCTGTGATACTTTTGTAAATAATTTTAGTCTATTATATTATGAAGACTTGTATAATATAATTATTGTTGGAGAAACATATAAATATTTCAATGATGTAAGTGTTTATTGTAAAGAGTGTTTATTTCTAAATATGAAATTGGAATTTTTGTTCGAATTTACTCACGAAATTATAATGTATATATTTTCAAACATGTATATAATATATAGTTACTGCTTACCAAATAACTGTTCTATGTATAGATTGCCTTTCTTGAACCATTGTGTATTACAGAATGAATTTGTAGTCATTGGCATTAATCAAATCCGTTATCGTACGTACGTACTGCAATCCAAACTCTGACAGTAACTGGAAACGATGTACATCTGGGCAATTGATTCTCATATCGAACGCAGTAAAGCGGACCGAAAATCGTGCAATGTCATGAAGAGGTGGCGGGACGATATTATTTGCAGGTACGAGTCGTAACAGCGACATTGTAAAGTCTTTTCATGGCTTCAGATTTCATAGTTTTTACAGTTTTATTCGATTTTTATATCGATTTATGTAATTTTAGTTTTAATGTAATTGACATTATGAATGTACCAATGATTTCAGACTCGTAATTCATATTTGGTTAAATTATAAATAAATGTTAATCCTTTTATCAAGTGAATATTCTTACCGGTATTACATCAACAAATATAATATTAAATAATTATGGATGTTATATATCTTGTTTTTTAGGTAAAATACTGAAGTTTTTTAATATGGTATAATTGTTCCAAATACTTGTGAAAACTGATTTATACAGCATTCATAAAGGTGAATAAATATGGAAAGTGATATGTATTATATATTTTACAAATTACGCTTATTAATACTAATCATCCAATGACATTAAAAGATGAAGTTACAACTGGATAACAAACCTTTAACTTGATAGTATAACGTTTTAAAAAATCTCCAATTTTTGAATAAGTTTTAGTTTTAGAGATGATTCTGTAGTGATATAGTATAGAAATACATACACCTATGCAACTGAATTGGTTAACTACTTTTTTCTATGGACTGCCAGTATATAACTCTGTACCAAAATTCTAGATCAGTAGGAGTAATGATGAAGCAATTAAGTGATTTATGGACAGAGAGATATCATGAAACTGTAAGGCTTCGTGTATAAACTTTTAATATTTCGCCTTTTATTATAAAACATTTAAAATAGGAGAAATTAAGGCCTTTATTTTGGCTTGACATTTCAATATTTGACGACTTAATGTTTTTTAAACTGAGATTTTGCTTGAGACCAATTGAGCCCACGACCGATACTTTACAACTCGGACGAAATGTCAATCCAAAATAATTTTCCCGTGTTTTAAATGTTATGTAAGGATTTCATTTTCGCCATTTTGTTTACGGAATCCTAAAAACGGACACCGATAGCACTCAGATATTGAGTATACGACATATACGAGAAAGAAATTTTCGCTAACTCATTGATTTGTTCCTTTTCAAAGGAGGATTTTATAACTTGTTTCCTTATTGAGAAAAGGTATTGACTGTGACATACCGACCTCATTTATATATCGTATAGTATCGTACTCGTTATTTTTTAGAAATTCGTCTCAATGCAATGATTAATCTATATAAATACATATCTTAGTCATTTATCCCCAAAGTTCCTTTACTGATTGACTCAATGTGTTTCGCTTGTCAACGTAACATCCACAGAAAATTCCAGAGCTCAGAGCCACCACTGGTTCTGAATACATGTCGGTCAATAAGCTTCAAACTTTGGGCAGATTATAGGTAAAAAATATACGTTATACAAATTAATTACAGGAGCGTGCCAAGTCAAATCGAAGGATGCGCTGCAAAAATTCGCCGGAAATACTATGGGTTGATGAAATTTTATTCGACGTGCTCTCCATTTATAAATCGATTAGCTTCATTAAAAATATAGATAGACCAAGTCTCGGACAACAAGCCACTAAGTATCACAATTTGCTCAAACGTTATATTATCCTTACAGTGTCCTTTTTTATTGACCGAGTTTCAGAATTATTACTATGCACAGCTGAACACAGCTTTTTATTTTTGTGAATACTTGTAGCCAAAACACGAAAGATTTACGAGTATTTTGCAAACAATTATTTTGTGAACGACTCATGCGCTGACACGATTTACACTGACAGTGCGAAGTTGCCATATTTACTTTAGCTAACTGTTTTACTCGTGGATAAACTTAGTGAGATAGAAAGACACAATTCGTTTGATACACAGTTGTAAGAGCAGTAACTTATTATCACTCCATCCATTATACTTACTCCGAGCAACAAGCTTTGTGAATATCAGCTTTGATGATGTATGCAAATTATATTTTTCAACCATAACAATCGTTATGAGAATCCTGTGTTTCCACAACCCAGATAGCAATTTAAACTCGAGCCAGGCGTGCGTTAAGTTTGCGGCGCAACTCTATACACTTGAGGCAAGTTTAAATTAGACTTCCTAGCTGCCACGCGACAAAGATACATTGTTGACAGAACAAATAGACATAGGTGGGTACATTTAATCCAAAAGTTAACTTCGTTAATCGTTAATTCGTTAATTAAAAAGTTAACATCGTTAATCGTTAAAGCGTTAAAATTTCGAAAATTTAACGCGGTAAAGTTAACCGTTAAAAGTTAACCATCCAAATCTAATACTGCTTTTGGATTGGAATACATAGGTAAATAAGACAAAAATAAGTGGGTAAACTAATTATTATAGGTATGTAGAATGAACAATTAAATACACATCAGCTCTCAAAGTCAAAGTCAAAGACAAATCAATTTATTCAAGTAAACCCAAATGCAAGGTATTTTTGAACGTCAAATCTACTTTAGTTCGGTTCAAAAAGGAAACCTGAATACTGAGAAGAACCGACAAGAAAATCAGTCAGGTATCATTTTTTCAATATCATTCTACAACAGTTATTTAAAAATACAATATTTATAAAGCCAGTAAATGCAAATGCAGAGAGGATCACTTCCAGTCTATTGTTGTGTCTTCAATGAAATCGCTAATTTTGTAGTATGCTTTTCCAATCAGTGTGCGTTTAATAACAAGTTTAAATCTCTTTTCCGTTAGTTGAGTAATTTCTTGAGGAATTTTATTATAAAAACGAACACAGTTACCCAAAAATGAACCACTTGACTTTTGTAATTTAAATTTAGGAATAACTAGCTGATCACGACCACGAGTTTCCATACCATTAACAACGCCTTTCTTTTGAAATAGATCTAAATTTTTTCTAGTGTACATTATGTTTTCATAGATGTATAACGAGGGTAAGGTGAGTACATCAATGTCTTTAAAATGATCTCTCAGCGACT
This sequence comes from Zeuzera pyrina, assembly GCA_907165235.1. Lineage (NCBI taxonomy): Eukaryota > Metazoa > Arthropoda > Insecta > Lepidoptera > Cossidae > Zeuzera > Zeuzera pyrina. The sequence goes on along the minus strand of OU015639.1, from coordinate 10,000,151 downwards.
CACGTGCGTTCATACTGTAGATGGTACGTATTGCCCTCTTTTGTAAAATAAAGATAGATTTCATATGCGCCGCTGATCCCCACAGTAGCAGAACATAAGACATAAGGCTATGGAAATATGCGAAATACACCAGCCTAGCCGTAGCTACATC